>JAJKKH010000008.1:0-2719902 GCA_022432505.1 Xylariales sp. AK1849
ACGTTAAAACGATCGTACGGAAAAAAAATTCAAAGATTTTATAAGGGCGTATATTATCTATATTTTTAAAAAGGACTTTTTTTAAACGTTTTTTTACGCGTTCCGAAAAACTTTTACCGAATCGAATATTTAAAAAGGTTTCCGAAGAATAAGATTTATTCCGTACGATTTAGAATATATAATTTCGTAACTCGACGTAAAATTACGTACGCTAATATTTCCGGCGACCTCTTCCGGCCTCTTTATATTTTAAAAGTTAAAAATATTAAATAACTTAATAAAAATATTATTTTAAACCGATTATATAAAAAACCGGATTATATAATATTAAAATAACTCGCCGATATGAATTTTTACCGGATTAGACTAAATTATAAAAAGTATAACGTAAATTATATACCGGTTTATTCTTTTAGAAAAGGAAATTACCGCTTTACGGAAAATAAATAAAATATTAAGCCGGCGCCGTCGTACGAAAAAAAAACGTTTATAAAATAAAAGATTATTTCGTATATAAATTATAAAAAATATATAATCTTAAAAAAAGGTTAATAAATAATTGTAAAACGAATCGCGAAGAAATAATAATCGTACGAAGACGTCCGGTACGCGTTTACGACGTTATAAAAGGTACGGGGAGCCCGGGTATAATTCGCGAATTTATTAAAATAATATAAAATTATTTAGACATAAAGATTCCGATTAGTTATAATTAATTTTATTCGTTATGGTTAAATTAATTTATACTTTATCGTACGAGGTCTAGGGAAGTGTTAAACTCGCTTGTGTGTTAAATTCGCTTATGGGGTACGTTATATTAAATTTAGGTTTCTATTAATAAAAATATCTTTATATCTTTCTTTTTTAATCAAAGTTTAAAATTTAATTAGTTTTTGAATTTTTAGTAAAATTAGTTTTAATTTTAATTAATAACTAAATTAATTATTCAAAAACGTAACTAAAATTAATTAAGTTAATCCGTGATTTAATTAAAATTAAGATTAGCTTAATTAATTAATAATTAAAAATAATAATTAAAGTTGAAAATTATAATTTTAATTATGATGAAAATTTTTTAAATAAAGATATTATTATATATATAATACGGACTTTATAGAATAAAAATAATATATTATAAAAAAATGTTTTTTAGTTTATAATTAAGTAAAATAATAATTTTTTATTTATTTTTTATTTATTAGTTATACGTGACTTTAGTTACGTAACCGCTAATAATATAATATATATTGAGTTTTGTATTGAATTTGTTTTATATAATAATATTATTATCATTTATTATTACGTGGTTTAGTTATCGTAATATTTAAAATTAAGTAAACGAAATTTGAATTAAAAATAAATAAAATATTTTAATAAATATATAAAACGGCGGAAAATTAATATTATATAGTTTTTTATTTTTAATAATCAAGAAAATTATTATTTAATTAATTTCGAAAATTAATATAAAATTAATAATATTATTACGATTTATATATTTATTTATTAGTTATATAAATTTTAATTTTTTAATATAAATTATTTTGATTTATTAAAAACGTATACGGTTCAATAATAAGAAATCCTATATAGGCATATATTATTTATATTACGAAAAAAGAACTTTTCTTTATATTTTATAAAATTATTATAATTAATATAACGAAAGAAACAATTTAAAAAGTTTCCAAGGAGTTAAATTTATTGTATGAAATCCCGAGAATATTATTTTTTAATTAAATACTATATTAATTATTAAAATACATACCCTAATTTTCGAACTACTGATTTAATTTTAAACATTTTGAATTTTTAAACTTATTAACAAAACTTCTTTTTAATTTATTTAATTAAAAAATAAATTTTAGAATGATTAAAATAATTTTTTAATAATAATTATAAAAAAGGTTAACAAAATTATAAAGAAGTTTAATAAAATTACGAAGACTTAATATATAATTATATATTAAATTATTTTATTAACCAAAAAGCTATCAAATTCGAAAGTGAAAATATATATTTTAACAAACGCTTAAAGACGGGAAATAAACCTTTTATTGTTAAAAATATTTTATTTTTAAAGATAAATTAGTTTTTTAAATTTAAAAAAAGTAATATTATAATAAGAAAAGAATTAATCAAAAAAAGAGAAGGTTTAAAAAGGTTTAGGAAACGCGTACGGGGTTTTCAACTTTATATATAAAGCGGTAATAATGATACGTTTTATAAAAGAAATATATAATTATATCTAACAAAAGATATTCCGGTTAATTTTAATTAATTTAAAACGTTTTAATTAAAGAATAAACTATTTTATATTAATTACGGAAAAAAAATTGAACTATTTATAAAATACGTTATTTTAAATTTTCCGGCGTATATGAAATATATAATTCGATTTTCGAAATTTAACAAATTCTTTAATTAATAAAATAATTTTATATATATTTATATATAATCATCTTATAGGTTTTTTAAATTCGTTATAATTTTATTAATTACGGATTTTATCTTTAAATTAAATATGTTAAGTAAAAATTTCGTTAATGATTTTAAAGATTTTAAATTTAATCCGTAATTTAAAAAGAAAAAAAGATATCTACAAAGATATTATAATATTTAATTAAAGAATAACGTTTTTGAAATTTAATAAAATAAATTTAACGTTTCAGAATTATTTTAAATATTTTTTTTATTATAATAATTATATAAGTTTTATAAAACGCGGAAAAGAATAGTTTTTTATAACGTAAATAATATTAATTTATATAAAAACTAGAATTATAAAACTTTATACGTTTTTTTACAAATTAAAATAATATATAAAAAAAGATTAAAACTTATGTAACGAACAAATAAATATATGAATTGTAATAACTTTATTAATTTTTTAATAATTTTCGAATTTAATTAAATAATAATTTTCTTAATTATTAAAAATAGAAAACCGTATAACGTACCCCACAAACGAACCGGATACCTAAACGAACCGGACACTTTTCGTAATACCTTTAGGTATTTGGTTTCTAATACCTTTTATCCACCTTCCAATATATTTTACCTTTCAAAAAAAACTAAAATTAACCTAATAATTAACGTGATTTAAAACGACCTACGTATTAATTACCGAAAAGCGTCCAAACTATTCAATATTAGTTATTCTATATTATATAATCGTATTAAAAAAGGTATCTAACTACGACAAAATTTAATACCTAATTCCTAAAAACTTACTCGATTCGAAAAAGATACAATTATCGAACGGATAATTAACCTAAATACGCGAGTATTTCCACCCCGGATCGACCATATTCGAGAAAAAGCCGATATTCTTTTACGCGTACGCGACGCGCCACGCGTCGGGAAAAATTAGGCTAGCAATTTTATTAAATAACGACCAAAGTTTAAAACGCGTTTGAATTAACGGATAAATTATTAAAAGGTTTATTACGAAAATCTTAACATTTTTCGTAAATAATTTAAACTTATTAAAAATATAATCGTTAAATATAATATTTAAAAAAAGGATATTTATAATTTTAACGAAATAAATTTTATAATAAATATAATTATAACGGGTATAATAATTACGCGATCCGATCGACGTAATAAATTTAAATAAATTTAATTTAGTAATCGGGAATAGGTTATAATTATTTAGGTTATTAATATTAATAGTTATACCGTCCCGCCGTATATTATCGTAACGGGGAAAAATTACTTTATATCGTAATATCGCGATAACCTATTTCCGGCCGATTAAACTATCGACCTAAATTTAAATAGCTAAACGACGAATAAAATTAATTTACGATAAATTAAATATTTCTAGAAATATACGAAAAACCGTATTATTAATATTTATCGGTTATTTATCCTTAACGGTTACGAAAGCCATTATTTAATAAAATTCGAAGAATATTATAAAGATAATAAGATAATTACGTTTTATATACCGGTTTATTCGTCCTATAAGTTTTAGCCTTTTAATATTAGTTATTTTTCAGTTTTAAAACGCGCGTATAAGTTAGTAATTAAGAATTTTATACGACGGTATTAAATTTACGTTACGAAAAAGGATTTTTTTAGAGTTTTTTACTAAACGTTTTTTAAATCTATTATACCCGATAATATTAAGGCTAGATTTAAAAGTATTAGTTTAATATTTTAGGATTTAGAAAATATAATATTATAGTTAAATATTAATTATATTACCCGAATATTTATTCCTCCGGCTAAATTACCTATTATACCTTAGGTTTTTAAAATATTTAATAACTTCGTCGAAACTTTTTATATAATCCGTTTATTTTAAAAATCGGATTAAAAATTATTAAAATAATTTATTTATATTAATTATTATAACTTTAAATTAAATAATAAAGGCTATATATAAATTATTATATAAAGATACGTTTTTAAAATAAAAAAACCTTTTATTTCGTAAAACTTATAACGTATTTAATAAACGTCGTAAAACTAAAAATAAACGTATCTAAAAAGGAGGACCATTTATTATAAAAGATACCCAAATTCTTTTGGTCGAGAAAGGCGATGTGAATATTGTTAATCTAGAAGTTAAGTTTAAGGGTAATAATCGGAAAAGGGCTAAAGGAGGTATTCGGTTATATAATAATTATTATAAACCCGGTTATTACGTAAGTACTTATTAGGAAGATATAGATAATACTAGCCAAAAGGATTCCGATTAATTTCAATTGATTTAATTATGTTATGGCTATATTAGAAACCAAATACCTGAAGGTATTACGAAAAGTATCCGGTTCGCTTGGGTGTCCGGTTCGCTTGTGGGGTACGTTATATAAATATTTGAATATTTAAATAAACTTTAAAAACGCCGATTTTTAATATTAATTTTAAATACCGTAAACCCTAAATTAATTAATAATTTAAACTTAAAAAAAACCGTTTCGGCGATTAATAACGTTAAGAAATAAATACGATTTAATTTTATTACGTTTAAAAAATAGTTTTAAACACCCGATAAACGAATAAATACCCCGTTACGCCGAAGATTTTTAAAGATTATTACTTTCCAAAAACCGGTTAATTCCGTTATAATTAATATCGAGGAAATTAAAACCGACGATAACAAAAAAGCCGAGATTATTTTCGAATTATTCGAGAAAAAATATTCCGAAAATATTTACGCCGCCGAATACGGACATATTTTTATAAACAAAGAAATACGATATAATTTCGTAATTAAATTAATCGTAATAACCGCTTTTTCGAAAAAAAAATTAAAAACCTAGTTTTGATTTCGAATTTCTAACCGATTTTAAAAAAATTATTTTCCCGATTATTAAAAGAATTATAAATTATAAATTTTTGTTAAAATATTTAAAATACCCCGAAGTTTTGTTCTAAAGAAAATAAAATTCCGCGATTTTATATTAAATATATTTTAATAATAAATATAAACTACTATAAAAATAACGAGAATTTTATATACGAATATAATATTATTTTATAAACAAATCTGTATTTTTAAATCAAACGCCGTTTTTTAAACCAAAAATTATAAAGCCGTTATGATAATTTTAATTATATAATTTAAAAAGAAATTAACCGTTAATATTATTACGTTCTTATATAAAATGAAAAATCCGGAAATATTATTATCCCCGATTTTTTTAACGTACTTTACAAACGAATAATATATATAAACAAGTAATACATTTTAAATTCCGTTTAAATCCGTCCGTACGCGTAAAATAACTTTACGAATATAAAATTAAATACAATAAAACTTTTATCATAATTAAATTATTATATAATTTAAAAAAGAAATTTAATTAAAATTTTTAAAAATTATTTTAAAATAATTATATCGGAAAAGTACTTTATAAAGATTGTTTTAGCGTATTTCTTTATAATTCGTTTAATAAAAGTTTTACAAATCCGATATAAATAATATAAATTTTTAATACAATTAATAATTTATATTAAAAGTTTTAGCCTTTTTTATTAATTATTCGTAAAATTACTTTACGTATACGGCCATTTTTAACGTAATTTTAGAATATATTATTTGTTGATATATATTATTCGTTTATAAAATACGTTAACAATAAAAATAAAAATATAATTAATACTAAATATTAATATTAATAAATAAACGATAAATTTATTATTAACGTTAATTATTTCGTTAACGATAAGATAGAAATTATTAAAATTAAATTTTATTTCTAAAAAGACGTTTTAAAAACGTTATTTTATATTGACGACGAAAATACCCCGATTATTACGGCCTTAATACGGTTTTTAAAGGTATTTTTAATATATTATTATTATACGAAAAGAGGAATTATACTATAATATTATAAAAGGTTTTTATAATAAATATAATTTAAAAGTATAACGTATAACCGGCGTAACGTAACCGACGTAACCCCGTAATTATTTAATACCGTAATAATAACTTTATTTTTAAACCGCGATAAACCGTAATCGTCTTATAAAACCGTTACCCCGGCGGCGCGTATATCCGATTATTAAATATCCAGCGCGCCGTAACCGCCGTATATCGCCGCCGCGTCGCTTTCATATTTTATTTTTTTGGAATTCTTTTTGTAAAATCTTTTTTTTATTAACGTAATATTATAATTTTCGCGATCCCGTTAATTTATTAAATCGTAAACGTTCCGTTAATATAATTACGTTTTAATATATATTATTTATATATTATACATTTTGTTTCTTAATTCGATTATCGTTATTATATCGTTCGCGTAAAATAATATTTTCGGTTTTTTTCCGCCCCCGTTTCTTTCCCTCGTTTTTAAAGGTTTTTCGTCGGAAAACGGTTTTAACGATAATATATTTAAAACGTTTAACGGCGCCGACGCGTTAGCCCGTATATTATACGTTTATAAAATTAAAAAGTTATTTAAAAATTATAAGTTAATATTATCGCGACGGTTTTAAACCGTTTATATTTCTTTTAAATACGAGGAAAATCCGGGATTAGTTTTTTACCATCAATATAATATTAAAAGAATATTTATAAATACGTAAATATATCCCCGAAAAATAATATTACGTTATACTAACGTTATTTAAATTATAATATTAATAAAAAATAAAGTTATCGATTTCGTAATTTTATTTAATTACGCCCGTCGTTTTTAATATATCGTTATAATCAAAAATTTTAAAATTAATATATACGATATTATTATAAAAAATAATAAAACCGTTTTATTTTATTTTCGTAACGCCCGTATTTTGGTTACGCGTTTACTTTTCGACTTTAATAACGTTTTCAAGGTTATAAGAAACGTTTATTATACCGAATACAGTTTAATTTAAATAAAAAGTTAATAAATATATCGTAACGTTATTTTCCCGTTTTTATAACGTAATTAATTTAAGTTTTTTCAAAATATAACGTACGATATTATCGTTTATTTAATTCTATTTGAAAATAAATTTAATTAATTCGTTTACCCGTTTTAAAAAAACCCGCCGTATTTTTATTTAAAAAATTACGACGGTTATAAATTATTTATTATTTATTTTCATTTTTAATATTTTATTAATATAATTTTAACGTAAATACATTTTTAATACGGCGATACCGGTTATATAAATTAAACTATTATTAAACTAACTTTTATACGCGAAATTCGAATTTTTATCCGAATAGATTAAAAAAACTGATTATTTAAAAAACCGTTATGAAAATAAAAATAAAAGACATACCCGCCGTTTAAATAAAGTAACGTCGGCGTAATTAAATTAAATAATAAAACGTAAAATATTTTCGGATTCTAAAAAATAAATTTAATTTTTATAATTATGATTACGTCCGCGTCTTTTTTTATTATTATTATTTTTTTAATTTCTTTATTTTCGGGCGCCATTTGTAAAATTGATAAATAAATATAATAATTATATATAACCGTCGTATCGTTATTTTTACGTTATTTTATCGTTAAATTTTAACGGCCGATATTTTTGTTAATAACTAACCGCGATTTAAAATTTTATTATTTTAATTCTTTTTTAACTTCATAATTAACTAATAATAATAATTACATATTATAATAAAATTAATACCCCCATTTTAAATTTTTCGTAAACGTCTTTTTTTCAGTTAATTTATTATAAATATAATAAAATTAGATATTATAAAGTTTAAATTAAATATTGTTAAATTCTTTTTATAAACTTTTTTAATACCTAAATTATAATTTTTTAAATATATTACCGGTTCTTATAACGGCCGTTATAAAATTAATTATTTAATTTTATATTTTCCACCGGTATCTATTAATTTAAAAATTAAAATCCCGTCGAAAATTATTTTTCCGTATTTCTTTCGTCGTTTTTCTTTTAAATAATAATACGCCCCATTACCCGGATATTATAATTTTTATCAATTATTTTTTAACCGGGGTATCCGTTTTTGTACCGTTTAATTAATTATATATAAAAAACTGGCAAAATCCTTCATTCCGGGTGTGATTAGATTATTAACGTTTTCGAGTATATTTTCGTAATAAAAAACGGGCTAATTTATTTATTTAAAAGTTTCGGTATAAAACAATTTATTTTTATATACTGAGTATTAATTTGAATTAAATTCTTTGTTTAAAAACGTTTTATATCCAACCGGTTTTCGTTAACGAAACGCGTTTATTATTTTTAAATTGCCGTTAAAAAAATATAAATTTTTATAAAAATACGATTTATTGTATACGTTACGATAATAATATTTTTAAATTCGTTTTTATTACGTCGCCGTCCGCGGGATATTTATATTTGATACCGGTTCTGTTTTTATATTAAAATTATAACCGTAATTAATTGAAAAAAAAAATTATTTATAAATTTTGAAAATTAATTATTAATCACAAATTCCGCGTATAATAATTAATTCATTTAATCGTTTTAATATAACCCGTAATAAGCGTTAAAATATTATTTTATAATAATATTAACGATCTTGGTTTAATTATTTTTTCGGGGTAATAAACTATAAAAAATTTAAACGTTATTTTAAAATACCGGTTTAATTCTTTTCAAAAGATCGAAACGAATTAAATATTTTTATTTAAAATAATCGTAAAAGAAATATTATATAAACGGTATATTTACGTTACGAAAACGTTAATTAAAATAACCGTTTTCATATCGGGGACGGGTATAAAATAACGTATTTTTATAAATTTATTAATTACGATTAACGCGTAAATATAAATAATACCGTATCGTTTATACGGCCGTAGAAAATTAACGAGATTTATTACAATATTTGATTACGGTTTAAAAAAGTTTGATAAAAAATCAAGAAATTTTATTAACGTAAATTTAGTATTTTTTATCCGTTAATATAAATAATAACTTTTTATAAAAACGGTTGTATTTTTCGATAATTTCAATTAAAAGTAAAATCTTTATAAGATTTCGTACGTCTTAAACCGCCCCGGGTATTTTAAAAATCCGGAATTATATATTTTATATAAAATTTATAATCGGAATTTTTCGTTATAAACAATAAATAATTTATCTTTAATATAAATCCGGCCCCGGATCGCCGTATAATCGTTTATTAAAATCTTTAATTCGCGGCGGATTCTTTATAAAAACCGGTTTATAATTATATTTATTAAATAATGTAATATAATTTACGTTTATTCCAAAATTAAATATATTTTATTTATTAAATCATTAATAAATTCCGTAATATTCAAAATGAAAACAATAAATTATTTCTCGGGTAATAATATAACTTTTAATCGGGCCGTTATTTTATAGTTTATAAAATCTAATTTATCCGGTGGTATTACGTTTAATAAACGTAATATAACATCCGGGATTATCGCGTATTTTTTTAATCGGTACGTAATTTAAAAACGAAAATTATTTAAAAATTTCAATTATTTAATTTACCGTTAACGTTATCTATAAATAACTCGGATACTTTTTATAATAATTATTACGGAATTATATAATTTTCGACGATAACGTTTTAAATTAATTAAAATTAATTAAAATATTTTTTATTAAATAAAATTTTACGTTTTTTATTAATTTACGTATTATAACAGGGTTACGCGTAAAGCTTATAACGGCGTATACGTTTCGTAAACCTTTATAAATTTTCCCCTTTTTAAACTAATTTTTTTATAAACTTATTTTTTTTCTCTGTTTAGAAAATTTTCTTATTTTAAAATTAAATATTCTTTTATATATGAAACGTTTATTCTTTATTTTCCGGCGTTTATTAAATATATAATTCGTTTTTCGAAGTTTATTAACTTTTTGTATTAATAAAATAATTTAATATATATTTTTATATAAAACTTTCGTTATTTTTTATATTTTTTTTATAATTAATATTAGGGAATTTTTTTAATAATTCTAAATTTTCTTTTTAAATTATTTAAATTAAAAAAAGGTTTCGTTAACGTTTTTAGGGGTATTTAAAACCTATTATTAAAATAAAAAATCGAAGGCCGGGGAAAATATTCGGACGATTAATATAATATTTAGTTATAAAATAATATAATCCGGATTAAATAAAAAAAAATTAACGTTTCGGAAACCTTTATAAATATTTTCTTTTATTATAAAGGTTATATAAATTTTCCAAAACGTAAAAAAGAAATCTTCTTTTACGACATATATAATATACGCCCGTATAAAATTCTTAATTATAATACCGTACGCCTTTTTTAATAAATTAAAATAATTCATATTAAAAAACTAAAATTTATACAATAAATAAATAAATATATACATTATAATAATATTATTATTTTTATAATATTCTTCGAATTTTATTAAATAATAGTTTTCGTAGTTATTAAAAATAAATAACCGTATTTTATTTATTCGTTATTATTTTATATATTTATCAAAATATTTTACCTATTTTAAACCTAATTTATTTATTATTTAATTATTATTAAATATTAAAAACGCTTAATTCTTTAGTATTAGGCTATCGCGGTACCACGATATAAGGTAAATTTTGCCCGTAACGATAATAAACGGCGGGATTATTTATTTTTTTATCTTTTTATTAAATTTACCCAGGTTTTCCAACTTTTTTAAAGTTTATAATTATTATACCAGTTATAATTTAATTTATTATAAACTTATTTTTATCGAAACTCTAAATAATTTTTTTTATAATACCGTATTCCGCGATAACGTTTTATATATATTAAAACCATTTCCGAAATACAATTAGATTTTAGTATAAGACTTTTTTATAATCGATTTTACGATATAAACGCGATCGGAATTTTAGTTATCGTTTAACGAAGTTCGAAACCTAGTTTTTCCCGACGCGTAGCGCGTCGCGATCCTGAAATAATATATTAGTTATATTTTTAATATTTTTAACCCGGGGAGGAAATAATCGAATATTAAAGTTAATTATGTAGTTAATAATAACCCGTTTTTTACTCGTTATTAATTTCTTAGATATTAAGATAATATCGTATATCGAAAGTTTACCGTAAAATCGATCGTAAAATATTTAAAGAAATACGTTATATATCGGTAAAAGTTTCCAGAAATTTAGTTTAAGGTTTTTTTATTTCGTTTAAATCGTTAAATTAATTTAACGCGTTTTATAATTAAAATCTATTATAATTTAGTTAAATTGTTAATAAAGTTAGTTAACCCGTAATAATTACTATAAAAAGTGTCCGAGCTACTTAAGTATCCGAGGTGCTTATAGATAACGTTAATTAGATAATTTTATAATAATCAAATATGTGAAGCTTTTATAATTTTGAATCATTTTTACCGTTTATTCCGTATTTTATAATTTTAGGCGTTATTTTTCGAAAACATTAATGATAATTAATTATTTTTTATCGTAAATCTCGTAATTATATTCCGCTAAAAAGTATTTAAATAAAAAAGAAGCGATAAAATAAAATCAGCTTTTTTAATAAAATGGAAAAAAGCTTCTTTTTAACGTTTAATCCGAGGCGTTCAAATTTTTCTATTTTTTTTAAAAAAATCGTAATAAAAAAAATTAATATTAAAACGGTAAAATATTATAATTATATTCTTGAAAAATTCGCCGGGTCATTTCTTTTTGAATATTTAATTTATCAATAATTTCGTATTTTTAGAAAGGTTTTTAGTAAATCATTAATAATAATTCGTAGAATTTACGAGTTTTCAAAAATCCCGTAACGTTTTTAAAAACTTTTATTTTTTAATAATTTTTATTTTATTAAATTTATCCGATTTGTTTGGTAATAATAATTAAATTTATATTTTTTTTAACAATTTCGAGTTCTTATTTCCGAACCCTGATTGTTCGATTTACGGTTATAAATTTATAAATTATTTTAAAAATATAAAATCGGTATTTTTATTTCGTTTTATTATAAGTTAAAATATCATTTAAATATATAATAACGTATTTATTTAAAATATTAAATAAAATATTATTAATATAATATTAGATTAAAAATTCTTATTATCACGAAATTAATTATCAAATATTCGAATAAACTAAAATAGATTATAAACGCCGTTCTTGATTCGTTCTTAAAAATGATCCGTAAATCTGTAAACGTAATTATAATATTTAATTTAATATAAAATTTAGTTTTATAAAATACGTCGAACGTTTCTCGGATAAACAATATAAAATAACGATTTTTAAACGAAACGTTATTTAATTTACGGTAATTTATATAAACCCGGACGTTATTTCCCGGTTTATATATTAAAAAATAAAAATTACTGTTTGAAATATATTAACCCGAATAATTTATTTTAATAAATATTTGTTTAAATATTTTTTAATAACGAATAACTTTTTAAATATTATAAAATAAAAACGGTAATATAATAACGTTTAACCGGGGAAAAAATCGATTTTGTAATTTTAAAAACGGTATAAAAAATATTTCCGCCCGTTTGGGATTAAACGATATAAATCGAAATTAAAACCAAAATTCTATAAATAAAATAATACGTATATCTTTTTGAAATAATTTAAAAAGGTTTTTAAATAAATAAATATATTTTTTTAAAAGACGCGACGTAATTAAAAAACTTCTGTTATTTAATCGTAAAAATAATTAAATCATAATTTTAGATTATTTCTAATATAAAAAAACCTTTTATTAAAATCCGACGTAAAATAACCGAATTCTTTTTAAAAACGATATTGTTAAACGAACGGGAATTTAATTTACCGCCTGAAATTAATAACGAATTAATAATAACGTATAATTTAGTAAACAATATTTTTTCAACGTAAAACCTTTCTTAATAAACGACGGTAAAAAACATTACCGCACTAATATATAAAATTTCGACTTCGGCGCCTCCGTTTTTTTAAAAGTTTAATAAAAATTAATAATCGTTATTCTTTTAATATAAAAATAACGTATTAATTTCACCTTAATAAATTTTATATAATATAACCCCGCCGATTAGTAACGTATTTTTTTCAATTAATTAACGGGTTATATTCTTTTAATTCCAGTAATTCTAAATGATATTAACACCGTTAAAAAACTGAATTATAAAATTTAAGTTCTTTAATAAAAATCCGAACCTGTAATTAATTTATATTTTATAAAAAATAATATCCGTTATTATACCGTCTGTTAAACGTAACCGTATAAAATTTATTATAAAAAATAATATCGGTTATTATACCGTCTGTTAAACGTAACCGTATAAGATTTATTATTAAAAAAATAACAAAATATATTTATATACGAAGACGTTATTAATAAACCCGATTTCTAAATATCCCGAATTAATAAAAATTTAGGTGATTATTATTTTTTATTTTTAAATAAAATATAATTAAAAAACGAAAATTTTATATTAACATTTATAAAACGTATATATACGTCGTTTAGGTTTTCTCGTTATAATTTAAATAACTTTTTTTATTTTTATTTACGATTAAAAATAAAAATTACGGTTTTTTTTTTTTTTTATAAAATAATATTTAACGTACTTTATAAGCGAAATAGCTTGTTTCTTGATATCTTTATTAATATATAATAGAATCTTAATTTAAAGAATATTAAATTATTTTAATTATTATAACTAAAAAACAAAACCCGAAATTTAATTTCCAAAAGTTTTAAACTTTTTATAACGTATTTTAGATATTAGTCCGCGACCATTATAACGGTAAATTTTACCAACGAAATTTTACACCTAAATTATAAAAATTAACGAAAACTAAAAAATAAATTATTATTAACCGAATTATCGACCTCGATACGCCATCGTTTTCTCACCGGAGGAAAAACGTTAAAAGTATAATTAATATGTTATTTCGTTAAACGACTATTAACCTTTTAAACGCGTTTATATCGAAAGTTAAATTATAAAAAGGTTTTATATCCGTAACGTAATCGCGGAATATAGTATTTAAAAAAAAGATATTTATAATTTCGACAAAACGGGGTTTATAATAAACTAAATTATTACAGGTATAATAATTATAAATTTAAAAAAGGTTTGACGATTTAAATAAGTTTAATAAAATAATAGAAAATAAATTAAAATAATCGTAACGGTTAATTCCTAAAATTAATCAATCACGCCGTTTATTATATTAATAAATAAAGTTTACTTCGTATCGTAATATCGCGATAATATACTATTACGCGATTAAATAATTGTGATATTTAAAAATAATTAAACGACGAACGAATTAAATTTAAAATAAATAGAATATTTTGATAAATATGTAAAACGGCGGAAAAATAATATTATACGGCTTTTTATTTTTAATGATTACGAAAAATTATTAGTCGATAAAATTCGAAAAATATTATAAAATTAATAATAACGCGCCATACGGGTCGATGACCTATACGAGTCGATGACCCGAGATATTTAGTTTTTTATACTTTTAACTTTAATAATTTAATTATAATATTAAAAAATTAATTAAATTAATCGGTTTTATTTTTATTAATTAATTTTTATTTTATTTAATAAATTCGCGTATTATATCCGGGTTTTATATAAATGTTATAAAGCTGTATATTTGTCGCCCTTTTTTTTTCAGACGATTATTTTCGTTTTTAATATTTTTTACTTATTATACATTACTTTTTTAAACCCGTAATTCTTTTATTTCGGTTATAATAAATAATCTTTTAATTTATAATTATTTATTTTTAATTTTACGACGTTTATTTAAAACGTAATTAATTTTTACAAATTTAACGGAATACGCTTTTATAATAATTAATCGATATAAAACTTATTAATAACTTTTTATTAACGAGTTTATAATTTCGATAATATATATAAAAAAACTTCTTTTATATTTAAAGATTTTATTCCGAATAAAATCGTTTTAAATAATTATCTTTAAAATAATTATAAAGGTTTTAGAAATTTAAAAAAGAAAGAATAAATCGGGGACGAGAAAAGGTATTCGTATAATTTCGATAATATCTAAAACCGAAATAACCTTTTACGTATTTAAAAGGATAAATTTAGTTATTTTAAAAGCCGATCGGATATTTAATTCGGTTATAATTTTTTTAAAAACGGCTAAAAACCCGGATAAGAAATCCTTTTTCGCGATATAAGTTTAATACCCCCGTATTAAACTTTTAATATAATTATTATAAACGCGTTTTAATATATTAAAAAATATTATATTAAAAAGCTAAAATTTATACGATAAATAGGTAAATATATAAAAAGGTAACGTACCCTATAAACGAACCGGACACTTAAACGAACCGGACACTTTTCGTAATACCTTTAGGTATTTAGTTTCTAATACCTTTTATCCACCTTCTAATATATCTTATTTTTTAAAAGAAACTAAGATTAACCTAATAACTAACGTTATTTAAAACGATTTACGTATTAGTTACCGAAAAACGTCCAAATTATTTAATATTAACTATTCTATATTATACGATCGTATTAAAAAAGGCATTTAATTACGATAAAATCTAATACTTAATTCCTAAAAACTTACTCGATTCGAAAAAAATATAATTATCGAGCGGATAATTAACCTAAATACGCGAACATATCCACCCCGGATCGACTATATTCGAGAAATAACCGATATTCTTTTACGCGTACGCGACGCGCCACGCGTTGGGAAGAATTAGGTTAATAATTTTATTAAACGACGACTAAAGTTTAAAACGCGTTTAAATCGACGGATAAATTATTAGAAGGTTTATTACGAAAATCCTAATATTTTTCGTAAATAATTTAAATTTATTAAAAATATAATCGCTAAATATAATATCCAAAAAAAGACATTTATAATTTTAACGAAATAGGTTTTATAATAAGTATAATTATAACGGGTATAATAATTACGCGATCCGATCGACGTAATAAATTTAGATAAACCTAATTTAATAATCGGGAATAGGTTATAATTATTTAGGTTATTAATATTAATAATTATACCGTCCCGCCGTATATTATCGTAGCGGGGAAAAACTACCTTATATCGTAGTATCGCGATAGCCTATTTCCGGCCGATTAGATTATCGACCTAAATTTAAATAGTTAGACGACGAATAAGATTAGTTTACGATAAATTAGGCATTTCTAGAAATATACGAAAAACCGTATTATTAATATTTATCGGTTATTTATCTTTAACGGTTACGAAAGCTATTATTTAATAAAATTCGAAGAATATTATAAAGATAATAAGATAATTACGTTTTATATACCGGTTTATTCGTCTTATAAGTTTTAGCCTTTTAATATTAGTTATTTTTCCGTTTTAAAACGCGCGTATAGGTTAATAATTAAGAATTTTATACGACGGTATTAAATTTACGTTACGAAAAAGGATTTTTTTAGAGTTTTTTATTAAACGTTTTTTAAATCTATTATACCCGATAATATTAAGGCTAGATTTAAAAATATTAGTTTAATACTTTAGGATTTAGAAAATATAATATTATAATTAAATATTAATTATATTACCCGAATATTTATTCCTCCGGCTAAATTACTAATTATACCTTAGGTTTTTAAAATATTTAATAATTTCGTCGAAACTTTTTATATAATCCGTCTATCTTAAAAATCGGATTAAAAACCATTAAAGTAGTTTATTTATATTAATTATTATAACTTTAGATTAACGTACATGTACAGCGAGTCGCCCACGTCAGCGGGCCGCCCACTTTCCACGCCAATTGGCACGGATTGACAATTTCTTCCACTTTCTTCACCATTTATTATGGCGAAAGCTTATAACGAATCAGACTTATTCCTAGCCCTTCAAGCTATCCAAAAAGACCCAAAACTTAGTATACGACGCGTTGCATCCATCTACAAAGTACCCCGATCGACCCTCCGCGACCGTCGAAACGGCCGAACTCCCCGACGCGAAATAACAGCCAATTCACGTATTATGACCGACCTAGAAGAGGAGGCTATAAAGGATCATGTACTCGAACTATGTACGCGAGGGTTTCCTCCCAACCTTTCTGGTATAAAAGATATGGCTGATACCCTTCGCGCGTCGCGTAATTTGGCCCCGGTCGGAGCGCGTTGGGCGCAAAGATTCGTCGCACGCCACCCAGACTTAAAAACTCGCTGGAATCGCCTATACGATTACCGAAGGGCTTTATGCGAAGATCCAAAGCTTATTGGAGAGTGGTTTCGGCTTGTTCAGAACGTTTGCGCCAAATACGGTATCCTACCAGAGGATATCTACAACTTTGACGAGACTGGGTTTACGATGGGCAAAATCTCAACCAGTATGGTCGTTACGGGCACCGATCGAAGTGCCAGACCTAAATCAGTCCAACAAGGCAATCGTGAATGGGTTACGGTAATTTAATCGATCAGATCTACCGGTTGGGCGCTACCGCCGTTTATCGTCGTTTCCGGTCGATTTCACCTCGCTTCTTGGTACGAAGACGGCACCATCCCGAAAGAGTGGGCAGTTCATACTAGTAGAAATGGATGGACGACGAATGAGATTGGTTTCGAATTTATCAAACATTTCGAAAAGCATTCCAAAAACCAAAATACTGGCCCTTACCGTTTGTTAGTGCTAGACGGGCACGAGAGCCACGTTTCGTATGATTTTGAGGTCTTTTGTAAAGAACACAAAATTATAACGCTATGTATGCCTCCGCATTCTTCCCACCTTCTTCAGCCACTTGATGTTGCGTTGTTTGGACCATTAAAGCGGAAATACGGAGAGTTGGTAGGAAAAATGATGCGCCAGTCCTTAACACACATCACAAAGGAAGACTTCCTTCCCCTTTTTAAAGACGCATTCTTTACAGTTTTTGGCGAAAGCAACGTTCAGGCTGGATTTAGAGGGTCAGGCCTCGTACCTCATAATCCTGAAGAGGTTATTTCAAAGCTGGATGTGAGGTTACGGACTCCTACACCTCTTGGCTCACCCGAGATCGAGGCTCGACCTTGGGTGTCGCAAACGCCACACAACCCGATAGAGGCCCATTCGCAGTCTACTTTTTTGAAAAAAAGGGTCTCTGAGCATCAGAATAGCTCCCCGACAAGTATTTTGGCCGCTGTCGATCATTTTGCGAAGGGGACGAAAATGATAATGCATAAGCTGGCTCTTATCGAGGCCGAGAATAAGGAGCTTCGGGAGGCCAATTCGATACTAAGCAAACGTCGGAGGGCCAAAAAAACCAGACTACGGGACGGAGGAGCACTTACTTTCGAGAAGAGGCAACAGATTTGAGAGAAGCAAATGAACTGGCGACGCAGATACAGGAGGAAACGCGTCAAAATAGTGGTCGTGTAAGGCGTACCGAAACGCGCGCCAGGCGCTGTGGCATTTGCAACGGGACTAGGCATAATGCGCGAACGTGTCAAGTAAAATTGCCATCTTCTGAAGAAGAGGATCCCGAGTAGTTTTAATTGATTTATTACGTTGTGGTTAAGTTATTTGTCAATCCGTGCCAATTGGCGTGGAAAGTGGGCGGCTCGCTGACGTGGGCGACTCGCTGTACATGTACGTTAAATAATAAAAGTTATATATAAATTATTATATAAAAATACGTTTTTAAAATAAAAGAACCTTTTATTTTGTAAAACCAATAACGTATTTAATAAACGTCGCAAAACCAAAAATAAACGTATCTAAAAAAGAAGACCATTTATTATAAAAGATACCCAAATTCTTTTGGTCGAAAGAGGCGATATAAATATTATTAATCTAGAAGTCAAGTTTAAAGGTAATAGTCGGAAAAGGGCTAAAAAAGGTATTCGGTTATATAACAATTACCATAAACCCGGTTACTACACAAATACTTATCAGGAAGATATAGATAATATTAGCCAAAAGGATTCCGATTAGTTTTAATTAATTTAATTATATTATGGCTATATTAGAAACCAAATACCTGAAGGTGTTACGAAAAGTATCCGGTTCGCTTGGGTGTCCGGTTCGCTTGTGGGGTACGTTATAATATTATTATCGTTATAATATATATCGAAATTTATTGAATAATAATTTTCGTAATTATTAAAAATTAAAAGGCGTTTTATACCTTTTATACGGTCCCGTATATACCGATCGAAATATTTTATTTATTTAATATTAAATTTATTAATTATCTAATTATCATAAAATAATATAATTTTTTAATCGTATAATAATAAAATTTCGCTCGTTTATAAAACGAAATAAATTTTACCCGTAAAAATAATATACGGCGGTAACGTTTGATTTTAAAAATTAATCGGTTTAATAACCGTAATTTATTCTTTATTATTTTATTAAATTTATTTAAACTTTCTACGTCTTTTTACGTTTAGAACGATTCTTCCGGATATAATTATACCTATTATAAACCCGGTTTCGTCGAAATTATAAATATTTTCTGCCGCGATTTTATGTTTCGCGATTATATTTTTAATAAATTTCAATTACGCGCGATATTCGGTTAAATTTTCGTTAAATACTTTTTAATAATCGATTCGACGATTTAAACGCGTCCGGAAGAGTGGTTATCGTTTAACGAGAATTAATACCCAATTTTTACCGATAGGTAACGCGTCGGGTTCGCGTCGGAAAATACTAATTATATTTTTAATATTTCGAAGTCGGGGAGGAAAAGTTCGCGCGTTTAGCTTTAATATACGAATATTTATCGTTTTTCTTTTAAATTTCGTTAAATTTCGTCTAAAAAAGTTAATAATATAAGTTAGTTATTAACCCCGAGATCTTCGTAAAAGAGTTTTACGATCGACTTCATAAATTTTAATAAATTTATAAAAATTTATTTTAAAAATATCTTTTTTAGTTTAAAAGGTTAATTATAAGTTTCTTTCTTTTAAAGTACGTGCCATTTTAAACGGTTAAGAAATATATAAGTGAAATTAAGAATATAAGAAACTAAATATCTCGGGTCATTGACCCGTGTAGCGCGTTATTATAAGATTAATAATATTATTACGGTTTATATATTTATTTATTTATTATATAAATTCTAAAAAAAAGGCGTACGGTTTTATAATTCAAAACCTTATATAAGCGTATATTATTTACGTTACGAAAAAAGACTTTTTTCCCGCGTTTTATAAAGCTTATATAATTATTATTACGAAAGAGAATATTTAAAAGGGTTTCCAAGGCGTTAAATTTATTTTATTAAATTTAGAAAACGTTATTTCCTAATTAGATATTATATTAATCCTCCGAATACCTTCCCCGACCTTTAAGTTACCGATTTAATTTTAAATTTTTAAATTTTTTAAAATAATTAACGAAACTTTTTTATAATTTATTTAATTTAAAAATAAAATCTGGAATTATTAAAGTAACTTTTTAATAATAATTATAAAAAATTTAATAAAATTATATATTAAATTACTTTATTAACCGAAAAAGTCGTTAAACTTTGAAAATTAAATTATATATTTAATAAACGCCCGAGAATTTAAAATAAACGTTTTATTATTAAAAGAAATTATTTTTAAAAATAAATAAATTTTTTAAAACTAAAAAAAAGGTAATATTTTAGTAAAAGAGGAAATAATCGAAGAAGGGGAAAGTTCGGGAAAGCTTACGAAGCGCGTACGGCGTTATAGATTTTATATATAAACGGGTTATAATATTATAATTTATAAAAAACGTATAATTATATTTAACAAAGAATATTCCAATTAGCCGACGTAGCCTAGCAGTTACTTAGTACCGTAACAAATTTAAAAGAAATAAAAGAACTAATTAACTAAATAAAAAACGAAAAGAACTTAATTTTTATTTAGTTTTTTAATAATTTAAATTAAATAAATTTTTAAAAAATTAATAATATTATTATTAATCGTTTATCAATTTTATTTATATTTTTATAAATTAACATATTAAAAACTAATTTTAGTTTTTGTAAAAAACTTATTTATAAATTAATTTTAATTAATTTCAAATTTAAGTTTAAGATAATCAAATTATAACTTTATTCGTTCATATATATTATTCGTTTATAAAATACGTTAATTAATTTTTTTTTCCGTTTAACTTTAATTTAATTTTTAAATAATTTTTAGAAAATATTAATATACATATAATAGTTAATTAATTATAAATATTAATTTTTAATTTTTATATTAATATTATTTTAATATAACTTAACTTTAATTTAATAATTAATTTATAAAAAGAAAATTATATATTTAATAAAAATATCTTAAAATAAAATTAATTATTAAATTTGTAATTCAAAACCCGGTTTTGATTAAGTTATTTATTGCGGAGATGCACGGTTTTTAAAAACTGTTCTTTGCGTCGTTTCCTAGTGGCCCGCTCGCTTAGGTGGCTTGCTCCCTTGGGTAACCTACTCGCTTGTGAAGTACGTTATAATACCCTCTTTCTTATGCTGGCGTCAGCTTGGCATCCGTATATAAAGATATTCCGGTCTCCTACTTAGAAGTCAAGAGCTCGTATCACGCTCTCCTTCTCATTTAAAGCAGCTTCTTTCTTAGTAGGTCTCCTTTCTATCCGAATCCTCTCGAAATTCCCACCCGTCCACGTTACCCCTCATCCCACTTCCTATTACCCATTGATACACTATATATATATTATGTCCCGGAAGTCTACTCTTGTCTTAGTTCCAGGAGCATGGCACTGTGCTAGTACCTGGGTTAAGGTTGCTTCGCTACTGGAAAATTTGGCGGTACAAATGCGTCCCAGTGGCTTTGCTTACGCAGGTTCAAGTCCTTCAGCCTGTTTCCTAGACGACGTCAAAGCTGTCCGTTGTATGATCATTGTCAAGACTACGAAGGGCCGTGACGCTGTAGTCGTTGTAAACTCCTATGGCGGCTTGGTCGGCAGCAGTGCCAACATAGGCCTCACACATCGCAAGGACGATGATCCAGAGCATCCTCCCTCTCGGTCCGGCCACGTCATCGGCATCATTATGCTTGCAACTGGCTTCGCTGCCGCGGGTATGAGCATGCTGCGGGGACTGGACGGCAAACCTCCGCCGTTTTGGAAGGTAGATTCGCAAAGTGGGTTTGCCGTCTTGACAGTTGACCCCAGGCGACTCTTCTACCAAGAACTCCCGGTGCAAGAGGGTAATTACTGGGTCGAGAAGCTAGCAAACCAGTCGCTAAAGTCTATGATGGAGGGTGGGGAGCACGTGTACGAAGGTTGGAGAGATGTACCAGTTTGTTACGTGGCGACTACCGAAGACAAGGCGCTCCCGGTTGAAGCCCAAAGAATGTTCGTGCAAAAAGCCAAGGATGCGGGAGCCGATGTGACCTTACGAGAAGTTGCGAGCGGCCATTCCCCGATGTTGAGCAAACCGGACAATATTTTCACTATTATGCTGGAAGCAATGGCATATTTTGCGACTTAAAGGAGGCACAGTGGCCGTGCTGCTATGCTAGAAGCCGGCTGGGGGCAACTGATCGCAAGAAAAGGTGGGAATTTCACGATGTCGTGTCGCAGGTTCCGACGTCCTATCCGCATTGGTGGCCACTAGTTAGCTAGGTCGCAATATAAACCCACTTATATACCGAGCAGACTCCATTAGTCCTTCGTCTTCGAAACTGAGGCCAAACGTAGCCTGAAGTCTTGGTGCCTTCCTGCCTTGACACTACTATTAAAGACGGATTCGAAGACGAAAAGATACCCGCTCTATTCGACCAACGTAGCTTAGTGAGCAGGCAAAGTTGCTTCATATAGACTCTTATTAGCCAATAATATAGGACTCCCCTCCCGTTATCGTTTACTGCAGAAGAGTCGCAACCCGCGTCGAGTAGGCGCTTAGAGACCGTGAGGCGATGTTCAATGGCGGTTCCATCATGGAAGTCCTGGATGGACATGTTGCGAGTTGCCATAATTGTCCCTAACTTTAGAAGTGTAGGATATTGGGTCTTGAAGGAAAATCACCAGTGAATCGACGCCGCCTTTTAGCAATAACCCAAAGAATATCTCGTAGGCCTCGCCTGAGGTGGAGCTTGTGGTGGTGGTATTCCGCGACGAGCGTACAAGCTGCATCGCCATGGAGAGCAAACTGTGATACTAGAGCGCCCAGGATGTTTGTTAAAAAGTTGGCTCGCCGCACCTCTGTAATCGCGGAAGGAAAGAGCGGGATTCTAGTTAACCAGAGTCTTAACCCAGGTAAGCCCAAGGGTGCTGCCTTTCCTTAGCCGGTTAGGAAAAGCCCGGCAATTGCCATAACCCTACCGGATAGCTGCTCTTGCAGATCTGGTCAAGCAGGCAAGAGATTAGTATCAAGTTTGAACCTTCGATATCCTGAGTAGCTCAAGACCTGTTCGCGGATGCTTTAAACTCAGGCTTGCATATCACTTCAACGCAGACGATATGTCCGAACCCTAGCTCCTTCTTTACTTTTATCTACCGGGTTACATTAAATTAAATAAGATAAGAATCCCTTTCCTCGGTCCCCATCCCGCTTTGTTGATTAATATACATCTGCTCTCCAACTCGTAGAATAAGTCGCTTGCGTTACCGAACCTCTACCCGGTACACCGGATATCTGCGCGTTCTTCCAGGAGGGAGCATTGGGCATGCTGGACGACGCCATCGGCTTCATGCAGTGACTCCAAAACCATGAGTGCAAAGAGTGCGGCTCTATCCCCACGGAGCCCGGCAACAATGTCAACAGTGGCGAGCTAAACGCTAACGCTGCTACCTCGAACTGCTGCCGGAATTTTCGGGTGCCTGCTTTTGTCCTACGGAAGGCAGAAATGCCGGGGACGATGCCTCCGGCACTTTCCCTCCGGATGGATTTGGTGGGGAGCGCTAGATGCGTGGTAGAGAGGAAACAGCATGATATGAAGGATAATGTTTTTGTTAATGACCTAGTACGGAATCGTCAGGCGCTGAATAGGGACCTTGTTAGGGTTCTCGTGGTCGATGATAAGTGACACGGGTTGATTTGGGATAGTATTAGTGTGGTTAAAGTATACTAAATACTTTTTAGCATGTACGTATTAGTGTTAGGGACAGCATTAATATTAAATTGTGGGAGTGACTCAAATATCGGTATTCTGATTAGACGTGTTTTGGTGCGTGACTTTGAAGATTAGCTTCCCACTTGCCGCCAACAATGTCACCTTGTGTGCCTAGGTATATACGTATTTGCAATCGTACGTAGGCTTCTTCGATATTAACTAAATGTTCACATTTAACATCAGTACCTCTGTGCGTGTACCTTTATATGTCCTTGGGTGATGGTTCCGTGCCCGATAAGGATGCTGTACATTCGTGTAACCCATTTGTCTATCAGGTACCTTTACGAAATACTAGCTAGGTCATTTTTCTGTCCGACCTATCCTATGTCCGATTCTATCCCAGCTGATATGCTACTGGTACACACAATACACAGCGCTGACGGTTCGCATCGCAACTAGTTCACATCCTCAATTGTACCGGTTCCATCCTATACTGGTCACCATCCAAAGAATGATGGTACACATCGCTACTTGTTCCAATGCGAACCGGTAACAATACGAACCAGTAGCAATTAACCAGTAAAGCAGTATGATGTGCCTCGATGATTCCCTCATGACACATAACAAGATAGGCCCTAACGGAGGAAGTACGCCTGACACTTCATATAATTGTGATGACTTCCTAGGAAGTCATCCGAACCGGGAAGAGAGTGACTTTATTACGTCAAAGACATTAACATAAAACTTCGATATACACAAACATTGTTTCTAATTTTATGTGCTCGTTTGGGGCACAGCCTCGGGCCAGACCCCTGCCAGGTTCATGTTGAAAGCGGCGTCGTTCAGGTCTTAATGTGGTATCTAAGTGGCTATGGACAATCTACTTCTGTGGGTAGTGCATTCTAGACAAGCCTCGGTTATCCGACATCATACCTTATAGGGTAGCGATAATGTTCTGTTCCTTTTTCTCCCTGCCGTGGTGTTGTATAGGCTGCCGAATTGTCGGTCGATCAATTGCCTTGACCTCCACAGCATAGATAAATAACCCCACGGTAGTCCCCGCACTTGAACGTCATGTCTAGGTATATAAGGTAAAAGATTATCCGAAATGACCCCTCAGTCCGAGCAGGTAAATTTCGAGCCACACAGGATAGTTTCTCTTCGCATTTCTTCTTCTTCTCATGTGTGTCTACCTTATGCAGCCAAGGCAAACGGGTTGCGATCATCTTGTACGTGATTCATAGCCCACGAGACTCACCGATGACCGTGAGGATGGCGAGGTCTTTACTTACAGTCGCCATCTGCATTGCTTTTCTATCTATTGCAATCGGATATATATACAATTCATGGTTGACGACCCTCGCGCGACCTATAACAGTTCTGGGGGTCTTGAGGTCAGTAGTGATCGAGTCCGTTTCTTGCCTTCTTAGGCCGCTGTGTTCGAGTCTGTGAGCTTGTGAAATATGTGTATTGACTCGATTAAACGGGCTTATGCCCTCCCCTACACCTGTAACTTCCTTCACGAGCCACGACTAACTAACATCTGAACATGGATTAGGGATCCTGTTCCCATTGCGCAATTCACTGATGAGAACATAACACTCATCGAAGGAACGACACACTGCGAGGACATTCACTATCATGCGCCAAGTCACAAACTATACACTGCCTGCGAGGACTCCGGTAACACAAGATTTGCCTGGTTTCCGCCCTTGGCTTTGTTTGACTGCTCCGTGGTGAACCAGGCTCGAGGCGGCCTCTTCGTCATTGAGCCTGAGGTGCGTTTGGCCATGGATGTATGACGACCTGGCAATACAAGCTAATATAAATGACGGCGTAGACCAAGAAGGCACGGAAACTTGAATTTGAAAACTTTCCTGGCCCATTCATTACCCATGGGATCGACGTCATATCCGATCCCGAGGAAAGACCAGGCGATGCAGTCTATATATTTGCGGTGAATCACCTCCCAAATCCGGATCTATACATTTTGGGACCTCAAGGCTGCTCGAGAAAACTGCAGCTCGGAAGCCCCCCACCCCCAAAGGCACGGTCGCAGATTGAAATCTTCCATCACAAAGTCGGGACTTCGAAAGCTCGTCATATTCGCTCCGTCTGGGACCCGCTCATAACAACACCGAATGATCTAGTGGCACTAAGCCCTAAGCAATTCCTCGTTACAAATGACCATTTTTACCGCGAAGGATTGATGCGAAGTGTTGAAGATATATACCCAGGGGCGAAGTGGACCAATACTATCCACGTTGAGTTATCAAACCTTTCTGCAGCTCAACCGACGTCGGGGGTCAGAACAACGGTCGCTCTCGACAGCGTTCACAACAACAATGGCCTTGGCCACGGTAGGCACATGAACGAAATTCTCGTAGCTAGTGCTGCGGGGGGCACATTACATGTTGGAGAATTATCTGCAGCTGGGACTGGAAACCCGACCATCGACATAGTCGAAGTTATTCATCTGCAATCAACGATTGACAACCCGAGCTACTTTGCCGACCCGTTTGCCAATAGCACTTTTGATGCGAGTGGTTTCGTGTTAGCAGGGCTCGGGAGAGCTATCGATCTGCCAAAGACGATACGGGATCCTCTTGCCAGGGACGCTGTCATGGTATGGTATACTAGGCAAGCGGAGGTAGGATGGGAGAGTGAAATGATCTTTGAGGATGATGGCTCAACGATCCGTAGCGCCAGCGCCAGCGTTATGGTCGGAATTGATCCGACCAAGGAAAATGGAAAGCGGCGTGCATGGTTGTACGTCACTGGGTTCTTGTCGGCGAACGTTGTAGCCATAAAGGTAGACTTATAGAGTCTGAACCCCCGAGGATATGAACCACTGACCCCAGATATGGACTGAGCATCCCGTCCAACATAGCCCGTGTTGTGTACTTTGTACATCGCAGATATTGTGTATTTGGGCTCGGTAGTTGCGTAATTAAACTAACATCAAACATTGTAACCTGAAGTTAGTCGCCCAGTATACATATCACGAAGGCTAGTGAGTCTTGTGGAGACGAGAAGCTACTAAACATTGTGAGGCCTCTGTGACGCCGAAAAAGCCAATCACAATCAACCCCCGTTCCCATCGTACTTTATTGTGTGGTAGATGAACTACAACCGTGAGAAGAGGAAATCGTGTACTGTGTATGACCCCACCTATAGATATGTATCACGAGAGCCTGTTATCTCGAATGCTCGTTTCCATCAATAGAAGACCACAGCTATCAGCGAACGCAACCAAGTAGGTGAACATTATCAATACTTTCTATATTTCTCGACGAATCCGACAACCAAATGGCAACACCCCGACCTGCTTCGATTCAAGTAATATGAATCTGGAACACGGTATCCGAAATACTGTTTTTCACAAGAATATTTAGTGTCTTTCCCTTCTAGGAGACTCACGGCGCCACTTGCGTAGGCTGCAGGTAATGAATTATACTCGCACGCGGAGGGTAGCCTCTCAATGTCTTCCACAACTGGCCTAACGCATTCAAATCTTGTTTAATGAATCTTTTTCTACCTCTTGAGTTTCGCTGTGACCTGTACTGGAACCAAACACAAGAAACATGGTCCAAGCGCGACAAACACGACGGAGATGATTTACCATAAGGTCGTCCAATTGGTCGGGGCCAATAATGCTCCAATCATAGCTGCCATGGGAGCCGGACTTGATGCCAAATGCCAGAGAACATGGGTGGCTGTGGTGATAGTTCTCGTCATTGGTGCACGAGCCTCCGAGGCAGTCTCTGTATGTCCTGGCACATAACCCTTAAAATAAACCTTTGGGTAAGCGAACATAACGGCGACAGCAGTAAACCCTATAACGGCGGCTATCAGGATGGCTAAGCGCTTTGTGTGACACATGCAGGAAGCGACCTTTCGGCAATGGGCCGAACCTGACATCAATATGAGGATGCTGCTGAAGAAGATGGAGGTTACTGCTGGTGTAGTGTATACCATGGGTCTCTCGAGCGTTACATCGGCGAGGACCAGGGTCTCCAAGGATCGAGCGGTGTAAAGATAGGCAAGAACGAAACTGGCCATCAGATTGCGACACAAGCTAATCCACCTGCCAAACAAGCCGCACGAATTTTGCCGGCCTACGAGTTTCGCTTCCACTACAGCGGAGAACAGTTCAAAAGCTTCCCGTGTTGTCATCGCCACTGCACCGGCTTCGCTCAGCGTCAGTCTTCCGTGGACTAAGAGAAAGCCGATTGTGACGTAGTTTACCAATGAGGCGAAGGACTTTGATAGGTACAGGCGTGCAGCTTTTTCCGACTTCCGATGTCTGGTAGCTCCGTTGGCTTGATCGGCAGGGCTCGGCGTATCACCATCGAAGTAACGTCCAGCCATGATAATAGCATCCTGGAGTAGGAGACTAATGGCTGGTGATGCCAGAGAAGGGGTGGCGGCAATACCTTGCAAGGCAGCTGAAGACCCTAGAGCCACAAGCGTA
This sequence comes from Xylariales sp. AK1849, assembly GCA_022432505.1. Taxonomy (NCBI): domain Eukaryota; kingdom Fungi; phylum Ascomycota; class Sordariomycetes; order Xylariales; species Xylariales sp. AK1849. The sequence continues at coordinate 28,874 of JAJKKH010000008.1, forward strand.
GCCAAGATGATGCCACCATGAACGTAGTAGCGGGGTTGGCTGGTTACGTTAAGAGGTAGTAGACCAGAGATGCAGGTCAAGAGGATACAAAGGGGCCCATACGTCAACTCGGGCGCGGCACTGTCCACAGCATAGCCAACGACGTGTAACAGCAGAGTCGACAGCATCCCTAGAACCATGCTAGCCTTCAAAGCTACATGAAAGACGGTCAACTTGTGCCTGCCAAGGAATAAAAAATATGCCGGTCGGTCGAGAACGATATCCCAAAGCCCGTTTCTGTTCCCGTTGTACCACACAACATGAAAGCCGAAACCGAGGATGATGACATGCCCAAGGCTGTTAAGGGTCCTTTCCATCGGGGAACCACCAGAGTAAAACAGTACTTCGCTCAGGGCATAGATATTGAATGCCAGCCTGATCCCCCACGACGAGACGTGCATTGTGGCTACCCACCAGAAAAGTCTCGGTCTGCGGCGATGCACCTTATGAGCCGCCAACGATGACTTGAGAGTTGATATGAGCTCTGCTACCAATGAGAGTTGAACGATATATATTTGCCGGCGTGGCCCGTGGCCGCCGAGTATAGTAGCTTGGGATAAGAGAGAAAGAATGTGGTGGTAAAACATCTTGGAGTTTGTCTCGGTGAGGTACAGCTCACTCATGAATTGCAATGTGCGCGTGCCCACGCAGATCTGCTGCGAAGCATTCAACGGACTGCGCACACCAAACTGATCATCCGCGCGGTCCGTTGTTCTTATAGCCATGTAGCATGCCGGGGCATTGATGCATATCAAGACAGTGCCTATTATATCGGTAAAGTACATGTCATACGAGAATTGACTGTTGCCTTGCCGTAATTCTGCGTGCGTCTCTGGAAATAGACCGGCATAGGTCCTCTGGAGCAGCCTTAGGACGGGAAGATACAACGCAAAGGCGGCAATGAACCCAGGCCAAGGGAATATACTGAGATCTGAGTCAGTCTCCATGTTGGCTGCCGTATTCGCGCGAATGGGGCTGAGTATCGGGCGGAATGCGATTTGTTCAAAAGTCGACTCGTAGTCGTTCGGTCTTACAAAGATCAAGGTAAAGTAAGCAAGTAGCTAGGGCATACAAAGAGTAGTCGGGATTTCGCATCAGACATCATCAAGTGCCTAAAACCAGGTGTGTCATGCACGAACTCGATTTAACCTAATCGTCGTGGGTGGAGAGTGCCAGCCCCTCAACCTAACGTTCGAGAACCTTGAGCTAAAAAAAGATTCGCAGAAAGAAGCAGAATACGGGTCGAATGAGAAAATTCCCTCGTCCTAGTGAAGAACCTAGATGCCTTCACGGATGTGACTTCGGAGTAGGACACGCAGAATCAACCATTCCGCCTCATGAACACCTATTGGAATCGACAGCTTTAGAAGCAGATATATAAGCAGTCCCGGCGTACCTGGATTTACACTGACATCTCGGGCTCGACCTCATTGTTGTCCAAACCCTGGTAGTGATGATGTTGGTTCGAGTTCTGCGGTTGCGTAAGCGAATATCAACACAACCCAATCCTGTTTCAGTAGAAGTCCAGACGCCGCTCAACCCACTTTTTCTAGTTCTGAACCAGGTGGGATACGAAGTGTATAAACCCAACAAAACGAGTGTTGATGGTTAGATGCAAATTTTCATGGGTTTGTGGGCATGTGGGCAGCTGAACATCGAGTCCTACGGGGGCCGCACCGGAGCAACTATACAACCCCTGGGGAACCATACTCTTCATCGTTCGCGCAATTAATTTAGTCCACCGAACTATCGACCATGGTCAGTACCCAGGACCACCGGGACGACTACCCCCAGGAGCGTGTCATCGCTCTGTCATCTGGAAGGAAACGTTGCGTTACCGTCGTGCTCTGCGGCTCTTGTTTGGTTATGGCAATGGAAACAACCATGCTGGCTGGCGTCATTCCGGTGGGCTAGATACTCCCAGTCGACCAACAATGCTTGTCTAACCAATTTCTCCAGACCCTGTCGAAGGCCCTCCACGGAACGCTGTCTTCGTCCCTCGCACTGGGAACGACCTACCTCCTAGCTTCGGCCGTCTTCCAGCCCATCATCACCGAGTTATCGCATGTGCTTGGTCGGAAGACCGCATTCCTTCTCTCTCTTGCCGTATACATTATCGGTTCTATCGTCGCCGCTACCAGCTCGAACATGGCGATTTTACTCGTTGGTAGAGGCATTCAAGGCGCCGGAGGTACATGGTATAAGTCCATTCCGACCAAGGCTCTACGTGACCCTGGCAGCTCTTACTGAAAGCAAGCTAATCGACTATCAGGCGCCGGAGAAGCAGTTTTACCAAGCATCATCATGACTGATATCTTCTATCTGAGGGAAAGGTCTCGATACATGGTGTTTCTCAATGCTAGCGTTGCGATTGGTAGTATCTGTGGTCCCATCGTAGGTGGAGCATTGGTGACTATATCCTGGGTAAGCAAGATGAGCAAGATGAGTACACCATCACGGGGCAACGTCATACTGACAGTCATGATTCAGCGATGGGTTTTCTGGCTTCAGACGTTCCAGGGGGCTTGCTGCGTTGCAGCTATCGCTGTGGGCCTTGAGACGCCACGTTCGGGGGGCAGCACTATTCGAGACCTGGGCAGGATAGACTGGATTGGCATTCTGTTGACTCTGCCGACTTCCGTGACGTGTTTGCTTCCCCTGGTCTTGGGAGGTTCCGTCTATGCTTGGAATGACTGGAGAACATTACTATGCTTCGGGCTTGGCTATGGTATCGGGTTGCCGCTCCTTGTACTACATCAACGCTTTCGCACATTGACCCCTATGTTCCGAGCAGAGCTTTTCTGCAACTTCACGGCTATTGCTGGGTTCACTGCGAGTCTTTTACAAGGCCTACTCCTCTGGATGCTATTGTGAGTCTCCCATGTCGCATGCGAGTCTTCCTACGTGAAAACCATGGCAGCTGATGCGGCTATTAGGTATTATGGCAGTCTTTTCTATGAAGTTGTTCGGGGCTTCAAACCACTCGCCGTGGGCCTGATGGCATTGCCTGCAACGTTAACTATGGTACCGACAGTGGTCATCGCGGGCTGGATCATCCGGACTCGTGGAACGTACGGATGGGTAAATAGAATAGGGTGGGCTTCCACGGCCATGGGATTTGGTCTTCTCACGCTTTTCCACCGTCATAGTTCTGTGGCCCACATGGTGATCGTTTCCTTGCTACCCGGCTTCGGCCTCGGTCTAAGCGCTCTGGGCTCGTCTATGACCATTCAGCGGGCCATTCATCCCGAGCACAAAGCGCGTGCGACGGCAATGTGTTTTCTCGTCAGATCAACCGGGCAATGTCTAGGCGTTGCTATTGGGGGTGCCTTGTTCTCGAATTCGGTTACATCGCGGTTGGAAGAGGTTCAGGGGGTTGGAGATATCAGCGTCAATGAACTTTATCTCATCGTTGATGCCTGGCGAGCGGACGACGAGAAGGTCAGGCCTGTGCTGGAGGCCATGGCAGATTCCCTGAGATGCGTCTGGATCTTTGGTTGCACAATAGCGGGGCTTATGCTGCTTTTGATGGGGCCAATAAGGTATAAGCCGCTGCCTGATATCCCACGGAATATATCAGTGCAAGGAAAAGGGAGGATAAGATTGGGTTCGGCTGCGACACTACCAACGGAAGAGACCCAAGTGGAAGAAGTTGCGCTGTGGAATCGTTCTGTCCCAGACAACAACCACGATCAAGCTTAGGGTTCACAGTCCGGAAGCATTGTCACCGGGATGAATATTAATACAAATTCGGTTCGGCCTTGTGTCTTTGACGGCAGCTGCGACCTCGCGGACTCGTACCCGATACCTATGATGTGTGATGCTGCGGGCAGGGCAGCCTGCATCGTAGGAGTTGGTGGTTGGCTCAACTTGGAGTAGATCGCAATAAGCTTATAGCGTGTGTATTCACAAGCGCCTCACGATAGCACGTGATGGAGGTGAAGCACATGCTGGCCATTAGTTGTCACGACATCAAATACCACGAGAGAGCCTTTTACAGTTGACACCTAGTCCCAGATCTTAACACCCAAGTCATAAGAAACCATCATGGCCTATCGCTGGGTTGACTATCTAAACAAAGTCGCTGGTGCTACTGCAAGCCTTACGGTCGCTCTTCATTTGTTCTGCTTGTTGCACGTGCGGTCGAGAACACAGCAGGCACTCACCCACCCGTTGTTATTGGCGGCTCCATGATCACGGCTCTACCCCGACTCTGACAGTGTGGTCGGTTTAAAGTTAGAGTGAAAGTATTGAATGGGCTCGGATTACACTGCTCTGACATCTGCCTCCTGAGGTGATTGGCTCAGAGCGGAAGTTAGCCCGGTGTAGAATTGCTGGCTCAAAGGGAAAACAGGAGCAGGAGCATCTAGTAATCTACTGTTTGAGTGGCTGTAAGCTGCTTCTAGTTGACCCGAGAAAGCAGGACCCAAACGTTTCATTTGCAAGTTACTTAAGTAGACAGCCAAACAATGATGTACAACACAGAGAACATCTAAAATATGTCCCAACATATCACACCCACGTACAGCAAGAGGTAAGCCGTACATCAACGCAAGACATGGGCTCCCAATGATAAAGGAACTTCGACCTTACAGGTTAATTCCCTCTCTCTGTATGCTATACATATTACGAACCAGGAGGAGTGTAGTGCATGGAAAGCTCTAAAAGATGCACCTTCGCTGCGACATTGCAATAAGACGGATTTCCATCAAGCTATCATTGAGACGTAACAGGTCGTTAGAACCAACGCCGGCGGCAGACTATTGTTTCCAGTTTCGCGTAGTGTAGCTACTCCACCCGTACGACACACACTTGCGTCTAAAAACACCACACTTAACCTGATGTGTCTGGTCGCCTCGATCGAGTTCGATCATCAATTATAGCCTTCTTTCCACCCCCGCTATATTTCTACCGGGTCTTTGAGGTGCGCCTCTTAAGAGATAACAAGAGGAGAAGCACATCAGGGGTCCATATTCAGACCGCTTCGGGCTCATTAGCGGGGTGTCGTACCTCGGAATGGAAGAGCGAGTGGCGTACTAATAGTCCCTTACTCGGAAAGTTGTTCCGGGGGCAGTCAGGCCAGAAATCACACGCTTGGCGAACTCTATTCGATCCGCGGTGGTGTGTTGCTGGGCGTCAGCCGTCTCCTCTCACCCTCCTTGCGCAGGCTTTCGACAATCTTGTACATCTCTTTGCGGGCACCGACGGCATCAATGGCCTTATGCGCCATACTCATTGATATCTTTTCCCCCGCATTTACTGCTAGAAGACGCTTGACTAGCAGGTGACGCATGATGATACATACGAAGACACCACAATCACTTCCATTCTCCTGCTGAGGGCATTCTGCAAGGTAGTGAAAACGCAGGGGTTTGCCAAGGACACTGGCTAGTCTCCGGGAAGCATCCCAGGCCTCGTCGTTATTGGCACCCTCCAAAGAGTCATAGTGGAAGGCAACCCCATCAATGATGCTCACAAGCAGCAATGACCAATGAGAGCCACCCTCGGCCTGAGAAACGTTGCGGTTGTCGTTGATGGGCAAGAAGATATGTGTGATTCCTCGAAAGTCAGGCAATGCAGATCTTACACTTTCCGTGTCCTTATTCTTCATGAGGAGGAACGCCATGGATGGCTTTAGGAGAACAATGTGTGCTTGCGGGTATTTTGTGAGCACCTCACACTCCAGGAACTCTTCCCAGAAGGCGATGTTCTGTGCCCGGAAATTAGCATATGACTAAGTAGAGGCTTAAGATGGGAAATAGGGCCAGGAGATACATACGTTGTCGGTAAGCCAGTCATGCTTAAGTGACTTAACATCATCATTGGTCACTATTTCACCCAGTCAGCACTGAAGTGACAAAGGTCCTGAGAAGAGCTATGTTATTGCGTACAGCAGACGTCATGATCTGCGAGAAGGATTAGACAGCTTTCGATCTCGAGCGGTCGGACAACTCACATGAAAGATAGGACGCAGTTGGCGAAGGGGACGGCGATAACTAGACGTAGACTCAGCTGTGCCAAGCCAGGGATACTGATCAGAGACGCATGCTTACGCTGTCACCGAGTCGGCGGGCGATTCTATCGCGAAATGGCATGGTGGGTCAGTCTTACAGCGCATCAGTATCAAGGGCCCAGCCTGCCTGACATAGAAATCCCTACCTACCGCAAATCTGGCCGAGTGTTACTAAGAGGCGGCTCTCTTTGATCGTCTCCCTGACGTGGTTTTTTACGACGTTTACCCAGGAGCCAAGCCTAGTAATTGCGATCCCCCGGTGAATGACGCCTGTCCTATTCAGAACCCTCAGCCTGGATCGAAGCCTTGCGAAAGAGAGGTGATTCCTGGGATGGGTATCGCCGATGGCACTGGAGATGGCGCCGAGGGCAAGTATGTGTTGGAGTGGTAGGCCGAAGACGAGCGGAACGATGCGGAGCGACGGGTCGAGGGTATGGGGGCAAGGTGTTAGGCAATGCGATCGAAGCTGAAGTACCTAACTTAGGTAGGTAGGTAGGCACATATGTAGACAGACACGTTCGGCGCTGGGAGGGGTGCCACTGAACAAGCTATCCGTCGGCGCGAGGAAGACCCTTCGAAGGGAAGGAAGACGGCTTGCCGAAATAGCTGTCTCGTCGTGAAGAAGATAAGAGATGCGACAGTAGGGTGGGACAGGATGGAGAAGAGGATCAAGTGAGTGAGTGAGTGAGTGAGTGAGTGAGTGAGTGCAGTGATGGAACAAGCTTCTGTTCCCTGGCAATGGCCCAACTGTAGTGGAAATTGCGGGGGAACACTAGAACTAAGCATCCTTTAGGTACCTAACGCAGATCGACGCGGCTCCAAGGACCTTTGACCTTGACCGGCTTGGATGGAAGGGGATCACCCTCACCTCCACTCTCGCTGTCACGTCAATCACCCAATCTTCTATGTACCACAGTACGTCAAGCTACCTAAAGTAGGTACTGTGGTATGTACAGTACATCGTTACGATCTTCCCGTGAGTCCGGGGAACGGCCTGTGCTCTCAGCTTGCCCAGCGGGGACACTGAAGGCTGATGATGGAATTGACAGGCAACAGACGTCACTCCACAAATTACCTAACTTAGGTACTTAGGTACCTAATTTAGACATGCGGATCTGAATGGAATCTTTGGCATCTGGAACCTCCCGATTGGTAAGTTGGGCCGGCCTGGGCTCGACAGGGCTGAGGTGATCCAAGGCTCCTAAAGTTAGGCAACTAACTAACTGACTGTCTGGTTATGAATCGACTTTGAACCATATCATGGTATGCAAACGCAATCATGCTCGCTCCAAATTGGCCAGTACTGTACATGACATGGAATGCAGATCAACGGATGGTCGCGAGGGCAACAGTTGTGGTATGCAGAAAGTACGGGAATATGTAAAGGTACATGCACCAAGATATACTTGGCAACAAACATAATGTGCTCTAGGAGGGAGACATGGCCGGCTTATTTCAGCCCAGCCCTCCTCCGCTGATATGGGGTTATTGACTGAGCGTGTGATTCTAGTGTGTCAAGACATTGAAGAACAGCATCTCGAACCATGCTGCCGTCCTCCGGTATGAATCTGTATAATGTATTCCTTCTGCCGCTGTGGACCAAGGAACCGTGAGGGGTGCGTTGGACAGTCCTTGCGGTCACAGATAGGCGGCACCCGTGCTTGAGGCTTCCTGGAACCAAGCTGAGCCCATCAAGAGCTCCAATCTCCCGAGGCAGGACCTAGTGGGTATCTCGATCCAAGCCAATCGTCATCGTATCTGCATCCCTCCAGCCAGCGTACCTCACTTTCCATCCTCCTTCTCGATGAACGCGGGATTCTGCTCCATGGTCGCTGATATGAAACCTCGCAAAGCAGCCCATCGGCTTGCTGTGGTGTTCGGGGCTTGAGGCTTCTCCCGACTCTCTAGCTCTTGAGGGTCATGCACTTCGACATCCATGCTGGTGGCTTCATGGATATTCGTTGCCGCACCTACGGTGTTTAGTCTGGCCAAACTCCCTCTGAACCGCTCGACCTCGTTTTTGACTACCATCTCCTTCTTCTTGAGTGCACCCTTCCTGCTCTTCAGACTCTTAAGCCGTATCTTGCCCTCCCTCAACTGCTTCAGGCCCTCCTCGGTCTCACCATTGGCCAACAAGTCGGGCAGGGCCTTCTTCAGGGAGTCGAGGTCGGTAACGAGTTTCTTGGAAGGGCGGCGGCGCTTAAGGGGTTTCTTGTTCGACTTCTCTATGCGCGAGAGGAAAGAAGAGTGCTTGACGAGGCGCTTGTCCTTTTTCGAGTTGACGAAGGAATCCGAGGCATCGACAGCATCGGGGCGAGGCGCCTTGCGGGGCGCATATGGCTGAGGACCATCTGACTTGGAAGCTAGTTTGGCGCGCAAAGAACGTCGCTTCGAGGGGGCCGTTGGTGCCTGAGACGATTGATCAGCGGACGCGCCTCTAGGTGCTAGGCGGGAGTGAAAGTACAGACCATGATTGTTCAGCAGAATTGAAGGGATGTCAGACGTTGTCGCAGATACTTCAGAGATCCCAGGTTTTAGTGGGGTCCTTCTTTGTGGAGTGGTGGCATGGTCAGCTAGGTACTTACCTAACTTAGGTAATTACCTACCAAACAGATTTTGTTGCCAAGCTTCAACCATTACACGGCCCCTGTCAAGTCTCTGACGGCGGGCTAGCATCTACTTCCGAGTTCTCAAGAATCACACTGCCCATCTTGGCGCATATCCGGGAAGCTTTGGCATGCTTGCTGATCTCAGCTTCACCACCTATGGAAACTGCTACAAGTAGGGCAGATGAGCTAAGACGTCAGATCACCGAGACCGAAGAGCAGCTAGAAGCATTGCGGGCCCAGCTTGAAGCACTTGAGCTCTCGGCAGGCAGACCCCAAGATGCTACCCCGGAGCGCACTGCAACCAAGCCTCCTGGGTTGCCGGCCGTACCTTGGAAGTGGCCACTGCATGAAGAGGAGTACGCACGCTACGGTCGCCAGCTCGTACTCCCCACCGTTGGAATCAAGGGACAGCTTCGCCTCAGATCTGCCGCTGTCCTCGTCGTGGGTGCAGGCGGCCTAGGATGTCCAGCTGCAGCGTACCTAGCCGGGGCTGGTGTAGGAACGCTCGGCATAGCGGACGGAGACATTGTCGAGGAATCGAATTTGCATCGCCAGATTGCCCACAGTACCGCAAGAGTAGGCAAGAAGAAAGTCGACAGCTTGGCGCAGTATTGTAAGGAGTTGAACACAGAGGTCTCTTTCGTTCGACATGGGACCCATCTGACACCTGACAATGCCGAGGAGATAGTCTCCATGTATGATATCGTTTTGGACTGTACGGACCACCCAACTTCTCGATATCTGATTTCTGACATCTGCATCTTGTTGCAGAAGCCCTTGATCTCAGCGTCGGCCCTGCGAACAGACGGGCAGCTGATCGTCCTGAACAGCCCCCCAGCACCGCAAGGCAGTTCAGAAGGCGGACCCTGTTATCGATGTATGTTCCCAAAGCCACCTCCCGCCGACAGTGTTCTCAGTTGTGGCGAGGGAGGTATATTGGGGCCTGTCGTTGGCGTCATGGGTGTGTTACAGGCGCTAGAGGCCATTAAACTCATTGCCGCTGGGATCGATACACCTCGGGAAGAACCGGCTGTACCGACCTTGCTCCTCTTCTCGGCTGCTGGATCCACCACTTTTCGGTCAGTGAGAATGCGCAGCCGGAGAATGAAATGCTTCGCTTGCTCTGCTTCTTCGTCCCTGTCATTGGCTGCACTCAAGTCAGGGCTGCTAGACTATGTGCAATTCTGCGGGGTGACAGCTCCAGTGAGTGCTCTGAGGCCAGAGGAACGAATCCTGGCTGCGACATATAGCAAGGTTCTGGCTGAGACCCCTGGTTCGGCGCATTTATTACTGGATGTTCGTGAGCGGGAACACTTCGATATAGCTAGCATACCCGGAGCTGTCAACGTGCCGTACTCGTCTTTTCAGCTGCGATGCACCCCCGCAGACGCTTCCAAACTGGAATGGCTGCCAAAAACCCTCCCAGCAGATGCCCCGATCTATGTGGTCTGCAGGGTCGGGAATGACTCACAATTAGTCGCGCAGAAACTCAAAGAGATGGGCTTAGGCGGGTCCGGTAGGCGATTCGTAGGCGACATCAAAGGGGGTATGCGAGCATGGAAGCAGGAGGTAGATGAGACAATGCCTTTCACTTGAAGAACCAATGCAAATTAAGTCCATGAATTACTCTGGTAAGAGGAGTTCATTAAATTTGAATCAGACCCAATGCCTCGTTCGTACTGTTGGTACATGGTTGGAGAGGCTCTAAACGCCAGCTTGGGTACTACTGTTGCCTTTCAAAAACCCATCGTCCCGGCACTCAATGAAACTTGTCGGCCTGTTTGGCTCTTTCTGATGCCCTACTCCTGGCGTTGCCAATGTAGACCATTCACCTAGTTGGAGGGTAGAACCACAACTCGCGGCGCTAGTCTAGCATGCGAACCTGGGAGATACTCCCAGATCATGCTTCGCTAACCAGGTGTGCAATATAGTCCGATGATGGTTGTGGACGACATGCCTAAACAAAGCTAGTTCGCTTCTTGTTGAAAGCCCTCTGGTCCTTGAGCCACTGTCTGTATCCGGCGACGCTCGAGATCTTCTCGCCATAATAGTCGGGAACTGGAAGGTGTCTTCAAGTCAGCCTAAATGAACAACTACAAGGCCTCTCGAGAGTGTATGGCATAGCAACTCACCAGGGTTCCCGACAGAGCTGACACTCGGATCAACTCGGTTCTTCTTGATTCTCGCAAAGAACTCGGCCTCTTTGATGGCCATGGGGGTCTTTACTCCCCGCTTGACGGTATAGAAGATGGTAGAACCTAGACTTGGTCCGGCCAACCAGCCCAGTGCTGCAGATCCGAGGGTCATCAAGCCCAGAGTGATGAAGGGATCCAGCGGAATCTTGCCCAGCCAGTCCATATCCACATTGATCAATACCAACCCGGCCATGCTGCCACCAACTGCCATGGTCGCCAAGCTGCAAGCCAGCTGGAATCGCCTTCGAGTCTTGCGCAGGGTGAAGAAGGTATTCCAGTCGAGGGTGGGCATCGATGTTTCAGAAGTTGCCGCAGCAGTCGAGTTGTATCGCTGGCATTGAAGGTAGGCTGCTCTTCTGGGAGTCGGCCTCGTCGTCTTGGTGCAGGTTTGCCTACAAGCTTTCGCTACGACTTGGCGCTGGGCCAAAGATGTGACGGAGGCGCCTCTTTGTAGAGCCAACTGAAGCTGTAGAGTACGAGGACTAAGGACGCCGGCGAAGCGCGCCATGTGTGTTGTCGAAGTCAACATCGTATTACTCGGACGGTTGGTCTAGGCGGCTGGTACTATACACGGAATGTATGGAGCGGAGAGGTTGAATGTTGCTGGAGGTGTCGTCAAGTCTTCCAATGGGGGTTGAAATTTCGATGGTTGCCGGAGCTTCTTTGCCCAAAGCTCCAGCTGCCACCAATTTTGGACGATGGAAGCTCACCATGTGCTTCGCCTAGCCTAGGTGCTTACTTTAGGTAAGTACGTACCTAACAACATGACGTTAGGCATTTATGCATTTATTGTTACTAACTTAGGTACCTACCTACCTAGGTACCTAGGTAGTCTAGCTTTCTCATAAAGTAGGTAGGTACCTAAGCTCGGGCTGTCGCTGTACGGGCCACTTTCTCAGCTTCAACTTTAGGTGGCTAACAGCTTCAAGCTGATAGGAAGTTGTGGCTTCGGCTGCTATTTTCTCCAGCTGAGCAATCCTTGACAGCTCGCGCTCGAGTCACCACCCCTGCGAACCCAAACGTCTCTTCGATCTGCCCGCGGGCAAAGCTCGACTTTGCTCAGACATATTACTTTTGGTTGCGTTCATTACCTGTCCGCAGCACGATTACTTTGCTGGTGCAAAGCCATCTCACCTCGCAAGCCCAGGTAGCCCTGGACGCGCGCTCGACACCACTGTACCATAGTGGCGCTGAGCCGAGCCCGGGACGCACAGGCCTGACGGGCAACGGCAGGTCTAGCGCTTCGACGCGTGGTCCGCAGAAGCTACGTGACTACCTACGTACTTGTAACATGCGGCGCAAGTAGTCGCAACTCCGACATGAATAAGGCACGGGTCCAGAAGCCGGCTCGCCACGGGGTTCAAGTCGTCCTCCGCTCTAAGCCGCGTCCTTACACCCGTGGCAGTGGCCCCGCGCTCGCCCCGCTAAGTCTCGCCCTGCAAGACGACTCGACGGCACATGTCACGGGAAAGACCATTCTACCTACGAGGACCAAGTATGGGGGAGTCAAGTTGCAAATGCACTATATAGTGCAATGGACTGACTTACCCGCCGCCTCCGTGGCCATTCCAGCAACAACCGTTCTCGACCATGTTTCGCCGAGGACGCTAGAAGACTTCGAGTACAAGGTATCTCTAGAGCGGGATACGGAGGAGGAAAGGCAAAGACAGAAAGCTGAAATAGCAAGGCAGGCCGTGGCCGAGCTGGACAGTTTGCCGGCTGCATCAAGCACGCCGTCCGCTGCCGGTTCGGGCAAGAAGCGTGGTCGCCCAAGAAAGGAAATAGACATATTGATGAGGAAGGCGGCAAATGCTAGTGGTGAGAATGTATCGTCTTTACTCCCAGCTGCAACTACGTCAGGCCCTTCGCTTTCCACGCCACAGAAGTCCCTCGGCCTGGAAAGTGCCGCCGATGACCTTGTTATGGATGAGGAAGACGTGGGTGATGCAAATCTAGAAGATGCTATCTTCAGGCAACTCTACGGAGATAGTACTCGAAGCAATCGCGGAGAAGACGAGACAAATGCGGATACGAAGATTGAAAGAGCCGACGGCATCGCTCGTGCCCTGATGCTCGAGAACAAGAGCCCCAGGGATGGGCTGAGGGCTGCCATTCAGATTGATGGCGTTCCAGCCAGTCCGTTTTCTTCTACGGCTGCCTCTCTGCCTGCACCGAAAAGACCGTCGGCACCGTCCAAGCACCTGGTTCAGACCACTCTAGGAGCGAGCGGATTCACACCTGCTGGCCGCAGCTCGGGGAGATGGCCATCACCCTCGCCCTCCCACACTCTGGAAACCAGGACCGCTACTCATCAGCCTGTAGTAGATTTTGCACTCAACTCATCACGCAAGCAGGAGAAGAAGAAGAAGAAGAAGAAGGTGAAGAAGAAGGCTGCTGAAGGCGCACCCACCATCGAGGAGACCGTCTACGAAGTGAAACGTCTTGAAGCCGTCAAAGTGCTCGGGGTTGGCGACAAGCAGGAGCGGCAGTTTCGAGTTAGATGGGAGGGCAATTGGCCAAACAATCAAAACCCGACTTGGGAACCCGAGGAGAATCTGCCGAGGAAGTTGGTGAAGAAGTACCTCAAGAAGACCGCTTCTGTGGCGAACAAGGTACCCATGGACGTGGATGACGTCCCAGCGTCACCATTTGTACTAGTGAGGAAATACTCAAGTGTTGCTGAGGCATTCGCGAGCGAAACCGAGCTCAGCACGGGGCATCGTTCAAGGCGCAATGTGGATGATGACAACGAAGAGGAGGAGAGGCTTCTAGTCGAGGAGGGCGAGGAGACCTCGGAACCCACCCGCCGTGCTTCTATTCGAAGGTCCGACAGTCTCGATTTTACACGCGCGAGGGAGTTGACTAGCTTCAATGGCAATGGACACGGGCACCACTAAGATCGCCCGGCCCCGAACTTCTAGTACGGGTCTTGAGGAGGTGCTTCATTGTTTGGCACCGCAGATTCAAGGAGGGTGGTGATATGTTTGGGTATTGCTGCAGGCATATATTTTTTTATGAGCCACATCCGACTTAGGATTCCGATGACGATCAAATCGACCTTAATCTGCTGTCTTGGTGAGGAGAAAGATCGCAGGCACAAACATCTCAGCAATCAGAACCATGATCACTGATAAAGGCTTATCACCGTAACCCGACCAATTCATCGAGAGTGTATGCGTGTACCGAAAGATGGACGCACCTTCGATCAACGACAACCCAGCCATCCCAGAAAATCAATTTACGGCGATATGTCACTGCCGCTCCTTCAAGTGGTTGGTCTTAGACCTCAGCTTCTTCAATCCGGCGGGTTAGCGGCATGACACCGAATATTTGTAGTCATCACTTGCGGTTGAACATGTAAGTCGATTCCGGGGAAGGGGCCGCATTTGTAAACGCCAGAGAACGGTTGGAATTATTATGATTCCTTCAGGCATTGACGTAAGCGCAACTGATCAAAGAATCTTCGCATTTCCAGTGTTGAGGCCGGGTCTCTTCGCTGGTCTGTTACTGGTGTGACTTCGACGTTACATCACGGCAGCGCCTGCTCAGGCGGGTCGTGATATGGAAGCGACTTGGTAGCTACGCCACTCGGGAATACACATTTTCACATGGAATGTTGCCTTTAGACACCAGCAGAGATGTGTCCCCAAGTGTGATTAGTCATTGTCGTCTTCATCATTGGGATGGGAATCCACCAGTCACCTCATATTCCTCGAGGACACATGCTCAGGACGGTTGAGGTTGTACTCGAGTGAGACTACGCCATGCAGGATTATGTAGCAAAATCTCATACATCTCTTGCATCAGCCATTATCACGAGGATGAAAAGGTATCAACTAAGGTTTCTGAATCAGCATGAGGCTAGGCCTTTAGGCAGACATCCGTAAATCAGAGTCTATTGATTCTATGAACCTCGGGATTGAGGAAGCGAACCGTAGAGCTGGTCCGGAAATAGACTATCTGGAAAGCAGGAGAGAATCCAGGGCGAGTCTGTGTAAGACGCAGGGGGACGAGGAACTGGAGTAAACTCCAAAGTCCATGCCAACAACCATCAAGTCAAGCTGGTGACTTGGCTTGCTGGATCCTTGAACACCTCGAACTTCTTCAAGGAACCGACGTACGGCCAATTGGTTTCCCACTTGACGCGATCGCTCTTATACTCGTCATAGCCATACCTTAAGAGATATTCATCCATCGAGTACACTTTGTGACCCCGCCACTCCTCATTGTCCGGCATGAATTTGTCCCCATCGGATCTCTTCGAAAAGTACCTCACGTCCTTGACAGTAACCTGTTCAACTTGCACGGGGCTTTGTGCCAGTTGAGTAGCCTGGGGATTTGCCGCTCGAAAAGCCTGGGTATCCAGCATGATTGTGGTCTCGATGTGATATCCATCATCTTGCTTCTGCTCAACGCAATCGTCTAGCAGACTGTCATGGCCACCTCGAGCCAAGCCGCCACCACCTCTATGCAAGTGTAGACTCTGTAGTGGACGGCAGCAGGGATCGTCACCAAACACCAGATTACTCCAAATGTCTTTGTACTGTTGGTCGCCTGAGATGAATTGGTGAACACGAATGGCGTATTCGATCTTGTTGAAAAGTATGAAAGCAACACCTTGTGTGTCAATCCAGAAATCCTCAAGGGCGTAACGTGCGTCCCGGAAGAAATAGTCGATTTGTCGTAGTAATTGGCATCCCATCTGTTTGGGGAACTCGTTGATCTCAAGGCACCGTGACTGCCCCATGCGAAGACGCTTCTGCGTATCCTCCGAGAGAGGATAGCTAGGTTGGCCACTAAGGGACACAGTTACTCGGCTATCACGAACCGTGATAACATTGCCCGACCTGGCATAAGCAACGTAGCTATGAGCGTTGTGCCAATTGGCGAAGGAGACCAATGCAGTCATCCCATCGCCAATTCCAGTCGCGTTGACCAGCACGATTTGGATGATCTTCCCGCCACGTACTCGAGCCAGGACGTCTCGAGACTTCGTGTCATCGCGCAAGCCGGTGAATAATACGTTACGGCACTCGTAGTCCCTGTGCTGCTGCTTAGGCCGAATGAGAGCTGTGGGGATATTCGGACAATACTGGATACCGAACCGGAAGATTTGTGGTACGCCACCCTTTGAGTCCTTGTGCATCTTTATAGCGTCCAGGCGGTCCCGGTCGCACTCGAAGATCTTGTCAATTAGGTCCTCGTTTGGTACGTGAGGGAAGGGACGGGTTAAAAGACTGCCAGCATGGCTCACCAAACTCGTAGTTGTGTCAATCTTGCTCTCTGTAGGGACATTCATGTCCCGTGAGGCGGAAGGGGTGAAGTCGTGACCGGCTGAAGGCACCTTAAAGGGGCGCTGTGGATCTGAATCTTCGGCGACTGTCTGACTTGCCCCGGATGTCCCTGGCATCCATCGATTGTTCGATGGTACTCGCGCCTTATCAGTGCTAGGCAAGAATGTGAGCAGATTCTCCGGCTGGCGATTTCTTGTGTTCTTGGGCGCAACTACGCTTTCACTCACGGATTCCTAATCCCGTTGGAGTGTTGAATAGCAAGTCCCTGAACCATCTGAACTACTCGATTTGTTCCAGGGATCAATCCCTTCGAACTCTGCCTCTATTGTCTTGGTACGGTTTGTTTCTGCCAGATTCTCGTCCATTAGAGGACTAATGTATCTCGATGACCTAGGTGGGGTGCTTCCTTGAAATTGGTGGCCTTCGGGCTGAGGTAGTCTACCTGCATCCCTGGGTGATCCCAGCGCTGTCGGGCTCAGAGCACAACTCGTCGAACTTCCAAGCGCACTGTCTCTGTATGAATCCTGCAGGCCTCGGAGGCTTCTCTTGCTGGACATACAGACATCGCTAAAACTCCCAGGGCCTGACAAGTGATTCGCCGTTGACGAGACATCGATGAGCCTTACTTGTCCGTCCCTAAATGGAGTTTCGAGCGGAACAACGGTCACGAGCTCTGGGGAATCCATCGGGCCTAGAGGGTCATTGTAATCAATGCCAAGTCGCCAGCAGAGCTCGTCAAGACTCCTGTACCGAGCTTCGAGTTGTCTCTCGAGTGTTGCCAGTTGTGCTTCGAAATTGATCAAATGAGTCGTACTGCTGCTCGCTTGATCTGGCTTACTAGCGTTGTGAACGCTGATCAGCTCGTGACGAGTGGCGGACTGGGTTCTCTGAATATAGTCGTGTTCAATCTCGAGGATTCTCTTTTGGAATGCGATGTGGTAACGCCGCCCAAACAGCTTCCAGCTCTGCAAGTCCTCAACAACGAAGTCCTTCAAGTCAGACTGATACTGATCTATATCGGCATATTCGCGGTACTTGTGTACCCGTGTCGACAACTCGGTGGGTCGATCTGTAGTACCATGTGTAGCCATCGTGCCGTGCCTGGGTTTTATGTGTAAGCGTTGAGTCGTTTCCCACTGTCCTCGACTAATGTTGATGATCACTTACCTTCACTCAAGATCAGGCTAGTTGGGACTAAAGAAGGCGGCTGCTGACGATGAAGTAGTGAAAGACCAGGAAGCGTTATGCTAACCAGGGACCTCAGACTCCTTGCCGAAGCGTCGAAACGCAGATAACCAGCTCAAAGCAAGGGAAGGAGGACGCTCGCTGGCAATTTGCTTCCGACTCTTGTAGTGATCGCAATTCCGGTAGAAGTTCTCGCTAGATATAAGGTCTCCTGTGTGTTTGAGACTCCACTAAGTTGTTTGCTTATCGCGGCGTTCTGTACGCTGGGAGCCACCATGTCATGATGGCATGGGGACTTGAGAAACTGTAATGTGAAATGGGAAACAAGGCAAGATCACGGTGACGTGGCTGAGTATCAGCTCGGTCAACGACCTCGCTAACGACTCGTGTAGGTGAGGTGTGGTGGAAGAAGATGAATCTTGTCCAATGCCGATAAGACTTGAACTGCAGGTTCCCCTGGTCCCAGTAATTAGTCAGTTCACTGACGCTACTAAACTGCTGCCTAACCTCGACTAGACACAGATTCATGTCTCCCTCCAGCTACGAATCCGAGGCGTGTTGTTGATATTACTTCAGTACCTTGCACTTCAATTGGCAGCTACCCTGGAAAGAGTGTCTCTGAATCTGTTGGTGCAAACAGTAGGGCCAGGCGGGAAAGTTGATGAGTCCGGGAAGGGGCGGAGGCACTAGAGGCAATGGTAATGTATTTTGCGAAGCCGCAAGTTACGGGTTTGTACGATGGTGTGGGCAGTAGAGTGATGACTAAGATCATAGAAGAAATTGTTGCATAGGAGGATACCAAGGACTGTGGGATTGATGCTGCTCAACTATGGTACAACCTCCTGTAGGTTTGATGAGGCTTGTATCCGAAGGTGGCGGTGGTGGCTGGTGAGAGAAGTGGTGTTCGTATAGGAGAGCTGCCTGGTGATGGAAGAGGTGCTCGTGAGGGATGGCGCCTGGCAGCTCATGGAGGATAGAAAGAGTGCTCAACAATCTATGTCGTGTAGGAAGTAGTGGGGGAATATGCCAATATAGCCCTTAACTGGAATCACTACTACAAGGCTGCTTGTGGAAAATCCCGAATGACGATGAAGGATGGAGCTTGTTGAATTGGAATGGACTGAAAGGGATTTCCTGGATAAACGACGGTAATGTTTTTCATTCACCAAGCCCACCGGTGGGAGTGATTAGTAGTAAATTTGCGGAGTGATTGATTAGATGTGTGCTCTCTCAGGCGTTTGGAATCCCATACACGAGACCACCCCTGGTCAATTCCACGCGTTTCCTTGAACACGCATCAAACTTTCATATTCTTGAGCAAATGTGCCAGATAATGCCTAATCCAAACCTCCTCCCGCCATCACAGGCTGCCTTCTTAGTAGCCAAAAGCTTGGTCTCCAACCCGATCAACTACTGTTGTATGTTCCATCAGATTTTACCGGCTGTTGTTAAGATATCCTGCCAATAGGCGGGAAGTTCAGAAAGATCGAGGAGTAAAAAGAGCCTCATATTCGCTTACTCTCTCCCAATCTCAATGAAGTGGCATATGGGCGGTTCTGTACAATATGAGCTACAGAAAACTGTGAGAATACTTGACTTGTTCCAAGCGATCAACGGGCAAATCGCCAGCAATCGCGTCATCGATAACACAACGTTAAGTCGGTAAGGGACCTCGACTTTAGCCTAGCCTGACATACTGCTACCCGAGGGGACCTTCTGACGACCGACTAACAGACGTGGACCCTTCACTAGCAGCAAGGGTACCGAACGTTGCAACGTGACAGAGATAGGACCGATAGCCTCCTGAGCCGTTTGCATGGTATCGTGAGTGCTGGCTAAGACTGAAACCTGCGAGAGGGCTGTCCTCGCAAGCCATTGGCGATGATTGTAAGAAGGCGTTATGCTAGAAACCCAGTAGGCGCCAACTGCTAACCTTGAATTAAGTGAATTACAAGCTAATCAGCTAGAGGAAAGGGCCCTAGGTAAGAAGCTCGCCGTTAGCACATGCTATGTGTCCAACCAACCGTGGCATTTGACAGACTCGCTGCTGGCAGGGTAGAAATGATACGAAGAAGTGATAGATGGAGATCGTTGGCATTAGGCGAATGAGAGAGAGTATAGTTGCATTTGGAGTCCTTGTCCAAGCATTCAAGAAAACAGGTATATCAACTTACACCACTTATCTTATTTGCAGCTCAGCTTAGCTGGCGATCTACAGTCGAGGTTGAGATACTACATATCGGCAAGACACCACCTCTCGGACCTGGGAACGAATCATTGATTGATCGAGTCATTGTTTCCAAACACCCTGATGCACCGGTTATGATGTCAAAGGTTGTCCTTCCACTGTCGGTACAGGTTCGGCACAAGCGGCATTTGCCAACCATGTTCCCGCAAGACTCCGGAAACAACTCGGAACGGAGCCAAGCGTCGGGAGGTGGGAATCGGACTCAAGATAAACAATGCAAAGCGGCTTACACTCTAAGGCTTGCCGTATTTTGAGCTCTCTTATCGAGTTGCGACCGACCATATGTGCTATCAGACCACCATCCGCCCGAGACCTGCAGTATATCTACACGGAATACCATCTGTCCATAGATTCCTCATTGCAAGATCTGTGGCTGATATGCGTTGGGTGGCACGTAATTTCGCGATTGGCAGGAGTAATGTGAAGGGCCCGGAATTTTAAGGGGTTGCTTTATGAACACACGAGCGCTTATGCTCTCCCCTCCCTGGGGACCTTACTTTGGTGAATCTCAGGATTCCTCACTCCTTCCTTTTCGACAGTGGTGAACAGGAGGCAGCGGATAGGGCAACAAGGGCAAGTAAGGGCACAGAGGATGTCCGGACGGCCGGCAATATTTGAGTTCTCTGCAGTGGCTAGGTTTCGAGAAAATGCATCAGAAACTTGTAAACTTGTGCCCCAGCCCCAGCGTCGATCTCATGTTCTGGAATGTCCAGGGAACCCAGGAGGCCATGCGCATTGCCAGACGCCGCGCAGAGAACTGTGATCAGAAAGGAATTTGCTAAAATCATCGCCATTGAACAGCGCTTGGCCAGGAGATAGTCGCGTATAGCACCGGGCTGTTTCTCATTTCTGTTGTACGGATTACAAGCTCGGCGTTTGTGAAAAGGCGAAGCTTTCAGTGACGCCTTCAGCCAACTGTAATCGACTGCCGAAATTCAAGTAAGATGTTCTACTTGGTAGACTTGAGTCTAATAGCTTGGATGTGCCGAAGCGGGGTATCGTGCAGCTGATCTTAGGGTTTACCTCTCGGTCTGTCGCTCAGCAGGCGTGCTCAGTATAGGGAATAGATGGTCAGCATAAGCACTCGGCTTTCCGGGAAACCAGGCTCTTAGCACATCCTACATTGATCGTTGTGCCATTCATTATAGTATCTCTGATTGACACTAGTTAGGGTGGAAAGTGTACCCGTTACTAATATGTCCAACTAGAACGGTTCAGAAGTATCATACCCTTATCGTGTATATGTACACCTGCGTATTCATACGTTCTGCGCTCAAGCATAACTTACAGCTCATGTAACTTTGAGCGGACTCGTCGTAGTATAGGGTGTCGTCTTAGTCTTCTTGCTCTTTATTCTTCTGCTCGTTGGTTTCCCCAAATGGATCTGCTACCGGCACATGAGCAGCATGGTATCCCGAGAAGATTACAACGCAATTGACACCAGCTGTGGTGACCAAGAAGACCGCAGCATGGAAGTACCCTATAAGCGACTCCTTGCCGGCCGCCACATCTCATTAACTAGGCGACTAGCGTTAACCAAATCTGGAGTAACTTGATCAAGCGAAGTTATTCCAACCAGGGCCATTGCTGTACGTAGCTCCTCGGAAAGTACTGCATAGATAGGTCAGAAAAGTGCCCTGACAGCCCCAGCGTATCCAGGGGGTCCCATTATTTCAAGACTTACTGTCAACACAACGCTCCACGCCGAGTGACCCATACGCCGCTAACGCATAGAAAAATGGACGCCCAACACCCACGGCTCTGGCGCCCAAGCTGATTGCCTTGAGCACATCGGCGCCGTCTCGCAAGCCGCCGTCGACAAAGACCTCGACGCTTTGGAGAATTTCAGGACAGAGTTCGCGAATCTCCACAAGTGTCGCTAAGGCATCGGGTGCTGAATGTAACTGTCGTCCGCCGTGGTTGGACAGCAGGATGCCCTGGCAATCGTATTGAAGAGCTAGTTTCGCGTCCTCGACGCATTGGATTCCTTTGATGACCAGCGGCCCATCCCATTCTTCCTTGATCCATCGCAAGTCTTCCCACGTAAGCGAAGAACTGATCTGGCCTTGAGGGACATGGGTACGAATGCCTAGACCAGCAGCTTCGGCCTGTTTCCCAGACCCTGACGCCAAAGCCTCTTCAGCCAGTTGCCGCCTGTCTGTCGTACGTTTTCCCAAGACTGGATTATCAACAGTAACCCACAGAGTCCTGAAGCCAAGCGATTTCGCCTTGCGGATTAAGCTGACAGCAGACGAGCGTTCTGGAGGGGTATAGAGCTGGAAGTGCAGCTGTGTTGGTGGTGGGCCAACCCTACTACTGTCGAGGCCTTCCAGGTCATCGGAGAGACTCGCCATGATCTTCTCCGCGGACTTGGTCGACATCGTGCTAATGACACCATGAATTCCGCTACGTGCAAGCCCCCGCACGAGCTCGACCTCGGCGCCGTCATGGGCGCGGCCGAGGATCCCCATGGGCGCCACAAAGAAAGGGAATGGCGATGGATGACCTAAAATGGAACCTTTCATAGAAATGGTCTCGACATTCCGCAGCACGCGAGGCCGGAACTTGACGGTCGACCATGCGCCGAGATTGGCTGCCATTGATAGGCCCGAATTGCTAGACGATGAGACGTAGGACCAAGATCGGGCAGGGAGAACTGCTTTGGCCGCGGATTCGAAATCATCAGTAACCACACATTGCGATATATGTGGTACGCCTTCGGCGGCGGATGGCGAGCCGGAGACTGTCCCGTCTCTAGGTGGCGCAAGTGAGGCGAGGGTTGTAAGGTCGATGGGACCAAGACAGCTACCGGCGGGTACATAACGAAGGACATCCGGGGAGTGAATTCTGCTAAATTCGGCTGTGGCATCGCGGCCACCTTGGGATAGCAAGATTGCTGCCCCACCCGGATGTTGGTCGAGATATAAGGTCACATCGTAAACTTGGGCATGAAGGACAATCCAGCAGGATTTGCTCGTGTTACGTTTCGCAACTTCAACGCCGTCCATGGTCTGATGCTTAGTATCGCTTTCAAGTCGACCTAGGTTCAATCTCTGATGCTTTTCGCTCGTTCAGGGTCATTCCTAATGCATCTACCGACTTCATAACCCTTCCCTCCTTCGGCCGTGCGGAGATCCCCGGTCGTCGGAGGAAATGAGGAGACTGGAGGGGCCGCTCGTTCACCAACGGGCCATCGACGACCCGACTGGTGGGTTTTCCAACTTTGATGTAACCTCCCACTAGTCAATGTTATATGAGTCACCCGGGCTCCCTTTGTAGCAAACAGAGCTCTGTAGTACTAGAACCATCTTACTTTGCGTGTGGAATAACTGCCGGCTTGTCCCATGGTACACTTCGTATATGTGCTGTCAAGAGTGTTCGAAAGAGAGAATCTATAAACGCGTTGCTTACGGCGGTGAGCTCTGGTGACGTGAATATAATATGTTATCAAGAGGCATCGCTTAGTCTACAGTGCAATGCGATAGTGGGTTGACTCCAGCCAACTTAACCGATAAATTCTGCGAAAGGCGTCGTCTTGATTCCGCATAAACCTCGTTTGCGTGAATAACGTTTTGGCTCAAAGCCACACTACAAGCATAGTTTTGTCAAGTTGCGTTAATATATCGTAATTTATTCTATAGTATAGCTGTATAAGATAAAATTAATTTAGTATGACAACTGGTTTAGATTTATTATAAATTCATCAATTCCTGTTGATTAGGAAAGAAAAGGGATTCCTATATCGCATCGTACGTATCCCCTAAGCCTTTTGTCGAATATAGAGGCACAGGTTTTGGACTCGATAAGCCAAATGGTCACCTCGCGCACCCTACTACCACTGATTGGCACATCACCTCGGAGTGGGTCGTCATGTTGGCACTCCACGTCTCACCATTGCTTCACGAGTGGAACATGACTTACCTGGTGGTCACGAGGTGCCTGAGAAGAAATTATAGACATCTACGTACGTAATTAAGCGTAAGCTAGTGTTCTCGAAAAGGAAACGGGAGGTTGCACACAGGGCTATCTGGGCGTTCTCTGGTACCAAACATTGGCTACTTTTCAGGAATGCTCGTCACCGTGTAGACGTTCGGAAGGAAAGGAGAGTGTACAGCTTACCAAACTGTCCATCAACGAACCATTTCCTAGTCTCAGGATTCCGATCCGCGCGATGGTAGTGCCAAATCGCCCCGGTCTACGCGGTCAGGATTAGTGACATTCTGGGTAGCACCGGCGATGTCGCTATTGCCATTGTATGCTGGCTGATTTGTGTACTGGACTGAAGACTTGGGGTCCCGTGTTTCGACTTTCAAAGCTGCCTTCTGGACGCCTGTAGGTATATGACTTTCGCAATAAGTGAACACATTCACAGCGCTACTAGCACCTCGAGTCCTCGTAAACTTCCGCATACTCAAGTAATCGTACTTCCTTTCCCGAGTTTAATTCGAATTCGGCTGCTGACTAGAAACCCTCCTGTTTGACTGTTCGTAATGTAAGGTAGGTCTTCGACGTCGGCTTGGGTCATTGTTCGCTTCGAATTACATATTATTTGGAGAGTTGACCACAAGGACAGGTGCATTTCTGTTCATCACGTCGGAGTCGCCGTTCATCAACGCACTACTATTCCATCTCTGTATGTCCCAGAAGTTTTCCCAATCCGGTGTCAGGAAGTAGTCACTCGTGACACTGGCATTGGCGGCTGATAGCTGGTTATCGAGAAGTTTCGGTACATGGCATATTGCGGCATCTTTCGAAAGTGGAAGAACTTGTGGCGATTGAAGTAGTCCCTCGTTGCCGTGTTGCTGAACTACCAATTGCACTTTGAGTCACTGATTTGAGGATACTCGGTTGTGACTACTAACGAGAGGATGGCCAATATATTCCGTGGATACAATAGTGACCCCATATTTGTGCACTGCAGTCGGATGTGCTCAAGCTCGTTACCAGTGCTTCCAAGTCCGAGAGACCAGTCGCTTAGGTTGACTAGCTAATAGCTGATCCAACTCCGAGCTTCGCATCTTGATTATGCCGTGAAGCGGGTCTAAGCGGGAAAGGAAAATGACGAATGACTTAGATGAATAGCTATATCACAACGACAAAGTCTGCAAAAAGCGAGCGAGAGTGATAGCTACATCGTGACGGGTAGGCGAGACAGACCGTATCTAAGGACCTGGACACAAGACGAACCGACCCATGGCAAAGCGGAGGATGGTTATTCTTTGTTGTCATAATACGGTTCGTGGTCACGTTAATCTTGGGAGAAAGGATGATTTAGACCTCTGCGTATTTCAGGCAACGTTTTGGTTAGTACAGGTTACGTGGCGGTATAGTACTTTAATAACAGAATCCGATCAGACACAACGCAGGAGGAATTCAAGGTTTTCCTGCTTGGGGGGTGGGGTCTCGCGGTACAACTTCGTCTAAGAGCATTGACTCAAAACTACTGTGCTCCAGGTGCTTACTAAACGGCGTATCTTTATTGGGAAATTCTGTGAATCTTTCTGGCTGTGTTGCTTTGAGAGGCATAGCTTGAAGTTGTCAACAAAGTGACCAGAATCGCATCCGTGTGCGTGTCATACTGCTCGAAAGTCTACTTTGTATCAAGGATTTTGACCCGACTAGGCATCCTCAGCATCGACCCGCTGGGAAACTCCAATGTCTTAAAAGCAGTCTATGCTTGAGTCTATCTCCCATTATAGCAGTTTAGGACGCCGAATCTCGATACAAGAGCAATGGATAGACATTCTCTTTGTTCCCGTCTTACGTTAAGCTTGGTGCTAAGCCTCCTCTGTTTCCCCTTTTCCACTTATCAACGCCCCGAGTGAGCGGCTGATGCTCCTGGTGATTGCTAGATGTTCGAGAGAGTTAAGATGACATCGATGACACAGATACGTCTCTATTCACTGGTTTCGCCGTTCTCATCTCTATATCACCACCGCTACGCCCAACCCTAATGCGCGGCGGCGGAGGACTAACAGAAACTGGACCCGGAGTGTAAGGTGGGATGACCTGACCCGCAGCTGCAGTGTTCCTGGTAATTTTCCGGCGCTTGAACTCACTGGAGATGGCGGCGATGGCCCATAGAAACCACATGATAGCCGCGGATACGGCATAGGCTATGATTGCTGCACTACTGGCACCTGCGAGCTGCAGACCAAGGGCACCGTTGATTATCCCAAGTGTGATCACGATGCGACCAATCCAAATATGAGCATGAGACCACGTAGTGCGTTGTTCATGGTGCTTGAACTTGATATGGTGAATCCAGCCGAGTAGAGGTTGAAAGAAGAGAGCTGCTAGTACGACGAGGCCGGTGGTGGGGTGGGCGTTCGTCTGTGACATTTCAAGCTATAGTTCTTGTTGTTAGTGGTCATGACCGGTGGCCCCGGGGACGGTCCTGCTCACTAAATTTGCTCCATTCGGGGAAACACGAACCATCTGGACCATGTAGATCCCTAAGCCGGCAGCGGCGATGTAGATGACGTACCCCAGTGCCTGTGTGAGAGCATGCAAGATCCAGGCAAAACGTCCAGGAACAACACGCATCAAGATCGCGCCCAGCGGAAATAACCCGACAAAGGCGACTGCTGCAACGACTCCGTGGATGTTGCGTATGTTCATCGCTGAACGGACGTCAAAGTCGGCTCCGTCACTGAATGGACCACCAGGTCCGTCATTGTCACTTCCACTCGCCCCAGTGCCTCCCGTATACCATCCGTAATCGCCGCTGTCTCCACTGCCGTTAGCACCGTCCCAACGGTCTCGTGCTTCGGTTCCGATTGCTGGAGGACCGGTCAGCGACTGATTGCTGTATTGAGATCACTGAATGTTATTCGTTATACCTAGAGCCTGGATGCAGAATGCAAAGGTCTTCATTATCCCCTGTCTCGTTAATTGCTAAATAACAAGCAATAGCGGTTGAATTGACTTGGTAACGGCAAGTAAATGTACGATGCGCAACAGCTTCGTGAGTATCTTCAGAGGATTGAATCAGTTCAATGATTACACTCACCTTGCCGATTATGTCGTTGCATGTTGTTTCTGCCGTGGTTACGGACCTTGCACATGGGGATGTGCGAGTGGCCGACTGCCGTCCGGCTGCAACCCAAGACCGAGACTCGGGACCGAGAGCTAGAGCCATTCTAGTGGAAGC
The DNA here is from genome assembly GCA_022432505.1 of Xylariales sp. AK1849. Lineage (NCBI taxonomy): Eukaryota > Fungi > Ascomycota > Sordariomycetes > Xylariales > Xylariales sp. AK1849. Next base: position 55,610 of record JAJKKH010000008.1, read on the forward strand.
CTCTGAGTGCCACACTCCCTCCTCTGTACACTTTGTCGCCGTAAGCGGGTTGGCTCAAGCCTACACTGCCTCTTGAGCTTGGAACCACCGAAAGGCACCCGAAATCGGGGCTTGAACCAGTGGCATCGACCTGGCTACATGTACATCGGCGGACTATATGCTGGCACGGGGATATGGAAGAACCCCGTGGTCGTTCCCGGATTTGACCTGCTAACTCTGAAAGTCGAGGTCGGGGCGTGTTGATACAGCGGAGTTTAGTCACCGTTCAAGACGTAGTCTAACTAATCGCAGCAGCAATACTGCCGAAGCTACAGTTCTCTCGGGCGTTTTCAGATCCACAAGGAATGTTCCATCTCTACCGAGCCCGACCTACTGAAATCAGATTGTCAGACTGCTAAAAAGCCAGATCATGAGGAAAGGTCACAATACTACTATGGGCTTCGCAACTTACATACTTCCCGATTAAGACGCTCACGTCCCGGGCAGTAGCCGGACGTCACGAACTAGGCAGCCCACAGAATCCTTCGGCTAGGTAGGATAGATCGCTGGATGTCTCACCGGTAGCTGTGACTGGTCTGGCTCAAGCCGATCATTCTGCTTGTTTCTTCACAACAGCAGCCCACAAGCAAAGTAATGACACATGTATCTCTGTTGTCTCCAACCGTGCGCTGATTTGAGACCCGTCCCCGCCGGAGACTTGAGGCCAACCATTCGCAAGGCCTTAGTCACAAAGAGCTGGGAAGAAGAAGAGGCCGGTGCTCGAGCCGAAGAAGCTCAACAGCATGGAAGATAGAGGTTGATTATCAGAACAGGATTAAGACGACTGGTTTCAATGGCGATGAGACCATTCGACTAACACGACGAGGGAGAAAGAGCTGGCTCTGCTCCAGCCTGCTTCACTCGGGATGGAAGCAATGTTCTTGTGCCTTGCTTAATCACTGGCTGGATCTCGTTTGTTGATGAACTCGTCGCGGGTGAGAGAAGTTTCATATCCAAGCACACCTGGAAGCCGATCTAGACTGTCCGTATCGATCACCATCACTTCTGTGCTTTAAAGGTCGCTCGTAACAGAGCACATGCCGAGGCTTAACCACAATGCAAACAATCGAGTCCCTGGAGCAGTCACCATCGGTGCTTTGAACATTGGATGCCCATCCGCAACGTCGTACGGAAGCGAGCCGGCAGTGGATTGCATTAGGTTTTTTGCAGGCAGTCGACGACGTGGCTTGGTATTTCCTGATGACAAAGACGGAAAGATTCCTTCTGATATCCAACTACGAAAGCCAATGTTCTGGCATTGCGGATACGTTCTATCTGAGCTAGGTATAATTTATCCGGTAAAATGGGTGTCTTGGCTATAGCTCGCGGCGAGTAAGGTCTATGATGTTGAAAAAAGCCACCAAACCTCATTAGACCTCTATCACGCCGGAAAAGCAAACTAGTATCGCCCTCAATCCCATCTTACTCTATTATACAGGAGAAAGACTACAGTCGTGAGAACAGGCAATCGTGTACTATAGACGACCCATACCCATAGCTATAGGGGGGGAATTGCACTGAGACTTGCTAGTATATTGGTTTTTGGCGTAGACCGGCCCAGCGCACGAACCGTGGTAAGTCTTAACCAACTTATTGTGGTGAATTTGACTGGTGACCATCTTCGCTACGTCTTGGAATTGATGCCTTAAAGAATAGTAAAGTGAAATGAATGGTACCGCAAACTAGGATAGGTCGTGCCTGGCAATGTGCAGGTCGCATTCTGCAGCTTGCACGATTAATTACATGGGAGCATAAGGCTTGTTGTTTATACCTATTATTCAAACATCGTGACACTAAAAAACGGAGTGCGGAGGTGAAAGGATACGTATAGATTGCATGATGCCTTCCAGGTGCATTTGACTGAAAGATGGTTTGTTGTAGATGTCCGGATCTAATTGACGGTCTCAACAAAGGCGCAGTATAGACGTTTTCCTAACGTAGACATGGATATAATATTTATCTTGGGTGGGTGGCCCTCATTTCTTCGAGGGGCCCATCAAACAAACCAGGTATTGCATCGAGGGCATGGCTTACAACAACGCTCATGAGGACTCTTTCTCGACGAGAGCTGAAGAGCGTACCGCTCATCTCACTAGATAACGCTTGCTAATATCTACAATAACAAGTAACGAGTTACTTAATTTTACAACACGTCTCCCACGCCGAAGAAACTTAGATATAATCACCTTTCTTTCTGTCGTACTTTATCATATAGTGATATTAACAGAAATGGACACAAAGAGGCAACGTGTGATATATACGACCTGTACCTATAAGTATTTATGTGGGGTGAATAGGTAGGATCTCACATGCTCTGGTTGCAACGCGCTCTTTTTCATACATCCCGAGGGGGGTCCACTAAATCATGCCCGGATACACTCATAGCCTCGCACCAAAGCCTTCTGCACGTAGAAAAGGCATATTACACATCAGGCGATAATTGTGAAGCAAGAAATCAATTGCTTGCTCCAGCAATAGAAGTCAGCTGTTGCGCTGATATCTAACCGATATTACCTAGCGGAATGCAAAGCCTCAGGATCCACCAGGAAGAATCCGCCATACCAAACCCTGTACTGGCATAAAAGAACCCGCTTCCGCCTATGGTATTACTCGTCCTCGATAAACTCGACCATGACGGTACCTTGCTTCAGGCCAGCTTCCTCGATCGTCATGTCTATCTTCTCGATCAAATCACCACCAGGTTGAGCCTTCAGCTCAAACTGTACACCTTCCTTGCCTTCCAACGGTTCTGCTTTCAACCATTCGTAAATGCGACTAACGGGGTCTGCAACTGCAAATCTTCGAATAACTCGTCCTGCCGGGTGTCTGAACTGGATCCGTGTAACAGTTGTCGGGTTCTGCTCCGGCTCGATGTGCGGGTCACTGGAGGAGATCCGCGAGAAAGGTGATTCAGTGCGAATTGGAGCTGGCGGCGTCCTTGTCGCGTCTTCCGCTTCCTTTTCCTCGCCCTTAGCACCACTGTCTTGGGTCGACTTCGTAAGCTCATCGGGATCTTGCACGCCTTGTCCTGACGAGCTGCCATTAGCCTCGAGACTGTTTTGCAGGGCCATCTCCAACATTTCCTCCTCGGTCATACGACCATAGTCTACAGGCTTGGTCTTGGGCTTCGTCTTAGGAACAGGGTTCTTGCTGTTGGCAGCGAGACTGTACCGATCAAGAAATTCGACTAACTCAGACAGGAACTGGGCTGGTCGTGGGAAGGTATCGCCGGACCAGAGTTTAACCTGTTCACCAGTCCGTGGATCGATGATGGAAACGTAGGGGTAATTGTTAGGGTCCTCATGACCCTGGCCGAAGTAGAAGTTTATGTACTCTTGAGCCCGTGGATTGTCCTTCTCGTATTGTAGGAAAATGAAGTGCTCTTTCAACAAAGACTTGATATTATCGTCCTTCCAGTGATCTCGGTTCAATTGTTGACAGCTGAATATGCCCATATCCTGAACGTTGACCATGAGCCACTTCTTCTCGTCCTTTCCTTCTTGTCTTGCGTCGTCCCAGGCGAAGTGTGCCATCAAGTCGTAGGGAGGTCGAAAGAGATCGGCCAATCTCTGAGATCGGGAAACTGCCGCTGCTGGGGGACCGGCCGGACGGGAGCTCAAAGATACAGGAGGCGACGCACCATCACCAGGGGCTAGAGGGACTGCAGGGGCAGGGGCTACAGGCACTCCAGAGACTCCAGGGTCGTCCCATACTGATGAGCGGCTGAACGGGTTCGTAGACGGCCCTGTGGTGTGCATGTTAGCATCATGAGTTAGACTTGCTCAGTCTGGGCTCACCAGGCGCCTGTCGTCTACGACGTGCCATCTGTTCCAGAACAGCAGCTTGGCGATCATCATCGTCTAGGCTCCACGACGGATCCGGCGCCACAAGGGTCTCGGTGGTTCGACCCATGGGAGCTCTGATATCGCCTTCGGTACCAGGACCTTGGGTATACATCTCTTCTTGTAGTCTTCTTGCCATGGCAGCGTCGTCTTCCTCCTGGGCTGCTCTGGCCACTGCAGAAACGTCGTCTTCATCGTCATCGTCGGCAATTACAGCATTGTCGACGCCAGCCTGGCTCATTTCCACGTCGTCATCATCATCCGAATCTATCGTGATAACGCCACGCGCGTCCTCGCGGCCTGTGAGACCTCCTCCTCTCCTCCCCCGAGACGGTGCTGAGGAGACCTGGGCGGCAGTATTGGTGTTGGCCGACGTGGCAAAGCCTGCCTGCAGTTCGGGGCTTTCGAAGAAGAGCTGTATGGCTTGCATAGCATCGCCGTTGGAGATCTGAAGATAGCCTCGGGCCACCTGCTCGTTGTCGGTGCCCGTAAAGGACATGAACTGTGCCACGTCCTCATCCATTCTGTTCTGGTCTGGCGTGATGATACGAGCTTATGGGCGAAGTGTCAGGTCTTCCCAGTACGAAGAAGGCGTCGGTGAACCGCCCGACGTAGACAGATGACTTGGTGGGCTAGCTAGTACCTACGAAGGGAAAGAGAAGGCCTGCAAGTTGAATAGAATGCGGCGGAATGGAAGGCTGGCTGCCGAAGACTTGTGATTGCAAGAAGCCGGCAGGACAAACGGTGGGAGTGAAATCAACAATTACAAGCAGAACCCGCCGTCATTCATCGACTGGGTGCCAGGCGGCTGTTGTGACGCAACCAGGTACAGCTGCTGTACTTACCTACAGTAAGTATCTAAGGGTGCAGGTGGATGTGGGGCCAGGACGGGGCCTACCGGGTAGAGGCCGAGGTTTATCCACCTTACATAATAAGTCTGTACTGTCTGTACCCGTCCCTTCATACTGCCTCAGAGCATACATGCTTGAAGAGGAATCTAGTTGCTTACCTACCTATGTAGGTAAATAGGCTGCATTAATTATTCCTGATCCCTTTTCTCTTCGTGCTTGCATGCTGTGAGCATAGGCGGATACAATGAGATGATCTATTCTTCTACCTTCTCCAAACATGTGTCCACCGTGAAGCTCAGTTTGCAAAAGCAGCCATGCGCAATATCTCCAGCTTAATCACTTGCTAACGTGTGAACGGCCTGTTTTAGCAGCTTCTGTACATCGAGAGACCTTTCCCCTTCAACCATACCAGCGAGCTTCTGCCGTACTCGCTCGCCCAGTTTCTCCTGGGTCCCCCGGGTACCGAAGACTCCCTTCTTCCATGCGTGCACGAAGGTAACAAGTGCTTTGGCTCGTGCCGAACGCTGGCCCTCGACCATATCCATGGCTTCTTCAGCGGTGAGAAGCTCGAACCATCTCATCGCCACTGTGCCCGCGTTCGGCTTGCTGGACGCTGCGGACGTGGTTGCCGTCTTCAGCAGGTCGGCGGCGCAGGTGAAGAAGCTATCTTTCGCGATAGAGGGTGCCTTCTTTGCCGCTTCAATTGTTGAGATGATTTCCTCCATCGTTTCAACTGAGTCTAAGTGCATCTTCGGGCGATTGTAACATGTCATTACGGCTTTCAGTGCAGAAGCTGTCGTGGCTAGTTCTAGCTCTGTGAGACTGTGACTGGCATCGTTGTCAGGGGTAAGATGGTCTGAAACAACACTGACCACTTCTGCATACATGTCTAGATCCTCTCGTTCAGCTGCAAATTGAGCGAGGGCTTCAAACGCATGCGGTTGATACTCATCGTTATTGCGTTTTGCTTCGCGGAGCGCGATCTTCTTCAATTGCGCTGCCAAGGCCGAGTCTACACTCCAGAGATTCTTACTATGTCGAACGAATATCGGGAAGGACGTGACAAGAGTCTCTTTGCCTCTGAAAGTCTTCAACGACAGTGATTTGTCAAGGACAGGCCAGATTTGCTGTAGGTTGCTGTGGCTGAATTGCCCGTCCTTTCCCACTACATTGCTGAGAGCGGTGATTAAGGAGGCCATCGTCAAAGCACCACCGTGTTGGAGTGCCCACTTCGAAGTACCTAGAGCCTTTGCCACCAAGTCGGTGATCTCGTGAACAAAACGCATCACAGTATGATTCCCACCAGCGTGCTGGCCCCAGACCGCCCCGAATTCTTCCGACACATAGTCATCCGTATCGTGCTTACCCAGATAGGCGAATGGCAACAGCCGGGACTCCAAGTCTGTGAAAGCATCCGGGGATATTTTAGCAATCGCTAGAACAGCATCCGCAATCTTCTGTCGGCGAGAGTCGTCCTCCGCCGTCAAGTAGAGCCCCAAGAGCCTCAAGGTGAAGCGTTCGCGAGGTTCTGCAGAAGCACCTCTGAGTAGGTACGCTGCGCTCCGAGCATAGGCTTTGCTGACTTCGTTATTACGATCTAGTATCTGCAACTCCATGGTCTTGAGGAACATCGCATTGTAAGGAGGAAGCAGGACGTTGTGCCGTAATGCCAGGGTAGCGAGAACCTCACTACATCCAACTTTCGTTTGCATGCCAATTGCTGATCTGATCGTTTGAGTAAGTTGAGGAGCAAAGTCCTTCATAACGCCTTCATCGGCAAAGCGCAGACAATTCCCAATACATTCAAACATGGGCGATCGAGTTGCTGCGTTGCTCCGTATTTTATCGAGTTCCTCACGATCTTGGTCTCCGACTCGTTGATAGTAGTAGTTGATTGCCTCGGGCTCGATCGTCCCGAGCAGGCCAAGACAATGGATGATGATCATAGCAACGAAAGGTTTCAGGGTCTCTCCCCCGTTCTTCACCACGTCTAAAACGGTCCTGATTGCCATAACCTTCACTTCCTGAACCGGGTTTTCTATTCCCTTTTCAGAGAGCAAGAACGGGAGAACTTGTGAAAGCATTGCTTTGGCCGAAGTAGATGCATTGTTCTCCGATAATTGTGTTACCAGAGTTTTCGAAAGCCCCAAGCACAACTTCAATGCAGCAGCTCTGACAGATGCCTTCTGATCATCAAGAACTTTCAGCGCTACCTTCCAAATATCCGTATAGTATTTTTCGTACTTCGGGAAGGGTTGGCCGTAGACGAGCTCTGCGATTGCAGCACAGCTAGCTTCCCTAACCCGCCATTCTCGGCCATCGATGATGCTTTTCAACAGATCATCCATGATAGCGTCAAAATGAGCGGCGATCGCGGCTGCAGGGTCCTTTACAATAGCCTTCCAGATGTCCTCCATCGATCGTCGAACGTTCGAGTTCGGATCAAATCGATAACGATACAGCTTGGGGTATATCTTAGGATCCAGGTCCGCGTCGGAGAGGATATTGCTCAAACCAAATCGTCCAAACGCGGAACGGGCCGTCCAAGTCGCGGCGTTCGTCGCGAGAGCCATGAACTTGTAGATTAGACTTTGGTCCCCAACCTCGTTTGCCAGACTGATGATGTCCTTATACGATGTAACAGACTTGCCCTCTCCTGTTGGAAGGGCACCGGCGTCGAAGAGCTCGGTATCATCATCGACCTTTAGTTGAGTCTTCGTTCCCGTAAACGTAGCGACGAGGTCTCTGACAAGATCCCCTCTGAGAGAAGGGTCACCTTTCTCATACACTAATGCGAGCCCTCTAGAGGCAGTCTCTTGGACGAGCTCATCCCTGGCAGTCAGGAGGCGCGTGAAAGCGACCTGGCATTCTCGCAGACGAGATTGCACATCTGTCAAGTGGGAGCAATACTGAATGATGCAGAAGAGCCAGATACCACTGGCTTTGAGTAAAGACGGCTTGGTGGTTTTGCAGTCAGAGATGAGTTTTTCGAGGCATGCTGATATCCGGTCGGGCCGTTTCCCTAGAGCTTCCATTATGTCCACTCTGGCGGTGCCTCGGGGTTCGACGTCCAGACCCAGCTGAACCGATTTGGAGTCCCAGCGAGATATACTCGCAGCAATTGCTTCGCCAATTGCAAAATGCACTTCAGTACGTTTGATATCAAAGAGCCCGAGCAGTATCTCTTGCACCTGGTCAACATCCTCGGGGGTCGCACAGAACGGTATTGCTAGTCTCCCGAGCGCAGAAATGGCCTTCTCGTTGTTGGTTTTCGCAAGTGTATGGAGTGCCTCAATGGACTCCTTGAAACTCTCCTTTGTGTTTGGAAATCCCATGTTAGCCGTCCACAACTGCGAGACAACCACGATCGCGGTGTCTTTAATGTTCTGATCGGACATCTTTAGAACAGAGGCAAATATTCTAAGCATGAAGTCCGTATGTTCTGAAGCATCTTGAGGCTGTATCTTGCCATACAAAGTAGCTCGAGAAAAGTAGCTGCCCATGAAGGCCAGAGACCCTTGGTATTCCGCAGATTGGGAAGCCGATGGTTCTTTACATGAGTCCAAGTAGTTTCGTAAATGGGAGACGAGTGAAGCGGAGTGGGAGCTCCAAGGCCCAAGGATACCAAATGATTTTGAAGCTAATTGTCTCACTTTCAGGTTGTTAGACTTGACTAATGTGAGCAGCTCAGATGCCCTTCCGGAAAGCCCCATGATGATAGTATTGGTCGGTGCAAATGATACAACATCAGCTATACAGCGAATGCATTCCTCTGCACCTATGTCAGGATGTTCGCGGAGCCCATCAAATGCCGCATTCAAGACTTTCAGGAGAGATCGATGATCGATTTTGGATACGTAATCTTTGATCAAACCACGTGTTGTGATGTCGTTCTGCATCCGGGTTTCTAGTTCGGTCTCCCAGTCTATTTCCACTGTCGCCTCGTTCAAGGCCGTCAGAAAAATCATCTGTGTGACATACCTAACAGCGATCGGAAAAGCCCTTAGGCGTTCGTTCGGAAATAGGGAGTACACGGATGCCTGATCTACGGCCATTTCGTCACCTCGGAAATCCTTTGCTGTCGTGTCGAAGAGCATATCCGCTAGATCAGTCCAATCTGGCATTGTCAAAGCATTATCAGGATGTAATTTGGTTGCCCACCAGGGATCCAAGCCCTTCTGCCCCTCTTCTATAACGTCGCGGCGTTCAGGCCCGTCACCGCTAAGCGCCAGAATGTCAATCCAACGTGCTCTGATATTGCTGTAAGGAAGGCAGTTGTTAGCAAAGCGAGCGGCGACATGCTTCGCAGTGCGGATGCCTTGTCTATCCGGAAGGGTCATGTAATCGAGGAGCAGAATTTCAAGGTCTCGATGTTGAGTGTCGTTGATCGGCTTGAAAAGCCCCATCATACTTGAGAGAGCGCTTTCGATGTAAACCACAATGTCTGAGCTTGAATCAGATACAAGAGAGTCGAACAGCCATTTGAGAAGCGAGTCTTTCGCCTTGTTCTCGAAGTAGCTGCCTCGTGCTAGAGTTCCGATAGTCTCGTACGCTATTGCGCGTAACCTCTGTTCATCTTGATGTTGAGACTGGTTGATAGCTGGTGTCGGATCTGGCCAACCTTGCCTCAAAATGTAGTCTTTGAGCAATAAAACGAGATTCGGACCCATCTCAGTGTCTTTAGAACCTGTAGTTATGCTGTTTCTTGCGACCCAAGCTAAGAATCCCAGGAGTGCTTTGTGTAATCTCAAAGCTTCTAGGCCACTGACGGGGGGTTCGTTACCTGACGTCAGGTCGAAGTCGGCTCGAACGGCGTCAACAACAGAGATTCCCATCGAGCAGGATGTAGCAGATTTTGATAAAATTCGGAGGATCTGGATACGATGCGATGCTGGCAGTCTGGCATGGGCCTGAAATAGAGACTGGACGACGTTTCGATCTTCAAGGTCAACGCCTGTGCGCTTCAAAACATCTTCGGCAATAGTGGTGATCCTAGAGTCCGTAGAGCCAGAGGCGGATATCGATGGTAGCAACTTCTCGTTGTCAGTGAAGGCGCCACTCGCAAGAAGTCCAACAGCTTTCAGCTTGCATTCAGGTAAGCTGAGACTGCCTGCCTCGCTAGGTTTCCATATTTTCGGATCACTATTCCTCAGAAACTCGATCTCAACTTTGTTTAAGCCCGAAGGAGAACAAGCAAGGGCATTGTCCAGTTCTGTTGGGGCCAACAAAGCAAGATCTTGTCGTAACAGGAAAAGCTTTCCAAGCCATTGCGATACGTACTTTGCGTCAGCCGGATCTGCCAGCCCGATAGTTTCTCTGAGCGATGCATCATCTGTGCTGCCTCTAGATGGAATTTTTATCTCTAGCAATAGGCGCAGGAGGATAATAAAAAAGCCGGCGGCGCTAGATGTGTTTGTTTCCTTCGAGATGCCTTGCGCAACGACAGGAAGCAACTCCCGACGCTGTTGCTGATCAAGCCGGATTAGTCCTTTCTTCACCAGACCCAGGTCCAACTGCTTGACTACAGGTGAGCTCGTCTTCTTGTACTGCTCTAGCAGAGCGGCGACGGGTAAGATGACGCTGGCAGAACATCAGAATGGAATGGAGACCTTGGCATCAACCAACTTACCCTGGCGGCTGAATGAGTTTTGTAACACTGATGTAGGCTTGGAAGGCCTTCAAAATCGTAAGCTGGGCAGTTCAGATCGCACAATGGCGGTTCGAGTATTCCTTACTGCATCGCGAACGCCCTTGTGAGGACTGCCAGCTTTCTCCAGGAGCGGGATAAGCTGATGTTGGAGCACCTCGCTTAACTTGCGTTCGTCTCCTGAAGCAGTGGCAACCTTGTAGCGTATTGAGGCCACTGCCTTCTGACCGGCTGCATCCGATGATGAGGCCATCGCAGCAAAATATTGCTGGCGATGGGCAAGACAGTGGGAAGGGAATGCTTCAGGTGATGAACATCATTCGAAACTGTAGCTAGTCGGGGGATATAACACTCCTTCATTCGTTGAAACGTAGCCTTGAACGACCTGGAGATGTTACTCAGGTAATGGCGCGTTCCGCTGATGTCTTCCTTCTCGGATCAGCCAGCAGCGGTGCACGTCAACGAGGTTGACGGCATCGCATTGCCTAACCGGTTTACGCCACAGGTGGCGCGCTTGTGGCGGTCATCGTTGAGCGAAATCCCAGAGCTCCACGCAATTACAATAACCACCTGGTAGAGAAGCCTGGTATCTGCGGATGTCATTGATACATATAAGAACGGAATCCAAGTGGACTATCGCAGTATTCTAGAGCGATTTGCCAAGTCCACGCTGCGTTATGGTCTATTATCACGCTCCATAGATGCGGTTACTTGACTCATATCGGCGTATAAGCCTCATTTCTGGACTAAGACTGGGGATCAACGTTTAATCTGAGATAGTTGGATTTTCGAGAATTACTACTCAACTTCGAGCATGCAGATACGGGATGAGTTCGATTAAGTGCAATAAAGTCCAGCTATACATACTCATTGATGCACACCGGCGGGTGATCCTTGAGTTCGACGAACTCTGAAGTTGCCAAGCTCAACCCACAAGTGCGAGTGAACGTGATCAAACTGCAGACTATGAAGATTCCAGGGTTCTGTGCGGTAGCTGGTTTGGAAGACCGCAAGCTCTTGCCTACATCAGCTTCATGGACAGACTCTTGCTTTGTCCATACACACAGACTTGGTAGCAGTGTCGAATACGTATGTACCTGATGCAAGCCAAACCCCTAGCGCGAATTCTTCTGTTTTGGGAGAGCTCGGAAGCCCGGCACTACCGGTAAACGGAACCGGCCAAGGAAAGGGGCCGTATTCTGGAGGAGTTGCGCTATCCGACGCCGGCCTACATTGTGCAGTCTTTGGTACACGGAACTGAGCAATCACGTCGTGTATCTGCGATTTCATCTATCTGGTGGTTGACTGCTTTCCGAGGTACATCGGCCTCCGTATTTGTACTCTCTGGAATTGTGAAATTGCAAGATGTACAGAATCAGAAACCCCCCACCACCCGAGAGTTTCGCGTAGCGTACCTAATCTGATAATCTTCTCACATCGCCATTCCGAAGACAGCTGATTAGTGAAACTTTGCTGAATCCAAGGAATCTGGTAATCATCCGTACAACGAGTCTCATTTCATGGGGAATGAAGTTCGGGCTTCACCGCGATCGCAAGCTTGGTGGTTGCTTGCATGCGCGTAACCGCACGATGGACTGGTGCGAAAAGTCACGAAAAAATAGCGACTTGATAGAGCTACGCCCCCTGTCGTAGGTACCTACCTACCCTGTATTTTGTACCTAGACAACGAAGCTTATGCCCTGGCGGCGGCAATTTGCGCATAGAAACAAGACGACATCTACATCAGGCGAGCTGTGAGTGATATGATCAAAGCACGTCAGGTCTTTGATCTCGTGACCCGTTTTTGATGGTGCAAATCGCATCGCTGGCCGCGTTTGCATCATGGGCGATGGATGCCGGACACTGGATAGTGATGGTAGGCCATTAAATGGGGATCTTAGCAGGGGTTCTGCAGATCGTCGCGTTTCCTGGGGCCGAGCACCCAAGTTTGGATTCGAGATTCGTTCCCGGATTCGTCCTGAGCCTCTTCCCGCACGTGGTAGTACGCAAAAATGTCCGCATGGCATGAGTCGCGGCAACATCCGTGAGCAGGACGGGAGGTTGGATAGTCGTACAAAACGCTGCCTGTGTATTCGTTTCTCATTGCAGATATGTGATGATCGATCAGAGGTTGACATGATAGCAGGTAAACGCACCACTATAATCTTGACTAGGGACGCCACGCTTAGGTACCCAAGATCCCGTATCGTCCGAGTCTGGCCAGCACTCGTAACAATCATAAAGAAACTCGTCGATGGTCTCGACATTAGCCTTGGCCGCCGGACTCTCCGTTTGCGCATAGCGGAGGAACTTCCATCTGCCCATTGAGGGGATTTCGATCTCCTGAGTCTCCCCATACCTCGAAGAAATGAAAGGAGGCAAAGTGCCTGCTTAAAGCCGGGTCCCTTGGCTGGCAGACGAAACTTGGAAGTGAGCCTGATGAACGAAGCACTAGTAACGATCATAGGGCAGACACGATGATCTCAGGTAGCGGATTCGTCAGATGATTAGTTGGGCGCACTGGCACAACTCCACATGGCCTCGACTACCTACCTACCTACAGGTCTCAGGGATGATAATGGTTAGGGTCGCGCTAAATACTGATACGTACTTATTCTGTATATTACTCTTTAAAATTGTATGAGTCGATACAGCCGATCAGGGTAGGCAAAGAGCTCACGTGACTCTTTCTGGTAGATTCTCACATAGATTGAGGAGCGAGGTACTTATTACCTGGCGCGACTCTAACCATTATCATCCCTGAGACCTGTACTTACCAGCCTAAAAGCGAACGAAGGAAAATAGGTACCTAAACCTGATAAGTTGAAAGCAGGTACTTTAAAGCGCCGACTGTCTAAAAGAGGCACGTTTGAAGACGAAACATGCAGAAACCGAGGCATCTAGCAATCCCTGAAATTTCGGGTTGGACGCAGCGAAACCTTTCGACGAGTACAAGATGCAAACATGCAACGCAGAGACGAGATAAACAAGACATTCTCGTCACCCTGGTGTCATTCGTGATTACTAGAAGTGCAATCATATCGGAATCCCGTCCAAGACCATGTTCTGGGAAATAGTGAGGGTAGTCTGCCCCACATCTACCTTGGCCGCGCCCAGAACACTTGCAGAACATCAGGTACCTGGGCAGCTTTCGATGGCCGGGATGGAAGAGTACCTAGGTAAGGTATCTACCTACCTAAATGTATGCCTCCAAGTGATGCTGTAGATTGTAACTCGAACCCGCAGGTACTTGCTGTACGTTGCTCTATACCAGCATCAGCAGGCAGCTACGCAGTAAGTATCGTCATTCCCGGGCCATGGTGACAACAACTCGAAAATTCGAGCTCGTCAGGTATGCAATAGCATTGAGATCGGCCTTGGAGCTTGGGAATGTTCCGGACTCTTGCAAAAGGATACTGAGTAGACCTCGCTCCCGATGTCGTAGTTTTCCGTTGCGAAGATTACTTAAGAATGTTTCATGTCCAAACCATCTCGCTGCGTCTTTCGAAGCCTACTAGTAGTAAAAAGCACGCCCTTGCTTGATGTCTTTGATGCAGGTACCTAGGTTAGGTAGGCAAGTACCTACCCAACTTGAGTGTTGTCGCCGCGTCTCGTACCAGTCCTGCCCACAATCGCGTCAACCTGGTTAAAGGTACGTCTCTCTACCTTTGACAACTGGAGCCACCCCCCGAGCTCCAGTTTCCCTAGGTACAGTAGGCAGAGAGGGTCATGTCTCCGGCCAAGGGCCATCGTCAATTCCATAGATTTGCAAGATTTTATCACTGGTCAATCTCCACCCCGAGCCGGCACTGCCATTACTCTCGTACCATCAATCATGATAATGCCTCCCTCGTGAACGGCGGTAGTGGCAACTTGCTGCCTTCAACGACGCGACGTGACGCGACGGGACTCAGTAGTGACCTAATTTAGGTATGGAGCTATCGTACTGGTGAATATCTGGATAGGGTGCGTCGAAAGCCCGGTGGAGAATTGGAGCAAGGAGACTTTTCAGTTGGTTCTAACGTTGGTACTCTAACTTGGGTATGCGATTGCCCGACGTGGTGCTCCAGATCTGGTCAGATTCATGAACTCTTCCTCCCGGCTGGGACTTTGCTTCTTCCCAAAAGAAACGAGCCGGAGCCAAACTACTTACTTACCTACATATGTATGTCATTCATAGGTATCCTGGAATCCATCTGTTGCAGGCACGCAGGGCATGTTGCTGCTTTGTACCTGAACGAGGAGTGACGCCAGGCCAGTGCTAGTTGGATTAGCGGCACACAGAGTTTTTGCGGTCCCTCCACGATCCTGGTTAAGTCGAGTCTGCTCTCCTCCACCCAATCCCCATTCCCTCATCTTTTTTTTCCCACACCACACGCAAACCAAATCGGCACCATCGTTGTCTGCGTCTGCTTTTGTTTCTTGCTGCTGTTTTCCCACCCACTCTCTCTTCTTCTCCTCTCTTTTCCTTCTCCTCTACCCTCTGACCCTAATCACCTCTGCCGAGCACCCATCCGCTACTCGAATTCGTTGCGTGCGTTTTGCAAGAAGCATCCTTTCGTGCCTGGTTGTTTTCTGTGCGCGGGCCTTACTCGGTACCCGGTCCGTCCGTCTCTATCCAGCAATCGTGTCGGCAAACAGTTCGTGACCTCGCGGGTCTTTCTATCATCTATCCAAGCTGTGTGGCGCCAGCTCTGGGAGTCAAGAGTGACGATTTCGTGTTTGAAAGATCGTCATCAACCTCCGGTGTTCCCTGGGTTTTGTGGGTGCTCATAAACGGCGCTTGTGCTCGGCTGCTTCTCCTGCGTCTACATGCAAAAGGTGTCTTTGGGTGCCCAAAAGTAAGTCTAGCATGTTTTCTTGTTTTTTTTCAGGAGGTATGAATAGCGCTCGAGCTCCGAACCGATTCCTGGATCACACTGCGCAAACAACCGCCGGAGACGATGTTCAGACATCTGGAATGCTTTGTGAGCTGTGCAGAGCGGCAGTCAAGCTCCGCGGCAGCCGGCCAGCCCTGGGGCAGACTACAGCGACTAGCCTCGGACTTTCAGTTCGCAGCATCTCGAGGAGGCGCTTGCCTGTACTTCGGTCCTGATGGAGCCCCTTAGAGCTATACAGTTGTTTCAAGCGGCAACCGTACGCCGGCGCAGCTCCTCTGTCTACGTATGGTTTTGCGCGTTGATGTCATGCCCCGCACCGCATCACGAACCGCGAAGTCGTACATTTTCGATCGGCTCCCTTCTCGATGATCTTCCGGCCATCACCCTCCACATTCGTGGTCACCTTCAACTTCTCTGTTGACAACAATTCTACCATCCATATTCTCTCGTCTATATCTGAACGTTGTTGGATGGACTCGCAGTGGCGATAACCGGTCGTCAAAATCCTCAACTAGGCGCGGTCAAGCTCCTTCCAACTAGACCGCTGGTCGGAAAGATTCTTGTCACGAGGATGAGGCGTCGTCATGAACGTCACTGAAATTCTACCGGCAGTGACTTGCAATATCCTTACAGGATGAAGAACTCGCTGGCTGATCAAGGCCCTTGTCACTCGGTACTCATCACTGTTTTGATCGATGAGGTCGGAGCGTGGGTTCATTCCATTTGGATTCCCATGCGCTACTGCGTGGCAGTTGAAGTTAGGGGGAGCGTACACTAGGTTGCCGGCCAGACGTCTAAGTGACTCGAAGACGCATTCTTGCACTGCACGCTCTCAGGCTTTTCAGATCAGACTCTGCTTGTGACGCCAATGGTTTCTTCCGAAGTCCTTCCACCACACTAGTGCCTCATGAAGCAACCGTAGGATCGACTTTCTTGACATTGATGCCTACTTGCTTTGAAGCTTCCGGCAGGCTTGTGTCTTCGGATTTTCAGGATGGTCAACCGGCTTGCAATGATTGCATTCGCAACATTTACGTTTGGGCGAAACGTCCAGAATTTCTGAAGAATCAAAATCACTCGACCTACTGCTCAGTAATCGCAAGCGTTCCTGATGC
This sequence comes from Xylariales sp. AK1849, assembly GCA_022432505.1. Classification (NCBI taxonomy): domain Eukaryota; kingdom Fungi; phylum Ascomycota; class Sordariomycetes; order Xylariales; species Xylariales sp. AK1849. Next base: position 71,984 of record JAJKKH010000008.1, read on the forward strand.
GCACACCTAAATCCTACCTCGTTCAAACCAGTTCGCCTATCCACAGCCCTCGTTCTCTCGGCGCCTATTTTCGTCGAGCATCTGCAAACCACTTAGAATGACTCCTACTTTGTCACTGAGTCGATTGACTGCAAGGTGATTTCGCATCCACCTGGCTCTTCAGGCACTGGTGAGTGAGTCAACTCTATTTCACCTGTTTCTTACCCTCCCCACAAGTTCGAAATATCCTCCTGTCACCAGCTTTTTGCGAAGTCGCCAAGTAAAAGGAAACCGCAGCAGACCAGACGACAACTTCCTTTCCTATTCAAACCCACTTGTCCACCTCATTGTCGATGCTACTTCGGCGCGGCCGACTATTCTGCGCTGGCGGCAGCAGCGACTGCGCACTCATTAAACCAACTTATACTGTTCTTGCACCACGTGCCAGCAAAAGGCGGTTTTGCCCTTGGAGCATGATATTCCTCACTTTCATCTTCACATCGTCTCACTTCAACACCTTCCCCAGCCTGACATCGACAAATATCTGTTCGGTATTATTATTACATTACACTGCGCAGACGTCGGTCGCAACTGTCAATCTGACATTACATAGTTTTCGCTCTTGCGTGTTTCGATCCCGCTTCTGGGTCGGCCTACATCGCCGAATAGCATCAGAATCTCAATAAAGGCTTTTGCGTTGGCCCCACAAAGCTAATCTAGGACACACATCAATGACCATTGCCTCGGTTTGAGGAGCTCGAATGTTATATTACCTGGTGTCTCATGGTTGCAGTAACGTTGGCATCTTGAATGCTAATATTGCACGATCACTAGGTTCAGGAGTTAAAGAGCAACGCTCATCTTTAGATCGTATTACGACTTGGCGTCTTAGTTCTGCGATCCATATCGGGGGAGCACGTATTTAGATCTACGGTTCGGCCACTCGGAAAAGTTAGATACGGCTTCAGTTGTCAACGTTTGCATTCTCATCTGCATTCAGGCAAGATATCTTGGGGCGTCGGCGTTCGTTGCTGGTCTCTGATTTCGGACCTGGATATCAGTTGGTAAGTTGATTAATCATTCACTGTAATTGCCTCCTTTGCCTGCCCTGCTTCTTCTTATCTCCTACCAGTCCGTCGTGCATTTCAATACCTTCGCCCTGTGCACCTCATGCATGTTGCTTGTGGTTTGCTGTATCAGAGAGGTACTGTAGATGAATGTGGCAGCATAGACTCGAGCTGCCACCGACCTGGATGTTGTGCAATAATATTTGTCTTAGTACCTGGGTAAATGCTGGCCACCTCAGGTGGTGTCCTTGGGAGTCAGCGAAAGCCAGCAGGATTACGACTGTTATGAGGAGGGAAAGGTAACGATAATTCTATGGGAGCGAGATCGCGAATACGTTGGGTAGAGGACTGCGGCAAGAGGACAAGCCGCCAGCTCGAGTTACGATTGGCCAAATGGCGACTATATCGACGACCATAGCCAGCCTATGAACTGCAAGCAGTTACATTGGCGACAACACGTCAAATCCCATCTGGCTGCTGCTTGTTGCCAGGACACGGATTGACTCTCCATCACTCAAACTTGAAACAAGCCCTCATCTATCTACTGCTTTGTTGGTCATTTTCCTTAGGCTGGAGAATCTTCACTAACTTGTGTCTTGCAATGTTTAGAAGCTTTCGTGAAATTCACATCTTCGTATCCTCCTAAAAGCGAGTTGACAGACCATCACCACCGATCGAAGCACATCACCTTCACAGTCCATACTGCATTGGTCTAGTGCTTGAATACTTGAATTCCAACTGCTAATCTCTTGTGGTATCCGTAAGTTAGTTTCAATTCTTTGCGGCAGGCATGGTTACTCAGACTATCGTGTCGTCAACCCTTATCGTGATTTCAATACACTGTATATAGCGCCGACCCATATCCTCGATCTTATGACAACAACGTATAGTCGCCTACAACAAAGTTTCAGGCATCGACTGTTATTTCACTCGCTTTTATTCACTCCCACTTTCCAAATATTCTGACAACTGCAAGCAGTCGACTACAGCGCTTAGTTCACTCGCCTTTGAGGTAAATTGAAGCAAACCCTACCTCCCACCTATCGATTCCTTTCATCACCTTCGACAAACGATTTCATTGTTCGCCGCACTAGATTCCTCGACGAACAATTTTGTTGTTCACCGCACTTAACTTCTCGAGCAATTGATTCATTGCCTTGAAGAAAGGCTATATCATCCACCAATACTGGATTGATACGTCGTCATTACATCCCATCACGGGAAATCGCCGATCTATTTCCTCTCTCAAGCAACCATCGGACAGCAACTTTTCTAGGTACGTTTTCCTGACACTCTACAGAGAGCTTTTCGGGCTCAGTTGGTTTTCGCGTGAGAATTGAGGCCAATAAGCCATATCCTTCGCTACACACTCACGTTCTGTCCTAACTTCGCGCCACGCTGATAGCTCTACACCAACTCTATATGTGCTAATGTTGACGAAATAGGTCCAGCCGTTCAAAAGGCTCTGGCATCGAACTTCTGCTTGTCAGGGCTATCAGGTAAGCCACGGGTAACTTCCTTCAATCCCCCCTCGTGACATTATTACAACCGAACCTTACCGCTCTGAAATGAGTTTTCGAGTTCGCTTACCACTCGTCTGTCATGACAATTTCTGGCCTTTTTCTCTCGTCAAATCACCTCGAGGTGGCGAAGTTGTATACTCTCCAAACTAGCACATTTGCTCAAATTCTGCGAGTATACGCTGCATGCCTTTGTCTTGGGTCGTTTACTCCCAAAATTTGCACGAAACCAGCTTGCCCTTCCTTACACGTTTCCTAATCTTATAGTAATCCGAATCACGTCTTTGGAGCATGCGACTGACATTCATTCACAGCATTGTCCGCAGATTCCAGGAACACTCCCACTCTTCAATACACGGAAATTCGCCTTCATCCGCACACCGAATACACCGAACACGTCAGTTCTGCCTATCAGTATTAGCCCTTTCTCACCCCCGTTGCCTGTTCTCAAACTTACCTCTAAAACTTGGCTACCCCTGACGCACGGGCCAATACAATGCCGCGGTCTTGTGCCTTTCCACTTTGCAAGCACCCAATCTTGTACACATTCTGTATTCCTAGCCTTGAGAGTTCATGCCTCGTCATCAAGCTTAATTATGTTGCTCGTTATTTGATTTAGCGACTGACATTCCTCTGTTTAGCGCCTAGTATGGATCAGTATAATCCTTTCCAAGGCAAGCCAGCCTCGAATGGCAGTGGCTCTCAAGCCGAAGGGGGCTCGCAGGGTCCTGGCCTGCCTCCCATGGCGCCCAATGGACAAGGCGGAGGAGATGCAGTTGGCGGGTTCGCTTCTGGCGATACAGCACGTCAGACTCTTTGGTAAGTACTCCGAACAACGCTCCCTATTCCCAGCCCCGAAGAATTCTTCACCTAGCAATGCACCTCATGGCTTTCCTCATCTGCTATCACCCATTTCACGCAATTCTAGAATATCTCGTTGCCTGCTTTTATGTCACGTAAGTCATTAACATGATTAGGATGGGTGAATTGGCAGGATGGATGGACGAGCAGTTCATCCGCTCTGTCTACTCTTCCGCAATGAATGAGCAGGTTCAAGTCAAGATCATTCGCGACCGTCACTCCGGGTCAGTCACGAGGATTTTTCTCTAGAACTCCTGGCTGAATGCTAATACATCCGCAGTAATGCTGGTTATTGCTTCGTCGAGTTCTCCAATCCTGACGCCGCTCAGAAAGCATTGCAACTAAACGGATCCCCTGTTCCCAATACCGACCGCGTTTTCCGTCTCAACTGGGCGTCCGGTGGCGGTTTGGTCGACCGTCGCGACGACCGCAGCCCGGAATTCTCGATCTTCGTTGGCGACTTGGGTCATGAAGTGAATGAATTCGTTCTCGTAGCCCTTTTCCAGGCTCGCTTCCCTTCGTGTAAGTCTGCCAAAATCATGACTGATCAGCAGACGGGCCAATCGCGCGGTTACGGATTTGTGCGCTTCTCCGACGAGCAAGACCAACAGCGCGCCCTTGTCGAGATGCAGGGCGTCTACTGTGGCAACCGTCCGATGCGTGTCTCTCCCGCGACGCCTAAGAACCGGTCAGTGCACTGCGTCCCAATTGACCTGATCGATCTCGAGCTTAACTTATGTAGCAGTCACCAAGGCGGCGGCCAGTTTCAGAACTTTGGCGGACAGCAGCAGATGATGCAACCCCAACCTGTTCAACACCATGGCATGGGTAATCAGTGGGTTCCGCCTCAGCAGCCTGGTTTCGGTTTCCAGCAGCCGCAACAGCAGCAACAGCAGCAGGGTGGTCCTGGCTTCAGCCCCATGGGCATGAACCAGTTTACCGATCCGAACAACACTACTGTTTTCGTCGGCGGCCTGTCGGGTTACGTCACTGAAGACGAGCTGCGTTCTTTCTTCCAAGGTTTTGGGGAGATAACGTACGTCAAGATCCCGCCGGGCAAGGGCTGTGGTTTTGTGCAATTCGTTCACCGCCATGCTGCGGAGATGGCCATAAATCAAATGCAGGGCTACCCCATTGGTAACTCTCGCGTCCGTCTGTCTTGGGGTCGCTCGCAGAACAACTCTGGCGTAGGTACTCCTTACCGACCTGCACCCCCCCCTCCCCACTACTTCCCTCCTGGGCCTCCTGGGCCGCCGGGTCCTGGTCCTTTTGGGGGTCCTGGCTTCGGCGGTAATGGCCACCAAGGTCCTCCGCCTGGTGGTCTTGGACCTCAGGTAAGCTCAACATTACCTTGCGAATGCATGATCGATTACTAATATGTCCTAGTAAATGCCATCTAGTATAGCATCCCGGCGTCCAGCGTTCTGGTGTTTCGGTCGTCGGTTCAACTCTGCGTCTGCTAGTTCATCTTTCGGTTACGGCTTTCTGGTTTCTTCTGAGATGCACTATGCATCACATCATTCTTTCCCCTAAAATTCCCTCGCCTTTCCCCGGCATTACATACACCCAACTTGGTCCTTGATCTCGCATGATCAACACTCCGCCAACACCTGGCTCAGCAAGATCAGATTCCTTCCGATTCACCTGTCCTGCGCTCAGCAAAAGTTGGCGCGTTGTCCTGAGTCATTTGCATCATCGACCGACGGTGCTATACACCCGACACATATTTCATATTGGCGAGCACTTCGAGTTGTTTTACGCGGGACGGCAACCTCTGGTACACTTCGTGTCCTGGCGGTGCCTGCCCACTATGCGTAGAATAAGCGTTCGACAACGGAGATCAACCGCCTTCAGATAATAGCTTTGAATTCCAGGAGACCAGCCCAAAGTTTTGGAGCTCCAGTCCAACACCAAGCAGGAGGTTATTTCGGTGACAAAGCCGACATCCCAACTTTTGAATCCGTCGAAAGAGCCTTGTATGTGTTGCATCCACAATCGTCGTTCATGACAAGAAGCGGAAACCTATGGCCACAGAGTTCGGACTTCAAGAACGAGGACTCATCCCGGCTTCTACTAGATAAAAGCTCTTGTAGCTAACCTTGCAGCGAAATCGTCGTACTACTAGTACCTCGCACTTGAACACGCAAGACATACTACAAGCTTTTCTCTCGTCGCATTGGAATGTTCTCACAAGTAATTCTGCTGAAGTCCTGGAGATCTGGATTCGTTTCCTACTACAGAACACATTGTCGTACCGAGTGGAGCTCGATACGTCTGCCACTAGTCATAGGAGAGATATCAGTAGCGCTAGGGAGATGTTGCTGTTTTTGCCAGTAATATCGGCTTCCGTCAAGGTGGCCACAACCTCACCTTGATACTCCTAAATGAATTCGGTTTGCACTAGATTCGCACCCTCTGGTAGTTCTTACTGTGCCCCGAAGCTCTTTGGCTGTTGCCCAGTGATCTGAATCAGAACCTGATCTATCAACGTCAATTTATAGCAGTCAACAACTAGTGATTTGTGAAACGGGGCTCAATACTCGATGCATTTTAAACGCCGTAGGTAATGCCCTCGTTCCTGTTTTCGGGGCTACGATACATTGAACCAGAAAATCCGGACTCGTTTTGGTTATCATGCCATTGGATTGAAACGACATCAGGTCTCTTCCAGGCTATTCACTTTCCGTAGCCCTACCAACTAGCAAGATCGACATATCGGCAACCTTGATCTGACCTTGCTGCCTCCTGTACAACAATTGAGCACCAGACTACATGATGTCCCGAAAAGGTATTTATTTTGGACTTGAGGACCGACTGCGTGTCTTGTGTTTCTTTATATTCCAGTTTCCGCCACGTTCGTGAAAGTCCACAACATGGTCTGATTCTCCGAAGTCTTGTAGCCAGCGAGTGCGCTCCAGCCCTACCTGCTCACCAGCATTCCCACATATCGATTAGTGGTGGGCCGTCATAACCTCGAGCGTCAAATGCCCCCTTTGAACACCGGACTGATACTATTGCTATAGTTCTTGGGCCCATTTTAGTGAGCTGGATTGTGCCACCTTAGCGGCGAGACCGACGTATCGGATATCGCCACAATGTGGGCTCGGGAAAAGTGAAGGAGACATCCGCAGCATTGCAAACGATGCCACTTGCCACGGCAGATTGTTATAATATGAAACATCAATCTACCAGCGTGGTGTGGCTTGCGTACTGTCCTACACCTCAGCGTGGCTATTTGGGCAGCTAATGATATAATCATCACGCCGACATCCTGGCTTCAAGCGCCGCTAGACGTTCACTTGATACAGTTATGAGACGCCGTATAGTCTCCTAAGTGTGCACAGAAAACGGACCTGAATATACCGCTACCTTTGCTGCCATTTCATGTATGTCTATTCGAGATGTTGGGGTATACTGCACCAGACGTGCCACCAGCACCACAATGTAGCCATCCTGACTAAAACTTGCCCTCGGGCTGTACAACGTGCATCCATTCCTCGTGATCCCAACCATACAGCTTCAATTCTACCGCTTAGTACGAAGTCTTCGTTTCTAGCGCCTTAAGGGTTCCAGTAGCGTTTTGTCTGCTGATCAATGGATGAACCCCTGAAAGTCGGGCAGTTGCTCTTCAGTCACTCGATGTGCTACTCCACCGAGGGATGGCCCTCTTCCTCATCCAGTGGTTCGACTCTGACAAGTATCTCCTCCAACAGACCCTCCAAGAATGTCCCCACTTCCCTTCCCATGCCCACAGGCTCGCTCTTGTCCAGACGGTCGATCTCCTTACAAACATTAGCCAGCTTATAGACATGCTTCCGAATCTTGTCGTGCGCCGCCTCTGCCCTCTGTCTCTGAGGCGTGACGACCTTTTCATTACGATAGAGTTGCTGCAGCCGAATCTGCCGCCGCTTCAAAGCCTCCTCAAGCGCCGGGAAAATCACGTCGTTCAAGGCATCCAGTTCACCATTCGGGTTGGCGGGTGCAGGCGATGGAAAGGATTCCGGAGCGGGAGGAAGTTGCTTCGGTTGAGCCTTCGACGGGAAAGCCTGCGGAGATTGATATACGGGTTGCTGGTTCGCGACCCTCTGTACCGGCGGCTGGGTAGGAGCTCCACGGAAGGGCGGAATCTCTGGGAGAGTCAGAGGCACAGTTCTAGACGTCACTCTTTGCTGCTGACGCAGTTGTGCTTGCGAGCCCCTGGGTGTCAAGGCTGGCTGGATGTGGGTGAACTGGGGTTGAGCCGGCGGGGCTATGTTCAACGAGGTCATGTCCTGCTGCAACTGCTCTTGAAGGGCCCGATCGAAGTCAGGCGACGTCATGGTAGATACCGTAGGCATCTTCTTCGAGTATGGTCGAGGGGTGTTCGGATCCGCGATGTGTTTCTGAGGCGAGGCCGGTAACGGCACCTTGGTGGGTGACGGAGAGCTTGCACCAGGAACAGGTTTTCGCTGCGGCGATGTCTGCCGCGCGGTACCAATCGAGGGCGCGTTCGTCGCCTTGAGGGTACTGGGCACAGACGGGTTCGCAAAGTCCTGAACCTTGGTAGGGGAAGCGCCTCTAGGTCTCTCGCCGTAGTCGCCCTCAAGTGGCCTAGAAGCTCGAGCGTTTCTCGACGACTCATCCAGCGGGTTCAGGCCGGGGCGGTTCGAGACGCCACCTCTGTCGCCAACCAGCCGTACTGTGCCAAAGTCCCACATGTCCTCGTTCACCGGCTCTCTCTCCCGCTCATCGTCACCTCCATCGAGCGAGTCCTCATCCTCTGACTTGTGCGTCGCACGCCACCTGCTGTAGCGCTCGATCAACTCGGTCAGGTAAGTCGTCTTCTTTGCTCTTCGGATGAAGGGATGCTTCAGTAGGTCCCTTGCCGATGGTCTATCCTTGGGATCCCGCTGCAGACACAGCTCAACAAAGTCCTTGAAGGCCTTGGTGAAGTTGCCTTCCAATCTCGGCGGTGGGTTTTTGGGAATCAAGAACAGAACCTTCAGGGGATGAATATCAGCGTACGGCGGCTCTCCATTGGCTAGTTCAAGCGCAGTAATGCCCAGGGACCAGATGTCGGCCTTGTGATCGTACCCAGACTGCTTGATGACTTCCGGGGCCATCCAGAAGGGGGTCCCCACGAAGGTGTTCTTCTTGGTCATAGTCTCTGAGAGCTGTCCGGAAACACCAAAGTCGGCGAGCTTGACCTGGCCATTGGATCCCAGCAGCACATTGGCAGCCTTGACGTCGCGGTGGAGCTTCTTGTCCGAGTGGAGATACTCCAGGCCCAGCAGCAGTTCCCGTATGATGATGGCGATGTAGTCTTCTCCAATCATCCCAGGCTTCATGAGGTCGGCACAGCTGCCGCCGGAGCAGAACTCCATGACAATCCATAGCTCGGCGCCCTTTGCGTAGGAGCCATAATACTTGGTAACATATGGGGACTGAAGTTCGGAGAGGATAGCAATCTCTTGGATGATGTCTTCGACCTCGTCTTCGGCACTTTCGATGTCGATAACTTTAATGGCCACAGCTTGGCCGCTTTTCTTCTCGACACTTGAAGAAGCCAACAGTTAGCATGTGAAAGTCGCAGCCTCGGCGTGCTTGTATACCCTTTGAAGACCTTGCCAAAACTGCCTCCTCCTATGCAGAACTCCTTGGTGTAGAGAAGCTCCGGGTCCAAGGCCTGGTTGCCCTCGTCATGATCGCGGTCCGCCATGGTTCGTTTCGTCGTGGTCTCGTTCTGCGTCAGTCGTTGCGTAGCTCGGGTTTGGCCGAGAGAAAATGCCCAAGCCGTGGCAGAAGCGAGATATACCAGGGTATACTGATGAATGAGCGACAGAACCTACAGTCGGGGACTTTCCTCAGGTGTATTAGGTACACTATCCCCCGCGATTCGGTTTCAGGGAAATGACATCAAATGCGGCACCTCCTCCGCGCCGCGCACTGAGCTTGGACTATGACCGCGTTCTCTCGCTCGAATCAGGTCATAAGCTTGTTGTCAACAGCTGGCAATGGCAATACAAGAACGAGAGGTGAGGAGGAAAAGGGTTCAAGTTCTACTAGTAGTTCACTGGCTTTATTTGTTGTGATGTCTGACCGCAGCTGAGCCGAGCTGAGCTGAAGCCGGCCCGCCGTGGGGTCAATTGACCACCTCAAGTACCAAACGATTGGATGGAATGCAAAGTCATCGGCTTCTGCAAAGTAGAGAATCGGGTTTGCGCTACGATACATGATCAATACGATCGGTGCAAAACCGCGTTCGCGTCAGGGCAGCCAATGGCGCTAATATCTCCCCTGGGATCTACATAGTAACGAGATGAACCCACCGTTTCACCATTGTGTGGGGAGGGTCCTGGCGATTGGGTGTCAATGGCATTCTAGAAAACGGCCGCCGGTACAGTAGCCAGGGCTGCCTCGAGTCTATCATCACAGCTGCCGCATGCCCCGGGCACCTCTCATCTCCATGCCTGCCTGTCATTGTATTCATTCGAATGGCTCTCCCAGCAGAAAGATCTTCCAATGCCAGTTGTTCCGCCCTAGACTCTCGCTCGCGCACAACAAAACAGCTCTCCCTTTGTAGCCGGATATTGCCTATTGATTCCAACTTGGAAATATACTCTTCCAAGATGTGGCAGTCGAATCGTCGGCATGGCTGGGCCGGGTGCCTACTGCTCCGTCAGAGCCCGCTGGGTTGCCCGGCGGAGTCTTCAGCTGGGCGTCAGGTTCTGATCCAAATCGAGATTGAGGCCCCTCTCCTTGCCTTGGCTTTCGCCCGTACACGACATACATTATTGTATAGAGGTGCAGAGATGGATCCAGCACACACTCGCGAACGCGAGGTATGAATTCGTGGATTTCGTCCAACGACATGCCGTCAGCTTGGAGCAGCTTGATGGACACGGCCTCGATCATTTCAGCCGTATTGGCCTGCATGTACTGCCCGATTCGTCGCTCCCTGGGATCCTCCGGCCATGGCTTATTCGGAGCCAAAACTTGCCTGTACATGGTCAGTGGGTGATATGAGATTGGCCTAGACAGGTACCTTTCTACGACATCCACAAAGCCCGTCTCGACCATCCTGTGGCCCAATGATTAGCTGTTACTGCTTAAGACTTTCCCGGTCATCCGCTCACGATGCCCAGGCCATTGCACGCGCAGAGATAGTCCCCAGGACATCGGAGGAGCAACTCCGAGCACCTTCCAGCAGGTAGAGAGGGAAACCCAAGTCTAGACTGCGGGTACACGCTTACAATTGCTTGTATTGTCGCGCGATCATCATATCGCGCCCGAACCGTTTGGCTCCGCTCAGAGTGCGGTTCGTCCATTGCCATAAAGGTGAAGCGAGCAAAGCTTCCTGATTAGCCTCGTCTTTGCCGAATATGTCTGGCAGGTACTCATGGTATTCGACCCACCCGCCCGGCCGGAGATTGTCGTAGATCTTCTTGAGCACGCCAGTGTGGTCGCCGAAGCAAGTCAGCATTGCTCGCAGGTGGACGTAATCGAAAGTCCGATCGAATACCCACTCATCCTCGATATCATCCCTTTCAAAGGAGCAGTTGGAGGGCACATTCTCCTCTGGCGGTTGGATCAAGCTGAGATCCGATCCAATGACGTGGGACGCAGGATGCTGCTGAGCGAACTCGATGGCCCAGATGCCGGTACCTGTGCCGATGTCCAGAACGTTCAGTGGCTCGTCTTCGAAAGGAACCCAGGATAGATCGTCGTACAATATCAGTCGCCACATCTCATGCGCCAGATCAAGGCGCTCCTGCTCCATGGCATCATTGGGGAGCAGATATTTCCCTTCCCGATACGCATTGAAGGTCCGGCCATGCTCCTCAACGGAAGCCGAATCAGGTATTGTAAAGCCCGTTGGTTTGCGGTCGAGAAGACTGCCGGAGCTCTGGCTAGACGCCGAAGCTGCAGCAGAGGCCACGGATGGCTTGCGATCCTAAGACAATCAACTCGTTGGCCCTTCGAAGGCAGACATTTCTCATGACCCACGTGAGACTCGTGCTGAGATTCCTGCATCTCAATGCATATCAGCTTCACAAAAAGGCGTCGCCTGGTTGTCTACTGCACAAAGAAGGAGACAGTGTTTCTAAGCGGGGTAGTAGAAATTCGCGCTGTCCCGTGGACCCGCAAAACTTCACTGTGAACTCTCCCTCTTCTCCTTAACTTGGCGCCGTCAGCATGGTGTTGGTCAAGTCCTTCTTCAAACTTTACGATACGGGTGCTTAAAACATGGCTCTGGATTAATTCTCTGTGGATACAGCCAACGAGACGAAGCTATCGAGGGATTCCAAGTGACTGTACATGGGCGTCAACGAGGGAGGCACTCCTACGGATTACCTCCAACGGAACGGAGCTGCTGAATGAGTCGGCGTTTGGGTTCCGTTTTCAATTGTCATGAGAACTGCCCTGCCTTGTTACGCAGTCTCTGACATCTCAGGCAATAAGTGTCAATAGCAGGACGGATCTTGGCATGGCTGCACTGTTCGATCACACCACGGTCGATTTCTGATCAGCAGATGAGCAAGGCCTACGACCGACCGTACTCTTCGCTGTTGCAGTCCCTTTTCTACGGGTACGTGCGCCGTACTGTATCAAGGGATGGCGGTTGACGCACGGCTCATATGGGCATTTATTGAAGTGAATATCGCCTATTGGATATTCAAGGATCAAGGCTTAAAGTCTCAATGCTAGCTAGTTCGCGCCATCGGGCCGCATGGGACAACCGCTAACTGGGAAAGCCAGTCATCATGGTGAGCCTTCGTTTCCCCGACTCACCGGCTGCTTCACAGAAAGCCTATGAACTATTCTTTACCTTTGAGCGAGAACGATAATGCGACGGCGACCTTGGCCGTTCGGAAAGCGTGCGGCTCAATCAATCCTACTGAGACGAGCATTTCTTGACTGTGTCTCAGCTGCGCTCTTCCGTATCTTTGCGCGATCATGACGAATCAGACTCTTCGACACTGCGACACCCAAGAATATCACTCAGGTAGTGCCGCGCAGTTCCCACGTTTCCGAACACAATGGCATTCATGCTCCCAGTATCGAGTTGCTGAACGTGGTCACCAAAGAAGGCAGTATTCTTTTCTCGGGTCCCTGAGAATACGAGAAGAGTCTTAAGCGATGGAGTGACTCTGCTGCTATGCGTGCAGTGAGCTGACAGTTAACCAGTTTGGAGACTGAGATCGGTATCGGTATTGGCCCCCCTTCCCCCCTCGAAGCTCTTTTGTTCCCGAACTGACCTGAACTTAGCCACTGCGGAAGATGTTCCCGCCATGGTCAAGCTCGCTACGACATTGCAACTCCAACTCGCTCTCAAATGTGGTGGTCATTCAACTAGGGTGGCCTCATGTTCCGAAGGTTCTGTCATCGACCTATCACGTTGCGCTCTATTTATCTTGACCCCGTCAAGAAAGTTGCAAGTATTAGGGACGGATAATTGTCAGGAGATATCAATGAAGCACTGTGTGAAAATGGTCTTACCACTATGACCGGCACCAAGAACTCGCTGGATATGGTGGCTAGATCTTAGGCGGAATTTATGGTGTCTGACTGGCCGTTTCGGACTTGGATGTAATATAACCTATCGGAATTTAGAAATTGTCCTCGCATTGGAAGTGTTGTCATTTCTTCCGAAACGGAGGATTCAGATCTCTTCTGGGCATTGCGAAGCATAAGGGCGAACTTCAGTGTTTGCGAGGTTTAAAATATGTTTGTATCTACAGAAACCGCCCTGGCTCAGCTGCTGGGGGTTATCAATCAAACACATGAATACTACAGTGGCAGAGAGGCTCTTCTCTTCGGGCCGTTGACTCCACCACTGGCATTCGAGCCAGCCTGATGGCTGTGGTATTCTATGGCGGCATTCAGGATAACGTTGAGAAAGTACTTCGAGCCCCTCATCGACCTCCGACCCCTTAGCAGACACAACGCGTGACATGTCTTCTTGGCCGGAGACCAATAATGTCGTGGGCGGCACGTTGGCACCAGCCGCAAGGCCTAAGGCTTGGCTTATCATGCCATGCATCTAGTGCCAGCGGTTGTCAAGAGCGCAGATACGGTGACTTGTTCGCTTTCGTCAACGAGCAGAAGATACATCACTGTTGTGTTATAGCATAGGAGTTCTACCTGAGCGAGAAGGTCAGAGAGCTGAGCAACGTGGCCCACGCCTTTCGCGGCACGCAATGAAATGGATCCAACAATGGCTTGGCCAGGCTACGGATCAGGAGTTATAGGCCTTCAACGACCGGCATGACGCAAAGCTTTAAAGAAATACGGGACTAAGAAAGGCCGTCCAGCAGTATGTCAATTACGACGGTTTGGAAATGAAAAGGACGCTTGATCAATTTGTTGACTCTTGTTATGGTGTCCGACTAACCCCAGAGGAGGCTGTCGGGGTCCGATGTGGAGAGGCTTCAAGTAATATTTTCAGTGCTTAGATGATTTGGATGAATCACGCTACAAGGGATTACGTGCTGATACACATCTGATCATCTGATAGCCAATGCATATTACAATTTCAGTCTTCCATATTATGGGGAAATGGACGGTCGGCGAACCGAAAAGCATACGCAAGGACCCCGATAGAGGAATCGATGCCAGGCCAACTGTTGACTCCGTAAATTCCACGTTCATATCAAATTTCGTGCAACGTCAATGGCTTATATACATGCGTCTTGCATAACCAATCGACACCCACATGAATGCGAATATTCTTCTAACATGACAGGGAGATCGGCAGTTCCGAGTCAGCCAAGTCATGTGGCTCGGCCTGTTCCCCACGTGAAGCAACCCCCATCGGTGCATGTGAGGTCGAACCAGGCCATCACTACCGTCTCGTTGGTGCCAATATCGTGAGTCACACCAGAAGCACTGGTCGCCTCAAACCAGTCGTTTCCGTAGATCGACCTTGTCCAACCGGCTTTCGGTACATTAGCTGTGACGCTGGTGGGCACCTCGCTCAACCCAAACACCGCCGTCCACTGCTTGACAGCCTCGCCGTAGTTGGCGTAGTTGAGGACCTGATCTGCAGTGCCGTGGAAGAGTTGGAGTTTAGGTCTCCACCCATCATAACCCGGGTATGCCGCCTCGACGATGGCGGCCCACTCAGCAGCGGTATGGTTGACCTTTCCAGTTGCACAGGCGTCACTCCAGACGTCATAGCCATCTCCGGCAAAGCATCCGAACGGCACCCCAGCCCAAGCCGAACCAGCGGCAAAAACGTCAGGATAGGCACCAACGAGGACGTTGGTCATCATGGCTCCGGATGAGACGCCCGTAACGAAGACCCGACTAGCGTCGCCACCATATTTGTCAAGTGTCCACCGGGCCATGCTGACGATACCCAGACTATCACCTCCAGCATCGTGTGTCAATGTATCATTCGAGGAAACATCCCAGCATTTATCCACGAGGTTCGGGCTGTCGGGATATATGACAATGAAGCCGTACTTGTCAGCCAAAGCCGAGAACTGGGAGCCGGCATAAGCTGCGCTGGCGGAACCATGGCACGCATGAGGGTTGACGAGTATTGGCGGGCTGGTGGCAAGCTGATCCGGGACATAGATGGAAAATCCCACATCAGTTGGGTTCGGCCCAAAGTACCCGGTGACGTTCTGGAAAGACGCTGTTTGAACTGTGAGAGGTGCCAATGCGAGCAACGTCACCACACCCTTCTTAAAGTTGAGCAGCACCATTTTATCTCCGACCAAGGCGTCCAATTTGAGGAACACTTACTCTAGAGTGCTCACCAGACAAGCGTGATGACGCTGAACCTAAATACTCTGACTTTCTGTGTTGATGGCGACTTTAGAGCGTCATGATCACTCGTCTTCCGGATTCCAGCCGAGTAATACGGGGCATTTAGCCGCAATCACGGAAGGACGACGTCCGCGCCTGTGCCGGGGTTAGCTGCGGGGCGAGAACAGCGCAATAGGGATAGAACGGGGAGAATTCGTACCACTGGACTGGGCACGCACTCGGAGATCAATCAACGACATCTCCGGTAGAGAGATGTCCCGCCAATTGGCGTTGCGAGATTCTGACCTTTGAATGGCCCACTTACCATGGGCGATGCATGCTGGTATGGTATAGTAAGAAAACCGCATAAGGCTGAGAGCTGCGACTGTTCTGCTGATACACGAGTAGACCGCATAGAATGGTGACGGTTCTTCCCCAGTAACTCTGACCATGATATAAGCCGGAACAGGCATGATTTTATCGGATCATAGTGGGGTGATGATAGACCTGTTCGCAATTGTACTGTACCAACGTGGCAAGGCAAGTCAAAGTGTGTACTGTACGTGTCGTTGGGCGGTCAGGCGAGAAAACTAGGTACCTAGGTAGGTACCTAGTGCAGGCGTCGGGCTAGTCTCGGAATGCCGTTGCATCTTGAAGAACAAGTAAAACAACCACGTGGTTTACTATGTAGTCATGCCCTATGGCCGGCCCACTGGGAGTTTCGCGCCAATCAATTCGCTTCCTTCATTCGGACTATATTAGTGGAACTTGCCTTTTTAGGCACTCATCTTGTCACCTGACATCAATGCTCAGGCGCAACAGAAAGAAAGAAGCGCCGTGTACTGTAAGTCTCTGGAGATAGCATTGCGATAAGTACCGTAGGTAGGTAGGTATATGGGATGGTCCGTGCCACGCATATACCAAATTCAGGTACTGGGCTAAGTTAGTCTGCGAAATGTTGTCAGGTCTGATTAGACTTTG
The DNA here is from genome assembly GCA_022432505.1 of Xylariales sp. AK1849. NCBI lineage: Eukaryota > Fungi > Ascomycota > Sordariomycetes > Xylariales > Xylariales sp. AK1849. The sequence continues at coordinate 88,128 of JAJKKH010000008.1, forward strand.
TCCATTTTAGAATCGGTCCTGGTTCGGAATCTGTACCCGGAAAGTTGAGTAAAGCTGGGACCTGCGGTTTGGACCAATCGGCAACTCCAACCAGGAGCCTGATAGAGAAGGACTTTCTGTTACAGATTCATCGGGACGCGTTGACTTCTGGAGAGACTCGTTTAGCTCCGGGACTGTAAGTCATCGCGCAAAGACCAGCTAGCTTGCGCACAATTATGCACCTACCGTACCCTTTGGACTAGGATGCAAGCGAAGAGGATAGATAATTAAGTAGGTGTTGGACAAATCGCAGAAATCAACGAGGACTCTACTCTACGCTACACGATTGGCTCACCGATAGCGGAGGTAGCAAATGGAAACTCTAATCGAATTGTGTAAGTCGCCCGCCCCTATACAGAAGTAGGAAGGAAAGAAACGAGAACGACAGCAAATATCACGGTGGATGACATCCCGAAAACTCTCCTCTATAGACCAACGAGATATGATTGACCAAAAAGGACCGAGCTGGGCAAAAATTGGAGGAGCAGGTGATCGAAACCTGGACCTTCCGCAGAATTGCCAATGCAAAGCGGACGCTCTACCACTGAGCCACACCCCCGTTAACGCCTGTTTTTATGCTTGGCAAATTGACTGGGTGTTTCGTAGAATAAGACGTGGCTACAAATGTATCTATTCTATGTCACTACAGCCCACATTCCTAGCATGGAGCTCAACCCCGCTTGGAACAAAGGGTACCTAGGTATCCATCGGTACTCCCGATGTTCTGCCGTAGTGACAGCTGAGATGTAAGAATCTAACGTTCGGTACTTGGGTGCCTACCCTTTATTCCTGGCATTTCTGCATTGGAAATTGAAACGAGTAGTGATGTTTACCTCTTGGTTATTGTCTAAGTAGAGGACGTGCCGCAGCGTTCACGGGCCATTGATATGATACCCATGCCGTCACATTTCTACATCTTCATAGATTAGGCAATGTCTATTTCAGGTCAACTCGAATGGCTAGGTACTTGTGCACTGTCGCTTATAGTTCTAAGCGTTCGCACGCTATTTCAAGCCATCTCGAGTTGCCACAGCAGACGAATGCCCAGTATACTTGAGCAAGCTTCGTTGTGGCCGTTGTCTCCTTGGAATAATCAGAATTGTTGTACGTCTGACTGTTTATCCCAACAGATGTCCGATGGGACTAATCGCGGGAGGCTCATCTTTGAGTTGGACCATGTAACGTAGGTAGGTAGGTAGGTAGGAGGTAGGTAGCTACCTAACTTAGCTACTTACCTACTTAGCTAACCACTGAACACCGCGCTAGATCAGATTATCAAACCCTTGTCGATTCGCCCGCCGGACCCTCACCCCTCTCCATAGCAGTGAGACTCGCAACTTGACCCATATATCAAAGCTACACTACGTGTCATAGAAGCAACCCGTGACCTTGTAGTTGTGCTTGATTGCTTCAAACTTTACGAACTTTACGACTTACAGCTGCGCAGCTTAAGATAGCATCATGGCACCGCACAATGTCGTGGACGAGGGACCGACGGACTTGTCACAGCAGGTTGACGACACTCCCGTGCTCCCACCACCACCACCACCCAAGTCTGCGAAACCGCCGAGGATACTCGTGATCGGAGCTGGCTCACGTGGTCGCACATATGCTCGAGCTGCTGTTTCGTCAAGCAATGGCGTAATTGTAGCTGTCGCCGAGCCTGATGAGTACAAGCGCCAGCAATTTGGCCGGAACTTCATCCATGGCGCTGATGAGCCCTCTGAAGGGTCGTTGTTCGTTGGCTGGCGTGACTTTGTCGCCTTTGAGAATGACCGCAGGGAACGGGAAAGCGCCGGTGAAGCAGTCTCTGAAGGCGTTGATGCCGCATTCGTCTGCGTCCTCGACGAAATGCACCATGATGTGGTCGTCGGCTTAGCGCCACTTGGGCTCCATATCATGTGCGAGAAGCCCCTGGCAACAACACTTGCAGATTGCGTCAGCATATACAGAGCTATGGCACCACATCAGAAGGAGAAGGTCTTCTCAATCGGTCATGTCTTGAGGTATAGCCCACATAACATCATGTTACGCAAGCTGCTCCTAGATGCCAATGCAATCGGTGACGTCTTGAGTATCGTCCACACTGAACCTGTCGGATGGTGGCACTTTTCGCATAGCTATGTCCGGGGCAATTGGCGCAAAGAATCAACGACGGCGCCATCCCTATTGACGAAGAGCTGTCACGACATTGACATAATTCTATGGCTGTTATGCTCTTCAGCACCGGGCTCGAATGCACCACCACATCTCCCGTCGACTGTATCGTCTTCAGGCTCGTTGCAATTCTTCAAAAAGAGCAGAAAACCGAAAGCGGCTGCCAATGCTACTAATTGCTTGAGCTGCCCCATCGAACAAGACTGCATGTACTCCAGTAAGAGAATCTACGTCGGCCCGAAGCATCAAGGTATCGAGACTGGCAACACGCATTGGCCTATCAGCATCGTGATGCCTGATATCGAAAGCTTCGATAAAGGGCAACGCAAAGAAGCATTGCTCACTACACTAGCGGAAGACTACGATGCGTCAACCCCTGAAGAGAGTATCGAGAAGCGAAACTGGTTTGGGCGTTGTGTCTTCGAGTCAGACAACGACGTATGCGATCAGCAAGTCGTCACTATGACATGGGATGAAGACCCTCTGCCACCGCACGCCTCAGATGCAGATCTACTACAAGGTAGAGGGTCGAAGCAAGCGACGTTCCACATGATTGCGCAAACAAAGAAGCAGTGTGACCGTTATTCATATATATATGGGACCGAAGGCGAGATTTACGCAGACTCGAGAACGATCACAGTTGAGGATTTCCGCACAGGGGAGACAAAGACTTACAAGCCACGCCTCGAAAGCCTTGGCCATGGTGGTGGCGATGTTGGGTTGACAAGGCAATTCATCCTTGCAGTTGATCGAGTAAAAAACCACGGCTGGGCGGCGGAGAAAGCACAGACTGAGTACATCGGATGCACTCTCGAAGAAATAATTCGAAGTCACGCGATGGTCTTCGCAGCTGAAGAGGCAAGAACCGGGAAGAAAGTCGTGGAGTGGAGACAGTGGTGGGATCAGGCAGTTGGCCATATTTAGAATATACCCCCCGACTCGGCGGAGGAACTTGCGTTGGCGGTTACTTGATGCGTATGATGACATGAACGAATGTTCCAGGAGAGGTTCCAAGTAGTAGCTTCGCCGTCTGCTAGGTTTTCTTCGAGCTGTTAGGCGGTTAGACTGTTAGGCAGTCATGCTGTCCTGCTGTCAGATGTTACAGAATTTGATCTATATATTTACCTAGGTACTGCTTGGCTCAAGATATCATGAGATCATTAACTGATGCTTCCTTCTAACCGGTGAATGTGACTTCTAGGGGTCCTTCTCATCGATGCTCACGGCCATTGACTCAAATAACAGACTCCACGTGCTGGAATCTCACTCCCTCTTCTTGCCAGAGATCGACCTCAATGAGAGCTAGGTTGTGTACCTCCTTCGGCCCTTCTTTCGAGCGGCCTACACGGGAACCTGATGTTACAAGATGAGATCAAGCTTGACAATATGCATATCTCTGTATTTTTATGTCGGACAGGCGAAAGAGGTCCTGGTCCAAGAGACCTCCAGTGGAGCCTTAGCATCACAAAGAATGGCGCTGTAGTAACCCCCGGGCGAGCACGCCTGCCCCAATGCAGAAGCAGGTGCTGCCGGTCTCGACCGAGATGCAATAGCATCTTAGTAACATTGGACGGAAACGAATTCAAGACGATGAGGGCCCAGATCACCGAGGATGAGCGAGAGCTACTTCCGAGCGTAGAACAAGGCGTTCCATGACCCTAAGGATACCTAGCGAACATGCAGCCGGCAAGCAAAGATACTTGTACTGTACATTATCAGCTTCCTGACCATTAATGCCATCCCCGATATCGAATAGCTCCAAGTGGAAGTCGCGATGCTCAGTCCAGAGCGAGCCATGAGTTGGGTAATCTTCACCACAGCACCATCGCTATCTTAGCCTGTGCGATCAACAAAGGCGTCTAGAGTGTAGCTTAGGCTAGATGTGTGGATACTGCAGTGATAAGGACTTAGACAGCGCATGACGACGTATCTAACTAGATACCTAGGTAAGTAGTAAACTGCGAAATGGTTCTAATAAGTCAGCCGAATGGAAAGAAAGAATGTGCATCTCGAGCAACCCGGATTTCGCAATCAGAGCTAGCGTGCTATCGAGTCAACTTTGGACAGGACATGGGCCGCCTATAGCCGGTTGAAACGGCATGGAAGATGACAAGGTATGGAATGACCCCCAAGGGCGACAGTGCAGAGGCGTTGTTGTTCTTGGTGTTGTTGTTGCAGCAGCAGCAGCAGTAGTAGTAGTAGTAGTAGTAGTAGTAGTAGTAGTAGTAGTAGTAGTAGTAGTAGTAGTAGTAGTAGTAGTAGTAGTAGTAGTAGTAGTAGTAGTAGTAGTAGTAGTAGTAGTAGTAGTAGTAGTAGTAGTAGTAGTAGTAGTAGTAGTAGTAGTAGTAGTAGTAGTAGTAGTAGTAGTAGTAGTAGTAGTAGTAGTAGTAGTAGTAGTAGTAGTAGTAGTAGCCGTTGTCGTTGTCGTTGTCGTTGTCACCCATGATTGGGCAGTTGCGACAGCGCGGGGTTGCTCACAAGAAGAGGTTCTGCAGTCTGCAACTACCTGTGTAAAATACCTCGGCATTCCTGAATGCTCTTCCGTGCAGGGGTATTCTCACAGTCTCAATCGTATACCTAGGTACTTACTTAGTATAGATGGTGATTTGCAGAAAGCTCCCCCAAGCCAAAAGTGACAAGTTATGCAGTTGAGCCACTGTCTGCTACGCTACAGCGACAGCCCTGTCAACTCGTCACTATCAGTGCACTACCTTACGGCATCAAAACGCTATCTCCAACCTCACACAGGCAACACTAATTGGAAGGGCAATTGCTTCGGTCATGCGACGATAGCGTTTCAGGTTCCATCTCTTGACCGATGACTGTAGCGCTCGCAAAGTGACCTGCTTAAGATATAGTGGTGACCCAGTGTGTTGGGTCGGGTTGAATACCTGAGAACACGGCTAGTGAAGGAAGTACTGCCTTGCAGCACATCCCATGCGCTGCAAAACTTCCATGTTCCTCTGTTTCATTCACTCACAAGCAGACTCAGCGGCTACGCAGTCACTGGCATCAACGGATACGCCTCGGTCGTGCCCTGCAGGGCCGGTGTCCAGGAACATCTCTTCTCATCTCGTCTTCGGTCACCGCATTTACCATCAATCGGAAGAAGTTGACGATGGGCGGCCTCGCTTTTACCAAGGGCGCCAACGCCTTGCACACTCCTAGAATGTGTCCAGACATTTACCAGTATGTCAGAGACCATTGCCACAGAATGCTGAGAGAACTGTTCGTAGTTGTCGCAACACCAATTGAAGGACCGGGCAAGAGCGACTATGGTGACGTCGACATCTTCGTCGCTTGGAAAAGGCAGGTGCTATTCCCCAGCTCTGCAAATGGATCTGTTCCGGGGGCCAGCGGCGAGTATCCCTTTGATGCCATAAAGCGACTACTACATGCGGAACGACACATACAGGAGCGACAGAACGTCGCCATTTTCGCTGTGCCTTGGCCTGACAATCTCCCCCAGGATCTGGAGGACCAGCCCAAAGATAGCAGCAATATAGCCCGATTCGTCCAGGTTGACATCCATATCTGTCCTTCTCTCGAGAACGTGGAATGGTTCCTCTTCAAGCATGCCCACGGTGATCTTTGGAACCTCCTTGGCAGTATCATTCGACCGTATGGTCTCACCGTCGACGAGGTGGGCCTCTATCTGCGCATACCAGAGATCGAGAAATGGGACAAGAAGAAGGCGAAAGTCCTGTTGACGAAGGATCCCTGCCAAGTACTAAGCTTTCTTGGCCTAAAGTCTGACGGCCCTGAGTGGGAAGAGAAGTTTGCCACCACGGAGGATATCTACGAATATGCTGCCACTTCTCACTTCTTCTGGGTGAAGCCCGAGTCCAGCGAAGCAGATGATGCTCATAGTGATGGCAAAGAGCGAATTGGAGGCGAGTTCGAGAGGAAGAAACTGAAGTCGAACGACCGAAGACGAATGGGAATGCGACCCCTTTTCCGAAAGTGGGTAGAGGAGTTCTTACCCAAGTGCCGAGAAGATGGCAGATTCACCCAGCCATTGATGAAAAGGGATCAGGTGAGGGACGAGGCTCTTCGGCGATTCGAGGTCCGGCAAACCTATGAAACCCGACTTCTCGATTTCCAGAAGCAGCGACAGAAGGAAGCCTTGTGGAGGAACGTGATCAAGGCTGCTTTGCCCGATGATCTAGATCCACAGTGGCGAAGCTGCACTGCCAGTGCATTGAAGAAGATAATCATGGAAGACGATGGCAGCTTTGGCTATCGACCTTCTCTTCCTCTCAGGAACGGCAGCGGCCTGTATCTTGAAGACGACGTACGACAGTACGTAAGAACCTCCTGGCGGGATGTTGGCCAGGTTGCCTGGCAGCAGAATCAGGCGCGGTTCCAGGGCAGTATCGCTAAGGGAACGAAGCGCACAGCTTCCGGTGGCGAAAAACAAGATGCGTAGATTAGTGACAGAGTGGCGATGAGGCGTCGGAAGCCATGGGCCTAGCGAAGATGCCAAGGTCGTGGAAGCTGATACGGGGGCAATACTGGCCTTTTGGGGTTGGAGAAGCAGTCACGAATAGAGATTGTAGTTTTCCCATTTCCCGGATAGCAGCGCACAAAATCAGAAGTATGCAGCATACATCTTGAGGCAGGATAGTCCATTCACTACACTTAGATGCTCACAATTTGAAGTCAGCGTTGGTCTTCTCCCATCCTTGCGAGGTGGCCTCCATATCAGCAACGCGCTCGGCAAGTGAAACCTTCAAATGCTTTGATCTATCGGTGCACAATTCGTACATTGTGCTCAAGTTGAATAGCAGTGTATGGGATGTCTGACCGGTATCTACCAATCCCTCCAAGACAACTCGTCCCTTGGATACGTCAGTAATGTCGGAGGGGGGCAATCGGTATAAGCGCACTCACCTCCTCCATCTTTCCCAGATAAAGGAGACAGACAGCCATGTTGACGCCTATCATCTCGTCTTCGGCAGCAGTGTCGTCCATCTTCTTCTGCAGAATCGTCCACTTCTCCAGAGCGTTCTCGTAGTTCCCGTCAGCCATGTCCGCAAGTGCCAAGACAATTGTCTCGCCAACTGGGTTGGTTTTACCACCTACGCACCACCTGGCGGTATCGACGTCGCCCAGATGGAGCCACAGCAATGCCCGCGCCATAGCTATTCTCGCATCACCGCCCCTATCGTTCAAGCTCGCCAGGTGATCTGCTGCCCCGGCTAAATCGTCCATCTCGACCAGAGCTCCCGCGACTTTGATGCCCAACTCCGCCAGGCGGCATTTCCACATCTCCTTGGCTGAATATTCATGAGCTTTGCCAGCCTTGGCTACCTGGAAGCGTGCTTCCCGTGCCAAATCATAGTAACTCATCACCGCTCGCCGAGGGTCACCGAAACCCAATGTCTGAAGCCTTATGGCGAGCACACGCAGCTCCCACGGCATCAGATGTGTACCTTCCATGGGATCTAGGTAGAATGCCTGGTTTAGATCCTCAAGTGCCTTTGCCTCCTGTGCCGCCAAAGGCACGGCATCGATCAGACACAGACATGCGAGGCGGGTATACAGTAGCGAGAAAATCCGCACGTGATCTGTGGGATTGACCGGCGGATGAGCTGCTGCTGTTGTAGCAGAGACGGGGCTGCTCGTGAGGGCTTGCACACTGGCGATAGCTGCTGCGCGGAATTGGCCTTGCGCAAGCAGCTCTGGTATGGGCGTCTCTGGTGATGGCTGTTTGCCTGAGTTGCGAAATGGTGCCGGGATAGTTATGGGTGAGAGTTGATGAAATATCTCCGGTCTTAGGAGGTGAGAGAAGTCTCTTGATGTTACAGGGGCTGCTGCAGGGGCCGGGGAACGTGCCGCCGAACGGGGTAATGAGGAGCTCGTCCGTGGACTGGCCTGCCGGGACGGGATGATGCGCGCAGCTTGCGGTGAGAGCGGAGATGCCAAAGGGCCTCTAGGAACACGTTTAATTGTTGACCACTGTGCTCGTAACATGCTGATAACAAGGACTCACTCATCTGCGTCTAACGGCCCTTTCGTAGAAGCCCGAGGGCGGGAGGCTAGATTGGTTGAACTTGTCAGTAATGCATCAGCACGTTCGGACTTGGAGCAGAAGACTACATAAAACATGGCATTTCGAGATGGACGCCTCAACGAGAGCTTCTGTGTGACTGGAATGAACGAAGCTAGTATATACATTCGAAAGAAGGAAGAGTTTCCGACCAAGCCCGCTATTTCATGTTTCACGACTCCTTGAGATGACCTAACACTTGAGACCGATTGACTTACGTCTAGCCCCCGACTTATTCCTCGTATGACCCCGAGAGTCTGCGCGTGGTTGCGATTGATCCATCTCATCTGTTCAGGTTGGAGGGTGAGGATGAACATACGTTGTAGTCACTTGAGAGTTTGGGCTGTCGTTAGGCTGTCCGGAAAAACCTCGGCATACCCACATTGTGACCGTTCCAGCACTTCATCCATATGGAACATCTGCTTTTTCCGAGTCAAAGTTGACCCTATCAACCGCCGGGATACGGATCGCAAGGGCGTCCATTCTGAACGTCCATGATGCTTGCATTCAGCGGCGATGAACTTGACTAGATCAGCGGGTAGCTCGTTTGGAACATTTTGTCAGAGTTGCTTACCATGACTTGACGGGGACTGAACGGGGTGCGGGGAGTGGGTTCCCACTCAGCAAAATGAGGCTATACAAGCTCCAGCCAGCTTCTTTTCTTCTGTATTATCAAAGTCAAGGCTGAAGTGATGGATACGGAAGCAGTAGTCCCGGAGCCTTTTCTGGCAAAGGCTTGCTAACGTTAATGCACTTGACATTCATTGAAGAGGCATTCTTGGCTATAGAGCGTCACATTAGCTACCAGACCCTAGACTTGATTCTTTAGGACAATGACATTGATGTATCATCTACTATGATTGTTGCAGGATTGGAAGCTGTTTTGTGTTGATTTGAGACTTAGTTGAAAGTAGTTTGCGCCTCATCATCCAAGGGATTAGTGATGTAAACAGTCCTTTGACCAGCCGTCTAAGTAGGAAATAGAGCTAAAGGCATTTCAATATCGCCTAGCAAAAGTGACAGCTACGTCTCACTCTGGGTTACCCCTTGTCGTTACATAGTTCTCATCTATGCTTACAGTTGAAAGAATCATATCCATCGAGGATTCTGGCTTTGGGCCGAGTATCTGCCATGCCGTTTAGCTTGTCGCATTCAGCATTCTATTGTACAACTTGATAGATTTAGAATGGTACATAACTTCCTCTAGCTTATTTATTGTAGGTCATAGGCGAATTCCCTTCGGTTGTCTTTCGTTATCAACACAAAGCATCAACCTTTCCTAAGTATGAGCCTGCCTCCCGTGCGAGGACCCGGCTTGCAAGAAGCTGATCGCAACGAGGCAGCAAGCCCTCTAGATCAAGGCAAACCTAGCATCAGCCGTACTTAAAAAGAATTAAATCGATTCTTAGGTAATGAATGTATATTTAGGAATTATTTCAGTCTCCCGAGTCCTTCCGTCGTGACTTTATCTAAAGCGGTTGGGCGCCTCAGTCTCACTTATAGCTATCCATCTCATCTGTCTGAGACGTCGGCCCTGGCAATAGACCTCTTGTGTTTGAATGAAAGTTTGTGTTGGAGAGACAGACATTCTTTTCAGATCTGACTGTAAGGAGTTAGTTTTCAATGTGATTACGCAAGGTAGGATGGGGCATGATACTTTGTGCTCCTGGGCCCTGGGCTTTGCAAAATTGCGCTAGATACCTGTGAAAGGCTCTGCCTCCTCACGCTTGATGCCAGTGAAAGGCTCTGCCTCCTCACGCTTGATGCCAGTGAAAGGCTCTGCCTCCTCACGCTTGATGCCAGTGAAAGGCTCTGCCTCCTCACGTTTGATGCCAGTGAAGGGCTCTGCCTCCTTATTAGCGACTGGCGCAGCTAGCGTATTTGCGATCAAAAATATGCCCACGAGGGCAGTGAGTGACGTCTGCATGATGGGCAGAGTAATTTTGTTGCTCTTGTGTAGTATGACCGATGCTGCAATGTCCTGACTCGCAACAAAGTCAGAGAAGATGATATTTTAAGAGATGTGGTGCCTTCTATACATTTGAAGGACCATATTCGTCTTTGGGTGGGAAGAGATTTGTCGATTGTAATGGTGTACCCGTGCTCTGCCTCTCGGACAGCGACCCCTATGGTTGCGAGCAGGTAGTGTAGCGCTTGCTGTCTGCATGCCCGAAGGATCCAACCTTTCACGCATCAGCTGACTGCATATGAATGAGTTGTCACTTGCAGACTGGCGTTGGCCTGCTGTTGCAGCAGGCGATAGGCATACTGCTCAACTCACTATCCACAGACTTGCACATGATGATGCCTTATACCACGTGAGCTTACGCCCGAGCCCGATTTGGCAGATGCAGTGACTGTAACACCAAGCAAGTAAGAATATACGGCATACTGCGTTATAATCTGCTAGTCCCCAGTTTGATTGGCCACATGTTGGTTTCAAAACGACATCTCTTGCATTGTTACCACAATGCTTTCTCACCGCACTTTGACCATCAGCAGATCCCAACCTATCATGGCTGTACTTTTGAGTCATGTGAGTCTCGAGAGTGACGAGAATCCTTCCGAGCCTCGCAGGCTGCTCTACCCCTCTTGTATCTTCCTAGATCACAGGGCCAATCGGGGTCATTACGCTGTGTGCGATCTGCTATAGATAAGCTAATGCAGATGCGTTGTCTTTGTGATTCGGTTCGGGATCCAGCAGGAAATTGGAACTTCACGACAGTCTTCTACCCCTCAATACTGGCAGAATCCTTCGAGTCAGTCCAAAGCATACAGGTGTGGGCGGTTTTTATAGGAAGGTCCTACTTACCTAATATTACGATTTAGATAGCCGCTACTCTAGCCCTGACATCTTCTCCCGTCCCCCACATCTTTTCTCGTCCTTTACATCTTCTCTCGTCCTTGACATCTTCTCTCGTCCTTGACATCTTCTCTCGTCCTTAACATCTTCTCCACATTACCAATCAAAGCGGTCAATTCGCAGATACTATCACAAGATGACGGGTAGAGCAGAGTACAAGCCTGTGGACCGGGAATCTCTAAGTGCTGATGACACAGCCCAGTCATTGCTGTCTCAGGACGAGAAAGGCTATGTGTTTGAAGGAAGACGACCCGCGCATAGGCGCTACAACCTTGCTTTGAAAGCGATTCTTCTGCTATTGGTGCTAATCCTGCACGCAGGCTTGGTAGTTTTTCTTGCAAGTTGGCTTGCTTCTACCTTTCTGGGCTCGTCCGGCAACGCGAAAGCCGAAGGCATGAGCAGGCCGAACATCAAAGGAGAACACAATGGCGACTTATGCCAGTCGGAAGATCCGTACCGCCAATATAGCTTTGATGGAGTGTTCCGCGATAGTTATAAAAACCCCAATGCTGAGTTCTTACACACAGATCCTTGCGGATCGAGCGCTGCTGAGGCAAGAGCGCGAGGTTGTCGTTACGGCATGTTGTACGGTGCATGGCTACCCGAAGCATGCTACGACGAAGCAACAGAGGAGAACTTCAGAAAGTACGCAGACTGGAGGTTTTGGCTTCAACCAAACCGCACGGAAGAGCTGAGTTGGGACGAGGTGGCTAAAGGAGAGTACGACTATGTACTTGTTGAATGGGAATGTAAGTATTCTTAATACTGCGAATGCTCTCTAGCTGAACTAGCCGCTACAATATAAATGGTAAGAACTGACTCACAATTTGCAGATCACCAGCGCCATTGCGCCGAAATGAACCGGAGACTTTTCACAGCCATGGCTAGCAGAGGCCTGCATTCAATCGACTCGTATTTGTCACGATGGGAACACACGGATCACTGCGCTCATTCTGCCATGGAACAACGGCCGACTCATGAACTAAACGCCATTCTCTGGCGCAAATTCCCCGACTGTGGGGTGGTTCGCTGGAAGAACTAAGCCGCAGTCCACAGTACTGATGTGGTGATTGTTACCTTCATGGTGGAATCACAGTCCGACTATATTGTAACGGATATGCATTCAACAGGACTGCTTATACATTTGTCGCGGGCGGACGTGTAGGAGGGTCGTATCAGCCGGCCAGTGTGACATCCTATACTTCTTGGTCACAGCATTGAGATGCACCAAGACTGATAAGTGCAGCGGGGAGCCACCGGGACGTGCTTAGTCTGCGTGATGTGCTAATCTTGTCTGCCCTCTCTACGCTCGCTCAGTACTGAGATACCTTAGACTAGGTAGTAAATGCCGTTAGGGTAGTACACGCCCTCAGAGGGAATTTTGTCTACTTTAGCCGGCTGTGGCATGTGGACGGACTTGGAATTCACAGCTAGTCTACGGCGAACTCATTAGCATATACTGCGTAACACGCTCTTGTTCACCTAATTCACCATGCATGGGCTGTATTCTCACCTGCTAGCCTGCCCATTGGTCGAAATGTGAAAGCCACCGACGTTGAAGTGGAGAGAGTGCAAAGTACCATTTTCTTCCACTCCGTGGCTAAACGTGGGACGATGAGGAGGAGACGTAGGACCCTAGCCAGATACCTCATTGGCCGGCTCGCTTTTGATGCGGCACGGGCCGCAAGACCGAACACACAGAGAGCGAGGAGGATCATTGTGGGCCGTACGATAGCGTTGGCTAGTGCCACGTAGGTTGAGCAGGGAATCGGACAGGTTCGACGCTATTTTCTTACAGTCTTTATACGGAGGATGCATGGAAGCGAGAAAGCGAGTGATACCGACCTTCCGAGCATATGGCTCTCACATACGATGCCCACCGGAGCTTGCCTGTCTCGCAAACCTCCCATGGACTACGACACGCCGCCGTCTATCCTGTGAAGAGACTCTAACTTTCCAGTGAGAACCTCAGCATGGTTATTGGAAGATGGCGATCGGATCCGGTCTTCCGTCTCGCTATGAGATCCGCACACTTGGCCCAGAGCACAGAGAGTAGGCCAGCGCAATCGTGATGCGTAGCCCAAAGTCACCACCAAGTATGGAAATATACTATGACAGATCCCATATGGGTGCGTATCTAGTCAACCACGAGATCGAGTTCGGTCTATCTTCAGGCATCTTCGACCAGGAGTACAAATCTAAGCGCCCTCGATCGGGTTTTTACCGTTGGTAAACTATACTAAAACTCAAATCACGAGAACGCGGACAAACCTGAACTACCAGAATAATAGTGACGGGTATGGGGCATTCACGGCGCATGATTGCCTCTTTGATTATGGCCCATCCTCCACACATTCTACTAGAACATGGATATTTTCCGTCAATATTTGTAGCCACAGTTTTACCGCAACCCCAATCGGCACGATATAACCTCAGATTGTACCGTTAATGAAGATTTTGCCTCCGTTCGGCGTACGTAACAAAGTTCTCCAAAAGCGTAATACGCAAGATCCCAAAAGTTGGTAAACTACAAGTCCTGATTAGGTGTTCTCCCGCAACATTATACAATGTCGAAGCGGGCGAACAAGGTCACCGAGTCACAAATTCACTCGCGCAGTTATACATCATGGAAGTCGGCGACTCAAGGGTTCCACGGCATTCACATCGGGTATCTCCACGATGCCGTCAATCATGGGTGGAGTCGCCCGCCGGAGCAGTTCAGGGGAGAGGTCGAAGCCAGGTTCAGCTGTGCTTCGGACGAGGATAAGGCAGGCAGGCACAGCCTTTGGGGGTAGAAGCAGGACGTCACGAACGTTTACGTGATGCTGAAGTCATGATTACGTGGCTTACCGGCCAAGGTACACCATATAGTACTTGGTCATAAGCATCGACTAGAAGTATCCTATATATCTACCGAAGGAATTGAATTCCATCTCAAGTCTTTCCATCCAACTCTAGCGATGTAGTATCTACCAACACCCGGTAGCAGTAGCCTGGGGTATTTAACATATCGAATTCAAGATCAGCAGCAGCTTGAGTCGTGTCAGACGCGATGCCGCCAACGCCGTCGTCGAGACCGCCCTTGATGCCCATCGCAGAGGATGATTGCATCACCGCGTGGCGATATGATGTAAGGTCTTGAGTTTGATGTTGTCGCCGACGGCGTTCGGGTTCGTTAAGCACGTCAGCTTTGCAAACTACATTGTTACTTACCCAATGTTTGACCAGCGAAGTTCTCGAAGAGGATGTTGGTAATTTCCCTTTAATTGATTGGGGTAGGCAGCACATTGGGTGCGAACGATCTGATGGTGGTGGTTAGTGGGAACGTCTAGGTGCTGGTGGTGATATGGAATGGGGAAAGGGAAAACGTCTCTCAGCGCCTGGACTATGGCTATTCACGAGCTGCGGAAACAAGTTTATGCACAAGAGGACCCGAAAACTTTGAAGATACGGAGCATCCGGGGTCGTCTCACAAGACGTCAGCCACTTGATCACTCAGCCAGTTGAGGTCCGTCGATGGCTATGTGGTGGTCTGGAAGGTAAGACGAAAGAATCATCAGGCACACGATCAGTTGACAACATTCGATAGGCTACATACATGTGCCTCGAACAGAACCTCGCGTTGCCCCCAAGATGGAATTTCATTTCACCACGATTCTGGCTGCCAATTTGGAAGACGCCCTATGGGAGCTCGAGGAAGTCATCTCCATCTCTAAGACGTCTACTGAGAGTAGCGAGGATGATTCGACGAGGTCTATCCTAGATGGTACCAACGATTCGGAGTAGAAGAACGAAGTGATCTTCGTCTCCAAAGGCTCCATTTCAAGTCGTTAGAGATTTGCCATGCATAACGAGACACGGAGCAGGAGACACCGTAAGTACTTCCCAGAGACGTGCATTGTATTGCATCTCTTCACTTACAGACTGTGGCATACGGTAGCTGGACATGATCTTCGATGCGTTTGGGTAGTGGCACAATTTCGGCTTAGTCTGTCCGCATTATACGATAGCAGTTAGCCTGCGAATTGGCCATTGCAGCGTCTCTAAGGTTCTAATAGACCCTTCCTCATGGTCATCGACGGCTTCTTCGCCTCCATTTTCATAATGCCTTCTCTCATTTGTCTGAAGTGAATCGCACCGTACCTCAACAGCTCAAAGAATGTACCCGGCGCTCGGTCCTTACCCTGGTTCTCAGGCAGATCTAGCAAGACGCCAAGGGCCATTGCGGTAGTCAGCCCCTTGCCATGCGTGATTTTTTGCATGGAAGCCGAGGTTAGAAGCTTCCAGACAAGCTTTTCGGCTTCCTTGTACTTCTCTGCGTCACTGTTGCTATCGCGACGCATAGTCAAGAGGTCGAAGATCTTCTGGCTGAAAAACCCGACCGTAGCTTCGGCAGGAAAATCCTCTTGTAGGACATCAAAGCATAGGACTATGATATTATAAATTAGTATTTACCAAATGTACAGGTTGTGATCAAGGAGGTTTCGATTCTACTTGGAAGCTTCCACTCGACCAAGCAGCATCCATTCTAGAAATCCAGCTGGAATCGGCCAAAGATTTAAGAGGTCTTACTGTTCTTTTGCCAGTAGTCCGATCCGGAGAATCCATCACCCGCGTCCAAGAGCATGCAAAGTCGTTGCCAAGAAAGAACCTGAGTAATGTACTCCATCACTGTCTTTGCCGGAACAGCGAAATCCCAGTGGAAGTTGCTCGCACGAGATTCGTCGAAATCGGCGTTGGCGGCGAAGGAGACCAAGGGGCTTTCTATGAGCCCTTCATGGTTGGTGCGGCCTTTCCATAGATGGATGAACAGCTCATGCCTTACAAAGCTGTTAGTACTGTGTCTCACAAGCACAGTTCTCATCTCTACTCACCATCGCTGGATGAACGGATCGCCTTTCCGAGAGGCCACGAAATGGTTTGCAATGGTCCGTCCGTACATGAGTGGGACGGCGATTTGATAGGGTGACTCTGGGTCTTCGAGTTCCTTCCATCCTATGCGATCCATGTGCCTGAGTAAGATGCAACCAACGTCCATAAAGGCTCCGCCATGCTGATACAGGCAAGCTCCTCGAAGAAAGTCTGCACTGTGTGGCCCAACGTAAGGCCCATCCATCTTGCGGTCCACAAAAGCTTCGGGCAAAAGATCTGCAGCTATGTATCTGAGGGCGTAGTTGGCTGAGTCGGGCTTATTGTCCAAGATTCTAACGGTCCAGTCGGGACCGCAGATTCGCACCCAGTCTATGACATTGCGTCGACACCAAATTGGCAGATTGAGAACACCGGAGTGCCAGAAGGCCCAGATGTTTTTCTCGGACGTAACTGGCGAAAATTTGGTCAAGGTCTGAATGATTTCCTCGTCATCCCGCTGGTCCACTTCGGTGACCAGTTCTAATTGATCTTGGTACTCCGCTGGGATGGACATGTCAGCCATATTGACTGTATCCAGGTGACGCTCGAACAAAGATCTGGACTTTGCAAGATCTGTGGTGAAATGGAAATGTGAAAATGGTGCTGAAGGAGAAAAGACCGGAATAGGAGGGGACGACGGGAGATCTTATAGGCTTCCCGAAGATGGATGGTTGGCAAGTGATCGGGGCCCAAGAGCCCGGTACGTCAAACCGGCCTGCGTAGGAGGAGCGGCCCATCGGCTCTTGGATTACGAGATGCGGTAGTAGGAGGGAAATATACGGATGGCGCACGAATCTAATCCCATCTTGTAGATCCCCGGGAATGGCCGGCATCCACTGATTGCGCTATTTGGAAATCAATGAAGCGGCCGCCCGGGCTGAGTCATACTTACCTACTTAGTAGGTACCCCTGAGTACTAACTGAGTAGTTTCGAAGCCACTGCAAACGCTAAGAATGCCTCTGCTCCGGCTTACTGTACCCAACGTCCATCTATGTTTCTGTAGCTTTGAGAGGCATAGCCTGAAGTTATCGCCAAGGTCCATGCACGTTTCATACAACGTCACAACGACTCTAAACGACTTGTTCAACTAGAAACCAAATACTAGGCGGCGGTGCTATGACCCGCAAATTATGTATGGGTATCTGAATCACCTAGCTGAAGACTTCTAGGACCTTGCGGTCTTGTCACTTTGTCACCTTCTTAATCTTAACTAGGGTCCTCGAATTCGCGAATCCCCCATTTCCGGGGATACAAGTCGACGAAGTTCCGTGTAATGAAAACTTGCTGTTAATTTCCTTATGGTACATGAAGGCTAGCAAGCCACGGACTACCTGTTCCCCGGCCAATTTGATTACCAGTCGAGCAAACACCAATACAGGGAAAGGGAGAGATCGATGTTGACCGTATGGTAGATGTCTTGAAACTCTACATATTCGAAACACCATGTCCAAATCCTGAATCCGTTTAAAGAGTCTTCAAGCACTCTACCTCCTTTGCATAACCGCCCTTCCTTCGCCGTCGAACTTAGCGCAGAAGGACAGAAGTTGGAAGGGTGTACAGTCGACGGGAACGCTTTCGCCCTCATGCGCAATCGTACTGTGATGACCGTGGCTCTCACAGTTCCCATGACTCTAGAACATGCTGCATACTGCATACTGCCCCTTTGCTGATCTAGTGAGATTCGGATTTCCGTCAGAGGTTGTCGCGAAAACCCACACCCATTGTTCCATTCCCCAAGTCTATCTGGGCAGGGAGCTCGCCGAAATATACCGCGTCGGACACATTGGGCCCAGCGACGACGGTACCATAGGGGTTCTCCGAGCCAAACTCATGAAGGACAGTAGTTCTACTAATCATATCGGCTGCGGTCCCGTTAGGTAGCAAAGCAGACAATTAAGCTCGGCGATTATATTCGTTGAGAATCGCAAGGTTCAGGCCAGCACAGATACGGACACCAGATAAATGATAACCCTCGACAGACGGGTAGACTTCTTCGTAGGCATCAGGGACGTGGACTGTGAGGACAAAGCCTTCTAACCACGAGAGCAGTGGCAACCCTAGAGTTGAGAGGAACGGCGCCGCGGCTGCCGATTCGAAGAGCGTAAAGAGATTATCTGCTGTGGAGAGCATTGCAGCTTCAGTACTTTCTGTTTCCGAAAGAGGTAGCAGATTTGTGCGAGTGTAAAAACAGTACCTGTAGTAGGTCAAGGTGTCTGCAATGTTATGGCCTATCTAGGATAGCCTTAGACTGTTGAAAGGGGTAGGACCTTGATTCGCCGTCATAAAGCATCTTTATATAACAGGGCTTACGCGCGAGCGTCTCCTCAACGTAACATCGTGAACGCTGTTATCGTACCTACATGATTTGACACGAGCGCTGAGGCTTTTGTGTCTAAACAACCTTATAATTATCGTACGAGCTGTCTGCTACGAAGCTAATATTTCATGAAATTTTCGAAGTGGTTGGAAGAAACTTGTCATAATGTTTCAGTCATACGGCTAGGATTCTGATCCCGTGCCGCCATCCTGGGCAAATGGTCAATGTCACCTGGCCAGCGACTATCCCGGTTCTGGCCAGAAATAACTATGGCACAGCTCTCCCGCACGAGTTCAGGTGCTGTCTAGTAATGTGAACCAAAGTGTCGTATCTTTGTACGGATCTGAAGATCGTGACCGTGCGAATTTGCAACTTTCCATGACAGGACCATGATGGTTCCGGACATGGAAGCGAAAGTACTGGTTTGGCAGATGTACGAACAACGTAAGCTGGGCGAGTGTTTGAAATCCCATTTGTCTGCTGCAAACATGAAGCGCTTGCCAACACCACGACCTCTCAAGACATCGTTTTGTACACTCTTGCCGATAAAAGCAGCGAGCCTCAGGGCAAAGTATCAAGACACTTGCCATACCAGCGGTACGACAACATTGCGCTTATGCGGCATTTGGCCTTCTTATACTGTAAGTGTTGATCTTCATATTCCTTGAGACTAGGTGGAGGTATGTGCCAGGTCTCCGATGAATCTCTTCCATTACCACTACCAACGTTCAAGGCTGAAAAGGGGGACACACTGCGTAGTAGTAGCGTAGTAACAGTAAATTCGTATAATAGGGGTAGGCAACAATACAACTAATCTCCGTCCTCCAAAGCCTCCCAGAGGCTTGACTCCTTATACCAAGCTGCGCCAACGTAACGATAGCGCTGCGACTACGCCGTAGCCACGAGTTTCACCAATTATTCGGTGTATTACCCCTTTGTTTCACGTGCCTTAGGCGCCGCGTGATCGATAGGCCCCTAACAAGAGGTTTCCCTCTTTTCTTCTCTTTCCGAAGTCTAATTCACGCTCAAGCTTGGGGAATATTCCCTGAAAATTTCCTCATTGCATTGGAAACAACTCGAAAGCTCTGTGATAGAGACTTGCTACATTCTAGGTTAGTAACCCCAACTCAACAAGTGTATTCTCTGTAACAACTTTGAGCTATAGCTTGCGGCACATCGGTTCAACGGAAAGCTGCGTAAGGCGCTGATAGAGATGTAATTTCTGAAGCTCTTTGTCTCTGTTACACACTCGAAAGATAATTCTCGAAAAAGCAAATCCATGCTTCAGGAAGTTTGGCTTGAGTGGTGGTTCGTCATTTATAATAACATAACATAAGTATCCCCGCCCCAAATAAAAGATTTCGTAGATATTTAGCTCTCGTACCCTGAACATGTCGACCGGACAAACAATCAACACCATTTAACCCTGATAGTCTCACAGAAAACATAGGTATATTATCTTTAGATGGTGTTCAGTATCACTACTCTATAGAAGCGGGTCGACACATGGTAGGGTTGGTAGCATCGTCCTACTTCTTCAGCGTCGAATGCTCCATCTTACTTGGTCCAAGGATCAGAATCACAGTCAGCCGCAACTATACATACCGCTAAGAATAGAGGCTCAATACTTGAGTGCTCTCAGAAGTGTACTCGGACCAGTACCAAGGGTTAGCATGACAGGTGACCTCAATGGCGTAGGCATGGGTTGCACTGGAACAAAGACTGCCGTAATCTGAATACTAAACTCCTTTTTAGGGTTATTTCAGTTAAAGTATCAACATGCACGTTGTTTTCCGTATAACTCCCGTCCGTGGAGTGATTCACGATGACCCACTTTATCTAGCGCCAATATAATTATTACTTAGCTTCCGAACACAGAACACAGTAGATGAGGATAGTGTGATCACGTGTTATGGCCCGCACTACTAACGAGCGTTAGTGTGTCCCTCAGGCCTACAGTATTCTTTTACTTCACACTGTGTACATACAGTAATCTCTTCTAGCGATCGGCGTTGTGACTACCTGGAACCGCCGACTCCTGTCCGTCCCCCTTGTTCACCTCAGCCTCACCATCCTCCCTTCCCCTCCCCACCCTGCAGCAACGCAACCTTGCAAGCCCCTGGCAGGCCAAGCCTAGCCTGGATTCATCACCTGACTGAAGCTACTAAAGGCTTAACGTGAAAATGAACCAAGCTCAAGATCAACCTGTCGATCCTGTATCTGCACCTGCACACGCACCCAACGCGACCATTGACCTGACTGCTCAAGCAACAGTGGCAACGCTGACAAACACCGAAGCTCGAGCTGCACCTGACGTCTTGTTCTCGGGAGCTCATTTCCAAGACGATTCTGGTTGGGACGAGTTTAATCGGCGAAGCGAAGCAATCCCAGCAGTACCGAACCCCTACTCGTGGGTTCCTGAGCCTGAGCCTGAGCCTGAGCCTGAACCTTCTGCTGTCCGGCCGCCTCTCGAATCCAACCCCGAGGACGAAGAGATACCCAGCGGTTGGTTCGACCCAGTCTTGTATTCTCAGAGTATAGCAGCCACATACCGAGCGATCGCCGACACACCAGTCACCAACGACCCTGAACTTACCCAGGCCTTGATAGCAGCATACGCTGTTCAAGAGGTTTCTGTTCTCAGGAACGGCGCACCGCCTGACCATCCCGCCTTTGAAGCTCGGAAGCATCGATTGTGCGCGCAGGCTCAACAGGCTGCCGCTGCCCAGGTCGCTAACATCCAGGACCGTGTTGCTCGTGGTTTGCCGCCTTTCATCAAGATTACACTTGATCGTCGCGACACATTGAGTCCTGTTCAAAACGCTAGTTTCGATAACGAGATATTGCAAGCCAGCAAGCTTGCCACTCTTCAAGCCGAGGCTCAGATAGCTGCCCATCGAGCTCAAATAGCCAGCGTCGAAGCCCCCGCCGTCGCTCCAGACGATCCAGTACAGTCCGTTAACGGCGCAGGTGAAGGTCGATCGACGCTGCCTCAGCTCTACACCGAACCCATCTCAGCTTCGGATTCCCTGCTGGCCCTCGATCCCCGAACGAGCCCCCAGCCTGCGACGAGTACCGCTTGCACATCGAACCTGGACAAGTCTTAGGACCCTCTCAGCTCATCCATCCCGACATACTTAAGGTCTCACTCCAAGAAGACCTTGACAACGGGACATTTCGGATCACCTATTTCCTCTCTACCAGTACCATCGCAACCCCAATTACCAGGGCAACTATAATGGACCCACGGATTGTCGGTATGGCCACGGCCTTCTCACGCCTGGCGATTCCTCAAGCCCCGAGAGCCGTAACCTCTACTCCCCTTTTTACGAAGTCTCCGGCACCTACACCTTCCCCCGTCGTTCATTTCCGTCACTTCACTGCTTCCACAACTTCGCCAGCCAAAGCCCAATCTTCAAAGGGAGGCAGCGGGAAGAAGCGAAGAAAGGGCAAAGGTGAAGAACCCGATCCTCGCATCAGAAATCTCAAGGTCTCCATCCCGCGCAAAGTCCCCGCACCATTGCGGTTCGCTCGCAATCGTGCTCTGCGACACTGGACGATTCATCGCGCATGGCAGTTGTACCAACGCAAGGAACGCGAGCGTGAGGAGAGAGAACTCATGAGGTGAGTCCATTCTACTTACAAGCCAATGCTAGTGCAGTATGATCTCTTGAAGTGAAACTAACTTGCTATATCCTCGTCAACAGAATGTACCAGTCCATGAGCAATGCGTGCGAGGAACTACGAAACACCTCTGGTCCCGGCACCCGCGACGAAGGTTACCTTTATCGTGTGGCAATGGAGAAGAAGGGCTTATTTGGACACAAAGGGATTCCCATCGAGTACGCCAGACCTCAAACTGAGACTCCAGCACGTATCGTGTGGAATCACGATTGGACACGCTAAATCATGTTTCCCTAAATAGAGCGTTACCCCTTTCCGTTTTCATTTCGTTACCCTGAGCATAGGCCGGGTGCATTGTGTATAGTAGCATTAAAAGTTTCTACGTTATAGACATGGCCAGGCAGGACAGGTGTATATGGCCGATGGCGAGTTAGTGGTTGTCGTTAGCGGATGATGCTTCTTCGAAGGTCTGCAACTCTATCGACTAGTAATCCAGACTCGTATATGTTGAAATTGATCAATTATCGGGAACAGGAACAAACACAAGCGCAGGCAACAGGCATCACATTGATGAAAAAATGCTCAACATAATTGGGTCAGTCGGATCAATCCGATCAATCAATTCTGCCCTAAACATTCTGGTCTCCTTTCTGCTCCCGCTATGCGACCCCTGTTGATCCCCTAGGATCTATTGAATATTATTGCACCAGCGGAATTGATCCGACTCGAGGCTTCTAGAATTGATCGATACAATTCGAATTTGCAAAAAGGAACGCTTCTTTCTATATTGCTTCATGATATACACCAAGTCTCCCAGGTGTGTGTGATTAGTAAAGAGTAATGGGCTTTTCAGTTACCCGTTTGTTAGGATGTGGTATCCCGCAAGAGTCCATCTCCTCGGTTCATTCGCTGTTCCATATGTAGATGACGGTTCGGATAGTATTGGCGACCGTTACATCCCACCTTGCGGCGGGTTCTGTCTCCATCGCTTTGGTAGTCGTGCGTGACCGATCGGTGGCTTGTCTCCTTACCCAGACGTCAATGTATGTTAGTTGCCGCATTCCTCTGCCTCATCGACTGATCTTGCTCCATGCCTACCGGTCGACATACTTTCATCCCCTCATAAGATAACGCAGCAACCCCCTCCTTCGCCCTTCTCGAAAGTCAACAGCGCCGCTCTTGTAGCGGCTTCAAACACATCGTCTACGCCCTCGCCACTGAGGCTAGAACACTCCAGGTACTTCTTCGCGCCGACCTCATGCGCGACGGTCTCGCCCTCCCGCAGCGTCACAAACTTGAGGCTCTTCTTGCGCATCTCCTCTACTGCTACAGGGTCGTCTCGGAGGTCCTTCTTCAGACCGACTAAGATGATGGGAACGCCTGGGCAGCGCTCGGTAGCTTCTTCTATCCACTGTCGGCCATTGTTAGGCTCAGGTCTAGTGAGATGAGGCGGGTAGAAGAGGGTTGCAAGGGATTGCTACGGTGAATGAAAAATCGACCCTCAGGTTGAGGGTGGGGGGAGAGGGGTTGCACAGCTGGGTACGGACTTACCTTGTGCTTAACATTATCCAACGAATCTGGCGAGTCGACGGAGAAACCTATTAATATGACATGTGCCTTGGAGTACGCGAGGGGCCGCAATCGCTCGTAATCTTCCTGCCCTGCCGTATCCCACAATGCTAGTTGTACCGACTTCCCGTCCACCCTGCAATCTGTGACATAATTTTCGAACACTGTTGGTATCTGTGCGTCGTCGTCGTCAGAGCTGGTGCTTCAGAGACCAAACGGGGAGCTGGAGATGGATTTTGCTTACGTAGTGCTGCAAAAGGTTAGCATCGTCATGAGGGCGAGACGGGGCAATCACTGACTGTTGGGAAGTAACCCAGCGTGAAGACGCTCAGTAAAGAGGTCTTGCCGCAAGCTCCATCGCCAATTATGACCAATTTCCTACGGAGAGTGCCTCAGGTTAGCGCTCCATAGTCTCCAAGGCGGTTTGAAAAGTAGACTACTACAGGGTCCAAGGCGCGGGAAGGCTTCAGCGGTCAGGAGTCGCGTTAGGGGATGATCACGAGCTCTAGTTGATGACGCTGGGGCGAAAGGCAGTTCGCTTCAGAAGGAGATAACTTCGTAACCTTAGACGCCTAAGAAAGCATCCAGTGCAGACATACCTCCGAATCACATTGCCTGGATTTGCGTTCGCCATCTTGAAGACTGGGAGAGCGGGACAGATAATCGAACCTCGCAGCAAAACGGAGACGGGGAGACGCCGAGGTCGTCTATTAAAGGGCTCGAGGCCTCCACGCCAGGAATGGAGGTCAAGGGGTGGACCGATGCCGAATTATCGCGTAATTGAACTCTTAGAGAGTTCTGCCAGCTGAATGAAAAGACTACGGATGTCGTATGTCATATGCCGTATGTCGAATGTCGTCTCAGTTCAATTTCGTCGCGGGTTTGACTACGAGGTAGATATGGGGACGGATGCTGGGTTCGAATGCAGAAATATGGCTGGTCGTCCTTGCTGAATACGAGCTGCCCAAACCTGGGCAATGACCTGACGATCGAAAATCGGGTATCACTCGCTGGAAAATCTACTGTAACGTAAAAAACACAGCCGGACTGCTCTGACTGGACCGAGAGTCGTTCTGGTCACAAGTCTCCGTTGTCTGCGTAGGTTCGGTAGGTAGGTACTTAAGTACCTATTGCCACGCAGTCCAGTATCACAGTACCTCAACAGACCCTGGCAATACCGCATTGAGCAGCAGGTGGTCCTCTGTGTTGCGTTGCGTTGCACTTGCAGCTGCACCTTGATGGGCGAATCTACTGATTACTGTGTACCTACAGTACCTACCTATAGGTACCTAGGTACCTACCTGCAGAACTTGGTGAGATGACTTCTTGCACTGAGGGTAAGGGAGCCGCCTGGCTCTTTCTTTATCTTTAGGCCAGCGACCGGTCTCGATGTCGTGGTACTCACCTCAACCAAAACGCCAAATTCGCCGTGTTGACGTTACCTTCGGCGGATACTGCGTGCAGTGGGAACAGACGCGTCAGAGCCTCAGCGACTTTCGTTACGTTACAGGCGTAATTTAGGGGAGCTGACGCTGGGGATGCAGTGGCGAGGCGCTGAGGTTGATGCGTTGGGGCTGTGCTGGGGGGGGGAAAAAAGCCACCGTGACCCAATCCGATACTGTCCTAAGTTAGATGTTGTCGCAGCCGCACGATGGACGACTGAAAAGCGCCAAGTCGAATGGAGAGCCGCTTTTTGTTTCTGTGGAGGCTGTCCTCAACCCTTTGACCATTTACAGACTGATGTTGGACAGGATGGTATGTATGTTGGAAGCAGCTGGTAACTCGGGTCGGGACCGGGGGGGGGGGGGGGGGGCGCTTGGAATACTCGTTGACAAGCCTGCCTGTGTGCAGATGGCAACGGGATATGCGTTGTCAGATCGTCGCGATCTTGAATATACCAGACTGGTGTTGGGGCAGCAAACGGCTGTAAGTTTCAAGATTACACATTAGCTGGCACATGACGTCCACCCACTCTTGTCATCATAATCCAATGGCGTGCTGCTTCAAACCACGCCCTACGGTTGAGTAGCGTGAGTTCGTATGCGATATCAT
Source organism: Xylariales sp. AK1849 (assembly GCA_022432505.1). Classification (NCBI taxonomy): domain Eukaryota; kingdom Fungi; phylum Ascomycota; class Sordariomycetes; order Xylariales; species Xylariales sp. AK1849. The sequence continues at coordinate 113,713 of JAJKKH010000008.1, forward strand.
GAGAGACTGTCAATCGCTAAAAGGCAGGCCGGGATGATCCGATTGGTCAACTCCTGACAGATTCCGACATTGGGTCAAATTTGTTTCCTAACGTCCATTCTCTATTCGGGCTTTTGTGGTCACGGAGACTGCCGAAAGGAATGTCGTACTGCTGCCACGACCTGATGCTGGTGGTAAGACAGGAGGCTATCGGAGATTCCTCCCCGTCAGTGTCGTCTCGATTGAGCATCCCTAGAGAGGACAGGCGAGTAACTGTATCAAGGTCCATAGCGAAGGTATGCTGGACTTGGGAGCTGACGAAGCTTGGTGTACTCCTAATGTGTCTCGCTATTATCCTGCGTCTCGAAGGCGCCAAGACTAGCCAGAAGCCACCCTACTACTTTGATAGCAGAGCGAGGCCCGGTGCAACTACTTTAGGGAGATATGGTACTGCGCGACTTGGCATCAAGGTATGGCTGTCATCCGAGCTGTCTCGCGTCTCACCTGCTCTACTCGCACAACCCATCTAGATAGCAGCTATACCAATGAATAGCAAGCTGACGTCATACTCGTACTATACCATCCATCGAAATGCTTTCGGTTGATTGCTTGGTTCCCTGCAGACTGGATAGGACTTTTACTGCAGAGATAATCGCCTCCATACCCTGGGTCGCACCAAACGGATGGTCCTTGCGCGGGAGACATCCCAGATGCAAAAATCATCTCTGTGGAGACAATGTCCACTTGGTCTAGAAGGTTGAAGCATGAATGAGTTGATAGAAGTAAACTCTTCGACCCCACGATGCTTGACCGCAAGGTCTGAAGGCGAAAGTTGAACAGGTAGCGTCTGTCAGTTGAGGCCAAGAGGTGGGAGCATACAGGAAAGCGACTAAGTTAGTTTCGGGAAATTTGAACGTGGTAAACTACTTCAATACATGAGGCCTAAGAAAGTTATAGTCGGCCTCGACAAGGCTGTGCCTGGGTTGATATGCGGTCTACACGATTGGACCAACATGCCCGTCGGCCTAAGTTCCAACTCGCTACAAACGAAACGGCTTGGAAAGACGAAGTCACGTGCGAGTGCCTGGATCGTATTGGAGCTCAGCAGCTCAGCAGCAGTCCAGTGATGGCAGGGGCGCCAGTGGCTATGTAGTTAGGTAGGTACTTTTAAGCAAGGTTACCGTAGGCTCACAATACACACCGAGAGGGCGCTGAAGACTTGAGGTTTTTGGAGCGATACTGCACTGCACCCTTGTAGCTGGACAATCCAACGCCGAAGTGCGCCAACCACACGACCAATTCTCAATCTACTTACCTACTTGCCCTACGCCTGCAGAAACGTTTCTAGCCTCAAGCATACGATATCGATCGACCACTGCCAGAACGCGCACAAGATCAGTAGTGTTGTCTGCAGGTCGCCTCTTGCTTCTCTTCCCTTTCGGGTTCGGACATTAGAGCTGCTTAATCTGAGGGGCAGTGACGAGCCATTCCCGTCTGCCATCTCCTACCTACCTACCTTACAAACCACCAAACAAAGCCTCGTGGTTGCGCTTCGCCTGTCACTCCTGAACATCATACACCAGTGCGCAGATTGCATACCTTCAGAAGGGTCCTCCGCCTCCGGAGCATGACCAACACAGACCTGCGTCATAAGCCTGAGCCCAAGATACCCCCATCTGCCCGTGATGCCGGCCCACCACCGACATCAGGCCTTGCAGACACCTGCATCGCCCGTGTTGAAATCCCCTACGGCCAAGTACACGAACAAGGATGGAACGAAGAGCATCACCATTCCCAAGTCATCCGCCTCCACCCCGCCAGCCCAGCCTTCCCCGACCGCCACCTCGTCCTCGTCCAAAGGGGGTGCACCGACGAACCCCGACACACATGTAGCATCTACGAGTGATGCTCCGGCACCGAACGTCAACCGCAAGAAGCAGAAGCGTCGCGCGAAAGCCGCAGCCAAAGCAGCTGCTGCAGCAGAGGCAGAGGAGGAGGACCTGGTCGTATCGACGGCATCTAATGGCCTGCCCAGTCCCCCGGCTTCCGCTGTCAGCGCACCCATTCTACAGGCTCCTACAGCTACGCCGCGGAAGACTACTCATGCTCACCATCATCATTCTCACCACCACCACCACCACCATGTCCCTCTGAATCATCCTGAAGCCTCTGGTCACCATGGGGAGTACTGGGATGATGAGACTGAGAGCGACGACGATCATCACTTGCACTCCTACCATGGCCAACAAACAAACGGTTCTTCCTCAGCCCAGTCCAAAAAGTCTAAAAAGAAGAAGAAGCAAAAAGGTCCGACAGGGGCAGCAGCTAGTGCTTTCGCTAGTGAACTGGAGCATCGCGCTGCTGGCATATCCAAGGAGAAGATATGGAACACTTCTTCTCAAGAGGAACGAGAGCGGATCAAGCAATTCTGGCTAGGGCTGGGCGAAGATGAGCGGAAATCTCTTGTCAAAGTCGAAAAGGACGCTGTGCTCAAGAAGATGAAGGAACAACAGAAGCACACCTGCAGCTGTTCCGTCTGTGGGCGCAAACGGACAGCGATCGAGGAAGAGCTCGAAGGGCTGTATGATGCTTATTACGAGGAGCTTGAGTCATTTGCGAATCACCCTCATAACCACCCTCATGGACCTCCTATGCTCGGCAACCCCCGGCGGCTTGGCCAGATGACAGGTCTCCATCCTCCCCGCGCCTTACCCTCCAACTATTCACACCATCATCCCTCGAGAGGTCGCATAGTCGAGCACGTCGACAACGACGACGACGACGACGACGAAGACGAAGACGAAGACGAAGACGACGAAGACGACGATGTGGACGACGACGAATACAGCGATGAGGAAGACCTGGACGAAGACGATGATGGGGAACCCGAAGACATGCCCCAAGATAGCACCCTTGATTTCTTCAACTTCGGTCAAAGCCTCACAGTACAGGGTATGCAGTCTCAACTATGTTGCTCTGCTTTCAAAACGTACATAAGAATGACATCTCTAGGTGGCATACTCACGGTAGCCGACGACCTACTGAAGAACGACGGCAAGAAATTCATCGAGATGATGGAACAGCTTGCCGAACGGAGAATGGCAAGAGAGGAAGACGCGAAAGATCATTTCGTCTCCGGATCCTATGGTCACTCTCTCAATGGTGCCTCCATGCCCAACTCTCATAACCACCCTCCGCCCGACGACGACGAGTACGACGAAGAGGACGAGGAAGAAGAGGAATATGACTCTCAAGAGGAGGAGTATGACGAGGAAGAGGTAATAGTGATCTAGGAGCATTCAGCTGGTGGGAGATTATGCTAAGCTTTTTTACAGGATACCATGACCGAGGAGCAGCGCATGGAAGAGGGTCGACGGATGTTCCAGATCTTTGCAGCTCGCATGTTCGAGCAGAGAGTACTGACCGCCTACAAGGAAAAGGTCGCCAAGGAGCGCCAGCAGAAACTCTTAGAGGAGCTGGAGGACGAGAGCCGGCAGGAGTCCCAGAAGAAGGCCAAGAAACAGAGAGAGGCACAGAAGCGGAAAGACAAGGCAGCTCACAAAAAGCAGGCTTTAGCAGAGGAAAAAGCCCGCAAAGATGCCGAGAAGGCCACGGAAGAAGCCGAGCGCCTGGCCGAGGAGAAACGACGAGCCGAAGAAGCCAAAACGAAGGCCGAAGAGAAGCGTAAGAGAAAAGAGCTGCAAAGAAAGCTGGAAGAGGATGAGCGCCTGAAGAAGGAAGCGGAACGCCAACGACGTGTTCACGAGGCAAAAGAGCGACAAGCGGAGCAGGAACGAAAAGCTCGCGAGGCCAAGGAGCGTGAGAAGAGGCTCAAGGAGGAGCAACGGGTGAAGGAGAAAGATGCTCGAGAGTTGAAGGAAAGGGAAACCCGTGAACGTCGCGAAAAGCACGAGAAAGACAAGCGAGATAAGGAACAGCGAGCCGCTCAAGCCAAGGCGGAAAGGGATGCAAAAGAAAAGCAGAAGCAAGAGGAGAAAGCAGCTCAGAAGGCTGCAGCTTTGATTGCCCCCATCCCCATTCCGACTCAGCCCAGGAAGCAGCAGCATCTCGCATCAATACCTGCGTTGCCTCAGCAGCCTCCCAATCACCAAGCTTCACCACAGATTGCTGTTGCAACTCCTGCTTTACCAAAGGCACCGCCACCGATGAAACCCCGCTCAGTGTCCCAGGAAGTGACCAGATCATTTTCTCAAGCGTCCCATTCAGCATCAGGCGCCAGTCAGAATGCCTCACCACACCCCTTGACTCCGGTCCACTCTAGCCCGGCGCCCATCGGACCCCTGAGCAAGACATCGTCTACTGGACCGCCAAATGCCGGATTTGGACCGCACGGGGTACCGACGTCACCTCTTCATGCTGGAACTAAGAATCCGCCTGGTTTGGGTCCGGGACCATTTCCCATGGGTATGCCTCCTATGGGAATGCAGTATCCTCCCGGAATGCCGATGGGTCCCGGATTCAACCAGATGCACAATCCGCCATTCCCTCCGATGGGTGGCAACTTTCAGCCTCCTCCTCGGGGCATGCCACTTCCACCCCCAGGCCTTGGTGGCCCTATGGGACGAGGAGGTTTCCCCATACCTCATGCTCCCCCCGGATTTCAAGTTGGTATCGACTCCATGCCCGGTATGAATCCAGGGTTTCCTGTTCCTGAAGGTATGGTGCCGGCACAACCGTCTTCACACTCACGACAAGCTTCTGCGAGCTTCGAATCGAGCCCCATGGATCCGAAACATTCGGGCGCGTCTGCGCAACCCATCGCGCGACCCGCACCCATTGGCCGACCTGCGAGCGTCGTTCATGGCCATCGACATCACCTCAACCTCGGTGCCGACGAAGTCAATGATCACCTAGGTAGCAGCGCATTACTAGACGATTCCGACGAAACTCTAGGAGATATTGACCATCAACAACGCCGCAACACCACGGCTCCTGGGACTCGTCCTCCGTACACTGCAGCACCATTCATGGATCCCGTCTTCGGTTCTCCTCTGAGTCATGGCTGGGGCCCGCAGCCCAACATCTTCTCGCCGCCTCCCGGCTTTGGCAATTCGGCATGGCCGTCCAACCCCACCTTTGGCGGTCCGCCTCCCGGTATGAATCGACCAGCACAACCCCGGTCTGTGGCGGTTCGCCTAATGCTCTGTCGCGCATGCAAGGATCTAGAAAACAACGCTGCAGATGCGAATGGTTACATCGACATATCAGCCGTCAAGGGCCACGTTGACTCGATCAACATAACAGACCCTGTTTCCGAGGCTGAGCTACTGGATATGTGCGAGACCGAGGGAAACCCAGTGAACGGAGGTGGCAGCTTCGATATCCGACATGATGAAGCTTTGAATAAGACATCAATTCGATACGATGCTACTAGTGGTACCCCATCGTTCGTCGCACGCAACGTCGGTGCACCTGGCGAGATCGGCAGTCCTATTGTGGGTTCCATTGGCTCGTTCGGCACACGAGGCTCGTAGTGGCAGGTCCGCGGTCAAAGAGGTGCACCAAAAACGGAGAGGCAACTGCTGGCTTTCTCCCGGACCCCAGCGTCGCTGTCAACCATGGCGTCGGCCAAAAAAAGGGGGAGGATGGGAAGGGGGGGGGGGGGGGGGGGGGGGGGGGGGGGTACAAGGTCGAGCTGCCGAGTGGAAACCACAACGTTTCACTATCGCGTGGTTCTTACTTTGGCCTGTCACTCGTGAGCGTCCAAGTCGTCTATCCTCTGTACCAACCCAACTGGGCTACATCGACCATCGAAACGCGCTGGGTGAAGCAGCTACGTCTCCATGCCTCTATGTGACTCATCGTTACAGTTTGTGTCTCCTACCAAGCACGATCACTTTTGATAGCGTCTGCGCACACCCGAAAACCGTGCGGAATGAAGTGGCATCCCGACAGGACACGGGGAATTTGTCATGAAGATTCCATGTGTGGACGTCGGTGAGGGCACCCATAGTTGGTTTCTCGATTAGAAGAGAAGCATTGTTGCTGTGTTAAAGTACGAATACAGTGAGGTCAGTTGTGACTAAGATTTCGTTGCCTATGAACTGTGGTGTGATATGTGCGATGGCATTGGGAGATGCGCTTGGTAATCTGATCATCTTACTACGGCCACACACCCCTTCGAATGCCCGCCACTACGGGCCGTATTTCATGGGCTCTGCCTCTTCTTGTCGACCCGAATCTCGCTGCAGGAACGGATCCCCATTCCATGTCTGACCCTAACCAACTCGAACAGGCATCGCACCACGGAAACCTTGTCATGCCTGTACCCCGATTCTTACACAAACGGGCCCGATTCAGGGGGCAATAGTGGAGCTGCCTCTCTCGTATCACCACGTCCCGTATTCATAGATTTACGAAGGCCAAGTCATATCTCGCCTTATTTCACATCCAATCCTGCTCAGCGACGTCTCGAGCTGTGTGCTCAGCTTACCGAGGAAACAACGTCCACGGCAGACTGGATAGATTGTGGCAGGAGCACTCATCATCCAGATTATCCTGCTGACGAATGTCCCGTCTATCGCTTTCATCTCTGATACCCTGCGCTGTGCTTTACGCCTTCTTTGTGGCGCAATCTGAACTATAGGCGCAGACGCATGTGTTTTGCTGGACGATGCCCATATCTGTGGACGGAAAGCAACTTGGTGACGGGTAAATCGGGACGTGGCAAGTTTGCTCAATCAGAATCACTATCACTTCACACAACGGGTTACACGCACCGCGGTAGCTTAGTAAGAGAAGTGGACGAAACGATAACAAGGGCTGGTATGGAAAACCTAGAGTTGGCATCACAGGCGTGGAGCTTCCTTTAAGCCGGCCCGTGAGCACAGAACAGCATCCTCTGGAGGAGGGCCGGTAACCTGACAATTCAAGCTGATTTCTGACTCCGGGAGCCATCATTTTGCGTCGATAGCACAAGACCAGCAGCTCTTGAAAGTCCATGAAAGTGAAAGTCGCTCAAATATGATTGCATGCGATATTACCAGAACCTTATGCCTACGAACACCAGTCCCCTAAACCAGAGACGAGGAGGTATCTATCGAATCTTCTCTTTCTCTGCGTTCTCACGCATTCCCCACATGTCATTCTCCTTTCATATTTCCGGGGAAATGACAGGTCGCCCCCCTTCTGGCGCCTGTCCATCGTTATACATTCCAGTACAACTCAGAAGTTCTCCAACTGCGTGTGGGCATTGCCTGACATGCAACTTAGGTTACCTTGGTCATACCGACAGATAGCAACGTCTCCTTCGGACGTCTGCAGAGTTGCGCGCGCTTCTATCCGGCGAAAGGATTTCCACCCGCGCTAGGAGCCCTAGCAGCACTCACACTTCGCGCTTGCGTAGTCTCAGGTCTCGATATTGCATTGGCCTTGGCAATGGCAGCGGCCTCGGCGCGAGCGCGGACACGCTTCTGTTCCCTTCTGTCCTTGCAACACAGGAAGATGATTGCGCTGACCATAGCGGCGAGGAAGACAGCCAGGAAAATAGCGACGACAGCGCCGGATGTCGTCAGGCCGTCCTGGCGCTCCATACATAGGTTGTTGCCCGCAGCGTCCGTGTCGCAGAATAAGCCAGCAGCGCAAACGGACGTGGTGGTCGTGACTTCGCTGCAGTCGTACTTATTGACCGAGTCGCACGAGGTGACCTGGAGGGTACTCTCGGTTGAGCATTGGAGGGATGTGGTGGCGGCTGCCGTGGTTGCAGCTGTGGTCGTATCTCTCTGCGTGACGGCCGTTGTTGCGGCAGCCGTTGACTCGGCTGTTGATCTCTTGGTGACGCCAGTGGTCGTCGCGGTTGTGGTTGTCGTCGCCGAGTCAGAGGCATCGTCTCGTTCGGCTACTGTGAGATGTGGCGTCAGCTTCATGTGTGTATTCTTACACCTCGATAAGCTTCCTGATAGACGGGTAGTTGGCACGTGGAAGCCAAGTGTAAGCAAGTGGTTGCACACTTGTCCGAGTGGAAGGATCATGCAACGGGTACTGCCAGAATCGCCTCAAGTAAATGCCGTTCTCGACGTCAAGGTTGAATGTGTTTGTTAGGAAGCTACTCACCCGGCATTGCATCAGCCCGTCGTCTTCTGAGCTCACCAGGCTCGCCGTCGCAATGTGAAATCAAGTAGCTCGCCTCGATGACAGCAGCCTTGGGCGTGCAGCCCGCCTTGACGAGGCACTTCTGAATAAAGTCTTCCTCGGCGTGTTCAGGTGCCTTGGCGAGGCATTGCTTCAGCGTGGCCTTGTCGCCACATAGCGCTGCTAGAGCTATGGCATGGGCCTTCGCCTGCAGGCATTGTGGTGGAGTAGTGGTTGCGGCGACGAGAGAGGGTGTGAGGGAGAGGAGAGCGACAGATAGTGAGGAACGCATGTCGAATGTAGTTTATGATTGGGTGTGCGTTTTCGTTCGATTCCGACGAGAGACGGTTTTGAGTGCAGGAGTGCTGCGTGAGATCCCGACAGACTGTCGACTGGATTCAGGAGGTGTACAGTAAGTACCTTCTTAGCCACGAAAAGTTTCGAATCCGGCTGCTCGCGTGCCGATCCAATTTCAGTTCAGGGTCCCAAGGTGCGCACGCCTACAGAACGAAAAAGAAACCACGGGTATATTCAGATGAGTTCCAGAAATCAAGGTCAAGTGAATCAAAATAAAATAAAAGGATGGGAGGTCAGCATTGAGGGTCAGGTCAGAGGTCAGCAGAATAGAAGCAGCCAAGCCACAGCTGAAGGGGGAAGGCAGGCCGCTGCTGCTGCTGCTTAAGAGATAGGTAGAGATTAGGGGTTATTAGTTAGGGGAGGGAGAATCTGCCGGGCAAACTTTTCGACCCCAGGCCGCCCAGGTCAGATTTACGATGCCCCTTGGCGCCTGTGTCTTGCTGGTCTTTCTGGGCCTGCCCCAAAGAAGCATAGACTCAACTTCCACCCCAGCGTTACGATTCGACCCGCACCATACGGAGCACTAAAATAGGATGCAGGTTAAGCCTCAACGGAGCATGAGGCGCGTCAGCTCTCATTTCGCGAATGCCGGCCGGCTGATGAGATGTACACAGTATTCTGGTCCTCCCTCCCCGTACTAGAGTAGAGGTACCTAGTAAAGCACCTCCTCCTCCTCCTCCTACTACTACTACTACTACTACTACTACTACTTACAGCATGCTGCTGTTGCCATCGGTTACGTCGCTGGGACATCATGATGGGTTCAAACAGCTTGAAGCGTGAAAGCAATAGGGGTTTGCCTCTGGGTACTGTACTATTCATTTCTTGGAGCCGAATTGTTTCTGGATGAACTCCAGGCCGAACCCATGGAAGCGTTCAAGTTAGGGGCTGAGCCTGTGTGGATGCTGGTTTGGGTGTCAGACCAGCTGCTGGCAGACAGGCTATGGTTATGGTGGCTGAGTTGCTCGCCGCACTTGCAAGCCGAGCTTAGAAAGAAGCAAAGAAGCAAAGAACCAGCCCTGCAGCGCCACGCAACTGCACATCGAGGTCCTCACGGTCAGTTGCTGCCGTCTGCAGGGGGTTCGATCCCATTGATTGGACACATCATGAGCAGGTAGATATTCATTACCTACCTAGGTAACTTAGCATGCACCACTGATGCCGTCTCCATCCGGGCCTCTTCATGGCTGGATAACCAGCAGAGAGGAGGGCTATTTATTGAGTCCGAGATGAGGAGTGTCAAACATGTAGATGAATGTCTCACGAAATCGCCGCAACTAAGCGCGCTCGCTGCGCTGCGTGACTGGATACCTGAGTCACGCTTTGAAACCTGTGTGGGCAACCAGGCTACGTCATCAGTCCTGTCAGTCAAGACTTGTAAGTCAAAAAGAACGTCAAGGCAGACAATCGTCTTTCCGAAATCAAGACATCTTCAAACTTCCATCAAACCAGCATACTACAAACCAGACAATCACCTCCAATAACCTACCCAGACTACCGAGATGCCTCTCGTCGTTCCCGGAATCACCAGCACGACTGGTGACAAGACTGAGGAATGGACCAACAAGCTCGTTGGCAAGAAGCTGTCAGACGACTCCCACACCGAGACTGTACGTGTCCCTGTTTTCCGTCGTTACTTGTCAAGTCCGAGATAGCTGACAGGCCGGCCCCTAGAACTTCTGCAAGAAAGAGCTCCCCGAGCAATGCCGTGTCATCGAGCCGGGTATGATGGTCACTAAGGACTTCCAGCCCGACAGACTCAACGTGCACTTGAAGGAGGACGGTACTGTCAGCCATGTCCAGCACGGATAAGCCGACAAGGAAGCAAGCCTGCAAGGTGTACGGTGAGATACGATGGTATGACCTGGGACGCGTACCATGTCTGTCTTGAGTGATTAGCTTCCCTTGCCGGAAGATGAGCAATGAGAAATGACGTCTTCTGCCTATTCCGTGTGATTAACTTGCGTATTTCTTCTCGTGTCGTGATCTACCCTGTGTCGTTATCATCATCCTGCAGACGGGGATGCCCCGCTGTCAATAACATGTATAAGGCAATTGCGGGAGTAGTGCCCCTCGCTGAACTGCGGGGCACTTCTTTCCCTACTGTACACACGCCAATTGCCCCTCCACACCTTCACAAGCCGATTCAACCATCACTTCATTCAACCAGGCCTTCCAACTTCCCACGAGCATATACCCATCCGCCAACATGTTTAAGAAAGAGTAAGTACAGATGCGGACACATGTCTGTACCTCGCTGACAATGTCAAAATAGCCTTCCAACCGCCCCGAAATCCAAACTCAAATCCTCAGTCCAGCGCTCCCTGCGTCAGTCCCTTCTGACCACCTACCCGCTTCTCAACTCCTATATCGACGAGATCCTACCCAAGAAGGGCCCCCTCGAAGCCATGAAGCTTCCCGACCGCTGTACGCTTTACGTGCTGGACGGTCAACCACTCTTCTTCCAGCTCGACACCAATACCCTCCTCCCACACCTCAAGCTAGTCCACCGCTTCCCGTCTGCCTTCCCCAGTATACGGATCGACCGGGGCGCTATACGCTTCGTGTTAAGCGGCGCTACGCTCATGGCCCCTGGGTTGACCAGCGCCGGCGGGAGGTTGCCGAGTGGGACAGGGGAAGAGCCCGAGGGGCTGGATGGGGAGGATAGGTGGTCCAGGGAGCTGGAGAAGGGGGACCCCGTTGTTGTGAGGGCTGAGGGAAAGACGGAGGCATGTGCGGTTGGCTTCTTGGTGGAAGGCACGAAGAATGTCAAGGAGAAGGGAAAGGGTCCCGTTATCGAGGATGCGCATTACCTTGGGGATGGGCTCTGGCGCTTAGGGACGGACTGAGTAGGGAGGAGATTCGGGACCGCGTTTCCGCTCAGCGTCGTGTCATGGCATTTGAGGCGATGTGTCTGTGGTAGACGAAAGACCTGGCCTGAAGGACACGCGCGGATATCCTGGGTAGCACAGCACCATGGCCGCGCAGCAGTACCCGGGACGAGAGACTGGCTTCGCATAGACGTGCCATGACTTCGAGGAGGAATGGATCCTGTCAAGGTAATGCTCGACGAGACTGGCCTTGAAACCAAGACCTGCCAAATCAGCGCTTCCAGGATAGGTAGCTCCGCAGACAATAAGACGGGATAACGCACTCTTCGTGAAGCAGACTTGCAACCCAAGGATTTTAATAACGCACTTGGTTACACGAGGAATGACATTCAGGATGTCTGTCTGATCTCGTCATATTCTTATCGAATCAAAATTACAAGACTTTACTTTGGACATCACAGGCTTCAGCATTCCACAAGGGGCTAAACATACTCCAGGTCCTCGTTATCCCATATTGACTGTCATTGGAGGTCAAGTACATACTGACTTAACATGTAATCAGTACTTGCATAGCATAGGCACATCATTGTCATTCGCATCTCCGTCTTGCGGGAGTCTTCCTGAAGGATAGTCCAAGTGCATCTTGAGAGCGTTACCCTGCATGATGGATCTCAGGTTCGGTATCTTGGAAGAGTTTACATACAATGCAGACGGACCGCAGCATAGTCTGATGCCGTTTGTCAACGCTTGTCTAATGATGTTCTACCTACTGGGGACTTGTTGCTGTCACACCCAAACCAAAATGAACAATTTGGATGCACCTGACGATGTGGTCACTCTAAAGGGGTATAGATGCGCCGACAATGCCTCGCCGCAACGACACACACTCCATAGTATGGCAAGCCTTCTCAACAGAGCCCAAGTCTCCTTGTAGTCTGTGTCAGCATGCTGATTGGGCGCCAACAACGTCCTATCGGTGTGCCTTCTCTCCTCTTCAAGGCTCCTCCTCGTTCTCCTCGTAGGCTGTGACACTTATTGAGCTTGGGTACCAAAACCCTCGGGGCTTTGTAATCTTCCTCTTCTTGGATCTTTCCTCCTTGTAGATGTTGGCCCTCGTGGAGACTCTTTCCCACTCTACGTCCCTTCCTATACTTCCTGCTCGTCTTATCGTGAATTCGTCTTGTACGGCCGATGCTCCTCTCCTCGCAGAGCTCGTAGCGTCTTCCCGTCGTTCCCCTCACGCCTCATATGGAGTTCACCCCGTTCTCTGTTCGCCATTGCCTTACGCGGAGTCTCTTCTTCACTTGCAACATCCTATACAACAAATCTCTAGCAGGTTGTGTCCCGATGCCACAAGTATTGAAGTGTCACATGAGGCTTTCACTAACAACCTGATCCCTGGGGTCTTACTCTCGTTTGTTAATGCTGACTAATCAGGTTGTATCTATCTACGCTACGAATACATGATGAACGTAGCAGTGCTGTGTAGTGTTTAGTATTGTTGACGCATCTCAGTCATACGCTACACTCTTGTCCGGTGAGCTAGGCAACAGATACTTGTAGATAAAGCTCACTGAGATCGGGCTGGACGACTTTTCTAGCGAGGTCATCATGGCCTGCTTAGATACGCGCGTTCACTGTTGTGTATGTGATATGGCAGCAGACTGATGGCTTGTATGAGGAGGCATTGCATAAACCAAGGGTTAGAAGACGGTTATTAACATTGTCGGAGGAAATCAGCTCATCTGTGAAATTACCTACCGTCCTGAAACTCCACCAGACCTTGCCGTGGTAAAAGAAAAGTATTTCTTAAGAGTAACTTCAGCACCACAGCAGGCTCCATCTTGACCTTGAGTGCATGCTCCACCCCGGGAGTAGTCTGTTTCCAGCAAAAGAATTCCCAATAAAGAGGTACCATACGGCAAGCACCCAAAGTCCTCCCAATACTACTTATATTTCCGCGTGTCAAAGATTAACCCTTCATTATCTAGGCTAATATATCACCCCAATCGCTCCGTCCTAATTATCGGTATACGTCTACTCACCAATCCATCTCTTGGAGAGCTTTGAATACGTCTACGTATTTCTTTTAAAGGCAGTCGATGATTTCAGTCCTCTCCTCGATGGCGCTGAGATGCTTTAGCGAAGACTCTTTAGTAGGAAAACAACTTGCACCTTTTTCACTCCCAGTTTTCCACTTGCGGACAAATCTTGTTTTCTTATTTCTTTTTCTCCGACAGCTCAAGAAGCATCGAAGTGAACGTGTTTTCCTATAGATGAATCACTCAAATGCAGCCGTGTTGAGTTGCCGGGTCGAAGACTTTAGCCTACCCTGATGAACCGAAACCGACGGTTTTAAGTTTTTACGGCGTACATCATCATGTCTGTTAAGCAAGAGAGAAACCGACGTTGATCGGCGCATATAAGAAAGACGCGATTTGACATGGCCAACACTCGTGAGATAATCTCTAGTGAAACTAGCTATATCTGGTATTTGCCATCTTGCGTTTAGTACGCGGTAGTGCCCTTGATCCATAACTCCGTCCTGAAATCAAACCTGTCGTCGACGATTATATCGCCGCGTCCCCTTGCCGTGAGCCGGTTACCTCGTTCAGATCAAGCAAATAGCTTGCACGTAGCCGAGTCGAACGGAATACCGTTTGAGATCTGGACACTCGCCTTCGCGACTCCACGCACAAGATCTTCGTGCACGCGGTCCTCGAATACACTGTATACTTCAAACGGGCACATCAGCGCAAGAGCAACGGCAAACGAGGCGTCGGTGAAAGGCTTGTCCTTGATAACTAAGGCTCTGTACGCGAGGTAAGTTTCATTGATGGCCTCGACAAGCTCCTGGTGGAAGCCAACAGTCAACGGCGCATAGAGAACCTGCTTCCACACATGGACTTTGCTGAAAGTAGAGTTGAGGATCTTTGCCAAGGACTGATTTACCTCTGCGGTAGCCAGAATGTAGTCGGCCTTTTGTAACGCGTTGACGATCAGAACACCTTCAAACTTCTTGAAGTAGTTCGGAGGCAGCTTCTCTTCGCCGTACATTGCAAGTAGTACAATCAGCCAAACATTGAGCTCATCGCTATCCTTTGGTTTCATTATGCCAGAGAGGCCCTCTTGCATCTTGTTCGTGAACGCAGCATTAAGCATAGCCGACTTGCGGATAATGGCACGATGGAAGTGAACCTCGGTGTCTAAGAATTGGAGGACGTATTCACCACTAGAAGTTACACGTCAGTATAACGAAGTGAGGTTATGGAGGGATGAAAGGGAACACCGTACCCTTTGGGCTGCTCCAAATCATCTGGGATCTCGGCACCGTGGAAAAGATCGGGGTTAATGGCCAGGAAATGCTGCGGAGTGAACTTGAAGTCCCAATCCAGATCCGCTTGACCATTCTCCTCCTGCTCGTTCATTGATGGGGAGTTATTGGGCTGTTTGAACGGAACGAAAGTGACACCGCCATCAGACTTGCTGGCAGGTATGGTCATACCACTATCGCTGACGACACCATCGACAGAGCCATCTGCTGCCTCCTCGTGTGCATCATTGGTGAGTAGCAGATTTACAGCATGCGTTTGAAGTGTATCGAGGCCGTTCAGAGTGTTGTCATCAGTACTTGTCGTAGAGTCACCCTCATCAGCGGAGCTGTTCATGACTTCGTTCATACTTTGGCTGTCTGTCTGTCCTGCCTCAGTCTCTGTAATCAGAGTCGCCGACACAGGAAAGTCACCATTCTGCGAACCATGGATCTGCAGAACCGGAGTGTCCTGCTCGTTCAGGGCTGCAACATGGCTGTTGTCAGCGCTCGAAGAAAGGTGAGTAGCATTGGCTGCAGTGATGCTTGCGTCTGTAATTGCAGATCCGGAGAAGTCATCGACTCCAAGGCCAATTACTCCAGAGTTTGCTGTAAGAGTATTGCAATGGTCGGCGACAGCAGCATCCGTGACAGCAGCATCCGTGACAGCAGCATCCGTGACAGCAGCATCCGTGATAGTAGCATCAGTGACAGCAGAGTTGATGACAGCAGCACCTGGGTTGTCGACAGTGGTGCCACCAATACCAGACTCGGTGTCGGCGTTGGAGGCATACTCAGGCGCTGACTGAGTGGAGAGTGCTATGACACCAGTGTCATGCTCGATGTTGACGGTAGGGGTGCCTGAAAACGAATATAGTTAGTAACTAAGTGAATGATGTGATATCATTAGGTATGAACTAGCAGTGAGAATGATGGTAAATTTGAAGTGATTAATATGTTCTCAGAGTGTAGATAATTGCAAGCTGCTGTTGATGAGGGCTTCGGGAAAAGGGTAAAAGAAAACAAGGGTGTAAAGTATTCCAAAATAATACTTTCAGAATTAAGAAACAATTGAGGATTGATAAACTCAGATAGAAATCACGTTAGTATTTAATAAAAGAAAACAACGTCGACGACTAATTAAAGGTAATAGAAAAGGAGAATCGTCCACCAGTCGGAGAAAAAAAAAAGAATCGACGACCAATTTAGGAAAATCCAAAAAAGGAATCGACGACCAATGCAGTAGAATCCAAAGAAAGGGGGGAATCGACGACCACTTTAGGAGAAAAAAAAGAGGAGGAATCGACGACCGGTTTTAATGAAAAGAATGAGGAATCGACGACCGGTCGAGAGTCGAAACAAAAGAAATTCGATAACTAGTTCAAGAGTAATAAAAGACATAAAGGGCTCGATAACCGGTTTATTAAAAGTACAATAAATTAAACGAATAACCGCTTTCGAGATACGCTTTAGACTATCTCTAACTCTACAAAAATGAGGAAGAAGAATATAAAATCAAAAGAATAACTTACTACTATCGCAAGCCTCGTTAAACATGTCAAGCGATTCCTGCGTAGACATCATGTATGTTTGGCACTAGGTGCGATGGGTTTAGTAGGCGAATGTACTGAAGAGTAATAACACTACCAAACGGCAAAGAAGAAGTGTTAGTAGAAGAGAGACGGTTTAGAAGAAGAACGTAAAGTAGAGTAAGACCACCTTTATAATAAGCGAAAGTGGCGGGTAATAAATCTATTAGGTAACAATCGTATATCGAGGATAATCGTAATTCCATCAAGGCGAAAGGTGAATAGAAAGCGTAAAAGCTATATCTAATAATTTTGTTTTCAAAATCTGTCGATTCTCGATTGTACCTAATCGTTAGAAATAATCGTTTCTGTATTTGCGGCCATTGCGTATGAAAAGTACATAATAGTGAATAGAAAAGCCTTAACTCAAGCTTTCTTTGGAATGCGTATTAATAGCTTTACGCGGGATACTAACGTAGGAACAAACGATGGTCCCCGGAGGAAATGCGGCGGTGTAGACTGGGAGATGTTCCGGAATGCGGCTTGTCTTAGATTGTGAAAACCATCCTGGGATCAAGCGAGTTTTGCTGCTGCCACAATAATATTTAGACCTGTTGATCGTCAAAAACCTATCTGGCTCAAAAGAGATTAAGTGGACTGGAAAAAATTCACCTTGTGGCTTCGTGGAAGAGAAGAGATCACCGTCGAGAAGATGGAAAGACTCCCGGGAGAAGGTGAAGAATCGAAATAGACCAGCTGCAAACTCGGAAGCAACTGAGAAACGGCTCGGGAGAGTATCACTAGGTTTCAGGTGCTTACTGTACACAACCTCTTTATCCTGATACTTCGCAGAGTTTTGTTCTCCTGTCCTTCTTCGCTGTGTTGACATAAGAGGCGTAGCCCAAATTTGGTATCAAGGGAGACGACTCAATGCCAGATCCTTGGGCAATAAATGCAGCAGCAACGAAAGGTGCGGCGAGCAAGAGAAAGACAAGACCGACTTCCGGGTGGACAGTTCGGGTACTCATACAGCTCGGCTAAGATGAAGTACATCGACGGTAAGCTTGGAAGTCAACATCCAGGTCTTTTCTGAGCCTCTTACCAATCTAATAAATGATAGTAAGTAACGAAACATCCAAACTTTTCCTGGGGAGGGATACAGCTAGGTTTCTGCAGGTTGAAGTCTCCCCTAATTGCAATGCCCGTCATCTAAAGAACCATTACAGCTGGACAACTCACAATACGAATATCAACTGGAGATCTTATATCACAAAGCGTCGAGAGTGAGACTGGGCTGTCACAGTCCCAGTGCTGACAATCCGCAGATGTTTTAACTGCCAAGTCACTGTAGCTGTGCCTATAACGGAGTACCTTCTACATTATTTGAGCGTATGGTCCAAGTTTGGGATTAGTCAATTCTGTATATTGTAGTTGCTGAACCATCTGTCTTGCTAACGAAGTTGAGTGCAGCTATCGCTATACGTGGTCTGAAACTTGATGCATATATTACTTTTCCATTGAGGATTCTATTGGTAAAGTTGTGGTGTTCTAATTACTTGCTGTATAGCACCTCTTTCTTACCATATCCTTTCTACAGAGGTTTATGCTATGTTACTTTGAGAGGCGTAGCCCGAAGCAGAACTGAGGTGACTCGTGGATAGTGCTAGCTTCTATCGATATCCGTGCTGGAGACAATATCTAAAGAACTTTGACTTGGACATTCGTCAAGAGCTCTTTCTTGGCTCCGACGTAGCTCAACGTAATCCAAACCCCGGCGTGGGCTCTTTGGTTTGAATAGGTATATTAACTCATTTAGGCCTCGTAGGTTCACTTGAATGCCTCCGTCTCTGCAAAATGTTGAGACACTCAGGTATTTACACCTGGTGCGGTTAAGCATTCACCAGTGCTAAGGCGTTAAGTTTTGAGAGATGGCCTTGTCTTTCCCCTGACTACTTAGGTTGAGGAATAGCTACAGATTATGAATATCTTTCAAATCCAGTACGACCATTAAAAGTCCAGGATAATAAAGCGCAAGGAACTATGCATACATAAGATAGCACAATAACCGAACCGTCAAAACCCAAATCTCGAATGGTTGGATGGACATAGTTAGGCAGGCAAAACGTAAGGTGTAACATGAATTAATCCGTCAATTATCGGGTTTGACGGTCTTATTGTTGGTAATTACTAGACATTAGAACTACTTTATTCACTTTGCGGTATCGGAGCTATCCTGCCTGGTGTGTCCGGGGACCGGCAAGCTCTACTCTTCCTTTACTCCTCGCTTTGTTCTGCGAGGGGCGACTCATCACACATGAGGGAACAATACGACGTCTCTTCAAGGCAAGACTGTGATATTAGGCGTTGCCCAGATATCCCAACTCGCAGCTACGCTGGGGTCTCCGAAAGGCAACAAAGCGGCGATGCGGAATCTGTCATTACGTTGTTAGAAACAGACAGGTCGACGCCGGCTGGACATTGGCTGAACTCACTTGTAAAAACCTGGCTGGATGTGGGAACCGTTCGCGTATCTGCCGAGCCAATAATATATGCCCCATATATCTCGAGGCCGGTCATATAGTGGAAAAGAGAAAATATCATCTTCGTTGTTGATGGATGGATCAAAGTAGATCGAATCACTACTACCGTTCCAGCTAGTGGCCGATCCGACGTAGCCGTTCTGGCCGATAGTGGGAGGATAGGTCCAATCGGCTTCAGTATAGTCGGTTTCGAAGATCTAATCATACGTAGTTAGTTGGAGTTGGTTCAACAGGATGGATGGCAACAGCCCGAGGCGACACTTACATCCCAGCGTAATTCCTTACTTCCCCATACGAACTGGGCGTTGAACTTTGGAAAGTCCTGAGCGCTCCTCGAGAGGTTGAAGGTAAAGCTACCGAGTATGAGTCATGGAAACCAAGGAATGTTAGAGTTGATGTACCTAGACTTTTGTTGTATCTTGACGTCGGGATCGCCGGATGTCAAGTAAGGAAATTGTTTTCCATAATCCCAGACATGGTTAACGGTCGCCGTTAGATTGGACCCAACACCTATCGACGTTTTAGTCATGTGATCAAGTACTGTAACGACAACATACCGAAGTAGGGGATCCCTAGCTCTTCCCCGTTGTTCCCACTAATCAAGACCTTGCCGCTGTATATAGGAAGATTCGATGAGTTGAGGCCCGTTGGAATTGAGAAGGCAAATCTGCATTGACCGTTAGTAAGATGATTCTAGTTGGGCTCTTTTCTCAGACATTCATACTCAGCTGTCTCGGTTTCGCCAGGTCCAACGACTAAGTCCCCTGGCATGACTATTGCGGGTTCCATCTTCAGGGGAACAATTTGGGGGTAGAGTTTCAGGCCAGGAACGGCATACGTTGTCGTGTTTGGGGGAAGCGCCTTCCACGCTTCATATCCTCCAGCAGCTTGTAGTGCGAACTTATAGGTTACGGACTCGCTCCCCGTATTCGTAATGTCGACCGATTGTGTGCCAACGAAGTGTGCTGTGTCGTTAAGCTCAAATTTACGGCCATCGAAGCTTAGCTCTGTGGTATAGTCCATGAGCTTGGCCGCATCCACGAAGCCAGCACCAACTTGAGGAGTAGGCGCCCAGAACCCGTAATCGGTTGCACTGGTGGACCAGTCCGCCCAGGGTACTGCATGCGCGGTCGACATGATTCGGGCATGAAGGCGTCGAGCCCATTCGGGGTCATCGGCATGTTGCGCACGACCGCCAAATTTGCCAATCCATAGGGCCGCGACGCCTGCTATGTAAGGTGTCGCCATACTCGTACCACTAAGAACTTTGTATTGGTTGGTCGGATATGTGCTGAGAATCTTGGTGCCAGGAGCAGCAACGTCAGGCTTTAGTGTGAGATCAAAAGTGCCACCCCATGTCGTGTAGGCTGCCGGACGACCACCGCCTGAATTATAGAGGCCGACGTAGTGGGAAGTATCAACGTTGAAGGATGCTGTGACGTTGCCGCCGGCCAGAATAGTGTTCACAATTGCCTCCCCTGCGCGCGCTTCAATCACCGCGGTGAGCCCAACCGAAATTCCTGTCGTAGGATCCTCCCAAGGCCCATCATTCTCATAGAATAGAATATACTGGGGACTAAAACTGGCAAGGTTCTTGTGTTTTGTCGATAATGGGCATCCTCCAGATCTAACCAGCACGATGGTTCCAGTCATATTAGCTGTGTTGCTCGGGAGTGATAAGCAGGCGTCATCTACCACGGATGTGTTCAGTGTAACTGGTACTATGGGCCAGTCGACAATAGTGCTGGGAAATCCGGAAGTCGGTGTATAGGCGATCTGTGTCGTGTTTGACACTCCGTCTAGGATGAAGTCGGCATTGAACCCTTGAGCAGGGAACTCTCCTGGATCCGAAGCTGCGATCGTGAGGACATTCGCTCCTGATGCCCCGTTGCTCATCTGAAAGGGGCCATCTGTTCCGTCGTTCCCAGCGGCGATGGTGATCACAACGCCTTGGTCGACCATTCTCGAAGCCACGACAGCCCAGGCGTTCGACGTGAAGCCACTTTTCTCGCCAAGGCTAGCGGTGATGATGTCGGCCTGCGTATGAAGGATCATTAGCGCCCACAGAACCGGAGATGATATAAGTATTTCATGGGAATACTCACGCCGGAATCGAAAGCCATGAGGAAACCCTCGATCACCATCTCCTCATCCGAATATCCACCGTTACCAAAGACCTTGAAGGATAGCAACTTCGCACCAGGGGCAACCCCGACAAACCTGGTTTGTTTAGTCAAAACTGCGCGGATACAAAGCACGACGATAAGCTTACTGGTCACTTTTGCCCGCTATAATCCCGGCCACATGAGTTCCATGGCCGAAGTAATCCATCGGATCATCATCAGGCTGGGGTGCTGTGTTAGGCCAGCCTAGAAACCATAGTCAGCTTTGCTCGCCCCACGATAGCACGCCTAGTCAAGGGCCAAGACGGACTTTCTCCTACAAGATCATGACCTCCGATGACAGTGTAATTAGGACCGATCCCACCACCAAGCTAGAGAACATTTCATCAGTACACTGGCTTGTAGGGGAAAAAGGAGCTGAGGTCATACTGCCGGGTGGGTATACTGGACACCACTGTCGACGATGGCAACCGTGGCACCCTCTCCAATGATTCCAGCTTCGTGCAGCTTTTCGACCCCTGTCGCACCATGGACTGAGTAGTTTGAAGCTGCAGCATCATCACTGTACGATCCCCCCTCCAAGGTTGGCAACAGTTGCATGCGAGTAGACTTGTAGACCGAGGCCACAACAGACTCATCCTCATCCTCGTCGAGCGCTGCTGCTAGTGATTCGGCGTTGCAATCGTGATCGCATGTGACACTGACGCCCGGGAAAATGTCTGAATCGAAGGTCTTGACTACACTCAGGCCCGGAATGCTCGCGATCTTGTCCGCGATGTGAGCACCGTGAGTTCGCGACTTCAGCTCAACGATGTACCGTCTCGGTGTACCATCGCTGTCGGCCGTTCCGTTAAGGGATCGACGTGAAGGGAACAGGCTGGCCGTTGCGTTGCCGCTAGCAGCCAGCAGAGCGAGAAACGTGGTGGGAATGCGCATTCTGTCAGAAGTTTGCCGGGACAAACGCTACCCATTTTTTAAGTTATCAACATCGCAGGCCATGATGTTCTTTTAAGTCAACGACTTCTCTTCTAAAGCTATAGTTGCCAAGACATACAGCTCGTATTCATTCACACCCCTACCGAATGAGGAGCTGTATCCACAACTCATCCCTGCAAACACGGAGCATCAACTTCCTCAAGATTGCCGAGTCCAGGAACAAACCAGGATACGTACATACAACGGCTACCAAGTGGGGCAAATACGAATTATTGCCGGATCATGCGTCCAAAAGTTGAGAGTCTGTACTGTGGTACTAGCTGTGGTTTGTGCAAACTCAGGCTACGACGATGATCATAGCAGACCAAATTTCGAGTAAACTGTGTGTATCGATGGCATCACATCCTAGCCAACGTAGAGGGGACTTCACAACGAGATTGGGGCCCACCGTGTCGGGTTGTTCCTAGACCAACGATGCAGAATCACGAGAACCTCGGTAAGAACACGAACTATCATATCCTGGTCAGGTAGTATAGATCTCCGAGCTTGCCCAAAGTACTGTGGTAGAGCACGGAAACGTGGATGAAAGAGCATGTACTTAACGTAACCTAGAATAACTCTGTCGCGGAATCATGCCAGCGCTACTCAGTCACGCTTCCGTTGTATCCGAAGGTTAGTAGGTATGTAGCAAAAGTATTGTCACGGTCTCAAGGGGAAGCGTTGACGCCCCTCACGGGCTTAGCAAGAGCGAACTGGATCTAACACAAGCCCGGTGAAAGAAACCGTTCATTTGTAAGACTTGTAAGGAGGTTTCCTTGCCCACGGCTCACGACAAGAAGCCACTAAACCTTGTCCAACACCAGGAAGCTCTTTTTATATGTTCAAAGCTGAACCCACCGGTCCTGTATGTTTCGCACCTACCGTGTGATAGGTTAAATAAGATCGTGAAATGAAGTGATCGCATAC
The DNA here is from genome assembly GCA_022432505.1 of Xylariales sp. AK1849. Taxonomy (NCBI): domain Eukaryota; kingdom Fungi; phylum Ascomycota; class Sordariomycetes; order Xylariales; species Xylariales sp. AK1849. Next base: position 136,375 of record JAJKKH010000008.1, read on the forward strand.
TATGAATGACCCCTATATATGGGCAATGTGCGCTGCCGTTGGGTTGCCTCAGAGCATTTTACGCTGATGCAGCAAACTGACAGCCAAAGGACACTGGATGAATCCATTAGCAGTGGACTTGAGGCAGGTCTATGGTCATGAGCATGTTATTTTACCTCCCTTGGGCATATTTGCCGGTGGTTTTGCGTGTGACTGTGTTTCTGAAAGCTACAGGCAGTGGAAACCTCCTTACGTTGTAGATGTTGAAAGGGCTCAAGTTTGGATTCAAGTTTCGATATGATATACCGCGTACATGATTATAATATTGTTCTTTAGTTATGCAGGCCCAGGTTTTATAGATTAAGGGGTTGATATTGCAACTTGTCAATGGTGCGCGCTAATTTGGCCCGGCACAAGGATCGAGCTCGGATAGATGTAGCTGCGTTTATTGCATAATCCTTCCTGAACTTACTATTGACCGACTGTTGCCAGCACTGCAGTTCCTAGCGACGTCAACCTAAAGTAGCTGATGGAATAGGTGCCTAATTTAGCTTACTGACATACCTCCATCCATTGCAACCGGACTCGACGACATGGAGTCGTAGCTCATGCGGCTACCATTGGAGCTCGTCTTCTATGTCCTGACGAGCGTCCTCCCCTTCAACCCAACGACTCTCGTCCCAGCTTCGGACGATGGTACGCAACTGCTTGTGAGCTTCAGTATTGTAAACCATGGGAAACATAAGTTCGCCGTTCGCAAGGTTCAACAACGCCGCATTGTACTCGATATCGACGGTCGTCTCCGGCGCTTCCTCCTAGGCCTCGAAGGGCCATGTGAGTCAGGTTTATCTCTAGCGTCCGTCTTCGATAACATATCGACCATGTATCTTGCGCCGTTTCGGCTCGATCATGTTGGACAATCTACCATTCGCAGCTTGGGTTCGTGACTTATTTGGGTATACGAGGACTACGCTCAAGAGGTTGATAGTGGATATGCCATTCGACAGTCTGCCGCCCTGGTATGACCATCTAAACGTGAGACCAGTACTGCACGAAGGGCTCGAGCGCCTTGTCAACCTCGAAGAATTTGTATGCACGCGCGATGCGGTGCGCTTCAGCATCCCAGACGATGCAAGTGAGGTTAGGGGCTTGAAGCCGGTTCTCTACCATTGGCCGAGGCTTCGGCGTCTCGGTCTCAATAGACCAATGTGTAATATCAGATTTTTAGAGTGCATGGCGGACGTGCCATATCTAGAACACGTGGTCTTGACATCGACGCTGGACATAGTATCCAGGGAATTTGACTTTGGACCGGTCTATCACGAGCGTACAAGTGCACTGACAACAATCATACTGGCCGACTTAAGGGTTTATAAGGACGCATGAATCCCAACTAACTCGGACGATGTCCCCGGCAGAAAGTGGCATGCGTCTTTGACTTACAAGATCCCCATCCCAGAGAGGAGGAATTTCCTGGACTCTAACTCGAAATGGCTCGTGAGCACGGCACTCGCTGGCGGCCTCTGGGTTATCAAGGGAGAAGAGAACCGATACAACGGCGCCCCGGTTTGCAGTAGACTTTGTGCCTCTAGCTGAGCTTGAAGCTTGAGGCCCTCATTATCTGACCTTGGTAGTAGAACGTAGGTCCGGGAGTTCTGGCGGTGAAAGCTTAGAGGCAGTACTGCCTTCTCGATTATCGCACTTCCACCACGGTGCTGTAGATGCTGAGAAGAGACAGCAGAGACCCATGGCAAGACACCATATCATCGAAACTGCATGGGCTTTGTCCAACCCAAGGTGTCAGACGGCAGTCGGAAGTTGATGCATATAGTCAAAGATGACCCAGATATGACCAAGAGAGCCCGCATCAAAGGATAAGAAGGGGGCTCTGGGCATCGATGACACAGTTCCTGCAGCTCTGCAGGGCCACCTGCATTCTTGTCGGACATAATCCCCGCAATGACCCGCGACGGCGATTCGAAGGCGTTGGCCGACGATGGTCGTGTCACGTCAGGGGAACAGGAAGCCGTATGGTGAACATGATCCAACCTACGCAGTAAAGTAGCTGTGTTCTGGTGTGCAGAAACTTGTGGTATATTGTAGCGAGCGCGATGTGTTCCTCTCTGCCGAAAGAAGTTGGTCATGCTGGTTTCTCGGTGCACTGGAAGTCAACACGGAGCACATTTGCGGCTTAGGCGTTGGCGTCAGGTCCAGTCAGCTTCAGGCGGTTCATTTGGCCACCTAAGTAGGTACCTACCTAGGCACTTAAACAGTCAGTCTTTCGGCTCGATGCGACGACGATCGCGCAATTCAAATGCAGGTTGACCGTCAATCTGGTGAATGCAACCCCCTGTGCAGAAGATTGCCGGCCCCTCGTCATCTGTTCCATTGCCGGAGACATTGAACTTCCCCTCCATTGACCATCAATTGGATGGATAGGTACCTAAAGAAAGTACCTACTTTTACGTAGAGGTAGATGCTGTTTTGCCTTGTCCTTGCCTTGCCGACAATCGTGTTCCAAGTCCTTCCATTAGCATTTCTTTGTGTACATGGTCGATATATTCAACTTCACGAGTAAATACTTTGCGGAAAAAAAGTGTCATCCTTGCAAATAGCCCCTTACCAAGACTGATGATCGCCTTCCGTTTTCGCATTTCACGCAGGACCATCCCTGTCCCGATCATATTCGCTCTTTACCGTCCAAGATATTCCCAAGGAAGATGCAGCTATGAGCCCGAACCCGACCTCGACACCCTCGGCTTCCAAATTTGCTATCCATTGTCCGCATACATAGCAGTGAGAGAGTAGCACAAGGCCCTTGGCTAACGGCACGCATCATGCCCGAAAAGCCGCTCACCGTAGCTACTTACGCGGCTGGCGCTTCACTTGCGGCCATCACACTGGTCTATGTCTTTGCGCCGACTTACTTCATTGACAGTGACTCTAATTCGGCGCGGAAGAAGGGCGTCGTTGGCCTGACGAATCCCGCAAACGATTGCTTCATCAACTCGGTGCTTCAAGCCCTTGCCGGACTGACCGATCTCCGCGTTTACCTGATCCGCGAGACGCATCGAAGACATATCGACGAGCCCTGGGTCTATCAAGAGGCAGTGCCCGATCCAGCACGGAAAGATGCCCCCAAGTGGAAGATCGAGGGATTGCAGACTGGGATTGTCACCCAAGGCCTCAAGCAGATCCTCGATGCGCTTAACGAGCGACCTATCTACAGGAAGACCATATCTGCAACCGGCTTTGTCAAGGTGCTCGAGGTTGGGTTTAAGCAACGCATTAGTAGGCAGCAACAAGACGCCCAAGAGTTTCTGCAAGTTGTGGCCGAAAGATTGTGCGATGAGTACCATGCCGGCAAAAGAGCGAGGCAGCACGCGCGGCGGAAAGCAGAAACCGAACGTCCCACGAACGGTTCTGCACCGATAGACAGCAGTGTCGTGGAGCAGCGACTTGCAGGCCTCGCCGTGAATGGACAAGAGGACAAGAGTGAGGATTCCGAAGACTCCGATGGTCATATACCCAAGATCCATACCCAGAACGGGGAGCCGCCAACAGAGGATGACGAAGAGAATGGTTTCCCCATGGAGGGCAAGTATGAAAGCCAGATCGAATGTCAGACCTGTGGCTTCAAGCCAAGACCGACTGAAAGCGCCTTCTGCACCTTGACATTGAACGTGCCCCAAGCTAGCTCGACCTCCCTGAACGCTTGCTTGGATGGCATGTTTAAGACGGAATACGTCGATGACTTCAAGTGCGAGAAGTGCCGTCTAGTGCACGCAGAAGAAGTTTTGCAGTCTGAGTTTGCTCGGTCCAATTCGGAAAGTTTCAAAGCTTCGACGAGAGAAGCAATCGACAAACTCAAGCATGCTATCCACACAGACCCAGAGCAGACGCCACCTGACGTCGTGCTACCAGATATGCGGTTCGCCCCGAAGCGCAAGATTGCGAGGCATACGCGCCTTACCAGCTTCCCCAAGGTCTTGGCTATCCATCTTTCGCGATCCATCTACGATGCTAGCATGTCGACGAAGAACTCCGCCAAGGTGTCGTTCCCTGAGAGGCTACCGATGGGTGGTCTGCTTCATCAGAAGAAGTATAAGCTGTTGGGTACTGTTACCCATAAGGGCAGTCACCACAGTGGTCACTACGAATCCTTCAGGAGGCAAAACGTAGCTATACCTTTCTCCACGCCCCATCCTTTCCAGCAGTCCAATGCCTTCACCAAGTCGGCGCAGCCAAGTCCAGTGCCTTCGCCCCAGGCCGCCACACCTCAGGTTCGAGCCTTGCCGAGACCAGAGCAGGACAGTCCCACCATATCGACGCCGGACCTGCTCGGTCCCGACTCTGGCACAGTCTCATCCAACCCATCCGTTGAGGAATTATCTCACCAATTTACCGACACTCTGCCCCGCTCACCACCCATCGCTAATGGGCGAACACCATCTCGTCTCAGCCATACATCAGCTCCTCGAGACCGTGACTCCGATGCTATCAGCCTGAGGTCTGTTGCCGCCTCGGCAAAATCAACCATTTCCAAGATCTCACAATCCGCAAGGAATAGCCGCCCGGGCAGTCCAGCTGGTAAACACTCTTCCAATGGGACCGCCAGCATATTGAATGGCGCACCACTGACGAGCAAGGGTATGGCTGTACCAAGCACAGTCAAACCCAGACAACGGAAGGCTGCCGAGCGGTGGTGGCGCATCAGTGATGAGAAGATTAAGGAGGCAAGGACAAGTGAGGTGTTGGGCATGCAGAGAGAGGTTTACCTCTTGTTCTACGAGTTGGAGCGAGATGAACCGGTGTCAACTGAGTCGTAGGAGGATTCCGGGTTGCGCCCATTTCCAACCGGGAGCTTGCAGTGCAATCCCATGTCTCGAGTGGTCGACGTGGACCATAATGACTGGAGTAGAGAGTCCGAATTCCTGCATAAAGTACAAGCACGATGCGCTGATTGGTGGTGGAACTTCAGGGACTGGTGGTTCATGGTCTGGAGATGCATCAGATGCCATGCTACTGAAAGGTGGGATCAGCATATGGGTTACTATCACCGCTACGACTTCTTCGGCTCGACATCCGGGACTCCTGCAGACTCAGAGGCTGGTGATCGCTCACACGAGTTTTGGCGTGTGGACAGTGAGTATAGGGGCCGGCAACCGTATGGCGGGCTGTTCGAACCTAAATTTGATGGGCTCTTCTTCTGTGTTGCATTTTGACTCGATATGAGTTGGGCGAAAGGCATGTAGCGGCGTTCGTGTCATTAATTTCGGATTGGTTTACGGCGGCATCGTGGAAGCAGCGTTCGAAAGAGCATCAACAGGATATGTCGGCGAAGAGGCTTGGACTAGGCTAGAGCAATCATCCATATATGATGGGTGAGGCTCTTAGACGAAGACGCTTCGGGTAGAGAGGTACTGTGTAGAGTCGGGACGGGCCACGCAATTACACGGCTCCGAAAATCTAGAGAAGGCTACTTCCGAAAGTGTTCCTAAACAGCGACTAACATAAGTAGACAAGAACCAGTGCCAAGAAATACCACATCCTGAGCTGCGTTGCCTTCGTCGTGACGCCGCATCACCACACGGCACGAGGTCTGTGGTACAACGGAAAACCGGCGGTGTCTTTCGAGGGCTTCGCAAGGTCATGATTGCGCAGTCACCGAAAGGCCGCTTATACCCTGGGCCAACGATGCGCATTCCCGCTTATATGACATCTCAACCACCACCTAAGTAGTCTATTCATCTCGTGAAGCATCTATCAAACCCTAAATACCTACCTACCACACAGAATGCATTACTCGTATGCTATCGTAGACGGAGTGGTTGGTAAGGCCCGCCGGCATTCGAATTGTGTGAACCTTCCTTCCGCATGTTCCCGTACCTGGCAAGGCCTAAGGAAGCTATCCCGGGACCAGATCGGCGGGTCACGGAAAGGACGAGGGGAAGCTTCTCGGTAACTGAAAGCACCATGACGACTTAAGTATGAGCCCAATCCCGACCCCGACCTTCGAGATGGTCGTCCCTCCTCGCATATAATAACCCAATAAACAAACAAACAAACAAACACACAAACATTTCATTCTCGCCATTCGAAATCCAACTTGGACACCTGAATAGTCTCACTGCCCACCACCTTCTCGTACGACTACGACCCAAAACACTGGTTGGTCTCTTGCATTGCCGCAATCGGGCTCTGAGAACTGTAAGTTGGTTACCTGCTTAGTCTTGCTCTCCTCCCCCCCATGTCTCTACCCCGCCATGTGGGTAGACACCACAGTAGATACCTAGTCACAGCTATGGTACAAAACACCAGAACGGCTGGGCGCAGCATTCTGTTACGCCTATCATTCTTGCCCAGAACGACAAACGCCAAATCATGGCGTCACGTCGGAAATGATTAGGGGACAGCAGCGTTCTCTTGAGTCTGCTGTGAGGTGAGCCGCCTTGTCTCAATCGTACGGCGCTCGCCCAGTAGCACTTGCAGATGCCTACAGACCAAGGGACAACGGCATCCCAGGGAAGCTCGATGCGCCATTTCCATCGCACTCCTCGGCGCGATATAAGTCTCGTCCAGTTTGGGGAGCAATCAACCACCCCCACCATATTCGGCCCTGCTTATTGCCCAGCCTTAAATCTCTGCTTGCTTAGGGGCTTGACAGCTGGCTTGCTATCGATAGCTGCCATATGGCCAAGGAGCAGAGCAGAGCAGAGCAGAGCAGAGCAGAGCAGAGCAGAGCAGAGCAGAGCAGAGCAGAGGGGAAACCCCTCCATTGTTCGTTCGTTCTTTTGTTTTATTTGAAATAAAAACCCGCCAAAAGCTAACACCTTAATCTCCTTGACCTACAGACTTCATACCAATTCCAACGAGAATTCGAGCCTCGATATCCTCTGAATTGCTAGATCGATCACATTTGCCTTCCCGTTTCTTTACGACCTACACTTACGTCTGTCCACGACCTACGAACAGCTCATAATCCAAGTTATACCAACATGGGTGCCCAAGACGTTCTGTCCCGCAAGAGCGGTGTCATTGTCGGTGACGATGTCATGGCCCTCTTCCAATATGCCAGAAAGACAGGTTTTGCTATTCCTGCTATCAACGTCACCTCTTCCTCCACCGTCGTTGCTTCTCTCGAGGCTGCCCGCGATGCCAAGTCCCCCATCATTCTCCAGACGTCGCAAGGTGGTGCGGCCTTCTTCGCCGGAAAGGGTGTAGACAACAAGGACCAAAATGCCTCGGTCCAGGGTTCCGTTGCCGCTGCCCACTACATCCGTGCTATTTCCCCGGCATACGGCGTCCCCGTTGTTCTACACACCGACCACTGCGCCAAGAAGCTTCTTCCGTGGCTGGACGGCATGCTCGACGCCGATGAGAAGTATTTCAAGGAGCACGGCGAGCCCCTCTTCAGCTCTCACATGATCGACCTGTCTGAGGAGCCCGTCGATTGGAACGTTGAGACCACTGCCAACTATCTCAAGCGAGCTGCTCCCATGAAGCAGTGGTTGGAGATGGAAATCGGCATCACTGGTGGTGAGGAGGATGGTGTCAACAACGAGGATGTCGACAACAACTCGCTGTACACGCAACCAGAGGACATCTGGAACATCTACAAGACCCTCGCACCCATCTCCCCCTTCTTCTCCATCGCTGCTGGTTTCGGCAACGTCCACGGTGTCTACAAGCCTGGCAACGTCAAGTTGCACCCGGAGCTCTTGGGCAAGCACCAAGCCTACGTCGGCGAGCAGCTGTCCAAGGACGGCAAGAAGGACGAGAAGCCGGTATTCTTCGTCTTCCACGGTGGCTCCGGCTCCGAGAAGCAGGAGTACCTCGACGCCATTGGTCACGGTGTCGTCAAGGTCAACATGGACACTGATATGCAGTTTGCTTACTGCAGCGGAATCCGAGACTACATGGTCGGCAAGAAGGACTACCTCACCACGGCTGTTGGCAATCCCGACGGTGCCGATAAGCCCAACAAGAAGTACTTCGACCCGCGCGTCTGGGTCCGTGAGGGCGAGAAGACAATGACGAAGCGCGTCGCTGAGGCTCTTAAGGACTTCAACACAGCTGGCACTTTGTAGAGAGGCATCCACGATGGCGCAAGTGCCGCGATTGTTGGCATAGAGAAAGGACAATGGACAACGACTGGGTCACATGTACCTATTCTAGGCAACCCTGTCATTGGAGTTGAGTATGAAATGGATTGAAATGAAAGAAAATTGAACTATTACCATCATAAGACAGCTTCGGTGACGATGAACGTCTGTCTCTGTTGTGTTGTTGTGGTCGTTGGGGGAGATGCTAGGGTGTATGCTGTGAGGAGAGAGCTGGAGCCTTGATCGAGTCAACACGAGGGATCCCGAAGAATCTCTTCGGTAGCGCCTTCAGATGAGCCCGAGATGCAATCTCGTCCTGACGCTCCTGAATGAAGTTGGGCTGCCCAACATCTGTCCTGCGGCCGGTTGTTGGTTGTTTCCGCTCAAAGTCCCAAAACTTTTCCCTCTCCTGCCTTGACGCTACAGCCAGCATGAACTAACAAATGAGACTACGGGGACACAATATAGACTCGCGCTGCACAGAAGCCACCGTCGTTGTTTCGTCAACGCCCATCATGCAGAGGCTTCCTTGGAGGTTGTTAGGGGCCCGTCCACGCATTAGTCAGACACGGTTTCCGCTACAACACTACTATATATAGCCGCGCTGCTTTACGTAGCACAGCCGCCTCGGTTCGAAACCAAACGTCCCAAGATCCCTAGCTGCCGATACATGAATATGAGTAGGATCCGTATGGTGCCTTCGGGCCATGCTGTTGGTGAACTGTTCTAAGCTGTCGACATGGGACTAGTTATAGTCACATGCAGCGGTGTAGTGCAACCCGGGTTGTTCGCTACGACCCATTGATGTCGTTACTAGTTTGTGTCGAAGCTTAGGCCCCGAGTCATCTTTCTCGAAGTTTCCAAGATTAGGCAGTTCCCTGCTAACGTTGGGGGCTGTTGGTATTTGCACCGAAACCCTTGGAGGCAAAGCCGTCGAGGAGACTGCAGAACAAATGGGACTACATACCTACAGGTTATTTTTGGGTTGTGCCTCCGTCCATTACTTAGCTACTTACGCGACCTCCATACTATCAGACGAGCAATACAATCGAACAGGGAGTCGATGCCTCTTCGGGATGATCACCACAAGCCTCATCTCTGCGCTGTTCATTTTCCCCATTCTGGGGGTAACAATCTAACTCTCTCTGCTTCATTGACCACATACTGATATCTTGCCTATACATTGGCCACATATCAATGTCTTGCCTATACATAGACCCATGGAGTAGCGGCGCCAGTCCCGACGTACGGAAATAGGTAAGTTCTCCGGGGAAGTCAATCTGAGCCCTCATGGACCAGCCATTACCCTAAGCGGTCTCGTTCAGGACGTCCAAACCGCCTTCTCGAGATTGATCCAGATGGTGAATTCGAATACGGTGCTGCTGCAAGCAGGGCTGCTGAAGTTGAAGGACGGTTGCTAGACCTGGCTTTAGACAAGCGCCTCGATAAGTCGAGCGCTCTCGTATGCGGAGGACGTTGGACTTCTCGCCCCAGCCAACGATGTTCGCTCTACCATGGATGACTTGAATAACATGCCAGACGCTCATGCTTGCGGGCCCCGGTCCAGGGAGTTGTGCCCCAGTCAGCTGTTTTGGTAACGCTACTATCTGGTGTTGCCAATGTTTGTCCTTGACTTTCCTTGAGACCTGATGAGGAAAAGGACAGAAAACTAACTCCACCTAAAATCATGATTCGATGAGACTTACCGATTATGCCACCATCGCCAAAGTACGTCGGTTATATCATGAGTCATTGTCTTCCATCTCTGCCACCGCATGTGCCGAAAAGACGGAATCCAATCGTGACCTTAGGAACTTGTTGAAGTAAGGCGGCAATCATTCAGTCCATGGATAGTCCCAGTTTGGGGAAGGTAACTATTTGGAGATGTACTCGTATCGTGCACATGTTGATGAGCCAATCACAAATGGCGGCCGAACACATGATCTGACACGGATCCAATCTTTCCGCCCACTCATGGTGGCAGCTGATTCCCATTTGGGCAATTGGCCTTGTCACGCTATATTTCCCTCAACCATGCTGTTCGTAGTTTCAGGCCGTCTGCACGGTGCCTTTTGAGGTATCAAAGATGACAAAGACAACATATTCCCAACCGACTAATTCCCCATTCGGGCTACCTCTAATAAACAATTCTCGGATCCCATCGAGAACCCACCTTTTGGGGCCATTCTAGGAAAACTTACGCCTTGTCCGACCGCGGCTACATGACCCGAGCGAGGCCCATTCGTCGGCTGTATGGGGACGAAGACGGCCGTATCTTGGGCACCGCTTCTTGTGCGTGGTTGGCTGTCACATCATCAACGAAGACCATCTCCGACGTGAGCGGCAGCTGGTTGTGAGCCCTCGTCAACCGGCGCCGCGATATACTGCGCGCAATTCTTCTTTGATGAATATGTGTTCGGGGATGTCTCCTGCAGGCCCGAGAGATGTCACCTCTGGATATACCTCTTCATGTTGAAGGGGATCTGGGACGTCATTCCGCTTTGGGCTGGCGATACAAAGAGTGACTGAGACGGGCAAAACTTGTACTCGACTGGTAGAGGAGAAATACGCAATTACTAGAAAAGATTCGAACCAATCTGGAGTTTTAACTAGTGAAGTAGGGGTCTTGGGCATGGACGTTGAATGGCTTACTTTCTTCGCCGAGTCTTGGTATCGCGTGTCTCTAACCTTCTACGCTAGGTGGCATTCAATACTCCGTTAAGGAGTGCTGCTTGGTCATGGTTGGTATAAAGATCAAGGCATACATCACATCTCCAGTGGGGTATTTGCTGGTAAAGTCACGGGGTTCCAGGTGTTTGCTGTACAGCACTTCTGTATTGGGAGGGTTTACCGAGCTCCTGCGTTGTGTTACTTTGAGAGGCACAGCCCGAAGTTGTCACCAAGGTCAAACTAATCCATGAGGTAATTGGAAGTCCACCTAGAGCACGACTGTCAAACCTGGGATACTCATGCCATTCCATGGTGTAGACCGCCAGCTGCGAATGCCTATTGCTGGGGCAAATGACATAACGCGCTATACGCGTTCAGAACTTCACATTCCAACGGCCGAATTGCCTAGCGATATAGGACATCAGATTCTGGGTTAAAAAATTCTGAAAGCCTCGTTTCGATCCTGAGTTTGGCCTTGACATGTTTGCGATTACCATTTGTCGTTGCTGATTTCTCACTCATATACCGCAGCAAACCGATATAGTGAACCGATCTTGCTTCCTCACCAATTTATTGGTTTAAGAAGTTCTCGTAGATAACAGCGTTATTTGTCTTTCTTAGCATATAGACAGTCAAATGGCATCAGCGACTAGCTTAGTACTACTCCAGGTAGCTTTGCTATATAACTTGGGAAAGGCGTAACTCAAGCTGATTTCTACTAGAGAAACCTTATGTTCCGGATAACCAAGGGCATGGAGGGAACCTTTTGCCGAAGAGCTAGGCCGCAACGAATAGACCCTTTTTGCATACACTGAACTCATATCATTTGCTCTCGAGGAGATGGCGGCTGTCTTAACACTGTTTTTATAGGAAATCTAGGGACTACAAACATTGTTCCTAGGCTACTTAGCAAGACAGTCATGTTCATGTATTTTCTTACAACAGCACCATTGACTGCCCTGGTCGCCGCAGGATCTCCAGGCTGCATCTATTCATCGACATCAGTGCTATTGGCCAATTTCTTCATGTCCTCTCTGCCGTAGTTGTCGCTGTACAGCTTTATCTTCTGCTGAATGGCAGAGTAAGCATCGGATCCGATGACCATCCTCAATGGTGGATCCTTCATGACGGCGAGTTGGTACATAGCCTGAGCTCCCTTCTTCGGCTCCCCTGCCTGTGTTCCGTTGCGCTCGTTCATCATCTTTTGGGCGTCCATGTGATCGTAGGCTGGGTGCTTCTTCTCTGGAAACTTCATTGAGCGTCCTGCCCAGTCGGTCCTGTCGGGCTGTGTTAGATTACTGTTTTCTGTAGTAGACATGGTAGGGGAGATGTACCTGAAACCGCCAGGCTCGATACACGTAAACTTAATGCCCCATTCGGGCTTGACCTCCTTGCTCTATCAATCAAGCAATCAATCAGCATGGACCCTTCGCTCTGTTCAGACCAACCGAGTGCTTACAATGACCTCAGTGAAGCCCTCAACAGCCCACTTGCTGGCGCAGTAGACGCTGAAGAGTGGGACTCCAGTCTGACCTCCAATAGAAGTAACCTGTTGGATGAGTCCTCCACAGGGGCTCTGATCTCGCATGACGCTCATGGCCTTCTTGGTGACCTGAATCAAACCGAAGAAGTTAACCTCCATCTGCGTTCGGCAAGCCTGCTCGTCCAGTTCCTCAAATGGACCGGCGAGGCCGTAGCCGGCGTTGTTGACTACCACATCTATGCGGTTGAATTTCTTCAAGGCCTCGCTGAACGCGCTCTCGATGTCCTCACGCTTTGTCACATCCAGTTTGAGGGGAAGGTAGTTCTGTGAGGTAAATGAGATATCAGTTCTGGTACGTGTGACAAGCCAAAGCAAATGTATGGGGAAGATACCTTCTCATTCGTGTTCTTGAACTTCAGTTGAGCTGGGTTTCTGGCTGTTGCAACGCAGACATCTCCCTTGTCAAGGATTTCTTGAACGAGATGGTTACCGAATCCGGTTGAACAACCAGTGACAAGAAAGACTTTTGGCGACATGCTGACTCTTTGATACGTCTAATTGGATTGGGACCGGAGGCAGAATTCGAAGGGGCGTTCTGTTGCTAATACATATATATAGGTACCTAAGTACTTAAGTAGGTAACAAGCTAACTGAAGCTTTCATGCAACTAGCTCAAGTCTCTGATGTCACCAATGCCGGCGGTTCCGCCATTGAGACGAGACACGGGAGATCATCACATCCTTAACTAATAGGAAAGGTTATCCTATCCATACTACGTTCGTCACTATTGGATGCTGACCGTTTTCTACTCCATCTGTCCCAATCGTGGTACGATACCCGGAGGGAGCTAGGTATTAGCTCCTGTGACGTTGACTCTACGTTGAAAGTTCCCTCTCAGCGTGAGGTACGGCTCCCGAGGGGGGCGATCGCTCAACGTCCTCACCATTTGAAGCAACAGGCATACGAACGGAAGCATACTCCTCAACCTGTAGAACTTACGGCAGTCACGGAGCAGATGTCAATCGGATACTGTTTTCCCGGGCACAATTTCAGCCAGTAGCCGTAGCGTATACTATATGTAATATACTCACGCGGCTTGGTTGAGAACTTCCCCCGAGGCAGACCGAAGAATAGAGCATGCAGTTGCAGATTGCGCAGGGGGGCTCGAAAGGGAGCTGGCTAGGCTGGGTTTCGGGTTTGAAGATAGGCCTGAAGATTGAGGTGACATTGCTTGCCGGGTGGATGGGGCCGGGCGCAGTAGGGTCGAGGAGCTGTGCCACGGGGTATCAGAATTGAATGGCATTTTGGGATGGCTTTCGGTTTCGGGTGGATATTGCTGCATTGTAGAACGACATATTGGGCAGATTCAGGAGCACCGGTGGAGGTGATGTGCTGTCAAGAGACCATGGCGATCTGGTCTGGGAGCGAAGCAGAAGACTTTCGATTGTTTGTCTCCCAGATGTATCAGAGGCTGAGCTATGGCAGATGGTGGGCCGTGACACATGCATCGGAAGTATCCAGACTCGATGTGCTAGTATAAAAATAAAATGTGTATTGAGTCGGGATGACCGAGATGCAACTCTCTTTGTCGAGTGTTTACTGAGGTAGCTAGTGCTGTTGTGTAACCCATATGATTATTAGTCGTCCTGAGGGTCTAGTTCACCATCGGTCCTTGATCGTCATGACTGCCTAGTTATGTTGAGCTTGCTGACATCTATCTCCTGCTTAGTAAGAACATTCAAGGGTAAGGATCGGCTCCGTATACACATTGTTTCACTTGACGGTGGGACATAATCCATGTCTCTCAAATCATAATTATTCATAGATTTTATCTGGCTTCCCTAACCCTTAGCAGCGCCTGCCTTGATGAGCAAGATATCGCCATCCTCCACCACGTAGTCCTTGCCCTTCGTCATGATCTTACCCTTAGCCTTGACTTCACTCTCATCGCCAAGCTCCTTAAGGGTGTTGTAGTTGTAGACCACAGCCTGGATGAAGGTCTTCTCGAAATCTCCGTGGATGACACCAGCCGCTTGCGGAGCCTTGGTTCCATTTCGAATGGTCCATTGTCGGACCTCATCGGTACCAGTGGTGAAGAAACTACCGAGGTTCATGACCTTGCGCATTTGCGTGACGATTTTGGGTAGTGCCGAGTCAATGCCACACTTTTTGCACTCCTCGGCGGCCTCTGCGTCAGTCTCGAATCGGGTCAGACGCTCTTCGAAGGCTACCGAGATGGGTAGGATTGGATCGCCAGCAGCGTGCTCCTTCATCCACTCGGCAATCTTGGGAAGATGCTTGTTCTTTTTGCGAGTGTAGTCCTTCTCAGAAAGGTTGACGAGATACACAACGGGCTTGGCTGACAGGAGAAAGAGGGGATTGATAACCTCGACCTATCATGTCTGGTTAGCCACGGGGTCATAGCCGAATTGCCAGTTACAAAGGTGAGATGGGAATATTGCTGTCAGAGTATGGTTTTTATCTCAGTAGATCCTCTGCGTTGTTTATTGAGGTCTTCGAAGAGCTGGGATTAGTCAGGCGCTATGGCCCTTTGTCATCATAATAGCCATGGGATTTCACATTTCATAGGCGACAAAATGTAGAATCGGCCTCACCTCTTTTGGGGCCCAAGTGCCAGCGCGGACGTCCTTGCCATCATTGAGCCATGCAAGAATCTTCTCGATGGTGTCTTGCTCAGCCCTCGCCTTCTTGAGCTCCAAGCTCTGGCCGCCCATTCGGGTCTTCTTTTTCTGGTTCTCGAGGGCCTTCTCGACGAACTCGATATCCTTCAGTCTCAACTCCTCGGCGATGATGTCCAGATCTCTGCAGGGGTCGACATCACCCTCGACGTGGATGATCTCGGCATCATCGAAGCAACGCACGACCTGGAAGATGGCATCGACGGCGCGGATATGTGATAAGAAAGCATTGCCAAGACCAGCACCGGTAGATGCGCCTCTCGTCAGACCAGCGATATCATAGATGGTCAGGTTGGCCGGCACGCGCGACTTGGGGTTGTACTTTTGGCATAGCCAGTCGTACCGGTCATCGGGCACAATGACACGAGACTCCTCAGGGTCAATGGTGGCGTAGGGGAAGTTCTTCACTCGGCAGTCAGCGCAAGATAATGTGGCAGTTGCGACCGTCTTGACGTACAGCAGGGTTTCCGAGACTGCACTTGGTGATGGCCTGAAACAATGTGGACTTGCCGACGTTGGCCAAACCAACGATGCCACTCTTCAGGTTGTTTCCGGGTCGACCCAGGAGAATCTTCTCCTCTTCCTTTGCCTTCTTGGGAGGCATCTTGGCTTTCCTCTTGTGCGCGTAACTACGATATGTGATGTAGCAGTGGAGTGGAGAGGTGGTGCATCTAGGCACTGAAGTGAGGGCAGCGAGAAAGGCAGAGCTAGCTGCCGTAGGGCGAAAGAGGCGGGTAAAAGAAGCGAAGGGGTTAGGGGAGAGGAGGGAAGACACGGTTGTGGTGGTTGCGTGAAACGTCTTGGCCGGCGTATATTTGCACCAGCCCTCGCTTTGATCGAGTCAAATCTCAGTGAAGAGTTCGTCTACAACCGCCTGTTCAAGACAGGGTATCGCAGAAAAGGATGGGCAGCCGCATGTGAAGCAGAGGGGGGAGCTTCACGTCTTGCCTTGGATGGAGGGGCTATATTCGAAAGGAAGAAAAAGCTTTGCAGATGTGTGGGTATGGGCTATTGTGTCCCAATCAAGTTTCGGCAATGGAAGCGAGGAAGCCGCGCCGGAGTTCGGTGGATTGATCTACCGTTCCCTTACTTTTACTGTGTAGGTATGTACTTAGGTAATTAACGTTAGGTTAGTTAGGTAGGTACCCATTATTAAGTTAGACACTTAGGTACCTACCTAGGTAGGTAGCCAGCCAGGTATTCAGGTGTCGTGTCACCAGGTAACGCTTAGTGCTTCGACACGTAACAGAAGTACGTCACTCCGATCTCCCTCCAGTGAGCCTTGCCAGAAGAAGCCCCGAGGGGATTGGATCCTGTCCCGCATTCAGTTCAGCTCTTGCAACTGAACTGGCCAAGTCCGTTGAGACACGGATCCTGAGGATGAGGATCCTGCATTGTCCAAATCGCACCTTCTTCTTCCTTCTCTAGTCGGCTTCAATTCGTTGCTTGGAGTCTGCAGTCCCTCCATTCATCCCGTATATGCTGTAGTTAGAGAACATTTCGCTTATTCTGCGCGTCTTCCATTCATTCACACGACACGACACGACTACTCCACCATACCTGCTATCGCATCGCATACTAAACCAACCCTTCTCGCCCGACGTACAGCCTCGTCATGTCCGGACCCAAGAAGTCTGGTAGACCGTCCGTCAGCCGGCCCAGCAGAACATCGTCGCATAGGTCGACCTTATCCCTCTCGCGTACTGAAGTTATCATCAATGTCTACGACCTTCTCCCTGTAAGATCAAACCCCACTCCCATCTCACCTCTTCGCATGTCAGTCTTATCTTATGCTAACGAGACATAGCCAGGCCGCCTCTCCTCCGTCCTGTGGACCATAGGTTCCTCTCTCCTACACACCGGCGTCGTAGTAAACAACCGGGAATACGCCTACGGAGGTCATGACCGCGCCAATACGACAGGCGTATACTGGACCTCTCCCCGCACCTCGCCTCCGGGCGGCACATTTCGCACCGAGATTCTGCACGGCTTCACGTTCGCAACGCCTGCCGAGATAGACACCATCATCAGATCAACCTCGGAAGCCTTCCCCGGCACGAGTTACAATCTTCTGACGAAGAACTGCAACCATTTCACGCAGACACTATGCGAGCGTTTGACGGGACGCAGAGGGCCCGGATGGCTGAATCGCGCGGCGCAGATTGGCGTTGCGCTACCGTGTGTGGTGCCTAGGGATTGGATTGAGCCGCCTGATTTTGGGACAGCCGATGGGGAGTTGGTAGAAGAGTCGGAAGACGAGAATGCAGATGAGGGGACCGGCTTCTTGAGGAGGGAGAACAGCTACCAGCGGTCTTTGGACGATCGAGGGGATCATAAAGATCACGGGAGGCGCCGTTCAGAGAGTGGTGCCAAGGGTAAAGGGAAGGGAAAGGCGTCGGCGACAAGGGATTCGAGCGGACGGGCTTTACCTGTTGCCGAGAGGGCTCCGACTGCTGTTGGAGCTTCTTCCTAGGAGACGCAGAATTTAAAGGGGTCTGGAGGGGTGGGGTTGAGGAGTCCGTCGCCTATTAGGAGTAGATCGGGAGTGTGATCATGATGGATTAGGAGAGCGTCCTGTCCTGGTGCGATCTCTCCTAGGAAGTGCCGAGTTGTTTCGATGGCAAGATTGCATATGAGGCGTTTGTGGTCATTTTAAGGGATCAGCGATTGGTTAAGTCTTTCCTGCAATCGATACCAGGTGATTTCCTTTTCCCGAGGTGAGCAAGTTGCATATCAAAGCTGAGCCCTCGCGGTTGAACTGGACTTCTCGGGAAATTTGATGTTTTGTACATATTGTACATACAATGCCGTATGATACATGACGTTTCTACGACGCCAATTTTGACAAATGCTATCCCATCACAACTCCTCAACCCAGGCGTCTAGGCTTCGCACTCCTGGTACCACCAAACTTCAACCTCGTAGCATCACTAACCATGACAATCTTTCCCCGGTACAGCTTGCCCTCATTTCCTAGCAGAACCTTCGTGGCAGCCTCTCGTCCATGTCCAAAACCCCGCAACACAACTTCCATCTTGTGTATCTCTCGGTGCCAACCGCCCTGGTTCAGCTTATCCATGACATAAGCGCACAGCTGGTATGCCGCATCGTAGGTCGCACGCTTCGCCTTGCGGAACCCAATCTGGCCGGCGCTGATGCTGATGATGGCGTTGCGGTCCGGCTTGGTGACCGTGATGTGCGTATTGTGCTTATGCCCGTAGATGTGAAAGTGGAAGGGCTCGTCGCCCCATTTCTGCGGCTGGTCCGGCGAGAGGATGTCCGTGGACGTGGGTTGATTCCGGGCGCGGAGCAGGGTGTCCTGGGCTAACTGTTCGGTTTGCTGGCGCGACCGGGGGGTGCCAGAGGGGGAGAGCGAGGCGCCGAGGTCGCGGAGGCCAAAGGAAGATGAGGGCGAGCTGGTTGTGGAGGGGTTGCGGGAGTTGAGGGAGTCCAGGAGGGATCTCCGGGGCGCTGCTGGCGATTTGCGGGGAGGCTGTGGTGGTGCTTGGGGTGAAGCTTGGTCCGAGGGTCGACGTGATGTTGGTGTTGTCTGTTGTATATCGTCGTCTGCTCTTCGGCAGCAGGTTTGCGAGAAGGAGCGGATGGGGAGGCCAACACTGCCTTGCACCCGAACAGTTTGCGACAAGGAGGTTGCCAGGAGGCGACTGGTTTGTTTGCTCATAATTGATGGGTTCATCGAGGTTTGACCGGGGCGTCCTCGAATTGGTGTCGTTGCAGACAAGGCCTCTACACTCCAGCAGATTGAAGCTCGAAATTTCGAGACGCCGTAGCGCTCGCTGTTCAATGAATTACTACTTAGTAGCATTCCAGGGGTGCTGTGACCAGCTGCTAAGCAGCTGCCGGGCCGGAACGGAACGAATCGGAAGCGGCGAAATGTCCACCCCGTTGATTTTTTATTTTCGGCCGGGGTCCGACCAGTTCACAGTCCAGTCCAGATTCCAGGGTGGCTCGGTCGCAGCTTCAGCAAAAAAAGTTGTCGCCTGTCGCGAAGGAAAAAAGTCGTCGATCGCCGCCTTCATCTTCTCGAGCCTACTCATCCTCCCAAGCTTTCAAGTTTTGGGGGAGACTCACACACCTTTCGCCAACATGATTTTACCACGACAAGTCGCCAGAAGCTCGTCTTCCTCAGCGGCTCTAAGGACGCCTTCACTGGCTTCTTCTTCGTACGGCAGATCACCAGCATATAGGAGGTTACTGTCAAGTCTCAACCAACAAAGTGGAGCTGCCTCCTCATGTCGACTGGCATCTTCTACTTTCACAGTTTTGCGATCGCCTTTCCTCCCAGAAGCAATAGCCACCATACAGTTGCGAGCTCTTCACCAATCTCCAAGATGGTTCCAGGAGCAGCCGCAGCGGGCTCCCAAGACTGCGCCGGAACCCGCAAGTCCCGACGAGCATCCAGAACAAGCAGCTTCTGGCGCAGAGTCCAAGGCCAAAGCCGAGTCGGAGGAGCAACAGAAGAAGGAGGAGGACAGCGAAAAATCAGAAGAGGACAGCAAGAAAAAGGAGAAAAAGGAAGACCTCCCTCCACCTCCACCACATGGCGACAAGACGCCATGGCAAGTCTTCAGGGACACCATGCAGACCGAGTTCAAAGCTTCCAAGGAATGGCATGACTCGACCAAGCAACTTGCCGCTGGCGCCAAGGACTTCGCCGAGAGTGAGTCGGTCCGACGAGCGAGGCAGGCTTACGAGTCCACCACTGGCGCTGTATCCTCAACCGCCGGCAAGGTGCTAAAGACGAGTGCAACTGCCGTTGGTAAGGGCGCTGCTTGGACTTGGGATACTCCGGTCATGAAGGGTGTCCGCAAGGGTGCCAACATAACGGGTGAGGCTCTTGACAAAGCGACCAAGCCCATCAGGGAGACTGAGGCCTACAAAAACGTCAAGGACGTTATCGATGACGGCAGCAGCTCGAGATATGGTGGCTGGGTTGAAAAGGAGGAACGTCGGAAGGCGAGGGAGCTGAGAGCAAAGAATGCAGCCTCCCACGGCAAGCCTGAGGACATGGCTGAGGATCCCAAGTATGCCCATCTTCTCGATCAACGACCGCAGCGAAGACTAACAGTATCGTAGTGCCGGGACGAATGTTACACTTCACAAAGACGCCGCATGGAAAGAGGCATGGAGAGATTTTCGAGACCAGAACAAGTTGGTTCAGGGGCTCTTCAGCGCGAAAACCGTCTACCAAGAATCCGAAAACCCACTCATCTCAACTGCAAGAAGCATTACGGATCGGATCGCTGGCTTCTTCGCCGAGAACGAGACGGCTATGGTCATTAAGAAGTTCCGATCCATGGACCCCAACTTCCAGGTCGAACCATTCCTACAAGAGCTCCGAGAGTATATGCTTCCCGAGGTCCTTGACGCATATGTCAAGGGAGATACCGAAACGCTGAAGGTCTGGCTTTCAGCAGCACAGTACTCGGTATACGAGGCTTTGACGAAACAATATCTCCAAGCTGGCATGAAGTCGGATGGTCGAATTCTCGACATTAGACATGTGGATATCCTAAAAGCCCGCATGTTAGAGCCTGGTGAGATCCCAGTCTTCATCATCACCTGCCGAACTCAAGAAGTCCATGTTTACCGCAACGCCAAAACAAATGAGCTAGCTGCGGGGATGGAGGACAAGGTCCAGCTGGTTACCTACGCCATCGGCATTACGAGAACCCCGGAGGATGTCAACAATCCGGAGACGAGAGGCTGGAGGTTGATCGAGATGCAGAAAGCTGGGCGTGACTATATTTAAGCGGAGGTCGACCGACAGGTGTCATGCGCGCTCCATTCCCTTCCTTGGAAACGACTGATACCACATATGTGTTATAATAAAATGTACAATACGGATGGGGATGTAGACGGATAAAAAGACACAGGCCTAACTGCGACTATCAGCAGTCGGTATCACCACACCACTCTCAGGCATGGCATTGAAGGCGTTCTATAGTGGCGTGGTGCATCATCGATCAACTATATATGTATATATGTATGTGTATGATGAAAAACGGTGGGGCAGTTCGGTGCCATGAGAGCATGGCCAAGTGTTCTGGAATAAGCTATTATTGCTATTGTATTCCTAGCAATGGATGCCACCTGATCGAACATCGTCCATCTGTTCAAACCAAGCACTATTCCTGGGTGTATGTGATTCAACACTGCGTCCCCCAAATCCGATCAAACGGACTTGTCTCAACCAGCTCCCTATCCCCCGTACTTAGCAGCACCTCCCGGAAGCTACGCGATGTGTGAATGTCGGCATTATCACCATTACCCAGACTCCACACCTTGCCTCCCCGATCCCTATTTCCATCCTCGCCGACCACAGGACATGTGAATTTGCACCAGTTCCCACGCCTCACCACGCGCATCCGTTACCGTTACCAGACCGCATCATCGTAGCCCGTGACCTTCCGACCAAGAGCCTTGACATTCCGCGGGTGGCCGGCTTCGAGGATGGCCAGCGCCGAGTCGCAGTCGTTGAACAAGACCGCCTTGTGATGCATCATGTAGTGCTCAGCGGTGTTGTAGATCTTCCGCGGGGAGTCGGACGGGTCGAAGAAGGGGAGAGAGTGGTACCATTGAGAGAGGAAGCCCGTGGTGGGGTGGTTCTCGCGCCAGAAGTAGACGGGTGGGCCGGTAGGGAAAGCGGTGGACGGGGGTATGTCCAGGCTGGGGGGGTGTATAGTGGCGTCGGTGGAGGTGTGCTCATCTTGAGCTCGTGGTTCCGCGCTGGAAACAGGAGGGACTGAAGCCGCAGCTGTAGTACTTTTGGTTGAACTGGACGACACTCCTCGTACGGTAGATGCCGAAGCAACGGACAATCTGGGGGGTTCGCTCTTGCGTGACATGGTTGTGGGTGTGGTGTAAGTGGTTGATGTAGTGAAACTATCCCAATCGGTGCAATTTGTCCAAAGGGGATGGTTTTCCTGAATAAGGACACACGACGAGTGCAATTGATACCATCATCGGCATGTGATTGATTTACTACCTACGCACCTTATTATGGCAACGCGGACGAAGGGAAGAAACGCTCTGGGAACCTCAGTCATTCGGCAAGCGTGAAGTCACGGCCGGTTGTGGTGTCACAGTAAGGCACACGAAGATCAATCTCTAAAAGCCACCCTTGGTCATGTAGGTCTCACATAATTCGTAATGAACAATCAGATTTCAAGTCTGAGATACCCCGAATAACTCCAAGCTGGTAGAGATCTCCAACGTCGCATCCGGGGTTTGCGGGGAAGACTCTGGGGAATGCAGGTACGGGACGGGACGACTCCGCATAGGGCGGGCACGGCGGCAGACGCGGCGGCGGTTCATGTCTCGTTCTGGGGATCAGGTCTTTCTTCAGTTACTTACACTAGGTACTTAAGTACACACAGTGGTGGAGTGGTGATTGAATGGCAATACTTGTCAACTCATGTTTTGATCGCCATAAGTTTTCACACGTCCTTTGTACAGACGGCCGAAATATCACCCCGGATCACAGGTGGTAATGCACTACACAGTACACAGTACGCCCAAGTTACATCCTGAAGAGTCGGTTACAGCCGGTGGCCTATCAACGGTACGATGTTGGGAAGCATCGAGACTCGCCTTTGGATTCTAGGCAACAGTTCTGCGTACCTCCAACCTACCTAGGTACTACCTAGATACCTACCTTAGCTTACTTAGTAGGTAGGTAGGTAGGTAGGTAGGTAGGTATGTGTCAATGGAACTCAATTCTGAACGTGATGACGTTGGTGGTTGAATGACGTATTCCCCGGTCAATCCGCCTCTTGGTCGAAGCGCGGCGCCCAACAGTGTCTGTCCGTGAATCATCGAAACAAGTTAGGCACTCAATGCAATTGTAAACTGCGTCTAAAGTCAGTACCTAGTTTACAACTTGATTCCATCATTCCGCTTATTTCAAGTCCCTCCTTTCACAAGATTCCATCCATATTACACATTCATCAACCGGCTACGCTACGACGATGTATCTCCCGACGGCCCAAAGTGTCCTCACAGCAGGCCTTGCCCTTACAGGCACCTTAAATAAGCGTAGGCCACTCTCTTCCTCGATCCCCTTCTCCTACCTTGCTCAGATCCTCTTCTTATGTGTCACAGTACCATAGACTAACAAACTTCTAGTATCTACGGTCGCCGAGGGCGAAGTCTTGGACTATGCAGTAGAGAAATGTCTCGACGGCGACGGCAACACGCGGTGCTCCAAACCATTCCTTGTCACCAAGTCGTCGTGCTACAACATCGAGTGGAGCACCGAGGGGACACTGACGCACACTACGGTTGAAGTGCGCGATGCTGGGTCCGATGAGCTGGTTTATTACCGGGACACCAATGGAGACTGGACTCCCGAGAAGGGGGAGGTGAGTAAACAGATACGTACTGTTGACGGACGTATGTTAACTGAGCTTTGTGATACAGCTAGTATATTTGGACTTCAAGCCTAAGGTCTACAATACGGGAAACGATACAGTCGAGTACAAGGTTACCACTTGTAAGTAGATGACGATATGTTGGCAGTTTGAGGACCAGAGGCGTTTGGAATGGCATTGCGTTGTATGTTGGTTCACTACGAGTAAATGGTACGTTCTTGCAGGACTGCACTGTATTTTTCACAATAAACCATGGGTTAGAGACGATGTGGGTTTAAGTCGAAGATTATAGCAATGACCTCAGGTCATACTAAAGTAGCTCCGGCCACGGCTTCATAATGTCAAGCTTCTCTTAATACATGCCTTGACATATGGTTTATCACCACAAAAACTAAAGCGGCAGTAGCTGTATCTTTGCAGGAAACGGATTTGTGAATGACCCACGAAGACATTTAGACTATCTATCGAACTGACATAAGTTTGCGGGGTGCTGTCACTTTGAGAGTGCGAAATTCAAAGAAGGTTCGCGGACGGATATCCCCCTTGAGCCACACTTATGATAGTACTATACTGAAGCCGTCGATGATTATCAGTGGCTTTGTCGCTACTGCAACATACTTGCCAATATAGGAGCTGGCTGAGGACGCGATATTTGCGTTGAAACAACCTCTTTATTAGCTAGATGTTAACCTTGCACACTTTATTGATTTCCGATTCAGATGCAGAATAGTCACTCTTAATGAGAACAAGATTGGACTGTAGTATCACGATTCAAGTGTTGTGATACCTGTACTCTGGCCTCAAGTATCGTATATAAAAGCTAGTGAACCCAATATCCCTTTACCCCCAAATAAGTACAATAAAGAGCAAAGATCCTGTTATCAGAGTACTTCACCCTGGTCCACGTTACGATACTACCATCGACTAGAAACCAGCTTTATCGCATATCGTTACTCCTTCACCTCACGATAACCCCGAATCCCCACTCTCCCCGGCCCTCAGAAGTGGCCACGATGAGTAACTCATATATTACCTTGCACAACCGCGTTCCCGAGAGTATTCCCTCATTCCTCGAGGACGCACCCAAGACCCATGCTTCCCCTTCCAGTAGCTTCATCGCCGGCCACCCTAGACGACTGCACACTTACACTTTCATCATCGACAGCAATTGGTCCAGAAACACCATAATTCATCATCGAAGTCCGCGACGCCCAATACACCAAGACTCCACCGCGGCACGTCAACATCCTACTCTCGCCCCTGCTAGAAGCGGGTGACACCGGCGATCTTATAGCTACTCTTCGGTAACAACGAGGAGGTTCTCGGTGATGTCATTATCGGGGCCAATGGAGATCCAATGCTGGCTCTCGACTTGAAGGTCGGTATCTATTCCTCAACGGAAGATTTCGAGGGTCTCATGGGAGATGCGGATCTGGGTTTGGAGGCGTTCGTGAAGGTGCATGCGGAAGCTGCTACGGGACAGGAGTTGATGGTTATAGCGAGTAGAAGACCTTCGGAGATAGGTAGACAGAGCCGAGAGTTGGGGCAGAGTAGGGATATGTGGTGAACCGGGCGAGCTCTACAGGCTTATTGACGGAGTGTTACAGCACAAGAGTGTGAATTGCAGATATAAGTGTGAATGTGATATATGATATATCATATTAAGTGGGACAGATAATGTATCAACCTAAACTTTCTCTTCCGAGGCAAGTACGGAAAAGCCAATACCGTCTAATGCACTTCATAGAATACCAACTCGGAACGGAACCAACCAACCAACCCCCCCCCCACATCCATTGCTATCAACTTTGTGACGCGGCATAAACGCCAATAAGGGTGCCATTAGCAAAAGGTTTGTGTCTGTGTCTATTCAACACGGAACGTTGTCGACACTGCGGGCGTGTTTGCGGGCCCCACTCACTGTCAGATGACGAAGGTTGCCCGGTCTGTATGATGTGTTTATCGAGTACTTTGCCCGAGCGGTCGTCCGGTATCAGAGGTTATATAGTAGTGTTATGTTATCAAGAGCCTGGTCTATGGATAACCACTTGGCTTAAATTTACTTGAAGTGAAGAGTTTCCGTCTTCGACAATAGTCCAAGTGCTGGGGCATCATAACTTATACACGTTTCATGAGGTTTTAGGCGATTTGACTCTTAACTCGATATTCCTTTGTAGATTGCGCACGAGAGATTATAGGTATAAAGATAGGTTGCCGTCAGTGGTCACTGTTTCCCTTGCTAGTAACTTATGGACGTTTCCGTTCAACCTGCCCGACCCTAGAACTACACTGCCTGTGGCAGGCCCTAACTCCGAAAATCATTTATTCGCCGCATTTATCCTTTCGGCTTTTATTTGGCCTGGATGCCAGCGATGTCGGGTATCATCACCACTCTTATAAGCTGTACAATGTATTCCCTCGGCAGCAACAGTAATTGGGGGTTTCATGCAACGTCCCAGCCGTGCTTTCTTATTGTACTTGCATCATTCCCTCCACTCCATTGCCAATGCCTCGGTTGTCCAGTTGTGCTTCCAGATACGTCACAGCGGCTGTTGCTGTTCGCGAGTATGTCA
Source organism: Xylariales sp. AK1849 (assembly GCA_022432505.1). Taxonomy (NCBI): domain Eukaryota; kingdom Fungi; phylum Ascomycota; class Sordariomycetes; order Xylariales; species Xylariales sp. AK1849. The sequence continues at coordinate 162,277 of JAJKKH010000008.1, forward strand.
GTATAAGCACACAGATGACACAAATGCCACGATGAAATGAAATAGCCTACCAGCAATTATGGGAATCAAAAGCGGGAGTATTTTAGGACCACCCTTCAGTCTCGAAGCTCTGGGTAGACCGCAGTATATACCAGTCGGTGCTGGCGAGTAAACGGCGGCGACGGCCGCGCGTGGCTGACGAGACGAGAAGTTCAGGGCGTCAGGACTGAAGAGAGTCCTGTATCGTCTGGCGTGGTAAGATGGACTACTCATAGTAATTCTGTTGTAATAAAAGATGTTTTTGTGTTGGCACTTGAATGCGGTACTCGATGATGGATTTGGTTCTTACAGCTTTCAACGACTCATCGACATCGAGTTTAAATAACAGTCATTCAACGGTCTGTGACACGTAGGATGACAGCTGACCGCTTTGATACAAGTGGCCCAATAACTTTCGAAACTTTCCTTGTTGTGCCATTGCCGGTTGCGCGTGCGACATTGCATTGATGTTGTGGGCTGATGGTAGTTCGATTATCGGCCGACTCCGCGAGGCGGTCCGGAGGATAAACCCCAGACCCGGGGAACGCAGGTCATCTGCTGCTGGCAAACCCGGCTGATTACGACTACCAATCGAAATATGTTCGTCTGATTTGTTAGCTTGATCTTAACAACACCAGTTGCTCCCGAAGGGGTGCGGAGTCAATTGCTTGTGTCTCGTAGCCTTTCCGATGCGTTTTCGCCAAGCAGCCCCCTGAATGGAACAATATCTGGCCTCGGTATCAAGTAGGCGACCGAGCAAGCGCAGGGTTTCTAGTTGAGTAGCCAGTCACACTGCAAACTTTCAAACAAGTTGTCTCACAGCTGATGAAGTCCTGTTGGACTGACATGTCGTTCTACGTCTCCAATGACTACTACCCAGTAAGGCTTTCTAGGAAGGAATAGCACCATATTTTCTTCTTGTGAATAATTTCCCTATCTCGAAGACTGAATGCTTTTCACCTATTCCGAGGCCACAGCAGAGGAGCAGGAGTGCGGCACAATTGATCTGTGTGCCAAATGACAGCCTCCTTGCTCATCAGTTTGAGGAGTTGAGACATACTCGTGAATCTCCCAAGAGTCTCAGCACTCTGAGTTATTGGATCAAGAGGCTCGACACATCTAAGTCCCAACCAGTCATCATACTAACGGTATGTGAGTGCTGAATATAACGCAATGATTTGGCAGGAGTTGCTGAGGAGCTTACGGAACACTCTGACGTATGATCTTGTTCCTCTGATGCATGCTAGACCGTATCCACGCACGCTGCCTTCCCCTCAGCGTTGTTCGAATTCAAAGGCCGCAACACAGTAACTTAGCTGCCCACAGTGAAGCAAGCCGAGACACTTTACGCCCGCTACTCTTGTTGTCGACATCGGGGCCCAACGCCAGGACCATGGTATACGAGCATGACGCCCAGCAGACAAATCCCTCCAGTCGTTAACGCATTTCTTCGACAACCACGCCTCATTCGCTCCATCATGACCCACGGTCACGTAGGTACCGTCATCACGGCTAAGTGAAGTCCACGGAAACAGCCCCTCTTATCGTTGACGAAGCAAAGCTCGCCTTCGCGGCATCAACCGTTGTCCCAGAAGCCGTTTCCATCGATACATTTGGGCCATAGCTCAGTATGCGTCCCGCACGTGTTGCTGGCAAGTGATGAAACATGACCTTGAAGTTCTTGTCACGATGGCTACAGCCGCATAGCATGGATGATTCGCCAATCGAGCCTGAATTTTGGAAGTCAGAAAATGGACAGAAGGATCTCGCACTATAATTTTAGTGTAGATCCACCAAGCTTACTCTGCATAATTGGGGAATTGAGCGCGATTTCTGATTGGCCAATTGGTACGAGACAGATAGGTCCTCTTATTGCCGTCTATATCTAGCCAATCACGTCTTCTTCCAAACTTCTGAGTACTCGGAAACAGTTTGACAAGCACATGCGGCGTAGATACCTGATCTAGGTCGAGCTTAGTCCGCTAGACGCAGGACTTCCGTGAGGAATTGCGATCCTTCCTCGTTCAATAGCCAACCTTGGGACATGCGCTAACCTAAATCAACGGCCCTAGATGAGCAGTAACTATCGATGGAGTTGCTCTTAAGGAAGCTTGTCGCCCGTCATATTCTAAAGCTCCTACTTTCAAGATCATGGCTTTTTCGGATTACGATTAGCTAGAATATTCAATCAAATAAACCTCCCACGAACTTAATAGCCATGCCACGAATCATAGATACACTGCCAGCACCGGCACACATCCGCGAAAAGAAGTTGATAGTAACAAGCAAGAGTCGGTATGAGCGAGATCATCTTCCCAACCACGGGTACACGGATTCCCATGCTTACCCACGTTTCATGCTGTAGGACAGGCACTTTCTCGCTATATCAAGCACTGAAGATGCTAGGTTATCGTCCTTACCACATGTACGAAGTGGTCAATGGCGGTACAACGCACATGTTGATTCTCGAAGAAGCCATGAGAGCCAAGTACTACGGTAACGGCAAACCGTACGGGAAGGCCGAATTCGATAAGTGGTTCGCGGACTTTGATGTACGGTTATTTGACGGCAGTCGAAAAGCCAGAGCACCAACTAATTCGTTAATTTTATCTCGTGTAGTCCATCATTGAGATGACACCGTTCTTCCTGGAGGAGCTTGTTGCATGCTACCCAAGCGCGCAATTCATGCACATGGAGCGAGATGTCGATACCTGGTACCGCTCAATGGACAACACAGGTGGTCCGATGTTTAAGGCGGTAGATCAGTTTCCGTTGAGGCAGATGCGACGGATCGATGATTTCGTAGACAAGTTCTGCTCACTGCACTTGACGCTTGAGCATATATGGTGCCACGACAAGTCTTGGGAGGAAGGCGAGGAGTTCTGCAAGCAGGACTATTTGACGACGTGAGACCCCCTCCTGTTCTGGCACTGATAATGACGCGAGGACCACCCCTGACTGATCTTGTCCGCACCAGAAATCGGAGCGTAAGAGAGCTCATTCCTCAAAACAGGTTGGCCGTATTCAAACTTGAGGATGGCTTCGGCTGGGAGGAAGTTTGCTCCGTTCTGAAGAAGCCCATCCCTGACGAGCCATACCCAAGGGGAAACGCGCCTGATGAGTTTCATAAGTTGGCGAAAGAAATATTGGCGCCTGGATTCATGAAGCAGGGGCGCTTGTTGTCGCCACAATCTTGATTCCGGTTCTTGGGGTTGGTGTATGGTATTATAGAAACAGGAGGTAGAGTACTAAGAGTGGTCCATTGTGTAGATTGATCATCCCGGAGAAATAAATTGGGATAACAACAAAGAGACAGCTAGATTGTCTTGAGAGCCTGATGGCTGGTATCTGCTTATGGAGCTACGTAGGTACTCATAGGTACTCATGCGTACATAGAAGTTATCACAAGTGAAACAAGCCAACTTTCTGTGCAAAGAGGGGGGAGGTCAGCAATATCCACTAGATGTGTCCCCATCTGACATCAATGCTCCAATTCTACGATGATCAGCCGTAGGGCTGCATGATTCACATCCTTCCGGCTTTCCAGTTGCGGATGCATTCGGTTTGGCTCTAACCCCGATTGCTGCATGATAAGCTATCTTAGCTGACAGCACCTTAGCTCTGACAGCCTCGATCAACACAATCTGCGAGCAACCGGCACTGTCAGACATCAGGTCAACTCGAATGAAGCAATGGCGGGGGATCGGATTCCAGAAAACCTCAAGCAACGTTTGAAGGCGTCCTACGATGCCATCGCGCCGAAGTACAATTCATGGACCACTCCGAATTCGCAGCAACGTTTGCACTATCTGAATAAGCTGCTCTCATTGCTTCAGCGTACGGATGCGTCGCATAATGTCTCGATGCTCGAACTGGGCTGTGGATGCGGGCTTCCAGTGACCCAGCAGCTTCTCAGCTCTGTCAACTTCCATGTGACCGCCAACGACCTTTCTAGTGCTCAAATTGCAGCGGCTAAGGAGAACTTGACATCAGACGATGTTGGTGGACGCCTCCAGCTGGTTGAAGGCGATATGGCAGGTCTCTCATTTCCTGAGGAATCGTTTGACGCCGCAATTGGGATGTACAGTCTGATCCACCTCCCTCGTGTTGAGCAGGAAGAACTCATTGGGAAGATCATGGGATGGTTGAAGCCTGGCGGGTATTTCCTCGCGAACTTCAGCGAGGAGGCTACCGATGGTGTTGTATTTGAGAAATGGCTTGACGAGAAGGGATGGGTTTACTGGAGTGGATTTGGGGCCGAGACAACTGTGGAGAAGATCAAGGAGGCCGGCTTTGAGGTTGTACTAAACGAAGTTGCAAAAGATGCCGTTGATGCCTCTTTTCTTTGGGTTATCGCAAAGAAGGCTGACCGGCTTGAGTAACAGATGGCTGCCATGCTTCCACCACGATTATGTGCTTCGTGGCACCACTCACAGAGGGGAAACCTGGAAGTCGTGGACTCAAGATTGCAATGATCACACCTTGCTCTTGTTCACTTGATTGCCTTGAACAGCCTTTGGCTCAAAGCTATGACTAGAGTGTTTGCTTAACGCCGACATAGTTATCGGGGATTCCTTTAAGAATCTTGGTGTCTTCTCTCTGATGCTGTAGATCACCAGGTACGATCCTGACGCATCTACCCCGTCTTCCTAAATAGCCCTCCAAACCAGCAGGTAACCCCAATCCACTTTCGACTTCTCGGCCCCAACATCTCAACCAACTTCTCACTAACATCCCTCTCACGAATCCCCTCCTCTTCTTCAACGGTCAACCCCCACTTCGCCGCCTCGGCTACCGCATCCGCAACCGTATGTGCATAGCTCGTCGGTCTGATCTTCTCCCCCGTCTGCGTGTCTACGAACCCAGCTTGGCTGATGGACCCCATGTGCGCATGCATGTTTGTAAGGAGTAATACACCGCCCGACTTCAGCATTCGAGAGACATGAGAAAAGAAGATGGAGAGTGGGATATGCTCAATTACCAGGGTGCTTATTATGCCATCTGCCTCTGCCGCAATAGCCGGTGGGCAGGGAGAGGTCAGCAGGTCGAAGACTTCGAGGTGCAGATCTCGGACTGAAGAAGTTCCTGGTCGGTCTTTGAGTTCATTCAGCCGCTGGTGTGCGACTGCGAGCATACCGGAGCTCGCGTCTAGGGCTACGATTTGCGCTTCACCAATGGCAAGAAGAAGCGCGGTGTTCCTCCCTGTGCCACATCCTAGATCTACCAGTTTCCATGGTCTGGCGCTCTCTATCGAGGCTTCGAAGTGTGGTAGCAGTTGTTTCATCTCGATATTATCCAATGCTTGGAGGAAGTTGCCGTCTGTGTCGTACACCGCTGCCCAGCGGTCATACGCAACCTTTGTAGGGAGGTATCTGATGGTCGAAAAGGGGGGGTCGGTGGACGTCATAATGGCTTTTCAAAATCTCCGTTAAAGTAGAAAAACTTGACTTTAAGGATGGATACCTAGATATACCTTTGAAGTATATCGGCAACTTATCATTATGACTCGTAGATAGTGAACGCCTGCCATTCGTGTCCCGCCCTCAAAGATTAGTGAGTCATCGGCATCTACCTAATGAATGGCGCAGTGATACGACATAAACTGACTGCATGATTGAATGTTGGCATTGAACAACCTCGTACCTTCCCGAATTGATACTAGGTAGATACCCCGTAGACAGGAAGGTATTTACGCCGCGCAAGATTTCAAGGTTGTCCCATGCCATCATCTCTGGTTCTGGATTTTCATGATATGAATAATTGCGCAGTTTGTCTCTGCTCCCTGCCTACCTACCTAGGTAGGTACTTACTTTCTTGGTAGGAGGGAGTCTTTAAGTTCATACCAGAGAAGTCTAAAATCGGATGCCTGCTATGAGGCACGGGCCATGAACTTACTAGATATGGATCAGCATCGGCTCGGTTCGTTCCAACTCCTTCTTAAACCACAGACCATCGAAGGCAACTTGGGGGGCCCGTGGATCATTGAGAGTGCAGACAAAACTTCGTTATCGGAGATGAACCACTTTATCATTACTCTTGGAACGTCTACATTCCTAACACCGCTTCCCTAGCGCAGCGAAGCGACCGACAAGCCACCAAGTTAGTCAGTCAGCCAGTCGTCCTTAGCTTACCTGCAGCATACACCTACGAATACGAAAGCGCACAAAACTATCGCATCGAACGCCCAGTCAAGATGGCAGGCCCGGAGGACATGGCCAATGGGCCCAGTACGACTCCGGAAGATCACGCGACTATCAACAACTCACCGTTGCCAAGCCTCCGTGCGTCACTGGCAACGGAAGGGGATTGTAAACCACGTAAAAGCATCCTCAAGAAGCCCAACCAACCATCTCCTACCAAGACTGTAGCATTCAGGGAGGCACCTGCGTCCGACATCGTTACCGGTGAACCGTTCGCTCAAAGTACTATGACTACAAAGGAGTACAGGGCATGGTGGCACGAAGAGCATAAACGCACAGGAAGCCGGCAAGAGAGAACGCCAGAACAGCGACGCCGTCGCAAAGACCGCGACCGCAGACGGCGCAGACAGCTCCAGTTGGCGGAATGGCGTGTGGTTGTACATCGGTTTGCTGCGACTTGGACAGAGGAGCAACGAGAACGGGATAGGCAAGAGCGAGATCCAAGGAGAGTTGAGTGGCGGAGGATCATCGAGGAATTTGCTAGACAGCATGGCAGATGAGGTTGACGATATCAAGAGGTCTAGCATTCCAGCCAGGCAGTTTTAGCAGGGAATCTCGGCGATGGACATAGAAGTGCGCTATACGGCGCAAGCAGGACGATGGGAGAATAGAGATGATACCCTACCTCGCGTTGCAGGATTTTGCAGGCAACAAGAAGCAACGAAACTAGAGACTGGGAACCAAAGACGACCTTTTGATGGTTATATTAGTTTTTCAGATAAAGGAAATATAAGGAGTTGCGTCGTGATAACTCAACTCATCGTTTCTGGTCTTGCTCGTTTTTGGTGTGGACGTCTGCTTTCCGTTTGCGTCTCTTACCGCCACACAATTCCCTGTGACATCTTCAAAATCGGAAAACCTGAGACAAGATGGCAGCTAACCGCGCATTGATATGGATTGACTGCGAGGTAAGAACAGGCATCGGATCCACGAAGATGGCTTCGACTGATACAATTGTAGATGACGGGCCTAGATCCCGACCGCGAAGAGATAATTGAGATCTTCTGCATCATCACTACCGGCACCCTGGAAGTCATCGACCCAGCGGGCTGGGGAACCGTAGTTCACCAACCCAAAGAGCGAATGGACCAGATGGACGACTGGTGCACTCGCACGCACGAGAAGAGCGGTCTGACGGCCGCCGTGCTGGCATCCAGCGTGACACGCGAGCAGGCGGCCGGCGAACTTCTTGCGTATATCAAGCAGCACGTCCCGGAGAGAGGCGCGCTGCTTGCCGGTAACAGTGTGCATGCGGACCGCGCGTTCCTTAGGAAGGAGCCGTATAAGAAGGTCGTGGATTACATGCATCATCGATTACTGGATGTCAGTAGTCTGAAGGAGGCCGCGAGACGTTGGTGTCCCGGGGAGGTCATTGCAAAGGCACCCGCAAAACAGGGTTTGCATCAGGCCAGGGAGGATATCTTGGAGAGTATCGAAGAGGCTAGGTATTACAAGGAGGCTATCTTTCAGCAGAGTACGGACAAAGATGCGAAAGGGCAGCAATCTTGAGTGTCATTCCACCTCGGCAGTATCGCCATTTCTAGACCATAACTGGTCCCTGGATGGCTTACTGGAGACGGGGTCTATAGGGGCTGAACAGAGTCAATAGTCGGCCCACGATAGCCCGTGAATTCACGGTGTTCTCGTTCCGAAGTATTATTGCCACGATGCATTCAACCCGAAAGGCCATGGACCTGCGCCCGATAAGCAGTGAGTGAAGGCGGTGTTCAGTCCTCCAATACAGTATATATGAAGCCAAGTTTGCATCACTGCCAGACGAGGGTGTTTTCGCGGAAATCCTCGCCGCCACGCGCATGGAATGAGGTCACTCCACATTGTCTCTGCTCGTAACCCCCACCATCTCAGCCCGACTATTTTGAAGCTTCCCCGAAGATTCATTCTCGCCGCCTTTAGACACAGTCGCTATCTTCCCTCAATTGAAAATTCAGACCTCTTCTTAATATCAGTTACCATACGCTACATCTACAATGAGTGTCAAGACAGTTGAGTTCAAATCCTTCACTGACCAGAAGCCCGGAACGTATGTTGTACTCTCTCGTTAGCTACCCCGCCATCGCCGTTACTCGCACCAAATCGCCCCCAGACTGTGGAAAGCGTCTACATGGGGTCATGATGGGACTAATACTTGAGAGTATTGAAACTGATGATTGCATAGCTCGGGTCTTCGGAAGAAGGTCAAGGTCTTTCAACAACCCAACTACAGTGAATCGTTTGTGACGAGCATCTTGCTGTCCATCCCAGAGGGTGCTGAGGGTCGGTAGTTCCAAGAGGGAATCTTCTTGTCCCTGAGGCTAACCACATGGTGATAGGGTCATTTCTAGTTGTTGCCGGCGATGGCAGATACTGGAACCCAGAAGTGATCCAATTGATCGCCAAGATTGGTGCTGCGTACGGTGTCAAGAAGCTCTTGATCGGCCAGAACGGCATTCTGTCAACGCCAGCTGCCAGTTTTGTCATCCGGAAGCGAAAGGCAACCGGTGGCATCCTCCTCACTGCCAGTCATAACCCCGGTGGTATGTATGGAAGCTAGCCTGGCCGATGGGAAACCAATGGCTAACGAGCATGTTGATAGGCCCCACGCAAGACTTCGGTATCAAGTACAACTTGGCGAACGGTGGCCCCGCCCCGGAGAGCGTGACGAACAAGATCTACGAAGCCTCCAAGACCCTTACATCTTACAAGATCACAGACCTTCCCGACATCGACATCACTACCGTTGGCACCAAGACCTATGGCAACCTTGAGGTGGAGATCGTCGACAGTACCGCTGATTATATGCAGATGTTGAAGGACATCTTTGACTTTCCTCTGATCAAGAAGTTCTTTGCAGAAAACTCAGACTTTAAGGTCCTCTTCGACGGTCTGCACGGTGTCACGGGTCCATACGGAAAGGCCATCTTCGAGAAAGAGCTGGGTTTGGCCGGTTCAACGCAAAACTGCATTCCTTCGCCGGACTTCAATGGTGGACACCCAGACCCCAACCTTGTATATGCCCACTCCTTAGTAGAGAAGGTTGACAAGGACAACATCCCCTTCGGTGCTGCCTCAGATGGCGATGGCGACCGAAACATGATATACGGTGCCGGCGCTTTCGTCTCGCCTGGTGACAGTTTGGCCATCATTGCCCACCACGCCGAGTTGATCCCCTACTTCAAAAAGCAAGGTGTCTACGGTCTTGCCCGCAGTATGCCCACATCTGGCGCTGTCGACCTCGTCGCCAAGAAGCAGGGTCTGAACTGCTACGAGGTACCCACCGGTTGGAAGTTCTTCTGTGCTCTCTTCGATGCCGACAAGTTGAGTATATGTGGCGAGGAGAGTTTCGGCACTGGAAGCAATCACGTCCGTGAGAAAGATGGTCTATGGGCAGTCGTTGCATGGCTTAACATCATCGCCGGCCTTGGTGAAGCCCACCCTGACACGAAGCCCAGCATCAAGCAGATCCAGAAGGACTTCTGGGGCACATACGGACGAACTTTCTTCACCCGCTACGATTACGAGAATGTTGACTCTGACGGTGCTAACAAAGTGGTCGGCGTACTGGACGACCTGGTAAAAGACTCCAAGTTTATTGGCAGCAAGATTGGAGGTGAGCTCAAATCTATCTTCCAGCAAGTTGCACATACTAACCTGGTGTAGACCGCACGGTTACCGATGCTGGCAACTTCTCGTACACCGACCTTGACGGTTCCGTTTCGTCTAACCAAGGTCTCTATGCCAAATTTTCAAGTGGCAGCCGCATCGTCGTCCGACTTTCAGGCACCGGTTCTTCAGGCGCAACAATTCGTCTATACATCGAGCAGTATACTGACGACAAGTCAAAGTACGAGCTAGATGCTCAGGACTTCCTCAAGCCTGAAATCAAGTTCGCGACCGACTTGCTCAAATTCAAGGAATTCGTCGGACGTGACGAGCCGGATGTTAAGACGTAAAGGGGCTTTTAGTGTAGATGAGTTGCCAGCGACATCAAAATGAACCCTTGATAAGAAAAAACATAACCTTTTCCGATATTCTTCATTTCTAAATCTTGCGGTTCCTTGATTTGCTCCTTGAATGAGGTTCGAGAGGAATAGGGTTCGCCTACCTGCGTGAGATGTACACCGCAATTGATTGGCGCACAGCTAGCTCACATAACTATCATTGTCTGTTTGGTAGCAAGGATGATGAAGTTTTTAGTGTCCTTGAAGGCGAACAGAAATCAGCATCGCATTAGAGGACGAGGAGGTCACTCACATTGTGTTAATTGACGTGATTATGACTGCTTAGAGGTAGCCGCGGGCAAAAAGTACAATCTGTACACTGCCCATTCGACGACTCGAATGAACAACTAGAATCAAATTTACCCAGACGAGTTCTGTAAAGCTACAATACTGGGACATTTGTAGTGTTTCTTTCCATTATTCTCATCCTGTGTTGTTCAAACCCAACGGTAGATGCTAGGTAGCTGAGCTTGAAATGGGATGATCGGGGATTTACTAGCTGTATTCACTGCTTGACTTCCCAAGAGATTAGTGGGTTGGTCGGGGTCAGGATTTAAGGATGGTAATTGCCAAGGTCGTGGTCGGCCAAGATTCTAGAGCTGTCACGAGTAGTTGACTAGATCGGTAAGATCGGTAGTACAGAGTATGACTAGACACCAGAAGCGGATGATTTCTTATAGGGGGCAATGGAGGAAGAGATCGAGCTTGGCGAGGACGTGACTATTCGATACTGTAAAGAGCCCGAACGGAGAATGTGGCACTTGACCTCTTGGCTAGGCGAGTCATTCCCTGATCTTCAAAGTGCCAGAGATAATACATATGAAGCAGCCTCGGGGCTTTCCTGCGTTCTTGGTCGTAATAAACCACACAACGGTTCCCTGGGTCTCGTTGAGCCTGCAAAATGGCTCTGAATTGACTCCCAAGAGCTATCGATTCGTACAACTGTCCCTAAAACATTTACAATATCCGGGTTCCCGAACGTGGCAGTCCTCTTTGTAGCAGCAGGCTTTGAACTGAGCTACAAGACCCTAAGCACACACAGCTTTGGCACTCACAGCGTTCCGTCGACATCCGAGGCTATTCGTTCCGCCCAACATGCTCTGCACTTATCAGTGTCCATCACCCCTCTGGGTTTATGCGGAAACGGGAAAGGATGCCAAAGGCCACAGTGTAGACAACGAACCCAGTTCGATTCGATGGTCTGTGGGTTGGTTCAGTTACTGCATTGTGGTTGTTCATCTGGGTGGAGATGTATCATGCAAAGTGGTAGTGGTAGGATTTGCTGAATAGGTACACATACGGGAGAGTTGTGTTGAACGGAAACAGCTTCACCATGGGAAGACCGTATACATCAGAGCAGCTGAGGGGTACGTGGTTTCGATGGTCAACCTAGCACTTCTTGCACGTATATGGTCTATACCTGTACTTGAACTCTCGAACGGGACGGATTTATAGCAGCGCTGAGATTAGGGGCTAAGATGCATTTACAGAAGAATATGCAGTAACGCCGATACCCTCGGTGATATCGGGGTTGAACCATCTTGCATGTGAAGTTGCCCTAGGTGAGATGCCGAGAAAGTGGATCGGCAATGGAATGCAGCCAAACGTCAATGTCTCGTAGCTTTATGTTGCTATGCATTGATTGCTTCACAATCTGATGCGAACATATCTCGACAGCAACCTGCGACTCAAGAGACTCAGCTGGTAGCAAACTTTTATGAGAGACTTATATGCAAATATCCCTGGTGCTGAACACGTTGGAAGCCGAGGTTCCATTCTTATCGGGAGCGGCGCAAGCTGACGGCTCAAACTAGAAGCAAAGCTTGAACTACGAATCTATCGATAGCTTCATTAATCCAGTTTGACATATTATATTGATCTGTTATCCAAGAGCGCACTGCGCATCAAGATCAATTCGAATAGCTCAAGAATTTGACGAGTTGTAGCCATCGGTTACTTGAGACGACGTGTTGACTTCCTCAGCGGTCGCTCCTCGCGCAGTAACATACCTACACAATGGCCGCCAAAACCCTCTTCACAGTCCCCATCCAACCGCTCAACGCCCATATTGGAGGCAACATCGTGTGCACGGAGCCATCTCCTCAAGTCTACCTCCTGACTTTCACGTCGCCGCCAGACAATCGTCTCACACCCACATTCTGCAGTGCTCTGCTCACTGCGTTGGACCTGATCGAGTCGAAGCATCCGACGGGTGCTGTGGTGACCACCTCGTCCATCACTAAGTTCTACTCCAATGGGTTGGATCTCGAGCTCGCGATGAAGACTCCGGGCTTCACGGAGAATTCACTATACCCAGTATTCCGGCGGTTCTTGACCTTCCCTATGCCAACCATCGCACTAATTAACGGACACGCATTTGCTGGGGGCTTCATGCTCGCTATGCATCACGACTACCGTGTATTCAGCGGTAACAGAGGATATCTTTGCATCAACGAACTTGAGTTTGGCGCCCCGCTGTTGCCGCCTATGTCTGGGATCTTCAGGGTCAAGTGCCGAGCGGACGTGTATCGCACGACGGCCCTGGAGGCGAAGCGTTGGGATGCCACGTCGGCATTGGACTCAGGGATCTTGGACCGCACGGATGGCATGGATGGCGTTCTGGCGCTGGTCAAGGATAAGGGGCTGACGACCAAAGGGAAGACGGGTATTTATGGTATCCTTAAGGCGGAGATGTACCGAGAGCAAGTTGCTTTGTTGGATGCCAGGGGTAAAGACGTGGTCAATTTTGATGATCTTATGGGACCGGAGAAGAAAAGGAAACAGGAGCTGAAGGCGAGGGTTGCGCAGGCGAAGTTGTGAACGAGTGCCTCTTTATCTCATGGTCACACTGTCTGAAGACCTACGACCCGTTCTGGGGGTTGGGATCTCAAGTGTCTGGAGCAAACATTTGTAGACAGGGTGTGTGATGTGCCAAACAAGGCAGCTATTCTGATGCCCAACCATATCAACAACCTGTCTAGATCTCACGCCAGAACCAACTTAGTCGGCTCTGATCATTGAGTGCGCCGTCATTGGGCAGTGGTCTAAGGGGCTGTAGCACAAGCAACTGCCCGCGTATATCGATGACTCAGCCCGCCTTAATCAACTATCATGTTTTTCAAGAGCCTATACCAAATACATCATGACTTCTGAGGGAACACATTCGTTGAATGAAGTCGTAGCTTTCCCGATCACAGCATTTTTCAGATGCACGCTCCGGAGTGATGAGCCGCACGGCACAGCCATACTTCTAGACGATATATATGAAGCACTGCCATCCTTATCGACAGGGTTCCCGATGTCCAAGAACAGACCGCGCTGTCTTGATGGCAAGCTGTGGGATCTTGTTGCCAGACCGCTAGGAGAGACCAGCACTCAATACGCCAATAACTCGAATCATGACTGGAGTAATGAGGTCAATACATCTGCAAAATCAGAGCACACTTGAGTTATCAGACCATTCATTGAACGGTTCTCGATGTACGGAGTCGATTCATCGCCCACCTACATAGCGGTAGACCCGATGTGTCTGAGGTATCTATTCACTGGAGCATCATCGTTCACTTCTTCCACATCTTCCTTGCACTCTCATCGCTAATTCCAGGGATCAATTTGATCCGACGGCACAGAGTGCTTCACCGACCCCGATCTGGATGCATATCTAGGCAGCACTTTGTGAGCTTTTGCCATTTTGGCGTTTATCATCATCTCTATCATCACGCTTCACAACTTTTTCTCTGCCATTGGTCGGTTCGTCACCAGCTTCATAAAGTAGGAGTATCGTTACGAGAGTCCTCCACTTACGGGCTAGCGTCTCCTCCCTCTTATCTGTTCGTCTCTCGTGTGCTATCACAGATTTTGCTTCGACAAGATGGCGGACCGACTCGGGGAACAACTTCAGAGACTGTCACTTCAGGACGTGGCAAGGCGTCGCAAGGCTAAGCACACTCACCGTCGCCAGAAGAAACTAACCAATTCCGCAACTGGCAATGATGAGATGGACTTCAAATTAGGTGCAGCTACCCCACCTCTCGATTGAAGTAGTCGCACCCAGCTCACCGTCGTCGGCTACATGTAAATTCAGTTTGCCAAAAGGATGCGCAAGTCATGCAGTTGCTTCGATGGGTAGGACGCACTGGGTTTCTGCCGCTGACGAGGTGGAGATATTCAGGCGGGCGTGCGATCCGTCAAAGGTAAGATAGTCCGAAGACTGAGTATCGTTTTCGAACTGATGACAATACTTGGGATCCGGATTATCGATCGAAATCCACGCGATGGCAATTGAGGCACGATCCCGCTGCGGTGAAACTTGTGACAATCGTTGCAGCATTGCCGAGCGAGACCTGCAAACTTACAAGATGTGCATGTATCGCGGTCACGACTACTACGACTCTGATAACCCGGATCACGCCTGCTCATTCCATCCTGGTCAGTAACTGGACCAACAGATCTAGATAAAGCTGCCCAATGAACAAAGGGCTACATGATCACTCGTCAACGGCGTTTACAGGTCTTACAAGCTGTCCCAACCCATCCAGAAGATGCAAATGGATGGCGAAGATGTTCTACAATGGAATTGCTGCGGAGAACTTGAGCGTACCAGCGGCTGCCGTGTTCAGCAGCACCGCAACGAGTGACCTAGTAAGCCCAATATCGATAATCGGCATCACTAGACTCGTGAGGAACGCAAGATATTCGGCAAAGCGACATGCTAGGTGGACTGTGGCATATAGAGCGGGGATTGTGGCCTGGATACCGCATCAATTGGGCAAGGGAATAGACGATGCGAAACTCGAGCCGGAGCGATTTGGTGAGAAGGTTCAGCTGATACGGACAGTAGTGGTATTTGGTTGAGGGTTAATTTCAGGTTTATACTAGATATATATCGCATGCTAGAGAAATATCCTCCTGAATAGAGAGGTGCTTGCGACGTGCAGACGCAACTCGCGAACTTTGGCCAGCTTGCAAATGTGATCAGTACCACCACATACTTCATGTCGAACGCTGTATCGACGGTATCGCCGCGTCTTCAGGTGTGACGACCATCTTGTCGACCGACCTCCTCATACCGCCGCCAATCGCCTTCAAGATCCCCTCTGCGGAGAGCGCGCCTGTTTCGCCCGTCCAAGTGACGGTATCCACGATATCTCTAACATTGTAGCGTGAATGGAGTTCACCATCTACTCTCTGCATAGATACCCTGGCTCTTTCATCATCACCAACCTGGAAGAACTGTATCCCAACCTGGTGGGACGGGGCTTTCAACTTGTCGAGCCTCTTCGCGATATCTCCTATTATGTCGGCGAGCTCCCGATTCAGTACATTCGCCGTTATTACAATGAGGTTCATCGGCTTCTCCTTTCGTGTGGAGCGCATGACCTGCACCATTGCTTCATAGTTCTGCATATAGCTGTTCAAGATCTCGCGCAAGCGACCAGCAAGCTTACACTTCCCACGGGGCCTGACATGGTCAAAGATGCCGTCGACGTTGTCGTGCATCTCCAGCAAGCCCGTCACGAGCCCGATGTTGCGATATCCGCTTCCATCGCCCCTAAGGAAATGACTTGCGGCCTTGTGTCTCCCAAAGTAGATGTCGATCCCGTTCGTGTCGCGCTCCACGCTCAAGGGAACGATGGCGCGCAGCACGGATGCCACTTCGCCCCAATATAGAATCATGGACTCGGAGTCGTCGATGAGGAACACGGTGTCAAGGTGCTTGAGGAACTCGAATGGGTCCTGTTCCTCCATCACGTCATTGACCTGTTGCTGCATGATTGGAGACGGCCTGTAGGGCGGATCTGATGGCTCTGCCGGAAACACAGGGTCCTCTGGATATGGCGCTATGCCTCAACGTCGTTGCTGATGCATTGCTGTAGCTGCTTTATGTGCATGGTGCTCGTGTCCAAAGCTGTTTTCCATTGTGGATTGACCAGTCGACGGGGACCGATGTATTTTGTGTTTTGAAGGTGAATTACGTGTCTTGGCTTTCGCCGCTTCATTTGAGGTAGCCCGTCGTTCGTTCCTGAGTCTGCGTCTGAAACATGACATGGCCTCTCTTTGTTCCAAACTAGAAATATCTAGCTGACATCAATCAATCTTAGGAGCGCTCGGTAGCCCAAGAATCAGCTTGTTCGGGGGAAAGTTGACAACGAGCCCAGATGGCACTGTACCGCTACGAGGTATATTTGTCTAGTAGATTCGTATCATTAAACTGTGTGGACTTCCCATTTATCTAGGATGACTCACCCATATTGATAATGAGTCTGTTATAACGGTGATTCAGACTATGGCTAGGGCTATGGAGAGATGCTGTATTGTCTGCACCTCGGGGTCTTCGTTGGTTGACTGCAGGGAGCATCCTATGTAGACACTCCATTCCTCGCAAGCTTCAACCATCATCTGAATGCAATCCATCTACGTTGCAACTTGAGAATTCCGGCCACGATGATCCAGATGACGCCCTCAGCTTTGAGTATTAGGATGGAGAAAAGCGTCGAACAGCGACATCACGTTGGAGGTTTGCCTTGTACTTCGTAGTTGAGTTGCGGACATCGACTGCCAGTACCGGGAGAACACCAAGGACCTGACAGAAGTGGCCCTTGAGCGACCAACGATTCCCGTCGCGTCATGATTGACCACATGCGTCTTCGTTAGCTTCCTAGTCGTCTCCGCGCTTGAAGGATGTCCGTGCGATTCGAGGATATGCCGTCCTTCACACACACAAGCGTCATCACGTGCTCTCAAAACGCCGCTGATACTGAGGAACCTCTTGCATTAAGGATCTCGCTGCCTTATCGACTTCTGAGTTGACCTGACTCCGGTAGACCCAGAGCCGGCTCCGGTTGTGTTGACGTTGGCAGATTGACGTCCCGATTCCCACCCATGTGCTTTAAATAGAATTTAGCTGCGCATTACGCTAACGGCCCTAGGAAGGGCAACGGCTGTTGGAATGGTCTTGGACCTCGACCAGCACCTCCGCTTGGTGCATCTGAGATCACTGGTCATGATATAGCATCAGACGTCGCATAGTCTGCGTGTGTGTTTCTTTGAATGAGGAATCAGCAACCTGTGGACTGTTCATTGCGTAGCACACGTTAGTCAGCATCGAAGGCTGAAAGAGAGTTTCGGCTCCATCAATGCATGCCGCATTTGGGGTCCGCTCCACATGCTCCGTATCGCAGTAGTAAACTAAGTGAGGTACTATCTTGTTGCACCAAAAACGGCGAGGTAGGGCAGGTGACTTCAGAGTTTGAGCCATCGAGCTGCTTGGGTACATCCCACCAATCTGGGCAGCCTTCTAAAGTTCGCTTTAGCGCCTACGTTTAGGTTGGTCGGGTATGAACGAGATATGCTGGCTGTTGGGTCGCAGCTGGCCTGCCATGTTTGATAATTGTGCTGACGAAGCAACCGATTTGCATAAACACGCTTGATTTGGATTCGCTGTATGGTACGAAAGAACCCTGGACCACCTACAATAGTGAAGTCAACCAACGACGTGGCGCACCAAATGCAATGCCCATGGGAAAACTCGCCCTTGTTTGGCATCCGGGATCCTTCCTTCGCCGACTCTTTTCAATTGGAGCAGTGTACGTCGGTGGATTTCTGCCCTGCCTCTCGGAGTCGGATAGAAGCCGTCGTCGGCTATTCTCATTGCCGTCAGGGGTGTCTGCAATATCTCAGCTGAAAGTGCCAGCTTCTCCCAGGGGTTGCCCAGCGGGGTGCGACCCGATATCTCATCCCCAGGGAAAGGGTTGCACACCTACCCTACCTAACCAAGGGCAGGCCAAGAATATCCCAGCCTGCCTTAAACTGCATGGCTGACTGCATGGCAAACAAGCCGTTCAAATCTAACGCTAACTCCTTTAGCACTCGCATCGCCGCCTACGTACTTACTGTTACCCACTTACCAACAGCCCGGCCGCCTATCTCCCGGTCCATCGCAAATATGGCGTCAAACCGAGTCTTGGGACTACTTGTAACTTTACGGTAGGGCTTGGCTTACGTGGGAATCCGTCTGTCTGTCCCTCTTCTGCTCCGTACAATTGTTTCGCTTCCCCCTCGAGCTTTCTCATCATTGCCGCACAAATCTTCGTCGCCCAGCATGGTTCTACGAAGGAAAGAGGTTTACACCGTGATCACACCAATCCCCGGATTCATTCCCCGCCAACTTGCCATTGATATTCTCCACAGCCACGGTGAGGTCATCACCTTGAATCCTCTCGTGCTCTCGCACAAGCCAATCAAGGCACCTCGCGATGCCGCAAGCGACGAGTACTACTCGACCTGGTATGAAATCACTGAGCGCATCCAGTATATTCCCGGGATAGGCAAATTGGGATCTGGTATGATATCATTCAACGGCTGCTTCCACGATCTCCCGTGGGGCCTACAAACCCACATCTACGCCCCGGCCAATGTCGACCTCAGGAACAAGTATCGCATTGGTGGGAATCAGCCCGGCATCGAACCCCCTGAGCAGCACGAGATAGGACTGGGAGGGCTGGGCGCACCCAAGGATGGCCTGTATTTGAGGGAGGACATCGAGATAAGGTGCAATTTCGCAATGGTCGGCTTTGTAAAGTCACAACTCAAGACCGCAAGTAAGGAAATGGTGGACAGAATCATTAAGAAGGCAGAACTCCTCGATGCGGGTATCTTGACAGCCATGATTGAGAATGGCAAGCTCAAGACGCAGAATCCGAACGATAGGACGTACACCGGAGGTTTGGCGGCATCGATGTCACCACCACACTCGCCAGTGAGCATGTATCATCCGGGTCATCAGTCCCAACCGCCGCCGCCAATGTCTCCTAGCATGCCATATCAAGTCCCGCGACCGGTGTCGTATCAGGTTCCTCCCTCGATTCAGCAGCATCAACAGTACCAGAACAACAGACCTGGGACAGCCGGTTCGCAGCAGACAGGATACTCCTATCAGAAGCAGGATTACCCACAAGCCTCAGAGCTCCCGACTCGATCAGCGCAGGGTCCGCCGGCAGTGGTGATGGAATTGCCTGGCGACTTCTACCATTCACAGTCTTCACCACACTTGCAGCTACCGCAACGGTCGCCTGGATTTCAAGGTTCCGATCGCGCCTCTAGCGTGTCGCAGCAATCAGGCAAATCCTCACCCGGGCCAAATGATTGGAGGTGGTCGCAAAGTCAACCAAGCCCATCGCTGCAAAATTCGCGACCTACCTCTCTTTCCTCTGACCATGGCAGTGCGCCCTACGCGTCACCGGGGCTTGATCACAAGGGATTCGCGTCCGAATTGTCAACTCACAGAGAGACGCGTGAGGAACACCATCCTCAGACTTTGCAAAAGCTTGACCCGTCATCGCGATCGCAGCAGACATACGCGGCTTACAATCCTGCGGACTATGCCAAGGTGAATCGTTGAAGCAAAGTAGCTTTGAAGGGCTTGGAGGAAAATATGCTGAAATAAGCTGTACCTAACGTTAGGTACTTTGGGGTACCGGGTTGCTCAGCGCTCTGTGGTTTGATTTTGTTATACCAGGATAGCTAGGTCGGCGTTCCTCGCGTTTGGTGTTTTCGTATGCTCTTAAATGAAGCTGTCTCACTTTCAATAAAATCCAATCTCATTGAGATACGAGCTTTTGACCAAAAAGCCCGGCTATCGTGTCGAATTGCCTGCTGCAAGACTCGTCTATCTTGGGGTCCCTCTATTTCTCCAAATCCGGCGAGCGCATTGGGAAGCTACTTTGAAACCTGCAAGTACCTTGATGACTCACCCGGGGGACGGACAGCTCTGAAGACGAATGGAGCTTCGCTAGGTATCTACCTACACAAGATAAAGTCAACGTCGAGAGAGTACTTAAGCCACCACATCGTCGAGACCTCTCAACATCAATGAACCAACCACACTCCAAAGCGTTTTCACCAACCACCCACTCCATATATCATGTCCAAATCCACCTTCACCATCTCAAGAGCATCGCTCAAAGACATCCCAAAACTAGTCAAGATCTCTTCCTCCACATTCGAGGCTGATAGCCACTCGCAGATGAAGAGTATGGGCCAGAAGCCCGGGTCCTTCGACGCGGGGATGGCGGAGGGCATCAAGTCCTGGATCGAGAGCCCTCGCGCCGTCGTGTTCAAGGCGACGGATGACCGCGACGGGACCATCGTCGGGTCCGTATGCTGGGGATTCCGGGGCGTAGAACTCGACACTACACCGGGTCCTGATGATGGGACAGCGGAACAGGTACAAGCGGTGGCTGAGAAGGATGCGAAAGCTGGGGACTATAGTACCAGGGGTGCAACAAAGGAGGAGAACCTGATCCCCGGTGCTGAGAAGATCCAGGAGCTCGAGACCATGACCAGTGATCATCTGTCTGATTTCATGGAGAGAATCATGCCAGAGGGCACCAAGTGCATCTTCGTCGTGAGTATCTCCGTGGACCCGCGCTTCCAGGGCGAGGGTGCGGGATCGCAGCTCATTCAATGGGGCACAGAGCAGGCGGATCGGCTCAACGCGATCATGTGGGTGCACTCTTCGGAAGCCGGATGGCCCATGTTCGCGAAGAACGGGTTTGAAGAGGCCGAACGCTTGACGTTCGATATGGATAAGTGGGCTGTTGGGCCGCCTCCCAAGGATAGTCTCTGGGGGAAGAAGGGGAAGTGGGGGGAGTATACATTTAGATACATGGTACGCCAGCCGGTGCAAGTCTAGGAAGGTGATCAAGGTCTGAGAAAAGGAGGTCCAATCACTGAGCCCTCGGCATCACTGTCTCACCAGCCACACTGCATATATCTATTACATATGTCCCCGCCCTCTTGAATTCTTGTTACGTGCGGCGGATCTAAACTGTAGATATAGAGTAAGAGAAAAGAGAACTACTCTGTCTCCTCTTTAAACTGCATGGGTGCTCATTTGACTATGTACACGACACTAATGCCATTGAGACTACGTAATAAATGGCTATTCTCTTGACACTGCCCCCTGGGCTATTGTTGTCTTCTGGTGAATACTCCCCCAACTTGGATGCTCGCATTTTTCCTGCTTTCATTGGCCTTTGTGAGCGAAAATGTGGAGACAGTTTTGGTGGATTTCATTATTGTGTCCATGGCCATCGCTATCAGTCAAGTTTATTGAGCTGGAGTGTTGTTGGGTTTGCTGCTGCGCTACTTTGATGGAAGATGCAGATGCATGCGGCAGGATGCCACATAGGGGTTGTGCCTAGCGAATAAGGCACACCATGAGTATGTCATTACAACTGCAGTGTGTATACCGGAGTGATCCAGATGTTCATGCCTAGGACGGAAGAGCATCAATTTTTGGCTACTTGGAAACTTTCGGGAGTCCGGTGCCGTCGTGACTCTGCTCAGGCGTCGAAGCTCTAGCGCCAACACAGTGTAGACGACCGGTATCTCAAAGGGGTTATTATCGAAACGAGGTTACAGGGAATACGTGTAACGCCCTGGAGGCATGGTTTACTGATCAATCTGACGTTGTTGAGCCTTCTCACCAATCCGATCCAGTCTTCCGCTGCAGTTGATAGTCGGGAAGATCCCGACCTGTCGAAGAATACGACTGAGCATTTGGGCTTGGACTCCCATGGGTTTCGTCATCCCCCAACGACGATAACTCGTAGCATGATCGGAACATTGGCAGTGTGAGTATCACGACAGACCGCACCATAATTGACATGTATTTGGGTTGTGTCAAAGACACAATTATGTACGGCATCTTCTGACCTGCCTAATTCCTCCCGTTGCTGTTCCTTCCCCGCATATGACTTGATGATGGAATTAGAGCTCGTAGTCCGATTCCTTTTGACTCACTACATGACAAACCCAAATATATGGACGAGTTCACCATTCACGACTATAAAAATGTCACGTCAGCCAATAACTACAGTATTCGGTGGCACTCGGATCGGAAACAGACCGCTGTTTATGCCAGAAAACGGCCTCGAAAAGTTCTTCGACATCCTGACTGCGCATAACGCTACCGCTATCGACACAGCACAGAGCTACGGCGATTCCCAAGCCACGATTGGACAGGTAAAGGCAGGTGATAGATTCGCTATCGACACGAAGTGGAGTCCACCGTGTATTAACCCGCCAGAGCATCGGCTACGAAAGACCAGATCACAACTTCCGCCACAGACAGCATCCGAAAGCTAGGAGTCAATCAGGTATAATCCCCTCGATCCTTCTCAAGAGGAAGTTAGGATTCTTTTCACAGAGTGCGGGTTTATACGTGGTGCGAATAATCTATGCTAACTTTTATTCCGAGGTTGATATCTTCTACCTCCACAGACCAGATCCCAAAACACCTATCTCTGAGACCCTCTCGGCGGTGAATAGTGTGTATTTGCGTGGTGTGTTCCGCCGTTTCGGGCTATCCGGCTTTCCGGTCTCCGAAATTGAAGCTGTATACAGCCATTGCGTCGAAAAGGATTACCCTCTCCCTACCGTCTACCAAGGCAGTTACAGTCCTTTGCATCGGTACAAAGAAACGGTCCTCCTCCCGACCTTGCGTAAATTGGGTATGTCTTTCTACGCATACGGTCCATCGGCGGGGGGGGTTTCTCGGTAAGACTGTAGCACAAGCCAAGGAGATGTCACGTAATATCGCGCTTGTCTCTGCGACTTGTCGGCCGTATATCGGCAACCCCAAGTTTTCCGAAGTTCTGGCCAAGTGGAATGCCGTTGCGGATGGTGAAGGGGTAAGCGGAGCTGAGCTGGCGTATCGATGGGTCGCATATCATTCGGCGCTGAACCGAGAGAACGGCGATGCGTTGATCATTGGCGCTAGCAGCCCGGAACAGCTGGAGGAGACACTAAACGGGATCGAAAAGGGACCGCTTAGCGATAAGGCCTGTGCTGGGGTTCATGATATTTGGGAAAATATACAGGATGAGTCTTGAGCAATAGTATAGTACCCGTCAGCCACCTGAAGAGCTTCGCACATCGCCAAAAACCACTTTGCCCCGGGCGCTTCCTCCCGGTCTGATCCGTGAATATTAATCCATCCTGGCAACCGCTCCCTCACCCGTCCTTTGATGTGTATGAATTTATATCATTATATTTCAACTAGTCTGCTCCTGCTTTAAATATTGTTTTTTATTATCTACATATTTTCAAATTAGACTAGTCTATTTAAAATATTATTATCTTAAATAAGTCCCATATTTAATCAACTTTTTAAATAAAACTTATCGCTACAGTGACACGTTGACTCGTGTCTGCGGCTTTGTTGATACTTCGTGGCAGATAGAAAGCAGCTTCTTGAGACGCCGTGTCATACTCTGGCTGGGTTTTCGCTAAGCTTTGGGTATGATTTAATATTCGTGGTATTTCTTGGATACAGTAGCAGGTCTTGGAACGCACCACCAGCCGAATCGCTTGTCGAAACCCTAGATACGCTGGTTAGTATGACATCTATCCTGCTTGGTTACTACAAACAAAGGCTCCCATTTCAGGCTCAACAGCCTCGCCTCTTGCTCTTTGACTATTGGGAGTTGAGTTTGTCCATATTATTCGTCCGGCATTCTCATTGGCTGAACCGCCTAAAAGCTCGTGTACCGTCGCCCCACTTTCGTTCCTGTACCCAAATGGCCAGAAATTTATCGTGAAGCTCCAGAGCAGCAAAACCGCAGCCTTCAGGTCGACCTGGTCAGAAAGAATGGCGACTCCACGCTTCGCACGAACACTTACGTGTCCCAATTGCCTTGGGAGACTCCCTCTCCGTCGCCCTGCAGCATCGACCCCCTCGCCTTCGCAACTGGGCTTGACGCAAGTCCGCTATGCGAGGACATTAACCAAAGCCGAGTTGGAAGATCTCCAGGGCATACCGGTGCGCCTACTACAGGATATCATTGGCTTCGGTCGTAAAAGTACGCTTCCTGGCCTGTTTCTTCCATCCGTTCCCCACCCGGGCCCTACTGATCAACTCTCGTATAGATGCTATCATCCGCGTCAAGCCTGGCCGTATGCGAAATGTCTGGCACCACAAGAGTCTCGCCGAGTACATGACGAAGAAGCGGTTTACCGAGCTAGGCCTCACCGAAGCCGCGATCGGCGTGCGCGACCGGTCCTTTGGCACGCAGATGCTGGTTCAAGAGGATAAGGACGCCAAGGCGAAGAAGTTGGTTGAGGAGGGACCGACGCTGAAGAGAAAGGAGGCCGTTACTATGCTGGTATGTCCTCCTCCCATCCTTTGTTCTTGCCATGCTGTATGGCTACGGGGACAAGAACTGTTGGTGGCTGATACTGACGGATGACGAACAACAGCCTGAGGAATCACGCACCCTTCTAAACGACCTTCTCCCCGAAGTCCTGGTCTTCACCCGGAAGCCCATCTCAGCGCCCACGACCCTTGTGACCTCCGCGACCTCTACTCCAGCAGAGCCCGCCCCGGAGCTCGAACCAACCGTCACGCGCTCGCCCTCGCTTGCTGCCAACGCCGCCACCTCGCCAGCCGCTACTCCTTCTGCCCGAACCGCCACCGCTTCCACATACCCGGCAACCCCGGCCGCTGAGCCCGCTGCTGACACAACATCGATCTTTGGCTCCGTCTCCCCTAACGACATCTTGACGCGCATCCGGGAAGCTCTCCTCGCTGATCGGAACGGAAGCAGAGTGGCGCTGGAGGCCGAAGGCATTACCATCCTCGGAATGGAGGAGGGCGAGGACCGCATCAAGCGGTTGGGACGGTGGGAGATTGATATTGTGACTGGTAAGGGAAGCGAGCCGGTTCAACGGGTCGTGGAGGTTGTGGCCGAGGAGGAAGTGTGATTGCGGAGAGGCTGATGGAAAATGGGACCGGGTCTGAGGTGAAGAAGTGAGATGTACCACACGAGATTAGGAACTGTAAAATGTACCAAATGTACCATCATCGAAACCTGCGACTTGATAGTCATGCAATTGGAAAGCAGCATGCTTGCCGACATTGTTCAGCCTCTGGACCTGGTAACTGCCACGACCTGCCGACTGCCTGCTCGATGTGATTAGGAGAGGAGGGCGCGGAACACTCACTTCATACAATCGATCAATGCGCGCACTATGCGCCTCCTTGAGACGCGTTGCTCCGTACGAGAGCTGTTCTGGGTATCACTCTATGTTCTCACGCAGCATTCAGCTGTGTATCAGGCAGGGCAATCGAATAGCTCTATTTCCCAACCGACTCGCGATGCCTAAAGCCCTATTGTCAACTTATGGGCATGCCCTTTCGTGTGCAATCTCGATCTGATGGTTCCCCTCACTCCAAAGCGCCAAGCTAAGTGTCCAAGTATGCTTGGTCCCATCCATTACCTGATCCCAAGCCCATTGAAATCTATACGCCCTTGTTGATCTCGTTATCTATCATACAGCAATTTGCTCTCCACCCCTGTCTCACTTGCCCGGATAACTAACATCCAGACTCCAAAGCGAGTCCCAAACCACGCTCTTATCGCGGCTCTCGACACTGGCGTCACTCGTGCCTCTCTGCAGCTGCGCCTGCGTCTGCCCATGCCCGCTGGCTGCGTCCTGTTCCACCTCCTGTAGCCGTTGCCTCTGCTTCTGAGGACTCCCACTGCCAGATTTCATAGACTTCGCCGGGCTCACAGACTTCGATGGTGACGATGGTGACGCTAGTGGAGGCGGAGGCATGTGCCGCCGGTCCTATTGCAACGCAAACATATCAGCGGTTTGCTCAGGGGCCGAGCAGCGAGTCGACATCATGACTGCGTACCTCATCTGCATTGCCGTTGTCCTCAGACCGTTTGGCCGCAGCAGAAGGAGCCTCATTTCCCCTAATCTTCGACCCGGACCCCGACGCAACCATACTTCCGCCCATATCGGGACTATCCGCCGGGGCAGCCCTGAGACTGTTCGTCTCACTAGCCAGGGCACTGCTCTTGGCAGCGGTGACGCCCGCGGCCCCAGCAAACGGCAAAGTCCTCTTGGTGCTTCCCGAGCTGGACCGTCGACTCTCGAGGCTTTTGCTCAACGTGCGACTGACACCCTCGATCCCGGTATTCTTACCGCCAGGGAGCAATTTGCTAGCACCGGTGCGAACCTGATGTGTATGGATATCCGCCATAGCCTCCACGTTGTTAGCGGCTACGGTGCTTTTCCCCAGCCCAGGGGTGGCGGGTGCGCCGGCCTTATCCTCATGCGCGTCGATGAGCCACCAGCGCAGGCCATCAGAGAGGTCAAAGGGATTGTCGAACTCATCGCCCGTATTGATGGAATCTGTCTCGGAGGGTGGCAGCTGGGCAGACGTCGAAGACAGGCTCTTGGATAGGTCGACGACGCGTTCTTGGATCTTCGTTATGCGGGCCACGAGCCACTCGCGCTGCCTAAGCCGGTGGTTCTCTTGTTCGCGAAGAAAGAAGTGCGGACAGCCGACGTTGAATGCGGCCCATGCGCCTGTGGTCTGGTTGCGCGTTGGGAGGAAGAGGGCTAGGTCGCCTTCCTTGAAGTGGCGGAACGCGATCTTGTCATGCGAGTCTTTGACAGCTTGATGAGCACGTTCTCGGTACGTACGGGCATCTCGAGTATATTTGCGCGCGGTATGCTCCAGTTCCTTGACCCGGCGGTAGATAGCTTCAGCGAAGGCGTCAATATCAAATGAGCCTGGACCGGAGAGGAATGACTGGTATTGAGACAACTCCGTTTCAGCATCATCAGCATTCATCCAGTATAGCAGCTTGAGATCGGTGCTGTCAGCAAGAGTAGCAGCTGTGAGTGATACAGAGCGTCGTACGGAACTGCTTGGATCGGAGGAGTCATTGGGATCTCGTGATGTACGTTCTGCGCGAGGAACCTTTTGAATGACAGTTTTGCTATCTTGACGGTTGACCGAAAATCCTAGTCTCTCGAGGAGACGGGTTAGTCTCTCATTATGCGTGAACAGCCGTTGAGTTAGTTCCTTTGAACGTTCGTTGCGTCCCTCGAACCGCTGGTTTAGACCAGAAAGTCTCGAGTCCGAAGAGTCGAGCCTTTCCCTGTACATGCAAACTTCTTCCTCAAGACTGCTCACCTGAGACTGCCTTGTTGCAAGTGATTCGGAAAGCTCTGCCACGCGCTTCTCTTCTTCTTGCAGCTTCACCCTGAGAGACTCTGAACCGGATTCGCCTTCAGTCATCTTCGTGCGAAGCTGGTCAAGCTGTTCTCGTCCATCAATCACTTCATCCTCAAGCGTAGAGCATTTGGCCTTCACTTCTTCGTATGCCTCGTAGATCTTCATCCTTGTCGTCTCTTCAGAAGATAATTCGTTCTGGGTCTTAGATAGCTCGGCCTTGCCTTCCTTGACGGTCGTTTGCGCAACCTCAAGGTCGGACTTCAGAAGGACCATGTCCTCTTCAAGGGCTTCAACCTTGGCTAAGATGTCGCCTGACTTATTCGCGACAGCCTCCGTGAGATCATTGATGTCGTCGGGTACTCCCTCGTTAGGCGACATCTGGCTGTGAAGCTCTTTAAGCGTGCGGATCTGAGTCTCGGTGCTTGCTTCGGAAGTTTCTGCCGTTCGCGTCAAATACTTTATCGACTCCCTGGCTTCTTGCAATTGCATCTCTAGAGTTTCGTTCCGCTCTCTTTGTATATTGGCCTCGTTACGCAAGAAGTTGACTTGACCTTGAGTCTTCGAAGCCTCATCTTTCTTTTCCTGCGTCATACGTTTTACCTCGTCTTCGAGCGAACTAAGCTTCTCATCGTTGGTGACCTTCTCGTTCTCCCTTGACTCGCCGAAATGCTCGATCTCGTCTTCCGTCTCCTCAAGCCGAACTTTCAGAGTCTTGATCTCGGTTTCGAGTGACTTCCTCTCATCTAGAAACTCCCTCTTGAGAGCCTCCATGTTCTCCAAAAGATCTTTCTTAGTCGAGTTTGCCTCGTCCATACGGCCTTCCATGTCTCTAGTACGGGCGGCGGCTTCTTTTCCGAATACTGCATTACGTTCCTTCTCAGCATGCAGGTCACCCTCTAGTTGGGTGATGCGATGCACGAGAGCGTCGTTGTTCTCAGAAGCGGACGACCGCCTACGATCTTCCGAAGCCCCCGGCGACTTGATCGACGCTGTGGAATTATTGCGTTCGTGGCCACCAGGTTGGAACAAGTTCCCGAGTGATGGTCTGGATTCTGTGCTCTGGCGATGTAACAGACTCTCGAGCCGGCGAACACGGCTCTCAGCCGTCTTCAACTTGCTTTCCAACCTCGTCTTGTCGTCCTGTAGACTGCGCATAAGATCATCATCGCCGCGGATCATTAGACCGCTTCTGCCGAGAGCAGCCTCGTGTACACTCCCGTTTTTAAAAGCCTTGACCCGCTTCGACTGCTGTTTCGTCGGATTATTGAGCTCTTGGATCAATTTAGTGATGTCTCCCACCACCGTTGATTCAGCCTTTTGGCGCTGCACCACTACCAGAAAGTCGTCCAAATCCTTTTTTGTCATTGAAGGCCAGGGCTCTTCTTCTCCGAGCAGGTTGACTTCGAGGCCAAGCACGTTGTTCTCTGTTTTCTCTGGCCCGTAGGTACTACCGACCATCTTCTGCCATTTTCGACGTCTCTTCAACTCTTCATCCTGGAACAAGGCCATTTCGTTGACCAGCGTAGAGGAGTCTGTTTTCACCTTGTCACCCCATTCCCGCCGCCGTATAGCCTCGGCGACGAAGGAAGCATACATGAAGGGCAGTTGCTGTATCAAGCGTAGGTAGTCGAAAGTGGTCATCTCCTCTTCGCCCTGGTTCAATACAATCATCTGAGTTTTGATATTGGAGAGAAAACTTGTGATTTCGGCAATCGTACGCATGAAGACTAGAGAGTCAGAGGCCAGGTCGTTTCGAGCTTGGGTAGCATAGTGTAGCATGTCCTTCATCTCTAGCGCTCTATTACGTATACTTGGCAGTAGACGCTCGGTGTGGTTTGCCGCCGTTTTAGACGCTTGCAGGACATCTCGAGTTGAGGTAGAATAGCCAAGAGTGGTTTGGTAGTCCGTATCAATCTTCTTGGCTACGGCCTCAATATCTTCTTGAAGTTCGGCGCTTTGATTACGTCGCTGTAATGCCGAACGATTCATGACTTTGTCAAACTCCTGGAACAGGTCGTCGCAGCCGTTGAACATCTTGTCGGTCGTCTTGTCCAGTTCCGACGCCTTGGCACTGAATTTCCTCAAGGACGTGTTCGCAAGCTTGCCAGCCTTTCGTGCCGTTTCAAGATCGATCAGGTCCTCCAAGGAAGCCTGGCGAGACTTGCGCAATTCCCTGCCCGTCATGAACCGTACCATGGCCGGCGAGATGGTGATGCTCCGCGCCAGCTCCAGATACCGCTCCCAATTTGCAGCAAGCACATCATAATCCTCTTGCGTAGGAGTGACCCATTTCTTCAGCTCATTATACTTGGGCTCGAGCGGTCGCACGGCGGTATCGAGGTTCGCCACAGCAGCATCAAGGCACTTGATCATGACATCCATCTCGCTATGGCGTTCTTGCGCAGCTTCGGCCATAGCTCCAGTGTCCTCGACCATCTTTAACGCCCAGTTTCGGCGGCTCTTGAATAGCTCCTGCCATGATTGCAGGGAGTGCGTGTCCTCGATGAAGTCGGGCGGACTTGGGGCGGTGTAGTCTTTCGGCAGCGGTTCCTCGGAGACAAGCGATGTCGGAGTACCCGGCGTGGAAGATTGGGTTATTCGGATATCGTATATGTATATTTCTTTCTCTGTCTGGATCGTCTGTATCTTGACCGTCTTGCCCTGCGGCGTAAGAGCGATGATGTTTTGGGGTGGGATAGAGCTCTGTCGAGCTACCCATGCTTTGAACTCCTCGAGGCTGCAACACGACATCTGTTAGCTCTTCCCATCTTCCCACATAATCTGTAGAAGCTTGCGGCAAGACATACGAAGCGAACTGCGTGATATCAACTTGCAGGCGCTGGCCCGTATGGGCGATCAACACCTGCGTCTGCGTCGCCATGGTGCACGCATTCTCCTCCCAAGTGCTGTGTGGAAGAATACAAGTCTAAGATGAAACTGCCAAAGGATATCTAGTTATTGTCGGGTACTAATGACAGGCTATAGAGCTTGTAGGTTGAAGGTTGGAGTCACACACCACCATATGACGAGCTTCTAGCAACACGCGCGCAAGTCCCACGCAGATATCGGGTTTGATTAGTGAGGTCCGCTATTAGACCCCGGCTGCGCAGGGGTCCTCGTCGAGTGTGGCTAACGTGATGCTGCCCCGTGATCGAAACGAGATAGACGGTCCCGCTGGCTGGTCTCCTGTAAGTAGGCTTCGGCCCTGAATCCGATAATACAAGGCTGACTCCAGTTACGATATAGTTCTGATGTTGGTGTCGAGTAGTCAAGAGCCCATTATCGTTTGTCCTTCCGTCTTCCACCGTTCATTGTTGCGCCACATCAATGGGCCTACGCGCCACACACATCACCTAGTCCAGAACCGCGTCCTCAGCGTTTGCAGCGTATCAGCGTCTAGCTTGCCGCGTTTCTCGTGAGATGGACTCTACAGGGAATCAGTCGAATTGAAGATGCTCGACTCGGACCCCGAATCTGCAGGAGGCACAGAACCGAATCCGCTGCTTCTCGCAAATGACGAGAAGCGGATCTTAGAGCTGTACGACAGGCTTCAGAAGCTACAGCTTGAGATCGCGCTCATTACAGCGCAAAAGGAATATTTGCCCAGTAGGTACATAAAGAATGAACCCGGATTGGTAACTAATCAATGCCGTTCAAGCCGATTCACAATCTGAGGATATATTGGAGGCTCAAAATGCCTTGCTAGAATCGAGGGCGCGATATGTACTACGCACCGACGTAGTAGAGAGTGTGATGATAGCAAATCCCATACTACAAGCAGTGCACAGCGGCACGAACGCGTCACCCATTGAGAGGGATCTCCTCCCAGTCCTCTCAGCCAGGGATCTGACCTCCACTACGCTCGCGCACCAAACCACGGCCCTCCGGCAAACCCTAGGCACACTTACAGAAACCTCATCTCAGACTCTTCGCCTATCGCGCCATAATGTTGACCTAGCATCTCAGGTCCTGGCTCTGGCAGAGGAGTCCGACAAGCATAAGGCGGCGCTCATTGAGGACCCAGGCCAGGCCGAGGAGATCACGAGGCTGGTGAAGGAGGTTAAGACTAGCCGGCAGCGTTGGAGGGTTATGAAGGCTACAGCGAGTGCGATCGTTGCGGGCAGTGGCGTAGATTGGGCAAGGGATGAGGAGTTGAGCAAGATGGTGTTGGACGATGATGAGGATGGGGTTTAAGGGTAAGCTACGGAGGGAGTCAAAGGGCAAGGGAAGAGGCAATGTGGATGTCAGAGATACCCCGTTCCATGTGTGAACCGTGTACATGTACTATGTAGATGCAGTATTATGGATGGCTAGAGTGACAGTGTTCGAGCGACACCAGTGGCTATACCTAATCGCTTTTCAGTGTATATCGTTGTTGTATAACGAGTTTCGCCAAAGTCGGCCCGGTATACGGATCTGAGAGGCGACGTAGTGGGGCCGCCTGTTGATCCATAATAGTCCCTAAAGAATCTCGAGGCAGGTTGGCCTGGATCATCTGTACAAAATCATCCGGTATGCCTCTTGTCCTGCACAAGCCTGCACGGAACTGGCCTTCTTATGGGAAATCCTATGGGAAATCCAGCAATTTACTGAATCGCATTAATGCTAATGTAGTCACCGTCCTTGCGAGCAATAACCGAATCCCTCGAACGGCCGCAAGACGGTAAGTCAAGCGTTGAGTTCGAGCTAAATTGCCAGGCGTATGCAGCTGGATGGCTACAAATAGAGATGAGCTCCGTAAACTTATGGCAAGGCAGTAGTACCGAGCCCAAGGCGATTACCAAGACTGGAGGCAAGTGTCACGCCGAACAGACAGCTACCGAGGTCTCTCGAGTCACGAGTAATGGACTTGATGCTGGACCAGGAAATGTCAGCCAGTCAATCAACCAATGCAAGAGCTCCCGTTCCTGATTGATAGGGCTTAGCGCGGTCGCGTTTGCGGTCGTATCGTCCAGACCGCCTACCATATGTGATTACTACCAGTCACCCATAGGGACGCTTGGCGGTGGGCGCCTTGTCGGATGAAGATCGTAAGGGGTGTGTAAGTTACTTTGGTGCCCAAGGAGAGAGGTTCATGGTCTCGAGAAGATCTCGGGTGCGATAGTTTCATTAGCTTCACGTGATGTCAACAAGGAGACGCGACAATCAGTCATCCCGCTTTTAATGGTGTTATTATGCTTTGCCGAGTCGCAAGCTTGATTTTGCCGTTGATAATCCAGGTGGAGAAATCAGCTTCAAGGCGCCCAGATGCTTTGAAAAAATCAAAAGCCGGCCTGTGGGCACAGTGCTAGTTCGCGTATGCGTGCATTATGTGGACTCCGAAGTTGGTGTAGCCTGTACAGTGTACCGTACCAGCCAAGGTGTCTGGTGCTTTTGATGATTTGCCTGTGTTTGGGGCTAACGAGACATTGGATGCTTTGACGTTGCTTGGTGTGAACGATCGCGTTCAAGTGGATGAGCGACATTCGCGCCGGGTGCGTTGCATAAAGCAGCATGAAATACACAGTAGAATCCCCAAGTGTCTTCAGCTCGGTGGCAGGGTGCTGGATAAAAATAAGCTCTGGTGCAAGGGGGTTCGAGTTGCGCAACACTCCAAGATTAGCTCAAGTTGTCGTCAGGCCTGGCATCGCGAGGTAGTATTTATGTAAATACACCAAAGAAACTCATGACATTCGAGTGTCCTATGGAGTCCGAGGCTGTTCCGCGCCTACACAGTAGAATAGCGAGTATCGAATATCCGGACTGGATAGCGAAAGCGAGAGACTCGGGGTCTGGTTCCAACAAATGCAGGCTGGATATGGTAACACCACCACTCCCGTGTGACTGTTGCACAGATATAGCTACTACAATATCCCAGCATCGCTTGGTGCACGAAATGCTCGGCGTCAACAGACTGGGAACCACGGGTCTCTGCGGGGGAGGAACGCTACGGAAGACTGCGCCAATCCAACAACGCTTTGAAAGGAGGTGGATGCATGGCTTGCAATGGTAGGCATCCCCAATCCCGATCCAGCATGCTGCCCGTACACAGTAGATGCCTCACGGTATCGAAGTGCTGTGCTATGGTTTGATTAATAGATGATGTCCCGAATCAAGGTTGCAGAATCGTCTTCGACAGATGGCACAAGTTTGATGTTCAAGCTACCAGCAATCAGAACACTATTAAGGTAGGTCAGGAGCCCCATTCCCTTGGTTAGAGGTACACTGAAGTATTAGGAACTTCTCGCGATGAAGCTATATTACTATGTACGGTGACAGAGCAGGTCCAAAAAAGGGGTGGGTAGCTAGAACCGTACCCTTACATGGAAGCCTTCGCTCCGTTTATAAGGAGCAGCCGCGTAAATGCTCATTGGGCTGAATGGAGCTTCAAGTTCTGCATGACGACTCGACACGACAATCAACAAAAGGAGTCGCTTGATGGTGTGTCAGCGCTGTTTGAAGGAAGAAAAGCACTTTGACTTGACCTTGATGCAAGTGATTGGTGATGTGTATGTGCAGTACCATGTAAGTGCGATTGCGTGGTAACAAAAGGCAGGAGATGAGAGGGAAACGTAGAGAGCAGCACAAAGGGGGGGGGGGGGGGGGGGCCAGCCAGACTCCCAGCAAAATCAGCTGCAACTGGGCGAGCCATCCATCATAGCTTCCGCTCACCAAGAACGCACGCAACCCACATACATTAGATACCTAGTTTACGCGCAGAGCCAGCCAGCTTAGGAACAAGAGCCTTGCGAAGTACTCCCACGCTAACAAGGGGACGGCAAGGTACCTCTGTTGCGGGAAAGGTCGACCGACTGCCAGCAGGCGTGGGAAGATGGCTTGCGTTGGGAGGGTGCAGGTAAAGGAGCAGGCAAAGTCAGTGGGCAGATGCAGACAGTTGATTGAAGGACTGGAGGGGACGGAAGGGTTGATGGCCATTGATGGATGGGTGTCGGTGATCGGGAGTGATGTGTGCGCAATGAAACTGGTCAGCGGAAGGCTTGGGGATACAGCCAAAAGCAGGCCGGTCGCAGGAGGCAGGATGTACACAGTACTGGGGGGTGCAGGGCGCCAGCAAGCAGTACAAGGCACGCCGTACTGTACTTGCCTCACATGAAAGTGACATGAATTCCTGCCCTCTTCCGAATCCTGCTGTATTGTTGTGTACAAGTATGTCTGCTTTGCCTTCGGTTCCCTTCCTTTCCCTGCGCAGGCTGGTATGGTAGGGTCTGCTCTAACTTGGTTGTTTTGGTACAGAGTGCAGATTGTAGAATGTAATATGCAGCGTGCAGCGAGGGAGAATGGAGGAGAGTGGGAGTGGGAGTGGGAGTGAGATTGAGATGGAGGGAGATTGAGAGAGTGAGAGTACTACTACTCAGGGAGGGCAGCCCCAGCTGGCAGCTCTGGCCGCCTGGCCTGGCATGGCATGGCATGGCAACCCGGACTGCAAAGTAAAGTACTACTAAGTAAAGCAGCGGCGCGCACCCAGTCCGTCTTCACAGTGACAAGTACAGTCTTGACTGGACTTGGTGTGTGCCTGGTCGTGCTTTTGCCTTTGCCTGGTCCCCCTCATTCTTCCACACGCAATCAGCCTGCCCTTAGTAAAAAGGCACCCTACCACTCTCCCCCATACAAATTTCCCTCTCTTCTCTCTCACCAAAATCTCCCATACAAATCTCCCACCAAAACAACCTCTCATACGATCAAGGCCTACACACAACCTTCACCCACAGTGAGTACTTCCATTTGTATGGCATTCACTGCAAACCTCAAGTCACCTATTTGCACGGCGAGATCCCTTCACCTTCCATCTTGATTGAGCTCGTGCGTCTCGATTGGCCGCGTCTTTTGCAGCGCGTCCAGTCTGCCAGCACCAGCTTGTCGAAGTGCCCAAGCTTTTCCCATCGCAACCATTTGGCCCGGTCTCCCAAGTCAACCAATATATCATCACCATCGATCTTGAATTCAGTGCACGCTTCTTACTAACGGTGATCGCTTGCAACAGCTCACACAACCACAACACAAATCGTTCGACTCATCAACACTCCCTCAAGGTATGGCTCCTGGTCTAATTCGATCGCTTTTGAGCTTCAAATTGCAATTGCTCTACGTTGGGATGCGCAATCGCATTTGCGACCAAGCATCGCCAACCGCGCGATTCGCATCATCTGCACCAATCTACCCCTCCACTCCAGCACCTCATGTTCTAGCAAGTGCTTGATTGATCCTCCACTTTCCTCCTCAGCTAGTTCTGCCACTTATCCTGTCGCCCTCTAGATTCAGAGTTTTTACATGGAGACTGACTTTAATCCAAGATGCCTAAGGAGACCACCAAGCGCGGTAAAGGCGGCAAGGTTGAGAAGAGAAAGGGGAAGAAGGGTATGTTACCTCGCGGCTTGAAGTCTTTTGTGTGGCAGTTTCTCACATGATCTTCAGACCCCAACGCACCCAAGCGTGGCCTGTCCGCATACATGTTCTTCGCCAACGAGCAGCGTGAGAATGTTCGCGACGAGAACCCTGGCATCTCGTTCGGCCAGGTCGGCAAGATCCTCGGCGAGCGATGGAAGGCCTTGAACGACAAGCAGCGCACGCCCTACGAGACCAAGGCCGCTGCCGATAAGAAGCGGTATGAGGATGAGAAGGCTGCCTACAACGTGAGTGTCTTTGCCAACCCCTCTGTGTTTTTGTAGTCATGCTGAACTGTGCTGACTAGGCCGACGAGGAATAGGCGAACGACGATGACGACGAAGAGTAGCTGCTCTCCTGTCAGTTCGCTTTGAATGCTGCCTGGCTACGAGGTTTCATGATGAGACGACTGTCATGCTTGTCTTGCTGAGGAGACTAGGGGCACTGGCGGGAGCCTAGGTTTCTGCTTTGAGTGTAATATGGGATCACGGAATGGTGTTGGTTTCGCGTTGCTTTTCGAGTCTGATGGAAGACTATTCTCCCCGACTAAGATACCTTGATGGGGTCTTGAAGAGGCCCCGGGTCTCATCTGCTCACGTTGCAGTTGACTTGACTCATGACACAAGCACTAGCAGTGAATGTACACTACTTCGTCCATGATGACTTTGGAAATTCCGATCTTGACACGCTCATGTGCCTAGCATTGATTATGCCTATGAACCCACCGTTCAACAATAGTCGCTTTCCGGTCAATAGACCTGTTCGAACATCCTAGACCTACATTTGAGAATCATTCTGGATATAAAAAGCCCACACAATCTACCTGTGGATTAGTCTTCAGGAAACACGACTGAGTCGCAGAACCTCATCCGGGGATACTTTAATACACGTGATGACAGCTCGAGGTGTTTCATCGATTGGGGGCGGGGATATTCAGTCTCATTGGTTGCTGTCAGTTTGTGAGGTTGACTTGAAGGCGAGGCTCAAACGCACTGACGATGTCCAAACATATGGCTGCCTAAAGATAGTATGTTTTCGGGTTCCTCTCGATTGCGCATATCCGAGTATTTATTGTCAGCCTTCTCCAGGGAAGACGTTGTATCTAACATACCGATCCGTTCCTTTCTGCACCGGGCACTCCCGCGCCAGCAACTTCCCAGGTCTTCGGGTTTTGCTGTGCGACTGCGATTTCGATCGCATGCGTCGGACCGACTTCAAGTTCCATGGCTGGCACTGAAATGGACGGCCGCCGTGTTGGCGGTGCTGCTCACCGCCCGACGACAATGACCTGCCTGGACGCATCTTGATGGAACGTGCCGGGCTTCTGCAATATCAGCTCGAACGCGAAATCGGAGCAGACGCCGATGCCCAGGGCCGGGTCGAGAGGTCTACCCTCCCCAGCAGCGGCTCTGCAGGCCATATCACGACAGTGCAATCAATCGCAAGCGCTGATACATGAGATGCCTTCTTGGCGTCGCCGTCTAGAATGGTAGGTCCTTCCTCCTTGCGTTACTCTCCCCAACTTGCCCTCGTCCAATCCCCCTTATTTGGTCCGCCGAATAAACGGTCACACCCAACCTGCTGCTTTGTTAGGTATTGATGATTGAAACACGTAGCACCAGCTACAACGCCACTGGTCAAATTGCAATATGGAACGGCAAGTTAGATGTCTGTCTTGCCTGACTCGACCTCATGATCTGGCGTGATGCCATGAGGCAACCGGCACTGGCTCAAATTCTTTCCCGCATAGAACTTTATGCATGTGTTTGCGTCCGAGACCGACCACTACGCCTGATGCGGATCGCGGCCAATCCCTTTTGCATATGCTTCATGGGAGTGGACGGTGGATTCGTGGCAGTCGCTCACTGAGCATTTTCAAAATACTGTCAGACTTTCCTGTCTCTCGGCTCCGTCAATTGCGGTCACCCGATTCCGCCACGATGGTAGTATTTTCCTTTTATCGACTCAACTGATAGCAGCAGCCCCATCCGTCCATCGTTCTTGAAATTGATCAGACTGGATTCCATTACAAGGGCAGATTCGGACGATATTTCCGCGTTGCCAGTTCTTGTTATGTCAGCCTGGGCATTTGCTCAATCGTTCAAGATCCGCTCCCATCCTCAACCTGGCAGCCCAACATCGGCAGTGTCATCATCCTACGGCCTCCACCATTCGGATATTCAACTTGCGAGGCGGAAGACTATTGGTGCCGCTACTCCCCACGGGGTCTGTACTAATCGCTCAACCTCCTAACGTACTGCAATTCTTGGTGTGCGAACGCCTGATGGTCTGAGGTTATTACCACTTGCCCCACGCGGCCAACTGGCCGGCCTACTGCGGAGACGGACACGGACTGAGGCTCTGCTTGCTAATCGTTTCCATGTGTCAGTATCTCTTCCGCCGGTTTCCACTAGAGATCCATTCCATATTCAACCTTTCTTCTTTCTCAGAGGTATCACGGCAATTTGTTTCTGGAGGATAGTGGGTGTCCGTACAGGCGTCAAAGGAGGTGGTGCTCTTAACGTTCTCGGTCCAGATATCGTCACAACTTTGCCATGATGGAACCATAGATACCTTACAAGTCGAACGACA
This sequence comes from Xylariales sp. AK1849, assembly GCA_022432505.1. NCBI lineage: Eukaryota > Fungi > Ascomycota > Sordariomycetes > Xylariales > Xylariales sp. AK1849. Next base: position 200,505 of record JAJKKH010000008.1, read on the forward strand.
CCATACGCCTCATCGCAATTCTTGATCATGGATCCGGCGGTCAGAAGCCTGGGCTCATCACTTCTCAATGGCTGTTGCCACGAGGCCGAGCGCGCCGAGCGAGTCGGCAATGGTCTCGAGGGTTTGCGCAACTCGCTGCACGACAAATTTCACCCTCACTTGAACGGGGTAATCGAAGAAGTTCATCGAACCAGCCGTCTCCTTCGCGACCTTGCAGATCAGTCTCAGGTCCACATGTCCCGCGTACCGGTGGTCATCGACTACCTGAACGTCATTCTTCCATGTTTATGCAAAAGTCTCATGGACATAAGGGAGTTTTACGAGGATCGCTCGCAAAGCAAGGAACGCAGATGGCGAACAATGTATCATTCCATGGGCAACGAGCTTCCCGGTACCACTCTACCCGCCCGGTTCATCATGTATAATCAGTATCTGCAGCTACTTCAATTGCTACTTACCAAGTATGTGCCCGGCCCTGTCGTTATCTGCGCAGTCAGTTGAACTTTGATCAGATCTCCAAATTTCGACATGAACGGGCTTGAGTCTCTTCGGACTAGGATATTACAGCTCAGAGAAGCCAGAAATATTCGTGGGTCAATCCTAGAAACACAAAAACACTGCAATTATCTAATGCCACACAGCGCCTCCTAGCCCTATTCAACGTGCTCCTATAGTATGGCGTGATACGATGGATTACTGGGAGGAAGAAACGGTTCGTTAGGCCGAGACTGAAAACCTCTCGCGCTGGCATTTAGGTACTCATTTGTCTCAGGATTCGCATTGGGCTGAATCGATCTTTACCCGACCGCTGCCATCACGGACTGAATTAGAGAAGCCAAGCCGGTATCCTCCCCTCATTCACCGTCGAGATGATTAAGCCGACGTTCTAATACTCTCCAGTGCCATATCCCAAGCCTATGGCCCCCTTCAGCGTCTCGGTCACATCAAAATCTCCCCAGACGTGAGGACTCTGGTCAAAAGGTATCCCCGCACGATGCTATCACTACTTTACCAGATTATGAATTTTACTCACGTTATGTGTATCGAGTAGATCTTTCGACAACGACCGTCTTTCCGTCACATTCTTCCTCCAGACGTTCAATGAAGCTCCATACCTGCTCATCCGAACCGTGCGAGGTGGCCAACCTTGGGTGTCAGCACTTGGTGCTCACGAGCTGTGCATCAAACGACATGACTGTGCAACATTGATCTTCACGCGGTGGAGTAGATCTGAAGATCGGAGTAAGCCATGGGCATGTTTGACATTCATCACATTAGAAGGTCCGTCTCTTATCTAGCAGTCGGTCCTTTTGTGCGAGGCGAAACCGCTGCTCTTGTCTTGCCCGCTAACTCTGCAATAGAGATGATTCTGTTTTATTGCACTTTCATCTGCTTGAAAGCTAGGAGCATTGAGACCGTCGATGTTAACCCAACGGAGTTCAACCTACGGAAAGAGAAGAGGTTATTTCAGGCGTCGGTATCCGCTCTTTGCGCTAATGATTTGTTTAGTCATCGGTGCATAGTCGCAAGCTCTCCGTAGCTAACCCATCTACAGACAAATCCTCGATGATGGGTACAATCATTCCCTAGCTGTGTATCAAGATGCTTATACTGGTCGCCGACGACTTCATGCATCTGTCTGGGATAGCGCGCTGAAGGACTGCCCGGTGTGGACATCTTTTCGTACGTGGCGTACTAATCTAGGTTTCACCTACTTACAATCAGCATAGTTCCCGACGACAAGCAAACCAACCAGTGGCTACTTCACAAGTCACGACACCGGATCTGGGTTCGAGATATCCAGCCTTACGTCTTTTGTCAAAAATATCGGGCTCAGCATCAACGTAAAGGAAAGGCAGGCGCCTTCGAGCTGTTCTTCGTGAATGAAACAGGTAAGTTGGCAGGCACAATGCTTATAGTCAGCCAATATATCGCTGATGCAGCTAAATTTTCAGCTGCCTCCCGATTCAAAGAGCTATTTGAACCCGATGAACCACCGGCAGCGACAGTTGACTCGTCAGACCAAGGAGCTGCTGGTCCCAGCGGAGGATGATATCATCTAACCCCCTTGTGAGTTGCAATTCCCATCTTATATGTATGCAGACTCTCTAATCGCGAACAAGATTCAATTACAAAGTATACCCGGGGTCGAATCGCGACACTCCCTATTCCTTTTGTTATGACCTAAATCGAAAGCTCTCAGTATGACTGTATGATCTAAAAGACTCACCAGCAACACCCAATGGTTAAGTCTGTAACGAATTACGACGCACAATGAAGTCATGATGTCCATAACGATATGACAGCGGACTCCACGAGATCCCCGACACGCCCAGATTGCATGATACCCCAGCATTGAGCGTTTGATTTTTTCTTCCTTTCTTTGGCCAGGTCGGTATATTTCATGGTTGAGGTTTGGAGTGTGTATCATACACTACTCTGAGGCTGAGCGAGCATAATGACGCGGGCTGAAATCGTCTTCTCAAGGTGGTGAAGCGGACATTAGGAGATATTGTACGTATTTTGCCTGAATCTTCATGTTGCAAATATCGGACAATATGATATTATTCTCATGATTTGCGTTAAGGCAAATACTTTTGATGACCACAGCAGATGGTGTCTTGACTAGTTGGGAAGGCGATTAGAGGGCGCCTCAAGAGACGTATTTGGTTATCCACGCTCTTACATAGGGCATTGGGGGCCGCCTTTCGACGCTTTCGATACCGCGATCCATCCGGTTCTGACGTGTTATAACCATTATGCGCGGGTGGGTGCTTGAGTCAGGCAAACCATGAGCAAGATTAGTCGCGACTCGTCGAGAAACTCAGATACTGAGAACCGAGGATCTAATAGTGCACTGGAGTGCATTGCTGATCTGTTGAGATGAGTGTATGTGTTTGAAAGGCGCTTTGCCACGCGCAAGCGAAGCATGCAATTCTAGAAGGAGATATTGCATTAAATATTGGCGACAACCCACCATCTAGTCACAGACCCGTTGATATACCTCATTCCCAAGTCTATCCCGTTGTTATTTCCGTCGTGGATCCAGTGGTGTGTCCATCTACGTCCCGTTACCCCATTCCCCGCTCAGTCAAGCCGTCCACTGCTTCTCCGGCTCCGCGACCGTGATGAGATTCCGTAGATTCAACCGTGTGCTATATAATATGTTGTTGGTAAATCCGACTTCTCTGATGTCGCCGTTCGTGGCACCTTCAATGTCGGAGTCTCTCATTGTGTTCCCTTTCGGTTTGTGATGGACGAACAGACTGGGCGTGATACTGACGCACCGCATTCCGTTGGCGCGCAACCGGCAGAGATCACTCAAGTGGTTGTCGAAGGGCTTGTGTTGGCCCTCGATGCCCAAGTACTCCAACGCCTTCTGTGCGCCCGAATAACTAAGGGCATACGCATAGCTGCAGATGTTGTCGCCAGGAACGTAGACTATGCGAGTCTGGGGTGGATAATTACGCCAGCTGAACGACGCATTGCCCATAATGTGGTCTTCCGGGGGTACTGTCGGATCATCGTGGATCAACACCTTGCGTTCGTCTCTCTGCTCGACAGGGATCTGCAACCTCTCCGGAAGGTGCTCATCGAAGGTTGTCGAGCAGATTCCAAGCCACAACATGTCCCAGTGCTGGCCGTACGGACTGTTGCCAAGGGGGCCGGGCCCAGCATTCTCCCAGCCAATTTGCAGTTCCTTCGCAGCCGTGGAAAGATGGGACAACTGTTTCTTGACGTTCACATCCCAGTCCATATCATCTTCCATGATCAGAGCTGAACCAAGCCGATCCTCAACGATCTTCCGCATGGCATTGACATGCGCACGCCATGAGCCAAGATTACTGTCCCTTAGGTGCTCCCGGTCCCATCCCTTGCGACTGTTAGCACCGGAAATGAGCTCCACGAGAAGCTATCAGGAACTCACGAAGGGCAAAGCCTTATCAACCACATCGCTGCCACGGACTGCATCTATCCAGCTGAGGCTAAAGCCAGTCAGGGCAGACATGAGAGAGAGGGCATCTCGTTTGTCCGACCGCTCTGGAAGACTGAGAACGAAAACCTTGTCGAACTGCCTCGCGTTAGAAATCGATATCACACGAAGACCTCGCGATAGGACGAACCCCTAGAGTCTGGTTGAAGACGTCCGACTTTCTCTGTTTTTCGGCAGTCGCAGACCACGGGTCGGGAACTCCATATGCGTATGTTGTGTGCCATTTCCCGGAGGCATAAATGAGTGTTACGAAAGAGACGAGCAATGACAGGCCTACGTATGCAGCGTATGTCCCGTGCAAATGATTGAATGGCCCCATCGCGCGTATTGAACCTAACGCTTGAGGCTGCAGAAAGCCAGATCGCCGAGTGGAACGTGAGTATGAAACTTGTGCCGTGTAGTCAGCAGCATGTAGCGTAGCTGGCGATGAGCACGACTCTCTCTATGTGAACCGGCAGGGGACCTCAAGCTCAGTCATCCGGCGTGAGGTGTCGATGTCGAGCAAAATACATACAAAGGCCAAGCATCATGGTTCGCCAACTTCATGATAAAGCTAATGCGGCTGAAGTCAATCCAAAAGTGCACTTTCAAGCCCCTTATCGGGTTCTGCCACTAGCCTCAAATCGTCTTGGAAGGAACCACGCCACGGTTGAATATAGCAATTTAATACCCAATCCGGCGGCGTAAACTGGGAATTTCGAGGTAAGACGCGCGATGATTGGCCAAACGACAACAGGGTAGCTGGCATGGCTTTTCGTTGGCGCTAGTAAATCCCTGCTTGAAACGGCTTATTACACAGTAAATAGGTACTTAGGTAATAGTCAAGCGACACCCTGAATAAATGACATTGCCCCTCAATCTCACCAACACACGGCAACTTCAAGGATAAAGTACACACACTTTTACAACAAGGTAGATAGAATATTGTAAAATGGCTCGTATACAACATCTCACTCGACCTTTCATTTCATGGTCTTTTGTCTAATTCGAGGTTACTTTGTTTTCGGTACCATATTATTAGGTGATAAACTCCGTTTATTCGTATGCCCCCAAAATTCGCGGGGCCTACACGTCCGAAATCGTCATTTGATTGCTGCACGCCCTTGACAGTCCAGCAGGGATTTCTTGGCAGACCCCTTCAAGGAATCCGGATTCGCACACTGAAAACCAGGTTCGCAGGAGGCAACGGGCCAATGACTCCGTGATTCGTGCATTGTAGATTACCTACCTACAGCCTACGTTCATTTACTATTTTCCATACTGAGGTCGGTCGGTACAATACGGCATCATCGATTAATGTTTGATAGAGGCGATCAGCACAGCCGTTTCCAGCTCAAGTTTCACACCAGGTCGAAGTCCTGTAGTTGAACCCCGGCTTCTCGCGACTTTTCCGGTAGGACCTCGAGGATGTATGGCTTTTTCTGGTATTTGGCGCATGGAATGCCCATCTCTGCGAGAATCTCACCCGGATTTGTCTTCAACGACCCATTGCGTTGGTCCAGCAATGCGACCCATTCATTGTTGATCTCGAAGTTCATGCCTGTATTCCCACTCGCTGTGTTCCATTCCAGCGTAACCGCCGTATAATGAGCTGGAAGGGATCCATATATTGCCTCGCCATTCATGAACCCTGGGACGAAGCATGCACCAACGACCTGCCATCGTGGAGGAGTCGTTGAACTCTGCCGCAGGATTATAGGGAGCCGAGAGCCTAGCAGAATGCACACCGCATCCCCCGGAAGGGAGTTTCTAGGTGCTAGTCCTATATGGCCGTCTGACGTCGAAAAGAAACTCCTGCCAATAAAGCTTTCAAAGCAGCCGGCGAGGTAGTGCCTCACATGTCTTTCGATGCTCTCCGGTACTGCCTCCCACGAGCAGATGGACTGCAGTGCCTCTTTGCCATGGTTCAAGGGAAGAGAGGTATGCAGAGGGCTTTGGCAATCCTCTGCAAAAGAATGGCATGCGTAGAAGGTACGGCAACAAGCCTCCAGACGGCAACTACCACCAGGGCAATACGCTTCAAGGTCCTCTTGATCGACCAGTCGCTTGATGCAATTGCAGAGCCTGGTCTGATCAAAAGCGTTCTCGTTGACATCTAAAGGGTGAACTTTTTCAATGTGAGAGACGCGAATGCCAGGAGCGCGGAGTACGCGATTGCTCGTGTCATCAGATGGCACGTGAGCCTGCGACGAGATCCATCCACATGCACTCCATCGCGGAGGAAACCTTGAGGGAGTTCTTATATGGGTTGACCAGTCGGGAACCCAGCTCGGAAGACCGAGCGTCGCTCTGCCGTTGATCTCACAGGTAGCCAGGAAGCTCAAGCTGCGCTGCGACTCGATAATGCGCAACACAACGTCCTCGTATATGCGGGCTGTCGGTTTTGTGTAATCTGGTCGTACGCCCAGACTGTAGTCTTCATGATGAAGAAGATTGGAAACCGCGTAGATTGCATCCTTGGGGTTTGTCCACTCAACTCCTCGCAGCGTGAACCGAAGGCCTTCATAGCTTTCAGACGTATGCGAAGAATCACAGAGATCGAGTACTCTATTCTGCAATTCCCTCCATCTGCCGCGCAAGTCTCCAAGTACACTTCCTTGGAATGGTTTCACCTTCAAACAGTACACCGCGTTTTCAAAATGACTCCATGACATGGTAACATGCCCACACGTCAAGGCAGCACTTTTCGCCAGATAGATTTCCTGTCGAACCCAAAGGCGTCGGAACCAATTTCTGGACAGTAAGAGGCAGATAGCCCGTAGTCCTCGCTCACCGTAGTCCAACTCTTGTGATTCGTCGGCCCAATGTCGCTCGTCTCGCCCGGCTTCAGATGGGGAGATACTGAGATTGTACCAATCTACTACTACTTTACGTCCCAAATCAGCAATGAGCCCCATGGCATGATTGCTATCGTCCTCTTCAGGACCAATCCAGACCGCAACATCATTGGCTGTGCGGTAAATGCTCCCCATGATCGAGACTTGATGCCCTTTCTCGACATCGTCCGCCTGGTTGATACAAATCGCATCAACCCACATGACGCGAGGTCTAGCCTTGAGTCTCAGGTACCTCAAAGCGATCTCCAAATTCTTTGTTAGCGATATCGTATTATTGCCAATAGGGGTCGACTCGACGAACACGTGCTTCTGGTCATCGGCTGCGCCCCAGACGTAGGAGAGAGCTTCATAGCCTTCGACATAATCTGCATCTTGATCTCCCTCATCGATGCGATCATCGCCACCGTCTCCAGTTTCGACGTCCATCTCGTCTTCGTCTTCGTCAAGTTGGTCGTCTTCGTAGTCACCGTCTTCTTCGTCATCTTCATCATTTTCATCCCATCCTGCGGCCAGGAGCGTGGGCACTCCAAGAGATGTCGCAGTGGACTTGGGAGAGACAGCTGGGTGATGCGGCCCAGGTGTCTGAATCATTGGTATGTATACATGCTTCAAGGCAATATGAATCTCGTCATGAAAATCCCCAGGCAGAATTGTTAACAGCCTGATCTCAGACATCTCAGTGTCTAGAGGTTGGTATTGGTAAGTCGTCATTTTGTGAAGACCGGGTAATCATGTCAGGGAGTAGAATCTTGCGCATAAATAGCTTAGACTAGCTGATACAGACGAAAAGTACCGACTGCAATGGAGCAAGAGATTTAGAAGTGCTCATGAAGTGCAAGGTCGCCGGCTATCTATCTTGCACAGCCTTCTCTTCTAAAATCCGAAAATGCGGCTGTGCCAAGCAATCACATGATGCTATATTCCCATTGGACCAGCAGCTGAGCGTCCCGGTAAGATATTCACCAACAATCCGCAAAGATACTCCGATTGGTAATTATATAGAAGGCAGAGGCATATTACTTTTTAGCACCACTACTCTATAGACGTTAAGTATAACTAATCTCTGTCGCCAATGTACAGGGAGTCTCTAGAGCCTACTCCCATCAGACATCATTCGTGCACCGACCGTCGTCACTGGCACGTCGCCCAGACGAAGTGAACTCCTATACGTCAACGGTTCCACCTTACAGCTCTCTAATCATTGCCATGTGAATATGACTTCCTTTGCCCCCATGCTGATCCATGATAAAAATCGTCTCTACGACCTTTCTGAAGCCAACTTTCTCGTATATTCTGCTACCCTATCCGCCCTCTTTCGTATCAAAAGACATGATGCGCCCTTCCCTATCAGCTTGCTCGAAAGGCCACTTTAGCAGTTTCGTAGCCAGACTACGGCCGCGAAAGGCTGGAACTGTATCGAGGTTGTTCAACACTATCGGTGTAAGGACTAGCATACCTTGTGCAGTAGTATGACTTACAGTAGTAGTTCCTTCTGTCCCTGAGTGCTTCAGCCCTCAAATCTCCCATCTTCTGCCATACCTCGATTAAAAACGGCTCATTCATTCCGGGTTTGATGTACCGGAGCGGCTCTCATTCTCCTTTGCCCGCTCCTTCGTACGTATGGATAAGCTGTACGAGCCGATCTAGAAGCAGCCATCTTGCCTCTGGAGGCTTTGGGCTCCCCGTTAGGAAGCATCCACTGTGTATAGCTGATAGGTTGGCTAGCCTCCTCATTTCTGGCTATGACCATGACTTATTCGGGAATTTCAAAGCTTCTTTTGAGATCTTTGGCCATTCCCTGAACGGCAGCAGCGGCATTGGCTGAGCGCAACTGGAGTCGCAAGTATTCCTAAAGACCAGTTAAACCATCATACCCACAGTTGCAGCTAACCCCTAGTTGCAACTAATTCCCGGCCTATATCTCAACAACACTTCATATTTTAAGTCTTCAATTCAAGAAGTATAACACTCTTGATTAACAAAAAAACGTGGGATTGGCGGTTCAATGGTGCCCCACTCGTACATCGTTTATGCCACCCCCAGCAACAGCACTGAGGGATTGGGTCTTATCCCGCAGCACCCTGTAGGCACTTCTTCCCAACAAGGAGATTCAACTACCAGCCAAGCCAGCCCAGCCCATGCGGATTTCTCGGCTTGGTGACCGAAGTCAAATTAGACCTTGCTGTACGGAGTAGCTGCTCAGCGTAGGAGAAATCCAAGCTGACCATAGTTGCCTGCTTTGAATACACTCCACATTGTTGAAGACATCCCGTGATGCCACGGTATAAAATCTCGCAGCAGTAACAGCTTTAGGGCCGATTGCTCAAATTACAGCCACGGATTGTGCTTACGGACAGAATTCTGAGCGCGGCGATGCTCATCATGGCCTACAAGAGCACCGATGCCTTCAAGGGAATTGCATTGTGAGCAGGCCATGCTCATCAGGTGCATGGCGTGTTGTTGCTTTTGCCATTTGCGCGCTTATTCTACTTTAAAATGATCGTTTCGTACACATGCACATTTTGAGAAGTGGAGTTGGATTAACGATTTTCAACAAGCGCCGTAGCAAAGGGGTATACGCAAGGCGCTTGTACAGAACGGCCGGGCGAAACTCCTCACATGAGACAACATATATGACCGAGTCCCAAGACGAACTAACCAGATTACTCCAAGGCACTGATTATATTCAAGGCGAAGGATAAGATGATGCAAAGTTAGGTACTTAAGTTAGACCGACGATGGCGGAAGAAGTATGTTCCGTGATATTCCGGCAGGGTCCCGTCCCGCGCGAAAACACAGGCTCCGGCCCGGGGACTCGACAGTGAGACGCTCAACAACTTGACTTGGGTTGACGCGCAGAGCTGATGCTGACGTGCCGAAGAGGATGACTCGATGCAAGTGCCGATTTGACCAAAGACCAAAGGAGCTTAGCGAGTGCCGGCCCGCCAAGCACCGTGAGTCCCGTTCCCTACTGTGTAGTAGCATCTACCACTATCACGTTTTGCAATGCTGCGATGTGATTGGCCCTCCTCAGCCTTCTTTCGAGATGAGAGCACGCGACACGTCTGGTGTCTTGTATTGGCTAACACCAATTTGATACTCTCGCAAATGACTTACGACCCCTCCCAAGGCTTTAGTGTCCTGATGCTGGCCAAGGGCCAAGTCCGGTCGCATTTTGGCTTTCTGAGAGGGAGTTGAGCTGTGTTCACAACCTCCAAGTCCCCCTCAACGATTGCCTTAAGCAGTTGAGCACCTCGAGCTATGCATTCATGACCTACTGTTCTTCTTGTCGGACTCACTCACCCGGCAGCTGGCTTTCAGGATCGTTTGCTCCATCGCGACGACATCTTGTTCTGAGGTGACGCTGCTTCTCTTGCTGAGCTCTTATCGCCCTTATCACACGGTTGACTCTGGGCTGTTTATGTTCCATATCCCTATATTCTGTTCAGGGCCAGTGTTCGTGACAACGCAACCTCTCTGATCACTCGTGTCGACGGGACGTGTAACTCTTGGTATACGTATATCGCAGCACTTCGTCTTGTAACTTTTTGGAACCGGTGCTTCGGACTCGAGAGAAACCTGTGTGTCTGTCTATACGTGCCGACTCTCACGTGTATTGGACCTGGGCCATTTCAAGATGCCGCGACCTACCATGCCGCCCACGCCAACGTCCTCTACGGAGATGAAAGGCCAAGATAGCACACATCAGCTATCCACATTACAGATGTCCTTCGAGCTACCACCGTCGGCCATTGGTGCCAGTGGTTCTCCGCGTCGCCCCCACTCAGATCCCAAGGTTCCAAATCCGGCGATGTTTCCTGAGAATATATCGTCACAACAGGCTTTTCCGAGGCAGGCTAGCGAAACGGTGAAGTCGAGCAGACGTTCATCGGCGGCGCAGAAAGGGTCGTTGGCTCTACCGCCGCCACCCACGCGATCTCGAAAGATCATACAGATGAAACCTCGTCCCCAAGAGGAACGTGTCGAGCCTCCAATTCCTGTTCATGCATCTTCGACATCGGCGAAAAGCGCTGGTACCTCTGGAGCGAAGAAGAGGCAACCATCTGCCACTAGTGCTGCAGGCAGGAAGATCGCAAGGAAGACGGCCCATAGCCTTATCGAGCGCCGTCGGAGATCTAAGATGAATGAAGAGTTCGCGGTTCTCAAGAGCATGGTTCCTGCTTGCACTGGTGAGATGCACAAGCTTGCCATACTCGAAGTGAGTGAATACAGGAAACTGCGAAATAACCAACTATTGCCATGCTGATAGCCTGTCTTGAAACCAGGCTTCGATCGAATATGTTCGATATCTAGAAATCTGCGTGTCTCAGCTGAAAACACAGCGTGACTCCGGATCATCTGTTCCTACTTCGACCGAATTTACACTCCCACCATCTTCGAGGGGCGATGCGTACGACGAGCGCGACGATGAGTTAGGCGATGTCGAGATGACTGGTTCTGAGGCGCCATCACCCACACGTACGGAGGCTGACTCTCGTTCTCATCGCCCGTCGGAGCCACCTGCGCTACCAGCACAGGACGCTCGTCGGAGGCATGATTCCTATTCATCCGCGTCTACAGACCTACGCCACTATAGTTACAGTGCATCTTCGGTCTATTCTCCTGTACTTGGTCCTCAGACATATAGTAACGTACGGGGTCCTTCAACGGCGTCGAACTCAATTTCAACAAGTCCAGCTTTGGCGCCGCAACTGGAGCTGGATCAGGAAGCCACCGTTGCGCTCTTGATGTTAACGAACGATCGAAGGGGGACTACTGATAATGGGGTCGCCCGGGGAATGAGCGTCCGGGATCTTTTGAGTGCGTAAAAACACACGGGGAAATGATTCAAGCGATTCAAGCGAGAAGGTACACGGCAAGCGAGAAAGGCACATGGGAACTGGGCTAAAAAGGTGCTTTCTGTCAAACTGATGTCGGGCGTTATGGTTTATTGACAGGCCTGGGTGGTACATGTACTTCTTGCATTGGCCAACGAGAAATACAGTGGTTCAGGAAGCTTTCCCTATGATCTAAGCGTGACTGAAAGCACATGGCTTTGATGCTTGAAGTGCACCACCGCAACCTAACAGCAAGAAACTTGTTTAACGTGCCTTCAAACTGCGGCAGTGATGTTTACTCTTGGGCTTCAGCCGGAAGGATAGCCGCTAGAGCCAACTCCTATTGATTATGCGGCATAGTTGACCTCTGAGCAGATCACATCTTAACCTGAGTGAACTGGTAGATGATATAATCCGGGAGGAATAACCTAACCATTTCGCAACGAGGTGAGTCAGGTATTGTGTATATATGCCTAGAGTTCTAGGTATAGTCCATATCCTGCTCATCAAAAATGCCAGTTGTTTCAACTCCTCTAGTTCATCAAAGACGAGCAGGAACCCTCGTCGTATCCTACACCATCTACGCTGTCCAATACCAAGGGGATCTCCGCAACATGTGGCACACCTTCGTACGGGCATAGTGCTCGGCCGCAAAGTTGTACCAGTGGCCGTAGCTCGTCATATCGTCTCGCAGCCCACATCTTAGCCACCACTCTGACTTGTAGCTGCGCTAGATGACCCGTTATCACGATTATCCTACGCAGTCATCTACATTCCACCACCGTGTCCATCATTACTTTCACCCCAGATTATCACTTGAGAGGGCTCTCTACCGAGCCAGGGCATGCAGTCAGAAAACGATGTCTGACATGAGAGAAGACCGCCGTCTAAAAATAGAAGTATTGCAAGATGGGTCCCGGGGTTTCCTGCATGTGAGCCCACCTACTTAGGTACTTGTCACAGCAGCGCTGGATCCGGTGTAGTGCCAATCGTGGGTCCTCAAACCCAAATTTGCGACACCTTTCTTTCATGTCTCGGTAATCTTCAGTTCATTTATAATCCATTCTTATGTCTAATGCTTGTATGCAATGCCGGCAAAATCTACAACGATGCTGAACGCCCCCGAATGCAATCATGTCCATCATTATCCGTACCAGTGGCAGAAAGGTTTCCTTCCCTATCAGTACTCTTATCCGCGCGCCAAGGACTCAAGCAAGGCTTCCACAAAAACTAGCACCATCACTATACAACAATCGAGCGAAAGCAATTAAGCTAGGTCATCGTACTCATCATCCCATCCCAGGTTCTCGTAGATTGACATCATTTTATGCGGCTCCTTCTCCTGATCCATCTCGGGCCGGGCGGGAGTAGCAAAGATATGATCAACGACTCGCTTCTTAACCGGCGTGACCGTCACGTAGCCCTCTAGTGAACCCATTCCACCCAAAAAGCCCTTCTTGACCGGGGTCGCCACATGTCCGCCATTGCCAGGTGAAGACGGCATACCGAATCCGCTATCCCGATGCCTGAGCGAGCTGTTTGGTATAGCAAGGAAGTTTCGCGAAGCGATGGGCGATGATGCGAGGATCATGCCTTCGGTAGATTCAGGCACTGAAAGAAACTTCCGCGTAAGAGTTGATGGCCTAGCCGGTGTTGAGTTATTCGGGCCCATTGGGGCTTCGGAAGCAGGCAACGCGGGCGATGACTCCTCGACTAGGAACGTGTTTCTATCCCTCTTCCTCGGCGCAGAAGACGCAATGAGCGATGATGGAGGGACGTGGTCTGCCTCCGTCGACTCGTTGTACGTCATACTCATGGTGGGCTGACTGTGCGCATCCCGGGCTAGGGCATCCCTAAATCGAGGTCCGACAGGGGTAGCTTTGACGATACTCTGAAAGCCAAGATGCTGAGTTGGCTTCCTAGACTTCCTCAGTTGAGACAAGCTGGTAACCGTTCGCCTCTCGGCGGCTTCGGCCATAGCCTTACCCACAACGCCTCTGTTTGGCTTCCTGAGACCTGAGATGGCCTCTTCCAATTCTGCCTTGACTTGGGCATCTCGCTTAGCCTTCTCCTCCTGGGTCGTGCGCCTAGCTGACGCAAGAGACGAAGAACCCGAGGCCTTGTCCTTCGCATTGGACACATACTTCGAATCTCGACTTGGCACGTTCGCCAAGCAGAGAGGTTCACTGGTCTCCCGCTTCAGCATTGGAATGATAGGGGTCGAAGCAGATCTCATCAGCGCAATCATGCTACCGGGGCCACGAGACATGTTGCGTCGGTTGCGCTCGCTTTCCTTGGACAAGACACGATCAAGAGTGCGAGCCAGCTTTGGTGCGGCTGGACGCTTCGTAACAGCCCCTGGTTTGGCATTTGGTTTGGCGGACACCTCCGCCTTCTTAGGTTTCGATTTTGGAGGAGAGGGCATCACTGGGCCTCCTAGTTTTCGGTTGAGAGAGTCGCAGCGTTCGGGCAGTCGCGACGAAAAACTAAAGTATGTGTAAGCCACCTGGTATCAGACATAGATCGAGCTGCAGGTACTCACAACGGCACAATGATATCGACGCAGAAGTCCTTTAGCGGGTCAGAATTGGACTTTTGCGCCTCCCTTTGTTGGCCGGCTTGAGAGTCGTCCAGCATCTTGATCTCGTCCAGTGACGTAGACTGCCAAATGCTGAGTCGATCTGCGTGAACGTCAAGTAAACCCAGGAAGTTGTGCTTGCTGCGCTTCTTGGCAGCAGCCTCATTGGTGTGCTCCGGGAGAGGCTCATCACCAGGAAGCTGTGATTCGGTAAGATTAGCTGCGGATCTCAGCGGCTCCAGCGCCAGGATCTCAAGGACGAGGATCATTTGGAGCTGTGTTTCCCTCGACCGAAGACACGAGACCTGAAGCTTCGTCTCCTGTAACACGGTCGCTGTCGTTGGATCGTCGTCGTCATCCTTTGGTAGCGGCTTGTGGGCACTCCACCATTTCCGCACGTGTTCATCTTCCGCCTGGTACAGTCCATCTTTTCCTAGTTTGATCTTCTTCGACTTCCTCTTCTTGGCCCTCGGACCTTGCTCATCAGCCGACTCGGCAATGTGAGTCTTCATTTTCGTGATAATGCTAGGTACAGCCTCCCGGTACTTTTTGTCAATTTGGATGGTTGTCAAGACGAGGCTCTTCAGAAAGTCCACCAAATCATTCATGTTCAAGTTGGAATCACAGTCGAGATGAAACGCTGCACGAGCGCGAGATAGGGGACCTTTTGCAAAGTATGCTAGAGATCCCTTGCGACAAATTAGACAGCTGTTGCAGACAAATATACAGACAGACCTACCATTGAATGATATAACGCTTCGAAGTATTGATTACGAACATTGTCAAATATGTCGTTGGCTGTCGCCTGCGGCAGTGCCTCGTCCGTTGCAGGCACAAGAATTGATCCTACTCCGGATCGAGGCTCAACCTGAGGCACATTGGTCGTGTGCCGAGGTCCTGAAGGGCCAGCGACACGAGAGGCAACCTCATTCTCGACGAGTGTGGGTAGCTGGGTGATTTCTGGTTCTTGGGAAGGTAGCGAGACGGACCTCGATCTTGCTGGCTTCTTGACAAGAGATTGAATTGCTTCAATAGCAAGCCTCCGCTTCTTGTTCTCCTTGTGGATTTGCGGTGTGGTCGAGGCATCTGAATGACCAGTGTTCGCTGAATCATTTGTGCGTGGTTTGATACGCTTGGGGAATGCTGCCGTAGCATGGCTGCTGAGCTTCTCCAAGTCTACCCAACTTCCAAGTTGGCACAGGGCGTAGAGACTGGTGCCCTGACGCTCCAAGGCATAGACAGACTTGTCGGTCTCGAGTCTCGCGATGAGCACCACGGGCCGGTCTCCCATACGGCCCTCCAGATCTAATATCTTTATGGTTGAGTCATAATGACGGGAATATTCAAATTCCCCAAGGGGCGATGCAAGATCAAGACATGAAAGTGGTAGGTGTTCCCGAGGCAGGAGCATCAATGGCTTTAAAATGCGGGGCTTGATTGAAATCTTTGGCGGATGCGGCTGCAAAGACCAGTCAGTCAGTCGGTACCGTGATCATACCGCGAAATACACTTACCTTGACGACTATTGAGGCCTCAAGTAAGTCCTCCATGGTAGATGCCTCATGTTTGCGCTTCTTGCCTGGGGCAGTACTGGCAGCGAAACCAACGTTGTTCAGGCGGCTGTCCGATGAAGGGGATAAAACATGAGCCTGTGAACTTCGACGCGTCGCGTCTGAGCTGAGAGCCTTGGAGGACATAAGAAACTAACAGGAGGAACGCTTATCTACCATTGTAGACGCCTGATAACAAAACACAAAGAAGGAACAAGGCGGTCAAAAGCGGGCACCTGAAAGATGAACAACAGTATAGACTCAGTAGAGTAGAGGTACGCAGCATGGGTTCGACCCGACAACTACTTTACTTCTCAAGACGCTCGCTGGGCTCGAAGCTTGTCCCGCGTCGGATGAACTTGCCCAATTGCGTCACGCGTCAAAATGGACAAAATGATCTTGACCGGGTTAATGCGGCACGAGCTCCGCAGGCCAACAGGCTGGGCCGTTCCACTAAAGTACCTAAGTAGGTCCCTACGTCCCGGGTCTTCCTGCAAATAAAAAATTAAGATTTATTTTAAGATGAACGGATCTGGAAACTGATGACGAGGCTTGATCAGGAATCGCTTGCCTCTGGCTGTTACTAGCTTCTTTTGACACTTGAGCTTCTACTTCATTGACCTCTAATGACAGCTTGTAGACCATTCCCTTTGGCTGAACTACGGGTACGGGTACGGGTACGGGTACGGTTACGGGTACACTGATGAGCGGTCGCAATGTTGCCATGCTTGCTGCTGATTATCAGTGCTTTAGGGGTTTTGGGGGGAGGGCGGCCTCCCTCGGAGCAGCCTGTCCGGAGCCCGTCCGCTGTGCTGTCCGCTGCAGAATCTTGATGTTCTGGCCTTCGATCAGGTTTCCCAGGTGTTCCAAGGCTAGTACGGGATAGCGCTGGAAACATGCATGACAGAGACCAGCAAGGGGCCAATAGCTGCAAACTGTACTCTACCGCTCATGCAGTGCTCGAATCGGCCGGCTATTCCACCAATTTGCATGAGGTGCTCTCTATCATCTGATGATTTCATCGTGATCCATCTTTCCAGTATGCAATCACATTGACTCTACACAGTAATTAGTAGCCACCGATAGTGGACGTGCTTTCCTGCCCTATCATTTACCAGGGACCGGCATTCGACTGCATCTTTCCCTATGGATTGTCTCGGATTATCGTGACCAAGTCATTGAGATTGAGTTGCGGAGAGCTCCAACTTAGCAAACATCCGCGTAGTTGGCTTCCCGATATAGACATCGCTCCTTCTCCCAGTAATTCCGAGCTTTGCCACTCCGAGATAGCGGAAACACCGGCATTTGCCATCGCGGTCTCATATTCTGTTTTTTCCCCCTTCCTTCTCCAGATCGTCGTATATCGCGCGACAAGGACGTTACAGCATAATGTCGACCGAGACGTCCCCGCGCGGTGTTCGCTTCCCCCACGGCGAGATTGACATGTTAGGCGATAAGCTCAACCATCCACGGCCCGTCGCCATCACGACAGACTCGGATGCTTCAGCCTCTTCGGAAGACTACACACCGGATCCGAATGACCCGACTGAGCTCGAGCGTCAGGATGAACTTGGATCTTTGACCAGATACGCGGATGGGAGCCTTTCGGGCTCCATGGCTTCTCTGGCGTCACGCTCGGTAGCGAATAGCACAACAAGCAGAACGCAACGCATCTCTGCTGAGGCGAATGGCACACCAGTGGCTCCCAATGGCGCGACCGCTCGCCAGTCGCAACGACCGCTGCCCTTGACAAGGACGCCTTCGAGCACGTATGCGCCGCAGAGGGCGCCCCCGTCACAGCCCTTCGCCATCAACACTCGATCCGGATCTCGTCCGCGCCAACACAGTGATAACCCCTCGGACAAGTTCCGCAATCAGGAGCCAGCATACCTGCGTATGATGCGCCAGGATCAGTCCTCCAACGGCTATTTCAATGATCCGTATACTCCGAGCCTGGACTACACCGATGATGATTCTGAAGGCGAGACGCCGTCTTCAGAAGGCATATTCGACGATCGATACAACGAAGAGACTATCATGTTCTACAACCCGGACGAGAATGACCTACAACCTACCGAAGACGACGTTAAGGACCCTGACAACAGGGAGAGGTTAGAGTGGCACGGCATGTTGGCCGCTGTCTTGACGGGAGATGTCGTGAGGCAGGAAAAGAAGCGTCTCATAGGCTCATCGGAGCAACAGGGCGGCAAATCGGCCCACAAGGCAGAGCTCTGGGTTGGACTGCGATCCAAGATATGCGGCCGGTCTCTTGCCGTTCAGAGGAGGATAGTCGAGGAGGCACGTTCGAACTTGGAAAAGACCATTGACGAGATCACTCGCTTCGAGGTACAGGGCGAGAGCGAAGCAGGGAAGCCACCGATCGAGCAGATTCGGGACGTTGTCAAGAAGATCGAGAAGTGCGGAAGTCTGTACCCGTCATGGCAGGCTTTGGGTGCTGATCACAAGAACGCTACATCACAATCATTCCACGAGGCTTCCGATGCCGTCCTGTCATGGTACAACACGAATGAGCTGATCAATGCAGAGCTGTCGATTCTGAAGAAGTGGGTTGGCAATGAGGATCTGGATTTCCAAATGAAGAAACAAAGATCACCGAGCACCAACGGATTAAGCGATGAGACTTCGTTCCTGGACAGGTTGTTGAAGGAGGACGGACTCAAATCTTTACACGATGGTGATGACGAGGGGGAGAAGCAGAGAAACGCGGCCAAGACCAAGACGCTCATACGCAGGAGCATGCTTTCAGCTATTTCGGTCACCATTGCCAAGGCGAAAGAGACGCTCATCATGAACTCGGACGCGTTCAAGAAACGACATCTACCGCCGTATATTGAGGAGATACTGACCCTCATCAGCTTCCCATCCCGACTGATCGAGGAGATCATCAAGGTCAGGCTCAGCTACGCCAGAAAGATGAAAGAGACCACCCAGCAAAACTCGATACTCCAAGACCAGATGATTGGTCAGTTCGAGATCTTGCTAAAGCTCGCCATTAGGATAAAGCGAGAGTGTCTGACGGTCTTGCAACCGCAGCCGGGTTGGCAACTACCGCCATGCATTGACGACTCTTTCGATCAGGTAGTCTTGGAAGCCTTGAAGTACTACTTCAAGATGCTTAATTGGAAGTTGAGCAGGAACAAGAATACT
This sequence comes from Xylariales sp. AK1849, assembly GCA_022432505.1. Classification (NCBI taxonomy): domain Eukaryota; kingdom Fungi; phylum Ascomycota; class Sordariomycetes; order Xylariales; species Xylariales sp. AK1849. Next base: position 219,470 of record JAJKKH010000008.1, read on the forward strand.
TTCAAGGAGGCAGAGGTCCTGTTCCAGGAATGGGATTTCGCCAACGAGGTTGGCCGCAATTTGCAAGGAGGCGACACCGAGGTTGCTGAGCAGTTTAGTACTCTGACTTTCAAAGCTCTCAGTCGCCTGAGTCAGACATTTGAGCGGGAACTCCAGCGGAAACCCAGGGAGTCGGCCGGTGCCATGAGCAAACGATACAAGCAGGTCCTCGAATCGGTACGAGTGAGGCAGAGAATGCTGCAACGGTTTTCACGAATGTTAAGTGACCACTACGAGAATGCATCCGATCTTAGCATTGCCTTTGCATCCGATGATCTCCAGCGCTTTTATGAGCGTCTTTCAGTCAGCGGTCACTTCTTTGTCGACGAAGTTGATGGCATTCAAATCATAGCGTCTCCAGCTCTTGTGGGACGCGACGATGAGGTGCAAGCCATTCTACGGACTTGCTTCCACGGACAACAACAAGACCTGGACCCAATGGATCCTTACGTGCTGATACTCAGGCCAGAAACGCCTCTACACTGGTTTGGAAACCGCAGTACCCAACCCTTGAATATCGATTCTACAGATCTCAAAATTGGTCAAATGCGGCTAGTTGCGGATGGATCACAGTACAGACTGGTGAACGCACGGAAGGCATTCCTTGAGTCGATAGACATGCATCTTGACCTTGTGGTGGAACAGCGCTCGAATCTTCACAAAGTCAACTCGAGGCTGATGGAGATTCGAAAAGTGGCCTTCAGACTGTCTAATATCTTCATGGACAGTGTCGAGGTCATCAGGAGGCAGACCGTGGGCATGGACTGCTCAGAGCTGATCCAGACCTGCTTCGTCTTCGCCACCGAGTTTGGGCAGCGGTCTCTCCTCAGCATGGACAGCAATCGTCGTCAGATGAATAACATGAAACTCACCAAGCTGGCTTTGGACTGGGTGAGTTTCATCTGTGATGATTGCGCCGTGACCGACCGCAAGTCGTTCCGCTGGGCTGTGCCAGCGCTGGAGTTCGCGATGGGGATGACGAGGGGACGGCACATTCTTGGATTAGACCCTGCCGAGTATGCCAGGCTGCGGGCCAAGGTATCTGGCTGCATGTCGCTCCTGATTTCACACTTTGACATACTTGGAGCAAAATCCAATCAGGCAGCACAGTCGGAGAGAGAACGTATCGAGGCGCTGGTCGGGCAATTTAAGAGGCTCGACAAGAACCGCATGCTTGACGATGACGAGGCATTCAAGTACATTCAGGAACAGCGCCTGGAAAGGATAGCAGAGATTGATGAGCTTCAAAGCCATACCATTGCCGAGCGGCAAGGTCTTGGTCGCGTTCTCGAGGTGTCCAATGAGGTTGATCGGTCCCTGGCCTATTTGTCCTCTTCCGCCACCAACGTAAGCATGCGATGGCAACAAGGACACTTCGTCGGCGGCGGCACGTTCGGTAACGTGTATGCGGCCATGAACCTTGACACTGGACATCTGATGGCCGTGAAAGAAATCCGATTGCAGGACCCCAAGCTCATCCCTCAGATTGCTAATCAAATCAAGGATGAGATGGGTGTTCTTGAAGTTCTTGACCATCCTAACGTCGTATCATACTACGGTATAGAGGTTCATCGTGACAGGGTCTACATATTCATGGAATTCTGCTCTGGTGGTTCCTTAGCAAACCTATTGGAACACGGTCGGATCGAGGATGAGCAGGTTTCAATGGTTTACGCGCTACAACTACTCGAGGGCCTTGCCTACCTCCACGAGAGCGGCATTGTCCATCGCGACATCAAGCCAGAAAGTGAGTCATTCCCTGCGTTCTTGAGTGATAACAAAACCTTACAAGTTACAAAGATATCCTACTCGATCACAACGGCGTCATTAAATATGTCGATTTTGGCGCTGCCAAGGTGATAGCACGACATGGGAAAACTCTGGTTCGAGCCCCCCAAACCTCGGCACCCAACAAGTCCATGACCGGCACTCCTATGTACATGTCCCCAGAAGTCATCAAGGGCGAGAACCCCGGGAAGGGTGGTTCGGTGGATGTATGGTCACTTGGATGCGTGATCCTTGAGATGGTCACAGGTCGGCGGCCCTGGTCCAACCTGGATAATGAATGGGCCATTATGTACAACATTGCCCAAGGGAACCCACCACAACTTCCTGGTAGCGATCAACTCAGCGCTCAAGGTATTGACTTCTTAAAGAAGTGTTTCGTACGTGACCCGAAGCGAAGAGCTAGCGCCGTCGAGCTTCTGCAGCACGAATGGATCATGTGCATCCGCAACCAGGTTGTCGAACCGCCCACACCAAGCGAAGGCAGCTCCGGCTCAGCACAGAGCACACCACACCCCAATTCGGCAGGTAGCCGCGCCGCCGCCGAAGGCTTTGCTTAGGGCGCTCCGTCGTCGTCTGGCGGTGTGCTACCGCTCATTTCTCCAGCGGAGGATGAAGCTGAGAAGTTGGCACTCAAGATTGAAAGAACAGAGTCCGGTCGCACACCCACGATGGGAGATATAGCACAGCTTCCATGTGCTTGGCGTCTCTCGGTTCTGTCTTCCGAGGGTCATGACGCCACATTGGAGAAGCCATCAGGATCCTGTGTGGTGCCTCAAAGACCAGGACCTCATGTTATTGTGCAAGTAGAAGGGAAGGATCAGAATACGGCGAATAGCCCCCGGCACTCCGTTCACGGGTCTGTGATGTTCTGAGAAGATGCGGCCGCTACACCTCTTCAGGCTAGGGTCGAGGTGGTGGTGGATTTGGCGGCTCACGATTCGCTGTGGAGTGACCATCATTGATGTCGAAACAGAGCGGTGTACAATCAACCAGGAGATATGAACGTGGAAGACAATACATACTAGGTGGTTCGCTTATTGTCGGATAGTCTACATGGTAGGGCTCTCGAACACAAGAAGAACGGCTGCATCAGCGACGGAGTTTGACAGATTGGTTTCATTTTGGTCACTCGCAAGACACCACATAAACCTTCTTGGGAGGGCTATGCTGACGGGTGATGGCTAGATCTTGCTGGTCTCAGGTACGGACCAAGAGGAGGTTGCGGTAGCGAAGACGAATGTATATAATCATAATTTTGAATTTCTACTCAAAGCATGCTCTACGCTGCAATTACCCCTTTTCTCATTGTATTACCCCATGTTGACTTGTCAGACGTCACCCACTGTGTTCTTTTCTTTCCGCCACTCGCTCAGGGGCTGACAAGAAAGGCGATGTTCCAAGCGTTGGGAAAGTCGAACGTCTACGGACTGCGAGATGGCAGAGAAACTCCATGGAGATCCACGATCTACTAATAGAACTTCCCAGTTAATTCCTCGTCCAGCCTGCGGCACGCCGCCTCTCCTTTACTCAGAACGAGGACTACGTAATCATCAGGTCCGAGCTTGCAACTGAATAGGGTTACGGAAAGCGCAAAGGCATCCAGACGGTCATTTAAGTCATATTAGATGCACGTATGAGCCACCTTCTGTAACCCATGATGGCCAAGGACTGCATCGTTCTTATTCTTTTTTACTCCCCTTCCCACAATGGCGAAAACGGCCTCGGATCTAAAGAAACCAAGCTTCCACTAGGGGGGATAGCTCTAATTTCCGAAAACGACCAACCCATTCTCAATGAACCAGCTAATCCCCTCGGTCCTGTAGTCGTCTATCTCAACGTAATTCCCACCGCAATCGACGCTCCACACAATATTCTCTCCTACGCCACCGCCCGCCGCAGTATCGTAGATGGGCCAAGTCGGGCTTACGGCATCGCCGTTGGGGTCTTGATGGGCGAAGAAGTTGATCCACGCGGAGGACATGGCGAAAGCGACGTCTTGGTACGCTGATGTGGTGTTGGCAAAGGGGTTCACCGCGTAGCCAAGCCCGTCGAGATTGTAAAATACAAATGCTACCTGGTTTGTCGTTAGTGGGTTGGGAGGGGAGATTTTCGAGTGAGGTGGTACTTACTTCTTGGAAGTGGGTTGCTGCTACGTAGTCTGTCGAAATTCACGTTTAGTCTAAGTTTTCGAGAACGGACAAGATCGCTTGTGGGGGGAGTGGGAAGACATACCAGGGACCCCGTTGACCGTGACATCAAACCGATAGCTCCACGACGGCAGCCCAGCCTTATTCCAAACCAGATTGGCCCTCCTACGTGCCCAGTGCATAGCATAATCCCCGAACAACGCATTGGTCCGCCGGAACTGCAAGCCGAGGGCCTCAACGTCCTCCGTGTCGTTCGTTATGACCTCGGGCCACGCCTCCAAAGATGGGATACCGACGCTCTGGATGTTGGGATAGAGATATTGCACCTCGTCCATCAGCTCCTCTACAGACTTCCCGGCTGAGGTCGTGACATTCGTGCTCAGGATTGAGCGGACCGCATCTGCGAATTCGGCGTCCGTCTGGACTGCCGTGCCGTTCGGACCTCGGTCGTTCCCAAACGCCGTGCCCTCGTCCGTGTTCGTACCAATCAGGATCGGGATTTGCAGGAAATTACCGTTGCTGAGTTGATTTGCCGGGTAATCTGCGATGAAGTCACCATCGAGCACTGGCGGGAATAAGAGCCCCGTGACGTTGATGGCCTTATTAACCTCCTCGAAGGGCGCGTCTCGAAGACAGGTAATCGCGTCTGGAGTTCCCACGGTGGATGCACAAGACGTGTTCCTCACGATGTTATCGAAGGTTTCCTGCTGGGCTGCCGTCGCATTCAGCCCACCTGCGTATCGAGGTAGGAACCCCCCAAATCCTGATTCCGCGACTGCTCCACGGAAGAGGCCATCATCACGACCATCGTACGCCAGAACTTGAGCACTGACGGACTCAGCCCCTGAGCTCTCTCCAAAGATGGTTACCTTGTCGGGAGAGCCACCAAAAGCCGCGATGTTCTCGTTCACCCAGTGAAGAGCCAGGCGTTGGTCGCGGAACCCGATATTTGTCACTCCTGCTTCGAGAGCCTCGCTGCCGCTCAGGAACCCGAATGCCGACAGTCTGTAATTTAGACTCACGGCAACGATGGGGGTACCTTGGTTGACACTGTTATCCACGATAAAAGTCAGGTTGTACCTCCTATCAGCAGAACCGCCCATATAAAGACCTCCCCCGTGGATCCAAACAGCAACGGGCAAGTTCGAGGCATCTGACAGTCCTGCTGGTCGGATGACGTTCAGGTAGAGACAGTCTTCAGACAACTCGTAACCTATCTCATCTCCGCCGTACCCAATGCAATGTTTCGGGTACGCAATTGCTTCTTTAGTATCCTCCCACGTGGTGTTCAGAGGTTGAGACTGGGCGAAGCGGACCGCTTTCTAGATAGAGACCGAAATTCAACATTGACAGCAGGTAGAATGGGAGCTGGGTAGCTTAAATGCCTGCGGTTTACTTACTTGAGCATACGGCATGCCAAGAAAGAAGTCTTGGTTATACGCGGCGTTATAGATACCGGTGTAAGAGCCATTTCTGACGGTAACCGTGGGTGTCGATGAAATATCGTTCTCTGTCACTGGAGCAGATAGAGCCGGCACGATGTGTAATGCACAGGCACAGAGTACCCGAAGAGAAAGCATCATGATGATCACGGACAGCAGGACGACGAAGCAGATGATCCTGTGAATACAACGCGGCGCTGCAGCCCCGCGCTATAGACTCTGCGGCGAGGACACCGTTCTTATACGGGAACTCATCATGACCCACATCTTGACTCCAACTCGTCCCCAATTCCCACGATGCGAGGCTTGTCCCCCTGCTCCCCATGGGCATGGGACCCGTAGCGACCTCTCATATGGTCGTATCTGCAGCGAACCTCGTGTGCGGGGCGTGACGGAAAGCTGGAGACCCCGGTATGTGTTATGGATATGCATCGTTGGTTTACTGTAATTGCCGGCGAGCTGGGGTCGGGCTTTCCCCACAAGGCACTAGGCAGGGATGATAATGTGATGACCAGATGACTTGCCCGGTGAATATTCTGGATATTATGCGCAGGATTGTAAGCGGCTGACATGTCGACGAGCCTGCGGCAACAATTAGCCGGATCAGGAACTAACATTCTTGGCTCAAGGCTGGGAATGCATCGTAATTTATCAATACTTATTGGACGATATCATAGATCTAGAAAGGGTTTTTTTTTTCGTTATTTGAGGCTAGTACCCATATTCGATATCACTCAGCGTTTCCCTCTCTCTGTTATATGGCTGTACCAAGCCGCCCTGTTTTCCCGCCTTCTTCTATACGAGTATGCTCAGAGAACCGGATAACCTCTCCATACGATTAACTCCCCGACACGACCGAAACGCGTCTCCAATTCATCATAGTGTTTTGTGTATCGTCAACTAGCCAGTCCACCATATCTCCTGAGCGCCAAAAAAGACACAGATTGTGGGGGTATTGAAGACGGAAGTTGAAATGCGTCGATCTCCGTCATTCACAGATCAAGCGTAAGCCAACAACAAGGCAGCAAATCATGCCTCGAGACCATCGCGTCTCCCTCCTCCTAGGGGTATCATGTGTACCTCCTCATCCAACCCCAACACATTATTCCGTCGTCATTAAGTTAAGGAGATGCTGTGTCTTGCTTTTGACAAAGACGAGGTCTCGTTGGAAAGCGAAGTCTTGGATGTTGGCACAATAAACCGCTTCAAAGTCGAATGCAGACGCTGAAAGGCAGATGATGCAGAGACAGAACAAGCATGAAATATGTATACATGTGCACCCAGAGCAGACAGGTGCCTAGGTGCAGAATTCGAAGGTCGTTCATAGGCGGGGGAGATGCATTGGGGCTCACGCCTCGACCCCGATGTCTTAGCCGACGTTGTTTCATCTCTCTTGAATGGTGTTGTAATCTTGCGGCGTAATGTTCGGTGTGAACTGAATCTGTCGGGACCGGGGCTGTTCAGGAGACGACCTCGATGAGGTGATGGACTCGTTGGCATCCCAGTCATATTGAGTGTTTCCTGCCACAGAACCTGGAAAGGCGTTTAGGTCGTGTGCTGCCGAGCTCATCATGTTTGGGTACAACGGAGTCGATGGGAGGCTGTTGTCACTCAGATCGACATAGCCCGGAACATGACGGAGTGAGAGTTCGGGAAACTCGGTCTGGAAGTAAGGCGTCAACAATGCCTGGTCTGCTCCGAAGTCGATGCTGGCGCTGAATGGATGGCCACTGAAATTATGCGCGCCGAGATTGGTAATTAGCCCTGGTGTTTCCGGGGGCGTCTTCAGAGATGCTACCTTGAAATCGTGCATCAGATTGCCAGAAGCGCCGTGACCAAGCATAAATGCTTCATCATCAGAACATGTGGACGAGACGGTTGGTTCGCGTACACCTTGACCCATGACAACGGGAGTCATCGGCGTTGGAGGAGCAGCGCCGGAGAATGCCGCACTCAAGATGCCGACAGGCGACCGCGAGTGATACTGCAGATACGCTTCTGTGTTTCGGTTCAGGAACAGAGGTGAACGAGGACCTATGCTCTTCTGGATTCTCCCAGCCATGGAACCGCTGGCTGACACGATCCTACGCATAGCCGTAGCAGGGCTAGCAGGATCGGCTCGCCTCTGGCCATCGAACGCGGTCTTAGGGCCACATCCCGGATTGTAGGCTCGACCTCGTAGCGAGGCAGTTGACAATGCAGCCGGCCTTTGAATATTCCGGCGAGACGCGATGTTAGCTGGGGGTGGCGGCGATTTGAACGAGTCACTCGGTGTTGCGAGATCCTCGCACACAGATGGTACCGTTTGCTCATCATGAATATGGCTATTGGAGTCGCCGTCCTGCGACATAGCATCCGCCTTCTGAGTGAGTACCGACTCACGCTCTTCGACGATGGGCGTGGGCTGGAAGAAAGGCAGCGCTGTGCTTGGGTATCCCGTGCCGACCAATTTGAGATAGTGATCAGCCTGGTAGCTGGTTTGTGGGGTCTGCTCCTCAGGTGATGGCAGTCGGTGAGCGTCTCTTGCAAAGTCCTTATCCTCAGTCGGAACATCTGCAGAACTTCGATCTTGCATAGTGAAAGAGGCATAGCTGTGCATGGAACCCTGCGGGTTAAAGGTTTGGCTTGCCTGGCTATAGGCAAAACCCAGGCCATCTGAACTAGGGAAGTCGAGTGAAAGCGGAGATTGTAACTCGACCGAGCGACCCCCCTGGCTACACTCAGCCAACTGTGCTACGAAAGGCGAGTCGAAGCTCTCTGAATCGCATGCCGCGTCATCCTCGTCGTTGGGGTGGCCATCCAAAGAATGGTCCGAATGAGGCGCTGATCCCATGTCAGGAAATAGGGCTGATGAAGGCTTCATCCGATCATGGGGATTGTGGTCAAATAGTTCCGAGATCCCAGGGGGAATATCCATTGGTGAGATGGGCGCGGATCCCGCCTTCTCCACGGCTCTCCGTGCCTCATATTCCTCTTGCTTCCTTTCTTGTTTCGCCTTTGCCCTTCTGTTCTGAAACCAGTTCTATGATATCAAGGTTAGCTATGGTTCAGTTGCAGGAGTAAACATGTATTCACATTTATTCTTGGCCGCTCTAGTCCGAGTCCGTCTGCAAGTTGAGCCTTGACCGAGCTGGAAGGCTTGGGGTTCTCTTGAAAGATCTTCTCCAATTTCTCAACCTCGTCTTTGGACAACCTGGGCTTGGACTCTGTCTTGCCATCACAGCTGGAACTTCTTTCGGGTGGGTAATCATTAGGTGGTTGTTGTGAGGCGTACATGTATTGAAGTCCATTGAAGCCGGGATAAACCGAGTATTGATCTTCTGGATATTGCATGGTGGCCCCTTGTCCGTGAGAGAAATTGCACGCAGAGCCGAAGTTCGACGAGGCGCAGAACTGCATATCCATCCTGAGGTCGTGAGAGGACGCCAGGTGTTCGAATTAAGTATGTCCACGGTAAATCGACTTAGTGAACCACCAATAATTCCAGTGTCTTGATAAACAGGGCGCAAGGCAGAGACTACGATTAAGCGAGAGATTATATGAACGACGTCAATATATATATATATATACCGGAGAGTGACCGAGTGGGATGTTTGTAAAGAACGACTGTAGGTCAGATGCCTAGGGATATTGGTTGGATACTTGGTCGGAAACGAGTGTGACGGCAAAGCCAATGCTGGGCATGAGGGAAGAGACGCGGCGATAGAGGGGATATAGCTGGCATAAGAGGGAGCAGATGGCCGACTCGGGAGAGCTGTAACCAGGTCTGAGTCAGACAGGCCTCACTTGGACGGCCCAAGGACTCAAGTTATCGAGGATCAAAGTCGGTATGTTTCAAAAACAACACAGAAGTTCAAGAGGAACAACGGGAGGGAGGGGGGTGGCCGTGTAGAGAAGTAGTAGTTGGACGTAGTAGTGGGCCGACAGAGAGTGAGCACTTGCGCTGAGTGACCCTGGGCTCTGCGTGGTGTCCAGGGTTGCTGCAAGTACCTCTGCGGTACCCAGCCCAACGTGAAATTGAGTGGAGCAAAGAGAGAAGTGTGCCCTGAGCGAAATTGGTTAAGGTGGGTGACCCTGGTAAAGTTAGCCAGCCAGTATGCGCGGAAGTAATACCACCCTCCGGCGTCCGCGCGCTCAAGACGAATTGTGCAGGATCCAAGGGTGCGGTGTTTTCATCATGGCCAGGCTACTGTGTACTGTGCCATGGCCTTCAATGTAGAGAGATGCTGAAGCGCTAGACCATGGGAAGAGGTCAGCTGAATATGCGGCGGTCCTGGCGCTTTGATGATTAAGAAGATGATACTCGCAACAGCGTCTTGCTGGAGAGACTCTGGCCGAGATGGACTTCTTGTAATATATACCCTAGGTACTGTACCTAGGTAACATCGAGATCGGTGCACTACACAGTAGACAGAAGATGCGATGAACGGTGGGTGATTGACATGATCCATTGCCAATTGCCAATGGATGCGCGAGCGCTGGCCCGCGCTTCGGCCACGGTGTGAACTCAATCCGGAGAAGTGTTGGTCGCTCCCCTGCTCCAGCCTCCACGCTCCGGATGGATGGAGAGGGTGCTATGATGGGGGATCAACGCGAAAGAGCCCCCCTCCCTGTCTTCGCCCATCTGGCCACTGCTTGCATTTAGCAGCTAAAGTTTAGAGGCAACCTGCGATATTTGTCATGAGAGCTTCGAGGGCCTGGCAAGCTTCCAATCTGCCTTTCCCGAAGCGTGACTTCAGCTTTAGGGTGGAGCTACCCTCAGCTACCCATCAAGAAGCAACGGGATGCCCTGCTTCGTGAGGGGCCGGTCGCTAGCCAAGCCCAAGGGGCATCATCCACTAAAGTAGATAGGCCATCCCGACTCCTTGGTATGATGACCGACGGACCCGTTATTGCACTAAGTGAAAAGTAGGGCGAGTTTGTAGGTGAGGAGGACCGAGAACTGCCTGTTTGACATACATAGTAGACTGACTGGAGTCCAAGAACTTCAAGGTGAGTGGTGATCTTGATGCAATATACCTAGGTAGGTAAACAGCGAAACCCGCCAGCTAGGGGTTTAATTCTACAGCCAAGAGCGACATGGTCAGGTAGGGCTTCGGCCCAATCTTACAGTGTGCATGCTCTAGCGTACGGTGCTTCCTTTGCTACTCTAGGTACATGTCGTCAGATTGGTGCAATTCATAAGTGTGCCCTAAGGAAAAGTTATGAATCGTCCATCTCCTCGTTAGGTTTAAGGCGATGATCATGTAATTTGAATGTCCAAAGAGGTCTTCGAAAAGCAGTGTCTCTGGGATTTCACACTGCGTCGGCCATGAGCTTGGCTCACAGTAGGTTGAGTGGGCGTAGTCAGGAAACCAATCTCACTGGGAGTTCGCTGAGATGCCACCCGCGCAGAGGGCTTGCACATCTGCATACCTAGGTGCCTACCTAGCTCATTAAGAACTTCATGCTGGTTCAAAGTGCGTGCAAATCCACGTATACCAACTATGTGATTGTTCACCGATTCTGTATCAACTACCTGAGAACGTACCACTGTTAGTATAGCAGTGAATACCAGTCAGTCGCTGAAGAAACGCAGGCATGCGCAATATACGGAATATCACCTCTACTATGGTACGGCCGAGACTTTAGGGCGCATGGTACAGGGGAGACGCGTCTTGGCTTCAATGTCTCAGCGATCTCCCGATGATGACTTCACACGGCCCCATAGCACCCTTAAGCTTCCTGAGATACTACTGCACGGCGCCGGAGAGAAGGGCAGCTCTGGTTTTGCGGGTTTCTTCCCCTGAAGCGGGCCACGAAAAGCGCAACGCTAAAGACGCCTCGAAGCCATAACCCCGTCACATCCCGTTGGGTTCGGTTTCTTGCCCACGGTGCAATGGATGCCCCTACCTCTCGCGTGCCCATCCAAGTTGTTGGTTTCCTTTTCGCATTCCCAGTTGTCAAAGTTGCAGCGATGCCATTTCCAGTAATTGGCTTGCTTCTGAGATGCGGGCCTTCAGCATGCTCCCTGGATAGGTAAGTAAGTACCAGGGATCCCTTGGATCATGCTCCTGGCCAATGAGGCTGTTCTTTCTTTTTCGGTTCAAGCCGCCCATGCGTAAAATCAGGAAGTGGGCGAAGGGGGAGAGGGGGGGGGAGGTGGCGCGCAAACAGTCCATCGTCGTCTTCGTACTGAATCCCGGAGATTTCTGTCAAGCGTAGCCTAGGGTTTATTCACGGCATCCCTTCCATGAACTGCCTTGCGGGCGCCCTCGAAGGCTGTCTCGCTTACGGTCGCGACTGATTCGCATTCTCTTTTCCTCCATGCAAGAAGCCGAGCGTGCTTCGAGCTCCCGATGAGGAGTTGCGGGAGGCACCTCATCGTGTACGCTGCGTGGCGTGGAACGATGCATTGAAGCTGGCTCAAACTCATTCAGAGATCCACTGCCCAAAGCCAGAGGCACCCAGACGTGCGGCCTTCCAAGTGCCAAGGGCCAGACCCCACGAGCGGCGGCGAGTCGCTGACAAGGGTAAAAGTACAAATATGCACCTTTGAAATTGCTGCACTCCCACCGGAGTGGTCTACCCTTGCAACTATCCTTGATTAAATCTACGATTTTCTCGACTACTGTCTGTTTGCCTTGCACAAATTATATCGACGGAATTGGGACCGGCCCCTGCGCGATTTGCCCTTGAGCCAGCGAAAGCAGCAAGGGACATCCGGTTATTGACGTATCGCCGGCCGGGGCACTTCTGATGTCGGATTACAACCCTTCCGACCTATAAGGAGGACTTTAGGAACAACCGCATACCAAACCCGCGGCGATTGCCCTCACTTCTATAGCCTCTGAACTGGGGAAACGGTGGAAACCCCTCCGACCTTGAAAGACCGTTCTTCCTCCCTTGCAGATTGCGCCAGCGTGGTGCCGAGTAACACAAATGGACATGTTGATAAAGAAATAGCAATGTTATCATCGAGCACAACGCACGAAATTCATCGCGAGTAGGGTTTGGTCATTGATATATCGGCAAGCTATGTTCCCCTTCTCCACTCGCAATGATATTCGACTACCTACTATCAGCCATCGCATTACTTCAGATTCGGGGCCCGGTCCAGACAGACGACATGCGATTGTGCGTGTATGGACTTGTTAAGTGGCCGGCGCAGCACCACATCCGGGTCTTCGACTCGGCGCTGAAGCATGCGACACCTCCAACGACACCAAAGTAGCAACCATCTCGGCCCTATGCCCATATCGAACTTGACCCCTCTCGTCCCGCCCATTCAGACCATTGCCGTGCTGTCTCTCCCTTCGTTATCCTAGTTACTAATGCGTAAGCTGATGAAGGAGCATAATTGCGAGCCCCATGCCCGTGGAGTTACACTGCATTATACCAGCTGCATGGAATGATGCTATTTCTGGCGTACGCCATCTCCCACACCTGAAAGTTGTGAACCAAGGTCAGAATTGAGTTGTGGCCATTGGTGGATTGCGAAACCATCCCGGCAAGTAGCCCGCAACCATCAATTATCTGCGATAGGTTGCATACCTACCTTCGGTCAACTTTGTAAAGCTTTCTGCAAGAGCCTCGTGACATTACCTCGTCGTCTAGGCCTTACGCAAGGCTAGAACACTCGGGTGTCGGGAAGAGTTGCCTATGGTGCATTTCCGTGCCATACAAACGAGAATTCAGAGAGGCATTGTAAGGATCTGAAAATGCTGACCAGACGACCGACTACATCATGATCTAGGCCCTAAGAGCAGAGCGGAAGAATCTTCATCCCCGGACTGGCGGCAACCCACTTATTCTGCTTAGCAACTAGAGGACAATGCTTCCATATTCTATAACTTGATATGCTACTGGGGTGATTGATCAGGGCATTCCTGTGCTGAGTCCGAGTATTGTAGCTGCCGCAATGACAGCTCAAGAGGTTGCGAATCTCAGGGTATACCCCACAGATGACGCGGTGGCAGTGGCATCAAGCCTCAAGCGCGCCAGAAGCGACATGATTTTCTTAAGATATGTGATATAGCACTAGCAAGGCGAAGGCTTGGGATTATCACAGTACCACAGTAAGCTGGGACAATCGATTGACGGGGAAGTTTTGGACGCCGGGGGTTGCATTAGCTCACTACAGATCCAAAGTCTCAAGGAACACGAACACCAGCTCAGAAGCGTCGCGGGAAGCTCCAGCAAACCTGAAGAACGAGTGAGTTGCGGAGTGGATTTCAATTGTGAACATCTGTAGTATTCTGAATGGGCAAGCTCAAAGCCATGCAACCGCACAGTTGAGCGCCGAGCTCAGCTCAAGCTCGTCGTCAGCGATGACCAGCGGCTACTTTAACAGCAAGTTGCCCAGCTGTCCGGATAACCTTGTTTCCGAAGAGTGGGGCCTCGCCCATCACCTGTCGATCCGGCCAGAACGCGCCGACCAAACATGCTGACAACCATGGTTGCAATGGACCCATATTTCCCCGGATCCAATCGCATCAGCCCGTGAAGTGATAGATGGGCCGCCGTACTCCAGATATCAAGCTTCAGCGCGTGCGGGTGGCCTGTGGTAGGAACAATACTGGTTCTATGCCCTTTCACAGTCTTACCTTATCGTCCTAGAGTCTCCAGCAATCCTGATCGGACAAAGCAGTTCTATAGCAGGTTGGCCTTTGGTAGATAAACGATCAAGCATCTCACAGAGACAGGTGCTATCTGGCTTAGGGTAGAAACTGTGTTTGTATGCCAGCGCCACCCATGTACCAGCCTATCAGATCCGCTGCTGTACCATAGTAGGTGCTGTTCACTGACAAGACGTATCTACGCTGTGGACGACTTCTGAAAGTGTCGAACGAATTTCCTGGGTTTGGTTCTCGTCTTGTCCAACCGGGACCCCACATCCCTTCTTGGGGCTGTCTACTATGTGCGGTTACTGGGTACATTACTCTGCATCAACCGAACCAGTTGTCCCTCCTTTGTCGGTTGCATCCCGCCAACAGTTGCCCGAAGTATCTGAGAACGGGTGAGACGTTTGGTAGGAAGAACACAAACATTGCAAGTAAACGACACGAAGCCATTACCTTTCTGCGACTCGACATGCTGGGTACATGTACGGACGGAAGCCTTTCGCATTCGTCTTTGTTTCCCCGAGACTTGGCACAGCTTTGACCTGTGGTTGGCTGCCGTACGATTCATCTTCCAAAGGGTTGGTGGGACCCGACAGACAGGAATCTCTGTTTTAGCGCAGAGCTTTCACTCTAGTTTCTTGCTTCCCCCTTGTAAAACGGCAGCGCCCGACCAGTACCCTCACGGAATCCTAAATCGGACGATACAGCACCATCCGTCTGTTGTTGAGCTCTACATACCTGGACCACACAAGCGATTCGGGTATCAGTCAGCTCGGACCACTGTTCTTGATCTGTCGCGTTTTGCCTATTCCGGCAATGACACTGTGACGCATTTCACCGCTTCAGGACGAGCGCCTCGGCTCAGACGGAGACAGTTGCGAGTGAGCTTTTCGACTTTAGAGCCTTATGGCTGAGCTGCACCTTTCGCGTGAGGTCGCTTCGGAAACGACGGGACAAGGTTGCGCTTCCGCCCAAAAGTCCGGGAAGAAGCAGCCTCTGCCCGGTCATGAGTACCAACTAGATGCTGACGTCGTTCAACCACGAACTCTCCCTCTTGGTCGAAGCTTTTGACCTCGGCTCCAGTGATGTTACCTCCTTGCATGAACCCCGATGCTCAGCCGATGCTTGCGAGGATACCACACAAGGAATCCCCAACATCTGGTCAGGATGGATAAATCTGGTTGCATTTACCGCTATTAGCACACGCACGCTACGTATGCAGATGATGCAGCGACCAATAGTCAAAGCACAAAAAGACGAGAAGCATACCCGAAGTGAAAGTCTTTGGCTCACATCGTCGGTGTTGAGGAAGGGCTCGCTTTGCTGCCGCTGCCGGCTTCAGGGGTTCAGGAGATTACTTAGACCCCCTACCCTGGGCCCGGGCGGCCACGTGGATCTAGCGCCTTGACAGAACCTTGAACCCCTGCATCTACGAGAGGTACCTGAGCTGTACCTGACTTACAGACTGCAATGGCTTATTTCACCTGCTGCTGTCCAATCGTCGCGGCTGGACGACGGATTTCATGCACAGCGTACACACACTCTTCTATATCGTCCTCCCTCTTGATTTCGCTTCATGCAGAAGTCCTGCTCTCATGATATGTCATAAGAGAGTTTGGCAAAAAGCATGACTCTTCTCAGCTTGTTGGGGGCATCGGAAGGTGACCGCGTGAACTCCAAGCCGCCATAAAGGGATGCCGACGACGAACGCCCGCCGGAATAGAGACTTGAGCAGAGTCTTTGAGTCGCATCTTGAGTCAGTCCACGACGTGGTCTAGAGCCAGGGCTCTACTTTAGAGTTGTCCCTTCGTTTTTCCCAAACTACTGGCTATGAAATGCCGAGACGATCATTGACGTTGAGAGCTAATCTGCTAGCCCCTATCTGACCAATGCTGCCTTTTCGAGGTTTGCACAGACATACTATTCCACCGTCGACAACTTTCACTGCAGTGACCACAATGCGGGTGCTAAAGGCTTGAAATGACGCTTCCAAAGCGGTCAGTGCCGGAGCCGTCGACCTCCCTCAAGATCGGCCAAATTTTCATTCACGACTACTCCTGCAAAATTACCACCACGAACAGTGGTTTCCACTAAGGGAACAATTCAGCCGCCACACTAAAAACGTCTGTTTGGTATCGCCTGTTGTGTCTATAGGCGCCCCTAAGAGTTCGAACCCGTTTCTCTGGTGGGTCAAGTCTAGTTTCGAAACAACTAAAGATAATGACCGGTTGTGCATTCCTAAGCCACCTTGATAGAATTTCTGTTTGCTTTTCATGCAAGCTGTCCCTGTAGGGGGGGCAGCGAGTCTTACTTTCCAGGGGTCGCGGGCTTGGGATGTTTTTTTTCCCCCGAACTCGATCCATTCTCACAGTGTCAAATGATTTCAACTGCTAGTGCTACGGACGTTCCTCTTGGCTTCAAATGGCCAAGGGAGCTCGATTGTCGATGATGTGCAGTGTGTGGCACACTACCTTGCCTTGAAGACAGAACGTTGCCCTGGGACATAGGCGTGAATGCAGCATCGGGCTTCTCCCAAGAGTTGGTTACTCAAGTCGGCGACCTGAACAGAATCAGGTCGAGATCTGCCCTGCAGCCATCCGCTCTGATGTCGTCCAACTGCAGGTCTCAAGGACTCCTCCGAGAGGCCTGTCGAGTGGCTAAACGATGATATGTCATCACTACGGGTCCTTGCAGGCTGAACCTTGGAAATGGGAGTGCAAATCCAATCCAGCAACACAAGTGGTTGATTCTTGTCCAACACTGTCGCGGTTCGCCGCTTGATTTACGCCATAACCATGGCCTCGGGTCTCTTAAATTGGAGTGTTCGAGGCTGTGAACTTGTGGACTGCTAACTTACGTCTAGCCATCGGCACATTGCACAGCCGGATACGGCGTTGAGGATTAATTGTCCTGCTGTACGACTATAACAAATCCTACCTACGGATAGAGGCGCGAGGGGCGTCACCACATCGGAGGCACAGGGGCGGAAGGCGGAACGCGGAACGCGTTGGTATTATACGTATGCGCCCTCGAATTGAACTTCCGGCTCCCCCTCCAAGTCCCACCGGCATTTGGCACTTCCGACCTGTCCAAGGATGTATGTTGTGGCGATCGCCGTACGAACCCCAGTATTCCTGAGCTTGTCAACCCAGATCTGTGCATTTGCAATCTGTGCTTCAATAGATCTGGGTTCGGATCGGCATCGCTAAACGGATCGACTGGGAATTTCTTTTCATCCCAACCTCTCTTTTTCCCTGACTTGCAGATAACGCGCCGCACCGTGCTCTGATCCAATGATGAGCCGCGAACCATCACTTGACAGCGACTTGACAGATGGCGTGCGTTGAAGCTCTAGGGTTCACGGTTGGTAGTGTCTCGTCACCGTGGGGGCAGCAGGGCGGACGGGGTTGTTCCTCCGCTATGTGTCAATCTGCTCCGTGCTATCCCGTGGCACTGGTAATGGAAATAACACAACTACTGGGGCCAATGACTACATGTACATCACTTCACGGCGAGACTTCTCGGGGTTCGAACTTCTTGATCGGCCAGTTACCATCATATATCTGTCTGAATTTATCTGAGCTTCTATCCGGCCGAACTCCCGCCGTCTAGCAAACACTTATATGCCAAGATATAGTCACGCCAGTTTTCCGCCGTTTTACAGTATTGCATTTGCACTCTCCTCAGATGCATGTCTCCCTTTCTGTCTCCCACACATGGAAGATCGTGTGATACGAATCTTCAATCCCCAGCTTGGCATCCTCCCAAGGAAGAAGCATCGACGGTGATCATACGTATTGCAAGTGACTACTCATTCTTCATGTCGGCACCTGGGTTAGAGCGTCTGAAATCTGCAACGTCACAACTCCGCCCTTGCATTCAACCAACTTAACCGACTGTAAATCACTTACTATCCAGTCGGGCTTTGCTGCGGCAACTTGCTCCAGCGTATGGCTCGTCACAAGCCCTATCACCTTGCACCCTGCCGCCTTGCCGGACCGGATACCCGCGGGACTGTCCTCTAAGACGAGAACTTCTGAGCCGCCATCTACCTTCAGTTTCTCGCGGCCCATCACGTAGCACGCCGGATCGGGCTTGCCATGCTCGACGCTCTCGGCGGTGACCAGATGTTCGGGATGAGGTAGCTTCAGCACGTCAAGCCAGCCTGTGACCAAGGGAACGGTGCCTGATGTCACAATTGCCCAGGGAGCGTTGGCGGAGATCAGGGAGTCTAGGAGGGATCGCGCTCCCGGGATCTCGACGGCGTCTTTGCCGTGTAATTTGGGTAGTAGCCCTTCCATGTGTCTGACATCTGCCCTTTATAAGTAAGGGAGACAAGTTAGGGCAAGCCCGAACTCTTTTTTCCGGTTAAGTTTTCTGTGGACGCATAGTTTTACTCACATTCCCAATTTGCTTTATCCGGGCTGAGGATCTTTAGGATATCGATGCTCCTTCTGCCGTGTGAAGTCTCAAGGATCACTGCAGGATCGACGCCAATCTCAGCCCCCACTCTGCGAGCTGTTCAGTGATGTATTCAGTTTACAGCGTCCAAACCCAGTATAGGTCTCACGTATGCCAGTGCTTCACTACAGCTGCTGTTGAGTCGATGATGGTGCCATCCATATCGAATAGCAGTCCACCGAAGGAAGCGGTTTCCAGAGGAGCTGCGAACTCCATTGTCGCGGTGTAGGAACGGATGCCCGATCTGTCGAGAGACGTTCCAGAGGTGAAAACTACGGATAAAGGAAGGAAAGTCCAGCCTACGTAACACACAAAGGTGACGCCGTTCGGATGGCTACCAAGGGATATCTGATTCAGCTACCCTGGGAATATAATGCAGACTGCCATTGAAATGTGACCGAGATGGAGATGCGACATGGAAGTGAAGTCGGATCGGAGCAAGTCTGATTCGGGAAAGTCCGCCATACTGGCAAACGGCATCTAAACTCCATGCTCCACGGCCCGGTCTTCGGAGCTCTATTTGGTGCCAGCACCGGGATAGGTGCAAGTAGCGGAGTAGCGGGCTCTTGAGTAGTGTAATCGCTAGCAAGCCATCACTACCAAATATACACCCGTCAGTGCTTGTACATGCGTAATATGTTCGCTGGATATGACCACCAACGAGGACTTGTATCGAATCTAGTACAATGTTACCATGGACCTATGAGGGTTCAATGCTAAGGTCTCGATTTCTAAGATTATATACCTTGAGTATCTTACCTAAACGCCTTTTTCGCAAGAGGCCCGCCCCCAGCCCCCACAACCCCACCTGCCGGCGTGCGTCTACTTCTGCCGCCCATCACCGCCAAAAATAATTTCAGTGGGGGGAAGAACCAATGTGATAACGTCGAGATCTGGATGTGAAAACCACCACAATCACGGGCTCGCCAAAGTTTCACGATTGAAAAAATGGCGGGAAGCATCACAAAACCAAAGAGTACGTATTGGACTCCATTACTGGCCGTCAGGCGCTCGAAAATGACCTGACCCAATGACTCCAGAACCCAAGTCGAAGCGGACACCCGTTCGCCTTCGCCACAAGATTGAGAAGAAGTCGGCTGAGAAGCAGCGCAAGGCGAGAAAGGAAGCGAAAAAGAACCCCCAATGGAAGTCCAAGCTGAAGAAGGACCCCGGCATTCCCAATCTCTTCCCCTACAAGGAGAAGATCCTACATGAGATCGAGGAGGCCCGAAGAAAGAAGGAAGAGGAGATCCAGAAGCGCCGGGAGATAGCCAAGGCTGCCAAGACAGTTGGTGCTGCTAGGGAGGACGATGTCGAAGTCCCCATGGCCGGAGCTGACGGGGAGGACTTCGAAGGCTTCGCCGAGGACGACGATATGATGGACGAGGACGAAGCCGGAGATGACTCCAACCCGATGGCTGCGCTAATCGCCAGCGCAAAAAAAGCGGCAGAACGATACGATCGCGAGCTTGAAAGTGGTAGTGAAATGGATGACGAAGAAGATTCGTCAGATTCGTCTGATGAGGATGGCGGCGCAGAGTTGTCATCCCAGACATCCTCAAGGAAGGCTTATGACAAGGTTTTCAAAAAAGTCATTGAGCAGGCGGACGTGGTTCTTTACGTGCTCGACGCCCGCGATCCGGAGGGCACGAGATCGCGGGAAGTCGAACGGATGATTATGGCGACTGCGAGTGGTGGGAAGCGCCTAGTCTTGATTCTGAACAAGATTGATCTCGTACCGACACCTGTTCTGAAGGGTTGGCTGACATATCTGCGAAGATATTTCCCTACCCTTCCTCTACGAGCTTCTGGCTCTGCCCCAAACGCGCACACCTTCAATCATCGAGATCTTACCGTGCAGAGCACTTCGGCGACGTTATTCAAGTCTCTGAAGTCCTTCGCTGCTTCGAAACAGCTCAAGCGTGCCGTGTCCGTTGGTGTCATTGGGTACCCTAATGTTGGAAAGTCGTCTGTCATCAATGCGTTACTTTCTCGTCTTGGTGGAAAAGGCGCTGCCTGCCCTGCCGGAGCCGAAGCAGGTGTTACGACCAGTATTCGATCCGTCAAAATCGATAGCAAGCTGACTTTGCTCGATTCTCCCGGTATCGTCTTCCCATCAACGAAGGATGGGGAAGCTCCGAAGAAGAAGAACCCAATCGAAGCCCATGCCAGCCTCGTTCTCCTCAACGCAGTTCCACCCAAGGAGATTGACGACCCATTGCCGGCAGTAGGTCTCCTGTTGAAGAGGTTGTCAACTTCTCCGGACCTCCTTCAAAAGCTCATGGATGTCTACGACTTACCACCTCTCATGACTGCTGCTGATGGTGATGCCACGACGGACTTTCTGGTGCAGGTAGCACGTAAGCGAGGCAGACTCAGCAGAGGAGGAGTGCCAAATATTACCTCTGCTGCCATGACGGTGATTACGGATTGGCGAGATGGCCGCATCCAAGGCTGGGTGGATGCCCCTGTGCTTCCCGTGTCTGTCGATGCTAAAGTTGGGGACTCCGCAGATACTGTAGCTATGCCGGATCAGAAGGAAATTGTTACCGAGTGGGCTAAGGAGTTCAAGCTCGACGGTCTATGGGGCGAAGAAGCCGAGACCGCAGACCTGGATGCTATGGAGCCATGATCAACGAATTCGACGCTTCGACTACGATTGATGCTATTATATCTGCCCGTTGCATCTTCCGCGGATCTCTGGCGTTTAGGAGTTACGGAAAGGACCGAACAATGACATAGTTCTTAAGAAATCCGAAACCATTCGCTGGGCCTCGTTGATGGCAATGACCGCAACTGTAGTTGGCCTCTTTTGATATTCTCTATCAAATAGTGAAACTCGAGAAGTCAGTTGAGCTTGTTTTTGATGAGCTGTAAAATTGTCACAATGCCTTTCTAGACTCCCTGGAATGACTATCAGTTGCTCAGATGTGTGTGACGGAGTGTGACAGTCACCATCGAGCTCGAGCATATTGGCAACTGTTCACGCTATGACTGCTTTGACCAGGATAGCAGGAGAATATATGGTCACCAGGCTCTTGCAAGCATTCTTGGTACATACAAGGAGCCATGAGGTCCGTCCAACTTCGAGATTCATTAGGATACTGTTTTAACATGTTGACTTACACTATCATTACGAAAACGAGGCAGAGAGCCGCTAGTGGGTAGGAACTCGAGAAACTGCTGGGTCATTGAGCACAGCAAGAAGGAATTCTGCTCTGAATGAGGAGTCAAGCTGAAGAAGGTAGCTGTGAAATGGTGATTTGTTGAATGGGGAAGGGGATGCCACGCTGCCCGAACCTGGATACAGATAGTGGAATGCGAATTACTGTATTCGGAAGTAGTCATGGAATTGGCAGCTGAACCATGGTAATGAACATGAAGTGAAGTCATTTCTGCTCACGGAAACTCGCATACTTCAATGTAGGATATATAACGCCGGTGTGTTACTGTTTCACCAGGGCCACCCCACCCACCATTGGCATACTTGAGAATATAGATTATACATCCTATTCGAGTCTACTTGTCCATCAATGAGTGGGCGAACACCTCGCACGGCCAGGGCCGTGCCCCGAAAGTGCCCATCCTTCTGAGCCCTGCTGTGTAGACATATTCTGGTGTCTTGATCGTTCGGTGCTTTCTGGCTATAAGCCTGTTGCATAAAGACCAACATGAAAAGGCATCTGTGTGGCTTCTCGCTCCCATACGGTCAGTGTTGTATTGGAACACGACTACACCCAAAATCCACTTTGATTTCCTCTAGAGCGACGCTAAATATGATCATTTCGAGGAGAATGCCTAGCATGCCAGTAGTTGAATGTTCCTATAGGAAAAATCCCATTTTCCTAAGGGTCAGCCTTCGAAGTAGAATTTGATCTGCTCAAACCAGACAAATCTATCATGCCTCCAGGTAATCGTATCATGATCACGCATTAGTCTGCTTGTACATTGTAGCGTTCTCAACATGGCGCAGTATTGTCCAATACGACCGGAGCCCGGGAGAGCTAGCTGCTGGCAAGTAGCCTTCTAAGCTTACTAAGGGGTCTAGGAACCCGGAATTCCGCAGACTGGCTGTGCTACGCCCCGCTACTGGAGAGTGTTGCGATAATTGGCTGGGGTCAATCGCGGCTTACAATCACATGCGGGCAATCAGCTTGAAGCTTCACTTGTTTTCCTAGCTAAGACCGTCAGCAATGCGTGATCGTATCCTAAGATAGTGATGGCCATAGCTCACCTCGTCTCAGTATGTCGAAGGTAAGACGGAACACCAGAGGCACAAGAGCTTAGAAATCTCGATCTTACAATGCCATGGACACCTCAAGAGGCTCAAGGAAGTATGAAAGTGATGAACTCGCCGACTTCGAGAGCACTTTGTTTTCCATCATCAGCAAATGAACAGACCGAACTCATATTGCTATAGACCTCTTTTTCTTTGCCTTTTCTCCATTTGTTCTCTTGTCTCCTTCTATAAGCAAGCTCTCGCTTTTCCCGGTTTCGACCTTCGATATGCACTTCACTACTATTGCCACCATTGCTTCTCTGGCTCTCGGTTCCAACGCCGCCGTTCTTGGCCAGCGTCAGGGTGCTCTCGCTCAATTCCGAACCTTCAGCGGAACCGACTGCTTTACCGGTAACAACGGCTTCACCCAAGTGTGGCCCGAGACCCTGGATACTTGCTCGACCTTCGGCGGCGACTCCGTCTACTCTGTGATCCTCGAGCAGATCAGCAATGGCTGCACCAGTGAGTCACCTCAAGATATACCTGCAATGGCAAAGGCGGTGATGGCTGACAAAGATCTGCTCCAGCGTACCTCTATGACGACCCTGGCTGCACCGCCGGTCGCCGCGCCATTCCTACTGACCAATGCATGGTCAACGAGGGCGAGGCGCCCTGGCTGGGCTGGATGGTTCACTGCCCTACTGACGCTGCTGGCAACCCGGCCCGCAACTAGGGACACCAAGAGTAACGCCATGGCGTATAGAATGCATTGAACTGGCGGTGTCAATGCTCCATCTCGGTTCGGTTACATGATTTCATCACCCCTGGTTCTGATCATCAGAGAATGGGTGAAATTGTTTGTATATAGGTATATAATGCTAACCGCTCTTTACTGTTCTGGTTGCAACAGGTTCAATGCAAATATCAATTCAAGCTCCTCGAAAGAAAGTGGAAGACCATGGAGATGCTTCATCAGGTGATACTATCAAAGCGGACTTTTCTGGATGGATCCGTCGGTGTTCCGTGTCGCAAGCTGAGGCCCATGCGGCAAATCTAGAGCGATATTATAATACTTCTAAAGAAGCTTATAGATTCATTAGTGATGTATAGAAGTGGCGTTTGAAGTCGATTTCGACACGAGCAATACAATTAGCATAGTTGTTTCACTTGACACATATAATGTATCGCACCCGCATTGAACGCGCGCGGCTCGATGTATCGATCATCAACTGTTGACATATAGTTTACGATCAAAATAATAGTTTATGCAGCGAATATAGACATATATGCCTTGCTCCACGCCAAGTTATATATATAAACGAGACAGCAAACAGCTCAAATAATGAAGATACAGTGATGGTCCAGCTTACTCATGTTCGTTACTGACCTGCTATCGGCGGCCTCGTGGTGTAGCACTATAGATCCTACTCTCTCAAAGGTGTCTTCTGCAACCCCTTCCCCTACTTCCTTCAAAAGTAGCGCCCATAGACCACCCCCTTCTGGTTGCAGATCCAACACGGGTATAGCAAATGGAAGTTGAAGGTCCCCATCAGACACATCCATCGATGGGCTAGTGCTAATCCATGAATCACGGTTAGCCGGATTGTATATCTCAGAAACCGGACACCAGAAGCGTCCGTGAAGGTCTCCGTCTACACGTGTCTGGAGTTCCTTCAACCGGAATAACACCCCATTCAAACGAATCGCTTGCTTTGAGGTTTGAGAACTTGGCACTATCCTCTGAACGAAGCCGTCAAACGTCGCCGCAAAGCCCTTTGATGTAAATGTCATATAGCTATTGATTGGATAGCAGATCGTGGACTGGATGCTACCCCATGCCCATGTAGGAGTCTGAGGCACTCCAACCTTTTGGACGCTGATTCTCTGCGCGGGGCGACTGTCGACTGCTCGTTGCCACGTCAACTCGTCCATAATTACAGGCTCCAGCAGTCCAAAACTTAGTCGCCAGCGTAATCTACGCTCAAAGTCACGCATGAATCCCTGGCAAGCAACAAGTCTATCGCTTGGCTCCGTCAGCGATAATCCCGAATATTGCTTTACTAGATCTCTCCAAGATGTAAGGCTGGCGTTGCGCTGCATATCAAGAGGCTTGTCGCGGTTTGTAAAGTCGAGCTCGTAAAGAATATGTTTCATCGATTTTGCCGAGGATTCGATATTAGCAGGTTGGTGGAACGGTAATGTCGGTTTGTCTGTTGAGAAAGCTGAATAGCTATTCGACATCCCAATATTAGTTCCTGCGTAGGATGGCAGTCTCGCGAATTTAGTTTAACTCGGCAACTGATACTGCTGCACCTGCAGTTCCGCATTGTTCGTCATGACGTCGTATGGTGGTAGAGGTCCAATCCTTCTTAGCCAGGTGCCACCCGGCTTGAGAGAGGAAAGTTGGACGGGTTTAACGCGAAAGTCATCGAAAGTCCAGTGGGGTATATCCTAACTCGTCGAAATTTCCACGACGGCATTCCCACGTAACTTTCACTCCGTAATTGAGGGTCCGAGGCGCTAATAAGCGCTCCTGCAGAACCCAACCTCTGGTATGCAATGGGGCATTATCGTATAGGTGCTTCCAGAAATGAGATCTAAATCCATTCCAATATACATATAACTCGTCACCGTGAGTACTAGTACCGAGCAGACAAGGTCGGCCGATGAGTGGGTTCCTGGAGCAGTAAAGGCCGTCCGCACTTGTTGAGGCTCCAAGCGCTGCAATGCTAAGATAAGCACTTACATAGACTTGGCGCATCTCTTCTGACTCTTTCGCCCAGACGTTGTCCTCACCCTATCCGTCATATTGTTGGATACAGATGGCATCAACCCACAGGTAGGAGATTCTCAGTCGTTGAGTTACAATGATAGCATCGCGTATAGTGTTCGGGAGCTCTTCGATATCAAAACCGCTATGCAGTCTGGCATAGTTTCCTTTGACGCCGTGACATTCTTGTCCATTGTGGATTTTCGGGTTGAGGTTATCGGGGACCAATTTAATCGTTTTGGGATCGGAACCTGGCCGTCCCCAGCAATAGCTCAATGCAACATATCTTTGCTGCACCCTGCCTCGTCCTTCGCCGCTTACAGGGAATGTCGTCTCTGGAGACCAGACGGAGCATCTTGTTGCCATCTCCACCAACGTCAATCAACCGCCGAGGTAGGAATGGCACTTCTTCATCCTGTGGGCTACATTCAGGATGGTCACGTGTGCAATCATACAGCCATCTCATTGTCAGGTCCCATGTGGCCTTTGAGCTTGTCGAGAGGGGGCAAGGCAAGTGTGCCGTTGCGAAGAGCCCGGGACTACAGTATTTATGTTTGATGAGACTGTAATGGTCACTTACTACTGAAGAAACTGCGATGCAAGGGCAATAATGGATAGGACATACTCGTCTTTCGTGGCTATGCTCAGTTGGGAAGTCATCCGCCTGCCAGACTGATCGTACAAATCGACCTTCAAATGAGGCAACTCAGAATCAGACATCTCAAACGTGATCTCCAGGCTCCAATCAAGTTGTGCTAGGTTAATCGCGCTCTTCTCAGATTGAGACTCCTCTGTCAAACTGACGACGATGAACATGCAGAGATGGCATCCATCTTCAGCCGAATTTGTCACGTTAGTCCATCCGGTGGGGTCAATGACCTTTTTTCGACACGAGTGAGCTTCTGAAATGGCGGACAAGATCGTCATCTGTGCTGCTGAACATGGCTGGCAAAGATGATAGGTCCGCACAAAGCGTTGGTCTGATTTCTCGGCCTCGTAAACGGTAGGATTGAAATGCGTCCAGCGAGATGCTGTCATTGTGGCGGACATGTCGGCCCCGTACCGAAGAATGTGTTACATTATGGCCTTTTCTTGGTTGGGTTGAACTGTGGGAAGGAAAAGCCGTGGACACGATGTTGAGGGTTCCGACACAAAAATAGCGGGGTAGAAAGGAGAATACAATCTAGGATAGGGATGTATTGGAATGGTGTTGTGGTGAGCTTCCAAGCTCTGGAAGCCCCCATTTGTGTTTCAGTGGGGATCAAGTCCCAGTAGAACGACATCCCTCTCGTCGCTGATAAAGGGTCCAGATTATTGAAACCGAGCATCATTGGCCTGAGTGGTCAAATTGAAAGCTAGAGTTGAGTATCTCATTGATGGTTTGAATTCTTCGTGCATCTGGAGGCCCCGCTAATTATCACTATATAGGCGGCTGCAGAAGAAATTGAAATGAACAAAACAGAATAAAGCTTCCATTGCGGGGCTGGTAATAGGGGGGAACGGCTCTGGCAGAAGTACTCCGTACTCACTCACACACACCTCGCTTGGATCCGGGAAAAAACGCCGATTTTCCGTGGCGGATCAAACGAGCTGATGGTTTTCTAAATAGAGAAGAACAATGAGTCAAAACAAAAACATACTACACCGGGAATTGACTGGTGGTCACCCACCCAACGACTAGTACGGCGCTCTTCATACTCCTCTGCAAGCATAAGAGTGGCCGAAATTAGAGGACTTTGGGTTCGAACACGGCAGCCTCCATACTGCCAAAACGATTAAGAAACGCTTGGTATGGCTATTGTATCTATAAAAATAGCTGCTTGCCTCAAGCGTGACGCGCCTGGATTTCCAGCGAGAGCTTCCTGGAAATTGTCTGACCAACTAGTTCACTAAGTAAATCCTCATGATGTACAAATACTCCATCGTCAAAGGAGGGCATACGCATCTCGTCCTCCCAGTCTGCAAGTTGAGCAAACGTAGCACCAATGTTCCCACTGAAGGGCTCTCCCCCTGCCGGTGTGACCTGCTCAGACAATGGGCCGGGATTCTTGCGATTCGCGGCGATGACGAAGAATGGAAATGGATCAGGTTCCGGACCAGGTTTCGGATCAGGCTCAGATCCTCTCCTCCAAGTCTTTACAGAAAGTCTACTCGGGACCGTCCGAATAATGCTTGTCCATTTCCGAAAGTAATTCAGCCTATCCGGCAGGGCCTGTTGCAGATTCTGATCTGGCTGCTGCTCGTTCTCGGAGGTTTGTTACTGGTTCCTTATCAGGTCCTTAGTCTCGCACACCTTCTGATAGGCCGTCTCCAATGCGGCAAAGGCTCCCTTGTTCGAGGCGTCATATTAAAGCAGCACAGCATCTGTTGCTTTTAATTGTTTAGTCAACAAGGCCGTGTAGGCAAGTTCGATTATTCCGGTCGAGAGACCCTCTACTGCCGGCCACAGCGGTTTACCTGTGTCCATTCTAGTCCACAATCATGCATTTCGTCGTACGGCGATCTTTCGTTTCCGCACATGAGCTGGACCAGGTCAGATAGTAAAGCTCTAGCGTTGCTGGTTGCTCTTACCAAATAGAACGCACTATCGTCGCCTGGAGTTATGACCATGAATTTGACTGGTGGAATATGCACACCGGATGCTTCGAAATGCCGGCGAACAGCAGCTTCTTGCGCAAGCGTGAGAGGCATCTTCGGCTGACGGGCACAGTAGCTACCTGTTGAAGTAGAGGGTCTCGTTCATGCAAGTTCGTCGTCGGTTCTGGTGCTCAAATGGATGCGGGGAAGCACAGGTAATTGAGATTGTGTTGGTGGTGCTCATAAAAGGCGCCGGAGCTTGCTTAGACATAATCTGTGATCCCTATATCCATCAAAGTCCAATTGGCATGGAGACTCTAAAGCAGTATCCTGGAATACTCAAACACGGGAGGATGAACCGGAACTGCAAAACCAGCGTTTTTTCACATGAAACGCCACAATTGCATGTGCAGCACGTTGGTTGCCATAGTTAGCAGTCGAACGAGGCTGAGAGGTCTCTATATAGGCGGCCCCTATTCATAGCCCCCGCAGTTAACCGACTCCGGAAATTCAAGCCTTCCAGGCTTCCATCATTTGAAAAGTATCGTACGATTTATGGTGCTGCAATCTGCTTCGAGGTTGCTTTTATGCAGGGCCGCCCGGCTGCGGTTACAACACGGGGGCAGTTCGCATTGATACACATTCTGCTTTGAGTGCTTTACAGGCTTTTGGTTTTGCAGCTGTGGATATGCAAGAAGGATGGTTTGACCTCATGTCATATTGAAACTAATGGCATGCAGTTAGAACCAACAAATCTTAGCACTTAACGCGAAATAGCCCCCATACGATGCCTTATTGCTTTTGTCAGACGGCCCTGAGTTTATCTGGTTTAGCCAGTGAAGTCGCAGAAAAATCAATACATTCAACCAACGGCATCTAAAGGATGTGATAATGAGGAGCTCCAATAAATTAGCCAACATAGGCCGGCCATGTTACTTCCTATAGGGCAGACCCATGTTTACACTCAATTACCCTCGAGGTACAACTACTTTGGCCTGAGAACATATGAACTGGGACTCATTACTGCAATTTCCGAGGTATTCATCAAGTATACCATACCATGGAATTGGCGCATTTGTTAGAATGTTCAGCCAAGGCTAAGATACGGAGATTGTTATGCCATGAGTTCCTTATCCAAGCGCTCCTGCCCGAGGAGTTTTAATATGTCTACAGCATTGTAGGTATCCCATAGTTCCCAGTGGACATGGAAGATAGGCGGAAGCAATGCTTCAACTTATCCACTATCTATACAATTTTCTGCATTCAATTAGTCAATAAAACGTATGACTACCATGTGGCTGCCAATTCGGACTGCGCTAGTCCTGGCCACTCTGCTCATCATCAAATGTATGCTGCCCACTGATTTGCTAATTACGCATCATGGAATCATGCGAGAGTAAATCTTCGGCCGCACACTGGCAGCTCGGTCACCCCGATGATCGACGTAACAGTAGTGTCCGTACGTAACGATATTATGATTGGCGCAGTATCTTACACGCTGGATGCTTGTCATCTACAGAGTGGTCGTCAATTTGTACTCGTCTGCGCGGCGCAGATCAGCGCTACCTTCTCAATGGTCACGGCCCATCGGCAAAACGCGCGTCGTCCTGTAGGTTGACTGGCCCGGACCGTCGGCTATGCACGCTCCACCAATATAGCGAATCTGACATAAGATGATGACCATTTGTCCAAATATACCCACGCCTTCGTGTGCGTAGGTAGTATGCGACAAGGGACGGACGTTGTGGAGGGCTCAACAGCGCGTAGAGGACGTCACTGACTGTCACCACCGCTCATTGCTATCTCTTCTACGCATTTCCTTCGCCCAAAGCTTTGGCCTCGATTTGATTGTTGACGATTGGCAGTATGCATTCAATCATGCTGCTTATAGTGAGATCGATCTGCACCCATTGTTCTCATGTATCAGCATGTTGACCTGCCTCAACAGGTTGGAATTGGTACACGGCCCTCATTGTTTGAGTGCACGATGGGGCGATCCTTGAGTAATCCCAAGGCAATGGTGCCAAGGCTGTGGAGTCCCACCGCTGTCGCTGTCGCTTCCCGTATCACCACCAAATGCCATGACGGTCTCTCTGGCAGCTACCTGCGATCATTCTCACACAGCTGGCTGTAGGATCAGCAACTCAAATCATGGGACAGTGTCATGCGCCGCATCTCTTACTGACAACGACCCGTGATATGTCTCTCAAACAGTTTTTTTCTTTTGGCTGCAGAGCAACTCGATAAGCATCATCCTCAGCCTTTCCATAAGTCGAGAATTTCTTAAGAAATTTCAACACCTGTCCTTGATGAAACATAGCCCAATCGTTACGACCACAGCACTTGTAACAGTTTCCCGAACTGACAGCCAGATCGGCATCGACAGCTTTGAGTACAACATTGTCCTCCGATCGAGCAAGCCCATATGATCAGCATATCCTTGTTGCGCTAGGCAAGGCGAAGGCCATTCCTGCTCTTTTACTTCGCCTTGATCGGTCTGTCCGAAGACTCCAACTTATGAAAGCTAACGGTCCACCTCTCCTTAGGAACCTTAGATACCTACTTGGCAGCGAGGGCTGTGGTTGACCATTAAGAGCCAATCAGGACAATGCAGCGTCAACTGCAGTAATAATGATACAATCTCTACTCTTAACTACAGTTAATGGCCATTTAAAGTCTTCAAGCTGTGAGATAAGGCCACCCCTCGAACCCACGAACATATGCCCCAAACCAATCAAACCAAATCCTCCAGGATGTAATAAAAATGGAGTCGCACATGCCGGCCTGCAGACAGGAACTTGTACGACCTCAAGCTCAGCTCAGGCTGCGAAAACCGAGCCGGTCAACGGCAGGATTTAATAACAGACAAAGCCAATACAGAAACTGCCTGAAGTCGAATACCTATTAACCTCCATCAGGGAATCTAATCGAAGAAGACAAGCTCTGACTTTCCACTTTCATTATGCCTTCAACAAAGCTTCTGTCCTTTTCTCATACCTTGTCGTCACTTTTCATTCCGTGCACGTTGTTCTTCCTAGCTATTGCGGAGCGACAATGTTATTTCCCGAGCGGTGCTGTACATTCTCTTGGTACGCCTTGCGATCCCGATGCCTTGGGCGCTTCTCCTTGTTGTGAAGCGACACATAGTAAGAATTGTTCTTCCCTTCTCTCCTTTCATCCTGCTGCCACATCTCTCTGGTATCCCTTTCGTACGAAGCAGTAGACTACCAGTCTTCAAACTCTCAACTGACCGCTCACCAGCGTGTCTCTCGAATGGTCTTTGCTGGGATACAGTGGCGAATCATGTTGTGCGAGGCGGATGTACCGACTCTTCCTTCAAGGACGCAGCTTGTCCTTCGTATTGCAATAAGGAAGACGGCGTGCATAGTACTTCTCTCAGTCCTTTGCGCCAGTGCGATGGACAAGACGATCTGTGGTCGTGTAGGGATAATGTGACCTCTTGCAACGCCACTTTTACGGTCTCACCTGGTCGTGTCGATGATAAACGAAATAGCAGTCTCAACAACGTGATATTCGCTCGAGGTAATGAGACAATTGCCAGTGACACGGACGAGGCAGATATCACAAGACGCACGGCTTTGGAAGTCGGATTGAAGACTGGTCTCGGGATGGGTTTGCCCTTGTCGGTTGCGCTCGCAGTCAGCTTATGGATCTTGCTGCGAACGAAGCGAGAGCTCGCCGGGGTCAGAAGGGACTTGAAGAAGCAAATGGAAAGAAGTACCACAAATGATCTCACGAGCGGCAGTGGCAAGCCCAACCCTCACGAGCACGAGCCTCATTTTGAGACGAGAACAGCGAGCCCCCAGGAGCTTAACGCAGAACCACCGTTGCTTGAGATGCCCCCACCAGATTCTATAACGAGCACGCCTACTATTTTCTATGCGCCCTAGAACTTGAGAAAGTATCTAGTGGCAAAGTCATGACTGCATTGAGTTGTTACTCAAACACACGCATACCTAAGCAAAATGTGTTCTCCCATTTGTGTCTCTATGCATAGAAACGAAGCGGGTTATGTCACCGTCCAAATATCTTAATCTAGCCGAGTCCTGAAGCTGTTCCGCGAGCTTGTGTGATGCCTACTATATGTTACTAGCAAGGCTTCGAACTTAATGTATGCTCGGTGGCACCGGAGTAGTGGTCACTTCAGTGGCGGTCGAAATCACCCCCAACAGACTGATCTGCAAAAGCGTGGATGTATTGGGCTAGATTTTTGAAAGCTGTCTGTGCCAGCGTGGAGGGTTTCTTATAGTGTGTTCCACGTGACCACCCTACAAGTCTCACCATTCAATCGAGCGTACCCGCTTAGCAAGCAGATAACAATTAGCCCACACTCTTTGATACTGTAACATGGGAGCCGCGCAGTTGATACATCAGAAGTCGCAAGATTCGATGATGACAGCTACAGAGCCTGATGCTACTAGGTATCTATGGGTTTTATCCATGCTTAGGAACGATCCAACCTTGTAGTTCTGTGTCGTTGGCCTGATTGACAGATTTGTCCTCTGGAACATTGACATGCAGCCCAATATAATACGGTCGGCGATGGTTAGCCATGAACTTGCCATCAACCTTGTCAGCGTCGCTTGGATCATACCCAGCAAATGTCAGAACCCATTCATTATTAGCACCGATCTTGGCGGCTGTGGGAACACCAGGAGCCTTGACTTGGTCTCCTACAAAGTGCCAACCATCTTCGGTCTCCTCGCTTTGAAGCAGATAGTAGACCTCCTTTTCGGTCGTAGAGTTCCAGAGCCCGGCCGGATTGTTCTTCATGAGCTTTCGATAGTACTGTCCGTCTTTCGCTGGCAAAAATGTATCCGAGTACGCAATGCCCAGCTTGTATGTCGGACGGTCGAACGCTCCTACTGAATAGGCCATGATGAATTTGCCGTTGATGGCTCTGATGTTGCCAGTCTCGGTAAGCTTGAAGTTGTCGTCGCCGCGCACGTATCTTTCTGAGTTCAGATCCTCGTCGGGAATCAGGAGAAACGTGTAGTTGCTGTTTGGTGTAATGGTCTTCGGATCGTCCATCGGCCACACGGCTATGCCGACGCGTCTGGGGGACTCTCGGAACAACTTCTGGTACACCAGATAGAGCTTGCCAGCAGGTGTCTGGAAGTACTTGCCATCGTAGTTGGCGCGCTCATCGTCCGAGAAGGATCCAATCAACACCTGATCCCCTATCCAGGCGGTAGGTGGCTGCGCCACATCCGACACGTTCTCTGGCCGGGCGTGCACGATGACGCTCCAGCCCTTTATGCCGTCGCAAGGCTTTGTCTTCTGCTGCACATGCAGCGTTACCAACGCGTCCCAGGAGACATCCTGATCAGATCTGCTTTGAAATGGATGGATTCCAGCGGCACTACAAATCTTCGCGCCAGCCGCATCCGCCGCACGCAGCAGGTTTGAGCCATTAGTATATTTGTTACCGTGCGAAGAAGCGCATCCTTGCTCAAGAGCGCCGTCGCATTCTAGATACTTATGGGTAGTGCCCGAAATGTAAATACGAGTCTCGTTCCTATATGGAACGTGGTACGGATCTGAGAAATATCCGACATGCTTGGACGGATCGGAATCGACCGTCGTAATGGGATATATTGGTATGTTGGCTTGGGCATAGGCCACATAGACCGATGTTGCGAGTATGACAAGAATTTTGATAATCATGGCTGTTAAAGTGATATATTCCCTGAAAGTAAAGAACAAGTATGTGGATGACTTGCGGAAGGACTTTTGGGAAGACGGATTCTTGAACAGTGCTTCTCGTATGGTAACAGAATAAACAAAGTGCTAGACTATCATAAATAAAAAATAGATGAGTTGAGCTCTTTATATATTTATTCATGTACGGCTTCAAAATCATAACTTGCCTCTTCTCTACCGACCACAAACTGTACACATTGTAAGCAATGATTGCTCGTGACACCACCAATAATGCGCAAGGTTGCAACGTGGATATAGACATATGCCCCTTGCTTGTGATGTAGGATGCTCCAATAGTCTATGCAGCTAAAATATGACTGCGCAGGACCTTAAAGTCGGAAAACTTGGTGGTGTCATCCCTGATTATTTGCACCCACCCAGAGGCTGTCACCATTCGACCAGCACACTAACATAGGTTATGTCTCTTGCCGATAGATGAAGAATCATTGGTTTTTCGGGTGTCTAACCCTGCAGACAACCAACTTACAAGCCCACTTCGATTACAATGATGAGCCCCATGTTTGTGTCCAGCCAGCTGATCGTTGGTTGTGATTGGTAGCATGATCTGCACTGATCTACCGTGGCTTGGATGCCTGCGGGCTCGTCGGCTTTTTCAACGAAACTGCGTCATCTTGAGGAGGTTTGTATATCGTTGTCGTTGTCGTTGTCATTTATTGATGGAGTAATCGGATTTCTTGCGGCAAACAGCATTGGCTCAGTCTCGTTCAACTTCAAGAGCATCTGTCCGGGACCTTTCGGGGCAGACCCGCACATGGCCATCGCCCCTACCATACGATTTATGCCGACGATCCATAGTTGGTGTTTGAAACGGATAGAAGACCTAGTCTAATCGATCATTTACCCTCGAACGAGCCAATATGAAGCAATAATATTGACAGCGTAGTATGTGCCAGTGGCTTGTGTGGATAGGGGCGATCGGGCGATAAGGCCGAACCTACATAGCTAGCCGATGGGCCAGAGCCGATGGTCCGAAACCAATGAGCTCAAACAGATGGGTTGAAAGCAGCTGCATGGCATACACAGTTACGAGACAGGATAAATTTCCTCTTACGTCAAGGCGATACAAGGCTTTTAATCTGACTGTGTCGCGAACAACTTGCCACCTGTTGAATTGGCGGTCAAGTGGTAGGTCACTATTGCGTCGCTTCTAAGTCACTGGTGCACTATTAACTGATTGTTTCTCTCCTTCTTTGCTGCAAACCTTTCGTGATCCTTTAGACCGTGTATTAGCACTTTATCTTCGTGATATCTCCACCGCCAGCCCGTTCAACAATCCATGCCCTGCGGTACATCCACATCTTTCAACCCAACAGCAGTGTGGCGCAGATCATGATCAGTGCATGAGAATATTACTATATACGTCCCCAGAGCATCGCTCAGCCTGCCTAGGGTTCTATTAAAAGATACGAAACTATCCGACTAATATTTATCACTGTCACCTATCTCCGCGCCATCCATGGTGGAAGGAGGAATCCCTTGATTCTACGTCGGTAATGCATTCGCTTTCTATCAGAACACCGTTCTGTTGCCTTCTAATATCTCCTTCCGTTATAGGCAGCCTTATCCAGACTGACCACCTGGCCAGAAACGCCGAACCAATGCATCATTATTGGGAAGATTAGCATCCCGCTCTTTCGTCCACCGCTGGCAAGCCCCTTCTGTTCTCACCAACCACCAGAGTTCTTTCTCCTTGCTCTTGTGCTGCGGAAGTAGTCGTAGGCCATAGGATCTTGGTCCGGAGCCATCATGTCTTCCTCTGTCTGCGGCAAATTTCCATAACCCTGAGGTCCTCCTCCCAGCATCCCAGGAGCTCTAGACGCGGGGCGCTCCATGCTGGGTTCTCTAGACCCAGGCCCTGCCATGGGCATTGCCGCCGCATTCGCTACTAGGTTTGAACCACTATCGTTACCGTGTGCGTAGAGCGGGCTCCGCGACCTGCCGATATCCGGTGGTGGTGCGTACGGATTGGGACTGCCGACTGATGGTGAGAATGGCGTGAATGTCCGGCTTGCAGGCCCGGGGCTCCCCGCTCGCGGGATAGATGGGATACCAGGACTACCGGGTCGGGAAGTTGGCTCACTGCCAGTCCACATGCTACCGGGCGTCCCCGGACGGACCAGATCAATATGACGGCCATAGATCTCTCCACCGCCATGTTCAGAGGCGAATTCTGGTCGATTCTTGTAGAATTCGAAATCCATCTTCCCCTCAGGGACGATTTCGAAACCAGGCACGGCTGAGCCCTTCGTCCTTCCCGATTTCGTCATGGAGTCAAGGATGTAAGCATCGCTATAGCCCGACGTAGACATCGTATCTCCCGAGTAGGCTTCCCGACCATCGGACAAGCGACCCTTGTATATCGACGCGAGGAGAGTCTGGGCCTTGGCGTGGACCATCGGCGTGATGAGAGGTTTGTACAAAGCCGGGTGACCGAATCTGGAAGCGAGCCGATCGGATCGGAGATGGTCCTTGCCCATGGCCTCTGGATTCTGCCGAACGTTACGAATTGCGTAGTAATGAATCTTATCATCAAAGGTTCGAGCGCAAAAGATCTTGAACCCTATCATAATGAACGGGAGAGGGACCGAAGCGTAGGCCATGAAATGTGTTCCATCGCCGCGGACCCAGACAGTCAGAAACACAACCAAGTTCGAGAGCATCGCGGCGAAGATGACTCGGTTGAACAAAACCCTCCAGAACATACCGCCTGATTCCGTCTTGGTGACGAAGATGTAGAGCAGCAAATACTTCTTCAGCCAAACATCGACAGCGAAGTAAAGTGCGGCGGCTGGCAGAACGAGTGGCTGTAGACCAGCGTAGCAAAGAGCGACAGTCGTATAGAAGAGAAAATAGTTGTAGTACATGGCATATTCGAATGGAGGCGGTGCTGTGAGTTCGATCAACTCCCTCGGTGTAGGGTTGGAGAATTTACGCATGAAGAAACTATAGACCAGCGTCCAGAGTTGCGCCAAGTCGATGGCCGCACCAAGGTTACGCTGCAATAGCCAGGTGATCCAGAAAGGAGAGATGTTGCACAGCGCGATGAATAGTGTCTGTGCTGGCTCTTGCTCCAAGATCGCCTGCCATGCGTCTCCGCTCTTCTGCGTATCACTAATAACGGCAGCGACAAAGCTCCATAAAGTGCTGAAGAGCGAAAAGACGATTAGATTGTTGAAAACGAAGAACGAATAGAGCTTGGCAACCACATGCCGCTCGCGGCCTGTTTTCGTCCGATCTCCAGCTCTGATAGAAAGTCGGCGGAAGATAACGGGAAGAGCGAGATATACCAGTGACGTGATTGCAGGAGATGCAACACCTTGAACGATGGACCAGAATGTGTTGTTTGCAGAGAGTGAGTCCTGGAAAGCGGGCCATACGAGGCCAAGGTTGCTCAAATTGACCAAGAAAACCGCAATCATGGCATTCGGTGCGACCCAAATGAAGGTCAACACAACGATCCAGAAGTTGTTGAAAACTCTATTCCAGTTTCGGGTCTGTGGACTCATTGGCATGTTGTCCCAAATAATATCATTCGGCCTCGGGGCGAGGGAAATAGTAGCTCCCTTTGGCTTCCTCTTGCGTAGAGCATAACCAATACAGTGAGCCTCAGATATGTCATCATAGCTGGCGAATCCGTATGGCAGCGTGTTTCGTTTGTCAAGTGTATTTCGCACTTCCTTGACCTCAACCTCGAGCTCCCTGATCCTCTGTGTGAGATACTCGATCGCATCTATCTTCTGTCCTTTCGGGTACGTTCCATAAGATGGATCCTTTTTGGAGGGGTGGCACATAGGACGACCAGCTGGGAGATTCTGAGGATCTCTCAGGTACTTGGCCAACACCGCCTCTAGTTTACGGACTGTGTGGTCGTGTTGCACGATGAGGTCAGGAAGACCTTTGACGTTGCGAGCAACTGCTGTCCTCGAAAAGGATGACTGGGGTATGACCTCATCGATGATCCTCGCAATACCTTCATCAGAGCCCATTTTCTTGGGAATATCATTCAGCTAGCAGCTCTGTTAGCAACGCGAGACCAGCTGGAACTGTGACCGGGCTCACCATTAGTGTTCTAGCATGCAAGCTATGCTGGTACTCTTCACTCTCAAAGTACATGCGGCGTAGCTCTAGGACCTTCCTATAGTTCCACCAGAGGAAGCCACATATAGTGATGTTGAACAGGTATGCCACAACCACTAGACCCCAATTGCTCTGATCCCACACTGTCAAAGGTGTCAACCGCATGAGCCATGTCTGTTTGTCGTCTGTATTGGTATTCTTAGTCCAGTTTATGGGAATGAGTATGCCGCAGCCCAGGGCGGCCAAGATGAGGAAGATATTTCGGCACATCCTCATGAATCGTAGAAAGATAGCAGCGTCCATTCCAGCGTGGTTTACCAGCTCCTTCTCGTTTGTTTTCCACAGCGGGCCAACCCACGCAAAGATTCCTTTGCCTATCGGTGGAGGAGCATGCTTTTCATCGGCATGTTTGAGCTTTGGGGCGTAGACTACCGAATTGTAGGGACGCATGAAGGAGAAGAGGATCGCTATTCCTGCGGTAATACCTATTGACGTGCCCAAGGCAGACCATATAGCACCGTCATTGAGCTGTGATACCACCCTATCAGTATACCGTGACAGAATGAGACATGACAGCCGTGGATTACCGTTTGTTTAAAGGGGTCAGTGAGTAGATCCAACAGCTCCTGGCCACCATCTGTGGCTTCACGGGAGATCAAAGATCTCGGTATGTTCCAATGTGACCCCATCTTAAGTGTTTTCGTGCCGACCGGAGAAGGAGGATGGTGAAGGAGAAGAACTCTGATGTGGTGTCCCACGAAGAGTTCCTAACTTCTGCCTCGAAGTTACCGAGAAAGATACATGTGCGGTGATTCCAAGAATAGTGTCGATGCCACGTTGGCCCTCTATGATCACTGACTGGAAGCGGTATTTTCGTCGAAGTAACAAAGATTTGGAGTTCGAGGGGCAGGGTTTTCGCCTCGACAAAGGCGCAACAGGCGCTAGATCGTAGACCAAGACGCGAACGAATGACGCAGTTACAATCGTAACTATCTCGACGAGCCGCCCTGTCGATTCCGAGGGAAAAGCAGGGAATTGGGTACGCGTAAAGGAGGGTATGCAACAGATAGGTACCGCCTCAGGATGAACGAATGTAGCGAGGGTGCGGTACCGAGATGTATGCAGGAGGATTGAATCGAAGTCGAGAAGCAGTGGTGACAGTCTCAATCCCGGCCTCGATGATTGCAGCTTCGAATGAGGATGGTCAATAGGTAAAAAGGAGGAACATGGAAAGGATAGCTCTCCACGTTGTCGATTGGATGGGATGATCTTGGCACATTTTCGATCGGATGTCACCCATGTGAGAAGAGGGACACGAGGGATGACGAAAGCGTGGACCAGGGGAGTGACACAGACTTTTTCGGGAGTATGGATCACCATCAACGTGCAGCGCAGCAGTGGCACATTCAAGCCCAGATTCAATTCAAGACATCCATGTCCCACAACAGGAACAACTCTAGTATCCAAGAACGTATGAATATGTGATTCTATGAAATAAGTTTCTTTCTGAGGCGCAAACTGTGGTATTGGTGCTAAGATACGGCTGTCAAGAAACGTTGCACTGTTTTGCTGTTGATGACCTATTTGAGCATTAGATCAGATCAGATCAGATCAGCTGAGAAACGGCTTTCCCAGTTCGCGATGTCATCCGAGTCTTTACACGGCACGCACGCACGCACGCCTCATGTCTTGATGGGAAGCCCCAAGGTTTACTTGAAGGCGATCACGTAATTACTGTCAACTCTAGAACACCAACCATCTTTGACTAGATACTCACTACCCAAGTAGGTACTTTAAGTAGGTATCGATCGCGATTTGCAAGTGTTGACGAGTTCGCACCCACGACCACGACCACGACCACGACCACGACCACGACCCGAACCTGAAAACCCCGGGCGCCCATCATGATCTACTCTGCGTCGTTTGCCCCTGGTTAGTCGCCGCGTCGGCTCCGCTCCCAGAACCTATTTTTGAATCTGCGACTGGTCAATAGAAAAACTAGCAGTTGCTTTGAGCTTAGCGGTCTCCATCGAGGCACTGCAGGTGCCTTTCGAATACGAACTCAACGTTTCTTTTCGCTGAAATGCCAGCGAGTGGATCTGCCAATAACCCCAACTTCATGCGGAAATCTGTCAGTGAACAGCAATGCACGTCATTTCGCTTCCTGATTTTCCATTCAAAGCCGACACTGACTTTCTTTCAAACTTGTGGTGTTTTACATACAGATTGGTCATTTACGAGATTCCTGACCAACTGCATCAGGGTACTGCGCGCGCAAGGCCATTCACAAGCAAGCTTCGCTTTTTACACAGTAGCTAGGACGCCAAATTACATCATAAAGGGGTGCCGTGGGGTGGTATCTCACAGAGTGACAGGTCTCAACGGTAAGCTCCGCCAGGATGGCAGATCCCCGAACTGGGGTTAGAAAGCTTGATGAGTCTTGCGAATCATTCGGCAATCCGGCCGCGTCTGATTGGCACAGCCTCAATGTAACCAACCAAAACCAACCTATTTAGGATGAAGATGCCCACAGATCTATGCCGTGGGGAACGTCTCGTGAACACCGCACTGCATGTATCAATATAATGGCTCGAGGACCATCAGAGGCCTCTCGAGAGCAGAAAGATCCTGGGGGTAACATGCCGGAAATCCACCTTCCGTGCGTCGGACGTTCGGCTCCAGTAGGTAATCTACATAGTAGGGCTCAGCATGTATCACCGAGAGGCATGAGGTTTTTTGTTGCTCATATTATAAGAGACGTTACGAAATCAAGATTGAACCATCGACTTATAGGGACGAACTTTACTCACTAGTAGTAGGCCCTTTGTCGGTTCTACCGACGGGATCTTTTCAACACGCAACGCTGCACTACTAGCTGAGTTGCAGCTGCAGATTTCTTCCAACTTCCCCCAATGCTCAAGACTGGTCTCTGGGATCCAGAAGGCTGTAGTCCCGCAGAGTGGAAAGTTATATTAGGCCTTGGAGTGATTCGGTGCCTACTGCTTTTTATGGAATCTGGGTCAATGTCAAGTCCGCCGAACCAGCCCTAGGCTCAACTGCGGGCTTCTAGTTGGATACGTAAGGACTTGAAGACGGCAACAGATAACATTTCTACGACGCCGAATTGAACATTACCACCAAGATGTGTAGGCATTAGAAGCCTCTATATATACTCATGCCTCAAATGTCGCGTGAGGCACGCGAAATACAAGGTAACCGCGTATTAGGTACACGATGGAACACCGCTTTATGATGGGAAGAAAAATAAACACAAGCACATTGGGTTTCATGTAGGGCACATACTAAGAGCATATAGCTCTGAGATGAATGACATTATCTACCACGCCGGTGACACATGTTCTGTCCCTAGACCGAAGAATCTGCAATGATGAATAAGGGGCTATTTTACTTTTGAGCAGAATAACCACATTCATTACAACTTGGGAAAGCTAACTCCTACGCATGAAGGTCCCTGTTGACTTTTGTAAAGAATCCAATACTCTCTGTCTAAACACTATGATTGACTGGCCCTATACTGTTTTATGCTGATCATCTAGATCACGTTCACGCTCGAGGAATGCGATTACGTGGAAATCCGGATTATCGAAGATACCTAATTTCACCTTGGACTCGTCCGGTTCCGAGATGACAGCAAACCTCGAGATGCTTGGATTCCCCAGGTCGTCGGCCCTTTCTTGCACCATCTTGGCTGGGCCTTGGGCGAAGGCGTTATTCATGCTGAACTCAAGGTAGCCATTCTCACCCGGGACGACCTCAACCTGGCCGCCATCTCTATAGTCCTTACCGTGAGAAGCGAACAAGTTGATGACGGCATTGCGGGCGCCGGGGTTACTGATCATAACAGTCCCGATGACTCCCAAGGTCTTTGGATCGCCACCTTCGGCGCGGTAATTATCGATAATCATATCACGGTACTTCATCTTATTCTCCGGCGGTAGGTGATTCGTCTTGACGATGTGCGTTATGCAAGCTCTGTCTCGGACTGAGACTGAGTACACGGTTGGGCTGCCTCTGAATTCTCCCCTTGAATTAGTGATGTGTCGACTGACCCACTTGGAGCCGGAGCCGATCTCTCCATTGATGAATGGCTCAATGATCCTGAGTCTATCGAGAGACACCGATTGCGGTTCAGTTCGGGTAAGTCCCCAATCCTCAACTGTATTCTTTTTTGGTTCCTCGATACTGCTTTGCGCATTACTCTCCATTGAGTTGCCAATCGTCACACTAAGTGCGTGTATATATCAGAGAGCCCGCCTGGACAGGAAGTTGACGGTAGGCGAGATTGACAGGCGGTACTTGAGATTATACTTGTTGTAGAAATCCCTCCAAGAGAGAGATCCAGTGTATTAAGCCGAGGAGTTGCGCCGTCGGGTTGAAGGGATGTAAGAGAATACTATTACCACATGAGTTTGCACCGCGGCTTGAACGAATTCATGTCTAGTCACAAGGGTTGCGTATTTTCTTCTTTCATAGTCAAGGCTGAGTCTTTAGAAGACAAACAATTGTTTCAAACAAAGAGATGAGAGCAGGGAGTGGTCATATTAAGTTACCAGCTGGCTTTGCTTAGAGCTACGACCGAAGAATTTTCAGGCTGGAGCAAGCTGAATGATCGTGATGAACCTGATCCCGTAACACCTCAAACTCGCTTTCGGGCATGATATATACCTGCAGCTATGTATAGAAGATAACAATTGGACGTTCGATCAAGACTCTGCATCAGATGTTCGTACCAAGGCGCTGCATCAACGAGTCGTGATTAACATGTTGCATTGGTTGGGTTCAGGGGTGCAGGAGCGTTGCCAATGTAGTCCGGAAGGATAAGGGGTATCCCTTGATGTTGGACTGTCACGTTATTCGTTGGCGGTTTGGAATACTCAGCTAATGGGCTGTTTTGAAGCTGATAGATGTCCGGTTGGCACTTCAAGACATCTAGTACACTTCGAACTCAATGTTATCTCTGCAATCTGTGGGAGCTTCTGATGGACTGGACAGCGAGTATGTTATGAATGATTGGATAGGTGAGTATAGTCCTATTCGTGTAGGTATTTTCGGCCCAGAATTATGTAACGTAGTACTATACGTAGTTGGTCCTGGGCTGAGGGGCTCGTGGTCCTGACCATGGCTGAAGTCGTTCGCTATGTCATCAGTACTTCGTTCTGCTCAATGCGATGCAATCCTAGGCTGCCTGGACCTGTCGCATGATCCTGTAAGAGGCTTGGTTGTTTGCATCAACCCGTCGCGTAAAGTAAGAATTCGCGAATAGTTGAACACAGCTTATAGGCAATTACTACTGGTGATGTATATACAAGAAACCATGCAGTCAAACGTGAAAACATCCGATTTCTAAGGACCAGCTTTCCCCAAAAACCCTATTTTCCCCTAGTCGCCTCAACGAAGTCCCAATAAGAAAGCCTTAAAACAGTAAAGTCATAATTCTGAACATCTTCGCTCAGATCTGGTTAGGAGCTCCTTGGCTACGCGTCCTTCTAGCAGTCTTGCCAGGAACAGGGGCCTTCTTCTGCTCCTTCTTCGGCCGTCCAACCTTCTTTGCGGCACCGTTAGTAGCAAGATCGTTCGACTTTCGTTTCTTTTCCGTAGGCTCATCAGACCTAAAGCCGTCTTGAGCAGTGCCACCATTAGCACTGTTTACTTGCTCGGCTTTTCGCTTATCCCCGGCCAGTGGCTCACTCAGTGGCGACTTTTGCGTGATAGTCGTCTCGGCTTGCAGAGCGTCTGCCGGGTCAGCACCCTCTGTTTGCTTCGAGCTCGGTGCAGCCGGGTTCGCTGTACCATCTTGCGAAGCATCGGTCATCTTGACATCTTCTATGTGCTCGGTACTTGGTTCTACCGGATCTACTGCGCCACCCCCTGACTTCACAGTGTCCTCGACTTCTACAGGCTGAGCTGCTGATAGTCCTTCATCTAGCACCTCTTCGACAGAAACAGGCTTTGGTGATTTCTGCGGGTCCTCTTGAGGAGCGGGAGCCGCTGCAGTACTCTCCGCACGCTTAAGCTCGGAATTCGACAGACCTGGTCCAGTGTCGTTCGGATCTTCAGGCTC
The DNA here is from genome assembly GCA_022432505.1 of Xylariales sp. AK1849. Taxonomy (NCBI): domain Eukaryota; kingdom Fungi; phylum Ascomycota; class Sordariomycetes; order Xylariales; species Xylariales sp. AK1849. The sequence goes on from JAJKKH010000008.1 coordinate 263,420, forward strand.
TAGAATTTTCGTTTTCTGGTGCATGTCAGACATCGTAGGTAGGGGTTTTCTCGCTAGCTTTGACGCGGATTCCTACGCAGCGCTTGCCGCATTGTTCTGTGCGAGAAACTTCTCGTTGTTTGATATCCTGTGTATATTAGGGCCCGAAGCAGCTGCCGCTTGCCACTTCTTCTGCTCTTCCATGTCGGCTAGTGATGCAGCAATTGCAGTGTTCAAATCTTCATCCTCCTTATCTGCTGTTACCTGAAACTTCTTCGATTCCACAAGCTTAGGCCAAGGTGGCAACACCCCCCTCGTCGATCTAGCTGCTGCTTTGAACGTATTCGCCGCAGTTTTGGCTGTTATATCAGGGGCTGGGCGAATCAGTGTGTTGAGATCCAACGCTGGGAGAGGCCCAGTGTACCCAGCATGCCCAGTGTGCCCAGTGTACTCCGTGTACTCCGTGTGCCCAGTGTACTCCGTGTGCCCAGTGTGCTCATTATGCCCCAAACCCACTCCTGTGAGAAAGTTCTCAAAACTTGGCAGGCTCGGCGGGACCAAATCGCAAGTCATCCGAGAATCCATATCATCAGAATCCTTATCATCGGAGTTAAGGTAGTGGGCCGTATGCTTGTGCTTCGGGAGGGTCGAATGATCACATCTGGGCTTTGGCAGGGTCACTGCACGGGAGTCTGGACTAGTCGCTGTTCTAGCGTCCTTCATAGGTTTGGACAGACAGCCCCTATCGAAATCGAGCTTCGGCAGGACCAAGTCTTTGACATTCGAAGAACTTATGGTACCGGGGCTGAGCTTCGGCAGGGTCACGTCACAGCGTTTTGCCAATTCCTTAACTTGTTGCCATTGCCTTTGAGCTGCGATCTTTCTCTGCTCCTCGAAGAAGGTTGGCTTCGAACGGTCAACCGGCACCAACGGGGAGCCGACAGTACTGAGATACCTCTTCGCGGTCGTGTGATTCACCTCAAAACTAGGATCGAATAGAGCGGCAAGATTGGATTCCCTCCTAGCCCACAGAGCTGCATAGCTGGGATACTTCATAGAAAGATATGCAGGATCCCGTGTAATGTCAGGGGACAATAGTGAAGCTTGTGTACTTACGGTATCAGCGGGCTCAGCGGCGGTCGGCAGAGCGCTTGAAGATGGATGGGGGACATTTGTCTCAGCGCCTGCTTGCGTTTCCGGGGGTGTGGGCGGCGCTTTATCGCCAATAGCATCGGCAGGTTGAGCCACTGTTTATAAGTTCGTCAGCGCATTGTGAGAGCAGAAGCTGGGCATGACTTCGAAGCATTAGGTAACGACAGAAGCAACTGTCTTCATGAAAGGGCCAATCTGGTATCAATTGATGCCATCAAAGCTTTGTCATCATCCTCGCAACAGAAAGCTCTCAGTTTCGCATGCGTATAATACCTTTATTGGTGCTCTCAGTCGCACTGTCAGCCATGCCAATGACGTCAGAAGGCCTGGAGGTGAGTTACTATTGGAGCTCTTGTGTAGTGTTTGCGCCACGCTCAGATGTTGTAAGCGCAAAGAATACAGTATTGGAGGCGAGCAGCAGGACTGTGCGATGCACGGAATGTGATACGGCAACAGTGTTGGAAAAGTATGAAGAGAGACCTGTCAAAGTGCGACATGGAGATAGAAAGAAAACAGATGGGGAAACCGGATCGAGAGAAGAGCAGGTCGGTCAAGCTACATCTCACGACAGAAGCTCAAACGAAACAGGAAACAACAAAGAGGCTACTCCTGCACACTTGCGCAATGCAATCCCACAACGAAACTGGGGAAAGGGAAGGGGAAGCGGGCAATCTCCGCCTTGCTCGAGAGGGGAAATCGCATGGTTCTATGCGAGGAGCTATTCAGCATCTATTATTAATTGCATCGATTCTCCAATCGGATTGCTAGCAAGAACATGTTGCACTTCTCACGGCACTTTCTTGCCATTCATTCGTCAGCCTGCGCAATGACTTGCTTTGGGGGCAACAGCATGATTTGGACCTGCTGATTGGTTCACTTTGCCAAGGGTAGTTGCTCTACTGGCTGGATCTGCCGTCCAGCTCTGGGGATTGCGGGAAACATGAACCCACGCACGGATTCTACACGGAGCGAACCTATGCAGGTCCGGTGTACGTACAGGGCCTCAGTCACAATACGTCTGCCCAACTAGGTACTTACCCGAGTTAGGTACGCCAGCTTTGGAGCTTACCTATTGCTAACGTATGGGCTGTAACAGCCTATTCGGATACAATATCTTCGTCTTGAAGCAGACGCTTTCTCTTCAGGTTTCCCCGCCCGGAGGTGATAAGGGTCCCGGTCACTTACATTGGGTGCCGATTGCCGAACACCCGGCACACAATAGATTTGCTGCCAAGCGACGGGGCCAGGCGGGCTTATCACGTGACCGACAACACAGTGATGACCGCAGCCCCGGGGATGAGTCAGGTTCCAGGAAGCCAAGTCCCGGTCAAGGCCGCTCAAGTGCGTGTTCTTGAAGCCAAAAGAGCCGACGGCTGATGACAGGCTCGGCACGGCTGTTGCCACTCAACCAATCATTGCCAGAGCCGCGTTGGATGCTGCCATTCAAGCCTTGGGATGACTTCTATGCCAATGTCCTGGTAATGCAGCCACCAATGAGCTTTAGGGCCACTTACCAGCTCGACTAACCTTCCCACTCCGGCTTTCTTATCTATGCTTCTACATCGCAAGATGGTGGTAGGAATTCTTGGTACTTGTGGCACGGCAATCTGGCATACAATGATGTGCATCGCGGTGGGCAATGGTGTTTGGTGCTCGCTGCCTAGATCGTATCATTCATCAAGATAAGCCACTCGCCCGACCATTTTTCTTGGTTATGTGTAAGTACCCAATCACTTCCTTACTATATTCTAGACTTGTACTAGATGTCCAAGCCTGAGAAGGTTGCCTGAATATCTATATCTATACTTGAAATTAGTACTGTTATAAAAGAGAGCGTTGCAACTGGTATATCGGATCTTCGTGTGTCTTGGCACCCCTCCACAATGGCTACCGAATTTGAGCGTCACTCCTTTCTTCTGCCTATCCAAGATGTTGCAAGTAGCCTGAACTGGTGCAGAGCAAGGTCTTACCTCCGCGCAAGTTGCGCAATATCACGAGAAAACGCTCCATACGAACTCGATGTCGGTAGCGCAATCCCGTGGTATACGATCTTCTTGCGACAGTCATTCAATGCTGTGATACTGGTGTGTGTATCCATCTTCAATATCCTTCTTCTAGGAAAATACCATACCGGCCAAAGATGAAGTCCTATTCTTCGCTTTGGCGCGTCCTTGGCTGTCCAAGACATGATCGAGGGTGACGTTCTTGCGGCTGTTATCATCCTAAATCCCTCGATTGGGTTCTTCCAAGGATGTGGCGCAGACAAGAAGATGGATGCTCCAAGGTCTATTTCTTCCCCTGGTGCTAACGTGCTTCGTCATGGCAAAACTCAAGTAATCTTCAAGTGAGTCCCCACTTGTAGGGTAGTCTCATATAAAGTAGACTCTATGCTGACAGTGATACAGCTCTGAAGTTGCCCCCGGTGAAACTATCACCCTGAAAATGGGCGATACTATCCCTGCGAATCTTCGCCTCTTCGAGGTTATGAACCTCTCTTCTGATGAACAGACTTTGACAGGCGAGTCAGTACCTGCCGACAAGATTGAGAAATACTTTGAAGATGCAGAGCTTAGCATTGGCGATGGAGTCAATATTGCATATGTAACTACCATTGTTCGTAAATGCGATAGCCGCGGTGTTGTCATTGCGACTGGTGTGTCGACCGAAGTTAGTAAGCTTGCCGCTTCCACGTCTAGGAAAGATCGTAAAGAAGGGCGCTCCATGAACTACAAGAAGTACGGCAAACGACAGCCTGTCGTCGGACTGGCCAAACGTATCTATGATTTCATCGACAAGTTCCTTGGCTTGACAAAGGAAAATTAAGCTATCCAAGGGTATACATGCTTTTCGGCTGTGCGTCGCTGTTACCCATCATCGTCTTTGCAGTTAACAGGTTCGATGTACCCAACGAGGTCATTATCTATGCCAAATCAACGAAAACAGCCATCGTTCCAGAACGCCTAACAGCTGTTCTCACGAACGCCATGGCTGTCGCTACAACCGTCATGAGGTAGGCTAATGTGGTCGTTCGAGACCTCTCGGCTCTGAAGCACTCGGAGGTGTCACCAACATCTGCTTTGACAAGACAGAGACCCCGACACAGGGCTCGATGATGCGAAGAAGGCATGGGTTCCAAAGAAAACCATTTGTACTGTCCATGATTCCACTGGTCCCAGTGATCCGACCGTTGGTCATGGGGGAGTGGCTCTCATATCAACGAAGGGGCATGAGGGAGTGATTGCTTTACTGCGGTAGGCAAGGCAAGGCTATAGCTGTCACAGCAGAACTAAACCATTGATGGGCTCACATGCCACAGAGAAATTGCGTATTGACACGTTTGGACGACTCGTAGGAGGAGTTGCTAGTACTTCAGTTTGTGAACCTTGAGCTTGCGTGGCATTGATTCCAGTGATGTCGCACACATCGATGAGGTTTCAGCTTAATTGCATCTCAGATATGATAAGTTGCGCACTTGTTTCTTGTATGACTATGTGATGTTCGCTCGAATTTGGGTGGTGTGACTTGGTGTGTAACTTGGTGGACAACTTGGTGTGGGCTTGGGGTGCCGCGAAAAGGGGCAGCAGCTGCTTGGTTACCCACTACCACTTAAATAGCTCTCAAGTTGGTCCGAGCTTTCCACCTCTGAACCTTCTTCGCAGGTGGCAGGCACGTCAACCGTGTCCCGACCCTTTAAGCTACGCGACGAGCACATCTCCTATCGCCAACTTCATCCACTCCTTTGTGCCTGCAGCATTCAATTCAGTTATCTTCGTGTCGGTTTCGATTTTTCTACTTTCAATATACCTCTTAATTACCACAATCAGCGACGATGGCCCCTACCAAAGGAGACAAGTACTCGGTCATTCTACCAACGTACAATGAGCGCAAGAACCTTCCCATCATTGCATGGCTGCTTAACCGTACCTTCACCGAGGAGTATGTAGAAATCCCTGGGCCCAGTCCCCTGTTTTGTTTCCACATATTCCTCCGATGAACCGCGGCTAACCTAGCTCCTCTAGGAACCTGGACTGGGAACTCATAATCGTCGACGATGGCTCTCCCGATGGCACGCAAGTCGTCGCAAACCAGCTCGTAAAAGCTTACTCCCCGCACGTCGTCCTGAAACCTCGAACCGGCAAGCTCGGCCTCGGAACCGCTTATGTACATGGCCTGCAATTCGTCACAGGTAACTTCGTCATCATCATGGACGCAGACTTCAGCCATCACCCGAAATTCATCCCGCGGATGATCGCCGTGCAGAAGACGAAGAACTATGACATTGTAACTGGAACACGGTACGCAGGTGACGGCGGTGTCTTCGGCTGGGACTTGAAGCGTAAGTTCGTCAGTCGGGGCGCCAACCTATTCGCGGATACGGTACTGCGACCCGGAGTCAGCGATCTGACGGGCAGTTTCCGGCTGTATAAGAAGGCGGTGCTGCAGAAGGTCATCGAGAGCACCGAGAGCAAGGGCTACACCTTCCAGATGGAGATGATGGTCCGGGCTAAAGCTATGGGATGCACGGTGGCTGAGGTGCCCATCTCCTTTGTGGATCGTGTTTATGGCGAGAGCAAGCTTGGCGGAGATGAGATTGTCGAGTATGCGAAGGGCGTGCTGGGCCTGTGGTTCAAGGTCTAAGAGCAAATTTGAGAAACGGTTCGATGATCTGGGGGGATACCACAGTCAATTGAGCTGAATGGTACTGAGATGTATTATGGGAACAAAGTAATGTCCGGCGTTGGACGGATTGGGGTTTCGTCATCAACAAAATTTATAATACAGGCTGAAAGCCGCAAACTGCAGTATTCTCCAACGCTAGATGAATGACGGTGGTTTCTGAGCATTTGGTGATTCGATGTCGCTAAGCTACTGATTTTACAGATCTTACATGTTTCTACCCCCTGTCACCATAATAGTCTGCCCAGTAACATATCCGAACAGCGGGCTGCACACAGCCAATATGACGCTCGCCGCCTCGGTCGCCGTCCCGGGCCTCCTTAATGGGATATCGGCATGCATCGCCGGGCCCGCAGCCTTGGTCTGCGCTTCGGGGATACCCAAGGCGATCTTCTCCCCACTTGGTCCTGTTATAAACGCTCCCTTCTCCTTCGCCTGCGTCAACCGTGTTTGTATATGCCCGAATGCAATTGTATTAGCCCTGACCCCAAAATTCGGACCCCACTCCTTCGCGATCGTCTTCGTCAATCCACTGACACCAGCCTTGGCTAAGCTGTAGTTCGCCTGTCCGGCGTTGCCGTGCATGCCACTCGTGCTGCTGATATTCAGGATACATCGCGGTTCGCCGTCTTTCACCCGGAAATAAGGCGAGGCTTCCCTGATGAGTTTGAAGGGCGCGGTGCCGTGTAAGGCGATGATGGCGTCCCACTGCTTGTCGGTCATCTTGTGAATCACGCCGTCCCAAGTGTAGCCCGCATTATTGACGATGATGTGGATCTTGCCATTGCCGAAGTCGGCAGCGGATTTCACGAGGGTCTTGAGGTAGGCGTCGTCTAACATATCGCCTGCTGCGGCGATCGCCTTTCCACCCGAGGAGTTGATGGAGTCGGCTACCGCTTGGGCTTTCTCTGCATGACATGTGAGCGAGTGGGCTGGGAGGATACATGGGCATGGGCACATACTCCCGTCAATGTCTGACACGACCACCTTCGCACCTTCATTTGCGAATAAGCGTGCTGCTTCCGCGCCAATGCCTTGCCCGCTGCCTGTGATGATGGCCACTTGGCCGGCTAATAAGCCTTTGGGATAGTTGAGCTGTCCTGCTATTTGTGCTATGCGTTCTGCCATTGTGAAAGTCTTAGACGAGCCCGATCGGAAAAAGAAGCTTTCGGTTGAAGCTTAGCTTGAGGCCAAGTTCCTTGTACATCTGCGACTAATATGCGTCTCTTAAGATGGTGCTACTTTATATTTAGGGAGACTTTGCGGGGGAGATGGAGCTTACCCCGGACTCAGACCAAGGGTGCCGAGGTTCGTTCCCCACAGCATCGGGTTTCCGACTTTGGTGTGCAGCCCGGAGGTTGATGGACCTTCTCGACAGGACAGAGATTGCATCTCAAGAGGCTTCACACGTATCCAATTACTCTGTCCTGTACCATGCTGCAGTAGGATGGCAATCGCGAGATGAGATTCACTACTGATACTAGCATTACTGAAGCTCCCGCTCCCAGATTATGAGCCGAAGTCGTTCGAGGTTTAGGGTTTCTTGCAGACATACAGAACACCTCCATGGCCAGGTACACAGCCATTCAATCTTGTTAATCTAACAAAATAATACTCATTCCCAATTATCACTGAGTTCAATCATAATAACTACCACATTCCCATAATCACCAAACCGCTAGCATGCCGACAAACGGCACGTTCAAGGGTCCTTTGGCGATAAGATAGAGCTCAACCCCACTAACATTCCATCGACCTCGGGCAGCCGGCCGCAACCCAACGTCATCAAAATCATCCCCACGCGCCTTTTCTATGACTCCCTACCTATTGCCTTGAAATGACATAGAGATGCGCGGACGTGGAGGCGCCTGGGGTGCTTCTCGAGAAAACTCCGGAGATGGATCTCGGGGAGGTTTTCGGGGAAGTGCTCGCGGAGGCAAAGCACCATCTGCGCCATGGAGTCGACTAAAGCCAGTAGAGCTTGACCCTCTAGAAGCAATAGGCCTTCCTTCCAAGGGCGACAACAGACTTCTCGATCACAAGACGCAGGAACGTTACTATACGAAGATCGTCGAGCGTTACATGACCTTCTGCTCCGACGCCGGGGAGCGCGACGAACTCCTTCGACGCTTCGCTTCGCTCGAATTATCACCTCCAGCTGCCTCTGATACCAAGCCCAACGCGCCTTCAAGTGCTGCTCCGCTGCCTCCAATGGCCCTTAGGCCACTGCCGAAGCACGTAGCCAGCGCACCTGCTGGAATACCAATGGCGGCCTCCACGATACCTGCAAACACGAAAGGTCTCAACGATGTTCTTGCGGCGCTTAGAAAACTCCGCGAAGGCATCGTGGCCTCAAAGCGGACCGATGACTTCGCCGTGCAAGCCTATCTCTTCTGCATCCGGCTCACCGTGTTGGTCAAACACCCTGAGTCGTACCACCCAGCGATCTTGCATCTCCTGCGAAGAATACATCCCCTCCAGCCCATGACGAGCGTCGAGACCAGTGAAGTGGTAGGCTACCTCATCCTAGACACCGCATGTCGACGTAACGATCTAGCCGAGGCATACGCGATACGGCACCGGTACAAATTGAGGGACCAGAAAGTGGACGGTGTGCTTGACGCGCTGACGCATGATAACTATGTGCTCCTGAGACGGCTAAAGATGAACGTTGATGGGCATAAGGCGAGGCTGCTGGAGTACGCGGAAGAGACTATGCGAAAGCACACGTTGAAGTGCTTCGGGAGGAGTTACTTGAGCGTGGACCTTGTATTCCTGGAGAGGTGTGCTGGATCCAACTGGATGGATTTAATCAGCAAGGACGGGGTTGGATGGGAATTGGATGGAAGTAGAGTCATCATAAGGAAGGTCAAGGGAAGATAGCACGAGGTTAGATGGGCAGACAGTGATACCCTTGTATGGTTATATAATTTTCGTGTTCTAGCGAGGTCTGGTCGTCGAACGGAAAATATATTGTTCTTATGTTTCTCATCGTACAAGCATTAGACTGGCTTGCTTGAGTACCGATATCCCATCGCCACGCTTTCTTTGCTTCTCGCGAAAGTGAAGGAAGATCGAGTTCCAAACAAGGTGCCATCTTCCATCCAAGTCACGAAGAAATCGACTCCTGAGGAATGATACATGAAGATGTCCAGGATACACTGCTGAATTGGCCTATCAACACCTAGATGATGGATGAGACCGGTGACTATCTTAAGAACCCTGCTTACACATATATCGAGTGGAAGTAATTCAGACAAAGTCAGTATGTTTACTACCAAAATAAAGTGGTTCAACCTCTTAGTCAGAAGTGCAATGAATACTAAAACTGACCCTCCCTAGTCGTGTTGCGCTCGTCCGTCGGTGACTTCAGTATCTTCGACCATGAACCCTTTTGTGGAGGGCTGTCCATAGAAAATTATGAGTCGAGTTTTTGTACGTCAGGTCGCACGAAGGGCTCAGAGCCCTGAGCGGTGCGATGCACACCTAGTGACGCTACCCGTTGCAAGTGTGAAACTATCCATATAAACTGTCCCAATATACCAACCAATCTTCCACATCAGTAGGAGAGACACACAATCCTTCTTGTCTATGTGGAAATTATGCCTGCGGTTTACCAAAAGTAGTGTCTTTGTCGTCCACCCAGATATCTGCCGTCGAAGTAAGCATCCTGCCCTTTCCACTGAGATATTTACTGGTAAAGTTACGGTGTTCCAGGTACTTGCTGTACAGCACCTCTTGTTGGGATTTAATTCCTACAGTTTTTGCTGTCTTGCTTTGAGAGGCGTAGCCCGATGTTATAATCAAGAAAAGAGCAGTGTACCAAACCAGCTACAGTGCTCTTAGCTTTCGGGGGGAAGCTACTGATGCAGCAACGTGCCATCTGCAATGTCTTTAGCAGCGTCAGACTCTAGTCGTCTTCTAGCTATGCTCGCTATGACTCCGCAGATGTCTTCTTAGCTTCCTGCGCCTTTTGCACGATATTCTCGACGTCCTGATCCTGCTGAATATTTCTGAAAGCATCCGGCCTAGGGATTTCGAACCCGTTAAAACAAGATCCGTACGTAATGCCTCCCGCGCGAAATACAGGTCGTAACTTGGCCATATCTGCCGTCGCCCTGTCCTCATCAAGCACATCGTCCCAAATGTGGAAACGGACTATTTGCAGGATCATGAGCGTGGCGGTCCGTACGCTCGGGTCATTGACGCTAAATAAGTCTTGATGGTGCAGCAACTTGCACTCTACTGAGAACGGGGACTCTGCGATGTATGGGGCCTTGACAACATCACCAGGAATGGGCGTGAGGCCTGATAGCTCCCACTCCGATATGTGCCGGGGGGTATCCACAGATGCGAAATTAGCTGCTCTGGATAATGTGTTAGGAAAATGAACTTGAAATAAACCGGAGAGGCCACTTACTCTATCAGCCAGTCGCTCGTCATACTTATGCAACATTCTTTCGTAGCCAAGATGTTAGCGAGAGTATCTTTCGGTTCCCTCCCAGAGCAGGAGAGGGAGTATGTCGGAGGCTATAGCATGTTTCTTAGCCTGGCATTCGCTTTGTCATTGAGGCTACAAACTTACATCCGTAGTAACACACTGGAAATACGAAAATGGCGCCAAATTTCTTGTCACCCCGTCCTCAGTCACAGTACTAACCAACGCGATTGGTCTCGGCACCGTACACGATATCATCAACTTATAATTGAGCACAACGGCGCGGCCATCCTCGTGCGGGTCGATGGCGAGAAACTTGCGGTTTTTGCAGGCGTTGGTGCTTGCTCCATCACCAATATTCCAATGTGTATCAGGCGTCTTCGTCATTTCCCATTGGGCGCTGGCATTGTACGGAGCCCGACTTGCCTCCACGGCCGCGAAGTCGGCGTGTGGGTTGCGTTTGATCTCTGCCTCCTTGTCAGGACCTTCGAGGGGTTCAGGCGCAATGACCACCGCCGGTGCCATATCTCTGATTGGTGACAGGTTACTCAAGAGTAAACGGTGCGCTCAATTAAAGATAATTGGTTCTAGAGATTGGCGATGGTTACGATGCATGGGAGTCTGGGCTTGATGGCGTGGCAAAATGTTATCTTGCGACTTCGGTCTTCATGGCTGTTCCGTCCGTTCAATGTTGCATACTGCATGCACCCATGCGATATATCACGTAGCGTTAAGATCCCGGTCCCTGATCGGACCCCTTGCATTCCACCACCCAACACTCCCCACTAGCCGATGGAAGCTGCCGAACAACTGTCACCCACGGATCTTTATTTGACCGCCTGTTATCTCTGTATAGGTCCCGGACTGGCTATACATCAGACTTGGATGGGAATTGAGGATCTGGAAGGCAGGGGATATGATATACCAAACACTCAGAGATAACAAGAACATAGGGAAGAATAATTTTGAGACGAATGATCGGTTTCGTCGGGGCTGGCCTTGTTTACTACGTGATCTGCCTCGTCTTGCCTCCTCCAGGGCTTTCCTACGTTCTGGAGTACCTTCAATACAGCCCAGCACCTACTGTTTAAGGGACAGTCCGTGTCTGAGGAGACTACTAGTCGGAAGGCTGTCATGTCGTCGGGTACTGATGGTTCGGATAGTGAGAAACATTGAAATGAGTTCGAGGGACTGGGAAGAAGAAGTAGTGTTGGCGAACTCGCGGGGTCGTCAGGTGGTTGTATAATCAAGACAGCAAACGACCTAGCATTTAGCAATCCTAGTATATATTGTGTATCTTCAATGACGTGTCTCCGTACAGGGAGGCGATAAAAGGAAAATATCATAGCACAAGTGAAAGGTCACTGGCAATGGATCAAGCGAAATCCAGCTTGAATATGTTTTGAGTGACGAAGACTTCACTCAATAGCTAAAAAGCAACCTTATATCTGGTCGGCCAGCTCAATAAGACTGTTTAAATAGTTAAACTGGGATGTTCACACCCTAGTTTATATCTTCGATAGAATCTTTCGAACAGACTATGTGACAACACATGCATCTCCAGCATTTTCAGCTTCTTCGCCCTGATTGCTCCTTGTGCTCTTCCTCGAGATATTCATCGTTCCGATCTAGTCTTTTGAATGCTCTGTATCTGCAATTATCATTTGTACACCAGTATCGGATTCTCTGAACATGAGTCTTGACTCCTTGACAAGGCAAATACTTCTCGACCATTTCGCATGTATATGTCCTATCCATTTTAGCATCGCAGCCACACCTGTTTCACAGTATCAGAATTTTCCTATTCAGTCTTCTTCCAGACGTGCAACAAATCAAAAAGGAATAAGTCAGAAGTTCCCCGCGACTTCAGGTCCTAGAGTAGAATGAAATGGGTAAGAATAAGGCTGGAAAGCTATTTACAATTTCGTCACGTGCACCTTATCGCACATCTTGAAGTCTCTTCTTCGTTGAGTCTGTGTTGGTTTTAGGGATTGCAGGGTAGTATAATTCCACCAAGTTATCTGTTTCTGTCTCGAGCTGCTGTAAGGTAAGTTGTTTGACTCGATTATCTTTGTATTTCGAACGGGTTCTTGGGGACCAGGGCAATGAAGTACGAATGAGACTATCAAAGAATGCGAGCGCGTCTCAATCGAGACTCAAGTGACAAAAGGCGAAGAGGACTCGCTTTGTTTGAAAACTGTACGTATACCCCGAACCGAAGCAGAGGCCAGGCACCTGAAGGAGTCGACGAGAAGGTAGGCCAAGGACACTATAGCAGAGCTCTCAAGCGCATTAACGAACGAATTCTGATTATTCTCTATTATGTCTTGCATCTCAGCTTCCTTGCCAGGACAGTCGAGGTTGTCACAGAATTCCTTTGTTGTATCAATGTGGGGGGTTCCTATCATTGAATTAGGCAACAGACTATTTAGTGCTCGCTAGAAATTGGCTCAGAATCAGTTTCCACGGTGCCGGACGAAATCTTCTCGTCCTCTAAAGCAGACTCGACGTGTCCATTCATCATCGGTTTTACGCTCTCCAATCCACAAGCTGCAAAGCCGTTGGCGGCCACGATACATGCAACCACGACCCAAACATACTTCCATGCTTCGGCACTCTGCGCAAGATGACTCGGGTCAACGGGACCTGCGGCGACCATCGGGCCGACATAGGAGGTGTATTTATTGTTGTAGACAGCTGTGAAGATCGTAATACCAACGATTCCGCCCAGCGCGCGGCATGAAACGCTGATTGTGGCGGCGGTGCCCAACAGATATGAAGGGACGGAGAGACCGAGGGCAACAACTAAAGTAGAGGGCAAAGTAAGCTCGTGCACAAGTAGGTGGCAAGTTACGGCGGCTACTTACTTGGTATCGTTGTTGTGACTGCAGTCCCTAGCCCTAGTAGGGTTGAAAAGGCATATACCAAGCTCAATCTCGATGCGTCAGCGAGACCCATCAGACCTGTGTAGAGTTTATCAGTATGACACGGCAATATAGGGTGAATTGAAGGACGTAAATGCAAGTGCTCACCTGCAAACAAACTGCACCAGAACAAGGCAAAGACAAGCAACACGCGATAGGACTTGGTGCGAGCCATGATCCAGCCAGCCGGAATACAACCAAAGGTCGAGGTGACGAGAAACGGGCACAGAATAACTGCAACCTCGAGCGCATCCTGGGTGAACAGGTCAAATATCTCCTGCGAGAACAAGACGTTGACACCTAAGAGCAGCATTCCGTCGATGGTGCATACGACCAGTAAGATGGGGAAATTTCGGGTCTGGAAGAGACTGTGGGCCAAGATTCCCTCCCTGACTACAAATCTTTCAAACAAGCCGAAACCGACCAGACCTACACACCCGACGACCAGCGTTGCGATTACCCTCCCATCATTCCACTGCAACATCTGAGGTCAGTAACAACTCTAATAGACAAGCTTGACGAGTGTTTCGGGAGTTCTGGGAGCTATCTCAGGAGCTTCCACTCTTTTCGTGCAATACATGTCTCCAAAGCTAGCCAGAAGGGGTCGAGAATGACTCCAGAAATTGCTTACGGGATATGTGCTACCTCCCCAGGTGATACCAATAACCAGGGACGCAAATGAGCCGGTCATGATCAGGATGCCGGTATAGTCGACCGTCAATACGTTTGAGAGGACTTTTCTGTTTCGAGCCAAACGAGGTGGAGGTGGGAAGTATGTCAGGGCGATCGAGAGCGCGGTAAATCCGTAGATAATGCCGTTGAAGTAGTATGCCCATCGCCAGCCTCCGTGTCCACCGGTGTCATCGCGAACCATAGCCGCTGACGCAAAAGTGCCGAGGACCACGAAGGCACTGGCCATGGCTTGGGAGACGCCCAAAGCCCAAGGCCGAAGCTTGTTGGGTATGATTTCTTGGACACAGCTGATGGAAACGATCTACAGCGAAGGGGCAAAATCCTTTCGTTAGAGACGATTCCATTCAATTCAGTTTCGGGTAAGTAGTGGGATTGCCTCCAACGGAGACTAAGATGGACGTGACTTACACAACCGGCGTTTGCAATCCCCGTCAGGATGTTCCCGCCCACGATGTCGCTCAGGGTGTGGGAAGATGCGGATATACAGGAGCCTATGACTCCGATCAAACAACCCCCTACCATGAACCATTTTTTGCCGATTCGGTCGCCGAGTGACCCCTGAATAGACATCAGTAAACCCTCTAAGCCCAGCGGGAAGACCCGTGTTACTCACGAAGATTGGGCCCAGTGCAAGTGAACAGAGGAAATTCCCATTGGCGATCCAGCTAGCCAGGCTGGCATCTGCGGGCGAGCGGGCAAGAGTAGCGACCTGAAACTTGATCGTGGTGTTCGTCTGGTCAAGTCAACCCAATGTCGTGTAAGTCAACGTGAGATTCTGTATTGCGACATCCCAAGAGGAGAAATGGTGGGAAAGAGTTCCATCAAGTGTGTAGATACCCGAAGACGTACCGTGTTAGCCAGCGCTGCGCAGACGTTGCCCATGGCCAGGGCCAAAAAGGCCAGGATAGTTTTCCAACTTAGTTGGTACGGGCTTTGAGGCTCTTCCTCGGACTCGATTAGGACGCCGGAAACACGGGGCGCATTGGACTGTGCTCCTCCATCAGTCGGGGAAGACTCCATGTTCTCCTCCACTCCAGGGCTTTTCGTCAGGAACATGGTCAGGGATGGAATTATGGTCAGATGAGGAAGGATCTATAACGAGACAAATAATATAACGAACGATAATCCTTCTCTTTCTTTTTTCCCCTGGAATCTTTTCTGTCCTAAAGAATCAAATGTCGAACAAATTCCGTAACTCCCGCGGTCTGCGCGACGATGGTAGAGAGGTGCAGATAGCAGAAGCCAAGAGGAAGAAATGTAGCATGAGTGGAGTCAATCTACGAATATGGGTCTGGGGAAGATGCTCACGTAGTTCGTGAAAGGATCTATGCGTGGCCGGGTAGGATGCCGGAGCGTTCAACTGCATTGATCGGGTTTTCCGATGCATGCGCGGCCTTTCCGTGAAGTGGTATTCGGCTATTTTGGTAATGGTCTAGATGCACTATGAAGTAATATCACGCAGTCTTAAGGGATTAAAACATTTGCGTCATCTCTAGTCTTGATATTGACGTACATGAAGTTTCTATACAATGATACGGACGAATATTGAGAAGTGCCGCAGATGCAAGATGAGACAATCAAACATAGACAGTTCCGTGATCAAGTGGTCCGTAATCATGCACATGCGTTGGTTATTCTCGGACGCGGCGACGACAGAACATGAGCCTTAACTTCCTCAATGTCGCGCGTGCAATCCACCAAGCGACCCTCGAGCGCCTGTCCGTGACCCGCCGCAAGATAGACGCAAGTCCATGCCGGCGTCTCGGCCTTGAAGTCGGGATGCTTCTTTGCCATCTGCTCCATGTGTTCGATCACATACGGCGCCTCTCTCTTGGTCTTCTCGGGGAAGGCAGTCTGATGCAACCGGGTCTTAACCTCGCCCGGATGCATCGAGAAGACGGAGATGCCGTTCTTCTCGTGCTCAAAGGCCTGAAAGATGTCCAGCTCCTTCTGTAGGACTCCTGCAAATCGCGTGATGGCCGTCTTAGCACAACTGTATGCCGACGCCCAAGGTAAGTCGGCAGCTGCCGCTCGGCTGCTTGTGAAGATGATGGTGCCCGTGTTACGCGCCTTCATCGAGGGTAAAACCTTCCGCGTGAGCTCCGTTGGCGCCTTGACGTTGACTTCTATCTGCCTCCACCACTCTGTTGGGTCCGTCATGTGGAATGGCATAAACGTATTGGTGCCAGCGTTGCAAATGAGAATGTCGACGGGGCCCAGGGTGGATGTGGTCTTTTCTAACAGCTGGTCAGTGTCTTGCTGAGAGCATACATCGCCAACGACGGCAAGTACTCTGTTGCCGCCTTGAATGCCCTCGATCTCATTGGTGATGGTAGAGGCCGTCTCGTTGACCTCGCTCTCGGATCGCCCAGTAACCACCACTGATGCCCCGGATTTGGCTAGCGCAATGGCAATCTCCCTCCCGATCCCACGGCTGGATCCCGTCACAACGGCGACTTTCCCCACGAGTTGGCCGTAGAACTTGTCCGGAGAAATAGCATCATAG
Organism: Xylariales sp. AK1849; assembly: GCA_022432505.1. Lineage (NCBI taxonomy): Eukaryota > Fungi > Ascomycota > Sordariomycetes > Xylariales > Xylariales sp. AK1849. The sequence goes on from JAJKKH010000008.1 coordinate 279,789, forward strand.
ATCCCGGTACGCTGAGTGAATTCTGGGTTCGACATTTTAGCAAGTTGCTGTCTGGAAACTGTTTTATTTCCTTTTTTTCTTCCTGTTTTTGGGGGGTGAGGGGGCGGTGGGCCTCTTTAACAAGAAGGTGGTATCATTATGTGTAATATGGAACAAGGACACCGGATATCAAGATCGGTATCATAACAAGTACCTAGCCTGGCCGGGAATAATGCTATAGACCCTCTCTTGCCTGCCTCTTTACCCTGTTGCCCCGCCGTTGTTCTGGCAGGTGCCGCGTGGCTCACCATTGGCTGCCTTTTCGGGAGGTCCCATTTTCACCCACACGGGACCACTGATACGTATGCACCTATGTAGGCATTCAAATACGTCTCCGTTTTCTTTGACTGCTACCCCTCGATGTCCCTGATGGTCATTAATGCAACCAAGTAATCTACATTCAGCAAATTTTACTCATCTACTGAGCTGATTCGACCAATCGCGACCATGGCAGCATTTGAGATCTATAACGTCCCATCCTCTCTGACCTTCCAAGACTACTTGAGCATTTGCCAATGCGCAAGAACACTCGCAGACGGCTATGACCGCAAAGTGAGTATACCCCCCCTCGTATACTATAGCTCAATCGTCAACCAAAGTGCAGTGAGATCTCAAAATAATGACAGATCAAAAATAGGACAAGGCTCGTGTATATGCAGCACTAGCTCCAGCAATTGTAGTCGATTACTCTAATGTCGTGAAAGAGTGGGGTCGCATATCTTATGAGACGCCCGACTTTGTCGACCTATGGCTAGGTCCAGAACACCTGGGCGTCAAGGCCCTGGCAACGCAGCACCTCTTAGGTATTCCGTATTTCAAGTCAGTCACTGACAAAGAGATTGTCGTCGAATGGCACCAGCTGGCAAGCCATGGGAGACGGGAAAAGGGACAGGACTACGCGAGCCCCATGTGTAAGATTAACGAGACGAGTGACGGGCGGAGCTGGATGCAGCAGACGTACGTTAAGGTGGAAGGGGCGTGGAAAATACAGGAAATCAGGCCCGAAGCTATCTACCACACCGGTGATTTCCAGCATGTCAGACGGGGGGATGAGGCGTAACGATAAGAATCGAGCTATAGTCTCGGTGTAGTCATGTCGCAACAGCAAACAAGCCCAGATAACGGACCTCGAATCAAGGGTGGGCCCTACCCTGTTGTTTGGTGCAATAAATTGGCTATCAAATATTACCTTTGAGCTCGGTTGCTGGCCTTCTTTGTCGTGATGACTTCGGACTCACTTTCGAGTTTATACTAAGGGGGACCCAAGCGCAAAACACGGACCCTCTTTGATAATCACACCTTGGGGTATAATTGTACCTAGTACAGCGAACTCAGACAGAACATAGACAAGTCGATCAGAGCTCCGGTTTTTCGGTTCCACCGATTTTTCCGACAGAATGGGCTGAAGAATCCAAATGTCTGAATTTGACAAGTCTCGGATGTTCCAGCCGTTTTCTTAGGACACTCGGTGTTGTCTACCGTGGACTGAAGGTTAGTCTAAATATCCGTCACTTGTTGTTTAGACTGAGGAAAGTCTGCTAAGAAAAAGTAAAACCACTGGAAATGTGCATGGACAATACAAGGTCGTTTCTGGATGTCTCCGAATACTATACGTCGTGGAGGATTCGTTGTAGCGTCGATAAGACACTCTCATCCGAGGAGGATGCATGGTACCACATGCCTACCTACCTCTATGTCCTTAACTCTCCCTTGAGCATCACCGTCCCTTTGCGGATGATAACTTATACTGAACGCCGATTCTGTACCAAGACGGGCGAAGAACATACGCCAGTATAGGAGAACGAACTGGGGTCTCGGTCTGATATAGCGCACAACTGCTACTCCGGGAGGACGCATAACCCATACCCGTACTAACAATCTGTCTACAAGTTGATTCGAAAAATTTAACAAAATGCAGCTTGTGTCATAAACCCAGAATTCGTGACAAGTAGAATATACGTATCGTGAAGAGGTTGGACTTGTTGGCGATGAACATTCGTTATGCGTTGATCTTGCGTCTAAAAATGAAGCGCTCCGGAAGAATATACAACTCGCAAGATCGACCAAGTCATCTTACAAAATGGTTGGGAAACCAACAAAGTAGAGGCAGGCCGAGGTGACCCGGGGTAGAATTTGGCTGGAAGAGTTCAAGGACTTGGATCGTAAGCTCAGCAAGGCTCGTGTCGTTGCGTGAAAGAAGGCGATAGAGTAAGAAATGAGATTTGATTCACTATTGGTCCAAGGCTCTAGAGCCGGAAACACGCGTCAACGAGCTAATAACCAGGACTTAGATGGCTCAGATTCGGGCGAGGATAGAGCGGATACAGTTCTGCATACAGATGTGATCGCGATTGCGGGTGATGACTCGAAAGTTTTGCACGGCACCACCGAGCACAAGACATGGGAGGCGGAATAGCTGCAGGCGTAGCAGTACCCAAAGAAGATTAAAAGGTGAGTTGTGAGACGAGAGACTGTTTCATGGCCCTAGAGCTACTTCTACTTGATTAAACAGTTTCGGCTTAGAGCTTCAGACGGCTGCCGAGATCTTAGGCTATCGCCGTTGCTAATATAAACAACTATCTTGAAACGGGCTAGCAGATACTTCAGAGGCATGTTGATATCCCTAGATCAATACTATCGATTATCAAACTTCCTGGTCTCAGTGATTATCAGGCCCCTTTTCCCAGTCCACCCTTCGTGGCCCGCTTCTTAGCATTTCCGTACTGCTTGCCGAAGAAACTCGTATCTAGCGGCACTTTATCCCCAATCCACATGGCTCGATCGGTGTGATTGTGGACCTCCTCCTCGGTCTTCTGCATCAGATCCATGCCTGTCGTATCTGTGTTCGGGTGAACGAGAACAGAGCACGGGCCTCTGTAGACTGCTATCCAGGGGACGAAAGCCCCAAATTGAAGCGGACTCAGTAGATCTACCTGGAATGTTGCTACGGGATGGGGACCCGCTGGCCCGTCGAAGAACTGGTGGGCTCGCAGGTCTGGAACTGCGGAAAGGGTGAGTATGAGGTGGCTGGCTGGAGGGAAGGAAGATAGGTGGGCAGAGGAGCGGAGGGGCGAGTGTACATTCTCTACGGATATAGTCATGGAGTTGGCGAGCATAGGCTGATTGCTCATTGTTACTCTGGAAGTAGTAGACGTGGACATCGCTCTGGAATTTAGCTTTGGACGGTCTCTCGGCAACAAGTCAACATCACTTACAAGCCACCCTTTTCTCCATTGTGCAGCGGCGCTGGGAAGGCATCGTAGGCCTTACTTTTCACGCCGGTCTGCTCATTCATATATATCCCATTTGACGAATGCAGCTCATCGGACAGAGGTGCCGCATTCTCGTAGCCTGCGAGAAGCAATGGCCATCTTGGCTGCGTAAAACTCGACATCATGGGTGATAGGCGTTACTAGGATACTGTGAAGAAAAAATGATGCCTTTCAATCCTGCTCAGGAGCTGCTCAGGAGTATGCTGTATTAAATCGAGCCCCGCTGCGAGGGTGGTGGTGTTGTAGATATAAGCAAGACTGTACCTATATACAACCTCGAAGACTGTCGAGCACGATGCTGTACAATTGCCTCATTATTCCACACCATTGGCCGATTGTCGTAAGTGATATGCATCAAAAGTGCCCTGTTACCCAATTGAGCGTATTCGAATCCTAATGGCTAGGATCGGGAGCGACATATTTCAGTCTACTGTGCGCCTGCAGTACGTAGATCATTGCGCAATGCAGGTAGGGGTTAACCACTCATTGCACTGTCTCGCGAACCATCTCCAGCAGCCGGTCAGTCGAACCATGAGGTCAGCTCGTGGTTGGCTTGCTTCCTCACTCGGACAAGACATCATCGGCGGTTGGTCAATCGATTTCCAGCATATGGAAACACGTGCGGCACTCCGCGCGGCAATGGACGGAAGATGTGGGCGCATCAATCAGAAAGCATGCGTTGAGCCTATATGCGATTATCCAAGCTGCCTGAGACAATTGCAGCTCCAGTAAACCGATAAGATCAATCCTCCGCTCTACCGAGATGCTGAATTTTGCGCGCAATTCCTATAGGGTGGGTAGAACATCTGGACCCCGGTAAAGTCAAGAGGACAATCAACTTCACTATCTACTGTGGTACAGTAGAACGAAAGTTGGACTTAGCGGGAACACCCCGATAGGCCCCACCTTGGCCCGGGGACTTGTGGCCTATGCGGTAAACCTTGAACCTGCGACGCGGTTACCACCAGCGCTACGCTACACCTCGAAGTCACACCGAGTTAAAACAACAAAAGCAAGTTCGCTTTGCCGCAGGTCGTCGTTGTCGACGATGCAGTTCAGTTCTTGACTTCCTTACGCTACCCATGCACCTACTCGCATTGTCTGATTCTAGCTTTCCGTACTGTGGATTGTTACCATCCTCTATTGTCTGTGGCGTAAATCGCATCGCGAGAATCGAGACATGTATCCGTCTTTCGTCACAACCATGCTGCTACCCGCTTGACTTCATACCAACCCACATCATCACTTTTTCTGAGTTGAGGAGTCTGCCACCGGGATGATGAATCGCGATCAACGCAAATCGGCGGACGTGCTATCCTCCGCAAGAACGAACGGTCGGAGAGGTCACATGCCTACCAAGTCAACTCTAGGACACAAGAGGACAGGATCTGGGCGTATCGAATCAAAGGAGGGTTACACTTCGCATGGGGATGCCTACTCATCACCCGAAATGTCAGGAAGGTTGCAAGCGTCTGAAAGCCCCATCGCTCGACCTCACTCAAGATATCTTCACCGGCACAGCCCGTCGATCAGCAGCAGCCGTCAGAGTCCCGAGTCACCACGAGATTCGAAGATCCCTCGTCCGAAGTCAACAACACAGACCCTCGTCGACAGAACAAATGGCCGACAACCTCCAGGCGCTCAAACGCAATCGCCCAAGGGCCTTACCCCCAGGATGCGTCAACCCATGGGTCTGAAGGCGGCGTTCGCGCTTGCCGAGAAACAGGAAGCGAGGGAGCAAAGTGATAGTGATGGGACCATTGATCTGCAACAGGCCTTCAATATGGCAAATGCAGAGGCGAATCAACTTGTACAAGGATCGCCTAGTCCGGCGCCACGTTCATACCGACGTAGGGAGTCGGTGGATTCGAGATCGAACCAATACTTCGGCAGCGCAAAGGACAGCGACCTAGGCCAACAGTTGAAGCAGTTCGATCGCAAACATCAGTTGAACGGTTCCGGTGGACCTTTGGACGGTCTCTTCACAACTAGGAATCGAGTTGGACCCAAAGTCGCCGAGACTGCACATACGTTGGCTAAAAAAGCAAGCGATAGTAGCTTAGGAGGCAGTCCAGAGTCTCGTAGGGCGAGCCAATGGGGTGCGAACATAAGAAAGCAGCCGTCCAGAGATTTGCTAGACTGGGAGAACAGAGGGCGACACTCACCTCTACCCTCTGTTGATTTTGCACCCTTGCCACCTGTCGAGCTTGACTCTGATGGCGGTTTGGCTAACTCTCCTTTTGCAAGGCCTACTCTTCCTTCGCCTGAGAAGAGCTACAACTGGCACTTAGATGCCGACTTCACCGCTGGAGATTTGCAGGTGTCCGACAGTCCTCGAATCAGGCTTGGAGGGAACAACAGCAGTGCAGCCGGAGATTCGTCACGGTCTAACAGTCCGCACTACCGTCGCAGCAATGATTACCTCGATCAAATTCGCGAGCTAGAAATTGAAGCTGCAAATGCGATCATACCTGAGGAGGATCCACGTCCAGTTTCGAAGAGAACCAACTCCCGGTTAGATGAGATCAGGGCACTTGAGATGGAGTCACTTTCGAAAAGAGCCGTTGCGAGTAGCAGGCTGGATGAGATTCGGGCCAAGAATTCCGAAGCACGCTCATTATCACCGGAAGCTGCGAAGCCTTCCAGCAATAACAATCCACGGCGTGATTCGTTGAGTACCAGTGGCGAGAAGGGCACAAAGGAGGATAAGACACCAGTGTCCCCTAAAGTTTCTCCTCAAGTAAAAGCCAACATTGGCGAGACCATTCCAGACACCCCTATCACTGTCTTCCGAAACTCGAGTAATGAGAGCGTCGGGAAGGCTGAGGTCGAGAAGGTAAAACCACAAGAAGATCGGCCTACGATGCCCTCTCGGGATGATTCTCACGATATATTGCGTCGACTTGCACGGGCCACGAGCTCAAGCCCGCCTCCTGCTCAAGATCCGCCAAATCCTTCAGAAGCCATCATAGTAGACGGTGCCAATCCGAAGCCGACGTCTGAAGAGAGGGAGACTGGTCGCCCGCGCTCGACTCGTCTAGACAGACAGCCTAGGAATCTGGAAGCTAAGGGCGCCGGAGATAGGCTGACAGTTGGCTTCGTTGGTTTGCAGAAAGTGTCATCTAGCGATTCTCTCCAAGAGAAGCGGCGGAGTCTCGCGAATTCCGAGTCGGACCCTACGGATCGCATTGAAGCCGAGATGAAGCTCTTCGATGCACTGGATAACTATTCAGAGAAAGGTTCAATCCGCGTACCTTCTCGTGGTCCTTCTGAAGCATCAGACCTAGTCGAAGAGACGCCGCGGCCTACGAAGGTGGTTGATCCTTTGTCTCAGCCAACCCCGCGTGTGACAGGTGCATATGTGGAAACACCAGCAACCGTAAAGGCCGAAAGACTTGATGACTGGGTTGACGAGGAGCTCGAGGTCAAGCCCGTCAAGGCACTAGAGATGGCGACTGGTCTCCGCAGCCGGAAATCAAGCATGAACGCAAAAGAATCGCAGGAGTCGAGGCTCAAGCGCGAGGGGAGTAATGTCTCAGAGAAGTTCGTGAAGGCGACAGGAAGATCGGTCTCTGCCCCGACTGGCCGTCGCGCTCGATCTATGTCTAGGCGACGTCGTCCGCTAATCAACACCGCTAAGATCCCGACGGTGAAGGAGGATCTGCGATCCATTTTACGCGAGCATCGCATTGACGACTCAACCATCGATGATCTTGACGAGCTTTTGGCCAATCCCGCCCTAGACCACGAAGAGCTGGAGAAAATGGTAGACGACACGGTCCTCAAACTCGAGGATGACCTCAACGTACCAGGCCTTACCGACCACGAACGTGAACTACAGGCTTTCGACCGTATGAGCAAGTCGTTGAAAACTGGCCTCCTAGGTATCCGTTCTGCGAAGCAAGGCATCGAGCGTCTGGAAGACAAGGTGGCGCACTCTGAGCACAAGGATCCATCTTCCCAGGTTTTTGCTGACCTGGGACTATCCTCCAGCGCGAACATCCCAATGCTTGGTCTGAAATCCAGTGAAGCAGCCGTATACGTATCCGTGCCGTCCCTGTACCGCCGCGATCCTAATTTCGCACTTACTCGATTCGGTATTCTAAGCCTTGTCCTCACTATATGGTTTACTATCGAGTCGGCTTTCTGCCACCTATACGTCACGCCTTATGACTGCAGGCCCGACGTCCCGTGCGATTGGTCCCCCAATGAGCCTTACTTTCCCTATGCTGCACCATATATGCTGGATGAGTGGACCACAGGCGGCAAGGCACGTGCGTTAGCATGGCACATCGGTGAAGAGGTAGGTGATCGGGTGGCTGACGCAACCGACTGGGTTACTGGCAACGACTTCACAAAGGAGGAAGAGATGTATATGAACGTCTGGGCAAGGAAACGACACCGAAGAAGACTAAGAAAGAGGGGTCTCACTAGGAAGTGGATCGAACCTCCACAGTTCCGGGACCAGTTTAGGAGTTGGAGAGAAGCATGGTTTGCGAGGCAGAGAGCCATTGAGGAAGGTGCACCCGCCTGGGGAGATGAGAGCATGGGTGCTGATGAGAGGCTGTAGCCACAGAGGAGGAGGAGGGTTTAGGAGATCCACGGAAATATTGCATACCGGACAGGCGTTTCTCCTGCAGTATCTCCTTCGCTCGCTCTAGATGCTGGCAAGCTTGCGCTGGCTTTTCTGACTACGATAGTGGTATTGCAGGTCTTTACTCACGACATGGCAGGGTTAAGCAAGGCGTTTGTGGCTAGGTCGTCTGCAGGAGATATCTGGCATCTCAGGTATCAGGGAATAGCGATGAATCAGAAAGATTACACCACGTATTCAAGCATGTCATTGTCGAAACCCAATCTACAATGTGTAGCGAAGGCGTTGCTCGGACGTTCGAGCATGACGAGAGGCTTCTGAGGTGATAGACCAATTATGCCTCAAGCAATCAAACCCTCTCTACCTTAGCATTTGAGTGTTCCCCCGGATCCGAGAAAATATCCCATTCTTCCATCGTGGGGAGATTGCCTCCAAACTGTGGCATATACAGGAATAGCAGATGCAAGTTTGCTTCACTGTATATCTAGATAGGGTGGCCGTCATAGGCAGAGTAGATCGGGGGCTAGAGGAGGGGCAATCTGCCTTGACTTGAAGAGATCAGAGTGGCGAGTTCGCCGATTATAGTATTGCCGCACAAGAGCCTCCAATGGGGGATAGCTGATGGTTGGGTTTCTCTGGTAGAGCGGTCTCTAGATTTCAGTCTCGAGAGACCAGGCTTCGTGGCTTTCGTCATACGGGATTTGTATCTGGCCGTAATGTACTCCTGGCCTATTAGATTCGGGATGTCTCCCTAAGTTCTAGATCTCGGTTATAACCTCGGGCTACGCCTCTCAAAGCAACGCAGCAAAACTCGGTACAAATTCGCAATAAAGATCGCACAATCGCTCTTTGTGGATATTGTTTCCAATCCGTTTCGAGAGTTACAACTTCTGCTCGACCGTAAGACATCTCTTTCGTCTCAAGAATCCCTTCTACAAGCACATGTGCTAGATTTGACCAGAGCATCATCTTTTCCAGGATGTCTCGCTAGGTATGCAGGCACCCACAAAGAGCCGACCGGTGCTGGTGATGCCCGTCCATCTGATATGCAGATCGTTGAGGACGAAAACAGAATTGGTGGAACACGAGAAACGGTATTTGCATTTAGCATTTAAGTAATTGCAAAGTGGAGGGCTAATCCGCCTAAGAAGCTGACGACCCTTTGGAGCTCAGTCTTGCTCATAACACTGCAGCTAGAGCTCAGTAGCCAGAGAGACCCTTGGGCGATGAGGCTACAAGGCTAAGTGCTTACGTACCGTCTTACAAGATTAAAGTACTCTGTGCCTGTCTCGGAGCTGCTGCCGGGCAGCCATCTCCACAAGGCTGTGTGGACGACGTGTGCTACAAAATATCGTTCCCCGCTCGCCTTTGCCTAACTCATGAGCCGGATGCCATCCACAGAAGCTTCCCTCCTGCCCTTTTCCCGCTTGCGAGTCCCGGAAAGTTCATCGACATCAGTTCCGTATCTCTCTGGTGAACGTCTTTCTCGAAGAGATTGCTTCGAAATGCTTCGGAGGAAATTAGAGCCATGTCATTATCCCTACGCCAATCTCTACTTGCCATTGAAGAACGAATATCCCAGATGCCGACCTCGTTTATGATGCCCAGCTTGCCTACCCGTACCTGTGGAACTGCCTGACCATAGTGAATATACTCTTATACGTGCATCTATATTGCCTTGCTTATACCGGCGTCACGTAATGCTAGCTGGATGTTTTTAAGCGATAAAGGTTATAGAAGAAAAGTTCAGCCTGGAGCAAGGGTATTCTGACGCAATAGTTTATACACGCAAGTTTCTATTAAATCCGAAACCTTTCTCGCGTGATATAGAGTTAGAGTGTACTTAGATGTATCGAAAAGGACGTGGCATAGTAGCTTCGCTAGGCTAAATTCAATCACAGGTGCCTAATCTCACGTGACTACATAATGTAGCCTTCTATGCGGTCTCGCATCAGGACGATTGGAGTGGGGAGGGTGAGCAGTGAAGTGGCTGTGCATCAACCGAGTAAAACGCCTGCGGCATCATCATTTCTAGGCTCTCCGCACAAGTCCTTCGGCTAAACGACATTAGGTTCCTTATCTAGTGACGTATATAAGCATCAGGGTCGGTCAAGTCGTTAAATCGACGAAGTACGAATGGCGGAAGCCTTTGGTGTCGCCGCCTCGGTGTCGGGTATTGTATCACTCGGGCTGGAACTCTCTTCACGAATAATATCCTACGTCGATGCCGTCCGGCGCCGTGATGAGGAGATCGGCTCCGTCCATCGGCAAGCCAAAAACCTCCAAAGCTCCCTTGATATACTTAAGAATGCTGTTCCAGCTCTCGCCTTGAAGCACAAGCTGGCGTGTGATACGGTCCTAGCAGCGCTGAAATCAGGCGAGCAAGAGCTAGAAGTGTTGAAAGACTTCGTGGACAGGCTTACGGGCCCGGTGGGACAGCCGCACAATCTCAAGTCGACCTTGAAGCATACGAAGAAGAAGATGACATTCCCCTTTCATCGGGAGGATCTTGAGGCTTTGCAGCAACGACTCGACAGAGCCAATATCTCACTTCAAGCGGCTATAGGTGCTCTTGGCCTGTAAGGTGATCCTACTCTAAGATCTCTGATGCGCTACTGATAACATGCGTATTGCTAGGGTAATCGTCGCATCTATCGACCAATCTAGTGCGGATGCGCTCAGTCAACTCTCTTCCCTCAGCACAATTTCAAATGCCAATACGGCCACATCCTCGACCATCAAAGCTAGCCTAGATACGTTCATACCTCAGGTAGACCAAGCTCTGCTGGATATCAAAAGTTCTTTGAGGACGAATCTCCCTGATATGCAGCACAACTCCGCCTCCACATTGGCAACTATATTCAGACAAGAGGCAAATTTAACGGACAGAATCCAAGAAGCTCGGGTTGAGTTTCGAGAAGGCATGAGCAAAACCCTCCAACAGACAAATTCACTCACTTCTATTATGACATCACTGGATATCAACTCAGCAGCAAGTACGACTGTCCTGAGGTCTGAGCTGCTCGGTGTGACTAACAAACTTTCTTATATACTGGATCATTTGACCAAGAAAAGCGAAAGTGATCCGCCACGTCTCCTGGGTGCGGTAAGTAGCCATATAATGATCTTAGATCAGACACAACTGATCAGTAAAACCTCTCGCTAGACGACAGAGCAACGTGCTCTATACCGCCTAGTTTCGTCGCCCGCTCAACTTGAGAAAGTTAGCAGCCTTTATCGTGAGAAGGATGCCGTAGAGCACGAGTTCACAATGCGGGAGCGTGATGAGCCGAAGCCGGGACCTAAAGGGACCCCGGGTAACCTGGCAGGTCGTAGTTTTACCACAAAGGGATACACGTCAACCTGCATCTGTCGACAACAACACCAAAGCCTCCGCAGGCAAGCGAAACTAGGAGGTATCTCAATAAATACCATAAACAGCATTCGCTGGAAACACCTGCCGGAATGCAGATATGCCAAGTACGAAGTGGTTTCCAAGTCGAACTCAATACGTTTGTCGTACAACGGGCTTCGATGGCTCCTTTCCAAAGCGGTCGACATCTCGATATCCCTTAGTACGGGATCAGGAGGACTTAGTATCAGTCCCAATATCACAATTCGACCAACAGTTGATAGGATGCAAGCCCCTGTATTCCGGACTTTGGCCTTTTTGTGTAATTGTGCAGACGTATTTTTCTTCCGCAGGTCGGAAGATCGGCTCATTATGTGGCAGATTCTCGAAGTGGCAGTGCATAGAATTCTGCGACAGTACATGTCCCGAGAAAGTTCGCCACACGAGGTCGACAGCGAAGGGCAGTCTGCGTTGCATGGCTGGACGGATGTGAGTCGCCTAGTTTTGCCTTTGTCAACTGTCCTACCACCACCATAAGATATCCTTTTCATATGTTGAAGTCTGTGCGGTTTGTTCTTCTCGCTTTGATCTCGGAAGCAACGCCGACTGATTATAACCCATGTAGGTGCTAATGAGACTCAGCCCCTGGTGGGAGGATTGCAGAGATCGCCTTACAGCGATGACGACACTACTGTTGGAGGCTGGATTGCCAGCCTCCTTGTGCGACTTCCAAGGAGCGTGCGTTCTTTCTACATCACCGTGGCTTCAGCTGAACCCGTGATACTAAACGTGGCATGATGAATTATTAACCGTGAGGCAGATCGCCAGGAACACGGCTCATCGCGGCACATATGAATAGCGCGTTCTCTCTCAAGGAACTGACGTGCATTCTCTGCGAGGAAGCCCCAGAGGCGTCAGTCTTCGAAGAATACAACCCTGGTTGGTATACCAGTCTAGATTCAGAGAAAACATTTCTTGGACTCCGCAATACTCTACAAGTGATTGAGAGTAGGCAATTTTTAATTGGGTTTGAACAAAGTAGAGATGGCTAAAGATTCCAACTCCTAGTTCTTGGCTGTGGTCCACTCACCTCGGCTATTCTCCACGGGACCGAAGCTGAAGTCGAAAATATCATCGCGCTATACCCCTCCACAATACGCGAGAGGAATCTGATACGCCAAACTCCATTTCACTTGGCAACAGATAAGCCAAGAATACTGCGCCTTTTAATGGCTGCCGCTAGTTCACAGGAGTCTGATACGCCCGATTCAGAAGGGAAGTATGCGTTAGACTACGCATTGCGTCTGACCCCCGCGATATGTTCCAACGGGAGTTTGTGGGTGGCTTGTTCCCGCTGTCCATGCAGCGAGTCTGTCGAAATATTTCTGGCATCTGGATGGCGTTGCAGATTCGATTTCCTAAGGTATTGCGACTCTAAGGTGTCTCATACGGCCAGGCTTAAAATGATAGATCGTCTTGTTTCTGCAAGAGCAGTCCTCAAGACCCTTGGTCGACAGTTCCTGCCTTCCGTTGACATCGACCGTTACCGTCTTCATGAGCTATCTGTGCTTGACAGTTATGCACACAAAGTTGCTGAATTATTGCTCCAACATGGTGTCAGTATTCCGGCATCAGTCCGTGCAACGTTGCAAGTCCCACAGCTAGGTTGCTGTGTAATTTTCTCACTTCGTCGCTTCCACAAAGGGCCTGCAGCAGCAGGGTGTCCTACTCTCTACAGTTCGGTTTATCACACTGATTATGCATTCGGCATTGAGTCGACCAATCGACTAGCAGAGCTCCTCTATAACAATGGATTTCACGACATCGACCAGGTTGATTCCCACGGTCTATCACCATTGTCATTTTATATTTCTCAGGGCCGTTGGTCCAAGCGGCCGTCGTATATCATGTGGCTCATCGAGCATGGAGCAAATGTTTTGCAGCTTTTCCCGGTCCCGAATGACAATCACAGCTACAGCTATGGCACATTCACAGCGGCCCACTCCGTTCTTCATTGCAACCCAAATTATTCAAGAAATGCCCCCGGAAAGGAGGATGACTCCGGCAAACTGCCATATCACGAGGTGGAGTCGTATCGCCGACTTGTTTCGCTCGTGGCACCTATGGATCAGCGCGATGAATGCCACTGCCAATGCGTTGAGGCGGGATGCCATACAATGAAAGCCTTCTTTGAGCAGATCTGGGAGACAACCACTGGTAGATGGAGACACGAGGAAGGAATTCCCCCGATCGAAAGTGCTTCGGTAGCCGACATTGCAGAGAAGATCTCAAACTTTCTACAAAGCTTCGCGTTAGACTTGTCGAGATGGGATGTGGTGTGCAAGTTGGCCTTGAGGTATCTTACGTTCGAGGCATTGGAATTACGACACACGTGTTGCAGAATGCCATGGGGTGCAGCTAAATGGTCCGTACAAGAAATCGAGGATATCGAGGACGAAGATCGGGAGAAGTTAGATCTCTTGGAGTTCCTCCTCCAAGATTTGCAGATCGCTTACCGGACGTTTGAATGCCCAAACGGCAAGGGGGACAGGTTCACCAACTTTCTGACTACAGAGTGGTCTCCAAGGATGCAGCAGGTATTGGCTGGAATAGAGGTAATTCAATTGACCGCAAACGACAGACTGGAGGCCGAAGAAATAGGGGTACGATGGATACCAACATCGGAGGACGAAAGTAAGGAGGAGACCCAGGATCTTACGTATTGGCTGAAGAGATTAGATATGATCATGCCGGTATAAAGGTGGGGGGTTACAGATCTGGACAGACGGTAATAAAGGGCTGACGTCCTGAGACCCCGAAATATACCCGGAGCTGCGTGACTTGATATATTCATGAGCTGATGCCAGGGCTGTGGTCTCTTGAGGAGCTCACATTACCCGTGTGTATTCCAAATTCGAAATTCTCCTGGCCGTTTCCATGGGCTGGTATGTTACTTGTTCTAATGAATGCCAGGGTCACTGGAAGCATCGGGGAGGTAACACACACTAATAGTTCGGCAGCGGGTCTCAGGAGAGCTTATTATAAACTGATGTAACATTGTATTTCGCGGCTTGTTCATACTCCGAGAGACATAGACATGTTGAGCGCCGACTAGGGAGAGTGACGGTGCAGTCATCACTTTCTGACTGCTCCAAGTAGTCGACTATCGCGGTCGAGTATACTGAATGCAAGTAATGATAGCCCGATGGCTCCGACTTATTGAAAGTACAAGTAGCATTTGCTGGGACTTGAATTACAGTCGATTCAGCAGTTCAAGATATAGTCCGCTAGACAAGCTAGCCCATCAATGATGCATATTGTCTCGATTTTGTCGCTCTCTACACGGGCCTCTGTACCTCAACAACTCCGAGCCTACAATTGACTGGTAGTAGGCGGTTTTATGGTCAATGCATCCCATTGCCAATCATTACTCCTACAACGTCTAGTAGGTGCTATATGTAGGTATTAACGACTACAGCGCAACATCATATGACTGACCCAATCCCTACCTAATTGAAGCTTATGTCCTACATGCCAAGATAGACTAGCAAGGGTGATACTGGAGTCGCGCTCCAGTTCTTGGCAGAGCACTCGACGCGGGGTGCCTGACTGCCCAGGCTTCTCCGTCCTGGTTGGTACATACTTGGGTAACCTGGCGTCCGGCATCTCTGCCGGCAAGGGGTCTTCCCAGGTTCCAGGCTCCTCTTTCGATGTCGGGCCAGATTTCACGGATTCTCGGTAGCAAGTGGATCCTTGTGAGCATCATGGAGAAAGCACCGTGGCAGTTCCTCCGGATTTGTGCGTGCGATAAGCACAGCATGGATCGCGGCAAACAGCATCCGGAAGGCAGTTGAGTTAGTCAGACTACTGCGGTTTCCGAGCATATCCTGGTAGCCTTTGACATATCACTAGGTAAGTAAGCTACGGTGCCTGCATCACGAATGCACGTGGGCTCGGCCCTGTCATTGGATCGGGCATCTGTGTGCAAGCCCAGCATCTCATTGCCTGCAATGTTCTCCTCCCACATATCACGTCGCTCAAAGTGGCGCTCAAACGGGCGCATGAAAGAGCGATCGACGAAGTTGCCTGCGTTCCGTTGGAATTGTCACGTTGAGCCACTGACTGGGTTTCGGCTGGGCAGTGCGGCGCGAACAGGGTTACTGGTCTCCAGGATGATGACTAGTAGCGCGGCGTCAGTAGAGTCTCAGCTCCATATAACGACAACAACTGGGTGCCTTTACCGCATCCTGTTTAGTTGAGTTGTCATCCGGAGAGCTGCAGGAAATGACAGATCGGTATACTAGGTAGTCGATTGTGTGACACGCACAGACGAGTTTCTCAGGTTCACCGTCCCCCTTCCCCCTCCGCCCCGTGCCATGTGTGGATGTGGTGCTGTGCTAATCATCGACATCGACATCCATCTTTGCCCCCGGGCCACGCTTCCGGCTGGCAGAAACACCGAGTCGCTCTGGTAGCCGGTGGTCAGCTTTAGTATGACCTAGTCGGTGTTCGCGACGCACCTCTGGGGATTTTTGCAGAGTCTTTTGCTGTGTTACTTTTGGAGGCGTCGCCTAAAGTCGTCACTAAGGTCATCAAAGTTTTCACTAGTAATGATAGTCCGAGTTCCGACGGGGCCTCGCCAGCTGCTTGTTAGAGGCGGGGGGAGTAACACAGCAAGTATGAGGTGGTGGACCCGCATCCCCGGCACACCTCCAACGAGGGACAGGGGGCAACCCCGGGACATACCGTGCAGTAGATCGTCAGATTCTCAGCTCTCGAGCCTCCGCGATAGGCCGATTCAATCAAACAAGCCAGCTGTGCAGCGATCGCCGCGGTCCGCTGCAGACTAAGTTTAAACATACTCAGGTATGTAATGGTGTGTGCATCTCATGCACATCCTTCGGTTCTTGAGATCTCTGTGGTTGTTCGTTTCGTTCGTCAAGCGTCAGTCGTTACTATCGCGAGATTTCGATATGCGCTTTCTTACCTCGTCATTAGTCTGTTTATTACTTGTTGTCATTCCAATAACAGTTGCATCGGAAAGCGTGACAGCTCCGCTCTGTGGTGTAAGTTGAAGAGCATTGGCAGAATCGAGGAACCGCACCGGGACTGATCACACAATGTACAGTCACTATGTATCCGACAGAGAACCTCGGCCTCGACGTGCTCTCAGAAAAACGCCACATGCATCTGCACCAACGCCGACTTGCAGGCCAATATTACAGCATGCCTGTCTTCAAATTGCACAGTTACCGAGCAGCTGCGTGGGTAGAGCTTGTGCACTCGAAACGCCGGCGAGACTAACTTGGGCTTAGAGACCGAGAAGTACACCCATACAATCTGTGGTGTCGTACCCAAAGACCGGACTGACCTCGTCTGGCACACTGGAGTGGGCTTCGGTGTACTGATGGTGGTGGCATTTGCCCTTCGGTGTTTACAAAGAGGCTGGATGGGCTTCCGGCAGTCATGGGGCATGGATGACTGGGCTATAATGGTCGTGATTTGCTTCCAAATGTGAGCTTTACAATGAAATCCATTCCTCCTTTCTCCCCCGGTATGACGGAAGGCGCAGAGCTCCGCCGTGTATCCTAAGCGAGACGCTGAAGTCGAGGCGCCGTAGGCGTGGAAGCGACGGATACCGAACAACGTGGAAACCGAAAGACTAACTCGCCTTGCTATTTAGACCTATGTGTGTAATTACATTTCCTCGTACGTTGACAGTCGGAGGCTGTGAAGTTCCTTTCCCGAGATCATGGCTGATGCGAGGCAGTTTCGCAGCATGGGTTGGGAGCAGAGATGTGGACTGTTTCCCAGGTTGACATTTCGGCGGTACTATACGTAAGTCGATTTCACTCTGCTGCTGAACTCGACACGCTAATGGCTATCTAGTACTATTACTGTGAAGAGTTGTTCTACACGATATCTATTGCCTTGTCGAAGGCGTCGATCTTGTTCTTTTACCTACGCATATTCCCGCAACGAAGATTCCGGATCGCGACTTACACGCTGCTGGGATTGAACGTCGGCTTCGCCATTTCCTATTGCTTCAGCGTGGCCTTCCAATGTTCCCCAATCAGCGGTGCCTGGTTGGGGTGGGATGGTGAATTCCAAACCGAGTGCCTGAATGTCCCCGTACTCGGTTGGACCGGCGCGGGCATCGGGATCGCGCTTGACCTGGCCGAGATTATTCTGCCACTCCCCATCCTGGCTCACCTCAACATGTCAGTCCGGAAGAAGCTCCAGGTATCCTCGATGTTCACAGTTGGATTATTGTGAGTCTCGTACATGTACAATATATTCTGAAGGACTATTTGACTAATATGCTTATTCTCCTGTAAAGCGTTACTATCTTCAGTATCATCCGGCTGAAATATCTAGTCCAATTCGGTAACACTCGCAACTTCACCCGTAAGTAACACGTTTGATACCTGTCCGTGACAGTGTGTGGCTAACAGCTCTTGCAGAGAATTACGTCGAGGTTGGGTTCTGGTCCATAATCGAAACCTCCGCCGGCGTATTATGCGCGTGCATGCCTGCGATCGGCCACCTCTTCGGCAAAATACTCCCTAATTTTCTCGGCTTTGCGTCGTCACCGCATTGCATGTCAGGTGATGAATACAACAGATCCGAGAGCCCCGGCAAGTCCTCGACGATATTCTCGAAGCTGTCTGGCATGCCAAAGTCCAGCAACATGTTTGCGGCTTCCAGAAACTCTGAACCTGGTGTTCGGCAGGAGTGGAGTGTGATGTCGCACGAGACCCAAAGTGACGTAGAATTGATGGCCATGGAGAAGATGATGAATGAACCACGTCCAGGGCGGGCAGCATCAGCTGGACCTACTGATCAATGGAGTTGTGAGAGTGGAGTGGAGTTGCCAGTGCAGGCGAGGAGGTCGAAAGGGTTGCTTTGATGCGTGTATGCACAAGCGCCTGGCGTACCTATCTACCATACTATTAATGTTTACGCTACTACTATTTACGATCGGCCACGAAGCCAGTTCCAGCCTTATCTACCTACATACCTAGTCTTGCGGTTTTTTGTCTTACAACCGATCTTGTCAGCGCTGTTAATAGGTCAGGAGGCAATCGAGTCTCAAGGACCCTATGATGACCTCATGATCGAAGCAGCCAGGTCCTTTGAAACCAGTAGACACTGATTCTTCGTCTTCCTCTGTTTTGGCCACGTCTTAGATGACGTCCAGCTTTTTGATTCACTTCACAGTCGATAAACAGATGGCTTGGGTTCATAACACCTGCCGTGGTCAAAAGGACCACTTCAAGTGACCCTTCCGGGCGTCTGGTGGTAGTGGTGGTCCCGTAACTACTGATCCTATCTTGCACTTAGCTACTAAGTAGTCAATATTACTATAGGAACTGACGCGGTCCAATATCTCCAAGCTACCCCATAGCCCCATAAAGGAACGCACAACTATTCATTGAGTAGATATGTCGGTGAGCACGCTAAGTTAGCATACTGATCAAAGAACTCGTGTCTAAAATAATCCGTCAGGACTTGCCGCAGTGCTCGAGCCGACACATTCGCCCAGTGACGTCTTCGAGAAGGCGCCTTCCACCCTTCGCAACGAGGGGCGCAGATGAAGTTTCCGCATTCACAAAGAGCCAAGGTGTGTTCTCGACTTGCCCTCTACGACTGAACAACTCGCATTGACATGTGACTCGTATCAGTGCTGTGGCAGGTTTGGGCAGCGATCACAGACACCTGCTCCTACGCCTTATTACTACCTCCGTACGCTCCCTATCGTGCGCGCCAGTCGCCGCCTTGGCTCCCAATGAGTATCCTACAGAAAATCTCATTATCAATATGATTGAAGAGCCAGAGAACGGGAGCCCGGCGATCGCGTCTCCTGGCCTGCCGCGAGCGGTGCTGCCGCAACCTCGAGCTATTTTGGACCCTGGGTTTGCCTCGCTCTCCATGCACATGGGCAATCGGTGAGTGCGAGAGGCCATACCACCATCCAAAAGACCCTGCATTTTGATGTGTTCTGATGCTATGATAGGCTCCGTCTCTTAGGCTTCGATCAGAACGCTCAAGCAGTCGTGCGCGATGTCATCAACCAGAACTGGCCCCGAGGCATTCGGAGCGAAAGACCGTACGCCGGATCACACCAAATCCACGTCGAGGGCCATCCATGGAGGTGGCCACGCCTTGGACCACGCCGTATCTCGGCGGTTGTCGACCCGAATTCTTCAAGCTTTGCACAACATCGGCTGGGTCCTCACTCTGACCACCAACCCTAGCGCAAAACAACTCGACATCGATACGTTGGTTTTCCGTCGAACCGTCCCGATTCCATACCCTTGCGATTAGATGTGCATCGGTTTCAGTGAGGGCGACAAGGTCCGTTTCATTGGTGCTCCAATGGAGACTGTGCAAGCAGCAGTGGAGGCTCTCGCCCTTGCTGGCCTGCTGGACAAGGCCAATCCATACGTAGATCGATATTACCACGAACTGAAGATGAAAGGCTGGCCATGGCTGAATCACGGGCATCAGGCGGTGGACTCTCGTCTCATTATCCTGAAGTTGATGTCCGTACTTGAGAAGAATGGATGGTTTGTTTACGCCAGCCTAGATCAGCGGGCGCAATATAGCACGGTCACACATTGGGATGGTAACTCGGATACTTGGCATTGCTGCCGAAGTAAAAGCTGGGCTCCAGAATAGCCTGTAAAGTCAACGGAGCATGGGGGGGAGAGAAGCCGTGAGACAAGAAGCTGCAAAGGCCGATACACTAAGGAAAACAGCTTTCGGAAAGAAGAGCGCCAAGGGAAAGACCTCTGTTATGGAAACCTGTATGTTGTAATCTCCTTCAGTGTGAACTTTCAACCTGCGACCTTTGGCCATGTCAGCCTAAATCTAGCTCTTTAAGCGGAAACTTTTCTTGGAATGCTTGCCATGGACTAGCACTTCACTGTATAGCGATTGAGAGGACAGCTTATTCCTCTCAGTGGATCTTCTGGCTTCTTAAACACCCAGACACACGACTGGATACGGAAATGCTGACCCCGGAAATGCTGACTGTCCTGTCTGCGGCAGCGCCATCAATCCACGCACAGTCAGTGAACTCAAACACACCATATGGTGACAACCACTGACTCCGAATGTTGTAGCCTACAGGTGCGACGTGTCACACTGCGGCCAGTGCAGTACCACCTTCGCGAAGATCAACGACTTGGTAGACCATCTGGTTCCTGCCCACATCTACGGCAATGAGCAGTCGTAGGGAGTGGGTTGGGTGCTCCCTCGCACGACAGCGCCGCCGCGCCCACCGCCACCTCCACCTCCGTCTGGAAGGGCTGGTGGATGACGAGGCCGACGAGGATGAAGAGGACAACAAAGATGAGCCCGAGGATGACGATGAGTATGGCGAAGACAAAATGATGACCACATTGATGACGAGGTCGAGAACAACTAGGCCCATGGGTTTAAATTGGCGTTTTAGTGGAAAAGGGGAAGATGATTCAATCCCATCACACCGCACAACAACTTCAGAGGCTCGCACTGGGGGGCCCGTTCGTGACTTGAATACGTTGACTATTGATAAATTGCCTCGGCAGATTAGAGACTGCCATAGCATCCAAGCCTATGTAGCCCTTTAAACCTCCGTCTCAACGCCATTGTCCTTCTCGCCGTGGCTAAATATTTGCGAGACGTTTCCCTTGAGCCTACTGAGTTTACCTCCCATGTGATCAACCTCTCGTGCGGCACGCCATTGCATGATACCACGATGTTGGCGGTGAAGCTGCTTATGATGGTCTTTGTAGTCTCTGAGCGAATTCCTCACTCCGCGGGACCCATCATCTGCGTCGTTGTGGCCAGGTGCTAGGACCGAGGTGGCAGCCTCGACACCTCCATCAACGGGGCTCCGAAGCACCTTTTTCACCTTCTTCAATTTTGAAAGCGACAGGCTGGAGGATGAACCAGGGTCTGCTTCGTCGTCCGAGGACGATGCCGAAGAATCATCATTCGTGTGGACCCTCAGCTTCTTCTTTGCCTGGCTATTACCGTTACGTCCCTCGGCATCTGAATCAGCGTCTGAATCAGCCTCAGAATCCTGCACATCATCATCATCCTCCTCCAGCTTCTCGTCGGTAACTGTGTCGAGGCACTCCATCACTTGTCTCATGTCATTATTCTTGACCTTTGCGGCATAGCCCTTGTGATAGCCCGAAAGACCACGCCAGAACTTGAGAGAGAGCTCAACTTCGCCCAAACACTGCTCATCGTCTTCTGAACCATTGTAGCCATAACAAGACTCGGCTCTTCGCAGGTTGTCCTTACCGCCCTTCCAAACCTTCAGTGTTCTCACCTCGTCTTCCTCATCGACAAGATCCTGAAGCCAAAGCACTGCAAATGCAGGGGTTCTGTCGGGCCCAAGTGTAGATTCCCGGAACTCAACTACCAAGGCAGATGAGTACCTCTTGCGGACCGGAATGAATGCACTCTCCGATCCGCTCTTATCCTTGAGCTTCCATTCATCGTTATCAGCGTACATCTTGGTTCTGCCCAGATTGGTGCGGATCTTGATCCGATTCTTCTTGAGCGAGTCGCTTAGGCCTTGTTTGGCCTTGACTGCACCTTTGATTTCGACAGTTCCGTAGTCCCAGCCTGTGAGATGCCGTGGCATCTTGAGTTCCACGCTTCGCCAGACCACACTAATTCGCGCTCGTCCGTACCCTATTCCGCCTACAAGTGGATAATTGTCCATGACTTGACTTTTCTTCTCGAAGACCTTGGCAAGCGGGAGATACACGATTCCGATCAAGGGATCGTCTTCTCTTTCGCGGGCATCTCGAACCGAAACGATGACTTCCGTAGTTCGCCAATCGCGGATGAAGCGTTCGGTGCCAGCATTGAAGAACGGCTTCGAGTTCTTGGGCTTTGTTCGTGACCGATATATCTTCCTATGGTTGAGGATGATGGTGCAATAGCTATCGGGCATATCGTCGTCCTGCTCATCCTCATCGTCTTGGTCTCCATCCTTTTTCGTATCCTTCTTTTGCAGCTTCTGTACCTCGAGTCCAGTGATGTTATGGATCTGCACACTCAAAACGCCCGAAACATATTCGTTACTTGCTGGCGCGGAGATGATCATTGCGTCTTCAGTCTCCTTGTAATCCTGAGCTTTCTGCTGGTGTAGCTCATCATCATCAGCAGCTTTACCAGCTTCCCTGAGTTTGTGCTCTGATAGCTGTGATATGTGTTGTCTGAGCTGTTCCTTTGTTCTGACTTCCTCGTCGACCGTTTGCTCATCTAGTTGCTGTTGCTGGATCCTCGTTTTCGCGAAGTAACCCACACTCCACGTCAATGAGCCAGCCATCGTCTCATCGGGATCCTGGCCTGTGAATCGGTCTTCGCGATCCTGTAATTGATTGTGTGATTCTGGGTTACCGATCAGCGATTTCAGATCTAGCTCGACTCGACCCAGGTCGTCATCTGCGGTCCATTTATCCGAGTCCCAGAGCTGGAGGCGAAGTTTCTCGTCCGCGTTGAGCTCCTCCGGTGATACCAAAATAGAGGCGTGTTCATGCCAGTCGGGGCATTGGGTACCCTCAATAATCCTCGTTGCGGAGACGGGCTTGCCAAATTTGCCCCAGGAAACAGTAACATAAGAATCACTCGACCCCTTTATTGGTCCCACACCACCATCGCCCTCCGTAAAGCCTCGCGCTTTCTTGATGAAAACGAGAACCACACCCCGACTGGTGGTATCCTTCTTGAAGTCTTCACCGACCAGCATGTCCTTCAGGTTCAGAGTCAAACTCTTTGGTGCAACGTATTCAGCTAGGGCAGCATCAATTGCAGATTGGACGAAAGAGCTTATCAGCGGGACATCCATCAGATTCAGGCTATGCTTTGACAATGGGACACAAGAGAGCGAGGCCTTGGGTTGCCCCAAGAATGTCAAGGTGCAGAGACTGATGAATGGAGGATCAGGCTGCGGCTGATTAGCTGGTGGTACTAAGAACTACATCACTCATGTTCACTTACAGTGAGTTGCATTCTTAGGCGCATGGTTAATATGATACCTCGTAACTCAACCCATACGGGTATCGCGATACCACCAGGGAGATAGAATTTCAAGTAGAGATGCGCATTCTTGGCCTTCTCTTTCATCGATTTCCCTGATGATCGACTTCGGTAGGATAAGGCAAGCTCGAGATTGACGAAATCCCCCTCTTCAGCTTCCATTCCCTCACGAATGGCGGCCTGGTCTTGTTCTTGCTGCTTTGTCTCCGCATTCTGATCTTTGTCCTCGTCCTTATCCTTGTCATCTCCCGGCTCGGAATCTTCAGCATCCTGTTCCTGTTCACCCTGTGGATCTGTGCGGTCGCTCTTGCCCCCCTTGTTAGGTTTCTCAGGCTGTCCATCAGAACCAACGGATCTGCTAGCAGCCCCGGTTGGCAGCCACCGCACCCCAAGGATGCGTATCGCCTCGTTTCCTTGACCCATATCATCGACACTGACCATCTTAATCATTTTTGGTAACGAAGCCTGCATGACGTCTTCAATCATATCGATCAAAGACGAGAAGAGATCTGGATTAATCAGGGGCCAAATGGCCGCAAACAGGCGATTGAGCCATTGCGTTGATTCTGGGAGCTCGGTATCTGCGTCGAGGATCCCATTCTCCTGGATCCGAGCAGCATCCCAAGTCTCGTCGTCGACGATCTCGTTTACCTTCTTGCCAATCCACTTCCCCATACCTACCGCAGTGGTCCCCGCTATGAGCAGGAAGCAAGCGGCACCAATGACAGTAGATAGCTGCGGATAAAAATGACCATGGAACGATGGAATGATGAAGATGACAGCTGCCACCACAGCAATGATGGTCAGTCCCGCATAGAGGGCTTGCTGGTAGACAGTTGCTAGCTCCTTTCTCATGTCTTCAAAGTCAGGAGGGGGGAACATTCGCTGCACGCCATTGAAGGTTCTCTGCAGCTGCTTCTGCTCCTCATCAAGCTCCTCGTCTGACTTGGAGGCACCTTGCGGGCCCGTCGCTGTGGTGTGTTCCGTCCCTGGTTCAGGCTCGTTCTCTGGAGCTGAATTGAGATCCTTGTCTGTCTGATCATGTATGGTGAGGGGCAGATGGGTGACCGGGTCGGTGACTTCTCGCCCTCCGCCGTGTCGTTTAGTCTTCTTCATTACCTTTCTCTTTTCTTTGGGATCGACAGTGCCAGCAACGGCTTCGGTAGCTGTCTGTTCCTGCTTTTTGTCGCCATGTTTGCCTTTGGACTTATGCGAGGCAGAATCATCTGTTTTCTTCTGGTGCGACTGCTCGTCATCGTCTTCCCCCGACTGGGTAGCCCGCTCGTGTCCCCCAGGCGGGACCTCGTAGTTGCGGTTGGTTGATGGATATGGATTGTGCTGCGACTGAGAGCTTGGATCATCCTCGCCTTTGATGACGGCCTTCGCAGAGTCATAAGCGCGTTTGGGCTTGGAATCGTCTTCTGGGCCACGTTGAGCCTCTTCGGTTTCTTCAATATCGCTCTCAAGACCCTTCCTTCGTTCTCGGTAGCCTTGAATCGTTGGGATTTTATGATGACCCGAGTGGCCTGGCGTGTACTTTCTTGGGGCGTCCTCTTCGAAATCTGGTGTCGAGTCGGACATCTTCGAGAGGCTCTAGCAACCAAATGCTACAAGAAAACCAGCGTATTGAATGGAAGCGTGAATGAAAGAAGCAGCTTCCGAGCATTTACGTTACAAAGTGCAAAACAATGGGCAGAAAGCCGTCCCAATCTGACATGGAAATTTAACACGCAGAGCATTGAATCAACCCATGCGCCGGAGAGCAAAAACCTGTATTGTACAGTGTTACCCAATCAAGAACTCAATGTGGAGTGGCATATCATCGAGCTGTTGGTGCAAGGGACCGTTGGACGTTGTTCGCGTACGATGAGGTCATGGCAGCGCTGAAACGCTAATTTATGCGGGCGTTTATGCGGCTTCCTTGCTTGTGTGGGCTAGGATGTGCCGGCTTGCCGTCCCCTAGCCGTCCCCTGGCCGGTCCCACAGTGAAGCTGTCAGGTCAGCGTGAGAGTTCGTGAATCTACCGAATATTTGCATGAGAATGACACGTAAAGCAGCCATTGTACTTGGATGTCTTCGAATCTGACGTCGTAGTAGCCACCTCGAGACAGTCTCTTTGTGCTCCAGACTTACACCTTGGCGTCAGAGCTACTTCGGGGAATTTTCAATGTCTTTCCAGGTTGTAGGCACCTAACCTGTCAACCCCAACGTTCCCCGCAATTCGGTTAGATTAATGAGGTTGGAGGCTTTCCGTAGGGCTGGCAATTTGTTCGTCCAGCTATTTCACTTAACTTCTTCCTCGACGGTATCATCAACTAGAAGCATCAATGACCGATTGTCGACGGGGAGGTCAAGAGAGTGTCTTGGTTTAATTATGGAGTTCCACTCCTTCGAGATTGATGGTAGTGAGTCTGAATGGCCCTTACGAGCACTGGGAAGCATGGGCCTCACGTTGGCAGGTCTTTGCTGCGAGATGTGCCCCTAGGTATATCTCCATGAACATAGTATAGTGTTAATCTCAAGCTCTTTTAACTGAGGCCAAATCTGCACAGTCAATGTTAGCGTAGGGGTATATCGTGTACAGCTTCCAAGATCGGTATAAGGAAATAGTATGGGTCTAATCCGTATAACTCGAGCTTTCCAAGCGCGACCAAGCCTGCATGAGACGCACATACTTCCCTTCGGCGGCTAGAGGACCACCTTGCTTCACTCAGTAGTTAGGTACCTAGTCAGCACTCAAGGATGCGAAGAAGCAATATCGTAATGATGCGAAATACCGCTGATGTAAGTGATGTGGGATGAGGGATACCCTTGAGGATGTGGGATAGCGATAGCAAGAGTGATATAATAAGTTAAAGAAGGCAGAGTAGCCTGCCAAGGAAGGTTGTGTAAAGATGAGGTCGTCGACATGGAGATGGCACTTGAGATGAGGGAACAATGTGCATTTGGTACCCGTTTGAATTAAGAGGTCGAAGACTCTCTTTTATGGTTATCTTCCGATGAGGCAAATGAGCCAAGTATACTCTCTCTTTGTGATCAGCACGCGCGACTTGGTCATTTGCGAGTGTATCAAAAAGAACACTAACTACAGAATTTGCACTATCAGTCAAATCATCTAGGTGGAACATGTCTCGAAACACAACGTCCAGTACCGCAGCAATGTCGCTATGAATGTGAACGCTAAGCTTGGAGATGCTATATGCAAGGCTTGTGTCTATCGTTACCAGGCCTAGCTATCCCTATTTCCTGATTCCCTCTATGTTCCTCGGTGTTGGGATCTCCAGGCTCTCCTGGTAATGGTTCTCCCTTGATGGCCACCATTGAATGTGTCCATTGACAAGCTCGCCGCGAAGCACTGTGACAATATGCAGACCAATGGCTGGCGTGGATATGTGACTGGTGTGACAATTCAATTCTTGTTCGAGCCCTCCTAACCCCGTTTAATATTTCCGTCATCCTGGGAGTGTCTCATCGACGGCCGGCTGGCGGAAATCGTGTGACTAGATAACCACACTTGACTTGATGTCAACCTGTTGTGAAGCTATTGGATCAGAGTAACGAGTGACTGCTCTTCCAGATACGTTCACTCCTTCCGTCACCCTCGGCGATGCGTCTTTAATTAGTGATGTTGCACTTTTCCTTCGAGAGGTTGTTGAGACACCGGGTCAGAGTAAAGTGCACTCCGATGTACGTTTACCACTACTTCTCTACTTCTTACTGGAGCTGTTGCCAAGATATCGGGTGAGATTAAACCTTCTGAAGCTCTTCTACTACTTCCGCGACGGTATCTCTGAGGCTCGATTCACTCATGTCACCGACGGAGGCGGGGGATGCCGCAGCTGAAGCGTACATTCCGCGACACGAACTTCGCCGTCACACGTTTCGCTATTCTGAGTCTGTTAGCCTGCTATCCCACGATTTTCCTCCTGTACATAGACTCCTTACGTAGAATGATTACCAATGACAGCATGTCTCTGCTCCTGAAGATGTCCTAACATTCGATAGTTACCTACCAACACCCCATGCGATCTCTACGCGGGACAGGCCAAGGCTGACACCCACCTTCGGCCTTTATCAATCTACGACGGTATTTCCTCCTACTCTCTGCAGGGCTCCTGGGCAAGTCAGAAAGGTACCAAGTATACTTGATGACCCGATCTTGGCAGCAGCTAGGCACTTGTCTTGGCCACGCTGGTGACATGTCTCACAACGCATCGATGATGTCCGTTGAAAGCGTACATTTAGTAACGATAACTTCGACGTTTCATACTTCGCCGTGATTACACGCTACTAAGCGTCACCACATTTATTGCTTTCACAGATCGACATGGTAAGAGACGAGAAAGTAAACATCTACTAGATCAACACGACATATCGTACTTGCACACAATCGCCCACTAGTGTCTTATAATGGAAATCTACCTAGGTAGTCTGTCTCTTATTTGCCAGTCGAGTCGTAGATGTCGCTGTGCAAGACGTGCTGATTTCGATTATCGACTAGAACACCTTCAAGAAACCCCCGTCTATTGGGCACACATCCCGCGAAGATCGCGATCTTGCTCCTGTCGGCCACTCGTACTCCTTCCACGTGAGCCATGCGGCCAACCTCACTCTGATCCAGTTCTTCTTCACTGTAGGCCAATCTCTCATGGTCGTTAATGGTTCTGCTATCTCTGCCCCGTCGTGAAACCACTCGTTCGCGCTGGCGGCGTCGATCGAATGCGTCTACACATACATGCTGGCGGCAAATAGCTCTATCATCCACACGGCAACCTTCCACACGCCGCTCGGCCTCAGCCCGACACCAGTATCCCCCTGAGAACGACTTCAATCTTGAGCGTATGACTGAGAGACCTTCTGATCGGTAAGATGATGTTGGAAGTGAACGTGTCGATGGTCGGAACGCTCCTCTGTTTCAAGAGTGCGGACGGGCAATTATCAGCAATGTTGGGCGTGAGCGTTTCTCCACGCGTTCATGATCTTGGTAAAGTTGACGTTTTGACCTATGGTGCCGCCTCCCCGCGTAGTATGAACATAGACTGTTGCATAAACGAGAAGCCGTGGTAATGTGCACGCTCCAACGGGTCTCATCCCTAAATCTCATTGCAGACGACGTTAGGATCAAGACTATCTTCGAGGCCGAGTGCACAGCCGAATCCGGGACAATCTCCGCGAGTCCGACCAGCGTGACGCGACGAATGAAAGCCCCGGATCATCACGTCGGTTTCCTGACCAGCTCTAAAACGGGTGCAATAACGAGCTCGATCGCAGAAGGCGCCGTTTTGAAAGAGCTGCTACGAATACACGTTTCGTGACTAAGCCCCGAAATTTGCTACCTTCGATTGACAAAAGGGCGCTGATCACTACCAATGGTACTGCGGGGGCATCCGTCCAGTGTCAGACCGTAGATAACAAATATTGGTCGGAGGGCGTCGGTCGCGTAGATCTCCGGGACCGCTGTGGGAGAAGACCACCGTCGTCCGCAACGCCGCCGATTCCTGTGTGAGTGAACCATGCTTCGCAGACTCCCATTTCGAAGCCCAAATCTCGAACCCCAAAGAGCAGCAGGTGCAGCAGTCTGGCGGAGACTCCATACCATGGCGGGAAAGACTCATCACAAAGTCGTTGCACTTGAGACGTTCTTCTGTCCGGTCCCTGAATTAAAGTTGCCCTTGCCGCATACATACGAGATCCTTGAATATGCCAGAACGCTGCGGCAAGATCAACTCATGCAGCGTATTCGCGATGCAGATATCCTCATCATGACCACTATCAAGCTCTCGGCCGAGGTCTTGACCGCAGAAGTGTGCCCAAATCTAAAGATGATAGGGTAGGCAAATCATTCTATGCTGTTGGAGGTTCCGACTGTACTACAACTACAGAGACATCCCCTTTCGTCACTCTACATCCGTTCTCATCAGGAGAATACTGACCTCGAGTGTTGTCAAGTGTTGTGGCGTCCGGAACCGATTCAGTTGACCTGGCGGCCTGTAAGGCGCGGGGAATACACGTCGCCAATACTCCGCATTGCAATGCGACCGCTGTGTCGGAACATGCCATCGCTTCATACTTTGCAGCAAGACGGTCCATCACGCTATCCCACGCATTGGCGAGGGCTGGTGAATGGCCCAAGCGAGGGAGCCTCCAGAAGACACTCGACGGCCCAAATGATAAGCCTCCGATGACATGTAGAAGTGAGACCATGGGTATAATGGGCTACGGTGCAGTAGGGAAGAAGATAGAGAGCATGGCCAAAGCCTTGGGCATGAAGGTTCTCATCTCAGGGCGAAAGGGAGGACCAGCCTCTGAAGGCCGAACTGAGTTTGACACCGTCGTCCGCAAGTCCTCGGTCATAGTCCTGTGTCTGCCACGGTTGCCCGAAACGCTGAACCTGATAGCTGAAGCTGAGTTTGAGGTCATGCTGAACTACTCGATCTTGGTGAACGTCTCTCGTGGTGGCATCGTTGATGAGCGAGCGTTAGTGGCTGCTTTGAGGGCAAAGCGAATCGCTGGTGCAGCTACGGATGTTTACTTTCAGGAGCCTGCGAGTCCCGAAAACAGCCTTCTGCTTGCATCTGATACAGCTGATTTGAATTTGGTGACAACACCACATGTCGCATGGTGCGCCGAAGATACGATATATAACTATAATGAGAGTCTGAAGGAGAATATCTCGAGCTGGCTGCAGGGAAAGCCAACCAATACTGTTGTCTGAGCTTGTGCAACCAAGCAAATACTCACTTCTTCTGGGATTTCAACCTGTGTGATGTTGGAACTTAAGACAGATAGACAGCGAAGCAGCTTCGATTTAGTTTAGCATATTGACCAACCGCTAGTCGACCTTTCGCTTCCGCGTCTCCGCCTCTCACAGCTTTCTACTCCGCAAGCCAGCAGAAGTTTCCCATGCGGCCCCTTGAATTGAAGTCTCGAGAGTGTCCACCTTTTTCAGTCCTAAGAGCCAGTCGTCTGTCTCGTCGTACAGTGTACTACTACTCGCTGCCTAAACTCTGCTTAGTGTACAAGTCAGTATGTTCGAAGATGGTAACTTACCCATGGGGATATATGTTACCATCCTTCTGACACGACCTACCCAACAAATATGTTACTCGTCAAGGTCAATGAGACGCACACTTGTATATGTACAGTGAGTCAGTATCGAAGGACGTCATGTGCTAGGGAGTCCCAAGCAGTTGCCCGCGCTTGTTCTTCCTCGTAACTGACAGATCGTGCCTGACAGAAACTAATGCCGCTGCCAAGTCTCGTCTGTTCAAACTGGGCTGCCATTCAGTTTGAACACGAGCCCAGACGATGTCACTGATACTAAGCCCAAGGTTATCATCAAATGTTAGTATCATTGGAACATCAAGGTTATCTGCCTACACTCGATCCATGCAATAGCAGAATATTGGAGACAACTCAAAGTATCATGACCCGTATGTGGTAAGGGCATGTTGACGTGGTGGCACAAGCAGGATAATAGGAAGACTAGCCTACCACAGTAGTCATAACTTCAATATTAGCCTGATCACTGTCGTTTATCCCGTTTGGATGATCACAAGAAAAACTGGATCAATCTGCATCCTCCCGCACTTATCTTCGCATCGATCACGGAACATTGAAATTATGCCAGGGGAGGAAAACTGTTCTTTTAATCGTACACTAGCATAGTAGCCTCCCTTTGCCGAATTAGTGAAGAACTAACTTTTGTGAATGTTCCTTCCTCTCCATGCAAGCAAAAACCCATGGGAAACCTATATTAAGGCCTCTCTTCGTCGTCCTTGACGATGTCGAACCCGCTGGCATCAACGGGATTCTCAGGCGGAAAGTCATCTAGCTGGCCTCTCGGACCATTAAAGACGCGGGAATATTCGCTCTAGTAACCGTTTCCCCCTTGGTAGTTATTCCCCCAACCCTGTTGGCGGCCACCACCATAGTTTCCAAAGCCTTGGTTGCTACCGTAGTTTCCGTAACCGCCGCCGTACGGGTTGTTGCCGTGTTGGCCTTGGCCACCGGCGCCACCCAGACCGTAGCCGCTGCCGCCACTTTGATTACCGTGCAGACCCTGGCTCTGGAGGTGGCTGGGATAGCCGCCATAGCTTCCCATTCCTTGTGCGCCAGACTGAGGGGGCGGAAGACCAGTTTGGCCAGGAGTGTTATTGGTGGCAGATCCAGGACGAGCAGCTGCGCCGATCGAGGGGCTTGGACCACCGGTTGCTTTCGTCTCACCGTAGGGCTTCAGGTCATCGTTGGCGGATCCGGACTGCGCACTTGGGCCGTTGAAGCCTTGACCTGCTTGAGATTGGTACGATGATCCAGCACGATTGAAGGCGTCGTGTGCACCACCGAATCCGCTATTGCCAATGTTCTGTGCGCCAGACTGAGCTGAGCCAGCACGACCATAATTATCGATGCTGGAACCCAAACCACTGTCGCGACCTCCAGCCGCGGATTGTCCGAAACCGCTAGTGGCGGGAGAGGAGCTGTGGTCATAAGGCGACTGATGAGACATTCCACCATACTGGTGAGGCTGTCCGTAGACGCCGCCCTTACCGTACGGGCCTCCGCCATATCCATATCCGCCTTGACCGTAGCCACCATATCCCGAGGCCATATACTGTGAGTAGAAGGGGCTGTTGTTGTAGGGGTGTCCATAGGGGTAGTTGTTAGCAGGAGGTTGCTGCTGATGCAGGTTAGACTGCTGTCCAGAGGTCTGACCAGACTGCTGCTGCTGTTGCTGGCTCTGAGCACTAGTAGGGTTAGGGGTATTGTGTCCACTGTTGTGGGCATCGGCTGCCGCAGTAGCTCCGTAGCGGGACTGCTGCTGAGCAGCGCTTTGGGGGTATTGGCTCAGATTGTCGTTGTTCTGAGAAGCGTTGTATCCACCAAATGGTCGCTGATGGGTGTTGGGCCCTTCGCTTTGGGCTTGGCCGCCTTGGTGCTGACCGTAACCGCCCTGGCCGTAGTAGTTGTTACCGTAGCGGCCTCCACTGTGCTGATCGGCAGTATAGTACGAAGAATAATCGCTCGGAGCAGAGCTGAATGCACCGGCACTTGGCTGGCTGCCGGGCGCTTGTGTGGTGGGAGCGGGGAAGCTGTCGAAGCCGGCAGCGGACGAGGTAGCGGGCTGTTGGCTAAAGGTATCGTACGGCTTGGGGGGGTATTGGTCCTGTGCGTTAGTCTGACCGAATCGGCCACCAAACTGCTGAGTGCTCGGCGGCGCTAGGTCAAGGTTAGTATGGGCGGGATAAGCAACAGCTTGAGGGTATTGCGACATACGCTGTGCAGCAGTAGTAGCAGACGGGCCGGTAGGAGGTGCTACGGGAGCTGCTGAAGAAGTGTTAGTGCGAGTGTTGCGCTTAGGGTGAAGGGTGAAGGGAGTTCTACCAGCGGCAGTGGATGGTTGCGGCAGAGCAGTGACAGGCTTCTGAGAAGTAGCGGCAGGGAAGGCCTCAGGTATGGAGGATGGCTGGGCGACGGGAGGAAGAGATGCTCTCGGCTGGATGGGAGAGTCAGAGGGAGGCTGGGCTCTAGTCTCAGCCTCTTCACGGTCTCCGTCGATGTCGTCGTCAGTGCCATTCAGGCTAAAAGCACCGAATTGCACAGCGGCACGATCGACCTCGCGGTTGCCAGGCAAGCGCACAGCCTCCTCTTGCTCGAGAACACGTCGCTGGTAGCTAGGCATGCGAATGGGTCTCTCTGTAGCCTTGAGCGCAGTCGCAGCAAATCCACTGCTGACAGGACGGCTAGACTGGTGCTGAGCCTGAGCGGCAGAGATGGGGGTTGCAGTTGCGTTCGGTTGAGCAGCTCGAGGATCCCATGAGTCGGCAGCAGTGCTCGCAGCAGTAGCCGTGGCGGGTGGGTTCGACTCGTCGGGAAGTTGCTCGAGGTGCTCCTTCGTGAGATCGTCCTCAGATGGAGGCAATGCGACTTCGGGCTCGACAATCTTTGGAGGCTCAACCTCAGCAGGAGCCGACGCAGGCTCTTCAATCGGCTCCTCGGGGGTCTCTTCGACTTGAGACTCAGGTTCGATAGCTGCAGGTTCGACTGGGGGCAACGACTCTAGTGCCTCAGCAGACTGAGGAACGGGAGACTCTTGGGGTTTCTTGGCGGGCTTTGGCTTTTCGCTAGCCTTTCGAGCCATGGCAGCCCAGCTCAAGGGTTTATTGGGCGCAGCAGTCTCGGTAGTGGGAGGGGCAGGTTCAGTCGTAGTGGTCGCAGCAGGAGTTGGAATATCGGTAGCAGTGCTGGTATCTGTGGTGCCCCAGCCAGTGGTGCCCCATTCGTTCGCGGTCGTATCATCATTAGTAGACGTCGTGTTGCCCCAGCCAGAAGCTTCCTCAGTCGGGACGGAAATGGGTTGGTTCTCCTTGGATCGATGACCGTTCGTGTGCGTTACAGCTCTGCCTCGGCCACCGCGAGCACGATCACTGCCGCGTGCACCACGGCCACCGCGTCCGCTCTCGGTGCGTCCGCCCCGAGTAGGTCTGCTGTTACCAGATGTTTCGGTCAAGCCAGTCGATGGAGCCGAGTCCTTAGCCTTCGGCTTGGTTGTCTTCTTGGGCTTAGAGACTTCGCCCCATTGCGAGATAGTGCCTGTGGGTGGAGGTGTGACATTAGCTTCATGCAAAGGTGACTAGAGGTGGACGCGACACAGGCGACCGCGAGAGGAATGGAGGGGGAGTGTTGCTAGACGCCTATGTTGGAAGCCCGAACATAACGTACCTTCGGAAATTCGTGTAGCAGTGACCTCTACGTCACCGTTGGTCTCTTGCAGAGCATAGAGAATGTCGGCATCAGACCAGTCCGGGAAGATGATCTTGAGGGTGTCGAGCTTGTCGCCATGCTGCTTTCTGAGCTGGCCGACGTCGCCATCATCATCGAAGGAGGCAGAAGTATCTGTAGTGGACGTCTTGTCACCGTTGGCGCGTCTACTGTTCCCAGATCGTCCGTCGCTTCGGCCACCAAAGCCAGCTCTACCTCCACGGCCACCACCTCTGCCACGAGAGGCCGAGGCCGGGGCCTGGGATCGAGACTGTACCTCGGACATTGCTGAGGGTTATGTGGTATGTGTGTTGCTGAATGAGAACCCCTTTGCGAATGTCGAAAGGGATGTGCCACTATTCAAACCGGCAATGGGTCAAATCAATGATGGATATGAACCAAAGTGAAATGAAGTCAAGGTGTAGTCGGGGAGAGGACGGAGGCGTCAAGCGTGGATTGATGGATTAGGTTTAGATGGTGAGTCGGATGATGGAGAAGTGAGAAGGTGAAAAGGATTGAGGCTGATGCAAGTATTTCCTTAGCTTCTAATGTACTATTACTGTCAGAAGGCGCGGGCGTGTCGAGGTCCCAACAGCCCAGCAAGATCTGCAGGTCAACGAATTAAGCAACTTTCCTCAAAATCGATGCGATTGTCTCATGACAATGGGCCGACACATACGCAGTGCTTCGGTGCAATGGGAGAATATCATCAAACCCAAATTCGTCACTGTTGCCCCAGCGCTCTCAAATGCTCAAAATTTAGTAACTAAACCGATGGCCCGAGACCCTGGCAACTCTGCTGGTTGCCATTCATGCCGCAAGAGGTAGTGGATACTTTGTCAACAATGGCATGCAAGTGCCTGGAAATAGCTACGAGAATCAGAATCTACTCAATGTCTACGTAAACATTCAAACTTGTATTGAACATATGCGAATTGGCCGGAGCCGACTTGTTATGGTGAATTACAAGCCTGTGTCTACCATGTTCACCGTGAACCTGGCGAGTCAGCAGCTTCATGGCACAGCTTCTGATTTTCCGGGGATGGTTGTCAGGGCGGCGTCATTTTTAGCTACCTAGGTACTTGTAGTTACTTTAAAGCACATGCATGCCCTTCAGGCACCAAGTCCACTATTTTCTACATCGGGCTTAAGCTATGCTCATCGGCACGGAACAATGTCATGAGACTTAGCTTCCCACTTTGGACCCACGTACTGTAGACTAAACGACGTCCATGGTCCGTCCCATCTATACTCACTCGAACCTCGAGAGGTGACATGCGCCATAGGCTCACTCTCAACCGTCCTGTCAACTACCGATCTGTATCGAGCCGGGATAATCTTCACTTCGACATATGACTCAGCCTGCTGAGCACATTGCCGAACCGTTTCCTATCTGATCCTTTCTGCTTCCTCCGTTCCCAATGCTTCACGGCTTGCCGTAATCATGGTCGCCCGAACGCCTCCTCTCGGGTCGCTCAAGAAAGGGTTCAAGAAGGGCATACTTCCTCAGATACATCATCCACTGCCCCTGAATCCCAGAGAATCCCAACAACTACTCAACTCGATCACTACCTCCTTCCGCAAGAATCTAGACAAGGAACATCCGTGGCAATCACCCGATGCTACCGAACCCACTACAAGGACCGCCCTCGGTCGGCCCTTTACACTAGCTAAGGATACCACTCATAAGCATCGCCCGACAGATCGCCATCTGGAGTCGATTCTCTCCAACCCTCTCTTCGTACAACCCAAGAATGTGTCTCAACCATCACCCACGACTCTCCAGCTACACAAGCGCCATGAGGTCTTCGACTCAGCCGTGTCCAAAGGCATGATGACGACGCGTCGCGCGGCAGGATATCTCGCTGCTGTAAGGCAAGATATCCAACTGTCCACTCTTGATCCTCAAACGGGCGTGGCCGCATCCGGCGCTGGGCTTCGGGTGCTCCAGTGGTTACGAGCCTCGGGTGCTGAGTCCTCCCTCGAATTCATCTCAGATCGCTCGCTTATGCAGAATCTGATGCCATTCGTGTTTGTCGAAGGCCTAGACGAAGTTGCATGGACATGGCTATCTCGGCTTGGCTCCCAGCTAAGCACGTTACCCAAAGATGCCCAGGCGCAGCATTCTTTGGTCTGTCTACTCCAGAGCATCTTGCAAGCGCAAGCGTTTATGAGTGAGTCCACCGGTTCTCTGGATAGTGGTTATGCCACGTTTCTTCGTGCCAACCGGACTCTACCATCCGAGGACCCAGCAGCATTAGGGGGACTGAAGCGATATTGGGCAACCCTTTCCTGGGCATCGACAGTAAACGCATTTCTACACCCGAAACCTTCCGCACCTCTATATGAGATGTTTGTCGACGTCGGCCGGCCTTGGAAGAAGGACCTAGACATTGCTCACCTGGAACTGCACCATCCAACAAACCCTAATCACTCTCCAGCAGTCAAGTATCTTCATGATGACCGCACACTAGCATCGGCGTCTGCAATTCCGCAGCAGCGGAGGGGTTTGTCAGACAAGTACTCGCAGAGGATGGTCAGTTTCGGTGCAGATACCGTCGACAGACTGAAGGAGATTGGCGAAGATAAGGAGGCATCGTGGGTATCCGAGTTTATGTCGAGGACATTTTTCGCCTGGAACCTCCGGAATATGCGTGGCGACACAGTCGATGCAAGTACCGTACCTCGCTAAAGTAATTCATTTTCCTGCGTATTCAAATTCTATTTAGCTACGGATGGGACAATCACTTGGCGCATATCAGGTTGCGGAGCATGGAGGATACCAGTGTTCGATGGAGTTCTGGCGTTAGACACCTAGGTGTGTTCTCGAGGCGCAGCTGTTGGTGTACATATCTCAAAGTAGTTGGTCGTGTAACGTAAGGCGGTCACCACACGTTTGGAATTATAAGCAAAGTGTGCTATTGGGCTGTATCTGTTATCTAAAGCTACATCCAAATGGACGATGCGCAACTTGCTTCCTCGAGTCGAGTCTCCAGTATAGCAGCCTACGGTAGCCAGTCAGCCTACAGCGTGTTGAAACTAACAACACTGCCGCAGTCGTCGCCAACGGGTTCAATCAAACTCGAAGTCATGAATTAAGTCAACTTACAGGTGCATAGTTTCGACAGTCAACGTGAAGTAATAGTGGTCACGTAACGGGATGCGTCTGCATATGTTGACTATCATCGACTATTTATCTTGATTGTCCAACACCACCACAGGACGGGTTCACTTCCTACTGTCTTTTTTCCACACTATAATTTGAGATTACACACTGAAGCTTGTGTGAGCTGATATCAATGTGACTTCAACCCATCAACAGAAGAGGCTATCCATCCAGAGGCTGTCAGCCGTACCACACCTTAGCTATTCCCCTCCAAGTATCAAGCGAGCATCTTCCTCACATCCTCAGCCAAGCTGGAGCCTGTAACGAAAAAAAGAATAGTGAAGAATTCATACCGCCAACTAAGTGCAATGTCGGCGGCACCCCTCGGAAAATGTAAGGGCGACTCAAAGGCAGTCAACTGGCGGTAGTGTAAGGCACAGTTGTAGACACATCCTTGAAGGGCAAGAATCTAAGGTCTGGTCAGCAGTACAACCAACAGTTCAATTTCTCGTGAGCGTAGCCGTAGACGACGACGCCAGATACATGATTCCAGATCCTGACTTTCTGCACACGGGACGGCTGACAGCCTTACCGCCCAACATTCTCCCGCGGGAGGTGTACCTGGTCTTACCGCAAGCGTCGTGCTTACTAGCCTGAGATCTGAGGAGGGAGTACATAGCTTGAGAGAGAGATAAATGACTAGAAACAGAAGGGTAGAGGAAACGATAAATCCCGGATCGCTGCTTTCTGCACATGGACGGCTGACAGTCTTACCGCCCAGTATTCAGCCGCAGCTGGTACATATGGTCTTACCGCAAGCGTCGTGCCTACTAGCCTGAGATCTGAGGTGGGAAACATGGCTTGGAGGGCAGGAAGGAATGTGAGAAGGTGAAAAACTGGGAAACAAACAAATTGGAAAACAAAGTGGAATGACTTCAGATTGGTTAGTAGACAGAAGCAGATTAATGCAATAAATCAAAGGCGAGGTGCGGTAAATTAAACGAAAGCATAATCAAGCAGGTTGATGAACAGAAAGGTAGATTGAGCTGGAGGTGTTGGTGTGGTGGGAAGAAGGGAAGATAAGAATCAGTCCGGGGAGGTGGATGGTATTTATAATAAAGACAATCGGATGCTTCGTAACTTGCTGATTTGGAATGTTAATCGAAGGCTGATTTCGAAGGCAGTTATTTGATTGTTCGTTTGAAGGAGAAAGGAAGAGAAGAATCAGGCCGGTGAGGTGGTACGTATTTATAATAAGACAGTCGAATGCTTCTTAAGTTGCTGATTTCATATGTGGACCATAGGGAGGCTGATTGTGAAGACAATTGTTTGGTTTTTTGTATGAAGGAGATTACATGCTGGGTGATGTCGATGTGAAATCAGGAAGGACGATGATACGGGGGTGAGTGGTTTTATAGAAGAAAAGTGGGACCATTGCTATATGGTTCTTGGTCGTCGTGAAGGCTAAGGCTGGGAGGGCAACATGATTTGCGGGAACCAAAATCAACCTAGACATTGCCATAATCAGAACTATGCTCCCTATCTTCAGTCCACTCCATTAAGCAAGATCCGAGCACCGGAGTAAACGATAGTTAATTATCAGAATCGAACACTTGAAACGGCCCTAGCCCAGCCATGTCCAGAACAACAACGGTGTCAAAAAGAACACAAGAGCTTATCCGCAGCCAACCAGGCATCTCTGTGTTAGTCACGGGCAATATTGATAGTGGTGATCTTGTATATTTACTATAATTGTATCCACTCGGATTCCGCTCACTGCTGCGTCAACTGCACGATCGTAATTCCGTGACTAGCACCATTCGACTGCCGGAAGCCAGCACCATTTGGATCTCTCGCGCCTTCTGCATTGTTTTGACCTGAAGAACTATCTGTCCATACTCTATCAAATGCTGGTGCGAGGAGTCTATCAGTTGAAGCGGGTGGCCTTTCTTACATGCTTTTCCCATTTATCCGCATACGAGGGGAGTACCTAGAGCACATCCTAGTTTTCGCGATAAAAGCGTTCTTGAGAGCAACATCCAAACGCGACTTAAGTTTTTGGCCCAGACAGAAGTCCGGATAGCATTCAGGACAGATGTTGCAATCACCGTAACCGAACCAGCGACGATTCTCGACCAGTTCTGATCGGGGACGCTGTGGGATGTTCGCCCACTTTCGTATATAATTCGAGAAGTAAGCTCATACCAACCTGGCCTGGTGATGGCGGAAAGTAGGATTAACTCTCTGTTTCGGCTTATTTTATTGCCCGTGAGAGCTGTTGATTGAAGTACATGCAGACGTGGAATATGGCGTTAGAGACTGGAGATAATACAGCGTCGACTACGAGAAGAATACGGGGATCTCCAGCCGAGAACGCAGACTTTCGACGCTTCTTCAGCCGTATTGGGTCCAGAGCAACGTTCAGCGGCCTGTTGGCGATCAGAACAAAGTAGAAAAGGGAGGTGATACCTCACTAACATGGACTGCATATCTTTACTATGGCAATCGACTGCGTTTGTGGAAGGGGGGGGGGGGGGGGGGGGGGGGGGGGGGGGGGGGCTAGAGAAGGAAACAGTTAAGCTTCCATGGGACAATCATAAGCGGGATGGTCACTAAGATGTATCGAATATGATGACTTTTCTTGTTGGAGATCCCAAATTGTGTAAGAAATGCTTACTGTCATCCTAAGGCGTCTTCAGACTGGTGATACCGTTTATTCTTCGTCCTCCATCGTGGCGTGGCTTGCATAAGGCGGTACTTCTGGCTGTCAAACATTAGTCGCACAGATTACCGAGATTCATTCTCAGGTACATATCCGTAAACTTTACTTACGGATTGATCTCAAAGACCAAATGCGATGTGGTCTTCGCATTCATGTAAGCCCTGAGTACGGTCCGAAAAAGAATGTCTACAGTGTATCTAGATCGGGAATGATAGTGATGCCATCTCTAGTTTTCTCTTGACTTGCGTGACCATTTGCAAAACTTTGGTTCGGATGCACGTAGCATCTGCACTGCTGCCTGGCCGCATACCGTCCATGCTTTCCGTGATGCTTCTCGATAAAGTCAGTGTATTTCATAGACCCAGCGCTATCGACCTTCGTATCAGCCCATGTACTTGAGTTGCCCAGTCCGCAAGATTATTAACAAAGACTCGGTGTGTCGGGTCAACTGCTGCATATTTACGGCCTTGGTTCCGAATGAACATGCAGTACCGAGTGACCGAACCAAACTCTTGATAAAACTCCCAGATCATGACCTGAAGTTCGCGAGGGAGCTTGGAAAAGTAGTAAAATTCTGTTGTTGCTGCCATCTTCATAGTGTGGTTTCCTCTGGTACGATGACAGGGTATTAGCTGGGATTTAGCAGAAGATCTTCATGATTACATAGGCCATTTTTATTAGATATGCCTAGTATTGGTCTGCCGAAATCCTCTGCGGGCTTCTGTGAATGCTACAGCTTGATGAATGTGGCAACTTAGGCAACTCTAATCTGTTCGAGCTCAGAGACAGAAGCTGTTGGCCCTTTCGAGAAAGTCTCATCGTAGCCTTCCTCCAGATACTGTTGACAGCTTCACTTGCTTAAACAAGGTCTCTATCTCTCAAGCCTGTTTCTGATCATTTCGAGATAAAGGACTTTTATTCGCGCAAAGCCTTAGCTTCCTCTTCCCCTTATCAACAAGAATCATTTGCAACTTCGATAGGTAAGATGCTACCAAAGACAACGTACTTAAGTATGAGGATGTGGGTATCATTATTACCTATTCGTCTCTCGTACATATATTCGTATGTAAATACACTTATTTGACTACCAATCATTATCCGTCTCAGTATGTACCGGCCGCAACACGGCGCCTTATTCTTTTTCTGCATTAACCACCCTTAACGCGCGCCTTGGTCCCATCACAACACTGAAGAAGTTCGGCTCTCTTCCATCCAATAAACCGTCCGTCGAGTTTCCACTCGCCGTACTCCTGGTTGCGCTGCTCTTGTTTCTGTTTACTCCAGCACCACTCGCAGGGCTTTCGAACCAACCCCAAGGACTGCGGTCTTCACTAGGCCGCGGCCTGGTACCCGAACCAGAGCCGGTGCCCGTGCCAGAACCTGGCGAAGGCTCGTCACTAGTAGACATCCACTTTGGTTCAGTACGCTGGCCAACCCAACCGAACTGCTCACCATCGTCGGCACTGGAGCTGCCGCGCCGGTGCTTGCGCAGCTTCTCGCGTATGCCAACGCCAGCAGCGGTATCACCACCTTCGACTCCACTATATTCGTTTGCGACCAGCATGTGTTTCTTATATGCTTCAACTTGACGCCTGTACAGCCACGTACAGAATCCAAGATAACAGGCCAGTAGCCCGAAGAGCCCGGCGATGACACCAGCTGCAATAAGGCCCCCGTTTGGCCCGGATGAACCCGAGCCGCCAGAGGCGCTTCCCGCGGTACCTGTTGGCGACCAGTTCGTGATTGTAGCAGTGCTGCCCGACTGTGTGATCGTAAATACAGGGGCTTGGCCTGTCGCAAAAGGGCCTCCGGTGGCAGGACCCGAGGCTGGCGTTGTGGCTGTGGCGCCGCCTTCCGAACTTCCTCCTATGACGGATTGCACAGTGTCGGGGACAAGATAACCATAGCTACCAGCGAGGACACTGTTCCCGGGATCCAGATCTGCTGCATGGTCCCCTGCCGTGAACGAGTCCTTCCATTCCAGAGCAGATGCGTCGAAGTTGTAGACACCATGGCCGTCACAATCTGTCGACTGTCCAATATAACCACCGACGACAACAATCTGGCCATCGCGTGCGTGACACGTGTGTCCAGCTCTAGCAGGCGGTACGCCATCAGAGCCAATAGTAGCATTAATCCAAGTAAAAGACGGAACCGTCAATATCCACATGTCGGTGTACTGGGTCTGACCAGCGACTGGTAAGAGATTCTGTCCACCATACATGTAAATGTTGAAGGAACTCGCATCCGGAGCGGAGAAAATCACGGCACATGGGTTGACTCGGACTGTGGGTGCAGTTCCCGACGTCTGCTGATGGTACCAAGTACTGGTTTCGATATCATAAACATCGATTGTTGCCATGCTAGCAAACTCATCTTGGGTGTCGTTGTTTTCGGTGCTTCCACCGCCGAGACCTAGAAGAATTCCACTGGGCCCCCAGCCGGGAACAAAAACAAGGGCACCGTCAGCCCGCTCTGTGAAACCAGACGAATCTTGGATGCCCCCCTCGGTAATGTTACGGTAGACACCTCCTTCGGCCGCCCCGGAAGCATGTAGAGAGTCTACACCATCATTGGCATACCCCGGATGAGTAAACTCGAGCAGACTCTTCAAGTAAAGACGGGCGGTCAGAGCGGACCAGCCAGT
This sequence comes from Xylariales sp. AK1849, assembly GCA_022432505.1. Lineage (NCBI taxonomy): Eukaryota > Fungi > Ascomycota > Sordariomycetes > Xylariales > Xylariales sp. AK1849. The sequence continues at coordinate 322,330 of JAJKKH010000008.1, forward strand.
AGTAGTGGCGACGTCTAGATGACCACCAAAATACCAGCTTCGTCCCAGTTCCGGCACAGACACACCTGCGCCTTCTGCAGCCCGTTGGACGGAGACACCTGCTGCTACCGAGAAGTTGCCTGCGGATGTCTGAGGGTCTGAGTACTCGGTCCACGATGATGAGGAAATACTGTATTTCCACGTAGATACAGAATCGGGGGTAACGCGAGGGTTGTCTTGAAACTCGCCGCCGTACAAGTAAAGATTGTTGTAATCGTTCCACAGATACCCCAACGCGACAGCAGGAGGACCACTAGGCTGCGGAAGGCCGCTCAGAGACGGTGAGCTAATCGACCAGGACTTCGTGAGATCCAATGTCAAAAAATTGTTGTCTGGGGAGCTGTTAGTAGACCATTGGGGTTTCAAAGGTATATGGCCCAACTTACTCCATGTATTGGTATCCTGGGTGGTAGTAGTTATGGCTTCGCCACCGTAAATGTAGACAGTGCCATTGAGTATGGCAGCTAAGACGATTAGCTGGGTCGAGTTAGGATCGCAGGCTTCACTTACACTGGTGAGCCCATCTTCTGCACACGTCCACTGGACTATCTGCACGATCCTCAAGAACAACATCGGGTGCTCTTCTGATCACGCCTGCATCCGCGCCGCTAATATCGACCTTCTTACGACCATTGTTATATCTGATAGCGGGAAGAACGATTGCAATAAGCAGGGCGATCAGTGTGAACCGGTGCATCGCCGACATGGTGGAAGGTAGCGCACCCGCAGGTGATTTAATTCTCGGTCGTCTTGCCGAAGCCAATCTAGATAACCACCTCGTTTTCTTCTTTGATCCGTCCCTATCTTCTCCCCGTCCTCCTTCGATTGGAGAGGTTGGTTCGGAGGCCAGGCCAGTGATCTCGCCGAATTCCTTCTCGTCTGAGCTCTCGGAACGCTTGTGTTGATCTTTCTGTTGATCTTCGCGCTCGTCCTCCCCCAATCCTAGCTCCCTGAATATCGACTTTCGACCCTTTTGAATACTGCTCACCATGGAGAATGATGGCAATACAGAGCTCTCCCGTAGGCGATCCGAAGTGAGCTTCGAGTCGAACTTAGGCCGGGTAGACGTGTTTTGCGAGCTATCGGAATCGAAGCTGCTGTCGGTAGCTTTGCTAAATGTCATTTTCGGGCGAACAACTTAATATTTAGGCATTCTTAGCCGTGTCGATGAGTGATGCCATTGCACGGTGCCACACACACCGGGTTACCAGAAAGTGGGGAGGATACGACAGAACGCCGTCCACGTTGAATGAGGTCACTGGCCTGCATTTAAAGTCGACAATCGGGCAGACCCTGAGGCAAATGCCGGTAACGTTCAAGGTAAGTAACGCGGGGATTCAAGACCCCTGCACCACGGGTCCCCTTGTTCACATTCTGCTCGCCTGCAATTCATACGCGCGAGTCTCGAAGTAGGCCGGCACCAGGAAGTGGCTGTTGGCTACTCTAGCGGACTCAATCAAATGCGACCGCCAAGCCATTTTCGCGATGAAGACCCCGGCTCACTACATCATGGGCGAAGTTGGTCCGCCACACTTGCATCAATCGGAGGGTATCCTGGAGTTTCATAGCCAAACAAACGGAGACAGGAAAACTGGAAATGCGGTTCGCTGGTACGCTGACAGCTCATTTCCTCTTCGAACCAGGGCCCGAAGATGGAGTGGTCTTGATTGGGCTGGACTCGACCAGGGTCGGTCGAAAATGACGACGTTCGAAAGTCGTTGGAGGGATTGGAGTGAATGCTCCTAACAGCCTTGGTGCGATTCGCCGTTGGAATTCAATGCGTGCTGGAAACAAGGAAATGAGAACCAAACTTCTGACAACCTCCCTGCCGTTGTTTTTTGCGCGGTTTCAGAAGGGATTGTGGTCGTTGACTACCTTAGGTAACTTTCCCGATTTAGTATTGATATCGTGGTGTTCCCGCGGAATCTGCTTCAGAGTGCTTCTATTACCGCCCATGATCCCTAGCGTAGGTATTGACCAATTTCACCACAGCTCCAACACATCGTATCAATTGACTCAGCGCGTACCGAGTGATACGCATGAGAGATTCAGCGGCCGCGACGGCTTCATCTGACCCTGACGGCTTCATCTGGCCCTCACTCGTGTTGCAGCTTACCTAAGTAGGTAGGTATTTACTTAATAAACTTACGGGGATGGCGCTCCCGAAGCACCGCCACGCACCGCCACATGTACGCCAATACGGGCAGACAGATAATTATGGCTTAACTTCCCCGTGCATGCATTCAGGGGCGAATTTGATAGTTACTACGTCGAGCGAGCAGTCGGATTTCGGGTTCAACGCGACACACATCTGCATTTGAAAAGGATGCCTGTGTCAAATAACTATTGGAGTATGGTACTGCAATGGCATCGCATGGTGTTACTCACCCGGTGTTGAAGGCTCCCTAATGATAGTACAGCACTGTCCAATTTGGTAGTCACCAAGGGATCATTGTGATACGCCAAAGCTTATGTTATGGTCATGTTTGGTTCATATATTTTCCACGTAGAATCATCTACGATTGGATCATCACTAAGGCGACGCTGAATTATTCCAGAGCCGACCTGTTCTTAAATTCGATCTTCTGCAGAGCGCTTACCATACTTTGCAGTCGAAGGCTGAAGGAGCTGGATCAACAGAGTCGTTCAATCAGCTGTTTGATAGTTTGATATGCCCGGAGCCTCGCACCTGGCACGGGTCATACCCCTGGACATGTTTCTCCTGTGAGATCACATCCAAGTCGAATTTATAACACTCTCAAGTAACCACTTACTTCTCATGATTTTTCACTTTCCTTGAACAAGTACGCCCAAAACAACGACTCTAACGTCCTTGACATCCATTAGTGAAGTCTGCCCAGCTCCGAACCGGAACATGCTTCTGTTCTACAAGGTCTCAGCCAATCTGGCTCTGGCGGGTGCAGCTCTAGCGTGGGAAGGGGGATTCGTTGTACCTGTCCCCAAGCACTTTCCGAGTCTTAGCCCAGGAGCTATAACGTCGTATGGAACATTCAGCACAAGTTGCACCACGATTATAGTCAACACTACATACACCAAGCCGGTTTCAGCTCGTCAGACAGCAGGATCAGGTTCGACAGATGCTAACGTAGCTCTTGGCATTGCCACTGTGGCAGTCCCCATGATGCTGCCTTGATTGACGGTAATGTCGATGGTATAGAACCACGAGGAAGCTCCCTTGACTAACTCACGCCTCGTCGGCAATTTCATTGTCAATCTTACATATGTGACACGTAGATCATCTAGAAAGAGGCTAATATACGCTAATTGCCATCATCCATACTCGTCATCTTTCTCTTCTTGATTCTTTGGTCTGATAGCTGGATCTCAATATACCAATCACAAGGTCTGACGTCCACGACGTCCAACATCGGTACTTCGATGTCACCGTCGGCCTTCAACGTATACAGTCCAAACAAAAAATAAGTGTTAAAAACAGCTTCACGGAACTTCTGATATGGCCATGCTACAGGTTGTATAGACAAGTGACAAGCCGTTTCTAAGTTTAGCACTAGTTATATATGGTTACATATAGATTAGATTTTCGGACGTGGAGAGGCAGTGTAGATACGTAGCTCGCAATAGAAATTTAGATACGCACAAAGGATATGAGCTTACTAGTAGTTACCTTCAAACTAGTTCCGCACTAAGTAGGTTGCCAAATCTAGAGGTCAGAAGCTTTCATTCTAGCAATATATGAAAGGTATTACACAAAGCACATAAACTCTATCCACGCAAGTTCATTATTGGGGTTTGATTCATGTACATGAACTTTTCGAGCTGCAAAGGATCGAGATACGAATCAGGAGGGGCCAAAGTGGGGGATCGTAATGGTTCGAAGCACCAATTCCCATATGATAGAACACTACCCGAACAAAAACTGTTTACTCGGACGCAGATGCCACGGTTCCTTTGTTGCCCACAGGCGCGATTCCTCCGCTATGTAGCCGCAACTACACAGTTGCTCATGGTGACACTTGCGAGAGCATATGGACCAATATGAAACTGGGACAGGCCGAGTTCTTCAGACTCGATCCATCACTCTCTATCCCGGGGTAAGACCACTGCGAACTAGATGCGAACCAAGTGGTCTGTGTCCAAGCTGGCAGCGATTCGCCAACCCCGTCGACGAGCCTTACCCAGCCACAGCCTCCGAGACCTGGACCAATCGCCCTGACCGTCATCCCGATAGAACCAAGACCCACCAAGACCGGCGCGGCGAACGCGTTGCAGTGGTTTCTAAAGACGTTCAGGACATCTACTAGGAGAGAATAAGTTTACCAGAGTATGAGAGACTTCATGGAGACTGCAATGTAACTTCGCACGGGAGGCTCGTATATTGTGCGGTTGCGCCGGCTTGATCTTGTCTTCAGAGTACTTTGGCTTATACTTCCTGTGATGAGATAATGACAAGAAAAAGGAATGCAAATTTCGCAAAAGACATTCGAAATTCAAAATACATTCTCTACCGTGACTTGGCCCCTAGCCGAATCAACACTAACCCCCTATAACCAAGGCTTAGTTCCATAGGTCACCAATCAGCCAACTAGAGCAAGACTGTAGCTAACAAAGAGAATTATGAATATCATATATATGTCACGATCCGGAAGATGGATCTCGGATGGCATATATGGAAATGTTGGCTTTTATTCACTCGAATAGTCTACAGAGTGAACGCAACACGTACAGCTGCCGTTGTAAGCTTTTACGGTTGACCAATCACACACGAAACCCCAACAGTATTCGTGGGTGTTTATGGGTATACTAGGACAGGGTCTTTCAAGTGCTTGCCTCTGTGGTTTTAACTTTCGTTCACTGCATCCCCCGAACTCTGCTCAGTGGATCGTTTGGTAAGTTGGCCATAAGCCGCTTAACGCAAACCACCGCTCCGTGACACTACCAGTTCATCTGGAATTACGATTCTGTAAGGCAAAGCACAAAAGAGTGGTGAGATTGCGTCTTACTTGTCGAGGAGCATGACAGCATGTCATGGGCGTTGGGATCCTGGATGAATGCGAACTTTGACCACAGAAAGAGCGAACGTTACGAAAAAGGAGTTTCACAATTACTTACTGTTCCTCGAGGTGAAATGGCACAAATATGCTTGCAATTTCCATAATTGCACGGCTTGGAGACTTGCTCGCCCCTTCGCCGCTTTGCCATCAAGAGGTTATAGATGAAGGCCTGCTTTCAACGTTCTTATTGTCTCTCTATTGATAGCATCAACACCAAAAACTAAGCAATCCGACAAGTGCGTTATTTACAGCTTCGCAACTTCTCGTGAAGGACGCTGTCTTTCTACCATTTGGGGGTAATAATGAGTCAGACACGATGTTCTGTTCCAGGGAACGGAATGTTAGCGGCACTGAATGAGAGGAATTTACAGGATCAGGAGCTGTCAGGAACGGAGAAGCAGTCGGATGCCAGAATTGGCCAGAGTCGTGGGGTCCTGAGCCGGGACTTGGACACTAACGGCATCCAAGAGATGCATGGTCACTGGCTACAAAGACTTCCACCAGAAATCATTATACAGATTTTCGCATGTCTGCCTGAATTGCAGTATATGGCTAGTTTTTGCACTGCCTACGAGATCACCCGTGCCATCTACACCAAAAATTCGGGAGTCATTATCAAGAGATATTTATTGCAGCGGTTCGGTGGGAAGACCTTGAAACTTTTGATGATGGCCTTCAAGTCCCGTGTTGCCCGCTCTTCCGATGAGGCATCACTCAAGGCATTCTTCAAAGAGTTCGTCTACCCCAAGCACGTACGAAGCAACCACTGGACTCTTGAAACGGCTCATGAGCTAGAACACCTTGTTGATCTTATCACGGCTCTTATTGTCAATGCACTAGCCTTTCGTTCCGCAATGGGAGGGAGACAGACCGGAGAAAGGCTTGTAACTGAATCGGAACATGCAAGAATAGTTCGAACATATTGCATGATGGACATAGCTGCGAACCTTTTCCACAGGCATCAAGGAAGGGTTCGCCTAAAGACAGCATTTCCTGAATGGAGTCGCACGTATTGGCGACTATTCTCGAAGATCGAAATCCTCAAGCTGCAGGCCGGATCCTATCTGCTGAAAGGGAATCACATGGAAAGTGAGTATCCTGTGTGTGTGTCTTTCTAGCCGTTGCTAATCAGCATGCACAGTTTTCAATGCGCATGGGTGTCCCTTGTGGGATGATTGGCACGGTACTGGTCCTGCAAAGAGACATGGGAACTATCTGTTTTCTCAGCTTACTGGCATCGATGATATGCATCGTATTTTGTTCCACTCCAACAGGGACCACAGTGAAGATGTTTGTCTTCTAACATTTTACTTGACCCACATCACAGACGGTCTGCATACGATTCCGACGCTGGTGGGGGAAGCACTGGCAGCTCATACCGAGCCAGTGCGCGCCGCATTACATAACGTGACATCTCCACATACTCTGAGTACTGCGCAATGGATGAAGCTTATGGGTATAGACGAAAGAAACCCGATTGGAATACACGGTCAATGTGGCAAGTGCTCCTTGCCACTTCCCATATCCTTACTCTGGGACAAAGGGTTTTTGATGAAGTGGATAGAGGGCCATCATTGCATGGAAGATTTGGATTCGAGTTCGGTTTATGACAGCGACTTGGAGTCTGATTATGAGCTTATTTGAGATAGACATGATTACCCTCCAACTAGTTCGCACTCTGACCTTGGGACACCACGGGTGGAAGGGATCAGAAGGGGCTCGTTATAGAAACCTGACCATAATGGGTTACACCCCGTCAAATCGAAACTTTGTGTCAAGATATCAAACCCTAGAGACGACCCTCTACACAAGCTTGGTCTGGGTCAAGCTAGTGGAACCTGAGCACAACTGCTACCAAGAATCTTTGGTCTCCCGTGAAAACCGGCGAAAACCGGCTAAGAAATCACGATAATGGACAAAGACCTATGGCATGTCACACGCATAATCTAAAAACTGTCTCGTTCAGATCTGTCCATGAACGAAGCACTAGTACGCCGGATTTCCGATATTATAGCTAGATATAGGATAGCAATGCCGTTGTTTACATTGATAGTCTTGTCTGTCTGCATGCGCCGCCGTACTGTGAAAGAAATTTGCAAAGAGCAACTATCTCCGGCCGTCCATCAAATCACCGCACCCTCCCCACTTCCATACGCCATGTCTAGAGCTCCTTCCCTACTTTTGAAGGACAAATTGCTCCTGACATGTCCTGTGGAAAGGTTTTACGTTCCGACTTGGCAACAGTTGGTCTCTCCTTTAGTAAACATAGGCATTAGTGAACATTGTATTCTGCCAATCTCGGTAGGTTGTCGCAAAGCCCGGGTACATGGCTATACCGGCGACAAGCTAGTAATCCCATTCGGGGCAACAGGGGCAACATTGGCACCAGTAGCAAAAGAAGCCCTCACTATCGAGTTAGTTAGAAGCGTCGTGGGAGTTGGAATATCCGATTTCACCTACCGCCAGCCGCCGCCCCGGATCGTCATACTTGCTGGTCTCGACCCGATTTGTTGCTCTACTGGCTCGAGGGGAATATCTGTCAATAGCATCGGCTTATGGCCTGCTGGCTGTGTATTGATGTCGGCGTTTGACATTTCGTTTTGGTTATCTTATGTCTTGAGGGATATGTTTGGGGTGGTCACCAAAGAGGTTATCGAGCAGCAGAGTCTGGGTAGAAGGCTTGATCGATGGTTAGTAGGGAAATTTGCTGTTTGGAAAGGAAAAGCATAGAGCCTTTATAGGCACCTTCACTGGAAGCTGTGATTCACATGGTGTGAAGATGTTACGCTTCCCTTGTCTGAAAGAAAGGTAACGGCTTCTCAAATCAGAAACTCTCAGGCGTATGCTTTGAGACCTGCAGGCAAGGCACGTGTGGCGTTGCTGTGATCGTTTAATTTTTGAAAAAGAAGAGAATAGTAAGCGTATATTAGTGATGCTGAAGTTGTTTCGGACTCTGGTTCTATGTGGTTCCTTGAGGAGCGGTGGACGTTTCACCACCTCATATCTCCACATCGGTCGAAATACAAGAAGTCTGATACTATTGTGGACTCGCAGGTAAATTGTGTTGTCAATTTATAGTACAACAGAGATGCCCTCTTTCGCTGTCCTTGTCCTAACTAAGTTCAAGAGACTGCTATTCCAACCCCGCGGTTATGATAGGCATAACACCCTATTGGCATATGGTCATCAAGCATTTCAATTGGCAGCCATCGCTTTAGCGTTGGTGAATATAAGGTCTGGCCTTTGTCTTGAAAGCTGTGACAAAATTTCGAATATATCTTAAGAACAACTACGGCGACATCGAGTGTCGTATCACTGAAAGGTGCCTGAACTTGGACATGGGTCAACACGACGAGGTCAGACGCTGTATAAGGGAGTTTCAAAGCAAGATATAAACTTCCCTGTGTAACAGACATGGTTTGTGGGCGTTCCCTTGTCCATGCTTTACCCCATCTACTGCCGGGCGATATCGAGTGCTTGCTGCGTGAAACGTCGTGACAGCTCTTTGTTTCCATTTACTGGTGAGCTCTCGCTGGTATTTGTGTTGTATTACTATCCGGACACTGAACGCTCACGTTAAGAGAAGTCATCTGACATGCCTTGCGTATGAAATACACCACCTGATAGTACAACATAATGCGATAGATGGTCTACTGCTTCATACTCTACGCACGGTCAACGCTCGAGCTGAATCTTTATCTTGGATGTGGCTGTCGAACCGATTCATTTTTCTATTAGCATGATAGCTATCCCGGTTTAGGGTCGTTACTCATACGACATGATTCACTCCCTTTCCAAGGGCTCGGTATCAGCTTCCACCTGCTGCGACCCAAGGCAGTCTGCATTATCACGATGCTGTTACAAAGGAAAATGCAAACGTACAAGTATTTGCCGTCTCTTCCTAGCTCCCGGTACAAAACGCTGCTTCGGCGGCAATGGTGCATATCCGGACACTACCTTCGACGCAATGCGGGAATAGGTTGAAAATGGAATCGCCTCATGTTCCCTAGTGGCCAAGAGAGTGGGATATTGCCCATTATTAAACGGATTCTTTGTCGGTATCGAAAGAAGTAGGTCTATGATGGCACTGGTAAATCGACGGTAGGCGAGGGCATTTCCTGTGTCTAGAAACCCGAAATGGACGGAGCGCAAAGGACTAGTTAACAGGAAGAGGGAAAGACTTGGCTAGGACGGCACTACTCAAGGAGACGTTTGGACTTGGTCTTCAATATTTCTTGAATTTCATCAAGAAAATCTTTGTAAGTTTCTATGCCTTCATCCACGAGTATTATACTGAGCAGGCAGAGTACAGGCTGCCTTGAGCTATAACAACGTTACTTTGACGCGATATTTCGAGCTTTGTCCTTGTATCAAGGAAGTCAGCATTGCTCAATATCGAAAATTGCCCTACGTCCTCGAGAGATCTGGCGATGATGATACCCGACGGCCGCAAGTTTCCGGCCTTACCAAGTACTTAAAGTAGTCATTAGTTACGTCACACTATGCTGTGCGGCTGAACTGTATGTGGTGGCGGTGCTTCGTGCAACAGTAGATGAGTCAAACGGGGAAGCACAATCACTTTTCGATAGTTTTTAGAGTCTCGCGAAGCTGCTGGTCTCCAACATTTGTATCAATCCAGTAGAAGCTGTTACTTTAGGCAGTCGGCCTCAGCAATGCGGAAGCAAAGCTCCGATTCGACCTCCACTCAGGCCGAAGCACCGTATCGGCAAATTCGAGCACTACACGACTCTGAAACAGTGACAGTGTACCAAGCATACAACACGGAGATAGCTAGGCGAGCTGTCATACACCAAAGACTCGATGCATCGCCATTGTTCAAGCAAAACCGTATGTCTTGGATAAGCCGAGCTGGTGCTGGATGATGTACCGCTCGGGATATTCGTACAAGGACAAGAACCAGGAACGCATACTAGCGCTACGAATGAAGCACGAAGATTTTCTCAGCTTACTTGAGAAAGGTGTGCTCGCCACTGAGCACCCAGAAGCTCAGAGATTGAGCAGCGATGGAGAAAATGCAGGTCAAAAGCTGGAGGGCTCGACCAACGTGCAAGCTGAACCCGGGCAGAAGACTGCGGATGTGAGGATACAATGGGATCCTGAGCGTTCACCTCGCATTGGACGACTAGATTACCGGAGCATACAGATTGGGATCCCGGGGCCTCTACAGAGATTGGGTAGAGAAGTGGATCGTCGGTATCGAGGACGTGACAATAAGGGCGAGACAATTGAAGCGCGTTTTGGAAGAACAGCCGGATGTCGCAGATGAGGAATTATTTGACAAGGGTTTGTTGCCGGAAGAGCGGGAGCTGTCACTCTCAGATGGGTTGCGCGCGATCCTTGAGATGGGTTGAGCAATCAAAGGCAGTGGCATAGATGTCGACCAAGAATACACTAAGTTTGGCAGATATGGCCAGTATCAGATCTCTATTCTCTTCCTTGCCCCTTGGTCTAAATCTTCGCCCCAAGCAGTATGATTCAAGTGGTTCTATGTCAAACTGGAGTAGAAATATCTCGTCCGTGCTTCTATGAAATTCAACGCCCTCTAGTCTATCAAGTGCCACCGTCTAGTCTATGCTCTTACCAATATAACCACCAACTTGTCCATATCTGTACAGCGCTCATAGCTTAGCACCACTCTTCCTCTGTTGGTAGTTTCTGTTCTCATCTCTCAGAGGTCCAGCCTCATGGCCGACCTGTCTCGGGTTCTGATCATTCGGCGTCTGGGCGGTGTCGTCCTTTTTCGGCGCGCTCTTGTAACCCTCCTCGACATTCTCCTCATTGACGACATTGCCGCCCGCGTCTCTACGTATCCCTAGCTCCAACAGCCTTGCGAAGACTTTTGAGAAGTGGTTGAAGAATAAGTCTTTATCCTCAGCATACTTCTCGACCCATGGCCGGAATGAAGGATCCGACAACAGTGCGATATCTGTCGGCAACATCATCAGCTCCTCTGGCTTCTCGCCTTCACCGAGCTCTTCCTCCTCATCAATATATACAAACTGCTCCATGCCATTCTCCAACCTCTTCTTTTTCCAGTCATGCACCAGGAGCAGCTTGAAGTACTGGTTCGAGAATCTGGTCGGATTGTTCACCCACTTGCCCTCAAACCCCGAGCGGTCGCTGTGGCACCGACCCAGGTTGTGCGCCCCCGAGAGCGCCACGATTTCTTGGTCGTTGAAGCTCATCCGGTAGAATATGTGTCTCAGGTGATCTGACCCTTGCGCTGCATCAGGTAGTCGACCTCGTGGCGGGACCTTGCTGTCTTCGGTGAAGTCTGTTCTTCCACCTTGCCACTGGATTTCAGGCCCACCCATCTCGCGGATAGCCACGATCGCTGCGAGGCACCAGAGATCTGCGTAGGTGATCCAAGGAAACTGCTTCTTCACCGGCTCCAAGAAGGCGCGAGCGTGGGCTAGACCGGCATTGGCCGGATCTCCTCCCTCCTCCTCGTACCGCATGCCTGCTCCATTCGATCCACCAGTGTTGGTCTCTGCGCAGTACGTGCCAGCCGAGTGCCATGCTAGGCGAACGAGAACTGGACCAGCTGAGCCGTCGTCATACTCAGGTTGGTGGAGCAGAGCGCGTACAGCCGCCTTCACCTGGTCGAGCTGCGAGGCTGACGGAGCCGTTGGGACGTTCTTCGCCATCATGCACGTTCCGAATTGCGCGCCGAGGAAAGGAACGAGGGTGTAAAGGAGAGGCTGGCAATGTATTCTTGTCTGGAAGGGAGATTACCGGGATGGCCAGAGACGTAAATGAGATCTCACACGTCACGAGCCTCGGCTACCGCCCTGGGTGGCGTTCAATCAAATTTTCGTCATTGGTTTCGGTCCGCTGCCTTATCGTCAGGTCGAAACAGATCCAATTTTATGAGCGGGTCTAATGAGCCGGACTCATGGCCCACGGCGAAAGACCCACCCCTGGTAGATAGATACTGGATCATAGAAGTATACGGGTTAAGAATCCGAGCTCTGTGGTTCACGCAACTTTGTCTGACTGTCGCATGCTGTTGTCGCTTTTTTCCTGTGCTCCTTACAAGATCCAAACCTTCTTGAATGCATCGCAGACGGTAGTTCAGGACTAACGGCAAGAGGCTATGGGTGTCCTCCTTAGGCTTGTCTCTTAACAGACTCATTGTTTGTGCTCATATCGTACTGGACTGCGCTCATGTAAACGAGTCTGCTTATTTGTTCCATACCAGAAACTTGGCTCCATTGTCTATATTCAATCATGTCTCACGATGCTCTTTCGCACCTTCCGAATCTCTCTTCATGCAACGAAGGCGATGAGTCCCTCGAAATTCCCTTCCACCTTTACTCATATCAAACTCCAACTCGTCGACAACCTTAAAGCCAAGTTTCTTGTAAAATCCTTCGCCATCAGGGGTAGACTCTAGCCAGGTGGATATGCCCTGAGTATCCGCGGCTCCCAAGAATGGCTCCATGAGAGCTCTAGCAGCACCTCGTCTTTGAAATCTTGGAGAGGTACACAATATTTCGAGGCCTGGCTAATCAGCTGCCGAAGGACGCTGGGAGTTAGGTATGTACTCACACAGCATGTTGTCTGCATCATGTCGATTTTGCGTCAATAGAACTTGCAGTAGAAAATCCTCGAAGGCCTCTCTGTTTCCGTCTTCGGGGGACTTGACTTTCTGTACTAATCTTCGTGTTTTCTCTTCTATGCTCAAGTTGTCATCGTCTGATGACCGAGACCCCGTGTCACCTGCACCATGTTCCACCACTTCCTCTGTCTTCTCTACCCCTTTCAAATTAAGACCCTCGCCTGGCCCCTTCATTCCCAGGGGTAAGATCCATCGAGCATACGCCACCAATTCTCCAGTCTCTCTCTCCTTGATAACTAACAAGCGTACATTTGGGTTTCGGAGTCTGAGATGCTGCCGCTCTGTTATCCACTCCTTTGCGGTTTTCTCGTCTGGCGAAAGCCAGTAGATGTTTCCAGGTGCCGGTGAAAACGCTTCCCAATGCAAGCTGCTTAAACTTTCACAGTCGCCTGGTGTGGCATAATGCATTGCCAAAGAAGGCGGCAGAGCCGTCGGACGGTTGAAAGGTAGACTCATATTGTGATCATCCAGCAGACTCGGGACTTCCATGGCTTAATGAGTACTATTTAGAGATAACAATCTTCGTTGTTGTGTGTGCGAAGGCGATTGCGACGATCTAATGCTGGATGACAGGCTTAGTAAGAATATATATAACGATACGTTAGGCATGTCTGGCTGGGATTTCACACAACGTAGTATGACTTGTGTATGAGTCAGGGAAGATTAGTCTACGCCGACGCTGACGAATGACAGGCATTTGATCCAATACCGCGCGGGCGGCGTACGCAAGAGGCAAGTCCGCATACCTGATCCTAGACGACACGGACTGACAACCGCGAGTGGGGAAAAGGTTAAGATGGCTCGTTGATAATACATGGCATCAATGTATAATTTCGTTTGACACCACAACGCAAGATGAAGCATTCAAAGTTTGAATTTCGTGATTAATCTAGTATGATAAATAATACAATTAGATTATACTGTTTATTGAAGTAGGTGATTGAAGGGAAGGATCGCAAATCCTGTTATTAGTACTTCAACATAAAACAGGGTCATTTTTAGTCGTAAACAGGTAAGAGCTGGCAACGTGACATGCGCAGCAAATTACGCACTGTAACTATATAGCGTTCGACAAATACCAGCCTGTCTTCTCCATTCGCATCGCACTCTAATCTGTGGCGGATGAACTATAACTACGAAAGGAGGCAATCGTGTACTGTAAACGACCCATACAATGAATACCAGTCTACTCAATGTATATGGTTTTTGAAGATTAATATCGTACCAAGAAGATCATTCTGGTCTACGAGCTAGAAACTACATTATCTTTCGATTTCTATGTATCACTCAGGCTTCACCTACACAATTTGACGCCGATTCCCCTTTCTTGTGGGAACAACTCCTTGCTAAGGGTCGGCTCGTTTCATTGATCCATTGCAAGGCTACAGGCATCAGTAGTTCTTTTTCAGTAACCTTATCCCTCAGTATACATATCTACAGCAGCCTTCATTCCGATCTTCCATATCTCTGTCTGCGTGTTGCAAAGGGGAGACTCCGTGATTATTTTCTGAACTTTTAGCCCATCGTATTCCGAGAGAAGGCGGTCGGTGCGGCTTTGGGAGTTGCGAACAGAGACGAGGAAGTGGCGTGAGGAAGTATTGCAAATGCTGAACCGGGTGCAGCAAACGGCGAGCCGAAAGGAGGCTGGGAGAGTTCAGTAGAAACTCAACGCAGTGTGTGTCCGGGAAGTAATTACCTTGTGATATAGCTGCTCTTTCTCAAGCTGCGATTTGATCTCGTCTCGCTCTATGGCAACCTTGTTGAGGAAGTCACGGTCCATTAAAGGCACCAGTCGGACGTAGACCCCGGGAGGAACGGTCTTGTTGAACTTGGTGACAATTCGGGCCTTGCAGTAGGCATCATCCCAGTCGATGAAGGCGCGCTGCAGCCACTTATGCGACTCCTCTTGGTTGGAAGGGGTGTCCCATCGAGGGGAGGCATTGTCAGTGCACCTCATACTTTCTTTCCTCACCCATGAGCCAATGACGTGGCTTTGACAATAGTCGCAGAGTCGACTAACTTTGGCAAGGATGCTGAGAGCCTTCAAAGGCGGATCGCCAGCCCTTGTCACCTCGATGGAGTCCTGACGTTGAGTAAGGTGGTGTCGGTAGATGAGATCTAAGTAGAGGGCAAAGGTCTCGGCATCGATGTTCTCCCATAGAAGCTGAATAGTACCCGTATCTCCACGTACTTCGCGCTCTCGCAGGTTCTGCTCGAAGTAAAGGGCATACTTGGTCAAAATAGCCTTATTCACTAGGTATTCCATTCCGGCTACCTCTAACTTGACCATGTCCTGAGAGATCCTGACGTGAGTTAGTGACAAGGACACCACGATGTGAATTACATAGGTATCTTACTTGAACAACGAGTATAGCTGCGGGCCTGATGAGAGACCCGTACCATCTGCAGCGACTGCTGCGTTCTCTGATTCCGTCATGTGGGATTTGGCGGGTTGATGTATCGAGGTTGCAGGATTTCTAGGTAGTCTTGAATATGCGGAAAGCGTTGGGCAAATGTATGGAATCATCAATGGACACGAAGCTTTGGGGCGAAAATTCATTTTCCGGGGCATTTGTCCTATTGTTCATGCCATTGTTTATTCCATCTTATCGACCTACGGACTAGCTATTTGTACCACTGGGCGGTTGTCCCCTCCGCCATGGGAGTTGTAGCCCTTGAACGTCCCATCCTGCTTTTCGAGGCTGCGAGATCCGTATTTGAGCACCTGGTAATCTCTTTGCTAATAATTTCTAAATCAGACATCAAATGGCTGCAGCCTGTCCGTTTTATGCCTCGAGTATCTGCCTTATATCTGAGGGATTCTCCGAATACCAATTCAAGCCTAAGGCTATCCTGACCAGATATGAACCCGAAACTCGTGAAGCTTTCTATCTAGACAACTCGTAGCGCGAATCCGACGTCGGGTTTTCCGTAGTACATCTTGGGAGGAAATTCAAGGATACTTAAGTATTCATACTGTAAGAGTTTACCCTTCCCTTGTATAAAGCTTGACTACTTTTAAGTCGACGTGGCCCGCCACTGGGTCGCATGGGCGTCAGCTCAGCTAGATTAGGTAGGATCGGTCAGAGACTTCTTGCTTGGATGTTGCACAGGATAACGTGCTAAGTCCAAGCACCTTGAGTACGAATCATATCTTTAATTCCTACATCATGGCGATTTGATGGCTGAAGGTGTAGTCGAAGAAGTGTTATCGACACAAGTCGGCCACGAATAGCGGCCGCCAAGCAATATTCTGCTTGAAGCCTTAGTAGCGTTAACCCACATATGCTTCTGAATCGCAATTATATATGCTCTTCTTTCTATGCACGGATCAACTGAATCAAGGATCGAGACTAGCTTCGTCAACTCCTTGATATTTTCATCGAATCATATACCTCACAGGGAACCTTATTCAACTCAATCATTGCGAGTACCTAGGAAGGGTTCCAGCGCACAGCCAACGTCCATAACCAAAAGCTAGTTCGACAGTACGTATCATCACCGCTTTTTGTTATCGTCGCATCCTAGGTACCGCTCAGGGCGGAAGAGTTGAGCATCTTCACGGAAGATAGCCTCAGATCGCAGCATGGCAGGATGGTTTCTACCGAAAGCCTTGTGAAGCAAGAGTCAGCAACACGTCTCAAGCTGTCTTGTGTCAAGTTAAGGGGCAAACCCCCCTTTCTAGAGTGGTTCCGTAACGGGGGAACAAAACATGATCTGTCCCTCCTACACCTTACGTCCCGAAAGAACACGAATAGCTCTGCACTTTCTTACGTGCCAGCTGGAATGACCATTCCATTGATTGTCACTCCGCCGGAGGGAATATTCTTGTAGAAACCATACGTTGTCAGCGCTCTCATGCGTAGTCCCTCCCAGATCACGGCCGGAACAGGAGCTGGTCAGCGACTGACGGTTCACGCCGAGCAGTGTGTGTTATGTTTAGTTGGAGATAGGGAAGCTTCTTGGGCTGTTCATTGCTAAGGGATACGCTACACCGCCAGATTCACGGCATCCTTGACTTCAGCTTCAAGCGCTGATATACCCGTGGGTAAGTCATGAGATAGACTTGAACCATGTATCATTAGCATTTGGCTCTATTCGGTTTCACAGTAGCTAGGAGAGCTCTTCTGAGGGTTGTATTCTAAGGTGTCCCACCAAGAAAGGACAATACAAACGCATTGTGAGACGGTTTGCTGTAGCCGTAGTTTGAGATCCAGCAGTCAAAAACGTCAATGTTTCCGCCTGAACTTCGCGCTCCGTCGTTCTGTGACACTAGAATGATGCCTGGGGGTCGGTCAGCGGAAATAATGGGACGCGCAACTGGTGTATGACAATGTCAAGGTGTACCATTACGTCCATTCGACTAGTATATCAATCTTCTCGAAGCGGTCGCGATGCTTCTTGTAGGCGATAATTGCGAGGAGCACATAGCAGGTATATTTCTAATCAAATCACACGGACTTTTCTACAAGAAGCCGCGGTACCATATGACTGACAGGCCCCTTTACTCTGAGTGGCGATGGACCAGGGCAGCTTCGTCTCAAGTATTGCAATTGAGCTCCTCGATAGTCACGGTTGGTTTCATCGACGAGTGTCGAGAAGAATATGATGATTTCACTCTACAGTGGCTTGGTCAATAATGGCATTTATCTGTACCACCATGTTCAAGCTTACTCATATTATTTCGGGCATGGAAAAAGACACTGCATTTGCTAGGAATATTCCATCCCACCAGTCTCGGAAACCAAGCCCAACTGATGTTAGCATTGCCGGTCCGATCTCCACTTGCAGAGCCGCTGCCAGCTGAAAGCCTCATTACATAATCTTCAACTAGCTGCAAACCCCTGTTCCAACTGTGGCCAGCGTGACAGCTTGCCAGTAGCTTCAATTTACGAACTCCTAGGTAACTAACGTAGCAGGCAGCATCACGCAGCTCTCGAAACTTCAGCCAGTCCGCCCCGACAGAACAATGCCATTGACATTCGTTTGCCTGCACTAGCACATCTCGAAAATGGAATCGCAACAGCCTAGTCCAGGCTCTCTGAGCTGGCGTCTTAGCTCGCACCCCATAACGCTGCTGATGTTTCTAGCGTTCCGTATCTGTAGGTCGTTCCCAGTGGTGCTGCTGTGTCTACGGCCTCTCTGCTGAGCAGACCTGGAGCTTCTGGCTAACTTTGCCTTTCCCGCACTATAGCCTCCCTCCTCGTCTACCTCTTCGGCATGCTCTTCACCGAGAACCTGGTCATGATCTTTATCATCACGATCCTGCTCCTCGCCGCCGACTTCTATTACCTGAAGAACATAGCGGGACGGCGCCTGGTTGGTTTGCGATGGTGGAACGAGGTCGACCCGGCGTCGGGCGACAGCCATTGGGTTTTCGAGAGTAGCGAGCCGGGGACCAAGACTATCAACCCAACCGATAGCAGGTTCTTCTGGCTAGCCATGTATTCACAGCCCGTGCTGTGGGTAGCGCTGGCTATACTGGCTCTGGTCAGGTTGAAGGCCACCTGGCTGCCGCTTGTCGGTAAGTGGTATCCGTTGCTGATGACAAGAAGTGAAGATGGGGAGATGCCGAACTGCTTGACGCGGCTCGGGAGCTGGGATTGGCTACAAATTGGAGCGACGCTGACAGATATCTAGCTATCGCTCTTTCTCTTACGGTCACAAACACGCTGGCTTTCTCGCGATGCGATAAGTTTAGCCAAGCTTCGAATATGGCGGGCAGTGCGTTTTACGGTGGGAACCTGGCTGGAACCATCGCGAGTAGCATGGCAGGTCGTCTATTTAGCTTGGGTCGATCGTAGAATAAGCAGTCCGCCCCGAAAGTGCGATCCCAATAGTCGGCAGACGGTTGATATAGGACTGAATCGTACAAGGGTCTGGGGCTGCAGTACTCTAGGCATTATGAGATCTGATACAACTGCATCTCACGGTCCTCGAGATTCTAGGCTAACGGTATTGGAGTTGGGGTTTTTGTAAGATATTCATGGAACGATATCCACGGAGAGCAGGTCGACCTTGTGCAATAACAAGCCAAATTGTGCGTAAAACGGTTTAACCTCCCTATTCTAGGTATATACTTATCTAGTATACTCGAGACCCCTATGGATATCATGCCCAATGCGTGCGCTTGCACGCTTACAAACGATCTTGGTTTCGTTCAAGAGAGAAAGAAACGTAACAGGAAGTAGGTATCCCCAGAACTCCAATTCAATATATAAAAAAGAGACTGCATCATCATCAAATCGACTCAGCCGCTTATGTGCACCTTGAGTGTCCGACCGTTACCATGGACAGACCTTTTCTTTCTATTGAGCACGACTACTCGTCCCAGTGGCACGGCTAGTTCTTCCCGCATCCTCAATCGCCGCATCTAGATGCCGCTCCTCCTCCTCCAAACGCCGGATCTCGTTCTCCGTCATGCCCTCCTCAATCAAGTGCGTATACCGCGTCGCGAGCGGCGGCGTCGGTGACCTTGTCCCGCCGCCCGGCAGACTCGTTTGGCTTGTCATTGGCCCGGTCCCCGTCCCTGGTGTGGGCGCCCGATCGCTGTATGGCGCATAGGACGAGCGCTCATCCTCATGTCCCTGAACGCTGCCTACGACCATGGAGCTCCGCTGATCGTGCAGGTTCGGATCGTGTAGTGCGCCCCGGTCTGCGGCGTATGCTGAGTGCGGCGAGTCCGTTACGCGCGGGTGTTCCTTGTCGCCCATCATCGGGGCTACGGCGCCGCCCGAGGCGTAGGACCCGTTGTGTTGTTGCAGGGCCGAGTGGTCATTGCGGCGACGGCGGAGGCAGAGGAACCAGGTAAGGGCGCCGATGATTGCGAGGCCGACAACACCACAGGCTACCGCTATTCCCGCTATCGCCCCGGTCGAAAGACCGGCTGCGCTGCTGGAACCACTAGTGCCCACGGTCACACCGCTAGTTGCTGATGGAGTCGAGGTTGCTGTCCCCGTCGCTGCAGCAGTAGAGCTGGCGGCGGTTTCGCTTGGAGTGGCTTGGTCACCGATCGACTCGCTCGACTCGGGCTTGTACGGCCTGAGGTCCTCCGTCTCGGAATTCGAGACCGTAGTGCTCAGAGTTTTATACGCCGCTTGGTCCGTGTCGGTCAGGTTAGTCACGGCAAATGGCGCGCTGTAGCTTTTGCCCACGGTCGTGCTGTTCTCCCAATCTAGCTCGAGGTACAGCATCTGATTGAATGACCCGGTGTTCACGTAGTCACTCGGGCTAGTGCCTATCTCAAGCGTCACGGAACCGCCGCTTGTTTCCGAATCGACTGTGGTCTTGTTAGTCCATGGAGGTTCTTCTCAATAAGAAAGGGGGAGGATAGGATGCGTACAGGGTAAATGAATCGTAGGCGTCGCCAAGCCCTGCCTCGCTGCCAGTCCAACGACTTGCTTCCCAACCACGGAGAATCCAGTGCCACCCGATCTCCTCTCATCCGACGCTCCCGTCGATGCAGGATATCCATCTCTGCTGCCATAGCCCACAGCCACATTGTCCAGTTGACGTCGTAGAAACGCCTGGCTCACTATAGCACTGCTGGTTGTTGTCCAAGATATTCTCTGGTCCCCCTTAGCCTCCATGAACAACCCCGGTAGACTCCATGCTTCGAACAATATTACGGTATTTGGCGACGTCGTCCCTCCCGTGCCTGATGTGTTGATTCCGCTGCTACTGTCTGCTCCTGCCAGCCTCACCGAGAGCAGACAGGAGGCTGCTAGCCAGATGGTCGAGGCATCGAGCCGCATGTTTCGTATCGTGAATGATCCGGGATTCGCCCAACCTCACGGTTTCCAGCAAATCCAAACTCCTTGCAGTAGGAATGAAATTTTTGTTTTACCCCTTTCAGCCCAATAGTCTCATCTCCCTGTTGGTGGGCGTACCCGCTCTCAACTTGTTGCCCAGAGCCTCGTTGGCGTATCTAAATCTCAATATCGATGTAGCCTTTCGTTCACGAGGTGACCTTTCACCGCGAAATCGATCATTTAGAAGTCCCAACAATCAATTCGACCTTTCGCCGCAATATCGCAACATGAGTAACAAAAGCCATGAAACGGTCAGAAAAGAACAGGAGAAAGTGAGGATTCTAGCAGCAGCACCAAGGTCCCGGGGGGGTACGGGAACCCTGGTGGTGCATCCTTCGTTGTGTTAGTTCAGCTGGAAGCGCGGCTTGATCTACAGCAAGCCACCGCTTCGATAGGTTATCCCAAGCAAGGCTGTGCCCCTCCGACCAATGACCAGAGGGCCCATGCTCGCACTCAATATTGTAAGTGCACTTTCTTACTATTGGGGGATTACACAGTAGAGGGTGGAGTCACGCTATTATTATACGTCTCATGGGGCCTATTCGTTATCGCAAAGAGCGCAGCGGGAGTAAGGTCGCATTCCGCTGGCTGGCTGCCCTGTTCCTGGAATGTATGATACGCGAAGATTGCAGCACGGGGTTCCGTGATCATGACACCAGGATGGCCGTCATATCCCATCTGCCGTTGGGTTGCTCGCTCGCTCGCTCGCTCATCGTCGTGCATGTGGCATATCCAAGAAATCTATCATCTACCAAAGTTACTGTCATCTTCAAGTCGAGTCGATCTGTACCCAAAGTAACATCCCATATTACTCTGCATGCTGCCATACGCCGAAGAAGCACCTAACCCAGCTATCCAGGGCGATGTTCGCGCAATGCTTCCTTTCCTGAACTTCCACCATGCCGAGATGTAAGACCTAGTCCAACAGCAGCATTTCAAGCCGTGCAGCTAAGCTAGGCTCCGTCTTCTCGAAAAGTGCAGCAGGGGGGCCTGCCGGGAAAGTGGAGCGGCAAAAGGCGGGCTGCGGAACGGCCTTAAAACCGCTTACCATAGTACCTATGCATATGTGATGGGGCCCAGAATGAGTGCCGAGTCCTCTGATTGGGTTGTACTGTGTATGAGCCCTACGCTTACCGGGGTCCTTCGAATCCTTCGGGTTGGATGTTGGGTTTCGCAAACTTTTTATGTACGAGCTCCCCCCCGAAGATGTTTCGATATTGCAGCACTCGTCTATCCTCCTTCGACTCTAGCCTATGACATTTACTACTATGTGGATGTTCCGCCTTCTTCAAACTTGCTGTCATCCTTGCCCCTTGCTCGGTCTTTCGGACGCCTGCTCTCGCACTTTGTGGTTGCGAAAGCTGCATGTCAGCAACGCGGACCCGGGGCTGAGCAAAATCAACCCTGCGCATCTGCGGCTGATCCTCCCACCATTTCCACGAAAAAACAGTAGCGGAGACCCTTCTGTAGCCAATTGGCGTTAGCGTGCTGCATAGCTCGTAGGATTTACCCCCGGTTCGCTCCTCGACTAAGTGGAGCCCACGATGCAATAAATAGCAGCAGCCGTTGACCACTAATATAAGTATGTATGTATACAGGTGGAACGGGCTGAACGTGAGCTTTGTTTTTGCGTAGACCGAGCTCTTTTTTGGACGGCGGGGTCCCTGCCATGATCTGCATGGATATGGGAGTAGGCTTGGTGAAAAGGATTCTTCGACCATGGCCACAGCCTTGCATACTGTCTCTTTAAGGAAAGAGAGCCAAAATAGGGCCGACACGGCCCATTCACACCATTTGACGAATAGGTAAGCAAGCCAGATCGCGGAATCTCCGAATCTTGAAGGATGAAGATCGCAGGAGATCTGGGGTTGTCTTACGCTAGGTACCTATGTAAACAATGTTTCAAGCAGTATCCCAGAAACAATGTGCAACTCAGGTGACCTGATGACATCAATCAGCAGCTCGTTGAGCCTATCATTAGAAACATAATCCAGATATCTTGAGCCTCTCAGTCAAATTCTGGATTATTCCTTGAAAACCCCCAGGCGCATCATCAAGCAGAATATAAACTTCTTCATCAAGGACACACATCCAAGCAAGCGGCGATCACTCCGCATCCCAGGGGCTGTTGAGCCGCCCGACAAGACTATCATTGGAAGCGAACTCCAGATGTCTCGAGCCTCTCCATACTTTTCATTCCTTTCAAACCCGAACACACGGTATCGTATCAAGATCTGTCTTTTCGTGAAGGAGCTACACTCAAGCCGCTCGCTTGCGCGCTTGCTCTATCATTAGTAACGTATAGATAACGTACCCCAGATCGCTAAACCAACGGCTTGATTTGAAACACATCCGACCAGCTGTTTATTGACTTTGACAACAGCAGGATAGTGGTGCGGCTCTGGGCGACTCGCTTCGGCTATGACTAGAAATTGCAACTCGACCCCGGATTCCTAGGTTGGCGGCAACACCCAAAACGTCGGGTTGGCCGTCCTCAACCTCGCTTCTTAAGCGCTGGATTTCTTGTGTGTCTTTGAACTTAGCGGGCATTAGGATGGTGGGTGTCTGATGCCCCCATGTTTGACGCCCGTATCTGCACTATCTCGCTATCCTCAATTTCCTATAGACACATCATGCAAGCCAGCCAACCCGGCCAGAATGTCTCTCGAATCGCCATTAAGAACGCCACGATGCTATGTAATGATATCCCATCCATGTAGATTCAACGACGGCAGCGAATGCATGTTCAGAAGAACGCCAACCAAGCCGTAACCCATAACAGATATTACAAACTTGGTATAAACGTCAGAAGAACTTCCAGGAGGAACAGACCCGACGCTATGAGGGTGTTTCCTCAAAGCACCCAGTCGACGCGCTCGGATCACGCGAAGGTCATCTCAATCTCTTTCTCCTTCCCAAAATCCTCATCGTCCGAAGGATCAGCCCACGGATCCCTGATCGCCAGATTCGGCACCGTCTGGCTGGACTTGATGTCCGGCCTCACCGGTGGCGCGTAGTGAGTATCCTTGGCAGACGGGCCTGATCTTTCCCTATACGCATCATCAAACGTCATTTGCATCCCATCATCATCGTCTCCGCCTCCGTAGAAATGTTGTGTGGAAGGGTTGGGGCTGCCATAAGAATCGAATCTCGCGCCGCTGGGCATGGTCGGAGTACGATCATGTGATATCACGCTTGGGCTCGGAGACGCTGCAGTTCGCAACGTCGTAGCCGCCTCCTCGCTCTGCGTCTCGCGCAGAGAATTCCTGGGGTTCTCTGCAGGCAGGACATTGATCTTCATAGGCGGCAGGGTTGACTGCAACTCCCTGACCTGGATCTCCTCCACCTCATCCCCGGCATCTTGTTCTTTAGCTAGCTCGGCCCTCATGGCATCCACGTCGAAGAGTACGCCATGGTTATGGCCCACCCTATCCTCGGTCCTCCCTGACGCATCAGGAGCGCGTAAGTTCTTGTTATCCTCGTAGACTTCCCACTCAGCGCGCTGTGCCTTCTTCTTACGAGAGAAGAAGCCAAAGGCGGAGCCTTTCTTAGTTTCGCCTTCCTTCTCTAGGAGGTCCTTGCGAGCTTCCTCGATCTCGTTGATCAGCTCTCTCTGCTTTTCTCGATGTTGTTCCGGGTCGGGGTCTTCGATCTCGCCGAACTCAACTACCTCTCCATATTCGTCAGTCTCAACGAGCCAACCACATTCCTGTAACAACTTCGGCATCGCATGTCGATAGTCCATATGGCCGACGACGAACTCGGTGCAGTCCATGTTCTCGATTCCAGAGATCTCATCTACAGGTCCCAGACCCGCTACGCGGCGAATGCCTCCGTTGGTGAGTCGGAAAAGATAGCCCAAGATCCAGTCGTTCTTGTTATATCCGTTGACAAATCTGCCAGCGACCACTGTTCGCACCTTGAGATATTCGTCTTTCTTGACGACAATGGGCGACCCGAACATGTAGACATTCTGGACCAAGCCGTAAGCGCCTTTGCGCGCCAATTCCATCAGGCAGGCGAAGATGACTCTGGCGCCTGACGAGTAACCCACGAGAGTAATGGGTCTAGTTCCCAGATTTCGGTCAATAATGGAGTCAGCAAGTATAAGACCAGCTGACCAGGCACGGTCTAAAGAGACAGCCCAGGGGTTATCTATCAAGTATGCAAGCTTCGATAGCACGACTGGCAATTGTAGAGCAGCCATTAGTCCAATCAGGATGGTGCTACCTAGAACTTGTTGGAGTCCTTGCGTGAGAGCCTGTGTGTGTTAGTCATTGATTCGAATAGTGAGCTTCTCCGAGCATCAGAGTTCAGTTCTCACCTCAGTTGCCAAGATATTAATGGTATCACCCATACTGGTCAACATCTCTGGCTCCCACAAAATCGAGTAGATATCCCCCATGACCGCGTCAACTGTACTGAACGGCAGGCGAACATCATCAACTTTACTCGTCATCCATCCCGATATTGTGACGATCAGGTTCACTCGCTTATTGTTGTGCAGTGGCCTGTACTCAAAGGTTTTTACAGACCCCATCCTCCGACTGGCTGCTTTGCCACCGATTAAACTACCGGAAGCAGCGGCACTTGACGTGATGATAGCAGCTCCTCCAGCGCCAGCCAGAAACGAGCTCGTCCCACCGACACCGATCGTGGTAAACCCGGCAGCAAGACCAGCTCCAATGAGCGGCGCCAGTAGGCCGGCCGACAGCCCGATGACTAAGCCACCGCCAACTGTAGCCAGACCCATCATAACATATCGTTTCTTTAGGGCCAGTTTCCGTCTGTTCTCAAGATGCTCCTCCTCGTTCCAGTTCTCCTTCTCGGCGGCCTGTTGCATCTCCAAGGCGTCCGTGACACGTTTTTCGAATCTGCAGATATCCATCCAAGAGACTTCTAGATCGTTCCCTACGCGCTCTAGTAATACTCTCGACCTTGCATCGTAGATGGAATCAGCGATCAGTACTAGGAAAAGATCACATAGAACAGTCCACCGAAGGTCGATATCAATCTTCTGGGTGCTCGGCAATTGGGAAGGCGTTCTGACTTCAGGCATATCCTCACCATCATGATCATGGACCTCATAGGGAGGAGGGGCTACAGCTGGTTGTTCCTCTCCCGGAGTTCCAGAGGAAACAGACGGCCTCGGACTCATAGCGGCCACCTGGGGCGTTCCAGGTGTGGATTGTTCCGCATCAGCCATGGGGTTCTTGACCCTCGAGTTCTGCATGAGAGCCGGCGTAAGATCCCCTGGCATGACTCCATGTGCGGCCAGCTGCTCAATCATGACCTGTTCCGCGGGGCTGATCTCCATGTGTGCGTATAGACGAATCATGATCTTTTGCGACCACATCCTCAAGGCCTCCGCCGCGGTTTGGACATCCTTCTTCGTCTTCTTACTAAACTCGTGATCGGCTGCTTGCTGCATCTGAGATAATTCCAAGCGGGCCACGCCGACGTAAGCTATCCTCTGTCCCTCAGTCAGGAGATCTTTCGTAGCCTGTAATTGGGAAATAGCGTCCCGCTGTTCCGCGTCCAGATCATCCGCTATGCTCGTGCTTGACTGGTCTTTAAATAGGTATTTCGTATTACCATCCATGCTCGTCTCCGACTCGGCATCCTCATCATCGAGGACCCGAGTATACCCCTTGCCAGCACCACCCAAGCCCGCATAGCCGTACTTCTCGTCCGCCTCCTCGTCATGCTCCTTCGCAATGAGTTTATTATCGTCGTCATATATATCGTATGGAGCGTAAGCGGGCATGGTCTGCCATCCTTCGTCTGGATCGTCTTTCTCTTCGTCTCGGTTGCCGGTCAACTGCTGGTGGGAGAATTCGGACACGCCCACGTTCGTCTCACTGGCAGTACTAGTGTTGCGACGATGTTCAGTAGCTGGTCCGATCTTTGCCTCCTCGAGTTTCTTGGTTGCTTCTACTTCTCTTATTGACGGACCGGATATCGCTTGTATCGAAAATGTGGTATCTGATCTTTGCCGCTTCGCCTTGGTCGTTTCGACATCGTCTGCTAGCTCTGAGGAAGCATCATCGACTTTTGACTTGGTGTTTGTAGGCACGGGGGTATTTCCCTCCGGTACGACTGGCGGCTTCGGCTGCTCGATGGCTTCAGTCTTGTATTGAGACTGATCCACAGGTCCGTTCGTCGGCGTCCTCGGTGTCGGGGCCGAAGGAGTATCTTGAAAGTCCTCATTGACGTTATCTGTGGCTGGGAACTTGGGAGCTTTCGAGCGGCCTTCCTGCTTCTCGATATTCTCGGTCTTTGGCTCCTCCCTCGAGGGTTCCTTAGTTAACTTCCTCGATTTTTTCCCCACCTTGTCCCTCTTACCCGCGGCGCTTTCATTGTTGCCATCTCTGGTCCCTTCGTTGACAGGAGAACCCGAGTATGGCCTAATCGGCAAGCCGAAGTCGTCGAGTTCCTGCGCCGGGGCCATGGGGGTTTAATGGTTTTTGCTTCGCATGTGTGCCCGTATGGCTCTCTCCACACTTCCTTATGCCAGGACGATTTCCTATCGTTATCGTGTCTCGGGTTTGAAATGTAGCTTTAGCTTCGATTGTACGTCCAAATCCGGGATCTCGCAGAAATGTTCCCAACCCCAACGAAGAACTGGTGTTACTGCTGCTGCTTGGCAACTTGCTTGCAGTCCGCGGTGTGGGGAGAGACGCAACGTCAAATTGCGAGTCGAACTAAGCCAATCTTGGCCTCTTGTACGTAGTACAAGGAACTCAAACAGGCCTGGACCGGGATATTTGACGTTTGCTCAACCAGACACAACTTTGATGGCCCGAAGTATCTCAAAGCATTAGAGACTGGATGTAGGCCAAGTTCTAAGCGAAACCATCCATCATCGCTCATCGGCTCACTGGACGGGTCACTGGACGGGGGTCACTGGACGACATGAAGCCCCACGGAATTTTGCATTTCATTCCCCTGCACAGAACAAAGGAGTTACAGGGGGGTCTCGTGGTGTGATGAGGCGTCAAATGACCGCTAAGCCGACAAGGTGGGGTAGCTGTAGAGTGATAAACCCCCACCAGGCACCCTAGAGCCGCTTGGCCTCACATGCTATGTAAGAGTGAGGCAGAACTTTGGATCAAGATCACTCGCGTCACTTGATGCATCATGTCTCCCGCGTCTTCTCAACTTGTCAAGTAAACTGACGAGAATATAATGGTGGTATCAAATGCTACAAACCAGAGCATAGCGTAAACCTCGACCCGAATTAGGCCATTAACGCCCTTTCTACTGCCATTCTTATGTCAGGTCAGCTAAACTGAAAGCCGTCAGATCTCAACCAGAATCATCAGCCCTGAGAGCAGCTTGGTGCTCCCCAGATCCAACCTCTGTCACCGTCTCACCGTCATCATCCCCATCCCTATCACCATGCGGCTGAGCCTTAGGCTTTCTCTTCCGCTTCGACCGCTTCCGTTCCTCTGTGCCTTCCGCCTCAATCAGTACTGATGCCTCTACTTCAGCTCTTGGCGTCTTCTCCTGCAGCGTCGGCTTCGGCTTCTTTTTCTTCACAGACAGAGGATTCGGCCCTTTCGGTCCATGTGCCTTATTTCGCTGTTTCCTCTCCGGCTCTGTGCTCTGACCTGTGCCGTCTTCCGTTTCCTCGTCGACATCATCTACCCTCTTGCGCTTGCCAGCGAACCGCTTAATCTCGTCCCTTAACTTCTGTTTCTCGGCTGCGGTCCGCTGGTTCGCGGTGGCTTCGGCCATCGGTTCCATGATCATCACGCTCCGTGATATATAAACCAGGGGGACACCATTCACAAGTCGTAGGGCAGCTCGTGTCTCTTGGTCGTTACTCGCCACACAATATCTGTGTTTATTAACCCCGTTGCCCTTGGGATCCACAACACTCGTCAAACATTCCAGAGTGCTGAGTGGTTCAGGGTATTCTGAAGGATGGTGACCGCATCTCCGACGTTCGAACGTCTTTCCCAGCTCGATTGCTGCTGAGACTCCGGGTTCGGCCTTCGAGTTGTACAGATGGCGCATGGAGCATTGTGTAATGAACAAGTGGACTGATACAAAGTCAGACAGAATCCCCAATTCCCAGGCTCAGGAAGAAATCACGACCTTTCCCACTGACTGTTTGTTCAAGGCCTCTCACGAGGTCCATTTTGAAGCGACAAGCATCAGAAAGCAACTGGGCGTCGATGAGAAACTGGTAAGGCTCTCGAAACCCGAAGCTCATGCCAAACTGCTGCATAAGTTTGCGGTATTGCTTTGCGCGACGGGCTCGTGGCATCGCGACAAGTATTACGCGTTTGCGGGTGATGTGGCTTACGATATCACAGTTGAGAGGCACCACGAGGTTGCTGACGATTGCAATCGGTATTGCGGGTGAAGTGCGTTATAATGTTGCGGGAGACTTCACCACGATGTTTTGGGTGAAGAGTACCACGAAGCCACACCGTAAAGTGGAATAGCAGTCCAAAATTTTGAGACGAAGGTTCGGATAAGAAATTAGCGTGCCGTTATCAGCCCCACCAAGGTGCGCGCCTGCTGCTGTAGTTTCCGCCGAGTGCGGGACATTCCGCCGCCGCTCGATGTCCCACCCAACAACGCCAGTTCAATGCTGTCCTGGCCATTTATATGACATGATATAGGATATAAGTTACACCAATGCCTGTTGAAACATCGTCAAGTAGCTGCTTAGAACCCGGTTTTATCCTTGAACGCCTTATGATATCAGTGAAGTCACCCAATCAAGTCTATCCCGACACGAAATCCATGCCTGCTTCCCTCGAAATATCTCAGTTGTTACGTCGGCAAAGTGCAGCCACAACGCTTATGTCATCGAGTTTCCCTTAACTATGGGTTAGCAGTCATAGTCTTTCTAGTCTTGTGTGCATGATCATCTGATACGTACCTCCTTCACTAGCCAAGCCCTCCTCGATGGCATGTTCCATGAACGGGCTCTCTGCAAACGGGTCCAGGGCCACGGTCCTCGCAGCAGCCATGAGCTCCTTCGCCACGAATGTCATGCCCCCGTTCGCGCCGCCATACCTGTCGCCATCAGCTTGTCCGCCCTCCCCTTGTTCCCAGCGCCTCACACTCTTGGTGACGTTCTCAACGATCTCGTGCTCCCAGAGGTTATCGATGACCCCATCGGACATGGCGAGGATAACGTCTCCCTCCTCAAGTTCCACTAGGTCCACGACCGCGTTTTGAGTCGGAGTGTCCGGACTGTTCGTGCCCAGTTGTCGTGGACAGTCGAACCAATGCCACTGCTCGCTGGTTTTGTAGATCATTTCTTGGTCGCTGGGTCGCACAACCATGACCTGTGAATCCCCGAGGTTTGTCACGTACAGTAGCGGTGCTGAAGCTTCCGACGTTGCTGCATCACCCTTGTAGAAAAGCTGCGCACCGGATGCCGTCGTAGTACCGAGGCAATCATTCGGTCCCGACGTAGCTTCCAGAGTGCGCTCGTATGCCATTTGTAGATATCCCACCGGGTCCGGCTTATACTCCTGATCCGACGGTCTCGGCCTCGTAATATCCTCGTCCATGGCCGCTACCCAGTAATGAAGGATCAATCGCGACCATAGCCTAGTATCCCACCTGAGATCAGTATGCGCAAAACGTCTTCCGCGACTCCACGACTCGAGCACCTACCCAGCGTGACCCCTCGGTCTCATGGACCATGCGCCCACCCCATCGTTCGCACAAATGAAGTAGTCGCTCGCATATACGGCATCGTCCCCGTTTGTCCAGCCCCGTATGGCTTCCCCATTAACGAAAGCGCGCTTGTCCCGGCTCTGGTGATGCGTACTCAGCGGATCGCTAAAGGAGCCGCTTGGCGGGCTCAGAAATGGCGGCGGGAAGGGTCTCGGGGTTCGCTTTGCGAATAGTGCGAAGCCGGTCTCGAACCGGAAAGGGAGGCGGGGGCACGAGTCTGTCAGAGGTGGTGTTTCGCTGCCGGATGTGGAGGAGGAGGAGAAGAAGGAGGCATGATGCGGATCAAGCCGCCATCGTGAGGTGGAATGCGATAATTGCGAGATTGGACCGAGTGGTCGCGATAAACGTGTGGATGATACGGTGGACGCCGGTAAATGGAGAAGTAGCCTCCTCATCCCAAGATCAGGCCTCGAGAGACCTTGGGAGCGCGTGTAGAGCAGCCAGCTTTTCCGCGGATTTGGTGTTGGGTAGGTTATAGGAATACGGTGGTGTTGATAACTTGAGAGTTGGAGATCAACGAGGCGGATGTCCGATAAGCTTGACTGGGAGCTTATCGCAGATTGAGGCTCAACGTAGCTGGGAATGCAACAAGTACTCGTTTTACACGTGACTGCCCAAGGGCATTAGAAACTACGAATCAAATAAATAGCCCCTGGTTCACGAACATCAAGATTATACTTTTGCTAGGAAGAATAATATCATGCCCAGAGTTTGTTTTTGGTAAGATGTTTGGATTTTGTATTTAGTAAAAGCAACCTAGGTATTACTTAGAATTTACTCTCAATAACAGGACCCTAACGTTAGGTATTGCTTAGAAATCACTTTCAATGAAGAAGAACCTAGATATTACCGAATATTCGTTTTAGAAGAGGAGTAATCAAACTCTAGGCCTACTATGTGCTAAGCTGGCGGCGCCGCACCTCGCAATCTCTCAGGACAAGCTCCTTATCTAGGTATCTAGCCTTTGCCATTCCGGCACAGAAGCGAGAGAGATAGTACTATGTTCCTAACTACTATAAATATGTTGGCCGCATCGTATAGCTGCGTGAAAGACGGTGGGTAAGTAGGCACTGTTTGCTGCCCAGAGTAAGGAGGTAGTACACGAGATTGATCATAAGACGTCATATAGGCTGAGACTTTCTCGGGGCTTCGAGGCAAGCATCACATAATGGTATGCAACCGAGTAATCTACTAATCTAGCTATTCTGGTTCTTCCGAAATGGCTTGCATACTGCAGCCTCTACCATAATTCGCGAGCCATGACAAGATCTGGCACGAAGATCATGATACAACTTTTATATCTGGTAAATCTCGATTTTCAAGCGCCAGAAAGTCAAAGGAACAGACAGCGGGAAGCCGGCAAGGCTGAAATGCCGATGTCCGCGCTAGCGTCCAGTAATTGTATTTGTTTGAATCCCCGTGGACTGCCGCAATGTCGGTGAAGACAATGCCGGACAACCCTTAGAAAGGCTTGGCCTTGCTCAGCTGTTCCCTACTAAAATAGTGCAAGTTTTTAAAGGGATGAAATGACGGTAAAGGGTAACGGAGACGCCGGAAAGGTCATCAATTAGGTACACATGAACGTGACTTGAAGGCGTGAAGCTTGAAGCCGGATGCAGCTCCAGTTGATAGTGAAAGAAACGCGCGTAGTCGGGGCTTAGCTAAGAGTTCTGCATAGCACTCGAGTTTCTGGCCAATGAAACCGGACAAAGCTTCATTCCTTCAGGAATATCAATTTCGCGAATGGGCGGAGAGGGTAGTACAATTGTAAGCGTAATACACAGGTGAACTACTCCGTAAGCAGGTATGCATCAGGCACTAGAACTGAGTAGTACTTCTTTGAAGCACCTCCACCAGCATGTCCATGCTGTATTGCCTATCAGACGGGATCATGCCGCGTGGGTGTCACTAGCTGCCGGTGTTGTCTTATATCAAAATCAATCCCGTGATAACCAACTCACTGTGGTGACGCTCAAATCTACCAGCCCCTCATGAAGATATCCAATTGCAGAGGGGCAGCCTATGAAGACAAGCTTGCGGCGATTATCGGTCCCAGCTGCTGCAGAATTGATCGCTTCTTCCCGGTTCTTGGCGCTGGTATACGACGATATCCCTAACGTTAGTAGATACGACGTACGCGGCTCCCTGGGGCCATTGGAGTTGTCATATGCACTAGCTAGCCGTTTAACCGCTGCTGCGCCCACTGTACGTACATACATCGCAGGATGGCATGGCATGGCGGGCTCGCAGTTGACCAGCCTCCGGCTCTCACCTGTGCGAGCTGGACCGAGACAGATTCTTGTGGTCCAGCATCCATCTAGTGGCCTTCCGATAGACAGAAGACAGTGAATTATGAGGCGGGTCAGCAATGCTGTCCGTCGCATCCGGGCTACACCCTGGCCAATGGATCTATCAGACAGGGGGTGAGATGGTGGGGCAGCCAAGCTTCGAAGCATTCCAAGGGGTGTATCATCTGGATACCCTTCTTTAGCAATTGTTCAAACACTTGCAGTCTTGACGTGCGTGAGTTGCCTGCTATAGACAGTGACACATTACGGCCTGGTGGTAGGACACGCATAGTATCCAGCTTCCAGCTTCCAACTTCCAAGGCTGGATTTCCATTTTCGACTGGGGGAAACCTGTTGTGGCGGGACTAGCGCCACCTGAATGGGTACCTAAGGCTCCCACGAATACCTAATCGAAGAAATAGTCGTTGCAGCTGCAGGGCAGAAGAGTGATCGACACACCCTTGCTGCCAGTCTCCAGACCCATGATGCATGGGTCGACCCCCGAATGATGTGATACTGCGAGCGTTCGGCGAGTATGTTGCATAGCTTACTACTATGTTAGTAACATGCTTTGAAGCTGAAGGCCTCAGACTCGTATTCGACACCTCATGGTAATGTATTACTTTTGTAACTACATTGCGCCCACAGTCCTTGTCAAGACAGACGTAAGAGCTTGGTAGCCAATCGCCCACCTTGGACTTCACCTTACGGGGGTCTTGGGCTTGCTTAGCACTGCATGCAATCTTGCATCGTCCGTGGCAGTGTGGAGATCCGGTTGTCGCGCTGACAAGCCATCATTGCCCGCGCAGTACGAGTACACACCAAAGCGTCATACAATACCTAAAGTAGCCTCGCTCGAGAGAAAGCAGCCAGATCAGTTGGTCTTCCCAGGTTGTCTGATGGTATTATTGTATCCCATCGCCTCTCTATATTACGAGTCCAGAGCTTCTGAAACATACTGGACATCTGTTGTGGCTCTACTCTATTCTTGGAATTCCCTTGGACGACTTGTCCGTCTTGCTTTTTTGTCTTGTTTGAAGAGACGGATATTGACTCGTCCGAGCTTCCTGCAGCTCCAGCTTTCTGAGACGGCGACACCAGTCAAGAAATAAAAGGCTTGCATACGCCGAATTCTAAGTTTATGATTGACGTCCAGCTTTGCTCCCACGCCTTTCCCACGTAGCGTTTCAAGCTCAGAAAAGGTTCTGTGGATGATACTTGGGAAACATGCAAAGGCACACACACACACACCTGAGAACAACCTCGTCGTACGACAACTCATACGAACTCCACGACCATAGCCGATCTTCGACCGTTCTCGAATTCGACACTATTGCCAAGCTACACAACGCGACCGACCTACAAAACTTGGCGAGCTCCCACTCCAGTCTGGCCTAACATTCCATGATTGTGTTTATTGTTCGCCTACAGTATCTACTTTAATCGATAATCCACTCATTTTACGTTCGTGTTTCGGTCTCCTGGAGGAATTCTGTTGTTCTCTTGTTCCTTTCCACATTACTCCTACGCAATTCCGGGCAAACACCAACCACACATACACGCGTACGAGCTCGACGACCGAAGCAGTCCCCTGGCCCTTACCTCGTGTCTGGACCAACCGAGCGACCCCAGCGCAGCGCAGCGCAGCGCAAATAGAATAATAAGGCATCTGGTTTTCTCCGTGGTCAGAATCGCTCTACCAGGAGCGATCTTCCGAGCAAGATGGGTCGAAATCGCGGTTTGTACATCTCCTTTCGTCACTCTGCCAAGCATTTGGATCCTGCTGTGCTCGTCCCTTGACACCCTTGGCTATGTTCTTGTCCTCGTGTACAGTAGCAAGCATTCAGCACCGGCAACACCAAGCAGTCAAGCAATTCAAGCCAGGAACGGAGGAGTTCCACAGGCCACATAATCAGCACGGGAGAAGCGTCATCCTCATTAACCACCCCTTGGCCTGTTTTGACCCTAGGCTCGTGGCTTGACCTAGCTAGGAGGACGTTCGTTCATGCTGTGGGTTGAACTGCTTGCTTGCTTGCGAAGTTGATCGCCGGGTTGCTTTGTGCTTGCTTGCCCTTTCAAGTTGTTCTGAAGTTAGCCCCCTCCAATCCATGCCCAGGCGGGCTGGCCCAAGCCTTCACCGCAAGACTCGCTCGCCATTTCGGCACCACTCTGCTTTTCCTGCGTTCAAAATTCCCCATCGCCAATAGACAATGCCAAGCACTAATAACAAGCTGCGTGCATCATGCTAATTTGAACTGCCTCGAGCAAACAGTGCTCTCGTTTATGTCCCAGTTTTCCACTGGCAGTCCCCGAGATTCCTTTTCCGCATCGCCAGCGCCGCCGCCGCAGAACGAAGCATACAACAGCAAAGCCGATTTCAACCCACCACACCAAAATCACACGGTGCCGAGCGCGCATGACGCACCACCACCTACATACGCCCAAGGCTACACTGACGAGCCCAGCACTCCTGTCCCTTCGTCACCTGTACGACCTAATTATGACCATTCACCAGTAGCAGACTCGCCATCCACCGCAGTAGCTCACAATACAACGCGCGGTAGAAGCAATTCGAGACCGATGTCTATGGTCATGACCTACCATCCGCCCCTCATGGACGTCAACGAAGACACCATCCCTGAATTGCAGCCTATCTTTACCTTCTTGAATAGCCACGCAAACAAATTGTACCAAGAAGGTTACTTCCTCAAACTCGACGATCAGAACACACGTGCGTAGAGCGAGTTCATCTCAACTCCGCGTGCATAACGTGCTAACGAGGTTACAGAGGGCAAGCCAAATCCCGACCGGACGTGGACAGAATGCTTTGCCCAACTTGTAGGGACGGTCCTATCCTTATGGGATGCCGCCGAGTTGGATACTGCAGGCGAGGATGGCGAGGTCCTTCCCAAGTTTATCAACTTGACGGATGCGTCGATAAAGATGGTATGCAGCCCCTTTAAAGCCCAATCTCCTGTACCTCTAGCATCGCCGATCCAGAGTATCATTGGAGAGCAATGTCGAGGTATGTTGACCCTGGAACTAACAGTCCCCCAGATAGATTCACTACCGACAAGATCCAACGAGGAACAACC
Source organism: Xylariales sp. AK1849 (assembly GCA_022432505.1). Classification (NCBI taxonomy): domain Eukaryota; kingdom Fungi; phylum Ascomycota; class Sordariomycetes; order Xylariales; species Xylariales sp. AK1849. The sequence goes on from JAJKKH010000008.1 coordinate 357,946, forward strand.
CCTCCAAAATATTTTGAGCATCTCTACCGCTGGAAGGAATCGGTATTTGCTGCATTTCAACTCCCGCCACTCGCTTATCCAATGGACTGCTGGTATTCGACTCGCCATGTTCGAGCATTCCACGCTTCAGGAGGCATATACGGGAGCTTTGATCGCCGGAAAGGGCAAGACTCTGAACAATATTGGTGTCATCATGGAGAGATCGCGGCAAAAGACCGAGGAGTGGGTCCGAGTACGGTTTGGCGCTGGCGTGCCCTGGAAGCGCTGCTGGTGCGTTGTCTCGCCTCCAGATGAGAAGGAGTATCAGAAGCTTCAGAAGGATTTGAAGAAGAAGTCTCCGTACGACCGCTCTCATCCGCCGATTTTGAAGGGAGACATCAAGTTCTATGACACGAGGAAGGAAGGAAAAAAGCAGAAGAAGGCGAAGCCCATTGCCACGATCACAGACGCTTACTCCGCATACGCTCTATATCCCCAGGCCAAGTCGCTCATTGACGCCTCGACCTTGGTCAAGGTTGAAGGGAACATCACAATCCACTCTGATCCACCATCCTCGACCGAAGGCTTTGTATTCGTCATGCCAGAAGTTCATCCCGCTGTCAGTGGATTTGGAATGATGCTGCAGTATCTCTTCCCGACGTGGGATACCTTCGGTCTCTATGGACGTCCAGGCAGACTGGTAGCAAGTACCATTGACCCCCGATCTCTCATGTTCGCCATGCCGAAGCACAAACGCTATGGATACCTGGAGATATTGGACGTCACGTCCTTGATCCTGACAGACGGCAGCTCGGCCTGGTCCGAGAGGGAGTGGAGAAAGCGTCTCAAGGACTTGACCGGGCAGCGGATGACGACCATCGATGATACTCCATCCGGCAGTACCCGCAGCCGGGCGAATAGCCGGTCTAAGAGACTTAGCTTTGGTCCAGCCGCCGGGGGGTTCCAGAAGCCTCGCATCGCGTTTGCAGATAACGGGGCGCCTTCAGTGCGCTCATCTCGCTCCATGTCGCTCACTCATCGTCCTCCTACGAGAACCGATTCTGCTCCTCCGACAAACGGGTCAGATCGGGCCCCTCTTTCTATGGCTGGTATTATGAAATCTGGGCACGCTAGGAATGCGTCGGATTCTGATCTGCCTGGGATCGCGCCGCCTCCCCCTCCACCTCACTTGACCAGTTCAGTCAGTCCAATTGACAGTCCATCGGGTCGTGGGCCAAACCCAGCACGTAACTTCGTGAAGGATCTGCCATCAACACCGGAGCGTGTGAGCTCAGATGAGGAGAGGGAGCCACCAGTCCGTGACTTTGAGGGGATGCGGACCCTTCAGACCCCTGAACCGGTATCCCGGCCACCGGCATTCACCCACGCTCCAGGAGAGAAGCCGACGCAGAGGCCCTATCACTCACCCGAGTTGCGCCGCGCTAACAGTCGGATGTCCGTAACCACACTGGCTCAGCTGGCGCAGGCTGGAGGTATCGATGGGGTTGCCAAACAGGAGGGATGGAAAGACGAAAGTAAGAGGAGCTCCGAGGAACAAAGCCCGGCTCCACCACTGAACGACCAATATGGTCCACCACCGGTACATGCTCACGCCAACAACGCTGGAATGACTGCTAATGCCGGCTCTCGTGAAGATTTAAGGAACAACATGCCCCACTCCGCCGGGTTGCCGCCTCCACCCCTCAACCTCGGCAAGCAACGTTCGAAGTCACCGCTCAACCAAACCATGGGCCCTCCGAGTCCTGGGCCGAGAGGACCAAGTCCAGGATCCCAGCCGGGCACTCCAGGTTATCAAGATATGCGAAGTCCTCTTGGTCCTGGGATGGCGCCAGGACCTAACAATCGACCTCCACCCAGCCGAGGACCTCCAAACATACCACCACAACCACGTGGCCCTCCTCCTAACTTGCCTCCCCAACAGCGTGGTCCTCCAAATATGCCTCCCCAGGGTCGAGGAGACCCACCGGGCAACATGGGCCCTCCACCACCTCGCGGTCCACCAAATAACCCCCCGACTAACATGTATAGGGGCCATCAATCTGGTCCACCCGGCCCAGGTTCTGGAGGACCTAATCGCCCTACCACCCCTGGCGGCAGTCGTGCCCCGCCGTCGCAACACACCACCTCTCCTCATATTCATAGAAAGCCGTTGCCGGCTCGAGGCGATAGCCTCCAGCACAGGAATCGTCCAGACGAGATGGTCCCCCTGTCGCCGACTTCGAGCAACGGAAGCTTCACGAGAGCCATGGACCCAAACGTCCTAGCACATATTCACCCCCAGAATCCTAGCGGTAGAGGCACTCCGCAATCTGGCATTCGTCGTCAAGATACCAGTCGAAGCAATGCAAGCAGTAATTATGCCGATTCGACCGCCAGCCCAGATTATGCTAGTACCAGGCCTTCGATAGAATCAACCGAGTCGGTTGAAAGACCAAGAGCTGGCGTGCTACGGACGGTGGGAGATGATGGTACATCTCAATCAAACAATGGTAGAGCTGGCTTTGATATACCGAACGTCGACTTTGGGCCAACGTTCAACTACGGTTCAAGCCAGGTACGGAATAAGACTCCAACGCCTGGAATGGCTCCTCCGGCGAGGTCTTTCTCCCCAGGTCCACGCTCGTTCTCGCCTGCCCAGCCGCCGCCGCCGAGGAGGTCGCCGGTAGGAGAACTACAACATGGACGCCAGGCATCAGATGACACTGTCCAGAACAACCGCAGGAGTGTTGTGTGGCAGCCGGCCACGGTCGGTCCAGCGAGTCCGGGCCAAGCCATCAGTGCCGAGCAGTTTGTTCAGCAAAGAGCTGCTGCTGCTGCCGCGACTCCGCTATACTCGCACCAACGTCAGTCTTCAGGGAATACGCTCGCTGGGTACCGTACCGGTACACCCACGCCACCGCTCGACCGTGGGCAGGGACGCGATTATATGGGTCTTCACTCACGCGGTAGCTCTCAAGATCTGCTGCAACGCCCAAGCTCGAGAGGGGCCGGTGCTGTTCTTGGTGGTCAACAGGGTGGAGGCGAAGGCCATTTGTCAGCGCGCGAGCAGGAGCACGTTGCGCGTATGACTGGAACACCCCTGATCAACGTGGCGGGCAACAGGAACGCACCTCAGTCAGATGGCGGCCTAGTCGGAGCTATCGAGGCTCGAGAGCGCGAAAAGCTACAGATGAAGCAGGGATTGAGCAGTCAGGCTGTACAGCTAGCCATCAACCAACGTCAACAACAGCAGGCATTCCAGCTCCAGCAGCCCATGGGTTCCCCACCCCCTCCTCCCGCCGGCATGTATTCCAACCTGTCGCGAACCAATATGATGATGGGAGGTGCTCAGTCACCAGGACCACAAGCATATGGATTTCCGCAGGGCTTACCGAGCCCAGGCATCCAGGGCGGTGGATGGGTCAGCCCAGGAGGTGCGTACGGATCACCACGGCAAGGAAACACTCCAAGTCCTGGGTTCTTGCCACAACAAGGCCAGATGTCACCGCAATACGGCTCGCCAGGACAGAGTCCACGACAACCACAACCACAACAGGGTCGCGGTCAGGGCTTCAATCCCGCCTACCATGGCCATGCGTTCTAGGAGACGAAAGAGTCGGGGGGTCAGGCCACTGGGACAGGACTGCAGATCGTCGCGATCACGACACCACTAAACGATCCTTACGAAACGAGACAGGAGGAGATGAGGCCGAGTATGGAGGCAACTTACGGCAAGGGCTGGGTGAAGGAGAGAGCACTGTATATAGAGAAGATATTTGGTGATAACGAAGGTTTGGATGACAAGACATTGGAGACGGCGACCGGGGGAAGGGCAACATCATCAGCATGATTGATTGAGATTCCGTATTCGCACTGCAGCATTGCGGTATTGTGCAAGGCCTGCACTGTGGTTTTCTTTTTGGAATTCTGTTGTTATACCTCTTCGATTCTGCATCACTGCATTAAATGGCCTACGGCTTAGAAATTCATGAATGGAGCATTCGTTTGTTTATTGAGGTTTGAACAGTTTCGTTTGATCTTGCGAAGATTTATGCGGTTAAGCACATCTAAATTGGCTATCATAGGTGAATAGCAGGTCGAGTAAGGGACAGCTGACGAAGCATAGTGCATTGTGTGATACTGACTATCTGTCTCTGTCTCCTAATCACACCTCACTAGAGTAGTGGTCCGATTGGGGTACTTGGAAATGATGTGATGTACGCACAGCACTCTAGTCTCCCAACCATATAGAGTTCATCCTCCTCTTTTTGGCGTCAGACCGTCTCGTTTCCTTCTTCCCCTTTCGCCTGCTCTCGTTATCCTTGGTCGCTGTACTGTCTATTCCTAACTGTCAAATGCTCTGTCAAGAGGCTTAGCCGCAGCGTTCTCTTTTGCGAAGCAAGTAGGCTTTTGCCTAAACGACCTGCCTTGGAGGCTATCACCGAGTTCTTGTACGGTCTTAGGCACTTCACTACTACAAGGACTACTAGCATAAGTCTAGTTGAATGACAATATTAGCTTAGCTGGTTACAAGTTCTGGGTGCATGATGTGGGAGAGCTCAAGATATTGGCATGGAAACCAACCTGAGGGCCATTTGTATGCTGGGTATTGGTATGCACAGCAGCTGACACGCCTGAAGAGAGACCTAGAACACGGCAGTACTATCTCAATAAGGTAGTTCGCGAACAAGAAATATGGTCTCATCAAGTAGCCAATTTAGTCAATCTGAGAGCCCCATAAATAGGAGCAAAAACCTTGATGCCAGTCTGCCCGTAACCCCTGCGTGTCTCGTATGGTCCCTATGCTGCCGTCTTCACAAAGTACCCAATCCCCCACAGGAGGGAGTGCCTTTGTAGCGACTCACTGCTCAGGGTGAAGAGCATAATCACCATACACTTCACCAAGGTCCCCGTCGATCAACTGGCCGTTGACGTAAAGAGGAACGATATCGAGCAGAACAAACAACACTCGGCCGCTCTTGGTCTCGCTCAGGTGCTTCCACTTGTGATTGCAGCGACGTTTGACACTGCGCTCTGTAACCAACATAACACGGGAATCGCCGCTGTCAAGGGGTAAATGGGAACTCACCCTCAACGATGACACCATAGTCAATGCTCATAGCGCACGTAGATGGAGCTCTTTATGGCGGGGGAGCGAAGTTTATCAGGCGAGCGACGGATCCATGGCGCACGTGGGTCGGGGGCTCGGTGGCAGCGGCAAAGGCAACATATTTCTCATCGTTGAGGTCGACTTGGGGATCCGTGGGTGCTGTAGATGATGTTGGCGACAGCGGAGCCGTTGATGAGCAGCTTGGGGTGAACGCCCTCGTCGTCAGCCAGGAAGAAACCCTGGCCCTCCTCGTCGTGAGTGGTGATGCGTTGTCGAGTGGGTCGCACATCATCAGCCGGGAAGCGAGTGATCGGACCCGTGACGAACGGGCTCGATACCGCCACCAACTTTTTAGCTAGGTTGATGACGATAGGGTCTCAGTGACGGTGGCAGGCATCTTAAGCAAAGGAAGGGTATTCAGGGGATGTTCTCGTGGTTGGAGATATTAAGATATAAGAAGTGGAGGTGATCTGTCATGTATAGCAACGCTCATCTCAGTTGACTTGATTTGGTCTAACGATTGACTAGTGGTTCGGACGGGAGACGAAGAACAAATCTGGTAATTGTCTCCCTCCTAATATTTTAATCTAACACATGCTCAAACACTCGAGGGTCATGGAGCTTTTGTCACATCGATCTGTGTTTGATAGGTCTAGTCAATGACGGCGTCGGCGGTGACGGCCACGGTCACGGTCGGCAGTCAAGAAGCAGGATGTCAAGCCCGGTATCACTAGGTAGCTTTGTATAGGTCGATCGAAGCCGCCTAGGCACTGGTTGTCCATTGGTGCTAGATTTTTGCTGGCCATTCTCACCTAAAATCCAGATTTTTGCTGGCCCGTACCACCTAAGAGGCAGACTTTTGCTGGCGCCTCCTACCTAAATTCCAGGTTTTTGCTGGCCTCTTTACCTAAGCTAGAGTTTTTCTGACCACTCCCACCTTAGAGCCAGGCTTTTGCCGGCTTATTATGAGTGCCGCTCTCGGAATAAGTTGCGACGTATGAATTAACTATGGTATTGGAAGTGCTCGGTATCGCGATCTCTGGTATTGCCGTGATCGTGGCATAACTTCAATACTTGCAGGGTCCCATGCAGACTGACCGGTATGATGTTGATGACGATTTCGAACTAATTCGAGCCCTCCTTGATGTGTATATGGAGGCCCTTGAGCTAGAACCGTCGGCCGACAGGGCTCGCATCCCATCCGAGCCCGCCGGATCCGCCTCGATGGGGTTAGTTCTCGGGGCTCGTGGGAGGAGCCAGCAAAAGTCTGCCTCTTAGGTAGGAGTGGCCAGCAAAACTCTGGATTTTGGGGTAAGAGTGGCCAGCAAAAGTCTGGCTCTTAGGTGGGATTAGCTAGTAAAAGTCTGGCTCTTAGGTAGGAAGAGCTAGCAAAAATCCAGATATTAGTTAAGAAGAGCCAGCAGAATTTAGATAAGCCAGCAAAAGTCTGCCTCTTAGGTGGTACGGCTTAGCAAAAATCCAGATTTTAGGTAAGAATGGCCAGCAAAAATATAGATAGTCTAGCAAAAGTCTGGATTCTGGGTGGAAGGGGCGCATATTCCACGTTGGCTCCTGTCTTCTCAGTCACCCTTGAAGCCACCCCAAATGCAGAAGTACCGGCCTATCTTGAATATTTCCCTAGAATTGTTTTTCAAGTCTGCGGACTCACTACCACGCTCAAGCCTCTAGGGCGTAGTTAGAATCAGCAGGAAGCAAGCTAAATGGTTACGTTATATATGTTTCAAGCATACCGAACTTTGATTAATTACGCTTAACATTAGCATTTACCTCGACCGGAATCCTTCAAATGGGAAGAGCTAGCAGAATTTAGATAAGCTAGCAAAAGTCTAGATTTTAGGTGAGAAGGAGCTAGCAAAAAAGTCTGGCTCTTAGGTGGGAAAAGTTAGCAAAAATCAAGATTTTGGGTGGGAAAAGCCAGCAGAATTTAGATAGGCCAGCAAAAGTCTGGATTTTAGGGCAGAGCTACGGGGCGCGTGAGCTTAGAGTAGATATCACGCAGGGTGTGCTACTTAAGTCTTTGCAGATATAGGAAGCAACCATACGAGCGGAATGATGACGGATAGGAGTTGATGTGCGAGCTTGCCGAAGGAGATACGATCTATATATGTACGGCTACTAGAATTCTCTATACTATACTACTAGCTAAAATAACACCTACTAAAGGATTTTCTATACGGCTACTAGTAGTTACGGATAAGGGCTGGTATACGAAGCAATCGCAATCGTATGCTGGCATAGGTACGGCTGCGAAATTTCGGGGGTTCGAAAGTTTGTATAAGACATGTTTGTAATATACCACACCATCGATTCATCGTCCTAACGCCCCAGAGCGAGGTAATAGTCATACGCAGGCAATTTTAAGTTAAGGAGCTTCATGCTGAAAAAAAGATTAGCAACAGCTGCTGAAAGTATGACTGCACCTGAACTCAGCAATTGTCTTATTGGCGTAGCTAGCAATATGAATACACTTTGCATTCCTTCTGTTAACCTTCTTCCTAGAGCCTTGGAAGCCTTACGCCGCGTTACTTCATGCCTCTCTACCTCGTGGTGATTTACGTCGGCATATCGCACTAGCTTATTGAAAAGCTTCTTGCATAGCTAAGCATCAAGGCTACGACGAAAGCCTTGCATTCCGCTCGGCCCTACCTAACCTGATTATAGAGAGCGGTCTCCTACCATTAGAGGAGCAACCGAGGTGTCCAATAACTCCATCATGTCACCCGACAGAAGGTCAAATGACTTCGAGCTGCATCCAGTGGATGGCATTGAGCCATTCTCTATTCATCCTGAAAGGCTCAACGCACACAGGCACTTGACGATAGTCGGTTTACATATGTCTGGTGGACAGGAACATATCGCGGCATCTTCTCCTAGCAAGCCATAGCGGTGTAACAGATCTGAAGCTCTTCGCGCTGTCTTGTGCGATTCCTAATGGCGCAGACATTGCACTGTGCAAATCTGGGATAGCTACCGTTTTCATGCAGGATATAGTAGACTCGTACGCCAACCTCTTCAATCCTTCCGGACCTTCCCGGCTTCCCCAAATGCTGAATATTCTCCTAAAGTGGTAGGTACTGAGTTCGATCACTACAAAGCGCTGGTATCTGAGCGGCTCCTCTCACCGAATCAGAACGCGCGAACTACGGAAGCTTCAGGGCAATGCCCACGAACGTCGAACTTCTAACGTTAATGCTCGTGTGCCTCCACATGATCGGTCGCTAGCCGTCTTGGTTGAGGCAAGCCCCGTCCTTTGGGATCAGGCAGAGTTTCGGAAACTCTGGCCACTTCTGCTTGCTCTGAGTAAACATCTGAATAGATTTCGACCTTGGAGCTTTTGAGTTATTTTCCGAGATAGCAGAGATACTCTGAAGTATTAGACTTTCTTGTACGTGAGCCACGCCTCGTGTTACTCGCATAGGAACTGACGTTACTCAGGTTTAGGAACGCTCATCCTGATTCTCACGGTGATCCAAGTTTTGCTGGGAATTGCCCAAGTAGCAGGTTCTCTCATAGGCACATGACTCATGCCGAGATTTTGGGTGTTGGAGGTGGAAGTTGCCGACCGAGGTTGAGATGACGAGACTGTTGAAGCTGCATTCGAGTTCTGTTCGGGTCTCAAAGTCATGGAAGAAGAGCTCGAGGGTGCAGCATAGTTTGCAGGAGCCATTCCCTGGGATCTATCGGCGGTGGCTATCGATATCTCAGGGATGTAAGTTACTCGTATGCATCCGGTTCGCTATGGCCAATGCAAAAGAGCATAGCCATGATCGAAGTCTCTCGGCACAATGATCCGAATCCATCCATTAATAAGAATATAAAACCCTAGAGCATTCTCGCAAACGGCGAATATCCGCTTTACATACTCGAGAGAGAGGCAGCCTTGAAAGGCGAGATGAAACGCGGATGGGGGTCAAAAGGCGGTAAGATCGGATACCAGAGAGGGTAGCGCAACAGTACTGGCACAAACGACCGGGAAACCGTCAAGTCTTAGTGGTACGCAGTCCTTGGCACCATTCGATGACGGACTATATGTCCAACATGACCTGGACTCTGCCACGTCCTCCAATACCAAAGTCAATCGTATCTCTTCGGAAACGTCGGCTGCTGTTTGGGGGTTGGCGACTGAAGACGTTTCCCTTAGCCGATCGACAACCGCTTCCAGGTTTAGCAGTTGGTCTTTCAGCAAATTATATTCCTTCGTGTGTGCTTTGAGCAGCTGATGGATATCTGCTGTTCGAGTCTTCGAGTTGCTTTCGTAGTGAACACTTCTAGAGCTTCCTGCAAAACAACAATGTCAGTTTGTGGGTCGGTGTCTTGATCCCCGGATGAGGGACCTGGACTCATGCGGGCTTCTTCGATGGCGAACGATGCAGTGCTACTCTCGCCCAGGTGATACGCATCATTTTCGATATCGTTGGTATCCAACGCTCATGTTTCTTCTGCTTTTTCCTTTACCTTCACTCTATCCTTTCCTTTCCACTCTCTATGCGAGATCCTCGTGTGTTCATCTGATTTGTGTAAGTACTCACTTTGCGTAACTGACTCCTCGTCACGGAATTTGCCCATCTGAGACGGATGCCCTTGAGGGACTGCATGTGAACATGTAGGGGATGAAAGAGGTTCGGGACCAGGAGCGGGTAAGTCGTTGAATTCAAAGCCTTGGAAGTCTCCCGGCAGATCGTCAGAGGGGCAGCAGGGGACTGGTAAATGCAACTTTGAAACTGATTGGCCCTGCACCCATTCTACAACATTGCGCCTAGGGAAATATTCCATCGTGTTATGATTACGGGGCAGATACAGTCACCATATTCGTACTCATCTATTTGATCACGGTAGAATGAATCATACTCGGAGTTCCATATGGGCGGTCCCCATGGGAACTCTTGCGCTGGTGCTGTCACATCTTGTCTTTAGCCCTCTGCGGGATGGCTTGTCAGATTACTCAGATCGCTTGAGCTTCGAGCTATGTGATTTATCCATAACGCTGACTTGTAGTATAGCTAACGTGTAGTATAGCTAACGTGTAGTATAGCTAACGTGTAGTATAGCTAACGTGTAGTATAGCTAACGTGTAGTATAGCTAACGTGTAGTATAGCTAACGTGCAGTATAGCTAACGTGTAGTATAGCTAACGTGTAGTATAGCTGACTTTTAGTATAGCGGACTTTTAGTATAGCGGACTTTTAGTATAGCGGACTGTGGTCAAATTGACAATGGGGCACAACTGTAATCCATTTGCGATTAGATACTGTACTTCCTTCGGACAAGGCTGACCGGCGTACGATATCATACCAATCGCAGTCACGCGCCCAAGTTCTATGCCAGGTCCAGCATGGCAATGCAAGCCAAGGCTCTCTCGCGAATTCTACAGAGCTTTGTGGGCGAACCAACAGACAGAGAAGGAAGAGAAATGTCCTTTCAGGTGAGTTACTTGATAAACTTGACAAAATGGCTGATCTCTTGCTTAAACCTCGACGAAAGAGGCGGTAGAGGAGTTGCCGAAACTGCCGGAAGGTCTGATATGAGCAGGCACGGTCCGGGTCCTTTGCAAGAGGTAATGAGACAATGCTTGATCAAGTAAGGAATATTTCCAGGGAAGACTCCTCGGCAGAGTTGCGACTTCCAAGGAGTACACCGAGCAGAGTGGCCTTATTCGAAGAGCGACATGAGCCAAACGTCGTCACCGGGGGCAAGTATCATGAACATCTTAGCGGCTCCACCCGAAGCCTTAAAAATACGGGGTCTCAGCCTTGCCGCACGTGCCAGACCAGGGGGTCAGGCGCTAGGCTTATCGTTTTCATGCATCCGCCCCGCCCCGCGGTAGCCTTATCGCGCGCGTGCCTGCCCTGGACTGACGCAATCCGACCTGGCATCCGGACATCCAACCCTTAGCCTCGCTCAGTCATCCCATCGCTGTGCTAGCACGGTCATTACTGGTAGCAGTAGCTTGCCGTCTCATCAGTCCAACCGAACAGGCTTGTATTCACTCTCTAGAATCATCTGCGGATACTGCGATCGGCATACCAGCAAGACATGGCCAAGAAGACACCACTTCGCGTCCTCTGCCTGGGCGACTCGCTAACGGCTGGGTCCCCGTCGGCTCACCCCTATGGCGGGAAGTTGATGGAGCGTCTCAGCGCCGCATTTCCTTCACACGATGTTGACATCGAAGTCGATGGTGTCCCAGGCGACATGGTAACGAAGGGTACCTTTGTCCAGCGGATGAAGACGAGGTGGGCACGGCAGCCGACAGGCTACGATTGGACTGTGGTTCTGGGTGGAACGAAGTGAGTATCCCTAGTTCGATACTTGGCAGGGAAAAGCAGAGATTTGGCAAAAGAGGAGGGTAGGCAATGAAGGGAAGGTGATTGTTAATGCAGAAGCAGTGACCTAGTATGGGGCTACCCCTCAGACGCCGTGGTCGAGGCATTGCAGAAGACGTGGGATGTCCCGCTTTCGAGGGGCGGCAAGGTCTTGGCCCTGACGATACTGGACAGCAGGGCGAGTGTCCAGAGACTCGGAGAACGGAGGGACGAGGTGAACAAGGCAATCAAGGCGCACAAGAGGCAGAACTTGTAGGTAGCTCTTCCATGGCCATCTCTCACCCCTTGCTCACGTGATCAAGTCATACCTTCGATTTATTCAGTGCTCTGCCCTATCATGGTATGGGTCCGACAGATCGAGAGAAGTACTGGGACCCCGACGGTGTGCACTTGACAGAGGACGGCTACGACTTGATGGGGGAGAAGATAGGCGAGGGCTTGATCAAGATATTGCATCTAGAAGAAGCACAATCGACCGAGATCAGCAGCATCGTCACTGACGCGAGGCAACGGAGAATGATCGAAGATCTGATATGGGAAGAAGAAATGGGTAATCCGAAGTTACTAAGCCAAGGCTATATCATTGTTAGGAAGCGAGATCTTGATTGATACCTCTAACTCTAACCCAGAGTACATGATCTACGTATTGAGGTATGCCCAACCTCGATGCAAATGAGCTCGTGATTCGCTATGCCATGCACGCCCTGAACGCCGTAGCCTGTCCTTCATAATCATGATTCGTTCATCATACCACCAAGTTAGCGGTAACGAAGTCCTAAGTATGGATTAGTTGTGCCGGTAGGACGGTGTAACGGGGAGACTTACGGGGAACTCCCGTTGCAGGGCATTGGTGACATTTTCGACTTCCTCCGCCAAGCCCTGAACGTTGGTGTCCCATCTTCGCATCTCCTTACCCACAGTCACCTCCGCTCTACCGCTGCCCTTTTCGCCAGAAGCCTCGCCCCCCTCGAACCAGATAATCTCCTCGATTTGGTCGATCCTGCCCACAAGCCGGCCTTGCTCAATCATCTTGGCCGTTGTATCCTCAGCCTTTTCTGCGTCCAGACCAAGTAGGATACCGAGAGCCTCGAAGCCGATATTGCTGTATAATCGCGACGTACCCAGCAAGTTATGCTCCACGACGGCCTTGGCGAGCACGGTGGATCCATCTGAGGTGGTCGCAAGCTGATGCGGTGCTAAGCTCTTTGCAAACTTCTCCACCTCGGTAGGAGCAAGTAGACGATCGAAGAACATCTTCTCTAGTATGCCGAATTCCTCCAAGTTTGCCGATCGCTCATCTTTGAACAGCCTACCCAAAGCCCTGCTCCTCAGCGGGCCGGCGGGTGCTAGGATGGCACACTTGATGGCCATGCTCAACGTGAGCAGGCGCTCCTCTTCTGAGATAGCAGTCGAGAAGCTAATCTCATGGTATGCCTGGCTTGCCGATAGGAATGCCCGCTTCGCATCTTGAATACGGGCCTGGGATAGCTTGAAGTGAAGGTTCAGCGAGGGCTCGGCGACGGTGTAGATGACGTTCTTCAGTCTGTTCAGGTACGTCTCGGCAGTGGTCGTGTCGTCCACCTCGAGATAGTTCCGCACGATCCGCACCCATATCTTGACCCGGTCCTCGTTCGTAACCTTCCGCTGGGCGTCATCCAGAGGAATCTCGGCCAGCACCTTTGCGGCTTCAAGATTATCCTCGTTCTGCTCGTGTCCGTCTGCGATGAGCTCTCTGATGGCGGCTGATTGGTCATGAAAGGTGGACTGTTGGGCTGCGAGGAGGGCGAGGGTGTACTGGCCAATTTCGATCCACAAGTCGGCGTTGCTGAAGTCTTTGAGAACAGCGACGAACTCGGAAATCAGTTGTCGTAGAGCTACTATGCCCATCGAACCGCCAAACATGGAGTCTATTATCGCCTTGAGGTCGGAGGAGATGGTCTGTGGTGATGATAGACCCTTCAGATTCTTGAGCAAGGACTCAAAGGGAGGCACTTGATCTGGCATGGACTGCGCCTTAGCTATGGCATCAGTCACCTGCGAGGACGCCATACCGAGTACCAGTATTGCTTAAGTATCCGGCTCCGCTGGGTTCGACCTGGGTAGAGCGACCTGTAGTGGATGAAGGATGAAAGGGGTTTGGCGATGATGTGTCAGTCTCAGAGGGCAGCTCGCAAAACAACAAACGAGTTGGTTGAGCTTGCTTCCGCTGTCATGAAAATTGCGGGGGAGCTTTCGGGGCCTAGTCAATTGTTAGTGGGGTACGGCAGCTGCCTGAGTACGTACCTGCGCTTGAGCCGCATAGCGAGCAACCTCTTTTAGCGGATCCGATGGTTCAAACATGTGCTTATGTAACCCACAACGTTGTCTCGAAAACATCTACTACTTAGCTACTGGATAGCTTCCCGAAGCTTGTTGAGGCTCGAGTTGTTTGCTCGAGGAATGTCAAGCCGTCGGGTATCTGTGCTGCCGGTATATGTTAGGCCTACGGCAACTGCGCTCCGTAGCTTAGAGCCTTCTATGCAATATTTATTAGCCGCAAGCGGGTGGTAAGATCAGCCTGACTCGTTCTTCTTCCAGACGATCGCTGTTGAGTTGTATGAAAAACCGTAGATTCCTTGTCCTAATCGGAACCTCGAGCACCTCAACCGGTAGAAGCATGGTGGTTTCGAGGTTTTCTAGGTCCCATACCCTCTCACACACCTCCTTGGTCATGCCCTAGGAATCCAAGATTTATAGTCATGTAACAGTGCTGGTGCTAGTTCATTCGGTAGTGACACCAGGGCGAGCCAGCAGAAAGGGCAATGACTTGAAATGCACCTAAGATATGCCACCGATCCGCATCACCAAAGTGTATTGACGAATAACAATAGACTGTACTGTACAATGCTGCGTTCCTGTATCAACGATCCTGTGGGGTACACTATTTGGTGGACAAATAAGTTAGGTAGGCATGGCGTGACGAGCTGCGTGCGTGTATGTGACAGTGTGTGTTGGGAGTAGGATGCCGGCAATTATCTAGAAGACCTTCATCATGCTATTGCTCTACCTAGGCGTACTGAGTTTAGAATAGCAGAAGTTCCTCAATGTGTTGAGCATGCCTTCAAAGTGTCCAGGGCAAATACGTCACAACATGTGGACCGCATCTCTTTCCTCCTCTGACCCCTGACGATCATGCCGATGTCCAGCCTTGTAGCAGCTTCTTCGCAGCATGGCGTGCAATTACCTTACCTGAGCAATACCCGCGGGGAACGGGCTTTCTGGTATCATCCCATATACACGTGCGTCGCAAAGTTAAGTAGGCAATGAAAAAAGGATGATTCTGTAGGTGGGCGGGTTCAGCTCACCGTGCAGTAAAATGTGCTGGTTTGACTTGAACATCGATTGCTCCATCCCCACGCTAAGCTATGCTAATCCCAATGCACCCAACCAAACGCCTTGCCAGCCCAATGCTTTTGAAGCAACTCCCGTAGCCGAGTGCAAACGGTAAAATGGCAAAGAATAAAAAGTCGCAGATAAGGATGCGTTGCTCCGTACAGATGTGACGAGAAAGAGACGACCCTTGCAACTACTCACATGCCAATGCCTTGCCGCGTGTGGGGAGATCCCGAACTCGCTGGTACGTTATACCGACTGTCATCAGCTAGCTAGGCCGTTAGGAGGGTCGGGGTGCCCGGCGACCTTGCCGATTCCTTTCTGGGCGGTGTTACAGGGTCCGCCTTGGGTTGCGGCGACAGATTGGATATATCCCGTAAAGGAGACGGTTGAGCTGCCTGGTTCTCCGACTTCTCAGGTGATTTGTCTCGACTCCTACTTGCATTGGCGCTACTCGTTTGAGAGCTCATGATAGTCTGCAGCTTCGGCCTCTGCGCTGCTCTTGGCATGATGCTCAGAGAATCCAAACTCCCGTGCATGTAATCTTCATCCTCTGATGAGTCGAAATCCGGTGTTATGGGGGCTCTCGCTCGCGGTCTCCTCCGTTTGTTCCACTCCTCTGAAGCATCCGAGGACTCCAGGGATAAGCTCCTGCTGCGCGTACTACGGCGGTTCATGCCGCTCCGACTCGATGACGTGTTTCTTCTCCTGCCCGAGGGTCGGCGTATTGCAGCTGGCATTTCGGCCTCCATGGGTACCTCTCCTTTGCGTAGCTTAGCCGAGAGTAGCTTTTCGTGAACCTGCCTGCCCAGCGCAGGGCCGTCGCTAGCCATAGTCCGCCTGCTTGCCTGGCTTGCTAAGCTTGTGCTTCTGCTGACCGGAACCTTGCCCTCCATCACCTTGGCTGGAGGCGGAGGTTGAAGCATCCACTGGGCAGCAGCTCTATTCTTGGGCCGCTGGCTCACAACGGGAGGGTGGTAATCGTTGACGGGTGGGTTCTTGGCCGAGGTGTAGAAGTTGTGCCGGTCTTCCTCGGTAACAGGCCTTGGATCCTTTCCTAACGTAGCTTCGATAATCCGCCCAGCAGACGAGCCTGCCTGCTTGATGACGTCCATTAGCTTGTGGCCTGCCATGGAGAACTCTCGGCCCCAGAGTTCCTCGTCCTCGCGCTGATACCGCGTTTTGTTCCAGTCGTCGGAATATGTTTTAGATCTGCTCGTCGATAGACTCAGTTCGCCATCCTCGGGCACAACAGTTGGACTGCTGCCAGTCTGTGAACTGGTCATAGCTATACTGCTAGCGGTAGTGCTCCTGCTCTCCCTTCCAACACTGTTAAGCCCCCTTTGGCTCGTGTCCTTGCTCACGAGACCAGCCTTCTTCTTCCGCAGGCTTGGACCCATCATAATTTCCTCGGACCAGTATGGATTTGTATTGAAGGGGTCAGGATGTTGGTATAAATGCGGCATCTCGAGCTGCAACCGGGACTTTTCCTGGCGGTCCTTCTTTGCTTGCCGCTTCGACTGACGGTGTTCCCTTGCTTGCGCGCATGGTGTGCAAGCGCAAATGTAGAATATGGCTGATTGGAGAGCCACGGAGAACGACATTGTGTTGAGAGTAGCCTTCGAGAGGTGCCCCGTGGGCGGGTTACGTGAAAGGTGACCCCGGGTTCTCTGATCGATTCATCGGCCGCATTCGAAAGGTCTTAATCTGGGAATTTTCAAGGCGATGAAAGAGTTGAAGTCAAGAAGCTGCAGCAGGAGACGCGCCCAGAGATTCAATTGCTCGTAAAATAAAGTGAGCAATCAGTCTAATACTTCGGTGAATATACGATTGCGTCAAGGGACGTGTGATTGAGCGATGGTAATGCGGAAGTTAATCTGGACCTGCCAAGGAACCACGCAAATCGGATAGAAGAAAGGTAGTTCGCAATATGCTGTCGAGTGTTGTTGGAACAGGACAGCCAACTAGTCGAGTCTGCGACCACAACCAGGTTTCGGACAGAGAAAGTAAGCTGGGTGATGTCAGGAAGATGGCCCAGACGGTTAAGCGTGGATGATGAAGTTGGGCGGCGGGCGCATGCTTGAGAGTTTCAAGTCTGGCGGCCAATGATAGGAGGTTGGACGAAGTGAATGGGAATTGGTGATTCGGCAACGTGGTGCTGTGTACACAGTAGAAAGACAATCAAAAACAAAGCGAAAGACAAGCTGAAGACATTGGGTGGAGAAACAATGGGAGATGCCAATGCAGGCAAGCAGTTTTAGTCTGTTCCGTGTAGAGACGGTGTTGACGACGACGGTCCCGAAGAAGAAAAGGCCTTTTGGAGATGGGGGTTCGAGCGAGCTAAAGATACCTAGTCAATGGGAGCGAAAGCGACCAATACCACATCACAAGTGGCGCAGAAGCAGAGCCGAAGCAGAAGCAGTGATCTGCAGGTAAGGTGAGAAGCCCCCCAACCCAAACGCATAGTGACACAGCTGCCCACTTGGGTCTTTGTGCCTTGCCCATTCGTTCGGTCCACTGTGTACTACAGTACCTACCTACCTACCTACCTACCTAGGTATATACACACAGCTGCCTCTGCGCCTCTCATCCCTCCCGCGTTTCCGCAACTCACGCTCGCAGGAAACAAAGGGTCCCAATTGTGGCACAGATGGAATCTCATCTGCGCCATTTTCCTGCCATTTTCCTGCCATTTCCAGCTAAGCCCCCCGCCCAGCTGCTGGCTGTCCAGACCCCGAACGGCGGGTAGAACGGCACGGTCTGCATGTCGCTCCAAACGTCATGCTCGTTGCTGGGCAGATCCCAGCTCATAATACAGCTCGTTATGCATCTACTGTGTATCTTCCTCTGCCCCGCAGGTTTCCAGAAGCCCCAGAAGCTCGCCAAGAAGAATCGGCGCAATATCCCAGACAATTGAGTGGTTTTACTTAGAACTACGGTTCCACAAATTCCTGCGAGGGCTTGATACTGATACCACTGTACTTACCGCAACATGGTGAACCTGAGGTTCATGGCACCGAGCGTTGTTCAGCCAGTGGGCATCGTGAAAATGGAGATAGGGCAAGATCCACTGATTGACAAGCTGGCTATCTACATTGACGACAGATGTGCCGAATTGGTCTCGAGGACGTGGTGTATCGACTTGGGCTTCGAGATTGCCTGAGAGACCGGAATAGACCTATACAATTAGCAGTCGCATATCCCTATTTGGCATGCACGCTTGATTGAGGGGCTTCTCTGCTCACATTCAACTTATGCTAGTGTCGCTTTGACACTTATGGGGTGCTTCGGGCGTCTCAACATGGGAAAGGATGCTTGGGCGATGTTATTGACGATACCGAGCTCATAGGTATTGAAAATAGGAGCAAAGGTGATGGGGGCCATTTGATGCAGGTGGATCTAATAACACCATCTCGCAGGAGAAGGTCAAGTTGATACTTACCTAGGTAAATAACGGAGGTTATGAATCGAACGCTTTACACGGCGTGCCAAAACGAGGACCAGAATCCCAAGCCGTCACCTACTAACGTATACCTCAATTCCCTATCGCTTATACTAGGCTTGGGTTTATTCAAGCGTCGTCCGCTGTTTGATGGTCTAGATCACGACAATAGCTTAACATGGATTAGTCTGTATCATGAAGGCGACTCGCAAATGTCGGTCTTTCTGCGTGGGCGAGACGAGAATCATGAGCAGGCGTGACCATCGCGAGGGTCGATGAAGGTTGGGTGTGAGCCAAGGTCCAACGACTCACCAAGCGTTCGGAGAAGTGAAAGAGAATTAAGGAACGTTCATGATCCTGTGGCTGCATGGATCGACAGCCAAGGTCTACCCAATAGGCTTCGAAGATGGTAGTTTGAGGTCTAACGGGTTCGGTTGTGCGATGGTGGCCTCATCTTACCATGCACATTTGACAGCTTTAGTGTTGTGTAAACATGTGTATTGAGTTGTTAAGTCCCTAAGCTAGTACACCTTGGACGCCCGTGGTTTAAGGAAGGCAGACCTTCTGATGTGAGAACCAACGATAACCTTGATATCGATGGTTGACCTGCCCGAGTGACTGTCATACGCTGCTACTGGTTCATACGGAGTCATCACCAAAATCAAGCTTATCATAGTTCATGATTGCATAAGGCTCCGTTGCATTGCACTAGCATGTCTGGCTAAGTATCTCAGCCCGAGCAGCATGTCGACTGCCAGATCTCGTCAGCGTTTCCGCAAAACAAAAAGGACCAATGTTCCCGGGTTTGACCAGTGCCATGCTAATTCATGTCGCAAGTCGAGACTATCCTCATTTACGGGGACCGATGGCCACAGGAACCAGAGAAAGCAGGGTCGTTTGAACTCCGAAAGACGGGTTTTGATAGACCCTTCCTCCTTCCGATCCTGCGTGCTTTTATAAATACAATGCTGATACAATCAACTTGGGAGGCGCTCCAAGGAACCACCAATCCAATCCTGCCCCAAATGGTGATGTGACCGATGCCGAGGAAGGAAATATCGCACTGTAGACCTGGCAGGTACCCGCGTTTCACTGTACATGTGGACTGATGGCTCAGAAAGTGGACCGAGATAAGGAGATCTATCAATGATGGGCACGGATGTGGGTGTGGAAAGAACCGAGTAGTGTATGTCATCTTTACTCATACCTCCCACTCCTCCTCGACCTCGTTGTCGTCGGTAGTCTCGTCGGGGGTTAGCGCAGCAAATGAAGAGCTACTGCTCAGGGCCGGCTTCGACTTGTTGCCGTTGACTGGAGCCTTGGCCTTCGGGGCTGCTGCAAGAGCGGCGGCAGAGGTGGAGGTCTCTATCTTGTCCTGAGCCGTGGGAGCGTCGGCGCCTGGCTTCTTGGTCTTCTTGTTCTTCCTGTTGGGGACCTCGCTCCAGTCGGCTTCCTGCAGTGCCATCTTCAGCTGTTCCTCCTCGGAGGGGAGGTCTGACAACCACGCGTCTGGTCGCTCTTTCGTGCTGGTAGTGGCCGGCTTCTGCACAGGCTTGTGCTCGAAGGTATCCAATGGCTGCACGGGCGCGCTGGGAGACTCGCCGTTCGTCTTCGCAGTCCAAGCGTTCTCCTTGGGTGCGACTGAGGTCGAACCATCCTTGGCAGGCCGGCCCTCGGCAATGCGAGCCTTTCGTCGCTGGGCCTCCTCCAATTTCTTGCGCTCCAACTCCTCCTGTTGTCTCTCGAGCTTCTTTCGCTCAGCCTTCTGACGGTTCTGACGTTGCTTCTTGGTCTCGGCGATCTCGGGTGCCTTGGTCTTCTTGTCCTTAGGCTTGGCCAAGTCAGTGTCAGTCAGACGGAGGACGGAGGGACCGGGAGAGGATGCCTCCAGCATGTCCGAGACGTCACGGCTACCAGTGGCTGCGATGACAGGAGAGGCCTGGGGTGATAGATCATCGTCGGCGTCCCCGGTCGTGGATGAGGGGGCCGAAGTCTTGGCTGCCGGCTCATCGGCCTCCTGAGCTCGTGATTGCTTTACCGACTTTTGTTTCTTCTCGTCAGATTTGTTAGCGGTGAACTTGTGGCCTGATTTTGCCTTGGAGTACAGCTGGGCAAAGTCTCGGTCCGAGTCTCGGCTTGCTGCGGCGTCAGCAGCTGGGTTGTAATCGCTGCTTGTGATAACGGCAGCGTCGTTTGAAGAGCTCGCTGGCTTAGGCTTGGGCTTGGGCTTCAACGCCTTGTCAGCCTTCTTCTTCATGGCAGCTGTTGCCGACGCTACATCTTTGCCGAAGTCGGCGTTCAGTTTGTTCGAAAGCCCAGAGACTTTGCCTGCTGCACGTCCGCTATGCTTCTGTGTGTACAAGTAATAAACGCCAATGCCGCCAAGTATAATTGCCCAACCGCCGACGGTGTTCCAGGAGATGGAGTCCATGATGGGCAGTGGGTTCGCCGTGAAAGATTCGGGGGGGAGATCTCTCGTCAAGTGCCCTCAGTCGTCACGCAGGGCGTCCAAGGGGCTAAGCTACGCTCGTGCTCCTTGCAGGATTAGCTGCAGTGTGCGGTGATGATAGATCACGTCAAGCTGAGGGACCTGGCGACACTGGACGACGACACGGTGATCGAATGTGATGATGTTGCCGATTCGACGTGCTACCTTGAGAAGCTGTTGTAGTCGCTCGCAGATCGCCGAGATGTCCAGTTAAAGGAGGCGATGGACCCCAAGTGACAGAGTGAGATCTGAGGATATCCGCAAAGGAGTGTGGAGAGAATCAATCGTGAGATCGAAAGACCACTTGTGAAGTAAGGATAAAGTCGGCGAAGGAGACGGTCTACTGAAATGAGGACTTGGGCTGATGAAAGCCGCCGGTGGTGATCAATCGTGGGATGGGATTGAACATCTGTCGAAGCTCCGAGGACAATTTAACTTCTTGGCGTCGCGTTGAGTTCAATAAAAACAGGTGGCCACTGTAATCGGACCTAGCAACTCCGTCTGGGGGGGAGGGTCGAACTTGGAGTTACAGGCTTGCCACTGGAGCTTGCTTTCAAGAGTGGATGCCTCTCCTTTTGGTTACTTTAGCACTGTACCACAGTAGGTAACGGAATTGCACAAAACACAAACGACGAAACACAAAACACCACGATCCACCCTCAGGTACCTACTTTAGTACTGTACAGCACTGTGCACACGGTAAAAAAGCATGTGGCAACGCCAACTCAAATCAATGCTCGGTTGAACCTGCCGCGACGACGCTAACTGGATCGGCATTCAAGGATTCAAGGGTTGCGATTCATCTGGTTGGCCTCCTGGCGTCCCATGCGACCCTGGAGTTCTAGAAGGCAGCTCGAACTTAAAGTAAAGCACGCCCCAATTAGCACATCAAGTTACGTTGCGGATGGCTACAAGTCGATTGGCGGCCTGGCGACTATCCTGTCATTTACTCTATATGAACGAAGCCATGGAGGGTATTTGATTCGTGCTGATTCAAGGAAAGAAAATCTCGGGCCCCTCCCTGGCGTTATTCATCCGCAACATCACAAAATATCCTTAACTTAGTTGATGCATACCTGTGTATTATCTGCCTTGTGTCACCAAAAAGACGGATGGGATCGCACTTGATGGGATGTTACCTTGGTACTTACCTTAGCTTTGTAGTCCTACGGCTCTGGGAAGATGCAATGCAGAAGCAACGCTTATCGCACCACTTAGAACTTGCATTAGGTTCACTACATACCTACTCCGGAGCTCTAGTTGTAGATATAGCATTGACGTGTACCTAGGTAGGTATTCATCAGCAATTCTTGTCGCTCCTGAAGTCAGCATGAGGGGTAGACGGCATCGGTCCCGGCCAGCTACCTTAGGCACCTACCGGCGATCTCCCCCCAACACAACGAGGGGAGCTCAGCCTTCCACCAGACGCTGTAAAGTCAGGCATGCATGCTTTGGGCCGGCCGGCTTTCGCAGGTCACCGTGGGCACGGAAGGACACATCGGCCGAACTCATAAGTGGGGCTGACGCTTATCCAGGCCGTCTCCTCCTTCAGTGAATGACAGTCGTGCTACAGCCTCGTACACCGTGTTGTCAATCAGGGATTTTGCTCAGATAGACAATTATATGCTCGTCAAGAAGGACAGCAGCATCAGGTAGCTGGTTTTAACGCGTGATCGTCCACCAAACGAAAAGAACAAGAAACCACAACCATGGCTCCCAAGACCCGCGTCATCTTCGACACTGATCCGGGTATGTGGAAACCAATGCCTAGAGCCGTATAAGCTAACCCGGGAGCAGGTGTCGATGACATGCTGGCCATGCTCCTTGCCCTGGCCGCATCACCCGAGGAAATGGAGCTCGTCATGATATCGGTGACTTATGGAAACGTTCCCCTGAAGAGCTGTCTGAAGAACGTGATGGCAATGTTCCATGTGCTGGGCCACGAGATGCAATGGCGAAAGTCACAGGGCAAGCCCGAGGGGTTCGGGGCGTTGAGGGCTTTCAAGCCCATTGTCGCGATCGGACCGGAGCATGCTTTGGAAGAGGATATTCTGATGGAAGATGGCTTTCGTGAGTCCCGGGCAGGTCGGATTATACTATAGTACGGGGCTGACAGGGTTACAGATGGTTCTGATGGACTACACGGAGTTCACGCGGCTGTATGTTGATGGATCTGCTTTCCTGGCACCGATTGAACTAACGAGGACAGCACCCTCATCTGGAACCCGAGGACACATGGAAATCACTCTTCGATGAGGGCGAGTCGACTCCGGCTGAGGACCCCTCATTCTATTCCTACTTCACGCCGTCCAAGACTCCAGCGCACAAGGAGATCTTACGGATCTTGAAAGAGGAACCCGAAGACACCATCACCATCTGCGCAGTTGGGCCCATGACAAACCTGGCTTTGGCTGCGGCAGAGGACCCCGAGGTATTCTTGCGCGTAAAGGAGGTGTGTGTGATGGGTGGTGCAGTCGAGGTGCCCGGCAACATCACGCCGGTTGCCGAGTTCAACACGTACGCTGATGCTATCGCCACGGCTCGTATATTTGCGTTGACCTCCGCTGTCCCTGCATCTACCATGCCAGACGTTCCCCAGAAAATAGCAAAGCTACCTGCCTATCCGGAGAAGCTTTCGAAACGGCTGAAATTGAGTCTCTTCCCACTTGACATAACTACTCCGCATCTCCTCAACAGAGGCTATTTTTTCGACACAGTCACTCCCCATGTTAAGGAGGATAGCCCATTGGCGATCTGGATCAACACCATTATGACGGGAGTTTTCCGCCAGATTGAGAGGATGGTCGGTAATGATCCAGAACCTGGCTTATCACTCCATGATCCTCTGACAGTCTGGTATAACATCACGTACGGCGACCCGGGATGGAGGTTGGCAAAGAACGCGCCGGAAGATATCCGCATAGAGACTTCGGGTCAATGGACTCGTGGCATGCATGTCTCGGATCAACGGGGCCGTAAGGCGGCCCCGGGTGAGGGATCCGCTGTTGGTGTGGAAGTTGGTCCCGAGGGTACCAGTGATGTTGCCATCGATGAGATTCCCGGCGATGAATTCGGTTGGCTGAGCGCGAAGAGAGGTAACAGAATCAACAGATATGTCGGCAGTCCTGGCTTCGATAAGTTCGCACCGTATCTGATGGAGCGGCTGTTTGGATAGACATCTGGGCCAGGGTATCAGAATGCAGAAAGCCACACAATGGACCGTAGAGGTGTCAGCAAGACGCAGCGTGGTATCATTAGGCAAATCATACCCTATCAAATCCGAAAGTCCATCCACCAAATGCCAATCGTCAGTCCTAACGCCATCCCATGCAATTCGGACTCCCTCTGTGTAGTACATCGTCGCCATTGTCCGTCCATCTTCTTCCTCAGATGTGCTTCGTGCTTCCAATTGTCGAGCCCTTAACCTCTCGCCAGTTGATGCTAGCATCCAGCTCTTCGTCGACTAGTCCAACAGTGCAGACATTCTCGCCTCGGACGATGTACAGGCCAAGAGAAACTTCGGCAGAAGGTTCAGAGTCGTCTGCAGCGCGGATAACGCGTTCAAGAGTATTCGAGAGCACCTAAGTGATCGAGTCAGCCTGACGATAGCGCAAAGAAGAAGGAGCCGACTGGAAATCACCCACCAGATTCGTCAATTGGTCACAAGCTTTGAGCGTCCCGACTAGAATTCGCGAATCGGCCGTCACAATCAACACCTTCTCTACCGAGCTGTCAGAATTCAGGTTGTAAGTTCGAAATTCGCTGTGAAATGGGCATTACAAAACTAGACTTACTATGCATAAATGGGCCAAGGTTCGACATCTTGGCAGTCCAGTGAGTTTTGTTCCAGCAAGAATCGTGCTTCGTCTCTCGTCGAATTCAATGAAGGCGGGTTTCAAGTTCGTGAGAATGAGGTTATCCTCAGGCAGCACCAGCTTTCTGGGAGCTCGACGGTGGCACTGATTGGAAGCTAACCCGCCAATCGATGTGATTGGGTATTCGGATTGAATATTATCCGCAACCCGCCTAATGGCTGCTACCTAGAGTACCTAGGTATCTACTTGGCAATTAATGGTGCACTGGACCAGAACTTCTGGCTTATCCGAATCAGACGAAGATATTCCCATCACCTGGTCCCATTGCCAGCCTTCAGCAGGGTCATTCTGGAACTAGCAGCGATCTCACCAACCATCCTGCGCGATGGTCCTTGTCTTTGGTCGAAACAGGCAAACGGCTTGTTTCACCAAGCAAAAGTGCACAGCTGGGGTGCTAAGACGATTGGCTCCCGGCCAGGGGCTGCGCAGCCGCCTTCACCCGCTCCAGTCTCCACTCCAGTCTCCACTCCAGCTTGCACCTCACCTTCTCCTTTGAACCTCCCCCTCCACGAAGGCAAGGAGACGAGAGGAAGGCCTCTCTCTCTCTCAGGGGCAAGTCACGCTCAAGGTAAGGCAAGCTGAGAGTGAAGCCAGGTACGTAGATAAGTGTTTGCTCTGTGCAACCATCTCCACCTGTTTGTTATTCGACTTCAATCCTCCTGCATTTCGATTTCCCCAGGCTATCTCTATCTTTTGCCTCGAGAGTCGCTCCCTCCTTTGCTCACTCGCTTCGCCTGGCCCGCGATCTTGACTGTCTGCTCTTTGTCGTCTGTAGCACAATCACCTGTACCCGCCTTTCAAGTCCGAACAAGACACCCTCATTCAATCACTCGTCTATTTGTGTTCCGTGACAAACACACCGAGTCCTGCAGGCGGAGCAAACAGCTGCATAAGATCACCGTGTATCACTGATCCTCACGATAATTCGCTTCTTACAGAAAGAGGCGCCCGTCACTCTTTAATTCTTCCCACCCTCTGTATATAAAATCGTTTGATACGATCTGCAATCTTCTTCTTCTGCAAATATTCCACCGAGCAAGTCTCAACACAATGTTCATCATGAAATACCTTCATTGCGTAGCCTCTTTTCTGCTGGCAGGCAATGCCCTCGCCGCCCCTGTCAACACCGTCATCACCCGCGATGACAGCGCCGCGGCTATCATCGCCAAGATTGCTCCGGCCTCCGCCTCTTGTTCTGATACTACCGAGTGTCGAACAGCTGAGCAGGCGGCACCATTCTTGATCGCCGCGATGGCCAAGTACCAAGTCACTACACCCGGTGAAATCGCAGGCGCCCTTGCTCTCATGGCGTTCGAGTCTGACGACTTCAAATACAAGCACAACATTTCGCCAGGTAGGCCCGGACAGGGCACCGCTAATATGCAAATGATCAACTTCAATATCGAGTACGCCAACTCGATACCGGAGCTTGCGACCAAGGTTACGGATCTAGGGGCAGTCGCTTCTGACGACCAGAAAAACCAGCTGTTGGCGTTGGTCGAGGACGACGAGTACAACTTTGGTTCAGGTCCCTGGTTCTTGACTACCAAGTGCGCGAATATTCGCAGCCAGCTGGCCACTGGTACTGATGCTGGATTCGCGGCATATATGGGTTGTGTTGGAGTTTCTGTCACAGATGACCGTAACGCTTATTGGGTGAGAGCCAAGCAAGCCTTTGGCCTGGCATAAGCCGGAATGATATACTGCGAGTAGGCTGGATTCTGGGGCGCCCTTGTCTCAAATACGAGGCGGCATTCAGCAAATGAAAAGAATGACATTTTGTCATCATTAGTCTCTCTTTTCACGGTGCATCGATTCCATGTTAAGACTCGTTCTATCCATGTGTGAATAGCTTCCTCAAAGATGTACAAATAATTGAGTTTCCAGCTTATGCCTACTGTCATGGTGCTCATTTCACCCTTGCCACGTATCTGACACAGTCGACTGCGCGGCGCCGCAGGAGTTCGCCACGGTGTAGGTATGGTTCGGATCCGCCTCCCATGTCACAGCGCCGCTGCTCGCCACGTTGATGTACTTGTACTGAATGGCGGTGCCCGGTGCGAAGTTGATGGTGCCCGTCCAGACGGGGTTCGCGCTGGTGTAGGACGCGGCACTCAGGGTGACGGCTTTGCTTGTGTCCCAGCTTCCCAGGGCAGCTACGTTGCCGACACTGTTTTGACGCGGTGTATTAGCTTCCACGCTGCCTTGGATCTCTACGTTCTCGTTTGGGGGCCAGGGGGGCAGAGCGAGAGTAGGAAGACGAAAAGGGAGGATTGCTTTACATCTTGATAGTCTGCCCGTAGGCCGTGGTCGCCTTCTCACTGAACGCGACGGCTACCGCGGAGCAGGCGGCGGTTGACGCTGTCGGAGTGTTAGTTATCCAACCCAACCATGGATAAACCAGGAGCTCTTACTTGCTGTCGCCGTCGAAGTCGCCGTCGAAGTCTTCGTCGTGGTTACTGATTAGTTTTCACTAAGCCGTTGGTTCAAAGGGGTGTACTGGCTGAGACAGGGGAAGGCTTACCACTAGTTGAACACAAACCCGTCCCGCTCAACGATTCGGTCGGGAGTAACACCGCTGGCAGCGGTCCCACAGTCAAGGTAAGCCCACCGCTCGAGTCTGCCGTGTACGTCTTGCAACTGATGGCATCTGTCAGGGCCTGGCCAGATGCGAAGCCTGCGCCGCTCAGCGAGACGGAGGAGCTACTGCTGGAGCCGACGTTGGTGAACACACTGCGGACGTCACCCTTGCGTAGGGCGACGGTGTGCGAGTCGGAGTAGAATGGATAGGCTTGGTACGGCAGGTATGTGCTGTTCGTGGAGATAGCCGTGGAGCGGATCAGATTGAGTTTCGTGATCCAGGCGTACAAGGTCGAGGTCGTGCTGTATCCCGAAGTCCAGAGTGGTTCACGGTTGTTGGGGTCAGCCCCGCCTGAGAAGCCTTGCTCTTGGCCGTAATAGATGATTGGGATTCCTAAAAAGGGGTAAATGTTAGTTTGCCAGATCAAAGTCAGGGATAAGAGAAGACACACCATCCATCAGCACAGTGAAAGCAATCGCCTAGATTTTTAGGTCAGCTGTTGTCTACCATTCAAGTCGGTCTTTCCTACGTTTTGAATCAGAGCCTGGTCGCTAGTCAGGGACGGAAATCGGACTTGGTCTTGGTTTTCTAGGAATGATCCTAGTGTGCTAGTTTGCACTGCCCCCGATGTCAGTCTTGGGTTATGCCACTTTATGTGGGAGAACGTATTAGGTCATGACTTACTTGATCCCTTCAACGTGTTGATACCATTGACCAAAGTACTGATTGAACCAGAGGTGGACTGGAAAGCCTGAGTAAGCCAGTAGTAACTAGAGACGCGTCAGATTGAGAAGAACTTCGGTCATCCATTCATGAACCTACACTGGATAGTTCAAGAGGCCGCTCAGATAGTTCAGCCAATCTGGGAAAACGCTCGGGTCGCCGTCGTAGACCTCTCCGATGTTGTAAACGCCTGAAGCAGTCTCCCATCCGGGCCAGAAGGATTTTTCGACATGTTTGGCGCTGTCCATGCGCAGTCCATCAATGCCGTACTTGGTAACAATTGGAGTAACCCAGTCGTTCCAGATACTACGGACGGAGTCTAGTTCGGTCCTTAAGTCGGGAAGACTCGGTGCGCTAGTGACTTCCCAGCACGTTATGACAGAGTTGTCGTCGCTGTAGTTGATGTCGCAGGGCGTATGATAGTAGCCAGAGCCCGAAAAGGGGTTGTAGATGCTGTAGTCAACGGAATCCGCTGCTTCCTCCGATCCCATATGGTTTGTTACCATATCAACCATCAGGTACATCCCCCGGGCATGCAAGGCGTCTGACAAGGCGATCAGGTCCGCTTCGGTCCCGAATTGCGAGTTCAGGGTCGTGATGTCTTGAGCCCAATATCCGTGATAGGAGCCCCCCGTAGACGACTCCTCAATGTTCGTGACGATGGGCGAGATCCAGATAGCAGTGAACCCCATCCCTTGGATGTAGTCCAGCTTGTTGGTGAGACCTTGCCATGTCCCCCCACAGTACTGGCTCAAAGAGCATGAAGCGGTCGTAGATCCATCAGTCCGAGCAAATCGGTCAGTGACGACCTGATAGATAGACTGCTTCTCCCAATCTGCCGCACTGAGAGCATGCGCAGTGGCTACGCAAAGAGCGGATAAAAAGCCGGTTGACCTCATGGTGTTGGATGATGGAGGCAAGAGTGGGAGGGACTCCTTGGTCTTAGAAGCGATGGTGAGCTGGCCCAGAGATCGTCGTCCTGAAGGATCGTTAGGACAGTGGGACTGTATAAATATAGACAGTCCCGAAATTTGATTGTTCAGCCACTAGGCTCGTTATCCACACGTCCTGATCACAAGGGCTCATCCGAATGCGGATTACTGCAACCTCTGTGGCCATGGCTCGGCTGATTAAAGGAACTCTGAGTATATTGGCCGGCGTTTTGAGCTATCAGACCCTCCATCACAAGCTGCTGTTGGATTGGCATGCTTCCCAGGCTCTTCATGTTGATGAACCAAGTTCCTGCACTGCCCGGCCTTGTCCTCTCCAGGTACTAGCGCGATGTTTGACGTACCCCAAAGCAGCAGCTGCCGCCGACCCCCGCCTTATACCCCACAAAACTCCGCCGTTGACAGCTTCCCGCCGCCTGCCGGTAATCTCCCTGGTCCGCTACTGACCCGACAGAAGGGCCGAATAACTTCGTCCTTGGATGCGATTGTGGGATATCTCTATCCACAGATTTCATGAGGACACAAGCGATAGTGTAAACGGTTCTCTACAGGTGTGTGTGCCGGATAGATGGCGTCGATCCGGCTGGCCACGGCTTCCGAGGGCAATTTGAGCCTGGAAGCACATTCGAGATCGCTCGCGAAAAATATAGTATGCAGGTACGTAGGATAACGACGTGTGATCCGTTTCGGTTAGGTCGCAACGCCATCAGAGCCGCAAGGCAGGGTGACAACGTCCAGAGCGAAGGCAGCATAGGTTCCCGAACAAACAGCACTGGCCACTTCCGGCACTGAAATTTCGCGGTATGGCAGTCGTACGATCCCGTTGTATATCGCATGGGCAGACCCTAACGATATTGCGGCGGACAACGAACCACGATGGGCCACCATACCCGTGCCCTAGCCGGCGTCATGGCGGCCTTGTCCCCTTGTGATAGCTCGGATGTTAAGCGAGATATCCCCGCATGTCGTGGCGTGCGTCGGGGTAGCTGTACGGGGAAGAGTAGGCTCCCCTAACAAGTGCGTGCTTGACATTTCGGCTGCTGCACCCTAGGGAAGGGTGAGAGGAAATACGGATTTCCAGCGAGTCCCGTCGAGAGCTATTCCCAACACGATGTGTCGGCCCGAATGAGCAACAGGCGGCGCCGAACCGGTTCTTCGAGGTGTCATCATGTACAAGTCCGCCAAGTGATGCTCTAACCTTACTCCGCAAGTCGGGATCTCGGGAATCTCGTTGGTACGCATGCGTCCGGGTTCGTGAGAAACACTCCGTGTATTCCGGGGAAGCCAAATGACGATTACTATTGGCCCATTCAACCCCACAGACATCTTGACATGCTTCTTTTATTCGTCATGTATAGGCTAACAACATGTTCTTCGGTCCGATTGTACTTAGGTTGGACAACATACGGGAGTTTTACTCACAAGCGAGCACTCTGAGTCGTCTAAGAAAGGGGAAGGTGGTTTCTACCGTCGTCGAAATGGACCCTACTACTGCGGTCGAATGAGGTTCTCTTGACCATAACGGCCGCTTGGGTGGAAGCCATGGGAGCAAGTGACAACCAAGGATAAGTAGCTCAGTGACGTTCAGCCAGCAGAGAAGAGTGATGGTGTTCATCTGTCGTGCGCAGATCTCCCAAGCATCTATAGACCCTTCTCTATGGAGCGAAGAGTCCAACCAGCACCCGCATAACCATATACACCCGTACTGGTATGTTGAGCAAAAATCACACCCGAGCGATCGTGTCTTCATACAGTGACCACTCGCCACGGCAATGGCGTGTAGAACCTACCCTCGACGGTTTTGATAAGCATTGACATGGTAAGCTACGTCGTTCTCGACGCTTCCAGCCTGTCCCAGTCGCCTTGAAGCAAAGCAAGTCTACTGCCCATATGGCCTACGCTGCCGAAACGACCCGACCTTGGCACCTCAAGCTTCATCAAGTCGATTTGCCAGACCCAGGCGTACTGTTCATGTTGTTCATGAATGAATAAGAGCTATCAGTGGACGTCCCTTGCTGAGACGGCTGCTGTTGTTCTGGAAAGAACCCGAAGGAAGCCTGCTCTGGTCCCCAGTTCGCGTTTTGTGTGTAATTCTCGAATGCCGCCTGCTTGCAGGTTAGCTCCTATCACTAGCTTTACGACTTGACTGATTCAACGTACCCAGTCGAAGTTTTGGTCTAAAGCCATGTCGCTACTCCCAATTCCTCCGAGAGTATTGAACATGGAGAAAGGCGAGGCGGCATTATTCATATCAGGCATTGCCTCAGCCGCAAAGTTAGGCGTGAGCCCAGTTCCCATACCATCCAGAGGGGGATAATTGGTGCCACCGGGGGATTGGTAGTTCGGCGTGAGCCCACTGGACATCATTCCGAGAGTCATAGCGGCAGAGTGTTCCGGTTGCAAGTTGGCAGAACTGAAACCGCCGAATAGAGTCTCCTGCTTTGTTGGATCCGTTTCGGGGGGGTCTGAAGTAGGGTGCTTGACCTTCTCCAGCATTATGTCCAGGATGTTCGCTGCCTTGTAAGCTTCAACCGACTCTTGCGCAAGCGACTTCCAGATATCCCTGACGCTCTCCAGCACACTGACCATCTCAGCTCGCTGTTCCGGCGTCCAGAAGTATGCCGTTTGCGAATCTTGTCGTTCACCAGATGCCGCAGCAAGGTTGTCGTGGTGCAAGTCCAGAACCACTAACATAGTCGGGAGTAGTGTATCTTTCGAAGTCGCCTGGACAAACCACTTCATCGTTCGAAGTCTGCCAGTAGGCTGGCACTCGCGGTGGATGGTCCGCAGATGTGCAAGAGTCTCTAATGAGGCCTCGACAGCGCTGCGTCGAGAATGAGCGTATCGAGAATTCTGCCTCGCCCGAATCAGATGCTTTCTGTGCAACATGCACATGATCTTCTGGTAGAGGATGTTCATGTTGAAACGGGCGATGATGAGCGTCACTGGATCATGAGAGCCCTCCAAGGGCTGCATTTTCAGATGCGGTGGGAGCTCATCTACGATCTCCCGCAACTTCCTGTCATGGCAGAGAATCTCATCATAGGTGGCCTGCTTGCCCACGCGGCTTACAGCCTGCAAAATGTTACCAAATTCTATACACAATTTGGTTTTGCCGATCATGTAAGCAATTGGCGTTGGCTCTGTAATCGGCCGTGAATGCGGTAAGACTTTCGTATCCGGCCCAAACTCCTCATCGAAGATGTTATGGGGGAGTTTGGTGTCGGTATCATGGTCGTAAATCATCGTTGGTAGCGATACCTTGAATAATAGGTCAGCATGTCAATCACCTACAGTCTCGCCCACGGGGTGGATCCTTACTTGATATGAAAACATGATATCCGACATTCGTATCAAGGCCCAAGTTCTACGTCTCATCTCCTATGCCCGCAAGTCAGCATCATGCCACGAGTAGACCGGTATGCCCGTAGCTTCACGTCAACCTACTGCTTTAAATGGTGTGATGGATGGAAACCATTCGGCATCTCGATGATAGCCCATACGGAAGGCTATCCGCGTGATCAAAGATGTTATTAGCCATAACCCAAGATCCGCATCCCAGCGTGAGGACCACTCCCCAAACAGGTAGAGGATCATCGTCTCCACCGTGTAATCAACCGGTTTGGTGTAATCCGCAACCACCAGACACTGCACTGTTCGCAGACGATATTCCGCTGCAAGCTCCAAGGTTCTCCCTTTCCACTCTGGTGGCTCATCGCCTACTTTGTGGTAACTCAGCATAGCAAGGCAGAGCATTGAGTAGACCAGGCCTACCCACATGACCGGTGACTTGGTTGGGTCTTGCCAATGATTCCGCAACTGCTGCTGAAACGTAGGTCCATGAATGATACTTACAGCCGTGTCAAGGGAGTTGAAGTATCGAGAAACGAGTGTGGTAATGGCAGATTTCGAGGGCAGCTCTGCTCGGAGCTCCGTTTCTGTGGATGGTGGTGCCGAAAGGAGAAAGCTTGGTGACTCTCGCGCTGTGGGTGGCTTCGAGGATAATACCCTCTCATAGCTCTTCTCGAGATCCTTCTTGTGCGAAGCATAGAAGCTCTTGACCTCCGAGATATCAGCAAGTAGAGTATGCCAATGTTGCTGCCCAACGTACATGGACTTGCCCTTGTCCGTGTCAACCTTGAGCACACCGAGAGAGGTAGCTAGGCCATCATCCACGTCACTGCCTTCATCTTCTTCGTCTCTCATAGCGTTCTCATCATCTCGCTCGTGTCTCGGGTCGTATTTCGGGTCGCTGCCGTCGGTCACGGACGGAGCAACAGGGCCAGAGTCGGACGCCGCCGCAGCTGCAGTGACAGCGGACGCATCGATGTTCGCCCCGCCATGCATAAGAGATAGAACTAAACCTTCTAGACGGTCAATACGATTCTGCATATCATCGGGGCTCGCATTGGCTCCTGCACTATTTAGATTCTTCTTCCGACTTGATGGAGTAGCATAAACGCAGGATTGAGTATCTCCTCGTTTTACGCAATTGTCACAACTCGGACTTCCTCTGTTGCACTTTAACCTGAAATTGGAAGTCAGTCACGCCATTCTGGGTGTGGGTGGAGGAGATCATAACTCCGGTATGAGATGGGACTTTGCTTACTTCCTAGTTCGACACGGGAGGCAGCTCAGCGGCACCCGGTTTCTACGCCTGACCACCCGAAAATTCTCTTCAGGGGAATGACCCCCTGAGGACGAAGTCGCAGCAGAAGGAGGTGTGGGGGTCATGTTGACGAGCGCTGGTACTTCTCTAAAGTCTGAGTACTTATTTGGGGATACGGGTGCACGTTCTGATGTCGAAGACGCCAGACGGACTTAGGGAGATCAATAATGATATAAAGAGGGCACACCAGGTAGACGTAGTGGCCCGAAGTAATTCATACGGTGGGCCAGCGCCGGGGGTAAAGCCAATGTGGAGAGTAGCCCTCGTAAGAAACGACTTTGGCGATGTCTAGACGCCTCGATGGGGTCTTGATCCACGGAGATAGCGAGCATGTGCAGGAGTGCTGCTCAACAGATACACGTCTAGCGCTCCAGCATGCACAGATGCTGCAACCTGCCTCCGGCTGTGCCACTTATGGCTGAAGCTTGACTACTGTAGTTCCCGGGTATTCTGACCAACTCCCCACGATCGGGCCACCTCAGCCTTGCGATCGGGGACTGGTGGCAAGGTTATCCGCAGATGTACAATTGGTGCACTGTAGGATCCCGACTAGTCGATGTCCCGCAGAATCGGAGGGGGCGTCGAGGGGTGTGGGACCACCTGGATCTGGATCGAAGGTATCGGTCAAACAGTTGGACGATGCCAATACTGCAGTCGGGCCCCGTGCGAGGAGCACACCGCTCAAGGCTGCGAAGACACAAATTTCCACGGGAGACGAAGGAAACGGACGCAATAAGGCGACGTGTTTCGCAGGAACGAGACGTGTTTGGGGAAGGTGGCGATGTAAGCTTTATGTTTCTATCACGAACCCCGCGGTACCTGATTCAAGGTCGCTACAAAGATGGTTAGCTGCATGGCAAGTTCATTGAGCCTCAAGGCCCATGTCCGGTGCTTACGAAGACATGCGATATACGCTTACCAACTCGTGTGACGATCCAGAGCATGCAGGACAGGATGTGGTAGATTTGAGGTTGCGCCCACAGACTGAACTTCATACGAACGCATCGAGGGGTGATCGGAATCAAAGAGGATGCGCCGGCGGGCTTCTCGCACTCATAGAAGACGGCAGCCTTGAAATGCGTCAATGACTTCAGCAAAGTTAATCTCACGGAGACAGGTAACTAGAAGAGAGAAACTGACAGTAATATTCAAGGTCAAGGGCCAAGGAGAGATCACCGTCAATGAGAGAAGTCAAGACTTTTGGCAACAGGGAGTAGGTAAGCCGACCAAGACAGACAGGGTCGAGCTAGGGAAAAGTGGTTGCAAGGAATCAATCAATCGCGCGACGTCCCAAAATTACCTACGGTACTGCCGCAAATCTGGAGGGGCAGACCCTCTGTCTGGTAAGTGTGACCCACGCATCTCGCTCAACTTCAGCATGCAAAGATCACCGTAGCTTATCCTGTGCGCGGCTTAGCCCCCGAGGCCCTGAGAGTTGGTGGCCATTACCGGACAAGACCCCGTGTGCCCATCCTATAGAATCTCTAGCTCCCGCATCAGCAGGGTTCAATCGACAACTTACCCTCTCAGATACCAGGCAGCGATTTTGCTTCATCATCATCATCAATTTACCAAAGATCTGATCTTCGGCCTTGCGGGACCCAGAGGATCTGCCGGTACTACCGCAATCATCAAGGTTCGGCCTGAATCAGACCTGGTGTGTCTACTTTTGCACTGAACAATGGGGATCCCGACTCCTGGAGACTTTTGAATCGCCGTGACACAAAAATGTCTGTTCGAAGGCCGTTAGAGAGTTGCGCGGGGAGCAACAGCAACGGTACATCTACTAACGTGTAATCAGCCGCGAACTTAGCGGCAACATCATGCGCCTGCGCCCCTCCTGGACTCATACAAGGCTGGTCGATGAGTCACAACGACCAGTCCATGTTACGTCTCGAGATGTTGGGGAAGATCGTTCCCGTCCGTGGTTGGCATACATATACTATATGACGGAGTTTGGAGTTAAGTTTCTACGGAGCACATCCTCAACCATCACCCCTTCTGGGTGTGCTCCACATGATCATCAGCTTTGGTTGATCGAAGCAATGGGATGTTGAGTTTCATTGTACATCGGGTACCTTCTATAGGCCCAGTATTTTCCGCGCAATCGTGACATTCCCCAAAACAAATGTCAACTCCTTCCGCCCAGTCTTCATCATACTCGACTGGTTACAATGTAAACAGTGCGGCAGCCGGAGTGGAGTCGGTCCCGTAACAACAAGGCCACGAGGCCTTTGCGGCCGAGAGCTGCTATAAAACACGTCGGGATGATCGGCTTCATCCTGCTGATTCCACTTTAACACCCCCTGGAGCACTTGCAAGTCATCAAGATACTTGTCGTCTGCGCCGGCCTTGTTGCCGCTATGTTTGTAGCTCCTATCGACTCTCAGCAAACGGAGCATGATCAGTGACTCCAATTAGCAAGTTGATGACAAAGCCTTGCGATGCGTGGTGAATTCGCAACGCCCCCTTAACTTGATAGAGGCTTGATGATATAGCTAGTGCACCGACAGATTCGCGCTGGGAGCCGAATAGCTAGCCGTCTACTTGTGAACATGCAGCCTATGATCAAAACGAGCATAAGGTTACAAATACAGACTCAATGTATGCAACCTCGAATACGTTATACCAACATTGACGTCTCAAGGTACCATAGGTGACTAGTGGTGCCAAACTACTTGCCCTGACTCACCCAAGTCAACAATACATCGCCATGGTATCTCACTCTAGCAGTCTTCCTAGCGAAAGTAATTAGCCCCTTAATAGAATGTAGCTCTTTTATCGATCTCATGAAAGCTAATTCTGGCCCATAAGCAAAGCAAAAGTCGTCAACCTTGCTGTTAGGACTTGATCTCTTATCGCCGATACACTCCCATTCAGTCTTCAAACCGACCAGGTTCGAGATGTTTGCACAAGTGCAGTCTATCTATAGGCCACATTATTCCTAGTTGAAGACAGTCCCCAAACATTAGTCAGCTGTCTATTCGATGCATGACAAACAATTTAGACAGACACGTGCAGTTCCGGGCTCCTCCTGCATTTACTGTATCTTGCTGTAGGAGCGAAAGAATACAAAGCCCGTAGCAGGCCTACAAATGACAGAAGCAAAGTGATTGGTGACATACTTGGATATAAAGGTTTAATGCAAAGGAAGAACGCAAATGTCATGGCAGCAAGTCTACCCTGCGAGAGAGGATTGGCTATGATCTACCAGCCAAGCTCTATGATCCTCGTATCCGAAAAGAGCCCATGCAGCACCAGACGTGTTATGCATACTGGAAATGACCCAGGCGAGCCTGACATCCTATTTCAGCCTCATCGACTCCTGAGAACCCTTGTGCAGCCTTGGTAGCATCACCTAAAAGCCCCCAAAACCGGGGATGCGGGTCAGGACCGAAGTGGCCGGTCGGTACTGCGGCCGGCCGGCTTTGCGAGAGCCAATGAAGCCGTTGTCACGAGCCACGTTGCGAAGTTCGTCGGGTAGTTCATGGAAGCTTTTCCTACGCGACAGAGAAAACATCTCGAGTCCGTGACTGAATCATTGCACTTGACATCTAATTTCAGTTGCCTTGCAGAATCTAAAGGTCTCATCGGCGTTGAAGATCACCGAAGCTCCTTCGCTAGTTAGCGGCAGGCTATTCATGCAGACGCAGGCGCATGCAGGGATTCGGCGACCACAGAGGACTTCAAAATTCGCCTCTAAACTGCACCCGGTCTGCTTACGAACAACACGTATCGCGACTTCCGTTCCGGTGTGTTATGACAAACCCTCGATGCTATGGCACACACTCTAGTCTGAGAGAACCAATCCGCTTCTCTTGACAGCCAGGCGTACGCGACTGCGCTTGGTTGGGGATGCCGACGTGGGACTGGTCGTCTGATGTCCGCTAGCTGCAACTATCCATTTCCACCATGTATACTACACCGATACCCCGATATACTTAGGACCTTATTGTACGCTTCTAGTGGCGATACTCCCCCATTGGCGCTAATTACGGGACTTTGGTGTTTTGTTTCTATTTCGACCAACGGTTGTGACATCAGCAGGGAATGGCTGTATACAGTCCAGTGCGAGGTTCGTCGCCGGACGAAGATCGCCACTTGGAATCTGAGGGATTGATAAGTGATGACAGAGACCGCGAGGCTCTTGCAGAGTCAGCGGCTGTGGGTGGCGATGGGGGACAGACTGAACGACTCCTTTCCCACGCGGCTAGCGACGCCGAAAAGGCCGACAGATCACGACGGCTTGCTAACTGTGGCAGCCGCTCGTGGTTGACCCGGGTATTTTCAGTTGGTTGCATTGCCACTATGGTACTTCTCGATATATGGCTAGTTCTACGATCGGGTCCGGTCAGGACTTCTGCTCCTTCTGGCCTGGGAGTAGCAGATTACGTAGGGATGCCTACTAGGAGAGCCGACAAGGACTACGTCCTGGATCCCGACTGGGACCTAAATGCTCCCAACCAAGTCCGCTACTTCAACTGGACTATACTGGACAAAGAGGGTAACCCCGATGGCGTTTACAAGCCAATGATAACCATTAACGGGCAGTTTCCCGGACCACTGATCCAGGTCAATGAGGGTGACACTATCATTGTCGACGTCTTGAACATGGCGAGCAATGCCACAGCCATCCATTGGCACGGCATTTTCCAGAATGGCACGGCCTGGATGGACGGCACAGCTGGTGTAACCCAGTGTCCCATTGCTTCTGGCAAATCATTCCGGTACAAGTTTACAGCGAAGGACCAAGCCGGTACTTGTGAGTCTTCATCTACCAATACCTACACCGCATCTCAGAGTTGCCCCTGTCTGACTAGAAGATTCAGATTTCTACCATGGGCATCAAGGGGTGCAATCCCTCAGCGGCCTTGTGGGCCCGTTGGTCATTCATGGCCGGGATGAAGCTACAAACCGACCCCTGCCCTACGTATCAGATCGAGTGGTCCTACTGCAGGATTGGTACTATGAACCCGCGTATGGGTTGATGCGAGATACACTATCTCCGGGCAGTGAGGATTCGCCTATTCCTAATGCAGCGCTAATCAACGGGCTGGGCCAGGTCGACTGCAGCCTCCATCCTGACCGACGCTGTGATATTGAAGGGATTGTGCTTCCGACGATGGACCTTGCCCCTGGCCTGAGTCATCGTTTGCGCTTCATCAACCTCGGCGGTTATGCCTGGTTCCAGGTCTCAGTCGACGAGCACCTGAGCCTGCCAATTATAGAGATAGATGGAGTTAGAGTGGACCCTGCTCCCGAACCAGACATAGTTCTCAGCCCAGGTCAGCGGTACAGTGCGATTGTCACTACGGACCAAACCGGGCAAGGCTCGTACTGGCTGCGGGCTCGAATGATCAAAGCATGCTTCGCTGAGCCAGCTCTGCCCGAGCACGGGGTCGATGAGGCCAGGGCCATCATCCGCTATGCTGAACCCAGTGACGCGCGCGCCGCGAACACGACTACTGAACGAGCCCTTCCAACCACTGATAACACGAATACAAATTATCCCATGATATGCAAAGACATGTCCACGCGGAAACACTACCGTCCATCTCCACCGGCATCCGCACCGGAATATGCAGATCATTCCTGGTATCTGCGCGTAAACCTCGCAATCGGCAACTGGCGTCTGCAGCGCGGCGTCATGAACTCGTCTTCGTTCCGCCCGAATCTCAAGGAGCCGACACTTCACCGCATACTCGACGGCCTCTCGTCCTCAAATGAATCATTTCTCGTGGAAGGAGTCAACACCGCGGCCTTCGACAATTCGGAGCTCGTTGTTTCCCATAACGGCATCGAGACCATCGATATCATCCTGCAGAACATGGACGAGAACAGCCACCCTTTCCATCTTCACGGAAATCAGTTCTGGGTCCTTGGCGCTGGACACGCATATTTCCCCGGGTACGCCGCTTTGGGTCTAAACCCCCAGGGCAAGGGACTACTCGACCCCAGTAACTCGACCGTCATTGACAACCCGCTCAAACGAGACGTCGCGACAGCAGAAGGCTTTGGGTGGGTCCTTCTGCGATTTGTGGCGGATAATCCAGGCGTGTGGCTGTTCCACTGTCATATGATATGGCATTCAGAAGCGGGGATGGCGATGCAGTTCGTGTCCAGGCTGCAGGACATGAAAGACTGGGCTGTGCCCGAGGAGGTGCGGCAGTTATGTGAGGTTCCCCAGGAGGAGCTGCTTAAAGGAGCACCGCCCAAGGATGAGGTGTTCTTTGGGTTTCATGATGATAGGTGACGCGACTTGAACGTTCCACCTTATATCCATATTGTATGAGAACTATCTCCGCGGCTAGACGATGAAGACATACCTCTAACAACGACATCTAATGGTTTAGATGATCAGAGCTGGAAGTGAGCCACAGCCTTGATGCTTAGGGTCCAAAGGGCTTCTCTCTCGCAGGTCAATTTTTGAGTACAGTCCCGTATGGCTTTCCTAGATGCCCCCCAGGAAGTGATGAGAAACCAGGACCCATGCAAGTAAGGACGAAGGCGTGGACCATGGAAGACCTTGCTTATGGTACACTGAGGCCAGGGGAATGATTAGAAGGATGAAAGAACAGTGTAGTTGCACATCGCGTCACTATCAGGCGGTGGCTTGCAGGATTGCGGGTGCTTTCCGACGCTCTGCTTGGCTATCATTGTACGACACCGTGTAGAGTTTGAACTCTATGACCATCCACTCGCAGCTGGAGTCATTAGGCTATTATATTCCGTAATTGTCTCTCTGTCTAAATCATCTTGGTAGGAAAGGTCGAGACTGATGAGTGGGCAAACATAGGTAGCTTCTTGATTTCAATGGACGAAGTATGAATGGTCTCCTCTTGGAAAGTTTTATCATGTCGACAGAAAAGCTAAATTCCTATTAACATCGCACTCCACCGTGTGCTGGACGAGATAATCGTGTACTGTAGACGAATCATACCCATGGATGCAGATGGCAATCCAAATCCCATCCTCTACAGTTGTGTGACATACAATACACTAGACATAAAGTGCACCAACAGAACATTATGGCTTTAATCTCCAAACTTGACTATAAATGGCTTCGGGGCACGGCACTTATGACTACCACCGATGCTGCCTATTCGTCTGCTGCCTAGGCAGCCGGAAGACCGAACCCATGCCTCACCTTCAGTATCAAGTTGTAGATGCGTCCCTTGTCGATTAGCGTTGTCAGTCAAGTTTCTGTTTGTCGTTGAAATCTCTCCAGATCCGAACCCTTTCAAGCAGCTGCAGTCTCGTCCTTTGCGACACTGTAGGACTTCAGGAAGTCGGGGTTACCTTCCAACTCCTCCTTGACCTGTACATCAGTTAGCATACCCAGTCCAGTCGCAGCCTGTAATTATGGAGACCTTACGATATCAAGACCACCAACCAAGTCGCCATCCATCCACAACTGTGGGAAGGTAGGCCACTCAGCATACTCCTTGAGCCCTTGCCGTACCTCGTCATCAGCCAGGATATTGAAGAAGCCATACTTGACGCTCCGATCTCGTAGTATGCCCACCAGCTGCCTTGAAAAGCCGCACTGCGGCGAGCTGGGCGTTCCCTTCATGAACAGCATCACAGGCGCCGCCTTGACCAGCTCCTCGAGTCGCTTGAACAGCTCCTCCTTTGCCTTCGCCGGGTCGGCGGGGGTCTCTACCTCCTCTGCGATCTTGTCCGTTGTTGCCGGGGCTGCGTGCGTGGTGCCATTTGTCGATTCGGCCTTCTTTGCGTGTGTCTCGATTGCGGTCCTGACTTTGATGGCGCTGCTTCCACTGACTTTCTCAAGGATCGTGTCGTCGCGCTGCAGGACGAGGTAGGGCACTGCAGTTACATCGTACGTCTCGCTGATATCGCTGAGCTCCTCGGCGTTTATAGACACCCAGCTCGTAGCAGGAGGGTTGGTGACTGGATACTCA
Source organism: Xylariales sp. AK1849 (assembly GCA_022432505.1). NCBI lineage: Eukaryota > Fungi > Ascomycota > Sordariomycetes > Xylariales > Xylariales sp. AK1849. Next base: position 399,401 of record JAJKKH010000008.1, read on the forward strand.
GAGGCGAGGGTTCGCAAGACGGTGGACATCTGTGCACAGGGAGCAGCCCACGGCGCATGGAAGGAGATGACGAGGAGGGTAGTCTTGTGGGTAGCGGCGACGAGGCCACGCCACTCATCTTCGGTGGTGATCTCCTTGATCGTCGACATTGTGGTGGCCTGTCACGTTCGAATAAGTAAACAGGAGGAAATGGAGTCAAACTACGTACGGTGAAAGTTTATGCTGTGTCGCGATGCGCCAATGGTTGGAAGGGAAATTCGATGCTTAGCGCTCCGAATCGCGGGGCCATTGATTGATTACTATTCACTGCAATCTTATCAATCAGAAAAAACCCCGCGGCACGTCATCTTGCGAAACCTGGTCCGTGCCGGACTTTGCTTCTACTGAGTACCTAGGTACTCATTATGTAAGTGATTTCGGTGAAAGCTCTCAAGGTACCTATGGTACATGGGTACCTATCCAGGTAGGTGTTGAACCTGTCTCCGCCCCATACCTCACCGTCCTCGACAACCTTTCCAATCATCGCAACCGTCATTCCTCGAACTTAACAGTCTTGACCCATCGCTAGTCACCAGAGCCATTATATTTACAGAAGTCTGCAGCCAGTTGATACTTGGCGTAGTCTGCGTGGCTAGGCTGCATTAGACCGAGATTAATCATGACGGACAACAGACAACAGGCATTACAGGGGCAGACTTACTTACTACCTAACATATCCACACGTCGTGGTTTGAGCGGTATGGACGATTTATGTCTCTTGTTCAACCCTCGTCGACGCTGGGCACAACATACGTCCTCAATCATTATTTCCTCTACGCGTGAACCCCTCTTCTGTTCAGTCCCTTATAAGACTGGAGGTCAATCACAACGATATCGCACACCACTTACCTCACCGCCTGCCTTATCGAGTGGAGCAGGTCCGCTAATTGGCTTATAATTTTGCCCCTCTTCCATAGCCTTTTTCGACGAAACCGACAAGAGCGCAATATCACGTATTGCCTAATTCAGGCACCGTCAATCACCAGCAGAGACTTTTACTCGAAAACGGCTTCGGAGTAGTTCTTTCCATCATGAAGGAACCTATTATTGGCCTTCTAGGAGGAGGTCAGTAATCGAGACAACTTTCTTCTCTTCTAGGCCAATGTCGGAGTTCGAGAGCTCATAAAGCATAGCTCTCGACTCCGGTCCAACGGCCCTGCTCTCTTATAAACTCCCGTTATTCCTTGAACACAAGCCAGAACTAACCCCCAATTGTGAATAGGTCAACTGGGCCGCATGCTCTGCGAGGCTGCAAGTCCCTTGGGCGTTAAGATCGCAGTTTTGGACGAAGACAAGTGCCCCGCCAAGCAAGTGAACCAGAACGACCTTCATGTGACCGGATCCTTCAAGGATCCAGCCAAGATCAAGTTGCTGGCTTCGCGGTGCGACGTCTTGACAGTTGAAATAGAACATGTCGATACTCGGGTTTTGGAGGAGATCGCAACGCAAGGCGTCGAGGTAACGGATGCCAACGGCGAGATCACGAGGAAAAAAGTACCCGTTCATCCGTCATGGAAGACTATACGTCTCATTCAGGATAAGTATTTGCAGAAGGAGTACTTTGGGCAGAAGGGAATACCCATAGCCGAACAGATGGCGATTGAGTCCGATTCCGATACCACACGCAAAGCCTCACTGCAGGACGCAGCGCATAAATTTGGCTTGCCTTTCATGTTGAAGGGCAGTAAAGGGTCCTACGACGGACGAGGGAACTACAAGATCAGAAATCCTCAGGACTTCGAAGTAGCGGCCAAGCAGATGGGAAATCAACCTCTGTACGCTGAGAAATGGGTGTAAGTCAAGCTTCTGGTTTTTGTATCAAGCCTATCCTTTGTATCACTTTTGGGGCCACCATATACTGGCCCAAATTGAAACGAGCCTGCCTCATATAAATGCATACTTGGTACGAGTCAAATCTCCAAGGTTATTCCTATCAGATTACCTTTGTTATTCTACCAGACCGTTGCATGTGAAGAAGCTTTTCTCCTTCCACTTGGACTAGCTTCAACCGTGATACTTTGACTGTTGCTAACATCAGAAGGCCTTTTGAGATGGAACTCGCCGTTATGGTTGTACGAACTGAGGATGAAGATGGCAAGCTGCTCAAAGTGCTACCCTACCCGGTAGTAGAAACGATCCATGAAGACTCGATCTGCACGAAGGTCTACTTCCCTCCTAGGAATATTGCAGACGATGTCAAGTTACAAGCACAGAAGGTCGCTTGCGATGTTGTCGCAAGCTTATGGGGACGAGGGGTTTTCGCGGTTGAGATGTTCGTTCTCAAAGACGGTAAGTTGCACCTTTGCGCGCCTCGAGTGCTTTCCTTCGCCACACAATCTCCTTTTCGCGTCGTCATATCAGATAGGACGTTCCCACGAGCTATAACAATGCCGAGGCTAACGGTCGATAGGTCAAATCCTCGTGAACGAGGTTGCTCCAAGGTCAGTGGTCGAGGTGCTTGTTTCCTCTATATAGGCCGAAGTTGGAGACTGAGAGCTCGTGAAACAACAACGCCTTCAGTCTCATTCACTACCGCAATCAGTTGAATAGTAATGGCTAACGCGTGGAGCAAGACCCCACAACTCAGGCCACTATACCATAGAGGTGGTCCCACAGATGTCTCAGTTCAAGGCACAACTATGTTCAATTCTCAACACCATTCCCGACGGCCTGGAGCTCACTCCAAGAGTCCCCTCTGCGATTATGGTCAACATTCTGGGCGGTTCGAAGCCTACATCACATGATAGATTGGTTGGTTTGACCAAGACTATGGGTAGCTCGTCGCTAGACGTTCATCTGCATCAGTACGGGAAAGAATCAAAACCGGGGAGGAAAATTGGTCACATCACTGCCGTGGGTTACGCGTCCATTGATAGACTAGAACGGCTTGCTAGTCCACTGAGTACATGTGTAGATGAAATCAGAGGTGAGCGTGTCGGTGAAAACGTAGCTACGACGGCGGCGACGTCGACGAGGCCCAAGCGTGTTCCTCTAGTGGCGGTCACGATGGGCTCAGACTCAGACTTGCCCATCATCAGCGCGGGCTTGAAGATCCTCGACAAGTTTGAAGTGCCATATGAAGTTCGTATAACTTCAGCGCACCGGACACCCGAGCTGATGTCACACTTCGCGGCCGACGTTTCGAAGGGTGGCGTGAAGGTGATCATAGCTGGAGCGGGCGGCGCCGCGCATCTCCCAGGCATGCTCGCCTCTGAGACTCATCTGCCCGTAGTCGGGGTTCCGATCCAAGCCTCTTCGTTAGCCGGAGCCGATAGCTTGTATTCCATCGTGCAGATGCCTCGAGGCGTCCCGTGTGCAACAGTAGGAATCGGCAACTCCACGAACGCGGCTCTGCTGGCGGTGAGGATCCTGGGGACAAGCTACGTTGAATATGCCGAGCGTATGAAGCGTTACCAAGAAGAGATGAAGATGGAAGTCCTCGAAAAGGACAAGAAGATACAAGCGATTGAATGGAAGGCGTATCTGGAGCAAATGGGGAAGAGCTGATTCTTAAATCCCCCCAACAAAGGTGTAGGCACACTCATCTACGCTAGTGCAACATCTGCTTCATTCTACTACTTATCTTAGCAGATAAACATTGAATGAGGCTTGACACGCAACGTTATACCAGGCTGAGTCAATTCACAGGACTGGGAGCAAGCCCAAAGAAAATGGCAAATCGTCAGATCCGAGATGTGCTAGCTATAGCAACTAGCTATGACCCCGTAAACCCGCGAAGTAGTACCTGAGACTTATCAATCCCACAACCATGTATTTGGATATGGAAACGCTCCCCCACGCTGTGAAGAGAAGCGAGCTCCATGCGGCCCTGGCTATATGCAGGGCTGAGCTCATCTTCCGCCCTTCTGGTGCCGTGCAGACAACCAATCTGGCAGTTCTACCGGATCTAGTCAAGTTCTCGTGACTTATCTCGAAGATCGTCTTTGTGTCTTCTCAGGTCCTACATCTGGTACAGTGATCTTACATCATGTACGGTATGGGTGCCTATCCAGGCGCCTAAGTAAGACGTATAAATAAGATGTACGCCACGTGGATGACACCGTCGTCCCGGCAGGCCATGTGTACAAAGCCATTAGGGGTATGCTTGTCTTCGGCAGTCCCTATGTTGAATCCTGCGAGTAGCGGTGTTCGAAATCCCTCTTGTGGGCACCTACGACTATTAAAATTGCGGACGTCATTGCTTTGTAATTGTGCCTCGAAGCACAAGGTAGATTGCCTTATGAGGGTACAACTTGCACATAGCTTCATTTGACTTGCACTGTCTGGGTGTGCTCTGTACGAAATACGGAGAATGGAACTACAGCATTAAATCTGAAAACACGTCACTAGGAGAACGTATTGGCATCGAGTTTCAAAGTCTACTACTGATCGCTTCAGAAGATTATGGTCTCATAGGCTAACCCCTTTCCAACTCCTCACAGTGTCAGCCGACCATCTACGTTATTAGGTCCTTAAGTCGGTCATTCGGGTGTCAGCGTGCCTCGTCAAACCCGTTTGTGGAAGTCAAAGCACCTGGCGTGGCGATAACAGTCGTCTTCACTAGAACTGTGCAAGGCTCGTGATATAGATATCACAACGCTTTTCGGATCTTCCGCAAACCCGGCATTCATTCAATGATTTCAGATCACTCCTTGGTGCTTGTATAATGGTCCATGGGCCACCGTGGGATGTGACCCGTTGACGTGAAGCGTTAGTACTCCTCTTGAATACTGGGTTATTGAACGTGTGCTTTTCATTTCAAACAGATGCTGTAACTAATCCTGGTATGGCTCGCCAGACAAGAAGTACTGGCAAGGTGATATCGGCACAGCCTGCCTTTCAGATGATCCTATGTTTGATCATAAGGTTCGTACTATCGTGGCTTCTCTTCTCTGTGGGTACAGCGGCGATTGCTCGAATCGACACCTATCCTAGTTTACCCAAGGTGTCAGCGAGGTTCGTCATCAGCTCAGACTAAATGTCAACTAGACGTCTCTCGATCACAGGATGTACCTGTCTGCCTGAGACTATAAGAAAACGATCATTGCCTGAGGCGGATATCATACTAGCCCCCTGACACACCTCAAATCGCCGAACAGGCCACATTGTCATCAAGCAAACACGAGGCTGAGTGGCCCTAGTGGGAAGGCATTTTCTGCATATGAAGTCCTCTGTATTGAGCTGCCAACGGCTTAAAACGATGGACTTCAGTTGGTGAAAGATTCGTAGGTTCGATTCCTATCTCAGCCGTTGATTCTTTTTCCTTGAGGCTGCTCTATTTCGCTTAGGTCACTTCTTTGTTCTTCATTCTTGCGCCGTTCCACTTTCGGGCGGGTTGCGCTACAGAAAATCAGAAATTATTGTGAACCCTGTTCCCCTATCACTGTAGATAGTCGACGAACGAAGATACTTTGCATTCAGACTAATCAGACGTTCGAAATATATCTACCTTTAAGGGCATCAATGCTAACCTCAACCATGCGCAGTATGTCAGCGAAGCGACTAGGACTCTAGAGAGCACCAAAAGATACCATGGTGTCCTGAGCTTATTCGTCGTTCCGGAATCGGCGTACAAATAGAAAAGGCAAACATCTAGATGGGGAAAGGGATACATTCGTGTATACCTGATAAGCTAAATATCCTGATAAGCTAAATATAGATAGTGAGACAGGAATTCGGGAGAACAACAGTGTACTTCAACTAGGGCGAGGATTGCACAGGTGCCCTTCGATGTCCTTGGCTCATCATCATGCCTGACCTGGCATGGCAAACCTGGACCCCTGGCCCGCCACACCCCCTAGATTCGATACCAGGATATTGGTAGAACACCACTACTTGGTCACTACAGCCCCCCCACATGCTGTTGATTGATTGGTGGTCAAGATGTGTCTTGGAAGTACGAAGCCTGGAATAAATACAGGAAACGTGCTAAGAGCGGAACTAGCTGTCTTACCTTCGACTGCGTTGACTTGCGAGCACAGAAAGAGGTGAATGGTAAAGAAATATGTGTCAATCATCATACTTACCATGCGTGACATGAGAGTGTATTTCGGGATTGAGTTGGTTAACACTTCGTTGAGGATGTCTACGTGATCAGGTTCTGAGATCCATGCACAGCTGGACGGTCTCACGACTATGATTGGTGCCTCTGACGATCTAGGGACTCTTCAGCATCAGCTAGGCCAAGACCAGTAGCAACGAATATCTTCCATCTTCAGCCGTAACCCGGCCAATTGGGATTGCTAGTGTAACGTTGCCGCTTCGGTGTAGCCTGTAGGGCTGGAGCGACGGGAGCCATGCTGCAAGGATGAGGCGCGGTGACGATCGTCGGGTCCAGTTGGAGGGTGAGCCAAAGACGGGTATGAATGGGGCTACCCCCGGCTATGCAAGACTGCGGCGTGAAACAAATTAATGCCACAGCGCGTCAAAAGGTTAGCGGGGAAAGGGTAGTCTACGAGGAAATGTGCTGTTTGGTCGAGAAGTTCAAGTTGGTAGGGCATCTGGTTTCCTCGTATCAAAATTGAGTGTTACGGTGCTATTTCCAGACATTACACAAGCGTCTACATGAAATCTCTACGGAAGGGACGTCGTCATTCTATTTTGGCAATACCCAGCATATTCCTTGTAGCATTCCTCTCGCACCAGTGAGGTCCTACAACATTTCTGAGGTCGAGATACCGGCAGAGTTCTAAATCGTTGTCAGGCATCAAGTCGGGGTTTGCTGAAGCTGCAGAACCGAGGACGTCCTTGAGAAGGTCTGCGTAGATGCTGGGTCTGCCCTTCATGCTGTTGTGTTCACTAGACGTTCCCATCTTCGAAGTCCAGAACAGGTCCCCGGCTATACAGATCCAGATGAGAGTTGGCCGCTGTGCTGATCGCGATTCTTGAAGCAGCGTAGGGTCAATAAGCATGTCTTCGATGTGCTCTAGTTGTCGGTCAACGAGAATTGAGCCGACTTCTCGAGCAAGGAGATCTAGAAGAACGCCCTCGCCACATGGTATCTTGAGCGTCGGCTCCCTTAGGTAAAGAAGTACTAGTATCCGCATTGCCGACTCGATGGCCTTCGTATACGTGTCTGTTGCCGTGTTGATAGACTCGGGTGTGGGAAAGTCTTGTGCGTGCAAAGCTAACTTATTGCTCGTGCATGGTGAAATCACCTCATCGAAGTCACGCAAGGCTTCCGGATAAGATAGGAGTCGGTAGATGAAGTGATAGTAATGCTCTGTGCCTACTTCGGGGTCGTCCTTGATGGTGGCAGAAGCTATTGCATCGACGATCTCTGAGTCCAGGCGACAGGCTTCCATGAGGCGTTTCACAACATCGGTACTCTCCTTGTGTCGTTCTTGGAGAAGTGAGTGCCGTATGCCGTGCTGGGTTTTGATGAACGGCAGGCAGGGCTTGGTGGCAGCGGGGATCGCACCAGCAAAATCCGCTCTGTTTTGCGCGGAGAGACGATCAGCCCTGATGCTACAATACCGAAGTCCATAGTCACTTACTTGCGTATAACCGACATTGTTCTAGGATCCAGTTTTGATTGGCCCCCGGCGAGATCGACTAGGTTCAGCAGCCCTCTCATATGCACATACCAATGGTCATGCTTCCCTTGATAACCCTTTAGAATACCGGTCAGCTCATTGACGACAGCTGTAAGCGATATGACACACGTACTGCAATAATCGCTAGGGAGGCAATAGCATGTATCGTCACATCGCGCACGACGATACTTTGATCTTTTTCGTTGAGTCTGCGGTTGATGATCGAGGCTAATTGGGAAGTGAGTGTATTGAGGTTTGCTGAGTCCTGTTGGCCTGATCTCGCCGCATCGAACAAAGCACCTAATGTTAGGGCACAATGCAAACTCGTAGGATCCTTAACGAGCTTCACATGTCTTCCACACCATGTCAGTGGATCGTGTGTCATGTTGTCGTGTCCGTCGAATGGGTCTGCATCGTCGGGGCCAAATGCAAGCGTCATAAACAGCAATCGCTTGCTGAAGTCTGTGGCATCCTTAGGAAGCTTGTATGATGCCCAGGCGGGCAAGGACTCGAGATACGAGAAGATATCGTTATCATGACCGTTGGGATCGGGTATTCCTTCAGCGAGGAAGTCATCCGATGATTGGGAGCTACAAGAGCTGGAAGAAGTGGTGCATGAGGACTGCCTACGAAGGTCATCCTTGACCGCTTTCCTTGTCCTCGTTGACCTTGGGTAAGAAGCATTCTCGCTATCCTTCGTGATCCTTGTCTTTTTCTTCGACTGAGTGTGTTTCCTTCCATCTTCGCCGTGGTTAACGAATGTCAGCTTCCCGGTAGTAGGTACACCAAATGTCGTCCCTAGTGTTGACTTTTTTTGCTTGACGTCTTGGGCAGACGTGTTGACGAAGGCAGTCCCATTGTGCTTCTGTTTCGATATTTGAAAGCCTCTTCGGGTAGAAATCATTGCCCCATTTAGGACCGTGGCATTGAAGTGATCCATCATCGTCTGTCACATGTACTGGAGACTGTTGTTGATGAGGTCGCCAGGATGATTTCCGGCAATGAAAACAACTAATGTTTTCTTATAGTCGTTGAGGGTTCGATGAAGTAAAAAAAATCAAGTCGACTTGATGGATGCTATATGAAGCCAAGTCTTCTAGTTGATATCACATTGCTCCTCGCCATCTCCTCAAGGTCGGTTGTTGACCTGTCGCGGTCGTGATATATACCCTGGCAGTCTTCCTGGCGTGCGGATGGATGCCAGTAGACTCACTCGATTCCCACTGTGTACCTAACGACGGGTTGCTGTGCTGGGAGCAGCTTGGGGTTTGGTCTCAAAGGAAGTCTGCCTTGTGCTTGAGGTCGGTAACTAATTATATCGAATACCAGTTGGCTAGGCCGGCTATGCTGTGCGGCTTCCGACCGGTGCGCGCCTTGGGTGCCGAGGGGAGCACGCAGCGATAGGACGCGTACTGACGTGCCTAACGCTGATCCATCCATAGCTGGCCCGCCTCGAACAGTACATGGCGCTGGCTTTAAGGCGTGGTGATAAGGCTGAATAGGCGGACAACATTTCTGACAACTCGATGGTGACGGGATGGTTTCGATGCATATTACCAGGGTCACTGATGCTTCTGCTAGAGTGGGACCCGTTGTCTGGCTTGGACGCTAGGCTGCTCTTAGAAAGCTTTCCTATCTAGGAAATAGTCTAAATCTCGGGGATAGTGGCCCCCGGCTTACATTCATGCGTGTAACAGTACAGTCCTGGTCGATTAGTAACGTGAAAGGAGCTGCACTGCACTGCAATGTTGCTTCAGTCCGCTTTTGCCAGTCTGACTCCATTGGACGATGCACTCCGATCCTCCCAGTAGCCTCGGTAGATGCAGGAAGTCCACAAATGAGAAGCAGTAGATGGGAGAGCTCTTCAGATGCCAATCTTGAATGCCTGTCGAACCCCAGCTCATCTGTCCCGGAGATCTTGGCCGGGGGTCCCAGTCAACCGGTTCTACTGGAAGTCGCCGAGACTGGCTTCCAACGGGACATTTGCATGCGGAAAGCGTCCGGAGAGTGTTTTGGCTTGTTGTCATGGCCTTAGAGGTAATCAACTGCCACCTTGGAGCAGGTAAGTCAAAGGTTGCGTGTCTGCTTCATAGTTGCAACACATGCGTTCGTTGATCGACCGTCATGACTGTCCGGATGAGTCTTGCATTGGCTTCGAAATGTGAACCCAGCCCTCAAGATAACGTGTGAATGTTGACCTGACAACTACTAATTTGAGCCATACGAGGCGTCAACGGAGAGCCACGCGCGAGTGACGTCAATTTACCGAATCCGGTAAGTAACTAGGGTCGTTGGATTATAAAGAACACGAGCCTATTTTACGCACCACGTTACAGGTAGCTTCTTGATCCTCATTGTCGTATTGGATGCACGTGCCAATAAAAATAAACCGTCCTCCGAGCGGAGTTAGTCGGCGACCTCGATGCTTGGAGTATACGGGACATCGTGTACGAGCTGTCTGAAGCTTTCACGCTTGACGACAGAACTATGTGGAAGTCACTCCATCAGCGACGGCCTTAACAGTGGTGACGGCACTTGACTCGTGTAGGTAGTGTACACTGAGTCTTGGAGATATCGGTCTAGAGAACACTCCAGCCAAGAGATCGAGCGCGGAATGCCAGTCGCTGCGGCTTTGCACAGTGTCCGCGAAACCTTGAGACAACCGTCGATCCAACGTGCTTGGCAAGTTCATAAGATCCATAGTGGTTGACTTACGGCCCGGCCCAATATTTACTAGTCATAATGCCAGGGATTCGCGCGAAAGGACCACACATCGGAGCAGGGGTACTTGTGAATAATCCCGGGAAGGCTTAGGGCCTAGTGTGGCATATCTGATATCTCTGCCTGTCTGCCGTGTAGGTCCGCCCTACTTCATTGGACTTCATGCTCTAATTTAAGGTTTCCTATCTTCCAGCTTTCTGATTGTCCGATGACTTGCCAACAAGTCTTCCGACTCAAGGACGACGGGGAGGAACCGGCTACAGTGATATTCTCGCCCCCAGACAGAATTACTCCGAGCAATAGGATCCTGGGCACGGCCACTGGATCGCAAAGCGCCTAGGCAACACTAGCCACGTTGAGTTCTTCAGCCCTATGCTAGACTGGACTCATTGAGGTTGGTCGCCATGCACTAAACTAGGGAATACTGCAAGGTCTTTCTACTGCAAGGTCCTTCAACTGCACAGCAACTGCAGGGTACTTTTCGGACTAGGGTCACTGGGCTATGGAGTAAAGCAAGCTAGATCTCTCGTTGGAGGGGCTCTGATTGGGTTTCCTTGCAGATCGATCTTGCCGCTCCGAAGATATCTGGCTATTGCATGCCTAAGTAGGTAGCTAAATCCTATTTCAATTCACTATGCTCCTGACGTCTATCTCCGTATATCGGCATTTGCTTGCTCGCAAGTCATCAATACGGAGATAGACCAACTCTTACTTGACTCTCCGGTACTTTGCTACACAAGCCAGACAAACCCAAGACCTTTGTGCATGTGTCTATTTGCACGAATCAACCCTTGCACGTTACTAAATATACAGATATGGGAGTATAGTAACAGAATAAAGCTCTTCTAATCACTTTAGTTGACAGAGCATATAACTCACCTAGATCAAGATACTTGATTATGGCCGCAATCACATGTCCCTATTAAATGAGATTGGGTCAGCTTTTTATAAGTAGTCGATAAGGTGGTTTAGTGTCTTCCAATAGTCAAAATAGAAAAGATTCCTTTTCACGTTTAGCAGACGAAAGCTAATAAAAAGTCGTATACCAGAGAGTATTTCTGGATATTGCGGTAGTATTAAACCCCTAGCTCTCTTAGATATGTAATCGAATTCTAATGGCACCTTCGCGCCACGTGATAGGTACGTGCACCAAATTCATTCGACAAAGGACCGAGTGCGAATTCAACGAATAATTTACAAGACGTAATAGTGGTTGCTCAACACAACAGTCTAGCCTAGACATGTGATACTGTGGGGATGGCGAATGAGAGGACCAAAAATAATTGCTTTGATGGATGGACTGTACGACGAAGAATTGTATCTAAAGATGATGCCTCAAAATACAGTAGCTGTATTAGGGAAGCCACCTTCTGTATTTCAGTTTTAACTAATTTCAGATGAATATTATCAGAACGAATTCATCAGTCTCTCTGAGGAATTGGGAAGATGAGTGTAGAAGATAAAGGAGATATAGCGACACCCAGCGGCCAAGGACATCCGAGACATCCGGGGACGCCCAAGAGGGCTCGTCAGGGAGGGAAATATTACGGAACGAGTCACCCTTCAAGATCGTAGGTTCTGTTGTTCAGGTTCAAAGACGGGGAGCCCGGAATTACGAAAGCAGTGTGCCCCAGATAAAGTCCACAAATGAAATTAGCTACAAGTAAGAAGACTAGATACTGAGCCTGAAAACTAATGAAAATCTCTCGGTATTGAGCTCTTTAATTTTCCTAAACCCTCTCGTATAGGAGCGCCAAGGGGCCCTGGGAATCTGGATCATCACAAGTGGCTGCTGCGTAGTACACGTAGAAACGGACCACCAAAACTTGCAAGAGATACGCTATCCCATCACCCCATGGGCGGGTTCTACAATTGTCAAATATTACTTATTGGCTCTGGCAACCACCTGATGCAATAGAATTTTGTGCGCTATCACCATAGTCTTGGCAACCCTAGTTTATAACGACTCTTGAAGTGTTCTATAGCCTGGCCATCACTCCTTCAGCACATTGGGGACTCAGGGTCCGTGTAACGTGTAATGAATCCCGCCCACAGTAATCTTGTTCATGGACGTTCTAGCTTACCAATTATTGTCGTGAAAGGAGGTTCAACGTCGACAACGTTCTTTCACGGAGTTATGGAGATCTTGAACGAATATATGGCGATAGACAAGTGAATATAGCTCTCGCTACCAATATTTCTTCGGGATTTGAAGTCATCTTTCTCGCCACGAGCACGCAAAGAGGTGAATCGATACATCTCGTCCCCAGCATGAGATGTTTCAGTAGTTTTCGCCAAAGGTATTGATTTAATCCAACTTCCCATGGCGTGATGATGTATTGTCGGTTGGAACACTGTGTTCGTAGGGCGCTGAACCTGTTTATATGGCAACACTCTATACAAGCTCGACCCCTCGAAGACCCTGAAGTAAGACAAGGAGGCTCGGGCTGGTGGCGAGAAGCATTTATACTTTGCCCTTGGAATCTCGAATCGGTTGTAAATGGCCGTAAACCGCATAGATTCGACTACTTCAGCAAGCCAAGTTAGGAATGACTAACCTCGAGGTGAAGGCAAGGACGAAACTCCCGGTGAGTCAGGGGCAGGAGACCTGTCACAAAGATTGCAATTGTTGGTATCATCAGTTTGGGCCCTCATGATGGTGATGTTTACCAAACAGGCGACTTGAAGCAGGTTGGTTCTCATCATTTCGCGAGCGCAACGACCAGACCTGTAGTAAGGAAAACAACTGAAGAGTTTGACCTTGCTGTGAAATGCACAGGATAATCGTGTCAATATTTTCGCGAAGAAAAGCAAAGGGGATCTGGAGAAATTCGGGCTCAAAACTGCCAAGGAGTCTATGAAGAACGCTTTATGTGAATGAAGAGGTTGACTTGAAATGGCTGTCACGAGCTTTTGTCTGTCCTCTCCAGGTAAACAGTGAGTGGACGGGCCACATTGACGCTCATGTAATACACGCTGCCCTGATTCTTCTGCATGACTTGTTGAGTTATCAACTACTGTTCGTCGAGGTCTTGTTGGGGGATAGGTGTCTCGTCCCGGTTCATACGACCGCGTCTCTCAGCAGGAGCTTTAATACCACTAGCAGCGAAAGCATACTTTCTATGTCCTCAGCACATCTCACTGGACTAGCAAACAGTGGTTGATAGAGGCCTAAGAGCCTTGAGATCAGCAGCGTGACGTTAGGCAATGACAACATGGCTCCCATGAAGGCTATGGTACTCATTGACATCCAGAAATTTGAAACCGTGTTTCGGTATCCTGCGATCGGTGCGGGTTCACGATGGAGACTTGCACTTGTTCGTTGCTTTGCCATGAGTAAACGTAGTTGTGACTATCGGCAATCCGTAAGTACTGCGACCAGTGTTGACACAATACCTGACGCATATTTGGCCGGCGAATCTTGACCTGACGCTTCTTTCCGTGGTTGGATGCGCCTAAGGCACGCAGGCTGGTGGACACCGGTTACCGCTCTGCTTGTACGGTTGCTACGAAACCGGCAACTGTTCCAATATACAAGAGGTAAACATCCTCCCTTGACTATATTAATACGACTTGAACAGATGATGTCAACAAACTCGTACATAACTCTTTCCCCTAATCGAACCCCCATTCAGTTACCAAATGAGATCGCGACTAACCAAAGTCACTTTCTACCCTCGTTCAGCACTTCCAGGAATGCCTTTGCGTGCCCTAACAAATAAGGATCAAGAGACTGTTGTATACCGTCTCGCCTAGCATCTGAACCTGAGAATGATCCAATAGGGTTTACAGTGGCGTAGATATGCAAGTGTCCTATACAGGAACCATATACTACCTTCCGAACCGTGATAATCTGATTCAGCATGATACTTGTAAATAGCAGTCTCCAGAATCCCAATGCAAAGAATACAGTATAGAAGTAGGGTAATGTCATTGTCAAAGGCTTTGCATCGTCCGCGTCTACTTCAGACATGCACCCACCAGGGATGATCACTACAGCCGCGACAACAGACTTATCCGTCTCTTCGCTGTACCGGACGAGGTTTAAGAGTGGATGAAAGCGAGGCTATCTCCGACCTCCTATACCATCTTATGCAGTAGAGGAGTTGGGTGCCGCGGCTACATTAAGCGTTCTTGGTAGGAGCATCTTCTTGAACGGTGCTGCAGGGACATTGACATGACTGCGCAGCATTCTTGCAAGAAGAACCTTACACTCACGTTAACGTCGCGCTTCTGGCACGCTTCAATCTCTTCTCGCTCCCGACCAGACTAGGGTAATGCACGACAAACGACTCGCTTTGCTCGATACACCGTTCAACGTTGTGGTGTGAGCTGGTTTGGCCACTGCACCCTCGGCCAGGTGGTTCAGGCGTTACGAGGGTAACACGAACAACTCCAGCTTCCACTGCGTATCAAGGGGGCGCAAGCATTCGCGATGGCCAACAGCTTCCTACCACCGCCAGACAGGGGTCACAGTGAGGATTTACCTCCTGATGGCCACGAACCAACCGTTGCTGACTTGCGAAACATTTGTGGCTGAGCCAGAACTGACCTCGAGGCTCGCGCCGCCACCCGATTTTGGCAATTGCCGCATATCTTGGCGTCGTAGGTGAATTAAAACCAATCATTTGATCTTCCATGTCTCGAGTCCGCACGGGTAAGTCGGCATCCTACGTGGGCCGCTCTCTCACTGGACGAGCGAGTTGGAAGGAGTTATCGGGTATATCCGAGCGAGGGCCAAGTCTGGACTGGGTTGGCACATGGCCACTGCTGTGAAGGGAAGAGCCGTCGTTGGCATACCCGATGCTTGCGAGGAACATGTCAGAATTATCTATCGCACAGTGCAGCGCACGTGGAAATTACATTACAGCACAGCGCCAGGGACTTGCAAGCACAATTGAGAAAGGCCAACTTCGGCCGGGGTTAAACTTACAGATGCAGCTCGTTAGTGGCGACGGGAGAGGTGGTGATGACGTCTCGATAGGTAATTTTTGCCGTTTGCCATGGCTGAGCCACGTTCGTGTGCTTCGTGACGTGCAGACATGACCGGATCTGTCCTGTGCTAACTCACTGAAAGCGGTGTTGACAGGTAGACTGACTACCTACCTACCTACCTACCTACCCAACGTTACCTACTTAGCTAGCAATATCAAGCTTGCCTTGTTGCGCGTGTGACGGCAAGCAGATCACGGTAGAGATCCTTCATCCAGCTGGTTTACTAAGTACCTAACCTAGAATAGTACCTACATGGAGCTTCAGGGTTGTTAGCTCTAAAATTGTACCCAGGTCGGTCTACAGTATTAAGCTACTGTAGGTAGTAGTTAGTAGTTCGAGACAAAAGATTGATTTGATGGGATGGTGTGGAGTTAAGTTAACGCATCATGCTCAGGCTCAGCACCTGGCAGCGTGAGAGGATTGGGACCCCCCACCGTCCTCGCAGCTGAAACCCGAGAGCATTTGGCACCGCCTCCAGGTGTCGTTTGCTGATCCCGGGCCTCCTACACACTCACCTTGCCTCCTCCAGACCCTACAGTCCTCAATCCTCCCGCCTCTTCTCTCGCATTACATCTTCCATCTGTGTGCCACACCCTCAATTCACCATTGAATACCAAGGAGAATAGCCGCCATTGTTAGAACGTGATCATCATCTCGGCCAGCACTTCATCACAGTACGTACGTAACCTTGCCTTGGTCTTGACCTTGGATCTTGGCAAGCCCAGACATGCGGCATCATCTCTAGAACTCTTGGCTCTTTCCTTCCCCCAACCTTTCCTTAAGCCTTGACATTGATCCTCTGAGAGTAAAGCTTTGCGCTGACATACCCATCCCTCCAGACCTACGGAACAATGTCTTCGCAGCAATATTACCAGCAAGGTCCTCCTCAGGGCTACAACCAGGGAGGATATGGTGGTGGTGGTTACCCGCAACAACCCCAGCCTGTACGTATGCCCTTATCCTTGGGATATCTACCTACCATCTGGCGATATTGTTCCCCCACCTTCGAATGCGAACTCGAGGCGTCCCATTAAATTCTCCGGTCCCTGTCTCTATTTTCCCGTCAATGCGACATTCTACCAGCCTATCGGGACACTGCATCAGCACCTCATTGATAACGCTGACACTGTAACAGGCTTACGGCCCTCCTCAAGGACAATACTATGGACCTCCCCAGGGCCAACAACAGATGCAATACCAACAACAGCCACCTCAGCAGCGTAAACAAGGCGGTGGCGGCTGCTTGAGCGCTTGCCTGGCCGCGCTGTGCTGTTGCTGCGTATGCGAAGAGGGCTGCGAATGCTGCGCCGACTGCTGCGACTTGTGCTTGTAAACACACACACACACACATACCGGCTCGAAAAGAAACAACGAGAATGGCTGGATCGCCTAATACGGAAATGATTGTCTTGTCCGAGGTATCGAGGAGATGATGGATTTGTCGGCAGACGCAGGCCTCTTTTTGTTCCGAAAACACGGCTTTGAACCATGGAATATGGGTTCGCTTTGGTGGGTTTGATGATGGTCATCAGGCCGCATAGGGGAAGGACCAACGGTCCAAGGGTTTCCTTGAGTTAGGAGTCATGACGGTTCATGCTTTTGATCTTTCTTGATCCCCTGAATATAGCCTTGGTTGCCTTGGGCTTCCTTCATTTCTATATGAACTTCTTCGTGGAGTCCGTTGCGTACCGAAATTATATGAATGCATTCCTATAACACATGAGCCTCGTGGTTTGTGATCTAACTACCTATCTCTCCCTTGTAGAAGACCTCTGCATTTTCCCACCCTTTCGTCCTGTACCCGGATATCGCTCCCAAACGACTTATCACGGCTTTAGCCATCAAGACGCCATCGCTCAGGTGGTCATGACAAGAACACAGCTTGTGTCACAGGGGAGACAGTCGACAGATACGTAACCTTTCTCGCCGAGATTATCCAAGGAAGACTCTAAGGATTAATGTTGCAATCCCTGAGTCGATGTTTCCAGTCAAGTTAATCAAGGGGCGCAAAGCGCTCTGCCCCGTCGTCTCAGGGTGTCGAGCCGCCACTTATTCTGCCAACATGATAGCCATCCCTTCGTCAATCCTGGTTCCGCCACTTAACATATCAGTGTTGAAAAAGCTTGGCGTAAGTCCCTTGTCTTGCAGATCATATAATCGGGAACTTTTTTAGGGCTGTTACCGTTTGTGCCAGGTAACACTATTTACAATCCGGTAGGTGGCATGGCCTTTAGAAGACACTAACTCGCATATACTATACTGTTCACATAACGCAAGTCGTCACTTGAGAAAGCAGACATGTGCATGGAGTCATCATTGACTCATACTGTCTATGTAGGCGAGTGATCGTCTCGCGTCAGTTTTGAACTATGGAGCAGACACGTCTGGCAATGCGCTCAGCATGTCTTTACTGGTTTAACTCGACGTAATTGGCTGGGAACAAGCCTGAAGCGCCGTTGTAATGACCAAACCACCAATCGTCATCCGGGAACTCCAGGTCGGTGACCGTTGCTCCTTCCGGAAAGCTCAACTCTGTGATCGCGTCAGTCAGCCTGGCCCACAGGATAATGATGGGATGTATTGTAATAATTGTGTGCAACATACCGTTGTCCTCTGCAGCCTCGTAGTCGAAGCTGGCCACTGCAGTCGCGCCACCAGCACCACCAGCCGGCTCAGGCTCGGGGTCAGGCTCTGCAGCAGGGGGCGGCGGGGGAGGGAGAGATGCGGAAGGCGTAGGACCATCATCTTGGTCGTCAACGAGCTCAACGTAGTTGCTGGGGAAGAGTCCGCTTTCGCCGGCAGAGTTCGTGCCCATCCACCAGTCGTCATCTACCATCTCAATGTTGGTCACATAGTCGCCTTCGTGCAACTCCAGCTCGTTATCTTCCGCCTTTTCGTAGTCATATTGGATTAGAGCTCTCTTGCCTCCAGCAGCCGCTGGTTCAGAGGCGACAGGTGCGTGGCTGAACTCATGTTCTGCGACGTTGGCGGCTGCGGCGCGAGGATCATACGCATCTTCCTCCTCAGGTAGATCCGCTTCCTTGGGAAGCTCTTCAACAATTTGACGAACAGGTAGAGAACGAGGAGGCTCCGAGACGGGTTGGATATCAGGCTCTGGACCACGGGGTATGGGCATGGCGACCCTGATGGGCTCGGGCTCTTCCTCTTCCTCTTCGTCCTCTTCGTCCGTGACAGGCGGTGGACGTGGGGGCATGCCAGGCAGCGCAAACCCGCCAGACGGAGCATCCGAGGGTCGAGAAGCCACGGGTAGAGGAGGAGGTGCGGCTTCCTCCTCTTCCTCATCGTCTCGGGCCGAGTAAGCGGCGCCAGCACCAACTGCAGCTCCGGCCCCAGCCGCGATACCGATAGGAGCAGCGTTCTTGAAGCGGTCACGAAGCGCACCGACTCCTCCAGGTGAGGTCGGGGCCTCATCCTGGCTCGTCGCAGTCTCTCCAGTCTTCTGTCCAGCAATGCCTCGGCCATATGATCCAGTCTGCACAGATCCCCAACTTTTGCCGGCATAGCCACTCTGCCAACCCGCTTGACCGCTCTTCTGAGATGCAACAGGTGATGTGATGGAAGGATTGGCAACATTGGAACCAGAAATACCACCTTGTGCTGCTTTCTTCTCAGCCCAGATCTGTGCTGGCGACTTGCCACTAGCATCAGCGAACTTGCGACCTGCAGCTCCAATTTGAGGGTTCGACGGAGTGCCTGCTGGCCCAAGAAGACCGAAACCTCCTGGCGTCAATGGCTTGGTTCCCTGGAAGGAAGAAGCGCCGCTGAACTTCTTCGCGACCTTTGGTTTCGGAAGCTCCGAAAGGCGCTCGGATTGGTTGAAGGCGGCGCTACGATCTGCCAAGGATTTTGACTGCTCAGGGGTCTCCTCCGGCGGCGAAGGTTCAGCAGGTTTCTGTGATCTCGAACGAATGGCTGCAATATCGACCTTTCCGACAGGTTCGTATGCCCCCTTGACAGTCGCTGGTCGGTCATCCTGCTTCTCCTTTGCTGAAGCTCGGATTGCCGCGATATCCACCTTGCCGATAGGTTGATAAGCTCCCCTGACAACGTCGGGTCTGTCGTCCTGTGCGCTCGAACCAGCATATCTGGAGGGCTCTTGTCTCTGACTGGTAAGCTCTGCCATGTTGACTTTCGTGGGCTTGTAGGCCGAATCGACCTTTTCGAGCTGGGTACGTGAAACCTGCGGCGCGTCGTCGCCCCAGCCATCATCATTGGTCTTCGACTTCAGACTGGCGTTCCGTGCTGCGATTATGGGGTTAAAGGAAATCGAGGAGCTGGACGAAGCTGTGGGAAAGACGGGCTTCGATTTGACGGGCGGAGCAGCACCTCCTGAGGACCTAACAGGGGCACTACCACCAGCTGTGTAATTCGCACCGGATGCGTCGGCGACCTTCTTCAGTATACTCGCCGGTTCAAGATCGGTATCTGATCGGGCAGTGATCTGGACATGATAGCCATGCAGAACCTTGGAGACAGCATTCAGGTGACTGGTAAAGTAACCCTTCGTTCGTTCAGGGACGCCCCCGCCACACTATAGTATAGTCAGCCATGTATCACACAGAGCAACTGTTCTACAGAAGAAGCGTACCCATGCAATCAGAGCATATTTCGGGAGACCTGTGTTCGGATCCTTGACCTTGAGAAAGGCGAACTGAATGCGGCCCTCACTGAAGTCCTCGAGAAGCTCCTCCAGCTCACCCTCTCCGGTAGATTGCACCTTCAATACGCTCTCCTTGTTGCCGCTATCTTGAAAAGCATTGGCGAGGGGTGCTTGAACTGAGAAAAGAGCCCAATAGCTGTAAGTAGAGGACGAAGTAGAGGGGGGAGGTGCGTTGATGACACCCTGATAACTGCTCTTGATGGACGGGCCGTTTTGAGATAAATTGAGCGACGCCATAATGGCCGGCGGGGAAGGGCTGACTGGGCTCTCCTCAAAGGTAGCCCCAAGCCCGAGAGACCAGGTAGACACCGAGACCGAACACGAACGCTCGGGTTCCGACAGTGATGGGAGCGAAATGCAGGACAAGGCCGAGGGCGGAAACAACAGTAAAGAAGGCAAGTATTTGAAGCTGTTGAATAAGAATAGGCATCGGATCGACGTAGTCAACGCCGGGGCCCGCATGGCAATGGCAGTCCATTTCATGGATGAACTGCGGCTAAACCGTGGTTAGTTAGTGGCTTTCTCCATCGCGCTATGGTTATTTAGCGGCACGTGCATGCTTACTCGGCTTGACAGATGGTACAGTAACTTTCGTATCCCAGTTTACTCGGCTGGGAAGCGTCTCTGACGGGTTTGTCTGACGGTTTACTGCAAACAATATGACGACGTTTCTGACGGTATCTTCTGTCGATTTGCTGTTGCTCTGAACGGTCTGACAGCGTTTCTGATTGTGTTTTCTGATGGCTTGGGGTAAACGGTTTTGATGCGAAACCGGAATTTTAGACGGTGAAATCACAACAGGCGATCCGCAGATAATTGTGTCGACTGCTGCCAGTCGAAAACCCCTTGCATACTCCGTTTGCACCGTCTCAGACGGAACGCACTAGTAGTAGTAGTAGTAGTAGTGCACGATTGCCATCGCGGCTGTCGAGAGTCGCGAACATCGAGCTCCCCAAGTCTATTCCTAAGTTCACCACCGTTCTTGCATCCGGTGAATTGAAAGCAAACAGGCTTTACGTAGCCATCTCTTTTTATTACCAGCACAGAGTCTTAGGGGTTGCATCAGAATCCACACTTATCTGGACCCCTTTTTCCAATCCTGTCAACCTTTGCCTCGACGACCTCTGGCCACCTCCCTTCCTGGGGGACCACCTACAGTCAAGATGGTGCTGCTCTCCGAGTCCTCGTCAGAGATAAGCTCCCTGTCGTCCGACTCCCCCGAAGCAGATAACGACTACGACTCTCCCGTCCCCGAAGAGCCAAGTCTCCCACCCTCGAAGCGGCAGAAACTCGGTGATGGTGTATCGCGAGCCTCATCGTCGGTGCACGTCGAGCCTGAACACACGGAGCCAGAGCCGGACCTCGACGGCGATATATCCTCTGACACTTCAGGCGACGTGCCGAACTCACCCATCAACGCTAAGCTGGATGAGGAGGAGTTTCAGGAGCAGGTGACCGTTTGCGCCTGGGACGGCTGTCGCGCGGGCGATCTGGGCAACATGGACAAGCTGGTCGAGCATATACATAACGACCACATAGAGAGTCGGCAAAAGAAGTACACATGCGAATGGATTGGCTGTCCGAGAAAGAGCATGCCGCATGCGAGTGGTTATGCGCTGAAGGCTCATATGCGCAGTCATACGAGAGAGAAACCCTTCTACTGCTATCTACCAGGTAGGGCTTCTGTTCTTATCTCCTTTGGTGGTAAGGCTGAAATGACTAACACGGTTTCTAGAATGCGATCGAGCATTTACAAGATCTGATGCACTGGCGAAGCATATGCGGACCGTACACGAGACCGAAGCTTTACGGCCTAGCGATCCGGTACCGAAGTCGATGCAGGCGCATTCCAGCAATGGAAAGGGGGGCAAGCTGAAAATCATACTCAAGACACCGCAATCCCATGCCGCAGGCCACGACGACACGGTCGACGACGGCGTCGATAGCGAGGACATCAGTTCTGACTTCTTCACGCCCTTGACGGAGCTGCAGGGGTTCAGCCCCAAGGAGCTACAGATGGACATGGATTCGCTTTTCCGCTTGTGCGCTGCAAATGTGAAGTGGGCAAAAGAGGAAGGCGAGACCTTACGCGAGCAATGCAAAGTGTTGCAGGAGCTGTACAGGCAAGAGTGGTTGGAGAAAGAGGTTCTGCTTACCCAAGTCCAGACAGCTGAGGAAGACTGGTGGCAACGGCGCAAAGCCGTCCTCAGTGGCGCTGCTGATATCCAAGTTGGTGATGTCTTGAGGCCGGCGGTAGGCAGTGGTAATCCTGAGGACACCGAAGATCAGAACGGCGTGGATGTGGGCGAGGAGGCCCTCGATCGCAAAACCGAGGAATTGGCCGGTGTCGATTAAAGGGCGAGGGCCACTACCACACCATCACGGACATGGCATACTATCACGGGTACTAGGCAAGTCTTCAGGGGTTGACCCATCGTCACGGGCTTCGAGTTCAAGTTTCGCAGGCAACCTTGCGATCGACTTTGTATTGTTGGCAGAGAAATCGCATTTGTGACTATTATGACTTGGAACGCAGAATTCGGGCGTAGGGCTCCGGAACGAAATGAGTTACTTTGCTATTACCTATGGTACGCGAATTCTTCAACCGCAAGGGTCTTTCCACACGGTATATTAAGGGCTACAAGAAACGGGCGTTCCGGATCACGGAGTGTGGTGATTCACCGGGACATCAGTCAATGACTGTGATTAGATCCTATTTGGTAGACTACCGCCAAGCTCGATGTACTATACATAGATAAAACCAAGCAGCTCCCAGAAGCTTTACGAGTATGGCTTCATGATCCTCTTGCTTTCCTCTGTGATCTCAGCCTGCATAAACGAAGTGGGGTACAAAGTGTAACTACAGCCATGGGCCATTTCCTCCGGTCTCAACTATTTAGTATACTTAAGTAAATAAGGCACAATCAAATAAGAACTATTCTTGATCGGCCTGGTGTCATCAACCTCGCACCAACGACACCTCTCATACCCAGCACAATGGTATGAGCCAGCTTATTTCGCAACATGTCGGATGATGAAACTTCTCTCAGGTCTTGGTGATGTTGGTGATTCGGCATAATTCGTCTGTATACTCGATGATGCCGGCTTCATAAGTTTGGTTAAATGGCCAAGGGGTGCTCTGTCACTGGGGAGGCGTGAGGATCCGTCCGTCAAATAAAGTTCTTGTTATCTTCTGGCTTGACTGGAGGCTGTCTCGAATTGCTATTGGGATCGTCAGACTGACAGCTCCAAGTTACCTTGTCGATACTGTAGTTGACACAGTCTATTTGATCTCAAATCATGGTACTAAGAAAAGTAAGAAGCTCCTCGGCCACAGGCAGACAGAAACACGAATAGCCTGAAATGTCAGGAAATACTCGGAAAGTAAATATAGAGACTAGAGTAACGGGTTACGACCAGCATATTCACACCTCGTTGCGTTTCAAAAACTGATCAAGCAGGCAATTGGAGCTCGATGAAACCCACAAGTTTACAAGCCCTTCTTGTTTCTCTTCGCGGCCTCACTATTACCGAATGGGAATCCGCTGGTTCTCTTATCAGCCCCAGTCCTCTTCGAGTGACGTCCCTTGCCGCTGCCAAATAACAAGGCCCATAATCCGAAAGCGGCCAGACTAGCACTGCCTGCAAATCCAAGTAAGAAGCCCGTCTGGTCTGTCCCGTTGTATTTGACCCAGCAGTAGAAGGCGCTGAAGCCGTGGTGCAAAGTGGTGATCAGCAGAATTGCCGTGGCATAAGGCGATGTGGCATCAGATGGTGCTGTGAGGTTCTGTCAGCTCGCTATACCCACACCGGCCTTCACCCGATGCTCTCCCCGATCGAGAGCAGATGGACTTACTGTCAACCATACTGGTCAACGGCAGCGCGCCGGTCAACACCACGGTGCTCAGGCCGAGCGCAAGCAAGGCAAGTCCCAGGGAGCGGGCGAAGTAGTTCTCCACCCCGCTGCTGGCTGTGGTACCCAGCCCGCCGGCATTGTCGATTTTTAGTAGACCGTCGATGGCTTGGGGCCAGACGATCAGGGGTACACCTTGCAGACCGTGCCAGAGCAGGGAGGCAAAGCTGTAGGCTGCTACTGTCTGGGGAATTGTGAGTTCAGTTCATGAGACACAAGATGAATTATTAGGAGAGCGGCCGGGTGGTAAGCTGAGTGAGGACTTACATCCATGGTTAAGGATATAGGTAAGTGCAGAGTTGTTGAGTGTATCTGTGTCGACTCGACGAGAGTAGCTGCTGGGAATCGCTAGAGTGTGTTGCTTGCTTGCGAATGAATTTTGCTGAACTCAGTCTTCCAAGGTAGGTATTTATGAAGAGGAAGCTGGGGTAGCTCAGCCCTTGTTCCTGAGCCTCATCACAGATCCCGGCAGTCCGGCAGCAGCGACGGAAGGCCTACGCCAAGTCTACGTCATAAGGCATCACTCCTGATTGGCCAACGGCAAAGGCAGGAATGCTCCGCGTTCTACCTACGTACTGTGGTAACGTTAGCCCCGCGTCGCCACGCTACATAGTACATACACAGTACACAGTAGTAGAAGATCTGCCGATCTCGCAGGTCCTAAAACTGACATTGCATTTCAAAGCATCGCGAGAGAAGAGCGCATTTCCGAGCTTGTGACTGCATGATTTGCAGAGTTTTGCAGTCCTCCATAAACTCTTCTACATGTCTACCAGCTGATTGAACAAACTTTGAGGTGAACCTGGAACATTTGTCTCGGTACCGCGATTGGAGAGGAAAACTCAGCAACTGTATGTCGCTCATTCGCGGTTTTTTGAACATCCTCCTTCTTTCGCGTTAGGGCATATTCCCCTTCTTCTGTCTACGTTGTGAGTATTATCTCTACCTGCCGACCGAAATGTCAGCGATCCTCTCAGTCGACGACCTAAACGACTTCATTTCCCCCGGTGTAGCCTGCATCAAGCCCGTCGAAACGCTACCCGCCCCACCCCCGCCAAGCAACGAGCCCCTCGAATACGAAGTCATCCTCGATGGCCAACAGTCTTCAGCCGCTACCAACTCCACCGCGCCAGCGCAAATATCACTCACCGACTGCCTCGCATGCTCAGGCTGCGTGACGTCGGCCGAAGCAGTACTGGTCAGTCTGCAAAGCCATAGTGAGGTTCTGAGCGTACTAGATTCCGCCCCAGGTCTGCGGATACGACAGGATGGCAATGGGAAGTGGGGGGTCGACGGACTGGAGAACCCTGATGCGAAGCTGTTCGTTGCGAGCCTGAGTCCACAAACGAGGGCGAGCCTTGCTGCAACTGTAGGCGGGCACACAGGGGAGCAAGCCGCGGGAAACATGATCGCACAACTGCTTGGAGGAGATACTGGGTTAAGAGCAGGTGGGAAATACGGAAATGGGTTTACTTGGGTAGTGGATACTAGTACGACTCGAGACGCATGCCTTGTTCTCGGCGCTGAAGAGGTGTTGATTGACACAATTGGAGCCGGCAAAGCGATGAAGCCAATCATGACAGCGAGTTGTCCTGGTTGGGTGTGC
Organism: Xylariales sp. AK1849; assembly: GCA_022432505.1. Lineage (NCBI taxonomy): Eukaryota > Fungi > Ascomycota > Sordariomycetes > Xylariales > Xylariales sp. AK1849. The sequence continues at coordinate 424,891 of JAJKKH010000008.1, forward strand.
TACGCAGAGAAGACGCACCCTCACGTATTGCCGCACTTGTCGAGAGTCAAGTCACCACAAGCGCTCATGGGTACTCTGCTCAAGACCACACTCAGTCGGATTCTTGGCATTTCGCCCGACCGGATATGGCACTTGGCAATAATGCCGTGTTTCGACAAGAAGTTGGAGGCAAGCCGTGAAGAGCTCACAGATGCTGTATGGGGAGGGGATGGACAGCCGGGAAGAGGCGTACGTGACGTAGACTGCGTCATCACGAGCAAGGAGGTCTTGATGTTGACCGAGTCAAGAAGGCTGGATTTCTTCGGTCTATCCCAAGAATTATCTTCTTCGACTCGGCACATCCCCTTCCCAGACACAACACTTCAGAGATTCCTCTTCCCTTCTCGTCGGAAACAGCAGCGAGATCCTGTAGCTGGGACATCGGGTGGTAACCTATATTTCGCCCTCCAATACGTCTCGGCGCAGCATCCCGGCTCGCGGATAGAGACCATTCGCGGTCGGAACGCAGATGTCGTCGAACACAACGTGGTTTCGGCAGACGGGCGGCCACTCTTCAAGACCGCGAGGTATTACGGCTTCCGGAATATCCAGAACTTGGTCCGCAGACTGAAACCAGCACGACCGTCACGTATGCCAGGCGGAAAGCCAATCGGTGGTTCTCGCAAGCTCGAATACCATTACGTGGAAGTCATGGCGTGCCCTGGTGGCTGCACCAATGGCGGCGGACAGATCAAGGTCGAAGACCCCATTGTACTTGAGCGGAAGGGCGTGGAGGCAAAGCCCGGACCACAGGAACAGAAAGAGTGGTTGGCGGAGGTGGATGAAGCGTACTTTTCGGCGGAGTCGGATACCGAGATTGACGTCGCAGTTAGCGAGACCGCAGCATCGACCAATTTGGTCTGCGGCATTTCTCCCACATACATTCGAGATACCCTGGCGCATTGGGCGAGCATAACTGACATAGATGTAAATAGATTGGTGACGACAACCTATCGAGAGGTCGTTAGTGATGTTGGAAAGAATAAACCCAGCGATACTGAGATGGTCATTCAACTGGCTGGCAAGATAGGCGGAGGATGGTGATGTAGCAAACCCTATCCATATCCATACTCCAGCCATAGAATGAAGCATTGGAAAAGACGAAAGCAGCAGCTTCATCAACCTTCCTTGGCGCCGCGTTTTGCAAATCCAAAGCCACCCCTTCCTCCACCGTCCGGACCTCTCGGTGCTCGTATGATTTGCTCATCTTCACGTGGTGTAGATCGTCCTGACAAGGGAGCACCTCCCTTTCTCTCAAACATGAAGCCAGGTTTAGGCGCATAGTTCGGGTCGTAAAGCTCCCTCTCCCTTGGCTCTTCGCGCAAACTCGCCCCGCCACCAGACTGGCTGCCCGGTCTCTGGAAATCTCCCGATGCACCTCGATCGTGAGCCCTGAATCCGCCTCTTCCCCGGCCTCGTCCCCGTCTCTCGCCCCCGGACCTTGGCGGCGTGACAGTTCCCGGTGTACTAGCCCCCGAACTGCGTCCACTCTGACCATTGGCTCCTTTCACTCCCAGCGCTGCCCCTCCGCCCCCAGCACCACTCTCCCCAAAGATCTTAGCCCGGGCTTCATCATACCGCCTCTGCTTCTCTGCCCGCTCCTTCTGCTGTCTCGCACGCATTTCTTCGGGCGTCTCCTGCGGTTTACTGTCCTTCTCGTCATCGCTGTCGTCGTAGATGGTGAGATTAGAAATGCCGCCCGTCACTGGATCCCGCTTCGTGATCATCTTCGGGGCAGGCTTGCGCGCTAGTACCGTCGGGGGCGCTTTGAAGGGTTGGGCGAGAGGAGGTGAGGGCGCAGTTGCGAAGTAGTGGAGGGGAGCGCCGTTGTTGGGTTCTTGGCTGAGGAGGTCGTTAGACTTTCTATGTAGTATACTTGCGGGAAGAGGGGGTATACGCAGACTCCCATATCTGGCGGTTGAACTCGGCATGTTTTGCGAGGCGCTCTTTCTTGGTCAGGGGCGCTTGTGACTCTGGCGCTGGTGACGGTTCGGCTGCGGGTTTGTCTGCCTGAGTCTCCCAGTCCTCGTCTTCCCAGGCGTCAAAGGTTTTGAATTTCTTGGGCATTGCGGGCTTGTGTCGAAGTGTTTGACGGAGATAGTTAGATTCACAGGAAGGGCAGTCACAACCAGTCTGCTATATCGCTGTAGCGACAAGATGAGCGGCAGGTATGAAGTAGGATGGATGGATATTCACGGTGCGAAGTCGCAATGGTGGGGAAATGGGAAAATCAACTTGGGGCTCTGCGGCAGGCGGGGAGTAGCCAGCAGCCGGAGACACAATGTTAAACTTCCCAAGTCACCTGGATCGCCTATGGGATTATCATGCGAAAGCACATATGACTGAGCTCAAGTCTTACTCTGATGCTGTTTATCAAAGTTGGTAACATATAGTCGCATGTTTATCCTGTAATGAGTGAGCATAAGTATGGTCGCTCGCAGAATTGATACCCAAGTAAGTTTTTATAAACGTGTCACGCTAGGATCTGACCCAGGCATCAAGTCCAGGTTTGTGGGGTACATAGATAGGTAGTCGAGTCGCGGCTTCCACCCAGAATCATAAGAAGTCCACGCTCCAGATGAGCTCGGAGTCTCCGTCTCCATCGCCAGGATATATATTCACTTTACGATCTTGACTACTTAAGTAGGCTTTCTATTTTTGAAATCTCATTCCAACCCTCGATCTTGATATTCAGAAGGGCCCTTTGCGTCATCAGACACCTCCGTAAGTGAACTCTAACCCGACTGCTATTGACCTGCGTTTATTAATTTTCGTGCATTTGGAGGCGCCGCTGTAATTATAAGCAAGGCCAGGAGTTGACACGTTATCAAGCTGTACTGACCAGATTTGGTGGTCTTGAAGTCAACTCAAACTCCAGGTCCAAGTCATCTCGAAATGGAACGTCTCCCAGCATCGCGGGTGCCCGGCCAGCTTCATACTCCCACCCAGTCTTTCAGCGACCCACCTGCCAATGCTACGCCGGTGAAGAGCAACATGCATGACAGCAGGCAGTTTAAGGAGGACTACGACAACGCCAGATCGCGACTGACCGACCAGAAGTTCGATATGCGTAAGTTGTTGGCTGCCCTCCCCATCCTCCAGCTCCTAGTCCCCATCTCCCATAGCCATGCAAATAACGCAACTGCGGTCAGTTCCTCCTAACTTTCAATCATAGGAGACTACCCAGACCCACTGCTACCAAGAGATACCCCCTCTGAGAAGTACAAGCCCAAGAGTCTTACGGCAGAGACGGAGAAGAGGTTACTAGATCTGGTCGATATGGTCAAAGGGACCCAACACTGATGATATGTAATGGCATGAGTGGTGATATGGCGTTTGAGGCCAAGTAATCCGGATGCGGAACAAGCCTAGGATCTTCTCGCACTTTAGGTTGATTTGCATAGTCTCTAGAGCTGAACGGAATCGACTGAAATTTCCATATATTGAGTGACTTGACTTGCTTCCGAATGCTAGCTTTATACGCTGCCTTGTCTAGCTAAGTTCTGAATGTGACACTAGAAGTGCAGGAAGCTTCAGTTGTCAACTTGTCATGATTGCCGTAGGACCAGCACCCTGAGTCACAGTAGACCATATGCCCGAGACGATGTGCTTACGTGTGCATACAACACTCTCAAGTTCTAGCTCTTCTTAGTCCTGCTTCTGTCAGAGTATATTTACGATCGAGCTGGGACGTCTATATACTCACTATACAATTACTCCTTATATTCAACATCTGGCAGTGTGCGTGTCACGACTAACTCTCTTTATCTGGAAATATAGGCCAACGTATAATCACTTCATGTACAGCTTGTCAGCTAATCTATCCTCTTTACTTGACCACAGCCCAGTGCACAATCTACTAGTATTTATGTCAGCTTACCATGACCATACAGCAAGTTGATGATTCAGACGATTGTAGCGATGAATACCGATCGAAGCCTAACTGGGTTCCATGAAGTACCCCCGGCGCATGCTCTTCTCTAAACTTCGCAGCAAGCACCTGGATGCCTTCGTCAAGGGCCACGTGAAAGCCACACCGCGCTATAGCTAAACGCTGGTTTTCTTATGTCTCCATGGAGATGTTCGCAGCTACTGATATCATTCCCACCACTATTCTTGAGCCCAAGCTAATGAGGTGGAGAGACCCCCCTTACATAGCATGCTAGTCTGGTGTTATCAACAACAGTCCAGACCAGAAAAGTAAGTTCGAGACTTACATACATCACCTACTCCATTGAATTTCTCGTACAATAGTCAACGATCTCGTTGCGATTCTATACTCTTCCTGTTTCGAGACCACCTGGCAGCATCGACTTTTCTCCAAGTACTGAGATATCGTCACTATACCAACACCAACCCACACATGGAATGCCTTCCGATCCCTGCTCAAACTATGGTCTGAGTTGAAGTTACTGGTGAGAGGACTCTCTGATCATTTGCACTACTCAAATTTGTATCACCTCTGCCATATACCTCCCTTCACCGGTCCTAATCAGGTAACTTGCGAGGCTTCATCTTACCGACCCGCAGGAAACCTTGATGTCACATTGCTCAATTCAATTCTCCTTCGTCTCAATCCTGCTGATTTGGAACGCTAATATCGATGGCAGGCCAACCCTCGTCAACGGCAACCGTGCATAAGTCTATTTCGCTATCTATCCAAGCCTAGCAACTTGTACACGTCGCCCACCACTTACTTGACAACCGCTTCTTGATAATTCCACATCCATCACGAAGCCTCTTTCGCCGTGTCAACTGAAGTCATTTATTCATGTTTCACATTGAACTTACACGTCTTTCTTCTGTAATCTGACCGATGCAATACAAGGTAATCCATGACTGGTACTATCTCAGCCAGTATTACTAGCAGTCCCATTGTTCTCAGTTGTCCATTATTGCTCAACCACACTTATAGCAACTCAACCCAGCTCAGCCCCTATCTACATTCTCTATCTTTCTAATATGAACATAATCTCATCTTGTTCATTCAACTATCATACCTTTACCACGTCGCATACGGTCCTAAAAGTACCGGCTAATTCATTCTTCAGTTTGCTCAACTATCTCATTGCTAAGTGAGTATACTTCACTTGCCCATTCCACACACAATATATTCTGATCATAGACAAGCCCACACCCGCTGGCAATCTCCCCTAGTGTCACATATCCGCTTCGTCTATCAGACTGGTGCATGGTAACCGAATTATCATCCGCTGCCTTCTCTTCACTTTCCCATACCATGGCCGAATCCTCTTCATCTCGACCAAACCCGCACCTACCACCTAATATACACAACCGACTCTAATCTTTCCATTTCACCTGAACACACCTTGTAAGACTTCCCACCCATCTCATTCAATTTCTCTCCAACACTTTCCCCCCATCTCATCCTTCCATTCGTAGCTGCTCTCTATCATACACAAGCTTACATGTGCCGCCCAGTCAACTTCAAGCACTCTCATCTTTTCTTTTCACATTCGATCCAGCGCGTAAGTAATGAAGCGTTCGCCAGTTGGACAAACTTTTGATCCGTCCTTCATCTCAACATTCCTTCCATAAGGAGTTTGTCCTCCGCACACGCAAATCTACAACACCACCCACGCCCTGCCAACTCACCTTTCACCGTTCCCTTGCGCCTTTGGCCCTACTTCCTCTTTCACTTCTATATTCACTTCTCCTGCCTTTACTTTTCAGCTCCTTACCTTTTTTCACTTCCACTTCACAACACTGATGTGATATTCAGAACTACATCACACCAGCTAACATCGACCAATCGCGATGGCCACCCCTGCCAGCACCGCATCGGTAACCCCCAAACGGGAGAGTCGTCCTGGCTCCTTCCAACTGGCGACGCCTCCAGCGACAATGGGCAAGGCCCGTTCAGAGATTTTGGGGAGGGCCCCTCCCAAGGCTCGCTTGGCGCCTCCCAAAGCTCTCAGGCTGAGAAACTTCACTACCGCGCCACGTAACCCCAAGCGTCAGACCATCATAGACCGACGTTATCAGAGGGCGAATCTCTTGAACAGCGCTAGCACATACAAGAAAGAGACCTGTGGGTCTGAGACGAATTCTCAGCGACTTCAGCAGTGCTACGTAAATAAGAAATCTGAAGAGCGAGCCTGCAAGGACTATGTGTTCAGTCCTATGCCTCCCAAGGAGGCCTACGCCGTCGCGCTTAACCCGTTCTACCGGGGACAGAGTCTTGATGGTGACTACTACAAGTGGCTAGAAATGAAGTACTATGGCGGACACATGCCTGAGATCATCCGTCGAGTCAACAAATTCCGCGGTTTCCCCCAGCTTGACGACGAGGCATTCAACACATTCAATGCTTATTCGTGGAAACAGTACTACGAGACGGAGGACGCCCATGCTGTGCTTGCACCATACATACCTTACCTTGACAGCTATATCAATGAGGACAGCGCCAACAACTACGAGGGCCAAGACCTACGATTGCTTGACGACAAGGCCTCGCAGTTCGTGTTCCATCCTGGCCATCCCGAATACGGCAATATCAGCTTGATCAGCTTCGACGTCGACTTCGGCAAGGACGTAGCCGCCGCTGACCGTATCTACTTCGACAATGGTTGTGCTTGGAGTCCCGGCGGCACGCTCGTGGTTCCTCTTCGTGACCCTGGCACACCGTGGTGGCCTTCGTCTGGTATGATCCTGCCGCGAGGCCGCGACAACAATTCTTTCCCTTCTCCTGGTCTTCTCTTTTCCAGCCCTACCGAGCGCTGTGAGACGGAGGTGAACAAATTTGCGACCGAGTCGATATCGTCCATGCCGCTATTCCTTGAGTCCGCTGGCATCCTGATGTACGTGGATGATGCGCCCTGCCCTGCCACTCTGCCGACCAACCGCCCCTTGAAATCTAGCAACTCCAGGATTCCGCCTTTTTTTCCCCGTCCTGGTCACAAAGATGCCCACGGAAAGGAGCGCCGCACTGAATCCGTCGTGGTCGGACAGATTCGCCCCACTTTCGCTGCTGCCCCCAAGGTTGCCGACGGAGTACAGAAACCGTATCCTACATCATCTCCCGGAGTCAACACCAGAGCTATTCAAGGCAAAGGCAGTGTTAAAGGCAGGAAGACCACTGATAGTCGCAAGCGTAAGGCAAATTCTTCTGACGATGCTACGCTTGGCTACTTGAGGTATGCTCCCAAGAAGAAGCGCAGAGGCGGCAAGAAGAGGAGCAGCCACCCCGACGCTGATTTTGCCCCTGGCGCCGAAAGTGACGATGGAGATGATCTACACCGTCCACAAAAGCGAGCGACCAAGGCTGTAAATGCTACTCGAGGAACTCGTGGCATTCGCGCTGGTCGAGCTAGACGTGGTGGACAGAGCGCCCAGGGACGTCCTCATGGACAGGCACAAACTCAGGTTGAAGCTACGCCGTCGACTTTCGAGCGGGCCGTGGAGGATGAGCCTACGGGGGATTCCAGTGTGATTGTTGCCGAGGCTACTGATACTGGTTCTGCAGATGCTGTCGCTGCTGAGGAGACCAAAAACGCTTATACTGGTGTTCCTAACGCTCCCGACAACACCGTCGCCGGTTACGCTGGGGCTGCTGTGGACGGAACGGACGCTGGGTACGTTGGAGGCCTCGATACGTCCGGTCTACCGCCTGCCGCTGTTCGGTAAGCTGTCCAGGATCAAGTCATGGCGGATGCCCCCGTCGTTGTAGCCAATGCTACCGATGAGGGCGACGGCGGCTATGGCGGAGACCGTAGCATACCAGGTCTACGTGAAGGTTCGGCTCTTCCCTTCCAAAGCTATGTCCTCGACGAAGGCTGAAGCGCCTGAACGGATGATTGCGGAACGATGATGGATGTGAGATATGATACCCCGTGTTGTTCGGGACTTGCTTTGTCAGGAGGATCCGCGATGTCCTTGATGGACGATCAGCGACACTACACATCGAGCATTCCATGCTAAGATGACTTGCGGTTCTATGGATGGCTGGCTAGTGATGCCTATCTGGATTGCAATGGTATGGACGGATGGTTCACGATGCTTCGGGACGAACTAGCAGAGTCCATCAATGAGTACCATTAATACGAAAAGCCTAATCATACTGTCTTGAGCTCCTTGGATGCTCTCGTGAATACGCACGTGTGATTTCTCATTAGATCCTGATACAGCTTTTGATAGCTCACGTGTAAAATTCCAATTCGGGTTCCCCATCGCTTGTAGATGGGTGCTCTGTCCGAGGCATCATGTAACGTCTATCTAGTCTGGTACCGTAGCTGAAAATTGTACTCTCATCCAGCCTTCGGCAACATTCGATTCTTGCAGAAGTCTTATTAGACCCCCGGTCTTCCTTACCGTAGAGTCACATGCCCCGCAAGATTAGAAAGAAACCATTCGCGAAATAGTCCATGAACGTGGAGTGGAGTTGGCATGAGAACCACATACTCATCTCCGAGCTTAATCCCCAAAAACTGCACCTCCTGGTTGCAGCGACGGGTTCCCCAGGTTTATCGAGGAAACCTTGCATCTCTGAACTCTGATGACGGATTCTTGACGACGGACGGCGGTTCACAGCCCGAACTCTCGAGTAGAACTGCATGCTTGAAGATGCAAGCTCGGATCGCTCCTTGCACACTTTCGAGGATAGCTCATTCGGCATTTCCATCGGCTGCTAGTGAGTCGATAATCGGCCCATAACGGATGAGGACCCTCATCTTACAATGCCGGGCAACCGGGCCGGATGACTCGGTACCAGATAGCTGGATCCGTTTGTCCCCTCCCCCTTTTGTGGGTTCGGGACTTTTTCGTAGCTGGGTCTGGCGGTGAAGCGAGACAGGCGCAGATGGGTTCCATCTGCGGCTATATTTAAACCCTAAACGCGGCGGCTTGTTTTGGTTATATGAATATTTGTGCATGGAAAAATACTCATTGCCCAAAAGAAGGCCCGACCGGACAATGGCAGTCGGGAGTTCCGTGGTAGGAGTGTGCGATGACTAGCCTTCATCTTCAGAAGGGGCTTCGCCTTGGGAGGTGACAGCGTCAACAGAGAAACGTCAACAGAGAAAGGGAAAACGCAGACTGGAGGCATGGTACTGCAATCAGCCAAACATAGGATCATGTCATTGGTGGCACAATTCTGACGTTGACTGTAGTAAACCAGGCGGTTGTGTGACTATACATGGGATGGGTTGCGCCTATTCGAGGTGTGTGGCTGTCCTGCGACAAGCTAACACCAAAGCTGAAAGGAGCGCAGGGAGTTGCCAAAGTGAAGAAAGGGATTTGGAGCGGTATCGAGTTATGCAGCGGCGGACACGATTGTGCGATGACATGCATAAACCATTATTTACGGCAACGTCGAACGCAGATCTATCTTCAGTACTGTGGTATGCTGCATTAGAACGTCGTAAGGTTTGATGCTGCATTCTCTTCCCATGTAATCCGGTGGGGTGATTGCAGCAGGTAAGCTGAGGGCCGTATGCATGTGAAGATCCTCTATGCTATTGGGACAAGACTTTGTTGCGGTACGGTAGATGACTCAGCGGGGAATTCCGATGCAAACATGAGATGTCAGTCGATTTTGAAGCCAATATTTGCTATAAGTCGCGCATTTGCCAAAAGCAGATATGATGAGCCGTTGCAGGTGCCGAATCACCTTTCTACGAGCGTCTGTGGCATTGCCGAGGGGGGGGGGGGGGGGGGGGGGCATCATGAACCAGAACCACACACCACCGGCTGGGTGGAACCCGATCTTTGGCGTTAGTTTGTGTACCGGGAAGCAAAGTTGGGACTCGTTACTATCTTGCAGAGTCGTATGGGAGCCGTCTAGAAATATTCCATCCAGGTCGCGAGCCAATGTTATTTGCGGTTTGATGCCCGACAGCTGCATCTGTTTCTTAATCTGAGACGCGTGAAGTTGCCCGAGCATTGGGCTAGGGGCTAGGGACATCGGTCCTTCAACCGGCACGTCACGAATCGCATCGCTCTGTCATTAGCTTCCCTGATTCGTAGCATTCCGCACGTCCTTCGGCGCCAGACTGAGCTTCACGGCTCCAGATAGATGATGGCTGGGGCGCGCTATCCAGGCCGGCTGATTCGATGATGAGGAATCAAAGGCCAGGCGCTTGGGTACAGCGCTCTTTGCGTCTCTGATATCTACCATGAGTCTAAAACCCAATAACGGGCCAAGCTAGCGTTGATCCTGTTTATTGAAGGAAGAAGGCCTCTGGGACTTTCGTTTCCCGTCACGTTCCTGAGTGAGTGACCAGTCGCTACGTTCTCGTGGTTTTCTAGTCGTCGAGTATGTCTGGAACCTGGGGTTGCCACAGGAATTGTAACATGAACTGACTGACTGAACTGACTGACTGACTACATATTCACTGTCTGGTTCGGCAGACAGACCATCCCACATCTCTCCGATGCGCTCCTATCCCACGGCTTGCTCCTTCGTGAGAGCTGATGGGTAACATCGAGCTACTTTAAACAAGCAAAAGTAACGACGTATGCGGGAAAAAGATGCTGTTCTAGACCTTCAACTCAAATACAACCACCCATGTGGCATCTTTATCAGTGATTTCCCCACATTGAATATCCAAGTCATATCTGTACCTCACTGCTCGTATGGCTTGGCGTGGAGTGCCTCAAGCAGTCTTTCTCTATCTCTACTGTGTGCGTGGATTGATCTGCGAGTCTCTCATCCTTGAAATCCTGTAGTGCCTCCGTTTCTCGATCTCGAGTTTCGTTTCACACAGCACCGCCTCAAGAGTTGGACGACCCAGGTCTAGATTTTATCTCGTCTTGAGGGAATTCCCCACCAAGCTGAACATTGAAACTCGTACGTGCAACATTCTCACAGCAACGCCTGCGAAGGAAGATCCAGCAAGCAGCCGAAGTTCGGTGGAGAAGCAAGCACACGCAACCCGACATCATCTCCAATAATTACAGACGAACCTGTTCTTCTATTCGGCTGAAGTCGGTATAGTGGTCTAGCTCTCCGCGCAACTGAATTACCTCACTACCTACACAGTACTGACCGACCCCCCCGGCCCCGCCCTGCCCTGCGCTGCGGCGACGCTTACCACTAAGATCTGGTGTAATTCAGAAAGCAGGCAAGCCAACCTGCCCACCCGCTTTTCCTGCTCTGGTTGTCTGCTTCCACTTCCGCACCTTTGACTCCTCCATCAATCCCATCAATCCCCCTCACCTCACACCACACACCTCTCCCCCACGTCTGCATCATTCTGACCTGCGAACGAGGCGTGATATTCTGACGTCTACCATCCGCAGCCGCGTCGTGGATTGTGCCTCTTCCATCGACTCTTTCAACCGACCGGACCTGACATCGAGTGGCAGTCTTGTTCTCTGCTCACGAAGATGTCTGGTTCCGACGGTGGCTTCGACCTGCTTCGGCGGGCAACCCAAGCGATGATGTCAAAGTAAGTAAACCCACTTTCAGTTACAACTCTCACTTCCTTGCATCCCCAGCTGCCGCGTCTACATTGCCCTACCTGGAGTTTGCCCTGCCTCACCTCGCCCCGAATAATTCTCTTTGGAATTTAATCCCGGAATTTTTTCTACATTGCCTGGTCCGGCGCGAGGGAATCAGGAAAATGGACGCCTACCGTTTAGCCAGTACTCAGCTTCGGACCAGAGCGAGAGTCTTCCATAGTTGGACCCTGACTCCAGTTCTTCCGCCTTAGGCGTGGCGAGGGGTAGTGTGGGTGGCCCGTTACTACCGAGCGATTCAAGCGGTTCGTTGGCGCGACCCTAATACGATCAAATGTCGGCCATTCATCGACGAAAAGAGGGTCGAGTCAGGCAAGTGCTTGAGTCGAGCAGCTGAAGAAGGGCGGTGGAACATGTGTGACATGGCTTTCCGCGATATTCCTTCGGACACGCTGCGTCTAAGCTTCACGGACGGACACACTGCCATATGACGAGGTAACTACCTCGCAATGCGGTATCAAGCTCCGCTGTGCGGCGATGCGATAGGCAAGGGGTCTGGATGACGCTTGTCAGATCTATGGAGGCCCAACTCGCTGGCCAACTACCCAAAGGAGCTTTTGAGGGCCAGAGTTGCAAGCAATGTACTCGTCTTCGACATTCAGACCCACCTCGAACTGAGGAGCTCACCAGTCAACCCCCACTTTAAACCCATCAACCACATGGCTCTATCCATGCTCCGAGCCCTGGCTGTATGGTTATTACCTGGCTCCGTTCGGAGTGAAATCTTGGGTTGTGAAATTTTGGATTTTCCCGCATTCACTTTCCTGCATCTCGTGTTCTGCATCATCTTCGCGCTTGACTGTGATGTACCAGGAAGGCGGCTATTACTTCTGTTTGGAAATGCATGGTGCTCCGGTGTCATTCTTCAGGAAGCCGCCCTAACTCATTCTTTCATGAGACTGTTCTCGATCCCCTCACACACTTTCCCTCATATTGAGCTATTTCTATATTCGTTTTCGCGCAGCAATTTCACCTAGAGCCCCGGTGTCAAAGTAGCTTAGATGACTGGTATTAACGTGCGAAGCAGGCAAGGTGCTTCGGAGGAAGAAGGTGCAGATCAGGTCGGAACAGGTTATGAGACTCCTCGATCTGGTATCGCAACGCCGCAGCCTGACCTACACGACAAACGACTCCCCGGCATCATGAGCTATTTTGGCCAGGTTCGTAACAAATCTTTGAGTCTTTTGCATGATTCCTCTTCATCTGCCCAAACACGAGAAACTGAATTTGAACGTCCTGCGTCGCCCCAGGAAGAGAAGGAAATCGACACACTACCGCAAGAGCTACCCGCTCCAGATGCGAAGGACTCCACACCCGAGGGCTTGCCTCTCCTACCACATGAGAGGATAATGCCCCCGGAAGACGCGGAGCCCTCGCAACAAACAACTGCTCATCACAACCCTTATCCTACACCTCCCCGTTCACAGACTCCCTCAGAAAGAGGACACAACACAAGCGATGCGAGTGGCGATGCTGCTGATGCCCTGAAACGGTTATCAGTGTCTCGACCTTTCAAGCACAAGAAGAGTATATCGGACCTTCCACAAATGAAGTCCCGAAGAGCCAGTCTGGCATCTCCCCTGACTAGTATCGTTACTGCATCCAGTGCTCTTGGTCATCTTTCCAACCCTAGCGGTCGCACTGCTTCAACCACTCCTAATTCTCCTTCCGGCACCCACCCCCCGTCGGGAGTATCTGGCAGTTATTTCTCCAAGTCCGCTTCTGTTGATCGGCTTAAGAAGCTAACAAATGTTGGTACGAAAAAGAGCGGTCCGCCAACCCCCACGCGAGCACTCTCTTCCGCCCAATCGTCGCAAGCCGAGGACAAATTCACGTCTTCGAGACTGAGCGCAGGGGATACGGTTGATTCGACCTTGAGTGGCCGAGAGACTCCGATTTCTGCTCAGACCGGTGGAGCAAAGGCTCCCAACATCAAAGGAAAGCTCACGGTCAAGATTTTGGAAGGCAGAGGTCTGCGCAAAAGCCGTGACCCCTATGTCGTCGCCGTGTTTCAAAAGAACGAAATGATCTCGCCTGGACCTAGAACGTTCGAGGATGATGACGAATTAAGCGTGCCGGCCCCGGCTATGGGCGGTATAACCATTCAGCGACAAGGAAGTGATTCAGGACGCCCGATGGCCATTCCGATGAGAAGCCGCCAGAGCAGCAACACGAGCGTGAGCGACTACAATACATTCCGAAATCGTGTTCGACGATCGTTCACGAGTCCCAAATGGGATGTCGAGGCCGCCTTGTAAGTATCTGTTTGCTGCCAACTTTATGAGCAACACCTGACCAAATATAGCGACGTTGTAGGATTGAACATGCTCGTGGATATCTCGGTGTATGACCATGGAATGAATGGCGAGGAGATATTTCTCGGGCACGTTGATTTGCAGGCTAGGCTGCCAGGATCAGATGATCCAGTCCGAGGGTGGTTTTCGCTAAGAGCCCATGCCGACACCATGGCAGAGAATGCACCCACGGGTGAAATATACGTTGAGACTTTCTACCAGGGAACCGAAAAGAGGCACTATGGGCCGGATGACTTCCAGATCCTGAGACTCATCGGCAAGGGTACGTTTGGTCAAGTCTATCAGGTCCGGAAGAAGGACTCGTCACGAATCTACGCCATGAAGGTGCTGTCTAAGAAGGTCATTGTGCAAAAGAAGGAGGTGGCGCACACTGTCGGCGAAAGGAATATCCTGGTGCGGACGGCCACGACTGAATCGCCCTTCATTGTTGGCCTCAAATTCTCCTTCCAAACACAAAACGATCTCTTCTTGGTTACTGACTACATGTCCGGCGGTGAACTTTTCTGGCACTTGCAGAAGGAGGGTCGCTTCGACGAGAAGCGGGCAAAGTTCTACATCGCGGAGCTCATTCTTGCTATTCAACATCTACACCACAACGATATTGTCTACCGAGACCTGAAGCCGGAGAACATTCTGCTTGACGCCAACGGACACATCGCACTGTGCGATTTTGGGTTGTCGAAAGCCAATCTTACGAAGAATGACACGACCAATACGTTCTGTGGAACGACCGAGTATCTTGCCCCGGAGGTCCTGCTGGATGAAGCCGGATACACGAAAATGGTTGATTTCTGGTCCCTTGGGGTTCTAGTGTTCGAGATGTGCTGCGGGTGGAGCCCCTTCTACGCCGAGGACACGCAACAGATGTACAAGAACATTGCTTTTGGCAAAGTGCGATTCCCACGGGATACCTTATCCCAGGAAGGCCGCAACTTCGTCAAGGGCCTCCTGAATCGAAATCCCAAGCATCGCCTCGGTGCGCTAGACGACGCTGAGGAGCTGAAGCGTCATGCATTCTTCGGTGATGTGGACTGGGACGCGCTCTCAAGAAAGTTGATCACCCCGCCGTTCAAGCCGAAGCTAAAGTCAGAGACCGATGTATCATACTTTGACCCGGAGTTCACAAACGCCCTCAACACCAACGGATCTTTGAATGAACGGGCGCAGCAGTTGGCAACAGGCTTTGCAACATCGACGCCTCTGTCGCCTAGCATACAAGCTAACTTTCAAGGATTCACCTTTGTGGATGAAAGCTCTCTGGACGACCATATGGCTGCGCGCTACGACGACGAGGACATGAAGGATGCCAATCGTCGGGACAGTGAATGGGATGATCTTAATGACATTGATCTCCGCAAAACGAATCGGATGAGCGGCATCGTTCGGACCGGTACTCACGATGAGCCGTTTGGTGATTCACAGTTCGATATGTGATGCGTTCACTCATTCATCTAAGCTGGTGATCCTCCAGACTCGTTCGCATCTTCACGTTTGTCAGTGTACCAAAAGTTTCCACAATCAACTCGTCACATCTGCATCAGCCGGTCTTGTTTGCTTTGGAGGTGGTGGACTTCGCAATTAAAGGGGGTCGGTAAGGGTTCTAGGAGAGGCGTTCGGTTCCTGCAGATAATGACCCACGGCACATACAGACATATTGTCGCAAGGGCACAAGCCTCATAAGCACCGCTTAGAAGCAAGGAGGTCTCTCGGTACTTATACTACTACGAGTCTCGATTTCCCCATTCCGTTTTGGGGTTGAAGTAGTTTAGGCGGATGGTAGGAAGGACAGAAGTGTCGAATCTTACAGCCTTTCGGTGTGGGGTACCCCCGGCGAAGTGCGGATAGTGGGTAAACAGGCATATGGTATTGACGAAACCTAGGGATACATTTGGGATGCCATTACATGGCAGAAATAGCATAGTTGGCTTGCGGTGAACCAGTCATTCGTAGCCACGCCTCGTTGAGTGTAATCAAGCAATTACTCCTGATGACAATATGCTTTTGCCTATGCGTGAATACAGCCAAGCAACCCAGCACAATCTCAGATGTGTCTAAAAGCAGGTTTCGAATGAGCTTGCGGACTGCTTTATCAAGCATGTATTCATTGAGGATGACGGGTAAATCTTCTTTCACTCCTGTAGAATGTCCAGGCTCAACGGGCATACTCTTAGCGGAGCAAGCTGAAAAGCATTAATTTCACTTGTTTGTTTCTAACGGGACTGGCCCAGGGACGATGCGAGTATTCTCCAGCCTCGAAGTGTTCGTCCATGGCATTAACATTGCCTGTTGTCCGATCCACACTGTGTGTAACCTTTCAAGACTTGATGACATACATTCTTACGAGTTCGCCACTTAGATGGTCGTAGGCTATGGTAACACGGCATTTGTGTATATTCGACAGGAAGAGGCCAACCCAGTGCAGCTGGATGAACGTGACCAATGTCTTGTTCTATGCTATTATTGCTGGTATCTGGTATGAGTTGAGCTGGGTGTGCTTTATTTGTAGGGCGTATTGTGCTCTGTTCTGTGCAATCCACTTAAGCATGATGCGGTGGAAGGTGAAGGCCGTGTATGTGGAGGGGGTGTACTTGAGCAACAAGGGTGTTACGCATTGCCTCATCACTCATTCCTCCCACCTGGCACCGAAGCTAGAGCTTCTGTAACCCGCCCACCAATGGCTCAGCTTCGGCCTGTTCCAACTTTCAGGCAATCGGGCAGCGAGCAGTATTATAGGTATAAGTCGGAACAAGGATCTGTCGTTGATGCTTTGACAGCGACCTAGAGTAAATGTACACGGATTACTCCTCCTTCACCCTCTCAGCGTCCCCTCGACTGTCATGTCTGATCAGCTTGCTTTTCACCTTCAGTACATGCAGCATCTCCTCTGACATATCAATTCTGCTCCAAGCAGCTGATCCCCTCCGCTCCAATAAAGTTTGTTTAGTGACCATGCGCAGGCTCCTCGTCTTCCTCCTCGACTAGCCAGTCCTCAACAACTGGTGTCGACCCGGGAGTAACGACATCCTGACCCTCGACCTCAACGGCCATGCTCTCGTACTCCTTCAGGCTGTTGGCAAGATCCGCCTCCTCGGGTGACTTGGGGGTCTTCGGTGCGGTGAAAGTCTGGACTTGACCGACGGAGTCGGAGTCCTTGATGGGGGTGGGCTTGTAAGCTTTTAGTTCCTTGAGGTAGAGCTCTTGGACGAAGTCGGCTGCGGCAATTGCGTCAGTATGGATATCCGAAGACGCGGGGAATCGGAGAGTGAAGAGGTATCGGGGAGGGGGGGGGGGGGGGGGGGGGGGGGGCGTTGGAGACGAGAGTAGAAGAAGCGAGGTGCACTGTGATTGTGACAGATGGGAGCAGGTTGAGGGCATTTGCATCCCGACGCTCCACCTCTTCCGAGAGACTCATGACACAGCCACGGCATCAACCACCCTCGTCGTGTTCCAAGCCCATCGCAGCATCCTCTGCTAGAAAATAAGCAAACGTACCTCGTCGCGATACAGTAGGGGCGATGAATCCTCTGACAGCGTTCACCCTCGCTACGCGGGAGATGGCCGAGGCAGCCGATCGAGCAGTCTACAGTCGCGAATACCAGGTTAGTCGCTGCATTCCCCATTCCAGGAAGTGAATGTGTGGGTTCAATGGCAAACGTACCGAAGCCCTGAGTTGGACGAGCATTTTGTCCGATGTGTGGTGCTCAATTGGCGATTGTCGGAGAATGGTGATAGTCGGGGTGAGGAGCTTTTGTGAGGTCTTTCGGTTATCGAGACGTCTGAATTGGCGTTCCAATTTTCGTTGCGCTAGGCGTTGGCCTACGTCACGTGACGAACGTGTGGTGCTTCTAATGATTGATTGATGCGGAGTGGAGATCCGCGACTTGGAGTTCGACTTGGACTTCAATGTTCCTCTTCCCTCTTCCAACTTTCTGCATAAAGTAGGTATATTTTGCAAATACACATTCATCGTATAGCGAAAACAGGCGGGCTGACATGGTTTATTCAGGAGTCCTGAACTTGCACATCAAATACGTGCCTCCATGACGATCAATCGCCACACACCTACTTAGACTGCACACCAAGTGACGACATGGAGAACTAGCTCGAGCCTGATACCTCAGATTAGCGCTGCTGGTCTGGATCGAGTATATACATACACACACACACACACACATACAATGCAACCTACGTTTCGTAAGCGTGAGAAACGTGGTTTTAGACTCATTTAGACCCTAATCAAAGTATCTAGGCGGAGACTAGCCTGACAATACCAGCGAGAGACCCTGCAGTCTATCCTAGCTTGGAATAACTGCACCCTACATAATTGATAGTGGCCAATACGACTACCTACCAAGTACCTAATCCATATCGATAATTGATGACTGCCTTAGTTACTGCTACAGTTTCGGGCGGTGTACCCTCCCAAGAACATACTACTGTGTACAATACTGAGTGTCCGAATACTCACACTACCACCTAGCAGTGGCGTTCAACACACAATTGTATCTTCAAAACGATGGTCCCCGTCCAAAATCTGCTTTCCGGCAGACAAACATCGAGTGCCGATGCCTTCGTACAAGCCGGGTCGCTGTCCAACTATGAGACACGCTGAGGCTGCGCGTTGCCCCGTCCGAAAATAGCATTGTTCCTCTTAGCCGAACCCCAATTTCCATGTTAACCACATAGGGCCGGAGCGTCATGCATCGTGCGCTTATAGCCTTGTTGTGTTTAGTGAGATCGAAACCAATGAGCCGCCGCCATCTTGTCGCTTGGATCAGTGTAAGTTCGAGCTAGAAGTAAGGTCAGAACTCGCGTGCTGAGGCATTGGTCCAGATGAAACGCTTCACGGGGCTAGACAATAGAGCAACGCTAGGTAAGAATACTCGAGCTTCCCTGCGTCGTCTCACCCGTAACTTGAGTGTGGTGAGTCGCTGGAGCTTTCCTGGACGCAGGCTTACGAGGCTAGGACCATAAGTTTAGCAAGAGTTTCCTAGGGGGGGGGATAATAGGCCAACAATATCGACAGAACATCCATCGGTTAATCATTATATATATATGTGTAGGAAAGAAGAAGGAAAAAAGAGAAAAAAAGGGGTGACAAGCCTACCACTCGGTAGTATCTCGGCTATAACAGTGACAAACATTACGGTTTGCTTATTTGCTAATATCTCTCTACACGTTTAATCAGCTTCGTCGATGTCACTGAAACTAAATGCCACTATTGTTGTTACTTCAAAGAGTGCTAAGTGACGTCGATGTGTGGTGCCACACGTAAAAAGCTACTCACAACGCTCGGTTACAGGCGATGCTGTCGAGCGCTTCTCCAAGAGGAGGTTGCTGCAAATATAGCAATGTACGAGTGTATATAGAACAATGACGTTATCCAAGATTATTGCAACAGCTCATAGCCTGACGACCTGTACTCTGTACCAGAAAGTCCAGTGTATTATGGGTGTTTCTATACATTCCTACTCTACCAACACTGCTGAGCCACAGCTAACCCTAACACTCGATGATTTTGTTATACTTGAGCACATGTTCGCATGAGGCCGGGCCGCCTGTTGATTGTCGGTGGTAGTCAGATTTCTCATTCGCCTGGCATACGTCGAAGCCAGAGTAGACTGTGGACTTCTCTTGGTGGCTAACAAATCTACAGAAAGGCCTCACTTTGGGGATGGAGCAATATATGGCCATGACTCACTCTTTGGGCATGGATCGGGGGTGCTACACAGCCATCTGCTCGCCAGTGGTAGCGTCGAAACCTCTGTAGCTTCGGTGGCACGAAAATTCTACTGTATATCTCTGATCTTGCAGATATGGGAACTCAAACTTAAGAGTTGGTGTTATAGTAGATTGGGTATTGAGCCTTGGAGCCTGCATGGGTCTGAATCGTGACCTTCCATTCCATTCCGATTTTCTCCTTTCCGAACGCCTGACGACCAGCCTGAGACCAATGAGAGCAATTCCACACCATCCTGCATGAGGCAAACAAGATTGGCGACTGTACCGGAGCTAGAGATGCATACCTCCATCCTCCTCCTCGTCATCCTGGAGCTCTGGCACGCGCTCCTGCAACCGTCTCATCAACTCCTCATCTCCAAGCCCGCGTATGGTGCCCGTCGTAAATGTACCATCTTGCCACGCGGGATGCTCCTGTCCATTCCCTGCCGCCGGCGCATGTCCGTTCACCCCAAGCCCATTCGTCAGACCACGACCGGGCGTCGTCCTCGCTTGTTGCTCTCCATTTGTCGCCTCCTCCGCGACCTGCGCCGTCTCCGCCGTTTTCTCGCCGTCCGTGCTGCCCTGGAACTCAGCCCAGCTAAGGCCTCTCCCTTCAACCTCGGCCTTGATGAGCTCTATGCGGCCCTGCATCCGCGCAATGACCGTCTCGTTTTCCCTGATGGCGTCTACGCAGTCTTGGTCGGGCTGGTTGGCTGCGCTGGAATCAAGGGTCGGCGTCCGGCCTTCGGCGAAGGGCTTGAGCTCCGCGTTCGAGTAGTCGAGGTGTGCGATTGAGTTGCGTAGCTCGAAGACCTTCAGTGCTAGACTACTGGGGGGTAAGTCCTGAAGCGCTTCGGCGAAGCGGGCGGGGGATATGGGGGTCGTTTCCGAGGACATCTTGAGAGTTGGTAGCTGTTGGGGTGTGGTGACTTTGAGGCCTTGGGTGAAACCCTCACTTTCGTCGAACCCGCGTTCTATTCAAGGGACACACAGATGTCTATCTGAAGGTTGGATCTCGGTTCATGATTGAGCTTCGGGTTAAACGGTGGCGTTCGTCATGCAGAAGCTGCCTGCCGGTAGCAAACGGTAGCGGGGCAAATGACCGGGGTAGCTGCTCTAAGCCAGCGGACAGCCTTGACGCGGAGCACCGAAAATCGGGCCTCGACCGAAAGCTTGCGGACGGCAGGCACCATTGGCCGTTGCTGGACGGCTTAGCTTGATGCAACGAGAGACATTCCAACGCTCATGAGACCGACTTCGAGCTTCTAACGTGGTCTGTACTTCATGTGGGAACATGGTCTTCTTCATGAACACCTGAGTGTGTCACTCTGTTGATAGCTACAATCATGAATAGTGTAACAGCGTCGGCCAGAATCCTATCTATCTCTTCCCCGCCTGCCCGCATCGCGTCCCCAGGTCGCAGCGCTCTCTTTCCTATCTCGGACAGACTCAATGGTTCCATTTGACGCAATCATGTCGCCGGGGTAAGCTGTGCTACCTAGGTAAGTTGGGGCAGCTCTGTTTCATAACTTTTCCTTCCTTCCTTCCATACTCGTGTCTATACTCTCCAAAGCTGGTTCTGTTTGATGCATTGAGGGCTTTCAAGCGGGAATCGTATAGGAGGTAAAATGCTTTGGTCAAAGCTGAAGTTCGTTACCGGCATATCCGTCGCGCTGTCGGCATCCTCCGGCCGACTTGGTTTCAATAATGGAGGACAGCAAGTTCTAGGCGATGCTGATGCCTCCGATTTTGAGTGCGAGCTACCGCCAGTTCTAGATCCATCAGCGGATGGTTTGCCATCCGCAAACGATCTCTTCTCGGACAGAAAGGCGCTACTGAAGCAAGTTGAGAGACACGTGACTCTTGTCAAGATCCCATCAGTATCTTACGACGACAGTGGTGAGCCGGGTGAGGATTCGAGATGGGATGTTTTCTACGAGTTACATGCTACGCTGGCTAGCCTGTATCCATTTGTGTAAGGAGAACTATGCCACCTCTAGACCTTGACAAGAATAAATCAGACATGTACTAATAGAAACAGCCACACCCGTCTAGCTCGCGAAACGGTCAACACCTTCGGCTTGGTGTATACCATTAAGGGGCAAGACCCCTCCCTGAAACCGATCATGTTAACTGCCCACCAGGATGTCGTTCCCATTGCTGATCCCTCAACGTGGAAGTATCCGCCTTTCTCGGCACACTTCGATGGCAGGTGGCTCTGGGGACGAGGTGCCTCGGATGACAAGAACAGCCTCACAGCTATCTTCTCTGCGCTGGAGACTCTCCTGACCAACCCGCTCTGGATCCCTAGACGCACCATCATCGTCGCCCTTGGCTTTGACGAAGAGTCCGGAAGTCGTGGCGCAGGTACAATTGGCCCCTACTTAGAGAAATTATATGGCAAAGAATCAATAGCCATCATTCTTGATGAGGGTGGCATGGGCCTCGAGTTACTTGAAGGGAAGACACTATGTGAGTATCACTTTGAAATAAGGCCTGTAGTGCAAACTGACCAAGGCCCCAAGATGCTCTGCCAGCAGTAACCGAGAAGGGGCACGTTGACGTGTGGCTAGACCTTAAGGTTAATGGGGGTCATTCTTCGACCCCCTTTCCACACACTGGTATTGGAATCATTTCCGAGATCGTGGTGAAACTAGAAGCCCGCCCTTATGAACCTAAGCTCATTAAGGGGTCGCCAATCTACAACCACTTCGCTTGCCAGGCCAAGTACTCGCCCGATGCAGCACCAAAGATCACAGAACTCATCAGGAAGGGTGATCTAGAAACTCTAGCCGAGGAGCTGGCCACGGTCGACCGGGCGACTCAGTACCGAATCCAGACTTCACAGGCAATCGACATCATTAGCGGAGGTGTGAAGATCAACGCATTGCCGGAGAAGATTCGAGTGGGAGTTAACCACCGTATTGCACCACACAACACAGCTCAAGAGATTAAGGACAATATAGTAGATCAAATCAAGCCCATTGCTCAGAAATATGGCTTGACAGTCAACGCATTCGAGAGCAAGGAGTCCTTCAACGAGCTTAAGCCAGCTTATGATGTCGACTATAACGGCACCTTGACCATTTATACCAAGGAAGGAACGGATAATGCGCCAATCTCACCCACCACAGGCGCGGTCTGGGATGTGTTCTCGGGCACTATCCAGCACACTTTTGCTTTCCCGGACGGCAAAGTCGTACCCGTTGGCGAATTGATGACAGGCAATACGGATACTAGGTATTATCTGGGTAAGTCGATGCGAAGTTACGCCGGTATAGATATGTTGATGCTGACGCCGACTGCAGGCCTTACCAAGAACGTCTATCGCTGGACGCCGACTCGCAAGGGTGGGAACCAAAACGCACACACTGTAGATGAAGCAATCGATATGCATGCTCACATGGAGGCTGTAAAATTTTACTATGACTTGGTCAGAAATTTTGATGCTTCTGATGCTTGAAGGCCCGGAAGTTCTGGCTGTTAGAAAGGGGGCCTTTTCATATGCAAAATTGCAGAATTCGAGAGAACGTAACATGATCAGATCATAGCATTGGGCTCAAGTCAAGTATGTAAATAACAGCTAAGTTTCCGACGCATTTGCGAGTGAAACCAATCGCGCAAGGAAGGACAAGGTTGATCAAGAATGTGATGTGAGCGTAGGTTGCCACTATAAGCCTTCGACCCACATTAAGCTGCCGCCGTTCACCACTCCGATCCGGCCCGGATATCCCTGGCAAATTTCTAGCTTTCATACTTAGTAAGTAAGTTGCTCAGTCTTCCAACTATAGTAACGCACGACCACGCAACGAGGCTTGTCGAGACAAAGTGACAAAGTCGCCATAGTGTTGGCGCAATACCGATGGGCCTTACAAACCGGAGGCACCGGGTCTGACTTGGGGATCATGAATCTCCTTCCTTCTCTAGCTCTGCCGCCCAGCTTCCAGATTGGCATCCGAGCAGTCACCCGACAATCCGGACGGATATTCCACGGCTCTGGCGCCCTGCAGCTCTCGACGACAGCCCAGAGCTTCTCTGCAAAACCATGTTGCTATCATAGCATCACAAGACCTCTGGGTCCGTCCAAGGCACCGAGGAAATTAGGACCACACTTCCAACAGTTTTTGCCCTGGACGACGATTCGGACGGTATTCAAATTCCGCGCTATTGTTCACTATACGAAGCTACCCGATACGTATGAGGATGTAGCAGGACTGCCGTTTCGGAAAGAGGACCTCAATCAGAGAGAGGTCAACGAGATTTTCGGTCGACACCTCACCGCGCGAGATGCGAATGCGCTCCTCAAGATAATACATGGGCGAAGAGTAGCGGGCACGCTAGACGATCCAGATCTCCAACATAACACGACCCATTTCATTACTGCGGACAGGATCAAGGCCTTGGAATATTTGCGCAAGAACATCCCGGTAGACGAGGTTATCAATGCTGGACTACGGGCGGAAGATGAACTGCGAATGCTTGAGGAGCTGGAGCAGGACAATGAGCAGGTTGAACAACAACATGAGGAGACAAGCCCGCATAGCCCCCCTCTGAAACAACCTGTGGACGACGAAAGACATGCTTCAACTCCGCCTCGCGGAATACCGAAGGAGCTCAAGAACGATAGCCCTTACGGGGAGGGTGTGTTCGATCGTATTCGCGCACGTAACGAAGCGATCCAAGAGGCGGAAACGAAGCGGTTAGAGGTAGCGCGGATCAAGCGTGAGGAGGAAGAAGCATTGGGTAATATCGGGACCCTCCAAACAGAGCAGGCAAAGCCCAGGGAAATGTCTCCATGGAGGCAGAGACATCACGATCGCGCCAGCTCGGACCTCGAAGCCGCACCAGAGATGAAAACTTGGGAACGATTGCTTCCCATGGCGGCAATGACCATCTTGATCATCGCGGGATGTGTGGCCTTTGCAGCATTATATTCACCCCCCCAACGATCACGACGACTATGGCCTGACATTCCGCCTGCGGCTGCAACTTGCATTGGCATCATACTTACGAACCTGGCAATTTGGGCGTTGTGGAAGTTTCCACCCGCGTGGTCTATATTGAACAGATATATGCTGCTCATACCTGCAACTCCGCGCCCATTACAACTCGTTGGCGCCATGTTCTCGCACCACTCCTTCGGGCATCTTGCTGGCAACATGATGGCGCTCTGGTTCTTCGGTATTCGTCTGCATGACGAGATAGGCCGTGGCAATTTCCTAGCTCTCTACTTTGCCTCGGGCACACTCGGTTTCCTGGCCAGCCACTTCAACCTGGTGCTCATCCGGGGTCTGCAATTCACTACGCTCGGCGCGTCTGGCGGCATCTACGGCATCTTGGCAGCGTTCTTCTGGATGCATAGGTACGACGAGTTCAAAGTCTTTGGTTATCCGCCGGATCCCATGTCTGGTCCTCAGGGGCTGGCGTTCCTGGGCCTTATAATAGGTCTGCATTTGGTCGCTATGTTCTCCAAGAACCGCGCTGCTTCTAGTCTCGACATTGCATCTCATATGGGAGGTATGGTTGCGGGAGCTGCTGGCATCGAACTCATACAGAGGCATATGGATGACAAGGCCAAGATCAGAGCTGAGAAGCTGAAGACTATGGGAATGCTTTCACTGCATACGGAGCGAAAGGAGAAACCTGAGTCTACTGACTCAGCCGGGCCATGAAGCTGTCTGTAACCCACGATGCCCTGTGTGAATATACTATACTATACTAGGTGGCCGCCTGACTATCAGACCGCAAGAGGTTTCAGTGGTGGCTGCTCATTTCTCGACGTGTACACATTTTATGGCAGTTTAAGTCCATCTCGTATGTACAACATATAGAAAAGATACGCCTCTACCCCTGGCAACTCCCCATCTCAACAGCATTATCAATGAGAATTCAAAGCACTAGATGTGCAAGATTCTAAGCTGCATGGCAACTGACCAAGCATCATGTCTGGCTTTACTAGGCCTGCTTGACTTATACGACAGACATACTACCGCTTGGTTGCGCCAATGAAGTCGAGGGTTTTGGGCCAGATTCTGCAGGCCAGATTTTCTTGTAAAAGATATCACATTGTCTACATGGCCTTCAAGTTCTTCTGATACCTACTACATCGCAATTCAACCTTACATTACTATTGTAATATCCGATGTCGAGGATGGCAGCTGCAGATGGGCAGATAGATGCCGC
Organism: Xylariales sp. AK1849; assembly: GCA_022432505.1. NCBI lineage: Eukaryota > Fungi > Ascomycota > Sordariomycetes > Xylariales > Xylariales sp. AK1849. The sequence goes on from JAJKKH010000008.1 coordinate 450,627, forward strand.
TAAGCCGACTTGGCATTTTGCCAGTGGGTCGCGTCTACGCTCGTACCCATTTCCAGCCCATTTCTGTGAAACGGCAGGAGTAACTCGTCTCCTCGTCTCCACGTCTCCACCCAAAATCTGACTATGTACTATGTAAGTGCAAAGACCGTAGCTCCAAGGACTTGTCGTTTGCACACCAGAATGGGGATAAGCGTACTGTGGTAGGCATACTATGTACCTAGTGTCCTTGTCTTACCTCCCGACGGCGGGTTGAGGCATTCATCATTTTCGACTGCAATCGTGTCGCAGGCTGGACAAGCGCGTTGGTGGCGCAACACGACGGATGAGAAAACAAACCTTGGCGTCCTCAGCCTGTCGGCCAATGGCCCCTGTTTCGTTTGAATTGCGATGTGCTCGATCATCAATGAGCTGTTCATGGATCTGGGGCCATTACAGTATGTACAACGAACCCCCCCCCCCCCCCCCCCCCCCCGATCTGCGAACCGCAAGGGAGGTCGCAACGCTTGCTAAAAATTACCTACTTATTCGACGATCGTGAGATTTCGAAAGACCACCTCTTTACCTGAGGTAAGTTGCGACGACAACAATTACACAAGAGGGCACATCGCCCCTCGATCTGTCCATCTGAAGTAACACGAATCATCAGTTTCTAATACAGCATTCATTCGCTGTCTGACATTGAAACCATGTGCTTCTAGCCCGTATTAGCGAGTCCGTCCTGGAGCTTATCCTCTTGGCACACGTCGCTTCCCTGTTCTTGACCTCCCTCCCCCAAAGCACGTCGCCCTACCAACCCATTCGTTCCTATCGGAAGTCCTTCGCTCTTCGTCGTTAGCAGACCAGCTTCGCAACGCTACGCCAGTCTTGCGCCTCTTACAAGCCAGCTGTTCGCCCATCTACAACCCAGCGCGGTGTGCTCGAGGTGAAATTACCCGAGAGTGGACTATAACCTGTTAGTAATTGGATCTTGTTGATGTCTAGAGTGTTATTCGAATCGGAACACCGGAAGGCGCCATACTACCCGAATATATGTAGTACTAGAAAGTGTATCAGCCAAATCTAGATCTCGTAAGTGTTGCAGAGAAGAGAACTTGAAGTTGTCCGAAGTCTACTTGACTAATCCGACCAATTGAAGGACTCCTCGGCCGCTTGGTGAGACAACACAAAATTGAGAGCTCTTGACCGAAGGACCCTTGGTACTCCTCGCGCAATGGACAGCATGGCTCACGAGAACGAGCTCGGAGTCCCCGGGGAGGAGCCTCCTAACCCGTACCGGTCCTCAAGCCAATGGAGGCACCAGGAATCCACTGCATTTGCCCGCGCCGCCGTTCCCCATGACCCTCACGCTGCAAGCACCGACACGAAACACTTGACCGACTTCTTCAATTCCTCAAAGGCCGAAAGCGATCGACATTCCACGAATAGAAATGGCCATTTCAAGCCCATCGTCATTGGCTTCAACGGCTCGCCGGATGGCGCCATAGATGCCCCTGCGGCTGACGATAGAAAGGAGGTTGTTTGCGGTCCGTTATTGAATTACAGATACATGGAAGGCGGTGTCTGGCATGGCAGTGTCTTGATCGTCACCAAGGGCGGCGGTAAGACGCAGTCGTTCGAGCCAATCCTGAACCTCGGACGGGTCGAGGTAGCCCGAGATCCCCGGCAGGGTCTTCACGGAGAAGGCTCTGCCGCCAATGGAGCCGAACTACCTCCAGGTACCAACGGCATCAGGAGCAAGCATGGGACCGATGTCCAAGGCAACCTCCTTTACTCTGATCCACGCAATACTTTCTGGCAGTTCCCCATCACATGCGATATGCTCGATGTGGAAACCAAGTGGGCATACTCCATCAACGATGTACGCTACAAGAGCTCCACGAAGCCGAAAGTGAACTACTTCTTCGTCCCGGCCACGACAGAGTCGATGAGGATCATGTTCCATTCGTGTAACGGCTTCAGTGTGGGAACTGACGAGGAAGCTTGGAGTGGTCCGGCTCTCTGGAACGATGTGATGCGGCGGCACGCTGAGGCTCCTTTCCATGTCATGCTCGGGGGCGGCGACCAGATCTACAACGACGGCATCCGCGTCGACGGCCCCTTGCGAGAATGGACCAACATCGCTAACCCGAAGAAGAGACGGGAATATTCGTTCCCCGAGAAGTTGCGCGCAGAGTGCGATGACTACTATCTCAAAAACTACATCCGATGGTACTCGACTGAGCCTTTTGCAGCGGCCAATGGCCAAATAGCGCAGCTTAACATCTGGGACGACCACGACATCATCGATGGCTTCGGCTCCTACGTTCACGACTTCATGAACTGCCACGTGTTCCGCGGCATTGGAGGTACAGCCCATAAATATTACATGCTCTTCCAACATCACTTGGCGCCGCCGGCTTCGACTTTTACCACTGATGCGCCGCAGACGATGGCGGCCGGAGACGGAGTGGATAACATCCAGCTCGAAGATACCTTTGTTGCGCCACAGACACTGAAGTCGGAGCGTGGTTATATCATGGGTAGCAAACCTGGTCCTTACGTTGCCGAACGCTCCATGAACATGTTCTCCAAGTTAGGAGCTCGGATAGCCTTCTTGGGTCTTGATGCTCGTACTGAGCGTACTCGTCACCAGATCAACTACCCCGAGACCTATGACCTGATTTTCCAAAGGCTAAGAGAAGAACTTGGTGCCGCTGTGCAGGCCGGCACCCCGTTCAAACACATGATCTTGCTACTTGGTATCCCCATCGCTTACCCTAGACTAACCTGGTTGGAAAATGTCTTTACGAGTCCTCTGATGGGTCCCATAAAGTTCCTGAACCGAAGATTCGGTTTCGGTGAGTACACCTTCCTGTAAGCGTCGTGTGGTAAAGTCTCTAACGTGCGCGCGAAGGTGGTGGCGTCTTCAACCATTTCGACGGAAGCATAGATCTCCTCGATGATTTGGACGACCATTACACGGCGAGAACTCACAAAAAGGAGCGCAATGCCCTGGTCGAGCGTTTACAGACAATTTGCTCCGAGTTTTCGATTCGAATCACTATTTTGGGAGGAGATGTTCATCTGGCGGCTTTGGGACGATTCTATTCGAATCCGAATCTGCATATCCCAGCGGACCAAGACCACCGATACATGGTCAACGTCGTGTCATCTGCCATTGTGAATAAGCCCCCTCCGGCAGCGATCGCCAACCTGCTCGCCGGACGCAACAAAGTTCATCATCTTGACCACAACACGGATGAGACATTATTGACCCTGTTTGACAAGGATCCTGGCGACTCGAACAAGACCGCAAAATTCAATCACGTCACAATGCCCAGTCGAAACTATGCCATGATCACGGAGAACTCGCCGAACAACCGGAGTGCTACAGCCAACGGCAGCGTCAACGGAACGAACGGCGAGGCGGCAGCAAACCAGTTCGACGGCAAAGACGGGCACTCATTCCTGCACAAGGGCGAGGCCGGCGCAGGGACTCTACACAAGGCTGCAGCCCCTGTAACGCACGGTAAATACAATGACGGTTCCCTCGATTGTTGTATTCGGGTCGAAATAGATCAACATAACAAGGAGGGTCACACGCAGCCATACGGGCTGACAATCCCAACGTTGAACTACGAGGCTGGCAAGTTTGGTATCAACGACCACCGCCGTCACATCCATGGACATCCGACACCAGACACCCGGGCTACACAGCCAAGCACCACAGGCTCAGTGACAGGTGGTCCTTAGGAGTGCGACTGTTTCAGGCCGCCGCCATGATGCCGTTTGCGAATGGGTTCGAGCTTCATGTTGATGATTCCCTAAGCCTTGAAGGAAAGTCGGTGAAGACGGGGGAGGATGGATGGGGCGAAAGTGTGCATATTCATACCCGGGCTTTCTGGCCCAACTAATGAGGATGAGGACCCTCTGGAGAGGTGCAACTTGTGTATTATGACAGGCTTAAGCGAGAAGGTTTGACTCGCAGCTTGATCTACCGTGTTGAATGAATAATTCTTATTTGTCTCCTGAACGCAAGTCGCGACACAATCAACTGACCTATGTCCCCAGACTCTTCTGATGACACGGGCCGAACTCCAAGGTATAGGTAGGTGTCTTTAGCGTCGTTTGCTTCTTCTTCGTCTTCTCGGCAAAACGAGGGTCAGATTTGGCTGTTACGAGCAGCACGTTAACATGACGGCAAAGACGACTTTTCCGAAGCCAGGAGAAGGGGAGAAGCGCTGAATTGTGGCAGGGGAGACGGTCCCGAGTTCGGCCTTCTACAGGCGATTGCTTCTTCACTTGAACCCCACTATAGCTTATCGGGCCTAACGTCATTGGCCGTCCTCTCAATTGACATTCCATAGTGCCCCGCAAGCCAATTATTGTGCCGAAACAAAGCGAAGGAGTTATCTTCCTATAGTTTCTGCCTTAAATCTACATAAAAGTAACAAGACACTGCTCTGAAGACTGTCCCATTGCTGTGCACACGAAATCACACGGAAGACAGGCAACGAATCGCGCGGGCAGGACCTCACCTGGTGAATAGGCCGTCTACGGGATTCAATTCTGTTACATTTCCGTAAGCAATCGACGGAGCGACGACGGGCCCAATCGACGTGTGAAGGTGCTATCGAGCGCATAGATTGTCCCATCATGGCTGCCATGCGAAGAGGCAATGGCATTGGCCTGTTGCCGGCCACGAGAGTGCTCCAGTCGAGCTCGAGGATGACTGGCTCCCCATGCTGCCGGGCCGTTGCCTTACAATCATCACAAGCTTTCAGAAGATCACTGAGCACGAGCGTCCCTAGGATGTCTCAGTTAGCTGCCTTCAAGGTTCCCAAGGTGCTCAATGAGCCCAATGTACGTCAGCTTCCATCGTCTTTTGTGGCATGGCTGGAATCAGAGGCTAACCCTACACACAGCAACACTATGTCAAGGGTTCATCACAGCGGGAAGGCCTCACCACCGCTATCAACACTCTGCAGCAAAAATTACCCCTAGAAGTACCTCTTGTAGTAGGAGGCAAAGAGGTATGCATTCCTGTACTATTGCGCTACTCGCTTTACTTACAACGGATAATAGATCAAAACCTCTCACACCTCGACACAATACAACCCTTCCAACCACTCGCAAGCAGTCGCAACTTACTCACTAGCATCGCCCTCAGATATCGACACAGCCATCGAATCTGCCCTAGACGCCAAGCTGGCATGGGAGGCCCTCCCCTTCGCTGACCGAGCCGCCATATTCCTCAAGGCCGCAGACTTAATCTCCAACAAATATCGATATGAGATAATGGCTGCAACAATGGTCGGTCAAGGCAAGAATGCATGGCAGGCTGAGATTGATGCGGCCGCCGAGATCTGTGACTTCTTCCGCTTCAACGTGGAATATGCCCAGGAATTATACGCACAACAACCCGGCCACAACGCACCCGGTGTCTGGAACCGAGTCGAGTACAGACCACTGGAGGGTTTCGTCTACGCCGTCAGCCCTTTCAACTTCACAGCCATCGCCGGTAACCTGATCGGCGCTCCAGCTCTCTTGGGCAACGTGGTGGTCTGGAAACCCTCCGACTCTGCCATCGCCTCCAACTGGCTCGTGTATCAAATTCTTCTCGAGGCCGGCCTGCCAAGGAACGTCATTCAATTCGTGCCTGGTCCCCCCGAAGAGGTCACCAAGGCCGTCCTGGCTCACAAGGAGTTTGCCGCCCTACACTACACCGGTAGCACGGGTGTCTTCCGCAAGCTGTATGGCCAAATAGGACAGGGCACCGCTGAGGGCCGATACAAGGGCTACCCTCGCATCGTTGGCGAGACGGGAGGCAAGAACTTCCACCTGATCCACAGCTCCGCCGACATCGAGAACGCTGCCATCCAGACAGTCCGTGGCGCCTTCGAGTACCAAGGCCAGAAGTGCAGTGCCACCAGCCGTGTCTACGTCCCCAGATCTGTCTGGCCACAGTTCAAGGAGAAGCTTGTCGCCGAGACAGAAGCTCTCAAGGTCGGCCAGCCCTGGGAACACCAGAATTTTGTAGGCCCTGTGATCCACGAACCCAGCTTCAAGAAGCTGTCCGGTGTGATTGATGCTGCCAAGAGTGACTCCCAGCTCACCCTTTTGGCTGGCGGTAAGTACGACGACAGCAAGGGATATTTCATCCACCCGACAATCTACGAGGCCTCGTCCCCAGCTCATAAGCTACTCTCCACCGAGCTTTTCGGCCCCATCCTTACCGTCCACGTCTACGACGACACGGTCTCCGATCCGGCTGCCGCCTTTGCCGACGCCTGCAAGCTCGTTGATTCCACGGGCGAGTATGGTCTCACGGGCTCCATCTTCGCCAGTGATCGCAATGCCGTGTGTCTTGCTGAGGATGCCTTGAGAAACAGTGCAGGCAATTTCTACATCAACTGCAAGAGCACGGGTGCCGTCGTTGGACAGCAGCCGTTCGGTGGCGCCCGGGCCAGCGGTACCAACGACAAGGCTGGCAGCATGAGTTTCTTGACGCGGTTTGTGAGTATGAGGAGCATCAAGGAGGAGTTCGGGCCTACGAACAAGGTCGAGTACCCGAGTAATGATGTATAAGAGATCGGATGTCGAAGATGAGTCCTTGAACGCCACACAAACGGCATATTGTCTTATAATGAGTCATGAAGCGCCATTGCTTTCTAGATCGCGAACGACCAAAAGTCAGGCAGACTCAAATCTATGAACACCCCGAATAGGGGCTGCTGATTATGCAGAAGTCTGATGGCATTGATTTGAACATTTCCAGGTCCCGTAAATTGAGATCTAAAATTGAATACATAATCGAGACCTTCGCATCCGATTTACCGTCCAACATAACATCTGAAGAAAGTGCTATGATATGGCTACCTGATGGAAGTGTCTACCAATTATACCCGCCAAACTAGGATTTAACTTCGCGTACGTACCTAGTCACAGATCGTGCAACACCCGAGCAACAAGGTTACTACTTCCCATCCGTTATAGATCATTGGCAACTCTCAAGACACGGTGACTCCCTTGATGAATGCATGCAGAGCAGCGACCCTATTCCTGGAAATGTGGTGTTGCAGCAATATTTTGAAAGACACTGCTCGCAATCGACTCCTTCCATTTGCACCGGGCTAGCTGTGAGAGTCCGTTCAGACACGGAGTCTGCCAGAGGTGGGCAGCATCTGAGGACCCGAGATCATACCGTTCGTGGGGCAGGCGAAGAAGGAGGGGTGCGAAGTCACAGATAGGAGGGTGCAGAAGTTATGGGAGAGCATGGCAGTAGAGCTAGCCGACGTCCGGACTGAGGAATAAGGACGTTGAAAGTAATTTGCAGGTGAGTGCATGATTTCATTTAGTCAACCTTAGGTGTATTCAAGGGTAGTTTGGGGATTCGTGGCTATCTTCGACTGTCAGGGTGCTACCTGGCCATGGTTGGTATGAAGTCTAAGGCACACATTACCTTTCCACTGGGATGTTTGCTGGTAGAGTTACGGTGTTCCGGGTGACTGCCTGTACAGCACGTCTTTATCGAGATTTTTATCGAGTCTTTTGCTGTGTTACTTTAACAGGTATAGCCCAAGTTCACCACTAAGGTGGCTGTCTTCGAATTACTAGATGTCGTAACCTAGATTATCTCTGACCCTTTCCTGATTATGTGATCCTGCATCGGTATACTTTATCCTCCTCAACTACCAATGACGTCTTGAAGCACAATATTGCAACGAGAAGCAGGAGTATAAGTACCGGAATGCCGGAAGATGAAGATGATGTAGACTAATAGACTAGTTAGCACTTGTTGTGGAGTTATCAGTTAGATGTTTTCACTGTTTCGCCAAGCCGGCTCAAGGAACGTGGCCGGACGCGTTCTGGAAATGGTTAGTTCAAGCCATTGCTGTCATATGGCAACGGGTTATTCCACCATTGTTCTGGGGCAAATTCCACGCCTTATGGAACTGAGTAGGATATGACTCAAGAAAGTCATGGTTGGATCAATGGGTGCTTAAAGGGAGCTCAGGGATCTCAGGGGAGGTCTATACTGGAACAGTCCAAATGTGCATTCACATCAACATGAAGTCGAATATTATATCTATGCTGCTTCTCGAAGGCGGCTCTGTTGCCCAAAATCCGGCTGATCTCATGCCATCTGTATCAGCCCATCTGGACGTCATTTTGGGAGACGAAGGCTGTGTCTCGTCCTGGAATCGCCTTGACTAAAGCAAGTAAATGTTATTTGGTTAACGTGCCTAGGTAATGAAATCGATAACTCTGACGATCTGTTGACATGCATCGAGTCAGCCGACAATTGGCATAGCTACTCCCCTCAACAGAACCTATCTGTGCAAAATGATAGCCAGTACCCAGCATTACCTATCTTCACCGAAACCTTGGGGGTTACAACTTGCTGATCGGGCCTAGACCTCGACACGTACGTTGCTTCTTGCCAAATAATATCTCCAGACAAGATTCCCCTGGCTGACGGTGCACGCAGTACCCTTTTAAGATCCTTACAGTCCCTTCACTGTTTCCTTGATTCACTTAGAGCTACAAGTCTGCAGATACAACCCGCCGAGGTGGTCCTCTCTCGCCCCACACCTAGCCTGCTTGCCCCGTCGGGTAATCACTAACCCCGCATGTTAGTCTAAGGAACACCGGGTTTCCCGCAGCCTGTGGAAGCCTAGCAGCGCTAGTACTAGGTAGGTAAGCTTGGTTTCGGTGGTTATCTTACTACCTACACAGTACATAGAATAATGGGACAATAGGATCAGACCCTCTTGTTTATTCCACCGGCTATTTGGACAGAGCAACTGTTTCTAATGGGCATTCAAAGAGAATAATCGTGTCACTCAGGCTCACGGAAGGTTCTTGGCAAACGGGGCAGGTTCACCTTCATCAATCCATCAGAACATCGGCGACCTGTCCCTTTCCTCTCACTCGTCCTCATCAGGCTCCCATATATACTATGGATCCACGCTACATCGCTGCAGGATGTCTTCGAATCCCAGAAGACCGGAGCGATTCGCCAAAAGGCTGGCGTTTCTTCCCTCAAGAGCGTAGAAATAACCCGATTCCCGACGAATCGTCACTTCCTGAAGCCCTCCTACCCTTCGCCGGCTTGTTATACGCTGGATGGATACAGCTCTCCTATTCGGGTAGTGGCATTGTCCGAGTGTATATATTCCCTCACGATGTGGACTATCGTGTCATCGGCCGGAACAAAGACCACAAGTTGACGAAGGCACTGTCCTCACTCCTGAAACAGCTTGACTACTCACCGACGACTTGGAGTAGTGGCTCGACTACTTCACCTCGAAGGAGCCACCTCGAGGCGGGCGCAGATGGCCACCAGGATGACGACTGTGACTGTTCATTACTAGATCGGTTCAATATGTTACCCTCGCCCGATCCGCGAGTTGATGCAGTAACCCCGAACAGTCTCAACGCCCTTGCTATGCAAGGTATTCTCGACAGCAAGCTACCTGGGCTTCACGCGACTCTTTACGGACATCAACGACGCTCTGCTGCTCTAATGCTCCAGCGCGAGGTGGAACCCGGTAGGGTGATGGATCCCAGACTTCGCCGTGCTATCGATCAGCATAGGCAGCCCTGGTACTTTGACGCTGATGCCGGGCTTGTCCTCATGGAACCGCGGTACTATGACCAAGCTTCTGGGGGCATTTTGGCCGAGGAGATGGGAACGGGTAAGACGCTCATTTGCCTATCCTTGATTATCGCCACGAAAAACCTTCCGTCTGAGGCCCCAGACCCACTTCACGTCGATATACCAACCAGACCGAAAGTTGCTTCGCTCTTGGACATGGCAGCAGCCGCAGTGAACCGGCACTCCTTTCCGTGGAGATCGTAAGTGACACTCGGAGCTTATCTTTCCCTTTTTCTTGTTGCATTTACCAGTACTCTGGGTACGGTACTATGTTGTATTCTTGTTGTGTTACCTTCCTAAGCTATGCTTGGGAGCAGACCTCTACAGTCGATCTTTCCCATTTCATTATAGCTCGGGAGTGGAGCTCGTGTAGCAACTCTCGAGGCACCTCCTTTGAATTTCCCACGCTGATCCAACTAAAAACGAGCTCACCCCATACGCCAATAACCTGCTATAAGTCCTAGGATTTACGATTAGACGTCTTTATCACCTATCAGAATAAACACTCTGTTTATTTGTTTAGTTATGCTAGTAGGGATAACATTTAATCAGGCTTATACAGGTTATTAGTATGTGTGGCAGACTCGATCCCAATTCGACCTGCGTGCTTCCTCTCACATCAAATGCCCGACTATAAACAATGAGAAATGCTGACGCCGAGTATTGCAGGTACCTTGCACCGCAGCATTCGGCTTCTGATGCCGGGGAATATTACGAGGGATGCGTCAAGGCTCTCGAGGCAAGCGAAAACCGGGCGGCTTATGAGCTCAAGAATCCCATGGTAGAGACGCGATCATGTAACCGCGTCGCTGTTCTGCCACCTCCAGCAAAAAAGATCCAGCTCAGTAGCGCCACCCTCATCATTGTTCCGAACAATCTCGTGACGCAGTGGCAACAGGAGATCAAGAAGCACACATCAGGGTTGAAGGTAATCACGATTGAGGATGCCAAGCACCCGGTCCCGCCAGTCACTATTCTGCTGTCATTTGACATCATCCTGTTCTCGCAGTCTCGATTTGAAAGGATCGAGAGGGAAAGCTCGAATGGAGAAGGACGCTCAATCATCCCACACTGCCCATTGGAGTTTATAAGATTCAAGAGGTGCATCATCGATGAAGGCCACAAGCTGGGTACTAGAGGCTCGCAGTGGAAGAGCGATCTTATTAGGGGTCTTGATAAGCTTGAGATCGCAGCGCGGTGGGTTGTCACTGGTACGCCCTCACGAGGACTTTATGGGGTGGAACCACAGGCACGCTTTGCACCCAAGCGTCTCAAGAAAGACTACGAGGACGGCGATTGGCAGGCAGTCAACTTGCAAGAGCGTGAAGACTTGCAACGAATTGGTAACATTACCTCCAAATTCCTCAAGATGCGACCGTGGTCAAACACCCGAGATGAGGTTGGCGATACACCAGCAGACTGGAACGTCTACATCTTGCAGCCAAGGCATCACAACAAGAGCGGTGGCCGTAAGGACTGTCTGAAAGCTACACTCGAATCTCTCATCATTCGCAACCAACTTTCGGATGTCAGTCAATACCTCCCATCGGTCGACGAGAAGATTGTTTTCCTAGACGGCTCATATCAGGACAAGCTCTCGTTAAATCTCTTTTCGATGATGATAATCTTTAACTCAGTCCAGTCTCAACGCACGGATCAAGATTACTTTTTCCACGCACGACAACGGAAAGCTCTCTTGCAGCTCGTTAGCAACCTGAAGCAGGCGAGCTTCTTTGGTGGTGTCTTCTACTCTATTCAAGACATCGCTACATCGCTAGAGACTGCCGAGACTTTCTTAGAGAAAAAGGAGGTCTCCATTAGCCCCGATGACCTTGATTTGCTCAAGTCTGCCATAGCTTTTGGTAAAGTGGCTGTACAAAATCGCCTGAAGGACGTCAGCAACCAGTATCACGCCATGCCTTTGTATGTCGAACATTTCCCTGGTGGAAACGGGAAGCATTGGTCTCTGGATGACAAGGACATAGAAAACGAACCGATATGCACAGATGCAGGGCTAGTTCTTGCATTGCAGAAGTTCCTCAACCCCTGCATCGATGCACCCACATCCCTTGAGCTTATGATCAAGAGTGGTCAGCTCGCACAGCATGGCAACCTCGCAAGAACACAAGCCCTGAATGATGCAATGGAATCCGGCGGCGGCCATACCCCCTTAGCAGGTAATACTTCCATGGGAGTCGATTATCATAACATCCGCAAGGCGTCCATCTCGGCTGAGGCTGAGGCTTCACCTACAACCATGATTGGAGATATGAGTGCGGCTCCGGTAGAAATTGCGATCGCGAAGGCCTTGGCAAAGACACAGATCACCTCGACCGTTTCCGCCAAGCTCTCATATTTGATTGACTCGATACTTGAGTACCAGGACGATGAACAAATCATCGTTTTCTACGAAAATGACAATGTTGCCTATTACCTCGCTCAAGTTTTCGAGACGGTGAGTTGTCTGATCCGTTGCACCTTGAATCTACTGACTCGTCTGTAGCTGCAAATTCAGCACTTAATCTACACACGCAAGGGTCTAAACGCCAGACGGCGGGCCCAGTACATTAACACTTTCACTCACAATCCTAAGTTTCGCGTCCTGTTGATGGACATAAGTCATGCCGCTTTCGGACTGGATATGCGTAGTGCATCGCGCATCTACTTCACCAGCCCCGTCCTGAACCCCCAAGTCGAAGCTCAGGCAGTCGGACGAGCCCGTCGAATCAGCCAGCAGAAGCCCGTCACGGTGGAGACGCTGGTGCTTCGAGGAAGCATCGAAGAGCTCATCGTTGAACGTCGCGAGAGTATGACACAAGCCGAGCACCGTAAGGTGAAGACTATCCTAGATGACAAACCCATGTATGACTGGATCCTGAACGCCAAGATCAAACCTTTGCCCGAGGTCGAGGACGACGTCGCTCAAACGGCCATGCTCAAGGTCCCCCAGTTCGTCTTTGGTAGAGGCTTGGGAAGAGGGCTGGATCCAGATGAGGACCTTATCACTCCCTCAGGCTCCTTACTACCAGCGGTATCGAACCTGCTGCCGGGTCCAGCTCCGCGTCCGGTAAGGAAGAGAGCTCGCGTTGCATTTTCTGATCACCCGGTCTCACACTAGTTTATACACGTTGGGCAGATAGGCCGCAGGTCATTCACTGTTGCTGCAGAGATCTGATATGTCAGGAGCTGCCGGGGAGCTCTGAACGCATACTATATTTACGAGACCTATACCCGAGAAGATACCCCCGCACTTGTTGCGTCGGCATTCGGTAACACAAAAAAGAAGCGAACCCAGTTGCTCTGGAAAACTATACTGTTGAGGATTGTCAGCCTGCAGTACAGTCCCTCGCTCGATATTCTGATCTAAACTACCTAGGTAGGTTTCCATTCGTGGACCGCCGTACGCTTTCCCCCTGCGACACAATGTCGCTTTAATCTTTCTTGTCCCCCAATACGTCCAGTGATGTATTTGAATCAGCGTTCGGGTCAGAGCTAACGTGCTGTAAGTTTCTGCCGATATTACACCATTGCAGCATAATTCAATTGCTGGACAAGTAGGCGGAATCTGCCACTGACTGTATCGAGATGTGGAAGCCCACATTGCCATTTTAGGAGAGTTGGAAGTATCCCTATTCGCAGTGGACACTAGCTGCGGTACATGCTGCAAGGTGGTGCGCTTCACAACTCTCCACCTCCAGAGTGTCAATTTAGGCTAAAAGGCATGGTCTACTTTTTTTATCTTACCTGATTAGCTCAAACCAATCACGCGAAACAAAGGGTAACTTAGTCGACGTGGTGCACGATGGTGAGAGTGCGATGCGTGGCTTGGGGTCAATGACGTAGCTGATCTGAGTCAACCCGTCACTCAAACTAGCTTCATTGCAACGGATATACTGATTGGGAGTAGAGCTGTTCTTGTCAGATGAAATCTTATAAGGCTTGAAGTGTATCTTCCTGTAACAATCGATTTGCACATGGCTGACAACCCGTACGATCGCGACATCGAACGAGAAAGCGCCGAACTCATGGCTCAAAACGGGCAGAACGGGCATACTACGTCCGCCAATGGACGCAAGCGTGTCCTCGTTGTCGGTGCTGGCGCAGCCGGGTGAGTTCTGTCTCCGATCAATTGAAGATATTAAGCTGATAGTCATGGAAGCATGTCGACAGCATACCATCTCTCGCAGCATCCAGATAAATTTGATGTGACCCTCATTGATGCCGTGGACTACTGTGGAGGACAGGCCTTTTCCATACCGCTGGACAAGGAGCGATATGGCGCTTCGTGGTTCAACCAAGGTGTCCAGGGCGGCTCGTACATATTCCATCATACCATGACCATGTTCCACAGGCAGGGCTACCATTCCGACCCCGTCAATCTGCAGGTCTCCTTCGGTAAGGATGAGACGTTCTGGACGAATGTATTCCCCACGCAACTGCTCGCACGTCACCAGAAGGAGATAAAGAGGTTCGTGACCGTCTTGAAGGTGATACGTTGGTTTGAACTCTTCTTTGCGCTGGTCCCACTTCGGTTGGTCTTCAAGCTCTTCAGGTTCACGGAGGAGTTCACGAACACCATCGCGCTACCCATGACGGCGTTGTTCCTTGGGACTGGCAATGCGACTCCTGAAGTTCCCACCATCATGTTCGAACGTCTATGCACATCTCCAACTTATGGAATGTGGTACCCGCCGGACAAGAACACTATTGTACACAATCAACCGCCCATGGTTGTGTTCCCGAACTTCTCCGAGTTCTACGATACGTGGAGGAAGGATTTGCTCTCCAGGGGTGTGACTGTCCGTCTTTCGACCGAGCTGACCGAGATCATCCAGCGCAACAAGCGTGGTGTCATTGTCAAGCTTAAGCCTCGTACCCCAGCACCTGATGGTCACAATCCCCTTGACGGCGACCCAGATGTCCCGACAGCAGAAGAGACGTACGACGAAATCGTCATCTGTACGCTCGCAGACACGGCGAGGAGCGTGCTGGGAAAGACTGCTACTTGGAAGGAGAAGAAGGTCCTAGGCTCAGCCAAATTCAGCGACGACATCACCATCACGCACAACGACGCAGATTACATGAAGAAGCATTACGAAAACTTCTATCGCGAGGACCTCGCAGTTGCTGTCACCAACGGCGTCGACCAAAACTCACGTCTTAATTTTGCAGTCAATTCATTCCGGCCCATGTATTATATCAAAATGTACCCAGAAGACCAAACGAAGCTAGAGATGAGTTTCGACACAACCAACTACCAAAGTCAATTTCCCGATAAAGTCCCCTTTGAGCAGCACGTCTTTCAGACCATCTATCTGAATAAGGACCGGGACCGCAAGTTGTGGACGGACAACGACATCGCGGAGGATAAGATCATCCGGAAGGACTGGTGGCATCAGCTATGCCACAGCTACACGCACTACCTCTTCGTCATCCCCTGGATGATGTTCCTCCAAGCCAAGAACCATACCCGATTCGCTGCATCGTGGACACTGGTCAACGCCCACGAGATTGCCGTCATGTCGGGCATTGCGGCCGCTGTCGATCTGGGGGCTGAGTACCCCGAGGATCTCGAGCATGACAAGTTTGCTCTGCTGTGTTTTCGGCTGTACTACCTCGTTGCGTATGGCAAGTGGTATCGTCGAAGATTCACCAAAGGAAAGAACGCGCCTACGAGTCAGAAGGCCAGGGATGGTGCTTCGTGGGCGTCGGGACTGTATGGAAGTGTGTACAAGGGCCCTGGTGTAGCAACACAAGAGAGACAGTCGTGGAGAGAGGACATGAAGAAGGGAATGAGCACCAAAAACTTGGCAGAGATGAACGCGCCTGGCAGAAGCCAGCCGTAGGTTCACGCTGGTCTTTGTGTAAATCAAAGCTGTTCGCTGCGTAGGATTCCGACTGCTTACTCAAGTTCGCAAGTTTGGCCTGGGTCTGAAACAGAACACATGTTGCGCCAGGTGCTGAACTCTAGGGGAGTTATAGTCCGGAAGCTTGTTGTTGCATTGGAGGGAGCCTCTTTTCCAGATGCCGTGCTCGAAATGAGATACTCTGTTACTATCTATGCCATAACATGCGGTCGTGGGTTACATTATTAGCATTTCACATTTTTGGGGGCACTGTCTCCATACTGGATTGCATCTTGTGTTGATAGGGATGGTTTAATCGGAGTTCTGAATTTGTACTACCCACGAGTGTCTTGATAAATACAAATTAAAATAAGGGGCCAAGCGTGCAATGCTTTGTAACCCAGGGTATTGAAGGATATTATGCCTTTGCTGAGTTCAGAAAGCAATGAACCACCCAAGCCCAGTCACGTCCCAAATGGTCAGAGCTCGCAAAACCAAGCACCGACGTCGCTTTCTTTTGCTGTGTAATATCGTACAGAAAACAGACATGCGTCGCACGCTCATAATACATTCGCCGATGTTAGTATATCCCATATGACCTTGGCATTGCTCCAAAACTCAACCGAGGCGAATCTACCCTGGCTACTAGGACTGATGTAAATGCCAAAATCGTCCAGGCACTCGTTTTCGCGTTGCATATTAGACATTGATAATTATGTAGGCTGCTCGAGCCCTTCCAGAATCTGCCTCGCCGTTTCGATCCTTCGCCTAAAAAGCCTGCTCTCTGTACTCGCACGGCCGCTCTCGGTCAAACCAAGTACACATCTCCCCAGACTGGCAACGAGACGTTCAACGAGGATCTGGTCCTCTTTCTGTAGCATCTCAATCGTCTGATCGCCGCTGTGGACGCTCTCACGATCACAGATACTCGCAGTCTCACTCATGAGTGTTTCGGATATCTGCTTTAGTTCCTGATCTGGCGAGACCCCGGGCGTCAAGATACCGTTGGTCTTCGGTCGGTTCACCAAGGGAAAGCTCCGGTTTGTCCCGGTCGATCCCATAGAGGACACCGAAGGTCGGTGCATGAAAGTAGCCGCACTACTCTGTGGTCGCCGGATGACGGAAGCGCGCGGTTGGCTCCTGTCCATGTTGGAATCGCTGCTTAGACTTCCCAAGCCGAACGCCGTCTTCTTGGCCGTGTCTGGAGTGTGCGATCGAGACCTTTCTGGCGCCTCGATGATCTGCTCGGGGAAGTACCCCGTGCTATTATTATCTACCCTGGTGGTCCTGCCTTCTGTAGCCGTGGCGAAGGATTCCATAGTAGATGTTGAAGCATTACTTCCTCTTCTGCCTCGGGTGCCTTCGCCAGCACTGTTGGTTGCTGTCGGTCCACGGGTGGTTTCCACCGACTCTTCAGAGCTAAAGCTGTTCTGGCTGTCCTTTCTTCTTAACCTTTTCTGACTCATACTGCCCATTGCACTGTGGAGGAAGAAATGCTCATAATCGAACGCATCCTCACGATCTTCGTGCGAAACCTGGTTTTGCACCGAATCCTCATAAGACGATTCTCCGCTCTCACTCGTATCGTCTTCAAGCTCAGTGGTATCATCTTGATAACCATCTTCTGTTTTCATGTCGTCCGAGTCACCGTTTTCGTCTTCTTCAGCTGATGGTGTCACGTTCGGGGTAGTTTCGCCAGGTGAGTGGTGCGAATCCGCAGGACTGAGTTTAGTCTGTGGTGAAGTCTCATGATCGGAATACACGGAGGTGCTAATGAGCGATGAATCATCCCGTGGCTCCGCCAAAGCCCGGTCTTCATTTGACATCACATTGACCTCATGCAGACTTGCCGAGTCGCTGCTCCAACGACTTACATCGCTCATGATAGGAGTATCAATGTGATCATCGTTCTTCTCTGTGTACCACTCCCGCGCATGCGTGAAGGGGCTCGGGGTACGCAAGCTCTGCATACTTCGGCGTTTCATGCTATCAGCACGTGCTTGATCTCTTAAGGTCGACAACCTTCCTTTCAAGTCATTCATCTGGTCCTTGAGATCTCGCATCTGGGAGACTGAAGCGGAGCGCCTCAGGCCTTGTTCAGGGAAAGAGCCGAACGTCGGGCTGAGGAACGAATCCAGCCTGGCATCTTCCAGACTTGGCCGAGCAGATCCCATAGTATCCGGAACGTCGTCCTCGCTTAGCGGCTCCAAAGTGTGTTTCCCTTCTTGCAGGAGGGAGGATTTACTCTTGGCAAGACCGGCATTGCCGTACATGGGATTACCTCTGGGACTTCCATTCTTTGGGCTTTCCCGCGTATGATCAACACCTTGAGAACTCTGCAAGGGCTGTCTATAACCGCCTGCTGCACCGAGCGCACTGGATGCTCTTGGTGAGTGCAAAACGGTCGGCTTAGGATCGTTTGCTATGTTGTTCTCGCTGGAAATTCGATTATGCCCACGCTGGCTCTTGACCAATCCAGAGTCATGTTCACGATGGACCGCAGTCATTGGCCGTGGAAAAGTTGGTGATGGCGTAGAATCTGAATCCGCGGACGATAGCGAAGAGCGTGCTCTACTAAGGTTGCCTTCCATAGTCTTTTGATGTTAGCAACAATCTCCTTCAGATACTAGCTAGAACCGCCGTGGTCTAAGGACTTAGAATATAGATAGCACCTCACTTACAGTCAACCTTCGTTTAGCATTTGCAAGAATCTGTTCCGCTCTTCGGCTCAGCGCCGTCGAATATCGCTCTTCTGCGCCAGGATCAGAAATCCCATTCAGGTGATTTGCCGGCGGCGTCTTGTTCCCTTGAGCCGAAGCTTCATCGTAGTACAACTCCGCAACGCTCTCTTCGTCATCGCCCTGGAAATTGCTGTCGTCCATGCTCACAGCATCGTCAAAGTCGGCAAACAGTCCGGCTTGATCACCGTTCGTTATCGTGCTTGTGGATTCCATCGAGAGACGTCTTTCGCGATCCCGCGACACGGTCCTCGGCTCCGATTTTTTCTTCTTGGTAGGTTCGTACACAGGCATGGTGGGAGGATCCCGCACCGAAACATCGTACGGCATATAGCCGTTGCGCGCAGCCATTCGCAGCTTGACTGGTCCAGCTGTACTTTCCGCCTCGGTTACTTCGCCAATGTCGGAGAGCATCGTGCCATTCCCGTATATGATTGGAGTCGTAGGAGTTACGGGTCCCGTCTGGAATGACTGCGCGTTCAGATCGAACTGGTTACTCTTCCACATCATGAGCGGAGACTGCGATCGGTCTGGAGAGGAAGCGACATCATCGTAGTCGGGTAGTATCATATCGGGATTCGTCAGCGTGGGCGACGCAGGGAGGGTGTACGGTATTGAACCCGACGACCCTGTTTTCCCATGTGCCGAAGGGCTCGAGGCTGTTTGCATGGCCATTGGCGCTGTCCACCGGCCAGGTTGGCTGAGTTTGGCCGTCGTGGCCCGCGAGATTGAGGGCAGGTCCCAATTGCGGATTGATGGGTCTACCTTCGCTGATCTGTACTCGGCGAGAGGTTCTTGTGGTACGTTCCTAGGCCAGAGTAGCCCAGAGTCAAGTCCCAGGGACGAGACGGCAGTCGAGTGGTCGTTGTCTGCAATTAGCCGTGATAGTTTGGTTGGGTTTCTGGTTGATACGGGAGTGTAAGTCGAATTGACAATGTAAGACAGGCAGCGGACCCGAGTACTACGGAGACCGGTAAAGCTGGCCCAGTCGCGACCGCCTTGTCGGGAGGATCTGCGCCTCTCCCTGTGACTGCTCCCAGAAGGTTGAAGTCGCTGTAACACTGCAGGGAGCGGCGGACCGAAGAATTGGTTGGTCTAACGCTGACAAACGACCGCAAGATGATATTCAGTAGGAGCCGAAGGTCTCTAATCAGGACCAGGAACTGAAGGTTCGCGGTAATGAGAAAGATCGGACCGTCCTCGGCTTGAGCATGATGCAGAGTGTAGTGGCTTGCCTCTATCTGTCGCTTTGGCGAGAGTTCTTGTTGCACGTAGAGGGTTCTCCTCAGTCTAATGGTTGCGAAATGAACCTGCTCATGCTGCTGCTGCAACTTTCTTTCTCAGACCTTGAGGGTTACGCACGACGGCTCTATGATTGGCGAGTGCGCAGGGCCAATATCCTCCGCAGGATGCTCCAATTAGCAATGGTTCTCCCCTCGTTCTTGTTACTGTACTGTTCCTGGTGGATCCTTGAGGCTGCATAGTTGGGAGCGAATCCTCTTTGAGCGTCGTCTGATCAATCCCTAGCTCAAGCCCTGTTCAACGGAAACCGGTAGTATTTGCTTTAGTCCCGCGCTCCGCGGGATGAGGCCAGGATGAACGGGGCCAGGCATGCACTAGATTGGAGGTAATGTGTTTTGTGCCCCCTGATGTTTCGATGACTAGCAGACATACTTACCAATTTCCTACCTAAAGGTATGGGAGTAACGCTCAGCGCCCAAGCTGTAGGTGGCAGTGAATTGCCAGGGCTGGGGTGAGGTGTGACAATATTAATGGACTGCCATGCACGAACTGTCCATGAACAGTGCAATGCGACCTGTGGGAGCTTCAGCTTTAAGGTAAGATAGGGGCTGCACACCTTCTTGCCCACCTTCTGAATGGGTCACCTGCAAATCATGGCTGGCCACCCTTCCAAGGATGCTTCGTGAGCCCTCTAACGTACTATGTAGATTAGCTCTTGGAATCATTTCAATGCGCTTGTTCATCGGTACTTCATCGGTACTTGGCCATCAGACCTTTGGCTAGGTAAGGTTCGTGGATGCTGGCATCTGTGATCACAACATGGGCTGCAGTGTGTGAAGCTTCAACGGAGGCAACTGTCGCAAGGAGTTCGGACACTTGGCCAGATCTCAAGGCTTGCAGTGGCCTTTGCCCATCTACTTGAGGGGATACGGAATGGCCGCAGATGGTGGGAAACTACCTAGATGAGACTCGCTATCAACCCCCCTTTACACAGTAGCCCATTTAGCTAGGTTAGGCAATTGAAGATGTAGATCGGCTTGAACGCTCGGGCTACAGGCGCTCGGGACCTCGCGACTGTCAGGCTAGAATGGTACTGTACACAGTAGGTACTAATGGAATCAATCAGCCTTTTCTTACGTACATCTCGACAATGTTGTCGTACTCGAAAACCCTTGATGAAGATTAAGTACTGGAAGTTACTCGTATATCACGATGCAGTCTGACACACTTCCACGGAATTAAGCCAAGATCAAGTTACCATTCTCCAACTGCTTCCATGATTGTAATTCGTACCTGAAAATCTTGGCTGGTCTAAAAGACAATCGTCTTCTACGGGACTCCACTGCGTGGAGCTTTCCACATACCTAGGCAAATTTCAACGCAACATTCGGATACCAACATCCTCTACACTTCTACGGAACGAAAAGGAGATATCCCAGGACCGACTCTGATCTTAGATCTTCACCCTAATCGTAACCGAACCCTAGCCCTAGCCGAATCCTAACGCATCTACTCAATTGGCAACTAAAGTCTAACTCAACGTCAGAATGACAGGACTTTTAGAATTGCTTGTTAAGTTGTAGCTCGTGTATACGCTAGCCAATGGGTTGGAATGCGAGGGGCTGGCGAAGGCTCCACAGAGTGGGCCGGGAAACTTTTTGAGTACCTAGCCTCGGCAGCAGGGGCGAGGCATTCCTGTACGCGATCTTTTTCAGCTGCTCTTCAGTCACCAAACCACCCTGCTCCAGTTTTTTCTTGAATCCCAATTCATCTTCATTCTTAGTGAATGATTAGTCAACATTAAATCAGACCCTTTCGATCTTGACGTTTCTCAAAATCGTCGACATGAGATCAACGCTCCAAACGCCCGAGGTGGTTATCTGAAGATTGGTATCGTAGAACTCCTGAAAGAACCGCCCGCGTTGGCCCCAGCCCGGAGACACTTAAATGATACAGTGCAATATGAATGGGATCATCCCACCCACATGGCCCTCAATGATCTTGAGACGAGGGAACTTATCAAATGTGCCTGCAGCGAAGAGGCGCAGAAGGTGGAGCGCAACGTCAGAATGCCAGTCCCGTTCGCAAATTGAGAGACTGGTCGACGCGGGCTGGGCAAAGTTGCCGGTATATATCAGTTCGGTCATTTCTCCGACGCGAACGTTGGATGTAGATAGATCGGAACATCTATGTCTAAGGCTGCCGTCCAGGGGAATCATACTCCGGGCCGTCGTAGCATGTGTTTCCGGAGCGATTTTCGATGCGCGCCGGCGAACCCCAGTTAATCAACACATCTTGTAAATTCGTTTGCGCATCCACCCGGATCCGAGACCGGGAAGGCCGTGAAGCCAGCGAGACGGCCCTAGTTAGCCTTCACTGCCGCTGTTAGCTGAGAGTCGCCGATCTGCATTGCGATGCCATGATTCCTCCAGGACCGTGTGAGATGACCTCACGAAGACGTTGCCCTGGTGCATCGATTCAATTCGGAGAGGATCAAGATCTGACAGCTTTTCCGCGCGGCTAGCCAATATGCCCAGCTTCTCGAAATACATAGCCCTCACGTCATTCGTAACTTCCGAAAGGCAGTGCTCGGCCAACGTAATAAGAGGTGAAGCCAGTCCGACAATTGGAGTATAATGATTGTTGAAAATGTTGTTACTTGACTTGACTCGGATTTATTCAAAATAGGTCTCACAGCTGTGTAGTTTACTCGAGTTTTCACCGGAGCCAGGGAATTTATATCTTGTGTAATCATATAACATGCATCATCGTGCTCCGATCAAGCCGGTCACTCCGCTCGCTCATTCGCCTCAGCAACGGTTCCTCCTGACTGGTCCGGCATGACGGTGAAGCCTGGCAATGATCCATCGGTACATCATGATCACAGTCGGCGCGAAGGGCTCCGTCGTCCTGGGGTGATGGACTTGCGTCCGTCCTCGACGCTAGCAAGTGATAAAAGGGCACCCACAAATAGGAACAGACCCAAAGCATGGCTGGGAATTTTATCCAGCGCTACATAATGTCTCATTTCAACTCCTTATCTGAGTATACGAAGATGTACACGCTGTCACAACGATGAAGCGAAGCTAAGCACCTACTAGGATATGCTTCTCCAAGGGAACCAAACATTGACCGAGCTAAGATTGTCGATCGCTATGCTCCTCAATGTAGAACGACTGTGAGCTTCAAGCTCGAGCATTGACGTCCATATTGGCACTCCTTGTGAGCTATGAATACCTACGTGGGCCGTACGCTTTCCAGGCTGGGACTCGTAAGGTGGGGGCATCCGCTGGCCCTTGCTGTGTTGCATGAACCCCGAAAATTCTTATGCTTAATCCTGGTCGGCCACTTGCTTATCTTCAACCACATTTCATGCTCGTTAGATCGGAAATTCTTGACAAACTGCGACAGACAGATTGAGGCGATATGCTTCTATTCTGGGTGATCGACACCGAAGCTATCGCGCCTCGTCGGCCAGCGTGAACCACAGATTATGTATCATGGGCGAACCTTTCCATCCGGTGTAGTATTTGCAACTGATCTCTTGCGCTGTTGAACTGAGCGGCCCGAAAGTTGAGGCTCTTCGGACGTGACGAAGCACAAATGATGACCTGGAATAGCCCGATATGCTGAGGACCGGTTGTGGTTCATGGCAGGTGTGACAGGCCCCCTGGATTTGTGACAGCTCGCTTGAAACATGTTCAGTGCGGTCGGTCACATCCGAAGTCATCTCGAGAGATCATTTCTGCGATACGGTTTCATCTACCTTAAGTGCGCGCAACCTCAACACACATGAGCCTAGCTTTTCTTTGATCATCGGCTCAGGTCCATTAATCTACAATCGTGAGTCGGTTTTCAAGTTTCGTCCTCGACTCCATCTGATGATCATCACAAGAATTCTGCAATGCTGAAAGATCCTCCTGGGTTGAAAATGCTGAAGGCCTCTTGAACTGACTATGGACGCTATCATAACACTTTCCCTGAAGCCAAAGGCTGGATTTCAACTAATGAAGCATAGATCCCATCTAGGCCATCATGGACTCCTATTCTAGGTGTTGACAGGGACGAAATCGGGGTACCGCTCTCCAGCAGGCTCGAACTTACTGAGAACGGCATCAAGCTCTGCTACGTCGTCATCGGTAAGCTCGATATCCTTGCCATTCTCTTTGACCCGTTCAGCTGTAGTCGCTCCTGGAATTGGAATGATAGAGGTCCCGGCCTTCTTAGCAACAGCTCTTGTCCAGTTGATAGCCAATTGTGAGCTCGTGCAACCCTTCTTCTGCGCAATGCCCTCGACCTTCTTGGAGAGCTCGATATTGATTGGAAAGGTATCTGGCTGAAAGCGAGGGTACCTTCGTAACATGCTGTCCTCAGGAATATCATCGAGGGATTTTATCTGACCAGTAAGCATACCTCGACCAAGTGGCGAGTAAGCAACGAGAGGGATATTGTGTTCTGCACATGCAGCCGCGACACCGTTGTCTAGAATATCAGTGTGAAACCTAGCGGTTCTGTCAGGACGTCGATCGACTAAGTCTGATTGCCGCTATGACTTACAGCGAGAGCTCAATCTCACATGCGACGATCTTGGTAATCTTGGCAGCCTCATGTACAGTGGAGGCTTTGACCTCCGACAACGAGATGCCTCCAATTTTGCCAGTCTGTACATATTCCTTATCAATGACACCGAAGGTCACCTCTAATGGCGTTTTTGGGTCTCGACGAGCGCACTCGAAGATATCAATCTTCTTACGACCCTTCAGGAGATTGATGCTGTTATCAAGTGATCGACGGACCTCTTCAGGTGAGCCGCTTGGATGGTGTCCCGAGGGGCCGCCTGCGCCTTTGATGCTGAGCACGACTTTGTTGGCATCTTCGGGATACTTCTCGAAGTAGCGCTCCAGAAGATGGAGAGAGTTGTACTCGGGAGTCCCGTAGAACTCGCCACCATTCCAGAAGTTCATCCCGTTCTTCAGTGCTTCGCGCATGGCTTCAAAAGCCTGCTCTTGAGAACAGGGTGTTGCGCGCCAGGTAAGGCCTTCAACATGAGATCAGCGGGTTTGATCCTATCAGTACATCTTTGGACCTACCCATCAACCCAAACCCAATGGGGCCAACGTCCTTTCCTACGAGTTGAGGCATGTTGACTGCTTGGTGTTCGTTAAGGGGTTGTGCCTGGAAGAGATGAAGAGTAAGAGGGTTTGTCTTTAAGATGGTGATATTCGACTGTTGCCTTTTGATGATGGGCAGACTAATTGTTCAACCTCTTAAGGGGGGATGATTTATATATACTCTGCACCACGAGGACAAGAGCTCGCCTCACCGACTGAGAGCATACCTCTATTAGGCATCTGTATCAATGACGTCCGCCGAGGGGTTGGGTCGGAGTTTAGCGCGCCGTTAAGGAACCACCGCCGCGGCAGTTCGTTCGGTCTTCGTAAAGTCCAACCTTACAAACCCGATCGCTCTTCGGCTGTCTAAGTCCGTGGTGCGGGTTCCGACGCTATGTTGCGACTTTGTGCATACTCTGAGCCTTGTAGCTATATCAAGTTCACCCCTATTGAGTGGACAAAGCAGTTGATTTCCAACTACTGGCTGATAGGGCAGCAGCGGCTCGCAGAACATCAACCTATACAGTATAAAACTTATCTTCACGACTTCCCCTCACTATTGTAGCATATCACGTCAACAAGTTTGGATGTGAGTAGGTTTTTGAAGTGCTCTTATGATCCTGAGCCACCAAACTCCTGTCTGAAGCTGGTAATACTACCTACATAGTAGGTACCTAAGCATTACCTTGGCGCTGCTAGGCTGTACGATGTTACGAAGTATCAACACCCGCGGGTGCCCGCGCAGACAGAATAAAGAAGAATTACCGGCTCAGGCCCCCAAAATCGGGCGTGGGATTGAGCCGGTCTGAGGCAGCATGACACAGAGGCGACTCCTCATTCTCTGGTAAACAATACCCATCGGAGTCGGCCTAAGTCGTTCATATTCAGAGGTTTTGCATAAATCCTCTATATCGATACACTATCCTACTAGGACATATTTCTTTGGTTACTAAGCCCCCGCTACCTACAAGAACCAGGACCCTGCACCCCACTATCGTAACTTATTCTCATCGCAATATATGGCCGGGCCCTCTTGATGGGGATTTCTGCGATGTGGCCACCGGGTCTCCTTGAGCATAGACCATGGATCTTCAAGATGGAGAAGAAGATGGTCTCTACCCAACCTTACAGTGCGTCTCATAAGATATTTCCAATCGAAGCAGGGCCAATGCTGCTTCCTCACTGTTCACCCCCTCCTCGATCCCTTCCAAACTCTCATGACTAACACGCCCACCGTAGCCCACTCAAGATCTTTGACGCGGCGAAATCTCAAGATAGATATCTTTACGCATGTGCCCCCATGGTGAGATACAGTAAGGTACTCCGCTCATACCCATTTTTCACCGCTCCCTCCCGGCATGGCATCCGCTGAGTCTCTCCTCAGCTTGCTTTCCGCCAAACAGTCCACCACTACAACACCGACCTATGCTGGACCCCCATGATCCTAGCCAAGGAATTCAACCGCAGCCACATCGCGAGGGACTCGGACCTGACCATATCCACCGCCGGACCCCAACCCCCGACCATTGTCCAGTTCGGCGCCAACTCGCCCCTGGAACTGTCCCGTGCTGCATCTCTCGCCGCCCCGTTCGTCAGCGGCGTGGACCTGAACTGCGGCTGTCCGCAATCATGGGCGTGCGCCGAGACGCTGGGAGCGGCCTTGATGGAGAAGCGCGAACTCGTCCGCGAAATGGTCACCGAGACGCGGGAACGTCTCCGGCGGGACGGGTGGGCCGTTGAGGGGGAGACTTTCAAAGAGGCCCCGAAAGGGAGGAGCGTGAGTGCGAAGATCCGGGTCCACAAGGATCTCCGGAAGACGATGGATTTCATCACCACGGTCCTGGGGGACGGGGGCACGGAAGCGAGGAATATCGACTGGCTCACGATCCACCCGCGGACACGGAACACGCCATCCAGTGCACCGATCGATCTGGACGCGCTGGCGGTGCTGACGGAGACGTTTGGGAGACGGGTCCCGGTTCTGGTAAGCGGCGATGTCTTTACCTTGTCTACGTTGCCGTATACCTCGCGCCTTCTTGACTTCCGCCCGACCTTCACTACTTCTGCCCTGTCGTCCTGTGAACTCCTAGAGCAGCCCATTCCAAGACCACATCTCCCTCACCTCGCCGGCCTCATGTCCGCACGTGCCCTGCTCGCCAACCCAGCCCTCTTCGCAGGACACGAGACCTGTCCCTGGGAGGCCGTGGATGTATTTTTGGGCAAGGTCGCGAAAGCGCCGCTGCCCCTCAAGTTGGGGGTGCATCATCTCACGGAGATGACGGGGCCGGGGTACGGAGCGGACAAGAAGGCGCTTCTGAGCAAGAAGGAGAGGGCAAGGTTGACTGATTGTGGGAATTGGATTGACGTGTTGGATTGTTTGGAGGAGATGCGGGCAGGTAAGGGGTGACGGGGACCGTATGAGGAGTAACAATAGGGGGGGAGAGTTACAAGGGAATAACCAGGGCGCCCTCGAGGACTAGCTGTCGCCGGGCACAACTAGAT
This sequence comes from Xylariales sp. AK1849, assembly GCA_022432505.1. Lineage (NCBI taxonomy): Eukaryota > Fungi > Ascomycota > Sordariomycetes > Xylariales > Xylariales sp. AK1849. Next base: position 477,706 of record JAJKKH010000008.1, read on the forward strand.
GTTTGTATTGCAGATTCACCGCCTCTTGGCGCAACATTGCGAGAAGCTGTACGTTTGATCAGTAGTACACAATATGCCAGATACGTTCCATTGCATAGCAACATCATGCCTGGCTCGGAATCAAAACTCTCATTCAAGGGGCAATCCATTGGGCGTGACGCCCTGTTGCGAAGCATGTTAACCCTCAAGTCGCCGAAGGACATAACCTAGATTACGTCTGCTGCCATTGGTACCCATGCTTCCACAGTAGGCCTCGCCTTCCAAGCTGGTTTGGGGTAAGCCTATGATGACGGGAAAAGCATCGCTGTATAGTCTGTATTATACACTCGAACCTCGGGGTGACCCCGTGTCAAACGACATATAGGCTGCTGAATACCATGCTTCGCAGATGCCATAATGCCAGACGGGAGAAAACAGCCAAGACTTCTTCCCTTTGTCCTTTCCCTGAAATTTCATTCATTCCCTGAACGCCAGACCTCCGTGCCAAATGGACACTAATGAGAAAGTAGTACAGATCCAACAATTATTCCCAACCTTAGCCTAGACGGGTTCGTATCGAGGTCAAGACTAACCTCATCATTATACTCACTAGCCACCGACTCGCTAAAGGCTGAAAGGGACGAGGATTCTGGCTCAAGAAATGCTCGTGATACTCCTCGTGATCGTCTTCGCGTCGTCGCCGCCCTATTGGAGGTAACCTGGTGCATAGCCTTTTAACTCAGCCCCAAGATCCAGAACATGGTTATCGCCGCCTTCATCGTCGTCTCCGTGATCACTGCTGATGTGTGATCTCATCCGTATGCTAGAGTGCTGCTCTTGCACACTGCCATCTTTTTCACTGGCCAAGACTGCTGTCATGGGCATCACCGCCGAGTACTGGTCTCGTGCTTAACCCTTGTCGTCACCGCCCGAAAACATGTTCATGGGAGCACTTCCAACGCTGCCCGAATTGTCCACTCTCACCCCGCACTCATTTGCACTGCCAGAGGCCTTGAAGATCCTTGCCGAACTCTATTCTTGCACCTCGCCCTCGTCGTCACTGCTCATCCGCTGCCTCTTGTGTTCTCTGGTCTCCGAGGACAAGGACTCAACCTCGCGCCTCTTGACCCCGGGGCTGAGAAGACCGTTGCCGTTGCCGTTGCCGTTGCCGTTGGTAGTGGGATGCGAAGCGGGATCGTTCGCGGCTTCCTTCAGTGCAGCATCCGAGTCACCCGGCGCAGCTTGTGAAGCCTCCTCCAAGGCCGACGAGATGTCCTGGTCCTTACTGTCAGCCGTCGTTGTCGTGCCGTTTACCCTTGACTTGGGGCTCTGGGTGTCCCGGTCTGTTGTCCGCGGCGTCGCATTCGTACTAGAGCCCTCACCGTTCTTCCTGGTGTCCTCCAGGTTGAATGGTGGAGTGCCTTGGTATGGGTTCTCCTGCTTTCTCAGTGGGTTCTCGGTGTAGAATACACGCAGAATCTCGACGCCCTGACTCATTTTCGTCTCGTCCCCATTGAGTGTGTGCCACCATGGTCTGCCATCGACGTCCTCGATGCGCTCCTTGGTGTAGAAACTCGAAAAGAAGATGCTGGTTATGGCGATATCACGCGCATCCATCACGAGAGGTAAAGTGCTGAGACACGCATCATTGCAAAAGGCCCACGCAGCATGTCGCAGTGTCTTATTGTGAATGACGTTGATGTGTTCCAGCAGTTTGTACAGCTGCATGTGCGGATTGTCGACGATCAGGTCGAAGGTCAGCTTCTCCAGCATGATCTCCTCGTGCATTAGGATGCTGTCACGCCATCGCCAGTACTCCTTGGATTGCTCATCGATTATGAGCTTCGCATTCTTCTGGGCAACTCTAGCGACGGCAATTATGATATCTTTCGTCTTGCGGCAGTTCTCTTCTGTCTTATTTGCCAGGAACAGGGCGGTGGCCGCAATATTCTGGTCCCAAAATGATGGTCAGCATGTCTCCAGGTGTAGATGGAAGTGACCGTCTCACATAATGATGAATACCACCTTTCCCCCCTTCCTCGACCATACTCATTCGCATGTAGAAACGATGGAAGAACACGCCGGCAACATAGAGCGTTATCTGCGGCAGGTCAAGCAATATTCCGGCCTGATATATGAAATTGACACCTTTCGCCCGTCGCAGGCGCTCCTCGGCAAGACTGATACCATCGACGATGCTCGGACTGCTGTTGATCTCGTCCTGGGTGAAATACCACTGATCCTTCCCTATCCGGGGTTTGTCTGGCGATGACCGTGCAGGCGTGGCGGCGCTGCGATGTGACTGTGGGCGGGACGGCGAGTTGCGCGACGACAGGTAATGTGCGTGAGTGGGAGGTGAGGGCACAGCTGGAGGTACTTCGCGTCGCTTCGATGGGGATTTGGAGGGTCGACCCGAGTGCGCACTGGTGCTGTTGGCATTGGGAGGCCGGTTAGGAGGTCGGTAGGCCTCCCGCGTGGGCGGCATGTATCTATCGATGCTCGCCATCGCGAAGGTGAATGTGAGTAGTGAGGTGTTTGAGTTCGGAAAGTGGATTTTTGAAGTCCCTGCTCCAAGTCCCTGCTCCCTGAGGACGTGGGTGGGATGAGGTTGTCGCGTATGCCTACGAGTCGGGTATGATGGAAAGACCCGGGTGCGGTTCTGTGCAGTCGTGGCCTAGGGTTGCCGTTGTTCGTTGAAGGGACGGGAGAAATTGACTTCTCTTGAATCCCAGGGATGCCATGTGATGCTTTCATTGAGGCCTGGATCGCCCTTGATCTGCGCTGCTGCGATACCAAGGCTCGGAGGCGCGAAGTGGTCCGTGCTTGACACTTAATTATTTTACTGAAGTACTTAAGTATTGTTGGTTGGTGGGGGACAGAGCCGGTCAAGACGGGGGTACTGCACACCTGAGAAATGAGCTTATATGACGGCGAAGACAGTATTTGTTAACCATCGAATGAAGAACAAGTCGCAGATTTTCTCACTAGTCATTCGATTGGGAACATCGTTAAAGCCTGGTTCAGACTACATTGTAGTTACTTCGTAGTCAGCGCGTTACAACTGTATGAGCGTGGGGATACAAAGGTAGGTACGCCATACATGAGGCAATGGCGCACCATAAAATATATACCTAGGACCGAGGTCACAATCAGAAGACAGTGAAGACAAAAGGTCGGTTTATTGGGGTATCTATGACCGACTTCTACTGTGAACACGTATGAGCTTTCTTCGTGCTCAAAGAGCCTCGCCGTCATTGCGACCCCAAAGCTTAACGGTCCGGTCGTGTCCTCCACTTACGATCCATCTCGCATCTCGACTTACGTCGACACTAGCGACAGGTCCCGTATGTCCATGCAAAGTTTGTATGAGCGACCAGTCGTCGGCCGAGAAGATGTTGACTTTGTTGTCGAAACCACTCGACACAAAGAAGGTGCTTGACTTCTTCGGGAGCTGGTTGCCCTTATCATCCAACCCTGGGTGCACGCTACCTTCTAATGGGTCATCCAACCCCTTGTACCACCGCAGATCAGAGACTGCGCTGTTGTGTGCTCCTATGCCGCCGGTTTTCTGCACCTTCCTGACGTCCCAGCACTTGATCCATCCATCGGCTGAGCCAGTCAAGACTCGATGACCATCGGAGCCCCAATCCAACCCATGTATAGGCTTAACGTGTCCGTCCATGTGTCCGTCCAGGATCATGACGGTTCTTCCGGATCGCATATCCCATATCCGCCCGATACTGTCCAATCCTGCACTAGCTAGCAATGAGCCGTCGGGATTGAAGCTGATGGCATAGACACCTCTCGAGTGACCTTCTTGGAGGAGTATTTCCGTTGTCGTTTCAACGTCCCATAAACGCCATGTTGTGTCTTCACTGGCGCTGGCAAGATACCGTCCCGAGGGATGGAACTCAACCCTGCATACTCTTTGGCCGTGGCCTTGAAGCGTTGAGAGCGGCGTGTCTTTCGAAAGACTCCAAAGGTTGACATGCCCCTCTGCACCCCCTGAGGCCAGATTAACCGCATCAGGGCTCACTCCCTCTTCTGCTAATGTTGCACCGGGAAACCAACTCAAGCCGCTGACTCTGTTCGTATGCCCTCTCAGCGTGCCCTTCTCCTCCATTGTCGGAATTTCCATCAGCTTGATGCTGCCGCCCCAATTGCCCGCCGCAACCAAGGATCCATTCGGTGCTATCCGCGTCATGCTGACATGTCGATCGCCAGCTGTTTGACTACCCTGCAATTCGAAACCCTGTAACCTCTCCTTGATTTGCTTTCGGAATTTGACGTGTGTCCGTAGCTGTATGTTGCTTTCCTCCTTTAGTGCCGCCAAGCGCTTCTTCGCTCTCGGCAGCGAGAATCTAGCGATGTCCTGCCTGGCACGTAGCAGCTCATCGCTTCCTTGCGTATAGAACTCCTCTTCCTGGTCCTGGGCCTCGTCTCCAGATGCATCCTCCATATCGACATCAACCGACTCCCCAGCGGCGGCCTGCTCCGCCTGCACAGTCATGAGCTCACGCAATCTATCTCTTCGGTCGCCAGGCCCCTCGCCGAAGAGTGTCACGGGCTCACCCAGCTCCCGCAGTCGTGTCCGTACCCGTCCATCGTCAGTCGGTACTGCGATGCTCGCCGCCAGACGCTTCCGGTCGAACTGTGAGAGAATTGCCGCGGCCTTTTCTGGCGCAACGCCAGCCGTGGCGGCGGGAAGGTCGTAGTCATGGTCTGCAGGGAGGTCTTCGAGACTAAGGCCTCGGTCCTTCATGATGTTAGCTGCTTTTCGTAAAGCTGCGAAGACGCCGCGATGTGCTCTACCTACTTCTTGTGCCTCTTCTACGTAGGCTTGGCGCGACGGGTGTATCATCTTGAAGTGATGGGGCGGACGAGCTCGCAAACTGCTCTAATGTCTTCTGGAGGCTGAAATCGTCTAGACACTTCTAGGACTGGATGGCAGGGTCACAGAATCAGATGCAGGCATTGATTGATGGAGCAAAATTCAGTGGAGAACACCCAAACATGTGCAAGAGCAGGTGGTCAGTGCTTCGTAGCTCAAAGCCTCAAGGCCAACCTTAAGTACAATCTGATGAGTGTCGAATTTCCTGTCTCGAATTACTGTTCATTTGGGGTCTAAGCTAATTGTGTATTGATCCTAATCTTCATCGAAACCTTGGATCCAATACACTGCTTCGTCCAGCCCCCCAAGTCTATATGTGCCCAGAGGTCGTCCGTCAGCGCTCTCAGCACGAACCATCCTGGCTTCCCGAGCTTGGGCTCTTCGAGGATAAGATTATAGAACCGCAGGACACAGAAAGACTCGAGACTTACAACAAAGTGCATCCAACGTAATTTACATCCTGCTTCACGAATCCAATGCTTGTAAGATCTCGCGCAATGAAAACTCCGCCCCGATTCTGCCGAATCTATGGCGAACCGGTCATCCCAACACTGCATGGACAAGCCTCTAGGCGTCAGCACTCTTGCTGGTTTGACTTCAAACTTACCCAGAACATTACCGCGAATATCCAGTACAGGAAGGCTGACATCTTGGTATTCAAGCCATCCACCAGGCCTCATGTTGTCGCAAGGCACGAGTGACCACCCTTCTGTGATTGGTGAATAGGGTGAAATCCACGTCCGGTATAATCCAGAAGTATAGGTTCAGGAGTGGCCAGGCCATAACTTGATGAAAGCGTCATCGAGGTAGCTGCTTGCGGCAACACGACTGGGTATGATATCTGTGAAGGATCCAGAGATACGTGCCAAAGAAAGACTTGACTTTGGGGTGTGAGTGGCGCGTACGAATCGTGACCATTTTCACATGGCCAACGTTGTCTTGATACGGAAGACTGTGCTGCTGTAATGTCCCTCCATCGACGTTCGGTTCTTCTGTTTGTTAGCCTCCTTTGTTGATAACTGCAGGATCGTGTTGTTGGATGCCGGCGTATGATCCTCTTGTTGCTAACGACGTTTGAAACTCTCCATGTTTGCCGAGTCTAGATCTAGATACACACGCTATAAGCGAAGCTGTCGAAATCGGAAGCATGAACTCGATAAACACGAGGTTGCGATTACATACGATGTTTTCTAGCCGCCAGCCCCTGCTCGCAATATGATACGCTAACTTTGAACCAAGCTGTCGGGTCAATGGTAATTGGTTGATCGTTCACTCAGCTGCCCAAGCCCTTCTGAAATCTAGGTAACTTTGTACCTACCTAGGTACAAAGATAGATACAGTAGCATCTAACTTTAGATATTTTGATATCGCTTTAGTTAGAAGATGCTATATGCCACCAAGTTCGAGGTTACTTTGCTTCACATTTGGATCCAAGGGCACACTAGTAAAAGTAGAAACAAGCAAAACATAGTATTGATATAGTGCAATAACAGCATGCTATAAAGTTTTGTGTGGTCACCATCCCATATAGTAGAGTGTGCTGGAGTCTTCTGCTGACTCTACGACAATCTTGATGAAAATCCGCAGTGCGTAGGCTTATGGCGCATCGTACGTGTGCTGTGGTCGGCTTGTATCTGTCGTCCTAGCATGGGGGACATGGAACCAGAATTCATCGAAGAGAGCTGACGCTCAATATCAAGTGCACGCTATATATTGAGCTGCGAAGGTCACTCCTAACGCTTTTAGTCGATTGCGGTTGAGGCTGGACGAATTTTAAATAACTAACCTATAGCATTTCTGAAATCTAAGTTCTGGGATAACTAGAACAGAATAACCTAATCCCAAATTCCTGAAACTTGATCATATCATACCGTGTCCAAGAAACATCTGAAAGTTACCGTCTTCGTGGTCGCCATGTCATGACCATTGAAAGTCACATTACCATAGCCACCCCTGCAAAACGCCGCCTTGTAAACCGAGCTATAAACCAGCCGATAATACATATAACCAGGGCTTACCATCCATAAGATAGCCATAGTGCCCAGTAGATGAACGAGGCCTCCACCAAGTCTAAGATCCATCAAGCCTGCGCATCCTCCTTCTTTCAAGACAGGCTTGAAGAATTCAATCACCCACACCGTTCATGTCAGGTCTAGTACCCGGGTCCACCATGCCTCTCATTCTCTAAACGGCCGCCTCGGCATCTCGACCTCTTCCCCCGCCGGGCTGTACTTGTCATGTCGTCCCGGGAGATTTGACCCTCCTTTCGTCGCACCACCACGGCCAGCTTTGCGCTTGCGAAAAGTCGTGAACAGCTTGACCCCCGCATAAAGGACGCCGATGATAGCAGCGATGACTGCGTACGCGATTACGAGGTTATTTCCAGCCCCTGCGAGCTGTAAACCCAACCCGCCGTTCACGACACCCAGTAGCATGAGCGAGCGGCCATAGGCGATGTGGGCGTAAGAGACGAGGCCGCGCTTCTGGTGCTTCACATAGTAGGCGTGGTGAAGGTAACCGAGGACCGGCTGAAGAACCATCAAGCAAACGATAACTGTACCAAAGACTGTATGGGTTGCCTCGAATTTCTAGTAGATTGTCAGTCTCAGCAATCGAAAGTGGCCTAGTGGGGAGAGCGTGAAAGTAGCCACAACTTACGATGAATATCCTCTGTGAAGCGACGTAACCCAGACCAAAGCCAATCCACATCAGGATGAACGTGACAAACTGCCAAGCGGCGTGTATGATCCACTTTCCGAGGAGAGGCATCAGGATCGAGCCCAGTGGGTATAGGATTACGAAGACGATGCTCATGATGACACCGTGAGCAGATATCATGCGCTGCGGGTCCTGAGAACTATCGTTGTCAACAACACCGCTGCTACTGCTAGAGTCAGTACTGTTATCGCTACTGGTATTGTTGCCGCTCGCGGATACGAAGGGGTTCGAGTCCGATGTAACAGTGGCCTTCGTAAGGTCGATTGTCCAAGAGCTATGCGCGTCGTGCTGCGAGATTCCTTCGTTCTTATCCGTGGAAGCCAGGGAGCTTCCGCTCTTCCACGCCGCAATCCACTCCGAATCCGTGCTACTCAAGCTCATTGCACCGCCGTTGGCCCAGCTGTCGCAGTTCGAGCACATGACATTGGCACGCATCGTGTCGCCATCGACCCCTGATCCGGCGAGGAGCGTCAGATTCGCTGCTGTGCTGCTCGTGTCTTCCGTTGGCGCGATGTGATGTGTGCCCTGCCGAGGCGAGATAGTCACATTGCCGTTGCCGTCCTGGTACATGACGAACATGTTCGAACCAGACATCTGGCTGCCAGTTCCTAGGGCAATCCAAGAGTACGATGTGGGACTCTCTAGCTGGAAGTAGAGATTGCCGCTGCCCGAGCTCGAGGCAGCTTCGGGAACAGCAACAGTAAAGCAAACGTCATTGTTCTTGGGACATTGCTGCTGAGCACTGGCCGAGGTTACAGTGCTGTATGCAAGTGCGGCTACGAGATTGTCAGTTCCACGTCTACTGAGCTATGTATCTGGTCGAAAGGATGGGAGCTGGGCCACGAAATTCAATTGAATCGACTTACACAGGACCGCAGATGTGAAAGTGGAACGCATCGTGACCTTGATACCGCGGCGCTCGTGCGATGGTGCAATGCAGTTCAATACAGACTCCAGTATCAATCAGAACAAAAGATAGAAACTCGCCGCAAGATCTGAGAGTTGAATTTAAGGACGTGTCAAGAGCGGTTCTGTTGTCCTTTGACGCAACGATGTAAGCCACACGGACAAACTAAGGGGAGGCCGGTCGAGGGACGGATCTGGCGCGTGGTGAGATGAGACAAATAAATGAGGCTTAAACTACTACTTCGGGGGTGCTTAACATCCGAAAGGTTATTGCAAGCTCACTACTGCGTATTATCCGAGCCTTAAAATCACCCTTTTGGGATAAAGAGGAGAACTGTCGAGGCTGTGTGATAAAGTCAAGCGCACATTCAGCTTATAATAACGATACTGTTTCGGTGGGTTACGCGTTCAGCCGTTCGCTGGCAGTCGTCAAGTCGCCAAAAGCTGTTCCACAAGACGTATCACAGAGATTCTGGATGTCCAATCTTTAGCGTCTTCTTCCTGAGGTGTACTACGGTCTTCGCAAGGTTGAAAGATGACGACGACAACAAATATCGAAACAGTCTGTGCAGACAAAGTTCATCTTTATCTACAGTCCAAGCCCCTGGCAGGACTAGTCATGCTGACAATCGGCGGGAAGAGCATTGCACATTGACTTGGGAATTCGCGGGACAGGTGCAGATGCCAAGATGCAGTAAGACGGAATGGAGAGACGCTGGGTGGGTGGTTGGCACAGCCATGATGATGACAGCCAAGGGGTGTCAAGGTTTTACTGATGTGTTGATTACCGGTAGCTGCAGGTCAGAAACGCTTTTAGCACATAAGCCAGCTTCGAAATACAAGTACGTGATTGGTCCTGCTGCGAAACATCCTGTGCGCTCACCGGCCACGAGCCGTAAATGTGATGTTTGATTGCGTACACATTATTATTTGGTCGTGTTGCTGTTGACGGGACAGTATGTTGTTACCCAAGTCAGAGCTAGCGTGACAGGAAGGTGAGCTGGATCCAGCATCACGACTGGGAGCCCTTGAAATTGACTGTCTGTTGTACCGCACCAAACTCGCTAACATCCACCGGCCTTTGGGCTGAAGTTACTTTAAAGTAAGGCCAGTATAATCTATGCCACTGATTGTGTATTCCCAAAGAGGCTTAGCGATGGCCAATTTACCGTATCCGTCATGACCCACTATGGAATATCAAGCACGGCATACAGCAAGTTTAGCAAGGTCTCGGGTATGTGACACACCTCAGCGACTTCTCCCATATGGTGTTGCGAAATTGTGCGCGAGGCATGTTAGGAGCCCAGGAGGAAACTTCGTTCTCGGGCTTCGACACCGACTGTCCTGATCTGCAAACCAACTTCACTGACACCGACTCTCAGCAAGCGGAACGGCGCAACGAACAACGTCGAGACGCAACGATAACAACTTTGATTGATAAATCCATGTGGGACCGACTATCTAGGTCAGCGATGGTGCCCCGGATCTGGTAGAGATTCGATAGGCCACAATCCCTTCATCTGCGGGTCTGCGTCCAGTGTATTCATTGAGCGTCGCAGGGATGGTGAAATGAAACCGATAGAAACATGTCCTATAGTCCGAGGCTATCGATTTATCAAATGCTAGTGAATCATCGAGTTTTCTTTATTGGACGCTAGAACAGACGCAGATCCAGGGACTTGCATCGGACGGGTCCCTGCGCCTGGCCCGAGCAGATCAAATGAGGGGCATGAAGTCCGTAAGGCTTTGTTGTAGAGTCCGAAGCTTGCGATGAAACAGCAAATCTAGGTACCTAAGGTAGCCCAACATCAATCAGTGCAGTGCCAGAAAGCTCGAAGTGCCATTCGATAATATCGTGATGCTCTCTGTAAGCACTTTCTTCGGTAAGGCACAGATCGGCGCTGCATCGCCCAGCTTCAGGACAGTATCGCACCACGTTAGCAAGAGCAGAACGAAGCGATCGACGCCCTGTCTCATTCTCCGCTTTAGGTAATCTAGGATGCTTCAACGGGCGCAAATCATTGCCTGAGTATTTTCGAGGCTAGAGATGGTAAGACAGCCTGACAGCATCAAGAAGCAAAGCAGCACTAACCTGAAGTCTGTTATTAGTGCGTCTAAGTGTGCCAAGGCCCTGGGTCCGTGGACACTATTGCCGTTTGTAGCGCCGCGCATCAGTTTCTTCGCAACCAAAGGGGCTTGTAATCCCAAAGTAGCCACCTGGAATTTTTCAAGGCGTCCCTCAAGCTGTTTCAGTGTTTATTGTTGGAGACAGTATTGTCAGTACATCTCAACTCCTGTCCCAGGGATACTATGGCAGAAAACGCATTTTGCGAGGATCTATGAAATCAGCAAGGCAAGAAGAAGTCATGACATCTATTTGGTGTGTCTGTTCAGTGTGGCCGACCAGCTCGCCCACGTTGCTTGCGCTGGAAGGAAACGACTAAAATGCAAAATAGGAAAAACATGAAACGGCTAGTATTGCATGAGCCAACGGGCCCTGAGAGGCCTCCATTAATCCGTCCACTGCCTTGATGCTCGGTCTATCCCATAACCCTATGAATCTAATTTTGGTGGTCCGATGCTGCGCGTCTCGCAGACAGTTTGGAGTGATACTCTGCGCCAGGATGCGACATGTTGCATCACCGGATGTGCTGAGAAATCAGAAGCTCCAGTCCCGTGCTCATCGCAATACGTCCTCGTATGCTCCGCCACAGTCGTGATGTCACCCCAATCGCCCAGCTCTACGCCTCCGCCATCATGAACCCCGCGTTTTCAATCAAGCTACTTGAAGCTACAAAGCTGAATCCACCGAAAGGGTCCTCCTTCAGGGCGTCCTTGACGCTCATAGAGCTAGCACTCCACGGATCTCTGGCTGTGATGACGGGACTGAGGGATAGATCGGTAAACTCAGGCGCAAAGTTCTCTGCGAGCTCAGGGTCAGTAATCATGGGCTGGATAGGTGGCTCAGTTTCCCTCGCTGCCAGCTTCTTCCAGTCGATCTTACGGAAGAAGCGGTGCTTCTTGATCGTCTGGAGGTCCTTAGGCATATTCCCGCCGAGTCGCTTCTTAGGATTCTTGTTCAAGAGCCGCGTAAGCAAGTCCTTAGCGTCGGCGCTGAGGAAGTACGGAAGGACAAGCTTCTGCTTGACGATATTTTGTTGGATTTTGGCATGGTTGCCACCCCGGAAAGGTGGGTTACCCGTCATAAGGTCGTAACCCAAAGCCCCAAACGACCACCAATCCACCGCCTTGCCGTACTTTTCCCCGAGGACAACTTCCGGTGCCATGTACTCCACCGTGCCCAAGATGGACTTGCACGAATCATCATTATCGATCGAGACTTGAGACGAGAGGCCGAAATCAGTAAGCAGAAGGTTTCCTTGCGCGTCCAGGAGGCAATTTTCCGGCTTAAGGTCGCGGTAGACGACGCCTACAGTGTCGTGAAGATGCGATAACGCCAGGACCATCTGAGCCATGTAGAAGGCAGCGACAAACTCGGGAAACATCTTTTCGGTGTTGAGGTGGGTGAAGAGTTCACCACCTTGACCGTATTCTAGGATAAGATAGAGCTTCTCGTGATCCTGGAATGCGTAGAACAGCTTGACGACAAAAGGATGCCGGTTAACTGACTCGAGTATCTGTCGTTCCGTCTTTGTCTGTTCGACGAGCTTCTTGTGAACAACGACCGAGGCCTTCTTGAACTGCTTCTGGGCGAAGAGGCGGCCGGTGGCGCGCTGCTTGACCAGAAGCACGGTTCCGTAAGTTCCTTTACCGAGACATCGTAGCGGTACGAAGTCGTCAGCTTGCATCTTACGGGGTTTGAGCCCGCCCTCGATAACGCCAAACTGGGGCTTATCGCGCACACTCTCACTAACGAAATCATGGTCGAGGGGAATTTCGTAGCTAGTAGATCCGATCTCAGATACATCGTCGTCGCTGCGACTGAGACCACTCTGCTGGCTGCTGGAGCGACTCATATAGAAGCGTGACTTGCTATTGTTACGGGTCATGGTGGTCATGGTGCTCGTGCGCGAGTCGTTTAGGCTGAGGGGCTCCAAGTGCATGCGCAGCTTCGCGATACCACTAACGGCGGGAGAGTTATGACCACGAAGCACCGGGCTGCAGTTTGCTGAAACCACATCGTCAAGCCGAGGTCCGCGTCCACGTCGCGCAACGAGGGGGGGCGTTTTGCAGTAATCGGAATCGTCGTCTCCAGAGGTAATTGGTGTTCCCCCAAATCCGCGGATGGTCGCGAGCGCAGGTGTTGCAGCTGGCAGCATCTTTGCGCCGATTACGTATCGCGATTAGGTATGTGTTGAAGGTATTTCTAGAAGTAATCCTAGGGAATCGCCGTCACTCCGACGATTGGTCCCTCTCCCTAGAGTCGCTCAACCTACGCCTACGCCGATTCAAGGTAGGCCTAGTCCGCCTGCGCGTCGTCGCTCAGCGTCGGTCCGGGGTTCGAAGAGAGGGCTCTGTACTCGTTGGTGGGTCGGAATGCGCATCTGCGTCTGGTAGAGGCACGAAGAAAAGAAAAGATCCTGTGAATTTTGTATATGCATTTGTAGTTGTGAATAGGTCGTTCGGGGTCGTTTGTTCTGTTACTTCACCTATGTGGTGTGAAGAAAGAAGAGAGGAGGGAGTTGGAGAAGAGGCCACAACCCAAATGCTATGGACGAAACAAGGAACTTGGCGCACAGGATTACAAGCACAGGCCAAAAAATCAGTCAGCGCAACTACCTAAACTGTACCTAAAAATGAAACTGGATCCGCCCTGCCCCGTGGGGCTGAATCCGAAATTTTAGCAACCTAGGTACTCATTTCCCCTTGCAATGCAATTCCTAGCGCCGATCATTGATAACCTCAGGAACGATTTTCAGATCAACCGACCATCAGTATCTACGTCTTGCCATCCTTTCTTTTCAATGGCAACATTCTGCCTTGAAGCTATGCACCGTTTCTGTCGGACCCAATCGGTTTCCAGCAGCATTGGAAACACGGCTGGTCTTTCATGGTCATGTGCATTGCCTTCTACTTTGGGCAGCTCGAACAGTGTCGTATTCTCTCTCCAGACCCTTACAACAAGATTCGAACGGTCGAGATGTCAAATCAAGTGTCCAATCGAACCTGAGGCCAAACTCCATCATCTGCTGCTTTCGTGAGTGTACAAATCGGGTTACCCGGACTGGGGGTCTCTCGGACGCTCTGGGAGTCTCAAGTTGAGAAGGCTAGATGCCTTAAAGCCCATCGCATCCGGCTTCAGTCTCTTCGCAGTTGTGGTGAGAATAACATCATGCACTTGATACCATGCGGATATGTCATATGCCATCATCTTTCGGACCTTGGGATTGATTCCCTTGATTTCAGTCATCGTATCGCATGTTTCGCTTGCGATCGCTAAGCACACCGTAAGCGATTACAATGTGTGGCAATAACTCATGCTCCTTCGTCTTACTCAGCAAATGAATGACCGTGTTCGTGCGACTCGATGTTTCGGTCGCGATACTCTGTGCTTAGGTACAATCGGGTTGTACCTCAGCTTAACTGTTACTTCGTGTTGCACGAGGCCGGACCGCCGTTATCTGCCTTTGCAATTCTTCCGAGTCTGTCAAGTTCGCACTCCGATCTGATAGCTAGGACATGTAATCAGTCATTGCGTGCTGAAAGTCCCACGAAGGCAAGATCCATCTGCCTTCATTAAACGCTCAAATATACTCATAAAGGTATGGCATTGCACATTTTCGGAGTCATCACGGGACAGGCCTCTTGAGCACTATCGAAACCCCAGACCACAAACTCCATTTACTGGAGTGGTTTCTACATGCTTGTCTCCCTCCTCGTTGCTTACACACTCGGACCGCCAGGTGAGCAATGATGGAGCCGGAATATGGATCATCGCACGCTGTTATGTGCAGTCGGGAGTCAGAGGCTGACCGGCCTCAACCTCGAAGCCATTGTCTGTGATAGGCCCGCTTATGACTACGATTCGGGAAACTCGAGCTGCGTATATCGGTACTTACCCCGAACATGTGGATCTATGAGGGACGATTTCCCCGCAAAATTATACTCAACGGACTGCTTGACTGGATGGAGAAACTTGATCCGCGATCGTACCGCAAGAACATCAAAAGCGGCGGATGTTACTTACTGAACGTTCAGGCGGGGCGAGTGTGATGATGACCTCACTTACATGCGATACGACATGTAGCTAGTCAACATATATAGATCCTCCGACAGGGCTCAATAGCCGGGCTTGACAGCTCCCACCCAGACTAAGCTTCCGCAAAGATGGCCACTCTACTCCTCTTCTGCCTAGCAACTCTCACAACCCTCAGCGATGCGACCACCGTCCGGACCACCACTCCGCCCATGGGTTGGAACAGCTATAACTACTATGGCTGTGCACCCACCGAGGAGATCATAACCACTAATGCTCAAGGCTTAGTCGACCTCGGTCTAGCAGCCCTCGGCTACATCTACGTCACGACGGACTGTGGATGGCTTTCCCGAGACCGGGATGAAGAGGGTAGATTGCAGTGGAACGAGACGCTATTCCCGTCAGGCGGCAAGGCACTCGGGGACTTTGTCCATGGTCTCGGGCTACAATTTGGGTTGTACTCTGGGGCTGGCTATTTGCAGTGCGGCTCGTCTGATCTGCCTGCTTCTTTGGGTTCGTGGAGTAAAGACATCGGCATGAAACCGGAAAGTTTGGCTGACCCATTGTATCAGGATATGAAGAGATCGATGCTGAGACTTTCGCTGACTGGGGTGGCGATTCACTCAAGTGAGTCCAGCCACTACTAGACCTGATGACTGTTGATTTATTAATGGGGTTGGAAGGTACGATAACTGCTATCCCGTGGACAATGTGACGATGGCAGACTATAATTCCGCGGAAGCTGGGTCCCCGACGCGTTTTCAGGCCATGGCATCGGCCATTGATGCTGTTGATCGTGATCTACACTACTTCATCTGCCAATGGGGTGTTGGCTCTGACATTGGCGCTTGGTATGACGACCCTACTCATTTCTGCACCTGACAAAGGTTAGAGCTAATAAGACGAGACAGGGCATCGGCCATTGGCAACTCCTGGAGGATCAGCAATGACATTTACAACGCCTGGAGGAGCATATGGCGCATTACTAACGAGGCAGTGCCGTATTACAAGTGGACTACTGTCGGCGCGTACGCTGACATGGACATGTTGATGTGAGTTAACACATTATAGTCCCACCCCTTGCTCAATTGTCCGTACCTGCTCATAAGCTCAGCGTTGGGCTCAAAGCCCTTTCCCTTGAAGAAGAGCGTTTCCACTTCTCTATGTGGGCAATCAACAAATCGCCCCTCGGGATTGGAGCACCCACGAACGCCTCTCTGACGTCGCAAGAATCCCTGGACATCCTGTCCAACGCAGAAGTCATAGCCATCAATCAAGACTCTCTCGGGGAACCCGCCCGTCTGATCCGGCGGTATACCGAGGAGGAGTACGATATCTGGGCTGGCAATCTCTCGGACTCGCGTTTCGTACTCGGGATCGCCAACTGGCGCAATGATTCGCAGGCCGTAAGCGTTGACCTTGTTACTGCTCTGGGGGTAGCTTCTGCGGATGTGCGCGACGTCTGGGCTGCCGCAGATCTAGGGACGTTGGAGGGCGTGCAGGATTTGGAGCTTGCGGGGCATGAGCTGAAGCTCTGGGTGTTGTCTCGTATTGTGTCAACCACCGCGCCGGTATCTACAGGTTATTATACCGCAGCGACCAATGCAACGCTCGCCGGTGGTAATGTCACTGTAGTAGACTGCAGCGCTGATGACTGCTTGCCTACAGCCCAGAAAGTTGGGAATATATACCCCGACTCCACAGTGACCTTCAGTTCCGTCAGCGCCGCAAGCGACGGAACGAAGCTGGTGGGCGTCGACTTCATCAACTACGATATAGCGCTTGCCACCGCATGGGACTGGGGTTCCAACACGAGGAACATGTCGATCAGTGTCAACGGGGGCGAGGCGAAACGGTGGGCGTTCCCGATAGCAGGGGGTGACTGGTTCGATACAGGACGGCTATCCATCGAGGTTGATGGGTTCGTGGCGGGGACGGAGAACGAGGTCATCTTTGGCGCTCCGGGAGATGGACCGGCGCCAGATTTGGTTGGGTTTGAGGTTTTCGAGTAGGGGTGGACGGAGCCAGGGATTGAATATGGAGAAATCAGTTTGGCGTACGTTGTCTGAATACATAGCTAACATTTGAGCATTGCAGCCTTCCCATTGTAACTCGTTGCCATAGCCAAGCTTGTCCGGACGGTCTTCTATAAGCATGAAATATTTGAAAATATCTTTCGGGGTGATGCTATCCTGTCTACTTATTTTCATCAGATCCACAATTCTGTGGGTGTCATAAGCCAGAATTTTATCAACCGGGCTAGGGGTACTCATACCGTTCTGGCGAGAAGGCTTACTTAGAAGAAGCCACATACGTATATTCCTCTTGCCTGGTTTCTTATTCGGCCTAGTCGAATTTGGGCTGATCAAGGTCCTCTCTGCACCCTTTAGCTACGACAGTGCAGTGTTTGCGCACCTTCGCGCCGTCTCCATTCATCTTGGCCAAAGTGAAAGCCAAATTGGACGACCTTCCTGACGTATGTCACGCAGAGTCAGGTTGATCATCTTGCGACGGTAGCAGGTCAGTTGAAACACATGCGAGGAAACATGACGACTGTATGTTACGATGAATTTCAGAATGGATAAAGCAGGTTTATTGAGTACATAGGTGCTCACGCTGGTACGAACATCACAGAGCTTACCATAACATCATGATGAAAGGGGTATAAACCCGATGTTTGTAGTCATTCTACTGAATAGCAATGACATAAACAATGAAACCATCTTATTCGACTGCTGATTCTAGTGGGAGAAGTACGTCTACAAGGTTGTGGGCTTCAGTGAAGAGAGGGCTAAGTGTAGAATAGCATCCGCAGGGCGCTCAGTGATCTGGCGCGAACATCGTTCCGCTACTCCGTCTAGCTTCGAAACACCGGCCAACGACATCATACCTTACTTTGATGCAGCTGATCCAGCTTTCTTCTTCTCGATCTTCTCGAGCTCCTTGTCAATTTTCTTGAAGGGCCAGCTCTTCCAATAGAGTGGGTATAGGAATGGGCGTAAGTCGAATCGATTATCGTCGGGTGAATAATCATTGGAATGGAGTGCTGGGGTCAGTGTAGTCATCTTATGTCTAATCCGGATTAGCATTTTTCATTTCGAACAAGAGGCGAATACATGCCGATTAATGGCGTAGAAGTGGAAGAATCGTTTGACCTTCTCTGCCACCTGAGCCGGCTCGTAAGCTGGCGCATCGTCATCTACTCCACGCTCGCGATCGACGCTCCAGTCGTGGACGAGTCGCTGAAACATGCCATACGGGCCTAGTTTGTTCTGAACGGTGGTAAGCAAGAGAGGCTAGTAATACAACGGAGAAGTGTGGACTTACGACTTTGCGCAATCTCCCAAAAACAGTCAATTCTTGGTAGGTCATTCCCATATCCGCCTCATCAGACTGGACGTATGTCTCTGTGATGGGCTCGAGCTCAGCAGTAGGTACAGCATCCAGGAAGTCACGAAGACAAGGAATATCAAAGTCCTTCTCTGCCCATGCAATAAAGCGCTTCAGGTCGCGCTTATCCATACTGCCAATAGGACTGCGTATATGGTCAGTACATCTGCAAGTGCCCAGGCAAGAGAAGCTTTTTATATGTAACTCTCCCAAAGATCTACGCCCAATGGCGTCCGTGAAAAGGGGGCGTTGGATAGCAGGAGCGACTTACTTGACATCTGCGGAGGAGCAGTCACTGAATTGAAAATCAGTAATCATAAATAAAGATCATTCAGGGGAACTCACTATTTCGTGAGGTAACCTCTTAAGCTCTCCCCGACGTTGGCACTCCCTAGCACCAGAAGACTACCTCCGCCTGGACGGTTGCGCGCTGTGGGGAGAATCTGTCCAAACTCGTATGCCGTGACCATGCGAATACTAGAGTTTTGTGAAATCAGCGATGTGTGTCGTCAAACGGTAGGGCCGGCACATACCGTGCTTGTATACATTGTAGCGTCAGATTTTCCTGTTGAGTACCGCCATGGACTTTGAAGCGCGGCTCAAAGTTGATCGCCTGGGTAACAAGACCCTTCTGTGCATTGTACACATCGTCAATATCCAAGTCTATGTGATAGCTGCCGAAAGCAGTAGCGAGATCCTTGGCTCTCTGGCGGGTTTCTCGGGAGCTTTGCGTCTTCATGCCTGAAATCTCGTTAGTTTCCAAGCAAAACTAACACATAGAGAGCTAGAAAGACCAACAACTCCCAGTCTTTCGAACGGACCAACTCACCCATATAGATGGTAGTGAATATTTGGTTACACAGATCTTGTGGGGACTTGGGAAGTACTCCGTCGCCTCCATATCTTGCAAGTCGTTTCACGTCCTCAATCACTTGGGTATTTCCCTCTTCCACAGCTTTCATGACGATACGACACATGGAGAATACAATCGTTGCGGTGGCGCAGGAGTCTATTCCACCACTCAGAGGAACCAGATAGCCTGCCGTTCCGGACCGCCGCAGGTAGTCCCAGAGGTAGCAGCCAGCGGAAAGGGCAATTTCCTCCTCTACGGTATGGAGTCTTGGCTTTATCGGCGGCGCGGGCCGATTTCCAACGTCGGAATCGTCGTCGTCAGAGCTGAGCTGGAATCGAGTCTGGATTCTCTGATACTTTGCCGTAGACATTGCTGCTTGATGCCCTCTCGAGATAGACGACCTATATGCTCTTACCTCCTCGAGATCAACTGTTGCGGTAATGACCTCGACATCGTTAAGGCTGAACTGCGAGCCTTGAGCAACAAGGTCTCCATTCACGATGATCATAGCAGATCCATCGTAATATAGCCGATCCCCATCGCAACCTTGTTGATTGGCATACAGATAGACTCCTCCGCACTTTCGGGTTGCCTCGAAGATTAGCTGTAGACGCGTATCAAGCTTCTGGAGAGTGAAATGAGAGCCGGACGAGTTCGTGAACAGCTCGCAACCGTCAAGGCTCATGGTAATATGTGGACTTGCAGGGGTGAAGAGCTCTTCGCAAGTCTCTGCGCCAAAACAGGTATCTGGGGTTGAGACAAGTGAGTCGCCAAAGATGACATGTGTTTCGCCTTGCAGCTCTTGTATCATTCTTGGAAGGTGATACTGCTCGGTTTCTCTTGGATGCTGCCAAGGGATGAAATGCCGCATCTCTCGGTAATTGCCATCGTTGGCCAAGAACATCTTGGGTCTGATCATTAGAATCTTGCCGTCGAGGCACAGAACTCGACAGTTGAATCTCTGATTACGATGCTGAATCGGCATGCCGATATCCAGGAGGATACCGTAGCAACTCTCATCGAGCAGGATCCTTCGCATCATTTCCCAGCAGTGCAAGAATACATCCTGCTCGATGAAGTGATCGAGGCATCCATAACCACCTACGAAATATAAGCATACTGGAAACCGTTCACCTGCAGGGGCCTAGCTGACATATCTCCAGTTCTGGACCAACACGCAGCCGCGCACCTTTCGCCTTGGCGATGTGGATGCTCCGGATGATGCGCTCTGTGTTTCCTTCGTACTGTAGGACGTGGTCAGATATTCCAACGGGACATACAGAAAAGGAGGAATCCTACATCAAGTACCCACTGATTGAGCGAGCAAGTCGCGACTGTCACAAGGTGACCCATGGTGGGATGAAGGATTGTAGTTGATACGTCTTTCGGCAATTGCAGAGAGATGAGACTCCAAAGAGAAATTACCTGCAGCTCTACTTAGGTACTTTAGGTACCTGCACACTAGAAATCGCCCCACATTCTCAGCTTAATACCGAGTGGATATCCACAAAATGTTTGGTACCGCCTGATTGGAAATCGTTATTGACCAAACGCAGGCTTACAGATAATGAGTAAGTGTAAGGGGTTCGCAGTATACAAAAGTGCCATGCCAACATATGGTTCAATGACTGGGGTACCTTGGTTTGGGCTGTAGGTCTTAAGGAGATCCTAAACGTCGGAGGATTTGTGGTGGGAAAACATACCTCTCTCCCATTCCAGATATTCGTCGATGGTTCAGAACACCGTTCGTAAAATGCTCAACACGACAAGGGTGAACCCTGAAACGGGCAAATCCTGACATCTGCGAGTAGCAGGTCAACTTTAACAATACTCGCTTCGCCTTCGAATTTGTGCAGGACTGATATAAGTGAGGTCACTTAAGCAACGCTTGACTTATGTTTTTAATGGTAGATAACTTCAAATTTTGTATTATGATCATTATCATCGTCAAATTGAATTACACATGAATCAACCACACGCGCACAACATATTCGTTCCTAGTCACGGGGAAGGAGGCCACCGACAACGCCTGTCACACCACCGACCACGCCCGAAACCGAGCCTGAGGACAACCCAGCATAAGTCCCATACGACTGAGTGTAACCTGGATAATTCTCAAACAACTTGGTGTTGATGCTCTGCAACTGCGGGCAAGCCTTCCCAGCAAGCAACTGCGCAATATTGTCGGTCAACGGCGCCATCGCGGCCGTCACATCCGAGAACTCTGTTCCGAGTATATCCGGGGTGGCTGCCTGGACACTTTGCAAGACGAAGCACTCAAGGTTATCACCCTCAAGCAGGGTGGCAGCATTGAAGACACCTCCCGTCAGATCTGAGATGTCAACCCCAGTAAACGAGTTGGTCGTTCCCGTGTTACCGCCGACGGATAGCAGCGGTGGGTAGTACAGCGCGTGCTCAACGACATCGACCAAGAACTTGGGAATAGAATAATCGTCACCAATGGGTCGCTTGTACCAGTTTTCGGGAATGCGCTCCCAACCTTGGTTCACAACAAAGTTATCTGGGCTTGTGCCTTGGACGCCGAAAAAGGAGACCAGGTTCTCGCGCGATAGGTACCCGTCGGGATACTGATCCGAGTGGTTGGCCATCATTGCTTTGGGGAAGGAGTACCCGGCGGGCGAGACCAGGACACCGGAGAAAGGTGAGTAGAAGAAGTATGGGTTGGTGCTGACGGACTCGTCAAAGCGCTGCTTGTGGAAGGGGGCTAGTGCCGTGTATTGCTCATCCGCAGGGGTGTTCTCTGGGAGCGCATTCCAGTAATCTATGAAGCGATCACGTTGAACTTGGAAGTTGTTGCCCGCGAGGTACAGATCGCCTCGCGTCGGACTTACGTCGGATTCATACTTGTTGTGACTCCCGCTCAGGCCCGTGGGAGTACCCAGGAGACCAAGGCCACCGAGTATATTCTGACTGTCCTTCGATGGGCCACCGATGGAATAGCCCGGACTTGTCGATAGAGGGTTGCCGTCGACGACGGTACCATAGACCGCTAGGAAGCCTCCGAGATCAAGACTCATGCCATATACCTCGTTGGTCGCCTTAATTATAGTGTCTATGTCGGCAACGCCGTCATGGGGAAGGTATCCGTGGTTGGCGAGAGCATTAAGACCGGGACAAGGACCTAGGAAGTAATGAATGTCAGTCATGGTGTAACGTGAAAAGACATTCGATGGATGCTTACCTCTCTGATCACCAGCGTCGAAATTCGGTGGGATAAAAGCATACTGTCCCTCCACGTCAATGTGTTGCGCCGTTGCGTCGAATGTGCTGGCTCGTTTTGCCTTCGCGAAAGGGCATGCCTCCCCTTCTCTTTTTTGTTGAGCCTCCGCAAATGGACAGGCTTCAGCACTTTTCTTCGAATGCTGATAGTATGTCTTGAGCTGTTCAGCATCCATACGTGGGAATGCCGCGACAGTCGAGATGAGCCTCGAGGCCGCAAGTGCCACTATGTAGCCCTTCATTGCGGAATAGTATTATATATTATAACGGTTCGAAAGCCAGAAGAATAAGTCGTTACGAATAGACTGTAGTAGATAATAGATTATAGGAGGTGCCTGGTACTGGCTCGCCTCCAAATTGCCCTACCTGATCCTTCATTTATATATTTTCAGACCTCATAGTCTTCACATCTCCTACTCGAGTGATCAGCATCAAACATAGCGCCCCCTAGTCCATGTCTTCGCCTTATCCCCCGCCTGACCTTCAGCAACGTCGATCATCCGGGGCGCTGCTGCCGGTAAAACTAATGTCTTCCCCGTGATTGGACGTATGTCGAGCGGGCAACTCGGGACAAGCTACACCCGGTCGAGTTGGCTGCCAATGAACCAGTTCTTCTTGGCCGACGTCTTCGATCCCGCTTGTGCTCTACGAATTCAATAGTTTGTTATTGCGTCTTGCGCCCCTGGCAAGATCTACGTAATTCCGGAGAACATTTTGAGGGGGAGCCAAGCAATTAGGACATGGCGACGCTATAGCTCAACGGTTAGCTTCGGAAGATCGTAACGAACCTTACTGGCGGCGTTGACGTCTAGCAGAGCACTCGACCCACACATCCGGACCCGTTTCAGCGATAGGTTACTATAATGAGTGCCGGTGGCAGAACGCTAACCCAAATAATATATCGTAGTTTACTCCGACTCAGAAGGACTTCCCAATGGCTGTCCACTAGCGCAGGAACTTGTAAAACTTAATCGCCAGGCTCCAAGTGAAAGTGCGGTAGATCAGCAGATTCTTGATGACAACTTGGGATTATGTCTAGCAGTAGTATTCTGAACTCAAGGTAGAGCACAAAATCTCAACTAGCACAACTGTCCAGCTTGAAGATTCCTCGTCTTGATTCTTCATAGCTTTCTCTTTCGTTTCTTTGCCTCACAATTCGGCTTAAAAAACGGATGGTCTATTGACAAAGTGGCGCCGAGAGTTAACGGCTTTACTAATCCGTTCCCCAGATCTACTGTCATAAAGCTAACGAACGCCCACGGGATAGATTAAGCTAGTGATTCGACCATCAAAGACGCTTGAATCGAACATTGCGATGGCCGACGCGGAGGTGCGGAAAATCGATGGCCTTACAGGCTAGAGCCACGAGCTAAAACACAGCCTTCACCCATCGTCATGATTAATTCATTGGCTCCCTAGTATCGATCTCCATATTTATTCCCGTTTCCCATGACCCTCTGAGCTGGTGCTGAGATGTGGATCACCGAGTCGTAGTTTGCTACATCTGCCGCCCTACGGATTTAGGAGATTATATCGACCTCGAGCCGAGGCACGGAGTATTAGTAGCTATTCCATGAAGGCCCTTCCTTGTCAAGATGCTACGCTAAAAATTTACCCCATTCCATTCTCTTGAATATTGCATCATAGTATCTGACAAAGCGCCTTCATTCAACCATCATTCGACAATGCAGCCCAACTCAGTCCTCATGACCTTCTTTGTGGCCTCGGCCACCACTGCTGCTCCCATCCCACGAGAAGAATGAGGGCTCACCGAGACTCTAGGCGACGTCGTTGGATTTGGTAACGGAAATGGCAACGACAGTGGCGTAAGTAGGTTCATGCGTCCTAGACAGTATCAAGTATGGTTCGTCTAAGCAGCGGCCTTGCATGCTGGATCAACCGCCTTGCTCCTGTGACGCCATCAACCAGGCTTCGGTATCTTCAAGGATTGTGATAGCATCAATAGCATTCTCTCCATGTATTACACGACTGATGGTGCGGTACGTATGCGGTGTACGTGGGTGTAGTTCCTGTGGAGTGTGTGAATAGGGAGGTACGGTAAACGGGACATGGCTCGTCGCAATTACTCTTGCATCTACCCCAACAGATGTGCTTAAAGTTAATATTAATGAGAAGCACCACTTACGAACAATGCCGAAGCTGATACTTACATAATCTAAGACACAAGTCCAAGAGCATTCGGTACCCAACAGTACACGACCAACCAGGTTATGTCAATGAAGTATACCTTGATAGTACGCAAGCGCTGTCTGAGAATGACGTGGGTCTTTCTCTTTGTTGGAAAAGCTCAAGTCCTCTCACTGAAATAGCGTTCGGGCTACGATATCTAAGCGCCCTGCTTCTCCTCACCTGCACTCTATACCAAAACAAAGAAAGCCAGCTCCGGGGAGTTAAAAACTGCCAACCCAGCCTAGCCCTCGAGTCCTATTGAGAGTCCACGTCAATTTTGCAGGAAATCACCGGGGTCATCGGGATGCTGGCAGGCTCGAGGTTCGTTTCTCAACAAATTGTAGTTTGGATGGGATAACCATCATGTTCGCAAGCCGTAACTGGCCCACCGAGCCTCGTTCTCAAATTCATCTCGCAGCACACGTTTGTGATCAGGGTATTTTGCGCTAGCACATGTAAACAACTAATTACATATGCGAACTAGACAATGAAGCCGTCTGCCTGGGCTGTCGCCTGAGACGACTGTTTACTGGATAGTAAAGCTTAAGATCATAACGATGGAGCCATAAACACTAAAACCCAAGTCGTCACATAGTTCGGTTGGAAGATGGCGATATAAGATATATGCAGATATGTTAAAACCTCGAGCGAATCGCTAGATGCGATGAATCATAATCAGCGAACCATTGAAATCTTGAGCCTCAAGCTGACGACATTTGGTCAGATGGTAAACTTGTTGCAAGCCTTGACGATATATTGGGTTGGTGGAAGACTTGCGTCGTTGATAGAGCCAGCAGTAAACAACTCCACCGATACAGCAGACGATGCTGATGAAGATCGATAGGCACGTCACAGTTGCTGTAGACGGAGGAAGCCTGTCGGATGTAAGGTGGCTGGCTCATTTAGCACTTTGACGCTTGGGAATGGACGAGGTAGAGGGCGGAAGATTAAGGCCGGAAGGTTTGGTGATCAGAAACTGTTGAGGCGGAGTTCGCTAACGGTCGTTATCAGAAAACGACCAAATCATCGAGGAATAACCAGAACCACTACGACGCCTGTGGGTAAGACATCGGTGTTCGTCATGAGGTATACAGAGTTGAGGCGGTGTTCATTGCTCCCGAGTTGTATGTATTTTGTTACCCATACCAGGCAACATTTCTGGAAGCCGATAAACCGAGAGGTCTTTCGTTGACAGTCCGATCTATGATAAACGCCAGAGCCCGTACCCAGTGCTCGCTACTCCCACGTCCACACCAATGTCATCCGAGGAGATCTAATGCTCAAGCACAATCGGCTTTCCCCTCTCCCAATTATGCAGACTTTCTCTGATATTAACCCAATACCTCAACCTAACGCACTCCCTGATCGCACCTGTCGAATCGCCCTCAGCGAAGCACCTCGCCAACTCCGCAACGCTCTCTTGCTCCCGCCCCTCGTTCCGCGTCTTGAGTCCTTCCAACTCGCTCTCCTCCTGCGCATCCTCGATCTCCTCCCTCGCCTCTAGCACCTCCATCAACAGCTCCGGGTCCTCCACCTTGGCGGTCTCGTCGTTCGCGACGTCCAGACCGCGGAGGGATAGCAAGTATTGCGCGCGATGCAACGGGGAGGAGAGCGTCTTGTAGGCTTCGTTGATGCGCGCGGATGTGGCTTGCGCGCGGGATTTCAAGTGTTCCGGGTGCAGATCTGGATGTGCTTTAGCTTGGAGTTGCAGGAACTCGCGCCGGAGAGCTCGTGTGTCTATATCGAATGATCCGGAAGGCGGGGGGCCGGTGGGTAGAGTCTGCGGGAAGAGGTCGTAGTGCGTTTGTGGGACCTGGGAGCTTGCGCTCGGAGGGGAGGAGCTGGCATTGGTGGCGGTGGACGATTGCGCTGACCGCGCTGAGCATGTTGCTGATAGCCAGCGCCGTTGAGGGTTGGAGCTTCGCTGCGCCTGAGACGGTGTGGTGAAGCTTGATGCGTTCCGTGGAGCATTGCTGGAGATGGCGGTTATACGGAATGTGATAGAGGAGTTCTGGTTTTGTTTGCATGCATCGCATACGCGACCAATCTGCCGCCCTCTGGAGAATGCGGAAGACCGCATTTTGAACGACGAGGAATCAAGCTTGAGTTGGTTGAAAGGGTTGGTTGAGTAAGCTGTGAAGCGGAGCGGTTTCCCAAGGACCCTAATAAATATTTCGTACAAGTTCGCGAATGACGTCGCCACTTCTCGGTTTAACAGTCACTATTGTCTCGGGGCCGGGGGGCGCTAGACAGGGTTGTGACGGTTCCCGGTAACACCGACTACAACGTACTTTGAATAGCCTTCGAGCACAAGAGCCGCGATGATCTAAAGTAAGACAAAAGACAAATAGAATACAACACATTAGATTGTGACATACGTTTGCCATAAGAATTAGTCTGTTTTAGTGGGTATCCAGAGATCTCATATAGATGCTCAAGGTAGCAGATCGCAAAACATATCCAGACTCCCACAGGTTCAGAGAGTATTATCGCCTCAGAGGAATAGCAGACTCAAGATAGCCATCTCACGTAATGCAATACCCCATAGTAGAGGATGGTCAGATCATGGTCTCAAAACCACCAGAACGCCGTACCCTCAAGACAGAGTTACCTCGGTCCACCGCGCACGCTCGGCATGCCACCACCTCTCTTTATCCTTCCGATCCATCGTATCATCACCGTAATTATTCCATCGACCGGTGCAGCCCTCACGATCGGCAAGATCTTCACCTCCATCGTTAAGGACGTCAGTGATTCGTACCAGCCCGCCGTTCTCGTCAGTGGCTCCTGGGTCTGGGGTCAGACAGTATTGAATCTGTGACCTAGTCTCGCCAATGAAGCCTGCCAACCCGTAACTCTCCAGAATACTTCCGTCTTCTTCAATGACGTTTACTGTGAAGCGAGGATTGCTTCGCGCCGCTTCGAGTCGGCTCTGGGCCACGAGGCGCGCGTGGTGGAGGCTGCTCGACTTCTTGGGCTCGTCGAAGCCTGGAAATTGTAGAGCTTTTGGGGATTTGCCAGGATTAGACGAAGTCCTTGGGGCGGTAGGGCGCGCATTTGGTATATTTGAGACCAAACCCCGTCCCACGTACCTGTCGCTCGCCATCTCAATCCTCTCAATTGGGCTGCACAGGTTTTGGAAGATGCCTTCAGGATCATTGGGCGCTCTCAGAACACGAAGAGCAGGAAAGCCATTGGCCCCGATGCTCTTCGCTAATATCCAATCCGCCGTGTTCGCCCGGGTTGTCTGACTCGTGATATCCCAATGAAGCTTCCGCAGAGAGGTAGATCCTAAATAGGGGAAAAGCCATATCATCTCGTCCGGGGGGAGGACAGGTGTGGTAGATTGAACCAGGCTGAACGACTCCAGTGACACCAGATTCAAGAAGATCCGAGTGAGAGCTGCGATAGAATCCAGGTTGATACGCTGCAGTGTCAAACTCCGTAGCGATTGACTGGACTGCCGAGTTGCAAATGAAGATATTCCAGCACTCGTGATCCCAGGCATATCCGTCAAGGAGAGGGTTTTGAGTGATGCCAATGAAAGTAAGTCCGTGTCGTCAAACGCTGTAAGTGGTAGTTGTGATAAGTGAAGATGTTGAAGGGCTGGCATGGTCGAGAGAGCTGTGGATACTAAAGACACGGGGGTCAAGGTCGCCCCAGGCAGACAATGAATCAATACCGTCGTCAGGCAATTCCAGTTCATGTTTAATTCGAGGAAGGCTGTGCTCTGCTGTGGGTGAAGTTCCCCTTGTTCCTCATCCATATTTGGCCGAGCACGGCGCTGTTGGGCTGAGGCTTCGACAACCCACGTAATAGTCTTGAGCCTTGCCCTTGTCGATAGCGCGTGGAACAGCCGATTGAAGCTGTGATCGTAGTTTTGATGTGGCCCGACCAGTTGCTCAAAGTTTGGACATGCCATAATCACAGACGCAACCAGGTTGAGATACTGGTCTATGGGCATTCCCTGGGGTTGTATAGGAGCCTTGAGACTATGCACAGTAGCTGCGATACCAGGGTTTGACCTCAGAGTGCGGCGAAGTAGAACCATTCTTGAACCATGGTTGATCTTGTAGCGTTTTTTCTGAATATGCGAGTCGTTTCCGACTAACTGGATGTTCTCGTACCTGCATTGGTCAGTTCGCGGGATTATATCAGCATGCATGAACAGGGGGTTGACTTACAAGGCGCTGCGGGCGACCTTGAGCAATCTGCGTGACCCAAGAGCAACCGAGCAAAGATCTCGCATCATGCATGTCGCACAAGTGAAACTGCCTGCACTAAGATGAGACCTTCTCAATTCGCCCAGGATAAGGTCAAGAACTTCGTCGGGCAATGCGGCAAGTTGTTCTCCAGGCTGGGCCTTCCTTCTGTACTGCTTGATTGGCGCTGGTCGCTGCCATCCGTATTCCACTCTTCGATGCGACTCCCAGGACTCAAAACTTGTTCGGCTACTAGCGGGACTTCGCATTCTGGCCTCGACGCTATCTCTAGTCATGGTTGTGCTGCCATTGGAGCTGCTGCTGGATGGTCGCGTAGGTCGGTCGTACATCGCAGGTCGATTATCGAACTGGGCGTAAGACCCTGGTGGCATTGAAGGTGTTCTCACGGGACGTGGAGTTGGTGCTTGGTGGTCCGTAAGGTTCCCGGAGCTCTGCGACCGACCCGTCCGCGACGCATAATCGCTAGTTGCGGTGTTTCCCTGGGCGGAGGATTCGGAAGGGAAGCTGCCGTTTTGCGGCACATAAGCCGGCCTCGGTCCCATTACCGAGCCCATGATGGGATTCCTGTACGACGGGACAGGCGGGATGGGAATCAGGAAGGTTCCGTCATATCTTGGCTGATAGATAACAGCAGAAGCAGACTGAGTTCTTTGATGCCTCGTGTTTCTGTAGAAAATTTGGCATCAGTATTGGTTTAGGACCAAGGTCCTGCTGGGTACCCGGTCAAAGGGTAGGGTTGAAAGGAGATCGGCGCTTGCGTGGGGCAACAAGATTACTAAAGACAACCAAACGGTCTGCAACTGTAGCATATCCGCGCGGCCTGTTAACTTTGAAAGCCAGTGTCAAAAATTCCCGACCTTATGGAAATGCTTTGCTTTCTTCCTTTGACATGTTGACAGCGCCTATTTCTTTGTTGAATACCACATCTAATCCTCTTCGGATAACGCACTTCACGCTAGAGAACCGCTGGGCGGATGATAGCGTAACCTTGCCCTGTGACGTACGGGGACGACGGTGAACTGTGGAAATTAGGGCCCCTTTCCACAACGGCAGTGCCCACTGTGGTAGCACCCTAGGATAAATAGGTGCAAAATGGCCTATCCTTTGACCAATAACGTACCTACTAAATCTAGTGTGCGAAACCTCCGAGCGAAGCGCTAAAGTATGACAGAAAGAGCGGATGCTGGAACGGATGTTAACTTGTCATAAACAGACTGCGACCCCAACTTTGAGGCTCGAGATGCAGGCGGTTTAAGTCGCAAAGCAATCAAGACAACTTTGATTGGATCCGCCGATGCTAATATTGGCAGCTGACCTTCTCGCTACTCAGCTGGATCGAAAGCAGGCATAGAGAACACATACTGAGGTTTAAAAATAGCACATTGATCCTCAGCATGGCTTTGTTGATCACAGTGCTCAGAAATGGTGATTGGCCTCTTCTCGAGAGCCTGAGCGGGTAGCGAAATCCTTTTCGAACGTTTGGAGAGCTTTCGGGGCCGTCGAGGCTGTGATGTTGACACTACAGGACCCGCCATGGTCGCTCCTGAATCGCTTCCCAAGCTGGCGCCGGCCGACTGTACCGCGACCTCGGAATTGGAGGTCAGAGGATTGGAGGCTCTGCCAACAATTTCAGTCTGAAATGTCCAGACACGGGTCCTGTAACCTTAAATCGAGGGCTGCGGGAATAGTTTCCAAAGATCCGATACCATTGCCTCTTTTCGTTTGCGGCGGTTGAGTGTCAAAAAGGATCTTAACGACAATAGAAGACTGGAGGAAGCTGATATGTGCGCGAGATGCATAGATATCGCTCTTCCCTAGTTAGTGTCTCATGCTCGAACAGCCGCCTTTGATGGATCGACACCAGAAGACTCAGTTAGTTAGGCCTGAAGTTCCTTCGCAGTAGTCAATGGACGGCAGGATCCAACGCAGCTTGTAGGCTGCGGACTGCGAGCACTTGCTTCACCCGCCGCCTTTTAAGTCAGACTTCCAACTTGGCGCGTGTCTATGGGCCCTCTCGATCTCATGCTGAGGTGCACCAAGGCGTAGCCAAATAAGATCCAAGGCAAGGTTAGTGGGCGACAAGGCCTTGTTTTAATTAGATCATGGCAGGATACCAGTTTCGTTGACTGGTGGTGGCGGTGCATACTTCAGAGCACCTATGTGTTGCCAGTCGTTTTGCATCGTCAAAGTTCATTGACCAATGAACTAACAGATATGCGCCAAGGTGCCTCCCGCACCGCCAGGCTTCATGCCCACCCACCCATCCACGGGGTCGGCAGCGAACATGGATCTTCGAATTCTGGCGAACGCGTGGAAATGGAACAGCTAGTGGATGTTGGACTGTAACGTATTTATTATAGAACGTCAAGAAACCATTCTATGCTTGTTCAAGCCTACAGGGTTTTCATGCTGCCCAGTGGGCGTCGGTTCCTCCCAAGTCGTTCGGATCAACTTAGATAGAAGGTGTCAAATCTCTGTCTTCACTGAACTGTCAACAAACTCCTATGGCTGACTGTCCCGTCATTGATCTCGTGCGCATCAATGCATATCATCTGCAATATGCCTGCAGATTGGAGGGTATAGTGTGGGGATCATACCGGACCAACCCGGCCTTGCCCCAATTTAGTAACTCTAAATTGTCTCATGCAGCGAAGGCATGTGTCGCCAAGGGATCTGAGCAAGGAATCCGATACCATGTGGGGGAGAGCTATCAGTCAGGGGATAATTCTGCGAAGAAGTATAGGCATTCTATGTACCATACTCTCTCTCTATTCTGTTTGGTAGCAGAGCTTGATAACCCGAATTGGCTCTCACACTCTACAATGCCTCCCATTAACTGTGAAGCTCGACCCGATATGTAAAGCACGCAAGCGATCCAACATTCGCTAGATGTTCCAAAGCCAACTTTCTGCCGGTTTAGGAGTCAACCCTGACTTTCTATTCGTCCGATGGGCTACCACCGCTATCCTTGCTTGCCTTGCACGCGGACCACACTTGCCGTCTGTGCCAGACATACATCAAGCCACCCAATCCAGAACGACAACTGATGGACATCCGCCATTCTGCAACGTCACACCGGTGAATTTATCTGGATCTATTGTGCTTTCGTTGCTGCATTATATGCATATGGCTTGCGACGCTTTTGGCAATGTCGCCTTCGAGATGAAGACGCGCAAGATGCATCCCTTGGAAATGAGGTATACCAACCAGTCTTTATTGACCACCGGTGTTCATCTTAGACTGACTAGTGGATTCCTGGAACTACAGGGTTTGCTACTCTGAAAATCTGCTGTTCAGCAGTGGAGCTGTTATAATGTGAGTTATTGTGATTTATGCCTGGTCTTTCATGGCACAAGTCCTCAGAACGCCCGAAAAACCATCCAGGCACCGTATTTGTATCTGAGAGACATTCACCCGTACGATGGCAGCCTACCATAAGCACACAACTGCAGCATATTCCATGCTGGATCACAATTTGGATGGGGAGAGAGCATTAGTATGTCCTTACACACACTGATGATGATGAGGATATGCGATGCATAACCCATAGTGTTTGCCTAATTTTCGACCGCCAACTTGCTCAGACCCATATAACAGACTTGGCAAGTCTTCTCTTCTTTTGGTCAAACTCGATGCCGAAGTGGGTGTAACCTAGAAAAGCTGACCATAAGAAATTATTTTCCATTCTCATGTATAGATATCCTTTGTTTTTACTATGCATGATCCCCAGCGGGCTCTTCCAGCTCTTGATTATCCGACGTCAACTCTTACGTTAGGCTCGCTCAATGCATCCATACCTTCCAATCACCCTCAGTTTCAAGCTATAAGCACAATTAAGCAGTCTCTCAGGGTTTGAAGCAATAGGCCCGGGGTTGCTGCGTAGTTCAAGCCTCGATCTTGAGGTATCGACGGTGAGACTGTTGAATACAGTCAATCCACTCAGCCTCCCACCAAGTCAGGCTCGTGATACCTCAGACCATTGCCCAAGGACGATCAATACTTCACAATATTAACGGGTCAAAGCTTCTACTCCCTCAGGTGGATGTTTGCTGACAACCTTGGGTCTCCGATTTCATCGATTCGGAAGAGTTCAATACTCTACTGGTCAGACTCAACATAAGCATAAAAGGATTCGTCCCCGGCACT
Source organism: Xylariales sp. AK1849 (assembly GCA_022432505.1). NCBI lineage: Eukaryota > Fungi > Ascomycota > Sordariomycetes > Xylariales > Xylariales sp. AK1849. The sequence goes on from JAJKKH010000008.1 coordinate 510,399, forward strand.
CTGGAACACCCTGAGCAACCATCAGCCTCGAAAATTGCAAAGTATCTTTGCCGTCAGTGGTAGTACCGACAATCTCGGTACTAAATACCCCAAAGAGACCCAAGCCTTGTTCGCAGCCCCTGACTCTGGTAACAATCACGCACTATATGCCTCTCCTTTACGATCCTAGAGACCCATTACGTAAAGAGGCATTCTATTGATACCAATAGTGATACGACACGACCTAGTTTAGCTTCATGGGAATCAAGGGCTTTGCGTATGTTCAGGATATACCGATGATACAATTGGTGTTACGCTGGCAGTCAAATGAAATAGGATCCATTATTTTAAGCATACTTTCATTATTGCAATATCAGTAGGACACTCCTAGATATCTCAATTCATCGCAGACTTAAACTTATGAATTTGTCTATGTTCCCTTAAGAGAACCGGTTATTTGAGAGTCTTTCATGTTCATGAGTGAAATTATTGGTCGGCGCGAAAAAAAGTCATTCACTGGCAAAGCCCCTAGGCTGGTGGTATTGTTGAACTGGTCTCATCGCTTTCGGTCGTCTACTACCACGATAAAGCACTGTTCACTTCCAGGGCAAAGTCCATTCACTCTCGATGATTTCAGCTCCAGGCTCTTATATTAATAAACCCACTGCCCGGTCCGTCAAGATCTATTGAAACTTTTTCTTGCAGCACATCTTTATACAAGAACACAACCGAAAATTCCACATCTCCATATCAAGTGACAGTAACATCAAACAATAGCATATGAGCTTTTGACAAGATGAACAGCACCAGCTCGTATTCAAGTCGTGGTAGCTCGAACCTCAACCCCCGTGCTACGACGTTCATTCGAAATTCAGCTCCCTTCCCCCCTCGTCGCAATGTCTTCAATGGTGACCTCGGCCAACCACTACCGACATTGCCTGGAACGGGCAGCAGCATCTCTGCTGACCCCTTCGAGCGACCTGTTGCATATCGTGTTTCTCACATAGAGCTCGATGGTGCGCGAAACAACCCCACAACCCCCCGAGCCGCTCGCACCCCTCGCAAGCTTCGCAGACTTCGCAGACTTCTCAGACTGCAGAACGGTCAGATCCCAAAGCCTATCCGGCCGCACGAGAGACTACTTGGTAAGACTGGTTTTGTAATTTGGAAACACGGTCATCTCTTACTAAACGTACATATACTAAACTCATTTCTCGCGGAGATTTGGGGCAATCTTGGGTTTTCACTAATACGCTACTCAATAATAGACAGAAAAGTCCATCACGGGCGTCGGAAAAAGTCAATAAGCGCGGAGGCCCCCGTGGTGCTCGGCCAGGCTACTGCAAGACATGCAACGAAGGTGGACGAAATTGAGAGACAAGCTCGACTAATCGCACATCAGAACGCCGAGAAAGCCGCCAAAGGCTTCTCAGATGACGAAGATTTCTTCCCGGGACCATTTAACACGAAGGAGAAGGGGAAGATGGTCTCATTCTCTCTCGCAGCCGCTTACCCTTCCCACTAGTTCGTCGTTACTGGGTAGCCCTCGGAAGGATCTATGAGAAAAACATGGGTGGGCACTTGACAGCTGTGCTTGTCGTAGATCATATGAGAATGGTATATTATAAGTGTATAAATATGTCATGGTATATCAGGCCATAGGCTAACAGGTGGTCAGCAGAAAGCCGGCTAACGAATCCCGAGCAAAACTCATTAGGACTCGTGTTTTTATTGGCGCTGGTATGCTTCGTTCATCTGAGTAGGGTCACCTCCTTGGCCGTCGCCTGCGTATTTTGGTTTAACAGGAACACTTTGGAGAAGCCGTACTATGACACCAAAGTCTATAGCCGTAACAGGAAAAGTGAATGGGACTGTTGGGGAAAACACTCAAGTGATCGTCAGTCACACCGAAGAGCTTCGATGGAAGAACAATTGTGCTCGCACACTGTTCAGTATTGGTTGCGAGTCGTACATGGAGATCGAAGATGAGTGTTGGGGAATGCGTCTCGGTGTCTTGTCCCACCCTAGTCGGGGGGCATGATACGAAGACGAGCAACAAGAATATCGCAGGGCAGAGATGATTTTGGCAAGCTCGCATCAGGTATGCTCAAGCAAATCTTGCCTAGCATTGATCACGAAGGCTGCACTATTCCGCAAGACGTGGTTGGACGGCCTCTAATCCAAACATATGCTCAGAACAAACACCATCTATAAGGGTCTCCGTGTATGCAGCCGTGACCTAGTGTTAGATGTCAAGGACCACTTGATATGAACTAAAACTGGCAATGTCTTTCCAGCAAGAGGCATGTCACTAATTGACCCGTAGCCAAAACGTTCTTCAAGTCTAATCTTAAGCAATGTAATAAAATGGTGTCAATCTCAGTAGCTCGCTGTCTCATACTTGCTGAGGTTCCGTATTCTCTTCCCATATTTGAACAGCACCCAGGGGACGGGTAACAGAGCCAACGACACAAAGCCAAGCACACTTGAAGCCCAACCTGTACCTAGTGTCTGGTACACTGTTCAATTGTTAGTCTTGGCGGATATCATTCCTGAAATGCGGAGTGTATGAGACTTACTTTGAATGCAGAAAAAGGGGAACGCGGCGGCGAAACCGTACCGTGCAAGGCCATTTGCACTCGAAGCGCTCGCCACATTACTCAAATGGTAGATATCGACCATATATTGCATCGTGCTGATGAACAATGCGATATTACCTGTGCCAAAGAAAACAACTGCGATGATTGGGACTGCGGGGTTGATGTCGGATCGTGCAGTCCAACCGAACCAGAAAAGACTGATAGGGAGGCAGATACTGCCTATCATTGCAGGATAAAGGCGATACTCGGGAGGCATCTGGTGCGGGGGGTGGTGCTGAGCTTTGGGACGGTAGAGAAACTTGTCGCAGAGGCCAACGATAGCAGTGCCTAGAAGGCACCCAAACGCAATGGCAAGGAACACGAGGCCGGACTGCACTACTGTGAACCCGTACGTCGTCGGAAAGATATAGAAAAAGGCGCCAAAGAACATGTACAACGTCCCAAACATACAGGCGACATAGAATGAGGTGAAAGAAACGATCGGTTCGGTGAAGAGCATATGGACCGGCCGCAGTAAACCCACGGTCAAAAACTGCCGTGAGATCGTCGAGAATGGTGGTTGTTTCTGTAGTTCAAGGTCAAGTTCCTTCATCCGACGACGCTTCAATACCGGATGATAGGTTTCTCTGGAGATTAACAGCCATATGACGCAGAAGAGTGAGAAGAATACAAGCGTATACTGCGTCCATCGCCAATCCTTCCTGTCTACTAGGAAGACACCCAATACTGGACTTCACGACAAGTCAGTCACTGTGAAGGAGTATATTGGAGCATCGAAGAACTCACCCAAGTCCTGGTCCAAGGAATGGACTCAATATGAAGAGAGTTGAAGGCAACCCTCGTTCTATGGGAAGATACGTCTCATTCAGCACTCCAGCTCCCACAGATAAGCTCGGTCCATAAAAGAACCCAGACAGGAATCTCATCACACACAAGCCCACGAAACTGTGCGTGAGGCCTGATCCCAGAGCAAAGAGGCCACCGAGCACGACGGCCATGATGTAGACGGCCTGCCTTCCTGCGACCTCGGACAATGGGCCGCCCAAGATCGGACCCAGTGCAAGTGCAAGTACGTACGTTGAAAGGGGCAGGAACGCTACTGTATTCGAAACGCCGAATTCTTCAGTAAACTGGGAATGTGCAGGACTGACAATGGACGTTCCGAGAGAGCTGTCCGCATCAGTCATTGGGTTATGAGATAAGGGAAGTATACATACCATGTAAAGGCAATAGAGGCTATAGTCACGAGCTGGACGTTCTTCTTCCATCTTGGCCAATTGTATGGGTTATTGACATCTTCTTTCCAGTCCCAGGCTGACCCTTCGGGCGCAGACTTTTCGCCTCGATGCTCCTTTTTTATATGGTCACTTGCTTCTGCTTTCTCGACCACAGCAGGATCCTGTAGCCTCTCAGGTATATCTGAGTTCGCCATATCCCCTAGTAAATAAAGTTGCCGAGCTAGGTCCAGGACTCGATGAATTCTTGACCGAATAGGAGGTGTAATTATCTATGCAGAAGTCCGCGTATCTAGTGCCATACGAAGGCCAAACGCCGTTGGATACTCAAATAGGTAGATGGTGATGGGAAACACTGCAATCATGATAATAGGTCACCAACAACAGTGGGAACCTAAAGTAGTCATTTATAGCAGGAGCATATCGAACAGTCATAATCGGAGGATGGAAGTCGTATTCGTGAACTAGCCTCGGCGGGAAGATTGATAATCGGCAAACGCCATGATTAGTGAACACGAACAATGAGCGAGAGAGACATTGGCCGACAGCGTTTACAGCCAAGTTTCCATGTCAGCGGGTGTATGGGTATCGATCGTTTGATCTTGTAATATTCTCAATACCTTTCTCTTTGTCAATCCATTAGTTTCCAGTGTTACAAGTCATGATGACGCCTGGACACCTAGTCTACTTAAGGGCCTCTTACCCTCCTGCGCAATGTACGAGGACAAGGGGGATTCATGACGTGTTCGCCGTGGCTAGGACATATTATGAACGGGCTTAGATTTGGTCTATTCGCTCGCCCGTATTTGAGACGTTGAGCTCATGGATCCAAGATCCAAGAACTCAGCGTCTACGAAGCGACAGGCCTGAGTGAGCCTCGCAATCCTCGTGAATGCCTTGCCCCACACATCGCCGCATTCATCTATTCCCGTACAAGTTTTACGGGGGGGCGGCGCTATAATAGTAGATTTCTAACCGCTGCACTACAGATGCTTATATATCCACCCCACAGGGCCCACAGGCCCGTCGTGGAGATTCAGATGGACCGCATTTGTTGACGTCCGTAAGGCACAAGGGCATCGTCAATACAGCCAGCTCAGCAGAAAAGCTTGCGAGAATGCAGAACAAAGAACATACTATCAGAATGAATGATGATGTATCTGAAACATCGTCTTTCTCATTTTCATGAAAGTCTCTACTAGCACTGCACTGGATTGAAGTCAAGTGTCATCTCGTATTTTAGCGTGGTGATGCAAGGCCAGACGCGCGTGTAACAGCTAGAACAAGCGCTGTCTGCGCGGTAAAAGCTCGGCCTGCCACCAAGGAAACGTCACCTTGTTCGGCCCAAATTTTACAAGCTTCGGCTTCTGGAAAGCACCTGTGGAAATCATGTCTGGCCATGTCTGAGCCTACAGCAGCGCAGTCACTCCTCAACGTCAATGCATTGCTCGACAACCCGGTCTTCGCGGGAGGCTTCGGCCTCGCGTCGCTTGGCGCGGTGCTGGCAATGGCGCGTCGAGGCACCATCACGACTGTCGGTATGATCCGGAGACGATTACTGGTCAATGTCGAGATCAGCAAGCAAGACCCAGCGTATCCATGGATTCTCGCATGGCTGTCACAGCCCCGTGAGCAGATGTCGTTCCTCGCAAGGCGACTGACCCGGATCAATAAACTCTCAGTTTCGACTGTCACCAGCACCACACCCAATGGCCCGACTCGCGCGAGCTTCTTGCTCCAGCCTGGCTACGGAAGGCATATCGTCAAATACAAGCATGCATACATCTCAGTGAACAGGGAAAAGCAGGCTACTGCCAGGACGAATACAGGGGAGCCGCACGAGACGGTTGAGCTGACAACTTTGTATGCGCACCGACATATCTTTGAGGACGTCTTCACCGAAGCTCGACAGATTGCTCTCCAAGCGAACGAGGGGAAGACCGTGGTCTACTCTGTGCGGAGCTTCGACTGGACGCCACTGGGTGAGCCTAGGAAGAAACGACCGCTGGGTAGTGTTGTGCTGGATGAGGGCGTCAAGGAGAGCATCGTTGGTGATGTAAAGGACTTCCTCCAACGGCAAAAGTGGTATGTCGATCGTGGAATCCCATACCGGAGAGGATACTTGCTTCATGGGCCACCCGGAAGCGGCAAGAGTTCCTTCATACAGGCGTTGGCCGGGGAGTTGGACTACAGTGTGGCCATGGTCAACCTTAGCGAGATTGGTGTCACAGACGACAAGCTCGCCTTCTTACTTACAAAACTGCCGGAGCGGACAATATTGCTGTTGGAAGATGTGGACTCTGCTTTTGTCAACCGAACGAAACAAGGCTCAGATGGCTATAGCGGTCCCACTGTTACATTCTCTGGGCTCCTGAATGCTCTCGATGGTTTATCCGCTGGTGAGGAGCGCATTGCTTTTCTTACCACCAATCACATCCAGCTGTTGGATCCTGCTTTGATCCGTCCTGGACGGGTTGACATGATGATTCCTATTGGCGATGCGACGAAGTATCAGGCGGCTCAGATGTGGGACAAATTCTACGGCGATGTTGACCAGGATGGTTCCGGCAGAGAGCGCTTTCTCGCAAAACTTGAAGACCTGGATCTCTTTGGTGATGGCAAAGATCATCTTAAAGTACGGACATCCACGGCAGCGATTCAAGGACTGTTCTTGTTCAACAAGGACAACATGGAAGGGGCTATTGAAACGGCTGAAGGATTGGTTCCCAAGAAAATGTGGAAATAGACGCCGACTGTACACTACATGTACAAAATGCTTGTACTATACTGAGATACCCTGTCTGTACTCCTTTGACTCGAGATCCAATAATAAAATACCTCATCGAGCACAACTGCCACGCTCATTCCATTGAACCTTATCGTCGCATCTCCAAGGTGACTCGCCTCTTCATACCGAGGGTCGGCAGTTCGCCTGATACAAGATGGGAATATCGGCCTAAAGGTGCTGTCGCCAGCCCCAAAGGTGAAATCGTTGCGGAGGGGGAGCGGCCGGGATATATCCCAATCGTCTGAGGACACCATCGACGGCGTTGCCAAGTCCGACTTGTCAACCGAATGTATAGTGCCCGGCTCTCTTCACGACTTCCTTGCTGGATACTTCCATAGCCTTGTGTCAGGCGGCGCCCGGTGGTTTCCTCGACATATCGGCCTCGCCATTATCGTTGGTCTTGGTCTTCGTCTGTTTGAAGTATCGCCGAGCCCCTGATTTGACTTCCGAACTTGATACGCATCGAGGCTTTCAGTACCCGGCGACATGTGGATCTCCAGCAGGAAGCTCGAGATATTGACAATAAAGTTCACGTTGTACCACAACTGCTCTAAGGCCACCGACTTTTCCCATAATCAACACACAGTTCGGCGATAGAGCCTCCAAATAACAGGTCCATCAACAGACAAAGCAGCTGGTGCACAATATGAGATCCATGTATTCACATCCCTGCGCCTTGAACAGACAGCAATAGCCTTTTCTGTTCCCACCACAGGATATTTCTCGGTCCTCGACTTACATTCTTCAACATGGCTACCAAGCAAAACGAGGCTGTCGGTCCCGGTTCCCCGAAAAGGACTGCGTGTGACCCGCACAAGACACTGATCGAGGAGAGCATCACAAAATATCACACCGGACGCCAACACCTCTGCTGTCAATACACCACAGAACATGGACAAATGATTGCTAGGCATACTCGCGAGCTAGCTAAGCTCAATGCATACATTGATGAGCTCATCAGCGTCTCTCCAAAGCTACTAGGACCGCCACAGGTCCAGGACGAGTCGGCGGAATGCCCGCGAGCCAGATCTTATAACCAACGCCCTCGACCAGATCCAGTGCCCCCGAAGAAGTTTGCCAGATCTGTGCTTAGACGCTTGTCGACCAAACTCTCAACTCGCCTTTCAACCAAGCTCACAAACCGCAGCTCGATGAGAGAGAGACCTACGAAGCCGCACCTCAATTGTCACGTTTGCTGGGAGTGTCAGCGTGCCATGCTTCTGATGAAGCACAACCGCGAGATCAGACTTCTAAAGATGAACTATGCGGCGGAAGTCAGGAAGCTTTACGATGATAATGTTGTGGGGGTCTGTGAGGGGGAATTGAAGTGGACGGCGCCAGAGCTTGAGCTGGAGGGTTTTGATCCAACTGGTGGAACCGGGATGAATGAGACGCAGAAAGGCATCAAGGCGAGGCTGAAATCTTTGTCGCTGTGGCTACAGTCCAGACGATGAGAGCTAGCAGTTTGCTTGAGACAAATATAGGAGTAAAGGACAAGGAGTAAAGGACCCTTGAATCATGTGACCAGAGAAGACCCTTTGAATATGTGATAAGAGGAGGTTTCAGCTGTTTGCCCGTCCGACCTGAAGTGTATGGAGATCCCACAGTATATGAGCCAAATCTTGTTAGCATCGTAACGGGACCCGTGCAGAGTCCAGTGTAATCGAGGTGCCTACTTAAGCAGACTTCATAGTGTTTAAAGAGGTTGTAAATATCGTGCAAAAAGACTTGGTACTAAGGCTCTACCAAGCTATCCAGTTTCTGGCCAGAAGCACTCCCAACATCCAACATCGATGCATGCATGTCCTTGAGTAAGTAGGTACCTTAGGTAGATACATAAAGCTGGTGAATCTGAAGTCTTCCAAATAACCACTAGCGCGTTCTACTTTGATCTTAAGAATGAGCAGTAACAAGTTGAAACATCAAAGAAGACTTAACCGGCAGGGACCAATATTCTCATCAGAGACTCACGACGTGGTCTATAGAACTTACCTACAGTACTGTACATAAGTAAACAAAGAGGCGAGATCAGATCAGATAAGATCGGTTGCATTGCCGTTGCTTGCCGTTGGCCCGTAGCTTCCAGGCCAGAATGCGTTAAACCCCCTGACGCCTAGCGTGAATAGCTGCAGCGGCTGGCTGCTCTCGGGTGCAAAAGAGTTGAGCTCGGAACTTGTCGGCTCTTATTTTCATGACGGAGCGTTGCTTCCCACCTCCAGCTGCCGATCTCTTGTTTTTGCGCTATTTCGGAAGAAACTGAGGCGTGTTGCATTATTTCCATTCCTTTGCCGACTTCGTCCTCACGATCCTATCACGTACAGCACCATTGTCCCCTTGAATTGCTCTAATCAGTCGGCACGATGCTGTCGCGAACCTCTACTCGAGCTGCCCAGGTAACTATTCCTCCCATTTCTAGCCCTCAATGGCTCCCAGATCTACTATCACATGCTCGTGACGATGGATAAATAGCTCACGATGTTGTCTCTCTTATCAGCGCCTGGTGCGAGCGGCTGCCCGCCAACAACCCCAGATTGCCGCTCGATCATACGCGACCATTGATTCCGATCTCTTCAGACCTACCAAGTTCGGAAGCAAGTACACCGTCACCCTCATTCCTGGTGACGGTATCGGTGCCGAGGTTGCTGAGAGCGTAAAGACCATCTTCAAGGCCGACAACGTGCCCATCGACTGGGAACAGATCGATGTCAGTGGTGTAGAATCTGGATCGCCTGGAAGCGCAGATGCGCTCTTCAGAGAATCCGTCGCTTCCCTCAAGCGCAACAAGCTCGGCCTCAAGGGCATCCTTCATACGCCTATCGAGCGATCTGGACATTCGTCCTTCAACGTCGCTATGCGTCAGGAGCTCGACATCTACGCCTCTATCTGCCTCATCAAGAACATCCCCGGCTACGAGACCCGACACAAGAACGTCGATCTTTGCATCATCCGAGAGAACACCGAGGGAGAGTACAGCGGCCTGGAGCACCAGAGTGTTGACGGTGTCGTCGAGTCCCTCAAGATCATCACTCGGCCCAAGTCGGAGAGAATCGCCAAGTTTGCCTTCTCTTTCGCACTGGCCAATGGCCGCAAGAAGGTTACCTGCATCCACAAGGCCAACATCATGAAGCTTGCCGATGGTCTCTTCCGAAACACATGCTTGAACGTGTCCAAGGAGTACCCCAGCCTGGAGTACAACGACATGATTGTCGACAACGCCAGCATGCAATGTGTATCCAAGCCTCAGCAATTCGACGTGATGGTCATGCCCAACCTCTACGGTGGAATCCTGTCCAACATTGGTGCTGCTCTCGTAGGTGGACCTGGCATCGTTCCTGGCTGCAACATGGGTCGTGATGTCGCCGTCTTCGAGCCTGGTTGCCGACATGTCGGTCTGGACATCAAGGGCAAGGACCAGGCCAACCCTACTGCTCTGATCCTATCTGGCTCTATGCTCCTCCGCCACCTTGGCCTGGACGACCACGCCAACCGCATCTCCAAGGCAGTCTACGCGGTTATTGCCGAAGGGTTAGTCCATCCATCACTTTCCCGTCATGATTTGAATACTCACATGTTTACAGTAAGGTTCGAACACGCGACATGGGTGGTGACTCGACTACACACCAATTCACTCGCTCCATCCTTGACAAGATGGAGTCTTCGTAAATCACCACGACCAGCTAACAATCCTCCACTTGATACCACATACCCTCGAGTACTTCGCGCCATGTCACATAGAGCAATTCTGGCGATTGGGGACGATTAGAATGAGTGCATGGAGTCACGGGCTTCTGATGATGACTTCGACTTGTACTGTAGGTAGATTAGGACAGTAATCCATATTTGCATTGACTTATACATGTTCACTTCGTTGGGTTGATAACATATTGCTGGAGGTGACCATGTTGATCCTATAAACCTAGATAACAAGTTGCAATAACCTGCCTCTTGGTACATACGAGAGCAACACCATGACTCGGAGTTATTCTACAGGTTCAAGTCCAGGATCCAGAGCCTACAAAGTCCCACCACAGCAATATGGCAATATCAGCATCACGGCAACAACCAGGCCCTCTCATCTGGATGAACGGCTTCCCCGGCGTAGGGAAACTTACCATCGCCCGAGAACTCCTAAAACTCTTGGGCGAGCAGAACGCGATCCTCATCGATAATCACGAGCTCATCGATCTTGTGGCCATCCCGCGCGACCATCCCGAGTATCACGACCAGCGCCGAGTCGTGCACCAGGCAGCATTGACAGAATGGATCTTCGACCTAGAAGCAATAGCGAAAACCATCATTTTTACGGACTTCCAGGCGGCTGACGAAATGGGCCTCGCCATAGCCCGCGAGTACCAAGACGCTGCCGCGAAGTCTAACAGGCTGTTCCTCCCAGTTTATGTGGCCTCCGATTTGGAGGAGAATATGCGCCGCGTGATTACTCAAGAGAGGCGTGACGGCGCAAAGGCGAAGTTGGTCGATGCAGTGACTTTAGAGAGGCTGTTAAGCCGATATACCCTGTTTGTCTTTGAAGACGGAGAGTGTATCGATGGATGTTACGAATATGGGTGCGGGAAGCGTGGCGCGGGCGTTGCTGGAGAGGATCGTAAGTTCAGTCAGGAAAGCATGATTTCACATAAGAAAAAAACAACGCAGAACCCTGACCCAAAGAAAAAATAGGCGTTGGTCGTTCCTTGTCCAAGGTACAGCATGCGGACACGGGATGGTCGGAGCCGACGTTCGAGGTCGACTTTAGCCTAACCGGCTGTTTAGGCATGTCCGCGATCACGGCCAGGCATAGCGGAGCTATGAAGTCCGGCGCGACGCAAGGCACACTGGTATAGCTAGCTCGGTTTTGTACGTCCCGGCATCGAATACAGTTGAAAGGATTTCTTCTACGCGAACAACAATTGACTACGGGCCTGTTGGAAATCATGAAGAGACCAAGACTACAGCCTCGAAAATCCACCAGCCACTCGAAATGGCCTGCATTTATGCTTGGACTGGTGGCCGTTGTCTGCATGGCGGTACTGAATAGCTCCACGATCGACTCGTTGATGGCGCCATTCTTCGCGAGCTTCAAACCCCTATCTTTCCTAGGTCCCGCGAAGTACGCATGCTCCCCACAGGCTTACACGACGGAGATCGTATCCCTAGACCCCCTTCTCATCTACATCCATAACTTCTTCAACGCTGCCGACGTCGCAGGCGTCCTCTCGGCCGGCGAGCATCGCTTCAATCCATCCACGGTCTACAGGAACGGCCAGCTAGTCCAGAACCCCTATCGGACATCATCCAGTGCCGGCCTTCCCGTGGACGACCCAGCCGTAGCTTGTGTTCTTGAAAGAGCTCGCCAGTTTTTAGGGTCTATGCTGGATCCGGCGGCGGACGAGATGGGCATCCCGCAACTGGTCCGCTACACCGCTGGGCAGCACTATGACTTGCATCATGACTGGCTCCGAGACAATCAACAAGCCTTCGACGGCTCGGCGAGGTCGTTCAACAGACCTGCGAGCTTCTTCGTTATCTTGCAAGATGACTGCACCGAGGGGGAGACGTGGTTCCCGTTTGTGGAGCCGGTCAGACCTGTGAGGGGGGAGAGAGACAGCGAGAAGATAGGAGACAGGGTATGGAGAGAGCACAAGGACGGTGGTTTGTCTTTCAGACCGGTTGCGGGTAATGCGTTGTTTTGGGTCAATCTATTTGCAAATGGGACGGGTGATGAGAGGACGGTACATGCTGGGTTGCCTGTTACAGCAGGTTCGAAGATAGCGCTAAATATTTGGCCGAGGAAATACTGGGACAATCTTTGAATTGAGGATCTCCACGTGCATTATATCGTTTCTACAAGCTTTAGCCCGGTGGCATTGTTATAACTTGTAGGTGAGAGTCAGCGGAACTCAATGGGAGCTGAACAGATCATTCGCCTTCCTCAGACTTGCAATGAGTAACTCGTTTTCTACGCTTCTTGCTGCCGTGACATACTCACTTTCAAGGCTGGAGTACTAATGTTTGACCGTGAAGTGTTGGACCAATTAGGTGGGTTGCGCCTCTATAGAGAAGTCACCCGTAGTATATCATGATGCCTTAAATGCTATGAATAGCAAAAAGGAGATGCTTGAGCTATACAAAGATATAAAACAGCGATTCGACTTAAGAGGGAATCTAACAGCCAGCGTACAGTAGATTAAGAGGGAAACAACAGAGAGAACAAAGATAACCAAAGGGGGGACCAAGAAGAAACATAGCTCTGATTTCACTGCCATCCCAGAGAGCATGGCAGCTTTACCCGAAACTTCTTTTTCTCTAAGCCAGCCGAGAAGACCATTCGGCCAATTTGGCAAATCCCCTGGAACCATGGGCAGTGAGAAATCCCCCCCTATCTTGACCTATGAAACCACACAAAGAAGTGCGATTTACGAATTTTCCCTTTTCGACTGGCTCTCGACTCCGACTTCAATGAATATATCGCTGCCTTCGAGATACCTTCGCAAAGAGGCCCCTTATATCACGGCAAATTTATAGATTCTTCTACGGGGCCAAACGTTCACTTAACGCCGTAATGTTCGCTCCAATTCAAACGATTCTCTCCCTTTCCATCACGTCGAAATAGATGGCATTGATGCGATGAAGCTTTCTGAGTCGCCCCCAAGCCAACTAGACATGCCCTGTACTTTCTGTGTAAAAGTCTAATAGTAGCGGAAGGGTCACAACTACCAGGGGAAACGCGAACTGGTAAGAGTACACATTTGGCAACTATCGTATCAAACAAACAGAGGAACTTTTTGGTAGGTTTATTCAACTTGGTACCAGTATTCAGTCAATCCGCCCTGCTTTCGATAGTCCAAACAACCCAAGGGCTGAAGCGGCTAAGACTGAACTGCAAAGCATATTCGATGAACGGATAGAGTAGCTGGGATCAACTATTCCCTCGATGAAACTCAAACTCCCTTAGTGAAAGCTTCAGGCTATGCCTCTCAAGTAATACAGCGAAATCAAAAACTCTGTAGATGAAGTCCAGATTTGAGACCTCGAGAAGCATCTTTCTGAGCACATTCACTTACTCGAACTTCACCAGGGTAAGCCAATATGGACAGTACCCGATGTTAGTCTGAGTTGGGCTTAGGTCACGTGTAATCAACCTTCGACCTGTTCTGTCTGGCCAAAGACTCGCATTTTCAGGGATATACCCATATGCTATCCGAGCCGTCCAGGTCATGCAACGGGAACTTTCAGCTAGTCAGTGAAAGAATGCAGAATAACTTAGAGTATTTATACTACTTCAAGCTTCCATAGGAGAGCACCGTTATCACATGCGCATCCGGTAACTCGCTATTACAACTTCGCTCTAGGCACTTCAGTTGCCTTGACTGCAACACCTCGGGTACCTTGCTTCGCTCGATCTCTCAAGACTCGTCTTAGGATCTTTCCGCTGGCACTCTTCGGAATTTCTTCGATGAACTCAATCTCCTTGATCCACTTGTGGCGAACCTTTCTCTCTTCCACATATCCGATGATTTCCAAGCCGGTGTTGCGGTTGGTGGGCACGCCCCTTTTCAAGACAATGTAGGCCTTGGGTCGCTCACCTGCCATGTCGTCGGCTATGCTGAGCACCGCACAGTCCTCGACTTTGCTGTGCCCTAACAGGAGATCCTCCAGTTCGGCTGGTGCAACACCGATGCCTTTGACCTTGATCATCTCCTTTATACGGTCTGTGATGGTAATGAAGCCTTCGCTGTCCATCACACCTTGATCTCCAGTATGTAAGAAGCCGTCTTCGTCAAACGTCTCCTTTGTTGCCTCCTCGTTATTCAAGTAGCCCATGACGACTTGGGGTCCCCTTGCCAGGATCTCGCCGGGTTCTCCAATGCCAAGCTCTTTTCCATCTTCGTCGATAATCTTGACTTCCGTGCTGGCTACGATCTTGCCAACGTTGTGAGCATTTTTGTAATTATAATCGTCTGGCGTGTGTGCCGTAATGCAAGCGCATGATTCTGTAGCGTATGAGCGGTTCACCTTGTTAAAGCTGGGGTAGCAACCGCAGAGTGGTTATTTGTAGGATGCGATTTACCTGTCATGCCGTAGCCCTGCTTGAAACCAGTCCCAGGATAGTTCTGATTCAGTAGCTGGATGATTTCCTCTGATACTGGAGCTGCTCCGCTGGAGAACCGCTTGATACAACTCAGGTCGTATTTGGCCACGATCGGATCCCGGACTATGCGTATTAGTATAGGAGGTACTACTAAGATTTCACGGATCTGGTATTCAGTGATCGTGGACAGCATGGCCTCCATCGTAAATGTTGGAAGCATGATAACTTCGGCATTGATCACAACAGGCAGGTGCAGGCAGTGGACTAAACCAGTGATGTGGAATAGTGGCAAAACCCCCAACACTTGTCTATGATCTTCTGTTGTGAGCATTTGAGCCTGTAGAACCTGAGCTATGACGTTTTGATGAGATATCATAACCTGTTACGTGTAAGCCCAGTTTTCTTGAAGTTATATGATATGCTTACAGCTTTAGGTAAGCCTGTGGTTCCGGAGGAGAAGCTGAGAAACGCGCAGATTTCCCCATTTTTCTTGCCTACAGGAAGCTTAAAGGCTGGCGTTTGATCTTGGATGCCGTAGCTTTGTCCGATCCTGATCAGGTCCTTGACAGTTGTAAAGCCATCCAATCCCCCTTCGAGCAAGAAAATATGCTCTTGAGGTATACCAGCGTTCTTAGCTGCTTGTTTGGCCACTTGCATCGATGCTGGATGAGTGGCCAGAAACTTGGCATTGGCAGTTCGAAGGGCGTAGGTCATTTCCTCGACGTTGTAAGCCGGTGAAGCCCCCGATACAACACCACCTACAATCGTCAGTGAACTGCATCCAAGCCCCGATTGGAATGCTTACCAAGTCGGATGGCAGCGAAGAGCATGACCGGATACCTGTCTTACTGTCAGATTGGAATGTCTGCCACGTCGGAAAGCAGCAATCTTAAGAACCATATCGTATTTCTGCTGAAAAGCGCTAGCGTTTCCCCTGTTTTGTAACCATATCGCCTAGTCAGTGCGGTCGATATATGGGTGGCCGCCTCCTGGACATCCTTCCAGGAGACTCGTTCTTTAGTGGTAGCATCAACATAGCCGGCCAAGTCTCGTGCTGCAAAGTTGTTAAGTGGAGAGTAGCTTGAATCTTCTCCAAATAGCATCTGCCATATCGTGATATTTGGCACTGTCAATTGCTTGTTAGACGGGTATCTAGTCCGAGTTGACATACTTACGATCTATATCAGGGTGCTTGCTGCGGAAAATTGGCATCTTGTCCCAAGGGCAGATTGATTTGCAGGATTTCTACTGTCAAAAGATATGTGACTATCATACCGCCAAAGTTGGGCAAGGCCCCTCTCCTCTCCCTGTATACCTGCCTTCCCCGCAAAGTCATTCCCGAGGTTTGCAATTAGTGCGGGGTGCATACCTACTTTTCGGACTTCGGGCAGAACTACTCATGAGCCTGTTAGCTTGCAATTGCCCCAAAGATAGTCTCAGAAGTCCAGATATAGTGTTGATTCGTATTCCCAGACGACGCAAGATGCGCTTGAGTATTGCCACGTCGCCTGAAGTTCGGCCCATCTGTATACTACATCGAAGGGAATGTTACTTGGAAGAGAAAAAGCGTTCGAGTGTCAGTGTCACTGTGTATATCGAATAGTTAGCCACCTGAGACGGGTTCCCGATTGTAAACTAAATTGGATTTTGGGCGCTTTTGCTACCGAGGAGAATCAGCATATTCGGCAGGCTCAAGCTTATGCACCGTCCTGCGAGACGTGGAAGTCGAATTCATGGTCAGCACCAGATGTGTGACTGACTGAGCCGCTGCTGATTAGGCGGCGCTTCTGCATTTCCTTAGAACTTCATCGAGTCAACAGAGGTTTACCATGTAGCATGCGTTAGGGAAGGGTCAAAGTGATTATTAGTACAAGACGGTGATGGACACGGGCTACTTTGGCTGTTTGAAAGCTCTATCTTTACTTGTAAAGATGAATACATAGCTACGGATATCCTTGCTGATTGCAGTTTGGAGCTGTATGATATCTATGTGACCTGCGCTTCAGCACCCAAGACCACATTTGAATTATTGTTATGGTGTCTCCTAATATGGCTTGCGGACACGAACCAAGAAGCGTGCAGGAGCACCTTCGTTGTCATGATGATGATTAAACGGTATTGTCTATGTAGGCCGCCTCTTACCCCCGGTAAGGACACGCGTGAGTTGGTATATACACGAAATTTGGCTGCAAGCATATGAGTTCAATGCTTTATTACCTGCCATTCTTCTCGATCCACGAGTGAACTACATCCGCGATGTCCATATTGTTCTTCTCGAGGAATCCGAAATGTCCATTACCGTGGATACCATGTTCACTCAGCTTAATCCAGTCCGGGTCGCCACCGGCCTGCTTCAGGTAGTTGATAACGCAGTGGTCGTAAGTTGCGTGCACACTGGCCTCACCCGTGACACATAGGTATGGCACGCTTGCGATCTTGGGCAGCTGGCGGGCAGGCTCCGTCTGCAAATAGCACTTACGGAGAGCGAGGGTGTCGTTCCCGACCCATTCCTTAGAGAGCTCAGTATAGTTCGAGACTGGAGGGTCATAGTCCAGGGGAGTGTTTGCCAGGCCCCACGGACGAATCGAAGAGCCGGAGTTGAGGGTTGAACCGTAGTTCCAGAAGGGTTGCGTCGAGTGTTCGAGGTTGATGTTGCCCGCCACGTATTCGGGGCAGTCGTTGGAGAGCAGGATTGGGTACTGAGCTCCGGATGAGTGAGAGATGAGGTAAGATGGGCCAATCAGACGGAGTAGTTCACAGCCCGAGGCGCGCATAGAGAGCTCACCCATGGTCCAATTTGAGGTGAATGGGATAACGCCCTTGCGGAAGGCATCGAAGTAAGGATCGCCCTTTTGTCCTGTTCCAGGCCATTGTGTGTGCAGGACAGCTTGGGGATAGGTCGGGTTGAGCTCTGGGGCAGTGAAACCTGCTTGGACCGATTCGAGACTTGTTGAATTCCAAAGAATATATTCCGAGGTATCCTCTTGAGACGATCGACCCACGCCAGTGTGGTCCATTAAATACACTTGATAACCTTGCTCAATGAAGTACGAGGCAAACCCCTTTCTATTGTCTGGCGTGTTCAACCATGTTACTCCCGAGACAGCGCCTCCGTGGAAGAAGACGAGAGGGTGAGTGTGCCTAACGCCCCAGGTCGGTGTGAGCTTCTCTACGTAAAGCCTATGCGTCGGAGTCAATATTTGCTTGAAGAAGATGATTCATAGTTGGGTTGCAGAGATCTTCACAGCCTGGTACATAATATGTGCGGGCTGCGACAAGCTACACATGTAAAAATCGATTCACAAATTACTTACTGATCGGCTGTTATATTGGCTGAGCCAGTGTTAATCAAGCGTCCACCGACGTAATACACACTTCTTTTGTACGTGACCTCGTTTTCGCGGCACCGCGGGGAGATCGCCCTCACTCCCGTGCAGTCCACGTTATTGCGTGGTTGCGGCACAAGGACTGCCGAAACCGCCCCGGCGAAGGCAAGCAAAGAGACAATCAATGAATGGGCCATTGCGTAATGCCAAGAAGGAACAACCGGATAGTAACGAGTGACAGGTTGCGCAGGATCAGACAAGATCAAGCAAGAGAAAGAGTAGTTGAGACGGATAATAACAATAACGGTAGGAGATCCCGGTTGCTAGCCAATGGCAGTCGTTCCCACGTCCAAGTGTAAATATCAGAGCCGGAACTTAGTTGATAGCCACTATTGACCGTTGGGAGGGCTTCCTACAATACTCTAGCCCGGAAGATGGAAACAAAATGCTATTCGTGCTTGTGAAACGATGTTTTTCAGGAACACAGGATTGAATGATTCAGCAATCCACAAGACATCTGCGCCTTCTCCTGTTGGGACGGGCATGGACTATAAAAGAGGACTAGCTGGATTCCTTCGGCCGCTTCGGGTAGATCCCGGAGACCTGCAAGTCCAACGGGACTGCGGAGCCGAAGAGGGTCGTCATCAAAATCTGCCCGTTGTCACTCACTTCAAGCTCACTCGGCTGACGATGATGAGCAGTCAAAAGAGACAATAAGTCTCACACATGGAGATACTATTTACGTCTATTAAGAGGCAGAAATGTTGTAGAATTTCCGTCTCTAAAGTATTAGCGCTTTTAGAGCCTGTGCTGGTTGTTGGTTCAATTGAGCTGACAGCAAAATCACGGTTTTCGCTCACCCCAGGCTAACTAAACCTTTCTTCAACAAACCAGGACCTTAGGACTATATCAATGAATTGAAGTCAAACAAGTGATCTCACCGAGCTCTATGACTATGCAATATCGATGTTTCGACCAGAAAAAGAGACGGAAGCACTTACTGCGTGATTATCTGAAGGCTTACACAGTAGAAAGCCAGGAAGGGAAGTAACGGTACCAGTGTCGGCATTCTGCAGCCGACGGCTAGAAGGCAGGCTTATAAACGATATTAGACCACGGCCATGCTTTGGACAATTGTCGATTAGAGAGAGACCTCTAGCGAATATATCTACTTGCGGAAAAGTTGGCACCCAAAATTAGGAGAGTTGGAAAGCGCTGAGATGCAAAAGCGATGAGAAGTTATGACATTTTATCTTCGGTGGCATTCTCATATAAGTACCTACTAGACATTTCTCTCATGGACACACGCCACGGTAAGATTTTGTGGGGTTCATCGATGAAAATTACTGTATATCAATTCGCGACACCCTGACCACAATTCATCATGATTCATAAATAGACCTGAGATCCTTCCGATAACCGATCTCGAATATCGAGATTGATGATCACGGATGATTTGACTCGCAAGTTTCGTACGAAACGGGCATAGATCGTCCCGGTGGACTCTTCTCCCATGATCGTAACTATGTAGCCGGAAGAATTCTACCATGAACTCTCCTTTGAAATGAGGGGGATCAGTGAGTCTCGCACTAAACAAGCCGCCCAGTCGCGCCGTCGTTTCTCTTCTACAGTGGGCCTTTTGAGCTTAATTTATATCGACCCCACAAATCGTTGATACGTACGAACTAGGGCATCTTCTGAGGCATCACTCATGATAGGACAGACAAGAGTTGCCTGTTTTCATGGAACGCGAGACTTCAAAGACGTCTTGAACTCGGTCTCGAATTGTTCAATGCAATCAAGAAACCGATGCAGGTTCGGCGACGTGGTTGGCAGAGTCCCGGCTTCCTGGTTACTTGTAACCACAGTACACAGTAAGCCAGGTGAACAGGCTCAGACAAGGATAATCCTGGCGTAGCTAACGTTACCTTTCACACAAACGCCCACAGGGGCCTATTAATAAACCCTCGACATGGCTAATCTTCAACACATCATGTGGCGTGATTTCAGAGGTATGCACCTACAAGCATAGAGCTTGCTTCTAGAACTCTCGTAATTTCGTGCCACAAAGCGTGAGAGGTCGCCCATACGATCGTTTGCAGTATGCTTTGAGGCTTCAGTTATCGGAGGTCGGGGGCAAGATTGGTGTATGAACACTGAGTTCAACTCGATATGCTCAAGAAATGTTGAGAGTATACTTGTAGAATAACCTGTTAGGTCAACTCAACGAGGGTTGTGTCGCGAAGTTTCTATCAGTCAGAACGGGTGCACCAACATCATGACCCTTGATCCCTCGAGGAGCATCAGAAGCCTCAAAACTAAAACAACTTAGATCTTGATTTCCTTACCTTGTTATGCGGGCCTGTAGATTCAAAAGCATTTTGGAGCATCCACTACCGCTGTAGAATTGCCCCTGTCTGCCGAAGTGTCAAGCCTCAACATGGGAGGCCGCTTGTATTCTCCGGCAAAATACAAGGGGGAGTGGGTGGCGGGAAGGCCAATGGAATGTCCCGCAATGAAACTATGGATAAGGCTCACACGAGACGGGCTTATTACTTATGACAATGGAAAGCTAATGACACAATGTTCTAGACCGTCATCATCTTTTTTGGTATGCTAAGGTACCTCGTTGCGGGCTGGGCTGCGGAGTGGCATTCGGTCAGTGGTTCCTAAAAGTCCCGAAGGGCATATGTCTAGGACAGGTGCCCAGGAATATCGCCGCCGTTGTTCCTTGATTATCCTCAGTTATGTCCAACGAGACAGTGTCGTCGGCCTTCGTCGGCCAGCCGCCGAACACACAGCGTGATTACTACATTGTCCGGGGCTTCCTGCTTACCGTTGGACTCAGCAACGTCGACCCGTCCTTGGGATACACGCGGGGGGCTGCGAAACCTTATGATGGCTTCACTTACACGTCCCGACAGCCTGGGATTCTGGTTGGTCTTAGCATCGTGATAGTAGCTATTGTGATCTCGACGGTTACGAGGTTGGCTTGTACGCTCACCACGGGTATTAGGATAACGATCACTGCTAATCACGGGATGTAGTGCGAATCTCCATGAGTCAGATGAAATTCGGCCTAGACGACTGGGCTACGATCGTTGCTGCTGTAAGTTTGGCAGACCTGTAGACATTCTATTTGTTGTTTGACTCCATGCAAATGCTGATTTCATTCGATATAGGCTATGGGAATAACGTATACGGCCTGCCAAATCATTATGGCGACTAGAGGTGGCGGCAATCATATCTGGGATGCAACCTATGAGGACTATAACGTGTTCAACTATTACGGAGTCATTGACAAACCCATCTTTTATGTCACGGTTGGATTTGTCAAGATCTCTCTAACGCTGTTTATCCGCCGCCTTGTAGACCGCAGCTCAAATTATTGGAGATGGTTCTGCGATATTTTTCTAACGACTCTCGTTATTTACGTTCTTGTTGCCATCTTCTGGGAGCTGTTCACTTGCAATCCGGCGCAATCGCAGTGGGACAAGTTATACTCTGGCACGTTGTCGCCGGCCGGAACATGCCTCAGTACAAGTATACAGAGCAAGGTGAGCGGATTCTGTTACAGCAATCTCATTAATTGGCATGTGTCGGACGCAGTCCCCTTCTTATAGAGAACGCCCAGCTTTTCACCACAGAACCTTGGGTTCTTTTAAGCTCTGTGCTATCAGTGCAGCAATCCCTAATTAACATCTTGCAGGTTCTCAATATCACTCACGTCTTACAGGGTGTGATCCTGCTATTATCGCCCATGGTGATCCTATGGAAAGTCAGAATGGATCGCAATAAGAAGACAAGGCTATTCGTCATGTGGGGAGTCGGTCTCATTGCAGTACTATGCGGACTCATGCGCAATCTCAGGGCCGACTTCACTGCCGACGTGATGTGGGACTACACGGAGCTGCTCATCTGGACGGCCATGGACGTGTGCATAGGAATTATCACCATTTCCCTGCCGGTGATGGATGCTTGGCTCGCAGGCTCGTGGCACAGCGCCATGACGAAGCTCGGCAAGACGTACGGTAACGGAAGTCGGGGTGCGACAACGCATAAGTACGGAAACAGTACGACGGCCAGGAGTACGGTGGGGGTCGCCACGCCAAAGAAGTATTCGGACTCCATCGAGGAGATTATACAGAAGGGCAATGACAATGGCAATGAGATGGAACTGAACACTATTGTCCGCACGGATGAGTACGACGTACTCTACTCTGCCGCAGATCGTGGAGACTGCGATGGTGAAGATCCGTCTTCTGCGAAGATTTGTAACAAAAGCCGGGTGCCGAGCTTTGGTAGATACTGAAGGCCAGGTCAGGCGTCACGTTTTCTTCGCTGTTTGTCCGGGAGACACCATCTACACATTTGTTTGAAACAGGGGTAACTATATAAACCAATAAACATAGGAAACTCATTCATTACTAAGAATATCCTTACTACCACGAATTAGTGCCGTATTGGTTGCTTGTCTTTGACCCAAGAAACATCTGTTCGTTCACACGGCGGAAGTGGCTCTCTTCAGCAGAGGTGTGCGTTTAGGGGGGATTCAAGCTGTCGTCAGTTGGTCAATCATATGCCCGAATCAAGACACTCTACTCTCGCAACTAAGAGTCTTGTTATGGGGCGATAAGCCGTCATGCCGAAATGCTTATTGCAATCAACCCATTCCCGCCGCACTGTATTGTGTGGTGAATGAACTATGATCGTGAAGAGAGGCAATCGCGTATTGCGGACGACCCATGCCCATGAATAATTCTACTTGAGCACTTGTCGGTATGTCAGGATCACTTGCAGCCGCGTATAGAAAAGATTGGATCTCCAGTGTCGGATCCGGCGTCTGAAGGATTCAGCAACAGTAACCGTAACGCATATTCCTCTCTACTCATCCGTATAGTACCTCGGTGACGACTTTGGGCTATACCTCTCAAAAGTACGCAGCAAAAAAGTAATCCGTGTCGTACCGAACAATCTAGATTGGACCCAGTAGAACGTTCGTGTACTGCTCGGCTACGTTGGTGACCGAACTAACTTAATATCCAATCTTCAAGAGAAGCATAGCTCCCGGATCGTCCCTCACGGAAGGGGTGCTAAGATAGATTTTGGTACACAACATACTATTCTTGGTACCTGAAGCATTTGTCAGTGTGGTTTCTCCAAAGGCAGTTCAAGTATTCCCGGCGTGATCGATGATATATCAGAGTTTTTGGAATTATTGAGATATATGCACTCTCATTACAGGGTCAGGACAATGTACAATCGACAAAATGCCAAGGTCGTCATGTAATTGGCATTATATGAGTTCAGTATGTGTCCGGAATTCTCTTGACATCGAGTGCTCGAAAGACCTTGAGACACAGTCCAAAGATACCACCGATAGACGAGACTTGCTCGCGTACAATAAACATCTCTGGCGCTAACCTAGTCCTGCTGCGTACATGGACACTCAGACACTACCTAGGTGATAGCAGCTACCAGCCGTTATGGAAGTAGTTGCTATACTTCTTATCCTTACTCGAGTTCCGGCCGTACGGATCCTCAATAACAGCGAAAATAGGGCTCGATGAACCACTTTTGACCTTGACTTGACCGGCGGACTGCTTCTTGGTAAGAATATCCTCGATAGATCGGAGCACGATGCCTTGCTGTCCTGAAGTCCGGCAACTCTCGCCAAAAGCCTTCTCGCGCAGAAGCTGGTCATGAGCTTGTGGATAGGTACTCATGTTGTTCCAGCGAAGCTGAGCCTCTCGGGCTCTCTCGTCAATTACGTCATGCTCCTTAGCACCACCCATCCGATTCCCATTGCCTCTAGGTCCCTTGTATTCAATGACTGGAGCATGAGCCCGGCGACTAATGTGACCAAGGCCCGGGGACTCTTCGATGACGTTCTTCAATGGTTGATCCGCACAGTCAATAGGTTCCTTGATCCCTCTGCCCATTGGGCCAAGTCCATCTCCCGGCTTCCAACCCGATTTCATCATCAGCTTTGACCCAAGACGGTAATTCTTCTCATAAGTGCTAGTCGGTGTGAACGAGGAGTTGGTATACATGATGGATGATCTTTTCTTCGAGGATTCCTCGGGACTTTGTAGTATCTTAGCAGGTACAAAGTGCTGATACAAGTGGCTAGAGGTTCTTGGTCCACCGATAGCATCCTCAATACTGCCAGACACATCGACACTGCCGCTGAGGGTTAGGTGAGCCATGCCCTCTTCAATCTCGGCACTTCGTCCTTGAAGGTTAGCGCTGACTACAGAGGAAGCAGCTGGGGTTGAGGGATATTCAATCTCTGTGTTGTCGCATGTATCGACCCAGGGCGTGAGAAGGGCCTTCATAGGTACTCCACCGGTAGTATAAGAATTCAGAGATGCATCGTGGGTTCCGTTGGAGTGAGGCAGGGAAACGAGCTGCATAGATGCATCATTGATAGCCGGCACATTGATGATTTGGCTTTCGCTGGAGCCATGAATTGGGGCCGGCGAGTTCTTGAAGCGTGCAAGGAGGCCATTGACCACCCTTGCCTCGAGCAGAGTCAGGTTATTGTCTTGGCGCTCATAGTAAGAGATCATCTAGAATATCATAATCAGAGTTTGTTGACCAGATCAAGCGGGTTGATTATCACTTACCGAGCCCAGGACACGTCGAGCCAAATCATCATCATGCTCTGTAATACAAGAATCCTCAAGCGTCTCCTTCATGTAGCTCTTATCCGGGGAGGCAATGTTGGACACATCCAATAGGTGGCCGATGATCTGTGACGAGAGCGGTGCTTCTGCCATGGTTACGATGAGGTCTGGGATGTTCCGATGAAAGATTGGAATATCACGGGCGACAGTGGTTGACAATAGTCGGCGACATATGTGAATAACCTCAGAGTATGAGGACAAAAAATGAAACGAAAATGAGGCACCTGATTACTCATTACCAATCGTGAGTGCATGTTAGGTGATTCATCCTGGTCTTTCAAGTTCTAGGCCATCTAGGCAAGAGACCTACTCGTGTGTGTTGACTCGGTAGAATCGGGTGCTATTGAGCGCGTAGAGGAACTAGAGAATGAACGACTTACCAAGTATACAGCACTAAAGGGTGAGAGTGATCTTTGCTGTGGTGGTGGTGATGTTCCTACTAGAGGTTTGCCGGAGAACGTTCAGGTTTTGGCGAGGGAAGAAAAAAACGACGACGTACCAGGGAGGGAAAGCGCGAGTGACTCAGGTAGGCAGGGCGCATCGGCTCAGGTCTGAAACGAGTGCACTTAATTACTTTGAAGTATCGATCAGACACATCAATCTAGATGACACGCATTCATTATACATAAGAAAATATCCCAAGATGGGTGAGGTTTGTAATCACTAGTAGTCTCAATGATTACTGCCAGATAAGGTGGTTCGCTCTCTCCTTTGATCGATTACCTTTTTGGTCTTGTCCTCTTTCTTTATGTCCAACTCCAAAAGAGTATAATGGTGTTCTAATACTAAAGTAGCGTAGGGACCAGTAGTATTGAACATGGATGTCTTGTATAGACACCAACCGCCTAGGAATCCAGGTTGTCTGTTACTAGTCAAGGCCGACTTATATCTACCTAGAAGTGCAATAATCTCCATGTTCCCCAAAACGTCCAGTCATTTCATTTAGCGGTCAACATGATCATCTTCAGCACCATTCTTATTCCCCCGGTAAATACATTCGCAGCATGCCACGACAACAGAACATCAGCCTGCTTGACATGTGCCGCATGCAATCGGGCCGGCATCAATGTAATAGATGCCCCAGCCAAAGCGACAATAATTCAAAGGGCCACATATTTCATCGAGTTTGGTTGAATCGTAGATTGATGATGGGATGTCGAATGTTGTGGTACTGCTTGCACAGATCGCCAGCGGCTATGAAGACGATTTCAAGACACCACCTTCCTTTCCAGCCTCTCTTCGAGCGGGTGTAGTCAAGACTTCCATCACACTGCTTCCGACACAGCCCCCGGCCGAGTGGCAAACCATGACGGACCCCTCAGGACCTACTTCGTTGATCACTCGTTCGAGCTCGGCGCGAATGCCGGCGATGTCATCACTTAGAGTAGGGTTCCCAGTGCGTTCGTCTCTGTACCTCTGAGGGACTTCGCGACCGTCTTAAAGCCTATACCGTGTAATTTGTTACGGAGACTCTCGAAACTAGCAGATCCCTCCCACATACCGGGGCGCGATGAAGACCGTGGGTGCCATCTTGTGTTATTCGGAGGAAAGTAGCGAGGGCCCATGTAATGAAAGTCACCTATATTATGAAAGTCGATGACTTCAAGAGCAATTCAGATACCGAGTGTAGGAGAAATGAGAAGGTAACATACATTCAAGGGGTTAGGGTTTGACTTATACTTGATGCATCGTGAATTAATGTCTTTTTGAAAGGAAACCACTTCTTTGCGGGATCAAACTAAGTTGACGAAACCCGACTCAGCTCTACTACATTTCGATCTTTTCTCAAGCTACCGCGATGGCCTTGGCTACCTAAGTAGTTGAAGCTAGAGCAGCGCGTCTGTTATTGGATTCGCGCTTAGCCTTACGGGGCCGTACGGGAATGGCCTTTTAAGGAAATTCCTCATGATGTATGAACTCTGTCTCGAACAAGAGCAAATGGCCTAGGGAGCGAAGGCTTGCGTTGGGTATGCGCCATTGATTGATGTCGTTGAGTTCACCAGGACGTATCTCTTTGTAGATATCCTTGTACTTATCGTGCCTCACTTAGGATTATCTCTCGCAGTTTGCTTTCTGGTTTGTTACTGTAGTCACGATTGTTATTATGACAGGCGTGACGATAGGCTATGATGCTAGAACTGAGCACATTTACGAAAGAGTTATGAGGTAATCCGATTAAATGACAGGGAAACTTCCGCTTTCATTTCCCACAACGGCTCACTTCGGTTTCCAGTTCCAAGAGAACTTGCTACATATTCCTTGACGCAGACTTGAAACATAGTGGATAAGACGCGTGAATCAACTAAATCTACACGTCGTCTTCAGCCTCGTACCACGATTGTTGGTACAATATCCAGTTGCAGTATCAACGTTAGGTTATCACTCAGCAGGGATGCGTGGCGTGGCGTGGCGTTCCAGCATACGCGAATGCAAGCAGCAGCGCATAGACTACCATTGAGCCACGTTGCTTTCCCTGGAAGTCGCTTTTAGCAAGACGGCCCTTGACAGTGGATCGTATTCTGATGTGAATTCTGAACGAGGCCTGACTCCATCGCCAAAAGTACAATAATGCCTCCTTTTCTTTAACCTTGTCTAAAAAGCAACTCTCCTCTTCCTTCCAGTATATTTCGAGGTCGCTTTGACGACCTTACCCTTCCGTTCCATCTGCTCCTTCTTCTTGACAATCCATGCTTTCCCTCCCTTCTTGATGTCACCCTTCCCAGGCGTGCCTCTTCTTCTTGGGTCCATGACATCAACGCCCTCCATGCCCTTCACAACTCCAGTGATGTCGCTTGCATTTCCATCAACAACAGCTTGGCCAACAGTAAGCACTAGGTAGACCTTGACGTTCTTGGTCTCCGGATCATCCTCGAGTAAACCAGCACCAAATCCAGCCCTGACAGCCGCACTTGTGATCATCTTCTTCTGCTCGTCATTCTTCGGGTAGAACTGGCAGACGGCCCTTCCTCCTCTCTTTAGGCTGGCATACAATCCGTTGAAGAACCTCGACAATCTTCCCTGAGGGGAGACATCGCTACTCTCAGCATTACAAAGCCATTGTATCGCACTGATACTTATGGCAGCGTCGAAAGTACCTGCACGAAATGGGACTCCTTGCCCTATGTCGGCTAATAGTAGATCGCCTTCGACATCCCTTTGTAGCGCGATGTCCAGCATGGAAGCTGAGACATCCATACCGATCCAGACGTGAGGGCCGGCTTCTTCGGGTGGTATCGAAGACAATATCTCGCCGGATAGACCACTGCCACAGCCAACATCAAGTATGAGTGAGGGAGACGACAGGTCGAGAAGTTCGAGAGCGCGGTGGGTCATGGAGGCTTGTATGTTCTGTATTCGTGATGAGGTAGTGTATTTGCGGGCTTCGGTGTCATTATAGTGAACATCAGCGGCCAGAGTATCCTCTGGTCGCGACATGATGGGCAAGTCTGTGTGAAAAGGCAGAGCTATGCTTGGAGGCTTGCGCCAGAATCTCGTGCCATCCACGGCTTGAAGTCGCAAATTCAAGTGGTAAGTACCTAGGTAGCTTTGATTGACCCCTCCAACTTTTCAGTGGGGTAACGGCTTATCGCTACGATAGGCATAACAAGTCCCCGAGTTCCGTGTCTTGCCTGGCTTGCAGCTTCCCTTCCTTTGGTGCAGGTGGCAGCTGTCAGAAAATAGAAGCCACGGTTGACGTCGTGTCCATCCGTCTTGGTTGGACCGCTCTGAACAGCCGACGTAACAAGCAATTAACGACTGAACTCACTCCCGACTTTTCTACATGCAATGAGCTTCTCATAGCCTTCACCATGTGGATTCTACCTCTCGTCGGGTATCTCGGCTCCATTGTGGGCTTCTGTTTCTTAACTTTGGCCATCGGTGAGTTCTCTTGTTCTTGGCGATGTGTCCATAGTCATTTCATAGAAATTGGCTGGGATGACGGCAAGGGGCCTGACGCGTGCTGACATGACATCAACTCCTATAGCGTCTGGTCTATATTATCTATCCGAACTTGTCGAGGAACATACCGTGATCGCGAAACGACTGCTCACTCAACTCATCTACGGGATCATAGGGCTCCAAACAATACTATGGCTGGTCGATGGATTCCCCTTCGGACTGACGCTGATGGGCATTGTCTCGCATGTCATCTATCTGGGTAACATGCGACGCTTTCCATTCGTCAGGCTAACAGATCCGCTGTTCATTGCATCTTGTGGTATGGCTAGACAAGCCTCCGAGTTGGGAGTTGAACTGATACTTTCGACAGTGCTTGTTCTTGTAAACCACTATTTCTGGTTCCGCCACTTCTCCGCAGCACAACAGCAGTCTTATTCACGCATGTCGAACGTATACGACCAGCCTGATGTCCCGAGCTTTACCGAGATCGCCTCCTACTTCGGAATCTGCGTATGGCTGATCCCATTCGCGCTATTCGTGAGCTTGTCGGCCAGCGACAACGTTCTGCCGACTATAGGTAGCGAACAACCTTCACATGACGATGGAAGCAGGAATAAGCGACAGAGTATAGTAAAGGTTGGCGTCGACTATGTACTTTCAGGAATTGGGCAAGTAAGCCGGATGGCAGGCTGGAAGAAGCCGGAAGATCGATTTTGAGCATAGGCATGGCGATTGGCAAGAGTGGGTACGGTCTGTATCAATATACCGCTGCATCATTTCTGTGGTACCTAGCTCTTGACCAATAGGTAAGTTCAGATATGACTGCTTCTTGCTGGCTCAGTACTAACTACTCTGATAGATATTCGCAAGTCTGAATACGAGAATTGGGATCGGAATATGCCGGTTCCTATGGCTCCGTGAAGTACTTGGCGATAATTACCCCCTTCGTGTTGTGGAAACTTTGGAGAGATTCCCAGGTAGGTCAGCAAGTCTGCTTTCTTTCTCTTCGCCGCTGAATGATGACTCCACCAATAACTATGCTAGATTGTATTTGAGTTGCAGTTCTATGTTGACGTTGATGTAAAAGATTGGGTTTTTTCTGATTTCCTCCTCGTACCCTTGGCCACAATCCAACACCATAGTGACATCGCTGACGGGGCTTCATAGGCTGGCGCACAATTTGATCGTGCAAGGATACGTCAAATGCAATTGGTATATAAGGATTCTATCATGCGGCCCGCGTAGCATCATTGAATCCTTGACCTTGCTGTGCGAAATGTGTGTTGGATAGCGCGCCTAAGCGCAGCTGTCACCCAAACGCGGCCAACGTTCATCATGCTGTTCTAGACGTTGGCTTGTTCGATGTCGCACAATACCGCGACGGTCGTCATTGGCCGTGTCTCTCCCTCCGTCATGATAGCATCACGTACAGAAAGCACATCGACATTGTTGGACAGTGGCAGTGCGCTAACTGCAGTGCAGCAACTTACGTCACTGTCTAAGATCGACAACCACCGAATGGCACGCCGGAGGCACGTGAAGGGAATGCTCGCATGTAAAGGTCGATCTCAACCCGAGTCTAAAAGTCACTTTTTAGCTTATATTGGATCTTTGCGTACCTACCCACACTGGACATAAAGTCATACACTGCCGAGTGCCAAGCTTCGCTCTATCTGTGGTATCATTGTATAGATCCACTAATCCCAACGGCTGGCAAGGGACAAACTACTATGGCTACCGTGGAATAAGATCCATTTCCTCATACCACTGACTGTTCGAGTTCGGAATTACTTCAAGATCGTTGTAAAAAGGAACCTGATTCGATGTTTGCACAGTTGTTTTTGTGGAGTCTGTTACACTATCCTTACTTTCATCAAAGCCAAAGCTAGCTACAGTAATATCTCCGACCACAGAGGAAAAATTCTTCTCACTTATAAATCTTGAACTCAAAGCGATCTCGAAGAACATTGTCCTTGTCATTATATTACCACAAGATGGCGTTCAACCTGGGCTCATTCTATCGACAGACTTGGGCGCTCACCAAGAAGAACTTTACCATTGCGGTTGTTCGATCTTGGTTCTCGACATCGATTCGCGCACTCATTCTTCCGATTCTCTTCGTCACCTTGCTACTCGAGATCCCAAATCTTTCCAAATCCGGGAACAAATATGGCATCGGCACACCCACAAGCGTGCAGAGCCTCGCGGACTCTATGCATGGCTCCAAGAAGCTCGCAATCGTCCAGGCACCTGGCTTGGGCTCTGATGTCCCCGAAGTATTGAAGAGGCTTACTGGTCCTCTAGACAGTAATAAAGTGGTGTACCTAGACGATGACGATAAGGTGTGGGAATCATGTGCCGTGGACTATCACGGTAACTCGAACTGTCACGCAGTCATTACCTTCAACGATTCGCCTCTCAGCGGTCGGCAGAACGCTACCTGGAACTACACAATCCAGGCGGATCCTACTCGGCAATCAAGCTCATTCGACGTAAACGGCCATCATGGCAACACTGAGGGCTTCTGGTTCCCTCTCCAAGTGGCCATCGACAACGCCATAACTAACACGTCCGTCGTCCCACAGGCGTTCCAATTTGCCTACGGAAACCAGGAAGAGTACGATAGAGAGCAGAAAGTTTTCTTCTTAACACTTGATCTGTACATTCTAGGATTCGTTTTCTTTGTATCCATGGTAACCGTGGCTCATCACGTCTCGAGCATGATCGCATCTGAACGGGAAACCGGCATGTCGCAGCTCGTCGATGCGATGGGTGGCGGCGTTGCTTGGTCTCGAGTCTTTAGCTATGTCATTACTTTTGACCTGTTATATCTCCCCTTGTGGGTTATTCTGGGCACCCTCTTTTGGTACCTCCTTGTGCCGACGTCAAACGCAGCTATTCCTATCTTCTGGCAAATCCTCACAGGATGGGCAGTCACTAGTACCAGCGTCTTCGGTGCTGCCTTCTTCCGAAAGTCCAGTCTCGCCGCAATCATCGTAACAGGTATCGCCTTCATTCTAGCAGCCATCGGCTCCTATGTTGCGAATTTAGAAGCTCCTGCTGGAGTTGGTGAAATCGCAGCTCTTGGGCTGTTGTTTCCAAGTATGAACTATGTTTTCTTCTTTGACTTTATGGTTAGGTCAGAAATTCAGAACTTGCCCACCAACATAGCAGGTCCTCTTCCATTCGACCATGATCATTTCAACAACCTAAACGGCTTGTGGTCCCACAGCACAGGAGCGTGGTTTCTCTGGGTACTTCTGGTGATTCAGATCATCATATACCCTCTACTTGCTGTGCTCGTGGAGCATATATTGGATGACAATTCCCGCCACCGCCGGACGTTCGATATACGAGCGTGGAGGCGGAAAATTCGTACGTTTCTATCGAGACAACGGACTTGGAGAAGCAACATGAGCCGTCCATCTGGAAGAAGATATTCTGTTGCGCTAGAAAGCCGACAGTGAAAGCTGTTGACGGGCTCAGCATCGTCAGCCAGAAGGGTCAGATTCTCTGTCTGCTGGGTCCCAATGGTTCCGGTAAAACGACAATTCTAGACATGATTGCAGGCTTCCAAGCTCCGACGGGAGGCTCGATCAACATCAACGCTTTGCCATCTCAGATCGGTATCTGCCCTCAAAATAACGTATTTTGCGACGATCTCACAGTCATGGAGCATTTGGTTTTCTGGAATACAGTCAAAAGCGACGCCGATGATGCGGCCACCTTGGAGAAGCTCATCGAAACATGCGATCTGACA
The DNA here is from genome assembly GCA_022432505.1 of Xylariales sp. AK1849. Classification (NCBI taxonomy): domain Eukaryota; kingdom Fungi; phylum Ascomycota; class Sordariomycetes; order Xylariales; species Xylariales sp. AK1849. Next base: position 542,765 of record JAJKKH010000008.1, read on the forward strand.
CACAAGAAAAACAGTTTCGCCAAGAACCTCTCAGGAGGCATGAAGCGAAAGCTGCAACTGGCGTGTATGCTGGTTGGTGGCAGTTCCATTTGCCTCATGGACGAAGTCACTTCTGGACTGGATCCGATATCCCGTCGCGTTATCTGGAACGCCGTTCTCGGGGAACGATCTCGGCGAACCATGGTATTCACCACCCACTTCCTTGACGAAAGCGAAGTCCTCTCTGACCACATTGTCATCATTTCTTTGGGCAAGGTGAAGTGCCATGGGACACCTGCCGAGCTGAAGAACAAATTTGGAGGCGGATATCGAGTACATCTTCCCAAGACTGAAAACGTCTCGGCGATAGAATACGCAGTTACTGACCACGGTGACCGATATATCTGCAGAACCCCTGACTCGTCATCCGCGGCTCGACTTCTTGCAACGCTGAAGGACTTTAAGGACTCGGAACACTTCATCACTGGCCCTACTATTGAAGATGTGTTTCTAAAGATATCAAAAGAGTCACACGTTCTAAATGATGACTCCCCTGAAGGAGAAATACTTGATACCAAGCCAAGTCAACCCAGTGCTACCGAGCCGAGCCAGACGCCTACTCAACGAGCCGTTTTCTTCAGACAAGTCAAGGCCCTCTTCATCAAGCGACTCATAATCCTTCGTTCGCAATGGTGGATTCATTTATTTGCGATAGCTATCCCTCTTGTCACAACTTATTTCCTTAAGGATTTCCTTAGGGACTTCCAGGCTCCGGATTGCCAGAACTTAATCGGCGCACCCCAGAGACCTTCTTCTGTCGGCTTTCATAGCTATTCTGATACACTTGTTAGACCTCTTTCTGTGAACACAAGTCTCGAGTGGGCGGCGAACGAGACTCAGGCAGGAAGCGGGTACATATCTTATTACTATCCCCCTACCTTTGTGGATAACCGCGACAGCTTCCTGTTCCAAGTCCGAAACGACGGCAAACAACTCGGTGGCGGAGGGATATTCCTTGACAACATCACGGCACCGCTCATTGCCATCCCGGCGGATTGTTCGTCGGCTTCTTTTGGGCTGTTGAATGTTGCCAATATCTTGAGGACCGGTGTCCCTATCCATCTGTCTCAAGGGTCTCTGAAACCCTGGAATGCGCGATACACGAGCGACACGTTGATTTGGCCGATGATTTTTTGTCTTCTTCAGGCAATATATCCGGCTTTCTTCTGTCTATATCCAGCCTACGAACGACGGTCGAAAGTACGAGCTTTGCAGTATTCCAATGGTGTCCGCGCCATCCCCCTTTGGAGCTCTTACATGCTCTTCGATCTGATGTTCGTATTGCTGATCTCTCTTGCATGCACTGGAGTTATTTCGACTCAGCTATACTTTTGGGCGCTTGGGTACCTGTGGTTTGTGATGTTCCTCTACGGGACAGCAGCTATGCTCGCCTCTTATATTGTGTCCACCTTTGCCGGATCACAGCCGGCTGCAGTCGCTTGGGCGATGCTCGTTATGATCGTGGAGTGCATTCTTTCGATTATAACCTTCATCATAAGCCAAGATAATTTCAATGGTGACGCGACCATCGTTGACGGTACCACCTACGGCTTGGGTCTAATCTTCCCAATTCAGAATCTGCTGCGCGCAATAGCACTCAGCTTGAACCAGCACATTGTTCGCTGTCGCGGAACGTCTAGTATCGACGACCCCGGCTCCATCTATGCCTACGGCAGGCCAATTCTACTCCTTATCATTCAGATCGCTACGTTGTTCTTCCTGCTCCTTTGGCGAGATGGTACGGTTTTCAGTTTCTCGAGAACCAAGGCACACCAGAACGACCCAGAAAAGACGGCGGTCGCCTCTGGTACACCTGATGTTGACGCTGAAACTCGTCGTGTGGATGCTTCTCAAGCTGACCTCTTACGCATGGTACATGTTTCGAAGAGCTTTGGAGCCAAAAAGGCTGTCGATGACGTATCACTGGGCATGGGAGAGGGAGAGATTCTTGCTCTGCTTGGCCCCAATGGCGCAGGTAAAACCACGAGTATTGATATGATCCGTGGTCAGCTGTTGCCATCTCGAGGTAACATCTTCCTCGAGGGTGTCGATTTGCAGAAGAGCAAGCGCTTTGCACGGATACACCTCGGAGTGTGCCCGCAATTTGATGCCCTGGACATGCTCACAGTTCGAGAGCATTTGACTTTCTATGCACGATGTAAGGGAGTCCCTGATATCAAGACAGACGTCCAGTGCGTTATGTCAAAGGTCGACATCAGCCCTCACGCGCACAAGCTTGCCGTCAAATTATCCGGAGGCCAGAAGCGTAAGCTATCCCTCGCCATCGCACTCCTCGGTAACCCGCCAGTGCTCCTTCTCGACGAGCCTAGCTCGGCCATGGACGCCGCATCGAAGCGTGTTCTCTGGAAGACAATCGAGGCTGTCGCTCCAGGGCGCAGCGTCTTGCTCACCACCCATTCCATGGAAGAGGCCGACGCGCTAGCAACCCGCGCTGCAATCATCTCTAAGCGCCTGCTGGCCATCGGAACGACGCAGGAGTTGCGGAGGGCTCACAGCAACGAATACCACGTCCACTTAATCCTCCAGTCGGCTCCGCTGTCCTCCACGCAGGAAATGCAAGATGTGGCTGATTGGGTCATCGAGACCTTTTCCACATGCACCGTGCAGTTCGAGGGCAAGAATCTTGGTGGTCAGGTCCGATTCATTGTACCGGCTGATACCGAAGTGCCGGCCAATTCCAATGCAAGGGGTCGCCAGGACGGAGTTTCTAGTAAGGGTGTTGATACCGTTATGTCATTCTCTCCTATTTCGCAGGTTGGGAACGCTAGTAAGAGCTTCGTCCGATATCTTATCGAGATGCTTGAAGAACATAAGGTGGCACTTGGGATAGATTGTTACTCCGTTGGTGCAGCTACCATGGAGCGCGTGTTCTTAAGTGTCGTCAAGGAGAGCGACACTGTAGAGGACGAGGATGAGAAGACCCTTTGGCAGCGTCTTGGTTGGTCGCGGGGATGATCTGGTTTCGGATAGATACCGTGTGGATTTGTGAGCGGTGACGATATTGTCAGGTTTTCTTTAGTTATTAGATGGTTTAACAAAGTTTTGCTTTTGCTGTGTGTCATCAACTCCCGAGCTGACCAGGAACCTTCGACTCCGAATAGGGGTAAGTCGCACAGTCTCGGCGTCATAGAAGCAATCTCGTAAACCACCAACGCTCACATAAGCGCCTACGATGAACTGCGTCAAACTCTTGATTGGAATGCATTCAATGATTTTGACTAATACTTAGCTCTTTATGTATTCCCCCAATAAGGTTACAAGATCACCGCTCGAGGACACTGTCACCAGCCCCCTAGCCATGCAGCCCACTAACCGGGATGAAAACGGCCTTATGTTCGAGCCAGTCGTCCATACTGAGGAGGAGACTCTCACGGCCGACTCCACTGGTCTTGTACCCACCGAAGGGCATATCCCACGCACCAGTCGGTGATGTGCAATTGACACCTACCATTCCCGACTCTAAGGCCTTCGCGCAGCGCAATGCTCTATCCATGTCTTTGGTGTAGACAGCAGCATACAGACCGTACTCAGTATCATTAGCAAGCTTCAAAGCTTCCTGCTCCGTCTCGAAGGTGTTGATGCACACGACAGGTCCGAACACCTCCTCTTTCATGATTTTAGAATCCTCAGGCAGTTGTAGGAAAACCACAGGTGCGACGAATAGATCGCCGTTCTCGGACGGTATCTTGGTGCCTGGCTCCACTAACTTGCCAATCTTCCTGCCCTCCTCGATGTACCGTTGGACACTCTCGAACTGAGCCTTGTCCGCCTGAGGGCCGGATTCGGTTTCCTTTTGCGTGGGGTCGCCCAACTTCTTCGCTGCAGCCAAGGCATTGAATGTCTGGACGAACTTGTCCGCAATATCCTTGTGAACGTAGATACGGGAGTTGGCCATGCAGGTTTGACCGCTATGCCACATGATGCTATGCTGCGTCTCCTTGGCGGCTCGCTCCAAATCCGCATCATCAAAAACAATGGCCGGAGATTTGCCACCCATCTCCAAGATGAGGTGCTTGAAGTTCGAATCCGCTGCAGCCTTCTGGATGAGACGTCCTGTGCGGACTGAACCTGTAAAAGAGAGCGCGCGAATCTCCATGTGACTGCTAATGGCATTGCCCGAAACAGCACCGTGGCCATGTATGACGTTGACGACGCCTGGTGGGAAGCCGGCTTCATTCAACATCTGGGTTATTCTGTCCGATGACGTGGGCGCCTTCTCGCTCGTCTTCAGTACAATCGTATTTCCGGCAGCCAAAGCCGGGGCTAGCTTCTTGCTGAAGAAGACTAGAGGTAAGTTCCAGGGGATGATGGCGGCGCAAACGCCGAATGGCTGTCTTAGTGAAACGTTCATGTAGCCCGGTGAGTTGAGAGAGGAAGTGCCGACGGGGTACGCAGCCTCGGAGAAGTACCGGAAGAGAGACGCAGCGTAGAAGCCATCGAAGAAGGTGCTCACAGGGCGACCAAGAGAGAGGGCATCGGCCTTGGCTAGCTCTGCGTCGGCGTCCGAGATCAACTGTGCTAGCTTGGCTAGTGGTTTTCCTCTTTGCAGAGGAGAGAGAGATGACCATGCGGGAAATGCGGATTTTGCGGCGGCCACGGCCTTGTTCACATCTTCAGTTGTTGCTTCAGACACTAGAGATACATCAGTATGGTTTCGGAAGATGAGTGTTACAAGACGCACCTTTCGCAACTATGTCTCCCGAATATGGAGAAAGGAGATCGAATGTCTTCCCATCACTTGACGATACGAACTATTGAGGACGTTGGTTCGCAGGGCTTCAACGACACGTTGCAAAGTGATTCAACATACCTCTCCATTGATGAAGTGCTTGACTTCGATGGGAGCCATGACTAAGAAATTATCCGAAAAGTACGTAGTTCGTTCTTCTGAATAGTAATTTCTCGACCGACAGCAGTCTCGAAAAGGACAAAGACTTGTTGAAGTTCTCTTGTCCAGGTCACCACGACGGCAAATCCTTAAATGGTTTCCATTCTTCCAAACGCCACACCAGGTTCCTTATAGATCGGCTCAAGTCCGTCTCACCATTCGAAGCTAGGTTAGTAATGATTATCAAGAGAGCGGTTATTTCAAGAATCACTCAATTAAGGACAAATGGTCTGTGCTTTCGCGGGGCAACCCCACATCTTTGGATGGTCCCGTTGGCGCATTTCGGCAAATGCGACGCATTATATCGGCACGTCTCCAGCGCTTCGATCCAGACTCGCGAGATACCTCCCCAGTGGCTTTGTCCATTCATACCTCGTATGAGAGAGATGTCACATAATGTTGGGAGCCGAGACTTGCGGCGTGATGTCAACGAGATATCCACGTAGCCATCTTCGAAGACGGGGTATAGAGCACCCGTCGAGAGGAACCAGTAGCCCGGTGTCTGGGCCCCCTCATTTATTACCAGCATATGCACCTCATCTGAGCATAGCTTCTCATAATACGACACGGCATATACCTGTTTGATGTTGAAGACCCGATCGAACTAGCATGCAATATCCTAAATACACATCTAATCGAGTAAACGACGGAGTCATTGGGCGCTTTCGGTCATATTTTCAGTTTGGATATGATAAGTCAGGTGTTAAAGGCTGCGGTTTCTCGTAACACTTGCTGTCGATGCTGCTCTCCTTCTTAGGGGGTTACAAAGTCTCCGAGGTACGGTGCAGTCCATACTCGGCTATGAGTTTCTCCGCCGCAAGTTCTCCAACGATGTAGGCCGTGGTTTGGGTATGATTGCTGAGTTGTCAGACGCGTCTCTAATCAGCCTCCGGGGATCGACCTACTTGGGTACCATGGGGCAGACACTTAGGTCGGCCACCCGTAGTCGTTCGAGACCAAATACCTTGAATGAAGAATCGACGCAAGCCTCTTTCGCATTCTTGCCCATGTTCACCGTGCCACACATGTGCCACGAACTTCCCAAGTGGGAAGAGAAACATTCCTGTAGCAATTAGCATGGAAAGAATGTGCGTGCTTCGAGTTCCCATACCAATATGGCCTCATCTGAATCATCACGTGGCCAAGCCAAGTTGCGAATGGTCTTTTCTTTCCATACAGGTGCCTGGAAGAATCTCAGTAGCTCACGGAAGCTTTCGATGGCGGTCTTTCGATCAAACGGGTGAGTAAGGAATTTCGGGTCTATAATAGGCGCATCCTTTGGGTTCGCAGATTGCAGCGTGACTGTTCCCCTTGACTGAGGATTCATCAAAAGACATAGGCAAGAGAATATTTCCTCATCTTTTCCCACCGTGGTGCCATCAAGGAAAGGTGTGTGCTGCTTGATGTTAGCGATGCTTCTACTTGCCAGTAGTTAAGCCTACCGTTGCCAACTCCCAATTCGGCACATTGGGTTTCTGCAAGTAGTCCTGCATTTCCCGAGGAAGTGCATTGAACTCATCAGACTCAAGTATTGCCGGCACTTTGAACCAGCCCATTGGGGTCGGGCTTTGCCTGAACGCCTTATCATGATCCTTCTTGATGATTATTCCTGCTGTTGACAAGCAGTGGTCTTGCAAGTTTTTGCCAACTTGTGCAAGCTCGTGTAAAGGGGCAATGCCATGCTTCTGCAGCTCCTCTGGAGGTCCTATTCCCGACAATAGCAAAATCTGTGGACTGTTCAGAGCACCCCCCGACACGATGACCTCCTGTCTGGCAGTAAACCGGCGACCATCAATCGTCTGTACCCCAGCAGCCACCTTGCCGTTCAGAATGATCTTCTCGATATGTGCATTAGGAATGATGGTAAGGTTGCCGGGAGGATTTTTCAAGTAAGCCGATGAACTTGTGATCCTAATTCCCTTGTAAACGCACCCAGTGCCGATGCCCATCCCTATAGGGTTGCCGTTATTGACGTCCGCATTCACACCGAATCCCACCTGGTCAGCTGCTTCAAACACATTGCGTGTCGTTGGCAGCCACTCCGTCTGATACGATACGTCCACTGCTCCTTCAGTGCTATGATCTACATTTTGAGTATTAGCCCAGTTGCAAGACAAGCATGTGCATAGTCCGACGAACCCTCGTCAAGCGGCTTGATATAGCTCTCGAATCCTTTGGGGACATCGTTGTGGAAGCGCTCAACCTTCCGCAAGACCTGCTTCACGTGCTTCCAGCTAAATGTATCGTCGCCAACTAGTCGCGCCCACTCGTTGTAATCCTCGTCGGGTCCGATCACCCAGCCACAGAAGTTGATAGCGGTGCTTCCTCCCAGCCCTCTACCGCGAGAGTAGTCAATCTTTTGGCCATTACATTGAGGCTGGGTCTTGTATCCCCAGTTCAGCGGCGAGCCTTGCCGGAAAGCCACTTCATAGCGCTGGGCTCCCGTCAAATGAGCTGCGTCTTCATTCAGGCCACCGGCTTCAAGCAGAAGAACAGAGGGCCGCGCAAGTGACTCCGCCAGCCGTGCTGCCACAACGCAGCCAGATGGACCGCCTTTCAGGGTATACTGTCAGCATCCATGGCCGATAGACTAATATTCGCTTAGGAGATGCACCACATACCTCCTATAACTATGAAGTCGTATTCTTCCATCATCTGGGGCTAAGGGGTTGGTATGATTGGGCTAGAACTTCACGACTTTGTGCACATGATGTGTACAAGCTATTCGATATGACTGCAGTAACTGGGTTGCTTGTTGCAATCTCCAGATGCAGCCAGGACTGAGTGCGGCAGTAAGTAGTCCAGAATGATGTTCGGGGGTTAGGGGTCCATGTACAGCGGGGAGATGAGCGCGTCGTTTGTTCCAGGGGCAATTTTCGAGCAGTCGTATTATAAATCCGCTAAATCACTCGCACGAAGCTAGACAAATGCTATATATGTCTAGTTTAAGGAATGAAGCCGCGATAACCTTGGACAGTGGGGTTGTGGACACTGGAGATGTCATCGGAACATCCATCTCGATGGTTTGGCGGGGTACGGGGAAGCTGCTGCTGACTGGGGCTTGACCAATGAAGCCATCCCGGCATTGCATTCGCGAGAGGTGAACATTATTAGCTCAACTAAGTAAGCATACTGTCAAACTCTCTTGTTTTTCTGTTTAGAGGGACGTGCGTATACAGAGTACCCAGAGAAGGACAGGACGGCTACTGTGTTAGTACGAGGCGTTCATGTCGATGTGGTGTAGCCGGCCTCCTAAGAGCAACTGCCTTACAAGGATAGATATCATGATTCAGGCTTGCTTCTTAACAGCTTACAAAGCATTGGGATCCGATATCACATAAGGAGAGTAGTAGGTACTCATGATTGTCAAAGGATCTGCTTTGTTTTAGAATAAGCGTTTTAGGCTATGGTTTCACCGAAAGACAATGAAAAGACAAATCCGAGATTATATTCATGGATTTAACAAAGAGCTCTGCCGGCCCATCCGGCCTTGGACACGAAGTTTCCCTACCTGGTTACAGGAAAAAGAAGAAGGTATATGTGAGTTTCGTTCGCTTGTGCGATAACGAGTGCTGTATATCGGGGACCATAGCGCTGATGGTAGTTGTCATGGAGTTGCGTGCACGGACCTCGGTTGACTCGGCGTTTAAACCGCAAGACGCCACGAAGCGCGTCTAACAGATCCAATACCTAGTCGCGAGTTCACTCATCTGAAAAGAAGCTCCTGTAGTATTTGAGCAATGCTGGGCGAGTAATTCGATTAGGTGCTTACATCACGAAACAGAGAGCACAATGGCAAGCCCTCAGGCGCCTTCAAATTCGGACTTTCGGCCTGCAGTCGATGCAGCCGCAGCCAACTGGTATTACAAGACTCCTAGCCGTGAGTAAGGTCCATTCTAGTTGAATCCCTATTGGGAATCGCACTCGTTCTGCTACCTTCATCCGCTAATACCTCTCAGAACAGAAGCAGACACTTGGTCAGCCTCGGGCGCCATCCAGTAGTAGTCTGCAAGTTTGTAGTGACATCACAGCATGGCAATCAGCCTTGCAGGCTCTTCCTGTCGAGTTCAAGAACCAGCCTGAGCCCATCCATCCACTGCCAGTTGCTCTTGCGCGACAGCCGACGCTCAGGCAGATTGAATGGAACCCCTATCGTCAGCAAGGTGGTTTCGTCCCGCGCACCGCTCACGATTTTGCCGCCATCATGATCTTTATATGTGGCCAGGACAATCCGAACCCGTGCCGCAACTGTCGCTTGCGCAACGGCCCTTTTGGCAAGTGCGTGGTCTCGCCACCCGAGGTACTTGCCGTAAGCACAATGCGACATGCATGCGCAAACTGCACGTATCAGAATCAGTACAAGAAATGTACCAACGACCCAATTTCGGAAGAAGAGATGGCGCGAAGTCGATTGGCAAGAGGCGCAGGGCCTCGAGTGGCTCCTTCGTTACCACGGAAGCCGAAAGTGCCAGCAGCTCCTCTGCGGATACACAAGAAAGTGTCTCCGAACCAGCGCGAACACGTGCTCCGCAAACCGGCAGCAGCATCTATCTCGCCCGAATCATTCGTAGACAAGCTATGTCAAGCTCGTGCTTGGTCACCCCGCTCCAGAAGGAGGATGAGGGCGCAGGCACTGCAATGGCAGGCGGCGATTGCTACTGTGGAAGCCGAGAAGACGCGAACGTTTCCAGGCTCTGGCAGTAACGTCTCGACATGGCGCCACAGTCTACAGGCGGCTCCCGCGCCGTCTCAACAGCCTGCAATGATGTCCTCTGCGAGGTCCTTGCCTGTGCCCTCACAAGAGCAGGACTCGTCTGATTTGGAGGACGATGACGTGACAGAGGTGAGCGAGGATGGTGGACAAGGTGACGGTGATACTTGGGCGGGCTTCGAGGACATGGAGGCAACGATCAAGCCTCCTCTTTAGCCAACATCATCACTTGATCGAATAATGACTATCGATAATAGCCGAAGATGAAACTAATTATTTATTACTTCGTAGTCGCGTATTACTTACATTAACACATATTAGCTTTCGGATCCAAAAGACCGACGATTTACGGTATATGTCCGTATTAGCTCTTCGTGATAAATGGTGAGCGGGGTCCACACTTTAGCGTGATAAACAGGCTACACGTTACCGTGTTATAGGCTGCAAGGGAAGTGGTCCACTCTCATTAAGTAGGTATACATAGTACCCTTGAAACGCCGGACTAGTAGTTGGGTAACCGACCGCCAACGAATCCCTGGTGTTGTATGTGTTTTTCTATATGTATTTTTGGGTGTAAACCTGGAATGATAGCGCAACGTGACTTCCAGTCGACGCCTGCGGCCTGCCTCCAGCTCCATCGTCGTGGCCTCAGACGTATCTCGTGACCTTCTGGTAAACCAGATGAGCCCAGGAACCGCCGCGCTAGAGCCAGGGGCTACGAGGCGCTGAGGGTGGCCAGGAAGATCTGAGGCCTTAAGAACTATCCTCGAGCTGTCGTTCCGATCGAGCAAGAGAGTAGGTACGAACCCTTAATCGTGAGGAAAGAACATTAAGTACAACAAAGGTTCAACCCAGTGTCTAGCCTCCCGCTAACCCCCGAGCTCATGCCGGCTTGCGTATCCTGGATCTGTCATTCGTAAGCGGGCTCTACTCCACCCCGAAAACTCGTGCTCTCCAGGCTGCTCTTGAGGGCGCTCATCTCGTCCTCGAGCTCCGGGGGCGAACAATCTCGCTTCGCCGTCTCAAAATCCACCAAAACCACGTCGTGCCCATCACGCACAAGAAAGTTATATTTGTTGATATCTCCAAGCTTGATACCGAGCTCATGCAACCGGCCCAAAGCCTTCTTGCAACCGTCTATGTCCCCTGGCCCCGCGGCCCTCGCTCCTTCCACCCACTCAGCGACGAAACCGACCACGGGCCCATCTTTGCCCTCGGTTAGATGGCCCACAAATTTGGGACCGACGCCGCTGTCACTGATCCATTGATAGGCGGCCGTCTCAGTCTAAACATAGGGGATCTCCCAAGGCCAAACCGCTAGTTTAATGAGCACGGGTTTACCACCATCAACTTCGGGATGCGTCGAGACATGGACTCGTTGCCTTACTCGGTCTTTTCGGGTGAAATCCAGCTCGTTAAGCTTCACGGGATGCCAAAAATTCTTTACCCCGGCAAACTGTACTGTCTTAGTGCTGACGAAGGTAGCCCTCCCTGTCTTGGGGTCCCTGGCTGCGTGGCCGTTGTTCCAATCTCCAGTTGGAAATGGTGGAAGGAGCTCGCCAAGCAGGATTGGCTCGAAGGTACGGTCATCTTCGGCCCCGCGAAACGTGCCTGGCGCTGTGGATATATACTTTACATACTGCCCGTCGATAAGAAAGCGGTAATCGCTGTCGTCGGTGTCGTCGTCGTCGACGAGACATGCGAGAAGCCGCACGTTAGCGTTCTTTTGTTGAGGGGCAAGCATTGCGGAGAAGCGGTGTTGAGACGATAGTAGACGGCTGCGAGATCGGTAAGGAGATGCGCCGGATGCAAACGTCGGCTACGCAGCACGTCTCTCTGAGACGGCGTGATCGGACAGGAGTAGTTGAGAGCTGGGAGGTGCGCGGAGCTGGACGATGGGAGCCTGGGAGGGCCAGTAACGCGAGACAACAAATTGTCCAAGGGCTCAGCGATGCCGTGCTCTGGCTGGCGAAGAAGACCCTGCGATGGAGAAGTGTAAGATACGGAGTACGCGCTGGGAAGTTGGTCTCTAACGGCGCTCCTGCATCTCCCAGGACGTGTAACCTATCAGCTTGTCCTACATAGTATATGCCGCCCAAGCTGAGGTCCGTGCGAGGACTACTATAGGCACTATGCAAGTCCCGCTCCCAGGCACCAACCGCACCAGGAGCTAGCACGAGGATCAAACATCTGATAGCCAATGGATATATCTATGCCAGCCTTGAATATCCAGCAACCTGGCGCTTCTACCGAAAAGCAACTGCATATTGTCCATTGAGGGACTTGATCTTCCACACCAGGACCGGTACTATGTGGATACTACAAGGAATCAAGCACCATCGCCCAGCCTTCTGGTAGACCTGGGGAGAAGTGATTCATTTCCATGCACTTTCCATCATGTTTCTGCTAATTCTAAACTGGCGAGAAGTCGGTTTTCCCAACAAGCTCACCTTGATAACCCACGGCTTTGGCAAAATCTTTTAAGAAAGCCCATCGTGCCTGCTTCACCCACCCTTTCTTCACAAAGCCATTTGCGAGCTTTGGGAAGAATTCTGCTACGCGCAGAAGAGACTCATCGTGTGCAGGGACAACCAGGATGTTGTCATGTGCATCACACTCCTGCAGCTTCTTGATTGACTCGATCATCTCAGGAACATCGTAATGAGTTTGAGGTGCATTCGGTGGCTTTGCTGGTAGATAGAATGGCTGTTCTTTACCGTCTCGTAGCAAGCTTTCAAATAGCTCTCCGGGACAGGGAGAGTTCGTAACTGTGAAGGGGTGCGGCGTGACAGAGTCCGGTAACGGGTGCCAAGTGTGCGGTCGCAGCTCACCACCATGGTGTACCGCATCGCCGCCCATAAGAATAAAGCTGTCAGGATCGCTCGTCACACGCGCCAGTCCACATACATGTCCTATTGCGTGACCCGGTGAGTCGAGGAAGTAAAAGGATCCATCGCCAAAATAGTCGATGGCATCAAACCTGCCAATCTTGAGTTCCGACACCGCGAAATCAATTTCTCTGATTTCTCGCCCGTCAACATCCGCCTGACAGAATGCTGCCATTCGGTTCTCTGGATACCCCGGGAATATCTTGTCCTTACAGCCCGGCCCTACTATTAACTTGGTGCTGGGTTCAAAAGTGGAAGGGTTTCCCGTGTGATCGAAATGCCAATGCGACCAAACAACCGCCTCAATTGACTTCGTGTCTATGCCTTCATCGTCCAAGATCTCCCTAACATGTTTCGGGACAATGAGGGTATAGCCGCCTTTCTTGAAACGCTCTAGTAATGGCGGAGGGAAGTTCTCCCAGTCCTTCTTGATACCTAAGTCAAAGACAAGCGAGCGGTTCAGCTTGGGATGCTGTATGAAGAACGAGTAGCAAGGGGTTGCGAGCCATTCATGCCCTTCGATTGAAGGCTCAATGATTCTCCAGGCGGAGACGCCGCGGATGATACCGCTGCTATTGATTATTGACACATTCACCGTCGAAGTTGACGAAGGGATGTTGAGCTCGGGTGGCAGGGTCGCCATCTAGAACAAATCCAACTTAATCCTCAAAAACCTGGATGGGATTATACTTTAACAACAACTAGTGTTGTTGATGAATTACACAGGTCAGGTATGACACGACGAAGCGAGCGACAAGGACCATATCAACAGTGCTCCAGTATTGTAAGGGAGGTGAAAGGCATTCTGCTGCTTTCGATTGCAGCAGCGGATGCGTCGGTTGGAGTTAGCTGCAGTGGTCGCACTAGGGAGGATTCCGACGGACGGTTGGGCGCTAAGAAGACGCGGTTTCCATCAACTACGTCTATATTCCGTAAACACCGCCTATCTCCGATTCCCAATGAAACCTTGATACCCATCTCTCACGCATATACCTCATCGCCGGGTCTGTACGCACTGGCGGAAGCGTGGGGATATCAGAATCCCATCAAAAATCGAAAAGCCAATAAGCTGACCAGAACAGCAGACGCGGTCATTCGCACATTACCTTTCCACTGGGATATTTGCTGGCAAACTTACAGTGTTCCAGGTGCCTGCTATACAGCACCTCCTTACTGTGATTCTAAGCAGAGTTTTTTGCTGTGCTACATGAGAGGCGTAGCTCCAGGTCGTCACTAAGGAACAGGAGTTGACTCAACCCTGTGGATATCTTTTGGTAGTACGTTTCCAGATGGATACTTACCTTTGCGGTGTCCCCCCACCCCGTCAATTGCTGTTCCGGTAATGTAGACATCCCAGCACCAAATAATCCCCTGAATAGCATAGCGTGTCTCGTTTTGTGGAACTGATATGCCGATCTTTCGAGTTCGAATGTGATTTGACTAGCAGAGTTGTTGGGTTGTTAACATACATGAAACCGTGATGAAGTGTGTAAAAATGGATGTTCGTCTCATGTTCGTGTTGATTGACGATAAAGATCGGGCTACAACATTACAACATCAAACTGCGGACTTTGCGATGGAGTATTGACATCACCGAAACAGCAGCTGAAGAAATATTTCAATATACTACACCAAGTGATAAACGGCAACTCACTCACCGTGGTCCTTCTACCTCGTTCAAGCTGGCCCGAAGTTTTGCGGTCTGCTCGCTTAGGCATACCAGAACTGAGCGGCAATGTGGGTTGTCGGGGGTAGCGCTAGCATTTCATAAATAAACGGTGTCCTTATACCCTGAAAATGGCCTGATCTGCCCTTACTGACCGAGGGAGTCATGACCATCGTAATCTCCATCTCTGTGATGCTGTTCTGCCGAATTTCTGCAGCACACCCTAAAGTGGGTTTGAGACCTAACGAGTCTGACCGTCTCGTCGCTCTCATCCAAGTTTGTCATGGAAATGAGTATGACGGTTCATTTGCCAAGGATATACCGATCCGGAGGACTTTGGTTGGCTGGAGGATTAACGTATTCCCTATGTGCTCTTTTTGCTGTGACCGCTGCCGCAAAATTGTCCCCCATGGCTGCTACTGAGCCGATTGAACGAATGCCGTTGCTCAAGTGATTACAATGCCAGTTTGAGCAGTAGGTATCGTCACATCTTTCAGCGCAATCCGGGTTACTTTTCGTCTTTGTCAGGCGTCCTCTGCTAGTTCACTGATTAGGTCATGAGTACAACTGCGAGACCATAAATACCTGGCGGTTGTTGTAGCATGTATTGTTAGCGCAGACAACCGTGTCAACGTCGTATTTTCCAATGCTTTAACCAAGGGCGAATCTCCCCACGGTCCGAAAGGTCTCACGGTGGGTTTAGCTACTAGCTACTTGAAGTCTGAAGCTTGATCACTGGCTGCAGTTTGTTGGTCATCAAAACCAAGACGAGACATCGTTAGTGCAAATACAAGGTGCTGGGGCGAAAGGCTGCTATTGATGTACCATGAACGACATGCTGACTAGATGCGCCGGGTTCGTGCTAGAATGACTTCCAATCAAGTTTCAGGGGTCGAGAGTATAGTCCCATGCATTACTATAATCGGTCCAGTATACACAGACAGCACCTGAACCAGCACAACAGATCGGCTTTTGGATGAAGCCTGGCATTGATCGTTACAGAATTAGATAGATGGGATAATGAAGAGCAAAGTCGCATTTCTAGTAGATCACTGTATGGTCTGATCAAGTCTGAGACGCGGTATGAATCAAATTCCAAGGTCTTGATCGCAGTCGTACATGTTGCGTGCATACCTATAAGCCCACAGCTCGCAGAATACAATTTCCCAAACCTATTGAACTCTAGTGTGTAGTGGATGAACTATAATCGTAGACAGAGGCAATCGTGTACTGTGGACGACCCATACCCGTGAATACATCTCCCCCGATGAACTCAAAGATCCTAACTTAGAATATCGTCAATGCGTGGTCGGTATTTGGGTAAGAGGATTGAGCTTACTAAGGAGAACACATTTCACCTCTATTAGCTTGAAATCAGTGATCATATTATCACATCAATACTCTGATGAAAACAAAGACAATGATACGTTATAGCCTTGACCTCGCGGCTATACCCCGACACGTCAGCCCAACCCCGCATTCCGGAGTATGTTCCTTTCCAGGTTAAGAGACCCAACTACCGAGATCCACATCCCAAGTATCATCGAAAGCACCATGACTGACAAGCAACAAGGGCTTTACTGAAAATGCATGGCAATGTCTTATACCTACCGAGATCCGAGGGCCTGCCGCTTTGGGGAGGTCCCAAGTGGACGTGAAGGACGCTTCCGTCCCTGGGTCGCCAAGTTTCGGATAACATATTCCACACCTAGGTGTTGGCTCATTACCAGCTCGACAGTTTTCAGGGGCTGTGCATGGTAGCAGTCTGCTCGAGATGGTACGAGTTGCTACTCCTTTCTCGCGTACACCATGCGGAAGGCTTCGCGAGAGTGTGGACTACTAAGAGGAACGTACCGTGCATTGAAATACACAAGTCGTCTAGTATCTTACAGCTAGCGAAGGACTCCCTAATTTGAAACTACTTCCTTACTCCCTTTTGAGCGAATTGACTCTGAAGATGGTTGCCCTCAAGACGCTCGTTGCGCTTGCGGCGGTGCCTCTGGCATTAGCCCACCCAGGTGAAAACAAGGAAGCCATCAAGCGTGAGATGGCGATGCGCAATGCTCAACACGCCATCGCTTCCCGAGCATTGTCAAAGTGCCGGGACAGCCCACAGGCGGTCGAGCTGCGCAGTCGTGCCGCTGCCCGTCGTGCAGCCAAGGCAACGCAGCTCCGGACGATGCGTGGACTCGTCGCTAGTATGTTTGTTCTATGCTCCACCAAAGTCACGGAAACGTTTCGTTTCCGGGATGATTCCCGCTGATGATCCACAGAGCCTCTGATGCATCAGAAGAGAGATCTAGAGAATCTGGAGAAGTGGGCTACACTCAACCACAACGAGACATCCTTCGGATATACTCTCGACACGCCTGCCGGCACCATCTTTGGATCTAACAACACATGCGCGCTTGTCCCCGAGACTACCGTCGGACCCTACTACGTCACTGGCGAGTTAATCCGCCAGGACATCACCGAAGGCCAAGCTGGCGTGCCGCTCCACCTCGACATGCAGTTTGTCGATATAAACACCTGTCTACCAATCGTCAATGCCGTGACCGACATCTGGTCCTGCAACGCCACGGGCACATACTCCGGCGTCACAGGCGAAGGGGGTTTGAACTCGACATTTATACGTGGAGTCCAGATCACTGACGATGACGGTGTAACGCAGTTTGACACGGTATTCCCAGGACATTACGACCGGCGGCTGACGCATATTCATGTGGTGTCGCAGACTGACTTTGAGGTTCTGCCCAACGCGACGTACACCGGCGGTAAGACGCTTCATATCGGGCAGTTGTATTTTGACGACAGTCTGGTGAAACAGGTTGAGGCCAACCTGCCATATAGCACAAACACGATCGCCTACACATCCATGGAAGATGACGGCTGGGCTTTAGACGAGGCCACGACAGACTACGATCCTTTCGTGGAATATGTCCAGCTTAGTGATGATGTCAATGATGGATTATTGGCATGGATTACTATCGGGCTGGACCAAGGTAGTGACCATACATCAAACTTGACTGCTGCTGCGCATTACTATGAGGGCGGAGGTCAAGCCGTGAACAATAGCTTTACCGGCGGACCTCCTTCAGAATAGATCGAACGACTGGATTCAATATGATCAGGTGGGGCAGCATCTCTCTATGAGTCTGTGTCGGTTCGAGATGAAGCTGCGCGTCGGTTCTAGTAGGATGCTATGTTCCTACTGCTCGGGGGTTGCATGTTGTTGAAACGAACATCTAAAAATGGGAAGATTCATACCCTGTGTCAGATTCCGACTACGTCCTACTCTGTATTCATTTAAGAACATTCTTCAGGCTCCTACAACATCCCATATGCGCGCAGCTATCCTTACATCTACCTACACTTACCGTCTCACAAATTAAGTCAATGCTACATACACGTGGCAGGTTCAAAGGCGTTGGAGAATATTGCTCGCGCTACGCTCATAGCCACATAGATGATGATTGCTACCAGCTCCAATTCCCATCATCGTGCCTGAGCAGTTGCAACTGAGTCTCGTACCCCAACTAATGTCTCTTGTGCCCTAACCTATTACATCCGTTACTTCTTGTCTTTGATTTGCCATGATCACAGCTGCTCTAGCTACTGTCATGGTGTGTTCCTCAACTTAGTTGCAAGTATTCTCGAAGGACAGAGCCTACTGTATTCGAATAGTTATCACCCACTCCAAATGTATGACAACAGCGTAGCTGTAACTCACAATGGAAAAGCTTCTCGTCCTTTACCGCAACTAGCCTAGTGGCGATCTCCGCACTTCTTGCACCTAAGATCTGCGAAGTCGCAGTTTAGCCAGTTCTACGTAAACATTCCCAACCCTTGAGAATCTTGAGTCTTTGTGGTTTTAGACGAGTACCAAAAAAGGAATCCAGTGACGTAGAGGCATTATAGAACTTTTCGACAATTAGGGACAGGATATACTTTCTATTAATAATTAGATTAAGAACAAATCTAGCATCCTTTTATCGGACAACCAAAAAGCCTAACCTCCATATAAGATCGCTATATTCCTGAGTCATGTGTCATTAGTTAATCCCCCAGTCAATGATGAAAAATGTCTAAGCAACAACTCCTTACTCAAAGAAAGACACGAAAAGTACTGTCGACCGCGCAAATCAACAATTATCGATTATCGATTCCTCACCACCAATATCCGTTGTTGTAGCCTTAGGCTGTTCAACTGGAACTCAAGGAAAATATTGCCATATCAAGGCCCTCGACATATGATTCGCCCTACAGAGTTAGATCTTCTTTCGAAGCCTCTGTTCCATTCATCGAAGACTTTTCGACTCTTCACTCCGAGGCGACAAAATCAGGTCACCTTCGCTGCAGCATATGCTTGGTGGCAGCTGATCCCCGGGGAGGGCCTCACACAGCACAACAGTTGCATGTCTTTGATACGCCTGTTTTTCTCGAATTGAGATCAAAAGCGACTTCCTGTAGCTCAGACTGGAAGCTACCCTGACGACATGTCAACCTGAACAATCGAATTGCTCCATCTTGCTACCTTGTCACGACCGATATCGATGAAGATTCAAACACTGGTACTCAGAAGGAGTTGGTATCGCCTGCCACTTCAATAGGCTTTCCGTGGCCATAGTACTACCCATGCAATGATGTCTTGCGCACCGTCTAGCCGACTCAGCTCTGGTGCAAAGCGAAGCGGCTACTCCAAGAGATCCACGAAAGAATGTACATGGTCCTGGTACGAAACGCGCATAGTATTGTTCTTACATCATGCCATTCCCACCACTATTTCAACATGGGCTGAATGGCCTCTCCAAAGAGGAAGCACCCGCTTTATATATAGAAGAGTACAACCTCGTGCTAGTGTTGGGTCTCAGGCTACGGAACGGCCGGTGCAGGTGCTGCATTTGAGTCCGAGGGGTTAAGACGTTACTTATGTACAACCGACCTCACCCAGGCTCATCACGCGTGCTGATATATTAGACCGTGTTGTACCAGTTTCAAATAAGCTGGACGACACGCAATAAAATATATTTACTTTTTTATTTAAGACTGGTTTATTAACTTAGCTTTAATAATATAATAACAATTATTACATTCATTTTGTTAAACAGGCCGGTGACGTATGATACTGATACAAAGCGACCGCTGTATTCTCGAACTCTCTTAAGCACTATAGCTTAATGATCCCTCTTTCAGTCTGTGCTTTTCCAGCTAGCTGTATATCTAAGTATGTTTGTGTGACTTTCGAAAGGGGAACAGTCGGGTGGGGCCCGATTTCTGCCTGCTTGAATTTTCCGCGCCAGTTGTCTGGTGGCAGCTTCCTCCGTCTTAGAATATCGTCGAGCGGTCAGGCGGCAACTTCCTCCATCTCAGGAAATGTCGTCGAATGGCTACCTAGGTGGGAGTCCCTTTTCGTCGAACAACATCGTCGCGCACGTCTTGACGATCTTTACAACCTACTTGGAGCATCACACATAATGACGCGTAGTCGCGGTCACATGTATTCGTCGATTTCATATTGTAACGCAGTCGTTACCGTCCGCCCAATTCTCCCTAACATTGTCTTTTCGAGCAGGTCTCATCCAATTCAAGTGGCAGGCACGGCGAGACCATCAGTCGTTTCACGTCATTACGCGAAGTCGAAGTACCGCGTCACTCATTTCTGCGCTTTGGGAGCACACCTAGACACCGATCAAATTTGTTCGACCTCAAAGCCACTGCTTGGATATAGTTGGGTCGGTGAAGCGTCTCGGGCGTCAGCGCGACTTGGACTGCTGAACAAAGTACCTAGCTTGGCGTCGATACAAAACGTCGCCGGTTCTACACATATCTAGGTAGTTACCTAGTCAATTGACTAATGTCAACGCGGACGCTGCTAGGCAATCACCTCTGCCTTTGTACTGGTGCTTTGCTTTAGAAGGAGTAACAAAAGCACTTGGAAAAGAGTTGCCTTCATATAAGAAGCACAATCATTTCGAATCAGCGGAAGTCTTAGGCATAAGTAAGCGTAGCTGCCACTGATTCTGAACATTTTGAGAAGCAATTGCAAAGCGACAACAGAATAGGTGCGACTCAGGCATATACTGCCGACGAAGCAGGCACAAAGCGACGAAGAATTAAGACCTAATCACAGAAATGTGGTGTGGTGAAGACAAATGAAACAACATCACAGCATCGCAGTTTCTACTAGTAGGTCAACTCCTGCCTACCTTCTTCACAGCTGTCACCCTGATTCTGCTTGGTGATTACTCCGTTCCCTGACGGACCGACTCTGCCAGTTGACTATTCGGCCACAAGCAAGATTCATCGCACCTTCTGCTTGAAGTCCCTCATTGAGTTTCCTGATCGTCATTCTCTCATCCTACAAGCCTTTTCAATAGTCCATACCTGGAGCTGCTTGACGTTATCCGGGACTGCCCTCTTTCAATCGCTTGAGGGTGGTTGATTGTCAATTCTTTCGGTTGCCACTGCCTGAACGGTCTTCTGACTCTCTACAGCAGGACTGTCTTACAAAGTCAAGTCCATTCCCTTCTACCTCAATATACCTCCCAACAGACAAGGTCAGGCATAACGTTCAGTGGGTAGGCAACGCTCCTACTTCCAATTCTCCTTGAGGATCTCGCTGTAAATTCCTCTACCACGGAACGTTACTACCCTCAACCTATCCCTTTGCGGACAACAAAGCCTCAAGGTGCAACTATCTTCGTTCATTCATGAACAGTACAGTCGCACTTGGTACCAACTTCTCTGCAATTTTCCAAGAGACGCTCCCCAGTAGCAAAGAACGAGTAAGTCTTTCAGGGATGAGCGCCTGATAGCAATATCACCACCTGCTTCGTCTCTTACGTGGAGAGTCCTCGTCTGATGCCTATCGGACTGTCGTCCGGTATCGAACACATCTTCATAAACTCCGCCCTTGCCCTCTCCCTACGGATACATTTCGCATACATCCTTCCTGCTAATTTCACTATTGGTTTCATCTCTGCGAGAACATTAGCTTCCGTCCGAATTCGCTATGCAACTCATCTTTCATCTGGTGGCCAGCATATCCCACCTTTCGTCTCATCTTCCTCGCGTCTTACCTTTGTTACCTCACTGCAAACAATTGCGCTCATCTCTTCTTTCTGCTGCCGCGGAATGCGTCCCGTTTCCTCTTGCGAGTAGTTATTTGGTCTGAGACTTTCCCACCATTTTGAAGATATCGTCTGGTCTACTTTGGCGGCAACCCCTATTTCCTCCCCAGCGGCCTCTTTCTCATTAGACTATTCCCACTGAATGACCCATGCTAAATTTTCCTGTGTCTCTATCCCAACAATTCTCCCCATTTCTTGTAGCAACCGTCGGTCCCTGTTCTAGCATGACTCTCGCTTGCACCAGACACCCCTTGAGTCTGATACCGAGATCTTACCTACACGTATTTGATCAATTACTGACCAACCTTTACATAGGCAATGGAAGGCTTCAATGGTACCGATCTCATTTCGACTGGCCCCGCAGCGGATGCCGGAGTGGTCCATGGTCACGGTATAGCTGCATCTACCGCCGATGCCTCTGGCGCAGCTTGCCAGGTCCTCGCTACCGGCACTTTTCCTGCCCACCAACCAACCACAGTCCAGAAGATCCCGCTTGTCTGCACAATTTGTCCGAAGAACTCGACATTTTCAGATGTCTCCCATCTCTTGACTCACATCGCATCCAAGGGCCACCTATCCAATAAGTTCCAATTGGATATCGCCAAGGACGTAGACGACTTCTCCCGCGAGTCCTTGGAGGAATACGAAACGTGGTTTGAGACTTACAATATTCGCGATCTGCTCCTCAGCCGCAGTGAGAATCGCAAAAGTCAAGGCCGTGGTCAAGCAAGGGCAGATGCGATGAATTCGAATGCAAGCCTTCGTGGCGGTGGACATGGCACAGGGGTGAGTCTAAATAGCACAAGGAATGGTGTTGTGACACGAGCCAAGCGCGTGAGTGATCTCCTGAGTGGCATTTGTAGCATTGTGTCAAGATATGGACCAGTCTAACTAGGGTGTTTGGACAGCGGTTTCGTGGCGGCAATGCCAACACCCAGTCGATAAACCATTCTTACCAAGTCAAATGCGAGCCTGAGGACGACATAGACTCTACCTCGAACATGACACCATCTTCCTACGGACCCTATCTTCATAATTGGCAATCAACTCATGGTATACAGGATTACTCTTACGGGAACCAAGAGTCAGGCATGCCGTACATTGGTGGAGGCAACTTCGCAGTCAACTTTGCGGACGGCAACGAAGACCCAGCCGACGACGATGTTGGAGTTGAAGAGGATCACAACGAGGAGTTGTCCAAGTACGAGCCTACCGACGACGAAGATGACGACGACGACGACGACGACGACGGTCTGCCTTCCGATAACACCAAGGACACCACTATGCTGGAGCTGGAGCTGGAGCCAGTGGAACTGGGTGAGGATGTGGAGGCACGTGAACGTCGTCATTGTCTCAAATATCTCAAAGGAGAGGTATCCCGTATTCCTGGGGCTGGCGTCTTCGACGCCGCCTTCGAAGCGCAACGTAAGCAGCGTAACCAGAAGAAGCACCCCTCCGTCGCGGCAAACCTGGAAGTCAACTCTAGAGCTGTAAAGAAGATTGAGAGCGTCTCAGATATCGATCTGAATTGGGTGCGAGACCGGGATCCCTTTGTCGAGTCGTCGGTTGATGATAGCATGGTAAGTCACCGACCTCCACCTAATGAATTGATTTACTGAGAGACCCAGGACTCTGACGTGGACGCTGCCACCATAAGGAAGCCCAAGCGTCGGACGCCACAGCAGCCGCGAGGAGGCAAGGTCACCAGGGCTCGTGGTGCTGCTAAGTCGAAGCGAACTATCCTGCGTGCTCCTAAGACTGCGACTGCAGCTAGTGGGACTGGCCGAGGCCGTGGTGGTCGCCGAGGGGCACGAGGCGTGCGAGGCGCCTCCATCCGACGAGCCACCACAACATCTACATCGTCCCGAGCCTCCTCTGCTCTACGAGAGGTACCCACGAATTCTGTTGCTGCGAACGTTCATACGACTCGATCGAGTCGTGGCAACTTGTTAGGACCTGCTTCTCAATACCACAACGGCCTCTATGCTGCACAATCACCTCACGACATTATCAGTCACTCGTTTGCCGGCAATCGAGGGTTTGATGTGTTTAGAGATAATGTGGAATCCGGCCGAGGTGAGGGTTGGATCTCCCTCATCGAAATGGCACGGAAAGTGTGTTATTTCTAACTCATCCTGCAGGCCCGACCGAGAGTTCTGCGCCCCAGCGACGGTAAGTTGGCCAGACTCTTGGACTATACTGTGTACACATATTAACTTTTGATCAGGCAGAACAACCTTCCCGGTCTTAAGTTACGTCCTGGACACCCTAACCTTCCCCTCCTGTCACCGACACCGGTCTTTAAACGTCAATCTTCTCGCTTTTATAACGGAAAGGAGAACATCCAGCCTCAGTTCCAGATCCAACCTACCAGCACCAATCCCTATCTTAACTCTCACAACTCTCACGGTGAGAACTCGTTGAACCCTCTTTGCGTCCATCCTCAAGAGAGTAATGGCTTTCGGGCATATTCCTCTTATATCGAGGATACAAAGCCGTTGAACACCGGCTTCCAGTCAATCACTGGCGAAACGAGTTACGACGGTTTACCTCTCGCTTCCGGAACTGACGAGGGTTACCAAACCAACCAGCGTCAACATGGGGGAGTCTATGACATATGACTTCACCATCTACTTTTGAAGACCGCGTGTTTCGTCCAATTGAAATAATCGATATTTCTTCCGGATCGACGTTTGGACGGAACGGCACTATTGAGACTAAGTAGTCTAACACTTCTCCACCTTGTTAGTCGCACACAAGTTCCCGTGCTCCTTTAATATGCAACCGCTAACAATCCCAGCTGTTCTACTTCATTATAGTTTGGGTGCTTTTGCCCTTTCGGTCTTTGCTTTCGGCCTTTCCTTTCGGGTTTTCTTCTTTCTCCATAAAGCGTAGGTCTCCTCCATATCACGTTGCCCACTCTTCCAGGATGACCGTCAAGGAGTATTGCCGCCCACCTAGGTGTTGGATGATCATTGGCTAGATGAAGTCGCAGTTACATAGGTGGCAAAACAGTTGACCGATTTGTTTTACATGCTGTTCACTCCCGTTTACCAGCCCTTAATCCAGTCTCTCGCAGCCCGAAGCATCTGCTAATTCAAAATCAAATCTAGATCCTTTCGACTCCAGCAATACAAACCAGTGCCGCGTCAACCACTTCGTCAACCAAATATGGGTACCTTTCGTGGCAAGGGGTTTCCGGTAGTCGAGGCAGTCTGTCCCCGTCTTCTCTAGTACCGACCCCAGCTCATGTTATCCTACCAGATTAGCCATAACGAAGGGCGCTGAATCAAGAACCTCCACTGAAACTCAGCACATGCGGAATGCAATGCGGCCTACTAGTATCTCATCTCGATGTCATGTCGACGCGGCTAGTAACTTTACGAAGTCGCCAGCTTTATCTCACATGCTCTCCTTCAGGCAATGCCACATGCAGACCCTAGAACGTGTACACCCGACTTCCCGCAGCCCGGGAAAGTAGAGATACGCACAAGAACCTTCGAAATCGCGACTACTTCGGGAAGAGATGATCCTGCTGCGGTTTACTCTTCTCTGCTCTTTTGGTATATTTGTGGACGCAGAAGCACTTCCGAGCTACTGCGCTACTCGTCTTTTCCGTTGCCAGCCCGGACAGAGGGCAGCTATGGTAAGTCACAGCGTCCGCATGGGCGTTCAACAAGCCCAACAGCGTTGCCGAACATATCCAGATGGGCCTGGATGTGATCCACAAAATACCCGACTCCATGCATGGACCATTGAGCACACTCGAGAACAACCTCTAGGTAGGTGTGCGTGAGCGATGGATTTCCAGGGAGATGCACCCATCGGATACGCTGTGCGAAATGCTAAGGGAAAACGATAATAAGAGCCGACTCGAGGTCAAAGGATTCATCGAGGCTTTGACTACCTACATTTCAACGAGGACCCGATCATAGACGACTTGCCCGATCTGCAATACTTGCGGGGAAGAAAGTCACCGTAACACGCCAATTACAACTTGAGTCCAAGCTAGATTGCGACAGTTAGGGGGCATCACCTGCGCCTGCCAGAGATGTAAACAGAAGTATCGTACTTAGCAGGAAATAATTCAGCATGCTCCGTTCTTCCTTGCGTGGACATTCCAAAAGGTGCTGAAGAGAGTGACCCCTTGCTATTGTTCGTCTTCGCACATGACAGTGAGCCATCCAACGATGTCGTGCTAGATATCGAGGCCACTCGCCGAAACCGTGATATCGTTCTTCCGTGGAACCAGATAGTCGGTATGTCAGTAACGGGATTTGACCTACTCAAACCAGACCTTGTAGACCACAGGGTTCATCCACGAAGCTATCCTCACGCGTTCTCCGAGAAGCGAAACTGAGAAGCGCAGGGAGACAATAGCTGAACCAAAGGACCAGAACTGATACACTCTACGCAATCCGCCCACTGGTGATTGACTGTGCCTACAACAGTGTTACCGTGCGATGACGGGCAGCCTCTTATTTGACCCAATAAGCGACCATATCTCAGTTGAACTGTCGAATAGTAGTGGTGGGTCATCATCAATTCAGCTGATCAATACAAAGTCTTTCGTTCCTACGATCCAATGGAGGAATGCGTCGTTGATTGAAACTGCTCATTATTTTCACCCAATCAGGTATCCGACTACACCTGTGGCCTTGATCAACAGGAGTGCTGTTCCTATCACTACTCATCAGACGCAGCGGACCGGAGACATCACATTTCCAATAGTAGAGGTAAAGACCTGGTCCCCGTACAGAAGCTATCCCATGTAGACGCATATATTTGGTTTACTTCAACAAGGCTGGCTAATATTCGTCAGTAACAAGAGAGTGGTAACTCAATAAACGGATGCTGACTTATGGTCCTCTATGCCCAGTAATATCAAGACGAACCACTTTTACGTCCCAAATAGTCGTGCCGATAGTCTGAAGTAGGGCTTGCAAATATTTCGACACTTCCTTTATCGACGAAAGGATAGATCCACTATTCTGCTGGCTATTCCTTCTCCAGACAGGATCCCACTTTCGGGTGCTTCTTCAACGCGTCACCCAGCACACGAACAGACATCCGGGTCAATGATAACATGGCGCTATCATTCAGGTTGATATTCCAAAGGTATACGGTGATCTCAGACATGAATAGAAACCAAGACATTCATTCGCCAGTGGATGATGCTGACGTTACTGTGATACCTCGCTCTACTCTAAAGCTCGCCACGGGTGTTGATCAAGGAAAAGCACATTTGCCCCCATTATCTTCACGTATGAGCAATATGCCGTAGGAGGGTGAAGGATTGATGAAAACGTCTTACTCAATACTAGTCTCTGGTGCTCAAGAGACCGAATATATACTTGCTCAATGCCGACGTATCGGACTATTCGCAACATTACTCTTTCTTTCTTACTCCTGTCCTCTAAGTGACATCGTCAAGGCCACCAGTGGGAAATGGTGTCATACACGTCCAGCGTCTTGAGTTGGCAGACTGAGGTGTCCTCTCCACAGCAGGACGATCTCCACCCGTAGGTCACATGCCTTTGGCGACTGTACTAGGGCGAACCCCCCGAGACGACGGCTTAACCAAAGAGGCGATATCCAACGTTCTTGGGCAGAGGTGGCGAGAGACAAATCCTTCTGCAAGCAGTGTGGTAGCAGGCTCGACATAATCTCTGGCGATGATACCTGTGCTATCATTCAGAACTCATTCTGAATGCGAGCCCCTTACCGATTTGGGGTGTGGTCCATCAATTTCGGACCGCGTCATAGTCCCAATCATTTTGGACCAAGAAGGACGTCACAAATCAGCCGCCGAAGCAATTCGATGGATATGGCTAATTATCTGGAAGAAATTCTCACACTCTGCAGTTTTTCGATGCACAGCCACCCACTCTCATGCTTCCAAGATGAGTATCTTCAGCGGATCTCGAGAGCAAAGCCGGACAACTCACGCAATACCAGACAGCACCAGAACTATCACTGGGCACTCGGCTTAGCATGTGATTCACTCTCCCATTACAAGATCTATGAGCGGTGTCTTTCACAGTTGATGGCTGACCACTTTGACTCTTTGGTAAAGAGGTACCACTATGCTCCAAACACACAAAGAAAGACTCTGGTATGGGTGGGACGGCTGTGTTGGAGGTAGCACCAGCCGCATCTCATTCGAGTTCAAACCTCATATTTTAGGCTGCTGACACCAAGCCCGATACTGGTCTGCTTCCTGCACACAACGAAATTTGTGGCAGCTCTCATGATGCCTCAGCGGGAAAATCTGGGTTGGGACAATTGAGAAGATAGACGGCATCTCCGATTTCATGACAGCATCACACCTGCGCGCCTCGCAAGCCCTTCCCGAATGATCACTCGCATTGCGGCAAGGAAGATCATCTGCCTGATATTACTCGAACGCCTCTCTGTTCCGCGCAATACGCGAAATACTCCAAACCATACAAGACAACCTGACAAGCACGGCTTTAATCCACCATGGGATTGACCTGAGTGTTTTGATTGCGGTCTGGATACTTCATTGAGGGTTGCAAGTCACGCGATGATGCTACTGAGAACATGGCAGTGGACTTCACCACCTAGCTTTATGCGGGAGGGACTGCCCTCATGTCCAGTACGATCGAGTGGACTACAGGAACCAGGTGAGTCGACAGTGGATCCATTTCTTCTTTCGTCTATCTAAGATTTTCGTAGTCAAGATACTTCGATCGAAGATTGAGAGCGAGGCTCAAGGTGGTCGATATGGCTGGCATACGCTTGAGATAGAACTCTTGCGATCGCTATTTCCCTTTCTTCGCTACATCTACAGTGGGCCAGGTGTTCTACATCTTCATTGCCCAGGGGACGGGTTGGCGGTCGATTGATAATCCTCGTGGTCCAAGGGGCATGTCATTGAAGGGAAAGAGCATTCTAGAGAGAGCCCGGATGCCGGATTGCATTCTACCATGATCTGCGCAGAACGGCGCCTACCTGTATATTAGCATGCGATTCGTTTCGATTATAGATCTCCTTCCGTCACACATCGCGTCTTCTAACATTTTGCTATCTTATACAACTAAATGCATTGATTTGGTCCACAGCTGATGAACTCATAACTGCTCAATACTGGAGACTAGATGGTCGAGTTGATCAGGTCCATTTTGCAGGACATTCATCAACAACCTCCCAGCACCATCTAGTCTTCGCACCTTGATCTCATCTTCCAACTCGCGCGATTTCTTCGCAGCGACATCGAGAACCTTGCGCGGGATGCGTGCTAACCTGGCAACGTTCAGACCGTAAGATCGATGGGCGACGCCTTCGCCTACCTCGTACAGAAACGTAATCTCCTCATCACCATCCCACTCGGCGTCATCTGTAACCCTATCTCCATCTTGTGCTTCGCCGCCCGTGACCTGTCCGTCCCGTTCACGAGCCTCAAACCGCATGTGCACGTTCCTGCACCTCCCGCCCTCGATCCCGTCGGCCACTCGACTGAGACTCTGGTAGTGCGTGATGAACAGCATCAAGCACCCGACCTCCTGGACTACGTGCTGCAACACCGCCTGTGCGATCGCCGCGCCGTCGTGAGTGCTCGTGCCTCTACCCAGCTCATCCAATATCACTAACGAACGTGGTGTGGCTGACCGGAGGATGTGTGATGTTTCGTTGACTTCGACCATGAAGGTCGATTCGTGGCTGAAGATATTGTCGGACGCGCCCATGCGTGTGTAGACAGCGTCTACGGGGGTCAGCCGCAGGGAGGTGGCGGGGACGAAAGATCCTATCTGTGCGAGGAGAACGAGAAGGGCTACGGCGCGGACGTAGGACGATTTCCCGCCCATGTTGGGACCTGTTATTAGTTGGGCCAGGGGCGCAGGCGAAGAATCAGGAGACGAGGTGGGATCAGAGGACAGGTGGGTGTTAAAAGGGATGTAGGATGTTGTGAGCGTTTGCTCTGCAATGGGGTGGCGGCCCTCGTTTATGCTGATTGTGGGAGGTGAAGAGGCAGGCAGGAACGTCGGTTTCGTGTAGCCTGGTAGAGCGGCTACTTTCGAGAGGGAGAGGAGACAGTCGAGCGTTGCGAGGGAGGAGATGGCGTCACGGAGGGGCTGGTAGTTGGACGCCATGGAGGAAAGGAGCTCTACGAATGCAGAATCGCAGGCTGCGGCGAGGGATTCTTTGTGCTGATCCCGCTCCGAGATGAGACGAACCACGTCGGGTGTGTGAAAGCGAGAGAGCTTCTTGGTGCCCGAGATCTTGGCCCAGGAGGCGGGCACGTGCTTGAGGTCTGTGTTGGTGACCTCGATCAAATACTCAATGCCGGCCACGGTCACGTACTGCACGGGCGCCTTCTTGTTGAGTTTTTGAGCGGCTACTTTGCGATGTGCGTCTAGTTCCTGCTCCACGGAGGCAATACCAACTTTGTGGTCGGTAATGTCTTCGGTTTCCTCGTTCTCGCGGAAGAAAGCATACTTGTCGTCTTTACGCGCGGCATCGGCGTTGATGCGCTCGAGGTATGAAAGTATGATAGGAAGAATCAAGGGCAAGGAGGAGATGGCGTCGCTGATGACGGGTGATTTGAAGCCAGTATCTGCCGAGGGCTTCACACTGGAGAACCCGGTGGCTACCTTTTGCAATGTCTGGAGGACAGCGAGGAGTTCGGGCCGTGTGCATTTCCCGTAGTAGATGCGGATGAGACTACGCTCGAGGTCAGTCTTGGTATTGACCAGGAGATGCTCAAGTTGATCGACTTTAGGAGTCGAAGCGTTGTTGACAAGCTCTTCAACAGCGGCGACGCGCTCTTCCAGCCGTGCTTGGTCGAGAAGCGGACGGCCGATCCATTTCCGAAGAAGACGTTGACCGAATCGAGTCAAGGTCTTGTCGAGGGCCCAGAAAAGACTGCCTTTCTCCGCATGATCCGTCTGGTTGCGGTATACCTCAAGGCTCTCCAGTGTAGTGCCATTAATGAGCATATGTGAGCGAGCGCTAAATGATGTGAAGTATCTGGTCAAATCAAAGATGTGTTCCAGTCCGTATTCTTTCAAGTGGGTGATCATCGAGGACAGACAGATGGTCACAGGTTCTGGTAACTTCAGCACCTTGTCGAGCAAGGCGCTCGCTTGCTCATTTCCCTCTGCATTCTCCTTCAGTTTCCCCGCATAGAATTGCGTCACATGTGAGTAGGCCTCTGCAGCAATGGTCTTGGATTTCGGTATTCTCTCAACCCGACACCTGTCCCCGAAGACATTGGTGCTGCTTCCAGATAGATGTTGGATGAGCTTGTCGGTTGTTTTCGTCAATTCCCCGACGATTAGAAACTCGCATGGAGAGATATGAAGTAAGCGCGTCTCAATCTCACCTCGCATAAATCCATCGTCGAAGTTATCGTAGATGATGTCGCCTGTGGCTGGCTGTACTGCAATGATGCCAACATCCACCTTCTCATCGGTACCCGAGCCCTTTGCTTTTGACTCGGTTATGCAGAGCAGATAGCCCCCGGAAGGAGCGCCTGAGCCATCTCCTGGCTGGTCCAGCTCCCCGATCTCGTCGACGTATGTACCCTTGGTGTAGACATTGGTAAGCTTCCTCACAAATGGAGCATTCCTGTTGTCGCCCGCCTTCTTGAGGGCTGCAGTCTCAATCTGCCTGACAACACCGACCTTATGTCCGGCAGCTACAAGACGCTTGGCATGAACGGGCAATCTGTGAACTGGTATACTGGCAGAAGCGAACCGATTTAGATGTGCCTCTGACGGGTGTTCATCGTAACGGAACTTGCCAGGTATACACACTATACTCAACTCCTTGGCGGCAATGCGTGCATCATCGCCAAAGAATCTGAATTTGTAGCCAACCTCCATAATGAGCAGCGTGTCCATATTCTTCCTCTTAATGTCCAAGAACTGGATCTCCATGGGTGTCAGTTTCCCAGTCTTAGCACCCTTCTTCTTTCCTTTTGAAGGGGGTGCAGACGTCTCCTCCTCCTCAGCATCCTCGGCGTCTTCACCATCGAGGGTTTGGGTCTCACCGTCGACCTGGAAGTTTCGTCGCTTGAGCTGGGTCATGCTATCCGGCCTCCCCAGCTTCTTTACGAATTTCTGGTGTAGTTCGGCCTTTCTCCGTTTCTCGGCCGTATCATCCTGTTCAATCACGGGTTCGGCTGCCGTAGTATCACGTTGGCTCGCGTCATCGTAAAGGTAGCGTTCCGTCCGGGTAGTCGGCTTAGGGGGTGTCTTCGACGTGGGTAGTTTTGGGGGCGACTTCTCGGCGAAGAAGCTGCTCTGGTCTACTTCTACGTCGCCCTTGGATCGCTTAGATGGCGTCTCATTGCCATTGTCGGTGTCTTCCTCCAGTGGCCGCTTTTTGGCGCTTTCGGGAGCTTCATTGCCACCGTCGACAGGCGAGCCTTGACTTTGCGACTTTCGGAGATGTGCGTTCAGGCCATTGACACTTTTGGGTGTGAAGAAGCTTGTGAGAGATTGCTGCTTCTTTTCCTTTGACGGGCCTGCCATGTTGGTGCTGTAGACAGAGCTTGATGGTCACAATTGCTCCTTTCGTCATCAGCTCATGGGATTTTGGCGCGTCCTGGAGACTGAGAGACGCGTTAATGGGAGGAGTGGAGGGTTCCACTGCGGCTAGTTTAAAGTAGTGGCCCGTGCCCCTAACAATCTCGCTAACGTACTAAGTAGGTTAGGCCTCGCTAAGGCCCATGACAACGCCCAAGGCCCAAGGCCCTGGACGCCCGGCAGTCTCACGTCGTGCATCTTTGAATGATAGCTTCTCAGTTATACATTCTTCGAGTCTTGTCACTGTGGACTCTGTCCTTAGCATTATTAGTGCGTTTCAGTAGCATTATCGCAGCAAGAGCGCCTAACAGCTCCATCATCCCGTGAACGTCTCCTTGTCGCGCCTTGATGATTGCGAGGGGCAAAATGATTCCTTTTCCCAGTTGCCAAGGCGTGTCACCTTCATGATATCTATCCCTGGAATCATGATTACCTAGATTAGGAGGAACAGTTGGGCAGACTTACGCTCCGCCGCTAGCCTCTCTCTGTTGCTCCAAGGATGAATCTCGCCTTCGCCCTACACCTCGTATTCGTACGGGTTGCAGACATCTAACGGTAGCTGCTCTGCCAAGTGCCAAGGAATCCGTTCCCCTCTCGGTCACTCCTTCTCACGGAGACTGCTGTACTTCTGCACTACTCACTAATTACCGATTCGATAGTCTCGCCGGAGAGAGAGAGAGAGAGAGAGAGAAAGGCTGTCTTACCCAGTGGCTTTCCGTTCCGCCGGCGAGATGCCTCCTGCATTCCTCCTTCAGTCTCTGTGGAACTGCACGCGAGAGCCTTCAACATGGCGCAATGAGAGGGGCGTCATCTTGGCGTAATATACAAATATCATTCGAGTATTGACTTGATCACGAGATCCACTCACGACAACGAGTCAATCAGCCTGAATGCGGTAGCTTCTTTTTCGGTGCCTTGATTAGCTTGAAACGGCTTGTGGGATTATTGTCGGAGCTAGTTGAACCCTGGGCGGTACGTAATGGGGCGGTTTGGACTCCTTTAACCGCCGGCAAAATGTACCGACGTCCAGTTCCATCACTATACATCGCCGGCTCTTGAAAGTCTGGTAGGGTCTACCCCACAGATATACTATATTCCTCGCAACATCGAAGACTACCATGCGCCACTCAATATGCAAATCAGGTTAGGACCAGGTCTGGTTGGTTCCACCAAGATCACGACTTGTGATATCAAGTTGACCTCAAAGTCATATCGCCTTAATCGAACAAGGGGCCCGACAATATGCGGGGTGTGAACAAGTATAAGAGATGGATCTTGCCCGTTTCATAGAGACACTTCATGATCGATATTCAACCTCTTAGTAATTATCAATCATCATGGTCTCTCTATCTGCATTCTTCGTTGCCTGCACGGCTATCGCCAGTGCCCTGGCTGCTCCTCTCGAAGAGCTTGCTCCTCTTGACGGAATGCATGAGAAAATTACACGATCGACCGCGGCCGGCACTGGCACGAACAACGGCTTCTTCTACTCCTTCTGGACCGATGGTCAGGGCAGCGTCACCTACAACAACGGAGCAGCCGGGTCGTACGATGTGTCCTGGTCAAACGTTGGCAACTTCGTCGCCGGCAAAGGATGGAACCCAGGTTCCAACCGCGTTATCACGTACAACGGTACCTGGAACGGCGCCAGCGTCAACAGCTATCTGTCCGTCTACGGCTGGACCAGGAACCCGCTCATCGAGTACTACATCGTCGAGTCGTACGGCACGTACAACCCTTCTAGCGGCGCAACCAAGAAGGGAACCGTCACCAGCGATGGTGCCACATACGACATCTACCAGACGCAGCGTGTCAACGAGCCGAGTATCGACGGAACGGCCACATTCTATCAATTCTGGAGCGTCCGCACCTCCAAGCACGTCGGCGGCACGGTGACGACACAGAACCACTTCGATGCGTGGACCCAGTCGGGTTTGACGCTAGGCACGCACAACTATCAGATCGTGGCTACCGAGGGTTATCAGAGCAGCGGAAGCGCTTCGATTACTGTTCAAGGTCCCTAAAGGATTTTGGACAAAAGTGAAGACGCACCGCAACTGTACACAGCCAGATTCACCGATGGGGGTTTTGCATTCTATTGTACCATTTGTTACCGTATGCCTGGCATCAAAGTTGTATATAGCACAGATCTGAGGCCACTGGTATTCAAACCCACTGCCGATACAAATCCAGAGACATCAACCCATTACTTGCCAGTCCTGCTACACTTCAAACTTAACGACAAGTGCCACATGCCAAGTAATCAAAGTCATCAGACGCATTCATTCCATTGCCATGGTTTCGAAAGCGAGCGCGCCACTTCACCTGAGATCGAGCCCGTAAAAGTTGAGATGCTTCTGCTAGATCTAGTCCACTTTCAGTATTGAATGCGAATTAGGGAGGTGTGTTCTGCTTCAAGTCGTTTGCGTCACACCAGATCTGAGTCTCAGCCTCATAGTACCACCT
The DNA here is from genome assembly GCA_022432505.1 of Xylariales sp. AK1849. Taxonomy (NCBI): domain Eukaryota; kingdom Fungi; phylum Ascomycota; class Sordariomycetes; order Xylariales; species Xylariales sp. AK1849. The sequence goes on from JAJKKH010000008.1 coordinate 577,127, forward strand.
ATTTCCATTCTTGGAACATATCGTACCGATAGTGCTGGTGGGACAAATTTATGAACTTGCGCCCCTGTAGAGAATCTACGAAGAAACCAGCAGCAAAGGATAACTCGTATATAGAGATTCTCAACCGCAACGCCCAGCTTGCAAGTAGTAGCGTGGTGCTGAGCTACGTGCACGTCATGTAGAGGCGGCCAACTAAGGGGCTTTCAATGGAAGTCTTGTGATACGGAATATTACAAGCCCCCAAAGCGTCCAGAACGCCAATAAATCACTCTTCATGTTGTACCGTCGATATTAAGTGGCTATAGATGGCGCTTTATTGATAAATAACTGACTTCACGGCAAAGAAGGAGTTTTTGATGGGCAAGGAAGCCATGGAGAGATTATTCATGAACTGACGACTCTGGCGGGCTCGCCGAGGCTCAACTCTCGCTACAACCACGATATTTGACATGCCTGATCGGTCCTTCATCAAGCCATCGCAGTCAGCAGCATCATGGCTCCATTTCATAATCGAGACCCGAGACAACCTAGCCTTGATTACTTGACATTGTGCCATTTTTCCGGATGCCCACTTCCCGGACGCTAATGCGTAATCAGAGCACCGCCGAAGATTTGTAGCTCCATGGCCGTTCGAGCACTCTAGGAACTGCAGTGGCTGATGGCGACCCGGGAGTGAGCGACAAGAAGATATACGATAGCGGTGACAAATCGGACCAAGTACCCGTATCACAATAATCCATTCCCAGCCCAAGTTCTTCATGTCCCAACTTACATATAAATAGTCGGACTGCAGAGTCTTGTCTGCGTTTTATCATGATTGAAGCCATACTTAGTACATAGCATATGTATATTCACAACAAACCGAGCAAAACCCCTTTCAGAAGTTCCGAGTCAGTAGCCTCTAAACATCTGCTCACGCGGATACAATTTTCTATTTCATTCCCTACCAACCTCTTGAGAGCTGCCTTTACACCATAACCGCATCGACCCTTAATCACCTTCATTTCGCTTTGTCATATCCACCTTCTGATTGACAGCACAACATGAAGCTCGTCGCCCTGCTCTTCGCCGCGCTTTTACCCCTAGCCTTGGCTAAAGCACCACTCCTGAACCGCAATCTCGAGAATGTTGTGCCTGATAACTACATCGTGATTCTCAAGTCCGATATCACCACCGCGAAAGCCAGGAGCTACTACCAGTCCATGCGGATAAGCTTCAGCGCCAAAAAGCTGGCTGGCACGAAACACCGAGGAGTCCGGAGGACGTTCGAGAACGTCGACGGAATGAATGCTTTCCATGTGGAGTGCGATAACAAGACCGTGGAGGATATACGGAATCATCCTCATGTATGTAAAGGCCGCCACGAAAATGTTAAGGTTCCCGTGAACGATGTTACTAATTTGAGTACAGGTCGAAGCTATTTATGAAGACGGCCACGTCATTGTCCAAGCTGCTATGCCGGGACTCGAAGCCCGGGATGATCAAGTCGCCGGCTTGACATGGGGCTTAGGCCGCATCTCGCATCGAAACCCTGGTCTTACTAACTATGTCGACGAGACACCGATCCGAACTCGTATGTACGTACTTGATACCGGGATCCGCATGACCCATGAGCAGTTCGGAGGTCGTGCTACTTGGGGTGCCAATTTTATTGACGGGTCTCCTGTAAATACCTTCCGGTCCAAAGCTATGAATACATCATGCTGATATTTCCAAGAATACGGATGAAAACGGTCATGGCACTCACACGGCAGCTACAGCTGCCGGTAATACTGTGGGCGTTGATAATACCACCATTCCAGTTGCTGTCAAATGTCTCGACAAGACTTCAGCAGGGACTTGGTCAGGAATCATAGCGGCTATTGACTGGGGTAAGCACTCGCACCGTCCCGCTCTGTCCTTACTTCCTCATCCATTCAGACCAGCATAGCTAACGGTTCTTCCCTGCTCAGCCGTAGGCGACGCTACCTCCCGCAAATGCATCCAGCGCTCCGTGATAAACATGTCGATCGGTGGCCCAACTTTCCAGCCCCTCGACGACATGGTAGCCAGCGCAGTCTCCAAAGGCATGACGATCGTAGTAGCCGCCTCGAACTACGGCGCCAACGCATCGGACTACTCGCCGGCCCGTTCGCCCGCCGCCATCACCGTCGCCGCGATCGACCGATCCGACACCCGGCCCAGCTGGTCAAATTACGGTGAGGACGTCGCTATCTTCGCACCGGGAACGGATATTTCCAGCGCGTGGTTGAGCGGGGACGCGAGTTACGCAACGTTGAGCGGGACGAGCATGGCTGCGCCTCATGTTGCGGGTCTGGCTACTTATTTGATGTCAAGGGAGGGACTTTCTGGGCCGCTTGAGGTGAGGAAACGGTTGTTGGAGTTGGCGACCAAAGACAAGGTACAGGATGCTCAGGGGAGCCCAAATTTGATTGCTTTTAATGGCGCGGACGGGGATGAATGATGATAATTTTGGTCATGTTTGTGTATGAGACTGGAAGGCAGTGTAAGATAACGTGGAGATAGGGACATATATGGGATAGACTTTGGGCGTTTATTTAGTAAAAGAAAAGATACATGAATTCCACGGTTTTCAAAGCCTGCGCTATAATGTACCATATATGCGTTTCGATGTTGAGACTGAATCGAGTATATCCGCAGGAGTTTGATCCTGAGTTGAAGATGACCAGATAAAGTAGCAGCGAGTCTTATGTCAAGGACTAGGCTCATTCCGCAAAGATGCAAGTCTAGCTATGAATCGGCCTAACAGTCCCAGTTATAACTTGGCTCTACCGTCCAAGGCAAGACGTCAGAAGGCTAATTGGTTAGCTAACTAAATAAATAGTACGTCTTCTGGGTGGTTAGGTATACAAGGCTTTTATGCCTAATTTACAACGCTGCTTCGACTATTTCAACGTTCCTTCGTTTTTGTTTTCGCACGTTTTTGATAAAACTTTATCAACACAATGGATGATTCCTGTGCTAGATGTTTCAGCGATTATTGTAATAAACTAATAAAACTGTTTTGCTAATAGTAATTTTCATCATCATACATACCAACCGTTCCTCCCAGTTTCCGATCTTCATAGGGATCTAGTTAGAAATGCCGAAGAAGTTGAAAATGATGCCAACCTTCAAAATGACGATGCACACTGCACCAATACAGAATTTATTTATTTTGCAAGAAGCGTACGCCCCCCCTAGCATGTATTCCAGACACGCCAAAGTCTTTGACTTCGCAGCCGATAAAGCAATCCTTGACTTCACCGATCTTGAGACACTCAACCATCATCAGCTTTTGGTTGTACCAAGCCTTCATCAATAGTCTTGTGCCGCTTCTGGTCCACTTTTATCAAAGCTGTTTCTCCTGTTACATATCAGTATCGAGTTTTTCATTGGTTCCTTCACGATATCGGAACGTCATGATTGTCACTAGCTGGTAAGGCGCAATGGTGGAATAAGAGTATTGGGCCCCTCTCGATGACTTTCAACGCAGTGACTGTCAATATTTAATATAGTATGGTATGTGCTTCCATCTCTATGATGGGCAGGGTATCCAAAGGCCTAAGCTGTGTTATCATATATAAGCAGACGCTCACCTGTCGTTCGGGAATGGGATGCTTCTGTATTATTTGTATGGCCTTTTACGCTTTAACTCCCTCTCTTCTTACTTTCGATGGAAATTAGACGTGCTATAGATATTATGATCAACATTTTCTTTCGAACTTGCGATATCCAGTCCTTATCAGGAATCATAACCACAGCACAAGCATATCCTCTTCTTTCCCTCTCTATGCGCGGTCTTATCTTTACATCTGGGCATACATAGATGCGTAAGGAAGGAGGGTGTGGAGTGGTCTGTGCAATGCGCACATCAAAGCAAACCTTCACTGTGTAGAAATCCATCCCCAATACAACTTCCTTTTCCCTGACCCTATTTGTCAGACGCTTTCTCGTTCGACAAGGGAACTAATGTTAGCTGGGCCGATGACTGGGCTTATTACATAAGATGCACGGGCCACCCAATACCTGACAGATTATTTACCTACTGTAGGCCAAGAAGTATCTCATTCATCAGAAATGGAAGCCGTAGTGCACTGTGCTGCACGCGAGCCCTTGAGGAACATTGCGGTGATGATCAGTCCAGCTTCCAGTGCTTGGTCAATATTACTCTTTCTAGCATTGTCACAGTCAACCTACCTGCGCCATTACTTACAGCTAATTATAGCGAACTTAATAATTCTCCTGGATTGTGCCTTCAATGCATCGGTAATGCGCTTCTAATAGATCGGCGGTCCTCTGTATTAAAGTCTCGGAATCCAAGCAAATGTGAGTGCCAGTACTAGTATGTTCCGATGGCATTATCAAATTAAACTGCCCTCGAAGACCACACAACGACTTGAGCTGACAATAGTTCATCTCAAGTCAAAGTTGGAGCGTATATTGACAATCGAACCGACGAGGTTTACGAAACATACGCAGTATGATACTGTTGGCTGACTAAGACGCCTCATATAACGGAGAACAAACGTGCATGGAGCAATCATAAATTGCTTTCTCTCGCCGAGCTACTATTACTAGCTCCGCCGAACAGATGGCATACCAGAATCAGATGTACATGTTGTTACCATTGGACGGTGAGAGACTCTTCTCTCCGTTTGCCAAATTTAGGCAGCACTCAAATCGAAGCTGAGTTTGCGATACCAAGAAGCAGCTGTTCTCCGGCTTAGAAGAAAATTCTTGGAGTGGATATCGTCTCACATATGTCCGAGCATGGGACTGTTCCTTCTCGTATGGTCTACCCAGCGAGCGATGGAATTGCTCCGTCTCAATTCCTGGTAAGCGAGCACGTCCCAAGCACTCAGACTTCTAACGTAGGTCCTATTGTTAGGATGTCAAGACGGAAGTGTCAATTGAGGTGCTCCCTAGACTCGGCATAAAATCTCGTTTGCCTCCGGAAGAGTGGCCCCATCTCTCTGGTACTGTATGAAAAGGGTTATTTCCATATGGGCCATGGATTCCCCGGTCAGCTTACAAAACCCTCATCCTATTCCTACAGGACCCTGAGCCAGACTTTACCGAGCTCTACATTTTTCCCATTACGTTAAAGTGTTGGTATTGATATGTTGGTTGGAAGATGCCAATGTCGAAGAGCTCCACATGGGGTCCCGTAGGAATGGAACGAGGGTTTTGTAGGTGGTTCAAGGCTCGCTTGCTTAGTCCGGCACTATTCACTAGTTAGAGCCCAAGCTTTTTCGGGTTTTTGTCAGCCCTAAGAGTTTAGATTAGACGAGACGCGACCGTAACAACGGGTTTCCCTTTCATAATAGTAAGTAATTTCATAAGAGTCTGGTGATGATCCGTATGCCAAATGGCTGTTACACGTACACAGAATGGGCATAAAACTTGCTGAAATTTGGATCCTTCATGTCCAATCGACAATATGACGAAAGAAGAGGTCAAGTTGAGCTTAGACGGAGGGAGATTGTTCTAATAATATAGATGTCAACGGCTTCTAGGGTCGTTGCTGCTGTCCCGTCTATATTTAGCACCACTTCATTGCTGACTTAGGTACTGTGTAAGGTATGTAAGCTGCTCCCCCGGCTTAGTTCGCAGCCTGCTTCGAGGTCTCGCATTTGAGGGTGGGGAATCTCACGGTACACCATCCGCCAAGACCCCTTAGCGAACAACACGATGGTGCCATTGGACTGGGCCTCAGCCGCACTTGAAGCTTCTGGGATGCATGTAATCAATGATCAATAGGTATGCATTTCTTCCTCCAAGTCCATTGGTCCCGACTTTAGACTGCCAATGTGAGCTTCCCTTCAAGTGACGAGACGTGCATACTCTCGGATCTTGCAGCGAGTGAAATAACACCCACATAGCCCCCAAACGCAAGTCTGACCTCCCTCCGTTGCGCCACTGGCCGGCATACATGTTCTCCCCGTCCTTCTGGTGCGTCTGCTCTTCGTTCGCATTTCCCGACTTTTCGCACAGACTTCTTCCTCAAGCGGTGATGGACTGAACCGCATCCGAATGTTAAACAAAGAGCAAGCTCAAGTCAATCCGTCGCCATGAAGACGTCTCCGTTCATACTGGCCACACTAGCCGGCATTCCGGTCAGCTTTGCTCAATCTTCAACCTCGACGAGCGAATCGACGGGAACATCAACGAGTTCGGCCCAGACTCACACAGTCAGTGTTGGCGTAAACCATAAGTTCGTGCCGGATAGTATCACAGCGAATAAGGGCGATATCATCGGTAGGCCACCTCCAAATGATCCGTCAGTTGACCACGCCTAAAACCTTGTAGAGTTCCAATTCTTCCCTACAAATCATTCGGTCGCGAAAGCCGAGTACAAGAATCCGTGCGGTAAGTATTTCCTCCGCTTGTTGCACGAAAAGAAATCAATTTTCTGAGCGTGTCACAATGCTAGGGTCTTTCAATAAGACCTGAAATCCACCGTACCAACTCTTCGACGCTTTTTCTCGCCAAGAATCAATGACTGACACTTGACGTCGCAGTACCGTACGAATACATCAATCCTGGTGGCGAGACGTTTTTCAGCGGGCCCGAGGAGTCAGAGGAGAGGGATCTTAATCTAAAATATCAGCTTCTCATCAATGATACATCACCTGTGTTCTTTTATTGGTAAGAAAGTCCTCTCAAAACTTTGTATGGCTTAAACTGACCGCGGGAAAGTACGGCACCCGGCTCTTGCATCGACTATGGCATGGTCGGTGTGATCAACCCGGTATATGTCACCACCCTCTTCAATGCAGGAATCGCCGCTAATGTACGACTCAGAACGATAACTTCACATTAGCAGTCCAGAAGGCTTATCAACAGAATGTTACATTCCAACTGAGTCCTGGTGAACCCTGGCCTAATGAGGCGCCAGCACCGACGACATCAGGCTCTAGCGGAGCGGCACCGACAACGACAGCATCGTCAGCGTCATCGGGGGGTAGCCGACTTGGAGCTGGGGCTATTGCAGGAATTGCTGTCGGAGCTGCCGCGGTTCTGGTCATGGCAATCGCGCTGGTATGGTTCTGCGGTCGAAAGGGAGGAATCGAGAAAGGCTATCGGCGGAGTACCGTAGTAAATCCATCAGCCCCGATGATCGAGGCGAACTACCCGAACAATCCGAAGAGCCCCCCGCCGCCTAGTACTCTCTCGAACTCGCCGTTCGGCATGCCGCAAGCAGAAGCATTCAGGTCGTCGAGTCCTGCGCAGTGGTCACACACTGGTAGCCCTCCCAACTCTTACATGGGACATCCAAGCCCAGGCTTTCAGAGTCCATATAGCGATGCTTATCAGCAACCGGGCGCCTACTAGTGAGTTTGCCATTTGGTATTCTTAAAGCTATTATTGGGGTGGTCTAACCATATTGCAGTGATCAACCAAAGCCTGAGCCAATAGCACCAGCGGAACTTCCAGCTTCTCCACATCACCCTGGTTCGCCGCCGCCGCACAATGAAATGCGGCACGAGTTCCCAGGGTAAGACAGCTCGCAAGCACCGAGTGGTCGATTAGAGTTCTATATTTGCATCCAAGGGGCGTTGTGGATTATGTCTGGTTGTACATTTCCAGTGTGTTTAACAGGCGTCTATATTTCGCAACACACGTGTTGTGAACCTGATCAGGGAGATATTCAATCAACAAGAGTATTCTAGTACCTAATTGCTTTGCTTGAATTTCATGTGCCCCAATGTCCATCACTGTATGGCTGCAATGCCTTTCTCTGGTTATGTGACAAGATCGATAGAATGATACGAGGTCTAACAGCATTCGTCCATTATCGACACGAAAAGCGTTCGTCTCCTTTTGGAACTATATACCAGATCAGGGTATGTCTTGTCTGGTTGCTAGCGTATCTGAAACACCGGAACCGTTCTTGTCCTGGTACCTGGTCATACACCGGGCGACTGCCGATACCGGATGAAGTATTAAACGCGGCTGCTGCCCGTATGGCAGACCCAAAAGTCCATCGGCTCGTCCCGCTCGTGGGGTATACAATGAGCCAATAAAAGTAACGCAAAACCCAACGCGAAGACCATGGTCTGGCAAGGCCTGTGTTGCACAACCTACTTACAGAAGCTACAAGCAAGTTGACTCCTAAAATCGTCGTCTAGCCGGAGATTGCTGGTGTTCAGGAGGTCCGGAACAAGACTTGCTCTGCTTGACTTCGAGAATTCATTGGTGCATTGGATTTTGCAAAGTCCCTAAACGTCTTGAGCCATTTCGTTCTGGTGTTGGTCAACTTGGCACCTTGAGAGCTTGATTGGGTATTTGACTGTGCGAATCAAGATTAAGATACGCTAGTACCGACGCGTAGAAGTTTAGAATGGACACCTAAACATACAAGCAGCTGGACGCAGGAAGCGGATTTGGCGCTGTTCCAATCACGATGCGGTTGTCATCGGACCAGAAACCACGATTTTTGAAAAAATCTTCTCCGGACGCAACGCAATATCAACAGCCGACCTCCAAGCGACAAAAACTCCCGGCGACAGCTCGTCCTGATGTCGAAAACCCGGTATTATAGCCGGGCCCCTTCTGCCGGAAGTGGGGCGCATGAAATAACGACACGAATGAGCTGCGAATGAGGGATCTAGACTATATTAAACGATGATTTTTGGGAATCTCCGCAATCCCACCTTCCATAAAGTGCCCAAATTGCAACGTCCGTTGTTCCCTCGCATCACGTTTCGCGCTTACTACCGTTGGATTCTACCGATTTCCATACTTCCTTACAAGAAAGGGAGGACATTCGCGCCGCAAGCGAGCTTGGACACGAAGGTGTCGAGTCAGTCAACAGGCATGCAACAAACAGTGCATGCAAGCGAAGCCTTCAGTTAACAAAGCATATAGGTAGTCACTGAGAGCCTACGTCCCACATTTGCCTACAATTATCGTCTTAGACGGCTCATTGCATTATAATCTCCCGTCCTTAGAATCGGTGTGGGTCCGGAGAGTCTTCCCCATGAAGGTGAAACACGCTACAGATGCCGGCGCTATTACTGGCTGCAGGAACCCCGAAACTCAATCTGATGGTTCGTCCAATGATACTATCGAGGTTAGGAGATCGGGTAACAGTTGATGCCGCCAAGATCACCCATATGAGAATGACGTCTGTTACTGGATCGGACTGCCCACCGGGGTCGATAGGCGATCGGCACGAGGCAATCTGGAATATCATTAAAATGTCCCGTCTTTGTCTCTGAAAGAAGCTGGATGCCCGGGACGCGTCTACTCGAGGTTTACGTGACTATGATCTACTAAGCCCGCCCTCCGCTCCGTCCCACATACAGCTTGTAGTGCTCTCTTAGAGCTTCTCGAACTTCTATGATGAAGCACACCAATATTCTTGTCTTTGCGGCACTAGCAACGGCCATAACTGTTTCCGGGTCAGCAATAAAACGGAATGGCACGGCATGTTCTTCACTAAAGGGTCCCGATGTTGAGGGTGCTTCGATCCTATCAATCGACAGCACAGAGGACGATGAAATCTGCAAGGTCCAAATATATCTTACGCACACAAATTCCAGTGATAACGTCTCCATTATCACTTGGTTGCCCCTTCAGAACTGGAACGGTCGCTACGAAGGTATAGGCGGATCCAGATTCACTGCTGGAGTATCTTCCGATGAGCTCAACACTCCGGCCCAAGCTGGGTATGTCGCCGGCACTACCGATGCCGGCCTTCCGGACGATTCTAACTCGACGAATTTCGCCAATGATTCCCAACTCATGAAGAACTTTGCCTATCTGTCGATTCATGACATGACCGTTGTCGGCAAAGCGCTTGCCGAGCAATTCTATGGCACCCCTGTGAACTACTCTTACTGGAATGGTTGTTCTAACGGTGGACGACAGGGTTATATGGAGGCACAGAGATATCCTAAGGACTACGACGGCATATACGCTGCCTCACCACCCCTGGACTACACTTACCTCCAAGTCTCACGGCTGTGGCCATACGTCGTCCAGAACGTAGAGGGCGAGTTCGTGGATATGTGCATATTCGATACGATAACTCAGGCTGCGATTTCTCAATGTGACCTCGACGACGGAGGGCGGGATAGCTTACTCGGCAATCCCACGACATGTCAATTCAATGCCACATCAATGGTTGGCCTACCAGCAACATCCTGTGAGGGCAATACAACGATTATAACGAGTCTGCAAGCCAAGATCTGGAACAAGATTGCTGTTGGTCCAGTTGATACAGATGGGAGCTGGCTATACTTCGGCCTGACGAAAGGAGCTCCGTTTTCAAGTATTGCCGGAACTTCGCCATATGAAGACTCAGCGGGGTTTGTACAGGCGTGGGTTCTGAATAACGTTAGTTACGATCTTTCCCAAATCAATTATACCAGTTTCGTCGACATCTTCAACCTCGCGTATGAGGAGCTGAACGACTTGATCGGTACCAATGACGCCGATCTTTCCCCATTCAAGAAGGCTGGCGGCAAGTTGCTCTCATGGCACGGGTGGGCCGATCCGATCATCTATACCAACCAAACGGCGGATTACTGGCTTCGTGTACAGGATGCCTTGGGCAACGACACGGACGTGCACGACTTCTACCGCCTGTACCTTGCACCGGGTGTAGGGCACTGTGGTGACGGGGATGGCGCTACGCCTACAGATCCTTTCGATCTTCTGGTTAGCTGGGTTGAGAATGGGACAGCACCAGACACTCTGCCTGCGAGTGGAAACGGAATCACACGGGATCTCTGTCTGTATCCTCAAGAGTTGCAGTTTTCCGACTCCGGTAACATCAGCTTGGCGGAGAATTGGAATTGTGTCTAGAGGCACGGAGTAATGGGGATCTCTAGAGTTTGATGGGTCCTTCGACGGTACACGATTTTCTCTCTTCACGATTATAGTTCATTCACCACACATTGGTATGCGAGGGGAATGGGGTTGATTGCAATTAGCACTTTCGGCGTGACAGAGGTCTGGCAAGATAAATCAATAGAGAATACCGGGTTGTTTAATTTTACGTTTACTACTCTCGGGCTTTCCCATGGGTCAAGTGTGAAGCATCTTCGCAGGTCACGAATCAAATGAGATGGTAGACGAAATGATCGTCAACTGCGCTTGGTGCCGCGGCATAAATTACTAATGTGACTGTCAGTACGCAGCCGGCAAGGACGTTCAGCCCCGAAAACGGATCGGCCACAGCATCTCACCACACTCATAGGGATGAAAAGACACTCAAGTGACAAGTGGGCTAACGGCTTAGATCACTTCCATTGCGTTTATACCTCACTTCTAGAGCGTCATTTCATATTACTTCGTATATTGGACTGGTTTGAGACTAGTCTAAAAGCGGTCCTAGACTCATTTGAGGGTAAACCGATTCTGTCTATTTTGATTTAGGTTCAATATAAATTTTTCAGCTACCTTAATTGTATTCGTGAGTACGCATAGAGACTAGACTAGAGCTATACTTAGGTATCCAAGTATAATATAACATATTAAAAACTGGCGAGGGAAGGACCTAGACTGGTTAGAGACAGGTCTGGCGATAGTCATTTGTTGACTTACCGGAACAACTTCCAAAGAAAAGAGGGGGGAGAGGACTGAGGGGGGATCGCTCCCAGGCCGGAAACTTATAATCTGGCAGAGTCCAGTTCTCGATCTTCATCCTTGGGACGAGCAGATTCGTCTCGCTCATCCTGCATCTCTCATGCGTCGGGGAGCAACGCGTAACTCAGCTTGCCGGTATACCGATCACGAGAAACCCTTGCCCGGGTCGTCGACAGAATAGAACCACAAGATATCTCGCTGGTCCATTGTTGATTATAAGCTCGGAATCCCCTATTTCGTATTTGAGACACTTTTCGGGGACTGTAGCTAAGTGGCTGGGATAGAGATTGGTACCTGGGGTGTGTTTAGAACCTCTTCGTTTGTGAAGCGAGTCGTCTAACGTCAACGGTCGTAATTTATTCATACATAAACAGAGTAATTGAAACTTTATAACGTTCGAGTGTGACTCTTTCTTGTTAGCTTCGAGTTTGCCATACTGCTTCGATATCCTTTCCCCGCTTGGTGTTCCCTGTTTTGGCCTCGAAGATACGTGCCTACTGTCGATCAGTCGCTCAGAACTCGGTGTGTTCTACGCAAGGTGTGTAAGTTAACACTTGATTCTGCATTACATGCAGATGATCTCGCAGGATCAAATCGAGTCGCCTAAAACCTAATACGACACGTGTCTGTATTTCTTGTAGTACCACAACGATGCAAAGTTTGATGTTGGACGAAGGCTCGATGAGCATTGTATGTCTTGGTAAGGTTCGAAACTCGACACATCAGGACTAAAAGAGCACGATACCCAGTAGATTGCAATTGCAGGGTCTGGATATTGCTGAAGAAGCGTGCGGGTTTTGGCATTCTTACTCCCTACGGTGGCTATATTGGGCAGCTTCCTGGCCCTAGGATTTTATATGCAGTGTTCTATCGGTGCTGGGAGTTCTTCCAAGTATGGAAGCGAGCAAGAGTAGACCGAACTGATGCTAAGAACATCTATCATCGGATGTGTTCAGCTCTATACACGGACGCTTCACGTGATCGTGTCCCCTTCGTTAAGTTCAAGTCCTCTGAAGACCGGCGTCATGCCTGCACGACGATCGCGAAGTTGAGTCACCGGCGCATTCAATAACGTTTCTTGCACCCAAATATTAATAGCCACGTCATCGCTACTATATGGCCCTCCCCCTATCGCCCTTAGGCATATATCAAGTAATTGCTGGAGGCTCGGCCGATTCCAAGGCTCATTGGCCATGTAGCTGGCAACCGATTTTCGCAGATCGTGGTCACCATCCGGAAATGGGTCTCTTCCATCTAAAGAAGGTAGCAAGTTGGCACCCCATGTGAAGAGGCTTATATCCTTTCGGGCGAAGAGAACGCAGACTCCGTTTCCACCCCATCCCAAGGTCCGGATCGGCTCAGCCCCGTGCAGTTTGCCGAACGTCTGTCTCATTTGATGATATGCTATCCAGACGTCTCTGAGGCCCGGAAATTTGCCTATCCAGGCGGGATGGGTTATGTCCTCCGGTTTCCTCTGTGTTTTACTTCCTAGCAGAGACCTGGGCTTCACCATGAGGCCGAGGTTGTTGAAGAAGGGAATCATACCAGGTGAGTCAAACCCGAATCAGGCGCCGGCAGAAATACGGCAGTTTACGCCTGCAAAGCCCGGAAGCTTCTGCAAAATTGTACGAACACACGCAATTTCTAGCCCCAGTGAGTTTCGCCGAGTTTACGTTGTTGAATTTAGTCTGTGTTAAAGCGCGGAAGGACAACATAAAACTTGGTATCGTGTTCTTCCTACATTGCCGCTTCCCTACCTGTAGTTGTTGACTTTGCTTCTAGATCATTGTGAAAAATGAGCTGAATCGCTGGTGCTCGTGATTCATCTGCCTTTGTTCAACTCTAAGTTACAAGTCCTTGTCCTTCAACCGAAAACAGCGCTACATACTCCTTATCGATAAGAAGCTGCATCAACTTGAAATCTCATTCGAACTGCGACGACAAGAAGAGATAAATGCGAAACTAAAATACGACAAAATGTAGTTTACAATGTGTTCAGAGGAGGCTCCATGCACGGCCATCCTTGCATTGTGACATAAATGCAGAACTTGTACTTGTCCTCCGAAGACGTGCGATTGGTGCATTACTGGGCCGCAGCAGCCTGTTTTGTGCAAGGTTTAATGCAAACAAGCGAGCACATGACATCACGGCGGCATGGTTTGCATGCGACAATGAATGCCTCTTAGCCATCACGAACACCTACGAACACTTTTTCTGTGAGATGCGAATCGCGTAAGTTCTGGACACCAGCTTCCTCGATTGTAATCATGGACGCTTGGGCTGAGTCCGGTAACAAATGCGACGGGAATGAAGCTGTGCGCCCAGACTCCAAGGACATCTATGTTCAACTGGTCATCTCCTTGACCTTAGGCTTGACTGCCTTCGTCGCCTTCTGTGTAAGTATCTTGGGACACTCGGGGATGGCTACAATGCACAAGTGGATGCGATAGCTAATGGAAAGCCCACAGATCCTAAGACCTCGATGGCCGACCCTGTATGCTGCTCGAAGACGACATAGCGATCCTAAAATTGGTCTTCCCGCGCTTCCCGATAGTTTCCTAGGATGGATGCCCGCCTTATACCGAATCACTGAAGAGCAGGTGCTAGCATCGGCTGGTCTAGATGCATTTGTATTCCTGTCCTTCTTCAAGATGTCCATGCGACTCTTTGCGGTTATGCTCTTCTTCGCATGCACCGTTCTTTGGCCCATCAACCACGCCTTCGTTGGCGATATGGATTGGGGCAGACCTGTCAAAAATGGGACGAATAGTACTGGTAGCAATACGTGGACGCACTCGGCTTACTTTCGTACCAACAACTTCGATGCGTACGATATGGGACGTTTAACCCTCTACGCCGACAACGATACACCCGATACCTCCTGGGACTATAAGCAATCATACCTATGGTCATACCTGGCTTTCACCTGGTTCTTCTCCGTCCTTACTATATACTACTTGAACTCGGAGACATTCAAGGTCATTAAAGTCAGGCAGGAGTACCTGGGAACGCAGTCAACAGTCACAGACCGTACTTTTAGGCTAACGGGTGTGCCCGAGGACCTCAGATCCGAGGAGAAAGTCAAGGAGTTTGTTGAGAACTTGGAGATTGGAAATGTGAAGTCTGTGACGTTATGTCGGGACTGGGTTGAGATCGACTCGTTCATGGCAGAGCGAGACGCTATATTGCGAAAGCTTGAAGAGGCCTGGAGCGTGTATATGGTGCAGAAGCCACCGATAGGTGTGCCTCACTCACGGCATCATGAGGAAGGGTCAGCACCTGGCCCTTCCGAGATCGACGACGATGAGACGCAAGAGGATGGTCCACTACTAGGGACCGAGAGTCTGCGGACTCTTGTGGGTGAGCGGCCACGGCCAACCACGCGTGTTCGTTTCGGCTTCTTTAAGATGCGAAGTCGTCAGACCGATGCCATCGACTATTACGAGGAGAAACTCCGCCGAATGGACGAGAGAATTCATGCCGCCAGAAAAAAGGAGTATCCGCCGACCGCTACAGCCTTTGTCACGATGGATTCAATAGCCGCCTGTCAGATGGCCATCCAAGCATTGGTGGACCCTCGACCGGGACAATTGTTGTCGAAACCAGCACCCGCGCCATCTGACGTGATATGGAAGAACACCTACGCTCCTCGGTGGAGACGTCGGTTGCAAGCCTGGGTCATTACAATCTTCATAACCATTCTCACGCTATTGTGGATTCTACCCGTCGCCACCCTGGCCGGTCTTCTAAGTGTCTGCACTATTGAGAAGGTGTCTCCTTCGCTGGCCGAAGCTCTCCTACGACACGACATCACCAAGGCTCTCGTCCAGACTGCACTGCCAGTTGGCGTGGTGTCGCTGCTCAACGTCGCGGTGCCATACCTATATGACTTCCTGGCGAATCAGCAGGGCATGATATCCCAGGGAGATGTCGAGCTCTCCATTATATCCAAGAATTTCTTCTTCACTTTCTTCAATGTTTTCCTAATATTCGCCGTCTTCGGCACCACCTCCCGATTCTGGCCGGTCCTCCGGGATTCCCTGAAAGATACGCGCTTCATTGCACTTACTCTGGCATCCTCCATTCAGACATTGAGCAATTTCTACCTCAATTTCATCATGCTTCAGGGTCTGGGTCTTTTCCCTTTCAGACTGCTACAGTTTGGTAGCGTCGCTCTATATCCGATATACCGAATGGGTGCCAAGACGCCACGAGATTTCGCCGAGATCGTCCAACCAACTCTCTTCAGCTACGGATTCTACCTGCCGACTGCACTGCTGGTCTGCATCCTTTGCCTCGTCTACAGTGTTTTGCCAGGCTGTCATCTTGTCCTTTTCCTGGGGTTATGCTACTTCACACTTGGTTACTACGTTCACAAGTATCAGCTGTTGTATTCCATGGATCAACCGCAACATGCTACAGGTGGTGCTTGGCGTATCATCTGCTACCGAGTTATACTAGGCTTGATTATGTTCCAGGTCGTAATGGCTGGGATCCTTACGCTCAGTAGCGCCTTCACAGGCGCTATCCTCGTCGCGCCATTGCTCATACTCACGGTTTGGTACAGTTTTTACTTTGGTCGAAGATTCACGCCACTTACCGTCTTCATTGCTCTTCGCAGTATAAAGCGGGATACCGACCCGGGTACCGAGTCTCACCCCGATCAGGACCCGGAACAGCGTCCAACAGAGATGCGACTTGCGAGACGGATGAGCACGATTGATGAGGATAAGGAGAAGGGCATGAAGTTTGTAAATCCGAGTCTCGTGGTTCCACTTGAGCAACCCTGGATTTATCGGGACCCGCCTCCACCACTGTCACCGGAGGAGTCAGCCAACGTGGCTTCTGGGAGCAGTACAAACGGCAATGGTAGCATTCCTGCAAGGTCCCCTTTGACTGAGGGTAACGGCACCGGCAATGAACTGGGCAGCGGATCGAGCTCTTTTAGTTTAGGAGATACCCATATCTGGCGGGATAGCGGCGAGAGCGTGTGATGGTCGACAAGAACGAACTTGTACCTAATTACTAGATGATAGGGGAATGTTGATACCCAAATAGCGTTTGTTAAGTATGATTTTGGTGTGTTACCACTACCCACTGTGGGAAGTTTAATAGTCACGTCCATGCACCGGGATACGTTCAAGTCCTATACAAACTACTTGCTTACTTAGCTACGTGGAGCCACTTCCGAGTCACGGCCACATCCCATCATACATGAACAGCCAGTCTTCCCAATACTGTTCATACGACCCCACGATCCGACTGCGGCCGTCACCTTGACCACCAACCTTCCAAGGCCTCGTGTGCAATCCGAACGTCTTTAGATGGCGTTTCAACGCCACATTGATACTGAAGCTGCTCGGACTTACTCCGACGAAATAGTCGGCGCCAAGGAGGACAACGAAGTCGACTAAAGCCTGTTGATCCCAGCTGAGGCTCTTCAATGCTTCAAGCTCTTGACCCTTAAGAATGTCATACTTAGTGCGGACTTGGATTTGCAAACTCGACTGCGCATCGTCTGCGAATCTTCCTGCCTCCGTCTCACTGCCTGATGCAAGGTAAACCACGCCACCACGGAAGCCTCGCCTCTCGGCTTCTTTCATATAGCCGCTCGCCTGAACATCATATGATGGCCACTGTTCCAAGGCATCTTTCTCGGTCCGCAGGTGTAGTCCAAGAAAACTCTCCTTCGCCCTCCCTTCTCTCGCAGGAACCGCACCCGCTTCCCTTTGCAAAGCCCTTAAGACATCTTCCCCCAACGCCAGCACATTTTCCCTAAGCCTCAACAATCCTCCAAACGTCGCCACAAACTCCGGACCATCCCGCATAACCACCCAATCCCAAAGGACGCCCCATTGAAGCCGTATTAGTCTAGGGCTCTCCTCAATGATCTCTCTAAACCCCCGTTCGACCGCCGACTCGTTCAACCAGTTCCGGAACGAGTCTCCGAACCGATCCGTGTGCCGGTTCTGATCCCGTTGATCGCAACCTCCACGTCTCCCATAACTCTTCGGCGTGATCAATTCTATCATCTTCTCCACATCTGGGAGGCCTTCCTGTGCCACTTTCTCCATAACATGCGGCACATCTCCAATCTCGGCGTAGATAGTAATCTGCGGGCACGCGGCCGCCATCCCGGCCCGGAAGTGGGACTCATCGAACATGTACTCGAACTCCGCGTACTTCCGGAAGATGTTAGACAGGTCGTCCACGGACCGAGACCGGATCCGGGGGAGGATGAGAGAGGCAGAGCCCGCATCGATTGCATACCGGAGGCATGTTAGGATGTAGTTCCGGATGTTGCCCGGCCCGCCACTGTTGTTGTCACATATGAAGACCAAGCCAGGGACAAAAGTCGTCTCGGCGCAGACACGCGCTAATGGCCAGCTTATGAATGGAGCGCGCGGCGAGGACAAATCAAGGTCGGGGTAGTGGTACTGTGGTGGGGTGGTGATGATAGATGTGGACTGGGTAGATTGAGTGTATAGATGTCTCCAGCGGTTCCAAGTCAGTGTGAGGAGGAAGACCACGACAACGAGGAGGCTCATACGTTGTCTTAGCGTACCTATATGCATTCGCACTTGCGCCATGGTCCGTACAGGTGCTAGTACTAGGTTTTTGAGGGAGGAGGTGGTTTGCACCGCGGTAGGTGCACACCACGAAATGGCGTACGGGTATTTCGTAACTGGTTAGTGCATCTTGATAGTGACACTTTGTTCATGATATTGGGCTGCGTCAGTAAGACAGTCGCGAGTTTTGGATTAAGACATGTAATTAGCCTTTGTGGAACCTTTGGGTGAATTGACCATAGGGGTTTACGGAACGAGAAGTCCCGAGTTCATGCTCTTGGAGTTGGAGGTCGCTCGCAATGCTAGCTCCACCTCCAAACCCCCAGTATATCGAAATAAAGAAATTGTGCCAGATACTATGAATCATATCGATTGAGATGGTCATCGCTGCCATGATTATGAGACTAGGAGTCCCGCAATGAGTATAGTTTGGTGGGCTGATTGACGACCTTGTCGGGGAACGGTCCCCCAGCAACGGAAAGCGACTGATACTTACCTCAAGTCTGTTCTTATCTCGTCCCAATGGTATGTCGACTGGCAGACACTCCACATGGATTTGAGGTATGAACCGACTTGAACCATATGCTTCTTGCTGCCGACACTCTGCATCTATATGTAGGGACGTCGTCGACGGTGCTGCTGAATTCTTCACGGCCGAGTCCATACTGGACTGTGAAGGATGGGAAGAATAGAGAAACTCGAGACGAGCCGGAGCTACCGCATCAGAAGTACTGTAAGGAATCTTCTTCCGCAAAGACTCCTTGTTTAAGCAACAGCTAGTAGAGACCCCACTAGCCGTAAAACTATTAGAGGGACAGAGGGACAAGATTCAGAAGGTGAATGGAGGAAGGGTCGTCTATCTTCACACAATCGAGCATGGAGGTCCGGAGGCAGAGCGATCAAAGTTTCACAGCTGCTTCCACAAAGTTCAAGCTGAACCCACATAAAGTGAAACTCTGCCTTTTAGGGTTGAAGGTTGGCATCATTGTGAGTTCTGTACAGAAGATCTGCGCCGTTTCCATGTGTGTGGCTTAGGAAAAGGGGGAGAATAAACAGGGACCTAAATGGAGCAATCATGGAAGGGAAACTCTGTGCCGGGGATAAACCTTCTTCTTTTGGTAAGAATTTCCCAAGCCCTCCCACTATCGTTGACCACACAGCGACAGATATTTTTGCATGAAGTCGTATGGAGCCCTACAGGATCATGCCGCAGAAGACTGTCCTCATCACCGGCTGCAGCGAAGGTGGCATTGGTGCCAGTCTCGCCGCGGAGTTCCAGCTGCAGGGATTCAGAGTCTTCGCTACTGCCCGCGACGTTCACAAGATGAAGATTCTCGTCGACATGGAGATCGAGACCTTGGAGTTGGACGTTACCTCCGATTCGTCAATTGCAGCCGCAGTCGCTGCAGTTGATACGGCCACGGGAGGATCCTTGGACTACTTGGTCAACAACGCCGGAATATGCCATGTCGTACCTTTCGCAGACTCAAAGGTCGAGGATTTCAGGCGGGTAATCGATACTAATCTCATTGCCGTATTCGCGGTGACCCATGCATTCCTGCTGCTACTGATGAAGGCAAGAGGGGTCGTGGTCAATATGGGGAGCGTCTCTGAGGTCTATCATCCACCCTTCTCCTCCGCCTATACCGCATCAAAGAGCGCCATTCATTCTATGGCGAAAACACTGCGCGTCGAACTAGAGCCTCTGGGTGTCAGATTCATCACTGTAATGACGGGACGGGTCTACTCTAATATGCAAAAGACTACACCAGATGAGATCCCGGAGAATAGTGTATATGCGCCTATTGCGAATCTGGTCGAGGACAGCCGGCCAGCAACTGGCACGGCAAGGATACCTGCAGATTTATTTGCAAAGCGAGTGGTGGGGGATCTGATGAAGCCCTCCCCAAAAGCAACAATCTGGAGAGGACGTATGTCTATGGTAGCCTGGATTCTGACGTGGTTCGGGTGGGATGGCATGCTTGTGAGTGATCTCAAAAAGTCCACTATTGAGTATGGAGTGTACGGGAGCTAACGTATGACAGGACTCTATACTGATTAAGCGGGTTGGGCTAGACAAGTTGCGTCGTTCTGAATGTGTTTTACAAGAGGCTTCATGTTAACAGCTGGTTCGAAGCACATTTTGACTAGATCATCACTCGCCTATTTCGAAATTGAACGAGCTTTCCTTGCGTGAAGCTCAGAGTTGACAACATGTGATTCCAAAGCGCCGCATAGCCTGCTCCCTGTTCGCTGTTAGACCTTGTTTGAACCACACAATAGCGGTATCCAAAGCTGACAAGGGACCGATATGAGCAACATAGCTATCTGGTCGAAGAGTGACGTACCGGCTCCTGCAAATCCGTTCTCCTTGTGAAGAATATCATCAATGTCTACAGGCGTACCCAGAATGACCAAATTGCTGCTCCTCAAAATGGTATGAACTATAGTATTCAGACACTGCTTTCCAGGAACTTGACCCCAGCGCGGTTTAAATCACCCTCGCTGGCTGCCGCGGTCCCAACGCCAGAAAACAGGACAAGGTGGCGACTCCCTGCAGTCAAAAGTTCCAGCAAGAACTTATCACCTCCTTGGGCCCTTCAGGATCCCTTCGACAGCTCGGTCGCCTCCCATAATAGGTCGGCTAAGATAAGGAGCCAGTACTTACGATACTACTTCGACGGTGGCGAATAACGAGATGCGGGATGAACTCTAGCCGGCCTAAGACACGCTGTAGATTATTAACCGCCGAAGGCAGGACTCGAGAAAGAATTAACAGAAGAAGATGAAGATAGAGTTGGAGGGAATTTGCCAATGTGAGTAGTTGGTCGGTGCTCTGTAGAAGGCTTTGATCAACAGTTTGGCGTTCCGCATTGTAAATAACAAGGGAAAGAGTTGGGTTGATCACGAAGCAGTACCGCTGCCACTTCCAGTGGATGTTGATCGAATCCTGGATTCCCGGGTGCATTCCCCGTCCACCTGCCGGGCTTTGAATCAGTGATACGTCGCCAGCCACGGAGAGTCTACACTTATGGTAGTTGTTAACTCCGTGATGGAGCAGTCGAGAACGAGTGAGCTGAGGAGGATCGGAGAGGGTGGCGCTGCCGGATAGATTTTCGGCAAGAAGTCATCCAAGCCCTCAAATCTTGGATCGCCCGTATCTTAGTATCTTATCACACTAGTGGGACGACCTAGGAAATCCCGCTTGTACGACATGATACTCGCGAAAGGCTCGGTTAATGGACCAGCATATTAGGCAATCCACTAACCTAATGAAGACCTGGATTCCGGAATAGCATATGATAATAGGAGACAGCATACTGGTTATCCAGATGTCTTATCATTTGTCCAGTGGTGTAGGCACCGATGCCTTCAATAACTCGAAAATGCCATTAAGATACGTTCAGACAAAATCAAGAAATGAATGCTCATTGTCTGTCCCATGTATAGTACTTAGTAGGTTCATATTACCTACAGTATCATCCCTTGCACGATGTCCTCGCCATTCCTCATCTACACACTTGCAATGCTGTACCTACCACACACGATAGCATCAAATTTCATGGTATACATCCCAGGTAAAGCCTTCATCGTAATCAAACCCTCTTACTGCCCAACAGCGTACCTTGCGACAATCATACAGTCGAAACTAAGTCGATTAGCATAGAGTCGTTCTTAGCCACGGCCAGCGAGCACCAACCTAAATGCCCGCGAATATTCTCGAGTATATCACTAGCAGTATATTTGCCGGTGGTTGATTGCTCTCACACACTTTCGGACAGCCTCTTACCGTGAAACACGAAAGACTATCCGGCTATCGGCAGTAGTCTGTGTAGCCGTAGCTCCCCTTAATAACTGCGCAGACTAATCAAACTGGAAGCAAATGAGGATTTCAGAACTATTCGTCAGAAAGCTTCAGCGCTCGGTATTATACTAAGTTCTGTGGAAGTGTTATTGCGCCACTGATGCTCAGCAAGCTTACAAATGTCCACATCGAATGCCTTGTCAGCTATATGTTAGCTCTAGCTGCATCCTTACTGCTCGGTACGCGCCAGACATCAACGAGGCGCATAGTGACTCTGGGGGAGCCTCAGACCAGGGAATCGACCTCATGGACTGATCCATCCATATCCGGCTCGCTCTCGTCAACATCTTGTCCACCATTTTCGATTTCGTCCATTCTCGTAACGAATTCAGCCTGCAGCCTCCTCATGTAGCTGCCAAGTGCATCATCTTCCATATCTGAGTCTCGTAGCTGCTTCAGTATCTCATGCAAGTTCAAGACCAGCTTCCTTCTGAGGATGAGCTTTCTTGACTGGGAGTTCTGCTTCTTCTGCTCAACTTGCACTTTCAGCGTCTTAGCTACGATCTCGGCAACATGCATGAACTGATCTGGGAAGCCAATAACTCTGGCTAGGTTGAGACCGTAGTGTTCCTCCTCGATTGGACCTGAGTTAATCGTGTACAGCATGGTCATCTTTGGCGATTCACCGTCTTCTCCTTGTGATATGTCGGTAGAAAGGTGCAAGTTGAGAACTCCTGGTCGGCTCCCTAGGATGTTGGCTAGTGTGATGTCAGCTATCGCAGAATCATGCATGGTCTTTCCTATGCTAACCCAATTGGTTGAAGTGCGTGGCGAACCAGACCAAAGAGTGACTCTGGATAAGAGCCTCAGAGATGGCGAGAGCAATGGCAAGCCCGTCTCTAGTGCTAGTGCCACGGCCAAGTTCGTCGATGATGGCAAGACTCTTTCCATTGACGTTTCTCAGGATAAATGCCATCTCTCTCATTTCGATTGAGAAGGTTGACATATTTGCCTCGATACTGTCATCAGTAGACATTCGCACAAACAACTGGTGGATGACGGGGAAGGCAGCATATTCAGCTGGAATGAAGCACCCAATCTGTGCCATAATTTGCAGCAATGATATCATTCGTATATAGGTGCTCTTGCCACTCATATTGCATCCAGTAATGATCTGGAAGCGATGTTGCTCGCTGGCGTACACATCATTGGGAACGAACCTTTGAGGGATTATCTAACAAAAGTTAATATTCCTAGATGTCGTATGAAAAGGCGGGACCCATTTACCACCTCGCAAATGGGATGACGTGCTGCCTTGAGAGCTAAAGCATCCCCGAATTCAGGTCTGATGTAGTCTCTCGCCGTGACTGAGTGACCGAAGGCCGCTATCATATCCAGAAGAGCAATTCCTTCGCAGACTTGGAAAAGGTTGGCGATGTGGTCTCGTACGGCATCGAGTAGTTTTTGAACGATTCGATCGCTCAACATGACAGCCTCGTTGTGGGAATCCGTGATGCGGTTGTTAAGCTGAACAAGAAACAGTGTCTGACATTCTATAGTGCCACTTTTCCGCACCCGATTAATCAGAATGTCTGGCATATCGCGGCCCTCCATTTCACATTCTCGAAGTCGAAGCCAATACTTTCGGTTCTGCTCATACCGGACCTCGACTAATAAGTCGTACTCTCCTTGGGACCTCGGTTAAGTGGAAAATTCGAATCACAAGGTATAGAAACACATACTGTTGATATCTTCCGCGTGTTGGTGTACATCATCTGTCCCCTCTTTGTATGTCTGGCGAGCAACATCAAGCATTCCATTAACGCCGGACTATTTGGCTATATTAGTATGCATCAACAGCTGGTCATGTCACCATACCTTGATTGCGTAGGTTCTCTGATGTCGCATATCAAGCGGCGATTTCACATAAGTCACGTCCTCATTGATGGTGTTGGTAATCAGATCCACAACGGGTTGTATCAATTCAGGGCGACAGATCTCACGGATTCTTTGAAGGAGATCCGTACGAGCAGAGCTTAGCGCTTCGAACAGGGGCGACACAGCTAGAACAAATTTCTTGATCATCAATACGCGGTTGATGGCTTGCTCGGATTCGTATATAGATGCCTTGTCAGGCAGGATCACAAGCTTCAAAATGTCAGCTGGAGTGAAAGATTTGGTTGTTAGACGGCTAGCCTTGCCGTTGTCAACAACTTCTCGACATCTGAAAACTCTTTGAGAGCTAGGAACACCCGTTAGAGGCAAGCTTTAGCCGTAGTAACCATGAGTCACTTACCTTTCCTGATTTCAAAGAACAAGTCTTCCTTGATGGTAAGTTCGTCCAGAGCGTTGAATCGAGGCTTAAGTGTGTGCTCAACCTGAGTTGAGGGTTGAAGTATATTACTTCGCAACATTCTTGCTCCCATTGGGGTCAAGGTTTCGTTCAAAAGCCCGAATAGACAATGTTTGGATTTGGCGTCCTGTAGATTCTGAATGAGTTCCAACGAGTGAATAGTTGAGATGTCGATCATCATAGAATTCTCTGAAGGCTGATATCTGATACGGAGTGAGTGAGACATGATAGTAAGATGGCATGCAAGATCTACATGCTTGATGACCTGGGAACGTTAGACAACGGCTATTGGTGTTATCCGGCACTGCCAAACATACCGCGGCGAAGGAGCAAGTTGCATAGAAGTTGCCTTGTATTGCGACTTTGATGGCTTCAACGTCCTCTTGAAAGGCGAGCGTACGAATGAATTCCAGTCCAGCAGATTCAGACCAGTACTTACGGTGGAGAGCTTCGATGGCCGTGCCCTGAAGCTCTTCTTCGATAATTGATAGTAAGTTGGACTTGGGATTAGGGGGGAAAGCTGTATCGACCATCAAAATGGTAGAGGGGTCGTACATCTGGATCTTGTGGACTGTCTTGACGTAGAACTGGGAGTCACAAATCTGACTGACAATTGCTTCATTGGTGGTAACATTGACGAAGGCTAGTCCAACGGAAGGGGAAACCCCACGAGCTTCGCTAACAGCACATATGACTTGGTGCTCGTCAGAACCCCAGATGGAGGAAGTCGCACCAGACTTTCGTCCCGACGTGGTACTGGCATGCCGGCGGTGTCTAGATGGGTATGAAGAACTGGTCACAGAACGGCTCCCGGAGATTGAATAAGATGTCCGTTGACTTGCAGAAGAACGAGGTCTGGCCGATGACGCTGAAGGATAGGGAACACTCGGTGAGGTACGAGTGAGGGAAGTAAATTGCGAATTGGATGGTCCGCGAGGGCCAGTAACAGAACGTGAAGAAGATGCCCGACTATGAGGCGTTGAAGATCTTCGCGGGGGAATAGGCGGCGGCATCATAGAAGGAGCCATTCTTAGATGTATACCACAGGGATGGGCAATTTAATTCAGAATGAAGAACAAAGGAGACTGGTATCAAGATAACCTGCCATACGCAGCGACACTGAGCCGTGTAGAGCTTTACCTGCCGCCTCCTGGAGGACTTCGAAGGTACTTGAAATCAATCTGCTCAGTTGAGATCGGAGTGGATGCAGATCACAGACCTCAGATACAGAGGTAGGTAGGTACTAAGTAGGATAATTGACTCAAGGTGGGATAGCCACCTTGAAGTCTCGAGTTGCATTATTATTATCAAGTCGGACTAGACAATCAATGGGTCTTCTCGACCACCTAGGTACTTACAAGTAGCACCTAGGCTAGGTACTTAAGTAGGTTGCGTTGACTGCTAGCGCCGGGGCCACAATGGGACTAACCAACTAACTTAGGTACTTGCCTTAGGTACGAAGGCAGATTTCAAAACTATTCGTCACGAAAGACAGTGCTGGATTTAGACTAAGGACTGTATTAGCGCTGTAAGCTTTAGTGATAAAGCGCTATAGCCTTTAATGGCTTAGCGCCTATACTTTAGGGGAGAAGTACTGTCTTTAGTTTTATAGATACTGTGGAGCTGGCCTCAGCGTGCTAAACTTATAAGGCATTTAGCGACTGTGACAGTGCGAGGGTTTTCCGATGTGCACGAGCCAAGTACGAATAGTTTTGAAATCTGCCTTCGTACATACAATACCTAGAGCGACCCCTGCTCGCCGAAGCTATCGATAAGATTGATAAGATTAAAATTTTAAATTTTGTAGGGAAATGAGTTGGATAGCTGATGCCCCGCGGCAACAAGGAAGCATCACGACTTCTGGCCTGAGAACTTCAGCAACACGTTCACGACTCCTGCACGGGAAACTTCAGCACTACTTTACGACTGTTTCATCCTTGCTAACGTCGGCTG
Organism: Xylariales sp. AK1849; assembly: GCA_022432505.1. Taxonomy (NCBI): domain Eukaryota; kingdom Fungi; phylum Ascomycota; class Sordariomycetes; order Xylariales; species Xylariales sp. AK1849. The sequence goes on from JAJKKH010000008.1 coordinate 603,408, forward strand.
TAGAATTGTCAGCATGGCGACCGTCCTACCGCCTCCCTCCAAGCGCCGTCGCCGCGAGGCCCTGGAACGGACTCAAGTTCAAGCTGATGTAACTCCCGCGCCATTAGAAGCCGGTTCTTTCAAGGCTCGTTTCATAGATGGCGATTCAAACCAACTTGCGGAGGTCGTCGAAATTCCCCTCGCCGATTCGAGCGAGAAGAACGTATCCCTTCTCCTCAATACGCTTCTAGGTCGTGCGCGGGAAGACTTTACTCCTTACAGATTCCGAATACACGTCCCCTCCTCAGACGCCGTTATAGAGACATACCCGTCGCCGCAGGAGATGCTTCTCGTCCTCCGAAATTTTGGCATCACGAATCCCTTCGAGACGACTCTTACCCTCTCTGCCGAGCCACAGGCTGTCTTCAAGGTACAGGCTGTTACACGCATGTCCAACAGAATACCGGGTCATGGGGAAGCGATACTGTGCTGCCTGCCAATTCTCACCCAAGAGTAGTAGTCGATTAGCGACTGGAGGTGGAGACTGTACGGCACGGATTTGGGATACGGATACAGGCACACCGAAGTATACGCTTAGTGGACATACAGGCTGGGTACTCTCAGTCGCCTGGAGTGCCGATGGGAGTAGATTGGCCAGCAGTTCCTATGATAAGACCGTTGGTTCCCCATATATTAAATCCACAAAAAATAACTAATCCCAAGCTCAGGTTCGAATTTGGGACCCTGAGACGGGCAAGGCGGTTGGTAGACCCTTTTCGGGGCATGCGAAATGGGTCAATGCTTTGGCCTGGGAACCTTTTCATCAATGGAGAGATGAGACTCCGCGATTAGCGTCGGCGTCGAAGGATGGTACTGTACGCATATGGATCGTCAACACAGGACAGACAGAGCATGTCCTCTCGGGTCATTCTGTGAGTGCTTCCGCCTCTGTTCAAGTGGTTCGGAGATAATAACCTAAAATCAGGGGAACGTCTCATGTGTGCGTTGGGGCGGTAAGGGGTTAATCTATACCTCTAGCCATGACAAGAGTGAGTACTTCAGTCTGGTTCCGCGTGGTCTGCTCTAGCCCATCGAGTTATAGGCCACGAATCGCTGAGCACCATCCACAAAGTAGTTGGCAAAGATGGGAGGCTAACTTTTTCTCGTTATTAGCGGTCAAGGTTTGGAATGCTGTAGATGGGACACTAAAGCATACCTTGGCTGCTCATGCCCATTGGGTGAATCACCTAGCCTTGTCAACCGAATTTGTGCTGCGAACGGGATACTTCGACCACACCAAGGAAGTCCCAAAGACCATCCAGGAGAGGCGAGCTAAGGCTGAGGAGCGCTTCAAGAAAGCGGCAACCAAGCAGGGAAAGGTTACCGAACGCCTACTATCCGCAAGCGATGATTTTACTATGTACCTATGGGACCCAGAAGAAGGCACAAAACCTGTTGCAAGGCTTTTAGGCCATCAAAAGCAAGTTAATCACGTTCAATTCTCACCCGATGGTGCTTTGATCGCGAGTGCCGGGTTTGATAATCATACTAAGATCTGGAGTGCCCGGTAAGTCTTCTTTGCTCTTATCCATAGGGGACACCCCTCGTGCCTCGAAACATTGGCCATATCCACCAGTACTGACGGAAATGCAGGGACGGCAAGTTCATCAACACACTGCGTGGGCACGTAGCTCCTGTATACCAATGCTGTTTTTCTGCCGATTCACGGCTGCTAGTAACAGCCTCGAAAGATACCACGCTCAAGGTAACTCTCTGCGAAACCTATGACATTAGGCAGCTTTTAGTAACATCTAGCAGGTATGGGATATGAGAACGTGTAAGCTCTCAGTGGATCTTCCAGGTCACCAAGACGAGGTATGTCGGACAGTCGTTCCCATGTCATAAGATGGTACGCTAAAATAAAGGAAGGTGTATGCCGTTGATTGGAGCCCCCGAGATGGACAACGTGTTTCTAGTGGAGGCAAGGTAAGCGATTTCCGGGGCTCCCGAATATTCGCCAAGCTTACCATCAGAGTCACTACTAACCCCATCTATTAGGATAAGGCGCTGCATTTGTGGTGCAACTAAAGAGTCATTGGGTGTATAGCCCGCCGACGGACAGGAGACCTGACCACCCTTTGACGGTCGTGCTTTAATGGCGAGCTCTTGCTACTTCGCAACATCTGTTATCTTGCTTCTGGAGGCACATACTTCGTTCACAATCTGAGACGAGGGTATTGCCCTAACCGTGCCAGGTATGCGTTAGCTATTTCTCGAAGGAAACCACCCTGCATATGCAAGTCCTCACAATTGGTCTAAAATCTTACGGGACTTATCTTAGAGATATTGGACAGTCGTGAAAAGCATACTTGCCAAAGTTTAACTAACGAGCTATTGACTTGGTCGGCCGTGTTACGATCGCCCCACTGCTGACACTCGAGCCTGCGTTATACAACGACATAAAGTGCCACACTCCCAGGGAAATAGTTCATCAGCCACGTTATATCATTGTTCACCTTAAATTCGGGTGTAGCTTTGCAGCGTCCCCGGGACAAATGGACTAGTAGAGCTAGATAACGAAGTAGTAGAATCAACATTTACTCTCGGTTACCCAGCTCCTTCCTCTTCGAACTCAATGATATCTATTGACTTCGAAGAGAGTCATAAGTGAGATCATTTTCTTGGTTGCCAAAGTGCAGCTCTGTACTTAGATGATAATAGAGCACCTATCAACGATGAACATTCCAATGCTAAATAGCCGAGGTCTTCAGCATCGCCCCGTCCAACTCCGACTCCTTCTGTGCCCCCTCAAGTTTCGTGCCTGACCGAACATTTTGGCCCCCTATTTGCGTCATCCCTTGCCATCGGTACTAGAGCACGGATGTCACCGAGTACCATAGTGCGTACGCGGTAAAGGGGAGCCATTCATCGCGTGTGAGACATCCCTTGACTCACACGTCTCTACTGTGCGACAGTGTCATTCCAATCCTCATCTCTTTCCGCTACCGGACGAACACATGGCAATAATCCGGCTGTCGCCGGATATAATGCTGATCGCACAGCTTAGTGAACCAGACACAGTTGTGTTTTGGTAGTCATGGGACAATATTCATACTGGCGCAAATTGTCAGCGCTTCGAGGGCCTCACGGCGATCTCCTGACGGGGGTGGGTAAGGCTTGGACTCAAGTCTCACGACGGACAGGTTCACCACCTTAGGTGGGGTGCATGGAGGCAACCACGGTGCAGTGATATCCTACCAGAATTCCCGTAAGACAGTTGATCAGATGTCTGTTCGGAGTGCACCCGGCAGCGCACGATGCTCAGGTGGCGGTCGTCAGGCTTGGGTAGCGCGGAATCGAGAGTCGTACCAGATTCCGATAACGACAGAAGAAAATCGCTGGCAGGAGGATTCAGGCGATGTTCTTGCGCCGGCGTGGAGGGATGGCGCGTCAGCTTCCCGGCATATCACAATAGCTGGCGACGGTTCTGACCGGTGTGGGTATACACGTATGGGGAGTTAGGAGGGTCTCTATCTTGATTGGAAGCCCCTGAGTATGGGGCTGAGCAGCTCCAGTGGCGCTGTTTGCAAATAACCAGATCAATATCAGAAGGCTTCCGGCATATAGGGGATGAGATGTTGCCTCACTCGCCACACTACGTGTGAAGTCGTGAGTGGTTAAGTGCTGTTTCGCCAGCAGGTATATCATCTGGTCTGAGGCATGTATAAGTTGATCCAATTACAGATGAAGCATATGATACTTGTTGATCTTGATGACTTATATCTATGTCTGAGTGTATACTTCTGCCGCCGCGTGCTGCCGCCGTTTTAACACGGGTTGATTCACTCTGATGGCGCCATGTGAAATGCTAGTCGAAGTGATTACAGTAACGGCTTCTTCTATCCTACGTTGCATAGTTGAAGAGGAACTCACTGTTAGATAGAGTCGCTTGCTTGATTTGCAATACCCCATGTAGGAGGGTAGACCATGTTTCCTCTGTAGACATATACAGTACACCTTCTCAGATGAACTTAGACGGATTGGTGAGCAATTCATCGCATGATAGTGGCCATGGCAATAATCGGAATGTCTCAGTATGTCAATGAGTCATTCTCGGTAGTGGTGACTCAGGAGCATCCCTTCGTAATGGGTGGAAAGGTTTTTGGGGCTGCCCGACATTGCGAATAGATCTATGCGACTGCTCCGTCACGACCCGTTTGATAGAGCTGAAGCCGCGTGGCGGGAGTGAATCACCAGCAAAGGGAGAACCAGCAGGCATCATGTTGTGCAGCACACATCGCCACGTGCGGACATTATCTCGAGGATAGCCGGATGCGGCGACGCGACGTTGCGTAGGTGTAGGGGCACCATTACCTATTCGAAAAATATGTCCCGATTGACAAGAACTTAATAAACCCCGATGCAAACCGCAGAGGCTTCCGCGAGTTGGGGTTTCCTGTTGCCGGAAATAGATGGCACGGAATGCGTCCTGGTGGTGTTGATGGTGTAATCAGAGTGGCACGATTAGTTAATTGTGGCGTCACAGGTAGACCATCCATGAACTCGGTGAATCTGCAGCGAACTTGGGGGACGTAGGCGATCAATGGGGGCTGATCTGAATTGTATCAATACCTACCTCCTATGTAAGTATGCAACTCGGCATGCGCGCCTCCTACCAGAGAACAATTGGTTAATTGCTCCCCAACACTTTCAAGTCTCTGGTGCTGTCCACTGTGCATTGGGCAGACTAGAACATAGGTAGTTTCCAGCTTTATTGCTCAGGATTACAATTGCCATATGATACGTTCGCATAGGCCTCAGGCAAGCCGGGAGGCCCAACAGGTATAGGCACACAACGGCGCATAGTCTTGTGGAGAATAAAACAGTCCGTTCCTGCACATTGTCGAAAACTGGAATTGGGGAGTAATATCGTTCGTAGGATTAGTCTTGACAGGCACTACTTTGCATCACCCAAGGAGATAAAGCTCCAGACGCATCTGTGTGTGTGACGCAATGCAACGCTTACACATGACCCTTTCAAGATCCGGCAAGTCGGCATACGGCAGACTTGAATGTGCAGCCGCCGGCGAATTGAAGAACCAACGGGATCGATGTTACAACCCTTGTCTTGGAGACGATGGCCTGTTGGGGATTCGTAGAATGTTTGGGGGCAGCTTGGCCTATGTGCTTCAGAGCTTTCAATTTTGCTCTACCTTCGGGAGTTCTCGGGGGATCAGCCCATGCATTGAACTCAAGTAGCCCTGGAAGAACATCTTTATCATGGCCTGTAGGAGCGGTCAGACCGAGTGTAACAGATAATGGAGAGTAATTCGCCGAATGTGTGTATCTGGCGATACGTATCTCAGTGCTCAGACAAGGGTGCCTTGAGAGTATTGAATGCGAGGATTGCGCACGAGGGTCAGATGATGACGCTGAATGGCTGGCCCCCTTCGCACAGTCGAATGTTGGCAGGACTGCCTAAGCACCTAGGTAAGCTGGATGGCTCTTCAAGATAGCATTAGCTCGGGTTAAGAAATTGGCGATTGGCGGTATCTCAGGATGGTTAAACCCCCAATAATGTGTACCACAGTACCTGATTGGCATCATTGCAATCAACCCTTTCCCAGTCTTGGCACACTAGACCTCCAGTGGCAGCGCATGCATGGAAACAGATTCGAAGCTTCGAAGCGCTATCTCCACTCCACTGGGTTGACGGGCCTGGGTGCATGTGCTGCAGAGTTGGCAGGATATATCAAGGCATCCAAGATTTGGCCTGTGCAAAGCATCAGCAATATTGGCCCGGAATCCCAACTAGAGCATCCGTAAAGCCACCTATGCCATAGCCGTAGCCGTCGCACGACTGACAGCATCTGATGACGTGACAGTTTCTAATTGGGGCGGCTGAGATTCCATCAAAGTGTGCTTTGGCCCCTTGGAGCCATGAGTTACTTCATGTTTGTTCCCAGACAAGCGACGGGCGAATCTTGAGGCAGCAGTAATATCCAGCTCGCCTCCGACTAGGGCATGGACAAGAAGAAATCTTCAGATAAGCCAATGACACGACTTGGAGTATGTATTGCAATGTGCTGTTGTGTGATGGGAGGTTGCATGCAGTTTCGAGCTCGAGGGCTATGGAGGGAGGTCTAGCAGTCTGTGAATACCAAGGTATGCAACCCATATTGCGGGAATACTCGGGCTATCTTTGTACGTCAAATGGCTTTCAATCGTTCGTTCCTAGGCTGATTCGCAGGTAATACTGAGATGACACGAGGTAGGGTAGTACGAAACGATGTGTGACAATTCGAGCGAGAGTTAAATCGGCTGCACGGCGCGGCGCGGGAAGCTCCCTTGAGCTATGAGCTTATTGCTTCCTAATCCTACCTAAGTACTTAACGATGCCCAGCCAGCCGGTGTGCCAACACGCTGGGAAACATGCTGCCGGGGAGTTGGCTTGGCGAAACTCGAAGGGAAAGTTGCCGTTGGATCCCTGTTTAGACTGTTTAGACCGTGTGAACCACGCTTCTGCTGGGGCTGGGGCTTGTTCGGGAAGGAAAATTGTGATGACCCCCGTGAAGCTTGGTTGCATAAGTAGATACTTGGAAGTCAGTCAGTCAGTCTGTGTGGGCAATCTGATTCGTGCATCAAATAAGAGAGTATTTGACAAGAAATACCTCGAGCTTCCTCATCTTTCCCTTGCCGTCGGATGACTGACCAAGCTTGATTGAGCCTTTACAAAGACATTCAGTTGCTGCGCCTACCAAGCAAAGCAAAGCTGCGAGTAAACAACAGCGCCACTTCCTCAGCGTGCTCATAATCCTCCGAGCTGCAAGGGGTGAGTTGTCCAGTGTTGTAATCGATTTCCTTGAGAACTGGTCAGATTCCCTCGCGCAGCTTTGTTGCCGGCCCCGACACTGGCTGGGACTCATGTACAGTACAGCACACCGGACCAAATCCTCCCGTCCTGTCCTGATACATCTGTTTGCCCAGTTTTCTTCATCACTGGTCCCTCATCCAACAAACCCAACAAACACCGAGCATCACTCAATATTATACTTCCCAAGCTCGACCCGTTGTTTACTTCGGAGGAACCTCCGCAGAAGAAGGATTAAACTACTGTGCCTAACGGACGAAACCCAGCAAGAGAAATCGTCATCTTTCGACGATCTGCAAGAAGTCGTTGCGTGCATGTTTCAGCTCAGCCCTGGTCCTGTAGCTTACGATCTGCCTTGCTGCTACCATCCTAGCGCCATTTTTAGGTACATTCGGTAGGGCTTATTGCAGTGCAGTGCAGTGCAGGTACGTTTCCGCTTCTATTATATGGCCCCCAGCAGATACGTCGCAATTTTCGTTGATCCAAGCTTCGCGCGTTCTTACGTCACGGGTGTTCCTTGATGGTTTCCCATCCTCCGAAGGTTTTTTCATTTCATGCTTCGAGTACGACCAACTGGGAGATTCACGTAAGATTCGGCTCCGGAATACGCCGCTAAACTCTACGTCCAGACTGTGGAACACCTTTTCTTCGTGCTTCTTTGCAGGCTCAGCTCTAACGTTGGGTTATTCTTCGATCGTTCCCTTGACATGTGCTTGAACTAGTCCCAACCGCAAGAACTCACCCTAAGTGTACAGTTCAGCCACCAACGAATATTCACTCCCATTCCTCCGTCACACCTACCCTACTATGTTCATATACCCGACTCAGCCATTATTCTGAACTCCGTCATCCAGAGACAAAGACCACCACCCGTAGCTACTCACTTCTTGGTACTTACGTTCACTACGCGCTTTCTGGTATACCGAGAGACGAGAGCACAGTGGCTACGTACAGCTTCGACGGGTGTCATTGCACAGATATCTTGATCATCCTGCACCTTCACCTCTGAGCAACTACCAGGAGGCCAACCCTCCTACCACCTTTGGCCCATCATGACTATATTTCTAGCGTCTCTGTAAGTACAATTGGCTGTCCCTGTGTCCATCCTACCCTCCTGTGTCGACGTCATCACTTCACAAGCATGCAATTCATAGAGCAGTGAAGCTAACCTCTCCCTTCCAAGCTTTCTTCCCAAGACGGTCTATTTTAAGCTTCCAGATGCCCCAAAGAAAGGAGGTCGACTTCACCGACAACCAAATGCAAAGAGCACCAAGATCAAGGTCGCTAGGCCACCTCTTGAGATCCGACCCAGTCTATTCGCTCCCCATCCCGCCAATACGCCTCCACGAACACCTACAGAAGGGGAGGCCATATCCGACGATGTACTCTTCGAAAACGAGGATGGCGTACGAATACACGTCTCCGATGACGACAGTAGCACCGACATTGGCCCAACTGATAGAGAATCGCCTCTATGGGGCTCTCGACACAATCAACCCAAGTCTAGAGCGAACTCCCCTCCTCCAAGATCGCTCCTTGAACATACCCGGATCCTCCAGAAGGCAAAAGAGCTGGGACGTCAAGGAGTTGTACAGCCGCGCCAAGATCGAAGCGATAGCCATGATAGAGTCTTTGCCAACGCGAACTGGCGCATCGTGAACTCAGACCAAGGCAACGGAGGTTTGCGCAACGCAGCTGATGCTGCTGCTCGTGATGGCTACGAGGCAGAGTACACCTGGGTTGGCACCTTGGGCATGCCTACCGATGCCCTGGAGGGTACGCAGCAGGATGACATTCATGACCGACTCTCGACCGAATACAATATGTTGACCGTCTTCTGCTCGGACAAGGATTTCGATGGTCATTACTCACACTTCTGCAAACAGATACTATGGCCCGTCTTCCATTACCAGATCCCGGACAACCCCAAGAGCAAAGCATACGAGGACCATTCTTGGCAATTCTACGTCAATCTGAATCAAGCTTTCGCGGACAAGATCGTCAAGAACTGGAAGCGTGGCGACACCATTTGGGTCCACGACTACCATTTGTTACTGGTTCCAGCCATGGTTCGCAACAAGTTACCAGATGCCAAAATCGGCTTGTTTTTGCACGTTGCTTTTCCATCGTCGGAGGTCTTCCGATGCCTCGCCGTGCGGAAAGAACTTCTAGAGGGCATGCTTGGCGCCAACCTGATCGGCTTCCAGATTCCCGAGTACACCCGTCATTTTCTCCAGACATGCAGCAGGCTGCTGAATGTGGAGGCAACCCCTCAGGGCATCCAGCTCGATGAGCGTTTCGTGAACATCATGAATCTCGCCATTGGTATCGATCCCGTTAGCTTGAATCTTCACCGTCAGGATGAGGAAGTCAGGAAGTGGATCGACACCATGAAGGAGCGATACAAGGACAAGAAACTGATCGTGGCGCGCGATAAGTTGGATCATGTCCGTGGTGTCCGTCAGAAGCTTCTCTCCTATGAGCTGTTTCTTAACAAGAACCCCCAATGGAGAGACAAGGTCGTCCTCATCCAAGTCGCACTTTCTACGAGCGAGAAGACCGATCTCGATGCGGCTGTTGGTGATATTGTGACTAGAGTCAACTCTTCTTGGGCAAATCTTGCCTATCAACCCGTGGTGTATCTCAAGCAGGATATTCCCTACTCACAGTACCTCGCGCTTTTGACGATCGCCGATGCGCTGATGATCACTAGTCAGCGTGAAGGTATGAATCTCACTTCACACGAGTTTCTGGTCTGCCAGGATGGCAAACGCGACGAGAAGCAACACGGTTCACTGATCCTGTCCGAATTCACCGGGACATCATCGCTCTTCGGTGGGAACGAATTGTCTGTCAACCCGTGGAGCTACCGCCAATGTTCGGAAGCCATAAGGACGGCCTTGGAAATGTCTGACGATGAAAAGGCGACGCGCTGGGGTAAACTTCACCGAGCGGTCGAGCATCATACTGGTGGCCATTGGTTTACCGAGTTTTTGACGCAACTTGATCACTCCTATGACGAGCAACACAATCACGCACAAACTTCTGTCCCTCGACTAAACCTGCAGAAGCTGGACAAGGTTTATTGTCGAAGTCAACGTCGCCTATTCTTCTTGGATCTTGAGGGCACACTGATTCCCAACAACCCCATGAGCTCGGTTATCCCGATGAATCCTCAGGTAAGTGGCTGCTTGAAACACAACGGCGAGGATGTTGTTACTGACTCATGTAGCGTACGCTTGCTGTATTGAATGACCTCGTTGAGGATAGTCGTAACACGGTCTACGTCATGTCTGCGCGACGACCAGACGAATTGGATCGTCTTTTCCGTTTGGTCCCTAACCTGGGCCTGATCGCAGAGAATGGCTGCTTCGCCAAGGAAGTCGGTAGTAATACATGGTCAGAGATCGCTGACCATGCGAAAGTCGCTGCCTGGAAGGAGTCGGTTCAGTCGATCCTGCAGTACTATCTCGAACGGACTCCTGGTGCTGAGATCGAGGAACGACAGTGCTCTCTGGTATTCCACTACAAAGATGCCGAGGATTATGCGATGGCCGAACGACAGGCCAGCGACTGGACCGGCCATATCAACGAATCCTGCGGGAACCAAAGGGTGCATGCTTCTCAGTTAGAGAACTGCGTCGTTGTTGAGCCTATTGACTGGACCAAACAGACGGCTGCTGAGGCAATTTACAACCGTCAGATGCATGACGCGCCGCATGCAGACGAGGCAAGCCCGGTCGATTTCATCATGGTTATTGGTGATGGACGCGAAGATGAGAAGGTCTTCAAGTGGGCCAACCATCTCAGCACAGAGAAGGCTGTGCAGGAGGTCGTTACGGTCAGCTTGGGTAGCCGCAACACCGAGGCGACCACCACTTTAACCCAAGGAGTCAGTGGTGAGTGCTAAGCCCACGCAACTTCTGATCTCCACACTGAACTGACAATCTTGCTAGGCGTACTTGTTACTTTACAGAAGCTTGCGGGCCATTCCTAGGCGGAAAAGCTCACGGCCTACAGACAGAGGGTCCTAGACCAGCTAGAGCTTATGGCTTCGGGGTGAACTTCTTTGATTGAGGGATGTATAAGTAAGGAACCTATGAGGAGCATGGAGTATGGAGTTGGGTTCACACGCAGTCGTTGCGTGCATTCGCCAACCTACGAGACATGCCGAGCATTGCAGCAGCGCTAGACTAAATAGCAATGCTTTTCTACTCTTTGTGAGAGCAGAAATATTTTCTTTGTTGCATACCCCCACCTTGAATGTACTGTAAATGTTTCTAGATCCCGATGATGAGGACAGACTTGATGCTTCTGTGTTGCGATACAATGTATACTATACTATATCTCAAATTGGATTCACGTCAAGACAAGACCAGCAATGGCTGGTTGGCTATACATGGATTAGATAGAACCAGTACGAGATTCCCTGAATGCGCCGTTGCAATTGCAATCGAGCACGTTGTGATTCTATTGTGTCCTAGTAAGAGCCTACTCCTGGCCTCTGTTCTGACTAGATGATTAGCATAATGAGAGCCAAAATCATGAGTTTGCCCAAATGATCATTCCCACGAAGTGAGGGCTTGACTGAGTATCATCATTGAGTCGACATGGTGAATAGGTAGTGTGTTGACCCAGACCCAAGTGTTCTGAAAAGCAAAACAAAGTTGTTGGAGTAGGATGATCGCAATGCCAGGATGTACAACCTACGTACAAGAATGTTCCTCTATATCATGGGCCCGTTTTCGATTCCGGTGGCGTGTTATCCAACCGCTGCCTGTCGTGGTCCTGAACATGTATTGTCGGTTACGCTTGATCAACTTTAGGTACACGACGAGCATAATGTTCAACTATGAATCTTATTATCTTACGTGCTAGGCTACGATGAAGTCGACTAATCTATCGCAAGATTACTACTGTGTGCACTGCTTTTCTTCCACTTTCACAACGATCGACGTAGCTGGAGTCATGGAAGGTAGGCATGATCTGAACTAGCGAGCATCCGCAAACTCCTGCAACAAGCCATTCCTAGATTTTGAGTCGGTACCAACAGTACAATGCCATGAAACTCAATATATAGCTGGCTTACCCGTCCCGGATGAAATGGGTAGTAGCAGAGAGTGGATATTCCCGTCATCGTTATCATGTCTCGGTACCTAGGTACGTAATCTGACACTGGGCGGCGAACTCTTACGACTGGCAAATCTGCTACGAGATTTACCACGGTAATGTGAAAAGCTAAATTTTTTACTTGGAAACCGACTGTCAGACGCTCGGACTAGTTGAAAATGGTGTCTTCGTATTATCTGACATTTGGGTTTCGAGAATAGTGCCCCTAGTGCTTGGAACAGTCATTTCTTTCTCGTCTGTACCAGCAGCTCAGGGGTGCTCTTCATGGCGCGCGCCTTGATAATCGGCCCAAGGATTAAGGAAATCACGAGGTTCCGTTATCGTATATTATATATAAGTACCCATCCCATCTATATGTCTTACAGCCTCATGCATGGCGAGGATAAGATCCCTGCTAGCTAGCCTGTGAGCTTAACCTCTCCGCAGTCTCAGACCGTGCCGGCCAATCAAGCCGCATCGTAGCGTCAGATGGGCTTTGTAATTCAGATCAACGGGCTTAGCATTACTATGTAGTCCAGCCCTATAGGGTTGTCTAACTGTTGTTCTCTTAGTCTTCTCCTGAGTGGGATTCTAGTGACTAGGTACCGCGTTGCAGCTTGAATTTCAGTACACCTGAAGGCGTTTCAAACCACATCTCGACGTCAGTCTACCATGACCAAGCACTTGGGGAAGATAAGAGATGAGGACGAATCCAGATTGAAAAGTACCTGGAAATAGGTACTGATAAAGACGACAAGAAAAGTTGAGCTGTCTGTGTTACACAGACTTTGTGTGGTTGCACAGGGTAGATACCGGCGCTTAGCGAAGCGCGTGGTTCGTAAACGGGCGAATAGGACTCAACTACAGATTTCATGGGTTACATTGTACTACGTAGTACAAACACCGCACCCCTAGTTGTGAAGACATGGTATATTCCAAGCCACGTGTCCGTTGATTATATGGTCTATCCAACCCCATTTCGTAATAGAACATTTTGAAATACCCATTGACATGTTGGAATGGGTGTGCGAGCGAGCATGGATATGCTGATTCGCAGTTATATCTGATATCCTGAGCAAGTGGCACATTGCTGAATCATGGATGCTACGGGCAATGCGGCTATGGCGCCGGTGGTGAATAACCAGTGTCAGCTCCGATATAGGCACCGGACCGTAAGTACCTGTTGTAGAGCTTCCTGAGGCATATGTGGCATGCTACACAGGCCAGCACACTCAGAACATTGTTGTTCTGTACCATACGTGATGTGGACTATCAGTCCTGAGCCATCACAAATCGAAAACTTTGCCCGTGGGCGGCTCAAAATGATGACTGTGTGCCTGTTATTGGTTGTAATCTTGGTTACACAAATTTTCGACTGATATCATCTTCGTCCCTACAATGGGATGTCACATTAAGCATGGAACTTATGTTTCTCCGGTACCATGCAATACGGCATCTACCGACTCGGGAAACCAATCGGGTACTCACCGAACAATCTGACGTCCAAGAACCTGCAGAAATGGCTGTAATTGTGCGGGGAATGTCGGTGAACGGCCTTCAACCGGGATTATACGATATCTGCATGGCTGCTATCATGACCCAACTAGGCAAGGGGGGCCCCTGGCTTGTAGACTTGGCGTCAATATTATCAGCATGAACTACCAATGCGTTTGCGGAATGGCTGTGCTCAGCCCTACACCTGGTAGACAATATATCATATACTAGATTCTGGTTGGTCCACCTGCTGGTTTCGTGGGGTTGGTGTAACTCGAAGAATTAGCCGAAGCCCGGCCGAAGGTACTGCGCGTCTGTCTGGGACTCGTTTAACTCGGTTCAAGTCTGCATACTCGTTTGTGCAACAATGGCCAGAAGGGCGCGGCAAGCTCTAACCTTGGGACCATGACGGTAATCTTGGTCTCTTCTTTCGTCGCTGCCTGCTCTCAGAGAGGCCATAAAAAACGTATAATGAGCCCACCTGACGAGTTCCGCAGGGGTTGATCAACATCAATACGTTGTGAAGTGATACTCATCACCTTGTTTTACATATTTTAGACACTGTCTCATAATGCCGCGAAAACTGATAGAGAGAAAGAGAAGGGTTCATTCACGGTCACGGAATGGCTGTGTTACCTGCAAAACGAAACACTTGCGCTGCGATGAGAAGATGCCGCTTTGGTATGTGAACCCCGTCCCACCCTGGCCTTGCACTGCGATGGCTTCACCTCAACACGGCCGCTATGGGTATGACTTGGCGAGCTACCAGCGGCCCCTCCACAACGGTGACGTTCTAGGGTCGGTTCCCTTACACACTGACCTTATATGTAGTACACGCTGTCTCTCGAGTGGAGGAATCTGTGGATACCAATCGCAACGCTCCGTGTCCGGTCAATACGCATTGATTCTAGACGTCGAGGATGATTTCGACAACTGGAATATGAGTATCAGCCATCTCTCTACGCCGAATCACATGTTCGTTAGCTATCCAGTTGAGATGACATACGAGTCTCGATTCTTGTTTGACATTTGTAAGTTTGTTTATGATATATCAGATCGCCCAGTTCCGATAAGATCACGTATAATAAGGCTGATCCTGTTCAAGTTGCCCGATACCGAAGTGTGGTAAATAGAGATGTCTCTCCGCACTCGCATGCTTTCCTGTATGTCAGTCGTTCGATAGCTTCGCGGAAGATCTGGCGCCTAACCTGTATTACTACAGAGTCGAGCGAGCCTTATCGAGTCCAGCTCTGCTCCATGGCGCACTCCTATTGTCAGCCACGAGATGGACCTGGTATTCTGGATCCATCAATAGCATAGAGAAATCGTTTTTACACCACAAGCTCCAGGCAATCAAATTTGTCAACGAGCGGCTGCAAGATCCACAGACGGCAGCCACTGAGACTACTATTGCAAGTATTGCCAGTTTGGCCATGGCAGAGGTAAGTGTAGGCTCTCTACAGGAGTTGATCAAGCATCTTGCTGACGAGCAAAACTTCAGAGCGGCCTCGGTCGTCGAGAAATCGCAACTGCACATCTAAACGGCTTATCCGAGATTTTGGCAATGCGCGGTGACGCACCGTCGGAACGAAATAATTTGCTCCAGAGCATGATCTCTTCGTAAGTAATCCGATCCCAACTTACCGTTACAGCTATCTGACCGAGGCCATCCGTGAAGCACATCTCAGGGTCTACGTCAAATGCCAATCCACGAAATACATAGCATTACTCAGTCTATCAAGACCAGTCCTGCAACGGGCTGCTTCCACACCTTTCAACTGTTTGTAGACCCCTTTATGGAGCGATATCAACAAGATCCACGTGTCGACCACAAGACACTTGCCGACTTTTTAATGGACCAGACCGAAGATGAGGACCAGCAGGGCGGCTGGACAACCCCACCCTCGGAGGCAGAGAGTCGAGCCCGGTTCTCAAGCTGCTGTTTCCGCCTGTGGACAATGCTCGGCGCCGGTGACTCGGACATTTTCCTGCTGAACTGGTTCGTCGAGGCATTGATTGACGATATTTGCATGACTGAGAGGGGGATGCTCAGGGGAGCCATCCCAAGACACCTGTGGTTCTGGGCTGCTATGATGGCTAGGTGTGCGGCCACGAGTGCTCGTCCCACTTGCGCTTCCGAAGCGCAGCAAATAGATGAGTGGAAGGACATCGCTTGCGGCAAGATTCGACTCGCAACCGAGGCGTTGAATATCAAATCATGGGAAGAGGCCAAGGTAGTTCTCAAGTCATGGCTGTGGCGGGATACCCTCACAGATGACCAGCGCCTGATGGAGATGTGGGAGGAAGCAGTTATGGGAAAGGAAACAATTCTGGACGAAGCCGTGTCCCCTGAATGCCTGGATAGTCGTCTGTTCGCTATGGAGGAATAACGGCAAAATGGCATACTCCGGGAGGATATGTTGGGTAAGAGTGTTTAGAGAATAAACTGGATACCCGGATTCCGTATAATGTATATATTGACGGGCGTTCCTCGGCTGACTCGGACAACGAGGTGTACCAGTACTTGGTCACTTTTCCCCAAGCCACAGGCTTCGGGTACCTCCTCATACCGGTTCAATTTACAACAAGCCAGCTATTTGTATACGAACACACTTAGCCTCGCGAATCTGGATGTAGAAGATACCATCTTTGCCGACGTGAGTTTTGCCAGCTTCGACAATCAAGTCCACCATGATCCGGTGCTCGTGGCAAGGGATCCTTACGCTCTAGGTAATCCTGTGACTATCGCAAAGTCATTTATTGCCAGTGCTCCGAAGCCAAGGTTGAAAAGGTTAAGACTCCTAGATCTTTCTAGTGAGATCTTGCGAGTCCTTCGGGTCAGGCGAGATATTGGTATTATGTAAATAGATGTTACCTTGGGGAACCTACTTGACCGGGATACATTTACGTGAATTTTGATGGATTTGCCTTCAGAGTTGAATCTAGGCCACTTTATGAAGAATATGCCACTTTCGTCTTCGTTCGCTCTGGAAGCCCTCGAGATAAGCTATCTCTTTTTACGTACGAGAATTTGACGAAAGAGTATTCGAAGCCCAAATAACCCTCGAAAAACTACGCGTCGATGATTAGAGACGTTTTACTGCTCGTAAGATACCCGGCGGCGACTATTTTAATTATCAAACAAGCTTACTAGCGTCTCATAACCGCCGTGTTTGACTATCAAAGCGGTCATTCTCCTCAACCACTATGGTCACTACCGAGCAAATTCACCACCGGTTCTTTTTTTTTTTTTTTTTTTTTTTTTGGACCGGCAAGAGACTAGCAGTCGACTGACTAGCGACTAGTCAAATGATACATAGTAAGCCAACACTTTGGCGCTCAACCTTGTATTCTGTCGATGCCTGATTAGTGGCTATTGCAACTAGCCCTGGTCTTACACCAATGCAGATCCACCCCCACCGATCCTTCCGGCCCCACGGGCTGCAGTGAGAAAACAGCTCGTGCTGACCCGTGGCTCTTGTCCTCGCAGACTTTGCTGGAGCAGTCATTACAAGGAGAATCACTGGCTGATATTGACTTCTTGCGTATGCCAGGCTGAGTGATCTGAGGTAAGCTTGTCAAGCTCAACCCCCCGAACCGGAGCTACACATCAATGCGGGAGCTTCTGCTACACGTGTGCTTACCAATGTTCAAGGGTGCTGCTTATCAGCCGCTATCTCCAAATACTTATTCATGGGTATGGGTCGTCCACGATGGACGGTTTTTCTTGTATCATCCCTTGGCTTACAGCCCCAACGTTTCAATAGTATTGCACCTTGACGGGAGAAAATGGTCTCGAGCTGGCAACATTGGCTTTCGCCTCGCCCGACCGAACGCACGAACAGCGCTCTTCAGCCAACCGTCTACTCAAGAGGCGATGCAATTCTGTATGAGTTTCTGACAGAAGACGACGGCCGCCGTGCGGTGAGAGAAACCCATTATTGGAGTAACAAACTTGTCAGAGATGGGCTCTCTGGTCCGCCGCTGTGGGCTTCCGATCATTTTCAATGTCCACCTGTACTGGAGCTGACTGGAACTCACTCAGGCATATCCACCTCCGCCAGACTGAGTACTTCAAAGTCGAGAAAGGGGTGCTTGGGGTCGTCAAGAACGGCCAAGAATATGTGCTTACACAGGACGACGCGCCGGTCTCGGTGGATCCAGGCGTAAGGTAAGCAGCAAATTGGCGGCCTCCCATGCAATAGTGCTGACGGACTTTGCCAGGCACAGATTCTGGGCGCACGCTTCGACTCAGGAGGATCTAGTTTTCAGGGTCTGGGTTGAACCACAAGATACCGACCATGGTTTCGATGAATCCTTCATGAGATGCTTCGCCGGCTATTTTGGTGACTGTGAGAAGGCCGCCATATCACCTTCCATCTTCCAAATCCTTTTGTTTCTGTATCACAGCGATATCGTCCTCACTCCTCCTTTCTGGCTGCCGATCTGGTTTTTGGTTGCGCTCCACCACGTATTTGCATACTGGGTCGGTGCAGGTTTGCTCGGGTGAGTTAGCTGTTCATTTTGGATCCCTTTCAAAGTTGACCGTCATGATAGGTACCGAGCCATTTACCCCGAATATAGCAAAGACTTTCAGAGGCTTGGTTCTGCTGCGAAGAAGGTTTCCTGAAGGTAGAACAACAGTCCCTCTGTCTGAGAAGCTGGTTTCGGGATGTAATTCCCTCGTATGAATCCATAGCCGGATTTATCAGAGCTATCTAGGCGCCATCATATCTTTTGGTGATGAAAGACACGCAATGGAAATTAGTGGACCGAGGTTCACTCGTTGCAGCCGGTCATTTTGCCAAGGGAAATGATGGGTGTTGTCAAACTACTCGCACAAGACTTTTGATACCCGAATCTCTGACGCTTGGTCAGACGAATCTTGGTTTAACCGATTCATCAACCTTGGCGTCCCTCCCGCTCTCATTCTCGATGATGCTTCTCTGTGAAGAAATAATTCCCGTATATTGCTGTCTGTCTACAGCTAGAAAACAGAGGTGTCTATATTCGAGTAGCTGAGGCTGACTCGCCGATCTGAGTATGTTAGTAATCATGACAAGACTACTGGACTAGCTACATAAAGTATGTACTGTGGTACTTATTCAGACCATATTACCCCGCCAAGCGAGGTCAGGGTTCAAAAGTCGGTGGTAATGCCCCGCTACGCCGTAAATCGGCGGTGGGTGAACTGGTGTCAAAAATTTCCCACGAGATCCAAAGAAGTAGACGCCCTTTACGTTGGTATCGACAAGCAACGCCAATGTCTTTGCTTACTGACCGGAACTGCTGATCGGTCTGCTTACTCAGCGCTTCTATTATATTAATTGATCAGGTTTTGTCCGCCAAACATTTCTTCTTCAGCGCCAATTCATCCGCCGATACCGAGTCACCGCCGAATAACAGCCCCGTCATGGCACCATTCCCACCACCCCCCGTCAACACCATTGACTGGTCCAATGTTGGTTTCCGGGTACGAGAAGGTACGGCAGAATTCTTGCACTATGTATAGTGAATAGAGTCAATGACACTGTATTTACACACGTCAGTCAATGGCCACGTTGAGTCGCATTTCTCCTACAAGACAGGAAAATGGACGTCGCCCCAACTCGTCACCGATCCCTATATCCGAATCCACGGGATGGCCCCGGCCCTTAACTATGGCCAACAAGCTTATGAAGGATTGAAAGCTTTCCGTACACCATCAGACGATATACAGATTTTTCGACCCGACCGCAATGCCGCGCGATTGCAGCATTCGGCTGAGTTCATATCAGTCCCGCCTGTGCCGACTGACCTCTTCCTGGAAGCCGTCAAGGCTGCCGTGGCTTTGAATGCCGAATACGTGCCACCCCATGAGACGGGTGCCGCTATGTACATCCGACCTCAGATCTACGGCTCCAGCGCACAGTTGGGCTTAAACCCGCCGGAGGAGTACATGTTCTGTGTCTATGTCCTGCCAACTGGCGTGTATCACGGAACGCACCCCGTCGATGCGTTGATATTGGATGATTTTGACCGGGCGGCACCAAACGGTACCGGCAGTGCCAAGGTCGGAGGCAACTACGCGCCAGTTTTGCGCTGGAGTGACAAGGCAAGAAATGAAGGTTACGGTATCACTCTACATCTAGATAGCGCTACCCATTCCGAAGTGGATGAGTTTAGTACGAGTGGTTTTATTGGTGCTCTCCAAGAGGGCGGTAACGTCACGCTGGTAGTACCAGACTCCAAGAACGTGATTAACAGTGTCACATCAGACAGTATTATCGCCATTGGAGAGAGTTTTGGCTGGAAGGTGGAAAGAAGATCGGTGAGTGGCAGCAGCATCCCTATGATAACAAATGGCTGACTAGACAGATCAAATATGCTGAACTTCCCCAATTCTCAGAAGTCATGGCTGCAGGAACTGCGGCGGCTCTGGTGCCAATCCGCTCTATTACTCGACGCTCTGCTCCGTCATTGCCAAACTCGATTAGCTCAGTTGTGAAGGAGCACCCGCGGTTCTCTAGCGAAAAGGATGCAGAGAAGGTGACATACATCGAGGAGAGCCAAGAAGATGCTGGGCCCATTTGCCTAAAGCTAATTACTCAGCTCAAGGGTATCCAACTGGGAAAGGTCAAGGATGAGTTCGGTTGGTGCGCGACTGTGAGCGAAGCAGACGGTACTCGTGTTTCTGGTGCTCCCGACGCTACTAATGGCACTGCGCAGACAGTCGATCAACTGGACTAGGAGATATCAGATCTGGTGAAGGATGAATCTACGCCACCATATCACGCGGTAGATGAGAAGGGCGATAACTGAAACTTTTGGTCGGAGTTCTACATGCATACAAGGAAGACAAAACGATAATTAATACCATCCTGCTCTTAAAAGCGTGGGCTAGGCTCTAGTGATGTAACAATGTTTTACACGACATCCGGCGGTAACCGTGTACTCTTTTCGGTGTGCTCAGTTCATTTGGTCTCAGAGACCTTCGCAACGTGCAATCTTCCAGCAACACACAAATTGCGCAATTCGGCGTACAAGGCTATTTTGTTCTTCGGTGTGGCCCTCAGCGTCTTCAAAAGCTTTCTTCCACGTAGATGATTACTATTAATGACGTTTGCAGCTTTAAGGGAATCGCCCACTTAGTACGAGAAAGAAGATGATGACGAGAGATATCTACCAAGAGTTCTACAGCCCTCGAAGTTTGAGTGAAACATGACAAACGAATACGAAATAGTTCTCCAGACTCATCTACCAACCGAATTTCTCTACACTAAGTCTAACATCGGCGCCCTGTCTAGTCGCCTGCGCACAAGCATTTCTTGCAGTTCTATTCAGGTTATCGGGACCCGAAACGATCACTCCCATCCCACGGCCACTACTGCGACAGTCGACCCCAAGGTCGTTAATGTAGCTGCCTACATCGGGACGACCTACTTCGGCTGTAGGCTCAGATACGGTTACATGAACACCAGCATCTGCCAGCTCGGCCAGCCGTTGCTGCGGTATCCAGCTCCGGTGAGAGCGCGAGTGAATAACCCAAAGAATGTGCACGTCTCGGCCACGGGAACCGTCGGCTCGCACTAGTTCACGGTCGTATACAAGAGACCAGAGGAGGGGGAATATAACAGCGATGCCGGAGCCTCCCGCGATTAGAACGATTGTGTCGCATCCTCCCAACATCTCCAGTGCATCGGTAGACCCATAAGGCCCATCTAGACGCACAGAGACCGTAGGATGTGAGCATGCGTAACGCAGAAGGTCGGCTGAGAATCCACCACGGGCGCGAATGAGCAGGTTCAGCCACGCGTGAGTTGGGTGACCATCTGATTGGAGCATTGAGACAGGAGCTGCAGAAGCTATTGTGAACGGATGTGCTTGTAGTGCATGGAGACGGCCGAGGCTCGGGACCGTGACGAAAACATGGTCCATGGGTTTCCATCCGTAAATGATATTCTGACCAAACCACCGAGCAAAACGCGATCCTCTTGGCCGTATTATATCCCAGTCAGCGGACAGCATCAAGGTGTCGCCGTCTTCTAGAATGTGGACGTTGGCTTGGACCCATGATGACTTGAGGCATAGGCGCCAAAACAGGCGATCAGTGATGAAAATGACCATGGCCGCAATCACATAAGGCCTGCTAGTCCAGAAATGCAAGTATAAGAATACCAGGGCAGCAATCTGAAGGACAACGTGAGACGCGAGGAATACCTCATAGAACCGTTCGCGGAAACTACCGAGCGAAGTGAAGAAAAGCAATTCGTAAGATGCGAAAGCACCAATACCCAAAAGACAAAGCCGGGTAGTCAGAAAATGCTGCAGATCGCCCACTTTCAGCCAGTCGGGAGTAAAGACGAGTTCCCAGGTTAGCATGCCTGCAAAATGCAAGAATGCGGCGAAACACATCAGTTCTCCAACTCGGCGATGAAATATGTTTAGTGCCTCGTATGAGTAGCCCGTAAGAAATTTCAGGGGCTGATTCTTCGCCGCCAGCAGGTAAAGAAGTGGTAGATTGACGATGAATGTGTAACCAGCCCTGTCGGCAAAGGCAAAGAAGTACTCAGGCCTCAGCGAGGTTCTGAAGAACTGAAAGAATATATTGACACCGAAGTAGCCAAGAATAAACAGAGACGTCCCATTGGAAGGCAATGTGCGTTTGATAATCGGAATCGGTCTCGGCTGATACATCATCCAGGAGACCAGAGAATCCCGGAAGCTAACCCAGGTGCCTGTTGGCGGGTTGCTGCTAGCCTTTTTACCCAACAGCGGTTGGCGCTCGAGGTCAAGACTTTCTGCCTTCGTCGGCCCGCTGGGAGACTGCGTCCCTTGAATGGTGCTGCTTGAGGAGGAAGAGGTAGCCTCGTCTACGCTGGCTTCTCCAGATAGAGTCTGGCCACTGTCCTCTGCCAATGCGATCTCCAGAGGCCCGGCGACCTTATGCTCTTGCCGCGGCCGTCCCACGGCTTGGTGCGGCCACGCATTACGGAGCTTTCGGCTCCAGTGAATAACTGCTAAGACCAGCAGGGTCAACAACAGTACGTAATTGTATTTCGCAGCGATCTCGCGTCCATCGAGGACGTAGGCGATAAGCCGTTTGAGGTATTCGAGCTTTTCGGGGTCGTTGGGAATTCGTCGCCCCGGATCGTCGGAAGATGCCGCGGCGTCATCGAGGAACAGCCTTCTATCGCCTGATCGCAGGCTCGCCTTGAAGACTGCAGGCGCCCAGTCTGTGATAGAGTTTCCCATCGCCACGATTGTACTACGTGGCGGTGGAAGGTTTCACAAGCGTCGACAACGCAAACCATTCAGCTGGGATTCCACGGCATCTTATCAGATGGGAGAGTGGATCACGGGGTAAAGACTCCGACGTCGGTTAGGGAGCGCATAGGGCTGCAATCAATCTAATCTTTCGGATCTTCCCGCGGACCAGTTCTTGGCGCCAACTTTGCTCCAAGCTACTCAAGGTATTGTGATAAGCCAGGCCATCTGTCCGCTATAGTGAACCCGGACTTAGATGGACTAGCGCGGTATGTCGGGATGAGGCATTCGAGTTTGGTCTATTCCATTTCGCGTCTGTCGTTCGAAATGATTCTTTTGCCGCCTGGTTTGAAGGTCATATTGTATCCTCGCAGAGGCCGGCTTTCAGATGTTGAATCTCGGATTAATGTGCCGAACACATTCTTACTCAAGCGTGCTAGAGCACCAGAATACGGGACAAGTATTGACAGGTCTAATTCCAGCTACCTATGATGTATCGATCACAAACCCTTTTAACGTAAGCTGGAGAGCACATTGCAGGCAGCCGTGACGCAACATGGCAGTCGTGATGCTCTCAGATCTCTTTGGTAAACCCAGTCCCAACCACCCTAGGCGCTGCCAATCCCGGATGCACAATTCTTCGCTCGAGTATGGTCCCGAGACCACAGAAAAAGTTGTCAAAACGATCCGCCTGAACATCGTCGTCGATGAACTCGATCTTCATCTGCTCCTTCCTGATCGCATATATCAACTGGGCGAAGATGGAAGAGCACCGTCGCATTAGGGATAGCACCAGATTTGCTCACTAAGTAATTATGTGAACACCGTCGGTGTCAAGGCTCCATGCTTGTCAAAGTAGTTGCCCAAGCCCCTGGTTCTGCTCAGATCGCCCCAATCCTCACGGTCTGAGAGTGATAAGCGGCCATCCAAGTGCTCAACGATCAACTCCGATGGTTGGAAGTGATCCTCAGCTTCAGCGCGCCATTGTCACTCTTTGCCAAATTGCCACAGCAGAAATACGCAGGCAAGAATACGAGTGATCGTGAGTGTCGGGATCCTTCCAGCTTAGGGCTTTTCATATCGTAATAGAAGCGCCTGCATCACGAGGGCGGTTAGATTTGGAGCAAGTGTAGTAACCTCCATGTCCCGCGGGAGAGAGTGGATGGTCTATTAGCTCTCTATCTGAAAGCCGGATTGGCTGCTTATGGGTGCGTGACTCCGCCAGATGTATAGGTTATTTACTGTTGTCACATATGTTATTCATATTATAATTCTAAATGTTAACTCAAAGTTCTACTAGTTATCCATAAGCACAACCACCCAAGCTGGCCTATACCAAGCAATCTTTCGCTGTGATAAACTTGATTCCTCTTAGCCTAGCGGGATGCGCAAGGCTGCTGGGCATTCGCGTTTGGCCTATTCTAATCTGTGTGCGCATTTCTTGTTTGCATTGAAAGCACTAGACGAACGAGACAACTGATTGACACGCATTTAATGAAGTGGATCAGATATTGATGATGGTAAGGAAAGACGATTAAGCTCATTATTGGTAGATGTATATGTTGTATGTACCCCTGATCCTTGAAAACGCGATCATATCAGTCATCCTTCTTAAAGGAGTGTGTCAGGAACCGAGATGTTCCTTGCTCCATTCCCTCTAACAGATCGTTCAGCGCCTCAGATTATGCCCTCTACGGCAAGTTTTGGGGCGTGTAGCTCTGATCGGGGACGACGACGGCGCCGTTAACCAGCTGCGCGTCTGTGTAAGCCGGCCAGACGATCAACTTGCTGACGGTGTTGACCACGGATAGCGTAGTGAATCCTTGATCAGCCCCAAACTGATCGCTCCATCCCGTTGTGACCTGGAAATCGCCGCACGATGCAGGGCTGACAAGCCCAGTCTGGCTGGCCGGGTGGCCGGGGATGGTGAACTTGCAAGCGGTGGCTGGGGCCATTTGGGTGTCGATGCCAAATTCCCAAGTGCAGAGTGTATCGCCACTGTCGCATGTTCGCTTTAAGGACTCGATAATCCAGTCCCCTTCAGCCATCATGGACTTTGACTCGGCCCGAGCTGTTGCAGGTGCTGCAAGAGCCAAAGAAGCGAAGATGGCGCTGAGAGCGACGGATGTGGAAAGCATAGTGACGATTTTTAGTCTTTGGAGTATTAAGATGGTTCTTGAATATTAAGATTTCTGTTGTAAAACTGCTGGTGTGTTGAGTCAAGTACTGTTTAGTGTGCTGTGAACAAACCCTCTATCCTGACGAGGAGGCATGGTTTCTTATAGTTTCTCATTACCAGCTCGTAGAACGGTGTAAAAGCTCAATCAGTCGTGTATTGGGTCAGTCGTTGCTGTTGGAGTCTTACGTTACCTGCGTACCTGTTTAGTAATGACAGGCGGCTCTTACGGGCTTACGGTTGTGGCGTGTGTACTTGGCCGATCCTTTGGTCTTGGTTTACGGATTGACACGAGATGATCGGCAGTCGCAGTCAATCTCGTATCGGGGCACGCCGGCTTCTCCAGAAGAAACATTACCCGAAGAGGCCGGTTTTGGTTACTAGCTCTTATTATGGATTGGGGCTTAGGCTGGAAAACGAAGTGTAACGTCGCAAGTTATAACTTTGATGGCTACAAATGAAGTTTGATGCTGAAGAGTTCATGTTGGAGCTACGTAAGATGCTGCTCAGCCATTCTCAGCGCATGGTTCAGCCTCATTGAATCCGAAAACTTCAAGAATTGACTCCATGTTCAGCTATGTTGGCGAATATTGCCAATTTCGCGGAAATGATCAAAAGAATCGTTCACTAGATTTTAGGGGTCGTTATAGCATCTACGCCTAAATCTTTGTCACACCCTCTGATACAGAACCCGGTATCATTGTATTCGATGGTGATCTATGATACCAGCGAGGTCCTTGTTCAATCGCGGATGACTGGTGGTCGTGCAAAGGCTCGTGTGCTTACGATATAGCTGTCATACGCTAGCTCCTCCCGGCCTCGGAGCTGGTAACCGGACGCCTCTCAATCTATCTGATGGAGTCCAGCTAGAAATTTCACAACACACCTAATATCTATTTTAAACTATAGCATACAAATTATAGAAAGATGAATTTCTTCTGCTTATATTAGATATTACCCGTCTACTTCTGAACAGTTTGTTGTTAAACTTATTCTGAAGATGCTAGTTGATCGACAGACTATGGATCGGGATGCGTCCGGTTTCCAGCTCCGTGGCCGGCTACTGAATTGTTAGCGAGGACTTTTAAGTGAAATCTCGTAGAAGCGAACCAAAGTGCGATTGCAGACTGGGAAATTGGAATCCACCGTCTGATCAAATTTGGTAATGTACAGTGGTCGCCACCAAACCCTCTCGCTGAAGACGTTTGGTGACGCTCTCCGTACTTGAAACCCTTGTCTTGAAGCTTGCCCACTTTTGGGGGGTCGGGCTCACAACCTCCGCATCACCACATTTTGCGGACCGTGAACCCAGTCCTCTCTCCGCTAGCTTTCAATCTCCGCCAGACGCTTGTCTTTTCCGCCAATACCATAGTCGGTACGTCGCCGCACTATCGACTTTGGGGACTTAGAACCATGAGCTTGGCGAACCCGTTCTATAACAGGCCGGCGCCGGGTATAAAAGGACAGAGGTGGCCACCGAGGACGAGAAGATGCGTGATTCCGGAGATCCTGTGCGGGTTTCATTCTTTGACACAATCTCAGTCCGCAGTCCCAACGTAGGCCACCATCATGTTGTCCACCGTCCTTCTGACTGCTCTTGTTGCAGCAGTAAGTGCGTGCCCAACTGCAACAGTTGAGACGCGCTACCTCATTACTTTTGGCGATTCTTACTCACAAACTGGCTTCGAGCTTAACGGTACCCACCCATCCGCCGCCAACCCCCTCGGTAATCCTAGTTTACCCGGCTATACGGCAAGTGGCGGCTTAGACTGGGTTGGGTTTATGGTTACCCAGTTCAACGCATCTCTACTCCTCTCCTACAACCTCGCCTATGGCGGCGCTACCACAGATGCGAGTCTTGTCACACCATACGCTCCTACGGTATTGAGCTTGGTGGACCAAGTCAATGAGTTCACCACTAGCCTGGCATCAAAGCCAAGCTGGGCACCATGGACAGCGGGGAATGCGTTGGTGGGTGTATGGATTGGAGTGAATGATGTGGGCAATACGTTCGGGCTGAGCGATGTTGACACGGTACTGGACGAGGTGGTGACGAGGTACTTCGAGTTACTGCAGACTGTGTATAATGCAGGTGCCCGAAATTTTGTTTTGTTGAGTGTACCACGTAAGTCTGCCCCTTTCTCTGTTTGGCACTGGCTTGGTTATAAGGGCACGGCAACTAAGAATTCGAAAGCAACCAACAAGACACCGATAATGCTCGCCAACGACGCAACTTCCGAGTCTGAGCTAGCAGGCGCTATTCAAACGTACAACAGTCTTGTAGCCAGCAACCTCGCCTCGTTCAAGTCAAAGAACTCTGGTATCACGTCATGGATTGTAGACACCTCGGTACCATTCGAAACGGCTATCAACAACCCGACAGCGTATGGCGCACCGAATGCAACGTGCTACAACGCGGATGGTGTGAGCTGCCTTTGGTTCAATAATTATCACCCAGGCGTAGCTATTCAGAAATTGGTAGCTGGGACTGTTGCCAAAACCGTAGGGGCTCCTTGGTTCACCACCAGCTAGTTAATATCACGAGGTATAAACGTGCATATACATAGATCTAGTGCATTCAACTATAAGAAACAAAACCTTGAGCACTGGGATTGTTCTTGTTTTGTTCTGAGCCTGTTTTAGCTGGAGCTCTTCAGTCAATAAGCACTGAATGGCCTGATAAGTTTCTCCACAACCTTTGATTGGTTCATCGTGAAGCCCGGAGAGCCTGTTTCGCGTATATACCGGTGTCCGAGTCAATATACGTTGATGGACAAAGTCGTTCACATTTGGGAACAAACGAGAAGCTTGCGTCAAGTACATAATAGTTGGCCACGAGTCGAATATTACAGGGCCCTTTGTTCAGACTAAATTCTTTGTCTTTAATGATACTATTCTTGAGTTCTTTGATCATGCGTCTTGCGGACTGCATCTCCGTAATTAGCACACTCGTAGAAGAATTTGATTGGTTGTGAGCCTCCCTTGACACTAGGTCGATCGATGATGTAAGTTACCGTCATGCTCTTTCATGTTTCGATGGAGTATCTCCGTGATATACGCAAGCTCATTTATTGAAGACGTCTCGGCGTCGACCACGTATTTCTTAAGAACATTATAACACAATGTCGAATTCAGATATCACACTTTATTTCCTTGGCGCCTCACGCGCTATTCGCGTGGCGTGGCTCCTGGAAGAACTCGATCTACCCTACAAGCTCGTATCTGCCAATCGTGCGTCAAATGGACTCGCACCACCTGAATTCAAGCAGAGAATACCTGCCCCGTTGAAGAAGTCACCGACGATCACGGACGGAGACATCATGGTCCAGGAGAGCGGTGCTATCGCAGAGTAAAAGAACTTTCCCAGCAACTGATGTGCCCTTATTGACTGGCTACTCCACAGCTACCTTCTCGACAATTACGATACCCAAGGCAAACTGCTATCGAGAGACCCTCGAGTCCGCGCCAAGACACGGGAATGGGTCCATGCCGCCGAAGGTGTCTTCATGTTGCATGCTTCAGCTATACTTTATGCTCGCTGGCAGATTCCAGAGTCGGCAAAGTCGATCCTGCCGGAAATGGAGGAGAAACTGTCCGCGAACGTGCGCAATGACCTGAACTGGATTGAGGCCCATCTTGAGAACCGAGGAACGGAGTTTTTGATGGGAGATACGGTCACTGTGGCTGACATAATGATGCAGTTCAGTATTGAATTTGTCTACACCAGGAAGCTTGGACTAAGCGCGAAGGAAGTCGGAGAAGAAGGGGATGATGGAAGATGGCCGGAAACAAGAAAGTGGCTGCAGCGATGCATGGATGAACCCGCCTTCCAAAAGGCCGTCGAAAAGTCGGGTTATACTCTGGAGTCGAAGGGTAAATTCAGGACGTAGAGCAGGTAGATGGCAGGCATTTCCGCCGCTTCAGACCATTAATTACTGTGTCTGAGGTGCGTCCCAATAGATACCCTCCCCAAAGTCAATATCGCAGTCCTCCATCTGCACACCATATTGCCACCGTCCTAAGCCTGGCCAGAAATGTTCATTTTCAGCATGCATCTGCCCCTTTTCGTCCTTTTGGCTCATATCGACCCAGATCAGACTGGTGCGCTTGGATGACTGGGCTGGCAAGATCTTGCACCATCTATCCGTGCCCGGTAGCTCACCTTGGCTTCCCTTTCCTTCGGGGAGAGGCGGCTGGACGAGAGAAGTATCCAAGCCAATGTATTTAAGCCAACCTAAGGAAACAGGAAAGGACGGTACCCAACGCATAGGCTGGAACGTAGCCTGGAAGAAAGGGGTTTCGCTCGCACGCGTCTCAGCAGAATCACCCGTTGTATCATGTGTGAAGACCTTGATCTTGGTGGCGCCATCCGGAAGGCCATCGAACTCGAATCGTGCCAGATGCTTGGGGATGTTCCAATCTTGATAATGACGTCAGCATCACAGTGCGTACTCTCACTGAAAGTACGTAAAGGGGGTTTACTCTTCCGACCATTCCAACATGTGTACTTCTGCGACACGTAGATCCTCGTGATTCTTGCGTTCTTCTTGGTCTTGATACGCCCACCCTCCTCGATCTTATAGTCGAAGAAGCCCGGGCAGATAATCAGCTCATCATACGGACCGACAGGGCTCTCGGTATACCGAATGATCTGGAACTGGCTGAAGCCACCGTGGTGCTGGCCGGAGGCATGTGGATCTGCGAACGACGAGTCATTCTCCAGTGGTGAATAAGAGACGCCTGGAAGCTTTCTCGTCCAAAAGTTGACGATGTAGACGGTCCCTTTAAGCTTCCACGGAGCAGGAACTGGAACAATCGGACTTTCAGCCATCGTGCCTCGAGAACTTGTACATCTCACCGCGATGTCCGGGGCTGAGCCTTTTGATCTGTTAGCCAGCGCCCCGCAACCATTGTAATTACCTAGGTAAGTTAATATACCTACTTTAGTTAGTGTGGTGTCACCTGCAGCATGTGGGTGGGGTAGTGGGGTAGTGGGTCATGACTTTACTACTATGGTAGGTATGTAAACGATCCATTAGCAGCATGGGGGTTAGCGCTTACTGTGGTAGCGTTTAGCGTTCGCCTCGGCCCTCCGATTACTCAACTTCATATCCCTAGGAATCAGGATGGATGATTTTGGCTCCATTGCATCCCCTCGAGTTACGGACCAAATAGTCCATAGAGAAACTGACGACTTCGCCACGTAGGTCATCAGGACACGACAAACTAGATTATCACTCAACTTCCGCCGTGACGAACTTCAAGCTAATCAAAAGAAGACACCCCTCCGTGTCTTCGCCGTTCAAAGATTTCATCTCTCAGAATCGTTAGTAGTCATGGGCAGTGCTGATCTTCAATTCGATGCGCTTCGAAGCAGCATTAAACAGGGCGAGGTCCTCCTTCCCGGATCTGAAACTTTTCTTCAGAGTCTGAATAGGTGGAGCGAAACATGCATCAAACCCGCTGTAGGTTCAGATACCTTAGCATATATGAACTTGATCTATTGTTGACATATCATGACAGGCTGTGGTTGTCAAACCCGCTACTTCGGTTGAGGTGTCCGAGGCTGTGAAGTTTGCGGCATCCAACAAGATCCCGTTGGTCGTGAAAGGTGGAGGTCACTCAACCAGCGGAACCTCTGCCTCTGACGGTGGATTGGTCATAGATCTGGGCCTTATGCGATCAGTGAAAGTGAATCCCAAGTTGGAGACTGTCACGTTCGGTGGTGGTTGCCTTTGGAAAGACGTGGATGAAGAATGTTGGAAGCACGGTCTCGCGACCCCAGGAGGGACTGTCAATGATACCGGGGTCGGAGGACTGACTTTGGGAGGCGGCTATGGTTGGCTCACACCCAAATATGGCCTTGTATGTGACAATCTCCTGGCGGCAGAACTTGTACTAGCGGACGGTAAGATTGTGCAGGTCTCAGAAAAGGAGAACGCGGATCTCTTCTGGGGCATTCGTGGCGCCGGTCAGAGTTTCGGCGTCACCACCAGCTTTACTCTCCAGGCCTTCCAGCAGAAAGAGGTCTTCACGGGGAGTCTGGTCTACCCTATAAGTTCCATCTCGACTCTTGTGGACTTCGCAAACTTTATGCACGACAAGCAAGATCCAGATGGAAGTCTGGTTTTTGGGCCAACGTGTGCGCCTCCAAGCAATGACCCCGTCATCGTATCGATAATCTTCTACAATGGCAATGAAGAAGAAGGAAAGGAGTTTTTCAGACCTCTTCTAGACATCGCTATTGTCAACACAGCTGGGGTAAAGGCGTATCCGGAAGCCAATGCGCAACTTGGAGGCCCAGAGGCCCGGCCGCCAAGAAAGCTCCAAGGCGGCGCCGCCTTCGTACCACCATTAAAAGTGCTGGATGTCCAAGACGTGATCAGCATATTCTTCCCCTTCGTCAAGGAGAATGGACTGGAGGAAAGTATGGTAATGTGGGAGATCTTACCTAATAAGAAAATTCGGGCGGTTGGCTTGCAGGACACAGCTTTTGCGGCACGAGAAAACATGTATCACATCTCACCTATTTGGCAATGGACTAGCCCGCGTATCGATGATACCGTCCGAGAGTTCAATCGCAGTCTAGTAGCGAAGCTGAAGGATACGGGTGAGCTTCAGGACAGAGTCGCTCAGTATAATAATTATTCTGGTAGGTATCGTTAATCTCTCCGTTGAAGTTTGAAACCTAGCTAACAGTTAAATAGATGATCAACTCGAGCCTGAGAAGGCATTTGGGTCAAACGTCAAACGTCTTCAAACTCTCAAGACGAAATATGACCCAGACAATGTCTTCTGGAAATGGCATGGCTTCTTCCCAAAGACTAGTTAGCACCCAAGTAGCTTTACAGATGACATTATGAATATAATTATACTCATCTGGCGACTGAGCCTAATGATTAACAGGCATAAGCTACATTCTGCTGGGGCACTATATTCGAACGATTAGTGGAACGAACTTGGAATTTCAGATTATGCTTTTACTTAGGCTAACCGGATAACCCTGATTACCTGGGCTATATTAAGTTATCCTCACACTCCCAGCAGCTTGAATTTGTATAAGCCAACGTGAATCCCTTTGATATAAATCATGAGAGATACAACTCTGGGAAACGCGATTATCGAGATAGCATTGATAGAGCTCATGTTAGGTCTTGCTTTTTAAAACATTGGGTCTGGCATCACTTGATATCCCTCAGTAAACTTGAAACATATTACTCATTTTAGCCCTCAAATGATCAAAGGACTATACCCAACTCAAGCAAACATGGCTAAAACATTTCATCAAAAAGATAACATCCGCCAAAGTCCCTTGATCTGCTGGTCTCTGGAACCTTCTCTCTTTCTTCTCCGACGCATCATCCCACTTTGCGGTCAGATATAATGCATCTTTCGGCAAGCGACTACCCGAATGCTAGACTGTCTAAACTGATAATACATGATCAAGGAATCAGAATATGCGCCTTCCTGAACACGAGCCCCTTAGGTCTACATTTGCATCTTGACTGACGGCTATGACGACCCCGGGGAAGCTGTGTAGGAAAGTTAGGGCTGGAAGACAAACCGTTCCCTCAACCATTTGCCATACCTATAAAACAGGAAAGGTACCGGCACGAACAGCAGACACATAAGTCCAAGAAGACTATTACCCCACCCTATGCCCAACGAAGAATACAGCGGAGGACCGGCGAGCGTCAAAAATGCCCCCGCCAGTGTCCTTAGAACTGTATTTGCAGCAAGAGCAGAAGCTGCTGACTCAGGTCCAAAGGCATCAACAAGATAGATCTGGGAAGGCATCATGACAAACAGCGAGCCAATACCAATGAGTGAAGTGCCAAGTATAGGGACTATCCAATGGACTCGTGCTTGTGCAGACCAACCATACCAGAAGAACCCTACGACGATGATGGGAGAGATCCACATCATCAGGGGCAGTCTCATTTCTGGCGTAGCTTCCTTGGCCCCCCTCAGCTTTTGCACCACCTTGTCGCTGAAAGAGCCGAACAGCGCAAGCCCGATGAAAAACCCGATGCCTAGGCCTAGGTAGGATAGCCCTGATGTTTCTGTGCTAAATTCATATTGAATTTCGAAAACGGATGGGAAGGTAGTGAACAAAAGGAAAATGAAACCGAAGACGACGGCGGCGTAGAGGGAGAATAGGGTGACGATGGGCGAGAATAATAAAAGCCTTGTCGGTCGGATTATGGCTCTAAGTAGCTCCTGGCGAGGTGTTTTACCGGTGTCGCCTTTGGCCTTCAGCTGCATATTGCCTGTCTCGTTTCTGAGCCGTGAAGCTTTGCGTCTGAGCAGGATAGTCGCGTTAGATTCTCGCATACATACTACTCCGATGGTGCAGAAGGTCCCAGCCTGGTAGAGACGATCAGTAAGTCCGTAATACAATATCCTGCGATGGGTATTAGGGATACGTTACCAATATCGCAATAATCCAGAACGTCCATCGCCAGGATAACCGGGCAGCGACGAGCCCACCGATGACAGGTCCGATCACCTGATAGTGATTAGCTTGTTTGCCACAGGCACTTTTCAAAAACTCACCGGTCCTAGCAGAGGTCCCATAGCCCAGATGGCCATGGCTTTCCCTCTCTTTTCTTGTGGAGTGACATCTGCAATAACACCACCGCCGACCGTCATCGGAGCTGCAAAGGCGCAACCAGCGAGGAATCGAAAGGCAAAGAACATAGAGCTGTTCGTACTCAGAGCGCAGCCAACCGTGAATGCAACAAACATCACGTTGCAGATGTGGATGATGATTACTCTTCCGTATATTTCCGAGAGAGGGCCGTGAATGATGAGTCCACATTTGCCACTTGTCAGGGTAAAATCACCTACCTGATGAGTATGGGCCCGAGGGAAAGCCCCTGAGTTTGAAAATTATCAAGTTAGCATTTTCGAGGTACCTAGCTTGACTTTTTGGGTGGACGAGTTAAGTACCATCATGTAGATGCTGACTGTGAAAGCGGCTAAAATCTGCAACGCTCTGTGTCAGTATAACCCTAAAGTCCTGTTGAGTATGCGGGAAGTCATAATCGGATGTTTAGGGAGTTATTTTGAAGATTCTGCCCTCGAACCAGAACGGCAGATGCAGAATAGTAGCCGAAATTTTCTTACTTCACTTGTTATAGCAAAGTCTGCGACAAGCTGAGCAGCAGCCGGTGCGAACATTGTGGAAGCCAAATTTCTGTCCACAGGCTTCGTTAGTGGCGAAGTCCTACTTGGCATCTGAGGTTGATGAGACCATTACTCACCCATACAAAGTAAACACGCTGACTAGAACTACATGAAGGTGTCGCTTGACAGCTGGCCAGTTACGAGGGTTGTTGGAGTCGTCAGGGCCGTCCCAGTCCACAATCCGGTCATCGTGAACTTTCTCTTGCGCCGAACTGATAACTTCTTTGCCTGACTCAAGGTCGGTAGCTGGAGTTGCTGACATCGGAGAGGTTTGTCGGAGACGTGTGGATAACGGCAACAATAAGATTCCCACCGGTTTAGGGATATAGAAGAGTATTTGATTGTAGAGAAGTCAATCGGGCATCTCGACTATATATATTGTCAAGAATTAAATTGTGTAGTATGTTGTCCACGGTGAGAAAGGTAAAGAACGGAAGACATTCACGTACGTCCGGGGCTTCGGCCGAGCCCAGCACTACCAATGACTGTACCCAAATAAAATACAATGGACTGGACTTTATGGACATCGTCCGAGTCCCCGGCAAAGCTGTTGCAATGTACGTGACGCTTTGAGACGGCGGTGGATTTGGGCAATCGTGAGGGCGTAGGACTGAGTTGGTGAAAATGTGATTGGTTCGGATGGTCGGAGGATCAACGCGGAGGGTCGGATCATTGAGTGGATGGTCTAAAATGACCATCCGCCAAAGTGTTGCATTAGATCTCTTCCCTTTCACGACTAAATTACCAATCGTCCTACAGGGATACTCGCAGACCGATGTCCGACCAAGAAGGGCATGAGTCCGGAGCGCCACAGCGTCCGAGGCCGCCTCTGAATCGCAGGAGGGAAAAACCACAGTTGAGTTGCCACTTATGTCGACGTAGGAAGTAACAAGGCTCTTAGAATACTTGCGATGGTCAAATGCTGACCGAGACAGGCTGAAATGCGACAGACTACACCCTTGTGCAAATTGCACGAAGCGTGGGCTTGACTTAGAATGTACCTACCCGAGTACCATCCCAAGACCAGCGGCATCAGATCAGAGGCATCCTTCGACAGCAGCCATCTCTGTCCAAGATAGGCTCCGGCAATTGGAACGTGAGGTTGTCACGATGATTCAGCGTAACGGTCCAGCAGCTATACAAGAAAACATGCGTTCTATGGGCAACGTTGCCACATCCACAGATACTAGCAGTAGTCTCAGTGCCACCAGCCCCTCAGAGCCGGAGAGTGTAGAGTCACCTGCCGTAATCGATTTTGGTAGACTGAAACTTTCCACTTCTGAGACGACATATAGTGACGGGTCTCACTGGACATCAATTCTCCATGGTATATGTGAGCTGAGGGAGCAGTTTCGGGGCAAAGAACCATCACCCATCGCTGAAGACCAAGCTGGAGTTCCCGAATCGCAATACCCTGGACCGTTGTTGCTGTACGGGTGCCCCCCGATCACCAAAAAGCATGAACTATTGGCGGCAATACCCTCTCGCGCTACTGTCGATAGAATGGTATCAATTTACTTCAACTCTGCCGATATATCACCAGGTAAACCCTTCCGAAGGTATTTCTTTCATTTGAACATGGGAACTAATATACCCACTGTTGTTCATCAGCCGTTATACACACTGGCGAGTTTTTGAAACAGGTATGTCACATTCAAGTGGGCGTGAACGCTTAGCTCTGATAAGAACGTAGTATAGTAAATTCTGGGAAGACCCCTCGGAGACGCCAGTCATGTGGCTGGGGTTTCTCTTCGGTATGTTATGTGTTGCGACGCTATGCCAACATACGGGGCCGAACAATAACGCCACGGCTCAGAATCAATCCACCTTTCCTCCAGAGACTGACGCGCGGAGAGCCGCAATGTTCTACAAAGAGAAGATTGTCCAGAGTCTCGTGTTTGGGCACTACACCACTGGAGGACCATTTGTAATCGAGACCCTGATTCATTACGTTACTGTTGAGCATTTCTCTGGGAGTGACGCAAACACGGGAGTCTGGCTTGCGCTCGGTGTTCTCGTGAACATCGCGATGAAGATGGGTTACCACCGCGATCCTAGTCATTTCCCTCACCTCTCGCCTTACGACGCAGAAATGAGACGGCGTCTTTGGATGACTATCTGCCTCCTTGATACTGGCCTCTCCGAACAGATGGGAATGCCGCGGGCAATCAAACTTCCGCATGACGACGTACTCGAGCCTCGACACTTAGTAGACTCGGACTTCGATGGGGACACCATTCAACTGCCTCCCTCGAGACCCGATACAGAACCGACTTCTATGCTGTTCATTCTAGTCAAGGCTCGATTTTCGGCAGCTCTCCACGTCGTTCGTGATTTGGTAACTAGTCCTAGACCGTATCCGTACTCTGAAGTGACGAGAGTTGACGCGATACTCAACGAAGCACGCTCAAATATACCGGACTGTTACAAGTGGCACCCAATGCCACTGTCCATTACCGATCCAGCAATTTTGATCTCTCGGAGGATGTACCTCGAGATATTATACCACAATGCTCAGATCGTCCTTCATCTGAGATACCTCTTGCCGTCGAGTAACCGAGATCAGTACCTGTATTCACAAAAAACCATCATGGGAGCCATTCTGAACCTGCTACGTTTCCATCAAATGATCGACGAAGAGACACAGCCGTCAGGTCAGCTTTACTCAATCCGTTGGCGCTTCTCTTCTTTGGTCAGCCACAATTTTCTACTCGCGACCGTAGCCATTTGCTTCTATTTGGAGCAAAACAGAGCGAACATCGAGATTGGCGAACTTGAGGAGATTAAGAGGCTGTGCAGGAAGTCCCGAGAATTATGGGTTCGGACTAGTCGCTCGTCCTCGGAAGCAGCCAAAGCCGCCGAAGCCTTGCGGGTCGCTCTGGAGGCTTTGGAGATTCCAGTTGCCCAGCCTCCACCAATCCCCGAGCAGTTGAACACACTGGACTCTAATAACTCCTTCGATCCTCTGGCATTCTTTTCCTACCCAGGTAAATGATCACAAGCAGTATGCCGTACAGCACGCAGAATGCGCTAACATCTTCAATTGCAGACTGCTCATCCGGGTTCGATATGCCGTTCTCCTACTTCAACTTATTCGATAGGGCTATCTCATCTCCGATGATGCCCGTAACCTCCGACTCCTTAACGATGAGCCCGTTATCAGGCCAGGTTGATGAAATGATCATGTCCGATTCTTGGGTTTCAATGGTAGAGGCAGATAGCCGGTTGTGACAAAGATATCTACCGCAACATCCGATTACCTAAATAGGATTTTCGCAATCGTCACGGGGTTCGGGAATGACAGTCCATTGTGCAGATGATACGTATGGGTATTTCCAACTCAAACAGGCCTTTGTTCGACTGAGATGAGTCACAACAAGATTCGTAGCTCACTGGCGACATGCACCTAGTATAGTCTCAATCTTGACTTTTCAGTCGTATGGAAGTTGGGGTCTGATCTGCTTCGTTGTTGGCCTCATTGATATAGCTTTGGATGCCTAGATATGTATGTAGTCATCACACACGAAAATCTACATCTACAGGGCTACTATGAACGTCATCGTAAGCCATATTTATCCAGTTCGGAGCGTAGTGGCGGGTATTTGGAGTTTACTGAAGTACGAGTTCAGTTTAGCATACAGTACTACCATGAACCAAAGGGTTCATTCAACGCACGCAAGTTGTTCCACCAGCGCACTTTCTACCCCTACTCGGCAAAATCCAAATACTTGGGGGATCCAGATGGAATTCGAGAAATGTGAAATCGAATCATGCGCTGTACGCCGGCGCCGAATCTGCACCTGCCGAGCGTTCAAAGATCTCCGATCTCGCCTTCTGCAACTCTGCCCGCGCGGCCTCCAATGCTTGCGACTTATTCTTTGTATCCCAGTCCAGCTCCTGGTACCGCCCTTGTGATGCTTGTAGTTGGGCGTTCAGGACTTTGGTACACGTCTCAACCTCCTGTCGGGAGTCTTTGATCTTGTCATGGAAAGCCATGTCCGTGAAGATGTTGTCGAAAAACATATCACTCATGATATTGCCTTGGGCGATCTTAACTGGAGGTAGATCATGAACTGCGGGAGACGACCGCTTCGCCTGAGTGACTAGCCAATACGCATCCGTCACCTGCATCTCAGCCTTATGGAGTGCGTTTCGTTCCATCATGTCAGAGACGCTGCCTCCACCGAACATGTCCATTCGACTGTGGTCTAGAGCCTCTTCAATACATATGATGGCATTGTGAAGCCGCTTTGAGGCTTCCTTCAAACCATCGAGCGCCTGTGCCTCCGCTTCGGACCTCACTCTCGCATCGTGGTAAGCTGAGAGAGCTAAGCTAGTCTGACGCTCGCGGTCGTCTTCCTCGGGGAACTCTGGCGTGGGGCCCTGGAAAATCGAATCATACAATCCATCAATGTCCCGCTGTGCCTCGACGTGGCGCGCGACCTGTTGCTCTAGACTACTCTGTGTGCCTAAGGCTTCCTGTTGCAAGTTTTTCAGATTCTTCTCCATATCGGTGGCCCGATGGCTTTCTTGCAGTGCTTCGAAATACTCGCGTTCTTCCTTCGCGGCCTTCTCCTCGAATTGGTCAGATTTGCGGGCGGCCTTGTAAGCCCATCTCCGCATCACCGAATCCCGATACTTCTCATGCTCCTTGAACTCTTTCTCTCGCTTGCGGTCAAGAACCTGAATCTGTTTCTGAGTCTGCTGTAGCTGACGATTCAAGTCGGCGATGTACTTCTTTTGCTGTTCAAGGTCTGGGGGAGCATGATCCGTCTCTGATAGGATCAATAGCAGCTCACGATTGCGAGGGGCCGCTTCTTGGATCCGGACGGTAACTGAGGCCATGATGTCTTATGAATTCACTGGAGAATCGATGTCTGATACTGCTTCTAAATGAACAGAAGGTAAAGCGAGCAAACTCAAGCTCTTGGAGTGTCGCGAGATAGTTAATTTAGAATGAACCCGATCATTTTATAAGCATTCTGCGCCCTGGAATATGTTTCTGCGCGGCACAGCAGATAGACACTGCCACAAGATGTTGGTGATCTACCGCTTGGCATACGCTCATAAGCACAATGGCGCCTATCAATCAGTGGGCTATGCCACGTCCTTCATGGTCGCGATCCTTCAAAGTTCGTTATATGACGTCGCAATTATCAGCCCAACCACATGACCTAGATGCCCCATTTGGCGGCCTCTCTGCTCTATTGCCCCTAATACAAGTTTGGCTTAAGTCTATTAAAGACCCCACTACCAAGCTAAAGCTCGCATTTAGTGGAGACATGCACCAAGGCATACGGCTTTCGGGCCCCTGAACTGAGCGTCTTCTTGCGTACCTCCTGCCCTCCACCGTGTCATTTACGGAGAGGCCGTTCTTTCAGCATGACAGCTGCCCTAAACAACGAAAAAAAGTCAGATTTCCTTTCAGTAAATTGCTCACGGAAGGTGCTCATTATCCTGTAGCCTTGCGTGTCTTGACTGATGTCTTGCCTCGGGCTACTAAGTGGAATGGCCTTGCATACTTCGCGATACCACGGGGAAAGTAAGGATCACAATAATCAGTACTTACGTCAACGCCAATATCGAGCATATCAAAGAAACATCTGCATCCTAGTCAGTACCGCTGAGGCAGGAAACCCGTCGAGGAGACTCACAATGACTGTATTTAATCCCGTCGATGTAGGAGTCGACGATAGCTTTTGCAATATGCGGAGGAGACCGGTCTATGTAGTCAACATCGGCAGCTGCCCCATTTATCACCTGTCAAACCTTCATCAGCATTGAATGATCTTTAGGTTCCGTCAGGTTAACATACCTCTTGTATGCGACTACCATTCAACCCGAGCTTCGCAAGTCTCGTAGACAACCCTTTCCGAAAGCCTGTAACCATCACAGAACTTGTCACTGCCATACCCGTCATTGCGCCCACGGGACTCGTAAGGAAAAGGGCTGATGTCGCGGCTGCCTTATCGACAGGATCAATAGACGTTTGCAGAGCTATGAATATTGCGCTCTGTGCTATACCAGTCCCAAGTCCGCTACAGTTTCGTTAGCTTCTCGATCAAAGCGCGATAGATCCATGCTTCTTACCCAGGAATGATGTACATCGACTCTGCCCAATTGGTGTGACCATGCCACCTAACAATAAGGAGCGCATAGCTTACGATGGCAGAAAGAGCGGCGAAGATTACAAGGGCTTTGTATCGGCCAGTCCTAGCAAATTTAAGCACCTGAACCACGATAGATTTCAATCTGAAGGACGACAGCGGACAGTGTACCTTTTGATCAAATAGCCGGATGCTATGCCACCCACTGTATTCCCAAGCACTGCTGGGAAAAGGTGCGCTCCAGCTACCGTACTTGAGGATCGTTGCGTAACTTGAAAGTAGAGCGGAACGCTGAACATCATCTATCGCAAGGTTAATGAATTACGAATTTCCCAACTCCCTGCGGTCCTAACTAACTGATAGCTGAGCTGCCATTTGGCAGGCTGATATAAAGTAGCAGAGAACTACATTAGGCTTTCGAAGCAGCCTTACGGGAAATATTGGCTCCTTAGCCCAACGCTCTTCGGTGAACAGGAACAAGACCATGAGAACCCCCCCAGCCAGGAATAGCCCGATGGTAGCTGGGTGGTTCCAAGGGATCTTGGATCCGGCAATCTCAAGTGGAAGCATCAACGAGAAGATGCCAAGACCGAGGAGTAAAGCGCCTGCGAAGTCGATCCTTGACAACTGATGCCTAAGTCCACTGTCTGCTTGTTCAATCTCGGTCGTCTTCAACGGGGGGAGAATAAACCAGGAAACAGCCATAGCAACAGCAAATATGGGAGCTTGACCGAGGAAAGACCTGGGAGAGTTAGATCCAGTTTGTCAGCTGTCTCATATGAAACGTCACCTACCATCTCCATCCGATCGTATCAGTTAGCCATCCTCCCACTGGACCGCCGAGACTTCTACCGGTTGTTGCAATGACGTTGAGATAGCTTTGCCAAGCGGCAACCTCCCTCAAAGGGGCAAGATCTGGTTATGTGTAAGCACATCGCTGCAGAGCAGGGGAGAGCCCTCGACCTGTGATTATCAAGGCAGCTAGCACAGTCATGCCAGCGCCGCCTGACCCAGATATTACTCGTCCAAGAATGACTTGCCACATTGTCTGTCCAACACCACTAGGGAGAAGAATTAGCCAAACTCCCGAGTGTGGTCGAACTTGACCAAAACTTCAGGCCTACTTTACTCACACCAGAGCACTACGTTAAGTCAGTATCACTTTCTTGCCAAATGATTCGAGAGATTGCTTACCATCCAATGGCGAACAGCCCATAACAGCTGAGCAATAAAGCCTTTCGGCCAAATATGTCGCTCAATTTACCATACTGCTGCCCGTCAGACTCCTCAAACCAGAACGTCGATTTCCCCTGGACTGCGCTACTTACTAATGACTGGGTTGCGGATCCAGCAAGCATGAAACCAATGAACAACCAACTCGAGTTTTGCAGGTCGTTGAACTCGGACCCAATCACTGGATGCGTCGCCATCACAAGAGACCCATCGGCATTTGCGGTGAAGACGCCTACACGTACAAGCATTAGCAGCCGCAACCATCTCCAATTTCGGGATTCCTTTGCCGTACCGATCAAAAGTGCAATGACAATCCTCGCAATGAACGCATGGCTATACTCTCGTCCCGTCTTCGGGGTGCCTCCGGACTGGTCTGCAACTTCAGGGTCTGCCTCCACCCCGCCATAATTCTGGTCTATCAACTGATCGGTTTCATTCGAGACTTTCCGCGACAAAAGGCTTGCGCGTTCGCTGGCAGTGCTCGATATAGTAGAAGACCCGATCTGGGTACCCTCACCGTCGGAGGGTTCGATAGTCGGCGTCGGGCTCATACTATGGGCGTTGTCTTTTTTACTAGCAGGATCGTGGGTGACCTTCCTTTGGTGAAACCTCGGGCTACGACTCTGAAAGTAACGCAGCGAAAATTGGCAGAATTTCCCGATGAGGGTGCTGCAAAGTAAATTACTAACACGATGGACACACGATAATTGTAAGAGTCCTCAAGTTTTAGTGCGTCATCCCTCGTTATGCAGGGAATATGCACGGTAGCCAATGATGTCGAGAACCGATTTGAGCTCTAAGCCAGCTAGGCTACCTATCGGCCGAACTGAAGAGTTTTGTTGCAATCTGTGTGAGGTCGGAGATAGTGTGCGAGTTCTCCGTGTTCGTTTTAGTCTACTACTGATCCACAAACGCAATATCACATCATCGCGCCATACGCAATCCGTTCATGGTTCCATTACAGAGAAATCCACTTAGAATTGAACCCAGACAGTCGGAAGTGTGGCACGACTGGACTTTGGGCAGATGTTGGAATGTTGTCACTTGATGAACTAGCGGAGAAGCAGTTTAGGTTGATGATTGCCTGTTCAACCAGTTTTGCTGACCAATGGAGAAGACCGTCACGATTGCCGAAGGAAGCTCATGATGTTAAGTGCCAACGGACTTCAATCCCTATGTTGGATATATTTTTGAAGCTTAGTCGGCTGCAATTTTTCCGAAATTTGTGTTCAAGTCCACCAACACGGCTCTGGGTCAGGTCACGTCCATTCAGACCAGCTTAAGCCATGTCGGTACACCAGCCCATCCCGATCAAACTGAGGACCTTCCGAGTCTATAATGTATCCAAGTTCACAGCGATCGAAATCGATCTTTACCTGCTGTTGAAGATAGAATCTGTCAAATCTGGAAGACAACGCATCGTCCAGGCTCTCTACATTCCCCGCAGGATGCAGAGACAGCCACGGGTGGATGCAAGAATCCCCTTTGCAGGACTTCAAAACGAACAGGAGAGCATCTAGACGTGCTGCAACCTTGTCAATGGGATAGCCACCGACCGTTTTCTCACGAATCTCCCCTTCATCGAGCAACAAGTTCTTCAGCTGGCCTGGATCGGTCTGCCAAAGTGTATTTTAGTACCATGAATGAAAAATCATCGAATGGTTTGATCATACCGTCATATCATATAACTCATGCTCTTTTGTGCACCACACGGAGTAATATAGATTCCATGAATCACTCACAACACGTAGAG
Source organism: Xylariales sp. AK1849 (assembly GCA_022432505.1). Classification (NCBI taxonomy): domain Eukaryota; kingdom Fungi; phylum Ascomycota; class Sordariomycetes; order Xylariales; species Xylariales sp. AK1849. The sequence continues at coordinate 646,565 of JAJKKH010000008.1, forward strand.
CTTTGTACGTGTTGTTATCAAATATGTTCTCCTGTCCTGGGAACTTCTTTCCTTCTCCAAGCGCAATTCCCCAGTATTCAACATTGACGTGCTCGTGGCGAGATTTTGTGGCGTCAACCAATGCGTCTTGGGTCAGAGGTATCGCGGCTCCGTCGAAGCTGGCAGTCTTCGGCGTTCGGCCTCCCACGATGTCAATAATTGTTGGCGCCAAGTCGGTATGAGTTGTGACGATCTCAGTGACATGGTTCTGGGGGACGTTTGGCCCTCGAACGATGAGAGGAACATTGATATCTTCCTCGTAGCCACATTCCTTTCCGGGTGAGAGCCGATGTTGACCAATGTGGTATCCATTGTCGCTCGTGTAAATGATATAGGTATTATCCAAGATCCCGTGGTGCTCCAGGCGCGATACAATACTATCAACAAGCTCGTCTACAGACTGAAGAGCACGCAGACGGGAACGATAGAAATGATCGTTGTAATCGAGGACCTCTTGGTCCTGTTTGGGGAGTTTCCGCACCCAGTTGGCCCCAGAAGGTTTATCCGGGTTGAAGTTTTCGGTTCTAGGAATTTTGACTTCTTTGAAGAGGCCTTTGTGTCGCTCAGCCGGAACTGGGGGTGAGAACCATGCGTCTTTCACGTGTGGTATACCATTAGTCAGTGCTTTGATGTCTACGTTGCTATGAGGTGCAACTGGCGCAACACCTAGAAAGAAGGGTTTATCTGAGATTGCGCCGTCGTCAAGAAATCCTAGAGCCTTCTTCGCGAGCACGTCAACTGAGTACTCCCCTTCATGGCTGACTGGAGCGTCTCTGTTGCGTTGATAGGTGCTGTTGAGGTAGGAGTACGTAAATGGATCCAGAAGAAAATCCTTATGATGTCAGTATAACACTTGCTACGAAACCGGGATACACACTGAGCCATTCCAGCCAGCAGCATACGGAGTGTCGTAGTTCTCTACTGTGTGAGCATTGAAGAGCTTGCCCGTATAGTAGGTGCTATAGCCTGCGTGCTGCAGCCATACCGGCAGGTAGTTCTCATTCAGCCCTTGACTAACGAATTTTGGAAATCCACCTTCATCGTCGGTTAGCAGGCCGCAAGAATGGTCGGAACAGAGACTTACCGTATGGCGGATTCACATCTGTTACATTTGTATTATGAGCTGCTCTGCCGGTCCAGAGTGACACCCTGGAAGGACAACACAGAGCCGTGGTGCAGAAATGGCGTTTATAAAAAGTCCCTTGGTCCAGCAGATGCTTCTTGATCAAAGGTAGGTACTCCAATGACTGCATCTGAAGATCTTGATCATCCGTCAAGACGAACACTATATTTGGACGCCTCTCTGAAGTAGGAACCTCGTCTTGTGTGTCGCCAGTCAGAGGAACTTGACCTGAACCAAAGTCAAACCCCGCGACGTGGCTTCCAAATACGTGGAGTACCCGGAAGGCAACGAGGAGAGCCAATGACTGCAACATCGTGACGCTGATGGTGTTTCAGTCACTTAATGAGAGGCGTGATATCATGGAAACCAAAATGGCAGATAACTCAGCTGTTGCAACATCGCTAACGGTGCGAGCCCCAAGTGGGGTTAAAAGCACGATTGTCAGGGTGATGGCGTGCTTTTAGCCAATTCTTGCAACAATTGGGGACGTCCCACCAGTCATTGTTGGCGTCGCCGCAGGGGAGTATCTGGTACTACATGAAGCGAAAGGATACGTACGTAGAATCCAAGGTCTTTCTTTTTCCTCTCTTATTTTCTTAGCTTATGAATGGGTGCAAATGATTCGCGCCTTGCGATCCTGGTGACGTATCCGGTTGTCATTGAAAAACACATCCATCACCTAGACTAAGATACAATCAAAAGAGAGGGTAATAGTTCAGAACACTGCCGTTCACGCTCAATAAAACCCTATATTCTTATCTGAATATAGAGTCTTAATAACAGTCTATATATCTATAATACTTGGTATATAATTATATTATTTCAAGATCTTGATTTCTGATAGCTTTGATTTCATTTCGGGCTACGCCTCTTAAAATCATACGGCAAAAGACGTTGTAGTATTCCTAAAAGAAGGTACCGTATAATAAGCACCTGGAATACCGTAACTTTATTATCAATAGTCTTAGTGGAAAGGTAATATATTTCTTAATCTTTGTACCTTTCGGTATCCTTCTAAATATATGTAAGGCCCTACTAGCTTTAATACGAAGCGCAACCTTAGGCAGGACAATCATTAACTTCTAACCAATTACCATAACTTCAGGAACACCCATTTCCAAAAAGCTTGCCCCTAGACCGTGGGACTCTCCGCCATGGACGAATGACTCTATTGCAAACGTGAGGTGAAAGTCGGACTCTAGGGTGTCTGTCTGGAAGACGATACTGTCCACAAGTGAATTGGAATCAAGCTGAAGATGAACATCATCGAATGAGATAATCGAGCTCAGTGATTGCTATATACACCGCGTCCCAGGGCGCTGTGTTGCTACGGCTCAGAAACCCACAGCTCACAATGGGATTTGTACGTGCTCTCAGAGAGACACATCAGGGATGGGAGATGACATCCAAAAATATCTACGCAAGAAATCTTAAGACTGCGAGCCATATGACAGGTCTTTCATGAACTCCAATATCTATCGGTGTTTGTTTCGAGTGGGCGGCATGGAGCCCGCTGCTCGTCGGTATATTAAGACCTCATGAATATGTTGCTAGACCCCAATTACCAGGGTCCCCACAATGTTAAGCACGAGGGACGCTAAATTAATCCACATCGCAACCTGGCGTTGCCCTTTGTAGAACATCCGGACATGGTCAAGGCCACAAATTCCTCTCCGCTCCGTAGATGCAGATGTCAAGCAGGACGAATGCCAAGTGGGAACAGCAATGGTATTGCTGATTGCCTGGAAACGCTGTCCTGAGTTGATTGTGCATTGGTGGACCAGACCTTAACTATCCAGCTCATTGAATTAATATTATAGCCTTATCTATCGAATCAGATAGCTATAACGTATCTTTATATAACAGGCCGTCTATCAAAATGCCATCATAACCATAGCTTCTGTTCTGTTCTCACAGAGATCAAGAACGTCGCCGAAGGAGCACTTGCTGACCTCAGCTGCAGTTTTGGCTAGACCCTGCCAGGTAACATCCTTGCTCGCTCCATGGCACAAAATACATAAGACATAGCAATGTGCCGGTGGTGCGAGGGCAAAAGTTGGTATTGAGTCAGGTTTGCTCTCAGTGCTTACTCACATCACCGCAGAGCCGTTTGTTTCTAGTATCACTGTATCAGTAAGCATGCACCCTACATGGGATATGACTGATCCCGAAAGGCAGTCTCTCGGCAAGCAGAACAGTTATGACAAGGTTGGCTCATAATCCTCGCATCCTGTCCTAGCACGAGGATTATTGGAGGGTATCTATGACACCTAGGTAGCATGGCGATTCTCTTCATAAAGCGAGTGAGAATGCATTATGCAATGCGCCTTGAAAACTGACCTCGTCAAACTCTGTTTCTGCATTTGGACCTGAGCTCGTGCTGCGGTAACCTGAGCTATGACTAAGCAGCCATGAGCTCACCTGAGATAAATCCACAAGAGACCATTGAAAGCCTGGTTCGACCAATATCCAGCCTGAGCCACAGACGTGGTTTTGAATTGGTCACCCTTTATGACGAATACGACTTGGCATGATTCCTTCATTGACGGCATCTGTTGGAAGTACTGTACTTTTAAACTCGATGTAAGTTTAGACGGTTGAATCAGAGGCCATGCAGACTTGAGACCCCTTGGCGAGTCTACTAAAAATAGCTTACGCTCTTCTACACTCACTTCATACTGATTCTTTTTTTTTTTCATGATAAAACAGCACTCATCTGATTCCGTGTGCCGGATTTAACAATTATTGCACACGCTAGCCCCCATCCACTTGACTTGCCGCCTACCAAAATGGCTTGAACTATCTGCTACTGCGTTGTCCTATCAATAAAACATACGCAATGAGAGTTCCTGAGGAAGCGCCCCTTCCCTTCCCGCACTTTAAGCGCTCGCGATCATCAATCAGGGCCAATATAGTCTAGGCCTAAGGAGTGATTGATACAATATACCCTAACAGGTAATCCGTACTGGCAATCTTCCGCGCTAGCATTATTAGGTGGTAGTCCAAAGTCGATGCTGTCGCAGCAAGGACCAATTCGCCCCCAGGTTTACCGCGCCTGACAAAGCACCTTTGGTGTCACTCCCGCAAATGTGCTATCTCACGTGTACGGATAGAACTGACACATTGGTCCCAGGGCCAGACTAGTACGGGTCAATAGTACGGCCTAGCTTATCATCCAACCTCAGCCAGTTCTGTGAACAGCATCTCATTAGTCTAGAACACATATCCCAGCCAACTTTCGGTCCAATTTTAGATAGCTCGTCCGCCACACTTTGTACATCCTTACCGCCTCGTCCTTCCTCATCGTCTTTGCAAGTCAAGCGCGCCATAAATACCGTGAGCACTTTTCATGGCCCCAATGATAACCTGGAGATGCGACACGAGCTTAAACCTAGTGAATGCATCGGCATTCGTGGCTGCATTAGATTTACGGAATATTCTTTGCAAGTTGACTTCCTGAACTGCAAATATCGAGTCCCGACTATGGTATAGATAAACAACATCCAGATTACTGAAACACGCCAGATTGCAAGTCTGGTTTTAACTTCAGTATGAAGGACGCCGGGCTTCTTGGCGTCTGCCTCTGCTGGGGAGGTGCGGTCTGGGATCTCGCTCTGGATCATGGCAGAGAATATGCGTACGTCGGCTACAGAAATAATCCGTTGGCAACCACGCGGCGCGTTACAGAAGCACCTTGGATCAGCAAATTAAGTGTGAATATAGCGTTTATAAAGGGTCTTCTTTAGCTGATAGACGAGTTGAAGAAATCACAAGTATCCCGCCTGATTTATCTTCATGTCTAAGAGCCGCCCAGTGGTCGTAACATTGGGCAAAATTCTGTGACTGGAAAAGGTCGCGCATCCCGAAGACATTAGGGTTTATGGCCTCGTGAAGCCTCGATACATCCTACATCCACGGTGTCAGTGCTAGCCCACACTAATTCTCAGCACGTGCTAGCTAATATTCTGAGCGAATGTTTCTCCTCGGTGAACACAATGAGTTTCCTCTGTTAGTATCCGTATACTGAAGTATGTCTTTGCGGCAAGTCATCACCCAGTGCTTTTCCATGACAGAACGCTTCGCCGATTCTCCAACCTGCAGTCACATTCAGCCTCTGGGTGGCGGCTCCTGTCCTTGAGTCTGGAAGATCTCTCTTACAAGTCTCTCAGTTTTGGGTAATAATCGGCACAGACTAAACGAAACTAATAGGGTAGAGGAAGTCTTGATGTGAAAGGGAAGAAGTCAGCCACCAAAACCGGGTATTCAGATTATCTCTAGCCATGTTGATTGGATCTGCTGGGACTTTTCTTTTCTTGACAGCTTCAAATGGCTCCTTCCAAGTCTTGGCAACCCCGTCATTTAGCCCCTACGGGAAAGGGTCGAGTATAGCCCTGTTGATGATTCTCCATTACGGCTTCGCAATATGACGTATGATGGCGTAGTACACCGTTCCCGGGTAAACGGCAGATAATATTTCCTGGCTCGGCACTGTGCGCACCTAAGTCCATAATATCGAGTGGTTATCCATCATCGAGGACAGTTAAACCCTGTCCGATGATCTGGCCTGGGGAGAAGGTCCTTATCTCGTCAAGGCACTTGAGCTCGATATCGTCGCCGATATCGTTCTTGTGCAGTTCTTGTGTAGATATCGTCTTGATCAGCGGATTTGCGCATGACTCTGAACGCCCCTTTCATGCTCTATTGTGTAGTTTTGACCAGAAAATGAGTAGCGTAGCTGCACAATCGACGGCTAAGCGCATCAAGGATTCATCATGTGACTGAACTCGCCAATGAAATCATGGGAGAAACCTCCCTGGGAAGCCATCGTCGTACTATGTAGTCACACTGCATACGTCACGTCCGCCAAAACCAAAGACCGGAGCGAAGAGATGCCGCATCGTTTTGTAGAGACTAAATCGACCTCGGTACATGCACGTGCCCTATTATGAGTCACTGAGTTAAGAAGACCAGGGTCGAGAGGAAGTACCAAGCAATCAAGCAAGCAATGATGGGTAGTAGTAAAATATTAGTGACATGTCAGCCAGTTTTCAGTAGGTAAGAGAAACTAGAGGTGGATTCACCTTGCTCATTTGATGAGAACTGAAAACCAAGTGGGGATTAAAGGAGGGTTTCTTCCATAGCAGGGGCCGTTATGCCAAGCAGGGCAGGGTCTAACGTCCAATCATCTGAGCCACTTATCCATTCATTCTCGGGGAGACCACTTAGCTTTTGTTGGCGCTGACTTGTGGCGCTTAGCCATGTCACCAAGATCCTGACAATAATGAGGCAGACGAAAGAAAGGGATGAGATTATGAGGGAGCACCTATCAATAGTGGTCAGTTCCTCCCTAAAATCATACACATTCCTCTCTGGGGCCCCGGGACTGTTGCAAACGAGAAGTGGATTGTTCTTTTTGGTACATCATTTCCCCGACTATCAGTCAGGGGTATGGCCAATAGCATGGTGTCCTGCGTAGGCTGAGCGGCTGCGGCCCGCAGCGAAATCTTCTTCGTGGGAACTAGCAGAAGCCCCACACCCAATGCACAACGGTATAGGGCGGTTTGGCTGCAGAATTCTTGGAATGTGATTGTGAAATACCCATTTTGCACTGAAGGTCGAGTATGAGTATGTGATTGGATGGTTAGCATATTCACTCGTCACACAAAGCGCCGCCAAACTGTGATCATCTTTACGTCGTATCAGATAAACTGCAAGTTACCACAAGTCTATATGCCAATGACACCTTCCCTAGAGTCTCCATTCCAATTGAGTGAGACTCTAAGCAGAAACTATAGTGGCCCATACCTGGGGGAAATGTCCAGATGACTCTCTTCGCCCCGCTGACGATGATCGCCGCGTCGTGTTCTGCTGGGATTTGACGAGTCGTGTCCGACGATCAGAAAAAGGCACCAAGGGAATGGTAACGGCTGCCCAGATCTCAGAATACACAGAGCGGCGTGATAGCTTCTGAAAAAACTATTCGGCGGTGTAAAGTCATGGGAATCTTCTTTCGACCCATGTTTTTTAGACCGTGCACCCGAAGGGGAAAATCAGCCGGTCTTTGCTCCAATGGCAGTGCCCTTCATTATTCCCACGAGATCACAACATTACGGAGACTTGCAGAAATTATGACAAAGATGTGAAGTTTTCGCAAGTTTTGACTGCCAATTTCAATCGTTCTATGGTTGTTCAACCTGTGTCGTGTCTTTTTGGAAATGTATACCATCTACAGAAGTTAAATTGTCCTTTAGCGAGAAGAGACCGGTGTATCTCCCTGGCCGCTAGCTTGTTCGTGACAACCTCACGTGTGCCAAATCCTGCCCAATGCTCCTTGACAGTGATTCGACCCGACAGGACCAATCTGGATTCTTTACCCACGTACTCTCTACCCAGGCCGGTGCCCAGGACGAAGAAACGAGGACCGACTTCCCACCGACCCAAGGTTGGCCAGTGACGAAGCTACACAATGCCCAAGCTACCCAATCGTGAACTGTGCGACAGTTAGTATCCTCCACGTGGAGTTGTTCGTCGCATCTAGTGAAATGAAGGACGGAAACAAGATCGTACGCTGCCGACGTCGGGGCTCCCACCACTATATAAACATGAGGAGCCCACGTTGTAGCGATTTCCTGTCCACACTGATGCTGCAGGCCTTCGACGACAATATATCCTGACCAGCAACCTGTCTGTATGATGATTATTGAGACGTCGACCCCATCGTCCCAACCGACATCCTCGGCACCGCTCAACATGGCCGTGACTGTCTACCTACCCGACCTGGAGGCCGGCTGGCTATGGTCTCGTCGGCTCAACATCCACACGGCCGACATCAAGCAGGAGTGTCTCGACTGGGCTGCCAGTTTCGAAGCCTTCACTCCACGAGCACAGAAAGCTTTCGACAAATGTAACTTCAGTACGTGGTAGGCCGCATATACGATCGGGCAGTAGCTACTTAACATGCTGACGTAAGCTTCCGAAGATCTGTTGACGGGGCTCATGTATCCGCGGCTGTCGAGAGAGCAGCTGAGGTGTGCGAGTGATGTCATGAACCTCTTCTTCATCTTCGATGAGCATTCAGACAAGTCCGAGCCGGCCGATGTATGGAAGCAAGTCGACATCCTGATGGATGCTCTTCTCAACCCTGAAAGCCCCCGACCGGCCGGAGAATGGGTTGGCGGCGAGATTGCCAGACAGTGAGTTGTTCCCTCCCGGGTAAGCCGCCTTGAACTATAAGAGCTGAAGAGCTCACCGGAGATACAAATAGGTTTTGGATCCAGGCGACTAAGATATCAACAAAAACGTTCCAGAGACGGTTCATCGCAAGCTGGGAAGATTATCTCAAGGGAACCGCACAACAGGCCGAAGATAGATCGCGCTCACACATCCGTACTGTCAACAGCTATCTCGAGGTACGGCGGCAGACCATCGGGGTGATGCCGTCCTTGGTCTTCTTCCAAATCGATATGGAACTGCCCAACGAGGTGTTGGCGCACGGCACTATCAAGGCATTGGAGATGCTCGCGGTGGATCTGACCATCATTGCCAACGTGAGTACTCTGCCAGCTTAGTCAACTACACTTTAGAAGTGGAAGACCATATAGAAAGCTTACGCCACTGGTACCACAGGACCTGCTGTCATACGACAAAGAACAAGCATCCGGCGACGATGAGCACAACCTCGTCACCATCGCCATGAAGGAATTTGATACCGATATACAGGGGGCGATTGACTGGGCCGCCAAGATCCACGCTGGCTTGGTACAGCAATTCAACCAAATCGTCCTGACGGTACCTCGATGGGGTGGTCCTGTTGACCTGGATGTCCAGACGTATGTGGACGGTATTGCGCAATGGGTTGGAGCCAATGTTCAGTGGAGTTTCGAGAGCGAGAGATACTTCGGAAAACGTGGCCTCGAAGTCAAGAAGACGCGGATCCTGCAGCTCCTGCCGCAAAGAGCGAAGACACAAGCCGAGATCGGTCCAGTTGTTGTCGACGACATATTATCGTAAGGGCTGGACAGGCTAAGCGCCTAGAAGAAGCGTGTTGGGACGGCGAAGGTGGACAGAGGTTTCGACGAGCGATTTCTGAGTAGAGGAGATTCCTGCGAAGGGTGCCCGCAAGGGATTACATGGCATTTAGACAGACTGGCGTTTCTCGAGGCTTGTTTCGAAAGGACACATGGCTTTCCACGGTTGGACGTATAGCATACGAAACTATTCGATCGTTTCTCATCCGCTGCCTAAATGTACCCCCGGTGCGGCCCAAGTCTATTATGACAAATGATTTTAGGTATGTTCAACGTACTGATACAGTGTATCCCAGCCATTCATTCCATATATGTACCAATATAATCTGCCTTCCAAGCATGAAGGGGCCGATTTCCCATTGAGAGCCCTCTCGGGAGCAGTAGAGCATTCGCCCTATGATCTAGAGCTGTGTTTATCATCGCAACCAAGACTCTCTGTATCGACAGAGATCGTTCGCTCTTGGATGATGTGTTGTGCACTCGAGTTGTCGTCGGATAGCCGTGCCCACTTGCCGCCGACGACAGAAGTCTTCCCACGGGAAGCGAGTATATCCATGGCCACATTCCCGTCGACAGGCTTGTTTTGCGTGCCTCCACGAGAACCGTAGCCGACAGGCTTGCTCTCGGCCCCGGATCCGTAACGAGACGCCTCGAGATACTTGCGGACCAGTTGACGCAGAGCAGGAAGACAGGCCGCGATTAGACCAAGGCCGCTCTCGATCTGACACCAGATAGAAATGTGACCGTTCCAGTCTGAGAAGGGTCAGTCCGCTACGAGATTCTCAGAAGGGCGCCCGAGGAAAGATGTACTTACATAGCCGGTCCTTGTCAACGAGATAGTATTGCAAGTACGGCGCCCGAACAATGGTGGCCGTACTGGCCATAGCCCCTAACCCTAGGATGACTATGACGGTAGTCTTCGATCGTCTGGACATCTGGAGATTGCGGACGATGAAGTAGGGGATGATAGCGCACATCCAGTCAGTAATGATTCCTACTGCCGTCCAGGCATAGCCAATGTTGACTACAATCATAAAGTCACCGCAAGTCCCTAGCAGTGGGTTCCAGTATGCCTTTACAGGTCTGCAATATAGTAGCGAAGCCAAAATTCCCACCATGGCCATGACAGTGGCCAGGAATTGCATAGCGTATAGAGCATAGCGGTACCACTTGTTCATTGTGATGCGCACCAGAGTGAGCACAATCGAAGCTTTGATGAGGGGCATAGACACGCCGTATAATACCTGCGAGTAGAGCAAGTATTCGGCGCATCGTACCATGAGATAGGGATTAAGGTCGACATCCTGAGTGCCCAGCCCGTAGTAGGCAGCCTTGATGGCGAAGATACTGCTGGAGAGGAAAGCGCACTAATGACAAAACAGGCAGCCATAGGTCAGTTGAGTGATCAACGAGCAGCAAAGCAGATCGAGTCCCAAGCAATAGAACACGAGTCTTCTCCAAGCGGCAGTAGCTTCTGCTTCATACCGTCCTGGACGGCAACAGTTGAAATCAATGAAGATGCTACTCACATAACCCGCAACGGCGAAGGCTTCTTCCAGGCCCCAAGTCTTCGTCTTCCTTCCCATCCACCCCCGGACGTAGACTCTCAGGCCAATGACTATCGTAGCGATGGCAGCAGTGACCAAGACGATGATAATGAGGATCAGAGCCAGATTTTTCGGCTTGATGGGCGGCTCGGCGTAGGCGGCGGCCTGGAGAAGCTCGCCTTGTTCCGTTGGGGAGAGGTCGGCCGAAGCCATACTGAAAACTCAGCTGAGTAATAAGACAAACCCTCGAACCGGGTCTCTCGAAGCTAACAAGAGTCTAAAAGAGAGTGCCCGAGCTGGACTCTGTAACGGGACAAGGCGCCTGGCCCATCGAGTTTGCGTCTAGTAGTAGGTAGGCCTTAAGTATGAAACTCGAGATTGCCCTCTACCTCAGACGAATTCGAGATGCGTTGGAAGCTAATACATTGGTCATCTTGTGTCTCTGCCTACCGATGGCTCGAAGCGCTGCGATCGGCATGTCTACCAGCATTGTATGATCTAGTGTGGTGTAGTTCGTCCAGTGGGAGAGCAGGACTCAAGAGTAGGTCGCCTAGTGGGAATTATTGCTAGAAATTAGCGTCCTTAACCTGTACGCTACGTCCCCGGATGCACATCCCGGATGGCCCCCCGCCTCCCGCCTTCACGTTATTAGCTGCCGCTGAAAACACCCTTCTCCACCCATACCTTACAAGTAGCCTCCCTACCTACACAGTACCTAGGGACTCAAGACTGTACCTCGACGAAGATACTCCGAACTTCAGATGGGCGCATCACTGTCATACATCACCAGCTTCGAGACCATGCGGATGTTCCAACGGAGAAATCGTTCAGACGAAATAGCAGTAGTGATGCTATACCACGTAGTAATCAATCCTGCTCAGTGACAGCAACCAGGACCCTCAAATACCTCTAAGATAATACCTCTTACTGTGTAGATAACCGAGAGGTTTCATGCTTAGCGGATACCGTGGGTCTACCCGCTTGATGCGCGCCCTGGTCGAATTGGCGTCTCTTCCCTATGAGCGGCCCGCTCGAGATCCGGGCCGGGGGGCTGATCCCAGTTCAGCAATAGAGCTAGTACTGTATTGATGTGCTTGGCAATCACAGAGCAGAGTCTGGAAGCAATGCATGGCGTAATTCCATACTGCAAGGAACGCGGCCGTCCCCCCCCTCGCTGAGTATAGCGCAAGATATATACCTGGTCTGCACGTGTAGGGATATTATCCTATCTCCCCTGAAAATACGACTGTGATATGTCTGTTAGACTCGAGTCGCGGCCGGCAAAAAGGCTGGAAACCTGGCAACCCGGCAACTTGACCCCACACCAGTAAATAGCGAGCTCAGCTACACATACGAGATGTATAGCGTAGAAGAATGCAAGAAATCTCCGGCTTACGAGAAACTAATCAAGTAAGCTGTATAGAGGTGCTTCCGATACAGAACGTAACATTGCTTTTAATTTAGTCGACCTATAAGCCTCCAGGGTCACTGAACTTTCGTGGGCAGGAGATCGCCAAGTGTTAAGCTTCCACCTTGGACATCCTGCAGCTTAAAGCCGATAAACTCCAGAGAGCTCTCTCTATCCCTGTGCTATTGAGCGACTTCTGCTCCTCTGAAGCAGGAAATGATAAGGACTAGTTCCCCGTTGACCTGCACTAGTATGTTATCAAGTGGAGAACACAGACTAACACCAAATCTACGACCTCACACCAGGCCTGGTATGGCGCCTGGAATCTTCAAATCAGCAAAATGAAAAGTCCTTGTAGCCAGCGCGATTATGTACATATTCTATCTCTTGGTCTCCTGGCTTGGTGGCCTCCTGGCTATCTAGGTCATCTAAATGGTTAATGGCATGTCTCGGTAGGACGGACGGACGCCTTGCGACTTGGTGACGGGCCGACGGCAACGCTCTTGCGCCTAACGTGATACTACGCACGTTAACTTAGGTGTTGCTCCCCTCTTTTGGCATGGCAGTGGAGAAGCCAGCCAAGCCTAGCCTCACAGCAAGACAACCCTGTCTGCTCATCTAGGATGCCCAATAGGAAACGACGGGTTCGTACCGATGCCTGTGCCCTGTGGGCCAGATACCCTAAATAGTTATGCTCCACTACAGCTATCATCGCCTATTAGGCCACCTATGTAGTACTGGCCCTAGCGATAGCGTGCATGCTTTGCATATTGTCGGGAACGGAACACTGATCTCTAGCTATGAACGGTACTCTAGATGGTCTGCCTTCATGCAAGTGTCTGTATCGGGCCCGACATGAGTCGTCAATGGCTTGCCGGATCCACCACCCCAAGAGCTATCTACTGTGGTAGGATCAACTGAAATGAGAAAACAGTGTCAGATCATCGAACACGCCAACCAGACCACTTCTCCACGCATGCCTACACCAGTAAGCCATCTCTAGCGTCAATATACCATGAACCAACAGTGAAACAAGGCAGATTACGAGCTGGACAATCCAACAGGTTTAGGAACTGATCAGTCGGAACGTAATCTAACCCTGGGGCTGCGCATCCTGGCTCATCTTCTCGTTTTGGAAAACTAATGCAATAGTCTGCATCATCAACCTCACCTACTGGTTAAGTAGTACGAAAAGGAGGGGTTTCATTGGTGCTCAGCTGCCGTGTTGGTTGTGTTCCAACGTGGGATGATGGACCAGCTTCATGGAGTGTCAAGATTGCGCGTTCTGGCGGACCGATAGGTCCATGTCGCCATGTTCTGCATACTCAGCTTGCCCCCGATGAAAACTCTCGCCAGTCATAGCTGCAGCATCCGCCGCCTAGATTCTAACATCCCAAGCATTACCAACAGAGTCGACAAGAGGAAACAGACTCAACATGTTCCGGAGAGCAGCCGCCCCTACCAGAGTCCCCACGGACACCGTCATCCCCTTCCGTTACTTTGATGATACCCCATTATGGCGATCTTTTGTACTATATTCCATGTTTGCTTTTGACGACGTGCTTGACCCCAAACGGCTCCAGGACAGCCTCGAAGAGCTGGCCGGGCGAGACGGCTGGGAGAAAATTGGAGCTCGGCTGCGTCGCACTGTAAGACGTATCACTCCCACCTAATAAGCCAAGATAGTGACAACATGAACAGGCGAAAGGGGAGCTCGAATACCACGTGCCCGCCGCGTTTACCAAAGAACGCCCAGCCATTGTCTACTCTCATGTCACACATGACTTGCCCAGTACGGATCATCCTGTCGCATCGCGGCTGCCGAGACAAACTACCAGGCCGCAAACAGTCTGCGACCCTGATGAGTTCCGCAGCCTGTTCCACCGTGAGGGCGCTCCAACCGAGTTGAACCATTACTTGGATGCGGATATACCTCAGATCGGACTTCACATTGTGTCATTCAAAGATAGAACCCTTGTCACGTTGTACTGGCCTCATACGTTTATGGACGCCTTAGGCAAGCAAGCCTTTCTCAAGGCCTGGACGTTAGTACTACAAGGCCGCGCTGACGAGGTCATCGTGCCGCTCGCGGCCGATGTGGACCCTCTTTCAGAGCTTGGAAAACATCCAACGGAGCCCCATAAGCTCGTGACACAACGCATGTCGATGCTACAACTTGTGGGGTACGGGCTTGGCACAGTATCCAGTTTCTTGACCACCAAGGAGAACCGCATGGTATGTGTGCCGGCAGCCTTCATGAAAAGACTGCACAGAGAGGCTTATGCCGACCTTGCCGACGAGAGAGCGGAAAAGTCGTCTACAAGCTCGACAGATGGGGAGGCGTCCCCTTCTATCAACTCAGCCGACGAGATGCTATCCGCATCCGTGAGCTCTTCGGGTGGCCTTTCGCTCACGTCGTCTATAAGCTCAAAGGACACGAAGCCTTCTTCTGTGGGTTCGGACGACGATAAGCCGTTCCTGACCGACGGTGATGTCCTGTGTGCCTGGTGGACGAAGCTTGCCGTCTCTCATCTGCCAGCTAACTCGCGGCGGACAGTGTGTCTCAATAACGCGTACTCACTTCGTTCACCGCTGACCGAGGACCTGTTCTCTAACGGACGTCCATACGTTTCCAACGCCGTCGGCTTCGTCAACGTACTGTTTCCCGTGAGTGACATCGCGAGCAAGCCGCTCGGACACGTGGCGTCAACGATTCGCCAGGCCATCAAGGAGTTGGGCACCCGGGCTCAGGTCGAAGCCTTCGCCGCTATGTGGCGCGAGTCGTCCAGCAAGTTGCCGCCTTTCTTTGGCAACAGTGGCATGCATATGATCACCTACTCGAACTGGGGCAAGGCTCGCCTGTTCGAGACGGACTTTTCAGCAGCGGTTGTCAACACCGGGCCGGCTAGCGGTAACCGAAAGCCTGGCAGGCCATCTTATATTCAGAATTGCCAATTTGGATTATGTCTCCCAAACGGGTTCCCTATTATTGGCAAGGACAACGAGGGAAATTACTGGCTATCTGGTTATATGAACAAGGGCCACTGGGAACAGATTGAGAAGCAGCTTGCTGACATCGTCGTCTGATGTATAAACTTAGACGTGCTCGCAGGTCCAGTATAGACTGTCGGGCTGGGACTTCAAGTTTGATGTTAATATGCTGAGTTTTCCAAGTCAAGTACTGCTTTCGAAGTTTAATAAATAATGTTTTGATGAAGCCGGCATGACAGCTTTTCAAATGTTGGCACCTGCATCGATGCATTTTCCTTGATCTTGTAGAAATATCAAGCTTGACCTTTGAGGGCGCATAAAGTCTTCTTGTAAAGTATTTTAGCTCTGCTTTCTCACAAATATTTATGGCTTTTGCTGTAATTAGCTGAGTCCAGAGCACGGACTTCCAGTATTGGATAGGTAAACCCGGTAAAACAAGCTGCCATTCTTCTTCATGGCTGCATCCTTCGCGATGAACATCAACATCTTCCCCAAAAACGATGAGGGTGAACTGGACTTGGGTTATGCATTGCAGTATGTGCGTATGTTATGGCATGTCTAACCTTACACAACAAACTAGTCGGTTCTTACAGCCAGCATTTCCGCCGGACAGTCTATACCTTTCGTTCTCGTCACGCTCAACCAAGACTGGGTATCATCTTGGTCAAGATAATTCTCTGGATCCGTCGCAAATCTTCCGTGTGGACTGTGCGCCAAAATGCTGATGAACATCAATGTATTAGCGGTCATATAGATATGAAAGCTGGCTTATACCGTCCAAGTTACCACAATGGTCACGGTGGTCCTAGTCGCAACACTGGCAATTATCTCTCATGCTCTCTTGGGACTTTCATGGCCAAGTACAACTATGCGAAGATTGGGGGGTTTCTGTAGACGTTTATGGGATGTCGTCAGAGATGCTAATTCAGAACATAGTCAGCAGAGCCACGAGCAAGCTAATATGCTGCCTTAAATATCGAGCGTCAGGCACGTTCTAAATTTGCTCAAGACGTCTTAGATACTAGAGGCCTGCGCTTCGTGATTCAAAGACATTTCGATGAGAGCGTATCAGCTTCCTCAAGCTTTGTTCTTTTTCGACAGGATTATCTGCATACACTACCCAGCATCTTTATTGACAGTCCATCGCAGAGCGGCCAAGCACTGCTGGCCCGCACTCGCCATAGCCTCACTGGTAATTACTCCGTCATTATGAGTCACATCAAAGACACTCCTTCTTCCAACCTAACGTTGAGCCTAACATGCGTAACTAAACATGCGCCGGTGACCTGGAACTGAGCTTCGGCACAGGCTGAAAGGAGTAGATTCGGACTATCCAATCGACAAAAGTCCGGTTCTCGGCTTACTTGAGGCAATCAAAGTGCCAATCCGGTAGCACTTGATGGTGAATGGTCCAGTGATACGAACCAGACCAGAATGCAAAACCCGGACTCTGAATTTGTCAGAGAGCTAATCGGTTTGTAGGATGAGTCGTGCGTGCAGCGGCTAGTTCAGCTACACGAAAATCGGCTGCAATGTCTTTCCGAGAAGTCAGGGTTGGCTGAGCATACGGCAAGATATACCCGACGCAGATTACGAGGGGAAAACAGTAGGTGTCCCCCGCATGTGAAGATTACTGATCTAAAAGTGCACTCATATGTAGGCTCTTTCTGAATAGTGACGCAAGTACTTACAGTGTCAAACTTGGATTAAGCCACCCAGTGGATCCAGTCTGTACGTACTGCACTTAGTCTTTTCATTGATAGTGGCATGAAGTGTAACCCGTAGAAGCAGAAGAGATGGTAAACGCCGTTCGATGCTCGTCGACAGTCCTGACTCAGCGAAGGTCCTCCTCCCCTGGCATGGTCTTGAAATCAGAATTTTTGTCTTCAAACACCATACAAAAGCTTGGCCGTGTAGTTCTCCTACCTCTAACACAGGCTGATTAATAAAGCGATTACAATGCTGCAGCAAGTGGCGTAAATTGCGGTATGTTCCCGCTCCCAGGAGACTCCTACCGGTCCGGGCCAAGCCACAGCTTACATTGTCGAGGGTAGTCGAAAATAACTTCCGGAAGTGGTCAATATTCTAGGCGCACTCGGGCGGTAATCATCAGTAAGCCGCCTTATTAGGGCTGACAAGGCGTCCCACTGGTTGTCGTGTTACTGGACCTATCTAGTCCAGCTTTCCTGGATTTCAAAGCCAGGTTGTCCACGTCTCCAACCGTCGTCGTCTTCTTTTGATAATCGAGTATCGTTGTCGGAAGGCATTACATGCGCATACGGGACGTTCATCCAATCATGTTCCCCGTAGTGGTCACCAAGATCCAATCATGTTTCACAGACAATTCGAGATTACACAAAGCCGTTGGGTGTCATGTCGTGAGATCCTGACACATGCGTCCCGCTGCAGATGCCCGTATTGGAGCCCCAACGAGAATGTAGACGCTGCTGCACGGCCTAATTGCTGCAGTCATCACAAGATTGCAAGATGGCCCGGACATGGGGAGCTCTGGCCGGTTACATTGAGGGACACACCGGACATCTCCACGACCAAAGCCACGGTACAGAAAGCTGCTGGAAAGCTGAGCAGGATCGGATGTACACGCACCCTGCAACGCGTCTTGCATACTTAGTATTCATTGCCGTGACAGCGTCGGAGGCCAATGTTTTCGGCTACTACCCCATGTTGTATTTTACGGATTCCATGTCGCTAAATTCTGCACGAGCCAGCTGCGAAAAGATTCCTCCAATCAACTTCTAGCGATCTACTACAAATTGGCGAGTTACGTTAGTGCCATTTTACTCCATTAAGCCGACTGCAATTCTAGGGTGGTATTGTATAGCTATTTCGGGGTTTGGAGCTATCTCGCAATCAAGACATAGCACAGGTGAATTGCATACCGGATTGAACAACCAGCTGGCGTCAATCAGATCCAGTACTATCTACTCTTCTACGGTGGTTCCAGCCTGATATGAAGTGAATAAGTCAGCATCACGAAGCCAAGCTGGAAATCGAAAGGCGGAGCTCAAGAGGTTGTTCTCCAGGGATATCGAAAGGAGCCTAGGCCCCCCCGTGAATCCCGGATTAGACATCTCACTTTGAGTCTCACAGCGTGGCTCGGTCCCCGTTAGGTCTGATTATCCCGGGCGCCTCGAAAACGGTGGTGATGGTGGTGGAACATCCGCCTGGTGTCAACAGCTCTGGTCTGGAAGAACATCTAATGGTGGCGTCGGGCTCAACGGCGAGGCATAGATTACTCAGTGCCCGTCTTTTGATCTACGGAATGATCAGAGTGAACACAGCAACGTTAAGCCAAAAAGCCGAAAATAGAAGGCCTGCCCGCTTTGATATGTTCCCCGTTGACACTAGTGGCATGGCGGTGCGGACGCCTATAAGAGAACTTCGAGTAAGTGCGTTTGTTTTACAGTGACAGTCTACCATGATAATTTACCATTCTACGGTACTCCTTCTGCTTTCCTTCGAATATGGAAAGTGTTAGGCTTTTGATTCTGTACCTGGCTGTACCTAGTCTCCTATACACGGCTTTGCGACAGATCCTGTCATGGAGAAAGCAGGGCGTCTCGAAAGGTCGAAATATTCCCGGACCGAGGCAGTTTCCTGTCGTTGGCCGAGTCCATGATTTGGATCGATTTCGCATGTGGAAGAAGTTTAAAGAATGGGCTGACATCCACGGTCCAATCTATCGTACTAGTATGCTTGGACAGCAATTCATCATCGTGTCGGATGAAAAGATCGCACAGGACCTACTTGTCAAGAGGGGTCATGTAAGTACCAACCACAAACTATACCCTCAAGTTTCCCCCAGTATTGTGGAAGATGCGCGGTAGTTCCGCCAGGCTGCCATAGTCAAGGCCGAAAGTCGAGACACAATAGCCGACGAGAATCATCGAGAACCTCCTACAAAACTATCCAGAAAACATAAAGCTAATTTGTTTGTGCTATCTCGATATACTCGGGTCGCCCACAAATCAGAGCCCTTGTCGGCCACAAGACTGGCCTAGGATATGTGGCTTTAATGGACCGCAATGGTGAACACTGGGTCCTGTACTGAGCTGGTCAGATCTTAGCTAACTATGATTCAAGATACGTGGACTCGCCAACGTAAATGGGTACACGCCGCTATGGCCGAATTTCACCAAGCCCATTTTTACGGAGTCATCGAGAACGAAGTACGTCGTTATCTGGCGGTTCTACTACTGGACCCTGCCAAGTTTCACGCAAACACTCGGGAGCACTGTGGTCGCGTCATGAGTAGACTGGCCTGGGATGACGCCGCACAAGGAAAAGCCAACGGTGATAGTGCCGACTGTACGCTCACACAGATGTCCGTATCCGGTCCCATCGTCAACACGATGACTCCGCTATGGGCGATACCATGGGCCTTGAACCCATGGAAGAAGTTCGAGCGAGCACGCGAGAACGAACAGAGGGCATGGTGGCTGGATTCTTTCCAGACATCCAAGGCGAGATTCCTTCGTGGCAAACTCCCCACAGACACATGGTCGTACCGGTACTTCTCCGGGCTGCAGAAGACAGGCAACGTGGATCTTGTCCAAGATGCCAAGGAGGAGGAGTTTGCCAGTTGTATGTTGGGTTTTCAGAACCTCGTTGGTGTTATCACAATCTGCGGTCCACTGCAGTTTTTTCTCATGGCTATGACCTTGCACCCAGAATGGCAGAGAAAGGCCCAGGAAGAAATCGATCGGGTTTGCGGTGATAGAATGCCGACGACGGCCGACATCGCAGATCTTCCAACCGTCCGAGCTTGCCTGAAAGAGACTCTGCGTTGGCGCTCTGGAGTCCCTCTTGGTAAGTCGCATTAACGGCCTAGTGAGGAATGACGCTAATGAGATGTCCAAGGTGTTCCTCACCAAGCTGAAAGAGATGATGAGTATATGGGAGAGAAGATAAGCAAGGGAACTATCATCTTAGCTTGCGAATGGTAAGCTGAGGTGAGCTGGTTGAGTTGGCGCTCACTGACATGTTGTAGGAGCATCAACCGAGATCCCAAGAACTACCCCGACCCGGAACATTATCATCCCGAGCGATATCTAGAGCCCAGATGGCCGACGTATCAGGAGCCTCTTACTCGATACCCTAACTTCCGAGAGGGTAAAGGGATGCATACATTTGGATGGGGCCGAAGAACATGCCTCGGTCAGCACATAGTTGACGATGAGATGTTCGTGACCGGCGCGGCCGTTCTCTGGGCATTTGAAATGTCCAAGAAGAGATGTCCCGCTACTGGGAAAGAGGTTGACTTTGACAGTGAAGCCACCAATGCACATGTCATCTTAGAGCCACTACCCTTTCCCACGGACCTCAAGCCCAGAAGCGAAAGGCGTGCGGCACAGATTCTTTCTGGGTACGCAGAAGTCAGAAACACGCTGAAGGTATGAGTATTTGCCTTGTAGGATGTCTGGCACTGATTCAAAAATCATTCCCCACTGTACCTCAAGCATGATGGAATTGGTATTCTGTAATCACCTCGTATTTATTCTGTATACGAACGAGAAGTACATCTGGCCCAAACCATGTATTGAACCGGACTATCTAGGTCTCATACTGGGCTCTTGAGAATTGAGTTGCGAGGGTCTGAAGCATTGCTGTCTGTTTGTGCCACCATCGTAGCAGATCTTGCTTAGTCTATTCCTGTTCGCATACAATCAATCCAAACACCCTAAGATACTTCTTCTTGCTTATCTCAGCCACGCTTCTCAGTCAATTATGATGACTGAAAGTCGTGGTGCAGAATCTGGTAAACGACATCCAACTTTGAGGTATTGACGCTGGTGCATCGGGAAAGGGGTAAGCTGACGCTCAATGGTAAATATTCTTTGTCCTGCTAGAAGTTCGTCGAGCCGGCTAAGCTGTAGGTGGTTCTCATTGCAAAATCAACAACGTGGACCGGGCGTGCGTGCTGGCTCATCCGCGCCGCTTCGGTTCCCTCTACTTTGTTTGGTTGGTCTTGGATGGCCTCATTGTGTTTGTATCGCAATAGCAGATTAAGCAACATACACAGAGCCGTTATAGTCTCATGAGCACAAGCGGCATATACCCAGGGAGACATGTGGGGAATAAAGACTATCGACAAGTGGGTATTACTTCAAAACTAACTAAGTTAGGTCTTGAGGCAGTCAGCGCTTGACGAGCCGGCTCTGAGACTTGGCGCGAAGCAATCTAAACTTCGTCCTTTCTGTTGCCGTTCTCTGTATCGTTATCCTTCATATTAGCTTTACTTCAGTCACTGCGCGCAGATTCCCCACGAGCCGGGGGTCCCAGTGGCAACAAGGTCGGATGGCCCTTGGCAGTTCACGAACGGAGAGCTGTTTGCAGCCCCCCAATGCCACACCCTCGTCAAGGCTTTCTGATGTTTGGCAACACATCGACAAGGTTAGAAAGTGATGACAGATGATTGTCTTCCCCACATGTCCCTGGTTCGATTTTCACTTCCCCACAGCGCGTTTGGAACATGCAAGGTCTAAAGGGCACCGTTGCGGTAATTTTAGTCTTCTTTGGTTTCGGCAGATCAATTCCGATGTGGTTTTCGCGTGTGCGTCCCTATAAACAGCTTTTTGAAATCCCATATTTGGTATCACCAATTCGATGGTGCCCTGACCCGAATTTCATTTTAAGCCGCACTACCGCGACCACCCACTCCCCACTGTGCCTGAGCCTGCGCGATATCGGCCGGGATAGGCGGCAGCTCGCGTCCTCGGCCGGTCGGCCAAGGCATAAACTTGATCTCCGCCAGAAAGCGTAGATACCTTCCGATATCCTCGCGAGTAATACCTTCGCCCGCGCTATCATCAACGCTAGTCCAGCGGTCAGCGTCGGCCTTGAGCACGGCCACAGCGTTCCTATCGTCCAGCTCAGGGGCGCGCGTCGTCGAAGGCAGGTTCGACGTCGCCATGTGGAACAGCGGCATAAGTGCGCTCTGCTCCAAATCCTTCTCGGTAGACCCGGCCGATACGAACTCCTCGAGCCTTGTCTTCCACTCCTCGTAGTCGACCTCCGAGACGTCGTAGCCATAGTAACTTAATGCCGAGAGGAATTCGTTCATGCGAAGTCTCGGGTGCGCCGTGACGTGGACGACGTTGACTCCGGGGAGGGGATTCAAACCCGCGGCAACGACAACCCTGGCAACGTGGTCTACGGGGACGGCATTTACGGAGTTGACGATCAACGGCCTTGCCCTCAACTGGACACAGCCTTTACAGAATCTCACCAGGAAATCATCGGTATTCGAAACGCCGCCGTGGCGACTACCGAGAATGTATCCGGGACGAACAACCGCGCCCCTGAGCCCGCGCTTGCCAGCTTCCCGGATGAGCTGCTCAGATACCTTGGAGCAGTTAGCTTCGAGGATCCTCTCTGTGCAATGAGTCAACATACCCATTTGGTTTGGCCATAACCAGTGCCCAGGCCAATACGGCTGCCCTGCATATCGTCGGCCTCCAGTACCGCTCCGCGCCCAGTTGCGGTCTGCTCATGAGAGAGGTTGACGTAGTGGTCAGTGTCCAGAGTCGAGGTCGACGAAACGAAAGAGAACAGCTTGGGCTTTCCTTCGTTACAGAGCTTCATTGCGTCGATAGTGGACAGGACGTTGATACGCTTCATCTGCTCATAGCGAGCAATCCAATGAACATATGCTGCATTATGAACGAAAACATCCGCTGTCTCAGCGACGTGATTCCAACTCGCATCATCAAGACCAAGACGGGGCTTAGACAGGTCACCAAGGACACAGGCGATCCTGCCGGCCCATGAGTCCTGCCACAAACTATAGCCTTTGAGTGTCCTTATGAGACGATCCTTCGCGAAAGCAAGGTCCTTGACTCCACGGATGTGCGCGATGAGCTTGGTGTTCTGCCTGTCCAGGATATCCTTGACCAGGTAGGCGCCCAAGAAACCTGTGGCACCAGTGAGGAAGAACGTGGCACCATTTGATGGGCTCAGGGCATCCGGATCCGCGCTCTGATACTTGGCGTCCAATGTGTTAACCAGCTCGTCAAACGACTTGGCGTAGGCAGTCTCGGCAGCCTTGTCGACTGTGACAGCTTGACCACTGCGCAGACGGTCCACCTGGGTACTCAAACTCCCGAGAGTGGGGTTGGCGTAAAGGACCCCGATGGAGATGTCAGCGTCCATTGTCTTGTGCAGGTTGAGGAGGAGCTGCTGGGCCAGAAGACTGTGTCCACCGCAGCCGAAGAAGTTCGATTCGGGCCTAGGCTTGGTCAGCTTTGATCTGTAGAGCATGGCCCTAGTCCACATACTTAATAATTTTGGCGTTGAGGCCCGGGATCAAGGTCGACCACTGCGAGGCAATGATCTTCTCCGTCTCAGACAAGGCCTCCCAGCTCTTCAGATCCTCTTCTGAGGCGTCCTCCATCATCTCAGTGGCGTCGGGGAAGGGTAGATTTGGGGTGTCAACTTTGCCGTTCGGGTTAAGAGGGAGCTTCTGCAGTACGATGTAGATGGAGGGTACCGAGTAAGCCGGCAGGCGGGTTTTGAGGTGGTCTCGCACCTTGTCTTGTATACGGCGGAACCTCTTAAGGTAGATCATACTGGATCCTATCTTAACACCTTCGTCTTCGATATCTTCGAGATTTTGGGACTCCAGCCAGCGTTTCCACTCGGCGATCTCCGGAACGATATAGCTCACGAGCATCGGTTCCTCGTTACGATTTCTCCGAACGAGAGTTTTGCAGTCTCGGATCAGGGGGTTGTTGCTTAGGTTAGCATCGATTTCGTTAAGCTCGACCCGGAAACCCCGAATTTTAACCTGAGAGTCGATGCGGCCAGATATATACACGGCTCCCGAGGGGAGATACTGGCCAAGGTCTCCTGTACGGTATAGTCTATCACGGGGTCCCTTGTAGAAACGGCGCCACGCCTCGCCCATGTCCTTAGCCTTATCGATTTCCACCCACTTATTGTTATCAACGAACCAGTTATCGATAAACTTCTCTTTGTTCTTCTCGGGATCGCCGAGGTAACCTTCAGCCAAGCCAGCCGCTCTAATATACAGCTCGCCGACTTCACCAACACCGCACATCTTAGTGTGATCTCTTTGAGAAACGACGAGGACTTGGACATTTTGCATCCCCCAACCCGCGGGAACAATATCCCCAAGCGATTCGAGGGCTGTCGGGTCTTCTGCAGCTGAGGGAATTTCGAAGTAAGATACTGCCCGGCTGGTTTCGGTGGTGCCGTACATGTTTACTATAGAACATGAAGTCCCTAATTGGCGAAGTGCCTTACAGTCGCGGGTGGTAAGAACGTCGCCGACGAAAAAGACGTGCCGCAGGGAGGGGAACTTGGCGGTTGCACCACCGACAAGGATCTGTCCCATCGCAGGAGTAAGGTGGGCGGTAGTAGGTGACCACAAATTCATCCATGCGCTCAGTTTCTCATGCTGGATATCTTCCTTGGCCGGGATGAGCAGCCGAGCGCCGAGCCAAAGGGGTGTCATGATGTCTGGGTTTTGGTGTTAATTAGCCTGGACAGTAAAGTCATGATAGAAGTCATTTCTTACCTCGCTGGATGGGGTCATGGGCGATTCCAGAGAGACAGGCGAACACACTATCGGACGAAAGGTTGAAACGCTTGGCCATCCAGGGGAAGTACCTTGCCAGGCTGTAATGACGTCCTAGTACGCCCTTGGGTCGGCCCTCACTTCCTGAGGTGAAAGAGAGCGTAGGATTGGAGTCTGGGCCGACAAGGACGTCGGGAGGCGGCGAGACCTTATCTCGTAGATTGGTAAAGACATCTCTGCCGTCCTTCTCGCCACCAGACAGCACGCCGGCATCACTGAGACGGAGATCTGGGATCTGGGTCTTGATGGATAGCTCTTCGTCGATGTACTTCTGTACCAAGGGAGCAAGGGGGCTGGATGTGGCTCGTCAGTGAGGAAAGCGTCACAACGGATTTCAATATCCCATCAAGGAGAGCCTCGAGTACGACGAACACCTACCCATTCTCATCTGTGGCCTTGCCGATCGAAATCAAGGCCTTGGGCTGGGAGACTTCGAGATAGACTACTACAGTCAGTCGAAATGCTTGCGCGGGAGAGAATAGGATAGTACGAGCTCTGCTGCCTCTGCGGCGGGTAAAGGGGGTCAAGCACTGTTACTGTAGCTCCAGAAGCCTGAACATGTCGGTCAGTTGTGTTAGACATTAAGGGTGTTTGTAGTAAGTAAGCCGCACCAGAGTTCCCATGAAGGCACAGACCAGCTCAACCGAGCGGTGAGCAAAGATCATGACAACGTCTCCATTGGTGATGCCAGCCCCGTGCAGGTAGTTGGCAATGGTGTTGGACGCCTCGTCGATCTGGCGGTAAGTGAATGTCCTGGTTGGCGACCTTGTCCGACGTCAGCAGCGTGACCGGGTGTAGCATAATCGATCCGGGGGGTGTCTTACGTATGACTCTTGGTCTCGGTCACACAAGGCCTGTCGGGATGGGCCAGAGCGTTGTCGTGGAATATGTCGTGAATTGCGCCGACATAGCTCCAGTCGAGGTCGACCGTGGGATCGGGGAGCTCGACCATCGCGGCGATTGTGAGGGTATCGATATCAGATCAATGTGAGAGGAGTAAGAAAGGTACCTATTGACCTGTGCTTATTATTTTCGTGCATCCGAGGGCACCGCTAATATTAACGTCAACCGCCGGCGCATTGGGTACAATCACCCAAATTTATGTGTATGCCACCCCGCTTTCACACTATAACTCACCAACTTTCCCAGCAAAAAACATATAACTAAAGAAAAAAGTCTTGAATTTTCACATTCGATGTGTCGGAAAGTACCACGGCTCAGATATGTCAAACAATAAATTTCCGCCGCCGACTCCGACTTCGGGAGGGGCAACGGGTTTACCAGCCCTGATGGTCTGAGCGTTGCAAGCGTGGTCGGATCCTCGGGTGCCTGCCCCTCCTCTAGCTTGCTGTACACAGTACTCGAGTAAGACATACTGAAATGGTCGTTACTCGGCACGCGCTCCATTGTCACACTCTTCCCACCGCGCCTGTCAGTCTCTCTGCCTACCTCCCCATTGACGTAGGTTATTTCTATCTTCCCGCGCTGCCTTTTCTTTAGAATTAGAATTCGTACTGTAAACGCATCTGCTGATACCACGCGACAGTAACAGACTTGACACCTGCTGACGAATTATCGATCACCCCCAGTAAACCTCACATCGATTCTCGTTCTCGCCTCCACGGGTCATCACATATAACTCCCACCCCGACACGATGGGTGGGAGGCAGCTGCGTCCTAGGGTGAGTCACGTTTAGTACTCGCTCTTCCTCACAGACGAATACCTACTCAGGTAACACGTTCCAAAGGGCTAATACCATGTAAGAAAAAGGCCAATACTAGGTAGGTTTTAATCTTGATTTAGGATTATGATAAATGGTCGTTTTAGGGCATTGGGGCTTTGATATGGTTGAGATCAGTGAGACTCGACCACAGCTCATGACCGCTTTGTGATGATTCAGATTATATTGCTAAAGAGCTCAGTTTCGCAAACGGAAGTGGATTTTAGCGAGGTCATTTTTGGCGCGGACTATATCGCAAGTTCTCGTGCAATCCACTCCCTTTCCGTAGAAGGAATGTCCTGCTATGGTCCAACTGCTCGATCACCTCATACCTATCAGAACACTGAGTTGAATTACCAAGAAAACTTCACAGAGTTGTTTGACATCGGAAATATCTCTCGAACAGTAGCGTCCAGCCTGGTGTACACACCGAAAAGAGCAGATCACAACCCAGTGAAGACGCTTGCCTCACACTAAAGACAAGATGTTGCTCCAGATATGTGCCTCAGAATCGCCAGATTAAAGACTCTTGACAAGACCTAGCTTTCAGCAATGCATATCGCTTCATGCCTCAACATAATCCATGTGTGCAGGAACACTCTACAGACGCAAATCTCGTGCGACGACGAGCTGTTACATCAACTATGCAGCAAAATCCAGACAGTGGAACTCCACGATCGACTCCCGAGTTTGACTATTTGGTACACGAGGATCAAACATGATCAACCTCAAGATGATCATATGATTCTGACGCCTAAGAGGTCCGAGCCTTAGAGTTCAACTGTACAATTCGGTGTTACTATAGACTCGGTGCTACTATAGACTCGGTGTTACTATATACTCGGTCTAAGCGGCGTGTATGACGGTAATTGCGGTAGTGACTATCTTAGACCACAAGCCTCTACTAAGTTTGATCGTCCGGACGCATTGCCGAACCATAGCTTAGATTGAGATCTTAGCGAGACTCCGAAAATGCCGCGACTAGCCCGCGGGTGCTCCCGAATTTATTGCATTAACAACCTAGCGTTTGTGCATTTGTGCATGTAGTAATGATACCTAGCGTGCCTGGTTTGGGGTCCGAGCGAATCGGATTTTCCAGATAACCTTGCTTAACAATTAAAAGCAAGGAAGATCATCTGCATCCAGCAGGGACCAGGTACCTGTACAGGGACCTGTACAGGGACCTGCAAAGGGACCTGCACAGGGATCCGCACTAGTCCTTTCACTTCAAGAAGGCGGTGCAAAACTTTAAAGCTTATCAGGTATTAATGCCTTACAACCCCGTACTTGGAGCTACGCTCCATTGGGCCTCAGCGAAACTTATGCTGTGGTAGCCTCACCAATCATTACGCTTCCATTGCAATCTTACTATGCTCTACGTGTATCAGGCACGGAGAGCGCTTAGCCCGATCTCACTTGCCAGCTCACTCGAGGTACGGTCAGTCCAGCGAGCTGCCGCTCTGAGAGCCTGACTCCAAAAACTTCAGGCTTTGATGTCCGACTAATGACAGCAACCCTGCTTTCACCACCTATGGTATACAGATAGTAGGAACAGCTTGAAACAGGCGACTGGGAAAGGCCCGAGAATCGCCGCGTACCCGGCAGTCAAAGGCAGCGGAATATACGAAATCACACAAGGATTCCCTCACAGAAGAGTCAAGTGCTGGTTTATGGCCGGATAAGGTGCGAGTGGAAATCCCCATCTTCGTTGGTGGCTCCTTGTTGAGTCTTATACGCGTGGCTGAATCATCCACTTACGGAGAGAGCTTTGGGCTACTTGGCGCAGTGTGCTCCTCTCCTAATCATATAACTCGCTGGAAAATGTCCGAGGAATGTAGAGGAATAGTTTTCGGACTTGCTCGATGTATACTAATGAACAATGGAAGAACTATACGAGGGTGTACGAACTGCTAAAGTCCGATTTACTGCGCAGAATGAAATCGAAGTTCTCGGCGCCAGTTCACAACCTTATCCTAAGCCATCCACCTGTCTAAAAGGCATAGCTAGGTACTGATTTTGCGATACTTCCCGACCTTCGAGGTTTAGGTATTACGTGCTATAATGTCATAGAGCTTGAACGGTGGAAGCAATGCGGTCTAATATTGATCCACAGGCCCTTATTCTTCTCAGAGAGTGTAGTGCTGTATAAGCATCTGCCGTTAATGTAGTTGACATGCAAATAATCTTGATTGCATGCTTTTAGGCTATAGAGGATTAGACAACAGCTTCTGCATTGTTTATTCTTTGGCAATGCCATTGTATACTCTGTTCATTTCATACTACATTCTTTTCCTGTTTTGCAGTGTCGCACCACCATCGGAGCACAAATTGCGAGGCAACACCTTGGTGTCCAAGCTTGTGTAACCTAACAGACTGTGGTACGTTAATCTCATACTGTCCGATTCCTATACTCAGGGACGTAAATAACAAATGCCGTTGCCTGAGCGTCAGTGACAGCATATTTGACTGCTTGGGTGGTATTAATGACTCGATCTTGTACAATTGTGTTCGTCCAAGAAGTTATTGCTACCTCTTGGCGTAAAATGCCCAGCCGCCAAGTCTGGGCATGTACGAATGCCAAGCTTCGGCCGTTGATACCGAAGCCAAACCGTCACTTGGCGATGCGATAACGGTAGATCATTTACGAGCGACGCATACGGCTTGCATCAGCTGATGTAGGGTCAAAAGCTTAGCCATAACCTCTGGATATATATATCACCCCGATTCCCATCGCACTCTATAGTGGTGGATGAAGTATTCGTCAGAAAGAGCCGATCTTACTGTGGGCGACCCATACCCATGAATAACCTCTGGATATTGCCTATAGTCTGATTGGTTCGCAGTCATTTGAATGGATGTAACATGGAATGTCCTTTGCAAAAAACTGCTCCAAACCCCATTGGTACGCCCAATACCCTAAGGGTGAGGTGTCGTTTTGCAATCACGCTTCTTATAAGCCCAATTAAGTACGACTCCCTTGTACTGTGTATACTCTGATTGTCCAACGCGCCAATGTGTTGGTTGGTTCTATCTACCGAGTCCCACAGGGAATACCCTTCGACTGGGCGCTTCGATGCGTCATCGCACTCGGCTAGGCCTGCACAGCCACGAAAAGTGAAGCAGAATCATCTGGGCTAGAGAGATAGGTTTACTAGGCATGTTTCATCTAAGCTTTCAGCAAAGATACTGACCAATTCGAGAAGATCTTCATCCCCAAACTGCACCAACCCGAGTCAGACTCCCGTTGTATCTGAAGATTGGGTGATTGATGCTTCGCACAAGGATTGCCTGCTATCTCATCTGCCGTAAGTCCAATGACGTGTTAGTCTGAACAGGTGAAGTGCATGTCGTCTCGACCGGTGCGCTAATGGTGAGTTATAGTCAGCAACGCTCGGATACTCTACCGACGAAAAGAAACAAGACACAGCCTCTTGTCGCAGCACATTCAGCTCCCCGCCCACGGAGTAGCGCCGAAGCAAACCATGTCAAGCACTTGTCAGACAGCATAGCAGGGCGGTGCAATTGTACATATTGATGACGGTTTGGAGACGCAGACCTGCTAGACGATATCCAATGGAAACCATGTCTTCTTCAGTTTCCATCCCGGCCCTGCTTTGCAACCGGCGGATGTGAAATGTAGTCACAAGGTATCCATCCTACTCGCGGCCAATGAGCAGGGCAATACATGGGCTGATATATCCCCGCACGCACACGTCTTCGACGTCCACAATCCCACGCAATCACATCGCGACCCCGCCTTCCTGGTTTCTAGATGGAACGCATGCACAGACGGCTGCAACCTGACCGTCTAGGCCATACCTGGGAAGACGGTCCATCTCGCGGTACCGACCCTGGTTCTATCATTCGATCCGGTAGGGTACTCCCATGGATTGCGAGTCTCTTTGGGGAGCAGCGACGCCAAGGACCTGCAGCCACAAAGGTTTCTTCGATCTCCTCCAATGACTATCGCCATGTCGGGACGCTTTGCATATATGTGAGAAAGATTAAGACACCGAATGACTGCGAGAATGGACCGAAGGAGGGTAAGAACGAGCTGCGGCAGTTGTCTGGGTTCGATAGTCGTTTCACCAACGAACTTAAACAACAACATATCTACGCAGGTTAAGATAGATGGTCTCTATAAAGTGCTTGGCGTAGCTGTGGATCGCTCTCCTCCCCGTACCCTAAGCGGCTGTCCAGCTGCCACTCCACTATCTTTTATATCTTTTATATAGGTACACATGAGTCTTGACGGTCGATCCGTCCACATCTTCACGGAAGTCATCACATTCACTTCAAAAAAAGGTTGATACCGAGACACCAATATGCCCCGATTTGCGATAGGCGAGAAGGTGCACGCCTTCAAGGGCGTAGTGCAAACCGATACAACCACCAACCGAGTCAGGAACTTCGTTGCTCAAGGCGCTCCCAAGCTCCCTAAGGCTACTGGCCAGTATCTGGTGGACAAGGTCCCTATTGTTCGGTGGCTCCCTAAGTACCACCCAGCATGGCTTCTCCAGGACTTCATCGCCGGCTTGACCATCGGCGTCATGCTCATTCCGCAGGCCTTAGCTTACGCCAAGATTGCCACAATTCCTATAGAGAACGGCCTCTACTCCAGCTGGGTACCCGCTGCGGTAGCAGTCTTCATGGGAACCTCCAAAGGTCTGACTTGTCTTTGAGTTTGTCTATTGTGAATCCAGGTTCTAATGTGCCTCCCGAACTCTAGACCTTTCTTCGGGCCCGACGTCGATCTTGGGTCTCCTGACGGCAGAAATCGTTGAAAGCTACTCGGACCAATATAAGCCTGCTGCCATCGCAAGCGCTGTTGCGTTCATGGTCGGTGTATACTCGCTTGCCTTGGGACTCCTGAGACTTGGGTTTCTACTTGACTACGTATCCGTCCCAGTACTCACCGGCTTCATCTCTGCTACTGCCCTCACCATCGGCTTCGGTCAGCTTGGTAGCTTGATCGGTCTCACTGACACGCCTTCCATGATTTTCGACGTTATTGGTGATGCCCTTGTGCGGCTTCCTGACTGGGACGGTCCTACCTGCGGGATTGGCATTGGCACCATCTTGATTCTCATCGGACTGCAAAAGTTCGGCCAGAAATTCGGCAACAAGCACTTCGCGATCAAATATATCGCAAGCAGCCGTGCTGTCATCGTCCTTGTCATTTTCACCTTGACCAGCTACTTCGTGAACAAAGACCGCGGCAGCAAGCCGCTTTGGGCCATCAGCAAAGTCAGCACAACCGGCATCGCGGCACCACAGGTCCCTAACCCGGACTTGATCCAAAAGGCAGCAACTCGTGCGTTTGCTCCTCTGGTCGCCTGCGCCCTCGAGCATCTCGCCGTGGGGAAAGCCTTTGGTCGGCGGAACGGGTATGCGCTTGACCAGACTCAAGAGCTGAACTATCTTGGCGTGACCAATGTGATCAACAGCTTCTTCGGTGCCATGCCAGTTGGAGGCGCTATGTCACGAACGGCCGTCAACTCAGAGTGCCGTGTTCGCAGCCCTCTTAGTGGCCTTGTAACAGCCGCATGGATCGTCTTGACGATCTACGTGTTTTCCCCGGCCCTTTATTGGATTCCCAAGGCGACACTTGCAGCGATCATCGTAAGTTCTCATAATGCTTCAAGCTCTCGGATCTTAGGCTAACACAATTGGACAGATCATGGCTGTCCTCAACCTCTTCGGACCGGTGTCGCTCTTCTACCGTTATTGGCGAATCTCCCTAGCCGACTTCATCGCATCCATGCTCTCGTTTTGGATTACCATCTTCGTTTCGGCTGAAATCGGAATAGGGGTTGCTGTTGCTTGGAGTATCGTATGGTCATTGCTCCGCTCCGCATTTGTCAATGCAGATATCAAAGTTAGCGAGGATGATAGATCGACTTTACCACAAGCCAGCCCGAGCTTCAATCCTGGATGTGACGACATTTCTGATGTCCGTGTGCCTCAGGACGTTGTCGTGGTCCACTTCAAAGATTCCATCTTCTTCCCCAATGCTCACCGCAACAAGCGAACTATCGTTGAGACTATTCACGTAGTCTACGAAAAGCTTCCGGACCGCCTCGCTTCTCTTCAGCGCGAGCGCTCCTGGAGCGTAGCAACTGAGCACCGTGTCGAGCGCGTTCGCAAAGAGTACGGCATTATTACAAAGGATTGTCCGCTCTCTGTCGTCGTCTTCGATCTCAGGGCGGTTTCTTGGATTGATACCACAGGCGTACTTGCCATTGGAGAACTGAAAGAAGACATCCGACTCCACTCTGGCATAGAGGTACAATTCCGCTTTGTCGGGATGAACGAGAGTGTGCGGGAGCGACTTGCGCGGGCCGCCTGGAAGTTTACGGAGATTGATGAGCTACATGAAGAGGGGGTAGACGTTATCTATCCTTCGCTGGAAAGAGCCATCACAGATCATCAGAGGCTAGGCAGTGTACTGGAGGCCGTTTATACTGAGAAGAAGACGTCATATTGAAACCCAATTGACTTTGATATTTGGTCTCTTGTTGGTACCAGTCGCACACGATGACGCGAGCATGGTCTCGGGGTAAGGGATGGGTTCTTTATTTTTATTGTTTTGATTGGAAATCTTACTGGACGAGATGAGTAGGGCACACGCGGGATTGTACGACCTTGAAATTGAGCTTGGATAGCTTCTTCTTCTTCTCCTTCTTCTTCTCTGCTTCTGGAAATTAGTTCGCCATACGTCCCATCCTCTGAGAGGACTGCTGCTGCCCCGATTGTCATTGTACCCTCACCTTCCTTTGGATGAAATCCGAGATTTCATGACATATTGTACTTGATCGCTGAATTCCACAACATTTGTTCACATCCATCCGCTAGTACCAAACTTTTACCTACTGTATCAGTCGATTTGGGGGTCAGAACTCAAGGGGTGTCTGGCCTAAGATGTGCTTCAGTCTGCTGGCTGTAGCTAGGAGTAAATCCCAGTGGTTCAACCTCACTGTAGGGTCAGTGCTAAAAGTTGTTGATGCTTACTGGGATAAGTTGTGTTCCAAAAATAGGAGCTGCATCCAATCTTACCCATCCAGGGGCTCACGCTGTTCACGCATTTCCACGTAGCGGCCCACACCAGTAACCAGTGGGGCAAGGGCAAGCAGACAGGGATATTACTGTGCGCCCAAGGTACTGCGTTGCGTTGTCGCATTTGCGTGATTACGCCCTTACGTGTTGCGAGTGTTCTTGCGATGCTCATTAAAGGAAATAAGTGTCACATCCGCGCAACTCTGGCACTTACGCGGCGAGATGGCCAAGCACGGTGCGTACGCACTCGAAAGATCCACCTGCCACCCATGACGCCTATCCATCAATAGAGCCTGGGATTCTTTCTTATCCTGCAGACCAACTGTACCATTGCAGCCAGGACGGGATGAAATCGACAACACAGCATTTCAGCCTCAGCATTTAATGTTCCTGGATGTTGAATTGGGTCCGTCCGTATGTAGACCCTGGACTCTTGAATGCTTGTTGCATATCCTTCGACAGTTTGGAGGCCGATTCCAGAGCACTTGCTCGGCATCCACTTAAGCGCAGATCCAAGAACATGGTTCCCCGCGAAGCTTCGCAAGCTGCTCTATACGAGAGCTCGCAGTCGGTTCCGCTTGAACAGGGGCTGGCAAGGCCAAAAGGGCCGCTTCTTGCCAAGACATAGCATTGGGAAGGCCCACCAACCTAAATAGGTAGGTAAGCAAGATGATACCTTGGCACCTTGTGGCATCCTCAGTCGACGACAAATCATGACCGCGTCCTGACGTCCCAATTGAAATCCTTGAAGCATCCACCGACTACCTGGGTACACAGGTACGCAGGTACACAGGTACACAGGTACACAGGTACACAGGTACACAGATAGGGAGGCGTGATTAGCGGGCTGATAGCAGTGTCAATAACCCAGAAGGAGCACAATCACTAATGACACCAGAAGACTAAAGCCTAGGAGAAGGTTGAACTGACAACTCATTGAGCCAATACGGCGTTTCGTGTTTGGATCTTGGTCTCTCATATTGCTACAAGATGTGAAGCTGGTCATTTTGATGCTCTAGATACCGGTACTTCAATAGTGTGTGATATATTCAATTGTAGCAAACTCCCTTTGTTTTTCTCTCGCCTACTGAAGTTTCGAGGCCCTCAGAGCAACATCATCCAATATGGGACGTGAAAGGAAACCACCAACTCCATACTCGATACACTGAGATCTCTCTGCGAAAGGTTCGCTTGTTGAAGGTAGCGAAACGAACACAGGAAATTAGGAGTATTGACAACCCCTCATTCAAGCACTTCAACACCAATAATACAAATCTTGACTTATTTGAGCTCACTCACATCCATGTGCGGCGCACTCTCGTCAAGAGTTGGCTGAGTAACCTCGTCTTTCTCCGCGCTTTTCACCTTGTTCCAAAAGATCTCACCGTTCTCCGGGTCATCGGCAAACAGGTGGTCAACGACCAGCTTCTTGGGTGTCTCGCCCATCCACTGGAACAAGGAGAAATCTCGGAACTCGTCCGCACGGAAGACCTCCAGCATCTCAATTGGTTCGTCACCGATGTTCTCAACAAAGTGGCCCATGTTTCTCGGGACGATACCGACGTCACCGGGAACGTAATCAAAGGTTCTGGCGGTACCCTCCGAGGCGAAAATAGTGATACGGGCGCGGCCCTTGATGAAGAACGACCATTCATCAGCATTGGGGTGCCAGTGCATCTCCCTGATCGCACCAGGTTGAATGATGACGTGGGCGGCAGCCACGGTCTTCGAGATAGGAAAGTTCTTGGAGTCGGTGATCCGGACCTCTCCGCCACTGGTTCTCTTGGGCTCTTGGTCCAGCATTTTGTGCGTGAAGTTGTACTTGGACTTCTTCACGCCCTTTCCGGTAGGCTTCTCTTCGTCGATGGTTCCCGGCACAGAGCCTTGGAAGATGTATTTCTCGGATGCTGGGATATGCGCGAAGACTTCTGGTGCCAGATCAAAGTTCTTGGAGATGACGGATTTCGGGGTGTGTGCTTTTGCAGGTTAGCCTAGGTCCGTAAAAGTAGCAACGTGAGGCAAATACCTAGCCAGTCACTCAGGATGAATGTAGACTCCTCTGAGAATCCACCGTCATCGAAGACAAGAAGGAACTCGGTGCCATTGGCACTTAGACCTTGTAGTGAGTGTGGGACACCACTGGGAAAGTACCAGAGGTCACCCTTCTTCAGATCATCGAAGAAGCTCGCACCCTCATAGTCGATGGCAGTAACACGAACCTCTCCGTCCAATACGTACGCCCATTCGGCCTCCTTGTGCCAATGTAATTCACGAATAACGCCTTCACCAAGTCGCATGTTGACGCTGGCAAGTTCAACACTAGAGCCAAGTTCTCGAACCGTCGTCTGTCGGGTCCATCCACCTTCCTGCATTCAGTCAGTAAATCAGAACCTGCTGTTTTGGTTGCAACTCCTACCTCAATTCGGATATGAGAATCTGCGAAGCTCCAGCGCATATTCTTCATGTTACCATGATCGGTACCAGGTGGTCGCACAAGATCCGGGCTTTGGCGTGAACGCTCAAAGTTCCACGGGCCTAAGACAGATGCACCCAGCCCATTACGCCACGGCAAAGGGTCCAACTCGTCGCCAATGGTATCAATTGCCTTGTCGAGCGGGTCCTTGTTACCCGGTGTATACGGCGGTGCCAGTTTCGTCTTTCGGTACTTCGCAGGCAACTCGAGGCCATCGAGAAGACGTTGACGAGGCCCGTCCTGCACCGGAACGGCGAGGGTCAGCTCGCTGATAGCGGCGCTAAGCAGAAGCAGAGAGCTTCGAAGCTGCATGATGTCAATTGGGATGGAAGATCTTGCCCAATGATATAAAACGGTCGAAAGCTACGATAACGTGTCGCCTATGTACTCGGAATATGGGGAGAACCAGAGTTTTATGTAGCGCAAAACTTCTGGGGGGGGACATGGCGAGGCCGGAAGCTGGCCTGGAAGCTCGTTGACGTCCTTGATAGCTCTAACAGCTTCCCGAGCTCCCCATCCCGGCCCTGGCCCAGGCCCTAATCCTGACCCTGGCCCTGGGAGCAGAGCTTCCCTTATGGGGTTACCGCGCAGTTGTTAGGGCTGCGTATCCAACGATGCCCAGCTGACGATGCCAAGCTCTTACCCTTACCCCAAGGCCTATCCCCCGCGTCTTGCCACCGAACCATCCCCGATAGCTGACGCCGACAGAACCCCGAAGGTTCTCCGGCAAAAAAGAAAGCCTGATAGGATTGGAGTCTAGGTCGCACGAAAGCTGAAACGACGCGAAGAGATTCCTGTTCAGCTATGTAGGGATGCCCCCTTTGTCCTCAGCTTGTTAATTATCCTCAAATCGAAGGCCGCTAGTAAGAAACGCTATGGAGACTTGTGATGCGGGGCTAGTTGTGGAAACCCGCCAGCATAGCAGCTCTTGTGGGGCCGGAGAGAGTCGTTG
This sequence comes from Xylariales sp. AK1849, assembly GCA_022432505.1. Lineage (NCBI taxonomy): Eukaryota > Fungi > Ascomycota > Sordariomycetes > Xylariales > Xylariales sp. AK1849. Next base: position 683,521 of record JAJKKH010000008.1, read on the forward strand.
AGGGGCTTCTAGGGGGTTACTAGGTAAGTACCTAGTTAGGCACAGTGTTGCTGGAGTAACACTTGCCGGTTTTACCTAGCTCACTGACCGTCTCGGGCACTTTGAGATCTTTCAGACATGATCGTCATTTCAAGCTTTAAATCTGGCACCGTTTTCCCCCGAGGTTACCTAATTGACGACTTTGTTCACCAAATTATACCTGTATAAACAGCAGAGCTCCTCCTGGGTTTCGGCAAGAACCTGTGTTCATGACTCTTAGCCGCAATGGCATCAGAAAACGGATACGGCACATTGAGGAACTCAGCTTCCCGGGACAGGACTGACACTCATGGAGGGACAGACGAGGAGCAAGCATTGCTGGGTCAGCCGGCATCAAAATCCGGATGGCGGCAGAAGCTGACGGTCAACGTCCACCGCGACTGGGCCGATGTGGTGCTACTCTTGTGCTATATCATCACTGGCCTCCTTGATAGCGCTTCCATCTCCACCTGGGGATCCTTTGTGTCCATGCAAACAGGTTCGTTCCCAGTTACTTTGAACATGCGAAAATGCGACTGAACGTGCAAAGGGAACACTGTTTATATTGGTCTGGGACTGGCTGCACCGGCAGAGTCCAAGAGATGGGTCAAATCCGGCATCTCACTGATCTCTTTCTGCGTGGGATCCTTCTGCTTCAGTCGGTTCCATCGTTACTTCATGCCTAGCCGGCGCTGGGTACTCTGTGCCTCATTCCTTCTACAGATGACATTCATCATTGTCGCAGCAGCAATCCTCACTTGGGTGCCAAAGTCGGAAAATGAACTGGACTGGAAGGTTCTAGTACCTATCGCCTTGGTTGCATTCCAGAGCTGCGGCCAGGCTGTCGTGAGCAGAGCACTCAAGTACAATGCTCTCACTAGCGTTGTATTGACGAGCATCTACTGCGATCTTTTCTCGGATGCTGAGTTGTTTGCCGTGCACAATCCTGAGAGGAATCGCAGGGTCGGAGCGCCGGTACTGCTTTTGTTTGGTGCTGTATCGGGTGGGCTCTTAGTGCATACTTCAGTCGGCGCAGCAGGAATTCTATGGCTTGCTGCTGGGCTTAAAATGCTGGTGGCGTTCGCCTGGTTCTTCTGGCGTGCTGCAGAAGAGTAAAGAGTTGGTAGAGTGAGAGGGCTCGATCTTATGGGATACGTAAATCGGAAAACTGGGGAAAAATCAAGGCCAGTTTCTGGCCATGCTGCTGTCACTAACACTGGTGGGCCTGCGACGAAGATTGTGGGCTCTATTTGGACATTCAAACCAATGTCTGATTGATGCAGACTAGATATGTAGACTAGAGATATTGTCCCGGCTGCTCAAGTAACAAGTTTCGTGGACATCAAGTCAGCACTTTCTCTCCAGTGCAAGCGTCTCGACGCGATTCGCACCGCGTCCGTGATCCTGAGAATTGCCCGGGCTCAGTCCATGTTAGCGTCAACCAGTTCCTATCGTTGAAAGATTGATGCTAGTGCAATGCCGCGATCGTAATGTAAACGCCTGTCTTCGGTCGTTCCTGTGGGCTCAGTCATCGCACCTCTTCCTGCCTTCCGACAAGCTCATCATCCACATCGCCCGGTATTTTGGTCACAACTCTGACTCACCATCGGCTGTACTCGCTGGCTGCTGCAAAGCGTTCCGTCTAGACTTAGATGGGCCAGCAAGGAGCAGTTGACTCCATTTGAGCGAGAAATTGTTAAGAGCCAGAGGCCGATTCATTTGTCTCACGTCGAAACTAGAGACTAGACATCACATATAGGCAATCCGCGAAGGAAATGCGATTGTGACCTCACCGGATGCTACGAACCGGAAAATACGGACCTAAGCCGCATGTGATTATGTTGCATTTTGATCTCATTTTTCCGACTGGATGTAGGACGTGAACTAGCTACCTAGGTAATCATGTCTGAGTTTTCCTTGATTGCCAAGTGCGAACACTCTGGGGAGACCTCGGGCGAAAGCTTATGTCGATGAGCTTCCCTTCGCGGTCGATTGTGAGCTTGAATACCCTGTCCTTGTTCTCGATGCAAGCTCCAACTCTCGAATACCACAGGATCCTATCCCCGTTCTTCAGCCCTCCAAGTCCGGCTGGCAACCCTGGTACTACGCCGGATACGATGCCGGTGCCCAAACTCTGACGGTCGAAACCAAATGAGATGACCTCTTGGTGCATCTCAACTATCCCGTCAAAGCTGCCCTGCATATCATCGAGCTCTATTGTATTGCCCTCGAGCATCTCGTCGTAGTACCTATCGGTGTCTTCCTTACCCAGAAGCGGGTACAGGGACTCCAGCCAGTCCTTCACTTGCATGTTCTCGCCCTATCTCCTGCGCTGGGCCAGCTTCACGATGATATCGTCTATTGGCCGCAATACTCCTAGATTCTGCTTCTTCGAGGCCCTACGAGTGTAGCAGTCCATCTTCAGGATATATAGAAATCCCCGCGACTTGGGAATACTATCAACATACCAGCCATCACATGTCTTATCTTGGACATCCTTCATTGGCACGTTGATGTTGGGGTTCGTGTAGTACTCCGTCAAGAACGCATTCAACGTGGCTCGGAAGTAGTCAGGAGTGCGGAAGCCGAACCTAAACGGGAAGAAGACAGTGTACAGTTGGGCAATTCCTAGAGTGTTATCGGCATCGCCTTCGGACAAGCCTCCGGACAACTTACCTTGGGAGTACCAGGCGTTACTATTGCCACCATCTTCAGGGTCCAGGCCCACCCAGTTTTGGATCATCTCTCTATTGATTACCCTTACAAATACAGCATCGTCCTCTTCTTGTATAGCCTCTTCGTCGTACTCCAATATGGTAGCCTAGTCACCAAAGACTGAATTAGTATCTCCATGCTTGGTATGTCTTATAGAGGGGATCAATGAAATCTCGAGACCTGACATATTATAAAGCTGTGCGTAGGAGCGACTTGTACCTTCGATAGCTGTAAGGAAAATTCAAAAACATGATTCTTTTTGTACTCACATCAGGGAGGTGGGACGGACCAAAACCCCGTGCCGCCTTGCGAACGAAGATACGGTAGTTGCTATCTGCATCCTTAAAGTGGGCGGTCTGTTTCTTGAACATGGCCGTGCCGAACTCCTTCATCCCTGCCAGGCTACTCGGTAGCTCTCCGAACCAGTAGAATGCGCAAGAGTTTGCTTCTTGCAAAGAGCATGGATTCCCGTCCAGAGGTGGATACCTCTGGACGGGTCCAAACATGAAGATGGAGTCGGAAAGCGTATCCGCTTTGCCCTCTTTCACCACGGGCGCAGGTCCTTCTCCATACGTCCAAACCCCCTGAGTACCTGGCGGTCCGGCAGAGAGATCCCACTCGACTATAGACTGGTAGCCATCCTCATCCTTACCTGGAAGGCGTGGTAGAAAGCTTATTCCGACCACGAAGAGTCCCCCTTGATCTTGTTGCAAACCTGCGCGGGCATTGTTGTATACAGCGGGAACCACAGCCTCGAAGCTGAAATCCACATCCCCGGTCGTGTCACGGTCCACAACCCAGCTGTGTTCGGTCTCGTTGCCTTTATGCGATGGGCTAAAGGTGATTATTAGCGAACCCCGTTCATCGCGAGCCTTGATGTCGGCTTCCTGGTATTGGCACGATGCGAAATGCCTCCACCGGGTTTGATAAACGCAGAGCACACCGCCAGCCTTGACGCCGGGGCTCTTGAACGTCTGTTTCACTCCAATACTGGTTGCATCACCTTCGGGATTGAAGTGAGGGGTTAAGTGCAATCTAGCGTATGCCATCGTGCTTGATTTCATGCAACCGCAACTATGTCACGTTCCAATGTAACGGTCTGACTGAAGCTGTAACCTAACAATTTGCAGTTGTTGGCATGATGATGGTGAAGAGGTCTCGGGTGGGACGAGTGACAAAACCTTGGAGATATGAGATGCGCCTAACCCGCCTTCGGAAGTAGGATTGGCCAATTCTTCCACGGAGACGGTCAGGAGTTGCTTAGCAAGGTAATCCTGCCGTTTCCGGGTATGCACCAGGCTGTTCTCGTTGACTCAGCATAACGTTGTTGGAAATGCTCAAAACTCCTACAACGATACAATATAGAAAGAGCCTTTTATTCGTGGTAGTAATCTTCTGGTCACCGCGAACGGTCCACAAATTTGTTATTTTCCCTAGAAGGCCGTAACCTAAGAGAGATCTATCTCAAAGGCACTGGTACTTCTCATCCACACCTATTGACGATGCTGTCAAGAAGTGGCAACGTGAATATAATGATCGTGTGGCTCCGTAAGGCTAACTACTAGTACTTGAAAATTAGAAGTGGAGAAATGCTGGCCTTGCACAATCACGCATAGGCCTCGCCGTGTGCTGACTGCTGACATTCCGCGGGAGAATTATTTTGGTTTACGACTCATATTTGCTTCAAAGTACCTGTCCTGCGCCATGAGATCACCAGTATCACGGCGAAAATGTCATCTTTTAGTCCGTCTACGGATTACTGGGCTCTAGTGCTAGTGCTTCCTGGCAAAGTAGAGCAGCGGATAGGGGTTGTAAGCACATGGCAATTGAGGAACCCCATCAGCCTAGGGTTCAGATACATCTAGATATAGGCTGTGGTGGTTAATCTGCAGCTTATTCCGCAGTCTTATTTGAAGACGTTAGTCAAATAGCGGACGCTTCACAGCTTGTCTTTGGCGCCTTCCTCGGGCACTCGACCATCCGAACCTGTGCGATTTTTCTACAAATCTAGGACGAAATCGCATCCAGACCTTGTAAGCACTTCACGACATTATCACGATTCATGGGCCAGAAGAAGGATGCTAAACGATTTCTAATCCTCTCAGACAGGGGGTGCTGTAGTCCCCGGCTAAGTCATGTACAGGTGCGTTATGCATCTTAGATCGCACGACACAGGATGTGATTAGCAATGTTCAAGCAGATGCATTGGCCTAAGGAGCCGGTAATTGTCTACGTGCCATGTCCGCAGACCCTTCTCCTTAAGACCGCCACCACATCTACACCACCGCATAGCATCATTGCATTCGTAGTTGAGGAGAGTCGATGCACCGATCTAGACTTTGAGCGAATTTCGATTCTTCCGAGGTATACATGATGGCTTGTGGGACATCCAGCGCGCTCGTTGACAGTCCCAATGGATCCTGAATAGCAAATGCGACAAAAGCTTGGCTACGAGGTTATACGGTCTTACATTACCGTGCATACATGCACTTAGAGCAAGCCATGGAATATTTGTCGAATCATCCCTAACTTTACCACAGGTTTGGGTCAGATGTTGGTACTAGCTCGTAGTACTATAGTGCTGAAAAGGATCAGTCGATATTTGCCATTATACTCGTCTTTCTTATCACGGTACATGTCGAGAAACTGATCATCGCCCTGGCCCGAGTTGAGCTTGTTGCGGATTTCTGTGATATCTTCTGCCCAAACTTACTTGATACTCGTCTGAGGAAGGGGTTTCACATGAAATATTGACATGTGGTCGCGACTAGCCGCGACTGCGCTAACGTTAGGGAATTTAGGGAATTTAGGGGGGGGCAGCCGGCGGTTGATATGGCCGCTTAGCAACTTGAAACCTCTGGCCAGCCCGGAATGCAGTGGCGTCATCTGCAAAGACGCGCGATTGCGATAAGCTGTCTTCCGGTTGTTCCCGCAAGTGCCTCGACAGAGCGACGAGAGAGGCTATATTTTGGGCTCGTAGCGTGCCGAGACAGTAGAAGTGAGTCTTCTGTGCTCGAGGCAAGTTAGCGCTTCTCTTATGAGTCAATTGTGAGATCTGACGTCTACCTAGGTATGCATCATTCAAGTTCTTGGAGTAAGCCAGCCGGATTGAGGGTGCGGCTTCCTTCGAGGATCTTGTTCAGCTGCCAAGTGGCCAGTGGCTCGACCAGAGCAAGAAACGCTGCTTTGTCACACCTCAGAAACATTGAAATAGCAGCCTTCGAACCCCAAAGCCTTTACTGAATCAAACCATCGTCATCACGAAAGATAATTGTAAACATTCCTTGTGTTCCCCTCGCTATGAAGCTCGCAGTCTTCAGTGCAAAACCCTACGATAAGCTGTATCTTACTACCGCCCACGCTACAGAGTTGGACTCAGCTGCCGGCATTGACGTGACCTATCTTGATTGTGCCCTGACCGCCGACACCGTTGGCCTTGCCCAGGGAGCTGAAGCGGTCTGTGTCTTCGTCAATGATGCTCTAGACGCCCCTGTCATTGAGGCGCTCGCTCAGCATGGCGTAAAAGCCATTCTCTTACGATGCGCTGGCTTCAACCACGTCGATCTTAAGGCTGCCGAACAGTGTGGGCTGTTCGTTGCCAACGTTCCTTCTTACTCGCCCGAGGCCGTAGCTGAATTCGCAGTCGCCCTCATACAGACACTGAACCGAAATACACATCGTGCCTACAACAGAGTGCGGGAAGGCAACTTCAACCTTGATGGCCTGCTAGGAAAGACACTACATGGAAAGACGGTTGGTTTACTAGGCACAGGCAAGATTGGTGTTGCCTTCGCAAGAATCATGGTTGGCTTTGGATGCAAGGTCATTGCTTTCGACCCCTTTCAGAACGACGGGTTCAAGAAGTATGGGGAGTACACCGACTTGGACACTCTCCTCCCGCAATGCGACATCATCAGCTTGCATTGCCCGCTCATGGAGAAGACAAAGTACATCATTAACGAAGAATCACTAGCTAAGATGAAGCAAGGTGCTCTGCTTGTGAACACGTCGCGAGGCGGCCTGATCAAGACCAGGGCTGTGATAGCTGCTCTGAAGACCAAGCAACTAGGTGGTGTGGCCTTGGATGTGTACGATGGAGAGGGGGCATTATTCTATGACGATCATTCTGGACACATCATCCACGATGACGAGCTGATGAGGCTGACCACCTTCCATAACGTCTTATTAACTGGTCACCAGGCATTCTTCACAGAGGAAGCTCTCTCGGAGATTGGCACATGCACCCTGATGAACGTTGCGGACTTCGTGCATAGCCGCCGCTGCGACAACTCGCTCGTACGGGAGGGAAACCCCCTCAATAGGTCGAACTCCATTCCTGTTCGTATCTAGATTCGAGAGACAAGTCGACAGCATCAGCATTCTCTACAGGAAGTGGAAATCCCCCTTCAATCATCGCCAAACAGACACTCCTACCTCAGGCGTCACTTTTTCTCCACTCATCAAATGTCCTATTATAATAGACTGATGGACTGGTTGACTAGTAGACTGATAGACATTAAGACAATGAACGGACGGTAGACTTTCAAGTTCAATCGAGTGCGTACGTCATGTGCTCAGGCTATACTGATGGTGCCACCTGCTAAAATAGGGCTTGCGGCAGAGCTGGCGCCATCAAAATGTATGGGGCGTGCAAGTTCCGCGCGGCAGTGAACAGACATCCACCAAGCGCAGCTAGTCGTCCAAGTATGCTAGTGTCAGCATCATGTTCTAGATCGCGAGCCAAGAGTAATGCTGAGTGCGACGGGGCCATTTTTGGCATCAGGAATAGAACTTGGCCAATTGCACTACCGTTACGATATCCAAGAGTAGCTTGGTTCGACTTCTCGGTTTGTGACCCGGACTAAACTCAACGATATGGAGTCTTCGCTATTAATATGAATATAATGAACTTTACGTCTACCAGGGTGAAGTATTCATCACTCCCATCAAATCACGCAGACACCACATATTAAGGGTGTGTAGATGCCAAATGGGAGGAAAATAAAATAGGATTTTGGCTTGGGCGTCGGATTGACGCACTGAGCGGATGCGTAGAACAGGTTGCATTCGTTGGCATTATATGGCAAGAGTAATCAAGCATAGGTCAGGCATCGTTCTTTGATTCGACTAGAAGGCTAGTTTCAACACAAACACCTTCTGGGATTGGAGTCTATGAGATAAGTCCCCCTAAGTTGTCCATGGCCCATGCCCGTGCGTCAGTATCATCGAGTGTAATTTCCGGCGATAGTGTAGTCTTTCTTAGGACCTTTGACACTGTATCCGATCTTCCAGCTTCTCAGGTTCACAGCCTTGAACCTGAACTCGTAGTGGACATCGTAGAGATCTTCAACGCACAGATGACTTGCTTTCGCCTGCCAACCCCTGCTATTGTCATCATCTTCTGGGACGATGAACTCAAGGTTATGAAACAAGTAGTCTGCTCTCATGTTATCATCAGTTCTGGCGAACCAGACACTCAGTACATCCTTCAGCTCGTCGTACCTCCACACGTACCGCCGTGTCGCTCGGAAGGTCATACCGTTGTTCGCGGTGAAGTCTCCGTCCTCGATGTATAGATATTCCATGCCCAAGTCACCATCTTCCGGGGTATGTCTGCCATCGACCGTGCCTTCTCGGAGAAGAAATTTGGCCGTTCCTACGAAGTGGCCACTGGGATGGGATGGCAGCTTTGAGATAAGATCACGCTCAAGCTTCCACTCTCCCAAAAGCGATCGGAAGACGGCATGGGCGACGAATTTTGCCTCCGTCAAACCACCCAAGGCGGTTTCCTGAGTGGAGACGAGGTTCTTCTCAACTTCAGCCATCTGAGCCTCCGTAGCACCCGGAGATGTATATCGTGCTGGTGTGACGATATCCATACTCTTCCCGTTGGCCAACGGGGAAGTTTCTCGCGGAGTAGAGAGGGTCATGTTCAATGCCTTCGCAAACTCTTGCATCAAGAATTGGTAGTCGCCCATTGGAAACTGCGAGATCCTCGGGTCCGATCTCAGAGAAAGAGTTCGTGAGATAGAATCGTCGCTTTCCAAGGCGTCCACGAGGGCCCGAGAATGCGACGGTGATGTCCACAGGTGTGCCATGAAACGTGACTGCATCTCCATGACACCCCAGTAGGGAGACCGGTAGAATCCGACGAAGCCAAGGTTGGGGAGTTCTGGGTGGTGTGTGCCATGGAACGCTAGAGCAATAGGCAGGGATGAATGAGACGGCGCATATGAGATGGTTTCTAGTACTTCCGGCGGTAGGAAACCAAGCGAAGGCGCTGGATCAAATCCAGTTGCAAGGATGACGGCAGCTAAATCATTGATCTCTTCACCAGATGGCGATACTGTGGCAGTGGCACCTGTCAAAGAAGACATCTTGCCCTTACTAACCGTGATCAGACCGGATCTCACGAAGCTGGAGTAGTGAGAGCTCATTGCCAAGTACGGTTGCTGCTCGAAAAGGTCAGAGCCTACTTTCATCTCTGGCGAGAAGTCTTCTTGATCAGTCCCGAGTACGAGCTGGTAGATGGAGTTGAAGGTCTTCGCAGCATCAGCACTTATATGACCTTGGCTGTTCACCAAGGGTTGCGGTCTAACAGCTCGGTTGTAAGCTGGCAGATCACAAGGCAGGAACGGCGGTGCTGAGGCATCAGGCTGTAATCACGGTCAGCATTGCGTAGGTGCTTGTACGAGCACGATGAACTATCTTGACTTGCCCTCGCTGATGTGAAGAGTGGGAAAACCCAAGACGGTCGATGTACAATGTGGTGTATCGAATACTTCTCCGCATTCGGAATAGTCCTTTCTCCCGGCGAGTTTACTGCAGATGAAAGATGAGAAGCAATCGTCCCAGCGATTTCTATGCCGGACATTTGCCCTCCTACTACAAGAATCTTGCCTCCTCGCCCGTTACTTTTGGCCAGCAGAGTTTCTAGATCTCTATAACTACTGCTGTGCACAATGGGAATATCGGCTTCCCTAGGTACGTATTCTGGCCATACGGGCTTGCCGAAGAATCCAGTAGTGACGAGGAGGTAGTCAAAGACACTGGTCTGTGAGCCCGTTTCAGACTCGGTCTCAATCTTCCACGAACCACTGTCTTGGAGTTCTGTTCGCACAACTCTATGGGCAAGATGTATATCTGCACCTCCATACCTTTTCGAATACCGGTCAAGATATTGGCCAACCTGCCAAGCCTTTGGAAGTTGCGGGACATCATCGCCCCATGCGAGGTCACTAAACTGAACCGTGTGCTTGCTTTGATTTGCTACCATGAGAGGATGCACAAGCCCAGCGGTATCGGTCTTGCTAAGAGGCCATAATCCGCCGATTCGCGGCTGAGAATCATAGATGGTAACGGTGAACGTGCCTGGTGATACATCATGCAATAAAGCTTTTGCTGCGGCCAGGCCAGATGGGCCAGCTCCTGAGTCGTGTATGAGTCTTGTGTCTTGACAGAGAAAGATAGAAGAACTGCCTACCGACTATGCAGACAGTTTTCGTCATGATACAAGATGGTGGCGTTCCCCCCACAAGCCATGTGTAGGCACAGGATATCTGATTTTGACGGCAGGGTGTGGCACACCTTTACCGTGGGTCCTGGGCTTGAGTACGACGACGTTCTCGGAGATGCCTTTCATCCAAACTTCCCTTGGATTGTTAGTGCTCCCTGTTTTGATAACGTTATTGCTTGGATATTCCTCTTCGGAGAAGCAGGATATCAAAGAAAACAATATCTTACCTCGGCGGCGACGGGCGCCAGGCCTTTGGGGCTCTTTCGATCATCGAATCGCGCAGAGGTGAGCCTAAATCGGCATCATTGAAAGTCCGAACCCGAATCCACCTACCAGTGCCCCAAGTTAGTGATTGAACACAACCTCACGTGTGCGCGTGCCTCAGTCTCATTAGCATCGACAAATGTTCCGCTGTTGTTCAACTTGTTGTAACACCTACCAACACCGTCATGTTCATTAGCTTACGTTATCATCGATCCACAGTCGCCACGTTTCTCAAACCGAATACAGGGGCTTCTGCATGATTAAGACCTTTCTTCAATTTTTGGGATTTCAAGGCAGCGCACATGGCCGAGACCGAGACATCTCGCCAATCTCTCACAAGGTGTACGAGATGCATTTAAGGAATGATCCAACGGCGATGCCGTCTTGGAAGTATAGTCCCCTGGACACTCTCGGTAAGGAAGTCTCGGAAGAAACATCCCTGATCAGATGGCATGATCCGCGGTCTACTTGCACTCGAAGTCCCGTGGCAAGATTCAACGTATGCCATGCAGCTTAGAAAGAGGTCACACGGCCCACTCCATTCGTCGCGGAGGTATCGACGCCTCCGTGGTGTTCTTTGAAAGATTCTACGCGGTGTTTCTGTTTCCCCGTCGATATTACGGGACGCCACATATCACAAATCCGGCAAGTATCCGTTAGCTTAGCTTCATACAGGCCCCTATCATGGAATCACAGCCACTCTCACCATCTTTGCCTCTGGCTAGGATTCGTCAGAAGCCAAGAAAAATGTTCTGGTGCCTTCTCGTTATGCCTTGCAGTAGTCCCCGGGTCCTGAAGTTGAGGCCGGCCACTTTTCAGATTATGGGACGAACGTCTGGATCGACGCGTTCTTACAGGCGGCAGCGGCGTTCAATCTGTCCTTGTCTCTCGAAATCTCGGCTGTATGCCTACACGTCGTAAGTGAAGCTCTGTTTTCAACCGAGTGCGTAGTATGATGACCCCCAAGCCCAGTCTATCAAGTGGCCCAAGGTACATCCATCCCAGAACGCGTCAGTTCATGCTTCATCGATTATCACCGACACCGGGTCTCAGATGCACCATAACACGGGACAATTGCCCAAGTATCGTCTGAGTGAGTCATAGATCCTGTTTTCCCATGGGACCTCTGCCCCTGTCCCTTCAGGTTGATCGGGTCGTATCGTTCAATAAAATTCGTCCTGGCCTGTGATTAAGACGCAGTGTAACACACAGGTAGGGCGAGTTGACGCAAGGATCCCTATAACTGCGACATTCCCACCAAAGGGTAAAGAATACACCTGTATATTCCATCCGTGGGAATGAGACTTGCATGGAAACTTGCGGGTAACCTACGTTGGAGGCCCCATAGGTGTCTTACTCAAGATACTGGACTACAAGAAAGTGGCAGTGCCCAGAGTCCGCGTCATTGAAGCTCCCATATTATAGGCCAGCTAGGCCAGAATGAGATGGCATATCTTGCGTAACGTGACCTATCCAACGAAACCAGGCAGCTGGGTCAAATTACCGTTGTCCCTCTGTACCTATAACAGCATTGTCCTACCGTGTAAGGGTTATTGCGGCGGCCCCTTGGGCTCAATCACTGAAGCCCCCCCATAAAAAAACAAAGACAAAAAAAAGAAAAACGACATGGAAGGCCGCAAACCGGAAAACATCCTACATGGTCAGTCACCAATGCTATCTGATTCGAGCCGTTCAATTGGACATGGTTCTTCTCGGCTTTCCGTCGGAAATCTCACAGGGTCACACCTTCGTCAGCACGCGAGCCGTACAATAAATATTGCAACCCTTTGCTGGGGTCCCCTCCCAACTCCCCGCGAAATGACCAAACCATACTGTGTAGGCCGAGCGGATAACCCATGGCTCATGAGCACCCGCCAAGCGTTACTGACCCTCCCCCGCTGAAGTGTGGTGCAGACAATGCGGGGTAGCTACGATTAGCGCTAGACTATGCTTGTTTCGATGACATGGACCGTACTGATCCACCTGACCTATTTGTAATTCGGGTCCGGATATTTGTTAAGTTGCTACGATGTTTTCAAAATGCAAAACCTACAGGTCGCCTGACCTAGTGAGTTGTCGACATAGAGATGCTTACGGTCTAGGAAACTTGGTTCTGCTATCTCGGGTGCGTTTTACCACAAGGCTGGCCGTGGGCTGGCCGTGTGCATCACAAGCACGTTGCTGGGTCGATATCTCAAAGATTGACAGGCAGAGCAGCGAAACACAGCAGCGATCTGCAGAACCAATCTAAGACATGACAAGCAATGTATCAGGTCGGGATCTTGTTCGATGGAATGTCGCCGTATGTTCTCGATTCAAGACGAGATACGGGCCATCCAGAGACTTGTCTTTCGCTTTTATCGCACTTCGGCCGCAAGGGAGCTCTCTGGCCGGGTTTCGTTAACTGTCTGTCGTCTTCAATTGGTTTCATCGCCGTGCATGGAGTGTTCGCACGAATCATTGCTACATTCCCACCTCGCAACAGTATTAACTGGAACAGATTGTGTTGGCATTCCTGCGTTTAATCCAGGACTCTGTGAATATTCCAGGTACAATCTTTCCATCCCAATCAGCACAGAAGACTGTTTGCTCGCGTATACCTGCACTCAGCCCTTGGGACACGTTACAACAAGTTACTTGCTCATGCGGCTTTCGGCCATTTTTAGCTATGGGTTTGGGTCACCGTACTTGCATAGTACCTGCATCCAGGGTCTCATATATAATATATCCATACCTAGGTAGTTACCTGGCAATTCAACGTCTTCGCATGGCACTAGAAGAAGCAAGATAGTTGAATCCGACAAAGTTTATTTCATCGATGTTGGGAGCTATATGTGCTTGTCTATTACTGTGTACTTTAGTTACGAAGAGCGGTTTTAGACCCGCCGCCCACCCTTGATTGGTCTCTCTACCATCTCTTTCTTCCATCTCCTCCTCCATCTCCTCCTCCACCTCCTCCCCCATACCTATGCCAAGGTAAGCTTGCCAAATGAAGATAGCTAGACCATAAGTCTCCACATGCTACAGGGATCTTAGAACGTTGGCATGCCACCGGATTCGATGTTCAAGTCAAACATCGAAGCTGGCTACCTATGCAGACCTGGCGCGGGAGGGACTTTATGTCCACTGACGCCACAAAATCCCAATCGGTGCCGATGCCCCGGCATCGCACCTTCGGGGTGACGATTGAAGTGTGTAATCCTTGATAGTGTTGGCCAGCTGAGAGCAAGAATGCGGTACAGCGTTGATATTCGGCAAAGCAAAGCCGATTCTGGCAGCGATCGAGGTTGCAGTTGCCCTCTTCTTCCAAATCTTGGTCTGTCTTGATTAGCTCGGTCAGGGCTGGGCTGGTAGTGAATTTTCTCAGATTGGGGGTCAATGTCCTTTGCCTTTCCCTACCTTAGGTACCTAGGTATCCAACCTATCTGGGTTGCACCCAACGAACCAGCATACCTAATTTAGTGGTTATCTTACTATGTACCTACCGTAACAGGTGCCGATCGCCCTAAATATCTCCTCATGATGCTTTCATCTTGATCACTTTACATTCACTCTCAGCTCGCCAGCCCTAAGCCAATATTTCCCCTCTTCACATCGTCCTCGCATTCATCATTTGGTACAGCTACTCATCCTCCTGTTGGCTGTGGTTACGACGGCTCGCGCCCACCTCATGGCCTAGATTGGATGTGGCCTTGATCAATCTCTTAATCTGGATTACTTTCGGTTGCACCAGCTATAATAGGTCTTCTGCCTCCAACTTTGTTGCGCAAAGTAGACCGGTTGTTGCGTCTCGTCACGATGAGTGACCTCGAGAAGAACTCCGTGAAGGCGCCGTCGCATGAGAGCCTACAGCGCCCTCGGCAAGGCGGCTTACACAGCTTACCACCTGACCCCGACGCGCATCTCAGTCAGGAGGAGAAGGACAAGATCGTAAATGACTTCCACCCACTTATGAGCAAGATGCCAGAGAACACGACTGACATTATGAGCAGGACCGTAAACTCCTTTGGAAACTGGACTGGATCCTCATTCCCTGGGTAGGGCACAAGCTCGCGATGTGTCCCAATGACTTTGCTCACATAATGAATATAGCTTTGCATCCTATATCTGCTCGCTTTCCTAGATCGCACCAACATCGGAAATGCTAAGATCGCTGGACTCACGAGCGACCTGGGGCTGTCGACGTCCTCGTATAATGCTACATTGACAATCTTCTTCGTCTCTTACGCCGTCTTCGAGCCTCTAACGAACATCTTATTGAAGAAATTACGGCCATCTGTTTTCATTCCAATCATCATGTAAGACTGTTCCCTTCTTTCATGATTCAATTTCCAGACTAACCACTTCACTAAGGATCCTCTGGGGTTGTTCGATGTTGGGCATGGGCTTCGTATATAATTGGTCCGGCTTGATGGCAGCCCGTTGGTTTCTCGGTCTTACAGAGGCTGGTCTGTTTCCTGGAATCAATTACTATCTCTCGTGTTGGTACAAGCGATCCGAGTTCGGTGTCCGTGCAGTAAGTTACAGGTCGTCCTTTCCTGGCCTTAGACTCTTCACTGACGAGCCAGGCAATTTTTTTCTCTGCAGCTGCTATCTCCGGTTCTTTTGGAGGTCTCCTTGCTGCCGGAATCGAGAAGATGGGCGGCGTTGGTGGGAGACCTGGGTGGGCATGGATCTTCATTCTGGAAGGTCTGCTTACTATCATAGTCGGCGCAGCCTCGTTCTGGATGGTCCACGACTTCCCTGACGATGCTCGGTTCTTGTCGGATGAGGATCGTGCTCGCGTGGTCCGTCGGCTGAAATTAGACCAACAATCATCGGCCGAGCACGAAGAGTTCAAGACCACCTACTTATGGCAAAGTCTGAAGGACTGGAAGATGTGGCTCGGCATGGTCATTTACATGGGCTGTGACATGCCTCTGTATGCCTTCTCGCTCTTTCTTCCGAGTATCGTCCAGGAACTCGGATGGAGTGGTAGCGTCATCCAGTCGCAGCTCCTGAGTGTTCCCCCATACGTTTTGGCGGCATTGCTCACCGTCGCCGTTGGGTTCATAGCGGATCGTACAAGGCAGCGAGGTCTATGCAATATTGCCGTTAGTATCGTCGGTATTGCAGGCTTTGCTATGCTTATTGGCGCCCAAAGTCCCGGTGTTAGATATGCGGGTACATTTCTGGGGGCTCTTGGTATATACCCTTGCATCTCGAATACAATAACCTGGATGGCCAACAACACCGAAGGCGTATACAAACGAGGTGTCGTGCTGGGTTTTGTCATTGGATGGGGAAACCTCAACGGCGTAGTAAGTAGCAATATCTACTTCAGCGCGCCACGCTACAATCAGGGGCACGGTACCGTCTTGGCCTACATGGCGATATTCTTGCTGGGGGGCAGCCTGCTCATGACGACCTTGTTGCGAAATGAAAACAAGAAACGCCGTGCTGGAAAACGAGATCACTGGGTTGAGGGTAAAACGGTACAGGAAATCGAAGCTCTTGGGGATCAGCGTCCAGATTTCAACTACACGCTTTGACAGTACTGGATAGTCGACTTGGGATTAGAGGGTCTAAGAAATTTTGGGGGACGTCTTCATCCGCGCGTGACACTTTACAAGAATACCATATTGCAGGCTGGAACGCATGGCACTTTGCCATTCAAGGAGGTTGCATTCGACGGGTTGGACGATTGCTTACCTTTGAGAGTGTGTATATATATGCTTTACTACTCTGAAGAAAAGCATATATACTCTACTACGCAACATGCCGTATGGAGCATATAACCATCAAACAAACGTGACACAGTAGTCCAATTGGGTGGTTTGAGCAACTCCATGTTTGTAGGGTGCATCATTTGCAAGCGTCTCTGCCGCAGTACCGGCGGTGGTCTTCCAAATCGATGGCCTTAAGAACTATAACTTCCTGAATTGCAGAAACGATGCCTTCTCAACATTCGTCAGCCACGTATCAGCACCATAGCACAGATTTATCGCGCCGCCGAGCGAGAAAGTATCAGTGCTCGAAAAGTCCAGGGCTGGTGAATCAAACCTTTTGGATCATGATATGGAAGTCACAGCCTCGCCGTCGGGTCTCGACAGGCATGCCGGTCTAACTGACAATGAGTCTGCCACATATACTAGTACTCCCGTAGTTGATGGCTTGCCGTAAGCCTGGACTTCACGATGTTTTAAAATACCCACTCGAGTAAACAGGAATAAATGCATATATGCCACTGGTATCCTAATGAGACACCATCATTATGAAGCCTATGCTTGGCCATTCCATGGCCATGGTGATATCTATTTTCTTGGACTGGCGTGCCTAGGCGGTCCTTGTATTCTAAATGCTTCACGAAATACACCTTGGGCGGAGCAGCGAAGCTGTAGAAACGAGTCAATCAGAAGGCTGATTGACTCTTCCTAGATCGTAAACCTAGGTTGATTCTTAAGCTCCCTACTTAGTGGGTTCTCAGAACGAGTTCGGGAGATTTCCGAGGTAGTCACTTGATACCTTCAAGTCTAACGCCACTCCCTTGGGCCTGAAGGAGCCCCCAGTTGTTTTAGTGTCAATGGAGCCAAACATGGCATTGAATACGTTTCCCTTGCCGCCACAACGGCATTCTCTGAGGCGTTCGGTTCCTCTGTATGCCTCCATACGAGTCACCACACTCAACTCCGGTTATGCTGAGTGTGTCCCCCGCCGCAACGTTGGTTCGTGTCAAAGCGGAACAGTCAGCTTTTGTAGTGGCAAATGGAGTCAGTATTCTACTTCCCAGCATGGTATCCAAGGAAGCAGCCGTGACCTGCACGGCCTTTCTCTAGAGATCGCCTGTCCTGTGCTAGCGCCCAATTTGAATGTCTTCAACAAGCCAAGGTTGCGTTCACAGGAGTCTCGTGATTTCCCCAGGAAGGACGGCGGGCAGGTATTCGGCGTATCACCACACCCGGAAGTCTATGCTCCTCGGTAGATGCAGGTGTCATTCTTTCTGATAGACCTTCACCTTCGCGGTCGGGCGTTCACGACCAGAATTGAGCCTCTCCTAGAGGCTCCAGTCTCATTGGTTGATTTCACTCCTCCAGAGTGTTACCCAGATATATACACCCTCGCGAATCCGAGCTAGCAGATTCATTGAAGGATGATCTATGAGACGACGATTCAATAAGCTTGGGCGATCCGGCGACAAGCATGATAATTCAAAAGCGTAACGAGCGATATCGCCTTGGAAAGGGGTACCTCCTATTTCGCTCTCCCTGCTTGAGAAGCACGATTTGTAGCCAAAGGCAAACTTATGCCAAGTGCCTTCGAAAGCGCATTGATATGACTTGAACCAGAAACCCTGCACGGCTAGCCCCCTCAGAACTATGGCCCGGGACTATGGGCAGTATCAACATTCCTTGGGCAAGTCGTCACCCATGACTTGGACAAGCTAGTTCTGTTAGCCATTATTATGTGGTATGTTTGCTGGCCACCTGAAAATAGTGTAGCTCGTATAGTATTTAGACAATGACCGTGGCGCAATCAAATTAGGATGCGTTCAGGGCAGCTATATAGAGGTCTTCGTGGTATATCCCGCATCTAATTAGAAAGGTTATTATTAAGTATACTGAGATCTTTTGCTCGTCTTGCCATTTAGTCGCAGATCGATGAGCCACAAGTCGCCATTGCCTAAAATAGCCTTATGTTCATCCCCTTCTTATATGTGCAATCGGCCAGGCGTACCTCGATGATTCCCTCATATGTTGGCCGGAACTCATAGTTCAATGAAGTAGCCGATAAGAGCAAACGGGGGCGTCTCTCAGTAGGTCTAATACATAGGGCGTTGGGAGCGACAAAGTAGTTAAGGGTTGAAAACCCCGTGAGCTGTGTTTTACGTGGCGAGTCCAAGTCAGGTTCTAATGATCTTGCCATGTTTCCGGAGAAGAGAACAGATCATGGATGAGAGTTGAGTTGCTGAAGTTGGGTTAGGGCAGAAGTCCAACACCCGGCCATACTCTTCAGCTATCAAGCTGTCAACTACATGGTACACACCATACGGAAATCGATGTCTGACTTATCATGCTATACGCCATATCCATCAGCCTGGATATATTTTCAAGATGTTCTATTCCACGGTCGTACTTGTGTTAGGCAACGGAACTTCTCATAGGGCTGTGCTAGCTAAAACGCTTCACTTGAGAATATCTGAAACATTCAACGACAGTTGCCATGGAGTAAGGGACGTTCCCGCTTGAGACTGTCACCAGCTTTCGGACTCCATATGATGAGCTAGTATGAGAGTCGTTATGTTTCGCGCCACAAACCTGCAGCTGATCAAAATCGGGGTGGATTAGGGAAGGATCCGAGCTTCGTCTCGCCTTGCATCTTTGCCCTTGCGGACCCTAAACCACATTTCAGCAATGGTCTTCTGTGGATAACCAAGCCGAGTCAAGTCTACCGTGGTCTAGCAAGAGTAGACCCCAATGATGGGAAAAGGAGGTCTCGCGTGGCACCGTGACGCAAGGGGCTGAGGTTGTGAGCAGTCAGGTTTAGCGTCTCAGCGTTTGGCCTCGAGATGGTGAGGACGGGGCACGCTGAAGCCAAGCGGCCCGAACAACGGGTGCGACCAATTGCAACGCCTGACGTTCAGGCTTCGTAGCCACAAACGGCAATGTCTGAGCGCTGAAGCTCTCCTTCAAGAGCCGTTAGCGCAGTCCTTTCCGCTGACTACCTACCTACTTTAGCGGTTTGCTCCAATGTCCTCACTCCAGCGCATAACAGTCCTAAGGAGGACCTTTCCCTTCCAACCTCGAAGCCTGACATGTCAGATTCTGTCTGTCAACTTTGGGAAAAACAAGACATACCAACTTCAAGGCAAGACCCATGAACGCCAATGTGACGTTCCGCTCATATCGAGTCGGGCACTAAACCCCGGGTGCCCCCACCTCGTGACGGAAAGCATCACGGAATTGGTCACCGAGGCGTTGGTTGACATACTTGGTAGGTAGCCGTCGAAGACCTCAAACCACTGCTCACGGAGCGCTATTAAAGCAGGCTGCAATTGTCCATATGTATGCAGTACGCACCCACAAGATAATTCAGCTGATGGATGCCGCTAGAAAATGAGGATTTTGGCGGTGCTCTTGAATCCGGTGCCGTTTGGTTGGTTCGCGACGTCGAGTCTGGCGGCACACCGCTGTAGCGTCTCCCATGAATATCGTGAGGGTCGGTAATTGGGTGGAGCACGTAGCCCTGCAGAATGCGGTGAAGCAAACAACATATATTATTTGGTCGCCCACCGAGCACAGGGGCGTGGTGCTTCCCGTGCAGTCGACGGGGCTGCCATATTTGCAGTTCTCGAATGGGCGGGCAGGTCTGCCCACCTGGGCGTTCAAAATGATCGTAAGAGCAAGCATCGAAGTGCGGAGAGTTCTCGAGGTCCGTTGCGGCTACCTACGTGCAAATATGGAGTCTACTTTTGAGGAAGCCCTGCATATCATGGCACAGGTATTGCCCATCATCATAAGCTGCGTGCCCAGCAAACTCGCATACACATCATTTGGCACTTTCAGGTCAAAATCCATGCCAACGGCTGTGTCCACGTGGAGTGGCCCCATAATCCCTAAGCCATGTGAAGATGCACATCGGGTCGCCTGGCTAAGGTTAGATTTTGAGAGCGACCCTTGCAATCGAAAGGCTGCTGGCTTCCTTTTGCTTGATTGTTGGAGCTGGTTCGTGTATGGAGCTCTCACCAATCAAACACGCTACTTATACTTACATGTCATCAGCATTGTTATACCTTGGCTAGGTACCTACTTTGTTTACGGAGGAATGGGTGATTATGTCAAGGTCATACCATCTATGATGTCTCGCCGTACCTCAAGAGAAAGTCACCTTGCCTGCACTGCTTGCTTGCCGGATATTGTAGAACGTCTCTTGTTTATCATATTCGTTTGCAAGCGGCATGTCTTCAAAGATCTCATATGGTCTCTCGATGAGATGTCAGCCAACTGGACAAGCTCCTTATCCCCTTACCCTTACCGGACTAGGAGTCCTTTGACTACCTTCCCGTGTCACCCAAGCCGTCATAATCGTATCGTGTAACCGTTGGAGCGATTTCAGGGCAAATCAGTTATCATCGTTCTCGAGAACTTTGGCGAAGGCTGCGATACTTCTCGACATGCCTTGAACCAATTAATGTTCTTGCTTCACCGACTTTCCTTGGACCTTCATTCTACCTGCTTGGCTCTACGTCTCTGGAGAAGAGCATGGTTGTTTTTGACCAAAAGCACGAAACTACGGCTGCTTGCACCTTAAGCTTAATTGATCTTCCCATTCCTCGGCCCACTCTTGTCCTACGTATTAATACATCGGCCGTCGTCCTCATGATCTTTCTGTCTTGTCAACAAGCCTACTTCTTAGGACACGTCTAATTCTCTTTCCTAACACAAATTCTCATCCTCTCAGCGAGTTGTTTTCGAAAGAGCTGAGAGACATAGTGAATCCTGCTTCGCTAGAGATATATCTTCCTTGGACCTTAATCTCATCAATCCCCGACTCCTATTCAGCTTTGCCACTGTATACACACGCCGTCCTCCGTGACACAGCCCAAACCCCAGCTACACTGTTACGCGATCACGACAGGAGTCTCTCTCCAATCCGCATCTGCCGTTTCAAGGCCGAGTTCTGCTATCATCGTACTGAACCTGTATTGCTGAGTCCAATGCTCCTTAGTTGGCCCACCTCGCCGCCCTGATCTGGCTTTCATGATCACACACAACATCGTCTTATCCCACTACGGCTTTTCTGTGCAGTCTTCCTGTCCAAGGTACCACCTTCGACCTCCAGGTTACATATTTCCACCAAATCAGGATCGATCATGGACAACACGGCTTCAGATGGTACAAATGGCATAGAGGCTAAGACGTTCACGCCTGACCAAATCAGAACCATCGTTGCCTTTGAACGAGCTGGTGCTGCCCTTTCAGTGTCCGGGCTTCTCTTGATATTCCTAGCATTCGCTGCGTTCAAGCGCCTACGTACTGTCCCAAATACGTTCATCGTCTTTGCTTCCTTCGCCAATCTAGGAGCCAGCATCGCCTGCTTGATAGGTTACAATGGAGTTGATGCTGGGGAGGATAGTGCCCTTTGCCAGGCGCAGGCCTTCATGTTTGAACTGTGAGCAGACCCTTTTCTCCAGCTGCATGAGTATCCCAGGAGCTTGTCGTTGATGTGACATCAGGTTTATGCAATCAGATCCATGGTGGTCCTTTGCCATGGCAGTGAACGTCTATATGGTCTTCTTCTTTGCCGCAAATCCAAAAAGCTTCCTAGGCTATTGGTGGGCGTATTTCATCGTCTGCTACGGTATCCCACTTGTTCCTGCTTTATGGCTTTTACTCGTTCGCGGCGACGATCGCGGGGGAGTCTATGGCGATGCCACAGTGAGTTCATCTATCACTTCTTGACGTAGGCTATGGAGTAACCCTTACTTACAATCCCAAGATCTGGTGCTGGATCGATCAGAAATGGAGCACCCTCCGCATCTATACCTACTACCTCCCGATATGGGTGTGCATTCTCCTTTCTACATTCATCTACATATCGGTCGGCTACTACGTGTTCAAGCAGAGAAATCAGTTACGTAACCTTTCTTTGAGTGAACACTGTAAAGATCTGCCAACTCGACGCGACTCGGGAGAAAAGGTAAGTGCCTGTTTTGGTGTCCAGAAACTGCAAGCTATATCCTGACGCATATTCGCAGAGGCTCTTCACGGACGCAGCTATTATGGGCAGTATCGCGACCGAGGTAACGCAAATAACAACTGTGCACCTCGCCGGCACTACTGGTGGCAGTAATATCAGGTCGCCTGCTACTACCGTGAATTGGTTCGACGGACCTGAGGGCCTCGAGTCGCACCCGAATCGTGGGGTCGACCAAACGACGTCTTCGGCGACTTATCATACCGTCACACGCATCTCGGCCGATCCCGCGCCTACATTGTCGTGGTACGCTCGTTTGCGCGACGCTTACAACCGTTGGTGCAGCAAGTTTAGTAACATGGACCCGGTTAAGCTTGCCTACCTCCGGACATCCTTCGTCTTTGCTATATCAGTCCTGGTGACCTGGACGCCAAGTTCCATCAACCGTGTCCACGGCCTCGTCTCGGGGACTGGCGCTAGTTTCGGCCTCAACCTAGCAAGTAGCATCGTGCTACCCTTACAAGGTGTATGGAACGCAGTCATCTTCTTCTCAACAAGCTTGAAGCCGATCAAGGAAGAGATGAAGATAGCAAGGGGCCGACTCAGGGGTATACCACGTGGCCACCAAGACGCAAGTGCAGTCCGCGATGAGAGGGCGAGAACGATGGAGCTCGAACGTAGAGTCTGTCGAAAGGGCAGAGACGATACTTCTAGCGAGGTAACGGGTAGTACAATGAGGGTGATGCGGGATGGGTCACTAACCAGCCTGTGACTCGTTGAAAGATATGGGGATAATGGAATCTGATTTACGCAGCCAGTCATAATAGGGGGTTGGGTTTGGCAGTGCCTTGGTTTGGGTATGGTGGGATGTCGGTAACAAGACCTTGACTACGTGGAGGCTATACCACATGGAAGTGGCCTAAGCGTCTCTTACAGTTACTGTGTCATTGCTTGCGTATCATACCGAGTATGTTAAAGTTCAAGCTTACAAGTTGGTTTGGAAGTCAGAAAATAAACCATGATATTTTCACCACCCCACGGCGTGCCTCATGTGGGTATACTACTAGATATTCTCGATACCCCCGATTCTCTCGATACAGATTATGTCTGCAGACAGGTATCAAGTGAGCTTCAGCGAGGCTGACTCGGGCAATGGACCATAGGATTGGACCGCGGATTGAGTTTTGGTGCCCCATGTTCATCTTCGACCCTTGTATAGTCCCGCTACCCAACAGCATAGATGCCCGCTGCCGGCATTCTGCGGGCGGGGTAGCTGATACGACCCGGATCGCCGGATCCTTGTCAAGAGAGTGATCCTGATAAACACTGTGGTTTTTCTTCATGTTCGAGTTGTGACATCGCCATACCTGGGCGATCCTTCATTTGCACAATCAAGTACAAGCAAGGTACACGTAATGAGTAACACCACAGCTGACCAGACGGCGTCCCGCCAACAGCCTCCCAAGGTAGAGATCAAGGCCGAGGACATCTTCGAGCCCCACATTCTCGCCAAGTATGACCCCGACGCCGTCAAGCTCGTCCTTGCGGGCGTAAATGCCGGTGTCCGGTCCACAAGTGAGATCACGATCGCTGAGCGTCGCGCCGATCCGGAGAAGTTCAGATCGCCTCTGGCTGTGGACCCGACGGGCTTTGAGAGGGTTTCCGATCATGAGTTCACGTCGGAAGATGGTGCTACGATTCCCGTGAAGGTGTATCTACCCGATCCGAAGTTGCATGGCACCGGACCGTATGGGGTGCATTTAAATTTCCATGGTAGGTGAACGCCGGATTCGGAAGACGGGCACTTCCAGTAAGGACTGGGCTTACTTTAGATATAGGGGGCGGTTTTGTGTTGGGGGATTTGACCAGTGAATCGACACTCTGCTTGAGTATGCGGGATGGAGCCGGTGTTGTGGTTATTGATGTGAACTATCGTCATTGTCCTGGTAAGTCCTCGGTTCTGAGTAACAGTTTGGACTGGGTAATGCTGATAGAGATAGAGGTCGTTTGGGGCAAATGCATCGAGGATGCATTGGCAGCTTTGCATTGGGTGAGTACCAAATTTACCCTCACCCATCTTGAAGTACGAATAATTGACGGCCATGTTCGCAGACAAGAAACTCGGCCGAGTCCTTGAACATCAAGCCGGACTCGGTTTCCATCGGCGGTATATCAGCCGGTGCCCACATCAGCATCGTCCTACAGCACATAGCCCGCGATATAGGGATACCCCTGAAGCTCTGTCTGGCTACGGTGCCGCCCGCTACCGAGGGACTTACCTATAAATACTATACGGACTCTCCCTTCCCGTCCTTCCACGAATTCTACAGAGGACCGATTCTACCGTGGGCATCGATCAAGTTCTTTGGCGAGACCTCCTTTCCACGTGACAAGCTGGAAGAACATCTGGCGCTCCTTCCTGACTGGTGGGTTGCCCCCCTGAAAGCGAAAAACTGGAGCCGGTTGTGCGACACCTTCATCAGGACTGCTGAATGCGATCCGCTGAGAGACGAGGGAGAGGCTTATGGGATGAAGTTGGTGGCCGGAGGTAACAAGGTGACGTTCAAGCGGTATATCGGATGCCCGCATGCTTTCATGGTGTGGAAAGACCTACAGCAGAAGAAAGACTATGATGAGGACTCAATTCAGGCTCTAAAGACGGCCCACGGCACAGCGTAGCTTTCAGAAAGGCGGTCAGATATCACACACACGCTAAAGGGCAAATTGTGGTCGTATTCAACGGAGTATCAGACTGGAACTCATTCAGGTGGACTGCTGCGCCATGGGGTATGAACATGTTTACTGGCTGCTAGGCCTGACTGATATCTACTCTTCAAATCAAGCTCCTCCGGGTACCGGTGACAAGGTGCCATCTGAACTATTTTTCCAAATGTGCCCATCTCAGGCTACCTGAAACCTAGGCTCCAAGTCCCCGAAGACTTGGATCATGCCGCATGTACGATGCTGTTCACGCATCACCATCCCACTCCCCACCCTCCCCTCCTTCACCTTCAGGTTTCTCCTCCGCATCCTCCTCATCACCAGGGAGATCCTGGTCTGCGCCCACCAAGGCGCCCTTCTTCTCCCTTTCGACCCAGTTGCGGGTATCATCCGGAGCCTCTCTAGGGGAGCTCATCTGCGTCTGTACATACATAGCCTTTGTAGCTGGGGGCGATAAAGTGGCTGTAGCCTCGACGAACGAAGAACACAGTCCACCCACGTCGAAACCATGTCCAGTTGAAGTCTGGATTGTAAAGAACGGGTAGTTGCTTCTTCGCCCCGCTCCGTGTGGACTGAGTTGTCGTGCCTTGTTGAGCAGGGGCAGCCGTGTGGAAAGACATG
Source organism: Xylariales sp. AK1849 (assembly GCA_022432505.1). Classification (NCBI taxonomy): domain Eukaryota; kingdom Fungi; phylum Ascomycota; class Sordariomycetes; order Xylariales; species Xylariales sp. AK1849. The sequence goes on from JAJKKH010000008.1 coordinate 709,049, forward strand.
TCGAGTCGCCCTGATTGACTTTGTACGATCAGAAAACGTTCGCGGTTTGGAAGAAGCACATCCTCGGTCAACCACCCGAGTACGTGCCGATTGAGGTCATCGTAAGCTCTCGGATCTTGAATGACGCGATGAAGGAGCGTCCAATCCACTTGACCACTTGTTGAGAGCGTCTCTCAGAAGCCGGAATGCCCATGTCACCGTACTAGATGCCGCGGCCAAAGAAGAGTATCGGTTGGAGCCACCTTTTGCTTTGAAGATTGAACAGTACACCTCTTTTATGCTGGCAAACCCATGACCTGGATAAACTAGCATCCGATACGCCACGGCGCCTCCCACGTGGGAAGCTTGCGTATTTTTGCTCTGGTATCTGAAAGTGTGCGCAGAGATCACTCTAGTGAAGGTGACTAATATACTCAAGCATCTGCTTAAAGGGATAAGGAGAACAGCGGATAGCTTGATTTGGTTCAAGGGCGACCTACACAAAGACTTTCCAGAACGAAAGCCTAGGCTATGTACCAACTGCCTGAACATCCAGGAATACAGCTGAGATCAGGATAATAAAGAGCACTTGATTCGATTCATATTATCAAAAACGCTGAACGCCCCGATAATGCGCTTACAAGACTTCCCTCAAGACCTCGGACTTTCACTACTGATTGAGCAATCTGGTAATTTTCTCTGTGATACCTGAGATTGCTACGATAACTCTCACCCTTGTTTATGTTGTAAGGGCAAAATGTGAGGCCCTTGAAGATTGGTTCACTGCTCTAATCTGCACCTTTGTTCCTCTTCTGCATTGCGGTATAGCGTACGCCAGATTTCGGACTGACATCAAGTAGATACAGAAAGCCCCTTTCTGATCTGTGTTTGATAGTCGTGATTCACACATAATCAGATGAGCTGTTAGACTGCTTGAGTAATCTAAAATGGTTGCAATTCAACATGTCGTTCTAGATTTGGATTCCATGGCAGGTATGACTGTCCACTGCTACGGTATACGAACAACTTATAATCACTTGGCTGTCGGCTCATCCCGAATCAATTATCTTCAAAATAGAGAGGGAAAAATCTGATTCTACAGTTTGTTCGAATTAAATGACCAGGGAAGCCAGGCGGATAGCAGGTTGTTCGTACGTCCTAAGACTACAATTTTGCTCTATCCAACGTGATATAACATTGCACTTCCTTGCAGTACTTTCAACTAACAGCTTTGACTCACAGCTTAAACAGCTTAATGCAGAGTAGGACTAAAGAGGCCTTCGTAGAGGGGCTAGAGGTAAGGTTTCACAAATAAACAAAAGTGGAAAACGAGTCGAATTCTAGTATACAGAAGTATCAAAGAAGTATGACAGAAGAAAAATAGGCGAGTTTACATAGGTGAATTGTCGAGCTGAAAGAAAGGAAGGAGGCAATCTGACTTTTTATAGATAAAATAAATTAATAAAGCGGTATAGAGAATTTTACTTAAGAAACGATGGATATCGCAAGCGAGTTAAGATTGAAATGTTCCTTATATACAATGAATAAGATGATAAAATAGGTTTATACAGAAGGGCCACGTGGTAAATGCCGAGTTGAGAGCACACCGACTCCCACATAAACAGAGCATAATACTAGGAGTAGGGTCAATTTCCTAGGAACTAACCATTTAGGTGAAAGCGAATCAAGGACGAATCCAGTCCTAAATGCAAGAGATTGAGACTCATTCAAGGGAGGCGAGTATAGCTAGACTTTACTCAAAGTCACCACAAAGATTAGGAAGTTGTCGCAATGCCCTGAATAGACTGGTCTCCTGTCTACCAGCGATTTCAAATCCCCGAGCGGAGTCCAAAAGGAATCCACCCTTGGAATGCGAATAAATGAGACGCAATCTTGAAAATTTCAGCACTACTTCTATCGAAACCTGATCCCAAAGGGCAAGATTTGTTCGTAATGCACTCAATCAGCCTGTACTCTATAGATAGATGCTTCTCGAACCCCTGAGCGAAGTCAAGCGCGGATCGAGAGAAACGACCCCCGGAATGCAAAATATTGAGACACACAATACGGAGAATTCTGACAAAATAATCAGACGTCGCCAACAGGAGAAGTTACTCTGTGGCGCATGTTTCGATTTCAAAAGCTGTATTGCATGTCCCATTGCTAGACTCTCAACTCCTGACAAATAGCAATATTGTTGATGATAAGTACCGGTATTGAAACTTGTCCATCACGTGTCAGGTCAGGCAGTCTCAGCTACTTGTCATACGTGAGGTCAGATGTTTTGATTAAATAAAGCTTCTTCAAGATATACATCGCCAGTGGTAGCTCATTTGCTCATCGCTATATCTACTCACATAATGTTCATAGTGTTGGAGGATTGCTTTGATCTCTCCAAGGCCATACTGTTACGCAAGGTCCTTTGCGGTCCGGGCGTTATTCATCTAAAGCCCTGGGTAGATGCTACGCCAATGCAGCAGTGTGTTCATATAAAACTTACATTTCGGCTTGTTACAGCGAGATTGATCATAGAAGCAGTTCTATTGTCATGCATCATTTGTTAGTTCTCATCATCTAGAACTTAAAATGAGTAAACGTTGCCCTCGATTGCCCTCGATCTTACTCAGCTTTCCAGTCTCTACAAGTTGCTAGGCAGTCTTGCCTGCCTGCCTGACTATTCTGCGAAGTAATTTTATACCGCCTCTTGAAAGCAAAGCATCGACGCATTCTAGGGCTTCACCCATCACCGCAATGTGAAGAGGCGTGTTCTGGTTGTTGTCCACTGGCATTGATAGGGGCCATTGGTGATGGGACGTGATGCAGTCTCAGCTTGTCCGTAAGCAACTGCGCAGTGTAGCTGGAGTAAAGCCCTCATCAGCTCGCTCATTGATACTTGCTCCCCGTTGTATCGGGTCATTAGTGGTGACTTTGGGCTACGCCTCTCAAAGTAACACAGAAAGAACCTCGGTAGAAGGCTCAATAAGGAGGTGATGTACAGTAAGCACCTGGAACGCCGTAACTTTACCGGCAAATACCCCAGTGGAAAGATAATGCTTGCCTCAACCTTTATACCAACCATGGCCAAGTTGAGAAGCAGTACCTATACTGATCTCTCCTCAAGGTTTCTCAAGCTAACTCGACTGTAGTAATGGAAGAAGCGAGGAAAATGATGCGGTAACAAGGGGGATCTTATGTGTTGCTGGGAAGAATCACAAAGTCTACAGGCAAGATTGTGATTATAGCGTGCGCTTGATGTCGTAAGATATGTTGCCATAGACGCAAAGGTATGGGCACAACACAGTTAGTCTGCGGCGCCCTGGTGTGCATAGCGTTGTCGTGGAAGTCCAGGGGGGTAAATAACAAATACCTCAGATGACATGCGGGGAGTAAGATACTCTTATCCAACGTGTAGACTTCATTCTACGGCATACTCTGGTGGCTTCTTGAAGATGAAACTGTGATTCGTTGAAGACCAGGCCAAGGAAAAGAGCTCTCCAAAGAACCACTAGTCACGTTCTCTTGAAGCAGTGCGATTCGTGCAGACGAGGTGTTGATGCAGTTGACACCATGCAGGGGGTCGTCATGAGTCAACTTCATGTAGCACAGAACTTGGGTTGAGGTTTGTACAACACTATACATGACACCTCTACACATTTTACAAGCGGGCTCCTATTTTACAATCTAACAGCATACAAGCTCGTCCTCTCAATCTCACCCAACACGCCATTACCAGCCAGCGTCCAGCGTTCACTGACATTTTTCTCATCGACCCTCATCCTCAGGATGCCGCTGGCGGCCCAGTACTCCATCAATGCACGAGCTTCCGGCTTAGAGACACCTTTGACGTCAAAGACGCTCACGCCCTTTAACGAATCGAAGACTCGCTCATCGTACTTGGTATAGAAAGGCTCTCGAGGCGGAATTGAAACTGCCTTATCTCCGGCATCTATACGCTGCTGAGCAGCAGCTTGCTCGATGGCCTTCTCCATAGTCTTGATCTTGAGCGCGTTGTTCTTAGCCGTAATACCGATGATGGCTGCGCCATTGGCGAACTGCGTCTTGCCACCGAGGGCATCGGTGAACATCCGAATGAGTCCCAAGTCATGGCTATGAATTAGGTTGAAGGAAGGACTGCGATAGTCGCTGACGCGCATGATGTGACTCAAGCCATCAAGAGCAAACATGATGGGTGGACGACCTGGGAGAAGGAGTTCCTTCCACAGAGCTTGGAAGACGGGCCAAGCAAATTCTGGTTCTTTGGTCACGCTGGCGAGGGAGGCAAGCGATGCATTCCGCGAAACGGAAATCGGGAGATGTATGTGATCAAGCTTGACCTGTAGCTTGGCTAGGACGTCCTTGTTGGCGGCGTGAATAGCTTGCATGAGCTTGACCGTGTAGACGGGTTGGGAAAATTGATCTGAATTGGGTATCGCAGCGTACTCGGTGCGTGCTGTTGTGAGGTCCTGGCCTGATGTCTGTTCAGCATCCCCTGTGTGACGTGTTTGGAAAGCAAGATAGGGGGTCTTCATACCTTCAGGAATATTGATGACAATCCACTTGTTCAAGAAACCCGCAGACAAGGCCTGCAAACCTAGTAGACTCTTCCCGCATCCTCTCTCGCCCGTGATGACCGTCCGAACCGTCTGCTTGTTCAGCACCTTCTCCGCCAGCGGTTTCAAGAAGTCCACCGTCTCCTTGCGGACCAACATATGCGGACTTCTGAAAAGCCCCCAGTTCTGAGTCGGCTTGAAAGCCTCCACCGCTCTCAATTGGTCAATCAAGTCCTCGGGTATTCCCACAACTTTACCTACGGCCTCCGGGTCGACGATGTTCTGGACATCTAGTTCGGGAAGACCACGGACTTCGAGCGCATTGTCATTGCGGAGCAGGATGCGCTTTCGGAAGGCCTTCCGTTCTCCTGGTAATATAGGTTTTCCCTTGTCCGGTGTACGTTTCTTCTTTCCCAGCACCAGCTTTTTTCCGGTTCTCTTATGTCCCGACTGACCAGTGCCGGACTTGGCAGGTCCTCCTCTCGCGAACTGGGCGGTGGATGCACTGAATGCGGCGGATATGGAGGGTTTCGAGATTGTCGCTGGCTTGAGTATCCTTTGAGACGGGCGGGTGAGGCACCGCCAGCAATTGGGGGTTGCCATTGCTGTTGTCTCTCACGACCCTAAGTCAATTCTTAGGAGCTCAAATCAACTGATCCTGAAGCTCTGGCGTCGGTCTCTACCCTACCAAAATTTGGGACAGGCTTGTCGGCTTCGGTGAAATCGAGCCTCCGATGCTCCGCCAGATTCATCGTTATCGATAGCGTGACCAAATTCAAAATCTCAGATAGCGAGCGGCAGGAACTTTTCTGCAAACCGCCAGGCCAAAGCTCGAGATAGCGCTGCTAGATCACCACCAAAGCCAAGTCGAGTTTGCAGGGACATAGGCGGCGGAATTTCTTCAGTAATTCAATTTCCGTCCGAAGAAATCACAGGAATCCGCTGGAAGAGAAAAAAAAGAAAAAACCAGAGGTCATCCGCCAAGATGGCACCCGCACCCAAGCTCGACATCTCAGTCGACAAGCCCACACCCTACACATTCGACCTGGGACTCTTACTCGCCAATGACCCGAATCCACTCCCTCCTTCGGACGCCTCTATCCCTCAGGAAACCCGCCTCTCCCAAGTCGCCCGCGAAGGCGCGCAATCCCTCATCAACCAACTCCTGACCACTCTCCCCCTCCAATCCACCACATCCGGCGTCCTGCTCGACCTACCCGCGCCCACCACCCCGCTCCCCCGGGAAAAGCCTCTGCCGGCGGCCAAGGAAGCCACGAAGTGGGAGAAGTTCGCGGCGCGCAAGGGGATCAAGCCCAAGACGAGGGAGCAGAGGAGAGAAAAGGGTCGCCAGTTCAACGAGCAGACCGGCGAGTGGGAGAAGACGTGGGGCTACAAGGGCACCAAGAGGAAGGAGGGCGAGGTCCCCAGTGATTGGGTTGTGGAGGTCGATAAAAAAGGGGAGCCCATCGGGGGACCCAAGGCCGAGAAGGCAAAGGCTGCCAAGAAGAGGAGAATCAAGTCATAGTTGTGGCTCCAACGGGGCCGAGGGGTGATATCATGTGAGACTGTGCGAGAGCCGATGGACAGCTTTATGGTTCCAGAGCGCTGCATCATTGGCGTTGGTCGGATTTTAGGTCGGCGTTTCCGGCGTGGGAGTTTTCATACGAGACAGACAGGCAGGAAAAACGGGAATCATACAATCAGATTGACGAGCAGCATCGTCTCATTGGTATTAAGCAATTCGTTGCGGCGGCACTGATTGCCCGATCCTATGGTACACGCCTACTATGTGCATCTTCAGCGTTTTTGCCCTGCCTTTTGTCATCCTCTTCTCAATATGGCAGGGTCCATTTCCATGCTTCGGTTCCGCCATCGACCAAGCTTGACTCTACGAAACTCAGAAACTCCGTACCGTCTTTCCCTTCCCTTTCCGATCTTCAACCACCTCCCTCCCTCCCTCGACAACGTAGCCAAACGTAGTAATCAGATCGAACGGAAAGGGCCTGGCATCGTGTTCAAAGCACGCGCAAACCCAAGAGACATCGTCGCGTCCCCCTCAAGAACCACGAGGTACTATAAAAAGACTAGGAGAATACGCCAAATTGCCAAGTGCGCAAGCGCAACCCTATTCATTGCGCTTGTCGTCTCAAACGGAGCAACCAATGTGGCCAATGCGATCGACATGTATCGTCATGCGAGAGGGGTATTGGGCATTCCAAGAGTAATGGCTAACGACCGCATGTGTATAAGTAGGAAGGAGATGGCGGCGAAAAGCGGATGGTAAATCCAATCGTCGCAGCGGTTGCTCAGGAGGTACTGCTAAACATCAAGTCTCGTCGCAATAAGCTTGCCGTCGTTTTCTCCGTTTCAAATCATAACTACTTGGAAGTCTGAAGTTGGAGTCGACGATCTTTGGGGTTGATGAATTATGATACCATGACCATATTCGCCGAATTCCATGGAGAGAGTCATCAATAATAATAGATATTGTCATAGAACAAAGGGGAAATTCTTGAAGAAAGTCGTCATCTCGGGGCATCATATCGTGAAAGTCAAGTGGATTTCGCCGAATCGGAAAATGCCGTTAGGCTCGAGAAAAATATCAACGTGGTTTGCCGCCGGTCGGGGGGTATTATGCCTCAAGCACAAAGGAAAAAGTATTAAAGGACAAGCGGACCAGAAACTAGGGGAATGCAACGTGTCGATTCTCAAGATGTTCGTGAAAGCTGGAAGCATTCGGATGCGGATGTCCGGGCCAGTAGAGAAATAGAACAGGAGAGAAGCAGGACGTAGAGATAGCTAGCTGACTTCAATGTCGCTTCGACCATCGCTTGCGCTTGCACTTTTCCTAGAAGCCGAGCGGCGAGAGAGGCTTGATGGGTGAAAGTGGGCGAAGCTCTCCAGATCTCCTGAGTGGTTCTTGTCGTTCAACCGAAAGACCCGTTGAGATCGATGCCACACTGACACCAGGCTGCAGCGGCTTTTTCCTAATCTTGCTGTTATGCTGCTGGTCCTGGCCCTGGCCTAGCATTGTAGGTTTGACGCTCTCCGACGAGGAAATGTTCCGCTCTTCTTGTGAATGGGCGTTTTCTCTTCTGCCGTTGCTGACGTTGCCATTGCCGTTACCGTTGCTCATCATGACGCCATAGTCGTCGTCATGGTGTTGAGGACCTGCGATGTCTTGCTGAGAGGGAGTCACGCCAATATGCTGCGAAGGGGAAGCACCGAGCCCGCGGGGAGGCGGCTGATGGAGCAGCGCATACTCCTCCTCAATGTAGAAAGCTTCGTTCTTGCAACCCTGCCAGCAGGCTCTCCAATCGCAGACGAGAAAGCGGAAGCAAAAAGCATCGATCTTCATGCAAGGCTGGAAGCAAATGCAGAGGTTCCTGAAGTCCATCTTGTTCTTGTCGGAATGAGCTAGCAGTAAGCTGAGGTGGCATGTGATGGCGAAAAGCAGGTAGTAATTATACGGCGACAGGTCCGAGAGTTCGTCGATAAGCAACTGGGGAACCTGTTCAGCGCCGGCGCATTCGCGAGCAATTCTCTCTTGAGCTTCCTTCGGGAAGAGCTCATCTGGGAGTTCTCGTAGCCAGGCCTTCAGCATGGAACCAATTATGTTGATATCATAGAGGTCGTCCTGTGCAAAAAGGTCGACGTCGTGTTCTAGTAGTCGAAATTAGTATGCAATTAACCCAAAAACGGATGGAACTCCGGCGAGCCATAACGTACCCTCGTCGAATCGTCTTTGCCACTTCTTGATCTGCGGACCACTACCTGGGACACGGTACAAACCCTCAACATCGCTACCCTTGTAGTTTAGATAGTCGATTGCTCTCCAAGGGAAGGCCGGCATCCAGAATTCGGTTTTGTCTCTGGAATCCTCGAGTCTCTTTGAGATGCGGGTCTTGCGCGTCTGCTCGATCAAAGGCAGGTTGAGGTACTTGATCTGATAGTGCTCATCATCCACGCGATGCTCCCGCTCCGATAGATTGTTGCGGCTACCCTTCGATCCGAAAAAGCCTTTACTTAGCATGTCGGCGGCTCTCGACCCAGAACTTTTGAGGCCACTGAAGAATGTAGCACCGCTACTATCTTTGAAGGAGGAGGGTTGACTTCGGTTCTGGCTGTGTTCTTTGTCTGATCGGACATCTTTGTTCGGCCTTTCTCGCGGAACAGCATGATCAGCCGAGTGGTTGCGCGTAGATGAGTTCATCATTTGTCTGTATGCACGATCCTGGCCTTCTTTGTCTGCTGGTGCCGTCTTCAAGGGTGGCTGGCCAGCAAAAGTATGGGCGCGCTCAGGCTCTTGAATCTTGACCTGCACCAGAGTCTCCTTCGACCCGGAGCTTTCCTTCTCCTTTACAGACCTACTTCTGTTCAACAGGGCGAACGGCTTAGGCTTACTCTTCTTGGAGTTGTGCGTGTCGTATTCGCCACTGGCTAATGACAAGTCGGATCTGGCAGGCTGGGTCGCCATGGCTGAGTGAGTTGCGTGGTGTTCAGCTGAGTGATCTGTTTCAACGTAGACAAAGAGGTTAGCGATTTGCGACGCCCGACGACCTAACGCAACCAATGACTTATATCACACGAGTATATCGATGAACAGTGTAGTCTTGCGAAATTTTGGGAGACGTACCTGAAGATTTCGAGGTCTTGCCAGACACCCGGTCTGATGTGATGGGATGGTCCGCACCGCGGGACATAGCCTCACTACTGCTGTTGGTGTGGTCCAAACTCAGATTTTGGGTTGCGTTTCTCTCTCGATGATAGTCTCGAGCTTGGTCGCGAGGTCGTTCACGAGCTTGTTCACGAGGTCGTGAGGACTTGAAGTTGAAAAAGCGACTTGCGCTCCGAGTATGTTTCTCTTCCTCACGACTTGGTTGAGGTGGTGGTGGAGGTGGTTGATGAACAGTGTGTTGGTTGGGGCCCGTTCCTTCACTCAGATTCGGAGCAGTCGAGGAGGCGTCAGCGTTCGGTTTCGAGATGACAATTTGATCTACTAATTGTTGTTCAGAGGGACTCGTGGTACGGGGCTGTTGAGAGTAGTGGTAGTAGTCCTGTTCGTACGTCTCCGGAACAGGTCCGGCCTGGTAGTCGAAGTGCGGCTTAGGTGATGCCTGCGGTTGCTGTAACGAGAACTTGGATTGCAGTTGCGAGGGTGGTTGCGCATGAGCGTGGGTCTGCCGAGGCTCGGGCCCGGTCCCGTTCTTGTTGGAAGCACTGAACTTGCTAAAGGGGGATCGTGGAGATCGTGGTGTTGACTTGGATGAGGTTGAAGTTGAGACGACTTGTAGAGAAGTTTCACCGCTGACACCAGGCACATGCGGGCTTCTGCGTCCGTGGCTACCCAAGGCGCTGGAATTCGGTGCGGAAGACGACGCAAGGGCGCCGGGTGAGACAGATGTGTCGTCTATCGATTCATTGAGACCTTGTGCTTGGGAATGCGAACGGGGTTCGGCCAGGGACAGCGGCTGGGGAGCAGGCTTGCGTCCCATTGTTGCGGGTTGGGTCAATGAGCAAGCTCGGTACGCTCCAGTATCGACAAGTATGGTGCGAGAGTGTGCCTGACTCAAAGAATGTACTGTGTCATTCCGGGAATATGTGCCGTCCGTGGTTAGACAACCATGACCTTTGCGCAACTGCGTCCAGGACAGTGTCTAGTATCCAATGCGGGCTGGCATGCAAAGCAGCAATATCCTTGGTACTAAGCCAAGCCCCAAGCAGTGGGAGGAATATCCGGCCGCGCCCTGATTCGCGCTTTGCCGCAGGAGGACAGACTTGTCGGCAACTACAATACTCGTGCGGGTGTGGGAAACGTGTATCAGGTATCGGGTATCAGGGTTATCGAGGAGGGATTGACGGTAAAATAGGCTGATTGTGAATCTGCGACACAAGCACAGGACAGGCACGAATCGCAACCACTACCCCGACGGTCGCCGATATTAGACAGAGCAAGAGCCACGAGCTGCAGGCAGCCTAGAAGAAGTACATAAGCATATCAATGGATGGGAATAGAGCTGACTGAAGGCGAGATTGTAAGAACCCTACGCACCCGCTCAAAGGGACTGCGGCCGTTGAATCAACACTTCACAAGTCGGAAGGGCTGAGTGGACTTATTGGCGCTAACAAGGTGGAGTGCAGTCATGCACGGAGAACGGCCTCTTCTGCAACATAGACAGACACTTACGTAGCCGCGTTAAGCTGTAAATAATGGAAACAATTACTCAAAAGTTGTTGGAGTCTCTATCAATTTCTTAAAGGAAACTCGTTAGATCTACTCGAAAAGTGTTCTGACAAGTGTCCTTGGATATAGCACACGAGGCCGGAGGCAACACGGTCTGCTTTGATAGTCGCAATGATTTCTAGGGCCTCTTTAATGCGTAGTAAATCAGCCCCGAGCTGAGCCTAATATGCTAGGAAATCACCTAGAAGGTATGCTGATAAAGCTTAAGGGAGGTAGAATTGGAGATCTCATCTTTTCCAACTACTTATATTGCTAAACCTTCTCGGGTTGAAAGATGCTCTATTCGCTGGCCTTCGGCTTAACGGTTAGAGGCAGGTAAATCCCATTGTTCAACTCCACCTACACAGTACAATTTGACCTGAAGGGAGCCTTGACCGGATTGTAAGACTCGGGTCCACTTGGGCGGTTGGTTCTACGTTAATAAGTCTCGATGCAGCACAGCTTGGGCTGACTGCTGTTTGAAATAGGAAATTGGGCGCTTTGTGGCTCCATCTTGCTGCCATCTTGGGACCGTCCAATGTAACTTCTTCGACTTTATCCTCCCTCCACCTCTCTGCGCAATGTAAACAGTGAATCCACCAACTCCAGGAAGTCGAGAGACATGAATAGCTGGTCGGAGAATCGCATACATTCATCCTGCCCTGTCGTCTTCACAGTAAGAAATCCTTCGAGTTGTCACGACTCGGGATTCTGTGCCGTATTCCTGTTGGTACTCAAGAACGTGCCTCGGGAGCTATGAATTGAGACGAGGGGTAGTCGAAACGCTTACTTTCTGAAACAACGATCCAGCCGAGCCCAGCGACGAACCCCTGCTGTGAGAGAGAAACCCCTGGCAGTTTTCGGGCCCAAAGCGCTGGATTTCTGTTCATGGCGGGGCAGAGCTGCAGAGCTGGCATACTCTAAAATGTGCCTGATGAGAATCAGACCACAGAATCTCTCTAACTAATGGACGGTTTGAGCATACCAAGCGCCCTGCTTAGCAAATATGCGACGGGATGTGCCGATCCATGTCTAGACTTTGTTTAAGATTTTATCTCGTTTCATACATCGTGGTATACTGCGGAAGATGTGGTGTTCTGGAACATTCTGACATGGCGGCATCGACTCGCTATTACCCCGCCCAAGAGCCAAGCTCATTGCAGTGACTGCACTGGTGACTCGGACGAAATGTACAGTTCCCGAGGATGCTTATGTACTACTACTGTGAGTGTTTCTCGGGCAGACATCGTCGGTTTTCTGTGGTTTCGAAGAACGAAGATCCAAAAGAAGAATAACCTGAAGAACCAACTTAGCAGAGATAGACTCGGTATTGGGTATGATGAGTGCGCGAGTGGAACGATAAGGAATCTGAAAATACCCGCTACCGACATTTAGCTGACAGTAGAGCCGCGCAACTGGATACGAAGCTGAAGAGCTATGCACAACCTTCTTCTACTCAACCAGCATCTGTCCGTAGTAGAAGACTTAGTAGCCAACCTCGAAAGCTCGCTTGCATTGCCCACCTACTGATACGGACGTGAGATCCATCTGCAGTGAATCCGCAGCCTTTCCTGGAACATAGCTGACGCATTGCATGTTGAGGCTCCGTGAACTTGGTCGACCTAAACATTGTGCAGCATTCATGCCGGCAGCTACTGATTATGCCTGGCCTTCCTTGAATAACGCAAGAAGGTAGCGCTCTGCCCGCCAAGAAGAAGCTGCCACGAGATCTTGATATCGCACCCCATCAAGATGAGGTCGGTGTCATCCTCTGAGACACGGCTCCTAAGACTAGCCAGATCTCATATCCCAACTCTTCGTTCATCTTGCCGCCCTGTTGAGTACTTGTGTCCGGTCGTATTCCCGTTGTCAGACCAAGGTTGTCTTACCGTGGTGGGCATGAACTGCAGCTGATGAACTGTGTGTGAAGCCGCTCCTGGGTCGGTGGTGAGCTCTCGATACGAATGGGTCGGTATGTCGAATCGCCTCGTGTCAGTAGGAGTACACTATGGTGGCTAGGTAGTACTAGATGGACTCGAGGCCACAAAGGCTAGCGAGAAGGCTGTAAAGCTGCCCGCGTGTTTGTTCGACGATTGCCTAGATGTCAGTGGTGGGTATCCCGATGTCAGCAGTGAGCTTCATGAGAGAATCATCTAGAGCTCAAGACGCTACAGCTACCGCACGCGGGCGCGAAAGGCGAATCTACAATATAAGGAAAGATCCGCCTCATCTTCGCGTGGGAGGACGGGCTTGATATTGTATCTCTCAGCTTTTAATGCTCGTACAAGCTTCGCGATCGTGCCTGAAGTTGTTGCCTGTCTACACTACTACATGAAAAGTCTGCATACTCCATACAAACGCGTTGCGTAGTATTTATCACTGCCACCATTATCACGAAACGAAGGGTATCATTATTGCAACCACGAACAGCATTGCCAGAGGCATTCAGATAGGATACAGCATCTAGATTACATGGCAATCACATCTCACGGCAACCCATCAAGGATAGCGGTAGCATAACCTGTTGGCTCCACGTCTCATTTCAAGTGATGTTGGAAGATGAGTGCCTGCAAGGCCGGTGTTGAGTAATACCAAGCCCGCATTCCATCTCATTGATCAAGGAGCCGTAGTCCAGAACTCTCAGCGTGAGTTCACGCTGCCGTGGACACAGCCTCGTCTCCCGAGTTGTCTCTTCAAAAACGAGGGCTAAGATGTTACCGAGGGCTGCAGGATCGACATCATCAGCAATTCGTTCCGGGTATGACTACCACGAAGGTTCGAGCCCTTCTTCACATCCTCAGCAAGCTGATGAGTGTAATGAAAGAGTGTTCGCGTCAGTCCAACGGTAGTGTGAGGTCGGAGACACTGTGAAAGAGATCATGGGCAAGCCCAGAGGATCAACTCCCGAGTAACAAAAATAAGAATAATATTGAGTTCATCCATTAGGATGATTTCAGATATTAAACTGAAAAGAACAGATACTACCTAAGCCGGGGGTCAGTATTTCATCATTGTGAGGCTCAAAGAGATACGCACACTTGATCTAAGCCAAAAGGCAAAGAAGAGCTGAGGAAAGAAAGGAAGAAATAGAACAGCAGAAGGGCGACGGGGAATAAGTACTTTTTCCAGCTGGTCTGTGCACAGGCTGACTGATTGTACGTCAGGCTGATTGCGTCGTTTGCAAACTGATCGTGGTCACTGTCTCACCGTAATTTAAAAGCAACGATTTTTTTGATTGGCTCAAAAGTCAAATTGACCCATCTGATTAATCTGATTTGAAATTTCCAGGATAAAGTTCATTATTTGCCTGGTTATACTGATTTCTGGCAGTGAATTTACTCAACTTTTGATCGATTTGATATTCTGGTGTTTCTGATATCATCTGATTGGCTGATCGCGTCCAAGCTTATGCGTCACCCCAGTTTACTCCGACTGATTGGCTGATCGTGTTCGGGCCAAAAACAGCCCCACCCTAGCCGGTCGGCCCGCGTCGGCACTACCTTACGTAATCCGTAATCGGGCTTAAATCATCCCTGTCGCCTCAGCATAAGCAATATAAGGCGGCAGCTTCCCATTCGACCTTCAAGCTGCTCAGGCCATACAACAAGTCTAATCGCAACCGACCCGCCAATACTAGAAATCTAAGAAACCTAGAGAGCATACATTCATGATGTCGGAAATCCAGAAGCTTCCAGACGAGCTTCAGTTCGCGACCGCAGCCCATGTCAAGTACATTCAAAGCCTAGACACAAAGAAAGATGAATACGAATATTGGTTGACCGAACATCTGCGAATGAATGGTCTATACTGGGGACTGACAGCTCTCCATCTTCTGCGACACCCTGATGCGCTTCCCCGTGACGAGACGATCGATTTTGTCCTCTCCTGCCAACATGAGAGCGGCGGTTTCGGAGCTGCTCCAGGTCACGATGCCCACATGTTGTCTACCGTCAGTGCTGTCCAGATTCTTGCCATGTTAGATGCCTACAACGAGCTGGAGAAGCGGGGCAAGGGAAAGGCCGCCACTGGTAATTGTGCGTCGCTCTTCCATAGTCGGTTCCGGTCTTCCCTGGGCTGACAATGTTACAGTCATTGCAGGTCTACAGAATCGTGAAACAGGAACCTTCGCCGGCGATGAATGGGGAGAAGAAGACACACGCTTCCTATACGGCGCCCTCAACGCGCTCTCCCTCTTAGATCTCCTAAGTCTCGTAGACACCGACAAGGCAGTAGACCACATCAAAGCTTGCGCGAACTTCGATGGCGGATACGGTCTCAATCCCGGAGCCGAGTCACATTCCGGCCAGATCTTTACCTGTCTCGCCGCACTCTCTATCGTGGGACGTATGGAATCCGTCGAAATCGACAAATTAGGTCGATGGCTAAGTGAGCGACAACTTCAAAATGGAGGCTTGAACGGTCGGCCAGAGAAACAGGAGGATGTATGCTACAGTTGGTGGGTGCTGAGCAGTCTGGAAATGATTGGTCGGACGCACTGGATTGACCGGGATGCTCTCATCAAATTCATCCTCAGATGCCAAGATACAGAAACAGGCGGTATCGCTGATCGACCTGGCGATATGGTTGATGTGTGGCATACACTGTTTGGGATGACTGGATTGAGCCTGCTCGGGTATCCTGGGTTAGATGCCGTTGATCCTGTCTACTGCCTGCCGAAGTCAACGGTTCAGCGAGTTCTAGGAAAGCAGTAAAGCTGTAGCCGGCTCGCTTTCCGGTCCGCTTTCCGGTCCCCTCAGACAAGTAGCGCCCTTTTTTGAAAAGGTGACATTGAACGACGCGATCTAGTGTCGGTGGAACCATCCATTCATCCCTCAATTATGTGGCAGTGACACGAACCATAAGGGAATAGAGGACGCCAAACAAGTGGCCGCGTCGACCCTTTGCTCATGCCTTCATTATCGTATCCTTTCTCTTGCTATCACTTGTCCATGTAACAACCTACTCGCTATTGTTCAACGGCAGATGGGATACAAGTCCCGAATCTGTGGAAATCGATATTAGTCAAACTTGGGATTCTTGACTTTGCGTTGACGTGTAATGACATGGTTTTAATGTATTTCATTTTGCTTTCCAAGACTTCGGGGCTCGCGCCATTCGATACCTTCCTAGAATGTGCCCCCGGGGTATTAGAGTCGATATAGATTCACGTTTTCGTTTTTATTCTACGGCTCCTTGCTTATCCATTTTATGTGTTTTCAGGCATGATATTGGACTCCGCTTCATACCGGCTGGTCTAGCTACAACTTCGATGGACCGACAACGTCTAGTGGCATTACTACAACTTCCTGTGGCTAACCCTCTCCCGACCATTCATAGTTCTCTGGCATCAAGGAGCTCTCCAAGTATGAGGCAAAACCTCGTCCACGGCCGGCGAATCAGGTCCAGCATGTTCACTCAACTGTATCGACAAGTCCATAACCTAGTTAGTGAAATCACTTAAACATGGCTTCATCTAAGCAGGAACTTTCACAAATAGGTTTAATTGTGGAGGGAACAATATCGATACCACGCGGCATCGAAGGATACGATAAGCTTCCGTCTATGACACAGGACAGGGGTTACTGAGCTGAAGTTGACACGGCCGCGGATAGTGTTCGTCGATGACGCTCCGGATGAAACGGGAACCTGGACGGAGTTGGCGTTCAAACCGCCAATTGCATGAACCGACGTAGTTCCTGTCACTGGCAATTGAGAAGTACAGATACGAACGTAGAACGTAATTGCGAGTCAGTAATGGCTCTCATTAAGTTGAGAGTCTTTGGCGGAATGGTTGATGGAGTGGGCACATGCACGGGATGATCACTTGATCTAGGATCTGAGTGAGTTGGCATTCATTGACAATAGGTGTGGCATAGGATCCTCCCCCGAACTAGTTTCATGGCCTATCGTGAGAAAGCGTGGTGCCGATCCACAATGATCAGTGGTCAAAGACAGAGGGATTGGCAGTATATCTCTTGCGCGTTCCTCACGAACGAAACTCATGCGCATGAAGCGTAATTGGCCAAGATGCGTGTCAATGGGTCGTTTCTACCACAAAGACTTTGTAGTCGAATTGGGCAGATCTAATTGCGAAAGACAAAGGATATGGTTTCGTGGAACCAGCTTGAATAGTAGAAGCAAAGCACCATTGTACTGCTGGAGTTTCATCAGTAGACTGACTAGTGTATGTCGAAATCCATTGTCAACTAAACAACACAATGACGTTCGAATCGATGGGCCAAGCACAGTTGCTTTATTCTTACTTGAGTGGGTAAGTTCGATTATCAATGGTTGAGTTGTCAAAGGCAAGGTTCCACTAAGAACAACCATACTTTGAGGCGTATAGCGTAAACATACCGTAGAATTAGTATTGGAGAAAGGGTTTCTGTGAACATGTATACGGAGTCAAAGGACTCTCTTTCGTGCCTTCACTTTCGATTCGTGGGTACCATTAGATGTGACGTATCATTTCTCCGGCAAGAAAACAACTGCCATGATGCCTATATAAGTACAACCCCTACAACATTTTAGAAGGGGGAATCATACCAATACTTCTCATCTAGAACTCAACACAGCCCACACTGCATCGAGTATCATCTAGATTAGGGCCTTTAGGTAAATCGAAAAGCTGAGCTGTACATTAATCACTCAAGATGTCGGAACACCTTAGAGGAGATGCGCCAGGATGGTGGCCGAACCCAAGTCCTGGTATTTTGCCGCCGCGGTATAACGACCCTTTCCCTCCGATACTTGCGACTGAGCAGTTCCCTCCTCCAGGCCCTGGTTTCAATGGTCCACAACAGCATTACCAACAGCACAAGCATCTATCTCTCCAGCAATTCTCTGATCATATACAGGCTCATGGAGCGCATCATGTTGATCCATCATCTAACGATGGAAGATATATGCCTTCTGGCCCTAGCTATACCCCCCAAGGTCAGTTTCAGCCTTATTACGCTTCGCCTTACCAGCACAACTCTTGTCAACCCCCAGCACAGCTGCAATACGCACAACAACCGACACAGCCACACCACCACAGAGTTCCCCTGCATAATGACAGGCAGTACTTCGCAGGTCCGCCTTTGCCGGTCCCAAGTCCCCGATTGGAGCAGAGAGAGCTCTCTGCACACGCAGGGAAATTCAACGGACCGACGCAACCCCACGCAAGAGAGCTGGCGGATCTCGTGCCCGAAGCTGGCTTCAGCAGCCAATTCATGACCGGAGATAGCGCCCGGATTTGTCAAAATCCAGTTCGGCTCTATGGCCCCGCTGGTTATTACGCAACGTTCTCGTCGATAACGGATCGTTCATACCTACGTCCGCAATGCGAGGCGGGTTCAGCGTCCGGTTACTCTGCCCTAGCCAAAGCTTAGTTTCAGTAGTGGTCTACGTCCGCGGACCTTCTGGAAGCTCACCTTGAGTTGTTACGATATTATATGCAGTCTAATATTGAATTTGAATACCTCGTTCCGGATGCTGTAGAGGTTGACCTAAGGAGTTCCGAATAGGCAGATTGAGGACGCTGAGTATTGTACGACAGTTGGCGAGCAAAATGAGAGAACAAAAGGTTCATTCTTGATAACATATTAATAGAAGCTGACACATTGGTGAGATGAAAAAGGAGCATTATGTACCCAAGCACGGCGAACAGCATGCTGTGGGTTATAATACCTCTAATTAGTTATTTGTGAGTGTCTTGCTAACATACTACGGGAATAAGTAGTAAAAGAATTACACATGGAGATTCCATCTGACCGTAATCAGTAGTTTCTCCTCTTCCGAAATGCTTACTTGTCCATCAACTTCGAGAGCCCTTAGCACCACTTTATGACGGCCGCCGGTCTCTTACCATTGGTGATTGATGCTTCACGAACACCAACATCCCGTGAGATCACTTCATACGAGCGCCTCGCTTGCCGAATTTGCTTCTTTTGATGTACCCACTGTACGATTTGCCGTCCGCCTTCGCACCCTCGCCATTGAACACACTTCCAGGACCGAAGTTGGGCTCACCACCCAACGAGCCGAAAATATCGCCAACGTAATTAGTTGGGGCGATGCCAGCGGCGAAAATGGAGTTCCAACTATCCGTAATACCTTTCACGATCTCAATTCCCGCATTGTAGATATTTTCCACAGCGATATTGAAACCATTCTGGTCTACGATAAGCAGGTGGTCATAAGCGGATACGTTGGGAGGAGGGCGGTCGAAGTCGGAGCCTTCGTTGATATTAGTACATCATGTCCAGAATCCTTAGCATGGAGGCATACCGGTTCGCAGGAGGATAGCTCTCGAATAATCCGCCAAGCCAGCTAAATCAGCCCGCATTATCGCTTGCAGTACCGCGCTGTCTTCCTGCGCCGTCATACAATACGTAAGGTCCGTCTGGTTGGTCCAGACCCTCGTGGTGTTCTCGAACGCCTCGCTCAACAAGTTACCGGAATAAAAGACGTCGCTGGTGGCGGTATCACATTTAATGATGTTCGGTACCGTCGCGCCCGCCGTGTATACATCACCGCCGATCAAGTAATTAGCTCGGTACTCAGCGGCTGCAGATGAATCGCTAAGATTGGCCTTGGAGGCAAGCTCGAAAGCGGCATCCCGCAAGGCCTCGTTGAGTTCCATCACTTCTGTGCCGTATTGAGAGTTGGGGTACTCGCCCGGGCTGTGGTTATCGTAACCCACGTAGCCCGTGGTAAAGTTCTCGGGCATTTCGCGAGCATCGAGTTCGTACTGCTGCGCTACCTGTACCGAAAACTTGGATAGTGCTACGGAACCCGTAGTGCCTAGCTTAGGAGACACGCCAGCAATGCCACTCAGCAGGAAATACGTTGACGTAAAGTCAAACTTGGTCGAGAGCAGGAGCGAGGCGATAGAAGTCGCGGCGTTGATCTCCGACTCTCCTGCCGTTACTTGGCATATTTCTCCGGAGGCGACGCAGTGAACTTCTGGGTATATGGGGGATAGTCCTGGCACTGAGATATTCTGGGCTAGGAGATCGCCACGGCCACTACTGGGAAGGTTGTCGTACCATACATCAGCCTCTGAATGGAACTGTAAGTTTAAGTCAGATCCAAGTCCGATACCAGCCAGTGGTGTGTGATTGTACTGACCATGCTAATGATCATCACCTTTGGCGAAATCTTCGTACGACATGTGTGGGACTGCCGAGGACTGACAGCAGCCGAAGTCTGGCTAGCTGCGAGCAGCAGAGTAGCTATCAGCCATTGATTGCGCATTGTCATGGTCTGAGTAGAACGAAATCTATGTGTGCTGCCGTTTCCAGTGTACATGAGGTGCGATGCGCGGCCAGGGCGACCAATATCTGGCGAACTCAGGAATGGCACTGCAAGAGCTATCCCGAAGATCTGGGATCTAATCCGGAGCTGGGAAATCGTGAGAATAAATAGAAGTGGCACAAGATCTAGCATACGCCATATTGCCCTACTAATTCGTCTATCTATCTACATAGCGGATCCAGTGAATGGAGCCGTGTTGGCGAAATACTTGATTAATGACGGCTCGAGGCTAAGACCTGCATGTTCACCGTGGATGTCTCGGATGCAGCCGCTCTGAAGTGCGATCTCATTGGAGAACGGTAACGACCGTTGGCGAGATTCGCCATTACCTCATTGTGGTTCTAATCGATTTTGGTATCCACGAGAGATATGGGGAGATAAGTGCTTCAGAGCCTCAATCGTCGGTTGCAGGGATAGCTGTGGACAGGGGAGATGAACGGGCTCCGCTATGGGTTCGGATGACCGGTAGGTAGTTAAGCGGGTGGATTGACATGACGTACCACTCATGGTACTAGTAACCTATGGTCTTCATAGTTACGAAAGGCGAGCACAAGTATGTAGGTACTTCAGTTGGTAGGGCAGGTCGTAGTTTATCGTAGTGTAGGAACTTAAGTAGGTAGGCAGGTAGATGAGGCGGACGAGCGAAATGCGGCCACAGAGCTTTCGCCAACCCCCTGGTGGCTGGCGGATATGCACTTAGCGGATATCTAAGCTTCAACCATGCTTACCACGTCTCGGGGTAGGGAAGATTGCCGAGTTCATGAGCAACCCAGCAGAGGCAAGATGATCGAATGGTCAAGGTGACGCTTTCAAGCCAAGGCTTGCCCTGCAAATCAGAGTACAGCGTCGGGGTAACCAGCTGGAGTTCGAATCTCCCATCTTGTCAAGCTTTTGCTCGCGTTTGTCGCTTTCAAAATGGGGCTTTATCAAAAATTTTACTTTTAAATAGTTATAAGTACAAAGTAAAGTTAAGTAATTATGGTCGGCCTTATTTATGGTTTATTAAATTAATAAACTATAAATGTTTCAAGTTAAATCTACCTAGGTACTTATAGGTATTGAGCAGAGCGCGATACGGGTAAGCTGTAAACAAGTACGGTACTTTGAAGCCGCGAGTTATATAGAATTGCGTCTAGAGAGTTTTCTAAGCACAAGAGGAGGCCGCGATCATGCCTCTAAGGTACGCATCTTATTAGAATCCTTTGCAGTCCACGGAATTGCTGCGTTAATGCATCATGAAGATATTTTTCCAGATTGTCTTATGACGGGTATTGATGGCTCCCTTCTGGCTATGTTCTCGCGGTTTAAGAGGCTTCCAGTACTAACATTGAAGCCATTGCTCTAGTGGTTGCTCAAACAAGTTAACAATTTGTTCACTTAGCTACAAACAGAATTGACTATAGCCACTTGGCCTCGATGACGGGAGTTATACTCAAATGCCAGCTCTCATTGCATAGTTATTCTACTTCATTCTTAGACCATCGCAAAACCCGGAATACAAACAAGCAGAACCCACTTTGACTTGGGTGGAGATCCATAACGCCACGGCATATTCAAATATTGCTATAATTCAAACCACCGTCAACTCCTCTGAACATCCCCTAGTTCCCTACTCGTCGTTGTCATCATCGCCGTTGCCACCGTTAATAAATACCAGCCTTGAGCCATTACCGGCTGTTTGCCAGACCTATCGCGTTTTGTCAGTACACTTGCTGTCGAAGAGGAAGTCTCAGTCATGGTTGTACTCACATCAATGCTCGCGTACTCATCCAACGCGGTTAACCACTGATCCTCGGTGAATCCCTTCGCCAAGACACGTTCCCTGACCTTGCGCAGGCTCAACTCCACGGAGGCCTCATCATCGTCATCATCCACATCATCAGGCCTGCAGGCACCACTCTCCAAGAAACCTTTGACCAGTTCCATGATTCGGGTATTGACATCCCTGCCACGTCTGCGTGATCCCTCGTGTGCAGCCAGGCTCTCCTTACTGGCCTCGATCAGGCGCAAGGCCTCATCGACATCATCTTGACTAACAACATCCGCAAACTGCAGACGAGCCAAAGCCTGAGCTAGACGGACGACACCAAGCAGAGTACGGGGTGTGGTGTGAGCGAAATTCTGGCCCTTGGACTCGGCCGTCTTCTGTGCCTTTCGCAGGCGCACATATGTCTTAGTAAGGTATTCGGTGACGCTACTGGGTACGGTGGGGCGGTAAGTTCGTGCCTTGGCGACATAGGCCCGGACCTCATGGGGTGTGAAAACAACGTTGGGTACCTCACCAGCGGCGTTAGCGGCGGCGGAGGAGGGGTTGTTGGCGTAGAGATCCGGATGCTTGTTGTGCATGTGCACATAAGTAACGTGCTTGGCGAGCTGGGCATCGCTCTCTCGGGTCGGAGTATCGAGGAGCAGGAAGAGGACATCGAAACGAGAAAGCAAGGCGGCAGGGAGGTTGATGTTCTCGACGGGTGAGATGCGTGGGTTGTAACGACCATATATAGGGTTAGCGGCCGCGAGGATGGATGTGCGAGCGTTGAGGGTCGTGGAGATGCCGGCCTTGGAGATTGAGATTGTCTGCTGTTCCATGACCTCGTGAATGGCCGTTCGATCGTTCTCGTCCATCTTGTCGAACTCGTCGATACAGCAGATACCGTTGTCGGCCAGGACCAGAGCACCACCCTCGAGGACCATCTCATCGGTCACGGGATCGCGCATTACGGCTGCTGTGAGACCTACACCACTGGATCCACGACCGGAAGTGTATACGCCTCGGGGTGCGACTTTGGAAATGTACTTGAGCAGTTGGGATTTGGCCACACCAGGATCACCCATCATGCAGATGTTGATATCACCACGAATGCGCATCCCGTCACCCACTTCCTTGGTCACACCACCGACAAGCAGGAGAAGTAGAGCCTTCTTGACGTCCAGGTGGCCAAAGATCTCAGGAGCAATAGACTTGGCAAGCATCTCGTACACAGCGCCGGAGTGGCTGAATGCCTCAATACGCCGGAGTAGACTGTCGTCAATAACCATCTCGTTGTAAGCCTTGACGTGTTGCACAATGTGATGTGCCTCCACATAGGTGTCAGTCAGGAGACCGGCTCGCATTGCCTTGAAGCCAGTATAGGGGGTGGGCAGGAAGATACCAGAGATGTCAACCACATCGCCCGGGCTAACTTTTCTGACGGCACTGCCATAGCACAAGATGGTGAGTGTCCGAGGAATCTGCCCAATGGGCACCTGTTCAGCCATTTCCTGTATCTTGACTTCCTGGAAGGGTAGAAATTTGGATGCACGAGATGATTGGAAAAGTTGGCCCTTGGACTGGTTATCCTTACACTCTTGTGAGAGACACATGGTGAGAGGGGCATAAGACTTGTCGTTGACAGGTTGGAAGATCTCGCAGCCACAACGATCACAAGTATAAGCCCCAACCTGGACAATGGGTTTGACATCTGACACACGGGTTGCGATACCTCGCACTGTGATCAGGTGGCCAAGATGATCGCCACGCACTTGCCGTACTGATAAGGCCTTGACCGGCTTGTCTGCGGTGGACGACCTCGGCTTGAAGACCAAAGTGTAGCGTCGGGTGAGTTGGGCGGGGAACGTCGTCTCCAGGAGCTCTGGGTTGTTGGTACTCTCGGCAGCTTGAGCTAGGTCGCGGTTCCGCATTTGCCTTCGCTCCATGATGACATCTAATACATCATCCTTGAAGGTAACACCACTCGTGGGAGCCGGCAATTTCTTGTCGACTGCTCTCGACAGGATCTCGACGTAGTGTTTTGTGTTTGCTTCAATGGACTCGACCAACTTGAGCCCATCATCGTTATTCGACTCAAACTGGAGCACAACGTTCAGCCCACCCATCCTTCTAACCAGAACAAGGTGTCCCTGCAACATAGAAGATCACGTACCGATGCAATATCATCCAACTCTACCAACACCTCATCAAGTGCGCGATCTGCGAGCTTCTGCATCATGTCGGCATATTTGTGCTTAGGGGATTTCTGCGCCGCCTTTTCCCTTCTCCGCTGCTCTTGCGCCTCGTCATCCTCATCCATGAAGTCGTACTCGTCACTCAAATCATCTTCGTCGATACTAATCTGGCCGATCGCATGAGTGATGGTGTCCTGCGGGGAGGTCTGGAACTTCTCGAGAAAGTTCTCGAAGGCAGCTTGTTGCGCCTCGTAGTCAACGATGTTTCGGTATTGAAGAAGCGCCATTATGTGCGATTGCTCCTCTTCTGGGTATCGTAACGTTGGCGAACTATCCTAGAATAGAATGAAATCTTGGAGGATGCGCCCGAGAGATACTGACTTCAGGAATCGCGTCGCTGAAGGAAGAAACCCGCAATTGAATTAGGTGGTTGGACTTGACGACAGGACAGGACAGGACGCGCCAGGGGTCACAGTCGCGACTTCCAGCTCTCGACGCGTCCTTGTAGCGCCGCTAATTTTTATTTTCGTGTCGCACTTGACCCGAGTTTAATGAGATGCATAAAGCTGCATAATGCGGTAACCAAGTCTTCCCAGAGGGGCTTAGTCGAGCTTCCAATTGGCTCCAGATCGCTGCCTCGGCTATGACACATGCTACATGCTGGAGAGGCCTGCCCCGGGCCAAACGTTCCAGTGAGCTTCCAGAGCAGAGCAGAGCAGAGCAGAGCAGAGCAGAGCTTTAGGTACACGACAGCTTCAACTCACCATACACATGGCGGCCGCCCGAGGAGATGCTTTCAATGCTTTTCGAGTTTCTGTCCTTCCATAGCCAATCATGGCACCAACTCAGCGAAAGAACACGCAGTCCACTGCTGCCGAGATCTCGCTTGTGCACTTGAAAAACTGTCTAGTTAACCTACCCTCTTCTCTGGTGTCATTGCTCGTTAATGTCAACACTCCGGCGCAAAATGTTGTGGTTGAGCTTAACTACCGCGCACCTAGCTCCCACACCTCTGCGCAGAGTAACAGCGCATCGTTGCAGCGATCGATATACGTGGGATGGACCGGCATGCCTAGCAAGCGCAAGATTGCGCCGATAGTCAGCCGCGATGGTATCAACGGATCACGAGGGGGCGGACGAGACCAGGAGGTTGTCTTGGTCGAGATCGATGCAACCCTGGCTGCAGTCATAGGTCTATCAGACGGGCAGAAGGTCATGGCCATTATACACGTCGATCCGCCCCTGGCGCATACTGTGAATATCGAGCCTCTTACACCCGAGGACTGGGAGATTATAGAGCTACATGCGACCTTCCTGGAACTCAATCTGCTCTCTCAAATTCGAGCGTTACCAAATCCGACTTACGCGCCCGTTCAGGGGCAGACCGCATTACCGCACCCTCTGACATTACACTTGTCACCGACCTCCACTGCCAACATCAGGGTTTTGTCACTGGACCCTGCGCCTACTTCGGACGTTCCCTTTGTCAAGATCGCGCCAGATGCTGAAGTAATTGTGGCGCCAAAGACTCGATCGAAGCCCTCAAAGACCAGTCGCGAAAATCGTAGTGTGGGAGGCACCTCGCGGAGAAGCGGAAAGAGTACAGCAAGTACAATACGAAGACGAAGTGGTCGGGATGAGAAGAAGCCTGCTTTGTTCCTCAGGGGTGCCGAAAGGAAACTCTGTGACGAATGGTTCGAGGATGACTCCACGTCGCAGGACTTGAGCATCTGGGTTGATCAAGACTTGGTGCTATCAAAGGACTTGAGAGGCGTCAACTATGTTGCAGTCAACGTTGTAAAGCCAGCCGGGCTTCTACCTCCCCTTGACCCGCAGCAACAGGAACAGGAGACCGTTGCGAATGCAACAGGCGTCAAGGCAAGCGAGAGGATCATCGCGCATCTTCGACCCTGGGACGATCCCCCAGACAGCCGAGTGGGCGCTCTTTCCACATCTCTCTGTGCCGCACTAGGATGCTCCGGGCTAGTTGGAGGCGTCATCAAGATTGAGCCAGCTCCTCAACCAATATCACGGGCCACAGTTCAACATGTCAAGGTCTATCCCTTTGCGGCAGTCGATTCAAAGGCAGAGGGACTGCGATTTGGCGGAGAATCTAAAGCCGAGAGGGAGGAGGCTGCCAAAAATATCACTCATATATACAGCAAGGATAGTCTTCTGTGTGGTCCATTGACTGATGGCATGATCCTACCAGTTTATGACGGCCTCGAGTCTTCCAAAGGATGGGGTGGGGCTATAATCAAGCTTGACCCTCCACCCGTCTCTGCGGGCTCTAAGGAGACTTTGAACTGGTATCTTGGTTCTGAACGACATGTCCCTCTTGAAGTTCAGCCTCCAATTGCTCGACCATCTTGGTTGGAGGACAGAGACATAGAAAATTCCGCACCCTTGTCTGACTCGGTGTTGGTAGGTATCAATACATTACTAGCCGAGGTCAAGTCGCACCTTTCGCACTTGTCCGCAGTTTTATTGACTGGGGCACTGGGCTCAGGCAAGACTTCTGTTGCTCAATCTCTCGCCCAGACCCTGCAACGGGATTATCTTTTCCACACCACGTACTTTCCATGCCGGAAATTAGTGAACAATGAAAGTAGAGTATCTACGATCAAAGAGACGCTCAACAGGGTTTTCATGAAAGCCAGCTGGGGCGCAAGGCTTGGTGGCAAGTCCCTTGTCATACTCGATGACCTCGACAAGCTTTGCCCTGTGGAGACCGAATTGCAGGTTGGTAATGACAACGGCAGAAGTCGGCAAGTCAGTGAGACCATTTGCTCTATAGTACGCCAATACTGTGGGCAGGATAGCAGTGTAGTGCTTCTCGCAACGGCACAAGGGAAGGATTCTTTGAACAACGTGATTGTTGGCGGACATGTCGTTCGCGAGATCGTTGACTTGAAGGCACCCGACAAGGAAGCTAGAAGGAGGGTCATGGAGACTGTGGTAGGCCAACACACAGTTTCTCCTCAGGCTGCCGGTGCATCGGACTCGGATCAAAGTCGGCCTACGACTGCAGATGGGAGTGTTGGAGGCGATGACAGTGGTGCGTGGATGGATGGGGCCAGTCAACCAAGCAGAAGCAACTCTGTATCGAAGTCCAATACGGATGGCTTCCTCCTAGACCCCGAGCTGGACTTCCTCGACATTGCAGGGGAGACAGACGGGTATATGCCGGGCGATCTCATTCTGTTGGTTTCAAGAGCTCGTAACGAAGCTCTAATCCGCTCCGTCAGTGAAGATCCATTCAACAAGTCTATCGATATCGTTCAGCTCAGCCGGGTCGACTTCGACAATGCGCTCAAAGGCTTTACCCCTGCATCACTCCGGAATGTGACTTTGCAAACCTCGACCACAACCTTCGCATCAATCGGCGGGCTCACAGAGACAAGGCGCATACTCCTAGAAACACTTCAATACCCTACGAAGTACGCTCCTATCTTCGCGCAGTGTCCTCTGCGTCTGCGCTCCGGCTTGTTGCTGTACGGGTTCCCGGGGTGCGGTAAGACGCTCCTTGCGTCTGCTGTAGCCGGCGA
The DNA here is from genome assembly GCA_022432505.1 of Xylariales sp. AK1849. Taxonomy (NCBI): domain Eukaryota; kingdom Fungi; phylum Ascomycota; class Sordariomycetes; order Xylariales; species Xylariales sp. AK1849. The sequence continues at coordinate 736,591 of JAJKKH010000008.1, forward strand.
GTGCGGCCTCAACTTCATCAGCGTCAAGGGGCCAGAAATCCTCAACAAGTACATCGGTGCTTCTGAGAAGAGCGTCCGTGACCTCTTTGAGAGAGCCAGCGCTGCCAAGCCTTGTGTGCTCTTCTTCGATGAGTTCGACTCCATCGCTCCGAAGCGCGGTCATGACTCGACTGGTGTTACAGATCGTGTAGTCAACCAGCTCCTCACGCAGATGGATGGAGCAGAAGGTCTGAGCGGTGTCTACGTCCTGGCTGCCACTTCAAGACCCGATCTCATCGACCCCGCGCTTCTGAGGCCCGGAAGATTGGACAAGAGCTTGCTATGCGACTTTCCCGACCTAGACGACCGGATCGATATCCTACAAGCGCTCGGGTCCAAAGTCAAACTTTCGGAAGAAATCCTGGGCTCTCAAGATGCACTCCGCGACATTGGACTTCGAACCGAAGGTTTTACCGGTGCAGACCTGCAGGCACTGATCAGCAATGCACAATTAGAAGCCATCCACGATGTCCTGAACGAGGTTGACATGCAGCCCTCGAAAAAGTCCCGTCAGCCCACGGCTGTGAAGCCCGAAGCTGTAGCGAGGCGGAGAAACTTCATTCAGTTCCGGTATGGTGCCGAAGAAGCACTTGCTGAGGAAAAGGAGCGTGCGGGCAAGGGCTATAATAGATCCTCCGATCTGGCCGAGAATGCGGTCATCGCCACCAAGCTGCAAGAAATCAAGCTGGCACGAAGGAAAGCTAAAGAAGCCCAAAAGGGGGCTGGCGGAATACCGCATGGCAGCCATGCTCAGAAAGGACAGAAGGGCACGGAAAAATCCGCCGAAGTTGTCATTGGGTGGAAGCACCTCCTGAGAGCACTTGAGGGTACCAGAGCCAGCATCAGCACCCAGGAAAGGAATCGACTTGAGAGGATCTATCACGAATTTGTTGTCGGACGCAGTGGTGAGATGAGGGACGGTCAGGGCAGCATGGAGGTAGGAGGCCGCAGTAGCTTGATGTGAAGCCTCGGAGTGTAAGCATCCAGAGCGCTCACCCGATAGGCGTTGATGATGATGCTTCTTCGTCATTGGCTTAATGTGCCTCTGGACCACTTGCAGTGCCTCAAGAGACAGCGGCAATAGAGTTAACCTAACATTGTCATTTCAAAAGTAAGAAGTAGAGGATTGGCTGGTGGTACTGGCGTGTGCACTGCCCCATCACAGTACCTATACGGATGTGCCGATATCTCACGATGTCGCAGCCAAAATTCCGAACACGTCCAACAAGACCTCCATCGGAACAGATTCCTCATTATTCGTCATCATATCAGTGATGAACTCACTCCGATTTTGGAAGGAATGATGTGTGATGAGAGATCGGTCGAGTGGGGGCCCCTGCACGACTTGGCCCGCCGTAATAACCTGGGCCTGAGTTCTTCAGAAATGTTTCACCTTTCAAATCACCTTCTCTATTCATCCCCAAACAAAGATTGTTTTCCTCCAAAGACTGTCTGCGCTATGAGGCATAATAAACGAAATGGGTACATCATAGCCTCGTCTTTCAAACAAACATTGCCTCACATCTGTACGTCGAAGTCGTAATTCACGCGTGCGCATCATACAGAATCTGAAGCGCATCTGAACAGCCTGAAGCTGCATCTCCAGTGGTGGCCGAGCGTTGAGGTCGGAAGCGGGATTGTGCATTGTTAGGGGTAGGGGAAGGGGAAGGCCAAGGCCCGCTCGTTGGTAAACACCCGACACTAACGTTAGTGCGCACTAGCCACTAGCATGGATTAAGTGGTCTAAGCTTCCATTAAATCTACTTCACCTCCACGGCTATTGAGTCGAGTATCAAGAAACGCCTTCTAGATACCTTCACCCTCAACCCATGCAACGCGACTTCGCTAGGAACGCCTGGAACCGCAACAACACGCGGGTTCACAAGTCAAAACCGGCAATCAGGTGGCGAAGACACTCATCCATTGTGGCCAAGAAACTCCACCATCTTTTACCGACCAAGTCAGAATCAGACGGGGGTTGATTGGGTTACGCGGCATGTGGACAACTCGAGTTGCGCTGGATTGGACTTCGTCAACGAAGCTCATCTCGACAACGCTATAGGATCTTGTGAACTTCCCACTAGCACTGGGCAATCGTGGCCTACCAGATCGAGTCAGGACTACTGTGTAAGTATGGCTTCTCTATTTTCCACGTCGTCGATTTCTCTACAAACTCGCAACCCATCACCACCCAAAATATGAGTTACAATGTCAATGCCTCCAAACCTGGCCAACATGAGGCCAGAAATAAGAGCTGTCTACGAAGTTGTCTGGGGTTTATCTCCAGACGACGGAGAGACGGCCACTGTAAGGCGAGTGCCATCTACGACCAATGATAGGTTTTGCGTTACTTTAGAACCACCTGCCCTGTCGCTGTAAACTATACCCGATATCATGATCCTTGTTGTGTCTAAAGCTTCGGTGCATGTTTATAAAACGAGAAGAGCAGATGTACTGACATCCTACACAGCAACCCGAGTCAACACCAGGACAGCCAACATCAAAGCTTCAAGCACCAGCTCAAATGTCTCATCTTTCGGTTCAGGGCTCCTGGGGAGGGGGGGCTCAGAGCAAGGCTCAAAAGGATGCCGCAAAGATGCAGGCGGCTGTTCGCGAAGAATGTCTAAAGTCCGGGAAGCCTGTGCCCGACTACGAGCTCGTAGAGCTCATAGGAAAGGGCAGCTTTGGCCGCGTGTACAAAGCCACCAATACAAAGACGAACAGCGTCGTGGCCGTGAAAATTATTGATGTCGATGAAAGCGACACATTGAACCCGAAGCTTGCTGATACGTATTCCGAGTTCCTGAAGGAAGTGAACGCGTTACGCGTTCTGTCCGAGGGTGGAGCTCAGAACATCAACTATGTGCTCGAGGCACTGCCAGTAGGGCAAGCGATGTGGATGGTGACCGAGCATTGTGCCGGCGGCAGCGTGGCCACTCTCATGAAACCCACGGCCCCGGGTGGTCTGCAAGAGAAGTGGATCATCCCGATCCTGCGAGAGGTTGGAGTTGCGATTTCCTGGGTACACAAGCAGGGCATCATACACCGAGATATCAAGTGCGCCAATGTTCTGATCACAGAGGTCGGAGGCGTTCAACTCTGTGACTTCGGCGTAGCAGGCATGATGGAGAGCAAAGTCGACAAGCGCTCGACCTTTATCGGGACCCCGCATTGGATGGCCCCTGAACTTTTCGACCAGAATGCGCAATATGGAACGGAAGTAGATATCTGGGCATTCGGTTCCATGGTTTACGAGATCGCAACAGGTCTGCCGCCTAATGTTGGTGCCAATATCGGTCTCCCCCAGTTTGGCGACTTCATCAGGGAGCATATCCCCCGCCTAGAAGGGCCTCAGTACTCAACGGAGTTGAAGAGCTTGGTCGCGTTCTGTCTAGAGGAGTCACCCCAACAACGTCCGATAATACAGCAGGTCCAAGAGCATCCCTATATTAGCAAGACGGAGGCCCAGTACCCGACCGCATCCCTTGCTGCTCTGGTTCGAGGATACCGTCTATGGGAAGAGCGCGGCGGTAGCCGCAAGTCCTTGTTCAACCCAATGATAGGCGCCCAAGGACCGTCAGACTATACATCAACATCAATGGCACCCGATGAATGGAACTTTTCGACGACTCTTGCGTTCGATGAGCGGATTCACGACAACTCGGATGGGTTGACCGACTTCGATGCCGTTCGGGATGTATATGGATCTCAAGTCGATTTCCCCAGTGGTTTTGGTGAAGACACTTCGCGACCCAAGCCTAAAGGGCGACGTCGGCCACCGCCACAAGCTCTTGCCGCGATGAAAGCGCCGCTGGAGAAGGTCTTTGACCCAAACACCATTTCTAGCTACAACGAGAATTCACAAGCCTATTACGGCCGTGCACCAATGCCGCCTCCTGCGTCTGACCTCCCCCTACGAGACGACTCGTTACATGATACATTACGAGAGTCACTTATTGACCTTGACGCATCACTTGGCGGTGCTGATCTGTCCAGGTTCGCAGACATGGATACAATAAGGGCCGGGCCAGGAGCGCGTGCATCAATGGACAATGAGTGGTCATTCTCTGGCGCAACGGATTCAGCACGCAACAGAGGGCCACTAAGCGATCCCGCAGACCTGACAGCAAGAAATGGACCTAACTGGCAGTGGCCAACAAGCATTCCTCCTGCATCAGCTAACGCGGAGATTTCGCACTTTTCCTTCAACGACAACGGCGCTCCTGACTCAGGCGGCCGTCCTCCGCTCCTGCACCACCCAACAGAGCCCGCTGGATTGCCCTCCCAAGGTTATGAGCTTCAGATCCCTCGCTCCACGAATGACCGGATGTCTGTCTCCAGCCTGATTGATCTGGATGAAGGACTTGTTGAGCCCGGTCTTCCAGAGTTTACGCGTCTGCCTGAAATTACACGACCGTCAACTGCGAACTCGGATGTTCCTAGCATGACCGGCTCTGAGATTAGTGGCGGTGCAAATCCATTCGAGCTGGAACGGCATACGTCGATCTACGCGCCCCTTCCCATGACGAACAGAGAGCCTTCGATCTACGTCTCGGACGATACTGCTTCTGCTTTTGCCTCCCTCGTTGCTCAGAACAACACCGACCCTGTCCCAACCCAAGCTACCGTTCGTCAAAGCCGTCGTACCCCGTCAGACAGCTCGCAGCCCTATCTCAACGACTCTGATACAGACTACATGGTGGTCAGCCAGCCGCACAGTCGCCAAGGATCAACGAATCGTCCTAGCAACGGAGTAAGCGGAATAAGGGGCGTCTCTTCTCTCGCGCCAGTTGAACCACCCGCCGCACATATCATGGAAGGTCGTGCTAGTACTCGTGACATCGTCGATGAGATGAGGCGACTAGTCAGTGGGTTCAGTGACCATCTTTCGGCAATTGGGACCCAGGTTGCAGCTATGGAACCGAGAAGAGCTACGAGACTGTCTGTCAGTGGCGTAACTGAACAGGCAGAGGAGGATACGGAGTGAGATCGAATAAGCAATGAGATTCTAACTGCTACAATTGGAGAGAAATGGCATACTCGACGGGACGCTATTGGGATGGACTGGCATGATCATGGGATGCTGGTCACTACGAAGAGGAGAGAAATGGCATAATGAAAGGAGGTGAAGGTAGCTTATGGTCTCATCCAAATGCTAAGGAGGCAGCATCGAATTGAGCCATCAAACGGAATGTACCATGTATGAGTAGTTACGCTTCCTGAGTCATCGAAGGCACGACTGATGATGCCATGACACCTCATCCTCTTCTACTTCTCTCTCTCTCTCTCTCTCTCTCTCTCTCTCTCTCTCTCTCTCTCTCTCTCTCTCTCTCTCTCCCTGTCTAAGTGAAACCAATCATATCCCCCATCAGCAGCGCTCTATGCTTCTCCATAGCCTCCCGAAGTCTAATCAACACGCCCGCCGCCATCATCTTGACCTGATTTTCCTCACCATCTCCCCCAGCATCACCCCCCCTTGTCCTGTCAAACACCCCGCTAACCCACTCCACACTCTCGACGACCTCCCGGCCATGTCGTTGACAAAGTCCACGCACATCGCCTTCATTCACGTCCAGGAGTGTCATGAGCCCGAACAGCACCGCGCCCGTGATGCCCAGCTCGCCGACACACTGGCCCCGCACCCCCAACAGCAAATCCCAGAACTCGGCCGTCATCTGCGGCAATGCCAGCGTGCTTGGTCCCGCGGCATGGAGCAGCAGCGCCAGGGTCTTGAGGTACAGCGTCAACAGGTCCGCCTGGAACAAAATGCCGCGCGTGCTCGCTGATGCGGAGTGTAGCGCTGCTTGGAAGCGCGAGGTCAGGGGGAAGAAGAACGACGTGGAGAGCAGAGTAGCGGTCGTGTTGGGGATATTGCGGATGCCGGGGGGGTTGGACTTCTTCTTGCTCCTGACTTTTGAGGGGTCCTGGAGACGCGAAGTGAAGGAGGAGAGCTTTAGCGCGTCCGGGCCGGTTGCTGCATCTGCTGCCTCGGCGGCTAGGGGTGCGAGAAAGGTTTGGGAGAGGGTTTGGGAGATCTTATCTATGGAGTTGGCGGGGAGGGCTTTGAGGGTTGAAGGCGAGGATGTGTAGGTGTTTGACGAGGACGGGAGGACGTAGTGTTTCTCGAGTTTGGCGGGAAGTTGTTTCGAAGGGAAGGCGGACGCCGAGGCATACTCGGATGTGTCAAATCCGGCGATGTCGCGGCCACTGAGCCCGAGGACGATGAGGACTGACGCTCGCTGGGAGAGAGAGTAGTCGCCATCGAAGAAGGTTTTGGCGAACCATTGACCCATTTCCTGAGGCCGCGCGACGATGATGGCTACCATGCCTTGTAGGCGGAGGTTGTGGAAGTCTCCGAGGTCATACTTGTCTTGGAGGCCGACTAGGAGTGTCGCTAGTTCCACGGCGTGTGAGCTGACTTCGGTGCCGTAATTGGCTTTTCGACGGATGAGGACGGGCGCCGTAGTCAGGGCAAGCTTTTGACGGTCGTAGTTATCAACATCCCGTAGGTATTCTATGAGGTCCCTGATGTAAACGGGTGCCTTAGGCTTGTTCCTAGTGATCAGTGTCGGGTCATCGTCTGAGTCTTCGGCGTCTGAGTCGGGCTTGGCGTATGGAACGAGGTCGTCGTCTTCTTCGCCCTCTTCTTCGTCGCCCTCAATCTCTTCGATTATGAAACCTGAAGGAGGTGCTACCTTTGGTAGTCGCGGCACCGCTTTAGCTGCTGGTTTGGCGGAGTTAGAGGCCTTGCCGGGTTTCCCGGAAGCACCCTCAACTCTCAAGGGACTGATTGGACCGATCTGGTCAGAGACGCGTACCAAGGACTTATACCACTTGGCCTCTTCGGAGTTGGTCTCGTCCATGTGAAAATCGAGCTTCTTCTCGTCACCGTGCACAAGTCCCGATAGAGCCTCTCCGACTACCATACCAAGAAAACGCGCCCTATTTTGAGAAGCGGCGATGCGATTGGATATAGCGTTCAAGTAGGTGCTTGATCGAAGGAGGATAGTCAGCTTGATAGGCGATATGCGATGTACATATCCGGCGCTCAGAAGTAGAACTTGGGCATGTGCCTCTTGTTGCAGTATGGGAGAATGCCTGATGTACAATTGTTCACCGAACTGGCTCAGACTCTTCTCCAGTACTGTCGTAATGGTTTCCTTATCTCCAGCAAGGACAGTCATAGCAGCACGCCTGATGCCACAGCTGTCTCCTATCCCTGCTCCCGAAGCATCTGTAAGCCAGGTAACAAGGTGATCTCTTCGTGTCCGACTTGTCCCAATGACGGCTACCAGGACTCCAGAAGCAGCCCAAACCAGTGGATAGTCCTCCGTTGATTTATCAGCATCATAAGGAAGCTGCGAGGCGAGAAGTTTCAGTACTATCATTAGTACCTTCCGCTGGTCGATCTGAGGCAAGGAGTCAAGCAACTGTGCAAACACAGGTGGCCGATTATCTCGTAGGATGACTTCAGTGAAGAGAATCTTGACGAGAGCATCTAGACTTTCAAGTCAGTCTAAATGGCAATTCGTATATCCAAAAGACTTACCAGAATGCCCTAGCTTCAGTCCACGAGTGAGTAGGTCCGCGCAAAGCTTCAGATCATCTTGTCCGCACTCAGACTTCATCCAGTTAACTAGGTTACGCCCGAGCCATTCGACGTATTTCTTGCTATCCGCGACCCAAAAGGGATCTTCAAGTGTATCTGCCTCCTGAAGGACGGATTCAGCTTCGGCGGCTAACGACACAACCTTCCCGCCAGCTAGCACAGAGACGAATTCTTGCCGCAGAGCCCGAATCTTCCCAGCATTCGCTTCAGAAGAGCTGAGTCCAGTCCATATTCTCTGAGCTTTGTCAACAGGCTGTAAAATTTGAGATAGTAGTTTAAGAATGATGCTCAAGTTGAATACTGCATGGGATTGTTTGAGCCCCTTGGAGTTTTTTTTCGCTTGTTGCAGCAAAACACGGAGAAATACAAGAGCTGCATTGAGTCCAGTAATACTCAGTAAACAATCTAGCAGAGCATCTAGATCGCGGTTTTTCTTTTGGCTCGAAGAAGACTCCGTCAATAGAGCCCAATAATTTGGCACTATCTCGGTGACCAGTATATGTACAATTTGTGCACTCTGAGGGCTGGGCCTCAAGATGTTGAAAGGCTGCTTCCTTTTCGAACCCTGCTGAAGGTACCGTAGCACAACAAGAAGAGTCTCATAGTCAGGCTGGCTCTTCAGAGCTTCTAGAATCTCTTCGGGTGATGTGCCTTTGAAAAGTGCTCTTGGTGCAGAGACTGGCTTCGCAGGCTGTGATATGGTAAGGAAGTTCTCCTGATCAGGCTTTCGGTAGGTCTGGCTCACTGGCGTGAAAAGGTCGTCCATGATTACGACATCTGATAACAGTGTTGGCTGATTCCCGATCCAGGCGCTCGTGGAAGTTTGAGAGAAGATGCACTCCTTAAGCTCTACCGGTTCTGTCCTGCAAAAGGGCTTTAGTGGAACGAGATACTGAAGACGGAGGCACGGACACAAACAGGTAAAGTAATTCCTAGATTCACTATGACCGTCCTGTTTGGTTTAAAGTGACTGGAGAAAGAGAAAGGTATTGGGACCAGTCTCCTCGTATGTTATTATATCTGTGGTCGACGGTATTTCCTTCAATGTTGTCTTGCATCTCATGTACCTATATATCCGCACATTGATCCACTCAGAATAACCAAGATGTCACATCCAGGCAGGCAATGTAAGTTATGCGCTTAACAGAGCTTGTCCCCCACTTCCCCACCAAGCAGTATTTCCGCTAGATCGTTATCGGTCGATAAGCCTCAGCTTCTGACGTGGTTGCATTTACTGTGTACAGCTTCAGGCTCATCCCACCTACCTTCACCTTCACTAACATCGTCTTTCGCAAAGATGGCGCTTAGTGCTGATGGCAACGCCTCGGCCAGATGGAAATACCTCAACCACATCCGCAACACCAAGGGACCTTTCAGCGAACCCGTCGAAACCAATGGCGAAACACCAGATCCCCTTAGTCAAGGCAAGATCCTGGTGATAGGAGCTGGCGGCCTAGGCTGCGAGATCCTGAAGAACCTCGCTCTTTCTGGCTTCAAGAATATCCATGTGATAGATATGGGTATGTATATCTGTTCGCTGTGAACTGCAAGCCCGAGTCCGAATGTTCATTGCCTCTTCCTTAGATACCATCGACATATCCAACCTCAACCGACAGTTCTTATTCCGGAAAGCCGATGTGGGCAAATTCAAGGCCGAGTGCGCCGCGGCGTTTGTCGAGAAGCGAGTCGAGGGAGTCAAGATCACACCCCACAACTGCAAGATCCAGGACTTCGACGAAGATTTCTACATGCAGTTTCAGATCGTCGTTTGCGGTTTAGACAGCATTGAGGCGCGGCGATGGATGAATGCGACCCTAGTAAATATGGTGGACGAGGAGAATTTCGAATCACTCAAGCCAATGATAGATGGAGGCACCGAAGGTTTCAAAGGACAGACACGTGTAGTGTTTCCTACTCTAACACCCTGCATTGAGTGTCAGCTGGACCTTTACGCACCCAGAGCTGCAGTACCTCTCTGTACTCTTGCCACAATTCCACGGCAACCCGAGCATTGTGTGGAATGGGCACATATCATCGCCTGGGACCAAGAGCACCCTTTTCCCAGTCTGGATAAGGATGATCCGGAGCATATCACCTGGCTTTACCAGAAGGCGCTTGCACGCGCCCAAGAGTTCAATATCCCGGGTGTGACGTACTCTCTTACACAAGGAACGGTGAAGAATATCATCCCTGCTATAGCCTCCACCAATGCCATCATCGCCGCAAGCTGTTGCAACGAAGCGTTCAAAATTGCTACACAAACAGCTCCATACATGGGCGAAAACGAGAACTACATGTCATATCACGGCGATGAGGCAATCTACACGAATACGTTCAAGTACGAGAAGAAGGACGATTGTGCCGTATGCGGGTCTCTGGCCAAGCCGCTACAGGTTGACCCAAAGTGGACTTTGCAGGAGCTTCTAGATTCGTTCGCAACCAATGCAGCCGCGCAGCTAAAGAAGCCTTCCATCAGGACAGAGGAGAAGACACTATATATGCAGTCACCCCAAAGTATAGAAGAGCAGACCAGGCCGAACTTGGCAAAAACTTTAAGAGGAGGTCTAGGACTGGAAGAGAAGCAGGAGGTCGCGGTGACTGACCCGGCGTTTCCCACTCTGTCCTTTAGATTCATCCTTAAATTTACGTAAGGCGACTTGCATAGATCTGCATCAGGGCTGACTGGAGTTTGTAAAGATACCAAGATATATGAGACCAACGATCAATGAACCAATGCATTCGTGTCTTGGGACGCATGTCCTATTCTGATTTCCCCCACCCTGTCTACTAAGATGTCGAACGTAAAGTTGAAAGTAATTGTCAAGCTAATATTAAGAACAGCAACCTTCCGAAATAGCATGGGACATAGGCTGAATCGTAAATACATGCTAGGTTCCACTGAAGTAGCTTGTCAGCGATATGCCGCTTACATCTTCCATGTGAGGCATGAACTGCAGCTGAACATGGCCCCCAATTTACGTGGGCCAGGCATGCAATTATGCCTGAACGCCGTGCTGCTGCTGCCTCATAATATTATCTACTAATTAGAAAATCAGAAGCCCAAAACAAGAATTGAGTTTTCACTTACAGTTTTCATCTACCGCTGACCGTCATTATGGCCACAAACAAGAATATCACGCTCAATCCTGCTCAAGCTCAAGCGGTTGAAGCCGCTGTTCAGCAGTGGTCCACCTCGAATATCATCTCAAATAAGTTGGCCTCTGAGCTCCTGGCATCAATCCAGGTCCAGGAAGACTCCTTTGACTGGCAGAGGTTTGCAAAATACACCTTTCGCGTAGCTATAATTTGCCTGGCCATAGCTGTCGTCAGTATTGTGGCCGGTAATGCGTTCCTGAAGCTCATCAAGCGAGTTTTGGAGTTGCCCGCATGGTTGCGCAGCACGATCACCGCTGCGGTTGCTGCTGGCGTCCATGTATGGGGCTATCAACGTTCAATTGATGTCCCATTGCAGGTCTGGACTAATGAGGCTATCCATGGCCTCGGTGAGCTCACGGTCGGGCTGGCTGTGGTGCAACTGGCCGAGGCGCTTGACGTAGATGAGAAGAAGCACCCTGAGCGGCTTAATTGGATCCTACTGCTACTTGCTGGTATTTATGGCGGTACTGGTGTTATCACGAAGAGTAATTTCATCTGGTCTTGCGGGATGATTGTGCTGAGTGGCTGGTTTGGCGCCATGACTGGTTACCAGTAGGTACCGGCAGAATTAAGTACCGGAGAATCAAGACGGCTGCTCAAGTAACTTGCAGATCTGGTATTTACTATCTAGGCATGAACTACCCTTTTCGTTTCGTCTTCCTTGGTATCGGAATCATCAGCGGTTCCTATATAATGCGCATGTTGGACTACACCTCGATTCTCTGGTCCGCTACCCGGATCTGGGGCATGCTCTATCTCTTCATAGCTCTCTGGGTCCTGTCGCTTTTCGGAGACGACGCTCTCTTTGAGGAAGACAAGAAGACAAAGTATCGCATGGGTGGTCAACTGGCGCTCTTTGTCTGGTCTCTCATCTTCGGCCTTGCAGCAGCGACCAGCATCTGGCATGGACTCCGCTACAGTGACGGCACGACGAAAGGGTTTGGTCTAACTTTTCTTGGCATCAACCTATATACGAAATTCTTCGAGTATTTCTGGAATCGGTGGTATAAATCATTATTCTTTGCGGTATTGGCAGGGACACTGGCTGTTGTGGGGAGATATGCAGAGAATGTATGGAGCATGCAAATGGCGTAAAGACACTGTAAGGGTCTCTACCAAGCGAGATGGGTCTAACCTGAACTCTGGCTGTATGCTGATTTATGTGTGTCCACCAAAATGAAGCTTAGGATCTCGCGATCCGTTGTGTCTCCACTTAGGATACAGAGACATGATGAGGAGAAACCGGGCAGTGTTCTCTTCCACATCGGGAACCGGATGGATCTGCGCGGCACCACCGCTGGAGTTTACAAGGTAGTTGTAGCCGTATTCATCTGACTTCGTAGGCAATGTCAATTCTTGACAGTATGAGAGCAAGTTGGCAAGACACACTACTATTATGACTACTACCCCTGGATGCTGAGTCCACTGATGACTATTATGTATAAGTAGATGCTAGCTTTATGGGTATCGTAGTACTGTAAAATGTTTCTGCTCGACGACGATCCCGGGCTACGAATGGAGCCACGGTGATATTGCAAGCTATGATAGAAACAGGTCTACGACATCGTGCCCGTTTACAAGCTTCAGTTATCGATCTTGTACATCTAAAATCTGACATAGAGCCCTAAATAAATCCAAACAGCACTGATATTGCGAAGCACAGCTTCTAATTGACATGTAGAAACGCGAAGACAGGCGCAAAAGAAGGAAGCTTACAACATGAAGCCGTTACGTTTTGCCAATGGCATTTATGTATTACACTGCAGGCTGAGAAACCCTTTTACGGCCTTATGAAACTCTAGCGCGATCGCTCTATATTAAATAATATATAATTGAATGAACACTTACTCGTGAACAAAACGGAGAGAAGAGCTATTAGTGACTCGGGTTGTTCTGGCCAGTTCGTCGAGAGTACGAAGCTCCTCCTCTTGTCCCGCCCTCCTGACCTCTCCCTCTTGATCGCCTCCACATATCTCCACCTTCCTCTTCCTCCTTCTCTTCCCATTTCCCTTTGCCTTTCAATTTCCATCCTCCTCCTCTCTTCCACCCTTCACAGAAACCTGAGAGATCTTTAGGGGAAAGGATAATGTGATACAAAGTAGTGCATCGTAGAAAAAACCAGAACCTGATCCCCTGGCCCCTCCCCCCTCGTCCTCCTCTTCCTTTTCCTCCTCCTCCCTGCTGAACTGCTTGGTTATTTCAGCCTCAGATCCGGCAAGCCACATTAGCGGTGAACGAAGTGGACGAAGACCCAGCTCCCATCACTCTTTCCCGGCCGGGTACGTTATCTCCCCAACCCCTTGGAACAGTAGCAGGAGACATTCGAGGCTCCTACCTCGAGAGGCGTCGAGTATTGAAGTCCTCTGTATTGAGCATGGTTGGCCTCTTTTGTATTGGCTTTTGTTGATTTTCTGGAATATTCTTTCCCCTCCTTTTGGTCGGTGCTTTTCGGGTGGTCTCTTTTATTGTTGTTGCATACTCTTTTCGATTTTGAGCTTTCGCCGAGAAAGGATGCTAGCCGCCGAGCGAATGGACCAAGTTGAATGTTAGGTGACTCCCTTGAAAGGTGAAAGAGAAGTGCCTTGATAGGATGAATACAGTAGACGAGAACTGACGAAAATGTATATTTCCTTGGTAATGCCGACGTCTTTTTCCATGATTAAGCCAGCGCATAGGCTTCAGGAAGCGGAGATCATCCTTTCTTGAGCCAGGATTGTCCATGGAGTTGCGGTATAATCGACGAGATTATGTTCACATTCACCCACGTCTGTGTCATGCCGAAGAGCAGGCACATCATATCCGTTCTACGAAAGTTCCTCCATGGGCTACTTCTCAAGATCAACCTTTTAATTCTTCTCGTGAATGACAGATGTTTTTTGCATCTTTGCGCAATTCGGCGTATACTCGACGAGTCAATGTTTTCGCAGCAGCTGCACTAAGTCAGCCGACTATCACTCGTTCTTTGTTTCATTTGAGACTACGAAACGGGTTCACGACGAACAGCTGGTGTTCGCAAAATCAATCAGAACGATCCATGGCAGCTGTCTTTCATTTCCCCGCATATTCTCGTGGCTGTGACGAAAGAAGGTAGCACGTTTAGTTACTCGTATCACTCTCCTGCATGATAGCACTCGTCATCGCAATCCATGATCTGTTTAGAGTACCTACAGTGAGTGCATGTCATCTACCTCGGTCACTTCGAATCGGATCCCTCGATGTACGTCTCCCATATTTAAGAATGTCGATCACCAATGCATGACTCTAATGGGCTGATGTCCTCAGTTATGTAGCTGCCCAAATATGCCGTTGGACCTCCAGTATCTTTTGACTTGGGACAGTTTACCGCTCCAGTGGTATAACAACATGTCTTACGAATTGCACAATATAAGGTATGTCAGATACTGTCTCCAGGGCACGTAAGGATTCTATGAAGGGGATCGCCCGATGCGTGGTTGTAAAACATTATGATACCCTAGCGGCTTAGGTCATGTCACGAACTCCATCTTCCCGCATATTGAAGTTTTCCCATTGATCAAACTTTGCGACGTTGGGTCAAGGTAAGAGGTTTCAGGTGCTTGCCGTACAGCATCGCGTCAATTTGGTTATCACCAAGTGGTTTTTTGCTGTGTTGTTTTGAAAGGTATAGCCGAAAGTTTTCACCCAGGTAGACAGACAGTAACAAGGCTCATTGCCAGCAGCATATCTCGATACTTTACCAGCGGGAGCGTGCAATGCTGGCTCTGGGGAAGTTGTAATAGTCGAGTCCAGACTACAGAGGGGATGTTTGGTACTGTTTCAATTGTCGTCATGGCGAATGAGTAAATGGTGCCGTAGAAGGTGGAGATAAGTGAATGTTAGTCTATGACCACATGAATGCGAAGATATTGAGAATCCGCATGAACTCGGTGTGGAATATAGGAAAAAGACATTGCTGCCCGCGAGCAGTAGTATGGCCGGTTATAAACCACAACGTTCTGATTGGGTGAAGTCTGGACCCACCTGTCGGAACAGCCATTTTGCGGCTCCGCAGACTCATGACGGGCACATCGACTTCAACTTCGATATCTCATTGCCACAGCTCCCTTTAGAACTCCGACGGTCCAATCGACCCCAACAATCGCAATGGCGGTACTACACAGGATTGCCAGCTGCGGCGCTCGTCGCCTGCAGCTCGCGATGCCCTCAGCCCGTTCGTCTACGCGCGCATTCTCGTCTACAGCCTTCCGCCGAGCCACCGAAGTCCCGCCTGGCGACCGCACCACCTTGGTACCCGTCGACAGCGATTTCTCACATCCCACTGATCCCTTCAAAGTGGAGGGACTTCAGGCGACAGGTGGAAGCGCAGATAAGACAAAAGAAGGGAGTGTAGAGAGCCGCAAGGTCCGCCACTATACAGTCAACTTCGGGCCTCAGCATCCAGCTGCCCACGGGGTGTTGCGGTTGATTCTCGAGCTGAGCGGGGAGGAAATCATTCGAGCAGATCCCCATGTCGGCCTTCTTCATCGAGGAACGGAAAAGTTAATCGAGTACAAGACATATCTACAGGCCCTACCTTACTTCGACCGGCTGGACTACGTTTCGATGATGACCAACGAACAATGCTTTGCACTGGGTGTAGAGAAGCTACTGAATGTTGAGATCCCTGAGAGAGCAAAGTATATCCGGACGCTATTTGGAGAGATCACTCGAGTTCTGAATCACCTTATGTCGGTTTTGTCGCACGCCATGGATGTTGGCGCGTTGACACCTTTCTTGTGGGGCTTCGAGGAACGAGAGAAACTGATGGTAAGAGAAGACAAACCAAATTGAGTTCAAAGCCATGCATGGGCTTGATGATCTACCTGCAAGAGAACCTATCGCAATACTGATAACATTTCTTTTCCCAGGAGTTTTATGAGCGTGTTTCTGGCGCCCGTTTGCATGCCGCTTATGTCCGACCTGGCGGTGTCCATCAAGATATACCTGTTGGCCTCCTGGACGATATCTACCAATGGGCCACCCAATTCGGCGACCGGATCGACGAGACTGAAGAGATGTTGACAGACAATCGCATCTGGATAAACCGGCTGAAAGGTGTAGGTGTCGTTTCCGCGGCGGAAGCGCTCAATTTGTCCTTCACTGGAGTGATGCTTCGAGGATCTGGTGTTCCGTGGGATATTCGAAAGAGCCAGCCCTACGACGCGTACGACAAGGTCGAATTTGACGTCCCCGTAGGAATCAATGGGGACTGCTACGACCGATACCTCTGTCGAATGGAGGAGTTCCGTCAATCCCTCAGAATCATTCACCAATGCCTGAACGATATGCCAGCAGGTCCTGTCAGAGTGGAAGACTACAAGATCTCACCACCTCCCCGGGCTGCCATGAAGGAGAACATGGAGGCTTTGATTCACCATTTCTTGCTATATACCAAGGGCTATGCGGTTCCCCCGGGCGAGACCTACTCGGCAATCGAGGCGCCAAAGGGAGAGATGGGTGTGTACTTAGTCAGCGATGGCAGTGAACGGCCATACCGTTGCCACATCCGAGCTCCAGGTTTCGCACATCTTGGTGGCTTCGACCACATTTCGAGGGGTCATCTCTTGGCCGATGCCGTCGCTGTGATTGGAACTATGGATCTGGTGTTCGGTAAGTAAATATAGTCTTCACGTGAAGGAGTATACTGACTGTGTTGCAGGTGAGGTTGATAGGTGATTGGGTCATGAAGAGAACGAAAAAAACAAAAACACGCCTGGGGAATGGAAAGATTGCCACTGATGCGAATCACCCTGTCTCTTTTCATATGTATCATAGGCGCGGGCAAGACCGCATAAGGCATTGCGAAGGGGTTGAGGCACTTTTCGTGCCAGTATATATCACACATTCTGAACATTCTCCTTTTGGACTTCTGTGATCAGTCAATTACATCTCCTTGTAATATGCGAGACGAGCCGACCTGAAGATCTTTCACTTCGCCACCATTAGGCTCGAGTTGTTTGGGATAATAGGGTCGTTACCAAGTGCAAGAACGGGACTTCTTGAGCTTGGGTCGAGATAGCCCACAGGCGTTCCATGCCGGTGAGTGTGAATTCTCCATCCCTCCCTCAGGGCCTGCACCAATGGGCCATCCAATTAGCGGACAATTTTGCTGACGATAGGTTGGGTTGCCGGGTACGGCAACAATCGACTCCGACGAATCGCTTTGCTTCATATTTGAGGGGCGTTGATGGACAGAAATCGAAGCTTGGCTGGCAGTGAAACCTTCTCCGTACGATGTCGGTGTATAACCAACGGAGCCTTGGTAGTTGGAGTCAAAGACGGGGCCAGGACCGGATGCGCTCGCCCATTGACTAGCAGGTGCCTCTGCGCGAGCTGCCTCCTCATCAGCCAAGAACGTCTCCGCGTCCGCAACGCACTTGAAGCCGTAGGCCTCGAGCTTCAGAGGCCACGCGACCGGTGGGCAATCGGGATTCTCCTCATTCATGCGCCAAATCATGAGATCGCTGCGGCGAAAGGATTGGTTTCGGAGGGCCTCGATCGGAGTAGCCATGGCCTCAGGGGTAACATCGTCGATGGTGATGGGGTGCGGCTTGTACGTGTCGAACTTGACCGCACACTTACAGCTGCCAGATGCGTGCAGCTTGGCATGGTCCGGAATCCACTCGGCGCCGTACTGACTCGAGAGCCGAACCGCCACCTTGGTGCTTTCGCCATTCTCCTCGGCGATCTCGACGATAGGGGACAGGGTGTTATTCCAAGCTAGGGCGTGGGGCTTCTGAGCCGTCGCCTTCGCCTTTCCCTCCGTTTTGGTGTGCCCATGCGAACGCGAAATGTGATTACTCGACTTCCCAATCAACCCAATCTCCTCAACTTGTTTCCCCTCTTCGTCAACACCACCACCACCACGAACACCGCCACCGGTGGCTCGAGGCTCCTGCAAGGCGGGGAACTGGACAGGACAGCCGCATGCGCCGCGCTCATGCATCCACTGATGCTCCAGAGTGACGATCTCGACCCAGCGGGTATGCAGGATTCGAGCGCAAGACGGGCACATGGTGTTGACGTGCGTGGCTCTCTCGGCAGGCTCCGGACAGACTGGGTTCGTGTGCAGGTGCGTCGTCAGCGGACAGGGTCGCAAGATGTGGATCGTGCTGTGGCCGCAAGCGTAGCCTACGTACTCGCGGAAGCACATCTTGATTGCCTCTGTCGAACTCGCACGCCTGTAGGGTGGTTTTCTCTGATCTTGTCGCTTAGGCGAGAAATATCGAGTCGAGCGTACTGTCCACGTGGGAGGAGGATACGTTCTGACTACCTGCCTACCTAGGTAATCATCAGTAAGGAGTGCGAGGTGTGGTGAAGGATTAGGAGATTTTCACCTAAGCGGCTTGGGAGATGCTTGGGTGTGGTAAGGGTAAGGAGGTATTCGTCAAAACGATGTTGAGAAATTTGGTAAACCGAATAGTGCTGGTATTGAGACTGTAGGGAAGACTTGGAACCGAGTTGACAAGTCGCAATAGTCTCCTGCCTGGCCCGAAGAGGAAAGACCACCCTCCAAAAGCGGTATTTCGTGAGCTGTCTGATCACTTGGATACTGAAGATTCGCAGTGTATCGGTTACATTCAGCTGGTGTCTGACACTCACTCAGATGAGGTGGGTGCTGATCATTTGGACTGTACCTGAAAAGTGTAGTTCAAGTGTGGACGTTGGATTGGCGGTGTTTCCCGCAATTCCGTGTCGAGGGTCTCTGTTCAGCCCGACGGACCGCTTTAATCGTTGCCTATTTTGGTAGACAGTCAGTAACTTTGTAGCAGAGTGCCATGAATGCAAGATGAGAAGGTTCTTCTGGCTCTTCGGGTCCTGCTTTGGTCTGTTTGAAATCGATGCCTATTTGGTAGGCTGTAAAGACTTGGAGAGAAGGCACAGACCGGATGGCGCCTGTGATGAATAGCGCAAGTGGATGTCGATAGGGGCAAGGTACCGATTGGACCTTTCCTGCTGAGATCGAAGCCTAATGGATGGATGGGATTATGGGGAGTCGAGGCAGGTGCACCAGATGATGGCTTGGATGGCTGATCTTCGCAGGGGACGGTAGGGACGGGGTTCTGCTTGCTTTGTTTACACTGAGATCGATGCCTGCCGGATAGATCACACCTGCTAGGAACGGAGGGTGAGCGAACCGAGTCATGGATGATTGGTGCATGTGATAGACGATAGGAGCAGGATACTCGAGCGTTCTTCACCTTCTCATCCGTGTATTTCTCATGACTTACCTTGACAAGCTTTGAGGGGAGTGATTTCACTTGTGATTTCGGGCAGCTAGGCTGATTATGAAAAAATGTGGTGTTCTGATGACTGTGAGATCTAGGAACACCCGCACGAGGATTTCCTGTGCCCTTTCTAACTACAAGTTTGGTCGTCAGGTCTACGGGATATCAATCAGCGACGGATGAGTCGTGGTCGCATGACTTTCCGTTGATTCATCACTTGCCGTTTGGGCATGGTTGGATGAGAGCGTTGCCTAGAGGCGAGGAGGGCGATTTCCGTGAATCTGGGGCCTGACAGCTGAGTGCGAAGCTGGGAATCATGTTAGTATACGAGGCAGTTGCATGTCGCCGAAAAGGGGTCGGGTTTTTGGGGACCTAGATGAAGGGCACAGAGATCACGACTGGATGGTTGTAAGCACGCTTACTGCTTGAACTTCTCTTTCTTCCATGTATACGGCAACAGTCAACCACGGGGAAGTCGCAGCACCCTGAATTTTCATCTGGATCAAGTGGCTGCGACATGTGCTGTGATAATCGAGGAAGTTCCGTGAGACGACGAAGGCGTGATGTCAGATAGTTGAAGGGCACGACAGTTAGGTGCATAAATGATTTAAAGGCATACAAACGAAGCATATCATACAAGTTGTATCGGAATAGGGGTAGGATAGAATTATTATGCGGAGAATAGACAAGTGAACTTTCAAATATTCTCAATGTTCAGGAGCATATAAGCAGTGGTTTAAGTACCGCAATATGATTTTCAGTGGCACACGGAAGCCTCGTGTTGATCTCGCCAGGGTAAGGGTAGAGCCTTAATTAGAGCTTGGGGGAGGGGGGCGGGCAAAACTCTTGTCTTCGGAGCAAAATATTTATCTGTTGGAGAATCTGGTAATTATCTAACAGGTGTGACCTATTTGGAGCCTCGACTAGAAGTGAGCAAAGGATGCGCAAGTGAACTAGCGTGATTCGCGGCTCACGGTAGCAAAAGCTAGATGCCTAGTGCAGTATACGGAAAACAAGGGGAGAGGATCCCTGTCCTAGTTTCTTTCTTCACTATGTCTATATATTATAACGGATTGCAAGACACAGTTAGATATTACCGAATATACAAGAGTTTAAATATTAAAGGTATAGATTGCTATTATGCTTGAATTTATTTTACAACAGTAGGCAAGTTATTACAATAGCTTCAATTAGGTCTTTCTAAGCTTTGATAATGAAAATAGAATAGCTATAGCTCTCAATTATGATGAAGGTGACCGATGTAAGAATAGGAGCATTAACAGCACCCAAAAAGAAAACCCCCAAAAATACACTTATCGTACACACGTCCCCTTCGAACTGCAGAAGTCCGGAAGCAAGCAGCTTAGCACAAGCACAAGCACAGGCCAGAGCAAGAGCAAGTAAAGCACAAGCACATGTCATAGCAAGAGCGAGAGCAAACAAAGCAAGCAAGCAAACCACTCGGCGAATTAACGCAAGTGGTACCCCGGAGGGTGATGTGGTAACGATTTTTCTGGAACTATACAGGCTTCCCACAAGGGGTGGGGGCCGGGGTTACCCCATTAATTCTATTTGAAAGATATCGGACGAAGACACAAACAAAAGCAACCTATCTAACCTGCGAGGCGCCCAAGTGGTGCACGGGAGGGTGACGTGGTAATGATTTATCTGGAATGTTACATACTTCCACTAGGGCCTTGGGACAAGACCACTCTATTGGTTCTATTTGAAAGATATCGGGTGAAGAAAAATACAAGAGCAACCCATTTAACTTGCGATGCGTGCAAGTAGTAACGATTCATCGTGATTGTACACGTTTCCTCCACAAGGGGTGTAGGTCGAGGTTAATCCGTCAATCCATCGTCAAGGTTTCAGATGAATGAGTATACATGAACAAACCACATGGCGGGCCAAATACTCATGTGTTGACTTGAAAGATGATATATTGATCGTCTATCTGGAACTACACGACCCTCTACATGGGTGTGAATCGAAGTCATGCCATCTTGCAGAACATTAGATGACGGAGACCACAGAGTTAAACACAAAGTCATGTAAGTTAAGAGGCGAGATGGCCGAGCAGGACCTCAAAGGGTGACAAGGGTATTCTTGCTGTTTTAATTTGAGAAGCAAAGCCAGAACTTGTCGTCCAGGGAGAATTCATCGTCGAGGTTACAGCCTCTCACCAAAACCGTGAACCAAGATTGATTGTTCCACCTATGACTTAGAACGCAAGGAAACGGCAAGGGCATATATGGCACTAAGTAGAAGGCCCCCAAGATGTCTCGGAGAGCAATGTGTAAAGAATTTTGAACCGAACGGTTTAGTAACAAGTGTAAACGGATGATATTCCACCTTGAGCAATCAACGAGACTTCCGATTAACGGACGAAGCACATGCAGAGGCACAAACAGTAAAGTACCTAACAGCATACCCAGTCGTACGTCTCGGAATCAAGTAGTTTGGGAGAGTATAGCGACAATAAAGGAACTTGATTTCTTTGCCTTGTAAATGATGCTGGAAACAAACGTCCTCCTCCCTATTATCTTTTGTTCTGCTCCATCTATCTACAAATGGATTTATATGTCTGTGTGTATTTCGGTTTCGATACGATAATCTGCGTTCCTGGGCGCCGCTTCACACACCATGTGATACTTGTGTGCATGGGACGTGAACCATGCAAGTTGCAGTACGAAGGCATCAGTAAGAGATGTGGCCAATATTTAGTCAATCAGAGTATTTGTGGAGACTTGAGGTAAGAGGACCTGGTATGAGCAGCTAGAGTGGGATTGCAAAGGTTAATCCACACGGTGCAATGCCTAAGTGGCCTCGAAGGTGACTTATAGACGATATGTTCGACACACAGGCTCACAGTCGTTTGATGGCTATGGTTCTTCCACTTCGAAGACCCGAGATGAACGAAGAAATAACAGCCATAGAAAGAGGCAGGACAAGCAAATGATCCCACTACGCGGAGTGCGTCAGTGGTACTCCGACCGGGTATATCCGAACCATCTGGTGCTTAAATCGCGGAAGATCTGATAGCATGCGGGAACCACGATTGCTCTTTTCAGAGGCTGTTACAATGAAAGAAATAGGCAATCGGTCAATGGACAACTGGACAGCGTAAAGGGAAGAGTGCCTAAGGGCGATATTTCGGTCATTCACTGTGAGTTCGTACAAGCTCCAACATATGGTGTTAGCAGAGGCAATCTACCCCAACGTCAGTTGACCCGTGGTAGCTATACCCAAACACTACCAAATGTTCCTATGTGCTCTTGCCACCCATGGGATCCAACTCTGTCTTCTGCTCTATGTTCTCTTCAACCTTTCCCAGCATCTCGCCAGCTAGATCGCCCCCTTCTTTGGCCTGGGTCCCTGCTTTCGACACAGCAGCAATGGCGTTCTTGCACACCTCGAGCAAGTAAGGTTCATCTTCCAAACCAGCACTAAATCGAATCTGATTCGGACTCATGCCATAGCCTGCGTGGTAGTCTGGGTTATCCTTGCCAAAAGTGATTGCGTTATACGGCATTACGAGTGTCAGATGAGCTCCAAGATGTGGCCCACAGTGGAATTGAAGGTTATCGTAGAACTCAACGACCTGGTCTGTTGTCGCGAGCTCAACAGAGAATAGACACCCGTACCCAGGTTTGGGGACTTCGGGTGTTGGCTTGCGTAGGAAGGGGAGGAGGTGCTTGGAGCCATCTGCATACGGCGGATAGCATGCCTTCGCAACCGGGGCCTTGGGATCTTCTGCGAGGCTTTGGAAGTATGAGGCCATTGTCGCAGCATTGCGGTTCAGAATGGCTGCGCGTGGTAGGTAGTCATTGCTGTTCTTGAGTAGCTGGTCTGCGTCGCCTGCGAAGAATTCGTTCCTGAAATTCTCGGCAAAGCACGGTTTCAGGGTATTATAACTGGCTTTATTGGGGTTGAGCGCGATGCAGCCAGCGAGGACGTCCGCGTAGCCAGAGAATGCCTTGGTCAGTGAAGTAATTAAGACGTCGGCGACGGAAAGGACGTCAAGGTTGCAGAAACCAGCGACAGTGTCGTCTACCACTACCCAGAATCCGTATTTTTCCGCCTGCGTCACATGAGCTATCTTCCTGCGAAACATGGCTCAACATAGGGGGAGCTTACCAATTTGCGTAATCTGATCAGGTCAGCGCTGACGAGGATCGGATTCGACGGGAACTCCGTGAAGACATAGCTACACTTGCCGCCCCCCTCAAGATACTTCTCAAACTCATTGAAGTCGTTCTCATCGCACTTGCCGTAGTGCTTCAATCCACCGGGGCTTTCTTCGAAGACCCGCCAGGAACTATCTGCAAGAAGAGCGTAAGTTGGCACTCAACTGACTTTGGGAGCCTTCGGTCCATTCTAGGGACTGGCAAGCGATGCAAGGTACTGCTTACTAAATAATGCGCCGAAGACAGCAACAGGTTCAGGTCGAAGCTCGTTGATCACCTCGTAAGTCTTCGTGATGGCAGCCATTCCAGACTGGTATAGATATATATCGTCTGGCTGCACAGGCTTTGCGTACTCTTCCACAGTTGCGCGCATCAGCAACCCGGAAATCCGCTTTCGCAACAAGTCATGGCTCTCCACCTCCGGCAGATATGTCGGGGTGGGTGCAGCAGAACCGCCGGGGAACTCTCCGTAATATCTCAGAGTTTCGACCTTCGGTAGCAGATACTCGCCAAGACGGGTACCAAAACCCAGACCGCCATGCTGCCACATGAAGATCGCGCCCATCGTCTTCGCCGCCGGAAACTCGAATAAGTACAGCCGAATGCCATCGATCTCAACGACATGGTATTTCAGCTCATCCTCAGTGAGGGCCTTATCCTTGAGGAACCCCGAGATGGCATGGTCTCTGCTTGAGAGCCAGACTCCTGGGGAAAGAAAGGCAACGATGCTACGGCCCTCTGCGAGCTTGATCTGTTGGCCAATTGCTTTGATGAGCTATTTCGGCATGTTAGCTGAGCGAGCTAGGCACTGCTATGGAGCGGTGTTGCCCTTGCCAAAGCAGAAGGTCCAAATGGGAAAAAGCGAGGATATGCGCTTTTGAGTCGCGCAATCAGGGAAGCATCCCCTTCACGAAATCTCAGTGCCGATTCCCATTTTGGGACATGAAAAGTGATTGTGTGAGGTCCCTCCGGAGGCAGGGAATGTCCCAAGGGCGTCTGTATTTCAGTCAACATGATTTAAACAGCTGAACGTCTTCAAGGATTTTCCAAGAGTCAAGTAGGGTTGTGCGACAAGACACGTCAATCAGATAGGGCAACAGTGAGACAGTTGCGTGTACTTGGCCTCAAGTATTTCCTGGAGTAGGGGTGAAGGCAGACAAGATTTAGTTTCTCAAAGTAGCGATATATATTTGGAAGAGTCTGACTAGCTGCTGAGCATGAGAGGGGAAAAGAACTAGGGCAAGGCCAGAAGGATCAACGTACAAGCCACCCTCTATCTACTCGGGGCATGAGGTATTGTATTGTGACTGCTGTATTACACAGTGCGTACCGCTAAGAAGTGTATCTGCTTGTACCGTAGAGATCCTTATATATCCACCCCACAGGTTTAACGTGCGAGAACTCCCTAGCTCTTAGGCGCAGAAAGCAGATCTTCACCTTTATCTTATATAATAAATCTTTTTTTAACTATCGTATTTATCATTTCAATGTTTAAGTAATATTATTTTTATAAACTAATAGATATAAATAAATAATAAATCCTTTATTATAACGTGTTATATATTATAAACATTATATTTAATAAAGACTTGTTAATTCATATTTAACAAACTAAAACTACTACTACTCTGTGGCTCATTTGCGCCTTTGTCGTCGATAAGACCCGAATATCCTCTCGGTGCCCAAATTACTGCTGTATAAGCTTATTCCTCTAGTTCGTGCTGATATGATGTACAACGCCGAGTCCTGCTTACCCATCCACTATATCTACCAAAGCTTCTTGTCCCGTCCTTCAAAAGCAAAGTTCAGACCAACCGCAATGAACAGCGCGACACACAAGACACTGGGACCCCACTTGTCGTAGTACTTCGCCGTTCTGCGCTCCCTTATACCACTACTGCGGTACAAATATATGCCCACCGAGTAGCATAGCGATAGAATAGCAAGGAGAGTGAATGCGCCCGCTACGATGAATGAAGTGATGCTAGGTTTCGTTCCGAAGTTCAGCAGGGTGGCGGCGATAGTTCCAATGTAGATGGAGAATTCGAGCTGCAAGGGTTTATGTCAGTCAGCCACGGTTGTGTTCCGAATTCAGTGTTATAGACTTACCCATCCTAGAAAGGTTCTCTCCGCCGCGAAATACACCTTTGGCTCAACTCTGACGGGAACGTAGATCTTCTTCCCCTTGGGCGCCTTGAACTTCGTGGTCTGGATGTCTTGACCTCCAAAGAACATCTCTGCGCGCCTGCTTCGTGGGACCTGTGTGCCGCGTGGATGAGGTGCGACGGTCTTAACCACAGTCCATAGTCCGCGGCCAGCTGATCTCGCGTAGTGTTTGGCAAGTGTCGAGTAGTAAGTCCTGCCACCAACTTTCTTAGACTCCACAAGAGCATCATCTGAATCATATTCGTCATCGGAATCATACAACGGGTAGTCGTCGTTATCGACAATCGCTTCGGTTGTTTGGTCCTCGAGATCTGCAAGGGCCATAGCTTGAGCTCCTGATATCGCAGATCGGCCGTTGGAAGAATCAACGCGGCCTCCATCAGCTGTGTCATCTTCATCATCCGAATCAAGTTCGTCCTCGTCCTCGTCGTCGGAGGTTGTGCCACTAGTAGGGGAGTTTCCTGGACGGCGGATACCGAAATTCTGGGATACTGGCTTGCGAATATCGACATGCATCTGCGGCATCCAGAAGGGTAGCAGGTTGATTCGGTCGGGAAACAATGTAGCAGTTCCATGAATGAACTTGGAGAATTTGGGAACAGCCTCCACAAGATGACTTGATATCAGCTGGCGAACCCATTCGGGGGGTTCCTGGCCATGCTGAGTTTGCAATTTGACTTCCAAGACGGCGTAGGGGAAGCGCTCGATGTCGCTGGCTGGTAGTTGCGAGAAAGGATAATCAATGCCAATGTCCATTCGTCTCCAGTTGTCGCCAGAGCGCGGGACACCATCTAGATTATCTTCCCGGACCATAGTCAGCTCGGTATCAAGCGAGATACGGACCCGAGCATCGGCTGGCAGTTGGAAGGCGGTCCGATTATAAAACGAACGGCATACTGGTTTGTAACCCTTCTTTAATATTGACCACTGACATTCCTTGGCAAGTCTCTCATCTTCAGCAATCTGCTTCTCTGACTTCTTACCATCTTTGCGAGCCTTTTCGAAGACTGCAGCGGGAAGGAGGTTTCCTCTCATGAATGCATTAACGTGCTTCTCTTTGATGCCGAAACGAGCCTTGACGGACTGCTCGCCGGTCCAATCCTCTCGGTGGGTCTTCCTTTCGACGAAGATATTATCAGTCTGCATGCCGCCATACCATCGCAATCTGATGGCTTCGGCGCCTTCAGTCTTCTTCAAGCGGCCCTCGTACAAATCCCACGTTTCTGGGTTGTCGTAGTAAATTGAAGTAATAGCCGAGTCTGCAGGCTCAAACTCCTTCTTGGCGTTGAATACAAGTACCGGAAGATGCTTGAGGATGACAAGCTTCAGCTCGGTGACGTTATCCGGATGAACCCAGTATTTTGTGGTTTGGCGAACAAAGCTGCCCTGACTCCCTCCGGCAGAACTGTCGCCCTTGGTGGGGTTCCCGCGAGTTCGGACAATGTCGTACATCCTCGAGAGTTTCACTATGTCGCGATCATAATCTTCTTTATAGAATGGTCGCTGTTTCATCATCGTCTCCCAAGTGGGTTTGAGACACCAGCCAGTGCCAGTGACTTTCTGTGGAGTGTCAGCTACATTGCTGGCAACGTGGGCCGAAGGTAAAGAAATAAGGCTTACTGACATCATGTTTCTTGACTATCTTATAGAAGCCAGTGTAATTGACTTGGACAAACTTGGCCAGGTCATGCACATCGGCAATAATCTCGCTGAGGTACTCCTCTCGCTCCATGAACTCTTCCTCGCCTGGTCCCGGCTCATTGGGTCCTCGCTCATTCATTCTCTTGACGAGGTCATCGACTTGTTTCTGCTCCCATATTATGCGGCGTTGGATCTCGGAGGTCTTGACCTGAGTCTTGCTGTAGACCTTCTTCAATTGGCTGTCTAGCTCAGTGAGAAACTGGTGCTCGTCATCCCCAGACCATTTCCTCAGTTGGGGTCTGGTTTTGGTCTTTTTCTTCTTGCTGCTCGATCCGTCGGACGGTTCAGCCACAACGGGCTCATCGTCGACGACAGCTCCCGTGGGCTTCTCAAGCTTGCTCTTCAGGTCATCGTAGTCGATATAGTACCACTCGTACTCGGGGATTCTACTGGACTGAAGCTGGTCGCCGAACTTCATGACGATCGTGCCTGGGCGGGCTCGCCAATTCCTAGGTTTTCCGATTCGAGTCGATATCCAAGACGTCGTCTGTGTTCGCAGGTCTTCAACAATTAGCATGGGAGATCATCGACGCAGTCCTGGAACAAGGCGCAGAAAGAACAAGAGCCTAAACCATCATACTCTCGCAGTAGAATGGTCGTGACGGTATCGGAGATTGGGTTTGAATCTTAAGACAGCTAATAACTACGCGCACTGGCAGCTGCAAAGTCGCATGTGGGGGGCCGGAGTAGCAGGCGATTGAGGCCTAGAGCGCCAGCGCAGGGCAATGGCAAGAAACAGGGTTGCGCAGCTGCTACTACCGTGGTATGTACTATGTAACAGTAGGTCTCACAATAGCTCGAGACCTAGAAACCTGCATTGACCAATCATTGTTCCATCAAACCTACACGTGCCCACGTGCCCACGTGCTACTGTACGGCAACGGTAGCGACACAAGGTACCCCCGTAGAATATCGCTCCACCTAGGCGTACGGAGCCCGGGTTGCTAGAACAGCTCTACCTACTGTGTATATGTACTTATTGCAGAAAAAGATCCCCTCTTCGCAAAAGCAACAGTACAACGCCCGTTGTGCCAGCCGCAAGCAAACGTAGTGTGAACGGAATGATAGAGATAATACAGAGACGCAGTCAAATGCACCTACTCCAACTGACTTCCCTGGGAATAAACCTCGAAAGTGACATGAAAGCTCATGCCGAGTGGGGCACATCGGCGACACCAATGCCGCTGCCTTGACCGAAACCCGGTAAAGATAAAATATTTTCGTCGAAGCTACCCCGCAGCTCCGAGGATCCAGTATTTTGCAGGTATTTTGGCACTGGGACTCGGGATTGGGGTCAGGCAATAGTCTTGAGCGAGCTCGGCCAAGCTTGATTTGGTACCTGGTTTGTTGCGATCTCGTCACAGCTGACTATCGACTCTGTCTACAACCTCTGCCGAAGATGGCGGACAAAGACACCCTCTCCGCGCGCATCCCTCCCACCTGCCCCTCCTCCATCTCTGAGATCCTCAACGCCGCTTGGAAACATGACGTTGCCAACCTGAAACCCCTCCTCAATATACCGGGCCGAGCCAGCGTTCAAGAACCGACAACAGGAGAGACGCCTCTCCACGCCGCCATCCGAGCCTGCGGCCCCGCCGGCGATGTCTCGATCGAACCTGCGAAAACAGTAGTCGAAGAGCTGTTTCTGAGCGGCGCAATCTGGAACGATGCCGACTCCAACAATGAGACGCCCGGCGATGTGGCAGAACGACTGGGGCAGAAGCCGCTATACACAATGTGCGTTGAAGCCGGCGTGAGAGCCGAGCTGCTGTTTGGGCTTCTGGAGGGGTACGAGGCGCTTTCGTCTGAGGACGAGGATGAAGAGATGGAGGACGTGGCCGCAGAAGAAGACGGAGATGAGAATGGTGGCGCAGAGGACCCAGAAGAAGCCCCCGAACTCGTCGACTCCGAAGAGACCGAGATCGTAGACTCCAACCCCGACCGCGCCTTTGCACCTCCCGAACCCACCACGGGTTCTGGCGGCGTTGATGTCAAGAGCGAGGAGTACCTCCGCTCTAACCTAGTCTACTCCGACGGCAAGCTCGTCGATTCAGAGCACAACGGAGTCATGATGGCCTGGGAAACGTCGATAATGCGCGCCTCGGTCGACGCGCTGCTTCCCGGCCTTACAGTAAGACGGAAGATCCTGAATATTGGCTTCGGAATGGGCATAATCGACAAGATGTTCTACGAGACGCACCCGTCCAAACACCATATCATCGAGGCGCATCCCGAGGTCTTGGCACATATTGATGGTCCTGATTGCAAATTTGGCAAGGATTGGGAGGCTAGTAGTCCGGAAAAGGGGGCATATCAGGTTCATGCTGGGAAGTGGCAAGACGTGGTCCCTAAACTACTGAAGGCTGGCGAGACGTACGACGCGATATACTTCGACACGTTCGGCGAGGACTATGCACAACTGCGCATGTTCTTTACCGAGTATGTGCCAGGATTGATGGAAGAAGACGGCAAGTTCGGGTTCTTCAATGGACTCGGTGCCGATAGGCAAATATGCTATGATGTGTACACGAAAGTGGTGGAGATGCATCTGAGTGACGCCGGAATGGATGTCGAATGGCAGGAGATGAACGTTGACATGAAGGGACTGGAGGAAGAAGGAAAGGGTGAATGGGAAGGCGTCAAGAGGCGGTACTGGACGCTTAAAAGTGAGTTTTTGGCCAATTTTGTGCTCCTTGGCTATTCAGCTAACCCAACTCTAGAGTATCGACTGCCAATTTGCACTTTCATGGGATGATCCCAATGATATCACCCCTGCTTCCGTCCCCAATTTACGAATTACAAGTCGTCTATCCCATAACCACTGGCGAATCTTCTATGCAAACCATGCCAGAATAGATCCTACCCTGCGACGGAACTTACTTGAAGTTTTCCGGGTGCAAGATACCGGCAAGGTTGCCAGCATTGACTCGCTTCAAGGTCAGAGCAGCAATAAGTGCGGCGCCAACACCGCTACCATCTTCGGCAGCCAAGATCTCTATGGGATCCTCCTCCTTAAATGACTTCTTTGCAGGCCAGTCAAGGATCTCTCGTAGAGCCTGGGCACCACGTGCCTTGAAGTGGGGGTACTTGTTGAAGACAGAGCCATCAGCACCAACATGGCATGACTGATAGTTCTTCTTCTTGCAGATGGCTGCTACTCCACAGGAGGAGAGGCGGGCAGCACGCGTGCCGATAAGCTCGGCGGTGCGGCGGATGAGCTCAAGCTCGGGCCGTGTAGTCGCAATGTTGAGCTTATCAGAAAAGAGATCAGCCGTCTCTTGCAAGTTTTCGAACGGATCACTATGCAGTGTCAGCCAGCCAAGCAACGATGGAGGTGGTTCCACAATAACTTACTCCTCAACCGCGGACAAGAAGGAGGCATCGAGCGTGTATGGTCTTCGGAGCTTCTTGATATCCTGACCCTCGAAGATGTGAACATCCTTGTTGTCGTGAAGATCCACCAGGATTAGGCGGAAGATCTCTCCCAGGTAAAGACCGGCGATCATCTTCTCGAATGCCTGCTGTCCAGGTCGAGGCGACTCCTTGTCGATGATGATATCGTACGGTGTCCGAGGAAGAACCTTGTGCTCATTGTCAAAGGCACCCCATTCGCAATTGATCGCCATGGGAGTATCCTTGGGCAGGTTCATGTGCGCAAGCTTGGGGATCGAGCCGCAGTCCTCCATGTAAGCGGCATTGCAGCCAGTACCAAAGATGCAGCCAATCTTCATCTTAGTATCAGTGTAGGCCGAAGCAATCAGAGTACCAGTTGTGTCGTTGATCAAGGCGGAAACCTTGATGGGAACTCCCTAACATCGATAAGTCTACGTTCACTGCCGATATAGAAGTTTTGCATACCCGTGAATCAAGAGCTGCTTCGAGCATTGGCACGACATTATGACCTTCAACGCCAGTAATGTCGAACCCCTTGGTCCATCGTTGAAGAATACCCTCATCGACGTAGTTTTGCGTGGCGGGATATGAGAAGGTAAAACCAAGCGGAATCTTGCCTTGTGTTGGCGGAATATCTCCGTGATGGGTGTCGATGAATTGCTGCAGGCAGTCGGCAATGTACTCCCAAAGTTCCTCAGAATCTCCAGTCTTCAGCTCTTCGGGCATTCGGTACTTGGATTGGATGATGTCAAATTCCGACTTGTTATCCGTCAGAGTAATCTCGCAGACACGCAGGTTGGTGCCACCCATATCCAGGGCCAAGTAGGTGCCGGTTTCATAACCATCTGGGAATGCCATTACCCACGTCGGATTCATGGGCTAAGTGCGGTGTAAGTAAGTGAAGAAACTGCACGGCCACAAATAACCACATACAATACTACCACCCTCGACAGTCAAGCCTTTTTGGACCGTCAGTATTTCTCCTTCTTCCCAAAGATCATTATAGAGTGCCCACCTTTCTCCAACTCAGAAACAAAGTGGGCTGTGATCTGCTTGAGCTTGCTAGTCTCGACAGCAAAGTGGGCCTCGAGCTTTTTGATCTCTTGCAGTAAGTCCTTGGGGATGTCCGCCATGGATCCTGTGAGTATGTCTTGTTAGCAGCGGACAGAGAGATATGCAAAGTAGCGCAACAACCATGATGGTAGTGGTGAGGGTGATGATAATGGTAGGTATGCCTTCGCATGGTGAGAGAACGCCGCGAGCGTGGACTGGGAAGCATGTTGTATCCCAGTGTGAGTTGCAGGTTGCAGCATGGGGGAGAAGATAAGGAAGAAGAGATATCAGAATAGTGATAGGAGGACGAATCTGATCCCTGGTGCAAAGATGACCAGGTACGTGTGTGAAGATATGAACTCGGAGGGATGATGAGAGAACGATGAGTAACGCAGGGGACAGAGGGGACCTGGACTGCTCCCTGCTGGAATGATTATCTTGAGACGTAGTCTTGTGTTTGAGATCTTTCATCTTGAGCAAAGGAAGGCCCCATCGACCTCCATGACTCCATTCAACCAGGCGTCTTTCCTAGTAAAGTGAACGTCACACCTTCGTAACTTCCTAGCCCACGAGATTTGTTCCCTTTACAACAATCCGGACCAATTCAAGGTGGCAGATACCAGACATTCACTGCACTCAAGCTCCGTTCCAAGAGCTACAGGGAGACCCAACTCCGGATTTCCGGCCGGACGTTCCATGCTGGTAGGGCTACGTGGTAATCGGGCTTCCTCGTGATAATGCTGGACTGGAGGGCAATCAAGCAGAAACATTTATAACATACCCTTTCGGGACGGTGGCTTCCGAGGACCTAAGCCAACCATTTTCGCGATATGTGATTATCGAGGTAAGGAAGTAGGTTCCAGAGACTCCGTTGCAGTTCTGACTTTGAGTAGAGCTTACTCGAATGAATGACGCAAGTTGTGGTGGTAGATATCGAGAAGCTTATACCGACAAGAAAGACTTATACCAATGTTGCAATCAAGCTAGGTATCAGTCAGAAAGACTAAGCATTTGAGAATGGGATTATTGGATTTAATATAAAAATTCTCGGAACTGCGTCACTTACTCAGCTCAGCTCAGCCAGCTGCGCAATGATGTGAAGTGGGATGAGAGTCGGCACGGGTTAAGCTGCATTTTCGGAGTGAGGGGTATTAAGGTTGACGAAACTGCTGTGTCAAGTCTAGGTAAGCTTCCTAGGTACAAACCCCAATCTCATCCCCCGACTCAAGGAACTAACGTAAAGCCCACGCATTGGCAATCCATGGCAAGCATCCGGGTCTTCCTCAAAGCAGAGACGCCCTTGGAAGTGGGTCACTCAACAGCTATGAAGCGGTGTGAAGGGAAGCAGACTGGCAAGTGTAGAAGGCTGGAACACCTCCCCAATAACACTAGACCTCAAGATAGTAATGAATCTGTCAAACAGCTTCTCATGATGGCCTGTTGCATTTTTGCCT
Source organism: Xylariales sp. AK1849 (assembly GCA_022432505.1). Lineage (NCBI taxonomy): Eukaryota > Fungi > Ascomycota > Sordariomycetes > Xylariales > Xylariales sp. AK1849. Next base: position 769,598 of record JAJKKH010000008.1, read on the forward strand.
AGGTTGTAAAGTACTTGATTAATGGTCACCTAGGCAGCTGATGGATTCCGCTGCAGCAAGCGTACCCAGATCAGGCCCTGCTTGCGGCCAATATCATGCACTGGGAGTCCGAAATTCACATCTTCAACAATGTAGGTACTTGGGGCTTGTGGGAATGCTGTCTCATAAGGTTCATGTCCCGCCAAATGGATTCAGGTTCCAAATGCGTACTGTAAATCCGTCGTGACGTTTAGTAGTGGGGGTTATCGCTTATCGTTTCACAGCGGACTAACCGAAGAAAGCGTAGTTCATCTCATAACCAGGGGTTTTCACAGCTTTCCGGATAAACTATCTCCTCCACCCCGAGTTGGAGCGTCGCGACTTGGGCAACGTAAGCTTCTTGGCCAGCCGTTGAGGTGTAGCTGTCTTAAAGCCAGGTCGGGCCAAGACATCACAGGAAATCCATCACAAATTATCACGACGACAGCTTTCGACCTCGCCTTCCTTTTTTTTCCCAGGCTGTTTCCGAGTTTCTCAATGACTGAGTACTCTCAGCGATAATTTCCCACTATGAAGTCGATTGCAGCTTTTGCGACCGTTTTCCTGTCGTTCCTTTCACCCATCGTTGCAGACACCAATGTCGCCGGTCCAGCAGTCTCCAAGGTGACCTTGCCATCAACCTTCAAGCCACCGCAGGACTTCCAGAATGCCAATCTCGTTCACGTCATCTCATTGGAAAAGAACTTTGCGAAGGAATCTATCAATGTCTTGATTGAGAATGTCTCGAAGGAGCCCCAGAATGAATACTTCTTGCCCTTCACTGGCGAGCAGATGGCGAGAGTTGGTGGGATCGAGGTCAAGGACCGAAAAGATGCTACAGTGACAGGCTTCGCAGTCGAGGCAGTCGAGTTCGATCCATTGAGGTATGGCGAAGATTGTATACTCTGCTCCTTGGCCAGTGACTTACAAAGATCCGTAGTGACATACAATATTATCGAGTTCAACTACCGAAGCCTCTTGAACCCAACGCCCAACAGACTCTGGGTATCTCCTTTTACTACCTGAAGGCCTTCTATCCCTTGCCGTCCTCAATTGAGCAGGCAGATAAGCAGTATCTCGTCTACCCGTTCTCCGCCTACTGTCAATCAGCCTACCCTACGCTGAAGCAAAAGACCGAAGTCAAGCTTCCCTCGTCCGACATTCCTGATTATACCAAGATTGCAGGTAGCGGGGATGTGAAGGAGTTCCCTCAAAAGTCGGGCTCTAAGCTCACATATGGCCCATTCCCCGAGGTCCCAGCTGGTGCCATCTCGCCAGTGAAGGTACGATTCGAGTTCACCAAGCCCGTCACCCATATCTCGCAACTGGAACGGGATGTTGAAGTCAGCCACTGGGGAGGAAATGTTGCTTTCGAAGAGCGATATACGCTCTTCAACCGCGGCGCTAACTTGTCCGCTCTGTTCAACCGAGTCAAGTGGGCGCAATCCCAGTATTTCAACCCTCAGACGTATGCTCTTAAGGAGCTGAAGTTTGGGCTTCAGCCTGGAAGCAAGGATGCATACTTCACGGATGTTATTGGCAACGTATCAACCTCCCGTTTCCGAACCAACAGACGCGAAGCTTCTCTTGAGATAAAGCCTCGATACCCAATCTTCGGCGGCTGGAAGTACCCATTCACCATTGGTTGGAATGCCGATGCCAAGAACTTCCTGCGCAAGAAATCGGGCGACAATTACCTACTCAAGCTACCCTTCCTTGAAGGACCTAACCAGCCTGAAGGGGTTGAGTACGAGCAGATTGAGCTGCGAATCCTCCTTCCTGAGGGGGCTGAGTAAGTTCTGCGAAGACGTAAACCCCAAAGACATACTAACAATATATATAGGAATGTCAAGTACTACACGTCGATTCCGGAGTCATCTATCATGTCCTCTACCGTTGATCAGCAGAGAACGTACCTGGATACCATTGGCCGGACTGTCTTGACGATCAAGGCTCGGAATTTGCCTGATGACTTCCGGGACCGCGACCTGTTTGTATCTTACGACTACTCATTCATAGCCAGCCTCCGCAAGCCCTTCGTTATATTCGGAAGTGTTCTGGCTGTTTTCGTGGGCACTTGGTTGCTCTCATTGGTTGACGTGAAATTTTCAACTAAGTAGAGAGGAGGCGCAAAAAGGTGTAAATATATGTATCGGATATGGAAAATTCACGATGACTGCTCGATGCCCGAAGAATCGGGGATATAGAATGCGAATGATATGATCTGTTCTCTAGCTGCTTTGTTCGTGTTTCCCTTCCGTCGAGACTGAAGACATACATTATGCGATGGTTCCAAGCAGAGTCAAGATCGCTCTCCACCATTTACACAGCAGGTCTGCAAAGGTGTTTAATCCAACTCGCCGCCATCCGGACGCCTAATAGAAGACATCGATTGCCGGGCTGTATACCTAAGTACCAGTCATTGACACTAAACTTCTCAACCTTCAAATCACCAATACCCAAGAGCTACGCGCGGCTGTAGAGGGTTCATTCCGAATTGAAGAGTCCTTTCAAAGAGTCCGCGCCAACGCCGTGGTTGGAACGAAGTGGATTCCCCACACCAACCCCCATATCGCAGCGGCCAACTTCTGCAAGCTGACGTCGCCGCAACATCATAGGCTGCACTCCGGCACGCGACCCGTATACTCCCCTACGCGGCAGACGACTTTCGGATCGTCGAGGTGCAGTACTCCACGGCCACACGAGCTTCATTTCGCTCTAACGTCGGAAGGGTGGCTGGCGGCATTTGAGTTTATACAGGATATCAATCTGAGAAGTGATAGTAATACTGCTGGTCCTTAGTGTAGATTACAACAGCGAACTACGCTTCGTATTGAGACTATTCGCCTCATTTATTCTTGCCACGGCCTTCCTTGCTCATAAGACAGCTAACTGTTTTCCAGAGGTCACAGTGTCTCCGTATCTGTGAGGCTCTTACGTGAGACCATGGCATTGTCAAGGAAAAGCCGGCCCGCCAAGTGCTTGGGTGCATGTGGGAATGAATCGCTTATGATTGCAGGGATCGCAACCTGGCACTTTGAAGACTTTCAGTATACAGAACCTTGAATCTTAGGAGGTGGGACAGAGGGGTGTTTAGGCGTTTCTGGAGCGTGGATCTCGGTGTGAAGCGAGGGGAGCTGGGGTTATCCTGGAACTTGGATGGTCTGTATGTAGGTTCGCTAGGATAGTGCGATGGTGAAAGGCATCATAAATCAGGCTGAGTTCCGCTTCTTTTGGGTTTTGGATCTTACCTTCGGCCTGACTACCAAATATCCACAACGCCTTACACGTTTATCCCAAGGGTACTGCCCCATCCCAATACACTCCAAGATCTCCTATATCTACTAGTATCGGCACACGGGTTCCTTACACCACCATAGCTTCGTCCTAAATGCCCTACCAAACCACGACGAAAACCACCTACCTTTCCACCAAGACAATGTGCTTCAAAGCTGAGCCCTCCAAGAAATACTATTACCACGAGGAGTACATCCCCGTGAGACAATCCCATGGACACCATCAACACCATCACAGAAGCTCCGTGCCTCGCTCGCACCACAGTCCGCGGGTGAGCACGAGTACCTACCGACGAAGCGGCCCGATCGTGTACACGGAGAGGACAAGTAAGACGAGATATGTCTAGACCTGGCCAGTTGCCCGCATTCTGTCTACAATTCACGACTTCGCAAGCCTCGATTCGAAGAGCGCCGTTCTCAGTGTCACTTACACGAGACGCACCGTAATCAAGCAAGCGTTGAATTCTGCTCAGATAAGGAGGGGCAGGCAACGTTTCTTGCCATCTAACGTTAATCGTTTCTAATCTTTGTACCACAATCATGTGCGCGCAGGCGTTTGAGTTGGCTTCTTGCATCCAACATCCTCGGCGTACAACAAATCGGCTTTCAGCATCTTTCGGTGCGTCATAGGGGACTTATGGTGAGGTGTGGACGTGGTGGGGTGTTCATTCTGAAATCTAAGGCTGGGAAGGGCGCATTGGCCATGGGAATGTGGGGATGCTTGTTGGACACCAAAAAACAATAGTTTCCAAACATGATGTCATAACGCTTCCGTCATTCCAGCTGCGAATATTGATTGTGATGCAGCTTGCCGATGCACAGTGAAGGGAGGGGGTCCCATGTTTCTTGTGCAGTCTTGCGACGGAGAGGTTTTGACAACGATCCCAGTACTTCACTTACACTTTGAGCATCTTCTTCCGAAGAACCCCTGCTCGAGTATATTGCTTCCTTGTAACTACTCGGATGTAAATCTACCCCACTGATTTGCATTGAAATACGACCTCGACATTTCGAAAAGAATACGGTAAGTCCACCGTGCTTGCCTTCCGGAATGCGCCTGCTTGGAGGAACCTTGTGCCTTTCCACAGCTGTGATCTTGGTGATGGCCATGGCTGTGGTGATGTTGCCAGGGAAATGAAGGAGCAACCCGACTGACTCTTATTCGCAGACTCCGGTATACACCCAGTTAGACAGCATTATTTCAAGTGCTCCTTTCGCCATGTAAGTACAAACTTTCACAAGTCAGATTGGTTCTTGAACACCATAAATATGTTTGCAAGTCTCCGCCGTAAGAGTAAGGCCATACTCAGATCGGAGGAGGAGAATACAACCCCCAATGGGAGCAGAGTCTCAGGCGAGAGTGCGTCCCCAGGCAACAGCAAATATTCGGGCGATCGTTATGACGGGTGGGTCTCCTCAGATCAGTATTCGGGGGTTGGCGTGGTTGTTTCTGATAACCTCCTTCGCCGTCCAGAATTGATGGAAGCGCTCTATAAATTTCCAAGCTCCAAATTGTTAAACATTCACTTCGAAGACTTACACAGCCAACCTCATGACAGGAATCACGCACTGTCCATCCGTTCCAAAAACTCCAAGAAGGGGTCCTCTGGGCCGACCTCGTCTCAGGGTCGAAAGGGGTTCTCCTTCGCTTCCCTTCGTGGGAATATGCAGCCCGAGCTCTCTCGAAAGCTGTATACAGTGATCAAATCCTCCAACAACTTGATCTCGGCGCACGACGTCGCAGGGAAGGAACGCACAGCCATCGCAACACAACTGTCCGAGTGGGGCGAGCAGACCCAAGACGACGCTGTTTCCGACATCAGTGACAAGATTGGCGTGATCTTGTCTGAATTGGGAGAGCAGGAGGACAGCTACGCACATAACCTCGAGGACGCCCGTAGTACACTCAAGACTATTCGTAACACGGAGAAGAGCGTGCAACCGAGTCGTGATAGCAAGGCCAAGATCGCCGATGAGATCCAGAAGCTGAAAATCAAAGAGCCGCAGAGCACGAGGATCGTTGTGCTGGAGCAGGAGCTTGTCAGAGCTGAGGCAGAGAATCTAGTTGCGGAGGCACAGTTGAGCAATGTTGTACGTAGACCTTGGGTCTTCAATCCTAACGGCGAGTACTAACGAGAGCACAGACCCGTCAAAAGTTGAAGGAAGCATACGACATTGAGTTCGCCGCCGTGATTGAAAGAGCAGAGAAGCAGATCATCCTCGCGAAGCACGGCCGCCGTCTTCTTACTCTTCTCGATGACTCGGCTGTGACGCCGGGTGATGAGCAGAAGGAGTACGGCAACAGCAGTGCGGCACGCCAGGTTCTTAACGACGCCGAAGACGACCTTCGTCAGTGGGAGCTGAACCTCGATGACGAGCCGGCCACGTCTAGTGGCCATGGTAACACGCATCAGCACCCTCACAGTGTTGCGGGATCGTCGATCGCGACCGGTGCTCGGCCTGACGACGACGAGGAGGCCTACATGAGTGCAGCAACTGATTCACGAGTGGACGAGGGTGGTCTCAGTACTAGTACACGGGAGCCAGGAAGCGTCGGTGTTGCTGCCTAGAAGGAAGCTGTGAATACACGCTATTCATGCGCAGGACCACGGCCAAGAGTGAGTGCATTGTGAGTTGGTACATCAGCTGATGTTATTTCATCCTTAATCGCTGTTAGGGTGGTGTTTCGATGTTTTGCTAGGGGACGTATATTATCACGGTCTTCTGGGAACTGGTTTGACGAGATTTTGGGTCTAGTTAAGTGAATAAGTCGATTAGTTCTGAACACAAGAATAATACCCTTGACTCTGGACTATCATGATATCGGTAGAAGGCCCAGTCGAGTGACCATCAGCATAAATCGTGAAGAGCTTGATCCTACCAATATTGAGGATTTTACAAATCAGATGAATTGCAAATCAATTCTCATCGTCGTTTCACTTGTGAAGTTGGGTTTCCTATAGCCGGCAAAACCTCGGCCGGCCTTGGGCCTGCAACTTGCGAATCCCGCGCCCTGCTTTCCTGTTGATCTACCAGCAGCAATCTTGAGGAGAGAGAGATGGAGATTGCATCCTCGCGAGTGCGGCTGCTTCAGAGACCAGCAGTGAATCTGTGTCAGTCGTGCAGTCGACGGCTAGGGACCCAGCTGCGCCGGTCGTACTCGAGCACGTCACAGCCAGATATATACGATGTAGTCTGCGTAGGCGGCGGGCCGGCGGGCCTCAGTCTTCTGACAGCTCTTCGTAAGTACAATACCTCTGAACCTGGCACAAGCTCTAACGATAGATCGCAGGGGCCAATCCCGTAACGGCCGGACTCCGAGTAGCCCTTGTCGAAGCTCAAGCGTTGCGGAACACCCGGTCCTGGAAGCTACCCCCCGATCGATTCTCGAACCGCTGCAGCTCCCTAACGCCGTCTTCCGCGCAGTTCTTGGACAAGATAGGAGCATTGCGTCATGTGCAGCGTGACCGCGTCCAGCCTTATCATGAGATGCAGGTCTGGGACGGTGTCACCGACGCCCGTATTGAGTTTGACTGGGAATCCGGGGCTAGGAGCGGTGATACGATAGCCTATATGATCGAGAACATGAACTTGACGTCTGGTCTATTGAGTCGACTGGACGAAATAGGTGGCACTACAATATACGATACTGCGAAGGTGGAGGATATGACATTGGGTGAAGATTCAGAAGATCTAGACCTTAGTCAATGGCCCATTGTGCACTTGGCCGGGGGTAAGCAGCTCGCTGCTAGGCTTCTGGTTGGGGCAGATGGTGCGAATAGCCCTGTCAGAACTTTTGCGCAGATCAAGAGTCGAGGATGGGACTACCGGACACATGGCGTCGTTGCGACATTGCAGCTGGAGGGCAATGGTTGGGGCGGAGATGCCATGAAGACTGCATATCAGAGGTTCCTGCCAACTGGGCCAGTGGCAATGTTGCCTCTGCCGGGGAACTACTCGACGCTTGTTTGGTCTACGACGCCGTCGAATGCTGCTTTGTTGAAGAGCTTGTCGGCAAAGGACTTCGTCGCTCTGGTGAACGCGGCTTTCCGTCTAAGTACGGTTGACCTGAGCTTCATGCATACTCTCACCTCGGGGCAGGAGGATGAGCTCTCGTGGAGACTGCAGCATACGCGCGTCAACACTCAAGCAATACCGCAGGCCGTTGTGGGAGTTCAGGATGGCACGATTGCATCCTTTCCACTCAAGATGCGCCATGCCGATACCTACATTGGAGAGAGGGTCGCCCTAGTCGGCGATGCGGCCCACAGTGTTCACCCACTGGCAGGCCAAGGCTTGAACCAAGGACAAGGGGATGTAGAGAGTCTCGTCAGGGCTATCGAATTCTCCATCACACATGGCGCAGACTTGGGTACACGTATGTCATTGGAATCTTACAACTCGGAACGATATGCAGCGAACCACGTGCTTCTTGGAGTGGTGGATAAACTGCATAAACTCTATGCTATCGAGAATGGCCCCCTTGTCCCGCTGAGATCATTGGGACTGAGTGCGGTCAATACTATGCGGCCTGTGAAGAACTTCTTCATGGCTCAGGCAGCTGGGAAGGGTACGAAGCTATTCTAGGGATGACTCATGGCGCTGGCGGTGATACCTACATGTATTGAGGAACCCCCAATCCTCCTCGCATTGTACACGTATGATAACAAAGACTGGTCAAAAGAGTGTACATTATGTAGATTACCTACCCAAGTACGTTGCAACCACAGACTTGAATCCGGTCAGTTGTATCCCCTGCCGGCAATCGATCGACCGAGCTGAGCTGCAGGGAGCTAGTGGGGTGAGCCCAGCTAATTTGGGGCGTGTTATCGAGCGCGAAAAACCTTATCTGCTGACAGAAATATTTTCTTGATCGCGAACTTCTCGAGATGCAAATAACCCCACCAAATTCAACCCACATCGACCATGGCGCCTTCACGGGCAGTAGAGGCGGATGACCGCAAGGTACGATACTCCGTCCCATGACCACTGATCCGAATATCTAACGTAGCCAAAGGCTGTCGGCATCAACAAAGAGACAGTCACGAATACCGTTTCGACCGACTTCCCCGACAACTATCCAGACGAAGAGCAGTCATGGGACACGGAGTGGTTCCGAGAGCATCTTCAAATCAGATGGCACCAGAATGACTCTCATGATGCCCAGTTCTCCTTGATCGGAGTCGACGCCTCTATCGCTAATGCCTTCCGCCGTATCCTCATTGCCGAGATCCCTACACTAGCGATCGAGACCGTGTATATCTACAACAATACCTCGGTGATCCAGGATGAGGTTCTAGCACATCGACTGGGACTCGTACCATTCACCGGAGGCAGAGAGGGTCTCAGAGACTTCATGGGTTGGTGGCACCCACCCACTGAAGATCAGGGCCAATACGATACGACGTACGACCACAACACCGTACGTCTAAGGCTCAAGGTTGAGTGCACCAAGAACAAGGATGCGGCGCCGGACGAGAAGGACCCCACGAAGCTTTATCACAACGCACATGTGTATGCTAGCGATATCGAATTCGAGCCCACCGGCAATCAGGGCCAGTACTTCTCGGGTGAGAACATAATCAGGCCCACAAACCCTGACATATTGATCGCGAAGATGCGTCCCGGTCAGGTACTTGACATGGAGATGCACATGCACATGGGAATTGGTGCCGACCATTCCAAGTTCTCGCCAGTTGCCACAGCAAGCTACCGTTTGATGCCGACCATTCAGATCCTGAAGCCGATACTGGGTGACGATGCCAAGAAGTTCCAGGAGTGCTTTGGAAAGGGCACGATAAAGCTGGAGACAGTCACGAATCGAGACGCTAAGCAGGCAGGTAGCGGGTACCAAGGTCACGAGGGCGAGGTGAAGGCTGTCGTGGATAATCCCATGTACGATACAGTCAGCAGAGAAGTCATGCGGCATAAGGAGTTCGACGGCAAGGTCAAGCTAGGTCGGAAGAGAGATCACTTCATATTCTCGATTGAGAGCACGGGCCAGTGGGAGAGCGATGAGCTGTTTCTGGAGTCTGTCCGCGTTCTTAAGAAGAAGTGCAATAACCTCAAGAAGCAAGTGGAAATGATGGCTTACAACTACTCCTAGAGGAAGGACAAAGAGTTGAGGCCGCTGGAGTAACTGTCTGCTTTGCAGGTGGCTTTGCATGCCACCTGGGGTCACCATAGACGGCGTTCGCTAGTCAAAGGCTGAATTGATTACTTGATTTTCCATGATAATGCATAGGTACACTTATGGTCAGTTGGCAATCGGCCTTGGTATATCTGCGTGGCTTTGTACTACGCTTATTGAATACAAGCTACAAGGAATTAGACAAGAAAATTGTGAATTTCGTTTCAATATAATAAAAAGGGGAAGGGAGAAAGACGTGATTGAGATGACGACTTACTACCATGTAAGTTTATACCAACGGAGAAGAAATGGGCTCTCTTCAGGCTGCTTTTTCTTGAGGATGTTTTTCTCGTAGAATCTCTTGGTCTTCTGGCACGAACGGTACCCGCATCTCAGAGCCGCGAGCGTCGCCTTGATGGCCGTCGTTTTCAGCCCAGGCGGAGGTGTCACCAGACCGAGGGGGCCGCTGACGTCTTCCCAGCATCCGAGCTCTTCAAGGTCCGGGTGCCATTGCTGGATGACATGCCGAACGAGAAGCGCAACGCGCACGAACGGTACGCCGTGGCGACCGACGCCTAGTATCTTGTCGTCCCCGTCCTCGTTGGGGCATCGGCGCCAATGCAGGTCGAGCATCGCGTGGCACATCTCATGGACAAGAGCTTCCAGCTGCTGGCGACGCGTACTGATTCTGCCGTAACACCTCCTCGGAAGGTTGAGCTGCATTCGGTCAATTGCGGGTTCCTGCACACATCCAAGCTGCTCCTCTTCCCCCGACCCCGACTGGGCATGCTTCGGTATGTCGAGACCCCACAGCCTCCCGGCTAGGTCTTTGAACTTTCTCAGAGTGCCGGGTTGCTCGTATTGGTCCCAATGCCAGGTGCAGTCCGCTACGAACCATCGCTGCTCCCTCCACACCAGATGTCGCCACGAGAAAGGCTCGTAATCGGGAACGGTGACAGTGGCTCGCCGAACCGGACCTTGCGTCAGGGCCCCTAAAAAGAAAACTTTGTCGAGGGGTTCCAGTAGCCGAGTCAGCTGCTCAACGTTCAGTCCTTCGGATGGGCTGGAAAAATACGCTTCCAAGAACTCGGCTTTGGCCTGCAGCTGCGCCGGCGTGAATGACTCTTCGTCGCCGCCGGCGAACATGGCGATGATCCAGTCCGAGAGGTCTTTCAGTGAATGCGAATTCCGCTTGAGGTAGCATGATTCTCCTGTCAAGGAAAGGTTTGGACTGAAGGTTTCATTTTCGCAGACGTGTTTGGGTTTTCGTAAGATTCTGCGGCATGCCTCCGCGAGAACGACAGATCCGTTTGTGGAATGGAAAGAAAGAGCAGCCAGTGTGAAGGATCAAGGGAAGGATGAATCTGGTTTGGTATCTGGAGCGCCATGTTGCTTGGTGAAGTGGGTCGTAGATGGGGAGCTTTTAATCTCGATATAGTCGTCTCAGATCACAGATCGCCTGTTGTGCACCTGAAGCCAGAGAAATACTTGACGACATTGAATCTGGAGCAAGAATATCTCGGATCGGAATTGAACACCCTCATAAATTACTAAGATGTGAAGATATCTTCATTCACCAGGCCGGTAGGCTTGGGAATTCATTGTTCATGCCCCTTAACAAGGGCTTTCATCTGGGGGTGTCCTACCACATGGCAACATATTACCGTGCAGCTCGCAAGCAAAGCCGGTGTCGATGCCATTGGGAGACGTGGGTCGCATTGTCGTCGCACCATGAAGGGGAACCAGGGACTGCCTTTGTCCTTGCACCAAACAAGATAACGAGGGAAAATTGCCCAACGCAGCTGTTGGGTCATGGAAGATCTGTCGAATATCGGGTTTTCTTCGATAATTGAGTCCTGCCTTGTCTTAGCCTTTTCATTATGCATCATGACCGGATGTATACCTCGCTGCACATGGCAGGTGTGGCTGTCATGAAGCAGCGAGTGCACCTAACAATGGTGAAGCTTCCCAGAGCTATATAGCGAATGTTACCGTAACACTCCAAGGCAATGCTTGGAATTGCATAAGCTGCAGCCGGTAAAATTTCAGCTCTCGTAATGATACCATGACTGAATACCCGGCTCTAGTAGGAAGGGATAGCATCTTGTCGCTGAAAGTACATAAGTAGTGTTCTGATAACCATCGACTGTAATATATGTCAAATTCACAGGTAACAATTAGCATAATATAGCATTAGTCTAGCTGGTCCATTGCTACTACTAAATCTCCAAACGGTTGCACGTCACCTCTGTAAGAAGCTCCCTATGTTATCGCTCTGCCTATTTTTGATGATCAATCATGTCTTGAGAGCAGTGGAAACCCTGGCTATCCTCACCGTCTCCCACGCTCTCGATGTCTCTGCAAACGTTTACGGCGGAAGCCAGTGCGATAGCTTCAAGAGCACCACTCACGGCTACGGAATCTCCATCTGCCACAAGATGGATTGGAAGGTGTCACTGCAGATCGATATCGTGGAAAAGTATATCCAACCTCCCCAGTCCGGGTATCAATTCAGTAGCGTTGCTTAAGAACAGCGGAAAAGGTCTCTTTACACAAGAGGATATTCTATAGCAGTACCTCGGCGCCAGTTTAGAGTCTTCATCGACGAGGGATTCCTTGTGGATCTGATATTCTGATCAGTATTACTGTACCTATCGCCAAAAGTATCAGAAGTGAAAATCTCTATAGGGAACTGTTCAGCATTTCAACTCGTTCTGGTGTAGAAATGAGCATGAGTATCATATATACCGTTTCAAACTTCCATAAAGCCGTTGTGGAGCGCATGTATCCAAGTATAGGTATGGCAGGTCCTTCGAGAGCTGTCTTGACCGCCACTTGACCTATTGTGGACACCCTTTCCCTTACGGGGATGGTTCAGATACTATCAGCAAGATACTTTAGGGGTGGCCAGCTAGAGGACTTCGTTGAAAGGTGGCTTCATTTCGAGGAGATGCTGGATGTCGCTATCGAAGCGCAAAACCCGTCCGAAGAAGTGTTCCGATGTTGGTATGATGGAGAGTTGTCCCGAGTATTCTGATACATGGATATGTAGACAGGATAAATGCTGACCAGATGCCAGAGTTCCCACAGAGGTAATGTACAATGGACAGGTTCTCCTGTAAAGGACTTGATAGTACAATACTGGAGAACAATCGCTAGTTCAGGGGCTCATCGAATCATTTAGCTCATGATATTCGAGCATGACATATAAAGATATAACTGAATCGGTGAATTGCTCTTATCTATGGCCTGACCCACGCCCAATGAGCTCTAGATTAATATATAATGATAAAAAGAATTGTCATGAGGCCTGATACTTCTAGCTACCGATTACCATAACCGGGATCAAACAGGATGTATGTCTGATTGTACCGTTCAAGAGGTCCGTAATAACCAAATCTTTATCAATCTTGTATTTCTGGCTTCTCGCCTTATCGGCGTTCTCCTTTAATCCCGCGTGTAGTAGTACGTTTCTTGGCTGCTCGATCGATACAAAGCTGACTGGCAGAACGTAGTGCGGGACTTGGGAGACTTGTGGTGCGTGGTGTCGTGGTCTCGATGTATCGCTTCGTCATGGGAGCAGTGTGTTAGTTGCCACGTCGACTATCGTATCTAGTGAATGTGAATTAACTACTAATAGAAGATGGGGACGAGTTGGACGTGACCATGTTGATGTTTCTAGTAGAGAAACTTCAATGAACGCGTCGAAGATTGACTTCCATTGCCTTGAAACGGGTAAGCCTGTTTTGATGCGTTGTTGGGTTCCGGATGGTGTGAGAAGGCGAAGTCTGCGAAGGCACATAGGCACAAGTATCAAGAGTCTGGATATCAAAGGAAGACGGCAAGCCCATACAGGGGCTCAGAAATAGTATCTCGGTGGTGGAAATTGGCTTCCGAGGCAGCAAAGCTAAAGTAACACGTGGATTTCCTGAGATGGGTTTGGGCATGGACCGTACTACCTTATCAGCGCGTCCTATCGCCAACATCGCCGGCGCTTATCCGGTCTCCCATCCAACAGAAGCCCGGCCCAAGCTTGGCTGGCTGCCTTAATCCTCAACAAGCTCAGATTCTTTCAACAAATGCGGTGACTCTGTCACATGTGGTGCAGTGGTTAGTAGACTCGTCGAAAGCCTTGTACCCTTGATGTTATCTCTCAGACACGCCCGGTGTTAAAATCCCTGCGAGCTGGCCACTAAGAGCGAGATACCGGTCTACGCAAAGAAATAGGACTGGAAACGGTCCCGCGCTGTAAGCTGGGTGAACCGCGTCCAACAACCCAGGCAGGGCGTTCCCATCAGTAGATGGTTAAATATATTTTTGACGAGTTTTGGGAGGTGTTCAGTTCAACTCAACTAAGGGTGAAGTTTTCTTTTTTGGTCAAATTCTTTTTCCAGTCAGGCATGCTATGGGTGAGGAGGTCATAGGAAATTGGGGTATGACAGCCTAGAGCACAATATAACGAAACTACCTAGTTCGTGGATTATTAGCAGAGTTTATATTTTGTGAGAAAGTCCTCTGTGGTCGATTGCAGGGAGAATCTGGTGCGCAATTTTTGGCGAAGTGTATTATATTGGGGCAGTCGCTGAGGTTGGACCTCATGGCCTTTCTTTCCCCTTGGTTCTATCAGAACTGGCAACTAAGCGAACCTAGGTCAATAGACCCAGGTAAGCTAATGTGGGTTTTGAGGAATAGTCAATACGTGAGGCTAATCTATTTTCTTTGCAACCAGGTCATAGTACATCTTCTGCGCCTTATCAAATATCTTCTTGACCTCCGCCGGGTCAATCTTCTCACTACGGTCAAAAGAGTAAAGTCCATTGACCTCTTGCTCGATATCAGTCCTAGAGACACAAGGATTAGCATATCCCACTTCACACGTGTTCAGAACCTGCGCAAAGACTCACAGTTGCGTATAGACAAACCCACAGGTATGTCCCGCCTGCACTACGGCCATGACAAGCGCCTCGATGCGCTTAAGCAGATCTGCCGGATCGCTAGCTGTGGTATATCCCCAGTCGCGCTCACCTTTCTTGGAAGGGTCGGCGGGAGCGATGTTCACGCCCCCGAACTCGGTACATAGCACGGGGGTGCCTGTCTGATGCTGGGTGCCGGAATCGCCTGCTGTTGAGAGGACGAACATCTCACGGCCGGCTAGTTTCGTGCCCAGGATGCCTTCAAGCGTTGCGCATGACTTGGACAACGCAGGGGCGTCGTTGTAGTCGTGGAATGTGGACAGGTCGGTCAGTACGTGTTCCCATCCGCAGTTGTCGTTGATTGGCCTTGTGGGGTCGAGTGTTCTGGGGTCAGTTAGAAGATGCAATCTACGACGCGATTGGGGAAGCTCACTTCGTCAGGTAGTACAGCGACCGAATATGGTTTCGCTGATCAACATCATCCTTTAGCGACGGATACCCCCAACTCTCGTTGATGGGCGTCCACGCTACAATACTGGGGTGATTGATATCTCTCTTGACGGACTCCGTCCACTCTTGGTCGAATCTCTCCATGTATTCCTGACTGAACTCATAGGCGTTCGCAATCTCACCCCAGACGAGATATCCCAGCTTGTCCGCCCAGTACAGGAAGATCGGATCTTCGACCTTCTGATGCTTCCGACAGCCGTTGAAGCCCATCTTCTTCGAGAGCTCAATATCTGTCTTCAAACTCTCAGGCGAAGGTGGCGTCATGCCAGTCTCGGGCCAGTATCCTTGGTCTAGGCATAGCGCTTGGAAAAGGGGCTCGCCGTTGAGTCGGAAAGTGCTGTCTCCGGTTGTCCAATTGATATTTCTCAATCCAGTGTATGTATCGATCTCGTCCAAAACCTGTCCAGCAGAGTCGTACAAACGGATCTTGAGGTCATAGAGCATAGGATAATCTGGCGACCATAACGCCAACCCACCCCGCCAGCACCGAGCATCGTCCAGGGGTGCGGACTTGACTAGGTCGGCCGATAATTCCTTGAGCTTGTCATCTGGCAGCTTCAGCCCCAGGTCCAAGTTCACGTAGTCCTTATCCTTTGGTAGATCTCCTGTCGTCTTGCCAACGACAACGCCGCCAATGCTTCCCTCAACCTCGACCGAGTACTTGCCCCCTGCTCGACGTCTAAGTACCGCAATATGAGCCTTCAAGACACCACCTTCGATATCATTGGATTTCAGGACCGTGCCGTCGGAACTACCTCCGATCCTTGCCCTCGGCACGACCTCGACCCAGACACTCTGCCAAATGCCGGAGCTCGGCGTATAGAAGATACTCTCCGGCGTCGGAGCCCAGTACTGCTTCCCCCTCGGCTGTTCCAGATCACTCGGGCTGTCCCTTACCCGCATAACAAGCTTGACGTCACCCCCCTTCGCCTGTGCCAGAGCACCGGTGACATCAACGTCAAACGGAACATGCCCGCCTCGATGACTGCCTACCAACCGGCCACCAACCCAGATCGTAGCATCATAATCCACAGCCCCGAACCGAACCAGCACGCGGTGTCCGGCATCGCTCTCCCCCTGCCCCCGGGGATCCTCGAGCTTCGTCTCATACCACAGCACCTCGTGAGCCGCGTTGTCTCCCCAGCCGCTCGCGGGGCACTGGAACACAAAGGGGACATTGATGGGTTTCTTGACATTCTCAGTCATGTTAGAGGACTGAAAACCCTTCTCCTTGAGCTCGGGAAAGGCGGCAAGTCTCTGTGCATCTTCCTTGGAGTCCGAGGAGGACGACGACGTTGTGAGGGACACCTTGTCCGGAGGGCCGTGGATGTGCCACCCCTCAGACAGGCCGATGTCCTGGTCGTCGAAGAGGAGGGACCATTGGGTTCCGTTGAGGAGTTTCCAGTTCAGATCCGGGCGGACGAAGTCTGGGCGGGGGTAATCCGAGGGTGGTGCCATTGTGTCGTGTTTGGTGGGTATGCTCGCGAGAAGATGTGGTGGTGTGAGCCGTAAGAGTGTGTCTTGTAAGTTAAAAACTAAGATTGACAGTTATAGAACTTGCGGAGGCGACAAAACCAAATACCAAACCTTAGTTGTCAAAAGGTGGTGAGCTACCAGTCACGGCCAGTCAGGCCTTCTGGGAATGACCTTGAGCGATCGGCCCTATGCATATGCGTGAAACACTTGGGACGGGAAAACTGGCGCTTGTGTCGCCAATTGACGAAGACATGCCGCAGTAATTTAGCATTGTGCTCCAGAATTCGATTACACAATAGCGAAACAAGTATGCAAACTTGGTTCACCGGCATAGCTGTCGGAGGGGCGTGAGGGGAAGCTCCAGTTATTGAGGATTGTCAGGGTCCTGGAGGGGGATCGACATAGATAGCCTACCGGCTAGACACATAGTGGCAGCTTAGATTGCATGAGATACGAATGACAAGAAAACCTAGCAGCGAAGCAAAGCAACTGTATTGGGCAAGTAAGCAATGTCAATTCAGTTTGTTATCAGTCCCTCATTATCTCGTCCTATCCGGTTCGTGCAAGTCAATAAAGGATATACCACAACGCCGAGGTGGCACCAATACCCTACAGACAGCCTATCTCGTTCCCATATCCCCACACCTCTGATTACATACCATTCCTGATCTATTTCGCCCTGAGCATGGTAGCTCAAGCAACGCCAGTGACCCTCCTGACGCTTCTCCTCGCGCCTTCTCCACTAACCGTAACCTGGCCCTCCATCTCAAGAGCACGTATCGTTTCCGCGAAGTCGGCTGGCTCGACAGGAACACTGGAACCCTCGCTAAGCCTCTTGCTGACTTCACTCCATTTTGCGCTCTGTCCACTGCTTGTCAACTCATCTATCAAGGCAAGCAGTGCGGTCTTGAGCTCTTCCTTGCGTTTGCGGTCGGCGGAGCTCGTGCCTTCATTCAGGAGACTCATGTCGATCCTGCCTTGAGAATCCGTTGCTGAGGTCATCAGAGCAGCCTGGATCAGACGGTTGGCTTCTTCAACATCGGCCTTGGTCACAGTTGTGGAAAGGCGCATTTTTGCATGAGCCTCAGCGAGACGGATCATGGACTCGAGTTGACGGGTCGTAGCTGTGATGCGCTTCTCAGCTGCGCGGACATCTTGACCCAGCTTGCGCATCTTGACATAATTGTCGACTAACGCTTGTGCGGCGTCTTGCGAGATGGTGGGATGGACGTAAGTGCGGGCATATGAAATATAGGTTGTGAGGAACTCGACATCCTATAACGATATTAGCACTCGACCTTTATCACACGTATCATTTGACTTACCAAGATCTCATGATCCGTAGCAGCTGACTCAGGCTTGTCCTCCAAGTACATGGAAAGCAAATGTCTTGCCAGCTTCCTGTCGTTCTTGTCGTCAACTCGATCAAGGATCAGGTATACCAGATCGAAACGAGACAACAGAGTAGGGGGAAGGTCGATGTTCTGTGGAACAGGAAGGTCTGGGTTGTATCTAGAGCCAATAGGATTGGCAGATGCGAGAATGCTGGTTCTGGCATTTAATGTGGTGATGATACCGGCCTTTGCCACGGAAACAGTCTGTTGTTCCATGACTTCGTGCAAGACTGAACGAGTGCTATCGGACATCTTGTCGAACTCGTCAATACAACAGACACCTCCATCAGATAAAACCAAAGCGCCTGACTCAAGCACCAATTGTCTGGTCTCAGGATCCCGGGAGACGTAGGCGGTAAGACCGACAGCCGATGATCCTTTTCCGCTCGTGTACACTCCACGAGGTGCGATCTTGTGTATGTACTTGAGCAGCTGTGATTTCGATGTGGATGGATCACCGCAGAGTAGCACATTGATATCGCCACGATACCTGGGGCTGCCTCCCTTCTGGAAAGTCTTGTTTGTGCCACCAAACATCTGCAGAAGAATACCCTTCTTCACATCGTCCATCTCGTAGACAGATGGAGCCAATGATCGAGATAGGAGGTCGTAGATATCCGGGCGAGCACCGGTTGCCTTGATCTTCTCCTCTTCTTCCGGTGTAACCTTTCGCGTCTCCTCTAGCCTATTCTCCGAATCATTGGGCTCACCGTCTAGAGTAGACACATCAGCGCCCATTCGTTTGTCGTCAATCTTTGCAATATGGACGACATCGACGAACGTCTTGAAGATGCTCTTGACTGTTCTCATCCGAGGGTTGACCCTGACCGGACTAACACGGTAGATACCGGTCAAATTGACACGATCACCGGCCTTGCAGAAGTCAACCAGCTCATTGTATACGCAGACAGAGACCGAGTGGGGTGTCTGTCCAGCAGGAACAGCGTCGGGAGTTTCTTGTAATTTAATCACTTGCTTGTCCTCAAACTGACAGCGGTTGTGGATGATCTGCATGGAGTTCTTGGAGTCGCACAGAGGACGAGGACAGACGGTTGGCTCTCGAATCTTGCCTCTGTCTAAGCCCACAAGCAGAGAATGACTGCACACGTTGCATCGGAAGAATGCTTGATTCATGTCGGGAATGACAGGCGTGGCTCGGATGACGAGACCCTTGACGCAGATGAGCTTATCCATGTCAGATGGGTTAAGATCTCTCAGGTTTGTGACTTCTCGAATGCCGAACGGTCGGCACACGTAGGTCTGATCCATGACCTTGTCCTCCAGATTGGAACCCTGTTGCGGTCGCGGAGTTGCCACAGGTTCCTCGCTCCGCTCCGAGCTTGGGAATTGCATGTCAGAGCTAGGGGCAGCACTCCGTTGGGAAGCCGAAACACCGTTGCTCTGGCTTCTCTGCCGGGCCATCTCGGCCTGAGCAAGCTCAATCATCACATCGTGAACAGACTGATCCATCAGGTTCACAATTTCCTGCGGGTAGTGCTGGATCTGATGCCATAGCTTCCTCGCGGGTGGATACAGCTTGAAGTCCTGAACGTCCACGTAGAGAATTCTCGTACCAAGGATGAGCATGTGGTTCAGCTCCTCCAGATACGGTTTGGCTGTCGCATCAGGTTCGGTATCCGTCTGCTCTGTGGTCATTCCTTCGCTCCACATTCGGTACTTCTTCGTGAAGTTCTTCAAGAAGTCCTTGAAAGCAGCGTAGGTGTCATTAACGGAGATCGTAGTACCCCAGACGGTGGCACTATCCAGTCCACCCATGACGTTGGCTTCTTCAGTATTGGGATCAAGGTTGGAAAATGTTACAGCATCAGAGTGTATCTCTTGAACAACGCGGCCAGAGTCATCCAAAATGACCCGGCTGCCACTGTGGGGACCTCCACTAAAGATCTCGGAGTTGATGTCTCCTCTTCGGGTGCGGCGGGCTCGGGGCGTTGCAGATGAGCCAACAAACAGATTGCTGCTCTCGCTTCGCAGATCTGATTGAGGATGAAGCGCACGCCCTGGGCTCGAACTGGCCTCATATCTGATAGGCGATGAGTCTGGCAGGTCATATTAGTTCTCAACCATTTATACTAGTTGAACGCAGTTCCAAGAACTCACCGCCAATGAGCCCACTTCCACTGGCTCTTGGTGTCCGATCACCATCGTTCTGTGTTGTTTGTTGCGAGTGTGTCATATGACGCAGCGGAGAACTCGGGGCTGGCCCGCCATTCACGTCTTGGCTCTGGCTCTCGGTGTTCTGACGTAAAGGGGACGAGCCATTGTCGTTTCCATTTGCAGGCGAGGATGATTGATAGAACAATGGGCTCGAGGCC
Organism: Xylariales sp. AK1849; assembly: GCA_022432505.1. NCBI lineage: Eukaryota > Fungi > Ascomycota > Sordariomycetes > Xylariales > Xylariales sp. AK1849. The sequence goes on from JAJKKH010000008.1 coordinate 789,668, forward strand.
AACTGCGATGGACGGGCGTTGCGAGGAGTGTTCGCATTGCTATTGCCATTCTGCGAAGAAGCATTGCCATTCGCGGGGCTGCTCTGTGGCGCTTGCGATGATCGGGTATTCCTCCTAGGAGTGCCGGACTGTGAGCTACGCTGGCGACGATGAGATGGTGAAGACATTTCGACTCAAATCAATCGGGCGTGACTGAATGGAAGTCTTCTGATAAATTGGAGTTGAGAATTGGCAGATGGAAAGAAAAGGGTGGAGGCCCGGATATGAGTATGGTGGTGGGCTATCATCGCCGAATCATAATGGAAACGCGAGGAAGTCGCGTCTCTGGCCCCTTTCCCTTCCCTAGGACGCGATTTCTCGCGTAAAGTGGAAGTTGTGCAATGACACTAGCTCAACAAGGCTAGGTGTAGTTTATGCAGCAAAATAGCTTTTGTGCTGTAGATGCTGAGTGTCAATGCATAATCTCGGATCCGTTACAATGTATTTCCGCCACCCACGTTGAATGATTACCTAAGGTTGGGATATGTGTACCAATTCGTACCTATGAGTGGTGTTGAACACTCAAAGTTGACAGCGGTACATGATCACGAAGTGAGGCCTAGGACACGAATCCAGGATTCAGGAAGACCAACGTTCCCACGACCTTATTTCTCACACGCATACTTCTTTCATATCCACAGATCGTCAAGATGGCCCCGGGAATGTCTCTGTTCTCGGTCAACGCCGTACGTTACCTCCTCCCTCTACCACATACCATATAGTTGCTGATCATTGCTAGGTCATCATTCTCAGTGCCGACGATGGCTCCCGGATATTCACAAAATACTACAGCTCGCCGCACCAAGCACCCACAGCGACAGCCGGCGCGACGATAAGCAACTCGGGCCCGTACCCCGACGTCAAATCTCAGAAGACCTTCGAGAAGGGCCTCTTAGATAAGACGGCCAAGCAGACGGGCGACATCATACTCTACGACAATAGAATCGTGCTTTACAAGTTGGAGTCGGATGTTATGATCTACATAGTGGGCAGCATTGACGAAAACGAAGTGCTGCTATACCAGGCTATCTTGGGTAAGATACAGGACCTTGCCTTGACCAGATTAAACACCTTTACTGTTCGTATCTAACTGAAATACGGGGTAGCGATTCGGGATTCGTTACATTTGCTGTTTAAACAGAGTGTCGATAAGAGAACTCTCATCGAACACTACGACCTGGTCGCTCTCGCCGTGGACGAAATTGTGGACGATGGCATCATTCTCGAGACGGATCCCACTATCATAGTTCAACGCGTCAGCAAGGCGCCAACGCAAGACGTCAATTTGAGCCGGATCGACCTTAGCGAACAGGGAGTGAACAATCTCGCACAGTTAGGAAAGGCAAAGTTGACGGATTGGCTGCGACAAGGGCTTTAGTTTGGCTCGGAGCAGTATATGGATGAGTTAAAATAGAGTACTGGGCATGGCGTTGGTCAAAAGTGCCGTTCTTAAGTCCTGGCTAGGGATACCATCGTATGGAGTGATGGTTTATGGTCTATTCTAGTCTTCTCTTCGACGTTGCATCTATAACCTGATCTCCGATGCTGCCTTACGCAATCTGTTCATGACTGCCGCTGCAATGTCGTCTTTATCTGGAATACCCTCTACGAATATGAGATCGGACCTTCTCCTGTCCAATTCTCTTAACGCCGAGAATAGTCCTTGTGCCACACTTGTTGCGTCTTGGCCGATACTCAGGTCGAGGATCTTTCCCATCACCGAACCTCCTGTGGCATCGAGCAGCTCGGCCTCTTGAACATCGAGTCCGACCTCCACATCGTCTGGCGAACCCATGGACTCTAGTTTCCCACACCGCAGCCCAGCTCCAGGACTCCACCGTTGCGTCCTGATAATCCCTATCGTGGTAGAATGGGAAGAACTGGGAGTCGATCCGTTCACTTGTTTCGAAAGCTGACCAATCACCTCGATATCCTCTGAAGCAATGCCAACCGCTCCAGTGCCGTCTTTTGCCTCATAAAGCACAACTCTCGCCTTGGGACTGTAATGCTTATACTTCATGCCCGGCGCCCTTGGAGCCGATTTTCCTGACTCGCTACGATCTTTGTATGCCTTGTCGACATTTTCCCATCCGGCACAGCTGCGTATCTCTTCTAGACTAACACCGCCTGGTCTTAACACTACTGGTGGGTCGCAAAGGCCGTCCACGACTGTGCTCTCTACACCGACCTGGCAAGGACCGCCATCCAGGATGAGTTCGATTCGCCCGTCCATATCCTCGAGCACATCGCTAGCGGTCGTCGCTGAAGGTCGAGTCGACGCGTTGGCGGATGGTGCTGCCAGTGGTGCACCTGTGAGTTTGATGAGGGAAAGGGCCAAAGGGGAAGACGGCATCCTTGCCCCGAACGTCTCGAGTCCAGCTGTCACTTCAGGGGCTAATTTCGATGATTCTGGGTTGGGGAGTAATATCGTTAATGGGCCTGGCCAGTAGCGTGCTATAAGCGGCTTGTAGATCTCTGGTATTGGATCTGAGTGGCTATTTGATGTCCCATTCATGGCTTTCTCGTTCGTGGCTGATTTAGGCTTGAGTAGCTCCCGCAGCATCTCCAGATCCGATACATGCACAATGAGGGGGTTGTCCAGCGGTCTACGCTTTGCCGTGTAGATGCCCTTCACGGACCCGCTCCTGGTCGCATCTGCCCCCAAGCCATAGACGGTCTCTGTGGGAAAGCCGACGGGTATATCTTTGACCCGTAGATAAGTTGCTGCTTCTTGGATGACCTTGATGCTTGGACTCTCATCTGTAGAAACTATCCATCTCCTAACATGCTCGCCATCCTCGAAATTTCCTAGGTCTTCCTTCCCTACCTTGAGCACCCGTGTGCTGAATCGGGGTAGGTCTTGCGACATCGTGCTGTACGAGTTGAGGAGAGCTCGAACAGTATAAAAACCAGTGTAAATGCGTCTGAGAGACAGCTTGAGATGTGACTCAAGATGCGCCCTGAGATTTCGATGCGCAATATAGACGTTTTCAGGTCCGGTAACTCAATCATCAATTCCAAAGACAGCTAGAAGAACCGAAAATGACTTTCATAGGTTTAGGCTTTCATACAGAGAGTTGGGTATCGAGTTGACTCATTAGAAAAGTTCCGAAAATGGTTCACAGAATGAGCTTGGGACACACCTACGAAAACTAGCAACACCCCACAGCCAGGGATTCTCTAGATTCTCTAGCGTTGCATCAGATTCAGCGGCACCCAAATGCCACGCCGGGACCGTTTCCAGGGATCAGCCGCTAAATCCCACCATTGCGGCTCCAAATTCGCGGGGGACAACTCACCACCTGTTACTTGCAAAGAAGCTGGAGAGCATTCCCGACGGTCAACTTTGAGGTTGGTCTAAGAGTCGTGAGACGGTAGACCGCGACCAGCGCCTCGAGTCGCTATGCGCTCACACACATCAACGTCCAAATGTCCGCCAACAACCTTCCCAATGGCGACTCCTCAGCCCGCAGTAATGCCAACGGCTCCGAGCTGAGCCACTCGATTTACGATGCCAGCTCTCTCGACGACGTGCGCGCCTCCCTGGCCTCCCTGCACACCCGTGAATCAGCAATAACCTCCCGCCTCGATGCTCTACTTTCCTCACAGGGCGACCTCTCCCGCGAGCTCGGCCGTCTGGACCTCCTCCGCGCTAATCTGGGTTCCCAGGTGATCGCAACCCGAAGCATAAGTAATGGCATGCTTTCCGGCGCCGCCGACACAGCCGGCCGTCTTTCGAACCGGGTAAAGGAGCTCGACCTCGAGAAGGAACGTGTCCAGCAGACCTTGCTAGTTGTCGAGCAGGTCGCCGAGCTCAAAGCTTGCGTCCATGGCGTCGTTGGGTCCATGGGGGCGCCGCAGGACTGGGAGGCTGCAGCAGGCTATATAGCACGAGCATCGAAGGTCCCCGAGGCCATAATTCGCGGTGGATTTGCGGCGAGTATCGTGCCCAGTGTCGAGGTGCCGGATGCGCCGTGGATTACACTCGAGAATGCGAAGGAGAGTCTGTGCGGGCTGTTCCTGCGGGAGTTCGAGAAGGCTGCGAAGGACGGAGATGGGACGAAGGTCACCAGGTTCTTCAAGTTGTTCCCTCTTATTGGACGGGGCGATGTTGGGCTAGACGTCTATGGACGGTATGTGTGCCAGGGTGTTGCTGGCACCGCGAGACAGACGTTGAAGGAGGTTCCGGGGAGTCAGGGCCGAAAAGATGGTTTCTTCTATGCCAATGCACTTACAAAGCTATTCGAGCATATTGCACAGATTGTTGAGGGGCATGGAGGCTTGGTCGAGCGGCATTATGGCGAAGGCAAGATGGTCAGGGTTATTGAAAGATTGCAGATGGAGGCTGATATTCAAGGAGGCATCATATTGGATTCGTGGAGTGACGAACGATATGTGGATAGGAGGCTCACGGATGTTAAGAGCTATCCTTTCTCGTTTCTCGTTCAGAGTTTCTTGGCTCCGCAAAAGGGGCTTACTGGTACACCCAGAACGAACTCTCCGGCATTAGGTGGTGGGACCAATGCTCGAGACAGTGAGGATGAAGGCGTTAATATGAAGGAGGTTGATGGCTTGCTCAGTGAGATTGCTGTTATGTTGGGACGGTGGTCACTCTATTCGCGATTCCTTGCTGGGAAGTGTATGGTAAGTTGGTAGAAACCACCTCGCATGACCATGTCGCTAATATCCCCTAGACCCCTGACACAGCTGCCGACGCCGGGCTGTCAATGCCAGACGTCCTCACCAAGTCCAACCTCAACAAGAAGGTCTCCGGCAGGCTCACGACGCCCTACAATGCCATGTCGACATTCTTCATCAGGAGATCAGTTGAAAAGGCGTTTCAATTGGACGAATCGCCATCTGGACTGTCACTAAACCTCAATAAAACTGTCGACAGCAATCCCCCTTTCATCATATCCGCAGTCGACGACGTCATGTATATTGTCAGTGCAGTCATCCAAAAATCAATGTCAACGTCACAAAGGGATGTGGTTGCCTCAGTTATACCTTCGGTGGGGAGAGTACTCGGGTCGGAATTTATTGGTATGATCCAACGAAAGATGCGGGATGAATCATACCCAAAGCCTGTCATACAAGGTGGCTTCCCGCCAGAAGACAAGATCATTGCCTTCATCGTTCTCATCAATAGTCTCGACATCGCGAACGAGTATCTATCCCGCATAATAACAAGCCGACTCGGCGCTCCTGACCAACCGAATGAGCCATCCGGTCCTAATCCTCTAGCTACTTCCTTCCCATTTGAACACGATGTCACGTTCGTGGCCAATGCCCTCACCACCTTGAACTCCGGCTTTTCCGCAAAGACGAATGAGCTCCTGTCAGATGGATTGCAGGTTCTTTTCAATACGGTTGTGAAACTCAGGTTAAGACCGGTATTGACAGATACCTTCCGCGACACTGACTACGCTCTCACGGAAGATGAGCTCGCTGAGATAGCGCGCCAGAACGACGAGGATGAGGAAGCAATGCTGGACAACGTGCAGCGGCGATTCGAGCATGGCTGGAACTCCCTCATGAAACCGGTCGAGCGGTTGATGACGCCGAAGACATTTTCTACATTGATGGATAACACGGCGAGGTATCTCTCGAGGGTGCTGGAGAAGAGGGTATGGAGTTACACTGGGAGAGCAAACAACTATGGAGCTATTCGCATGGAGAGGGACTTCTCGGGCATAGTCAGCGTGGTTGCGCGCGGGAACTACAGCGCGAGAGAGTTATTTGCCAGGGTCACGCAGACGCTTATGGTCGCCAACATGGAGGATGATGAATGGGATGAGCTAGCTGCTGAGGGAGAAGATGGGATGCAGTGGGTGATTACTGAGGATGAGAGGCGCAAAGCCCGGAACTTGGTCAGGTTATGAATATACCGATGACCTAGATCGATAGCGTGGCATGATGTATTAGGATTACATAAAAGAACGGTAGTCGAGCCTTACACCAATCTTATTTGGGCGGGAAATGACCGAATGCTTGAACTCCTGACGTGACAACTGAGCTGCTGCTGGACTATGCATTTAAGCGGGCGATCACTGTAAGCCTCACACCAATCATACACCTTCCAATCGCTCGTAGCGATTCAGCCTCGTCCAGTCGCGATCTCGAGAATTTTCCCTTCCACCGTAACTAAATCACATCAATCCAACCACCACACCACCAGTCATGGCGGCAAATAACTACGGCTTACTCAATGAGAAAGAGGAGTACGAGCTCCACGATCCCCGTCTCCTTAACGTCGAGAACAAACCATTTTCACGTGTCACCAAACGCCTCGTAGCCCCAGGCGCCTTTACGAACCCCAACATCTTCAAGCTCCCCACGCCTCCTCCGGACAACGGTACAGACGCCACAGCAACAGAGTCGCAAGATGCATCATCCGCTACCACCACCGCAGACCCCACGTCCTTCAAAGAAGACATCCTCCAAGACTTCGCAGCCTTCGACTCCTTCCTAGTACGTCTGCAGTTCCTAGCTACCCAGAATGCAGCGGAGCGCGAACGCTATGCCGCGGACCGCCTACGCATCCTAGATACCATGGAGTCTGTGCGGAATTCCAACGAGGCCCTCAAGATGCAACTTGACGAGGCTAGGGCGACGCTCGCCCAGCGTCGCAAGTTCGACGAGCTGGCCGACAAGATCACGGGGAACCGCATGTTGCGCGCGCGCAGCGAGCAGGAGGTCAATATCGCGAAGCTGACGGAAGAGTGCGAGGAGTTGCAGCGGGAGAGCGAGACGTACGGGGGCACGTGGAGGGAGCGGAAGGAGCAGTTTGATAAGCTGGTGGAGGAGGGGATGAATCTGAGGAAGCTGATCCGGGATGAGAAGGAGGAGGTGGAGAGACGCGAGGGCATGGATGAGGATGGGGAGGAGGAAGGTGCTGCGAATGAGGATACACCCGGCGCCAAGGGCAGCCAGAGTGGCAATGCGACACCCGCCAGACGGAGTGAGGGTGCGGCCACGCCTTTGAGGGATGGAAACAGCTCCGGTAGGACTCCAAGGCCTGATAGTCCGGGTGCGCATGAGGGTGCTATCGGTGACAGCTTGAAGCCCAGACCGGACATGAGTGGCAGTTTCTCTAGGGGTGGAAGTCAAGCACCGAGTCTGAGAGCTGGTAGTCCTACGGCAAGAAGCCCAAATGGCAGTCATGCGCCGAGAAATGATGAGCCGGAGGAGGGTGAGGATGTAGAGATGGGTGAGTCGGCACAAGCAGTTGATACCCCCATGGTCGAGGGCACCGTAGAGGAGCCGCCCCAAATCACTGTGGATGCACCTGCTGGGAATGCCGACACCATGGATACGACATAGACGTTGGTTGTGTCTGCTTGCTAGGATTAGTCGGTCTGTATATATTATATACGCTGATGCATATAGCACAGCCACGCAAAAAAGGGCACGGCAGTCTTCGCCCATCTTTATATTCATGATCTTCTTGTCTATGTAGCTTTCATTCGCCCCTATAACCTGCCCCAATTCCCTTTCTTGCAAGTGGTATCATCGCAATCGTGCATCATGTCATAATCCTACACGAGCTCTTCTCAACCTCGACCCTTATGGTATTTGGTGTCTAGCTTAAGCATCATCCTTCGGCGTACTAGCCAGAACTTCCTTTGCCTTCGCCAGCTCCTCAGCATTCGCGTCCCCGTCCCCCTCCGCCGAAGCGATTTGCTCCTCGAGCCGCTGCGTCGCCTCCGTGATCCGTTGCTTTAGGGGTCCGAAGACGGCACGTGTTTCTTCCAGGACTTTTTGCTGTTGCCGTGGCGTTAGCGTAGTTCCCTACTTGTATCATGATTTCTTTCTTGCTACTCTTCTGCTCGCATATGCACGGTGGTCATTTGGCGCAAGGTTGTGAGGAAGGTGGAATAGCAGGAGAATAAGAAAGTGATGGAAGCTTACCTCCTGCCTCAATATGAAATCCGCGTTCCCATCTCCATTGTCTCCGTTCTTCAGCTCCGTCTCCAGCTTCTGGATGCGAGTGTTCTGCGAGGAGAGCTCTTTCTGGTAGTACTTCTCCTCGGTAAGCAAGCGGGACACCGATTGCGACGCAATTTTGAGGGGGGAGGGTGCGGGCATGATGGCGGTTCGGGTGTGTGAGGGGAGGTATCGTTTGTTGAAAGGTCTCCGGTGAGGTTGGAGGTTCGTAGGGTTCGAAGAGGACCTCTAGAGAAACTGGGCGTGTATGGACGATTCTGTATATGTTATATGAAAGAGCTGCCTAATTAGAGCTTCGACCGATGCGACCACGAATTGGGAAATTTGTTTAGTGGGGTTGGCGGGGTAAAGCGGTATAGCTGCTTCGTATTTGCTGTTAAATTGCATAATGGGGATTGCAGGTAACTTTTCGTACTCTGTACACCAAGTCAACTTCATCTCATGAATATTCCTTGGTCATTTCGTAGTCTAGGATATGACTTATATACTTGTTGTTTTGTGACATCCTTGCCATTAATGTCATTTCAGCGAACGGTACCCTGTTATTCACCGTTTAGGCTGATTTTCGTAAAGGCCCACTGCCTTCGCCTATAGCTGTCGGGTCCTCCTCCCACGACCGCAACGTATTGTGCAAGGTGACATGACTGACCGCGAATGGAGACTCTGAACTCTCCGAGTCCCTCGCAGCTCAGCTGCACGAAGAAGTTGGAGAACATACAGGTCCATGCAAATCGTCAGCCAGGATATTCCGGTCCTTCTAGGATCAGCCGCCCATTTCCATGGACATAGTTCATCATGCTTACAACCCTGTCGTAGAAGATGATCTGCTTGTGCAACACAAGCCTAGAGCTTCTGAGTTGAAATCACGTGAGCGGCCCCTTGAATCAAGCGATGCCCAGTCGCGCCTTCGACTTCGCTCTCTGGCTTTGCCAGTCGATGGTGGGCGGTTCCTCGTTAGCCGACCTCACTCGATCAAGCAAAGGCAGCCAATATGTATAGCAAGTCGTCAGGCTCACTGGGGCGTTCGTCACAATGGCGACAGGCGGTCTCAGTTCAATTCCAATTATGTCTTGGCATAATAGCCGTGCTCTCCAATTATACATATAGTCTCTTCAGAAGTCCGAATGGGTGACTTTTCCAACATCATCAACATCCAAATAACTCTTCTCGTTCAAGCAACTCGACCCCCTGATTCCGCTGTCCGCATGCCATTCAGGGACGCATGTGAAGATGAGAACGAGCTTCCCATCACATCTGTCCAGTATGACAGAAGTCATTTCAGCTTCCTTCAGCGCTCAAGGAAGTACTACACAGTACCATCCGAATGATCGTGATTAACCATTCAGTTAAATTAGATGTGTCATATACAACACTCGGCCAAAGAAGTGCCCAAGAACCTGCTGTAGATTTAGGCATACTGGATTTGCCAACCGGAAGGAAGTGACGAGACACCTACGAGCTCACGAGGACCTTGGTGACACCTTCTGGTCATGCCTATCAACGCAAGGCAGCAACGGAATTGTGTAAAAATCCCAATAAAGAGGTGCTGTACTGCAAGTGCCTTAAAATGAAGCCTACCATTCTCGCCCATTGGTACTTCGGTGCGGCGGCAATCTCGAGGCAGCGTCGAGTACTTCTTCAGGTAGATGCTGTCTGAAATTGCGAGCCATGATATTTTCTGGAAGTTCAACAGTGTATATCGGTCATAGGAAAAGTCCGAGCAGTCGGTTAACAAGAGCATGTAGACATATAACTTCGCACAGTCTACGAGGAGCTGTATGAACATTGAGCATTACCTAGCTGTTGGCAAGGCTATGAACCACCTCTGTGGTTCCTTGACATTCGTGATCGCATATCACTGCAATGGTAAATAGTATACTGAGGAGTCTTATATAGTATTACGAATTTTCACGACTACTGTCATGATTGTTTTGAGAATGGGTCTGATTTGCTGGCGCAATATATCTTTCTTGATCCATCCTGATAAACTCAACATCTCCACCTTTTCTCTTGAATCTTTTGCGAGCTTCTTGATTCTTTGACACCAGATTAAATTAACAGTAAGGAGTGTCATCAAGTATCAGTGTCCTTCTTGCGTATGAATACATTAGCAAGAAGCATTAGAATGGGAAACCCCAGGATTCAGCCCTGGACGTCGAATAGTTGGTCTATCCAATAATCCTTGGCTCACAACCACTGCGTTTCTTAATAGCTAAGGTGCAGAGTCTTCTGTTCTTTCTTTATCTGATCATTTATAACATACCAAGGCACAATTTTACGAAAAGCCTCGTAGAGTGACTTTAGAATTGGATATAACCCATCACTAGTTGCCGGCTTGCTTCCACAATGCTTCTTCCTGCACATTAGTAGTACTTCTCGGACACTGGGTCCGGATGCAACGATTACGAGTAGGGTCCCTAGTTAGTTGCTGGCTGCAACGAGATGCGCTCTGATTGTGCGTCGAAGAAGTTATCTAAAGAGGACTTACAACTGTGTACATCTAGAAAGTTAGTGTTAAAGCTGAACTACACCTAAGCTTGGGCTGTGATCAGCTAGATATACCGATTTTACAACGACCTCATTATGCAATTAGATATATGGCTACGCATCAGAGTGTCACCCCATGTTAAGCAATACGCAAACACCCTCGATAAATAATTACAAAAAACATGACTGAGGAGTGCGTAGCATCGTGCTAAAACGTACTGAAGTTATTAACGTCCTTGCACGATAGCAAAGGTTAGACGGAAATCATTTGCGCTCGTACTACTACTATTCTTGTTTTTTTTCCAATCCCTACATAGCACATTATAGCTTCTTGATCAATCAGCTCAAACATTGTATCCCAGCCATCAACTCGCAAGATTCTCACATATATACGATAGGGACAAAAGATGGATAGTTACTTCTAGACCAAAGAAGACTCTAAGTAGTCGGGGAAATCGAATACGGTGCAAAACCGCAAGTTTCTTCCCGCTAGAGCGCATAAGATCGATCGAAATTGTCTCAAGATTTGGCAATTATTGCTACATTCAGTGGTAAAGACGACATCATATGTACAGCTTGGCGTTACGCAGTATGGAATCCGTGGTTGGCCTCCTGCATGAGTACCCGATTCCCCAACCACTCAGGGGGGAACAGCAAACGGTCGTTCCAAGGAGCTACGTCGTTCCAAGGAGCCACGCCGGTTCCCCTTATATCCTTGCGAATCAGTTCTCATTTTGAATTCGATGCGCTTTCTTGTTCAAACCTCTACTTTCTGCATTGCTTAGTATTGGCCTCCTGGTCGCACTCACCAGCTCGAACATGGCGGAGCCCACAATGATCCCCTTGCAGTCCAAGGACCACAAGGTAATTATGGATACTATCGACAGACTCCGCTCGAAAGGAATCAGTCGCTACGTAGATCTCCCGCAGATAGTCGTTTGCGGCGATCAGTCGTCTGGCAAAAGCTCCGTCTTGCAAGCTGTCTCGGGCATGTCGTTCCCAACAAAGGACAATTTGTGCACGAGATTCGCGACAGAACTTATTCTGCGACACACAATTGAGGATCATGAGACATGTCGCGTGTCGATTCATCCTGGAGCTGACCGGTCATCTGAAGAGAAGACAAAACTGGAAGCATTCCGATACTCCGAGATTCCCGAGAAGCACAACATCGCGGTGCTTGTGGACAAAGCAAAGGGATGCATGGGCATGAGCGATCAGAGCAAGACCTTCAGCACTGATATCCTACGTATCGAATTATCAGGAGCAGCCCAGCCGGATCTAACGATTGTTGACCTTCCAGGCTTATTCCTCGCTGGCAACAAAGAACAGTCGGCTGAGGATGCAGATATCGTGAGGCAGCTTGTTCATTCTTACATGGCAAACCCCCTCAGTATCATTTTGGCTGTTGTATCTGCAAAGAACGACTTTGCTTTGCAGGAGGTAACTCAAATCGCCAGGAAGGTGGACCCTCGAGGTCTAAGAACCATGGGGCTTATTACGAAACCCGATACTCTGGATGTCGGTTCTGATAGCGAACGCTCCTACTTTGAACTAGCCCAGAACCGCGACGTGCATTTCCGTCTCGGTTGGCATATCGTCCGCAATCGTGACTTTCAGTCTCGATATACAACCAATGACGAACGTGATCGCGCTGAGGCAGACTTCTTATCACAAGGAATCTGGTCCGCACTGTCGAAACGACAGAAAGGTGCTGCTGCTTTGCGAATACGGCTGAGCAACGTTCTGACTGATCAGATCCTTGATCAACTACCAATACTTCTGAGTACAATCGATAGTGAGCTGCGTGTCTGCACGAGTGGGCTGGACAAGTTAGGGAAATCGCGCAAGACCCTCGAAGAGCAGCGTAAATATCTGCTACGTGCCAGTCACCAATTCTCTAGTCTTATGAAGGCAGCCATTGACGGCATGTATGGTGAACCTTTCTTTGGCAATGCTAAAGATCATGATGGATATCAGAAGCGGCTTCGAGCTGTAGTGCAGAATACGCTGACCAACTTTGCCGAGACCATGCGTCTTCATGGACATGCACGAAAGATTGTCGAGGGAAGCGTGGACGACTCGAAACGAATCTCCCGCGATATCTATCTACAGGAGGTCAGGAGCCTAATGAAGAGATCACGTGGATGTGAACTCCCGGGGACTTACAACCCTTTGATCGTCGGAGAACTCTTCCATGAGCAGAGCAAGCCTTGGAAGGGCCACATTGAGAACTATTCAGATCAGATACTGAAGGCCGTTGACTTCTCCGTCAATTCAGTACTTGGTCACGTTGTCGATGAGAATACACAGGCAGAACTATGGAAAGGTTTGATCAATGATGAACTTGAAGGATTGAAGCGTGAGCTCCATGCCAAGAGCGTTGAAATCTTGGCCTTGCACACGTCTGGCCATCCGATTACCTACAATCATTATCTTACAGAGATTGTGCAGAAGATACGCACACGGCGCACTAGAAATGCGTTGAAGAAATGTCTTCAAGACAATTACACCATAAGCCTGGCTGAACTCGGGTTTGACGGGCTAGAAGAACTGCTAGATACGATCATGACGGAGACAGAATTGAACATGGAGACCTACGCGTGCTCAGCTGCAGTAGACATGATGGAGGCCTACTATAAGGTTGTAATTTTTCTTCTACGATAAGCATTTTAGCTAACAATTGCAGGTGGCTCTGAAACGAGTGGTGGATGATTTCAGTGACCTCGCCATTGAGGCCTGTCTGGTAGGCAAACTGCCTGCACTTCTTACGCCCGAACGAGTTTTCGGACTCAGTGACGACGAGGTTCAGACGATAGCAGCCGAATCTGGAGAGACCACTATCGAAAGAGATGCTCTCATGGAAAAATTCAACGTCCTTTCTGACGGTCTAAGCGAGTTGAGACGTCTAAGCAGACATCATCAACCACCATCGCGTAAGTCCTCTTGTGGATGGACCATGTAATTTTTGGCATATGCTGACTCTCTCCGGAAGACGCAAGCCTCGAGTCCGATACTTCAGGAGGTGCAGGCAAGTGTAGGGACCTATAATGCTCCTAAGTACCCATCATCATCATCCAGTGCTACTAGGCATTCAGTCCCCTTACCCTGTGAAGTACCCACTGAGACCATACCTGAGGTTCCGGAGCCGTTTTTCTTTGAAGCGGAAGATGAAGACTTCTTCAACAATGGGTGCAAGCCAAGGAAGACAAAGACGAAGAAGAAAGTATCCAGTTAGGATATTCGAAGACAGTTTTGATTCTCATCCGGACTTGGGATTATTATAGGACGAGGTAGTATTTCATTGTGTACTCAAAACTCAAAACCTGGTTTCATTAAGTCCCGAGACAAATCATTAGCTACTCTTTGGGGGCGACCTGATACTTCCAACGTCAAATATAGATATGAAAACTACTGCTATCTCGAGGTGTCATTGCATTTACAGCCCTGTTCACGTATATCATGAGTGAGATTACGCAAGGAGCTGACTACCTTTAATAAGCAATTATTCGAGATGTTACTTTCGTAACCCGACAGTTCGGATCATGGCGGCAGGCTAGAGGGGTCTCAGCGATTGTATTACATATCTAACTGGATAGCATTTTATCCTCACCTATCACTTGAGCTTTGAAGTCGTAATCAGTATATCAGTAGCTTATGATAACTCACGGATCAAGTCAAGGATGTAGGGGTACCATGGTAACATATTCCATCGGTAGCCATCCTCTAAATCAATTGTTTGACACTGCATGAACTGAAATAGTTGCAGGATGGATAACAACCATTATTCGCACTACCAGTATGGGAACATCGGCTACCAAGATCTGGACCAGAATGGCCACACTCGTACTCGTGCATTAGACACCTCAATTTCCTTCCAACTTCATAGGGTTGCCCATCATTCAAGATGGAGCTGAGACACATTCGCATTCGAGGAAAGTGCCCAATGCCCATGCCAGATTATGAGAAAATGTTTTCGGCGAGGCTGACGGAATTCAGCTGGGGTTTGAAAAACTGACTCTTATCATACGATGTGCTTTGAGAAGGCTGCTGTCAGGTGTCACAGCAGACGGTGAAAGCAGGGGCATGACGCCGTCCGACCTGCACTTGAAGCCAATCTGCGGAAGTCTGCGTCGATTCTAAGTCCTCGCTCAGCGATTGACTGAATAGGTATAATCTACCAAATAGAAAAAAAATGGTAAAAATGATGCCGTGATGCCTCGTGTGATTCTCTCGGATGACGTTATGTGTCGGCCTTAAGATAAGAACCTTATCAGTCTTGCGCAATTAAGCTTCTTACAAATTCTCAACGTGACAACACCTTGCTGTTACCAACACCTCGTGATTCAAGTCTAGACGAAGATCTCAGTGTCGCAATGGCATCTCAAGCTGTACCCATGCGTAAGGCTCCTCCCGGGCTCCTCCCGGATGTCTTAAATTACTCTCTTCTCACTGGTCAAACTAGCTTCTCTCAGCTCCAAGGCGGACGCGAAGCCTGTCGCGACTTCCGACGCAGCTTCTAAACCAAAGGTGTGATTTATCCTGCGGGCCCATATATGGCTGATTTATACTGACAAGTGCGGATTGATAGCCTTGCTGTGTCTGCAAAGACGAGAAATCGAAGCGTGACGAATGCATGCTGTTCTCGGGAGGCTCGGACCCTGCTGCGGATTGCAAGTCGACCGTCGATCAGTACAAAAGTTGCATGGCCGGATTTGGCTTCCAGATCTAAGGTAGCAGGCAGCCGTTATATACAGCCGATAGATGGTCTCTACGCAAGACGTGTGTACAATAGACTTAGCTGGGCGACGGCAATGCATAGGGCTGGCGTTCCGGGGATACATCATTACAGAAATCATCTCTGTCGGCAATCGCAGTTAGGATTGCATTCGTCACGGTTTTCATGATATTCAACCTTTGGCGGCCCACGTATGTGTGTTCTCCTTTACTGCTCCAGGTTACCAGTCGAAGCCAACTCGTGGCGAGTATGCCGAAACCCTTGATGATATTGATAGCTTTCTGCCAAGCCCGAGGAGCCAATAGCCCTTCGAGCAAAGCATGGTACCGTCATAAACAAGCGATACCGTTCGCCGTAGTTACCAGTGAAGAAAATCTGTCACAAGACATGCACTCGTCCCTGGGTCCGATCATCCCCCGCAATGGATGACGCTTAGATTGCAGGCATCAGGAGCAGAGTCAACAGCGGGCAAGAGCAGTGCTAACGGCAAGGCCTAGTCCCGGGCATGGCTTGAAACTGCCAAAAGCAATCTCAAAGCTAGGACTTTTGTTTACTAAGTATCTTATCTGCCACATGTACCGTTCACGCCGTTTAGTATCTCGTATGTCTGACTATCTAGCGAGTGATGAAATCGGACTCTGCACCTCCTCGTGAGGTCACTTGGACTCGCCTATGAGACTGACGCAGGGATATCCTCAAGCGAGGTTGCGAGTGCTGATGGCACCATATCAGATGTGTAGACACTTTCAATCACGACTGAGTTGCCATATGCTTGCCACTTAACCAGTGGTGAATTCGGTCCATGTTTAAACAGTTTGCCCTAGTGCCGCTGGAGTGACATTGCTATCTTTTGGGTTGTCACGTACAAGCATTTCGAGTCAGGCCTTAAATCACATACGTACTGTAAAGTTCGATTGTCTCGTATGCCACTTCTTGGAATCAATGTATACATATAGCCCTCTCGATAATTAATCCATTTGCGCCTCGCTCACCTCTAAAGTCATTGTAATATCAATAAGAAGCATCAACCGCTGCATACAATTTGCCGTCAACCTCGATTGAAAACTTCATTAGGCCAGACTGTCCATTCTCGATCTGCAGGTTGTAGTCAAGTTGCGAATATGGTGCTCCGTCCGAGTCTCGGTTCAATTTCCGAAAGTGTTTCTTGGGTACCTTGGATAGATCTGTATTCAGGGTGACATTGGATTTTACTGCAAAGTGGAGTTGTTAGCCGGCTAGACACTCGTGGAATGTTGCTGATAGCAGAACTCACCATCATCCCCAGGATGATCGGGGGCAAGTATTGAACCAGATTCATAGAGCTGATCCACGATCTGCAAGTCGGCCTTGCTGGGATTGTGGCCTGTGAAGCCTCGGAAGAAGCTGAGCGATTTCTTCTTGTCACGGACTAATTCGTCCTCCTGCACCTTTGTTAGCCCATCCCATCCTCTTTCTAGCTGTCCATTTTGGACTGTCAACTGACCTTGTAGATGAACCATTGCATGATCTCGCAACGCCAGTCTTCCTTCCACTCATCTTTGAGCTTCGGGAAACCTCTGTCACGAAACGAATCCCAGGTGCTATTGCAGGAAGTGCCGTAGTGCTTGGCTGATCTAGTGGAGAGCACCTTAGGAATCAATGGCCCCAGTGGGAGTTTACTCATAGCTGCGCCCCTACGTCGTCTTAGTCATCTTGTCTCAACAGATCATTATCGTCGACTTACTTGACAATAGCTGACCAAGCCTCTTTAGGTTGAATGATCATAATATCTGGATGTGACTTGATTATCCTTTCTTTCAGATAGGCGCTCGCACCGAAGCCGCCTACGAGGAAGATTGCCTTGACAGACGCTCCATTCGGATCCGTGTTCTTGAGTCGTTGCACTTGTACGTTGCGAACCTGATCAGTCACCAGTTTATCGATCTCAGAAATAATGGGATCGAAGATTCGGAACAATGTCGAGCTGGCGATTCCTGTCAGCCATGAAAGCACATAGCCAAAGATCTCAGACCTACCCAGATAGAGTCATGGAGTTCTTGATCAGTCCTCTTGACTTGTTGTCCTGAAGTTTAGCCATCGGAAAACTAACGTATCTGTCGGGGTCACTCTTTCCCCGAAACGATAGTTTGATGGCAACGTCGAACTCCCTTAACGCACTGCGGTACGCCTCAGTCCTCTTTAGGCCTGGGTAGGCGTCCTCACCCACGGTCTTTCGGACTTCCTCTTCGAATGTTCGATTTAGCATCAAGGAACCGTGAGCTCCACCAGAAGGGGACGTCATAGCTTTGACTTCAAAGGGGTAAAGACTGGTGATTTCGTACGCTACTAAATCGACTGTGCCGCCACCAGCGTCGCAAATGACGATTGCATCACCGTCCTAGTCATCGTGAGTCGTAAGGTGTGTGAAACGATTGCGAGGTGCATTACCTTGAGTCCCTTGTCTTTCATTGACTGCAGGGTGAAGAGTGCAGCTGCTTCTGGCTCTGTAATCATGTCTACAGGCGAGATGCCAGCGTTGCGAGCCGCCTGTGTGATGGAGTTAGTTATCTTGAAAGACAAAGTTCCATTGGGTAGTCACATACTCTAAGCGTCATGTCCTTAGCCTTGTCGGACCATACCGCCGGGACTGTCAACACGTATTGCTTGGCGAAGTTCCTGATGAAGTCGGGCAAGTATCCCTTCTCAATCTCTTTCAAAGCATGCTCGAAGATGACTCGGATGTAGTCCGAGGCCACATCGAGTACGTCCTTCGGCAACTTAGCCATCTCTGCCTCGACATTGGTTGGAATCCAGTACGGTCGTTTTTGATCGGGATCAAGCAGCAGCTTCAGACCAACGATCTTCTCCTCGAGCGTCTGATCGAGTTGGTATCCCCATTGAAACTTATCCTTCGATCCATTCTCATACAGGAGGGTCGTCGGGGTCTTGGGTACGATACGGTCATCTCCGCCGGGCCATGAGTCAACGGTATACACCTTCTCTGGATCGTTGGTAAAGGCATAAGCTACTCTAGGGGTTGATCAATGTCAGTTGAACTAACACTCGACCAAGAAAATTGCCGCCTACCCGCTGAAAGTTGTTCCAAAGTCAAGGGCTATAATCAGGCGATCCCCGCCCGGGATGTTGCGAGCAGAGAGCTTCTGAAATTTTTCACTAAGCTTATCGACCGACATTGTGCAAATATTTCTGCGAGTGAAGTCGTGATACTACACTGCATTATGGAGAGGCTCGCGGAGCTGGAAAAGTATGAGTGTATATATGCGCAACGCCCATGGGTAACACTTCTCACAACGCTTCGGCTTCCCGGCTGTCCGCACGCATGATACGTTCTCTAGCCTTTGGTCAGGCTGTCACAGGAAGGCATTTTTCAAAGTTCTTGCGCCTTCTTACAGAGCGGGCCAGAGCCTCAATACTCTTACGCCATGGCTTGGTGTTGAAGATATCGCGGGATCTGCTGATAGGTCAGTCACGTCGATGGTGCCTCAGGATGGTCAAGCCAACACACAAGGTTTCCTCGAACATTCTTGAACACAGGAGGACTCGCGCAACAGAACGCCACATAGCCGAGTTAGGCATGACATTGTTTTGCGCCATTTCTCTGGTGGTGGGCTGTGCGCTGAGGTCCCAATGTTCTATTCGCTAGCGAAGTGCAATTTCAGTGCCGCCAAGGTAGCCTGCCGCCTGGAGATAATATCGAAACTCAGCTCGAGGCAGGCTGTGATGAAGGCACCGAGCAGCTGGAACTATTGGATAGCCACGCTTCTGGATATCCTAGTCATCAGAGAATCCACAAAATAGTTTCTCAGCGTCTCGATGTGCCTGCAGATCTGCCTAACGAGAGGGTGGTCGACTTATTTCGCAGCGCCTCCAGCTTGGCAGCCTCCTCAACTTACACATTGCACACGCCGACACAATCACATACGTGGAACCAATACCTTATCTATTCGGCAGGTGTATTTTGCGTAATAAGATAACACGGCTTGTATCCAAACTCGCCCAGCCTCGGCCCTTCCTTTGGTTCTCTTCATCTTTCGAAGCTCCTTATCTCGAAGTCTAAATGTCCGAGTCCATGGACGTTGATGCTGGGTATGTGTCGGTGCGGAGTATTCAAACCGACGTCATCATGAGGGAGACTTTGGATGAAGTCAAGGCCTCGAACACGCTCCAAACTCAAACTCTAGACATTGTCAAAACGATCGAGAAAGAGGTGCGAAGCCTGAGTGAGCGTCCGCCCCCTCCTCTACCAAGAGTAAGTACACCCGCCGAAGTGCCTTCACTGTATTTCGTGGAGCTTGCATCACAGCTTGTAAGATCACAGCTAATTGTAACAGGTCTCATCTCTTCCTATAAAGGACAAGGAGGCCCATGATAGACCCTGCGAGCTATGTAGGACGGGGAATGTGGAGCTCATACTAGTAAGGTGCCTTGGGCGGCTGCAGTTATCTTATGAGTATCTGCTCATGCCATAATTCAGGCAAACACAAGACTGACCGAGCTCACCGGCCTGCACGATGAGCATCACGCCCAGCTTGAGTCACTTAAAGACTCATCAATCAGTGACAGGGCGATACTGGAGACTAGGTTACGCCAAGCCCAAGAAGACTTGGAGGCCGAGCTGCGAAAGTCAAAGGAGTTGGATCAGAAAATCACCAGCTTGAACCAATTGTTCGTTCGCGCAGGTCGGAAAGAAGACTCCCTAAGCGACTCTGATATCCAGGTTCGTTTCATCAAGCTCAGGAGCGAGATACAGACTCTGGTCCGCACGCATTTCACTGCAATTCCCGTGCCGATGAAGGAGAGGATTGGGAAGATGGGCAAGAATTCTTCAGCAGACATTTCCGATCTCATTGTCCGGGCCAAGGTTGCAGCAGAATTGTATGACCGCTTTTTTCACCCTGACGCCCGACTATTCGGTGTCAATGATGCTAGCGAAGTTTTCAAAGTTGCCGAGATGAAGTTGGAAGAGTGTGGGATGGGAGGTGAGACCAGCCCGATAGCTGACCTCCTCTATGCTGAAATGCTAACTTCTTCGAAAGAGGACGACTTAACGGCCTGGCGCAACCTTATCGTAAAGACTACACTGAAGAGTTCGACATACAATAAGTCAAGCTTTCTCGATCAAGAAGCAGAGGAGATCTGGAAGAAGTTCAAGATCTATCGCATGTCCTTTAGTAACAAGAAAGCTTTGGATGCCGCTTACGAGAGCTTTTTCAGGATATGTCGACAGGCATATGAACTTGCGCTTCTCTTCCGTTCATCAAAGATAGAATATGAGTGGCGGCAGTGTCCCGAAACTCCACCACAGCAGAACCTGGAAGTCCTAGGCACTGAGGGCGCATTGTTGGACGAACCACACCGAGTGAGCCGAATTGTCTTCGGCGGTATCTACCGAGGTGACAGGACTACTGGCAAGATACGGGATAACGCTGCACAGATACTGAAGCCAGGCGTTGTCATAACATCCGTTTAGACGTCACATATCAAGGGCTCTTCGGATTATTGCGGTTTGGGTTCGTTCCCAGTCAATTATTATATGTTGATTCTGATGCAAAAACGTGCAATCTTGGAGCTACTACCTAGCATCACAACGGTAACCCGGACTGCCATAACACCTTTTCATAGTTACCAACGCTAAGTGTAGACGATACCACCATCTACAACCTGTGTTTGGCCTGTAATGAAATCGCTATCGCTACTCGCCTGAAAGCTAACCAGCTTAGCGACATCCTCCGGTACGCTGACACGCCCCAACGCAGTCAGTTGGTTCACGTACTCCTTCATAATCTCTCCTTTCGGCCTGCCCTTCTTCTTCGCTAGCTCGGCATCAATGAGCTCCCACATTGCTGTACCAACAATTCCTGGTGCGTAAGCATTGACTGTAATGTTATATTCCGCCAGTTCCATGGCGTACGCTTGCGTCAGGCCACGGACAGCCCATTTGCTTGCACTGTAATGAGACAGCAAAGCAAACGGCTTGAACGCTACTATTGAGGCCGCTCCGATGATCTTGCCTGGTCGCTCTGGAGTGCAGTTGCCCTGGCTGATCATCTGCTTGGCGGCTTCAGCATAGCAATTCTGGATTCCAAAGACGTTGACCGCGAACATGCGCTGGAAGTCCTCATCTGTGAGGTCAAGGAGCGCTTTCACTTGAGCTATGCCGGCGTTTGCAACCCTGATACATTTGAGTCAGCTCCGAGAGTCGTAGCATAAGTGTTGGACAGCTCTGCATCGGCATACATGGTGTTCAGGGGCCCTAGTTCCTTCACACTAGTCTGCACCAACTGTGCAACCTCGTCTCTTTTCGAGACGTCGGCGATAGCTGAACATGCCTTCCTGCCCATGCTCTGGATCTCCTTCACGACTTCCTCACAGCCCTTGGCGTTGGCTCCGATGTCGTTGACACACACATTGTATCCATCGGCGGCCAGGCGCAAAGCAATGCTCTTGCCAATACCTCTGCTAGAGCCTGTTACAATGGCATTTCTTCCTCCACTAGATTCATCCGGAGGTGCTCTGTCCAGGGCTTGAAGCGTGTGAGAGCTTGAGAAGGCACGACGGGAGGTGCCGAAGAGAAGCCGGGGGTTGAGGCGGCGGCCCGGTCCGGCTTGCGCCGTCTGTGATACGACTCTGGGTGCGAGCTTCATCTCAAAACGAGCATTGTCGTGAGTCAAGAGTCACATCGCCCTTGCTATCGAAAGGGGGGTCAGTGCGACCTTTAACCAAGTGAGTTCCCCGCAATCAGGAGCTCCCGCCCCTCCCCCCCGGACTCCAATAACCCAGATCACAGCCGCAGCCGCAGCCATGACTCGTGCGACATGGCTTCGCCGTAGATCATTGACTTCCTTGGACGCGAGAGAACGGGAATAAGGCACCAATAACATTTTAAAAGTTAATAGTGGTCAACCATGGCTTCTTGGCGCTATCAGCTGTGGCAGGCATGCAACAAGTCAGTCTGCAGCATCCACTTGACCTGCTAACTTGACCCATGGCTAACATGCTATCCTTGTCATCGCATACGTTTGTTGAGAGGCGGCAGATTTTCGCTGATCTCGGGCCACAGGAAGTCTGAAGAGAGTATCCTCTTCGTGGGGTAAATCCATCTTCCGAGTATCCATCATGGCCGATCCCCCGTCACTAAAAATGGAACTTCTTCTACAAATGGAAATGATGTCTTCCCAGTAGTTCCTGCTGACATCCTACCAATTTTGAAATGAATAACATGAATTGATTAGAGCTTCACGCTGTAGATGCCGTGTTAACGATCTTGATCAGAAGGTGTATAGCAGCACTGCGTATCTGGAACCATCTATACGAGGCGCATATCTGGTTACCTGTTTTGTCAAGACTCTACGACTGCACTCTGTCCTTCTCCACTCGCTGGTGGAGCTTCTTTGGTCTATTGCCCCATGAATAAAGAGGACAGCGAAAAAACATGGCCGCGGTGCTCCCCTAAGTGGAGTGGGAGGTAAGCCCGGCTATCACTATTCTTAGAGAATCGATCCTATGCACCCAATGACAAGCTGATATTGCGAAAGAGTACGTCAACATTATACTGTATAGGAGTTCAGTGAAGACAGGCGTCATTGGTGTTCCAGTAGTTGCAGCCATGGTTGTGAATATACATTCACAGAAACCGGCAATAACTCTGGAGTATACCACTCTTGGGCCGTCATATCGCTGCTGAACTTCCTATAGCTTTACCACGGCTATTAGGCATTCCTATTCCCCTGAGTAGGGTGTGATGATGATGTTGATGGTGTCCGCTTCAAATTCGGCCACTATAGCACAGCATTTCACCTAAAGATAGTGGGGGTTTTAGGAGATTTGGTGATTGATTAGCAAGAACAGCCTATGCAATTCGGCAGACTAGAGCTATTCAACGGTAATCGATCTCTCGAGGACAACCTACGAGGAACCCCCTGATGCATAAATACGAAAGAAAGCCTTACAATTTCCTCCTAAATTACTGAGTGTTGAGTCCATGAAGATGTGCCCGATAATTTCCACAATCTGAAGACAAGTCCGGGGGACAGCCCTGAGGTAAGTTGCCCATGATACCATTCTCGCCATTCTTGATGCAAGTATCGAGGAGGTTATTCGTGATGGTATCGGCAAACCAGTCAGACGGTTCAGAGGCCGGCATGTCGCCGATGTTGCATTCCTTGGCTATGCAATTCCCAAAGGTGAAGCCAACACACTGGCCGACCTCCACAACAATGTCTCTCTTCAAGTTTCTGATCTGGTCTATGACCCCTTGGCAGTCGGAGACGGTAGCCTTGGTCTCCTGTAACGTCCTGGTCAGTGGGCCTCAGTGGAATGGGGTACCTGCTTGGCAAACGAACTCCGTAATATCCAAACCGAGGAAGACCTCGGGCGGCCAAGTCGGAGTTGGTGCTTGCGCTAGATATGTCGTAGAAAGTTTCGGCAGGAGGCAAGAGATGGCGACGACTACCAGGACCGAGGGAAGGTGCAAGAGCAGAAGCTTCCTCGGCTATATTGGCCCTGGCATCTCGAGTAACACCTCTATTGACGTTGGACAGGGTCGCAGCCAATGTGGTCGAGCTGAAGGCTGCTAAAACACAGACGGCGTTAATGAAGATCATTTTTTCAAAGTGATGTCTATGGTCAAGGCTGGATATGAATTTGAGGACACGATGCTACCAAAATGGATTTGACCAAGGTATGAGGAAGTAATGATTTAGGACTGATCGTTGTGGGTGCTTCATATTAAATTATGCAGCGATTGGGATCACACTCGTAGCCACATATCACTCTCTAAGTGGATATCAACTAGTAACCTTGAAGTCAGTGAATCAGGTATGTGCCTTCCTGAAATGTGAATGTCGGAAAGTCCGGTCTTCGAAAGCTGGAGATTCATGTTTGATATTAGATATAGAGCTAGCTTTGCTGTGTTACTTAAGAGGCCTGGCCCGAAGTTCAAACAAGGTGAGATATGGAGGATATCAGGGATCCATTGGCTATAGTCATACGCCCCTATTCATCGGGATCTTCAAAGGATTCTCCACGTGTGAGTGTAGATTGCATAGAGTTGACATGGAGTTGAACTGTAAGGGGCAGACGGCAAGTAGGGAAGCACTTGAGCTCTCGACTGCATAACTCTCAAGGGCCTCTGAATAGCTAGATAGTCACGGGTATTGTTGCCTATGATATGATTATAATACGGACTGCGAGTTCAATCACTCGTCTTGTGCGCAGCTTATAGCTGTCATGCCCCGTTTCATGGAGTTATGAGACGCTAGCATCCCCATAGTACGTATGCACTATCTTATCTGCCTTCAGAGAAGTTTTAGTTGAATATTCGTATCGGAGGGCTGCAAGGATATAGTGAACTCTGTCTACTCACTTTCGCTTGTGAAGAACAACGGCAGCGATGAAACCACACCAAAGCAGGGCGTAGAAAACCAGTGCGACTGGCCAGCCAGCTCGCCACTGTGGCGCTCCAATGGGCCCAGCAGTCGGGAAGAGAAGGAGAGGCACCCAGATATTGAATGAGTACCCAAAGGTCATCATTGAGCCCTTGAGAAGAATTGGTTAGCATGCAGTCGAGGTATGCCAAGTGGCTTCGCTTGGGTATGCTTTCTATCTTACGAGAATCAGTGCCCTCTCCTCGGCGTCGTTCTTCACAATCGTATTGACAGTAGAGTAGAGGATCGGACTTAAGCACCCACTGAAGCCGAAAAGGTACCATGCTACGAATCTGCGTCTATGTCAGTATCTTCATGGGTGATACTTCAAGAGAAGCGACGTACTTTAAAGCAGTTGGGATATTCCAGATTGTCATGCATAATGTGGAAAAGATGCACGCAGCCGAGGCGATCGTGTATATGGTCCATGATGGATAGATCGATGCCAGTGTCGTGCCAAGCCAGGAGGCCACAATGGTAATGGCGTTAATTACCGTTGGTAGTTGGTTGATCTTTACCACCGAGTATCCTTCCGCCTTCAGCCAAAGATTCATATAGGCATTCGGGTATCCTGATATAATCATGCAACTAATTGACGATTAGTACATGAACCTTATCAAGCAATGGAACGTGGTTTGACTTACATATAGCAAGCCACAAAAAGCCAAATATGCCAGCGGGCGAGACTTCGCTTGAACACGTCTAAGTCAAGTTTGCCAGCCCTGGTCACCTTGGCTCTTTCTAACCGCTTCTTCGCGAGTTCGATGTCGCCTTCGGTCAAGAAGAATGCCTTGGGGGAGTCAGGAATACCAGGGAACAACAAGAAACCTGCCATAGCGACTGGGATGGTAATGATGCCGTCGATGACGAAAAGCCACCTCGTCTCGGTTAGTACGCCCCCTATCGAAGATCTGGCTTCTCTTACCTCCAACCTGGCATACCACCTACCCCTGATAGGTTCGTGTAGGCGGCCGCCTGAAGGTAGCCACTAACCATTGACCCGAGTGGATTGCAGATGAACCACATTCCTGCTCGCTTGTATAGTTCTGGACCGCTGTACCAGGAGCCTGGGTTCTTCAGTATTTGTCAAAACGTTGTTGTTCGTGCAACCTCTCTTACCAAGAATGAAATGTGTGCCAGCAAATACAGGGGCTTCCAGTGCTCCAACGAGGAACCGCGCCACGTACAGCTGTGTTACGTTCGTGACACGGCTCTGAGCGAAGGTTACAATGCCCCACGCTATCTCGAGCGATGGAAGCAGCCATCGAGCTCTGTATTCGGAAGTAAGCCGCCCTGCTGTGTCGACAGTTTGGTTCAAGAGTAAGATGACTCACAATTTGGGCCGCGAGATCAGAAGCAGGAAGGGGATCTGGAATATGACATATGCCGTGTAGTAGCAAACATTGAAATAGTTCAGTTCATTGCCGTACAGACCAAAGTCTTCTTTGAGACCACTGGTGTATGCATTGCTAATGTTACTTTGGTCTTTGAAGTAATTAACACAGCGTTCCTTGCAGAGCGTAGGCTATGCTCGGCCTTACCGAGATATTTGCAGAAGACTGTTGCAATAAGTCAGTATACATCAGTATTGGATACTAAGGTCCGCTACTTACAGCACAGGCAAGCAAAAATGAGGATGGACAAGTCGAGTTTGAGAAGAAGTCTGTGTAACAGACATCAGTGACGGCATCACCTGAGGAAGGGCGGTCTCGTACTTTCTCTCTTCGACAGGATACTCAGACGGGTACCAGTTGAAGATCTCCTTGATTACTCCTAAGAAGGTCAATCTCTGCGATTGAGCCTCCGGTTCCACCATAGTAGTTTCTGCCTCTGGTAAGATTTTCGGGCCAACGCCTTTCGAAGCCATGATGAATTGGGTATACAAAGCGTCAGCCAAGTAATTCTTGATCCAGTTTCGCAAATCCAAGGCTGTCCCAAGAACTTTAGGATATTACGCTCAGGTCTCAAGGTATGAGCCGGCTCGCTGTGTGTATAAGTGTCGTACGGGTCCCCAATCTCTAACATCACTAGTATATGCACGACTCAACGATGTGATAGACCCGCCGCATGTCGCCATTCCAAACACCGTCCAACAGTAATTGCTTGATTCTTACCGTCGAGGCTTAGCTGCTACCCGGTACGACGGAAAGTGGAGAGCGGACGGAAACAAAAAGTTCGTTAATGCCTATCTCGCGATGATGTGCCCCTATCCCCGCATTGCGTGCTTACTGCGAGGAGACGTCAAAATGCCGCTAATATCCCACGAGATCGGAATCAGCTACCTATTGAAACCAATGGAGCTATCTGTAGGCAAGTAGTACCGGGGAATTGGGTCCTTTTACTATAACTGGGTGTGTGCCAGCAGCTGACTGGTCGTCACTATGCATCTTGCGTGTGGGGGCAGCCGAAGAGAATTGCTGACCGAGTTGCGGCTGATATGTAAGAGCATACACAGGGGGTGACACGATGGTCCAACCCTTCGATCTAGCTTGTCTGAACTGAACGCAAGATTCTGCTCAGAAAGGAGTTAACAAGCGGCTATTGATTGCAATCGCTCAAACTCGGCTAGCTGCAACTGGGCCAGAGTCCAACTGCGACCGCCACCAACGCTTCAAGGCGTAAGGGCCAGCGAGAAGGGCCACTCTCCACGACTCTCATCACAACAGAAACTACGCTATCTCCTGAGCAGATGCCCTCAATGCTGTCAATGTGCAAGAGAAACGTCATAATAAAAACCGCAGTCGAAGGCGTGAATTTCTATGGAAGCTGCACTCATCTCATATGTCCAGAGTAATCTTATTCGGGCATGCAATATTCGTGATCTTCGTGTGAAGTATTAGTCGATCCATAATGCCACTGGACACGCGGTTCCCGTGAAATGTTAGTTCGCGATCAAGGAGGACTCCCCCAAGCCGATCATTGCCCTGCGCCTCGTCCTGCACCTGGAGAACCGGCACCACCAGCACCGCCGGCACCGCCCATGAAATTCCTTGCCATCTCCGCAATATTGGGGTCGCTCATCAGGCTGTTAAGGTCTGGCAGACCGCCGGCACCACCACCGCCGGCACCACCGCCACCACCGCCACCACCGCCACCAAATCTGTCGGCCATCTCGCGTAGTCGAGGATTGCTCATCAAGTTATTCATCATATCTGGGTTGGACATCAAGTTCTGGGCCATAGAAGCGAACATGGGGTTGTTCATGATGCTGGAAAGATCAGGCATGCCTCCTCCGGCACCACCACCGCCGCCACCGCCGCCACCTCCAAACATGCTTGCAAGGCTGGCCAGGTCCGGTGCGCCACCAGCTCCACGAGCACCAGGACTAGTTGCTGCGCTGGCATCTAAGTCCTCGGCCTCAAGCTCCTCTACGCGCTTTCTGGCAGTCTCAAAGCCCTTCTTCATGGCGTCAGAGCCACCGTTACCCTCATGGTCAATGCCTTGCTTGTAGGCATCCATGCTTCCCTTGGCATCACCCAGAGCAAAGCGAGCCAGACCAAGTCTGGACCATGCCTTCGTGTACTTGGGGTCGATCTTGACAGCAGCTTCAGCGTCGGCGCGAGCGGATTCATGATCTCGAGCAGCAGAATACGCGGCTGCACGGTTGGAGAGGAAGATGGCGTTGCCAGGGTGAAGAGCGAGAGCTTGGCTGTAGAGGTCGATAGACTTGGGGTAGTCTTTGGCGGCCATAGCCTTGTTGCCCTGACCTTTCAGCTCCTCGGCCTTTTTCTTCTCGTCCTCACTGGTGACCTTGGTGCTCTGGTCGGGCCCAAAGCTCGAGCCAGCAGCAGTCGGAACACTGGGTGAAGCAGATGGCTTGGAGGCGCTCTGCAGTTTCTCGTACACGCCATAGATCTTGAGCAGGTTCTGCGACCCTATTGCCTCCTTCACAGCATCCTGGGAAGTCGGGTCGACCTTGAAGGATTCGGCGATGCAGTTGATCGCAACATCGATAGAGTCTCTATCGTCAGCACTCAATGTGCCATCGTCGACCGATGTTGAGAGGAAGTCGCAGATGGCAAGAGCGAGGCGTTGTTTCGAGGTAGTCGCCTGAAGTGTAGTCAGTTATCAGCAAGGTAGAACATAGGAGGATTAGGGACATACCATTTCGACCTGGTTGCTAGATCAGAAGCCCAGCTGAAGATGGCAACGAGCAGAATGATCTAGATTTGTAGGGATTGCGACAGGAAGCTGAGATCTTGTCAGGGTCTGGAACTTGTTTACGAGGGGTACGTGACTACGACGTGGTAGATCTTCGGGCGGTGAAGAGGTTCCTGGGCAGAATTTGGCGGGGCTGGTTTGGGTCAAACGGCTCGGGTCTCAAGTTTCCAGTCTAACCTCCAACTGCGCAGCTTCACGGTCTCAACGACATTCCAAGCATTTATACTTTGGTCCAGATAGACTATGTGGGTACATACCGCAGTTCGCGCATTCAAGGGAGCGATGTTTTTGACGGCCATTGAATTATTTCATTACTTCTTTCCCCTTCCAGTTCTCGTGGCTGAGCAATGACGAGAGAGGAAGAAGTCTGGGAGAGAGGGTGGTGAGGCTATATGATGGTATATAGATGATTGAATAGTCCGCAGCCGAGGACTAGACGACGCTGATATCCTGCATCGGAACATTTTCGATGGCATATACTTGGGCCGCCCCATAAGCTTTACGCCCTTCGAGTTACGAGCATGCTAATGACCTGCATGACCCGCCGGTTATCGGCTTTCAGTGAGTTAAAAGTAGCCGGTAATCAGGGATCGCGGTGGGTGTACCTACGCATCCTTTCATGCCTCTGCCCTTCCCTTCTCACTGCATACAGAAAGCAAGTGAAGTAGTCTATAAGCTCAAAATCAGGGCCTACCTCGCTCGCATGCAATGGTACAACCAGCCCTTACGCGCTCTCAAATCGACCAATTTTTGTCACATCTTCAACTACCCAACGAACTTCATCATGCAACCCCTTCCCTCTCCCTGCTCAAGACTCTTCATGTACACATACTTGCCGCATGTCCCTATGAGAACCTCTCGATCCACTACAACCAGAGCCATAAGGTCCTCTTGAATCCGGACCACCTATTCCGTAAAATTGTGACCGATAAGCGTGGCCGAGGCGGCTATTGTATGGAGCTCGCAATCTTTTACAATCATGTGCTTCGGGGCCTCGGCTTCGACGCTTACACGGCTGGAGTTCGAACACGAGCCCGACTCCAGGGAGTGCCGCAGGGTGATTATCCGGGATGGGTCCACATCGTCAATATTGTGACACTACCCCCTTCTTCTCCAAGTGATGTTCCTGAAAAGTATCATGTCGACGTTGCGTTCGGCGGCGACGGACCCACGGCTCCAATACCTTTGATCTCCGGTCATATCCATCAGAACATCGGAACTCAGCAGGTCCGTCTAGTCCGCGACTGGATACCGACCCAGATCCACCGGACGGAGGAGGCTAAGCTGTGGATCTATCAGTACCGCAACGCCAAAGACCGGGAGTGGAACTCGTTCTACGCATTCCCGGAACTCGAGTTCATGGCAGCCGACTGGGAGGTGGTAAACTTGTGGACGGGATCCAGTGACCGTAGTTGGCAGACTTCTACAGTACTAATGATCAAGTTTCTCCGGAGGACGAAAGAAAACGGCGAGGACGGCGAGCAGGAGATATACGGGAAGCGGATGCTGGTCAATGGTATCGTCAAGGAGAACCTGGGCGGGAAGACGCAAGTCATCGCAGACTGTAAGACCGAAACGGAGCGGATTGCGGCAATGGACCAGTACTTCGGGCTTATCCTCACGGCGGAGGAAGTTCGTGGGATTCGAGGCTGGGTATCCGACTTAGACAGACCTCGCGGGCCGTCCAGGTAAGAACTTCGGATCTACGGTGCGAAGTTCCTAGAGGTTATACCGCCCTAGACGTTCCGCATCTATGACAGCAATCAGCAAAGTATTCGGCGCTATCATAATTCATCACGTATCCGTTCCAGGATAGAGAGGACTTGAACAGATAAATTGGGCTTAAGTTGGCTTGTTGTCAAGCTGATGCAATCAGAAAGAAGCCTATAACATCATACTCATGATATGACTTATGCGCAGTCTTGGTGCCCATTCTGACTCCGTAGCCAGCAAAATGAAGTGACATCCTCTAAATTAGCTTTGCAGAGAAATTCGTATGTACCTAATTTTAATAACTACCTAGGTAATTAAGTGCTGCTAGTTACAATATGAGTTGTAAGCTTTAACAGACTAACTCACAACTTAGAGTGTCTTATCAGGGGGGCTTATTTTTTCCTCCACCCCACCAGCATGGCAATCCGGGACCGTTGGAAGGAAAGAATGTTGAGTTGAGTGTGAGAACTCCTAGAGCGCGTATTGCGTGCTGGAACGAGTTGGATTTAACTGTGCCACTTGAACACCACTACTGCTAACTGTCCTATTGATGGCATTGAACTTGCAGTTAGACGGCGTACCTAAGTATTTAGCGGCCGTTGATGTAAAAGACGCTACAGACCGCGCACCCCACCCAATGATATCACTGCCACCCGAGCTGCCGGGAATTTCGTTTGACCTCGATGCTCACGTCGAGGCAGAAACTAACTCAGCCTCGGTCTGCCACATTCCCTCACCTAGAGTCCACTGTGAAGACAAGACACGACCACCCTGGCGACGGCCCATAACTTCCATTGGACGAAATCTACCTCGATATATGGCAGTTGAGCGTCGGGAACATCGACAACATGTCGTCGTCTTCTTCCGCGGTCGACGTTGGGGCGCATACCAGTTCTGACGACGCAACACCGGCACCTCATATTCCCGATAACCGCAACTCGACCGCGACACCTTCCCCCCCTCAATCTGCTGCTCAGAATGATGATGCTTCCGCCGATCTGCATCGTTGCTTCATATGTCTCGGAGATGAGTCCGAAGAGAGCCTTCCCGCGGACTGGGTTACGCCTTGTAATTGCACGCTCGAAGGACACCAGTCGTGTATGTTGACTTGGGTGGCCGATCTCGAGATGCAGAGCAAAGGCGTGAAGTGCCCTCAATGCAAAAGCCGAATCGATATCATCGATCGATGGGATCCCGCAGTACAATTGAGCAATACAGTGACCCGCTACCTTTCGGGGCTGTCGCCGTGGCTTCTGTTGACCTTTGGCTTGGGTGGCATCAGCGTGAGCAGCGCTGTGTACGGGTTACATGCCCTCGAGGTATTTGCTGGGCCTGAAGCTGCGGTTCGATACATCTTCCTGCAGCCTGAACCCGACAGTTATCTCAATGCTGTCTTAGGAAGATTGAGGCCATACGTGGCACCGAGAGATGCAGCCCCCCGAGCTGCAATGCTCGGGCAGGAAGGTTACAACACTGGACAGCCTGTCAACCTGGCACATTTTTGCAGCCTCATGCTCATTGCCCCAGCTCTAGTGCTCAATCGAATGCATTTAGGCGAGGCTGTTATGATACCTTCATCTCTCATGGTGAGTTGTCTCGAATAGCATCAGTTTGCATGCCAAGAACGGAGATATTGATGCTATATAGTATGCTATGTTCCTTAGCGACCATAAAACGGATATGCTCGTGTGGCCTCCGTCGCCTCAAAGAACCCTGGCGACATTTCCAGTCGTGGAGGCACTCTATTTTCACGCATACCGGGTAGTGGTAAAGAAACTTGATGAGAAGCTGCAAGCTCTGACATCCCAAACACGCAATCTGCAAGGGGCAACTGCTGAGCAAGTGATTGCGGACCGAGATGCTGAGGCTCCGCTCCTCGAACCCGAAGGTGATAATCTCATCGACATACAGATTGGCTTGGCGCTTGGAGATGATGAGGACGACGAGGATAACGCTGCACCGCAGCCCGCGCGTGCAAACGCTCCAGCAGATAACATTCCGGCACTTGCCCGGCCGAATCGGGCTGCGAACGGCATAAGCTCGCTTCTCAACCACGTGACCGGTGCGCTCCTGTGGCCGATAGTCTCGTCTAGTACGGGTAGTTTGTTGCGATTGGTACTACCGGCATCCTGGACAATGAAGCCTCTTTCAGGCCGTACTACGGGACTGTTGCAAGAACGTTGGGGCCGAAGTCTGGTCGGAGGTTGTCTATTCGTGGTTCTGAAGGATGCTTTCTTCCTCTACGTCAAATGGAGAAAGACCGTCAACAGACCTTACCGGAGGATAAGAAACGTGGATAGAAGAGCTCGGGTCGGCTAATATCTGGGTACAGCGCTGAGGCCTCGGAAGCGTGGTCGGGGACAGCATCGTGACGAACAAATGAGCTGGATGTGACAGGGATTCATAATGGGGCGATACTGCTCAACATACCAACTTCGCTCCTCTTAATATACGTTGCGAGGGACGTGAATAGACAGGGTACGATGCAAGGTGCATCTATAGCCATGGGCACATTATGTGCCCTCCCAATGTCGTAATGAGACTCATCGCGGTGTGGTGCATTGAGTTCACTGCTGTAGTTCGCAATTCCTCTAGCAGCTTACTTATCATGCCCAGTGGCAGGCGAATAGAACGTACACTTAGGCACTTCAGGTACTAAAACCCCTGTAAGAGACTTCGGGACCCCACACCGCCTTTACGTTTTATGTGTGGCGTTAATTACCAGATTCCTGGATGGTAGATGACTTTACCGTCCATACTATTTCATCCTACTTGTTCGTGTCACAGTATCGATCTTGCTGCAGGAGAATCTTCGTGGAACCAGGTGATATGCAAAATCGGAAGCCCCAGCCCCAGCCCCCAGCGTGTAGCACGGAAGTCTTTAAATTTGATTTAGAATCTTGTCCAGATGCGTTCCTGTCTCACCGCCACGTGTCGACGGTCCTTCCCAACATTTCGAACAAGGAGTCGGCAAGGCTATCTGCAAGTGCACGGCAATGCGAGCGGGCCATCTTGCCGGGTGCGACGGTCATGGACAGGCAAAATAGGACATTTGTGCCGTGTCCTTCTGTCCACTCCGACTGGTTCATTTGCTAACCACTCTGAGACCAGTTTGTCAACTACAACCAGCGCCTGTCTGCAGATTCTCCACTACACCGACCCTCTTGAAACCCGATGCCGTGAAGCGTTCGTCGAGTTCCAGTTTGACGCCCGCTCTTACCTACCTAGGCATATGTAAATGAAAGTAGTGTCATGGGATCAATATGAATCTATCCACGGACCTAGACTATTTCAATGGCATCTGCATACTGCAACCCACGTGTTACCTCATTCGCCTATCAACCGGCCAGACCCGTCTAGGAATAGGAACGGCTATTGATCGACGATTCTGACGAATCGGACACAACGGTTCCTGTCTGTCTACTGCAAGATCCCCAGGGACCAGGGTTCCAGCAGCCGAAGTCTTGGCATGCATTCGATAATATCGACGGGATGCTATGGTTGATTGGACTCAGCGGAGAGACATGGCCCAACAACAGAGGCTTTGGCTTTGGCTTGAAGCTCACCGAGCCCCCTGTGTCGCATATTGCAGATTTTGGGTCGGTGAGAAGTCTCCGACGTATTGGCTTTTCCCTTTCCCTCACCCCTAGTTGACCTTGGCTTGCTGGATCAGCCCCCAAATCCTGAAGATACGAACCGACTAGCACGACAGATTTAGTGTAAGAACTAGGCTTGCTAGACGAGCCGAGGAGAAAACGGTCGTGCGTGTCGCTAGGCCGCCGCGTAAATCTATGGTCGCCAGCAAAAAAGTGGCTACCACCAGCGAATATTCGCAGGTCATGTGGTGCATCTGGGCTCGTGTTCTACTCCGAGCACAACCCACGAGCTGATCATATAAGTGCTCAAAACGAGGCTCTTCCCCGTTGTCTATCCCGCTGGTCAATCATTGCTCGCCTTGCATCGGTTCATATCGAGGCTGACACGAGACGTGGTTGCACTCACAGCAGTGCCACTGGCAGCTGGACCGAGCACCAATAAGACAAGTTCGTGGCCATCGACATACAGCCTTGCGGTGTGGTTCACACTATTTTAACGGAGGGGCCGGAAGCTGACAATTGGATTGTGACTATGATCATGAGAAGTAAGTGATGCCTAAAATTGTCATATTGAAATGTGTTGTTGGACTGCAACTACGGTTGGCCGGTCAGACTTTGAAGCACACTTGCCCCATTCCTACTTGGCCGCTTGTTTGCACTGTGATGCTTGGATGACCTGGGAGGCGCGGCCTCAACTGCCATGATGATGGCAGCTTCCCCTTATCAAATCATTCAACTTTGATTTCCTGTAACTCTTTCCCCTTCCCCAACTGTACTTTATCCCCTGCAATAAGGTTGCCTCCCAACTGGTACCATGTCCCTCAAATGTCTTCCTGATGACACCCAGTGATGGTTCTTGTCTCAACCTCGGCCAACAACAACAACAACAACAACAACAATACATTTGCAACGCCCACCAGACCGCAACTCAATATCAGGCATACCGATTCACGAGGAGAGAGTTTATCCTCTCGTTC
Organism: Xylariales sp. AK1849; assembly: GCA_022432505.1. Classification (NCBI taxonomy): domain Eukaryota; kingdom Fungi; phylum Ascomycota; class Sordariomycetes; order Xylariales; species Xylariales sp. AK1849. Next base: position 824,751 of record JAJKKH010000008.1, read on the forward strand.
GTTCTTTGAAAAACATCAAATCTGACTTTGAAAACTCAGGCCAAACCATCCAATCATAACGCAGTACTAGCCTGCCAAGATCCAGCATAGGTCCAGGTCATACTCCCGCACCGTAGCCTCGGTTCGTCTTTTAAAACACAGTCTCTCTAGGCCACTGTGAATTCACAAACCACCATGGTGAAGGCGGCTTCAGAGGCGCTACTTGCCAGCCTCCGTTACCTCTACCCGGCATTAGTATTCCTATACTTTGCAACTACGACTGCCATCGCGGCTTGCACCTTGCAGACGACCTCCTCTTCTGCCAAGACCAAGCATACTCGACCAAAGATCATTGTCTCCCTCCTCCTGCTCTTCATCCTGCTCTACTTTGGACAGCTTATAGCGGAGCTCGTGGAGCACCTTGTGGGAAGCAAATGGCCCCCTCCGGACACCGTAGTTGGTCTGCTGTCGTGCATTCTGGTGTTTGGCATCGAACAGAGTGCACTAGGAAATGCATCCGATGTCGTCTGGTATCCGTTTTACGGATCTTGGCTCATTGCCGTGGTATTGGAACCCGTTGTTGCCGTGATGTCCATTCTCGATCGTCATCAAGCAATGCAGCCTAGGGTTTCAAGCTCGAAGGTCTTCCTCTGCATCGACTTGTCTATTGTTGTTACCCGCTACATAGTCCTTCTTGCAACTGTCTTGGTCTATTTTCTCTGGCGCAAGAAAGCTGACGCAGACACCACGGATGACGAGACGAGTCCTCTCATACCCAAACCAAGTGAAGAAATCAGCAATGGAGATGCATCAGCTGATAGCGGTTACGGCACTGGTACCAACTCGGAAAGCAACACACAAACAGCAAATTCGCCAAGCGACCCAGAGTCACCATGGGAGCGACGCCAACGTCAGGCTCGCGAACAGATGGAGAAGCGTTTGAAGAGTGAGGGTAGTTGGATTGCGTATGCGAAGGGCTTCCTGATCTTCTTCCCGTACGTATGGCCCGTCAACAACCGTCGCCTTCAGATCCAGGCCGCTCTCGTCGGTGTGTGCCTTTTAGCTGGCAATGCTTTGAATCTCCTGATCCCCAGACAGCTGGGTATCGTCATGGACACTCTCAGCGGGGTTTCCGACCTCAATCCTTGGAACCAGGTTCTCATATTCGCCGCCCTCAGACTTGCAGCATCTGAAGCCGGAATCAACCTCATACGACAACTATTATGGTTGCCAGTCGAGAACTACTCCCAGGAAGCGTTGACAACAGCCGCTTACACTCACGTCATGAACCTATCCTCGGACTTTCACGATTCTAAGAGCTCGTCGGATCTCATTATGGCTATATCCCATGGAACTTCCGTGTCGCGTATGCTTGAGTCTATCTGTTTCGAGGCGTTGCCGATGGTGATAGATCTTGTTGTTGCGTTTGTGTACCTGTCCGTCAAGTTCGGTCCGTATGAGGGATTTGTTACGATAGCAACGGGAGTAGCCTTCATCCAAGCTGCAACGTATTTGATCTCACGTTTCAAAGATCAGAGGAAGAAGATGGTCAAATCGTGAGTTACTTCCAGCCCTTACGCCTATGGGTTGCCAAGTCTTAAGTGAGACAGTGCGTCAGTTGAGACGCAAGCGCCATGCTCAGATCGGATTTACGCACTTTCCATCCAGAAACGATTACTGACCCTCCGTTCAGGTTCTTTGAGGAACACTATGTCAGACAAGCCGGCATTCAGGGGTGGCATACCGTCAGCGCGTTCAACCAGATCCCTTACGAGGAGAACCGTTATCGGGTTGCTGTCAAGTCTCAAGTCTCCGCAATCAACGTTCTTTATTCCGGATACCTTCTCGGACACGCTTTCCAGCACCTCATTCTGCTCTCTGGTCTGGTTGGAGGCGCCTTCCTGGCAGTATACCAAGTCACTCAAGGCTCAAGGACTCCTGGTGACTTTGTCATTCTGTTGACATACTGGGGGCAACTCACTCAGCCTCTTCGCTTCTTCGCTAATCTAGGCAAAAGCATCAGCCAGGATCTGGTGTATGCTGAACGGCTTCTTGAGGTGATGATGACGAAACCTACCATCGTCGATAAGCCCGACGCGAAAACTCTGAGCCTGAAAGGAGGCAAAGTTGAGTTCCAAAATGTTGACTTTAGCTACGACAAGAAGAAGGACATCTTGAAGGGTGTGAAGTTAACGGTGGCTCCTGGTAAGACGGCAGCGTTTGTAGGAGCGACTGGAGCAGGGAAGTCGACTATACTCAGGCTCCTAGACCGCTTTTACGATGTTACCGGTGGCTCAATTCAGATTGATGGGCAGGACATTCGAGATGTCCAACTTTCTAGGTATTTCTTCTTCATGCAACGCCCTCCATTAGATTGGGTAGCCGTCGAAGTTGTAAGCAAGAATACACCAACTAACTTGCCACCTTAGTCTTCGCCAGAGCATCGGCATTGTTCCTCAGAGTCCAATTCTCTTCGATGACACGATCATGAACAATATCAGATACGCCCGGCTCACCGCTACCGATGAAGAGATATACGAGGCGTGCAAGGCCGCCGCTATCCATGACCATATCATGGGCTTCACCGACGGTTACAAGACTCGAGTCGGCGAGAGAGGAGTGTGAGCTAGTATCATAGGTAGTTGCTGAATTGTGCTGACAATCCTTACAGCAAAATCTCTGGTGGCGAATTGCAGCGCATTGCCATTGCCCGTGCCATAGTGAAGCGACCCGAGGTCGTCCTCCTTGATGAGGCAACCAGCTCGGTCGACACAGAGACGGAGCAGAAGATCCAGGAAGGACTTCACATCCTATGCGAGGCTAGGACCACATTCATTGTCGCGTAAGTTTTCAGTAACTTTCGTGCCTCTCGCGTGTGACTAACAGCGGATTAGCCATCGTCTGTCCACGGTCATGAACGCTGATGTTATCTTCGTCGTATCCGGCGGCGAAGTAGTCGAACAGGGCAGCCACGAGGAACTGTTAGAGAAGAAGGGCAAATACTCGGAGTTGTGGTCGAAGCAAATTTTTGTGAAGCCTAAGGAAGTCAAAGATCTAATGGAATTGGATAAAGATAATGATGTTGCCAAGCAATCAGAGGCTTCCTCTTCCCAGAGTTCGTCAACTGAAACTTCCAGCGCCGGAGGCACAACCACGGCATCCAATATTGCACCGGCTGCAAGCCTCAGCCGCCAAGTTTCTGCACCGAAGCTGATCACTACGGCTCTCTCAGCTAACGAGCAGAGCGCGAAGACTCCGAACGGGCACAAGAAGGAGGTAGATCAGTCGAAAGATCGTTAATGATTTTTTGATTGGTGCTGACCACTTCGCAGGGTTCGAGACTGAATCCTGGTGCTCCGGAGTTTACGCCTCGTTCAGCGGCTACGGCGACTCACATCAACGCTTCACCGTCACGCAACAATTGGGCCGATGATGTTGAAGCCGACGTTGCAACGAAGTCACCAGCAAAGTCACCAGCCTCGGCTTCGGACGTTACCGGGGCGTCACTCTCGACGGCTCAGCGGCCTTGCGCTACAGTAGAGAACACCAAGCCAACAGAGAAGAATCCTAAGCGAAAACCGACCGCACTTTATCGCCATCACGAGCCCCAGGATCCAAATCGCTCAGTTTCGGATCCAGTATCTCTCCAGCCAAGGCTTCCTTCTCCTTCCTCGCCAGCAACGCCTACGAAGACTGAACTTGCTCTACCAAAAGCTCCACTCAGCCAGAGCGTTAATGCGAGTACCGGCAACGCCTCACAATCTCCCAGCAAGGTGACTAGTCAAAACATTGCCGCTTCTCAAGGAAGACGCAGAGGCTCCCGTGGCCGCAACGGTGGTGGGCGATAGTACAACCCTCACCGTGGACGCGGCGGTCGTAGCAGCTCCAATCCTCACAAGACTACAGAAGCTGCATGACCGACAACTCTCTTTCTCAAGTCACACCGAACTGTATACGTTAGCATCTCTATACATGTATCCATTTTGTTCTTTTTGGCATTCCCATTCTTTGTGCATATCTAGAGAAAAGCTGGCACGCACTTTAGAGGCGCGGAGACTAGTACGGCGCACTTGATCTGGCGTTCTCACGGTGCAGACGGTCCGAAGAAGTATTTGTCTTTTGCTATTCAGCCGCGCCATGCTTTACAGGGCGGCATTTCTCAGGCAGAGAGGGAGAAACATACATTTACATGGCTTACTGAAAGATTGTGCATTCAAGCTTGCGGTCAAACTACTGTTTCGTAGAACGCACCAGAGTGTGCTCTAATTAGATGCTAATCTGAGCTATACCAAGTTTCCATAAGACCTGTCAAAGTCTGGTATGCAGCTCTCGAAGCCACACATCTTCTTACATGCATTGACTTCAATCCGGCATCCATAAAATCTTCCTCTCACACTTATACTTGGTCTCGAATATTATTGCAGCGGCGCTTCAACGCGTCAACTCAAGGCTTCTCATCTACTGGAGCACGATTCCGTCCGTGTGAACCCGCCGATGGTCTAGAAACTGTGAAATCCCAGGTTTACATCTCCGTGAGACAGACTGCGCACCATGGCAGCACGCATATGAAATATGCTACTGATATGGTCGTGGTCAACAGCATATATCACATTAAGTAGGGTAATGGTAATGGTGGCCTTCTCTTACGATATGAGGTGACGTTACGATCTTCAAGCCTGCATGATGTACGTCAGCAACATGTATCAAAATGCACTACTGTTTCTACTCTTCGTACTAACGCAACTACCGCTGCTATTATAGGGATGCCGCTTGTTCAATTGGTCGTCATCGAGGCTGGAGCGAAGAAACGGTCCAGCATTTTGAAGCCGGATGGCGCATAGTCTATCGGATTAATTGATATGCCTTCGGGCCACACAACATAGACGCATAATACTAAAGATGATGATTCGAGACAGGTTTATAAGCTACTGCTAATCATTCTTCACTCAAACTTACAGTTTTCATGTGCAGACAGGCCACTTCGAATAGGTGACCTGTAGCGCCGAGCAGCCCAGAAAGCCCATGATGGGTACCTAGGTATATAACCGAAGAACTCGATTATCATGATATTTCTGAATCACAGTCACCATTAGCCCCTTCCTCACGACACAGACAGTGACTTGTACCTCATACATTACATAATCATCGATCGGATCGAAGGCTGCGCAACACTTCCCTGGTGATGACTTCAGGCTACACATCTCAAAGTAACACACAGAAATGCCCAATGTAGAAGCCCCACAAGAAGTACTAAATGTAAGCATCATGACCCAATAACTTCAACAAGACAGTGGAACGGTGCACTACGAACAAAATTCTCACTGTCCCAGAGGTGTTTTCTGTGGAAGACCCAGTGATCCTCAATGAACCTCTCCCAACGCCATTGATACAGTAACTTCGCACAATAACCCTGAAAAAGGTCTAGATAGCCTGTAGAATCAGTCGGGTCCGCTACAGTTTACCCTGATACCGGTCTGGCTTCATCCTGAACCCACTGATTTAAAGTATACCAGGTCCACATCTCTGTATATAAGGTTGCAAACTTCGGTGTAAACGCCACGAAGAGCCCGGACTACGGTTATCTGCAATCCAAAGAGAAAATTCCGACAGACTCAGTGGAACAGGCAAGAAATTCTTCAAGATAAAAGGTCCGGTGTGCTCTCTCTTCTTTCTCGATCTCTCTTCTTTCTCGATCTCTCTTCTTTCTCGAACTCTCTTCCTCTCGCTCTGGTTTATAAATCCATCTTCATACTTATCTTGCATCGCGTTGTAACACCAAGCCGAAGAAATGCGTGACTGCTTCTGTTACGCTGCCATGGTTGGCTTGAGCGCCATTTCTATCCAGTCAGCTCTTGGTGGAGTTATCCCTGAGACTCGCGCCCCTTCTTCTTCCCAGGTCACTGCTACAGTAACATCTAATATCGGTCTACCAGCAATCATCACTCTGTCACCAGCACTAGCACGTATCTCGCGCAGAGACGAAGACGAATCAGAGGATGACGACTCGGATGACGATGACTCGGAAGAAGACGAGAACCTCGTGCAGTTCACAATCGTCAATCTACACACGAAAGCCGTCGCAACAGACCACATTGTTGGTGTAGGCTTCAATTCTGCCATCGCTCATAATACTACCAGTGGCATCATCGAGCCATCTGAGACGGCTTTTTACGCCATTCCTACTGGCTATTCTGGCATGATGGCAGTCATGGAAGCCGATCACGGCAACAGAAGCTCGGGGTCCGACACCATCATCGAGGCTTCTTTCGTAAACCAAGCAGAATCAGGTGTCAAGCTTGCTTTCGATGTGAGCATGGTGTAAGTCCCCTATTGTAGCCGAGCCAGTTCAAACGCTCTCTAACGAGGGTTTAGCACCGGCTTCACACTGCCAGTCACTTGCTCCTGTGGCGATGAGGTCGTTACGGGATGCAGTTTTGACCTCAACGAGTATGGAGTCTGTCCTGTAAGTTCAAAACTGCTCCTCGAACATCCGAGATGCCATACCTGATGCTGACCGCCAATGCCAGGAGAGTGATGTCGGCTCTGGTCTATGCCGCAATCCGCTCAGGGGGGCCGAGAAAGTCAGCAGCCCAACAGAATTCTTCCGTCCCTGCGAAAACTCGGCTTATACGTACGTACACAACCACGCGGCTGTAACCAATGGCAACCCAGCTTGCCTCGAGGGCGTCACTTGCTGCATTGGGACCGCGTGTGCACCACACCCGGAGCAGTGCGTTGGGATTATGGCAAACACGGAGGTGTGCCAGACGTATCTCAACGCAAGTCAATAGACGTCTGCCAGAGTATTGCTGTGCTAGCATGATAAGCTTCTACTGCTCGGGCACCGGATTTTCTGAAGCAGAGTATTTACTAATATTTGATACTCGGACTGCGCTGGCCAGCTTTTCATAACGCATACTAGGGGGTTTATACTTCCCTGGTACCGGAGTGATAGACTGCCCCAAGAACGTCATAGTTGAGATAGGCGTTAAGTTTCGGGTGATTTAGATCTCTTTAGTCTTAATTTACACAGATTACTTGTTATTCGGCAGTCAACAAGGCAATGAGCTCGATGGGTTGGCATCAAAAATGTAGGCCGGGTGAAGTCAGCACCCAACGTTTATCTTGCGGACTAGCCGTCAGGAACAGATTGCAAGGTCTGATGGTTCTCCGCGAAGTATCAATTATCCACCAAGCGACCCATGCGTATCTGAGGGCTGAAAGCTGCGATATAGACCAGTGAAATACTGCAATGTAGTGAGTTCGTGGGTGAGTACAGAGATATCTAGCCATCCATCTTAGCAGGCTTCTTCATTGATTGATGTAAAGGTTAGTGCAATAAGCTGGAGGTCCGAGGTGAAGCTTGACATGCAACGAGATAATTTTTAGGGACACAAACTCTACTTTCATCCCACGACAAGCTGTCCGAGTGCCAGCCACTGTAGATCATATCAAAGCCCTGAAAGTAGGTACAGTTAGAGCCCCAAATCAAGGCATGTGTCGCTCTCACCAGTGGTAGGCGAGCTATGTAGCACGAATCCTACGAATGGCAAGTAGCCAGCGATTTCGCTACAGTTCCTCGTAAGTATGATGAAGGAGCCACACATTCCAGATCATGTCAGTAAGGGCATTGTTGGTGGTCTTGGTGGATGGCAGTAATCTCATAGCGATTTCCAGCGTGGGTACATTCTGAAACTTGTCGGAACCAGCTTTGAAGATCGTGCTCTCAACGTTTATGAAGAGGCAACTGATACTCCTTCACTCTGTTGACTGATGGACAAGAACATATGGTTTTATGTACCAAAGTGCTCGTTGGTATCTAGCTGTCGTCCGTCTAGTGACAGAGACTAACACACCCATTATCATTTGATTACCAAACCTCCCTCATCCCCGTTGTGGTAACCAAAATCCCCTTGGGAATGGCGACCCTCAAGTAGCCTGGTCCCCCACGAAAGGCGTCACAGGTGCCTTTTTTCTCTTCTGGAAAAACCTCCTCAGCAGAACATATCCCATCGCGGTCCCGAGCAGGAGTATGACTAGTACGCAGATGACCGCAACCAGGCCACCGGACCCCGAGGTTTTCCTGCGGAACAAGGAGATGCTGTCGACGAGATGTCGGATATCGCGTTGGCTGAAGTGGGAGTTGAGTGCTGCGGCCATGGTCGCGAAACGGGAAGCGTCGGATGCGAGCTGCACGTTGGAATATGAGCCTTGAGGATGGGGCACTCTTGTGGTACTCGAAACAGCGATCGCATAGATCTGGAAGTCCATGGATATAAAGCCGAGGCGGACCTTTGTTCTGGGAACTCATTGTACCTACACTGTGCAAGAGACACCGGGCCCGTGGAAGAACCATCGCCAGGCGCTTTGTGCTGCAATTTGTCTTCGCTGGCAATGCATGACCCTTCTTTCGAGAAATGTCTCCACGATATAACGACGCGTGAGCCAGCCTGATTGGTTTTTATGTTGATGAATTCGTATTGAGTCTATTTATACAGCTGAAGCGTGTTCCAGCCCTTGGACCGCTATCTCAATCCCTTTATATTCTACCCGTCCATATATACATCGATTATTGAGATTACATTATTCGTCGAGGCGTTATCTCGATCAGTATCGTTGTAGCGCTGTACCAGCAGCACGTATAGTTATACATATCTTCCCATTCTTCAATCTGATCAATCCCTGTTCATTCATCACGGGCAAATCTCCGGACCGCTGTACCATTCCAAGCCGGCCAGGTGGTATGCCAAGATCCGTCATCGTATGTCGTGGAGCTTGTGCTCAGGGCAGGAGCAGATGTTGTGATGATTGACACGAAAGAAGTTGAGGAAGATGAGGGAGTTGTTGAGGTAGGAGTGGTGGTGGAGATCGGAGACGCCAATGTCGTCGGTTCCGATACAGGGGTTGTAGTAGAGGGTATAGATGTTTGTGTGGTGACAGGAAGCTGTGTTGTGGTTATGACGTTTGGCACCGAGCTTATAGACGTCTCGGAGGCAGATGTCGGGCCTGCAATGGATGTTGAGAATGACGGGGATGATGTGGCTGTCACGAAAGAACCTGTGGGTTCAACGCCAATGATGGAAACAGTCGAGACGACCTCGGTAGTAGGGGTCGCCGTAATTACTACCGTATCGGTCTTGTGGTCTGTTATTGGCGGAGAAGTCTCAACAATAATTTGCGTCGGTGGAGTGGCCGTCGAGACAAATGTTTCGACAACTGTAGTCACATCGCTTCCATCGCCGCCGTCAATTGGCACTACTGTGTAAGAAGCTTTGGCTGCTATCAACTCCGTGGGCGATGACCTCCGTCTGAGAAACGGCACTGCCGATGTGGGAGTACAGAGAGATGATATCGCGAACAGAAGTGGGACAGGCAGATTGGACCGCATCTTGGCAGAAACACTCGAAATGTTGTTGAGAGAAGACCTTGTGGAGACGAACCTTACAGCGTTGACTTGACGTGAGGATCTGCAGGATGAGCAAGAGGAAAGAGAAATGCAAGACTTACTTACGGATCTGTGGACAGTATTTAATTAGCAATTCACTTGGAAAACCACGATATTCAGAAGGCTGGAGGTTTCGTCGAGACGGCTTCTGTCCAAGCTACTGCGTAGGCCGAACGCGTGGAGTTGCTCTCGGGTGGTTGGTGTTTCTGCTTCCCGGTTTGCGCTCGTGCGCTGATTGGCTCAGAGCTCACACCAGCCACCAGATTAGCCGGAAAGGGAAAGCACGCCACGATGTACCTTGCACTAGCGCCAAAGTGTTTCCACCTAGCGCAAGCGACATGCGACGAAACAATTGAGCAGGACATTTTGCTTGTGATACTCACCCCGGGTAATATGGCAATTCCAGACGAGAGCCATCGAGAACTAGACCATACTCCCAGTACTACTGCAGTGTGATTGTTGGATCTTCTAACGCGGATTTGTTCAGTAGTCAGTCCGTGACTAGTATGAAAGTTCATCCCGCGGTTGATGCTGCCCAGTGTAAGCCGACGTGAAGAGGCTCGTCGGCCAACGGCATCATTACTCGATAGGTACCTACCTGATAGCATAGCCACAAGCTGTGCCATATCTGCACCTTCAGAACTCAGAATGACTTCCTTATGTCATGAAAACTGAATCGTGGAATTAAAGTTGTCTGAACAGACGGATAGTTTGAGGAGTATGAGATTATTCGCGCCTCGCAAACATTGAGTCCAGGTATCGGCATCTGCATGGACCAAGAGCAGAATACTTACAGTAAGTAGCCTTAGCAGAAGTCCCCATCAGCTATGCAATGCAGTGAGCGGCGTCACCCGAATTAGCTCGCAGGGCTTCGAGTGCCCCGCATCTGTGAAGAAGTTAAGACGCTCCAAGGGTCCGCAGGTGCATCCCATCCCATCCCATGGTCCATGGATCCTAGTCGCTTTGGCAGATCTTGAATAGCATAGACCAACTCTTAACCTCGTGCTGAAACATATCTTGACATTTGCGTAGCAGATTCACATTGCGGCATTCATGCTTTTACGATAGACACCCGCAGTAGAAACAAGTGGCAATTTACTGGTCTGGTCAGATGTCGTAAGACAGACAACTGCAGGCTGCCTTCCTTGCGACCAAGATGATAGAGTTGGTCGCGTCGCCATGACGGACCGCAACAGCGCCTGATTTGTGGGGCAACCGAGCTGGAATGACGTTGAAGCCTGATGCTCCGCCACCAACTGACCCGGGCCATAGCTACGAACAGGTGGGCTGTTAGTCGCCGCCATGTTCTTTGGTCAAATCATTCCATCGCGTTGGCGTCTGCCATATCGTCAAGATTCATTCACAGCCTGCCTGTGGCGCATGAGCGTCGCAAACACGAAAGGCGAATATCTTAAATACTGCACCATCTACTTCAAGTAGCTTCCGGCCCTCCGTCGCCTGCTAAACTCTTACACATACTTACCCACAGGTCACACACCCTTAACCTAAGCACCTAAGTCCAACATCTCACGACCCGATCTTGACATCGTCGCGAGCTTACCAACCGTTCTGATGTCGTACAACCAATACCAGGGCTACGGCCAACAGGGCTACGGTCCACCCCCCGGCGGTCCGCCTCCTCAGCAATACGGGTACGGCGCGCCCCCACCGGGTCCTCCTCAAGGTTACGGCGCACCACCGGCCCAATATGGAGGATATGGTCAGCCACCACCTCCCGCACAAGGACATTACGGAGGGTATGGTCAACCTCCTCCACCACAAGGCAGCCCGTGAGTAGCTCCCGGCGTCGTGTTCTATCCTTTCTGGCATCCATCAGGAACGCATATCGCCCCATAGAGACCTGGAGCTCCTAAGACAGCTCGCAGCACTGTCGAAGAGTCGCCAAGCTGCCTCGAGAGAAAACAGTACTGACTCCAACTGTAATAGCTACCCTCCTCAAGCCGGACACTATGCACCGCCCGGGGGTCAGCCATACGGCGCGCCGCCCCCACAGCCGGGTTATCCGCAATACGGCGCACCTCCTCCGGGCGCAGGTGCTCCTCAACAATTTGGTCCGGTAAGCAAATTCTGGAGTCTTTTCCTACCCCTTGTTGTCAGTCTGTGCCTGGAAAGAGTGGAAACCCCCAGACCTGCCAAGCTTGCTATTAGAATTATTACTGACTTGAGATATTGCAGTATGGGACTGCCGCCCCTCCGCCACATTACGCTGGACCTCCCACACAACCAACTCTAGGCGTAAGCAATCTCCAAAGCGAACCCCAAGTCATTCCGGCTAGTTCTAGGGGAAAATATCGTCCGATAAAGAGTGAAAGCTCCCAGAACTACCGAACACTCGCCAAGCTTACCTAGCAGAAGCATGACTAACGCTGGATGTTACAGTACGGCGCTCCGCAAATAATTCAGTGGGATGCTAGCCCCGATGCACAGGCTTTGCGGAATGCTATGAAACGCTTCGGTACCGATGAGAAGGTTCTCATCCGTGTTCTGGCTACCAAAGATCCCTTACAGATCGAAGCGCTAAAGTCAGCCTACTTCCGCAATTTCAGTCGCAGTCTAGAGAAGGACGTAATATCAGAGACTCGTGGTTGGTTCGAAACAGGCTTGGTTGCTTTGATCCAAGGACCGCTACTTCACGACTGTCACTCACTTCACAATGCCATGACTGGCCCCGGAACAAAGGAATCGGTACTCAACGATGTCCTGCTCAGTCGATCAAATGCGGATATGCACGCCATCAAGAGCAAGTATCAACAGACCTTTGGCAGATCTCTCGAGAGCGACGTGAAGGGAGACCTCAGCATGAAAACGGAACGTCATTTCATGATTGTCCTGGGAGGCAACCGTGCGGAAGACAGTGCGCCCATAATTCCCCAGGACATTGACAGAGATGTGATGGACCTATACAGAGCAGGCGAAGGCAAGGTCGGAACAGACGAGCTGATGTTCTGCTCGGTTCTCAGCTCCCGGAATGACAACCAGATACGCGCAATCAGCCACGCTTACGAGCAGAAGTTTAGGAAACGGCTCGCGGACGTGATTCGTAGAGTAAGCTTCAAGTTGTGTCGTTGTATTTCAAAAGGAATACTGACACAATAACAGGAATTCAGTGGACACATGGAGGAGGCACTGTTATTTCAATTAAACAACGCTGTCGATAAGTATATGCACGCAGCGGCGCTGCTCGAGGACGCAATGGCAGGCGTGGGCACCAAGGACCACAAGCTCGTTGCTCGCGTGGTGCGATACCACTGGGACCGCAACGCCATGGCCAACATCAAGGGTGCTTTCCACCAGAGATACAAGAAGACTCTCGCTCAGCGCATCAAGGGCGAGACCAGCGGCGACTATGAGAGATTGATGATTGCATGCATTGGCGAATAAGTCCAACGATGCACCATGGTTTTCACGGGCATTGGCGTCTGAGACACGGTCCCTTGGGGTTCGCTACTAGGTTGGGTAATTACACTTGAGGAATCGTAGGCCATGGGAGGCCTTCTCAGGTGACTGGAGAACGAGTATGCTTTCGGTGATCCCGACGTGATGGAATCGTATGAATGAACGGAATTAAGTAGTGGCTACGCGCCATGGAATACTGCTTCAGGCGACATCATGAGCCATTTGGGATGATGTGGCCTGTGACCGTACTTATCTGGTGATGATAACTCCGTCATCCCTCTCGGAATGCATGCGAGCAACTTTTCATTGGCATGTTTAGGATCGAGGCCAGTGAATAAACACAACGAGGCAGCAAGTACACCACTTATACCACGTCGCATCTGTTGTACTCCGTACAACAGTTAGGTGTACGACTGCTATGCGAGACCCGCTTTTCGGTCAGCCTCCACCTACATAGTAGTAGTAGTAGTAGTAGTAGACCAGCACAGTCCTCGTCTTGGGGACAGTTTACCGACAGCCTTGAAGCTCTTCTCTTCTCCACTCGCTCCTCAACTTCCCGCAACGTTACTATCCCACTATTCCCAACTCTTCTTCGTAGTGGAGATTCTTTTCCTAAATCATGCCTTCAAGTGAGTATCCGGGGTTTGTACGTGGATTGGCCCCACGGCCAGTTACACCACAGCGGTGAGCCTGCGTAATCCCGTCGCCATCGAAGGATCTCCAACGTCTTCTCCACATCTGGCACATCCTAGTCCGCCCCGAACCCCTCTGGCTCGCGAACCCATCTGTCGAGTCTCTCTGCATTGATACTTTTGAGTTCGTGGAAGCCATGTAACCGGCTCCAGCCTCGTAAATATAGTATATTTTCTGCTGCGGTAATGAGTTCAATCTACGCAGATAATTATGAAGGAGAGCGACTCCTCTGGGCGAATGGCTCCTCCCATTCCTTTGATGATCGCATACATGCCGTATCGCTTCTCCAACTCGGCCCAGAGCGTGCGAAGGACGGCGCATACAGCTCAATTGCCCAAGCCTCGTTAGCAGCCGCCCTGCTCCTAGTATACTTCCTCCGACTGCTACTTCCTCAAGGGCCTCGATGGCTAAGGAAGTTCGCGCAGGAGGAAGTCAGCGAACGCCGGCAGCGCTCGAGGAAGTGGAGAATCCCGACTATTGGTCTGCTTCTTCTTTCAGTTGCTGGATTCATCTTGACTATAATATCCGCAGCTCTCCTTGCTCCCAAGAAACTCTGGACATGGCTGGATCTCATACCATGGGTGTTATCAGCTCTTATAACAATTGTCGACCGACCTGTGAAGACACCTAAAACCCTACTGACTCTTTTTGGTGGCATCACTGTTGCCATCCTCTTCAAGCTGTATGTGACGTATACGGAGCCCCAACAAGTCAACATAATCGACGTCGGTGAGTTATGCGTTGCGCTCGGGGCGATAGCCATCATTCTCTCTATACCCATGAGAGATCCTGACTTGGATACTACCGGTATTGCTGGACGCAATGACGGAGCAACGGTCGAGCTCCGGAGCCCGGAAGACAGCTTGACTCTTTGGCAGTTTATGACAGTTTCATGGATGGCCCCTATGATCAACCTCGGAGCTAAGAAGCAGCTGAACGATAAAGATATTTGGCTGCTACCTTTCGAATTCCAACATAGTCGCCTACACATGCTGTTTCGGGACCTCCAGGGCTCCATCATCACCAAGGTCTTCCTGGCCAATGGGCTGGATCTATTCATCACCACATCCCTGGGAATCATAGAGACGGTGGCGAATTTGTCAAACCCAATCTTACTTCGAAGCTTGATAGCTTCGATCGAGAAAGGCGACGAATACAGACGTGAATCTATCTTCTATGCTCTGGCCATCCTGGCAGTACGACTGGTGGCCTGCCAATCCTCCGTATTCTCCCTATGGTTCTGTCGTCGTGCTTACGAGCGATCTCGCGGCGAGATGATCACTACTATATATGCCAAGACGTTGACGAGAAAGTCGCAAGGCTTCCAACCAAGCGAGAAGGACCCGGGCCTCGTGAATGGAAACATTCTGAACGGGACCGGGTCCAAACAAGGGCGTGTGGCCCGACTTCTGTCATGGTTGAGACTCGGCAAGAGCCGGTCCAAGCAAGCTGTCGAAGCACCCAAGCCTCCAGCAACCATGGGCAAGATTCTTAACTTGATGAGAAGCGACTGTTACGAAGTTGCTCAGAGGTTCTGGGAATTCCCCAACCTCGTTACCAAGCCACTGCAGTTCGCGCTGTCTCTTTTTCTTGTGTGGCAGTTTTTGGGTTGGTCCTGCTTGCTTGGAGTCGCCTGGGTATTGGTTGTACAGTTGCTAAATGCAGCATCTGTTCTCCAGTTGCTGTCCCGAGAGCGCAAGCGACGAGCTGCGACGGATGCCCGACTCCAGGCTACATCGCAATTTGTTGAAGCAATCCGCCACCTGAGATGGTACGATTGGCAAGGCAAGTGGCTACAGAAGATCATGGATGCCAGAGACCAGGAACTATACTTGAAGATAATCACTGGACTCTGGGCCGCTGCCATATCGACAATCAACATCTCCGCCGGAGCTCTGTTCCCAGTTGCCACATTCTTTGCTTACACGTATCTTGCTGGGAGGTCGCTTTCGGTAGAGATTGCTTTTCCCGCGCTGTTGCTCTTTAACATGCTGGAGACTAGCCTGAAGGAGCTCCCCGATTTGATCATGGTCCTGTTGAACGCATCCGTGGCTGTTGGTCGACTGGAGGCTTTCATGAGCGAGCCTGACAAAGAAGAGCCCAACTCACACGAAGCAATGACAGATATCGAGTTTCAGGACACCACCTTGGCCTGGCCTGGAACCCACAGTACTGTACTTAACAACCTCAACCTCAAGTTCACGACCGGGCTTAATGTCGTATGCGGCAAAGTGGGTTCGGGAAAGACAGCCCTCTTGCAAGCAATACTGGGCGAGCTTGACCGACGAAATGGCGACTATGTTCTCCCCACGGAGATGGTCGGTTACTGCGCCCAGTCTCCCTGGTTGCAGCACATGAGCATTCGAGATAACATTCTTTTTTCTGCACCATACGATCCCATCCGGTACAAGCAGGTTATTGATGTATGCGCACTTACCCCTGATCTCGCCAACTTTAAGCACGGAGATCTATCCAACATCGGAGAGAATGGTATTGGTCTGTCTGGAGGTCAAAAGGCTCGAGTCGCTCTCGCTCGCGCCGTTTACAGCCAATCCCGGCTTCTCCTTCTCGATGATCCCCTTGCACCTTTGGACCATAATACCGCCGAATCAATCGTGCAAAAGCTTTTCCGTGGGACTCTTGTCGAGGGTCGTACAGTCATACTTGTCACTCATCGGGTTGACCTCATTACCCATCTTGCTGACCAGGTCGTCGAGATCACTGATGGGAGAGCCCATGTAGTGGACCCTGACGAGATCCCTCACCAAATCGCGGCTTCTCCAGACCCGACAGGCCAATCCGAAACCCAGCAGGAAGAAGACCGAATGAACTCTGATCAGGAAGACGCGGCTGTTCCCGACAAGTTCATCGAGGATGAGTACCGAAAGGATGGAGGCGTCGTTCTATCCGTCTATTGGACGTACATCAGGGCTGGGTTGCTGAGATGGTGGGCGGTGTTGATCATTACTTTCGCCATCTTCCGCTTCACTCGTATTTTCAGTGGCTGGTTTCTCAAAGCGTTCGCTGAGGCGTACGATACGGCCAAGTCTGAAGTCAACGGGCGCATGGTCTCCTTCCTATCCAGCGCGTTCACCGTTGCCGGGAACACCGTCAGCATTCAAGGCTCTTCTTTCGGAGACCGTCTTTTCGAAGGCCTACCGCCTCCATATGAAGATGTCGGTCCGTGGTTGACCTGGTATCTCGCCATCGGGCTTGCGATGACGTTGATGTACACCATTTGCCAGATCTTCCTGCTGGTTATCATGTATACCGCCGCCAAAGACATGTTTGTCAAGGTTGTGACCCGAGTCAGTAATGCGACTTTTCGCTTCTACGATGTTACCCCTATCGGTCGACTGATGAATCGACTCACCTCGGACATTGGGATGCTCGATGGTGGCATCATCGGACCGCTACAAAACATGGCCTTTTTCTTCCTCTCTTGGCTCAGCGCCATGGTCATCATTGCTTTCGTGACACCGGTCTTCTTCATCTTCGCTGTTGCCATGACAGTCGGCTTTGTCCTTATCTTCATGAAGTTCCTGCCCACCTCGCAGAGCCTTAGACGACTTGAGATGGCATCTCTGAGTCCTCTCATGTCGAACTTTGGGATCCTCCTGGACGGTCTGGCAACTATCCGCGCGTTCAAGGCGCAGCCGAACTTTCAAAACCGCAACATCGTCGTGACTGATGCTTTCCAGCAGAAGGACCACTTCTATTGGTCTCTTCAGTCATGGCTGATGTACCGATTCGATTCGCTCTCGGCCGTCTCAACGTTCGTTCTTACCATCATTGCCCTGCACAATGGCCTGTCACCAGGTCTGACCGCCTTCGTGCTTACCACGGCCGCACAATTCGTCGACGCTACACACATGTTATGTAGGGTATACGGGCAGCTGCAGATGGACTTTGTGTCGGTGGAGCGTGTCGTCGAGCTTCTGGATTTAGAGGAAGAACCGAGTGGAGAGATTGAACCGCCGGCTGCATGGCCATCATACGACGACGACATTATCTTTGATACTGTCACGATGAAGTATGCGCCTCATCTCGAACCCTCCCTGTCAGACGTGTCGTTTACCATCCCCGGAGGGTCGACCTGCGCTGTGCTAGGCAGGACAGGATCCGGGAAGTCGACGCTGGCGCTTGCGCTCCTCGCCACACTGCGCCCAGAAAAGGGGCATATCAAAGTCGGAAGCTTGGACATCTCCGATGTAAATGTGCATACCTGGCGTCAGCGCATAAGCTTCGTGGCGCAGGATCCGGTTCTCTTCCCGGGTACACTTCGACAGAACCTCGACCCGCTGGAGGAGCATTCGGATGAGGAGTGCATCGCGGTGCTACATCGCGTCCTCGGCCCCGAGTGGGCCTTGACGTCGCATATCGACGGTGGAGGTAAGAACCTCAGTCAAGGGCAACGGCAGCTCGTTGGTATTGGTCGGGCTGTTCTTAGAAGGAGCCCGGTCGTCGTGTTGGATGAGGCCACGGCCTCGATTGATAAGAAGACCGCCCTTGCTATTCAGGATGTGTTGAGGGACGAGTTGAAACAGAGCACAGTGATCACAATTGCGCATCGGCTTGAGGCTGTCAAGGATGCCGATTACTTCATCAGGTTAGATGCTGGGAGGGTTGCGGACTGTGGTCCTGCGAATAAGATAGGAGAGTGAATATAGGGGTTTGCTTATAAGTTTAAGTTGTTTCTTATGGCCCATCTTGGCTATTCCAGAAAAGCATTTCAGTACATACAGGTATCGCAGATTCTCTAGAGCACAGTTAGTACAATCATCGTATTACTTTTCGAGGTGGTCGTCGTTGCCCAGTCATCTGGTGGAAGTGGCGCTTTCTGGGACGCGACGTGCTTTGGGATAATGATTATGCAACACGTTGACAATCACGCTTCACGCTTCACGCTTCTTGATTCTACGCCGACAGGAAATTCGTTGCATTATTCCTTGACGAAATACGCACGCATTCTTCAAGGTTCGTCAGCTCGTTTGCCGAAAATATATTTCTTCTTCGCGATCTTTACGTTGCCAGCGCAGCTGCCAACCTACCCATCTTCCTTCGAGTCTTCCTGACTATTAGCCATCATGCCTGTCAGAGGCCGCCCGCATGACTACAGTCAGCCATCCGTGGTTAAGTACAGTCCTGAGCTGTTGAAGAAGCTCGTCGACCATGAGCTGGAAGGCTACGATGGGGTTCCTCCCTCGGGTATTGGTGCTGAGCACACGGACGAGAACCTGCTCCTTCAGCGCTTGGATATATATGCCTGCAGCGTTCCGAACCTCCTCGAGACATACCCGGTAAGTCACGAGAAGTTCTTCGTCACGATCGCCTTGCTCAACGCTCGAGAGATGATGATCAACGCCCGTCTCAGGAAGGTCGCTCGACACGTCCTGCTGCATTATCCGCCTTCCGAGCAGCCCTCTGTCAATGTCAGCTTCAAGGAGAAAAGCAACAGATACCTCCAGGCGAAGACCAAAACGTTTTACGAGGGTGAGTTCATGGATTGCTTCTGGGGTGAGGCGCAGGAGCAGCACTCCTTGCCCTTCCAGGAAGCCAGTGCCAGACGCCAACCACTGGGGTGGAGCGATCCCATTGAATCGAAGCTTGCGAAGATGACGAGCAGATTAGAGTGGAACAGACTCGAGACCATGTCTGCTAAGGTTGGCCAGGCTGAATTGCAGGAGGCGATTCGGCAGCTGTTCTGGAAGGTTGATCTTGTCGACCGAATCATGCTTAGACCAGATGATGCTGCAACTGATAAACGGCCGAAGAAGCGTGCAAAGTCCGTCGCCGACGCTGAGCAGCTCTCTGATGAGAAACTTGCCTTTCTACGCAATACAGGTCTTTTGCAATTGGCTTCTGAGTCGTCCGTCAATGAGCCCATAGCTGCTGGCCATCCTGAGGTCAAGCAGTCTAGTAATCCGAAGAGCAGCGCTACCTACCCACACTCAGCTCATGCTAAGCCCAGCCTGCCACATCCGATGCTCATGGTCAAGCAGCAATTGGAGCAAGAGCGACTTCATTCCATGCCGAGTACAACTCCCGCCTTCATGGTCAACGACCAACCTGCCTTTGATCGGCCCAGTACAGGGTACTCGGGGCCTCTTCCTACGTACACAGCCATCCAGAGCGCATCACTCCCAGACTATGCACAGCCCTCCCCCTACTTCACGACGTCGATGCCTCAGGGACACTCGTATGACTTCGTACACGACGGTCTTTTTCCGATCGATGCGTCGCAATCAATCCAGCAATCCGCCGATCCGACTGCGTTCATGCTTCCCGCGCATCAACCAGATGCAGTCTTCTCACGGGAACCGCATGTTGCGTTGCCTCCTGCGCCGCACACCGATGCCTTCGCTGCCAGTCAGTGCATCGAACCCTGGAAGCTCATGCGACCTACTTTCGAACCCTCTACCCGAGCTGCAGCTCAACCTTCTGGCTCAGAGCAGTCGGCTTTCGGGGAACCTGCCTCCGGACCTTTCGTACAAGATCCGACCAGAACAAAGTTGGAGCTCCTCATGGATCTTTCCTTCAGACGTTCAGCTCGAGCTCCTGCTGGAGATTCGACCACATTTCCAATTCCGCAGTTGCCGATGCCCTTGGATGCTCAAGATAACGCCACCCCGTCGACGCAGGCAAGGTCTGGCATCCCGAACGATGCGGACATCATCGATCTGACCAGAGACTTCGAGGAGCTGCAGAGCCCTGACAAGGACGATCGGGACGATCAGGTCGATGAGGGTGGCGGAGAGGTTGCCTCGGAAGTTTGATGATAAGACTACTTCGGCAAACAAGGTGCGATGCGTTCCATAATGATGAAGGCAAGTGGCTTGGTTTATACATTTGGTCGGCTGGTTCATCCGATCTAACTTGCTGCAGAAAGAAGTCTCTGCCTTTCATTGGAGGCTGAGGCCTGGCCATCAACCAAGTGGTCGCTGCGTACTGATGGAAGAATGATAGCAATTTGTGTTGGAATAGCTGCGGGGTGGTCGCTCTGGGGCTTCGCCGAGTACTCGTGGACGTTCCGTGCACTTTTAGACTTTCACAACAACAATAATAACACGCGGTATATTCTGGATGGTTCTGACTGAAACCAAAATGATTTCGGATTTGTGAAGGACTGCATTTCACGTTTTCTGCAACATCTGCTGCTGTTGGCAGCCCAGTATCTGTGGAGATGAAGAAGACTTGGGCTGGGAAACTTAATGGTCAGAGGCTACAACTCAACATGATTGTGCTTTACTAGTAGTTACGGGGCAGCCAGAACCAGATTGCCGCACAAAGTTTAAGCTATGCATTCTTTGAGTTAATCCAAACCGGCAGAAACCAGGTGAGCACCAGAGAATGCATGTTGATATTTCGCAGGGTGGATGCCAATCCAGGTCCCGGGCTTTGCTCCGCCGGTAGAAAATCTCTACCTAGGTTATCAGTATCGGGGATTTCCCCGAGCTGGTCCTGATCCGGCTTCATTTTCAGATGTCAAGGCCTTCATGCCCCTTGGTTTTGTTCGAAACGTACAAAGAAGTATTGTGGGTAGTCTACAGTCTATGGTCTACAAGATTCGATAGATCTGTCACATCACGGAAGAACCACAGTGCTAGTCACGTAAAGCATGCAAGTATTGGGTCAGAGCATTTTGCTGCAAAATATCTGCTCTGAACGTCGGAGCCTAGAATAGGACGAGATAACCCACAAAGGAACCTATCATTGTTCCCAGCCCTATGACCGCCTGGCTTCCCGACCAGCCCATACTCTGGATTGGTGGGGCCACTCCCGTCCTACTAGTACCAGGCTGATCAACCTCCTTACTCAGGGATATCTTTTGGATCCCACCGGACACCGTTTCCAGCGGTGCGACAAAGGCCATCTGGCTCCAGCTGAACAATTTGTTTTTCCCTCCGAATACGAAGACCTCGAACCTTCCGGCAAAGGTCCCGTTGAGCCAAACGCGGGACCCGCCGATCACGTCGCCTGTGACAGTGATTTCTGCTGGAGTCGAGACGACCACGGCTTCGTGAGAAGATGATGTCGAGTTTACCCATATGCGTCCTGGGAAGCCTGGATCAAACCCATCACTCCCCGAAACTGACCGTAAGGGGTATTCGTATCCATCCGCGACGAACATCAAACTGCCTTCTTCGGTGAGTTTCAGAATATCGTCGTCAGAAGATAGAGTAAAAGGTCCGGTTGCAGAGAGAGTCAAGGTATAGTTCATTCCCTTGCTAGCGCCACCCAAGGACACAGTATCACTCTCGGAACTCCGAGTCCATGATACAAAGTCAGTCTTCCTGTCAAGATTCTGCGATGGTGCATTTGCCGACAGAAAGTCAATTGACTGGCTAATCGTCCCAACGTCCAAGGCCGGCCCGCGTGCACCTTCCCAGGCCCGGGCAGCTACGAGCGGAATGCCCCTGCGGATGGCGTAGTATGCTTCGAGTTGTGTTGTGGCATCCGGGCCATTGTCGTTCCAGGCGGCCATGATCGCGCCCCTATTCCCACTGGAACCATTGGGCAACTGCGCCGTGGTATTGACTTGGTTGAAGAAGGCTGGCTGCCATTGCCATCCGTCGACGTTTGCAAAGTTTAGAACCCGAGATTCGTTGAAGAATGGAGCATACGGCGCAGGCAGTATCGGCGCGTGGTCATTTTTCAATGACATATAACCCCACCAATCTTGCGAATTGATCATCTCGTAGCCATCCTGCTGCAGTTCAACGGGATCCGACTGCCCATACTGCCAATGCTGTACTATCACATCCTTCGATATGGTCAGATTCCGAGAGGGCTCATAGGTACCCCAAATCCTGATCCTCTTTCCCGATGTGTCTTTCAAGAATGTCGCCATCTCATTGACAAAGTTGATGTAGTCGTCGGCTAGAGCTGAATCGTACTCGTCGGCACCGATATGAACTTCTTTGGACTGGAACCAAGGCAGGAACTCGGCCCAGATCGCCTTAATAGTTGGAACGCTATCCGGATGGGTGAGATTCAAGAGGTCCTTCTGCATAAGTGCAAGCTCAGGTTTCCACTTCGTTATGGTGAGACAATGACCTGGCGCTTCGATCTCTGGTATTACTGTGATACCCCTCTGGGCGCAATGTTGCTGTAGGTCTTCGAAGTCCCCGCGGCTCAAAGTCTCGTTGGCCCTGTGGACAAGCCCGGCCAATTCTTCACTCTCAGGGCGAAGAGAAAATTGGGCGAACACATCACCCCAAGTCTCGTTATGTCCACGGTTGAGCGGATAATTATCGCTAGTATGATAGTGGAACTCGGACATCTTGAAGAAGGAGGCATAGGTGCAAAGTTCCTTCAGAAAAGACGGGGAGTACCACTTCCTCCCTGCGTCCAACAAGTAGCCTCTTGTGGAGTAGGCCGGGGCGTCTATCACCGTCGTTGCAGGGAGTGAAGTCCAATTCGCAATCATCAACTCTTGTAGCAATGTTCTTGTTCCCCAGAACATGCCTCGAGCTCCCGATCCGGTAATAAGAGTCCTCCCCGCATCAATCTCGAGCGTGTAGCCCTCTTCGGTGGGGACGCCATTCTCATACGTGAAGATCGAGGGCTCACCCTCGTGAAGTGCGAGGAAAATGCCTGATGCGTCGTCGGCAACAACATCAACCACAAGCAGTGACCACTCATCCTTTGTGATGTCAGTAAGCTCCTGACGAAATATCTCTGCAAATTCCTTGCCAGATGGCGGTATAAGGGTCAGACCCTCCGTGTCTCGTAGTGAGGCCAGGTCCTTGGTGATGTATATGGTCCTCGGTATATCACCGAATACTAAGCCTGCGGACGAACCATTATTGAGCGTAGCCGGCGGAGGAGGCAACGGCTGGAGAGCCAAGGCAGCCACGGCAAAGTATATCAGCGTAAGATGCATCGTCGGAGAAAAAACTTGGCGAGGTTGAATCACGTGGTACCAAGATCCGACGGAGAGGCGGTGGAAGCATCAACCGGAAAGCATTCACGCCGGATTGGAAGGTTCTATATTCATAGGCTCAGACTCCATCGTATTGGTCCAGAAGGGATCAACAACTATTCAATAGATAATTTGAGGATCGATTCGACAAATACTGGGTTTACATTGACTAGGTATCGTGACGTGACGTTGCACCAGGTATCTTTAAACACTTAGCGAAGAGTGCATGCAGCCAGCATGCGCGGGGCTCGTTGCATTTGGTGGGGACGACACTCCGCACAGTCGTGAACGTCCTCTGGAGTAATTCGAATGCTTCAGCGATAACTTCATTAGCGAGGGGAAGGACTCCTGATATTTCTGCTAGGCGATCGAGAGCGATTTCTATGATTCGCCTCCAATGTAGTTCTGTCATGAGTATGGATGATTATTGAACAGTGTGCCAGACGCAACTTTAGCATCTCGTGTGATCAAGTACCTATGGTGGAGAGACACTTGAGACGGAAAGAATGCACTCAGCTCGTCCAAGGAGATGATTCCGCTTCAAAGCAGGCTTCGCAACCCGAGGGCTGATTGCGAGCCGGGAATCAACTCCTCTCACACACCATCAGTCTTTTCATCCCCCGGCTTGAAGAGCTTCCAAGCCTGTAATCCCTGGGCTCGTCCTTCAGGAGAAGCATCATATCCTGAGAAATACCTGTCTGCGATTGATGCGATATCGCTGGTGTTTCCGATTTCCTGACTCACATGCAAAGGCATGAGACTTCACTGCCGGGAGTCGTCTCCCAGTGATAAGCACGAGTGATCATTGGGACTAGAGCTTCTCACATTTTCTCCTCCCAAAGACTTTCAATCACCATGCTCTCACCCGTTGCATATACTCTGCCACCTGAGCCTTCCACCCTTGCCCGTACCACCATATTTCTCTCTTCCGACAACCGTTGGCTGATTTGACTCTTGATGAGCACGGTGATGGTACCATCGGCATCTGTGACCAGTGAATTGAAAAACTTTATATTGGTAGTTATATTAAAAGGGCTAGTTAGCGGTAAAGATATTACGTAATATGATATTAATATAAGATCTAAAGGATTACGAAAAGTCTATAGAAAGGGGGATAGATAATATGTAATAAAGCTGATGCGAATGTATGGGGGTGTGATTACGTGTGTATTTAGGATGAGCCCCTTGAAGCTTATTGTGGGTGGATTCGAGTTTAAGGCTCGAATCCTTATCTTATCAGCTTTATCTTATCTGATCTACTGTATTAGGGCCCTTATAGGATATCGTAGCAAAAGTATATACTAGTGACCTAGATACGACCCTACGGTAACCTACCAATTTGACAAATCATCTTTGGCGTCTTTAAGTGGGATTCTTCTGCGCAGGTGGACTTTAATTTCGATCTGCTTGATACTTTTGACTGGTTACGGCCAGACTCTGGTATGATCACGTAGATGTAACGAGGCTCTTCAACAAGGATATATCGGAGCCAGTCAAGAGGCGAAAGTTCTCCGGCTTCTTGAGCTGCAGATGCGAAGAACTCGGATACCATACTGGTCTTTGGGTCGCCAAGTCGGAGGCCAAGATTCTTCTTTACTATCATGTGTCCTTAACCCCTTAGCACAACGTGCAGGCCAGTTTCTAGATCACTGGCCAGTCTTACTCCACCTTGTCGCCGGGGTCCTCTCATTTACCGCCACATTGTTGGATGCAGCCATGAGCTGGGGAGAGAACAACGTTGAAGTAACTAAGAGTGCTATTCTCTACCCACGCACCAGCAAACGCTGACCGCTAGGAATATACGATTTAAGAGAGAATGGATATGGGTTCAACGATTAATGAGTAGATCTATCCGGAGGTGGACTTCTTGCTTGTCATAAATGCGGGACCTTCGCAATTGAAAAAGAAGCTTTAGCAATGAGAGAATGTGATGATTCGCTATTCCCATTTCACTCAGTTAAGAAGCGAGTTGTCATCGCGATGAACATCATTCTATTGTCTAGTGGCGCGGCACACCAGACGGGAAGGGTTCGAGAACAGTAGACCCAAAGTGTTGGAAAGTATAAATACGTACATCGTAAAATATCTTTGCCTAATAACTTGAGATATCAGTACACCCACATTTCAACCACGTCACCTACTTTATTGTGAAAATCCAACCGCGGCCTGCGAGGAATTGTTTTTTTGATTGGTCTTCTCTTGCACACGACTTGATTATTTTGCTCTAGGACCAGCTCATCAGAGACGACGCGTGCCACTCAAAGTCTTCTCCACATCTGCTATCTGACGAGCCCAGGCGTGCTGATTCCTCGTCATAACGAACGTACACGGTCCGGGAGGAAATTAGAATTCAACGTCACACTGCCGTTTGCTATCACGGACTGCAAACTTGGAAGCACCCGACGTATTTCTGGGCTTAAACGCACTACGTGAATCAACACGATCCTCGCCGAATCAACATAAACCGAGTATAGCTGCTTGTGCGCCCGTGACTAGCGTAGCATCGAGCCCTGGGGGGTTTCGATCTACGGCACTCATTATAGTTCGTATACTTGGCATCAAGTGATTTCCGGATTCAAACTAGATGGAATAAACGCAATTTGTTGCCATATTCTCTCTGGTGTTTGAATGCTTCACCGTCCATCATGCCATGCACGTAGCATTCGCCGATCAGCCTGCACTGGTACTGGCTATCCAGCGAGGTCATGAGATTTGGCGGCTTGCGATCCATGGTCTCCTTTCTGAAAACCTTCCTCACCCCACCTGACGCGTGCTTTCAGTTTGGCGCGTCGGAAGGGACTGTGAGGCCTTTCGTGGGAAGACTGGGGACTACTTTTAGCGTTTCAGGTGGGTATGGAGTCGAGGCCGTCAATCCCGCCTCTCTACTTTGAACAGAAGGCTGCTCAGAGACCGGGCTCGACGTCTGTGGAATCGACGAAAGTCGAAAAGCGTCGGGGCTATCCGGTCCCGTCGTAAGGATCTCTATATTCGGTTGATCCAACGATGAAACTTTACTATTGTGCCTTGGAGTCTTCAGCCGTCGGAGAGCGCGGGGACGCTACATCCATATAAGATGCAGATAAGATCTCCATCTTCGGCATCGACTGGGACTAGCCCCAACAGCTTTTTAGAGCCTCTCCCTGCCCTCGGTAAGCATCATCTGGCGGCCCCAGACTACGGATTGAACTCGCTGGAGAAACTCGGAAGCTATTGAAGGACACCGGCCAGAAGTCAGTAGCTGGCTAGTGTTGATACTTCCCCGTTTGCTGCGTTGGTCGAACATCCACTTGCATGCTAGAGGAAAGTATGCCGGAGGGTGACTATTTCCATCTGGACCCCTATCCGCAACAAAGGTAAGCCACAGGCTTTCCGGGACTGGATCGGAGCTCCTTGCCAGTCAAGCAGGTCCAGCCACGTCGAAGGGATAATGCCTTCGAAAGCAGGGCTCTTCCGGGTATCTATGGCGTCGAGCACAAAGCCCGTCACCACCATGGCCCGGTCCCGGATGAAGTTTCTGCTGGGGTAGATCTTGGTCTTGCCGCTTGCGTTGTAGTTCTTTGGCCGGTAGCCGGGATTGCCTACCAATAGGATCGGCGAACACACCTCCGTATACGCCTTGATGCGGCATCTTGTCGAACGGAGCACTCTTCAGCTGGGTAATCCAAGACGGGAGTTCCTCTTCGTCTCGAGGAGGCTCCGATGCCCAAGGGTAGCATAATATGTCGATCGTCTTTCAGCGACTAATGCAGAAATCGAGGAAATCCTCGGAGACTTCGTACACGCTTTTGGTGTAGTCCACCTGGATCGTAGCTGAGTAAGAGGCTTAACCGTAAGAAGCTCAGCCGCAAGAAGCTCAACCGCCGGATCCGTAAAAGGCTCAGCCACCTTTAGATAAGAGAAGAAGAAACTTAAGACTAGCAAATTAGAAGTAATCACGTTAAGGAATAAAAAGATCACTAAGGTTAGTAATATTACTTTATATAACCCGGCATTTGATATAATACCTTAAAGGGGGGTCCGTACACCCTAGAGGGGGCCCGTATATTAAAGGTCACGTGTATTATAAATAAGATAAGGGATATAGTCTTAAGCTCCATCCTTCCGCCCCACCATAGCGGATATGTATCTTTCTCAATACACACACACATAACCATAACGATGCGTATCAAATTCGTTCTATAAAAGCCCTCTAGTGTTGGATAATCCGTCTTTCAGCACGATATTGCAAGTGTCCCTAAAAATGTTATGTCGTACCATTTGATATTTTCCATTGAGCAAAGTTCGAGCAACGGAGTGACGAATGTCAAAATTAAAGGGTTGAGTATATAGGAGACCCTACCAAGCCATGCCCAGAACAACAGCAGAGTCAAAAGGGATGTGCGGTACAGACAATTGGAATTAGTCTCCTTATAGTCTCTCGAGACGCGCCCACCCAGTCGTTTTCCGTTAGCATCTCGATTCTTGTTGTATGGGTGCCAGGAGTTGGCAGTCCCACTATCACTGCAGGCTAGCACATCTACAGTAATATGTCGCAAAACATTATTTCGGTAATTACATTGGCCAGGTTATGTCTTACGTGAGAAATCAGTGAAATTGTATCCAGCTTGACTATAGTGCCGCTAGCTTCTGACGGCTGGTAGGATGGGTTTCAGCTTATGTGGAGTCGATCGAGAATTGCCAAGTCCTCGCGATAGGTGACCGACCTATCGAGTACATGCGGCCTAGAAAGGCAATGAAGCTAGCTTGGGCAAGAGATCACCTGCAGGGTAAAGATTAACACGGAGCTTCCATTCGGAGCTGAGGCGCAGTCGCCTGAGTTACTCTCTGATCAAATCGTGTGACCAATAAAAGATTCGCATAGTCACCCTAATGCGGTTGTCTGCTGTGGTGTTGCGGCAATTCTGCTGACTGCCGTGCTCCGCCACAACCCCTGGGCGTACTGATGCCTTGTAGCAGAGGGGATCGGGTGGCTAGACAACGTTGTGGTACCTCCGTTTATGATCGAAATTTCTTTCAATTCAAGGACCAAATTCTGCATGGAACCTAAGCTTACTTGCCCCTGCCCCCAAGTGCGCTCTTCTGCTCAGTCTGTGAAGAATGACAGAACAGTGCTCCCAACCCAGCTGGGCCGCGCCCGACGACTGGGCTGGGCAAAGAAAGCACATCACGGATCTGTACATTGCCCATAACCATCCCTTACGTGTGGTCATGCAGCGTATGAGGGAGGACCATGGCTTCAAATCAACGTGAGTCGCTTAGCATGGAACATGAATCTCCATGTTTGTAACGCTATGATAGCATGAAGGTGTATAAAACCCACCTCAAAAAGCGGGGGATTCAAAAGAACATCCGATCAAAGCAAGTCAGCGAGCTTTTTCGTGAGCGGCAGCATGTAGACGACGTAGCCTCGGAGCTCTCTATCCAAGGGAACAAGAACGAGAGACTAGGCAAGTATCTAAAGCGAGTCTCGAAGGAGAGACGCGGCCTGATCATGAC
This sequence comes from Xylariales sp. AK1849, assembly GCA_022432505.1. Taxonomy (NCBI): domain Eukaryota; kingdom Fungi; phylum Ascomycota; class Sordariomycetes; order Xylariales; species Xylariales sp. AK1849. The sequence goes on from JAJKKH010000008.1 coordinate 853,706, forward strand.
TGCAGCAACCGACCATCCTGCGACCTCGGGCAATATACTTTTTCGTGTCTCTCGGCCAAGCCCTTCACCCAGCCGCATACTCTTATCCGATTACGATCGCCCAGAGGAGTTGATGCACACTCTACGGGACTACGTATCCGGCGCCTTCGACTCTGGACTCTGGACACGCGATTGTATCCCGTGGCATACCCAACAAGTCACTTTGCTGCACAATTACGCGTGGTCTGCAGGAAGACTTATCAACTCGGGCCATGTACAGCAATGCTTTCGTCTGCTGGGTTTCTGCATGGACCAATGCGAGGACCTAATTACTTCTGGAACACCCTTCTTCCCGACCGATATGTATCTCTTGTTGATGGAATTCTCCAAGCGAAATCATGCCGTGGCCAAATCCATCATCGCGTTCTTGCGTGAACTAAGCCTCGTCGTCCACCGATCGAGATTTCATCCAGTGTACGTTCTCTTTGCTAGGATGCATCAAATGAGCTCAGAGGAGCTGATTCAGAGTGCCTGGGCTCTTGTGATGGTCTACCTGGGATCCCTGGAAACGGCCTTGGGCCCAGACTCACCATTTGCAGAACAGTTTACGAGCGAGTACGGGTTTGCGATATCTTGGATTGCGGCCTACGGGGTTGTAGAGGAGCACACAGCTGAGCGTACCCTTCAGGAATTGATCGACAAACTGCACACAAAAGATCCAACGAGCTTTGCGACAATGGAAGCCAAACTACGTCTCACGAATCTGCTCTTTGACCGCGGCAGATATAGGGAGGCTTGTGTCATGGCTACAGAGATACTGGACACCGGAGGACTGGATGCGAACGCTTATATCATCGATGACTGCTATCGCATCCTCTTTTGGATCTGGCGAATTGATGGCGTGCGCGAGGAAGCTGTCAAAGCGGCTGAAAGATGGGTCACGTTCTGCACGACGAAGCTGGGCCACGCGCATGAGTTGACGGTTGATGCTTTGAACGAGGTAGAGTCGTACCTGGAAACTATCGGCGACTCCGAGGCAGCTAGGAAGGTTCGCCAGGATCATGTAACAGCGATGACGGAGATGTGTGAACGCCTCGAGAGTATTGCATTGGAAACAGACGATCAAGCAGCTCCGGTAATGATCAAGTTATATGGGCGTATGTCTCAGTTCGAGGACCTGGTGGTCCAACTGGCAAAGGGGAGAGTCGACATATAGGGAAATATGTAGCCGGCCACCAGACTGTGCCGATAGATATAGGCGCGCACCCACGTTCTAGGTAGTCAAGCGGTCTAGTTTTCACCATACTCAGACAGGATATATGCCCTAATGTGCGTGGTAACAGGAGGGAACTTGTCAATGATCGTTGTAGGCCATCAACCTCCTTCCCCCACCACGTATGACCGTTAGGGCAAATCCATGGTAGTTGATTCTTCTATAAACTGTATATGAGGACAGTGAGAGACAAATGAGCTAATTATGGCCTAATTCAGTTCATGCTGATAAAAAAAGGGGGGTGTATTATGATATTTGCGTTCCTATACAAAATCGTGCTAAAGTTCGTTACAAACTTTATAATCATGGAGCTGTTCCTCTAAAAGCCAGGCTCGAATACAAGATCGCGTTTCTGAATTGTTGCAATACCAGCAGATTACAGGTCCAACAGACAACACGCTGGTCTGGGGTTGGCAAGCGCGGGATCGTCTTTTCCAAGGGCGCGACACCGAGAGCGGTAGTCGTAGGTAGGCATGAGATACTTCGTTCGTAGAATCATGAGTAATCAAGCAGCCTTGTGTTTAGATCCGATGTGATTTACAGGTAATTTGTTCGAGTTTGTGCTCGCTAGTGTGACTGACAGCCATTGATCTTACTATCAGTACAGTGTACATCATGCATTATACTCATATTCCCTATCTCCTCAATATGCGGGTGTATAATATGCTCTTATTTTATTGGTGCTTCGGTGACTGGGAATATATATTCTGGTTTGGCGCCTAACGTAATGCGCCTTGGTAGACTCACTGGTCTTTTTCTAGTTACCCTTCAAGTGTGAATCGACGTTCCCAACTAGCTGGCAAAGTCGTGCCCCAGGTGCTACCATGGCGGTAGAAAGTAAATAGGTACAGCATTATTCTGCAGCACCTCTCCATGGTTGCATCTCTCCTAGCCTGCGACTCAAGTTTGCGTCTTCGTTCTCTGGACGTCAGCCGCGACACGGAGTCCTGATACTCCGCGCTGCAGATCTATCACTATCAATATCTTCGGCACCCACCTAAGTGCAACATGATCGCTCTCCAGATTCTGTCTGATCTTCACCTTGAAGCACCCAAGGCTTACGATGTCTTCGAGATTGCACCCCACGCGCCATACTTGGCCCTATTAGGCGATATTGGCTGTCTTTCCAAAGATTTCGACGAGTACAGCAACTTTTTGTTGGTCCAACTACGTCAATTCAAGATTGTTCTCCTTGTTTTAGGCAACCATGAGCCCTACCACTCGAGCTGGACTGTGGTGAAGAATTCCATGGCAAAGTCTCAGGAGAACGTCGAACTCAGAAAAGAAGGTGGTGAGAAGCTGGGTAAGCTTGTCATTCTCGATCGAACGAGATTCGACATCGATGTCGGCGATGATAAGATCACAGTACTAGGCTGCACGTTATTTTCCCATATACCTCCCGAATCACACGATCATGTGAGCTTTGGGGTCAACGACTTCTACTACACCGAAGAATGGGACGTTGAGAAGCATAATCAGGAGCACCAGCATGATTTACAGTGGCTGAACTCGCAACTAGAAGGATTGGAAGGCTCGGGACGAAAGGTTGTCATATTCACGCACTACAGCCCGACTGTTGATAGCCGGGCTGAAGATCCTCGACACAGCAAGAGCGCGATCAAGCCGGGGTTTGAAACAGATTTGCAGAACACTTCATTATGGCAGCATGATGCAGTCAAGCTATGGGCTTTCGGCCACACACACTACAACTGCGACTTCAAAGATGATCTGGGGAAGCGAGTATACACAAACCAGCGAGGCTATTGTTTTAGTCAGTCTCCTGGCTTTGATGCCACCAAGGTAGTCGAAGTTTAAGAAATTTGCCATCAGAACACTCAGAGGAAAGTTGAAGAGGGACAATATACCATGAATGAAAGGATCCGGGCCACCGGGAGACCGTCAGATCGGGTAGTAGTCGGCTTTGTACGGCCTAAAATCTGGGTTCGATAGGATCTGACCGCACCAAGGAACGGCCCGATAGTACTGCAAGGCGGACTTTGACTCGGAAATCCATTCGAGAATTGATCGGGGTGTCGTTACCACCATCTTCGCCGGTCGCCAAGTAAGGTGATCATCACGGTGATTTTTGTTCCCGTAAGAGAGAAGCCGGCATGGCCAGACAGATTGAACCCTGCATCTGATTAGTAACCAGTCCTTTGGCTTGGTGAGAATGGGTCATGGCACTTACTTCTCTGCGCAGGCACCTCGACTCGAGTTCGTGGCTACAAACCAAACGCATAAAACCAGTCAAACAATCAAGATTCGGATCCTCATCGAGCGGTTCCATAGCCTTAAAGTATCAGCCACAGACGTTTTGCATACTGAGCATTGCTACTGGACCAGCCATCATTAGAATAGATATTGAATCAAGCGAGATCGGGAGAAGAACGGCTGCGTGCAATGAGATACGAAAGCAGCTCCAAATCATAGCGAATTTGACTCATATACCACCAGTCCCCCGTCTGATTCGAAGGGAATCTGCGATAACGTATCGAATCATAATAGTGGTCTGATGTTACCGCGTAGCGTCAACGGACGCACTGCAAGTCTGTGGATCCTGCGTCGAAAATCAACGGGACGGCTGGGTTGGTTGGGCTACCCGCGGCGCGATAGAGATTCATCTCGAGGTCCAGAAAGCATGGCGTGTTGAGTCAGCCGCTGGAGTGTCTCGGAGAAATTGAACGACCGTCGATGTCTGGTAGCAGTTGCATCTTGAACGCGCCCTTCGAATCTCACGAACAGTCGAATGGATGGTAGGTACCTAGGTATGTAGCTAGCCTCTTCATATCTCGTAGTCTCGTAGACGACCCTACAGCAACATTCAATTTGCGGAGAAGACCCCGCCTGATTTGCACTTCTACCCCTGAAGGCGCTATGATGTCCTTTGGGTTCATGTCAAATTGACCTGAAACCGCTATCTGAATCCATAATCCGGGCTGTCCTTTGGGCAACGCCCGGGTGCATACAGCTCAGATGAATGAAACTCCAGATTAGTTGAAACATCTCTTGGTGCTTATTTGAGCCTCGAAGCAACGAATCTTCAAAGAAGCACTTCGTGCCCTAGATGCTGAATCTACAATAGCGGGCTTTCAGCTTAACATAGATTCCTCCAAAGGGCCGCTCTTTGGATATGTCGGAAGGCAGAGTGTTGATACCGCCAAGAACTGGCCCAACCAAGGGATTTTTGACGATCGTGAGCCGGATCGTCTGTGACCCAAATTCCTAAACCCGGACACACGGGTGCTTTTTTGGCCGTTGGAGCGGGAAGCGGGAGGAATTCGTAGTGAGACTGATGGTCGTGACGAGGAACTGATATATGTACTTAAGTAATCATTCCCACTCTTCATGATTGTGTCTGTTCTTGTGTTGTTAAGTCACTGTTCTTTCTCGAAGAGAGTATTTGTCCTAGGAACACTGAGTGAAGACAGCCAGCCCTACGATAATCCGCTGTCGCATGTTGATCGATAGGCTCTACCGAGACCATTTTGACAAGCGACCTTCCAACGCGACCAAGTCGCGCGAGTCGACAGCTTACACGGACCAATTGATATTGATGCCGAGGTCGCATATCGATCAATACTCGGCCTCACGATTCGCTAGTTGGAAGTGGACGACGAGGGCAATTTCCAATCATCAGCTGCGGATGAGCGGGCGTGAACCAAATTACAGGCCATGATCAACGAATGAACAGGACCATAGCGCCGATGCAATATTAAACAGACCCATTTCAGGTCAATAATAACCAGCAGGAAAATCCGCTTTCATGTTTCTTGTAAATTCAAGCGTCGACACATTCTTTGCCTTTGAATTCTAAACTTACAACGTACAAGCATCACGGTCCACCGTTGCTTGCACCCTTTTTGCGACAGACAACAACCTGCATCCCATCACACGATTAACCCCGGTCTTCATGCGCAGCAATCCAAGGTCAATTAGATTGCTTGTCTTCCTTCAGCAAGCGATAACCCCGCGACGATCTGACACCCAGCCCGCGACCTGGACCCGAACCTGGAACTGCAACCTGAAGTAGCGGGAGCCCCTCAATATCGCGGCCATCTACCTACTTACTTGGACCATGCCCGCAATGTGGGACCGCCTCAGAACTACACAAAGGGATGGAGGGTCTTCTTTAGATCGCAAGAAGTTGGAGAACTGGCAAAACACACGATCGAGCAGGCCAAGTGGATATTCATATAATATCAACGGCGGCCGAACACCTGCGCGACCACCGAGGGAATTCGAACACCCTTCTGACCAATTGTAAGTGATTGTCATTTCGTCCGCCTCCTATATCCGCAGCCGGGCAAACTTGGCACTCGAGTTTCGAAACACCATCAGGACTACCGCATCGACGAACACAGCGTCGACCCAGAGGTTGACGTCGTCGGCGCATCTCGAAGTAGGGTCAAAGAAACATGTTTGGTATCTGGTGGTTATTTACGGTAGCAATGGTTGCAATGGTTGGGTGACGTGACTCGAGAACTTCAGCCACACTCGACTAAACCGCCAACGGCTTCCGCAGCGTGAAGGTGCAAATAACACCCCGGCGATCTGGCAAGCTGACCATGACGTGCGCGTGGTCGGTATCGCACTTCGGACCGTGAATATCAAGGTTATAGCGGCAGACAGATAGGACCTATCCAACTTCGAGACTTGTTTTTACAAACACCACACTATTGAATACGCCGTAGTTTGACGGAGTCATGCTGACACGAGACCTTCCAAGTAGCCAAACGCAGGCTCCTGCAGTACAGCCCCCACGATACCCTCCTCAGGCAGGTCGCGACTCCTCTCGCAATTCGGAATACGGTCGACCAGCTTCCTCGGTATACTCACAGCCATCACCGGCCGCTGCTACTTTCGCTGCGCGACAGCTAAGAAATAACCCGAATGAGATTTCCCCACCGAGTTCACCTGACGTATTGACGCCGAGGCATGTGTAAGTCATGGTTTCCTTTGTCTTGTCAGAAGTCGATAAAGGCGCTCAGGACTGGGAATTCCGTGCGGTCAATGGGAGATTTCCAAGTTAGCGGGCAACAAGGGAGGACATCCAAGATTCAAGTGAAAGAACGTAACTCGCCTTGTCCCAACCCGTCAGATTCACAGAGTGCCTTTTGCTAGATATTTCATATTCTTGGAAGTGGTTCATTGGCTACCAATTTTTGAAATTGGTTACTAGACGTTCTCGACGTCTGGGATGCATTTCAGAGGGATGACAGCGAGGTTGTGCCATCGACCTGCACCAGGACACCGGGTTCCAGGGTCATAGATAAAGACGCAGAGCTAACAATTCGTGCTCACATTAGACCACACTCCCACGACGCCGGCGACGTCTCACCTATAGGAGAGACGGACAACTCACACTTCGTCATGGATCAACCGGCAGCTCATTGGCCGGATCAGGGTCGTAGCAACATACCAACGATGCGACGCGAACGACGGAAGAACTCGGACGCTGCACAAACCGCATTACGCGAGTCTAAATCACGGGAACGGCTTAGGCAGCCTCGGCCTCATGGGAATGACGTCCGATGGGATCGGCATACCGGAGAGCCAACGACAAGCGACAAGGGTCGTCCGTCGCAAATTAACCCTCATCAAGCCGTCCAGACGCTATCCAAGGCTAGAGCCCCGAATGGTCCTGCTCCGCATGCTGGTTCATCACCGAACGGCAGCCCGTTCGGCGAACGTGTACGTCTCAAGCAACCTCCTCGACAAGCCAATGGTAGCCTCCAGACTGAGCCGGCACCGAGGCCGGATTGGCGCGGAGCAAGTGGCCGAACGACTCTCGTTGCACCGGTCAATGACACGCGCAACGTGGCACCATTAATAAACGTTCCACGCAGGAGTAACCAGCGAGGCACACGCGGAGCCGGTGCATTGTCCCCTGTCGATTCCTTGGATTCTGAAACGACATCACCCCAGCCCGAACAAGGCGCACCTTTAGGCATGAATGAGAGCAGCAAAGTACAGTCGCCTACAGCACGTGATTCACTCCCATCGCAAAAGTTACCGACACAGGCGCCTTCTCGCGGTCGCGCACAGCCCTCTTTTCCGAGTCCTCCACCATCGGATGGGCACTCGGTTCCAGCCCAGGCTTCACAGCCTCGACCTCAACAGCAGGCCCCTCCTCCTGCTCACCCTTCATCACCACAGACGCCATTCCCGCCTAACGACAAAGCCATTCGAAGAAAGCCTGCCGCAGCCGCAGGCCAGAACCCGCATGTATCTACTTCTTCATCCGTTTACTCGCAACACGACATTCATCCAGCGCACGCTCCTCCTGGCGCCTTCCCTGACGACTGGACGCAGCCCCCCTCTCGGTTCAGCGTGACCACCTCCGCGACCTCAGCACATACCAGAAGTCCGCGACCATCCGTCGACGACGACGCACCTCCCTTGCCCACGCCTCCACGTCAATCCTCAGAATCGCAAAAATCAGCACCCGGCAGCTCGATCCTAGACCGTAAGCGTCCTATCATCAGTGGATACGAGCACATTCCCAAGCACCGCGTGCCCTCTGAATCCATCAAGCTCAATATGGATTCACCATACTACATGCCCTCCAACCTCTCTACTACAAGCCAGCGACCTTCAGGTACGAGACCTGTTCCCCGTGGAAACCACAGCACGCTCTCCGTGGTCTCGGTGGTCTCGATGGACAAGGCCCTACCCCAAGCACCTCCCGAGGAGTCGGCCCGCGACCGCGTAACCCAATTGAACGCCAGGCTCCAGTCTCTCGGCAACCGTCGTCTCAACATCAACCAGGCTATCAAACAGATGACGGAGCTCATGCCGACGGACAACATCCTGGCCTCCGATGCCGTGATTCGAAGACGCGAGGCTGAGAAACGAAAGGTCGAGGTTCTGAAGGTGGAGCTAGCGGACGTCCAGCGCGAGGAATACGAGCTCGGTCTCAAGTTGCACCGTGCGTACAAGCGTATGGATCGTGATGCTGAATTCGAGCCCACGACCCTGTGGGTTAGACGGGTTACTGGGTGAGACACCAGAAACCCCTGGTGTGGATCTACATCTCCCATTAGGACCTATGTACTAATGCTGGGCAAGACGCGAGTAAGTAGTGTCTCAATATTGCAAGATTGTTCTCTGGAGGAACTAAATCGTGGGCAACGCTGTCGACGCTAGACATCAGACCTTTGGAAACACCGTCGGCGTTCTGCCTAGGGGAAGACAGGGGCAATTCAGTCAGTAGTAGTGACTGGCCGGCTTCCCGCATACCTTGTTTGAGATTACATTACGGAGTTGTGGAGAACGAAAGTCTGAACACCTCCCAGTTTGAAAGCATGGAGTTGTTGGTTCTGTTTTGCCCCTTGTTAGGGCTCATATATATCTTCAATTTTTGGGGGGCAGTCATCTTCAACCTCGGGGACTCGAAAAATTCCCTCAGGAGCAGGAACTTAGAGATCGACGCCTTGTTATTAGACGACGTATGGATACCTTTTGCCTTTTGAGTCTATGATTTGTGTTTCTTGGTACCCTAATAATGGAGGAGGCGAGACGTTCAAGGGAAACACGACGACGAAGCACCTCTTCTGGATGCTGTGGATAGGGAAGAAACCTGGAAAGTGTCATGGACTTGGAGCTCGAGAGGAGCTTTACGTAATACAACACAAAGATTACCTCTTCCAAGATAGCTACTCTTCTGTCTGAGCTCTACCGTGATGTGGGCATCCACTACTCAACAGATGGATACATGACCGGCATGGACAACTTTCTTTGTGTGAGAAGGCAAATTGCAAACTCATACCGTCCTGGAAACAAAGCCTACAAATTTTTTGGAAAAGTGTAAGATCCAAAAATATAGAGCGGGTCAACCTCGCTACAGGAATACAATTTCATCGTGGCGACTCTTCTTACCACTCCATCAAAGTAGTATGGCAACGTCGGTGCAGAAGTCTTGCATCTTGTCACTTTTCTCGAGGTCTCCCGCGGCGGCATCTACGAGAGCTAGTTGAATAATGATCTATTCACTAGGCAGGGCTTCATCGGTCACCACGAACCGTTTTCATGCAGCTGGGAGCTACATAGGCGACATACTTCGTACATGAAGCAAATCACAAGAGAATAGCATAAATGTACCATCAGTACCCAAATACAGCACGCACGAGGGCCTCAAAATCTCGATTAGCATCTACGCACCAAAATGTCTAACAATGGATGATTTTGTATGTCCTATCTCAGACCAAATGAACGAGCGTAACAGACTTCCTAAGTTGGTCACGGTGTATTCACCCAAACCTTACCTAGGTACTTAAGTAGTCAACCAGCTCGGGTAACCCACAATATGAGTGGTAATTGAAGACTAGGGTTGTCGTGATGGAGGTATTCCGGGGGTCGAAGAAGCAGATATCCCAGCTCCATCGCTGCTTTGGTAAAATGCAAATCCGGAACGCCAGCCAGATTGCCAAATCTTCGTGCCCCTTTCCATCCGTACTGAGTCTACACCAAGTAAATATTTATCCGATGTCAGACTTAGCTAGCTAGCCCCTGAGGAGTGCCGCCAGCTCTGCGGCCGGTTGGAAGTGTGGCAGGAATCTCAGCATCTAAATCAGAGTCTGAGGAAGCACTATCGTCATCTATGACGACAAGTTCTGCAGCCGGGCCAATCCGCTGCTGGGCGGTAGGAGACGGTGCCTTGAGTCTTTGGTCGACTGCGGTGCTCGATCTAGCTGATGCAGGCTCCTGCGGTTGTGGTGACTCTTGTGCCGAACGTGAGCGACGGGCATGTGTATCAACTCGATAGCCGTTACGCTGATACGCCGAAAGACTATGGTGAAGGGGAGCAGGCCGTGACGGTGTCTGTTGAGATAGAGAAATGGTTGGGTCAGTTAAGGCCGCAGTCGCGCTTGATCCACCGAGGCCGGAGGGGTTCATGTCCGACACGGAAAGGTGCTTGCTGGGAGAGAGTTCGACAGCAGCGTTTGCCGGCTCTTGAGTGCTCGCGTATGTCGGAGCGCCACCACCACCATCAGTTCGTTGACGTTTACGGCTGTACCCGTTACCAGCGTTCCCGTGCATGCGGAGACGCTCTGCCTCAATCTCAGCTCTTGTACGACGCTGACGAAGGCGAACTCCGTACTTTTTACGGATGATGCTCTGTTTGGTGCTGAAACTATTCTGTAGGCCCTCAAGTTTTAGTCTGCGTTCGGTGGGATTCTCGATAGCCTCAGCATCTTTGAAGCGAGGAGCATAGGTTTCTTCCGCGATTCGCAGATCTTCATCCATTGCAGCGCGTGTGGAAGGCAACAAGTGGCCGTATGGATCAGACGCGATCGGGCCTGATGACTGCGGAGTGCTCGACGGAGTTCGTTGTTCTTGAGGGGCCGGTGGAGTTGGTTGATAGGGTGGAGGTTGGTGCGCGTACTGTGAAGCCCTAGTTGTGGACTGTGGCATCGCGGCAGGAGGCTCGGCAGGACTATTGTTGCCTGATGATATCGTCATCGGCGAACCCGCTGCTGGCGCAGAAGGCTTTGGAGTTGCGGGAGCAGTGCCGTGCTCGCCACATACCTTGTTTGCCAAGTGCTGTTCCCATGTCAATACCAGATGACATTGGTGGAGTGGACCACATCAACTCACGTATTGCTGGCCGACGTTGGTAATGAAGCCGGCACCGCACCAACCACATGAAAACGGAAACCCCGCAGCACTTGGGGGGGCCTTGGTACAGAGCTGCTTCTTGACGTGCTGCTCAATGTTTAGTTGGGTCATCCGTCACAAACCTCACGTTACTCACATATTCATAAGGTGCGGCGTTGACGAATCTCCGCCAACATAGAGGGCACTGGAGGGCCTGAGCTGGTAGTACTACAGGTTGCGGCGGTTGGACCTGAGGCTGAGGTTGAGGTTGAGGTTGAGGTTGAGGTAAATACCGAGGCTGGTCGTGAGAAACGGTTGCTGCGTGATAAAGCGGTGCATCTGTAGAGGGTGGCTCCTTCTGCTCATCTGTGGCATCGTTATTCTCGTATCCCAGGCGCTCAGCTCGAGCAAGAGCATTAATGAGAGAGCGTGCATCAATTGTCGCTAACCGCTTCTCCAAGGCTTTGTCGAGAAATGTGTCGCTAGCTCTTTCAAGGATTCCGTCCACTACGTCGTCTAGGTCTTGGCTTTTGAAATGGCCGATGAGTTCATTCTTAGATTCAGATACCATCTTATGACCAAACTCGCGGATGGCGCGACGTATTATATGGCCGTTGGCGTGATGGATCACGGCATTCATCTAACTTCAGATCAACCTCCCAACTTCAAGTAATGACCAAGTGTTAATGAACGATGATGAACGAGGGGGTTTTCAGTGGCGAGAGGTATGATAAGTCCCGGGTGCACGGAGATTCACGCGATGGAAAGAGCGGGTATTTATACGATGAGCAGGGTGCCTTCCGAAGAATGGATAGTTTGGCCGTTTGATGTGTAGAGGAAGCCGCTGCCCTACCAGAATAATATAAATAGGGAACAGAATCTCGATACAGTCTTGTATCCTCTCCCATGCACCGAGGGGCGCACTGACGCACTTGACGCGTTTGGGGGGTGTAGAACAGGCTAGGGAAGTCGCGAGAGGGAATGGGTACGACTTACAGCAAATGCCTGGTGGAATTCAGTACCAAGCAACGTCTTCTCCCAGTTGTCGCGGATGACGCGTCTCACAGCTTCCGGTAGAGATTGTTGAACAGCATGTGTAAGTCTGGATACATCTTCAACGAACTTTGGAGTTTCTCGTGCCTGGTCCTGTGTTGGTGAAGCGAATTCTCGACAAGAGAATGTGGACCGCCGAATGGCGCCTCCGGGTGGCTCTACTATAGCCACCTTTCCATGGGGGGTAGACAGCTGACGAGACAGCTGCTGGTTAGGCCATGGCTGGGCGACGGGCTCAGACTGCAAATGAGACGGGTATGGAGGACGTGGCGGCGGGGGGATTTGAGTCTGTGACAATGCCGGCGATGGATGTGATGGAGGCGGAGGTGCGGATCCTCTCAGCGGAGCCGGGGCGGGCAGCGTGGATTGCGGAATTGGAGAGAGGCCGGACCCATCATTGGCGGCATTCCGGTTGACGCCAATAGAAACGCCATTCACTATATGGGCTGACTGAACAGGGGACTTGGCGTTGGTGGGCGGCGGAGGTGGTGCAGGTATTGACGAGGCTTGTGCAGTAGGTGTAGCCATTGCTGCTCATTTGTGGTTTACTCTGTCGGATCGTAGTAATTCCTACCTACACCAACTCTTATCGCCCTTGCCTCTCCTCCAAACTCGGGCCAGGGATTTGGCAGACAGCGGGGCGCGCTGCTGATCTGGTCGCTTTCTCCCCGCACAGGCGACTTGTATGTAAGTCAAATGCTGAATCAATGGGACTCCTATCCTATCCTCGGTCAACGACTAAAGTGACCTTAGTAACGACGGGACTCTTCGGAGCAGAGCAACAGAATGTGCCAGTCAACGCCGAGCCATGAACAGAGGGTGTCGCGTCAAGCAAGGGAGAATTAAGGGTTGACAAAAACCGGGGGATTAGACATTTAGTACTACATCTTAGCGTCGTTTTAAAAGGGAAAGAATTCTCGGAGCATATATATCGGCTCCACAGGTTATAAGTCCTTGCGCAATGATTGGCTGCTGATGCATTACCAAACGCACTTGGGGTGAGACGCCTTGCATTTATTAGTCAAAATAAATGTCGGGTTATTCACCCTTGGTGATTAACCGGCTCGGTTAACTCACTAAGTTAATCCGTGCAGTTGATTAATTGGGGTTGCAGAATCGTTATCACTTCTCATTGCGGATGTGCGGATACCTAGGTAGCTCTTATTTCCGGTGGTTGGGCGCATTGATTAGTCTAGGTGATTCAATATCTTGTCACTCAGCACAAATCTTGTCACTCAACACAACCAAAACCGGAGCAATCACACATGAGACATGCTGTACACACTGACTAAGAGAAGGATATCTCCCGATGAGAGTAGCAGAATACTTAGGCAGTTTGGATTGTTTCTTGCTCTGGGCCACGATCATGAAACTTGACAGAATTTATCTCCCGGATGTGGTGGAAGTGCAATGCTTATATGATGCGTAGTAGCCTACTCTTCGTCCCTCTATAGTCATGATGTACTTTTTCAGACAACTGAGGAGGAAACCAGTATACATTGTTACCTCGAGGGTTTCTCGGAGAGAACCCCAGCTTACTTATAACGGCAGAATTCAGTTCGTTGAAATTGTGAATGTATCCCTTTAGGCTGACCGCGACTACTCCGAATAGCAGTCGCTACTTTCACTCCACACTATTGTGTTTCTGTATTCAGAGAAGTGATTCCTCATCGATCAGAGTCTCGCACCTTGCACCGGTACTGCTCTCCCCGGTCAAGATAAACAACCCTATCTTGCCAATCACCCTCCTCAACCTTCTCCTGGAAATCCGATGGAGGCGAGAGGAATACGGACTAATCGTCACAATGGATGGGAATAGTCAGGTCTGGATTCATTAGTTTATCAGTTCCAGCCCCTGCGCTACATCCATCGTGACCATGAGTAACGGTAGTGAAGGACCAGAGACGGTCGTGCTGTCTAAATGGACCAGCATGAGGTCAACCTTCTCATCCTTCAGCCACTTCGGAATCCCTTTTAGCTCATCGACCAGCAGCGTATCGCCGGAGATGTAGATCCGGTACCCTGCGTCGATGGTCTCGGTGTCAGCGTTGGAGTCGGACTCCGTTGTGTGACCAAGTTCCATGAGCCACCCGTTGGTTGGAGGCACAGCGGAGAGAATGTCATTGGCGACAGATAGTGACCCGGGGGGGACATGCTTCCCAGGCGTACCGGTAACCTTAGTGGCAGACTTTCCGCTGCCACCTTCAGAATCCTCCTCGCCGTCGATATGCAGCATGATACTCTCGAAGTTATCCAATTCCGAGAGCGACCGAAAGGGGTCGTTTTTCTTCGATGTCAAGCACTTCTTCGCATGCGGCGTTGTGATGATAGGGAAGCTCCAATTCAGCGCCTCTTCGACCTTTCGATCGAAGTGGTCGGCATGGTAGTAAGACAGCAAGATGCAATCCAGAGGCGGCAGCTCGTGGAGGTCTACAGCTGGGTCAGTCCTCCGTTCTGCGGTTACTCCAGGTCCGAGAATTTCGTGATCACCAATATGCAGGAAGTTTGGATCTGTAAGTATCCGGAACCTTCCCATTGAATGACTGTTGTTGCGGCGCCGATAAAGAAGACAGATGCACCTTCGTCGTTTCAGGATCCACGAGTATGAGTTGACATCTTCTTCTTGGGCAGGTCTTTCGTAGCCTCTCCTGTATGAGTGTGGTCTTTCACGAGAGGTTGCCGTCGGGTGCTGTTAAGATGAAAGTGCCGTAAAGTACCCATTCTCTAGGTTTGGCTCCGAACTATGCTTGGTGCGGCGTGTTAAGGGAGATTTAGCGCAAGAAGTCGCGCAAATTGAGGGTGTTAAGGATGATTACCATATATGAGTATCTCTCAAATGACGATGGCTGCAGGTTAGATCAACCCGTATTTAACAATGTAATAGCTCACCCACCTTCAGCAAAAACTACCATTCATTCCGGAATCTACCAGATTCGGGACAATCATGTAGAATAGAATAAGATAGCACGACGCTAGTATCATTTAGACGAAACTCTACCGGAAGTTCGCCATTAAAGTATTTGCATATTAGCAGCAAATTGCACATCGAACCATACTTGATAACTTATATTAATATCGGATGCAGACTTTTCTTAGAGTCGCTTTCTTCAAAACCTATGCTCCAATGATATACAATTTATTAGCTAAGACCAGAATGAGTCAAGACTATCCTAGATGATGGCATATTGTAGGAAAAACATTTAATGTGGTAGGCCCACAGGCTATCCTGCTATAGTGTACGATTCTTACCAGAGCGTGAAGGAACACAATGACATAACAGACGATATATGGAAGGTGGATGGACTTTTGATTTCTTTAGCATCTTACACTGTGCTAGCTAGGTTCTCATATCATTGTAGATTATTGCCCAAGTGTCATCACGCATACCCTCACGTGTACTGACTGACGGTCACGTCCGGTAGTATGAAGTTCTCTCGTCTCGACAGAGGAATGTAGTTCAGGCCCAAAGCATCCATTAGCCAGGTTTCCCTTGACCGTTGTAGCCTCTGGATGGGTTTGCTGCCCCTGAAATATTCTTGCAAGTGCAGGAGACGACTGAAAGCCCAATAAAGTATCAAGCGAGTTAGGAACATACTATATATCCAAGTTACTGTTCAAACGTGACGAAAACGCGACATTTGTATGAAACGTGCTGGTTATGGTGGGGTCGAAAGTGATGCACCTCTTGAATGGCGGGGTGTTAGGCCCCGGGTCTTTGCATCTGAGACTAATATGTACCTAAGAGTAGCGTTAGCTTGCGGATCTGCAACTTGTGGTAGCTCAACCATGATTTAGATACATATGAACTCATATGTCTTTAAACAGTTGACCACGCAAACGGGGCCCCACACATTCGCTATTTTGAAAACGAAATTTGGAGATGGCACCGGGAGTGGGATGCGGATACAAGCGAATAAGACTGCCGCACCTTCCAGTCTTCGAGTGTCTCCTGCTCCGCCTGAACAAGAAGCGTGACCAAGAAGAGGCAGAGTCTTACGAGCGCTACAGACACCGAAACCGAAATCGAAAGCGACACAGGGACTGCAACGAGAACCCCAACCCGTATCCGTCCGACAGTTTTCGACGCTACGAAGATTACCTTGCCGACCTGCTTCACGGCGTTGACGACTTACTCATGTCCAAGATGGATAGTGCGTGGCAGCAGCCGCAGCTCGTCTTCGTCGACGGCTCATTCAATGAGCTGGCGCAGGAGATGGCCGACTATGTCGGTGTGGGAGAGGAGGTCAAGCCGCTGATTGAGAAGGACCAGCAGGATGATGTACTCAAGAAGATTATCGTCGGCTCGACCGCGCTTAACTCAGTGCCTGAGAAGGAGTTTACCGCCGCCTATAACCTGCTCACATACCTGGTGCTGCAGTCCAAGAACCCCAACATGTTTCTCTCCCGAGTATGCGACAACCTGATGAAGCCCATCACTTCCTCTCCCCAGAATGGTCCGGGTCTGGCGCTCGGTGCCCTCACCAACATCTTCAACATGCTGAAGCCCGACAACGACACCCGATACCATGTCTTTTTGACGATTGTCAAGTTCATCAAATTTAATGGCATGTTCGAGCAGCTCAAGAAGTACCTACCTAGACTACACCTCTGGGTACAACAGTGGGATATTGATGATGAGGATGAGCGAAAGTTGTATGAGATGATCGCCGAAATCGCTTCGGACGCTGGTGACGGACAGTGAGTGTTCGACTCCAAAGTTCGCAGCACAGTCGCTAACATATGCTACTATAGAGAGTCATACGAGTACGTCTTAAAAGCTATCCGAACCTTCGACGACGAAGACACCAAGTCCGAGGATGCACAACGCCTAGCCATTCGCGCTGTAAAGACCGCTCTCTCGTCACCTACCCACTTTGACTTCTCCGACCTCCTAAGCATTTCCGCCATCTCAGCCCTTCAGGAGTCCCAGCCCGCTTTCTACGATTTGCTCATGATCTTCGCCGAGAAGGACCTAGAAGACTACAAGCAGTTTGACGAGGAGCACGAGGGCTGGATTGAGAAGGAGAAGCTGGATACCGACAAGCTGTTCCGCAAGATGCGCCTGCTGACCTTTGCCTCCCTCGCAGCTGCCGAGAGTAAGAGCCGCGAGATCCCGTACGCGAAGATCTCGTCGGCCCTGCAGATCCCCGAAAAAGAGATCGAGATGTGGACCATCGACGTGATCCGCGCGGGGTTGGTCGAGGGCAAGCTCTCCCAGCGCAAGCAGGTCTTCCTTGTCCATCGCGCCTGGTACCGCGTCTTCGGCGAGAGACAGTGGCGTGAACTCAACGACAGAGTCGATGGCTGGCAGACGACCCTGAAAGAGGTGGCGGCGTCCCTGAGACGCGAACAGGCCAACGCCGAGGCGGCGAAGAAGCGAGAGCAGGAAGAGCTGGAACGTAAGCTCGGGGGTACAGGATTCGGCGACGCACCGCAGCGTGATGGCCAACGTGGTGGAAGGAGAGGTGGTGGTGACAGACCGCCGCCCAAGCCGCGGACGGAAGATGAGGACTAGGCTGCCGGTTCTTGTAACAACGCAATGGGTTGGGTTGAACAACGATTGATCCGGGTTTCCTCTAGGCGTAATGGAAGGAACTGGATGGAGAAAAACGTGATAATGAATGCATGGCAGCATCGGCATGGCGATCATGATACATTGCGTTATTGTTTACCCTATCTCTATCTCGACGAGAAGTATAGAGGTATACTTCAAGATGAGTGTTCCTCCGACATGAGGAGCAGAGCCGAACCATGGGAAACTCGGTATGGGTGTGTGGCTCCAGAGGACATAGATAGTCTAGCATTAGAAGGACTACTACCAGTGAACACGAGGCCGAAGGGGAAAGTGCACGAATTTAATCCGATACACAACAAACTTGTACAGGTGAATGGTGAAGTAAGGGAAACTACTTCGAAGCGTCTACTTCTGCGTGGTGGTAATGATACAAAGCGGAAAGGGGAAAGACGTCTGTCTACTTGCCCTCGACAACTATATCCATACCCGTACTGTTTTTCTCTATACCCAATTTCTTTCTTCAGAAGACCTCTCTGGCGAGGCTATTGTTCTCCTTCTATAGCTTCAGGGTTTCTTTTGTGCAACATTCCTCCTCTTAATTGCCCGCGAGCTGAAGCGTGTCTGTCCCCAGTCTGCCCTCAAGCTGCTTCTTCGTATCGGCATAGACCTCCTCGGACGTCTTCTTCGCATCGACATTGACAACCTTGCCGTTCTTCTCGTAGTACTCGACAACCGGCATGCTGGTCTCGACAAAGGTGCGGAATCGCTTCCGGATACTCTCGGCGTTGTCGTCGCTGCGTCCGCTCGTCTTGCCGCGGTTGATCAGGCGCTTCTCCATCTCCTCCTCGGAGCAATCGTAGAACAGCACCAGCTTCGCGGGACAGACCGACTCCTCGAACTTGTGAGCCTGGTCCATCTTGCGTGGGAAGCCGTCGATCAGGAACTTGCCCTTCCTGCCCTTGATGTCGCCGGCGCCCGTCCGGTCCAGGTCCGCGACCATGGCGTTCTCGAGTAGCTGCACCGTCACCTCCATCGGCACGATCAGCCCGTTCTTGATGTAGTCCTTGATCAGGTCGCCGAACTGGCTACCGGGCCGGTCCTGCTCCGCGCGCAGGAGATCACCCGCCGACAGGTGTGTGAAGCCGTAGTCTTTGACCAGGTTCGCGCACTGCGTGCCTTTGCCGGCGCCCGGACCGCCCAGGACGAAGACGACGGTCACGTCGGTGCCGGACATGGTCGGGGTGTCCTTGGCAGGGGCGGCGATTTCGCCGGCTTTCTTGTCGATTGCGGGCATTTCTGAGACGGGATACTTGTTAGTTTGGAGTTTGAGGTGGGCTGATGTGCTAGCCGCTATGGAAAATCGTGGCGGTAAGATGGAATATTGGTGCGGCAGGAGATTAAGGAGTTGGTTGAGTGCAGAGAGACTCCTCGATGTCGGCATCTACGTATTACGAGGCACATTCGAGTGTCCATGTCACCCTGTTACACATATCGCCGTCGACCAATATTGGTGCAGAGCGCGCGCCAATTGCATTGCACTCGTTGGGGCATGTGATATTGATTTGTACTGAAACAATAAAAGCACTCACTAGCTTTAGTGTTCACCAACAGAGCGTAACCGCCGGTCCCAGCAGCGATGATGATCACAAAAGGCCAGAACTTGACGTTGCTATTCGGGCCCTTGGGGGGTTGTGTGCTGTAAGCTCTTCGTGTCGCAGGTCTCGTTATAGATGTAGTTGTAGCGGTAGCTCTAGGACTAGGAAATGCAAATGCTGAAGCTCGAAACCGGCCGGCGAGAGACGAGGAAATGCTGGTAGTGGACGATGACGACTTCGTCACTTGGCGCCAGAGCAGCCGCTGCATGGCCATTGGGTTAGGTCAGGTCAGGTCAGGTCAGGGTGGTCGGGTCGGGTGCGTGACGCTGGGCCGGCAAGTGTGAGTGAAACCCTGCTTTTGGTTTTGGGAGGTGGAGGTGACGATCGATCAGATGCTCGGCAAGTCAAGCGACAGCTCAGGCAACGGGAGCAAACTGCTAATGAACCAACTCAAGTTACGAGTTTACGCGCCAAGCTGCTGAACCTGCAGTGAAGCCAGTGCCAGAGAGAGCCGGGAACTGTTGAGTTAGTACACTGAAAATAGGCCAGCTTTTGACAGCTGCTGCCACGTCTGGGACTGACTGGGGGGCATATTGGCCCTGGCCCCAGCTTGGATGTCCAACATTGGGCCACTCCAACGGCCGTCATCGAAGCTGCGGAAGTTTCCCCAATGTCTCGGGATGATGGCTTCTAGCTACAGGTACGCAGTCCATTTCGCACGCAATACAAAGTATCGGAAGACCTCCCCAGGTGGGGATTCCAGCTGGCTACCTATCTTTCCAGGATCTTGGCCGCAGTCTAGCCCCTAGGTCAAGATCGTGGCTTCCAACAGGCAGACCACGGCAGCGACCATCTTCCGGAGCCATCTGTAGTCGGTCTCATCCCAAATTGTCAAGGGGAAGGGAGACTCCCTCAGTCAGTGCCAGTATGTAACAGCTGGTGTGTGTGCTGAGCCCCAGCAGACGTGCTCCGTAAGGTTTGTAGCAGTGCCGTTGACACAGCCCGTAGGTTGGGATCCAACTTGGGGTCCAGCTTTTAGGCTTCGTGTGGCGTAAAGTGAGATACTATCTGATGGCCGCTGTTGACCTCAGGTTGGACTATATCGAGCTTCGCTCCCACTGGAGAGTGTTTTTGTATTAGTCTACTAATCGTAGTCGTTCTCGTGCTAAGACGACCCCTACCATCTGCGTTGAGTCGAGGCACGGGATGAACAGTAAAATTGCCTAGGTAGACAGTTAGTGGCTTATTCAATTCTTGGGCAAGTCAAACTAAATTATTCAAGTCACGTCACTAGTAGAATGATAAAATGCAGTACTGTATAGCTCTTGAAATTGTACAAGTCATCGTAATTACATTTATGTAGAAAAAAACAATCTGCTAGCCTAATCTAAGAGTAGATGACTTTTTGCAAACTTGGTTTGTAGAAGAAGTCCCGTTATCCCAAAAGCTTCAAGAGGTATTTCAGTTCCTTCCCCGGAACGCCGTTGACAGTGTAACATACACGAGCCATTTATTCCACCCAATCCATCAGCTCAGCTGAACAAAGGAAATGTCCCGTTCCAACTCATTTGTTCATCGTGGCCTCTCTCGTGACAAACAATCGATCAGCGGAAACTGGTTTGACCTGGCGGCGGATTCCTGACAGCCTGGTCGGCATATGCACCAGGAATAGGCACCGCCGCGTATTGCTGTTCACCCGGTGCAACAGGAGCGTGCTCTTGCACATTGAAGTTGAAGCTGGGTTGCGGTGCGTTTGGCGAGTCTGGTGTTGCGAATGGAGCGGAGCCCATCTTGGGGGTTGCATTTCGTGCTTTCTTGGGCGGTGCCTGTAGACTGAAGGGCTTGTCTGGCGACTTGGGAGAGGAGGCGGCGAAGGCTGATGCCGGCTCCACTATCGTATTGCCAGGAGTGAAAGTGGGCGCCTCGGAGATGTCAGAGAGCGACTTGTATGCCGATGGCGGGAACCGAGGAGAAAGGGCGTATTGGGAGAAGGCAGGCGACTTGGGACCGAATCCTGGCGTGTTTGGTGCGGATTGTGTGCGAAGCTGGGCGAGGTAGAGATCAGAACGAGCGCGATCTCGCATGTCCATAGACTTGGTGAGGCGGCGCTTGGTGTAGTAGCGATAGAAGATGATGCTGTAGAGAGTGATGCTGATGACTTCTACCACGATCTCAATGATGATGCAGATCAGAGACCAGTTCTAGCAAGTAACAGTTAGCAAGGCACTACCGTATAGATCAGTCCGGGCAATGGACTTACCTGCAGTCTGCAAACGAGCGCATAATCAATTTTGTCCTGGAATATATCGGACCGGTGGTTTTGGACGCATGACCATCCCCACATATCCTTATTGTCGCTATTGCTCTTGGTATATTGCATGACGCCCGCAGCTACGAGCCACATAACCATACTGAAGATGAACCAGCCAACAGCGAACAAAGTATAGTAGACGCCGACTTTCTCGGCACGGTGGTGACCACCGCGGCAGTATCCGACGAAAACCAGAACGCAAATAGCGAGAGAGACGCAAGAGGAAGCCAAGACAACCTTCTGAGGCCAAGAATTTGTGTTCGTAGCCCACGGAGGAAGACCATTCTGTGCCGGTAATGACTTGGTTGCGTTGAAGATAGCGAAGGAGGACGAAAGCATAGATAGCACAATCAAACTGCAGCTGAAGTTTACACCACGGAGGGCAAACTTGGCCATTCTTACTCGAGTCTTGACAGTCTGTGATGTCTGTTAGTAAGGTCCGTTCAGTTGTGGTCACAGTCCATGAGGCCTACCAAATCCTTTGCCTGTTCCTTCTCCGTCATCTTCTCACGCTTCTCCAGAATGTCCTCTTCCCTGAAAGTTGGACTCATTAAGTTCTCGAACTTCTTTCCTGGCGTGCCAGGAACCCTCATGGCGCTCTTGAGAGGCGACTTCGGTGTCATTGGTACATTGACTGATTCCCGATTCGGCCCATTGCTGATATATCCAAAGCCTACATCTCCTGGTTGGGCCTGAGCAACCTGTGATCTCTCGTTGTCTGCGAATGGCCCCCTTCCTTCAATAGGCGAGTGTACCGTTGTCGCCTCAGCAAACCTCGGTGTCCGCGGCGGCTTCAGAGACGATGTGGTTGATGTTGATCCAGCAGATGAGGACCGGGAAGGAGTAAAGTTAAGTGCGGCAGGCCGCCTTCTGTCGTCCGAGAGACCCATTGTGGTGTGATGCGCGGAAAACTTGGAGGAAAGGAAACAATATGCTCTATACGGATAGGATGACCAAACAGTGTATATATGCTTCGGGAAATAGAACTGACAAGTTCAATATAGGATTGAAGCAATTTGAGAACAAGATTGGAGAGGCCAGCTGTCGAGGGGAGGAAAGATCCAAAGTTTGGGCAGCTGGGGGAGGGTGAGGTTTTGTGAGTAGGCGCCGTGGTAAGACAGCCGAGACCTCACTCGATCATCCAGAGCTGCCGCTGCATGGGGCCGTTAGTGGATGAGTAGGACATGCAAGAGGCAATGGGATTGCTCACAAGTGACCAGGGGTTATGAGTTGTTAGTGGTAAAGTCTCTGATAGGGCGGTTGCAGACAGGTCCAATCTCTAAGTGGTCAAGATCAATAGGATAGACGCCCACAAGTTGGCCAAATGGCGCCGGCCTCTACCAGACTGGTCCTGAATCGCGAGACCCCGGATCAAACTGGCTGATACTCTTTGTCTTCGTTAATGTCGCAGACAGGAGGAGGAAGTCGCAGACCGCGAGAAGGGCCTAAGTCTGACAGAAAAATCCGAGGCAGAGATGCATTCTCATCGCACGGAGCAAGAGGTTGGGTATATTAGAGAAGAGGGGTCATCAAAGCAGCTGGGACTAATACCCGGACTAGAAGCAGAGCGTGAGGTTGAAAGGACAGTACAGCAACAGAGATAGCCCAAGCGACATTCACTGCAGGGAATGCGACCCTACCTTGGCCAGCCATCTACCAGCAGAAGGTACACTTGCACCTAAGCTGAGAGCATTGATTGCCATCTCTGGTCTTACCGCCCGAGTCGTTGCAGCCAATAGCCCGGCAGATGCAGAAAATGGCGAGGAGTGGGTGTTCCGGGATGCCAAATTTACATACAAAGACTGGCGAGCCACCAGGGTCTCGTCGGCTTGAGCGCAGAGAGGGGCGGGAATCGGTTGTGATTGGACGCGAGGGACCAACCGCCGCGACCATCTCCAGCGCCTTCATATATCCCTGTCGTGGATCTCCTTCTGATAGGCAGATTGAGCTCTGTGCAGATTCGTGGTCAGGAACATTCAGCCAATCACAAGCTGAAGAAGTGTGATGCCGAGCGATCAAAGTGCATGGGACCAGAGTGGGCGGTAAGCTTACCGCGTCTGTCGTCCAACCTGCCAGAGGAGAAAAGTGAAGGCTTTCACAGCTCTGGTCGGGCATCCGTTCGCAGAAGATGGTGCAATTTGAAGGTTGCGACAGGTTCACTTTAAGGATTGTTAAGCCCAGCCTTCACACAGGAATAGAAATCTGACTGAGATGTGCTGAAAGTATACTGTGAGCGGATGAGTACTATATTAATTACGCCTAATATGGTGGTACATAGTATTAGTCAATAATCTACAGTAGAAGAAGGTTTCTCGCTACTGTAGTCACAATGATTTCGGGATATGGGATGTGGGCCCGGCCTTCCTCCCGTCATGCTTACTTACCGGCGGGAAATTCAATCAAGCAACTTCTTCGAAATCTGCATGGCATTTTCAACCAATGTGACGTGATCTGTGTCACCCAGATTTAGCCCAGGTTGCAGAACTAACGAGGTATTTTTAACCCACGAGAGGGTTGCTTTGCAGGTTGGCAACCAACAAGATGCTGTGCCTTTTCTTCAATGCGCCCGCAATTAACCCAGCGGGCTGTTGTGTGTGTCGTCTTACAGGTCAAGACGCTTCTTCACACCACAACATCATGAAGGATACTGCTGGCGAGACCCAGCCTAGTGGATGTATATATACTGGGTGGCGGTTTTTGAAGTACAGCACTACACGTGGGAACAGAAACATGATCCCGAATTGCTTGCTTACCCCGGACGGAACGAGTGATCAAAGCTTGTCTCTAAAGCACGTTCCATAAATACTTAAGCTTACTTGCATGGTCCTTCAAAGTGCAAACGCGCCTCGCATAGAATGACGAGTTCAATACCTGCTTTCCTGTAGGTGGTGTTGGCGATATTGCAATGCTGACTGGTAAGACTGGGGCAAACGAGCGGGCTATTTTAGACGACAGATGTGTGATGAGGAATAGGCCTTTGTCCTGGACTTGGAATCCCTGATGGATTCGGTGGTTGCGGCGAGGATCAACGATGGAACCCAATAGCTTGGCGAACGACGAGGCTATCATTCTCGCAATCCCTCTAGCTAGCAATTCAAGAGATTTACAAGCTATGAAACAACAATAGCTAGGGAAGCACGATATCGGTTCAGCCTCATGATGTACTCCGGGGATTGTGGCATGCAAGGGTGCATAGAGACATGGGGATATTACGTGCTGGGGCAGCAGCATGTTCCCGGTCCCCTGTTTAGCTTCTTCTCCCAAGGTGCGGATGCTATAGTCCCATCGTGTCATAACATCTGCGGCTCAATGACTGTCCAATTCATGTTCGAAAACCTTTTCTTGAACATCCACCCTATGCGTGGTAGGTTACAAGCTATAGCAAAGTCCTAGGTAGACCTCATTGGTGTATATAAAACCTTGCTCTATCTTTAACGGGCCAGTGAACAGAATTTTCCGCTCAGATACCGTCCGGTAAGCCATGGTAAATACTATTCTTCCCTCTTTCTCAAATTGTTTTCCCTCGCTATACTCAAAAAACAATTCATTCCCTTGACTGCGGGAAAATTACAGCTCTCTGAAAACGCCGTACAATACAGACCCAGGATTCAGATCGAGCAAGTGCCCTGTCAGCTCTCTAATTCGGGTAATTGCCATTAATTGAATGGGTAAAACCACAAGCAGCTGGTCCGTACAGAATTTAGTGAACTAAGGAACTTCAAATTTTCGCAACTTTCTCGCAATCTAGGCGATATGTAGCAGAGGGCTGAGGTGTACGAATGTACCCATACTTCCAGAGGCTGGTCACTCACATGGGAAAATCCTCCAAGAGCCTAAAAGCTCCAATCGATTAAAACACATGCAGCACCGTAATTTTGAAAGATAAGTACATCAAGCAGTGTGAAAACGATGTGCAAGACGAACCGTCGCGCGTTCCTCAACGGACTCCCTTGACCCGAACTGTCCTGCGTACCTAGGTATAAATAATGGTACAGTGCTAGAATAGTTTTTGGCGGGGTTGCTGCCCCTCCTACTCCCTTATCTTATCAAAAGAATTGCCAGCTGCGGCGGAAGTCTGTCGGGCTGATCACCCCACGGCGACAGCTGAACTAAAGAGTCACGGCAATGACTACACCACGCCACAAATTGAAAATAATGGAAGCAGTCGTGGTTGACGGTCGTCATTTAAGCAGCACCATTTCATCTGAGTCGGACATCTGGAGCAGACCAAATTGGCAGACAACCCACCCGAAGAACTACCCTTCTGGAGTAAGATCCTACCACCTGGAAAAACTTGGCCAGTCTTGCAAACAGCGCAAATACATTCCCACCACCCATCATGTCGGGCGATAAGTTCGGCAACGACATTCCCGGTTCAGAGTCGGACTCTGGCGAGTCTATCAACGAGGTTGACGATGGCGTCGATGAGGTCGAGCAGAAGCCGCTGAAATCCGCAATGAAGAAGAGTCCCTTGGTTGCTCCTCCGCCGATTCAGCGACCCGAACTTCCGCCCCAAACGGACGCGAAAGACCTCGACGTTAAGACTTTGACGCCTCTCACACCCGAGATCATTGCCAGACAAGCTACCATCAACATTGGCACCATTGGTCATGTCGCTCACGGAAAATCTACTGTAGTGAAAGCCATCTCGGGTGTCCAAACAGTTCGTTTCAAGAACGAGCTGATCCGAAACATCACCATCAAGCTTGGTTATGCGAATGCCAAGATCTACAAGTGCAACAATGCTGAATGCCCGCGGCCTACTTGCTATCGAAGCTACAAGAGTGAGAAAGAGGTCGATCCGCCCTGCGAGCGCGAGGGATGCAGTGGTACTTACAGACTTTTGCGCCATGTCTCCTTCGTCGACTGCCCTGGGCACGATATTCTCATGAGCACTATGTTGTCAGGTGCCGCGGTGATGGACGCTGCCCTGCTCTTGATTGCTGGTAACGAAACCGTACCCCAGCCCCAGACCTCGGAGCATTTAGCGGCAATTGAAATTATGAAGCTCGACAAGGTAAGCAATTTCTGGCGTTATTCTCTATCCCTGCTGGCTAGCTTTGGGAACGAATATTGCCTGAAAAGAGCGGAAGCTCCCGAGACAGCTCCCAAAACTCTCGAATACTCGTCAAGCTTGCCTATTAGAGTTATTACTAACCCCAGATGTTGTAGATCATCATCCTCCAAAACAAGGTCGACTTGATGCGGGAGGAGGCTGCTCAGCAACATGTAAGCAACTTCTAGAGTTTATTTTCTACCCGTTCTTGCTCTGGAGGCAGATATTGCCCGAAAATAGTGGAAGTTCCCGAGACACCTCCCAGACGCCCACAACACTGCCCAAACGCCCGCCTTTCTCTCATGTTGTTCCAGTAACTTGTCTATCAGAGTCATTACTGACCCCATATGTTGCAGTATTCCTCAATCCTACGATTCGTCAGGGGCACGCCTGCTGCCAAGTCACCTATCATTCCCATCTCTGCCCAGTTAAAGTTCAACATTGACGCTATCAACGAGGCCATCGTCAACACTATCCCCGTCCCGCCTAGGGATTTTACTCAGACCCCGCATATGATGGTTATTCGGTCGTTCGATGTCAACAAGGTCAGTACTCCGGTATTTCATTATCTTTCGGCGCACTTTCGATTTCGGACGCTTACGAGACACGAGTCTCGACCCCGGTTAAATGCCCCTATCTACTCCCGTAGCTACTGTAACGAGTAATGACTGACCCTCGAGATTGGAATAGCCGGGTGCGGAGATAGAAGAGCTGAAGGGAGGTGTCGCAGGTGGCAGTATTCTCCATGGTGTACTGCGGCTGGGCGACGAGATCGAGATTAGACCGGGTATTGTCACACGTGACGACAAGGGCAACCTTCAGTGCAAGCCCATCTCGAGCAGAATTGTGTCTCTGAACTCGGAGTTCAACGACCTCAAGTACGCCGTTCCCGGTGGTCTTATCGGTGTAGGAACGAGAATCGACCCTACCCTTTGCAGAGCCGATCGTCTGGTTGGGTTCGTTCTGGGTCTCAAGGGCCGTTTACCGGCTATCTACAGTGAGATCGAGGTAAACTTCTACCTTCTAAAGAGACTACTTGGTGTCAGAACGGCAGATGGCAAACAAGCAAAGGTTGCCAAACTAACAAAGTAAGCAACCTTCGAAGCCTAGGCTTCCCTAGGCTTCACTATACTTCCCTATACTTCCCTATACTTCCCTATACTTCCCTATACTTCCCTATACTTCCCTATACTTCCCTATACTTCCCTATACTTCCCTATACTTCCCTATACTTCCCTATATTTCCCTATACTTTGCTATACTCCTCAAGGGACAGCGGAGTCCGTGACATCCCTCATTTCGACTGTATCAGATCTCACCAGGATCGAGCCAGCACACATAGAGCAGAAGTTCTGATGATACCCTTACGACATCCTTTTGACCTCCTGTATACTTACGTTACGACTGAATAAGAAGGAAGCTAATTGCTAGCGTTGCAGGAACGAGGTTCTCATGGTTAACATCGGCAGCACATCTACAGGTGCAAAGGTAGCAGCTATCAAAGCCGATGCTGCTAAGCTTTCTCTGACATCCCCTGCTTGCACGAACCTTGGTGAGAAGATTGCCCTCTCACGCCGGATCGAGAAGCATTGGCGGTTGATTGTAAGCATTCTCGATATTCATTAATCCATGTATCAAAGCTAACAGTAGGGCAGGGTTGGGCTACTATAACTGCGTAAGTATTCCTCGTACAAGATTGACTGTACCTTGTATTTGCAGTCTGCTAACTTTGGAGACAGCGGTGTAACAGTGGAGCCAATGTCAACATGAGGGATACAATGCGGGAGGACCAACATGATTCTATAGGCAGCCAGGTGCAGGCGAAACGGCTCTGCATGTGTGGTTTATCCACTCAGACAAGCAAAGGAGTCAACTAGAACCATGATTATTTCATGAATGCAGCTGAAATAAGTTAACCTGCATTTTCATGTGTTCCCCCAGGGTACGCAGTGCTGCTAGGAGTGGTAAACGGTCCGACTCTGCGACAAGACGGATTGTCGTTGAATCAACTTGATCTCACATTTACTTAGAGCAATCGATCATCCTTAGAAGGCGAGACGATGTGGTATGGGTAAAAGGAATCTTTGTTGCTTTTTGTCACGTCCACCTACTTGAATCTACAAGTGTGCTCCCTCGACCTTTCTTCCATATCATAGTCTCGATATATACACATCGTAAAAGCAAAGCTCCGATCAACGGCCGAGTTGGACATACTTCATAGTCAACTTCTTCAACTGCTTGTCAGAACTTGCACCTTGTTCAGCTATACTCAATAGTATCGGTCGAGCGGTTCTTCGCAGCTGAAGACAATTCAACACAGCAAGCAAAACAATGATCAAAATAACATACGGTCTTCCGACCACTCTACATACAAACATACCGACAGACCCCCTTCGAGGGTAATCAGACAAAAACATTATCAGCTAGAATGGACTACCCTTTGCTACCCCTGGCTGCCGTGGCTCTGGTCGCCGTCTCCACTCTCCTATCAATTTGCATTTCTTCTCGAACTCTACTTTTTCCGTAAAAGACTGTCTTTCCAGCCAAAAGCCGGCTAACGGTCTGACGAAGGAAGTCAACACCGCAGTTGGTGACAACCACATGCACCGAAGTAGCGAGCACGTGGACGTCCCTTCCGGCCCCATGTTTGGTGCTAATGGTGGCAGCATGTGTGTGCTTCCCTTCGGCGCATCGGCGACGTTCTCGCCAGTGACAGTATTGCGCTTTTCGCAGAGGTCCAGGGGACATGGCTGCAAGTTTTGCGGTAGTCTATTCATCTTCCCCGATGGTGGCGATAATGATATCGACTCCCGTTGTCAGTTGACGCTCAACTTCGTCGACCGCGCCGTGGTCACCCACGGGGAACGTCAGGTCATCAGCAGGATAAAATGCGTGTTGAAGTACAGTTTCTCTTCGAATATTATGGAGTCATGGAACCTTGAGGGGGATCACAGTGGTGGCGAGTGGTGCATGATCTGGGTAAACCTTCTAGTGGCTAGGTGATGTGATTTTGAAGATGTTTGCACTGTAGGGCATTTTCATCTAACATACTTATAGAAATATTCTCAGTTTGTTCTAAATAGTTGTAAACTGTATTCCTGGTAGTCTGCCCTCTTTGTTCGTTGATCACCTCGTATAAACATGCTCTACTGGATGGTGAGTGGTTATCCGCTATATATGACTAATGCAATATAGTATCAGATATGTAATGCCATTTAAACAGTGTATCCTAGACCACCTACTTTTTGAAGAACATCGCAGGATCTCTCTAAACGGTTCCCGATTACATTTCATTCTCTTGGAAATGAAAATAATTCACTCTGTGAATGAGGTAGGTAAAGTGAGCCTTTCCTGAAAGTAGCATAGTGTTCATTCATAAATACAAAATCATCGTAGCTTGCTAACAAGCGCCTCTGTAGAATCAACCAACTGTAGCGTCTGAGCTCTAATACCAGATTATATGATGGATCATTAGTAATATGTCACTCTTAATCACTTGAACGTTATTCGTATCAGGGCCATAGTATTGGAATGTCCCCCGAGGAACATAAAATCCAAAGCGAAACGGTTCCAGCGAAGCGTGTGGCTTTACCTCCTATAAATATATGTAACTCGCTGCTTCGGAATAACTTCCGATTTGTACAGTTATACTACGATGCCGCAATGTTGTTCTTGTGAATATAGCCGTATATATGCACTGTCGTCAGGTCCATGTCCTCACGGTCAAGACCCCCAAAGGTTCATGCAGCTTTCCCCAAAATTTAACCGACCACCAACTCTTCATCCCATTCCTTGTCTATGGTCACCAGCGAACATCACGACGGCACGTCAAGCATGCCTACCGCTGTCGATGATCATGTCTCAATTATCTTGTCCCAGATCAAGGTTCTGGCAGAACAGGTCATCGCACAGGGTCAGTCAATGGCAGGAGAGACACCTGAGTATGGCGATACGATGGCCGTTGCAGCACGACGGGATGATCTAGTTGCGTCGTTTGAAAGCGCCATGAAGAGAATCCACTCCACGGCATACGCAGCTCTTCGAGACATTACTGCGGCACTTCGAGTTGCCGTACCTGGTCTCGCAGGCTCAGACGGAAATGGATTCTCCAGCAAACTTCCGGGTATTGACGTGGACCATTTTCTGAACACACTGCTGTACATTTCTCCCGGCGATGAAAACAAGCTGTATTATCGTCTCAAAGGTTTCGGGACCCGGCTCCCAGCGATCACAATTGATGTTCAGTCTGCCATTGCCGACCCAACACAGAATACGTACCGTCTCCTTCCGACTACCAGAAATGTGCGCATACTTCAACATACGTATGGTAGGGCTCTCTCATACAAAACCGGTCTCATTCAGGAGTATCAGAATATCGCAGGGACAAATGCATTGGGCTATGGCCAGAAGCGCAACAAGCTCCCCTACGAGGATGAAGCCATGATGGCACTCCCTAAGAAGCATCGTCTCGGCTCTTTTCTAGACATGAAGATATGTCTTCCCGGAAGCAGCATTCCGACCACGGTTGCCGATGGCGAGCTCGTCTTGGGCGGCCAAGATGCTTCAGGTCAGGGTGAATACCGAGAGGCCATTTCTGGACAGACTCGGACATTGAGCGCTCTGAACGACACGGATCTAATCATCGAATTGTCCGAAGAAACTATCAAGCTTCTCTATGAACTCTACCTCAGCCTAAAGAGCGAGATCAAGGAGCGAAAGAAAGCTAAGCTAGACGTGAGACAGGGACGTGGAGACTCTACAGGGGCAGACGAACTGCACAAGCGCCTGCGTGCTTCGGGACTTGATGAGCTTATAGATGTCACGGCGTCAAAGAAAGCTAGGGCAGCGAACGAGCAACACGAGGAGAATGATGCAACATCTGCCTGATCCGACTATCATCTGCTTGGTGCATAGCATGGAGAGAGACCTCCAACCAATGCCAATAGTCTATAATCGAGACGGCTAAGCAACCGATGCATCCCGAGAGCGCCATGAATATGCTCCACGATGTCTATATCAGCCTGACAATAGCTGTCTTACGACGCAATGAGACGACGGAAAACGATGCGGGTAACACAGTAGCAGATTTGGACACCGTTACTGGAGGGGACTAGATGCCCAAATGATGACGTTGGGTCTCTGGTGGATTTGACGATGACAGTCAGGCCGAGAAGGACAGATCCGGTCGGGAATACGAATCGTAGAAATTAAGGACTGATACATGACGGACTTTGCTTCAAAAAATGGGATTAATGGGGCCGCGTTATTGAAGCCTTGTGGCTTTTGTTTTCTAGCTATCAGCATCGAAATCCGAGAAGGTAATTAGGACATTGGGTGCAATAACGACCCGAATACATGGACCGCTCACATGTAATTTACACAAACACCAAGCTGCAGTTCACCAGCCTTTTACTTTAGATCACAACGCTGAGCCGTCCC
Organism: Xylariales sp. AK1849; assembly: GCA_022432505.1. Lineage (NCBI taxonomy): Eukaryota > Fungi > Ascomycota > Sordariomycetes > Xylariales > Xylariales sp. AK1849. The sequence continues at coordinate 885,524 of JAJKKH010000008.1, forward strand.
GATATTGGCTTGGAACATACAGAGATGGCTACCAGAAGTATACGTCGGGACGTATACGTTCAAGGGCTGGCGATAACGCTGCGAGGCTGGATAGTCACCGCCGTTCCACGCTTGATGGCAACAGTCCCACTACCAATGACGGCCACCGCAGAGGTGTAACACAAAGTACGCCATTCAGTGCGATGACACACCTGCAAGTCACAGCCCAACACGAGCTTTGTGGCCAGACCACTGACCGCCTGGTTCATTGGAGTAATTACGAAGTTCGAAAGTCATCCCCTGGAAGACATCGAATGACATGGTTGAGTAAGTAAACTCGTCCTGTCTAATTCAGGAAACCAACTGGCTATAGATCCTAGCTGATCATGGTGCTGTTGTTACGTTGAACTATAGGGAATCGTTCATCCTCCTACCAACGACAAGGAATAAAAGTATAGGACGAGGACGAGAATACACTCTTATGATCATGGTGACTGAATACAGCAGAAGAGCGGTTGACTCGTTGCCGTCGAACTCCACGATCCCCATAATTCAATGCTGCACTCGAGACCGCGGCGTAGACGTATATATTACCGTGGTCGTGTTTGGGAGTATGCAGGTCAAACCCATCGGCTCAAGCTCACTATAACCGATACAGGAACACAAGAGAAGCAAAAAGATCGCATGTTACATTATACTGTAGTCAAAGTAGTAGCGGTGCGATAGCTTCTGATCAAAGTGATCTAGCTTTTCAGTAGGATGCATGAGCTTCTCAATCGAGGAATTTCTCCTTCTAGGCGGAGGTGTACTAAGTCAGCGAGATTCTATATCGCCCCGTAACATCTTTGAAGCACGTCTTGGAAGTTGCTTAGTACAGGAAACCCGAGCTCTTGAGTACTAGCATAGCTTTTTCGAGACTATCAAATTTCTTCTGGATAGTAAAACAGGCATTTGTTCACGCGGAGTTCGACTATTAAGTATTACCTGAATCCGTAGATGATGTTCGCCATCAGTGATACTAGAGTGATAATGGTATAAGGAGTTTAGCGAGCAGTACAACAGTATAGCTACGAGTGGGATAAACAGCATACCTTTGGTAGACGCAATGTCGTATATGGTGGTATTAATCAACTACTTGGTCAGTTCCAGCCGCCCTTTCCTCCAAAGCCACTGGCCTCCTCACCACCCTTCTTGCCACCACCACCACCACGTGATGGTTTCGATTGAGCCGCTTCGTGCCTTCTTAGCTCTTCGGGCACTCGACTAATACTGCTCTTGCTTAGCATCTGCTTCAAGTCATACATGTTGTCCGAGTCCTCGTTGCCCAGGAATGTTATCGCGACACCGCTTTTTCCCGCACGACCAGTTCGTCCGATTCTGTGGGTATAGGCCTCGATAGAAGGTGCCATGTTGAAGTTGACGACCAAACTGACATCAGGCACGTCGATACCTCTTCCTGCCAAATCTGTGGCCACCAAGATATCCGTATGCCCTGCTCGGACCGAGGCAAGTGCTTGCTCACGCTGGTCCTGTGTCTTGGAACCGTGGAGGGTGACTACGCTGAAGCCCATGTGCTTGATGTCTCTCGCGATAGAATCACAGTTGCGTTTGATGTTGACGAAAACAATAATGGGAGCTGTGAAACCCCCGTCGACAAGGATCTCACGCAGGCGCTTCTTGCGACGATCCTCTCCTGCAACAAACTCGACGCGCTGTTCCACGGATTCGACAGCCTCACCAATGTTTCCAATATTTACAGTGGCTGGGCGACGTAGGTACTTCTTGGCGATCTTTTCAACGGCGGGAGGCATAGTAGCTGTATACATCATGGTCTGACGGTATCGGTCCTGCCCGCCCAGGTGGCGCGACATGGCCTGCGCGTCCTCGGCTGCCTCCGTATCAGGCTTCTCGTTGGTGACGGGAAGCGCGTCCAATATCTTGTTAACTGACTCCTCAAAACCCATGTCGATCATTCGATCAGCCTCGTCCATGATAATATAGCAACACTGGGATAGCACAACGAGTCGACGTTCAATACAGTCGACTAAGCGACCAGGCGTGGCAACGATGATCTCAGCACCGTTGCGTAACGCGTATGCCTGCTCCTCAAGAGCATGTCCACCCACCAGACTGACCACGGTGAATCCTAGTGGAGTAGCAAACTTTCGGGCTTCCGTTTCGATCTGCTGGACCAGTTCTCGGGTAGGCGCTAGAATAAGCGCATAAGGACCGTCATTCTTCGTGACTTCCGTCAAAGGGGGTAATTCGCTGATGTAGACCAACAGAGGCAACAGGAATGCAGCGGTCTTTCCAGAACCGGTAACAGCTACACCGATCAGATCTCGGGCCTGTTGTGCAATCGGAATAGCGGCGCGCTGAATCGGAGTAGGCTCGTCATAGCCGACCTGAGCAACGATGTCAAGTAATCGACGGGGCAGTCCCGACTCCTGCCAATTACGCATAGGATTCGGAATAAGACCGCCCTTGGTTGCAATGCCGAAGTCCTCCTTGAATATGCGCCAGTCCCGCTCTTTCATCTCTTCTAATGACTTGTCTGACCAGTGCTTGCCAATCGCGTTTCGATTCGCTCGTTCCTTGGCGCGCTGGGTCTGCTCGAGTAGCTCCTGCGCTCTTGCCACGCCATTTTCAGGATCGAATCTGACCAGAGCCTCAGCGTACTTTCTCGCGTTCTCCTCGGTCATGTCGTCGCTGAAACCGCCCAGCCTGAAATTGGGCTGCATTTGTTCGGCATAGATGGAATTGTGGTCTTGTGACGTATCCTCGTTGAGGTCCCATTCGAAGTTGAACTTCTTCTCTGTTGTTCGACGTCGCTTCTTGTCGGCAGAGAATTTCGATTTGTTGATCTCTGGTCCAAAATAACGCTCTCGTATCTGCGCGTCTTCCACTTCCTCCGGCGCCGGTCGCTTCTTCTCGTTCTTGCCCTTGTTGCCACCCTTACTGGGAGGCTTCCGATCGTCGTAACTGTTCTGCTCCTGTCTCATCGCCTTTGGACCCGTGGGTACGGATTGCCGACTACCGTTGTATCGGTGGTCCGGCCGGTGGTGTGGCTGTGTATCCCACTTGTTGCTGCCATTCTTTCGCGCTGCTGCTGCTGCTTCCTTCTTCTGCTTCAACGCCTCCTCATCCTTCTTTGCGTTCATGGCTGCTCTTTCTGCTAGAGTCATGAACCTAGGCTTCGACGCTGCCTCCTTTTCGGCCTTTTTCTGGGCTAGTAATTGCTCGATATCGACCGGGACCTTCTTTCCGTTACTTGCTCCTCTGCTGCTGGAACCGTTGTTCGACGGCATACGCGGTTGGACCCCCATGATGCCCACTTGCGTAATCTGATATAAGCTGCTTGCTTGCTTGCGTTGTCTCACTTCGTGAAGAACAGGCTGACTATGTGTGGTCTGGCAGGATATCGTGGTAGGAGTCGGGACGATGGTCTAGGTTAGGCCGAAGTTCGAGGTTGTTGAAATCCACTGGAGTTGGTATGTCGAGGTTCATAAGTCTTACGGACGTCAACAAATGCGGTCCATCTGAATCTCCACGACGGGCCTGTGCTCTCTTTGAATCAAATCCAATCGGAGATTTTCCGCGGTGGGGCTGGCGCCCGAGCTGCTGAGCGCGCCTGCCAAAAATCAAATCCGGGAGCTCTCAGTGTTCGGGGTCATGTCATGTAACCCAACCTCGAGAAACAGCTGTTGTTGACTCTTGAGCAGAATAGCCGGCACAACTTACGCCAGCCAAGATGGCAGCCCCAAGTCGCTATGTCGAGTTAGCCAAGCAGCTGCATCCGCGGCTGCAGCGTTTCCTGGCGAAATACCCACCTAACCAGATCCTGCCTACGTCGACGAGAACGAACACCATCAAGGACGGCGCCGTACCGAACCCCTTTCTTCCCCACAAGCACCCCGTCACTGGCAAATGGCAAGAGCCTGAATTCTCATTACGAAGACAGGCCGAACTGGTGAAGTTGGCAAGAGCACAAGGTATTGAAGAGCTGTTGCCTTTCACATCGAAGGGTACGGAAGAGCGGATACGGAAGAGAGTCGAGGAGGGTTTGACCGTCAGGGGAACCGGTGTTGGGCAGACCGTCAAGGGTCATGTACACGAGAGAATGCTGGCTCCGAAGTATGTTCTGTCCCGTCTCCTGGCCCTGTTCCTGTTCCTGTTCCTGCCGAACTTGCATTGGTAATCCTCTGGACTGGTGCTGACCCTGTGATAGGATGGAGAAGAGACGAACAGCTATGTTGGGTATGCCGAGACTCATCAGAGAGTGGCGGAAGGTAAGTCGTATCACCTCAACATGGATTGGCCTTGGGAATACTAATCATCTCCCAGACGGGTACACGCAAATGGTCCAAGTTCCCCAGGTAAGGGGCAGCATAGTCAAGGCTGTGGTATATTACGATATGACAACAAAATGTACAAAACTGTATCAACTCTGTACAAACCAAAGAACTGTTCGAGAAATCACGAAAGAGCATTCCAGACATGTTGGTCTCGAACGAGAACACTTAGATTACGAGGCTCAACCCGACAGTGTTCCCAGCTTCTGCTTACCTTCAGTCACTATGTGCATCCAACGCCAGTCAGATCGGAGCCTGCCACCTTCTCCCAGGGTTCGTGTCCGTCCTCTAGGCTTGTCGCCTGGACTGTTCTGTCAGCATGGGAATAAAATGAGGAATTCCTGCCTGCAAATATTTCAAGGTCACGTGACGTACGCTAAACTTTGAAGATCAAGATCCCTACCCAAGTTACAATATCCCAGTTTCCAAGTTTCTGACCGAGGTCAGCCCATGTGCAACGAGTTGCAGCAAACACGCTATACCCCGCCGGCCCTTATATCCCAAACCGAACTTTGGATTCTCTCATCTATTCCTCTCAGAGTTGCAGCAACAATTGCAACATTTAACATGGCACCCCCAAAATCCAAAAAAGAGCCTACCCTTTACGACGTCCTCTCCCTGACCCCCAATTCCATAGAGGGCCAGGATGCCCCCACCCAAAGGAAAGCAGTGAAGCAGGCTTACCGGCGCGCCCTACTCAAGCACCATCCAGACAAGAGCCAACAGGCGAAAGCCAAAGATGCACCCTCTGACCCCTCTGCCAAGCCCTCTTCGTCCTCGTCCAAGGAAGAGCACTACACAGTAGACCAGATAACGCACGCCTACACCGTGCTGAGCGACTCCCGGCAGCGCCGGGAATACACGCGCGAGTTGCACACCTCCATCAACATAAACTCATCCTCCTCATCATCCTCCTCCCCCGCAAACAGGAGCGGGAACGGCAGCGCAAGGCAACCCCAGACGACGACCACGACGACGCACACCCAAACCTTCCGAACAGGCGTAGAGACCGTGGACCTGGACGACCTGGCCTGGGACGCCAAGGCGCAAGTCTACTACCAGTCATGCCGGTGCGGCAGCGCCCGCGGCTACTGTTTCCGGGAGCTGGACCTGGACGAGGTGGGCGAGGAGGGCGAGCTGATGGTGCAGTGCACGGGGTGCTCTCTATGGCTCCGAGTCCTCTTTGAGGAAGCGGGCGACGACGACGATGACGACGAGGATGGCGGGAACGGCTCGACGGAGGTCCAGGCGAAGAACGACGACCGGGTCAGGAGCGGGAGTATGGAGGGTAAGAAGGGCGGGTGGAGCTGGAAGATCAATTTCGGTATCTCGTTGGGCGGTGGTGCTAGCGCGAGTGTTGGACGAGGGTCATAGGGACGGTGGGAATTTAGACGAAGTCGGCAACGACAGCAGGGTTCTGAGCCCATCAATGAGAACGAAGCCGGCGAGGCTACGCGAAGTAGGAGATATCATGACGATCTCTAGTTACGGTGGACGTGCGGCATATCAGGGGATTTGGGTCACATGACATTTATGTAAGAATGTTGCTAGGTTTTTTCGCAGTGGAGAGCAATATGATGATCAACCATATAACGCTACCTACTTGGCAGTCATGATACGCCTATGTTTTACAGAATCATGGTTGTCGGAAAACAAGGGTTTATTTTTTGTCCAGACAGGTTCGCATTAGAGTCTAAAGGCAAGCACGATGGTGCGAACAACCTCCAACAGCTCTTCTAGCTCTTCTGCTCCTCAGGAAAAAGAGAGAAATCAATTCCCCCAAAAGTCTTTATGTATTTGCCGGGTGAAAAAAGCATGCAGAATTCTCAAGTGAAGAGGTTTCTCAAGCCGCACTCCATAGACACCAGATCCCATCCATGGTCCGCCCCTACAATCACCGTCTTCTTCCAAATATCGCAATGTCAAAGAATACACAGCATTTACTCAGCAGCCTTAGGCTCCTCTGTAGCTGCAGGCGCCTCAGCGGCCTTCTCGGGCTCTTGACTAGTGGCAGCGGCCGACTCGGCGGGAGGGTCAGCCTCGGACGAAGTCCACAGAGTCTGAAATTCAGTGTTAGCAGGACACCATTGCTGTGGAGGCTGTGAAACTTACCAGGTTGTCTCGGAGTAGCTGCATGATGAGAGTGGAGTCCTTGTAGCTCTCCTCGCTCAGGGTGTCAAGCTCTGTAAATGCATGTCAGTCACCTGGGCTATTACCAGTCGTTGATGGCCATGTCTAGCACTTACCGGCAATCGCATCGTCGAAAGCCTGCTTGGCGAGATGGCAGGCCTGGTCGGGAGCGTTTAGGATCTCGTAGTAGAAGACGGAGAAGTTGAGGGCAAGACCCAGGCGGATGGGGTGCGTGGGAGGAAGCTCAGTCTGAGCGACCTCGGTGGCAGCCTTGTAAGCCTCAAGGGATTTGTCGGCGGACTCCTTTCGTCGATCACCGATGGCAAACTCGGCCAGGTAACGGTGGTAGTCACCCTTCATCTTGTGGTAGAACACCTTGGACTCGCCGGACTTAGCGGAAGGGATCAAATGCTCGTCCAGAACCTCGAGGATGTCGTCGCAGATTCTAGCGAGCTCTGCCTCGATCTTCTGGCGGTACTCCTTGATAAGGCCGACCTGAGACGAGTTGCCCTTTGACTCCTCCTTCTGCTCGATAGAGGTGACGATTCTCCACGAGGCACGGCGGGCACCGATAACATTCTTGTAGGCGACGGACAAAAGATTGCGCTCCTCAACCGTAAGGTCACGGTCCTCGGAGGCGACGATCTTCATGTTCTCAACCATCTCTGAGGATAAGAGTCAGCTGATTCGGCGTGACAACGCAGCCCGTTCAGATGGCTTCCGGAGATAACGTACCCTCGTAGCGCTCAGCCTGCTCGGCGAGCTTGGCGAGATACACAGCATCTTCGTGACCCATGTTTTCAGTGGAGTATTCGTTTTGAGGAGGAGAGGTTGATCTGAAAGGTTCACCCAATATGTCAGCAATCTTCTTTTCGACACCTCTGATGGTTACTGCTGGGGTACGATGAGGTGGTTTGCGTTTTGCGGTGTGGACATTGAAGATGCAAGAAGATGCCCGGCAGATGGATCAGACAGGAAATGTGTGTGTCGATAAATGGCGTGGAAGCCCGACGTGATGGTCTCCGGCAGGCGCTGGTTTGAGCCCTCAGACTGCTGTTGAATGCGCCTCAACAACAATGGAGCACCCTATCTGAATGTCACGACGGACCCGAGCGTAGCCTCCCCGCATGGTGTGGTGGGGGGTGGGTTTGCGCCTACCGCTGAAGCTGATGGAAGCGTGACTCGGAAGGAACCAAGGCGCTGGATGGGTTGTCGCAACTAACAATTGAATACGTTGATGGATCGTATATGGCAGCGTGGTGGTTTCCAGATGTTGTGACAAGTGGTCGAGAGGGTCGAAGTTGGCAAATGACGACACGCTCTTGGGGTTCCCCCAGGACGGACGGACGGACGCACAGGGAGATGGGTAGGCAAGGCAAGCGATGGGGAAGGGATGGGACCAGATGACAGGTCAAAGGTCAAAGGTGCCCAGGGCGAATATCGAATACGTACCTTGACTACTTTGTCGGGATGTTGGCAGAGAATGAGAACCGTGCAGCAATGATGCACAAGAACTCAGTAACGGATGGTTGGTTGTTTTGGGGGAATCAAGAAAGATTTCGGGAGTGTTGTGTCGAAATTGGGGGATGGACTTGGATTGGTTTTTGTTGGCCTAAGGAAGTGAAGCGTAGCGTGAAGCGGGTGGAAGGGAGCAAATGGAAGGCGACGGGTAGACCAAGTCATAACATTAACCTACCTACCTGCTTAAGTACCTACTTAAGTACCTACTTACGTTAGCTACCTAAACTAGAGCCTGGCCACTGATGGCCGGCCACCGTCACCGTCACCGTTGCTGCTACAAGCTTCAAGCCTCCCTCGAAGATACATAAATAACAGACAATGGGGTGCACGCCCACGCCAGTCAATGCCATCGACACAATGCACGGCACAGCCACGATTCATCATCGGTACTTGACTAACATTAGATCACCACCACCCAAAGTACACCTATCATTACAATTTCTTTGCCAACACCTGCACCTGCACAGTCCATGATGCTATGCTCAGGGCTGTCTATGACTTCTATTAGATCTCCATCTCTGTCTGTAGCGGCGAGTATGTACCTGCCAGTCCAGCGTAGCAAAGCGACCTACCTATACGATACACGGTAAATGATACTGCGCCATGATGTTGAATGTGTACCATCCCCACTACTGTTGAACCTCCACTGTCCACCCGTCATCTATACCTTCACCGTGGGATCTTTGCCTTTCCTCCGTTGCTTTCACTTATCACTTAGATAGGCAGGTTGCCACTGTCGACAGAACTATGAAGTCCATCAGAGTTCATTGGGGAAAGGGCCTCCATCTCGATGCCTTAAAACGCCGGTTCGAAGTTGTATTCTAGGATGTATAGGTACGTCCCGACAAAGGACAACGCAGCAATGCCACCTGTTTGTCGGTTCAGATGAGAGTATCTGCCATCTCATCGTTAAGCACCAACCGTTTCCATCCTCCTTAATCGTCTCAGGTATGCAAAATCCGCCCTACCCAGCAGCCAATCAGGTCCGGTAAGCCTCACCAGAGCAGACCTTCGAATAGTACGAGCCTGCGAAAACAACGCCAGGCAAGTAGGTGACAATAGCACCGGCACAGTGTCTGCAGGCCCTAGTATCAACGCATCCACACAGGATACTTAGTACAGAAAACTACTTGTGGCATATTGGCTCATGCGAGACTCGTGGTGTTAAAGTCCGACCACTCATCAAAGATGGGCAGAAGTTCCAGAAGACGTCACTGGACCACCCACGGCTATGGATCTGGGGTCAGACAGGACCCGGCCTGCCAAGGGGTCGCATGCTGCAACCCCACGCTTGCGACAGCCCATCGTTCAATGCTGAATCATGCTGAATTGCCTGGCTGTAACTCTTGCGACTGTAAAACTCGCTAAATTTTTGAGCTAAATGGAAGACGCTGAGAAGCATCATTCGTGCCATCAATTGAGATGGTGACTCCCTCTCTCGTCAAAGGCTTTAGCTGTGCCGATAAGCTGCTCACTCGCAATGAGTGACTCTGGCTGTTCTGCTGTCGTTGTATGACCCAACAACAACTCTGCGTCTGCTTTCACAGCTGCACGAAGAATACCAGACGCTAGGAAACATCAAATACATATAAGTAGCCACCTTGGTCCATTGGAGTATATTTATGCGTTGCTAAGAATAACTTCATTTCTATCTCTATAAGAATTCGTACTGTCAGCTGGCTCAGCCTCAGCCGGGCCGTTTCGCTTCAATGGTGGCCTCACGTTGCTTTCAGTGGTCCCACTTTCCGCCCGTAGCTCCGTCTTCCGCCGAGCTCCCATTCCTATTGACGACGAAGCTCGAGGTCCTGTTGCTTGATCTCTCAACTCAACAATACCACATCACACCATACCACAACCAACTGGTTCCCATTGGCTAGGTAAATCCTCCGTCCCCAACTTGCGATACATATATCAAGCTCCCCGAATTCTACAACCATGCCCCGCATACTGACCCAAAATCTAGTCTCAGTTCCACCAAAAAAACAACCATGTACCGTCAAACCCTAACCAAGGTCTCCTTCCGCGGCCTCGCGGCTTCGTCCTCCCGCCGGGCTTTCACGACTACCTACCGCGCCATGTCTGAGGGTGATCTGGGTTCCCCTCGAGCTAGCGGTGGCGGGTAAGCTCGCCCCTTCTCTCCTTCTGATAATCCGTCCCTGGGTTATGCAATGATCTGGTTATGTCGCTGAGTAACTCATTAACTGACTTGGACGCAACGCAGTGATGCTTTCCAGAAGCGTGAAAAGGCCAACGAGGACTATGCTATCAAGCAGCGTGAGAAGGAGAAGCTCCTCGAGCTCAAGAAGAAGCTGGCCGAGCAGCAGAACCACTTGAAGCAGCTGAGCGACCACATGTTCGTTTCCCAACCACCAATCATTGCTCTCAGAACTCTAGGGGATCCACGGCTAAGCGGAAGCTAATTGACTCATTTGCAGTGATGAAATAACCAAGGAGCAAGGAGGCGAGCGTAACTAGACTTGAGAAAGTCCAAACAGCGGAAGGAGCAGGCGGAATGGCGCGCAATGAGGGGATTATGCGAGAAGAGCGGGCTGTAGACATGAGATCGGGTTCGAGATCGAGCCGGTCACTGCCGAGGCCTTGTGTACATACAAACATATACTCCTGCTGATTTATGAGGATTGGTCGGAACGAGTAATTTCCATCTCATCTCAGCGTCACATCCCTGATGTGCTGGTGCAAGTCCTATTGCAGCGGACTATACGTTCCTGCACTCGAACCCCCGGCGGCCATCATTATTTTTATGCCAGTCACAGTAACAGCTACACTAGTTCTGTTCTCTTCCCCTTGCTGCATACTTTATATCGCACCTACTAGTATTTCCCATCCTATTCCATCATCTAATTTCTAAGTCCTCTACGCCGCCTGTCCTTCTAACTACATGACTACTAACGCCTTCTAGTTTTACGTGCTTTCCCATAATATGGGCAGTGCCTATGAACACAGTATGCCGCGGAATCCAGGGATAGACTGCCCGATGCCGATGCCAAAGCCATGCCTTCTTCCTCGTGGCTACACTTTTATCGTTGACATGTCTCTCAGTTGGAACTGAATTATCGTCTTTGTAATGTGAATCTCGAATGCATGCAATGCTAACATTAGAAGTAGGATAGGAAAGGTATGTTATCACGTTACCCATTTTCCAGGACATATACAGACATGTTCTTACAGCAAATTGATAGCTAAGCACATCTGAATTTGATACAACTATGCAAGTAGACACTGGAGGCACTGAGTAATGCGCTGACATCTCGGGGTTACAGATGAGCTTCGACTCATTCGCAAGCTATTTGCACTATCACGTCTGATTACTCCTTTCCACCAGGCGACAGGCCATTTCCATACTATGTACAAGTTATACATCATGCATTCAAGCAACAACTCCATTTGTGCAATTACCGAATATCATGGTTTACGTGCCCACCTGGTTTCGTGTACTTTGTCCTTGCTCCATCCTCGCAGCCCTAAACGCATGTCCTCATCTCCGGCCCATGTATGACCGGTAGAAGCTCTCAGCATTATCCTGCTCCAGACCACCGTACTGGTTCCCAATCGTAGCGCTCGCCTTTTGAGCCGCGTTGACCTTGGCTTGCAGGGCTGCGGCATTAGTGTCAATCCACTGCAGTTGCTGGAGATGTCCGTTGAGGACGCGGACGATATTTGTGAGCTGAGAAAGCGCAGATTAGCATCTGATGTGTAGAACGAAGGGGTTAGGACTTACGGGATCATCGGGTCTGCTGTTCTTGTTCACCGTGCCCGAGATATCGTTGATTTCCTTGATCATCTTGGTGAGGTCTCTACCCATCTCATCCAATCGATCGGTGAGCTTCTCAGCTAGTTTGTAGGTCTTTTCACGTTCTTGGTCTGGCCCGGCCAGCTGCTCGTTCCGTCCTATGTCGCGAACGAACATCTGGTCGACTTCGTGCTCGTATTTGTCCAACCAGCTCTCCAGCTCCTCCTGCTGACTTTCGACCTGAACTAAGTAACGCTCCACTTCGCGGCTGTTCTTCTCGGCATCATAAGTCTTGAGGTATAACGACTGTATCTTTTCGCCATTATCGACCAGCAACCGGTCCCAGGCCGCTACTTGAGCTGCTTGCTCCTTGAATTCCTTCTGATATTTAGAGAGATCTGTGGCCCATCGCGTGATGATCTCGTCCATAGTCTTGTTCTTCAGACGAGCCAGATGCGATGTGGGGCCCGCAGTTGACGCGCCTAAGGTGGGACCATTCTGTGTTGCCGGAGTTCCCGCAGACTTGTTTCCTCCTAGTATGGAGCTGGCGGCAGGTGCCGTGGCAGTAGCCGTGCCAGAAGTAGCTGTGGTTGTTGTAGGCGTGGCAGCGCCGAAGAGATTGCCGGCAGGCTTGGGTGCCTCCGAGGCAGTTGCGGTACTAGGGGTAGCGGCACTAGAAGCAGGTGTAGGGTTACCGAAAAGGCTACTCGTCTGCTTGGGAGCCTCAGATGTAGCTGGAGTAGTGGTGGGCTTACCCAAGTTCGAGAAAAGCCCACCAGACGCGGGAGCGGTGGTAGCTGGAGTAGAAGAAGAGCCTGCGTTGGTGAACAGAGACGAGGTTGGAGCTGATGTTTTAGGGGTATTTGTGTTCCCTCCTGCGATGGAGCCCGCGGAGCCAGACGCTGAAGAATCGGTAGGTTTGGCTCCAAATAGGGTGTTGCCCGCAGAAGCAGGGGCTGAAGGCGTACTGCTCTCCGTTGTTGCGGGCTTCGCACTGCCAAAGAGACCCCCTGAAGATGCCGCAGGAGTCGGAGTGCTACCTGACGAGGAAGAACCAAGGGTTGAGAAGAGACCCCCGCCCGGTGGCTTACTTGCAGTACCACCACCGAGGCCGGAGAATAGGGCCCCTGCTGATGGCTTCGCTGCATCCGCGGGTGGCGCTCCAGCCGGAGTGGTAGAGTTCATGGCGCCGAACATTGGCTTCGCGGGAGTCGCAGCGGCAGCTGTGGTGTTCGTATTCGAGGCTCCAAACAGGGGTGCGGAATTCGTGGTTGCAATGGCTCCGCCAGTAGATGTGTTCGTGTTAGACGATCCGAATAGAGGTGGGGCTGTGCCCGAGTTGTTTGTGGTAGGGAAGAGACTGCTGCCGGGTTGTGAGGTTGTAGCGCCAGCAGCAGGTGCTTTATTGCCAAACAGCCCTCCAGAAGGGAATGCCCCTGTTGTCGTCGGTGTGCTTGCAGTATTCGCAGTACTTGAAGCCGGAGCGGAGCCCGCGTTCCCGAAGAGAGGGGACGATGATGCCGGTTTGTTACCAAACAGTCCACCACCCGAAGCAGACTGCTGTGAGCTCGCACCTTGACCAAACAGTCCACCGCCTGAAGCAGGCTGAGGATTGTTTCCACCGCCAAAGAGTCCACCCGCTCCTCCTGTGGGTGTAGATGTTCCTGAAGTAGGTGCTGCGCTTGACGAAGCTCCGCCGAATAGCGCCTTCTGGTCTGCGGGTTTGGCGGTGCTGCCGAACAAGTTGGCGCCGGTACCGCTTGCAGGTGTGGCGGAAGAATTCCCAGCACCAAAGTTGAAGCTGCTCGATCCTGAGGCTTGACCAAACAGTCCGGAACCGGCGGTAGGTGTTGATGATGAACCAAACAAAGAACCTTGACTGGGAGCAGTGGAGGTTGTGGTAGTATTGGCTTTGCCAGCAGAGCTGGCAGCATTGCCGAAGGAGAAAGCCATGATGGCGTTTGTCGTTTGCAGCTCAGGAACGCGGTTTGCTTCGATGTGGCGTGGGAAATGGAAATATGCGTCGATGTCGTTGGTCGGGTCTCACAGTACTCTCATCCTTACTTCACTAGCTTCGACGGGTGGCCTAGGATAGAAGATGGTAAGGTGGGAGTGTGGCTGAAGGGCAGGAATTCAGTCGTGGACCTTATGGAAGATGTCAAGCGCAATTGCAGGCAGTAGGAAACGTTGGTCGTTATGGGTTATCACCGGGTTGTATGGTCGATGAGCTTCCAGTGCCGGCGCGACGAGCTCTACCAAGAAAAGCACAGGCGGGCACATACCTTACTTAACGTAGCTACAGCTTCCAACGCGTTTGCCTGCCCGACCGTGAATTTTCAAGTTGAAAGCACAGACCCCATATCATCCAGCCAGCCTCACTGTCTCCACGTCGCTTCACACAAGGCTACCAATTCTGCCTGAGGAGGTCAGCCTTATCACCTGATCGACAAGCCCAATCAGGCCAAATGCAAGAGTAGGTAGCTAACCCCTTTGAGCTATCTTATGGGGCCCGATAATCGACCTCGTTCCGCCATCCATGCTCCCAAGCCTTGATCCCAAGAGAGTGAGTGCCCTTGCCTGAATTGATCCTCTGAGAGCTACATCTTCACTCCTTCATCTCTTCAGCATTCAGACCTCTTGACCTTCAAGCTAGATTCCCACCAAAGCCCTTTTCCTGCATAGCAAAAGCATTGACGCGCCTTTTGTGGTTCATTTGTGCCACTACCCGTCTCTAGCTACCTACCAACCATACTTGCACAAAGCGGAACACTTGAGGCGCCTTCAGGATAGCTTGAAGCGGCAGTCCTACAACTTTGTCATTCTACTACCTAAGACACACTCACAGTCTTCTACTACTCGCTATGCCTGAGCACCAAAGATCGGAGAGCCTCGAGGCCCCTGCGCGGAAAGGCATCCAAGACCCCGGTGCCCATGAGCTGTGTATGTTGTCTATTTCAAGCTCTAATGAGTATCTCTTCTAATGTGCCTACAGCATCTGATTCCGATGAACACTTTTCCGATGCCCAGTCAGGCCCCGCAGAGTCTCTCGCAGCTACCCCTCCAGTTCCTAGGACAAGAGTAGAGAAGGTGGATGATGAACCATCGTATGGCGAGGTGCCAGGCACAGAGGCTTACGACAAGCGGACGGGAGATGCGGCCCCAGATGAGATCGCCATCATTCCGGAACCTCAGACGAAGGATGGGTCTTCCGCCGACGAGCCAGATACCCCGGGGGGGCATCCCATCCCCAAGACTGTGGTAGATGAAACGGCTGATGCTCCTGGTTCTGCATCTCACCACTTCCATGAGGACCTACATACAGCAGATGCTGCGCCCGACTATGTCAGGAAATCTGACGGAACAGGCGAGGCTAACCCCCTGTCCGCCACCCTAGAAACTACTGGAGAAGCAACCGGTACGGCAGCCAAGTCTTCCTGAGCTACCCACATCGATTGACCCTGCCCTCGTAGATGATGCACCGTCCTCTCCTGCTCTCAAGTCTCCACTAAAGCACCGGCGGAGGAAATCCTCGGCGGCAAAATCAATCAACGGCTTTGGTGAGCAAGAGGTTGATGGCAATGACGAAGATGATGACTTCGGTGACGACTTTGACGAATTCGAGGAAGGCGATGAAGATGCCGACTTTGGCGAGTTTGACGATGGATTCGAGGAGGCGGAGGCGGACACTCCGGCTTCACCCCCGGTAGCTGCGCCGCCTCCAGTCTCCGTACCCTCATTTGTATGTTTAGCACCTCACCTAGGTAGCAAGTACATAATACTAACAAGTCATGTCCTTCAGCCAGTACTAGACCTAGATGGTCTCGATTCAGAAGACATAATAACAGCTACGGAACCCTACTTGGACGCATTGTATCCACCTGATTTAACGGATCTACCGATACTATCCTCACCTCCAAAGGAGAACCCCATCTTCTTTAACCCTCGAAGTGCGTCCTTATGGTCACAACTAGCAGCCCCGCCACCCTTGCAACCACCTGACTGGATTCGATCACGTATACGACGGTTATTCCTAGTCTCCCTCGGTGTCCCGGTGGATCTAGATGAGATTCTACCCGCCTCTAAGCAGAAGAAACTTATACTGCCGTCCCTTCATCGAGTAACATCAAATGGATCAGTACGCACTTCAATGGACTCACGCTCCGTCTCTCGGTTAAGGAAGACAGGCGCAAACGATTCCTCGGTGTCTGTGGACTCCCAGGGCAAAGAAAAACCTCGTTCTGCATCCAAGCGACGGAAGGGTCCACCCCTTGGACCAGAGCTCGACCTTGTATCGGCCAAGCAGCTATGTACAACGACGGATGAGGCACTTGGCGGCATGACGGATGAGGAGCTCAAGAAACATGCAAAGAAGCTAGAGGATATGCAGGGCTTGGCAAATGAACTACTAGAGTACTGGAAGAAGAGGACAGATGAGAAGATCGGGGATCGAGAAGCGTTTGAGGGTGTCATAGAGAATCTAGTCAAGCATGCTCGTAAGACGAGGAAATGAAGCTAGCCAATTTAGGATTGTTGAATACCTACCTACCTACCTACCTACCTATGCTTGCTTGTTTGTTTAACTCGGAGCTCGCCTTAGCTGCCAGGTCAAGCTCTCTCTCTCTCTCTCTCTCCCCCCCCCATTCTCTCCACACCTTGACGTCTGCTTCAACGACTTTGATTGTGTCCATTCCGAACTCCGAGCGGAATTCGTACACAGGCACATAGCATGGGCCTCCCTTGCTATAAGTACTTTATGGAGATCCAACGCTTTCTCAAGTTGGAAGGAGGGGTAATTGAATCTCGTCTAGCTCGGCGTTTAAGACGTACAGTACTTTAGCAAAGCTTCGAGTGGGTCATGGCGCCTAATGAGCTACTGTGCTACGTACTTAGGTACCGTCGGGCCAGATACTTGGTGCTCTTGGTGCTCTTGGGGGCGGCTCGGCTGGCTGGCAGCTAGCTAGGGGGTCCTTGCAGCCAATCTGCACGCCATGGGATCACTTTTCTGTTCCGCTGACAATGTTCGCTCCCATTTGGGCTTGAAAACCTAGAAAGGCGAGGTCTTGACTGGTTGTTCTCATGCATGTCTGTCGTTAGGAGGTTTTGCATTCACCGGGACCCTGTTTGACTGCTTGAACCCCCTCCTTCCGTCCTTCGACCCCTCTGTACTGTACTGTACTGTACTGTAGTATAATATTTGTATAACAGTGTACCTTCCTTGCCTGTCTGTCCCATGCCGCTACGTCAACTTTGCCGTGTGGATTCTATTCCCAGAGTCGCAACAACATCCACGCTTCGACTGACGAAGCGATACCCAGCTTCGAGACGTTTCGGGGCTTCTCTGCCAAAGTCAGCATCGACATTCAGGCAAGCGACCTCCAATTGACCTTCCCACCTTGGAAGTCAGAAGAGAATACTAACCGGAAGCTTATATAGTCCCATTGCGCGTCCCCTCAGCAACAGTGGAACAGCTTCACCTCGCACCATCCTACAACAACCATCTCTGCCCTATAGACTCGACCGCTTTCGAGTCAAACCACCGAAGGAACTTTCCGTCCGACACTGTTCTTACCAAAGACTCAACAACATGTGCAGACTCGCGGGCGGCGCCGGCGATCTTGACCACACGGGAGGTGGTGCTTCCCCGGACCCAACCATGGGTCGCGAGCTCCTACCGACCAATGTCATCCCGAGACATTATGATGTTACACTAGAACCCGACTTCGAGAAGTTCACCTTCAAGGGGACTGTTCTGATTGATTTCGACGTGAAGGAGGAGACCAAGGCGGTCTCGTTGCACACAATCGAGATTGACATCCATAGCGCTCACATCAAGGAAGGTGACAAGATCGTAACGTATGTCGGGTCTGATTTTGACGTGAAGCGTTGCTTAACAGCTGATGCATGAGTACAGTAGTTCTTCGGCTATCACATACGATGAGTCCACGCAGGTCAGCAAGATTGAGCTCAAGGACGCCGTTGCCGCTGGCGGCAGTACTACACTTGAGATCAAGTTCACCGGACAGCTGAACGATTCGATGGCGGGCTTCTACCGCTCAACCTACAAGAAGCCGGACGGTACTGAGGGTATACTTGCAACATCACAGATGGAGGCGACCGACTGTCGAAGAGCATTCCCTTGCTTTGACGAACCTTCCCACAAGGCCAAATTCACTGTCACACTGGTTGCAGACAAACATCTCACCTGTTTGAGCAACATGGACGTTGCTTCCGAGTCCGAGGTCAAGTCGGAGATCAATGGTACGACGAAGAAGGCTGTCAAGTTCAACCCTACTCCGCTCATGTCTACGTACCTCGTTGCCTTTATCATCGGCGAGCTCAATTACATTGAGACTAAAAACTTCCGAGTTCCGATCCGTGTGTATGCTCCTCCGAGCTCGAATATTGAGCATGGTCGATTCTCGCTTGATCTTGCTGCCCGAACTCTCGAGTACTACGAGAAGATTTTCGGTGCTGACTTTCCACTACCCAAGATGGACATGGTGGCTATTCCCGACTTTGCTGCGGGCGCTATGGAGAATTGGGGTCTCATTACCTACCGAGTTGTCGATCTCATCTTTGATGAGAAGACGAGTGGTGCTGCTATGAAGGAGCGAGTCGCCGAGGTCGTCCAGCACGAGTTGGCCCACCAATGGTTCGGGAACCTGGTTACCATGGACTGGTGGGAGGGTCTCTGGCTCAACGAGGGCTTCGCTACCTTGATGAGCTGGTTGAGTAAGCTTTTACCCATCAAACGCTGGATGCAAATGATGCTGACTAAATGCAGGCAGTAACCATTTCTACCCCGAGTGGAAAGTCTGGGAAGGCTATATTACAGACAATCTCCAGAGTGCACTGAACTTGGATTCGCTAAGAAGCAGTCACCCTATTGAAGTTCCGGTCAAGCGCGCCGCCGAAGTCGATCAGATCTTTGATGCCATCTCTTACTCCAAGGGCTCTTGCGTCTTGCGCATGATCTCGACATACTTGGGAGAAGAGACTTTCTTAGAGGGCGTGAGGCGGTACATCAAGAAGCACGCTTACGGCAATACTCAAACAGAGGATCTGTGGGCTGCCCTGGAGGATGCTAGCGGTAAACCCGTCAAGGACATCATGTCTATCTGGACCAAGAACGTCGGCTATCCTGTCGTTCAGGTCACAGAAAACAAGGACAACACGATCCATGTCAAGCAGAATCGTTTCCTCAGAACCGGTGATGTCAAACCTGAGGAGGATAAGGTCCTATATCCCGTGTTCCTGGGCCTACGAACTAAGGACGGGATCGACGAGGAGCTAACACTATCAAAGAGAGAGGATAACTTCAAGGTCACGGACCTGGACTTCTTCAAGCTCAACGCGAACCACACCAGCATCTACCGAACATCTTACTCTCCCGAGCGTCTCGAGAAGCTCGGCCAGTCGGCCAAAAAGGGCTTGCTAAGCGTCGAAGATCGCGCCGGTATGATTGCCGACGCAGGTGCTCTGGCTGTTTCAGGATACCAAAAGACTTCCGGCGTACTTAACTTGTTGAAGGGCTTTGACACTGAGGAGTCCTTCGTTGTCTGGAGCGAGATCATTGCTCGCGTGGTTACTGTCCAATCGGCATGGGTCTTTGAGGACAAGTCGGTCAAGGAGGGACTGGAAGCCTTCGTCAAGGACCTCGTCAGCGATAGAGCTCACAAGCTGGGCTGGAAATTCAGCGAAAACGACGGTCATATCGAGCAGCAGTTCAAGGCCATGGTCTTTGGCGCTGCTGGTATAGCTGGTGATAAGGAGATCATTGCTGCAGCGAAGGAGATGTTCAAGAAGTATATGGCCGGTGACAAATCCGCTGTACACCCAAACATCCGGGGCAGTGTCTTCGCCATGGCCTTGAAGTACGGTGGCAAAGAAGAGGTATGCAGTCTGCACCCGATGAAAATACATTATGCTTACAATTCTTTAGTATGATGAACTTCTCAACTTTTATCGTACCTCCAACAACAGCGATGAGCGCAATACAGCGCTCCGCACCCTAGGTCGTGCCAAGGATCCTGCACTCATCCAGCAGACTCTGGAGATGGTTCTGTCTGGCGAGGTGAAGAGCCAGGATATCTACCTCCCCGCAACCGGCCTTAGGGGCCACGTTGAGGGCATCGAAACGCTTTTCAAGTGGATGACAGAGAAGTGGCCCGAGATTTACAAGAGACTGAGCGGCAACCCGCCGATCCTGGGTAGTATGGTCACGATCTGTACCAGTAGCTTCGCGAAGCAGGAGCAGCTCGATCGGGTTGAGGCCTTTTTCAAAGATATCGATACCAAAAATTTCATCCAGCCGCTGTCGCAGAGTAAGGATGCTATCAGGAGTAAAATCGCGTGGTTGGCTCGTGATAGGGATGATGTTGCCTCCTGGGTCAAGGACAATGGGTATTCTAAGGCCCAGCTGTAGAGTAATTGGTTTCGCTGAGTGAACCAGAATTGGGTCTTGCGGCTTGGTTGATGAGTATCAAGCTGCTAAGGGGGTGGACTGAACATGGATCATAGCATTCGCGTATTCTTTTGGCTGGCATAACTTTAGCAAACATACTGGAGATGGATGACACGAGACTAGCAGAGGGTTGTAACCCATATCAACTTTACTCATGCTCTTTTTAATTGCTCGGTACTCCAGGCACGGCACTGTATTGTAATCTTGCTATGTAATTGGAGCGAGAGATCGATGGAAGTGCTATAACTCGGGGAAGGTCATACAACAAAATTACAGTGGAGGGAGTACAAGAAGCGTTTAATACTTGTTGATCCAATGCCATTGCATTGCTATGTATTTGCACGTGGATGTCTCTTGCGAAGATAAACTTCGAACTTGGTTGGTCGCCACGGTTGCCTATAACCCCTTTACTTTTAGTAAGGACACATCACAAGTGATGTGGAAGGCACAGCTACTATAATGATATGTAGTTCTCATATCCAATCGATAGCCTGAGTACCTACTTTTTCTGCACCCCCCAAAAACGCAAACCATTAGGCATATAAATGAATGGCAATCAATCCCGACCCTGGCAAAAGAAAAACAAGCAGCATCTCCGAGAGCCTTGCTCCCTGAAACATTCACCTCCCACACTCTGATGCCCATAAGTTTCAATCTTGTACCATAGCACTTAGCTATCCTACCTACCATGAAAACATCAAGATGAAGATCTCTTTCGGCGTGATAAGTTACACCATCTAACTTGTTCCACTGAAAGCAACTGATCTATCTCAACCGCCCGACAGGTCTGTATGTCTTCCACTACAGTCCGCGATGCTCTCATACACCATCCTCACATCGGCATATTCCCATGCTCTCCTGATTAAGAGTACACGCCTTGCTGCCCTGATGACCACCCCGAACGGCACACACCAGCGCAATGACGACGCCCACGAGGTAAAACCGTAAAAGCTAAACAAGGCGACACCAACTACTGCCGAAGATTCTGGCTCCCTCACTGGCGCTCCGGCAAGCACGTCGGCTAGCACAACTACGAGCACATCTGCTCAAACTACAAGTCAAAGGCGCAGTTAACTTACGACACGATTTACTAGGACAACGCTGACATCAGAGTAGTTATTGTGTCCGCTATAAGCACTGAGCTCATGGATTTATTCCATAGTTTGTTAGAAAACTTTATGAAAAAGGGTGGAAATCGGTGCAGTTGGCGACCCGGAGACACGGCCTATACAAGATGTGATACGACGCGGCCAGAGGGATGTGGAGGAGCTTCTTCGCGGGAAGTAATTGTTCTAATTCAAATGTGTACGCAACCATTGGTATTGCCATCGAGATGAGTGATTTCAGCGAGCAGATCGTGCAGAGTCCTGTCGTCAACGCCACCACATAGCACTATGCAAATCAAGGCCAGGACATCCTCATTCCACATGTTACGAATGCATTGACTGGTATACTGGTTTGGCATCATATGCGTTGGTTAGATACATGATTTCGCTTATGATTGCTTCGTATGTCGTGCAGCATCATGAACATGGTCCCAGTCTTCCAGTTGTTACCAGCGACACTTTCAGGAAGAAGGCTTGGGGTTGTATGGATTGCTTGGATTCACGACCCCTTTCCAGAAATCAGTCTACGTCCTCCGCAAGAGTCGTCCGCGCGTTATGCACTTTCCGTCCAAGTAACCGTCGCGGACGTTTCGAACGACTTGTATGCTGGCCTAAAAGGATGCTTACATACACCTCCGGCGACTTTAGTTACCTGAATGCGCGGCACAGTGTTGGCAGTGGGGGACTTATTTCCCAGCGCGCTTGATAGCTGTGTAGATCATATGGGCGCCGAATCCTGTTTCGACCACCTCTACGTTACTTAGTTATAGCCTATATGTGAGACATCATACAACGTGATGTTTGCGAATGCGTCGATGCCCCCTCATGATCATACACCTTGAAGTAGATTTATTTCAAAGATATTAACATTTGAAATAGTGCATATAAGCCTTGACCAATTCAATCGACTCAGTAACTCACTCAACTATCATCACAAACGAAGTTTAGCAGTTATTAATTGATACATTTTACAAACACCATCCAAGATGTCAAACATAACAGCAGACCTGCTCCCAATGTTTCTTTTCCCCGGATCTTCTGCCTCTATTTCGGACCTGTCATCATGTGAGTCTTTATCACCTCTTTCATTTCTTCCTCCTCAACTCCCTCTATCTATCTGACACTCAACTGTAGCTCCTATGGGGTAAATCTGGACTATGCAACCTGCCTCTCGCTCTTTGCCTGCCTTTCAGACTTACCTTCTCTCCTTCTCATCGCTCTCCTCGTCTCCCCGGCCCTCAACGGATCTTACCTCCTTTCCATACTCCCGTACGGTCTAATCATCATACTATCCTCACCACCAAGCAGAAAACTCCTACAGCCACTCCTTATGGTGGCCGATTTTGCGTATTGGTACGTGCTGTTCAGCACCGGTGCGGAGACGGATCCGTTGGAAAGGGCGTGGGTGGTGGTGCTGGATACGAAGGGATGGGATGGCGAGGTTTGGAATCTGGCTTGTGGTCCGCTACGCACGCCCGTGATGAAGAGAGCCACGCTTATGGGCTGGTTTGGGAGGATTCGGGGTTAATGCCGGGGGTTAGCAGTTCTGGGAGACGATGTCAGCTCGGACGTGTTGTGCTTCTATACGAGGCCCGTTTCAGAGCTCTGTACGCTTCAATGGCATCTACCGGCTGCTATGATCGAGAGGGAGACGTGAAGTTCTTGATGTAGAGAAGTCACGTTTGCTCTGTTTGGGAGAGCTAAAAGCCATGGTGATGACTTGGACTTTCAGAGACCTCTTGAAAAATCACAATGTCACACGGCGTTAACTTGCACTCCAGATTCCTGTATTGCTCTTCGTCCTCTTTGGGTCACTTCCCTACTATTCGTCACGCTTATCATTATTGTGTCGTGGGATGAATTCAACCAAGACTTTGGAAGGCTGACTCGAGGAAAGCCTACACACTGCCGTCTCGATATGTCTAGGGTCACAATACGCGGGAGTTGAGCAGGCTGTAACATCGTGCATACCTAGGTAAGTATGCATGTGTATGCAAATTTGCTTTATTGTGGCACTCGAATCAGACATATGGACGTCACTGAAATTTTCTCTAAAATCCCTGCCTGTCAACGCAATTATGCCAATTATGTCCAGCACCCTGAAATCCAACAATGCAAGGTTACGCCAGAGTTGCGCAATTGATGGCAAGCCAGGATGAGTTTTCTATACTGCGCCGGTTCAAGTTCTTGAACATGCAGCACCTATTATACTTGCAAGCTGAGATTACGCACCTGGAGTTTGAACTCGCCGAATTGGCACACCGAGACTTGCAGCACGACAGGGAGTACTTTGCCAAGGTCTGGTGGTCTTTGTGTTAAGGAGACGACGAGGATAGAGAATAATGGGAGAATTCGAGGAGCTTCGGTTCAAAGTAGATAACTATAGTGAGCGCCATTCGATGAATGCTCCTTGACTCTGAAGATGGGGTCTAACGGAATAGAGCAGATGAGGCATTAAAATCAAGCAGAGTCAGGTGGTCCTACTTTCGAAGCCGAAACAGTATGACTTGGGCTTTCTTCGCAGTAGGTTAGAAACGCCTGGAACGGGTGCATCTCACTTACTTGGACTCGACAGAAGGTCGTGTGAGATCGAGCACCAAGAAGAGCTCGTAGCGATTAAAATCCCAGTGGCTCCTGGTACGCTTTCCAGGTGTTTAACAGAGACATTTGTCCCAGCCTGCCACCACTTGATAGGAGCGAAACTCAAGTTAGATCAGTCTTGGTAGACCTGGTTGAAGCAGTGCTAAGATCGCGGCACAGGTTCGCTGCCGTGAATGTCGTCTTATTGACGAACAGTATGGCTTTACGTGATTTGGGGCCATGAAGCGATGGCAGCTCAAAGCTACGAGGAAGGAAACATTTTCGCACTGAGGAATTAGGCCATCTGGTGGTTGCTGTTCGGTTACTAAGTATTCGGTCACCAGATATAATCGGCAATCAGATGTCTGCAGCTATTTCATAGATTCTGTCCGACCCGTTGGTTTATACGCCGTGGCAACCTGTTATCTTGACACTCCAAACTTGTGGTGATATAGTAAAAGTCAATTCCTCGCCACGGTAGCGAAGAGCTATCAATCAGCTTGTCGGATCGAGCTACACGCCCACAGAGGTGTGAGACCTCAAGGACGGAGAGAAGGTCCGATATCTGCCAAGCAGATGACGTTACTTTACATGCTCGTGAATCAGATCACGTTCCATGGCATATCAGGTCGTCCCACCCTCGCAAGGGCTTGATCTCAGCGGTTGAAGACTTTGTTGCCCAGACATTTGCCTTGCCAATCCTGTTGAGGTGTAAACTACGTAGTAACTTAGGTACATAGTAGAGCTCCGCGCTCGGGCCACAGCGGTTGCCCACAAACAAGACCCCGAAAACGAACTTACAGTACAACCCGCCTAACCAGTGCTACCTAGACGACGGTACCAATTTAGTGCTGGAAGATGTACTGGACCCCTCACATTTGTTTATTGGCAGGGTTGCGGTTGCTGCTTGACCACGCAGGACCCCGCCAACATTTCTTCGCCGCGCGTGAGGTTCGATGCAGTGCAGCCCAGCCCATCCGAAATAGAGCTTCTGCTTTCACCATCACTGAAAAGTAACTTCATCCTCTCAACTTCCATCTTGACAACTTCGACAGCAGAGGGTATCGAATCGTAAGTACTACCCATGCTCTCATCGCACCCAACAACTGGGCATTTGCCTTCTGTGTCTATGCCATGCCAGTTTCACTTGGGAGAAGCTACGAGTTTCGTCACAGCTACCCCACCTACCTTGGCTGTTCCCAAGTCTCGTTCTCATTGCCTCATATTCCACTGGACCCCTCTACTGAGGGATATTCAGGCCTGGTTCCAATACATACGCAGTGATCAAGTCGGGCCTTTGGGTTTGGCCTTGATATCTCGAGCGGCTTTCCTGCCTTCTGAATCTCTCTTCTCTTCTCTCCTCCAGACTCCCAGCATACTACCATTTGACACTACCTACCTAGGTATTGACTGACCCGACTATTATCAGAACTACCTACCCACATTCACATCATCCAACCACACATCATGGCGATCAAGAAGATTCACGCCCGTTCTGTGTACGACTCCCGTGGCAACCCCACCGTCGAGGTTGACGTTGTCACTGAGACCGGCCTTCACCGTGCCATCGTTCCGTCGGGAGCTTCCACTGGTACGTGATAACATCACTGTTTGATATCATACGTGACACTAACATGGCTTGGTAGGCCAGCACGAGGCCTGTGAGCTCCGTGATGGTGACAAGAGCAAGTGGGCTGGCAAGGGTGTCACCAAGGCCGTCGACAACGTAAACTCGAACATTGGCCCTGCCATCATCAAGGAGAACATTGACGTCAAGGACCAGTCCGCTGTTGACAAGTTCCTCATTGACCTTGATGGAACCCCCAACAAGACGAAGCTCGGCGCCAACGCCATCTTGGGCGTGTCATTGGCCATTGCCAAGGCTGGTGCTGCTGAGAAGGTAAGGACCATGGTCTCAATCAATGCAGCATGACTAACGATACCAGGGTGTCCCTCTCTACGCTCACGTCTCCGACCTCGCTGGCACGAAGAAGCCATACGTCCTCCCCGTCCCTTTCATGAACGTTCTGAACGGTGGTTCACACGCTGGAGGTCGATTGGCCTTCCAGGAGTTCATGATTGTCCCCTCAGAGGCCCCATCTTTTACCGAGGCCATGCGTCAAGGTGCTGAGGTCTACCAGAAGCTCAAGTCTCTGGCCAAGAAGAAGTACGGCCAGTCTGCCGGCAACGTTGGTGACGAGGGTGGCGTTGCTCCTGATATTCAGACTCCTGCAGAGGCTCTCGACCTCATCACTGATGCCATTGAGCAGGCGGGCTACACCGGTAAGATCAAGATCGCCATGGACGTCGCCTCCAGCGAATTCTACAAGGAGGATGTCAAGAAGTACGACCTAGACTTCAAGAACCCCGAGAGCGACTCCTCAAAGTGGCTCACCTACGAGCAACTCGCGGCTTTGTACACTGAATTGGCTGAGAAATACCCCATCGTCTCCATTGAGGACCCCTTCGCTGAGGATGACTGGGAGGCCTGGAGCTACTTCTACAAGACGTCCAACTTCCAGATCGTCGCTGACGACTTGACTGTCACCAACCCTCTGCGCATCAAGAAGGCTATCGAGCTCAAGGCTGCCAACGCCTTGCTATTGAAGGTTAACCAGATTGGTACCCTGACCGAGTCGATCCAGGCCGCCAAGGACTCTTACGCTGACAGCTGGGGTGTCATGGTTTCCCACCGATCTGGCGAGACCGAGGATGTCACCATTGCTGACATCGTTGTCGGTATCCGAGCTGGCCAGATAAAGACTGGTGCTCCGGCTCGATCCGAGCGTCTTGCCAAGCTCAACCAGATTCTGCGCATTGAGGAGGAGCTCGGCAGCAACGCTGTCTACGCCGGATCGAACTACCGCAAGGCTGTTAACTTGTAAGGGAGATTGGATCTAAGGCCTCGGAATGAAGAATGAACGATACGGCTTATGACCGGAAAGGAAGGGAATTACTCGGGCTCAGTCGGTTGATCGGTTGCAAACAGTGACATAGACAAAATGCAGATGCTTTGATTGCCACTATTCAGTCTAGTATCCGATGCACCATTCCTTAAAAGTGATAGCCTAAGAAGGTCCAACGACGCGTGAGCCGCCAGATGCGAAGCTTTCCGGGCATCAAGTTGACATGAATGTAAATGAAGGGACAGAGAAAGCCGGAAAGTGCCGAGTCCTCGGTACAGACAGGTCGTCGTCGCAATACACAGTACGTACATTTATTAGGTTGTGTGGCTGGAAACCATGAACATGTGGCTCAACCCGCTATGGTTGTCAGGGGAACCGCCCTGAGTCCAATTAGGAAATGGTCAGTTACACTCCAAAACAGTCAACAAGGATTTGATTGTGATATCTATCGCCATGCTCCACACTCTTCTGCGATTGCCTAGTTAGACTAACAAACCTACGTCTGGGTATTCAATATCGGACAAAGACCGACATCCTCTTCGACGCCATCGTATTCCGTCCACGATGGCAACTTCGGAAGATCTCATCAACTTCGATGTGATCGAGGGTCAGAAAGAAAACATCCAGGCTCTTCCCGGCGGCCGATCCGCAAAGAAGCTTGCTGAACTCTACTCGCCCTCACCTCTGCACAAGCTATCGACCCCGACACCCTCAGACACCAAGAACATCAACGACTGCATCAGGGCCGAGTATGAGGCTGAGATAGCCAACCTCTCCGAATCAGACGACCCTCTGGATATATTCGACAGATATGTCCGTTGGACCTTCGATGCATATCCATCTGCGCAAGCCACTCCTCAGTCGCAACTACACACACTACTTGAGCGCGCGACAAAGGCATTCATCGGCTCGGCCCAGTACAGGAACGACCCTAGATACCTGAAGCTGTGGCTTCACTACATTCGGTTCTTCTCGGATGCGCCCCGGGAGACTTTCGTGTTCCTATCGCGTCACAACATTGGTGAGGGCCTTGCGCTCTTCTACGAGGAATACGCCGCTTGGTTGGAGGGTGCTGGACGTTGGAATCAAGCTGAGGAGGTGTACAAGCTAGGTATCGAGCGTGAGGCCAGACCAGCGGCGCGACTCGTACGTAAGTTTGGCGAGTTCGAGCAAAGGCAAGCGCAACAACCTGAGGCAGCTGACGCGCCCACTTCACCTGCACTTCCAAGTGTTCGGCCAGCACTTGCTGCCAAGGTTGATCCATTCGCCGCAGCAGCCCGAGCAGCAGCAGATCCGCAAGCGCCGCGGCCGAATATGGGTGTTGGTGGACCATCCGCCAAGTCCGGAAAGTCTAAGTTGGCAATATTCTCGGATGCAGACTCAGCGGCGCCAGCTATGTCATCCATGGGTGAAGGAGCCAAGGGCTGGGATAGCATTGGATCGCTAGCTGAGCGCAAGAAGGAGAACACCATGGAACCGAAGCCATGGGCTGGAGAGACATTGAAATCAGGAGGCAAGAAGAGCAGTGCACCCAAGATGGCTATCTTCAGGGATCAGGTAAGTTACTGACTTTCAGTTCCCTCCTTTAGCCATGCCCATCGTTGATGATAATAGGACTAATTATTGGCGGGTTTCGCCTTGTGTATCTCAGACCTTAGTAAGAATAGCAGAGTCTCATATTGTCATTGCACCATCAAAACATCAGGTGATTATTAATCCCGCCAGTGGGAGGAGAGAACGTGTTTTCGTCAACCTTGAAGCCGTTTACCCTACACCCGAAGAGCCTGGTACAGAACTCGGCTTCGAGGAGTTGTGGGCGGCAAGCCGGGGTTGGTTAGATGCTTGTTGGGAGGATGAAAGTGAATTTATTCATGACCAAGAGCCAGCCGATGAGGATTCCCCCAAAGTCGCTACCCTGACCCAAAAGGTTGCGACGAAACTAGTAATTCACCACGACGTGGTGCAGTTGGATGAGAACGGTGCAATCAAAGATCAGCCAAAAATTAGCAAACCGAAAAAGAAAAAGATGATGGAGGTCAATGAGACCCAAATCAGTCAGTCATCTTACATTCACCTCACCGACCTATCATTTTCGTCATCGCTAACCCCGTATAGTCAAAGCCAAATTGGATTCGCCATCTCGCCCCAAGTTGCGCAAGAACAAGTCATCTGAGCCCACCATGACGCTCCACACGAGAGCAGCCACGGACGAAATCTACGATATATTCAATGCGCCACTAAAGACTGCGGAGGAGCAAGATGAGGAGAGTGATGAGGACGAGTACATGACCGACGGTGACTACACTAGTGGTGGAGAGAGCACCTGTACCACTCGCCAAATCTTCATGGCCGAGGCTGGTGAGGACGAGACCTCAGATGTGAAGAGTGTGAGTGAGTGGTCAGAGTTCACCGCCCAAAAACACATTCCCAAAGTGCATGGCGAGGAAGATGATGTGGAGGATGAGGAAGGCAACCACACTCAAGTCTCGGATCTCATTGATACCAATGACCCAGAGCCGTCCGGTCAAATAACAGGTGACATGGATGTACAGGTCGACGATCATAACCTCATCACCCTGACTGGGGAGGACTTCTCACCGAGAACTCGGACGATATTCGTCCCCATTCCGCCCGAGGACTACGTGCCACAAATTCGTCCGTTTAGGGACCCGGTCGAGGTGGCTAACAATCGCCTGCCGTTCATGACTCCCATAACAGAACGAACAGAGTCTTCACTTGGAGTCATCACTGGAGCGAAGCGCCACTATTTGACCACGCCCGGCGCGGCTTCGTTCAAAGATATCGTGGAAGATGAGGAGGAGGAGGAGGAGGAGGAGGAGGACGATGAGGATTTCGAGCCTCTTAGTAGCCCTCTTCGCGAGATACTAAATGACGATCGCTCTCCCATCAAGATCGCGCAGCCCATGCTTAAAGCGATAGCCAAACAAGTTGCGCCTGCCAAGCCTATCCCGAAAGGGCCCATCATCAAGGATGCACAATGCAATCCCGTGGACTATTCGATACGAGACGAGATCTTGCATAACATGCACCCTCCTCTTAGCTCGTACACAGGGTTTCACGATCACCGCGACAGTCGCTGCAATCGCGGGGCTGAAATTCGTAAATTTGCCAAATCTAATCCGAGATCAAGCAAAACCGGCAACAATGACAGAAGCAGCATCGGCAGTCTTGTTGTTTTAGATTTCCCTGGAGTTGACTCGGCTTATACACTCAAGCGTGAGCTTGGAGCCGGCGCATTTGCGCCTGTCTACCTGGTCGAAAACTCGGCCCCCAACTCGGAGCACGACAGAGAGGATGAGCCTCTCATCGAGATGGGCAAGGGCGCTTTTGCTACGACCCGCCGCACATCTTTCGAAGCACTGAAGATGGAGCAACCCCCTACAGCTTGGGAATTTCACATGATGCGCCTAGCAGCCACACGTCTGGGCCCGCAACACCGCGCTACTGCCAGCATCTCTGCTGCTCACGAGCTGCATTTGTACCAGGATGAAGGTTTCCTGCTCTTGCCTTACCACCCTCACGGTACACTGCTCGACGTCGTGAACTTCTTCCGCGAACAACCCTCCCAAATCATGGACGAGCCGCTTGCGATGTTCTTCACTATAGAGCTTCTACGTACGGTCGAGGCTCTGCACTCTAAGCAACTTTTACACGGCGATCTCAAAGCTGACAACTGCCTCTTGCGTCTCGATGCACTGCCGGTTGACCAATCTCTCAGCAGCCAATGGCGCCATGACGGTAGCGGTGGCTGGGGCTCCCGTGGCGTTGTCCTGATTGACTTTGGCCGCGGTATCGACATGCGATCCTTTGATCCGGACGTGCAGTTCATCGCCGACTGGAAGACCACAGTCCAAGACTGCGCCGAGATGCGCGAGGGCCGGCCCTGGACATGGCAGATCGACTACCACGGGCTCGCGGGCACCATCCACTGCCTCCTCTTTGGGAAGTACATTGAGACACTGCGGTGCGATCAAGGCGGCTTGGGGACGCAGGCCGGCCGACGATACAAGATCCGCGAGAGTCTGAAACGGTACTGGCAGACGGATATCTGGGCCGACTGTTTTGACTTGCTCCTCAACCCCGGCAGCTTCGTTGAGAGCGAGGAGGGACAGCGGATGCCGGTTATGAAAGGCATGAGACGCGTCCGGGAGCAGATGGAGACGTGGCTGGAGGCGAATTGCGAAAGGGGCGTTGGTCTGAGATCGCTGATGGGCCGGGTTGAGAGCTTCACGAGCGCGAGGGGGCGGAAATAGGATGCTCGACGTCCTCGTCGCTCGCAAGGATCTCGTCGGTCGAAAGGTTGAATCTTCACACAGCCAGTTTCGCCTTTGGACGAATGACTGAGGCGAAGAGGGGAAAACTGCATGCGTGTTGGCGTTGGTGGTCCTGCCTGGTCGATTCCCCGGAAACGTTTGGCATTTGTCTTCAGATTCATTTGGTCATGAATGGACAAGCCGATTTGCTCTCGACTTAGTATACGGTGGTGTTCGTGGTGGTACATTTCCATAATTACATACCCCCAAGGCCGGAAGCTTTTTCTACGGATAGTCTATACAGTTGCAATGGTACATTTTCTCCATACTATTCCGAACAGGAGTCGCACTCATCGTCCGAATCCGCGTCCTTCTTCTTGCCTCTCTTGCCCTTAGTTCCCTTCTTCGCGTCCTTCACTGCCTTACGGTCAACCTGATCCTGCACCTTGTCCCGCTCACTCTCACCTTGAGATTGCAATCGCTCAACCAAAGCCTTGAACTCATCCCCTTCGGGATCCATGCCAACCAAGCTCTCAAGCAACTTGATCTCGTCAGCCCACACTTGCTTGTCCTCGAACTTCTTCCCATCGGGGCCCTTCTTCTCAATGGGCGTCTCCAGCACCATCGGCAGACCCTGAAACGGCTCATGATTCATGACGTTATGGAAGGCTCGTAGCCCAAGAAACCCAGTTCCGATGTTGGCGTGTAGATCGCGATGCGAATCGAATGGCGCCTTGCTGTCGTTCAGATGGAACGCCTTCAAATACTCATGACCGACGATCTCGTTGAACGCGCCGATCGTCTCCTCGAACGCCTCCGGACTCCGCAGATCGTAGCCCGCAGCAAACGCGTGGCACGTATCGATGCACACGCCGACCCGGCTTTTGTCCTCGACCAACTCGATGATGTCCCGCAGGTCTTCCCACGTGGTACCGACGACGTTCCCCTGGCCTGCCATATTCTCCAGCACCGTGACCACCGTCTTCGTTGCCTTGTGCGCCTTGTTCAGCTGCTCCGCGATGCGGCCCACGGCCTCCGGTCTGGGCTCTCCGTTCGTGTTGCCCGGGTGAAAGTTGTACAATCGGATCCCCAGACTCTCGCACCGTCCCAGGTCCTCCACGAAGGCCCCGTACGCCTGGTCCGCCTTGGCCCGCTCGGCCGCGGCGAGGTTCACCAGGTAGCTCCCGTGCGGGAGACAGTGCTTGTGCACCTCGAAGCCGTGCTGCTGGCCGAGACCGCGGAAGCCGTCGCGCGCCTCGGCCGCGAGCGGCGGGTTGTCCCACTTCCGCTGGGACTTGAGGAAGAGCGCGAACGCGTTGGCGCCGATGTGCACGGCGTTGTGGACGCTGTTCTGCACGCCGCCCGCCGAGGAGACGTGCGCGCCGATGTACATGGCCTTCTTGAGGGAGGAGACGGCGGTGCGCTGGGCGAGCGGCATGATGTCTTCGATCTTCTGCTTCTTCTGGCGCTTATTGGCGGGCTTGATGGTGGTGGTGGTGGTTTTCCCTCTGGGTTTGATGTCGACTTCTTCTTCGTCGTCGTCGTCGTCGTCGTCGTCTTTTTCGACGACTGCTTCGACTTTGCGCTTCTTGGTCTTGGACACCTTTTTGGTCGGCGCTTTAGTGTTGATAGATGGTGCGATTTCGCTTTTAATCACGGGTTCGGCTTTGACGGTCGTGCGGTTGCGCGGCGGTTGACGAGGCATTATGAAGGCTGATGCTATTGCATCCTTTTGGGGGACGATAACAAAGTTGGGCCAAGTCTGATGTCGCGGTTGATGACTATCGAGTTCACGATGATGTTGAAGATTTGGCGGACTAGAGACGCGCTACGAATTATATGCGCGGTCGCGAGGTCACGTGTCTGCGTGGAAGCAATATATCAACAGGATTGATTTTGTAATCCTATATGTAACGTCTAATCTTGGTGGTCATAGGTCCAATCTCAGATTGCAGTGCTTGGAACCTGATTTGTGTATGAAACTTGGCTCAACTATCCCGAGTATGAATGAGCAACCACCGAATTGTTCAGCTACGATTCCATACCGGCAAGCCTAAATCGTTGAAATCTGGGAGGGAAACTAACGCAATGGGAATAGATTAGTCTGGATGAAGATGAAGCGTACGAGATCCCGTGCAGACTCGCAACTACTGGATTCTCAACCGTACTTAGACTGCGCGGGCAAGTAGTATCTCCAGTGTAGCATCGTTGTTTTAAAAGAAGAACAGCTTACGCCTCCTCAAAGCACAGAATTTTGACGGGCTGTAAGATGATTTGATGATGGGACACGGAGTCAATATCATGGCATACATAGTACTTCAACCTGATTCTTTGATGCCAACTACTTGAGTAAAGCCAAGGTCCGCAATGCGCTTGATGGGGTTGCTAGATTTGATCTTCCGCTCCTGCTCCACCTAAAGCCGCGACAAGTGACGCTTCCCCTTACACAAGAGGCAGAAGACCTCGGCTTACTATGGTAGTGCGGGGGGCGTATTCTCTCCCAAAGTCAACATCGTTCTACTGTGTACTGTGTACGTACGACGCGCTCCGATTCCACCTAGTACAGTTGTGCTCGGCTTGCTCGGTGATGTTCAAAGTGGCCCAGAAGCATCAGCCAATTACAAGTGCCTGCATTAGCCAGAGATCAGTCACTGGATGCCCTCCGCCAATTGGCCGAATCTTGCTAAGCCCATGTCGCGGCCACAGCTGCAAAGGGGAACTCGAGAGAGTCTATACGGTAGGCGGGACTTCCAACGTTACTCGGCGATGCAAGAAGCTCGACATCTGCCACCACGGTCGACACCACGGTCGAGGTTTCGTGAAGGGCACGCGACCACTTTCCCGTTCTGATCAAGATCAAGCACAAGCATGCGGGTGTGGGTGTGGGTGAGTGGATTCGATGCCAGGCTGCGGCCAAGCCAGGAGAAAAGGGAGATAGGTCACAGGCCTGGCTGGCAGCAGCTGAGGCAAAGTGAAAGTATTTCTCTTGGAGGGGTTACACAGTACTGTGTACTGAGATTGTGGATATGACTGGATTGCGCAGATGCTTTCGAACGATCTCGGATCGCCGCCCACTCTATCCTTGTCAAAGTTAGTGGCCAGTAGCCGGCTCCATCTCTTAAGTTGGAACACTGACACTCCCGAACGAACTCAATCCAGACACGACCGCACGTGTTGCCATCCTTGAGTCTGATTGGTCGCTTTTCAAATGGTCCATCCCTCAACCCCCTTGACTTGCGGCTCGTCATCTCTACTATGATAAGCTTCGCCCGCCAAGTCCCTTCACATTTGCAGCGGCCATCGGCGGGATTGATGAAACACACAGAGCGTCGCCCAACACTTACTGTCTACACGGAAATCAAGAGCATGGGGATGGTGACATCGAGGCTGCCACTGGTTGACCGTCAAGGAGTCGGGGTCCCATGTAGAATAGCTTTACCCTCCTTCAAAGCCAACCCTCAGCCATCCGGATTTGAGCACGATGTTGATCCGTTCGCCGAGAACGCCTGTACACAGAACTCCACTCGGTAGTGGCCGTTATTGTGGGGAGATGCCACTATGATGTTTTTCAAAGTTTGGTGTTTAGAGAAATAATCCCTGTGGTCGGAGCTGGGTTGTATGCAATGGCAAGATTTTATTAAGTCGCCGCCAGCGCTATACTCCCGCATTGGTCTTCTACATCAGTCGCTGTTCCCTTCATCAATTCACTCTTCCCTCTTCTCTCTTCTCTTCTTCGTGCTCTTTCTTCTGCAACTTTGAGTTTCTCATACTGTGGACTGGCCCCCACTGAAAATAAACATTGGGTTCGAAGTTTGGACGGCACACGCTACGTCTTCTTACCTACCTAGCTATATCACCTAAGTTTTCGCACATCCCTTCTTGGTCTTTATCCCTGCCTCCGCCACAACCTCCCCCCCTTCGTAGTCTGCCATCATGGAAGGACTCGCTCGTCGTCACAAGGAGCATGATCCTCCCGTTGGTGAAATCCCAGTTCCTCACGGCCCGGAAACCGGAAACGAGCACGAACACTATCCTCACATGGCTCCAGCTACAGACCACGAGAAGGAGATATTCAAGCACCTCACGCACCCCGATGACTCGTACACGCCGGAAGGTGTCTACTGGGCCGACCTACCCTTTAGGAAGCGCGCATCCTTCGTCAGCAAAGTCGACAGAGCTGAATCCGCTTCAGAGGCAAGGTCGATATGGGAAATGGTCAAGAAGGATCCTTTGAGTCCGCTGGGCTGGTACTGGCGGAATGCCATCCTGCCAGGTGCCGGACTTGGTCTGGAGGGTTATGTCCTGTTCTCTATTGGGAATCTTCAGCCGTTGTTCAAGGCTGTCTACCCTACATGTTGGGGCACCAGTCCTACAGCTTGCAGCCAGAACTGGACTGCGGCTGTCGTCTATCTAGAAGTAATTGGGATCATGGCTGGGCAGGTCGGCGTTGGTGTAAGTCTCCCTCGTGCAGCATTTCCATGCTACAGGACAAGGTACTAATGTTGTGCAATATAGATCATCGGTGATTGGGTCGGACGACGATGGGGTCTTATTCAAGACGCCCTGGTCATGTTCATTGGATTGATCCTCCTCACAGGCTCCTGGGGCACCACCCTCCAGGGCTGGGTTATCTGTTACGGGTTGTCCTTGTTCATTTATGGCCTCGGAGTTGGCGGAGAGTATCCCATCACGGCTACATCTTCGATGGAGAACGCTGTCACTGCTGGGAAGCTGTCAACTCGGGACGATCGACTTCACCGTGGCCGCAAAGTGACCATGGCCTTCCTCATGCAGGGCTGGGGTCAACTCATCAATCAAGTCCTACTGATTGTTCTGATGTTCATCTTCAACCGCGGTTACGGAAACCCACCGTACAGCGAGACGGCTACACAGTGGGTGTTCCGTCTCTCCTTTGCCATACCCGCAATCGGGACGCTGTGGCTCGTTTACTTCCGTACCTGGAAGATGAAGGCCGCCGGCAAGAAGCTTGCCCAGGCCAAGCGCAAGTCCAACGTCACTGGTTATGATGTAAAGTCGATGAAGATGACTTTCCAGAACTTTGGTGGACGACTTGTAGCCACTGCTGGCGGTTGGTTCTGCAACGATGTGTTCTTCTACGGCAACAAGCTCTTCCAAGGACAGTTCATCAACCTCGTATCGGCGAACTCGAGTTCGGTCATGACGACTTGGACTTGGAATCTGGTCAATGTTGTGGTTTCACTTGCTGGCTACTACTTGGCGTCGATGTTGATCGACAACAAGTTGTATGGACGCAAGGTGATGCAGCAGGTTGGCTTTTTCATGTGTTTCATCATGTTCGTCATCCCGGCCTTCCACTACGACTACTATACAAGCCCGGCCGGTGTCCACGCTTTCCAGGCCATGTACTTCTTGTCATCGTTCTTCAATCAATTCGGTCCCAACTCAGTCACTTTCCTCGTCGCTGGCGAGGTCTTCCCCACCCAGGTCCGAGCCAGTGCCCATGGCTTCTCTGCCATGATTGGCAAGGCCGGTGCACTTCTAGCGTCCGTTTTGTACAACTACATCGACAACCAGACAAAGTTCTACGTGGTACCTTGGTTCGGACTTATCGGAATGGTCCTGACCTTCATCTGGCTTCCGGACACCACTGGTCTCGACCTCAAGGAACAAGAGCGCCGCTGGCAGTACATTCTTGAGGGTAGGGAGAGCGAGTATCACGGAATTGCTATTCATCCCAAGCATTTGTCTTTGTGGGAGCGATGGATGGGCGTCGGAAAGCAATACCACCCGGACATGGATCTGAAGACGAAGATCCGAGACCTAAAGGCCGACTGGGAAGAGAAGCAATCAGCGAGGGACGATCCAGAGCAAGCCGATATTGAAGACGACGGAGATTTGACCGATGAGATTCATAGCTACTTCCGTGGCTTACCCCCTGCGGAAGGCGGGTTCCTGAAGTCTTCCAAAGAGAAGGGACCCCTAGAAGTCTCATCAACCGGGAGCAGTGGTCACACGGTGACTACGACGGACGAAGATGAGATCCGGGAGAAGCCAGTGGCTCGGTCAACATCTGAGACATGAAGTGCGGCCTGGTAATAGCCCGCCAATGCATAATGATTTGGTGAGGGAACGGTCTAGCATATGAGCTTTATGGTAGGACAAAGCCGGACGGAGTTTAGGCGCAATGATACCTCTGTGGAGCAAGTAAGGCGTTAGGGTACAGGGGTTTCTCAATAGTCATCAAGCAAAAATGAATGAACCAAAGCAAGACAGTTATGCCAATAGCTTCACCACCAGATTCATACTTTCTAGTACTCCGACTTATGGCTGTTGCCGACGAGCGCGACAGGCGATTTTCTTATTCTCTGAAGGTGAAAGGGCATCAGGATTACGGGATAGCCTCAGGGATGATAGTCAACTATAAAATTACATCGCCAGGGATGGTTGAGTGGTCGGGCATGGGTTGCATACCGTAGTGAATTCATTAAAGCAAATCCCGTGACCTCGCGTCTTTCCCTTGTCTTGGCATCGCGTCTTTTTGAGTCCAGACGTCACTAGTTTGGCGGGGAGGCTAATTTCCTTTGCTTCAAGTCCGTATCCACCGTTGCAATAGGCATTGTATCCGAGTGCTATCTGACAACTGGACTATCTCCTGACTATGCTGTAAATCGATCTCCATCTACTATCAAGATTAGCGGAACGGTCATAATGCCACCGACGAAGACGGCAAAGCCCAGGACCCCACGACAGACAAAGCTCAGTTTCCAAGCCGCGACGACCGGCTCGGACACCAAGAAGAAGAAGCAGCCAGCTAATGGCAATATCTTGAACTTTTTCAAAAAGGTCGAAATCGAAGAAACACTGTTCATCGAAGAACCGGCTGGGCCGACGAAGGCTACCCCGATATCCAAGCCAATCGTGAAGCCGGAAGAGGAGGGCGATACAAATGGAGCTGAGGACGACTATGAACCCCCAAGGTTCAATGAAGACCAGAGTTCTTCCAAAAGGCGAAAGTTGAGCCATGATGGGGCCAATGGCACCTCGTTAGCTGGTAGTAACCTATCGACTGGGACACCGGAACCCATACCAGCCAGTAAGCCTTCGCGACAAAAGAAGCAGAAGAAGACGCGGAAAGGACCATTTCTAGATGACTCAGACAGTGAGAATGATTCAGAACACGCTTCTCCTTCCAGGCAACAATCACGGAAAGACGAGTCTCCCGACCATGCTTTGCCGAACGCAGTCGTTAAAACAGAGTCTTCAACAGAACGTTGCTTAGGATTGCCCACACTCCCCAAAGACGGTAATAACTCAGTTGTACCCGAGGCACCGTCGTTAAAGCAGGAGGATTCGGTATATGAAAACTTCAGAGGGCTCGAGGAGACGGAGGGTCTCTTCGATGACGAGGAACTCGAAGATGGCGGTGAGGAGTTCCGGTACATGCGGTATATGCAAGAGCAGGCTCGACTGGAGGCCGAGGAAGCAGGGGACTTTCCTGATAGTATGCTCGAAGAGCCGTCGGTCGATGATAGCATAACTGAGAGATGCCCCCTCTGCGATTCGAGCCTAGCTGGGATCACGTCAGACCAAGCGACGGTGCACGTCAATGCATGTTTGGATGGTAATCCGGTACCTCTGCCAGCACCGCTGAAGCCACCCTCTGCAGAGACTGTTGAGTCTCCTGAGGTCGTTAAACGTTTCGCACGTGCTGCAGTGCCCAGGCCTGGTCAGATCAATCCGATCACTCTGGGAAATACGGCACCGAAAGGCACTTCCGCCTTCAGCAAGCTCATGTCCGGGCACGCCGAGGACGCTGCATGGGCCTCCGCCGCCGCTGCAGAACATTCTTCTCGAGGAAAGCCGGCCTACGAACGGACGTGCCCCTTTTACAAGATTATGCCCGGTCTCTTCATCTGCGTCGACGCCTTTCGATATGGCGCCGTAAAGGGATGCAACGCATACTTCCTCAGCCACTTCCACAGTGATCACTACATCGGCTTGACCGCCAGGTGGTCACACGGCCCCATCTACTGCAGCAAGGTGACCGGGAGCTTAGTCAAGCAGCAGCTTGGGACAAATGCCAAATGGGTCAAGGTGTTGGAGTTTGAAGAGAGGGTCGAGATCCCAGGGACAGAAGGCGTCACAGTCACGATGATACCAGCTAATCACTGTCCTGGGAGCTCACTGTTTCTCTTCGAGAAAACCACGGGCAAAGGTCCCAAAGTTGGTCCAAGGACGCAGCGCATCCTCCATTGCGGTGACTTCCGTGCTTGCCAGGCACATGTCACTCATCCACTCCTGAAGCCGGATGTTGTCGACGCAATATCAGGCAAGACAAGACAGCAAAAGATTGATATCTGCTACTTGGACACAACTTATATGAACCCTCGTTACTCCTTCCCACCCCAAGAAGATGTCATCAGCGCCTGTGCCGAGTTCTGCAAAACCATCTCAGGTGACCCGAACGCAACTGACGACGCTTACGAAGCTCTGAAACGAGAAAAGGGCGGTGCATCACTCAGCAAGTTCTTCACGAAAGAGCCATCCGGCGACGAAGCCGACGCCAAGTCAGCGGAAGACACCAGACCAAATCCAAAGCACCGCCTCTTGGTGATCTGTGGCACTTACTCCATCGGCAAGGAGCGCATCTGCAAAGCCATCGCCCAAGCCCTCAATACCAAGATATTTGCCTCGCCCTCCAAGATCAAGATCATCCAACAGCTCGGCGACCCAGAGCTCAGCGCCCTCTTGACGTCCAACCCCCGCGAGGCACAGGTACACATGCAGATGTTGATGGAGATCCGCGCCGAGACGCTCCAAGAATACCTCAACACCTACAAGCCGCACTTCAGCCGCATCATCGGCTTCCGACCCTCGGGCTGGAACTTCCGCAACCCGACCTCCACGGCGAAGAGCGTGCCCGCCAACGTGAGTCCGTCCTCGGTACCTATGACGCTGCTACTGCACGGGCCTGCCTGGAAGACGAGGTTCGGCGCGAGAGACTTTGTAGCGCAGAGAGGGAGCACGAGGGAGGCCATGTGCTTTGGTGTGCCCTACTCCGAGCACAGCAGTTTCCGAGAGTTGGCGCTGTTCACCATGGCGTTGAGAATTGAGAAGATCGTCCCGACGGTGAATATAGGCAGTGAGCAAAGTCGGAAGAGGATGAAAGGCTGGTTAGACAGATGGATGGCCGAGAGAAGACGGGGTGGTGTGGTCAGGGTACTGGAAGAGGATGAAGTAAAGAAAGAAGACCAGGGTGTAGAGACCAAGGCAAAGGGTGGGGAGCAGGGTTCGCTCTGGGAGGGGAAAGATGGCAGCGGCGGCGGTGTTTATTGGTAAAATGGATGTTGCCATGGCAGGATGTAGTATCAGTGTCGGAGAAGTCGTGAACAAATGGGCAAATAGTCACCATGGCTCAATATAGGGGTATATTCTGCTCGCCGCCACCAGACCAGTGTTCATGGTTGCACTGCAACTTCGCCCAAAATCACGTAGTCGAGCAAGTCTTCTCCGCAAGATTCCTGCCTTTGTGGTCAGATGTCCCTGTTGACGCTCCTCAGACAACAAACTTCAGGTCCTCCCACCCGACGGTTTCGCAGCTGTGACCAAGTAGCTCGTAGGGGCCCCATTCATCCTTCCATCCATCAAATGCGTCCAAACCTTCCAACGAGCTCATCATTTCGCCTTGGCAGCCTGATTCGCAGCTTCTACTCGAGCATTAGCAAGCGCTTCCAAATCCCCGGGGTAACCCGCTTACCTCTCCGCGTGGCATCCTCCAATAACGTGACGTCCACGGCGTTGTGTGGAAGGTGCACGTATCTCACGACGGAACCACGGATGAAGACATTCTTGACAGAACTCTGCGCGTTCTCATTAGCCCGAAAATCCGCAACCGCGAAAGCTCCCCGGTGATTCCAGCTATTCCCCCTCCCAAGCACTGTAGCCGAGATAGAGAGAAAGCTATGATGTGAGGGGGGGAGAAAAGAGCGAAGGAATGGGAAGAAGGGGAGACACAGGACAGACAGACGTACGAGGTGCGGATACTTGAGCTCCTCGACGACCTGGATGTTGTCCAGCTTGATGTTGAGGTACTGGTCGACGCTCTTGAGCGTGCCGCGGATCTGGATGTCATTCTTAAGCTCGACCGTCACCTCATTATCGATGAGGGTTTTAAAGAAGCTATTCTTACGGGTCAGTATCTCGTTATACCAGACACAAGGCAGTCCTGTTTTGGGTTGTGTATGGGTGAGTGATGTGTTGAGTCGCAAGGAGAGAGCTGAGCCCGGGGGATAAGGGGGGGGTGGGGGGGGGGGGGGGGGGGGGGGGGGGGGGCTTTTGATCTCCGAATCCAGGCAACGCGTTGCATGACGTCCATATTGCATCTCCAGGCGCTCGCTGGATGCAGCATATATGTCCCTGCGATCGCGCGTAGAGCCCGTCTTTGCCCTTCCTCGCATGCTGGGCCTAGGTCATAACTTTTGTCGTGGTGGGGGGTTTTCAAGATACAAACGTGCAATGGTAGATGAAGCCTTCAGCCCAGTTTGGAGCGCTTTCAGGAATGTCAGAGAACGTAACAGAGACATACCTGAAGAAAAGCATCGTGGCGAATACTCTTGGCTTGTCCTCAGCCGAATAGTGGAGGAATCAGAGAGCTGTTGGTGTCTTGATTTATTCCCTGCTAGTCGGAGTGCAGAGCCGGAATCAGTGTTTGGGTTGAGAGGCTTCACGTCTGGTTTGGTCGGTGACGTCACGTGATTGGACTTGGTCCCTAGGTGTAAACCTAACACTTCGTTTTTGGGGCTATCATACCAGACAATATTGGATAGACCGACAATGCTTAGTCGTTACACTATTTCACTTCGTGGGAGACTAGGAGATTGTATAGATTTCGTCTCATCCCTAAACCATTCTTGTTGTGCCCCAATGCCTCTACACACCTTGTTGACTGCTCTGCCTCAAAGTCGTTCGCAGAATGCATTTATAGATATAGTCACCACGTCCATGTGGCATTTGGAAGACCATGCCGTACCTATTGGAAATCAAGATTGACTGGGAAAAGTGTGTATTCGTTACTGCTACGTATTTACCCCCAACATCCGGCGACGGATTACCACGGAAGTATCTACGGCCTTCCCACGCAAATCCAACGAATGAAAAATAGCTGTTGTCGAGTTTCTTTTCCAATCTGGGTGATTGTTCATATGTGTAATATTTTCTGGGGGATATTTCAATATCCATATCTCTCTCCCTCTCTCTCTCTCTCTCAAACACCGACCGCCGCAAGATTTGGTGACCTGACCATTGCGCAATGAAAAGTAGTTCCATCTCAACATAGTGAACACGAATCGAAGTCAAGTCAAAGGTATCGCCTGAGAAGAATGGCAAAGTAGGGGGGGTATCCTTCCATTATCTCCGTTCATTTCCATGCAGTCTTTCCCATCCCGTGATCCCGGGACCGATCCGTCCCGACAAGTATGCCGAAAATGCAGTTGCGATTTAGAAAGATCGAAAAGTATCGCGTGGGCGATGGTGAAATGTTTAGGGAAGCCGTAGAGAGCGAGTGTCCTGGCGCCCCCTGATCTGATGTAGTTTAACCCCGGGAGAATTGCGGGCTCAAGACCGATCCGCAGTCGTACTCGACAAATAGGTTAAACAGTCGAAAAGCAAGTAAAATCAACGCTTCGCTTTACCATGCCACCACCGCCTGGATCCGGATTCGAGGTGTACGCTCCAGAACGAAAATAAAGGTATAGTTGATGGAATCAAATGGTCGTAAGTCGTGGCGGCATTGGACAAAGGAGATGTGACGCGCAGGATCGTCCTAGCGCTTAGCTATCATCCTCGGCATCTTCGTCCTCGTCATCTTCGGGACTTTCAGGCTCGATCTTCGCCTTTTTATTCGATGCTCCGCTGCCAGCCCCCGATTTTCGCTTTGTTCCTGCCTTGACCGGTACCGACTCAACTACTATGTCGTCACTGCCATCAGGACCCTTGCCCTTCTCAATCTCGGCTACTTCCTCAGCTGTCAAGAACCGTCCTCCGGGGCCCCGAGGCCTCCGCATGGCATGATTATGTCTGGATTCGTGCAGATACGGCTTCCGGCCCTTGCTAGTCAACCGCAGAGCCTCTTCCAGGCGCTGGCGCGCTACTCTTCTCTTCAGAATGCGGTGAAACTGTTTGGCATTGACATACAGTGGTGATTCCTCGGCACCAGCCGGCATCTCTGGTGATTGGGGGTGCGGCATCGTTTGTGTCGGGGGCATCGGCGGCGGCACTGCTGAGCGCGGGCCGTGGCTCAACATAGCCGCGTTCTGGACGCCGGGACTGGTGACCTGGCTCAACCGGCGTTGTTGGGCCATCTGTTGCGGTGATCGCGGTCCACGCACATCCTTCTTTGCATTCACCCCCCTCGGCGAGCTTTGCGCAAGGCCAGGGTCCGAGGACATGTAGCCACCATATCCTGTTCCACCAGCCGCTGCAGCAGTTGCGGCCATGGCGGCGGCCTGAATACCAGGGACACCATAGTGCATACCCTGCTGGGGTACGCTGTACTGCGTTGAATACATGTTGTGACCTTGGTTTGATGCGGCTGGTTGGTGCTGTGAGGGTAGAATGGGAGAGGTCTGCACTCCGTGTTGATGTATGCTGTGGCTTGAGGGGGATGTGATGGTATTGCCAGCACTCGAATTCGCGTAACCTGATTGGATGTGTCCCTGCGCATGCGCCGATGGTGGTGGTTGCTGGTATTGCGCGTAGTCCATCATTATCGGGAAGTGGCTGCGTGGGGTGGCGGGGTTATTCGCTAGGTAGTACCAAGATCAATGCTCTCTGTCGTGTAATACGGATCAGAGACACTCGGCTGGAAGACTCGACAAAGGTCGTCAGTGCTAGGAAGGGGTATAAAGATCAAGGGTTGAGTAACGGAGCCTCTGCAAAACTGGGGATCCAAGTTGCTTGACGGCCTCCGATAGAGATAAATGGCCCGCAGTTGGGCACAGCGCGTTGGGATGGGATTTCGTCACTTAGGTAGCCGCGAAGCAGGCTCGATGTGCACCCAATCTATTGGTTATGCGTGGATGAGCTGGCAGTCGTCGAGGTGGTAGGTGCACAGCGTCAGTGACCGACCGCACCACGGCATATGCAAGACGATTGTAAGCTTGGTCGCGGGGCGGACTCCCAATGTGGCTCAGTTTCTGCGCTGGTCCAAAACGAACTAAATGATCAGCCTGCGTGAGCCCTAGCTGAGGAGCGACGGTGAGGCTTTTCAGTTCACTGACGC
The DNA here is from genome assembly GCA_022432505.1 of Xylariales sp. AK1849. Lineage (NCBI taxonomy): Eukaryota > Fungi > Ascomycota > Sordariomycetes > Xylariales > Xylariales sp. AK1849. The sequence goes on from JAJKKH010000008.1 coordinate 929,848, forward strand.
GCCTTGTTAGATAGGTTTCTGCGGGAGCGGGTAGTCTGGCGAAACAGCTTGAACGAATTCCCCAGACCTATTCAAACGGCTGTTTGAGTGTGGAGTTCTATCCAACCAAAGACATTAGAATCTCTGGATTAAGTATAAGGAGAAGCTCGGATGATGTGAGAGGGGCAAGACGGGGGTGGATAACTGTCCAATTCTTTGCGCCTTGAGCCACCATTCGATGCGCTGGCATGCATGACGGAATATGCACGAGCTGGGCCCCACCTTGTCGACCAGCTCAGCGCGACAGAAGATCCAAGTCCTCGCCGGTGGCGGCGCAAAGTAGGTGTGCCCAGCGCATTGCACTGGACTAGACACCCTGGAAGCGAGCGCCTGACGATATGCATACAGCTACGTTTTCAGGGCTCCTTCTGAGCGAGCTTGGGAAGATTCCAAGGCTGCAGATGGCGAGATTGGTGACGAGTTCGCGGTGTTATGCAGCTCTCTCAGACACATACGTCGCGCATACATGGAGCTCTGTTTGGGACGACAAAGTGGAGAACTAACAACCACGGAGGAGGGGAGTTGGTGTGCGCGAAAAAGGGACACGAGTTGAAATAGGAAAGGCCGGACAACAACTGCACCGAAAGGATGGTGCAGCCGGTGCACAAGTTTGCGAAGCAGGCATGGGTGTGCCCGATCTTCGCGCCCTAGAGCAGGAAGAGATGATGGGAAGGGTGGTGCCGATGGTGGGCAGATGTATCGTTGCAGAGGGGAGAACGGCAAGGCCGTAGGTGTCAGGGGGGATCAGATGAGAGAAAGGAATGCATACCGTGTTAGTTCCCAAGCTGTTGGAAAGGAGGATAGTCAAGGTAGTGTGCAGATCTTGCCAGACTGATGGGATACCCGTCGGTAACTTTCATGTGTAAGTTAGCAAGCAGTCTTCAAACCTCGAGGGAGAAGGAGAAGAATAAAAAGTAGAATCGAGTCGTCCATCCGCGTGTGCTGTGCCAGGTATGCAGCATATATCGACGACCAGCCGCATCTTACATGCAATGTGTGGCAGTACAGTACATATACATGTAAGCCTGCAAAGACATAATACCCGGCCAGAGACAATAGCTGGTTGCAGGTATACACCGGGAAAGATGGTGGCTCGGGGGCTCGGCGAAAGAGGCAGTCTGGCGGTGCAGAAGGTGGAACGAGACGGGTGCGACTTACCTAGTCGAAAAAGTCGCGTGTCGAGCTTCCTCGGCACGATGAAACTCGACAACCAGCGAGGCGATGAAGTTGATGAAAAGCACTCTGATTTGAGCGCCTGTTGGATCTGGTTAATTGTTATCCGCAGATAGTCTTTGTCACCTGACAGGCGTGAGAACCAATAGCGACAATGAAGTCCGTTATGGAGACGATGATAGGCTTCTGGCGTTTGGCGATACTCCTGATTTCTGGCGGGCGCAAGAAAAGTCGCTGATTTGTTGTGCGGGCGGGTTGTCTGTCTGCCTGTTTGCGATGGGTCGCTGACTGGCTGTTTTTTTTTTTGGGGCGACCCCTCAAGTAGATATGTAGGTAGGTAGGTAGGTAGGTACTGTACTACTACTGGGGAAAGCTGGGACGACGGACAGACAATTCCTCTGCAAAGGAATTGTGCGTGATATAACGGTGTCGCAGCAAAGCGTGGTACTACGCGAAGTTGCTGTGACGCGATATGCTGATACTCAGCGTCTACGGTACGCTGTTGTCTAGAGTTGTCAAGTTGTTGCAAGTTACCCGAGTAGACTCTGACTGGCCGAGCCGTGCCTCGTGCCTGATCCCCAATCAGTGGAATCGAATCAGGATCAAGAACGACGTCAATTGCGCTGCGGTGTTGCGTCGCGTTGCGCTGCGCTGCGGAGCGGAGCGGATAAAGTTAGGGACGAGCTCAAGACTCGATTTGATTTGATGAACAACTTGGTTTCTTCGCGATGTTTGCCAGATGGAATCAGAATGTTTATTTGATTCGACGAATTGTGGTCGGTGGACACGAGGAGTGGCAAGAAGCGAATGAAATCAAAGCCCTGGAGGGAGGAGCAGAGGTTTTGAATGGCCAGTGATCAATCAGCGGCCAGTCGCGAAAACTTAACTTGGAGCCTGCCTACGTATTGTGGGTCCCACCTGGCGTTCTTGTCCCCGGCTTCTCTGGCTTCGACTTTGATGACTGAGAGCTGGATAATCCTCGAGACCGGGGTTTGAAGTGATTCCTCCCAGCCTTGTTTTCTCCCGGGACTTGAAGCTGCTTCCTTTTGTCAGACTTGCCGGCGCATTGAAACCTTGACACAGGGCAATCAGGAGTGTGCACACCGTACGGAGCGTGTACAACACTACACAGTAGGTGGCTGGTGTCCAGGCTGGGGGATCCAGTTATCTGATGAATGGCGTTCAATCGTTCGCTCCGTTACGAGTCTGCACAGCACTCAACACCAGACTTGCGGAGCGGGTATGCAGAGAAAGCCCCGACAGGGATGATGGATACGTGCGCGAATGATGCTTAACACAGTATGGCGCGGCAGGTGGGCTCCAACGATCTCGAAACGGTACGGTACTTTTGACGCCCGTTTTTCTTCTTCCTTGGGCTTTCTTCGGCGGGGTGGGCGGGAATATGTGTCAGCGAACAGGGGTGGAAACAGTGATGGTGGTCTGAATCGGCCAGTTTCTCCCCTAGCCTGGAAATGCTTCCAAACCTCGTCTGTGTTTGGCTTCCACTTGTCTCATGCGAAATGGCGTCGGGAATCAGTGGCTTGTACAAGTACAAGGACTTTCATTCCTCTTTCGCGCAGATGCGGTCGTGATAGTCAGTCAGCTTGGTGAAATTTCAGCTTCAATCTGCTCAGCAGTCTTGCTGCTAACATTGACAACCGGCTCTAATATTAGATCACACCGCGTGTGCGCTGTCACGGGATCTACGCACTAGGTCGCGGTGAAGCTGCGCTGCTGAGGAGGGGGGGAGGGGGCGAGGAAGAGGCGAAGACGAAGAGGCGCGAGGAGGTTGGGATCTCTCAGCTCTCAAGGGCAGCAGACCGGACCGTGCCCAAAGCTATGGGCTATGGGCTATGGAACGCGCGGAGCACACCGCTTGGATTTCCCTTCTAAATTTCCGTGGCAAGCGTCAGCTCGTTCTCTAGTACGGCATTAAGTGACATCACATCGTAAAGGTGCGAGATGCACTGTATAGGACGGGAGTGCATTGAGAACGGAGAAGAAACCACGATGAGACGGCTCAATATGGCACTTGGACTGGACGCATCATACTGACGGTGAGAGCAGCCAGAACCGGCTTTGGCAAGCCGAACTCGAAGAATTGACTAACACCTGGTGCTTGAAGATGGAAAAAGTCGGTGTAACCAGACGTACAGAGGCTGATGGCTGTATGGGCGCAGGCCGCGACAACTTGCAGCTCCCAAGGGCTGCGGGTATCCGATGCCCTGGTTTCGCGACAGAATGAAGAATGAAATACCTTTTCCGCGTCGACGACAAGATAAGTGTTTGGTCGATGGATGAATGGACAATGCTGAGTGGTTGTAAATTCACGAACGTTAAACAAGACGAGTTTTCTGAGTGGTCCAGAATTCTTTCATTTTCATCGATTCAAAGCTTCCAAGTGGCCCTTTATGGTGCTTTCGGCATGTCCCCCCCCCATACCTGATCTGATCTTGGGAATGCCTCGCACGGGTGCCGCAGACCAGGGTTTGATAGGAGGCGTTGGAACGGACTACAACCTCCAGACACGAATCACAACGACGATAACAGGGACATACGACGAAAGTCCCGCTTCTCAGCCTCCAGCACAGCTTCGCTTAAGCTCTCTTATCGTTCATCTTTTGGTTCCAGTCAGTGTTTCCATGATTACAGGCTAGATGCATCCGTATAATCTCTTGGCACACCTGCTTCATGCCGAGCTGTACCATCCGCAGTTGTGGCTTTTTTGTTATGACAAGGACTGGGTAGCCTCGTGCGTAAGAGACCCAAACCGGATCATCAATAATACATTGGAAATTAATCCTATCTCTTGTGACTGTTGGTCATTTCTGCTTCGGGCGAATACTACTAAACCCAGATTGCTCGGCCAAATCAATCCGCCACGGCGCAAGGAGGAGTTCGTTTCACCTTCAAAGGCAATGCACAAGTGTGCGCACCATTTTCGGTTCGTTAGGTGCCGCCGTTGAGATGCTCCCGATATTTCCTAATTCTGCAATGAGCTGATTCTGACAACCCCAGATCTCCAAGAGCTTGTCGACGAATCAGATCTCAGAACTCGGCTTCTGCCTTCTCATTCGGTCTCACACTATCCCATGCTCACACATAGTTTCCACGCTACTTCGATAGCTCCCCCCTTTCGCGCTTGCGCATGTCTCTCGTACCTGGCGGCTAAGGCAATGGGAAAAGATGGAGGGTCTGGCGGTCTTCCGTCTCGTTCACAGTGAACGTCCTGGAGAATGTCATGAAGTCCTTCCCATCAACGCTCAACGACTTTCCATGACGCCCAGACTTGTAGCTTCCGCGAAGTAGACTTTCGGACTCGAAACAGCATCTCATGCTGTATTTGTTTACATAGTCTGTGGAGCATCCTCGCATCCCGTCGTCATGTAATGGACACCATCAGTCTTGTGCGACAATAGCAAAGTGTACATGTCGGGCCCGCGGATCTCCACCGATCTCTGATGGCTTTCTTATTCTGACTCTTCAGCGGGACGAGGCACGTGGTCTAGTTGGTGTATTGACACATGGGCGTCTTCACGTGGGCAGTACATGGGTTGTTCAAGAATTTCCGGCCGAGTGACGCATAGATAATACCTTGATCAGGCGCATGCTATGCCAGGCACTCGATGGCATTAGATAAGAGTTATAATTTGACTGTCGTGCTATAGTCGATGCTTACAATCTGCTTCGATCCTTCCGATACTTTGCGACCTCTCCAGCCATTCGGCCCATCCCGAAGATGGAGTATGGTAAGCCCTCATTTGACATGAAGTCGAAGACTAGTCTACTGAGGCGGGTGGCACCTCCGATGTCTTGCCCAATCTCCTGGACACAACTTCTGTATGATCTTCATGGAGGCTGAATATTGATCAGCTTGAGTATCAGCTTGAACGTCATCTGCCCGACAGCATGCCCGCAGGGTCTCGCGTGGGTAATCAAGCTCATTCCCTTGCAAGTTGAACTGACCAGGTTTCAAGTTAGAGTAAGCTCGTTCATGGATAGTCTGTAGATCCAATAATGGAACATTGCTTGACGAGTCTAGGGATACTAGGCATTGTATCTCTTTAGCTGGAAGGGAGGATGGGAATGGGTGAGGCGTAAAACCCCCGACCATGGGACTACTTCGGTCCAAACAATAGGAGCATCAGACAAATACGATCACGTCTCTATGCGATGACCCTGATCTTCAAATACCTGGCATGGTTTCGTGATTTTGGTAAATCCCAGAGTTGGAAGAATAAAGCAGGGTGTATGACCAGGTGGAACGGGGATTGAAATCATGTCTTATCTCGAATTGAAGACTGAAGACTTTACTGGACGTATGCGGTTACTTCGATATCTTTCAAATGAAGTTCGAAAAAAAGCGTAGTCATTATCTCCCACTAGTCGTCGTATCCCGCCTGTCAACGGCACACAGTGCTTAACGGCACGCAGTGCTTAGCGGCATTCCTTGCTCAGCCAACAAGATTACACGCTTCTGATCATGACGCAGACTCAGTATGCCTCGATGTAGGTCACTAGCAGGAATGCGTGAGAGTCCCATGGGCGAGTGATCTTGATGACAGTCATAGTTCTGAAGGCGATCCAACTCCTAAACATGGTAGCATGTGCAGAGGTTCATCCCCTAACTGGGGACGCTGGGTTATTCCTCGAAGGCAAACCTGCTTGGACAAGAACACCTTGATAGCACGGGTCTGAAATACTAGGAGGACTATCTGGGAGCTGTCCTAATTACCTAGGGTAGGTGATAACGATGTGTACGGCATGGAAGCAGTCATCCTTCGAAGGACATGAGATGCAATTGCTATTTCAGCTTAGGCTTCCTTATGGTTTTGTCCGTAGCTGCTTATGCTAGAGTCCTCACCATCGTCTAAATTTCGCATCATCGTACATAGTGTGTCCCAGCTATGTCTGACAGCGCTACCCCGAGCCGTTGTCTTGTCTGATCCTTCCAAGATCAATCAAAGCAGGGGTTTTCTATCCTATTGATACGGTGCGTTTTATATACAGCTCATTACTTTCTTCACAAGTCTTCAAGCCCAAGGAATATGGTAGCGATCCCGTAGAGATATTAACACGTAGACTGTAACGGTATCATGAACCCAGCCCCCGCCATTTCAAGTAGGCTTTATTTTCGCAGGAGTAAATACGTGCCGTTGGTCTTCCCGTAGTGCACCCTATCTGGCGTTAGGCCAATTCAATGCTACTTTGCAGTAACCAATGACTATTACAGTCTCGATGCAAGACCGTCAGGCTCGGAATAGTGTAATCAGCGTAGGAACTTAGCAAGCTAGGTAGTTGATTGTGGAGAAGAGGCTTGAAGTTGCGCACGATTAGAGGAATATTGTCAGAGTTAAAGCCGGCATGTGTAGCTTGTGGCTTGAGAAGGAGAAGCTATCGCTTAGTTGGCTAAACTGTCAGCCTCCGTCATATTAAATATTCTTTTGTTAGCCACACACAAAGCCAAGGTTACAGAAGAGCGTCCCTCGCTCTTACTGCCAGCGCTCCAACTAAAGTGAGCATCCAGACCTCATGATTCGGTTTATGAGCATGGCGCAGTTGACATGATTTCGAAAACGCCAGTGTTTCAGAGGACGACACAAAGGACCTCGTGGGCAAATGATGGCATAGGGAGAGTCATCATTGATTGCAAGAATTTCGGCTCTTCTCCCACAATTTTATCACATCAGCGGCAGGTGTAGTTGGATAGCCTGGCCATACAAACTATGTCATGGTACTGTAAGTGACGTACACACGAGGACATGTTGAAGGACGTCCAAAAGCCAGCCATCTTACAATATCACAGCAGAAAGCCAGGCCTAGAATTATGATCATGCCAAATAAATCTCAAAGTAACGTATTGACGCTATCTCAACTGGATAGGGTTCAAGCCTCAGGGGAACCGAGCTGAAAGGCATCGTCAAGAAATGAGACGAACGACACAGAAGACTATTTCTAGAGTTCTCTTAAGAACATGCAATACTCTGTTACTGATAGCACTCCACATGGAACAAGGGACAAGCAATACGTTATTATGTTATTGTAGATACTCGTCTCGGTATCACGAGCCATCATATCAGACAAACACTTATCACATGAAACCGTCCGTCATCGCACCGAACTTTACGCTAGTAAAGATCTAACTGTGTTGGAATCATCAGATTCACACTAAAAATGTGCCATGCCGTGACGATATGCCGACTATTTCTGAGTACCTTTGGTAATCTCCATGTCACGCGACACTCGTCGGAAGTCACGGGTCACAATTCAAGGATGGCTCTTCTATGAATACAATGTACTCGATAAACACTGTACCCCAAATGTGTTATAGTCCTTTCTAGTCTTTGTCCAAGCTGAATTTGGGTGATTGAGGCATACCAACGCGTATCAAACTCGGGAATCAACGCTGTTACCAGCTTGTATCCAGATAACCTTATCAGCTCCATTTATGATGCCTCGAACCCAAGGGATTTACCAGAACTTGGACTTCTGTTTATTGATTATTTGTTAGTATCTGCCGGTGTAGACGATTTGCGACGGGTTTCGTTGAAATGCTGCGAAGAAGCTCGGCCGGGGCTGTCAAGTCACTGACTGGGGACTGTTGGGTTCATCGACGCTATTTAACATCTTCATATGAGCTTACACGATTACAAAATATAGCAGACTCGAAGACAAAGGACTATACCCATCCAACTAAACAACACAATCATTTGTCGTCAAGTTTCCCCATGTCTAACGGTAAAAAGGGGTGCTGCTGGTCCAGAGTATTATTGCCATGGATACCCAGAAGGAACCTAAGAATGAGCCGGAGGGAAGACCTAGAGCGCTGATGGAATCAGCCAGGAAGTGCAACTTCTATCATACATAAGCTGCCTGCGGGAGAAAGGCAAAATTCGATGCTGAGCTGGAGAAAGACTCAGACTCGATATTGAACAAAGACCGTAGGGGCTGGGGACTTGGGAAATTCACCAGCAAGTGGGCATTGCAAAGTCCCTGAGAATTTGACAACATGCCTACTTAGGCAATTGGGAAGACTGGGGAAGGCAGTTTTACAGGCTGTATACCTAGGGGCTGTACGTACTAGGCAGAGACATCGTCGTTTTTGCATAAAGTCAGTTAGAGAGCATCCTGGCTGGCAGTAGGAGGCTATCTTCCCGGGGTTGGTAGTATGGTACGATACTCCATCTGCTACCATCAATGGTACTTGATTATCTGCACCCATTACTTACTGCCGGATATCCTCCCAGTGGAGGATTCCTTGCGGTCAGTGTATCGTGATCAGTAGTCAAGAGGGGCTCATCATGACAGCGAACCGTTGCTGGCGGAAACTATGATTACCCCGGTACTTTTCGCAATCATAGCCGCGTCCTGCAGCATGGTCTCTGCATTAAGTTACTTGAAGCTGGGAATGTAGTCTACAAATCGGCATCGTCTAGTCTTCGAACCCTTTGTTGAGGGTACTTCAACACCGACTCGAAGTCAAGTACCTCCCAATCCAGTAACGGGGTCGATTTATCCAGCACGAAGCAAGGGTTTGCGCCTTGTCCCGGTGTTCAAAGTGGAGGCTTAGTTCGTCGGCTGCATCAACAGACATACTTCGGAGATGAAGAACTTGAGGCTCACAGTCGCTAAGGAAGCATATTACCGCGATGACTTGGGTAAGTGACTGCATATCTAGTTTCACCTAAGCTACGCGCGCTTCTGGCGTATGACGGTTGCAGGAGGACTCAAAGACAAGGATACAGATCCTAAGATGGGTTGACTATACGCCCTTGTTCGGATCGATGTCTCATCCAAGAAGGGGAGGTGGTTGTGACGGAGAAGTAATGCTGATCAAGTTAGGTGGGAGCCGCAACGGTCCATACACATGCAGTTATCGTTTGCCCTCAATGCCTGTGAGGATCCGAAGACACCTACCTCATAGTCTGGGTTTCCTCGGACATTCCTCTCCCTTCAATGCTTTATTCAACTATTCTCGATATAGCTAGTCCGTCTCCGGGCTACCAATTAGTCGGGATCAGCGGATGAATAGTACCATGGCGAAGTTGCTTGCCCGGCAGCCTGGCTCGCAGTCAGCTTAGCGTTTGATGGACGAACCGACACAGTGGTTCCGAGATCGCGTGTAATATCCTGGTGCTACATGCTAGCTCAGTCTTGCGAAGCTTCCATCCTAGTCAGGAGTTCCTTCTGCGGCAGTATCAAGGCAGGATTTGGCGCACATTTCACCAGGATGGTGCGTCATGTTATCCCTTCCAAGTGATGTGCAATCACCAAAATGGCTGCCAATAAGGGCAATCATAACGGCGTCGACCAAGAGTTGGCTTCTCCAGTGTTATCAGCCGGGGTATACCCTCCATCAAGCGACGTAGCTCGATTTCAAGAAAGCCACCCATCCACGAGTTGGCGAGGATGGCGGCATTCTGAGCAATCATGATCAAGAGCCACCTCGCTAAGCGCAGAATCGACCACGGACGAGAGATCGAAGGATTCGGTTACTAGGGCACGACGAATCCCGATGGAGGTGGACGGCGCTTAGTAGGGTAGGTGGGTGGCGGATCCACCATCTTGAACCATCGGCATGGGTTCAGATGGCAGTCTGAGTTGTTCAGAGCGTATGGGATTGCATACGAGCCAGTCACTGATTCCTCTTCAAGCAGCATTCCCACTTGATATGATCGTGGGCCGATTCCTCGGCCGGCGCCTGCCCCGAGGAGCCGCGCGCTGTCGTGGCTTTGTATCGGACGCGGGAGGCGACGACCGTTGTTTGGCAGAATACTCATTCCAGCCACCTGGGCATTCTCGTTGAAGACCTGTTGGCCAACGACAACGAAGACTCGCCACGAGGCACTGTCGTGCGTCAAGTTGCGCGCGCTCTTCCCCAGTATCCTGCCACCTCTCAGCCTCCAAAATGGCCGAACCTGATCCCGAGGAGAAGAGATAGCCTCTAGTCTGTCGAAGCCAATGAGAAATGAAGCAGTCTCCCAGAGCCGCGCGCTGACTGAAGCATCGTAGAAGCGGAAGAAAGAGAATGATAATAGAAAAAAAGAAACAAGCAGGTGATACACAAGCAAGACATGGAGCATAAATGGCGTCGATGCCCAAGGATATCACAAATACGAAGATCAGTCCTAGAGTATGACACAAGAACAATAGCAAACCTGCCAATTCCCTCCAGGCCACATAGCTATCGCCACCAACTGCTATACTCCTCCGCGAGAAGTCAGAACTGTCGTCGAACCTACCGGATCCGTGATCACGGTGCCAACCCACGGCCTATCCCGCGCAAGCCTCTCCAGCGTCAGCTAGGCAAACCGACCACGAGCCACCTGGCATAGTCGTTGCACAGCAAACGTCGATTCGCCCGACTTACATAGAAGGGCCGTTGTGTTGTGGTGCCTTCCCGGTAGACACAGCGTCTTTGGTCGAATTTGACATGTAAGTAAGGGTGGTGGTTGTTCTTGCGATCCACCAACGTCGAATCAAAGTGAGCCAATGAGCGCCTGCTAAGAATAGCCCCGGCAGCGCTTCGAGGACCGGGGTGGTCGAGACCAGACGAATCAGAACTACCGATCCGGCTGAGTACATCGGCTCCAAGTCCCGAATACTCAACAGGCGCTTGAAACGAAACGGAGCATCCTGGACACATTGTGCCGTCCAAGGGACTCCAGCCAGGGTCTCCCAACGAATCACAGACAAGATCTGACTTCAGATCTCCAGCCATCGAAGCCAGCAGTTCGTCCACCAGGACTGCGCTGTTCAAGTAACGAATACTTGACTTAAGCGCCGACTCGTATGTATCCATCCCGTCGCCCGCCCATTTGCCCATTGCATCCGGACTAAAGCAAGTCTCAGCACACACGCGCCAGAGCAATCAATTGTCGCCTGTCAGGAAACATCGAGTTTTTGACGACTACTTGCCAACCTGCCGCTTTAACAGCCAATCCCCGCGCTCTCCCACACAAATTTGCCCACTTACCTACTTAGCAAGGCACTTTACACATCGTCGACTTTGTCTTTCGCGCCAGCGTTTGTTTGTCCACGTAGCGTAGGCCAATCTTCAGACTGCGTTATCCCACTTTACTCCGGAGCTTTTCTGTTGGTTCCCGGCTATAGCGCGCGCGCTGACAGTCAACACAAGCGCACTGGCCGGCCCTTCTCACCAGTCCTAGTTACAGGACCACTTCCGCCCAAGGCCGCCGGCTTGCTGAGCCTTCCAACCCCTGGGAAGCACACCCATCCGCCTGGATTCAGTCACATTGATTCTAGCGTTTCTAGCGGGCGTTTTTAGCTCAAGCTTCCCGCTTGGCGCCCTTGTCTCAGCGTCTGCTTAGTCCTGGTTTACGACCCCTCGCGCGCGTGAGACAAGGCAAGGCCCGCTTTCACGCCTACATACCTACCTACTTCTTACTTGGCTCGTGGTAACGGGATTCACATAATATAACCTTTGCTCCCACTTCTTCCTCTCACCTACTCCCCCCACCACAACTGCCGACTCTTCCCTCTCCAACGGCGACTCGTCGCTACAGCCTGTAGGCAACCTCACCACCCTCCCTCCCTTCCGAGTCATTCACTTGACTTGAAGTCTGTGTTGATATATCACATCACACAACACTAACACCTCTCGCCCTCAACACCGCCAACATGCCTGCCTGCAAGCCAAAGCTTCCGCAGTTGACCACTCCGGTCACAGCGACCTTCCCTTCAGAGCTTCAGGCCCTGTCAGCAAGGACTCCCGTCTCGGCAGTTCCTGACTTCATCAAGGAGGAGTACACCAAGACTCCCATCAGCCCGCCCATTGCATATATGGACTTCCTGAAGGCCATGTCCGTCGCTTCTCCCGTGGTCCCTGAGAAGCGATCTGGCAGCTCCAGCGAGGAAGAGGTGGATGCCGCCGAGTACTCCATGCCGTCAACGGCCAGCAGCGAGCAAACGGATTGCTCTTGCAAGTGTGGAAACCACAAGTCTCCCGCTGCTGTTCCACCCAGTCCATACCCAAGTCATCCCATGTCAGCACCACCAACCGGAGCTACATCATTCCCCAGCTTATATATCCCGGCATCACCCGCAATCTCAACCCTGGAATCACCCATGAGCGCAACAGCAAGGTCACCATTTAGCGCAAGATCAGTGCGTTCACCCTTTGACTGGGAAGCAGCTCTGAAGTCCCGGTATTCGCAGGATTGTAAGGCTACCAAGTCTTCGGCGCGGAGTGTGAGGCACATCAGGGAGGTTGTGACGAGGACTGTCACTTACACGCCGAGGATGAACCCGGCACCGAAAGGCAAGAGGAGGAAAACGGAGTGCTCGAAACTGAAAGCAGCAGCACAAGCAGCACAAGCAGCGGCAGAAGGACAAGCACCGCCACCAACGATGAGATCAAAGTCAGCCTGATCACCAATTTTTGCGGTGTTAAACCCACCATACCTCATATAATCCGAATCCAACTAAAGTCTCTGCCCAACTCAATGGCTTCCTTGCCAAAGGCTCAATTATGAACCTTCTCTGCACTGTTTCTTATGTCCATATTCCTCGAAACCTACTTCATCACTCTATCCTTAGCATCACTATCCATCAACCATCTTCACCACCAAACTACCAAGGCATCAGGCCACCAAACCAGAAGATCACGAAAGGCGGCCAGGCAACGAGAAGCCTATCTCGACGAGAAAGCGATGAAAATGAGTTACGTCACGGAATTTTTTTTGGACTTGGCGCGCCCATTTGTTGGCGTTCTACAGGAGGACATCATGATTACTACGGAGTTCAACGGCGTTGCTGGCGGCGTCCCAATCCGCACGATACCAAGGCAAGGAGTTGGAACCGGGCGCTCAGTGAATCTATGGGAAGGAAGTCTGATTTTCAACGTTGGGATTTGCGTGATGCTGTATCTAAAGTAGCTACTAGGCATGGCTTGGACGAGCACGGCACCATTCAATGCACAAGACCCCTACAAATCCAAACTGCTAACTATACTTGTCCTCTTCGTGCGATAGTCGTGTTAAGTTGTTTGTTTATTTTGATTTACGTTACTGTTATGCATATTTACGCCGCGACCTTCAAGGCGACCGCCACGATAAGCGGTCGTTGTTGTTGGCGGCCGTCTCCAACTTGCTCCAGTTTTAATTCTTTTTACACGCGATATTTTTGGGAAGATTCACCGTGCAGCAAGCAACCCAGGTTCTGGGCACGATTTGACGGATCGAGCACACCACAAATTCCCCGAGCGAAGGATCCGTGGACACACAGGTTATGTGACAGTCACCGTACCATCACAGTGTTGCTTGTCACAGGTCTGTGACAGGTCACACGCAGACCGCCGCACCCTCCACGATGCGACTCAAGAATCTGCAACGGGGGAATATTGGTGTTGCCTAGGTAGGTACTGTACACACTTTACCGACGTTAGACGATGCTTTTTTTCCACAGCCATTTCCCAAGACTCCATAATTGTGTAGAAAAGGAAACGGCAAACTGTACAAAGTGTGTCCGCGCGCGTTCGTTAAAGCAGCGGGCGAATACGTTCGTTTGCCGACCCCAGCGCCGTCAACTCGATTGAACTTGTATCGCCCCATTCTACGGAACCCGACATCCTGGGCTGCCTGGGAAACTCATTGCATCCTGGGCATGCTAGGTCCAATATCGACCGGGATGCTAAGCGCCCGTGTGCGAGGGACCAACGAAACGGCACCCTCTCCAAATTTGTGGTGGGTGTGTCGTGCAGGATGCCCACTCCCACGGCGTCGGTCATTGGCCAGAGGCCAGGCACTTAGGCGCCCACGACTTTCGTGGACGAATGTATGGGGGCAGGCAACGCTGCTATCACTAAAGTGTGTGTGAGTAAGTGAAAAGATCAGGGAGGGCGCGGGAAGCCGTGGCAGGTGCACTCTGCGAAGAGATGAGTTCTCCTGCGCGGTATAGTGGGAAGAGATGAGCAGGAGCGGTGATTAAGCCTAGTAGAGCCAGCCAAAGGGACGGAAAGTGCAAGTTCACCGCCGATGGATTGGCCGTCCCACACAGGCTTTGCTCAGAAAGCGAAGGCGGCAAATGCTGGTGTTGATTCGAAGATGCTGAATCACGTTTCCTAGGCTCAAGTGGCGGGAAACCCGGGCCCTCAACCCCGACAGCGATGTCGTGAGGCAATAGGGAACTCTTCTAAGCAGACAGCATCCGCTATGCGCAGCAGCACTTTCGACAAGACTACAAGTCCATACGGAGTAGTCTCTCTGACGCATTGTTGTGTGATAGAATCGCACTAGGCTGCATGTCAACTCCGGGAGTGAAAGGGGAAGCCTTCCCGCACTGACCCAGTCGACAGTTGACTGTGATTTGAGCAGGTAGATTATTCTCCGAACGAACCCTTCCGGATTCGGCAAGCTACGGACCTGCTCGTTCTTAAGAAAAACGTGTCACCCCTTTCACGGTTAGGTGTTGAAACATGGCTCACCTCTACTGTGTAAATGAGCAGTTAGCACCATGCAGGAGGCTTGTTTCAAAGATACCGGGCAATTCGCATTCATCACTTGCCAAGACGTCACGGGACACTTTCCAGCCCCCTCAATCTCGGTCGTTTCAGAAGGCCGTACTGTCGGATTGTATACTATCTTCGAAATATTCTTCACGGCTTCCAAGGTTCTTTCTCGCGTGGATTCCTTGTTCGGCGATACTGGGCTGTGCCGCACCGGCCAGGGTTATATTGAAATATAGCATAGGACGCAAGCATCGTTTGTGATAACTGATCAACTTACAACTCCCTGATTTCTTTGGCTGCTGCGTTGCATAGTGCCACTTTGACCCCAGCCCCGGTCAGCACGTGAATCCAAAGCCGCTGGGTATCACTAAGCCGGTCATTTGCGCTCTTGACCTCGGCGAACATAACCTCCTTCTGGGGCTCAGTCCTCCAGAGAATGAGGTCAGGCAGCCCGCCCCCTCTTTGCCCATATTCCTGCGCCATGACTTTGCAAACGGCCGCAAGAGCTGCGCCGTCGAAACAGCTGACCAACTCAAGAAGATCGGGCAGCTCGTAGTCCCAGTTGAGACCAACGACACAGGTCCTCCTCTCTCTTTGTCGGCTGTCGACCTCCTCGACTAACCGGGCTGCTCCGCCGTTGGCGATCTCGACTAAACGGTGATTGATCTCGGACGCCCGAGTTGGGTAGAAGGAGTCGGTGTGTAGATCCAGCGGGCAGGTCTGGTAGGCTGTCTGGAAGACGTTGGGTATATAGAGAAAAAGAATGTCGTAGAATAAGTAGGCGAACAACGTTCGTATGATACCACCTTCAGCGTGGTAGCCTTTCCATCCCTGATCTCGATACCAGCTAAGGCACATGGCTTCGACGCTGCACTCGCCTCCGCCTTCTGCCTCGTCGACCCAGATGGTTTTCGTGCTGGGACCCCGACCTTTCTTCCCCACAATATCGTCTTTCTTGATTTGGATACCCTTCACGAGATGCTCTTCTGGCTTTTGCAGTCTGACATGGCCAAAGTTGTGCTGGAGACGACGTGGAACCTTGAGCTGTTTCTCAAGCTTAAGCAGCCGTTTCTGTAGATCGTAGTGGTACTTCAGATGGCAATCCCGATCCTCCAAGGCCATTTCGCAAGTCGCAATTGCGATTCGTTTCCAATGCTTCTTCTGCACCTCGGGATCCTTGTAGGCAGGATCTGGCTTTAAAGTATACATGTAATGCTCCTCCAGTAGAGCCTTCCGCTGATACCAAGCTCCACGCCGTGAGTGGTGGAAGAGCTTCTGGTCGAGCAGCTCCGTCATCAGCGAGTATTCCCTTTGGTGGTCTTTTAAGCGACCGGATACGTGAGCAGCCTTATGGACAATACGAGTATATGGATGAACAGGCGAGAAACGCCGCAGGTATGTACCTTCGCCTGTCTCATATACTCTGTCTTCCTTGACTTGCTCCTCTGCTAGTAGCTTTCTCCATCGAGGATATATCCCCTCAAAGATGGCCAATACCTTTTGGAAGGCTTCTTCACCCACGGGACCACTAAACTCGAGGGTATTGTCAATGGAAAACTCTGTCCTGGTCGCCGTCTCAAACTCTAGCAAATGAGTCCTAGAGGCAAAGATATTGGAAGACCTGCTCACGATGAACTCCGGGAAATTGCGCCGCGAGATCTTCGCAAGGATTATTGCGGTTAGAGACTTCTCTGTCCATTCCGTAGATCTGTAAAAGACCAGATGAACCCTTTCGAAGAGCTTGAATACCGGGAAAGATAGTCTGATACATGGTCCAGTTATGGCCATGATCTTGTCAAGGAAATGCTTGTTTCTATTGGAATCATCACCATGGCCGGGTTCCGGAGACTCGACTTCTGGAGTTATGACCCCTTCGGAAGCAGTCGAGCCATGGGTGCTCGATCTTCGCAAGCCCAGTGATAGCAAACCAGCCTGTTTACTGCTCATTCTGCAGATGGCTTTCACCAATTCTGCTTTATTTCCTCCTTTAACTTTGGCATCCTTGGCAAGACCCTTTAGCTCTTCAACATTCAATAGCGCGATGGCTTCTTCCACTGTATTAATAGAATCGTCTGAGTTGTCTGCAAAGCTGAAAGTCTCTGCCAAGGTGTACTCTTCTTGAGCAAATGTAGCATCTGGATCGTCAAAGTTTGATGGAGAAGCTGAAGACTTCGCCGGAAGCTCTCGGGGTGCCTGTAGCTCCCTGACAGCACCTTCGGTATCCGAGATATCGTCATAGTAGCCTAATTTGGCAATACGATACCAGGTAGCAGATTTCCTAAGGAATAGTCGTACATACCTGGAGCTATCTATCAGATTTACCTGCGCTCAGGAAATGGCTCGTGATGAGACTTACAGATATTGAGCTTCATAACTCGAGTTCGCCCAATAGTCGAATAAAGCACGCTCTTTATCATCGAAGAGATGTGATTCATCATCAAGCACGGTACTCAGCGCCAAGTTGAAGGCATCCACATATAGTGAGCTTTTGCCTCTCACCCATTCCCTGTTGACGAACCGCGACGTCGCATCGCTGGGTTTATCTCCTTGAGACGCTCTGAAAGTCTCATACTCCTCGATGGCCTCTTTGTCGGATTTGATCTCCGGTAGGGAGCTCTCAATTGCGGTGGGCCGCTGGCTGTGGGATTCGTCATCAGATTGCACATCTCCAAATCCAGAGGCTGCAGTGTCTTCCCTTGAGACCGAAGATAATGGTTTCAGAGATCTCTGGTCCGACAGGTCTCCATCGGAATCCTCACCACTATCTGGGACCTCTCTCTTGACTCGCTTGGCTGGTGGCTCATGACGTGACCGGTCCTTGCCCTTGCCTTTGCTCGATGGGCTTTTCTGAAGACGGTTCTTCGCCCCCTTCCTTTGGACAAATGCATCCATGATTTCATGGCTCTAAACTTGCTATGAGGTGCATCTGGGAAGGCATCTTGCCGGATTTGCTCTGCAAAAGCGTGAACAAAGGGGTCGGCTTAGTGTGACCGCGTTTTGACGAGGCGCGACTTTCACGCCTAGTCCCGTGCTCAATTAAACACTGGCAGGTGCATCGCCCACTGGCACTCCACGGGCAGCCTGGCAACCCAGCTGCCATCTGATCGCCAGCTGTACTACATATTTTAATACATCAACGGACTTCGATGTGGAAGCTCTCACATGTCACCTGTTAATTCTTCACCTGTTCACACTATCGCGACCATGTCTGAAGAGAACAGACGGGTCTCTACGACCCCAATCCCAGTACCCATGCCTTTCGGGGTGCTGCCCACCGTCGTAGCTCCGACACCGAGCCCTCTCAGCCAGACGCCCGTCGCGGGACCGCCGCCTGCGACTGAAGCTGTTCCCAACACATCAGAGACTGCCATTGATGGCGCATCCAAGGATGTGACGATGACAGACGCCGAGCAAGCTCCCGTATGATCTCCGACATCACCAACGCTCGTTATAGACTAACCTTCAAACTCCAGTCCCCGGCTCCCCCCACCAACAACGCAAGTCCAGCTCCCGCGCGAACTGGCACGCCGCTGCGCACGAATGGTGTAGATTCCAACTCCCGCGCCGCATCGCAGCAACCTGACCGCGGTTTCACGATGCCTGTCGAGGCGCCGCTGCATGGTGCGCCGGTTCGACAGTACTTGAACACGAAGGTCACGGGAGCTGTCTTGGAGGGCATGAAGTTGATTGCGAAGGAGCAGTAAGTAATATGCAGGCTTGCAGGAGCGCCATTGAGCCAGTCTGGTAGCTACCTACAGCCACTTACTGACGATCACCAGACCTAAAGATCCCCTGCGAGCTCTGGGCGAGTTTTTACTACGGCGGTCGAAGGAGGTTGAGACTCCGACATAGGGAGGGCAGTAAATGCATGCATCGAACGGCGTTCAGGTTACAACATGGACAGGAAAAGAGGAACGCGACGAAGGAGGCGAAGGGCGGGAGGCTAATGAGTATGCACTGAGGGAGGATAGGAGCCTCGTTTTGCACCATGATACCACTCTATTGATTCAAAGGATTGCCATTGGGCTCTGCCTGTGGCGTCAGCCCGAAAGCTGCGGGAATCGTGTTGGTATTATCATTGGTAATGATTGCTATACCAACTCAAGTACGTGAACCTTTGTTTCCCTGTTCAGCTGTAGGTCGACGCAAGTCTGGCAAAGAATCTAAAGAAGCTCAAGATGGCGTAGTCATCTGGATGTCTTCCTTAATTATGCCCTGGTAAGGTACACTTGTATGGCATTGGAAAGCACTTTCACGTATAAATTTCCCGGTTTGGTGTTCAAGAGATTCCCATTGTCATCTCTGTGAATATCCCGACTACCTGCTGGTGAAAGTCGTCGACACTGAAGCTTTTTGCCCTGAAAGCAAATGTTCCTTCCCATGAACTCCTTGACCAGATATCTTATGCCGCTGAACCCCTCCTCCAACAAGCGCTTATGCAACGATGGTGCTGGCGGTCGCGGACTCGTACTTCCAGGTGGGAGGCAGGACACCAACGGTCTTGTAGTAGCGGGCAAGACGGTGAATTCGGGACTCGATTAGAATGAGTCGGAACTTGGAGTCCTTATCCTTTCGGTTGCGCTCCAGGTGCTTTCGGACCGCAACGGCCTTCTTGATAAGCATGTACCTAAAAATTATCAGTTCGTTCTAAGTTTTGCGACTTCTTTTGAAGGGGCAGTTCTTACAGGTCCTCGGGAATCTCCGGTGCCAATCCTGGATTATCACTCTGTTAGCCTTGACCAAGACAGAGGCATTATGAGTCCAGTCGTCTCATAGAGAACGATATGGATCAATGGAAGTATTTCTGGTATGCATATATCGAAGAATCATCCCTCACCATTGGACTTAAGGATTCTGAGGATCTTGTTGCCTGACATTCCGAATGTTAGCCATCTTGCTATTGCGCACCACGACAGATCATCACTAGATTCACATACCAGTAACAATTCGGACTTGAGCGATGCCATGGCTGTCTCTCAATACGACGCCTATCTGCGAGGGACTGGCGCCACGCTTGGCCAGCCTGCAAATCTGATCGACCACTTGGTCGGGAGTGGTCCTAGATATCGTCAGTCAAGTCTAGCTTACACATGCCCTCGAAGCCAGATGACATACTTCAACCATGCCGGGGTCGTTCGCGAGTAGGGAGTAGCCGAAGCGCTGATACCCTTTCCATTGCTGTGGAGACGACCCATGATTGCGGTTGGTACAGAATCTGTTGGTTATATCGGGATTCTGGTCGATCGGGGGAGTGAGGTCGGAAAAGGTCGAATCGCAAAGGTGGTGAGAGTTGGAGGCAGATTGAATTTTGGTGTGTGCCTGCCAAAATTCAACCAAAATTCGCTTGTGGTTGGAGGGACCCGCTTTGATTGGCCAGAATCCCAAGGCTGCTAAGCCAAACACCCGAACTTCCGCCGGACCAGAGCTGCGTCTATCTTGAGCTGGGAAAATTTATTTTTCCTGCAGACTGGAATCGTTCTTTTCAACTTTTGCATGAGACAATCTACGAACTTGTCCTCCACGGACTCAGGAAGACGAATTTTGGAGTCTGCGAATTGAGGCTGCACATGTCATTTCGTCTATACTCCAATTGCCAGTCGACCTGCAGACCTCATCTGCTAAGCTCGAGGTGAGCATTGCAATCCCTTACAACATCCCAACATACCTCTCCTGATGATACAGCACATTTATAATACTATTTTCTGGTACCTCTTATGTTAGAACCTTCCGGGGTTCAATGAATGAACTGGACTTCTGATTGAGCATATTCTTCTCGCATCTTTGACGAGCTTTCTCATTAGCTGTCTGCTGACATCTTGATAGTGCCCGACTCATCTGGAGAGAGCTTCGTATTCCATTAAATGATATCCAAGCACCTGGACTGTTTGATGATTATGTTCTGATGATCTTCGCTAGCATTTACTGACAAAGCTAGGGTCGCCTGGACCTTCGTAGGCCTGGGAGATGAACTCGTGCATTTCTAGCGGTAGACAAAACCGATCAATTCACATTGTTGTTGCGACATCTTTCAAGTTTACATTCGGCCAGAAACCCTCCTCCAAGGCCAAGACCTCCTTCCAAAGATCTGTCGCAACCTGCATGATTTCTTCGCGGGCAGATCGCTCGAGCGTGGTAGCATACGCATCCACGCATTCCTCAATCTCCTTGACAAAAGCATTGAATCCATCCGAAGTCCAATTCGGAATAAATTCCTTTCTTAATGCGCCACCATCTAGGTCTTCACGGATCCCACTCCCCTTTCCACCTCCCTGTTCCCTAGCATATGTCCACGCATCAAGATAGACCTTCTCGGTAGCCCAGAGCACCACCAAACCTTGCAACAGTGATCTTTGCAGCCCTGAACCTGTAGCAAATGAGTCAAATAGCTTGATATACCCGCTTGTCGTCTCAATGGGACCAAATTGCTCTTCCGCTCCCCCAGCCGCGGCTAATTCCAGATCATAATCCTTCGCAGTCTGCTCAAAGAACTGCAGTTCCGTCAAAATCCCATCCAGCGCGCCTTTCAACATCGCCAATAGCCGCCACTCTAGCGATTCAGAAATCCCTGATCCGGTGCCAAGTGGCAGTCGAATCCGGGACATGAGCCCGCCGATGAAGCGCACGTACGCCTGGGCGTACAGTCTGTCCTGCGACAGCCATTGCGAAAGCTTCTCCCTCGGAAGGCGGCCCTGACCTGCAAGACTGAGGAAAGCGCTCTGGGTCGCGCGCTTGTAGAGATCCGATGTCGAAGACGAGGTTAAGAGGTGGCTTGTTAGAGATTGTGTGGACATTTGTGTTACCGTCAAAGCTGATTTCTTGAGAGTGTGACTGTAGAAATTTGCCCGCCACTTGCTTGGCTCTGATGTCCGGGCTTGGAGGTTCCGGTTCATGAAGATAGTCCTCCCGGATAGTGAGGAGTTTAGCTAGAATCTTGCGGTTCGGATGTTAGGAGTGTCTTACTGCGGGCCATGACGTATCGTGTGCAGGTGGATTGAAGGACCGACTCGATTCGTGCGGGTCCTCGGTCCTACACGAACCACGTTCCCAGATCTATACCGAACATTGCAAGCTCACTTTCCCCGAAGGGAGAAAGCTGCCAGCATTGTAATCAATTCTTCTGGAGCAACGATGATTTTGAACGTGTGGTAGTGCCGATAGTATGGAATGTTATATGGATACTTTGACAAGATGTTGACCTCACAAGTTTTTAAGGGCGAAGTATAGTTACATATAACGATCGATTAGTTTGATAGCCTTTCTTTCCAAGGGTATTCGTATCGAAGACCATGCTTCTTATTTACAGTCGAGATGCTCTCAGAGATGTCAGTTGCTGACCCCATATGTTTCCCTCATCTAGTAGCCATGGATTAGGATCTCGCAGAGGGTGACACTTTGATATATAACTCTACGAGACATGGACAAAGGCCCGCTTTCGAACATTTTGACCTTCATCCTCATCCCAAGTCTCGTCAACATATTCCTTGATACTCTGATCCTGGATCTGCATCCCAACTATTTTCAGAGCTGCAATGTTATAGCCCATCTCGTCCTTCTGTCTCTTCAGGGCTTTCCTAAGGTTCATCCTTATGCCGTCGAGCATGGCCTTCATTGTCCTGCTGGCGACGATTTGATGGTGATGGGTCTTGAGCATGAAGAACAATATGCGACACGTAAGGGGAATGTTCATCGATCTCATGGCGAAGAGGTTTAAGAAAGTGAAGAGCATCGGGACTGTAGCAAACGGGAGGACAAGTAGAGCATCATGCAATGCAGATGCTCTGATCTTCTGAACAACTGACATGACATATCCCTCAGCGCTGATGCCCCCCTGGGCCATGAAGATGAGGTTCCGTTGGGGTGGTGCGGTGTTGGGATTGGCTGCCTTGGCCTCCTCCCATTCTCTGACCACATGCAAATCCTCCATGCCAACTTCAAGAGCTTCGGCAATACGCTCACCGGCCATCAGTGTCTCAACTGTCTGTTTTGTAGCGGCGGCAACCTCAATGCTCTGATCCTCATCGTCAGGATCTCGTTCGAGGGATGTGGTCAAGGTGCTTTCGTATAGTTCTTCAATCTCCTTTTCTCGCTCTTCCTCAAGGAAGATCTGCTCGTCTGTCTCTTCCCAGACGCGAATGCTCTTGTCGTGACTGGCGCTGACAATAAAATTGCCGTTCCGACTTATAGCCAGGGACCAGATCTCGCCGTGGTGACCGTCCAGTCGCTGAATTTGCTCAAACTTGTCACCATCCCAGTACTTGATCGCCCGGTCTTTGCTTGCGCTGAAGAAGTGGTGCCCGTTGCCGTCTTGGTTGTGTGGGACAAAGACTACCTGCAAGATACTGTCTTGATGCGCAAATAGAGCCCTGTGACAATCGCCGAAGTCAAGACCCCATATCCTAACGTTCTTATCGGCCGAGCAAGTGACGATCAGTTTGCTGTCAAAGGATATATCCATGTTCAGCACCGGTAACTTGTGGCCATAAAGGTTGAGATACAACTTAAGCGAGTCTGTGAAGAACACTTTCACAGTGCTATCCAACAGAGCAACCGCAAGAAGCTTTGCATCAGGGGAGAATTTGAGGCTGAGAATGTCATCGGATACTTTCAGAGTCCTTGTCTGGACGAGCTTCAATTTAGGTGTTGTTCGGGTGGTACCGAGGACCTCTTCTTGGACAATCTGAAAGTTCCAAAACTTCGCCGACTTGTCAGCACTTCCCGACACCATTGAACGTCCATCTGGATGGACCTGCAAGGACCATATAGCACCCTCATGAGCAGTAACGCTGTCGAGCAGTTGTGCCGACGCAACATCGAACAGCTCAATCTCACCGGCTTTCGTTCCTACTACAACTACTTTGTCCCCAGGTAAGAATGCGCAACATAACGCATATCCACACTCGAAGGTCCGAATGCAAGATTGAGTCTTGACGTTCCAGATCTTGAGACTGCCATTGGAGGCGGAGGCGAGCATCTTGTCGTCTGAACTCAGCGCGAGAGAGCGGATATCAGCTCGGTGTCCCGGGAGATCGACAGCCAGAGATTTGGTGTAGTCTGGGACGTCTTCCTGCTTCACCCTGCTGCTTTTCTCTTTCACGGGGATGTTGTATAACTCCAGTTGATTGTTGGTCGTCCCAACAAGCAATTGAAGGCCTTTTTGGCCATGATTGTTGGCCCAGTCGACAGATCTCACTTTTCCACTGGTCCGTATGATGAGGTGCTGTGCAAAGGCTTCGGTGACCGAAGCATTGCTAGCATCTTCCTCCTCGCCATCGACGTCTGTTTCTCCATTCTCTGTCGCACCTTTCTTTGAGGCAAGCTTTTCCCTTCTCCTCTTCTTCTTGCGGGCAAGACTCTTCTTGATCTCCCCTTCTGTTCGTATCCTCCATATCTCAACAGCTTTCTCTGATCCATGGACCGAAAAGTAATCTCGACGGGGATGGAAGATGATCTCCGTTGCTTTGTCTTTGCCGTTGCGAAACAAAGTCCCTCTGTCATGCAAGAACTGAGCAGTCTGCGGGATATCGACCTGCTGCTGCGAAGCTGCTAGCCCGGTGGCGTCCAGTGCCCATACCTTCAGCTCCCCAGAGTTTCCAGCGGTGATGCATCCACTGTAGTCAGGTGAAAGTCCCAATGCCCAACATTCGCCGTTCGTTTGCGCTATATGAGTCTCAATGCAATGTTGCGACGACAGATCCCAGAGCTTGATCAGGGCATCCTTTCCAGTGGTGAGCAAGAAACCTTCGGTGTTCGTAGCGTCATCGATAACCATTGCTTGGTCGCCATCTTCTTCCGCGACTTCTAGCTGCGGCTCCACGAACTCTAGTCCGGTGATCTGATCCTTGTGCCCTCGAAGCTTGTATTGGCCAACCTCGGCAACCAAATCCCAGACAATGACATCGGTATCCTTGGAACCGCTGGCAAGGCGCACTCCGGATTTGTCAAAGGCAAGATTCGTAATGGCAGATCGGTGTCCATTGAAGCTCACAATAGTTGTAGCGATCTTGCTATCCCATAACCGAATGCTCCCATCCTCGTAGCCCACGGCGTAAACATCTTTGTCGGTCTTGCTCTGTGCTATAGCAGTCACTTGAGCAGAGCAGTTCCCATCTCTCCAGCGGCTTAGAAGCTCTCCCTTCTTAATGTCCCAGGTAATGACCTCCTCATTTGCAGCGACAACTGCCTGGCCGGCGCTTGTACTCGAGCGGTCATTCGGAGCCCATACAATATTGGAGGTGCTGGATGTTACAAGGCCGAATGATTTGGCATGTTCATACTTGCTATGCCCATTGTTAGTGTTGAACGCAAGCGCATGGGCTCTCGTGCGAACTTACAGATACGACTTGACCATTTTGGCAACCTGAACACCTTTGCCAGGCGCTTTTGTCCACTTGTACGTTCAACAGCAAAATTCCAGCTCGAACTTTTTTCTGGAGGAGGGCCGATAAGGATCTTATCGGTCTGAAAGGCGCACTGGCCAGGAGGAGGGACAGCTTGTGCCCCGCGCCTTCCCAATCATTCATTGCCGGTTGATATTCGGCGGGCTGCGGCTGCGACGTCAACAGGTGAAGTACTCGCTTGACGTACTAAGTTAGGTTAGCTCACATCAGTACTGTAAGCGGGACAAGAGGGCAGCAATCGAGCAACCACCGCCCCACCACAAGGCATCGTCAACAAGTTGCGACTTTGAGAGTGCTAGCGCATCGAAGCCAGTCGTTGTCAAGATGCTTCTGCTAGACTATCAGAACGTTCTTCTCCAGTCGGTGCTGAGTGAGAGATTCTCTGGGTAGGTGCTCCCCAGTCTGGCAGTACAACCCTGCTAACCCGGCCATAGAGCTCCTCCTGCCTCCATTGACCAGACTGTCTCCGACTTCGATGGTGTAACCTTTCATATCTCTACTCCCGAAACCAAGTCGAAGATCCTTGTTTCCATAAACATCCGCTGCTACAAGGAACTGGTTACATACGGAGCTGAACAAGTGCTGCAACGGGAATATGGCCAATACGTGGTACCACCCGAGCCTGGCTACGACTTCTCGATTCTGGTAGATCTGGAGAATCTGCCTGAAGACAAAGGTATGCTTGGCAGCATTGCCATCTGTGAGGGTACGAAGTTGACCGGTTGCAGAGGGCCGAGATGAACTGGTCAGGAAGATCTCCCTCCTGAAGCGAAACGCCATGGCCGCCCCGTTCGAGCACGCCTACGAGGAACATTATAAGCTCAAGGAAGCTGCTTCAAAATATACATCTGAAGAAGCACCACAGGGTGTCCAAGAAGGTGGCGAGGTCATGGCAATCCACTATCGCGAGGAGGAGGCTATCTATGTCAAGGCTAGCCACGATCGAGTGACGGTTATCTTCAGTACTATATTCCGCGAGGAGACGGATCGAGTGTTTGGCAAGGTCTTTATCCAGGAATTCGTTGACGCACGAAGGAGAGCTATCCAAAATGCGCCCCAAGTCCTCTTCAGGAATGATCCGCCGCTGGAGTTACAAG
Organism: Xylariales sp. AK1849; assembly: GCA_022432505.1. Classification (NCBI taxonomy): domain Eukaryota; kingdom Fungi; phylum Ascomycota; class Sordariomycetes; order Xylariales; species Xylariales sp. AK1849. The sequence goes on from JAJKKH010000008.1 coordinate 956,022, forward strand.
GGGTTCCGGGTGTAAAAGCCAGCAGTGGAGGAGAGATTGGCTATGTCACTTTCGGTATGCTTGGACGAGGTACCTTCGGCTAATAGGCAACAACTGACCGTGACAGTCTTATTTCCGCGACACTTGACACCGCAGCGAATGCCGGATGTCATTTCACACATTCAGACTTTCCGAGATTACTTCCACTATCACATTAAGGCCTCTAAGGTAAGAACATGTTTACCTCCTGAATAGGATGCGATACTTACTGGTGCAGGCATACATCCACTCGCGTATGAGACGAAGAACTGCAGACTTTCTCCAAAGTAAGACCTATCTCTGAAAGCGATAAATCTTCAGCTAACATCCGCAGTCCTCCGAAGAGCCAGGCCCGAGAATGAGGAGAAAGAGAGAAAGACAGCAAGTGGGCGAACTTTCAAGGTCCAAGGCGCTTAAAGAAAGAATCCAAGGTAAAGGCTAGTGAATCAGAAGAGTTGCCTATCGAGGTAGCCAGTAGCGCAAGGGCATGGTGAGACTATACCTATGCATATATGTCAATGAAGCAAAACTCGTCAAGTATGTTAAAACGCACTGCTACTGGTTTTGTGAGACCAAAGATTTAGATATCCAGCCATTTATCAGGCGCTGAACTCGATTGGATGCATGCAGTGAATCCTAGACGGATTTTACGCAAGTAAAAACCTTTTCGAGCTACGAATCCGTAATGCTCTAGGAGATCTATCAGTGAACAACTGCATCCGATATGGTTCGGGACCCATCTCAAGCTCGAGGTTCAAGGCTATGACTCAGCCACCTATTCACCCGCCACATACTATTTAAGAAACTTAAGAGACGCTAACTGTTTGTGGTTAGCACACTGCCATGCCAGTACTGTACAATTTCTTGAACCTTCATCACAGCAACCGTCTTCTCCATTACCCGCAAACCTTGGATCCGTCTTCAACCTCGTAGCGACCGCCTCTCATCACCGACGACAATAAGAAAAAGGTCATGACTGCTGGTGGCTAAGACTTCCATCATGTCGGACGCTGACTTTGAGACTATCAGAAAGCTTCAGGCTGAGCGCAACGCCGCCGCAGCTTCCAAGAAGGGATCGCGCACTTTCGATCCTGACAGCCAGCGATCCGACACAGGCACCAAGGCCAAGCTGACCGAGTCTTTCGACACCGACCTGTACTCGCGCGATGGTGGCGATGACAAGTATGCAGGCTACCTCACCTCTATTCCCGCCGATGGAGATGGCGGCGATGAGGAGATGGAGGATGTCGATGCAGACAACTCGCGACGGCTGATCGGCCAGTACACTGCTACGCGATCTCAAATCGATGAGTTTGCGAGGGGTAATGGAGTTGAGGAGGACGACCCCTTCGCAGGACGCGGGGAGAACAGCACGAGAATTGCTGATCGCGAGACGGACTACCAAAAACGCCGCTTCGATCGTGTGCTGACGCCCACGCGCGCCGATCCATTCGCAGCTAATCGTCAAGCCGGTGCCGCTGAGAACGGCGAAAGTTACAAGACTATCATGGAACGAAGGGACCTGGAGAGAGAGGAAGAACGAGTGAAGCGTGCCATTCAAGCAAAGCGCGAGGCCGGGGAAGATGCCAACGGCGACCATGTGGCTACCCTCAAGGACGGGGATAAGGAGAACGGTGAGGCCGGGTCGACCGAATCTGTCGCAGCTGGCCGCAAGCGAAAGAAGAGATGGGATGTCTCGTCAACCGCTGTAGATGAACCGACGCCGCAGGTTGTCGAAGGGAAAAGTAAGCGATCCAGGTGGGACGAGACGCCATCCATGCAACCCCCCGGCGCACCAGATGGTGCCAAGAAACGATCACGATGGGATCAAGCTCCATCTGCGACACCGATGGGAGGCAGTGGTTTGGTTACGCCAATGCATACATCTGCGATAGGTGGCCCAGTTCCTTCATTTGGTACCGACATTTCTGGACCGAACGCCCCCATCAGCGATGAGGAATTGGATGAACTCCTTCCGGGACCTGAGGAGGGCTATCAAGTCCTCGAGCCTCCTCCTGGATATGCACCCGTTCGTGCGCCAACCCACAGAGTCGTTGCCACACCAGTGCAAGCAAATGGGTTCATGATGCAAGACCCGGACAGTGTCAGACTAGGGGGTGCTCCGATGCCAAAAGAGATACCTGGCGTTGGAGATCTGCAATTTTTCAAGCCCGAGGACATGGCTTACTTCGGTAAGCTGACTGATGGGTCTGACGAGAACTCGTTGAGCGTGGAAGAGCTGAAGGAGCGGAAAATCATGAGACTGCTTCTGAAGGTCAAGAATGGCACCCCGCCGATGCGTAAGACTGCTCTAAGACAACTGACTGACAATGCACGGAACTTTGGTGCCGGAGCCCTCTTCAACCAGATCCTTCCGCTGCTTATGGAGAAGACCCTCGAGGATCAGGAGCGACACTTGTTAGTCAAGGTGATTGACCGTATTCTCTACAAGCTGGACGACCTGGTCCGCCCCTATGTTCACAAGATCCTCGTCGTTATCGAGCCTCTCCTCATCGACCAAGACTACTATGCCAGAGTCGAGGGTCGTGAAATCATCTCCAACCTTAGTAAAGCAGCTGGTCTAGCAACCATGATCAGCACAATGAGACCTGATATCGACCACGTTGATGAGTACGTGCGGAACACCACGGCACGAGCCTTCGCTGTGGTCGCCTCTGCTCTTGGAATACCGGCTCTTTTACCTTTCCTCCGTGCTGTCTGCCGCAGCAAGAAATCCTGGCAAGCTCGGCACACAGGTGTCAAGATCGTACAACAGATTCCTATTTTAATGGGTTGCGCCGTCCTACCCCACCTGAAGGGGCTAGTCGACTGCATCGGCCCCAACCTCAACGATGAGCAGACCAAGGTGCGAACTGTTACTAGTCTGGCGATCGCAGCTCTTGCTGAAGCATCAAATCCATATGGTATCGAGAGTTTCGACGACATCCTCAACCCCCTATGGACTGGCGCCAGAAAGCAAAGGGGCAAGGGTCTCGCTGGTTTCCTCAAGGCCGTTGGATTCATTATCCCTCTCATGGACGAGGATTACGCTAATTACTACACAAGTCAAATCATGGAGATTCTTCTTCGAGAGTTCTCCTCCCCGGATGAGGAAATGAAGAAGGTCGTACTGAAGGTAGTCTCACAGTGTGCTGGTACCGAGGGTGTGACAGCAGGCTACCTGAAGGAACACGTCCTGACCGAGTTCTTCAAGAGCTTCTGGGTTCGCCGCATGGCCTTGGACAAGCGAAACTACAGGCAAGTAGTGGAAACCACTGTGGACATTGGCCAGAAGGTCGGCGTCAGCGAGATTCTTGAGCGCATCGTCGCCAACCTCAAGGATGAGAGTGAGGCGTACCGCAAGATGACAGTGGAGACTGTCGAGAAGGTGGTCGCGAGCTTGGGTGCTGCAGATGTCGGAGAGAGACTGGAGGAACGATTGATTGATGGCATTCTCCACTCGTTCCAGGAGCAAAGTGTTGAGGATGTTATCATGCTGAATGGTTTTGGTACGGTCGTCAACGCCCTGGGAACTCGATGCAAGCCATATCTACCCCAGATTGTCAGCACCATCCTTTGGCGACTCAACAACAAATCGGCAACGGTACGACAGCAGGCTGCAGACTTGATCTCCCGAATTGCTATGGTCATGAAGCAATGCGGAGAAGATGCTCTGATGGGCAAGCTGGGTGTTGTGCTCTACGAGTACCTTGGTGAAGAGTACCCAGAAGTTCTAGGATCGATCCTCGGTGCTCTACGATCCATCGTCACAGTCGTTGGAATTAGCCAGATGCAGCCTCCCATCAAGGACTTGCTCCCTCGCCTTACCCCTATTCTACGAAACCGTCACGAGAAGGTACAGGAAAACACCATCGACCTCGTTGGACGTATTGCCGACCGTGGGCCGGAGAGTGTCAATGCTCGCGAGTGGATGCGTATCTGCTTCGAGTTGCTCGATATGCTCAAGGCCCACAAGAAAGGTATCCGACGAGCAGCGAACAACACGTTTGGTTTCATCGCCAAAGCCATCGGCCCGCAAGATGTCTTGGCAACTCTTCTCAACAATCTCCGTGTGCAAGAACGGCAGTCGCGTGTGTGCACAGCTGTCGCCATCGGTATCGTCGCCGAGACTTGCGCTCCGTTCACCGTCCTCCCAGCACTGATGAACGAATACCGTGTCCCAGAGCTCAACGTCCAGAATGGTGTCCTGAAGTCCTTGTCCTTCCTCTTCGAATACATCGGCGAAATGGCCAAGGACTACGTATACGCCGTGACGCCTCTGTTAGAAGACGCCCTCATCGACCGTGATCAGGTCCACCGACAGACGGCCGCCTCCGTCGTCAAGCACATCGCTCTCGGCGTCGTCGGCCTCGGCTGCGAGGATGCCATGGTTCACCTGCTCAACCTGCTCTACCCCAACCTCTTCGAGACAAGCCCCCACGTCATCGACCGCATCGTCGAGGCCATTGAGGCTATCCGTATGGCCGTGGGTCCCGGTCTCGTCATGAACTATGTCTGGGCCGGCTTGTTCCACCCGGCGCGCAAGGTCCGCCAGCCGTACTGGCGTTTGTACAACGACTCATATGTGCAAGCCGCCGACGCCATGGTTCCTTACTATCCAAACTTGAATGAGGAGGGTATTGATAGGCCTGAATTGGCCATCGTCCTGTAAGGACTAGCTGGCCAGGAGGAACGCATATTGATATGTGGTAGGATAGAGAGACAGGTTCCGATGCAGGCTGGAGTTTAGGGCGGAAGCGGTCAACTGGCTTGGTGTTGTACAGTAATGGAACCACAAATTCAACAAGTATCATAGCGCGGAGGTATCACGGCGTGTCTTCGCTATAATTATTCGATTTACTACGTACCTGACTAACTATGCAAGTGAAAGGTCCATGGTGCGCTGAGCTATCAACCAACCTTCTTCGAGGTACAGTGATAGCAACGATTCTTCGATGGATCCTCGCGCGTTTCGGTGACTAATCTAGTGAGTGATCACCGCCTCACGACATTAGGCACGTCGGACAAGGCTACCAGATTGTCAGCAACCGAAGCCACGTACGAGAGACTGACATAGCCTACCCGACCCGCCGTCTCAGGTTCCCGCCAGGATCGTCGTCCGTCCATGGGCTGTCCGAGGTCTATATCATTGACCGCCACAGGAGAACGGCTCCAGCCTTGGGTACCACAGCAATTCAGGGTTGCCCCTAGTTGTCTGGTGGTGGTTGTCGGATACTATACTGAGAGACCAAGGGATGTGTTGCTATCCGCTCGTTGTTGCTACAACTACTACCTTAAGTCTGATCTGGGCTCGATGCCCTCGGGTCATCGTAAAAACGTTTTGGCAACTAGTTCCTGGAGAGAAGAAGCTGCGGTGTCCTACACTTGCAGTATATTGACAGCAGGTGTTACCCGTACCATCTGCTTTTCGCTATCTGTTACCGGGTGGGATTGGAAAGCATTCTGGATACGACATCGACACGGCACGTTGGGAGACGGGCGGGCAAGTGTCTCGTCTAGTGGAGAAGCGATGCGTGCATAAACACCGCGAGGTGTAGAGAATCCCGTCACGGGGTATCCGATATTGCCGATCCTAGAGAAGATAAGGAAGGACATTATTGTGGTTTTGTGAACCGTGTTGGTTGCTTGGAGGCCCTTTGATAAGGTATGTGTTTACTGAGCATCGACTCGGAGAACTCTTCCTGGCCACCGTCAACAACAACGACATCTCAACACACTGAATGAGACTCGGGAACAAGTGACTCGATATCGTTGTGGCTATACCGATACCCAGCTGCACTCCGCAGCTTTACCTCAAGTTGTTTGCAGTCACAGCTACTGCGGTCTTTAACATTATATTTACCATTATCTGCCGCTTTGGGTCACTCAATCTCTATCCTGTCATCTTGCCAGTTCGATTAACAGTTAAGCGGCGATGATCGACAGTGAGGGGAAACCTTTCTGTATATACTCAAATTCCACAGCCGTGCTTGTCAACACGCCTGATGAAAAGGAGAGTCATCTACAACGGCATCTTCTCTGATTGTGTTGGACAAACACAGCGTTCCTCCAAACCCGACCAACGGTTAGCAGCTGCCATCATCATTCTCTCCAGGCGCTCAAGTATGCCAAGAACACTTCTGACGACACTTGGTTTCACGAGAGAAACAGATGACGTTGAGCGACTTGCAGGGAATTACCTTCTAAAGGCCAGTGTTTCAAAGAATGTTTGTTACCAGGAGGTTGATACCGGAGAAGTGCCGGGAAAACCGGCAGCCAACCAACGCTCATCTGTTTCATCCTTTCTGGGGTTGATCATTCTGACTTTCTAGAAGGCTTCGTTCAGGAAGATCACAATATGACTTCCCAGTATCGAAGCAATTAAGGTTTCTACCAAGACAAGCAGTGGGAAGCCGGGAAGGGTGATCGATCTGAAACTCATACGATCAGCAGTATAATTATCCTTTTCTGAAGTTTTCAGATGGCCGAACTTCCCTGAAGGCCACGCGACATGGCCCTGACGATCAAGTCTAGTAAGTGTCTATCTTGTGCTTAGTCCGAAGGATTGTCAGAAGTTCCCTTCAAGACGGCTAGTTCCCAACATGCTGGGGAAACTTGTCAATCACTGGCCATCGTTCCCACTCTCTTGGATACGTGATCATCGTACTTCAACAGGACTTCGTACAGAGTCGTAACGTTGCTGCCACGAGCCTCATTTCGACCTCTCCTGACCTGAGCTGAGGCTGACTCGGCCCTCCCGTCCCGCAATCTCGACAGCTTCTGATTGGCAATCTTTTGGAAATTGAGCATATTCAGTAGTAAGCGATATGGACCACCTAGGAAACCCCTTTTCCCCAAGCAGGTCGGAGCCCACGTATTCCCGGACGCACCGTTCTCGCAGGCTGCCTTCAGACTGCATTGGGCATTGACAGATGCTAGCAGGAACCCCATCTGGATCAATCGAATGCCGTGAAGATCAGTGACTTCGGGTGACTTGGAGACTTGCGTGATAGCGCTAAACCTCGCTTGAACCATGGAGATATCTGAAGTGGTCTCCACCTCTCACATGCGATGCTTGTGACTGGACGGATCCCTCGGTACTCAACCTTTGCGAAAGATACATTGTAAGAACTCCGGCAACCCTGCAGAGTCGCAATCACACCGACGAGGTGATGATCGGCAGCAGTGCATAAGCGTCAGCTCAGACGCTCCCGTATCTGTACAGTCCACAGGCCTGAGAGGAGCCAGGTCGACCAGGCGATTAATTGGTCACGGACAGTGGGAAAAAATGGCGGTGAGATTCCTTCAAAGTACTACAGTACGTACGTGATAGGGAGAGCTCTTACTTTTCTAATTGGTAGCAGAGAGGAATGGGGGGGGGGACTGATAAGAACCGTCCAGATTGAACAATTACATACTCACGCTTGGTTCACGCATGGGTGGATGTGTGCCGGCGGGAAAGTTCCGCATATGGTCGGCGAAGATCCAGATAGCTCCTAACCGTGGAAGATGTTCTTGAGTTGGGGGGTTTTGGGGGGTTGGTGGCTTGCTGAAGCTACCGAGCTGTCCCAAGCTTCGATTTGGACCCTGAACTTTAGGTATCACTTGTACATAGTAGTAGGTGTGACAGCCGGCTCGAATGGAAATTGACAATGAGGGGTAAACCCATGTTGCGATGGCTGCGTCGTCAGATTCCCATACCGAACGGAGATGGCATTTGCTCCAAAGCCCATTACGACGAGGCTTCTATTGAATGCCAAGTCAAAACAGGTTTCTGGCAACAATGCCTAAGGGTCCGTCCTACACAGTACACAGTAGCACCGCACCACGCCCAAGCTGTTTCTATTTCAAGACGAGTGACATAGCTGCTAGGATGCTGGAGGATGCTGGAGGATGCTGAAGGATAACGCAGCTAATAGATGTTTCGGTTTGAGCGGAAGTAACATTCGAAGTGTCCCATTCCGTGATCTGCACTTTGCAACCGCAGCAGAACGCAGAACGCAGCACGTAGAGCGCAGAGCGCAGAGATTCCGCCTGGTAGGATTCGCTTCCCCTTCGCTGCCAGACTCGAGACAAAAGTAGGAAAAGTAGGGGTCCTGCGTGCTTGTCGTGGACGGTCAAAAAGGAAATCTGTGGGACCGAAGGGGTTGCGACCCCGGCCAATGGGAATGTAACAAGGATGACAGGGGCCCGGCCTGCTCTAACGCAGAGTGACGTCGAGGCTTGGTAAGGTGTTTAATTAACAATGATAATTGGGACGTGTGCCAATTGCGAGGGCCCCCGTATTGAAGCTAAACACGGCATCCGAGTTGAGATGGCTTGCCGGGTATTAAGAAACAACACTTTAAGTTAGCCTACTGCCTACAATGTGCATAAGGCAGGCTGCCGTTGAATCGTTCGTTCACCTAAGTGCATTCAACCTGAGACTACCGCCAGCAAGAGCGGTACATACCTACAGTAGTGCGAGGTAGCTATAAACGTACGTACGGACGTACGTGGACGTCTCGCTCGGTCTGCCAAGGCAGTGCCGTCAAATATGGCAACCAATGAACCCAGAGTATCAACAGCGGCTTTGTTTTGAGGATTTCGGCAGCCGTGGGATAGGGATAGGGATAGAGACGTGAAGCTAGCCAGCCTACTACTATCTCCCCCACTCGCTCGCTTGTTTCACTCCTATTATACAGTACCAGGATTTGCCGTGCACCGAGGGGTCCCTAACATATACAGCCTCATGATGGGACCAGAGCAGAGACTACACCGTATACGTGGCGAAAGATACCACAGTCGTCAGAAGGCATGGAGTGATTGCATCACCTCGCCGTGTCGCAGTATGACCCAGCCAACCAGACATTGTAGTCCGTCATGGCTGTTGTCACGACACGTCGTAGCCAGTTGCAATGCTTCAAGTTGCCCCCCCCCCCCCCGCGCCCATCTCCCTGGTAAGTGAGACAACCAGGACCCTGAAGATCACGGGTACTTATTCGAGGGTAAGATAAATTAACCATCTGGCGCACCTCGGATCAATGCGCAGCCATTTCTTCCCCATTAATCATTGGTGGGTCGAAACAAGCGAAGTCAGACGGGTCACCTTCTTCAATCGTTTCTGGGGTGGCAGATGTAGTAAAGCGTGGTTACGACGTCATGAGGAGCTGCCAATAAGCTCGTGTCGTCATTGGGTGGGCGGGCTTTGATCAAACGCCCAAATTGCTAGTGAGCCTTCACGTCAGATCGAACGAACGGCGTACGGTAGATGCGCGAGTCGTGGTATCAGTCCAAAGCAGCCGCGTTCGGGTTTCTATTGTTATCTTCCCTTCACTTAAGTACGTTGCATTAGGCGATTGGGTAGCTTCACGCCTCAGAGTCGGCGCGGCTGCCTTCCGGCTAGTCTAAGCCGCCATCCCATCGCTCCACTCCTCTCCTCTCCGCTCCGGTATAGTCTAAAATGCGTCTCCGCAGCAAATTCTTGGTTCGGTTCGACGTTACGACAGAAACCTACTATCACGCCTTTGGCCCTAATCGTCTTGAAACGGCTCTCCAGTCCAGTGCCTCGGCCGTCACATGTATATCAGGCCCCCGAATGGGAGCTGAGCCCCCGGCCCACCGTGACAACGACGAGTCAGTGAGGTTTGTTGGCCGTCTAGCTTCTCTTCCAAGCCCGCTTAGCCGTACTGGAACGGCACGAACGTGCGAGTAAAGGTTTCCGAATTCAGAAAGACATGCGAACGGCTGTGATTGCGCACTGCCAACTATCACGTTGCTTGGTTTGCTAGATCAAAGTAGACAAATCCGAGTTGTGCAAAGTAACAGGGATAGAACATAGCATCTTCGAGCAAGTTCCTTCTGTAAGACCGGGTAGATCCCCGTTGCCGTTCTCTGATAATGCAACTGCCACCGCCCATCCAGGCTGTGATGCTGTAGAAGACTCGTTACCAATAAACCCGTGTCGCACATGTTAGATCGGTGATCTTCAACTTGTTCAGCATCGGTCACGTGACAGCAGGGATAATCCTTACGGTCGTCTCACAACCATTCCTTGCAATTGCTCTGAACTGCTTGGTAGCTAACCCCCAGCTCGCGTGGCATAGCCGTTTCTTTGCCCCTCGAGACGTGCAATGAGGCATTACTCGCGGCAAGTAAGCTACACTGCGTGCAACTAAACTGCAGCAGAAGACGGTTCGGCGGCGCAGGCGATGTGCTAAATACAGAATTACCATGGCCGGCGTCAGGTCGCAAAGTCCACGTACAAGGCCAATCCAATCACAAAACCGAGACTTGCTTAGGCTAGGAGACGCAGCACTTGGGCTATTCCGATCTAGGACGCGATGGCGCGGCTCCCCGCTGAACCACCAACCCCAATTCACCAACACTATCCACTCAAGATGCCCGTTAGTACCACAGTGGGCGTTAGTAACACTGCCATCCGTCAGAAGTAAGCCGTTGCAACCACAACTCTCTGCAAGCCCCAAACATGAAACACGCTGCGGGGTGGAAGCCGGCGCAACAATATACTGGAGCCTCCGTATGACGATCAGTCCCAAACGGGGGGCTTTGCGCCAGGTGTTTGGAGACCGTGGGCGCCCGTAACGCTCTATACGCTTACTGGGCTCTATTTCCGTCGATGATGTCTGTATTCGACGACAAGCTACCGAACCCGTTCTAATCGGGATGCGCCCAGTGGTCGGTGTCAGAAATAGGAAAGGAAAGAAGCAAACGTAGAAGGAAGCTGAGGAAGATGGGGAAGCCCGCGTCCTTGTTGAACGTCAAGAAGACCTGCCCCCACGATCTGTGATTTCTGCTTCCAAGCCCGCCTCTTCCGTTGCGAATGGGTACGGTCACCCTGGCGGTGTTCGGTTCGAAGCCGACCGCGTCTAGTGGTAGCCCGGCCGATCTCATGTACATACCATTTCGGGCACGTCTGCTGCGACGTGAGAGAACGTCGCCATTGCTAACGAATCGCATACATATCGGAACCGTTAAGTTTTGCAATTGAACCGTCAAATTCCATTATGTTACAAGGCAGTAGCGAGTGTAAACTTCTTGACGACCTCGCTAGTCAGGATGTTTGATCAGAAAGGTGCTCTGCCATCAGGGGTATATGCATAGCATAGCTAATAGTACAACGTCATCATCTGTCTTTCCTCTTCACGCGCGCCTTTTCCCATTCTCCAGCCATTAGCCGGCGACGTACCCTCCGACAGGTAGGCCCGGCACTCACTCCGCATATATAACGAATGAGTAGATCTTGATCTCACCAACGCCCGAACTGATCGTCGGTCCCCTAAATCTTGTCCCTAATGTTGAACCTGAACGCCGTTTTTGAGGGTATCATCACAATACACACCGATCCCTCACAAATGTGGAACCCAAAGCCTCGTAATTCCGTGACTGAATCGGTGTAGGCCACAAGCGATTGACACGAACGATAAACCCCCCCTAGGTCTTCTTCATCCAAGTCCTCTATAATCTCTGCCGCTGGCGCAGCGCTTCGCAGGCCTTGCGAGCTATGTCGCTTTCAAAAATACAGTTTCGCCCCAGCAGTAATGTTAAATCGTAGTCGCACATAAATAGCAACCGCCATTAAATTGAGTTGTTCCCATGTGGCGAAAAGTTGGTAACAAGCATAACCGACCTCCTCTAAACCATTTTGAGGCCGGCTGACAACAACTGCCGAGGTATCGATGCAAGAGCTGTTCTCGTGATGGATCATCGTGGTACTGTCCGAAAATCGCGCGTATATCATAATTGCCCATGACTTAGTCCGAGTCCTGGTCGTGATGATCCTCTGATCCAGCGTCCGACTTGTCGGTAATATCGCCGCCCTTGTGAACTTTCCGATGTCTTCGCAAGTTTGACACCACGGAGAAGTGTCTTCCGCAGCCTTCGACTTCACAACAAAAAGCTGGGCTGGGGTTAGCAAATGATCGTCCAACCGAATTCACGATCAGGAAGACCCACGCTTTTCGCCCGTATGGCTGTACATGTGTGTTTGCAGAGAGCTAGGTCTAGTAAACCGCTTATCGCAAACTTTGCACTTGTGCTTCTTCTGTGTGCTCGACGACACTTTCGAGCTGAACTGACCCATCATGGACTGGGGCGCTGGGGGAGGATGGGTCATCAGGTTGGGCCGTGGCAGTGTTCGCGACGTGACGGATTCTATGTCGGAACCGGCGGTTGAGTAATCGCTCACGGACGAGTCAATGGAGCCTCCATAGTAGCCACTGCCGCTGTAATTGCTGGCCGATGAAATGGACGAACTAGTTGAATGTGTTGACGGGAAACCATAAGAATCAGCCGACCCTCGACCTCGCCCATTGGAGGGCGGATAGATGGCTCTTGGCGTCTCTTGGCTCATGGCCAGCATACCTTGGCCGGCATCCAGAGCATCTGCAAAGCTGCGTCGGTCATCTTGTGGGAGTCCCCTATGATTGAAGTCAACTATGGAGTTCCGGTGGGAGTGAAGGCCGTCGTCGGAGCCAAGTTCGGATGACGAGATTGATGAGGGAACTGACGATTGGGAATACCTTCTGCTGTCGGCCTCCGGTGCCAGAGCAAACGTCGAGCGCATTGGTGCTGGAGCGTAGCCAGAGATCCCTCCATCGTAGGGCGTCGGCGAAGCGGCATATGTTGGGTGTACAGGGGAAGCGCTCGTCGCCGTTGCGTATGAGGGCTCGCCATAGGCGGCAGAGCTAGTCTGCATGCGGTTCAGACTTAATAGATCTTGGGGCATATTGAGTAAGTCTTGTTGTCCATATACATCCGCCAAGAGAGTGCTACCTGCTGAGGACGCGGTCACCGGGATGCTCCCGTACGAAGCCATCGAGGAACTGCTTGGTGCGCTTGTCCTGCTAGAATGCTGCTTTGATAGGGCATCCAGGCCGCCCAGGCCTGCGTTGAGGCTCTGCGTATACATGCCCTGGCTGCCGCTGGGCGGCGACGAGGCCGCTGCCCATGGGTTGGTAAATTGCGGGGTGTTCGAGTAAGAAGACATTGGATCGAAGTTTAGGCCAAAACGTTGTTGGTGATCAATTGTCATAGTCATCTTCGACCAAAATAGATTGTACGATGAGGAACGGGAAGAATGAGGCTTCCTGAAACTCGTGATCCGACGAAGACGATATGATTTCCGGCAATTGGCTGATCAGCGGCGGAACCCCGTAGGAAACAAAGTCGTGTTACCTGGTCGAAACGCTGACTTGACTTTTGAGATCCAGTGAAAATATTCGCCAGCCGTCGTCGAGGTGGGATCAGCGAGCCTTAAGTGTGTCTGGCAAGAGTCTGAAGGCTCATGCGTGGACAAGGGACAGGAAAGGTACAAGTTGGTGCCAGTCGGTACTTCAGTTTCCCCAACCCACATGAAGCTTATGCTTTCCAGTCAGCGGGACAGGTGGACCACCCCTAAAGCATGAAGTACCAGTGAAGATGTCCAACAGAGCGATCGGCAGCCCAATATCCCGTCCTGAAAGGAGGCCAAGGCTACAAGGTGGGACAGTCTGCGAGGGTAGGAGGTTGAACAGCAAACCAGGGCTGGAAATTTAGGAAGACGGTGTCCTATTTGGCGACGACCGTTCTGTTCTCGATAGGTTAAAGAGTATGTGGAGCTGTGTGGCTCGTTGCAAGACCGAAGAGTAGAAGATCAGCAGTGACCACAGATCCGGGGGAGATATGAGGTGATGGGCGTCCGAGACTAGGGGAAGAAACAACGTTGAGATGTTGACTTGTAGCACTAGAGTCTCTGGAGGTGGATATAGGATGTGAAAGACCTTGCTATGTCTAGACAGCTTCTGTGGGATAATTTGAAGAGATAGTTGGAAATAATGCCAGCCAGGACGACGAGGAGAAAGCAGGCTTTACATAAATTCCTCGGGCTATGATGATGGAGTGGTCAGCACGTAACTCAGTCGAGCCGTCGTCCCTCGTCGACGAACCCGAGCAGGGACTCGAATACCAAGCGGGTTAGAGTTGGGTATCAGGGTCTTCTTTCTAACCTGAAAGGTTGAATGCTTCTTGACTGCAGCCAGTGGGACAATTGCGCGCACGGCAGGGATAGGGTTATGGGCGGCGAAAAGGTCGATACTATGGCAATACATACGTAGGTAGAGACAAGTCGGACCAGCCAACGCTGAAATGAGTGTGGTGGGCCTGTTGTAAGGGTGTAAGGCTACGGATAGTCCCCCTGTCGTTCTTGCACCACCCCCACAATAATGTGTAAGTGAAGTGGATACACGTTAGCTGTTGCTCCTATGGGGTCGAGGTAACAGGTGCGGACCAGGGTTGGCTCTTAGCTAACGCCACCGAGATGCGGAAGTCGCTCTTCATGCAGGGTCGGCGGCGAGGTTGAAGGTCGGATTCCATTCCCATTCACCCAACCCAGAGAAGAACGAACACAAACGGCGCTTCTGGTAAGACGACCCGAGAAACAGTCGGGGCGGCGACGGGAATCCAAGTTGGTGCTTAGAATCAACACCCAGACCAGGTCGTCATTACGGTGAGTGCGAGTGCGAGTGGATGGGATGTTACAGTACTACGGGGTAGAGCCTTGACTGGGTCCTCCTCGACATTTACGTCACAGGTGGTACAGCGAAAGAGAAATACAAGGGCGCCATTACGTGGGTGGGTGAGCAATCCCTGTCCGGTACCTAGGCAAAAGCGGGTCAAAGATTCCGGGACAGGTCAAAGGCGTAGCGCTACTGTGGTGCTTCTCAGCAACCCAGGAGCTCACACAGAAGCTCACACAGTGCTATTCGAAGTCTGCGTCTTCTTCGTCCCCTTCCTCATTGGTTATACATTCCTCGAGGAGACCGTCGGAGGCATAAGGAGTCCGAATCTCAATGAGATAATCTGCCTTTCGTACGAGGTCTGTCTGTCTATTCTATGTGTGAATTTTAGGGTATGCAGGGCGATCGCAAAGCTTCTCTGTTCTTTGTGAAGCTGTCCAGTCCGAGCTGCGGGCTGTAGGGCTCCAACCCATTACCGGGCAAGTGATTGAAGGAATGGAAGCACATATAGCCTTAGATTGCGAACCCTCGACGGGGCATTCGGAAGGACGCCGAGGGTTGCATGCATGACGATGTTTCCAGAGCCAGCACCAAAACTAAGCCGCTGGACGGCCTTCTTCTTGTGGTACTGCCCCGAAAAAAGTCGCATTATGGTAAACAACTGACGTAGCTTGCCAGACGTTGATTGTTTATGGCATTTTCCTCGCGTCCTGATAAAGGTGAACGGTTGGAGAGCAAGAGTATTACAGCCCACCGCCATGTCACAGTGCACTGCCTTGTATGATGCTGTGCCGACCCTGACATTCAGTGGCAGCGTGTTTAACAGCACCGAGCGCAAAGCCTCTGCCACCTGTATGGCCTGTGCCTAGGTCAGGTCAATCTATCACCATGGACTTGGTAGGCGCTTGCTTTGTAAACGTTACGAGTTTTTGGGTTCGTGCTCGTAGATTACATCGTTGATGGACTACCTACACAGTCTGTACTACGCTATGATAGCACTTACCATCTTCGCACAATTGCGTTCTACTATGTACAGTGAGCGATTTGGGTATGTGGGCAGACGCAGGAAAGTAGCAATACCTGGGCCTGTTGCGGTACGGTACCCTTGGCACAGCGCTAGGGCACAACTGCTCGTCATTATGTGAAGACGACTGGTCGGCGGGAGAGTTTGAGTTGTCCAGGACATCGTTGCGAATGTGAAGGGGTGGCGCTTGTCTAGCTGCTTAGCTGGGGGTCCTGTCTCAGCGGGAATAAGACTTTCAAGGGCTGTACAGGCCGGATGTACGCCAGATGACAACATCAAGATACGGACTCCCGGTCAAGACCCAGCTTGCTACCCATCCCTGGCCAATGACGACCCCTGCAAGCCAACCTTGCACAAATGCGGCAAGGGATATAAGACGGGCGAAGATGGGGTCTAAAAGCTGTCTAAAAGACCCTGATCCTCCTCAAGAAGTCCTCTCAAAGTTAGCTTCAGGTGGCCCCGCTAATCCACCAAAGTGACAGTTGAGACTAAAATGTCGGACTAAGCAGTTAAGAGGAAAGCTTCAACTCTTATAATTAAAATGGGATTCTTTGTTCCGATCGAATCTCCCCATGACCATGGCAGACTGGGGACAAGGTTATACACATTGTTCCTCCGCCATGACAGGTTCACCACCATCTCGAATCTGCACTTTGTTGGTCCACGATAGCGCAATTGGCGGCTCCCCAGTTCCCGACGGTATGAAGTCGGTGAATGTCCTCTAGCTTGGTCATTCGAAGGAGAGATGTGGCGGCAATCCTTCGGTCGATGATAGGAATGGAGCCCAAGCTTCCTGAGTCATCTCAAAAGCCAGTTCCCAAGAGCCACTACCTGCTGCGGATTTTCTCCTCAGACCAAGAAAGTGATCGTAATGGCTAATCAGTGCCTGAGCACGGAGCAGTGTCTCATCGAAAATCCAGGCCCCTTGGAATTCCTGATATTAGACATCTGCAGACACACAGGTACTCCTGTCACTTATCGTAGTACCTCTTTTTCTTTAAAGTATCAGGCCGGGCCGGGAGCGTGTGTCAATCACGTATCCAAGCGCGCTCCCAATTCGAGACTCTCCATGCTGCCTTTGTTCATTGTATCCAGGTGAGTTACTTCCCCTCTCTGAGACTCTTCTTGACCGTCATGATTACTTAAGTAAGCTAAATTTGATTACAAGTCCTCATCTGTAATGACTTCCAGCTTCAAGTAATTTCATATCCATGAGTATTGACTCGAATTCATATTTCCCAACGCCCCGGACGAAATAGGCAAGGCTACCAGGTATGCCAACCTGGGTCTGTTCGCGGATGGGGTTCATGTGGACTTGTGGGCTTGTGTGAATGGGCTCGGAAATCTCAATTCAACCAGGGCAAACCTCTAGCCCCTGTAGCGGTATTATCATACGGGCTGATTCCTCGATACCTGTCGCTGCACCGTTTCGTCTACCAGTGGAGGCTTGGCGGTTGTCTTGAACAGCCTTGCGAGAGTTCGACGTCGGCGACAACCTAAGATGAGACCCCCATCATGACAAGGTTACATTTTGCGACTGCGTCAAAGATTATGCCAAATTTGCCCGGTGGAGCAATCCTTGGGTCTCATCTTGTTGAAGACTCAAACCATCGTGACTATTCCTCTTTCGCTCTTGATGACCAGACTCACATCCTCATGGGGATTCGGTGGTGCAAGACGGTGACTACGCCATGTCCCCTGTCAGCTTATAGCAATGGATCACGGTGTATCACGAGTCGAAATCTCAACTTTCGTAGCGGAATACCCCGTCCAGTGTGCTCAGCTGCATTGTCACAAGACTATTGGGGCATGGCATGCTCGTGTCGTCCCAGAAGACACTCTATTGAATCGAGAATGTAGGGATAGTCGACGTCCGTGGGAACCTTGACGATTAGCAGCCCTGAAAGCCAAATCCCACACAGATCCATGGGACTTGACGATGGCGATCATTGTTGACAACAGCACATGGCGAGAAAGCCACACTCCCCACACCTGCAGGAGACACAGTAACGAAAGAATTTGCCCAGGCCACTTCAGCATATCCCTTCCTTACTAGCCCTCCACTACCTACCAGGATACTAGCAAACATTAATTAAGAGGCATCAAGATCCGCGAAAAGCCTTCTAGAAGACCAGAGCGTTCCGCATTACGGACCTCTTCCGCCCAGCTATCGCTATCAGTCAATTTGGCAGATATCCTTCACATCCGCTTTGGGACGACACGACTTGTGGTCATCCATTCAGAGCCTGAAGTTTGTTCAAGAAACAAGGGTGTGTCTCAGACTTGAGTGGCATTCCCAAAAGGTATCAATCAGATTTCCATATCCCGAACCGTTGTCGGTGGGTCTGCCGATGATCACAGCTGTTTCGAGATTCTCACGAACAATGGCGCTCTTAGCGTCGACTCCTTGTCAGCCATGGCTTGTCTGTCAGGGGGCCCCTACTTTGGCAATCAGAGAAGCGCGGGAGGCTTCTGACGGACAGCGCGCCTTGCCCAAACCCTGGGCGCCTCAAGAAACGTTCCGCATTGAGCAGCAGCGTCGCTGAGGACCGTGTCTTCCTGGGCGGGTTAAAATTACAGCGAAAAGGAGCCGTGAGGCGCAACGAGAACGTTTGTCGGATGCCATTGACGTCTGCATACACGGCAGTCAACACGATGCACGGGGTCGTTTTACCCCAGCACCATTGCTAGGATTCTGCAGGCCTGCGGAAAAGAGATTATACAAGCTAGCGAATGTTTAACAGAGAACGTGACCAGTATGGCTCATGGAGGGGGTCTACTATGTACGACTCGTATCTAGCATCCACCTGAGAAACGGCCTAAAACGTGGTCGCCGACCAAGATCATAGTATTCGACATCATATGGTATTGTAAGGTAAGGATCGATATCTGGTTCTCTTCGCCACTTTTGGCTGCCTGCTCATTTCATCATCTCACTTGCTCTATCTACCGCTCAAGTTACGGTGATGCAGCCACTGACTGGCACCTACAGTAATTGAAGGATGCGCACCAAGTCTTGGCAGAAGCGCAACCCGAGCGCCGCAGACAGCAGAAGACCGAGAGACCGTCTAACGGCTGTTGAGATGCCGCCCACGAGATGGCGAATTGGATGTGCGGAATGCAGAATAGACACTGCGCCGGCGACGCCGCTAACAGATAGAGCTTCACTATTCCCCTTGATCACGATTAGGCTAAGTCTAGGTAGTGTGTAGCTTTGACTCTTCGCAGCCGCTACGAAAGATATTAATCTACTAGCATCACGGGGTGTTCAGAGGCGTTGCTGCGGGTGGGGGTCGTCGCTGGGCTCTGGAGATATGAGGCTTTGATGATTGCGTGCTGGCCGAAGGAAATTACTCTCTGGTGATGATGTTCGTGATGGCCGGATGCCGCCCGTTAGTTCATCCGGTCACTCTATTTCATTGACTCCATAGTGTTATTTCCTTTCTTCCTCAAGTATTTGACCGCGATGCCTCCGAAAGGGGGAATTGGCGCTCGCAATCCTCTTCGTCCTCGTTGCAAGATTACTGCTGCATCTCGGTACTCGTCAAGCTTCCCCGGATTTTCATGCTAAGCTTCCGAAATTGCATTGTTGGTGGCTTGCACAGCTGAAGAGGCCCCACACTATCAGAGTGTGACCATGCCCATTGGCTTACCTATAGCCTTGTTGTGACCATCACCAAGTCGACACACATAGTCTTACGACTAGTCCCGATGCTCGCTGTAGTGACCTTCACAGTAGTTCAGATTCCCGAATCACCCGTAGGTCTCTACAAATTGACAGCTCACATATACGCTCAGCCTAATTTGACATGATAGGCAACGCAAAACGCCTGGCCAGGACTGAAGTGACAGGCGATACGCCGGTGATAGATATGTTCGAGATGATACGGTGCAGCCAAACAATGTAAACGCCCACTGCCTACCTTAACAAGCATCTGATCCCCACGACGTTACTTGAATAGAGTTCAGACCAAGCTTCACCGCGCAAGACAACATTGCCTATGATTCCGCCAGCCAAACACGGGAATAGGAGGCCATGAATCAACTATCTAGGTACCGATGCCAGATGCTTGAGGAGTTCGCCACTGGCTAAGCAAAGACATTTGAGACTAGTGTAGGAGCGGCAGCCACAGCCAAGGAGAGGGGGGTTAAGAAAGCGTGGGAGTTAGTTCGTCTCAGGAGCCTAGCCCCTACTTAGTTTCTCGAAGCCTTGTAGGCACCAGATCGAACTTGATTAGTTCGATCATACGTTACCCTGTGGTATATAGGGCCTGCTGTGTGAAAGAACAAGTCTGTTGGGTTGACTGCAGAACGCATTTCCCCTGAGGAGATATGCTCCGGCCTAGCCAACTACCGAGCACGGCCTGCTGAAGAACCAGGTATCATGAGTCAAATAAAGACGCAAGTAGTAAACCTGATGGAGCGCATTGAAACGCGCCGCCGCGTCCGGTAGAACTATGGAACTGCTGCAGCCATAGATGGTGCAGCTCAAGGTATTCCTCTCGAAAACATATCAGAAACACATCCACATTGTCACCTTTACATTATAACATTCGACGAACTCTAAAATAGCATGAATCTTCAACTGGGAGGACGTTGATTAGCTCAAATGGAGACCCAAGCAGATAGGTAGGTCATATTGCTTGATGACCAACACATTGAGCAACGGTATAAAACACCCATGTCTTGAATAACAAACACCTGTCGGTGTTTACTACGAGATCTCCAGCAAGTAAACATAGCCCAGGGTAGTATACGCACTGGGCATCTCCTGTATTTGACTATTTTCTGTCTTCAGTACCCTATGGACAAGTCAGCAATGATGTCTCTTCGAATCAAACGTTGAAAACGGTAGCTGGCTTGTGACTTTTGTTGAATGCCGATGGCCTATTATCAAGGCTTTTCGGTGTTAGTACAACTCTGCAGATCTCTTTTGCGGCCTCTTCTGCATAGGCTGAAAATGTATCGAACTCGCATCATGGTCTGAAAAGCGCCCGCTTTTAGACAGCTCTCGTAACTCAAGCTACCTACTTCATTATGACTGCATAGATTTTGATTATTCTTCAAATCTGACGATAGTTCGTGGTTGACACACATCGCATTTCAAGTCTACTTTCACCTTTCTTGCTCTGCAATGGGGTCTTACGTGTCAAGTGTTTTCTGACGATTACTCGTAGCCTAACTATGCAGCTCGGGGTAGATTTAGTCTCTATCGAGGTGAGGTGTGATAGTTTATGGGTTAACAAATTTATGTCGTGGACCACTCTGTAACCCGAATGGTATTCCAAGAGAAGAGAGTCGTACGCGTCCCCTATTCTCTGTGTTTGCCCCCCTATGCACGAGCTCAAGCTACAATATAACATACCTGCCTAGAGCTGGTGAGCACAATATCTGACATCACTTCCTATATATTCCATAACCCCTCTAATACAACTAATTGAATACTAAACCGTCTCATCTATGCCCCTAAACCTGCGATTACCCATCCTAGGATTGGTGTAGGAGAGTATCGTCCTTACTTACCATTAAATCAATATCAGAATACAATGCCTAGTCCATCTATCCTTTCGGCTCAAGACAAAAAGTCACCGGCTCTACTCCCTCTTGAGCGTCAGGTACCCCATTATGACGATTGAATCGCCACGACTCGTTCACTTAACAAGTGACTAGCGCTAAGCATTATCTCTGAATTGCCATGTGAGATGGTCTATACTCGCTTGCTATGTCGACTCAATCTAGAGATGACGGCCACTAGCTAGTATGGTCAAATCACAAGACATCTCAAGAACAGACCATCTGACTGCCAGCTAGGATTTTCTCAGATGGTAGCATCTATCTAGACCCATTTCCATCTAGCTTGTACCTGCTGCGATGTCACATATTTCTCATAACATGTTGCTCCGCATTATTAATAGCTGACGGGACCTGGGGTACAACAGTCTACATTTTGGGCGGTAGAAGTTTTAACCGTGCCATATCGAATAAATCAGCATAAAGGTTTGCATTGACAGCGTGCTTGCGTGTCCACCTGGAGATGTGGTCTTGAGTAGGTATGACACAAAGTGATGACTTCATAAGACAAGCAACAGCTTAGAAAGGGGCAATATCACTAGCACCTATTTCAAGTCAGTCTTCCTTCATAGAATTCGGACTATCATCTACCTAGGAAGGAAAATACAGACATGTCATTAGTGAATCCACAGTTAGTAACAACAGTAGCACACAGACTATGTTCCTCGCGGCAGCAGGCTTTGCGAGGTAAGGTATGTCCCTTGGGGGTCTCGTGCGTAACGAACATCAGGTTGTCTGTCACAGCTGGTTGCACCTCTTTAGATACTCGAGATATCCTTTCAGCGGTAAGCCGAAGGACAAAGGCATAGTCTCACCTCAATTCATCCGAGAGATTCAAGTACGTCGTCGCACTCTGCTTTGGAAGCAGGTTGATCAATAGACCTAGTATTCTAAGGGAAACATCAAGACTCTGTGTATACCAATCAGACTTCTAGAAAGATGAACAGCTAACGGCATATCCGTACCACCAAGCGCCAGCTTCGGGATGCTTTTTGCCGTTTCCCTCAAGCCTGGTTCGGGTGAACACCTGATACAACGAAGCAACCTATGGGAATACCTGAAGGGTATCCTGTCGGAAAGTATAGTGTCTCCATAGCGCGGACTAACCCGCGGATTACTTCCGAATATATGGCGCAGTCATATCGCTCCGTCCACCGGTGATCCAGACAGGATCTGGATTACGTACTTCGCATTACATATTCGGGTGCCGGAGATTCGCAAGTTTAGCGCTCTGATACAGACTCTCGTATCGTCCCAATACCTTCCAGAGCCTTCGATTCTGGTAGATCTGCCCAAGATTTAATATGAGAGTGAAGGTAGGCCTTGTCACTTATGAATCGATGTTCCCTCACAGTCATTGCTGCCTACTTTCCGGATACAATGGAACTGTGTCATACCATGGGCCCCATTGAAATCCTCCTGGCCGGGTTGATTACCAGAGCTAAACTCTTCCCACGAACCTCATACCAGCCTAGGTATTAACAATGGCAAAAAGAAATCTTGCTTTACTTCCTAAACAGGAGAGTAATTGCTTTTACTGCTTGTGCCCGCGAAGCAATCCGAATATGTCTATTGCTCAGAGACTGGAGGAGCTTCTTATATGCTTCCGCCTGTGTGAAAAGCACAAGCTTGATACGACGTCGACTGAGATGTACCATTTCTGCTTTGCTTTCCTGTCAGGACGTACGGCCAGACGTTGACGATTATTGGTCTTTTTTTTCTTCTTTTTTCTTTTTGTGAGATCTCACAGATCGTGGTCGCAAATCATGGCCGCGAGTTGCAGAGATTACTTAGAAAGTCGGACTACCAGAATAAGCATCCGTTCCTGAACTCTGTAATAACCGGGAAACCCGGCACAGTCACTACCATGCCACCGAAGACCGAGTCCTTCTCTTCTTCCTCGCATTGACTAGGGGTTCTTCGGTAGGGATATGCTCGATTTTTACCGTCTCAGCAACGGCAGCGCGTCTCTTCTTGGACCGCGGCGCTGACTCGACTATCGATTTCTCCTCGACTTTGATCTTGACTTCCTCAGTCTTGGGCTTCGTTGCGGTGCGGTCCGAGAAGGAATTCAAATTCGCCGTGAAGAGGACCGACTGGGCCCAGCCTGCCTGGCTACCCCAGATCTTCCGGAAGTGGTCGCCAACGGAATCGTACATGACCTTGGAGAAGGTCTTCGTCTTGACTTTGCCGAACTTGTAGTCTCTCTGGGCGATCTGCCAGACATGCGTATCGACAGGGACAGCTTCTCCCCATCCCAATCCCATCAGGCAGACACAATCGGCAACCTTGGGCCCGACACCCGACAGCGAGAGGAGCTGCTCATGGGCTTCCCTGTAGCCGACGCACTCGATTTCGTCGTACTTGCTTGCACCCCAGCCTGGATTCTCAGGATTTGTCAGGCTTTCAAGCCACTGCTTGGATTTCTCCTGTGACACTATGCGTGCTGTCTGCGCGATGTACTTCGCCCGGTAACCGAACCCGAGCTCTCTCAGATGAGACTCAACCTTGTTCCCACTCAACGCTTCGGGAGTAGGAAAATCGTGAAAGACCTCGTCTCCGATGTGACCTATTAATGGGCCGTAATGATTGCAGAGTTTATGGACCATCTGTGAGATCCTTGAGATATTATTGTTACTGCTGCATATGAAGCCAATGAGAGCTTCCCAAGCATCTTGACTGAGGATGCGGATGCCAGTGAACTTTGGTGCCTTCTTCCGGAAATTTGGATCATCCCGTGACCATTGATCATACAATGCAGCTGCATTGTGCTTTAGGCTGAAGTAATGCCCAACGAGCTCCTCTGTGTCATCAACGTGGGTTTGTACAGAAGGCTCTCCTTTGACGGATGCTGGTGGCGTTGACAGTGAAGTGGTGTTGGGGGGCCAAGTAGCTTTGTAATGTAAATGTGTATTGTCCTGCTTCAGAGATAATATGCGACCGTGAAGTGCCATGTGCCTGACGCATGCATTTAGTAGCACAAACTTGGTAGCTGGGGCCAAAGACTAGTCACTCACCATTCATCGTCCACCTTTCTCCATCGAAAGGACTGTCCGCATCGCAACGTCGTGTCAATACATAGTTCAGTGAGAGTCAGGGGTAGCCTTCGCCACTCAGACACCCAGGCGGCTGCCATTTGGTAGGCTAAGCGCAATAAGTGTTCGCCCAGACTTTTTGTGACTTTTCTAGGCGAACCAGCTGCTTACTACCCTTTCTGAGATCATTTGCCGTGAAGCTTTGCTTTCATTCAACATGTTTTCTTGCAGCTTCTCAAAAGTAGGTAACGATGTTGAAAGGCCAGAAGCAGGTCCGTCTATTTTCCATGGCGAAGAGGTGAAAAGTGGGTCGCCGCAGTGGCTAGACTTGACCTGAATGTCTTGGCGTTAAAAGCTGCGCCTTGCTATTTCATCTCTGGCTGGGCAGCGCGACGCAGCCAAAATTTCAAACCTCCAGCCTCGTCAGTCGCAGATCCACTATCGCAACTTCAGTCCACGAAGCTCCTTGTCCCTCCAATTTCATCACACAGTCGATATCGGATAGCTCATAGGCCAGCGATTGATCGCATTAGTCACTATGAACGGTGATGCCTATTCATCTCGAGGTTTGTCTTCCCAATCGCTAGGTGTCTTGCTTCAAATCCCCAGGCTAATGCACGAACTATATCAGATGGCCGACATGGCTCATCTCGCGACTACTCTTCACGAGATGACAGGCGCGATCGTGGTGGCGACCGCAGAGACCGACGACGTTCGAGGTCTCCTAGACGCCCTCATCGCGACGGCCGAGAGGGCGACGTAGATTCCTATGCCTCCAGCCGCAGCCACCGGGATCGTGAACGAGAGGACCGTTACGGGGGAGAGCGAGGAGGTGGCGGCGGCGGCGGTGGTGGTGGTGGTGGTGGCGGCCGCGACAGAGACCGCAGAGGAGGTGACAGAGAGTGGGATCGTGACCGTGGAGGCAGACGAGACCATCGTCGCGATGATGGCGGCCGGCCTCCGCGACGTGACCGCGACCTCTTCGACGACAGACGGGGCGATAGACGCGATAACAGAGGAGGGGACAGAGGAGGTCGAGGCCGAGACCAAGACGAGGATCTCTTCGCACAGAACCGCCGTGGCCGCAGTGCCACCCCGCCCCCGAAGAAGCGAGAACCGACTCCTGACCTCACCAATGTTGTCTCCATCCTGGATCGCAAGCGTCGTATGACGCAGTGGGATATCAAGCCGCCTGGCTACGAGAATGTCACAGCGGAGCAAGCCAAGCTGTCGGGTATGTTTCCGCTACCTGGCGCGCCTCGACAACAGCCCATGGATCCCAGCAAGCTGCAGGCCTTCATGAACCAGCCGGGTGGTGCTGTGAACAGCGCAGCCCTGAAGCCATCCAACAGCCGACAATCCAAACGTCTCTTGGCCTATGACGTCCCGGCAGCTGCCACCGAGGACAGCATAATGTCCTTCTTCAACTTGCAGCTGAATGGCCTCAACGTCGTGGAGAGCACCGACCCTTGTGTATTGTGTCAGATCTCTCGCGACCAGACTTTTGCTCTGCTGGAGTTCCGACACGCTTCAGAAGCCACTGTTGCTCTTGCCCTCAACGGAATCTCCATGGAACCTGATGATGCTATGGGCAATGGGGTTGCCAATGGTAGCAGTCATGGGCTGAAGATTCAGCGACCAAAGGATTACATCGTTCCTGCCGTCGCCGACGACGTTCCCTATGAGCCTGGTGTGATATCCAAGGTTGTTGTGGACACTCCGAACAAGATTAGCGTGTCTAATATCCCGCATTACCTCTCCGAGGAGCAAGTCATGGAGCTCTTGGTGTCATTTGGCGAGCTGAAGGCATTCACTATAGTGAAAGACCAAGGCACAGAAGAATCTCGGGTAAGCATCATCTTCAGTGGAACGAGCTAGTTCATCGGCTAACTGTTATAAGGGAATCGCATTCTGCGAATATGTGGACCCTAGCGCTACAGATATCGCGGTCCAGGGACTCAATGGTATGGCTATTGGTGACAAGAGTCTCGTGGTGAAGAAAGCTAGCATAGGCATTGCCCAAGTAGCAGGTGTCGAGATGGGTGTCAATGCGATGTCCATGCTCGCTGGCACCACCTCGAAAGACCAGGAAGAGACTAGGGTGCTACAGCTTCTCAACATGGTTACTGCAGAGGAGCTTATGGATAATGATGATTACGAAGGTAAGCCCCAAGGACTCCTTACTATTGAATTACGTGGCGTAAAGGCTAACTCGCACAGAAATCTGCGACGACGTCAAGGAGGAATGCTCCAAATTTGGGCAAGTCGTCGGACTCAAGGTCCCTAGACCCAGCGGTGGAAGCAGGCAGTCGGCTGGTGTTGGCAAAATCTTTGTCAAGTTCGACTCGACCGAGTCCTCGAAGAAGGCCCTGCAAGCCTTGGCTGGTCGGAAGTTTGCTGACAGGACCGTAGTTACAACTTTCTTCCCCGAGGTTCGTAATCCTCCTTTTCCCGCATAAGCTCCATTTACTAACAATGCGTCAGGAAAACTTCGAGGTCGGGGCGTGGTAAAAGCAAGACGGATTCATCGAGGTGTTTCTGTTTGGTCCTCTGGGTATCGTGCTTCTTCATCGACCAGGACGAAGGCTCTCCCTTGAGATGGAGATTTCGGCTATCTGATGGCTTCCACAACCTCTCGTGTAATTAGGCAACTGTTTCCAGTAAGGGGCTGGGTGATTCTCAGGAGCGAGTACCGAGGCGGACTGTGTAGATTCGCATGGCAGACTGTATACCAATCGCCTAGTGATTTCTGATGATGCATAATTCTATCATGATGGGGGTTCCCTGATTCGGTGGTGTCTCTAATGGGCGTTTATAGTCTCTCTCGCGTCTTTCAATCGACAACTCCAGATGATCCTAATCCATGGTACGAATCCCGTTGCCTTAAGCCAGCCATGTAACACCAAGACCATCAGATCAAGTCATGCCTTTTGCGCATGCCCCCCTGCAGTTCTGCTCGTACACTATACCAAACCAATCTCGAGGCGCTGTTGGCAAGCATCGGATCGGGCACGCGAGCACTAATTCATTCTAGAGCCCCTCCCCCGCAAAACCGGTCCAATGCCGGCAACGGTTATCAGCAACCGCCGCCTGTGGTCAGGATCTGAGCTTACCTCGGCATGCCTTAACCTCACGCAGCTTCTAAGCTTAAAGTGTTGCAGCGCGTGGAAGTTGATCCTCTAGGGATGGAGTTGAGATACACCATATCGGCTCTCTCTCGTCCTCCCTCCCCACCATGCGACTACCACCCCATTGACCAAAACCAGAAGAATCTCCGCATCGTCATTCCCGTACTGAACGTCGACGAAGTTTCGCAATTGTAGTGAGTAGTCATGGCCGGCCGTGTGAGGCATCCCATCGATGTCAAGGCGCTCGAGAAGTACATCGACCAACATGTACCTGAGATCAAGACGCCGCTGGACGTGAAGCAGGTAACCTTCCAACATTTATTTCTGCACAACTATACCTCGTTCACGTAAAGCTAACGTCATCCCTCCCCGCTCCAGTTCGGCTTCGGTCAATCCAACCCAACGTACCAACTCACCTCGGCAGACCAACGGCGCTACGTCCTGCGCAAGAAACCGCCCGGGAAGCTCCTCTCCAAGGCCGCGCACAAAGTCGAGCGCGAGCACCGCATCATCGCCGCCCTCGGGCCCACCGACGTCCCCGTGCCGAAGGCCTACGCGCTGTGCGAGGATGCCTCGGTCGTCGGCACGCCCTTCTACATCATGGAGTTCCTCGACGGCCGCATCATCGAAGACCCGTCCATGCCGGGCGTCGCGGCCGCGGAGCGCAGCGAGCTCTGGCGCCAGGCCGTCACCACCCTGGCCAAGTTCCACCGCGTGGACCGCGGCGCGGTGGGGCTGGACACGTACGGGAAGGGCGGCGGGTTCTACGACCGGCAGCGGGCGACGTGGCAGCAGATCTGCGACGCGCAGGCGAGCGCCGTGGACGTGGACACGCGGCAGCCCGTCGGCCAGATGCCGCACTTCGACGCGCTGCTCGCCTTCTTCGGCGACCGCGCCCTCCAGCCCCGCGACCGCGCCACCCTGATCCACGGCGACTACAAGATCGACAACCTCGTCTTCCACAAGACGGAGCCGCGCGTCATCGGCATCCTGGACTGGGAGATGAGCACCGTCGGCCACCCGCTGAGCGACCTCGCCAACCTCATGCACCCCTTCTACACGGCGAGCATGGAGGACGAGTACAGCTCCAGCGCCGCCTTCAAGCCCGGCGCGACGCCCGGTCTGCCGGACCCCGAGACCCTCATGGGCTGGTACCGCGAGACGGCGGGCTGGGATCCCCGGCCCGAGATCAACTGGGCCATGGCCTTCAGCGTGTTCCGGCTCTCGGCCATTTGCCAGGGCATCGCCGCGAGGGTCGCCGTGAGACAGGCGAGCAGCGAGCAGGCCAAGAAGCATGCCGAGGCACTGGGTCCGTTGGCCGAGTTCGCGTGGGAGTTGGTGGAGAAGGAGAGGGCGAAAGGCGGCGGGAAGAGCATATCTGCAAAGCTATGAGAAAAAAAAGAAAAACGAAAAAGAGGAACAGGCAAAAGGGAGCGGCGAGAGTAAAGGTGTATACATAGCGCAGTTAGGTTGCTCATTGCAGCATAGTGAACTGAATACATAACATCTACATGGACGTACAGGATGTGAGGCAAGTTGTGCTGATGCTCATCAAGGTTGGCAGAGAGAGCTCTGCTCGCCAGCTAGGGCACGTCTCCCTTCTCTTCAGGTCGCGTCTTTTCTACAGCGGTTTATATATGGAATTTGTATATCTAACTCGGATTACTTACAGAAGTAGTCTGCTAGTATACCATGTTTGACCGGAGTGTGGTGAATGACTATAAATTTATTTTATCAGTTATTTCAGTACATAACCATCTGAACTAGGTTTATGATATATAAACAACACCATATCGAACTTGATTTCAGTGAATTTTGCTCTAATATAGACTTACTCAGCTCCTAGGCAAGTCCACGGTTAACGCAGGTTTCTAGTAAGAAGGGATACACGGTAATTACTATAATTGTTGACTTGGTTGTTGTGATAGAAGGATTGCGAGTTCATCGCTTTATCTCTACAAAGAGGTCATTCTCGATGCATATGATTACGATACTTCGCATAGAAAGGCACCGAAAAGCACGCGCGTCCCATACTCAAAAAGCGGTAACGAAGTTTCCATACAGTTGCTTGATTCATATCTCTATCGTGTAAGCACTACTGTATGAAGAATCCATCGCTAGCAAATGGTACCAACCATGCGCGCCCACAACTTGGTCAGATGCTGAAATCTCCCCTCGATTAAGCGTGTTGAAAGAGAGCAGCGAGATCCGTAGATGGTGGCGAGAAGAAGCCGCGGTCACAATGAAATCATGAGCCCTGATGCAATATTCCCACACGACCGATGTTCCGATCTGCTCGGGTGAGACCACAATGTACTTACTCCCTTGACGCCTGAGAAACTAAAAACGACGACCGAGTAGCGAAAATGTAAATGCCTTCTGTGGTGGCTATAATCGAGTGTGCCCGTCCGATGCCATGACCATGAAATTCAAATGCAAATGTCTATAAGTAAGTCGAAAAGGGCTCCGTGCCACTCGTAGCTCCTGGGCGAGCAGCTAACCCGTTCGATCTGCATCCTAAGATAACTGCCGAGGAGCAGTATGAACGGAAGTAGGCTCGTCAGAGTATGCCATATGAATATCAGTTTCTCCATTCGCAGTCGAGGTGTTTGAAAGGAAATGGGGCCGCATTTGAGGCCAGCTGGGGCGGAATGGATCCGCATTGGCATTTGAGGCCCCAGCGTTCAAGGGGTTCGGGTATTGGTCCGGCGGATTACCTCCAGCTAAATGAAATGGAGGCATGGAACCCGTATACGGTGCTGAGATATTGGGTTCAAAGGCCGGAGCATCTGACAGTCGAGGGGGTGGTGGTGGACTTGAGAACGTCGCCGAATGCCGGTGGCTGTGGCTCGAAGGGTAGTAGTGTCTGCTGCCACCCGCAGAGAACTATCAACAGGATGAGCACACATCGATTTGAATCAAGTTGGGGTTTTACGTACTGGACTGTGCGATTGCCCCGTGGTTACTGAGGTCCCGTTCGGATGAGGTCGAGCAGACGGTGGAGACCCACGGAGACTGCCATGGCGAGCACGAGTCCTCCTACGGCCCTCGTTGAACTCACCAGATGGGGACCTACGTTCAGTATGCCATGTGGGGCCACGAAGCGTCGGGAGACCATCAGGTCTACGGTTGGTCATCACATTGGGGTTCTCCTGAAATTCTGCAAGCCCACTGAGCGAAATTGTCAGCATTGCCCATAGAACATCTGATAGCTTAGGCTTGGGTATACCTGAAAGGTGATCCAGACATGGTTGAGCCATTGGAACCTTCGCGATTCTGAGAGCTCGACGCTCTGGAGTGTCGATAGTGCATTGGCTGGCTCTGTATGAAACGCAAGACTGCGTCAGGGTGGTGATGGCGAAATTGGGACTCGGACGGTACTTTATCCCTGCAGTATGGACAACTGTCTGACTCCTCGAACCACTTCTTGATACAATGGTCACCGAAGACATGTTTACACCTGGGAAGTCGCAGGGGTGCCTCATTGATACCCTCGGGAGATTCTGCACCGAATTCGTTATAGCAAATGATGCAAGCTAAAGAAGTAAGTGATGCTCGAAAAGATGGATGGACTTGACTTACTTCTCTCGCTCTCTGCAAGATCCGAGATCTTGACGCTCTGCAAGGACGCAATAGCACTACTAGAAGCCACACGTCTCCCGGATGCTGCACCTCTGAGAAGCTGCGAAGCGCGGAGTCCGGCATCTGGTCCTGAAAGTGATGGAGGCAAGCGACCACTGGCAGAGATGGATTCCAGAAGCCTAAGTGCCGATACATCAGGGTCGATATCAGAATCTTCATCGCTGGAAGGTTCCGAGTTGGATGCCAGGGCCCTTGAGGTCCGAACTGCATCGGAAGAATCCACAGCCCGGTGTGACATGGACAGCACCGTGACTGACGAAGGCCGTGTACCTAATGACTGGATTAGATGACCGCTACAGCACTAGACCGTGCCCCTCATAGCCGGGTAGATCATGAGCATACCTGTTGGTGGACTCTCGCCCTCACTTATCCTTGCCGATTGCGCGCTGGAATCAGATCTTGTAGACGGCGCGGAATCCATGCCAAAGAGGCCAGCCAAGCGAGTTGAACCCCTTTGTAGGTTAGCCGTTCGTGTTCATATAGTAAGGTGGTGTATGCGAAGAGGGTTTACGAGGTTCAGCTTAGACTCACATTTGAGGCCCTTGGCCCATGGATGGCATGGGATGTAGTGAGGGTAGCCCACTCGTCCGCGGGACGTGGGAATCGGCACCACTCACTACGCCTCCAAATCCACTTGTACTATGCTGTATGGGAGCCGTACCTCCGATTCTGGTCAGACTCGGTATTGTTGGCCGGTGGTGGAAATGGGAAGGGGAATGTTGATGATGCGGGTGTCCGTGTGCATTATAGTTCTCTTGCATGCCAAATGTTGGATACTGCGGTGGACTTGATTGGGGTGCACCGGAAGAAGATGCCGGCACTGGAGGTGGGTAAACCGGCGGATACATGTGGGGTGGTACGGACCGAGCAAAGTGAGGATACGATGGATGTTGCCAGCCATGGTTAGGGCTTGCATGATGATACGGTTGCCACCAGTTTGGGCCGGATGAGCTGCTGTGCACTGGGTCGTAATGAGAGCCGCCGCCAGCACGCGAGGGGGAATGCATTCCTGGGTGCTGATTCTGATCCGCTGCTGCTGCTGCCGCCGCCGCCGCCGCCGCAGCGCGCATGTGTGGACAAGGTGATGAATGCTGGTGGTCTAAGGACATAGGTGACAAGCCAGGCCGGTCGGAAGCCGGCGCTGGTCGATGCATCACGAAGTCCATTGCTGACGGGTCCATTGCTATGATATAACCCGGAGAGCGGCAGCTCTGAGCAGAGGCCGTCACTCTCGATCTTGCTCGTAACAGTCCCGACTCTAATGCGCTGGAGGACTCGTCGTGCTTGTTGTTTAATCCCTTGTATGCGGTTGGACAGGGCCGAGTATACGCTCTCACTCTCGAATGCCGCCGACACTATCTAGTCCGGAGACAGCTCATAGAAGCAATGTGGCCGACAAGCTGGAACATGTGGGTTGTCTCTTGTCTAGTGAACAGACTTCTTTCCTTCCTCAACTCCTGCCTCGACTTGGGGGAATCGAACGAACGCAACTCGTTTCGGAAGGGCGTCGATGCGCTGGGGCAGGGAGGGGTGCTCGCCCGTTTGCCTGCCAAGCAGATTATCGGCGATAGCGTCCGAGGGGTAATCCAGTCTGCTGCCAATCTAACCGCGAGCCTCACTGAATCACCGCGGTGCATGAGCCGTACCAGGATGCGCGAGAAGAGTAGAGTAGAGTAGAGTCGCTTGTGGGAGGCAGATGGTCTTGACCATGTGACGGTAAAGAATGCTGTAATATTGAGGTAGCTGGAGAAGTATTGATGGGCTGTATCACAAACGAGAGCAGGCAGTAATTTTAGGTCTGAGGCGTGAAGATGGATGGCAGATGGTAGATGACAGAGTAGGCGAGAGCACACGAGGCAACCAACTACTGTGTACTTAGTAGGGTGAGTCGGGCAGGGTAGAGATAGAGAGATGGCGAGGAAGGAAGGGAAAGAGGAAGAAGCACTCGAGGGAAGGAGGAAGAGAGGACCAGATGAGCACAGTCTCCCTGGGCGGCGTTGAGGAGAGGGCGGCGTTGAGGAGAGGCCGGCGAACGAACGAACTTTACTCCAAGGGTAACTACTTTTAGTAGAAAGCAACAGGAGCGAGCGGAGGAAGAAGGCGGTTGCCAGACAATTATGTACTTAGATGCATGTGCATACGACAAGAGCGAATACTTGACATGGATGGATTAGACTGGATCTATCAAGTCAAGTCTCAGTCGGGCGTACCTACCCGCAGCAAATGCCTGGATTCACATTCGCATTCACCTGGGCACTGCTGGGCAGACTTTCGGGATAAAAGCGCACATAACACAATGCAAAGGGCTCACCTCACCACAAATGGCATCAAGGCACGAAGGGCCGGCTAATCGCGAAGGCTGCGTTACGTTGATTGAACGAACACGAGAGAGAGAGAGAGAGAGCGAGTGTGAGCCCGGCCTCGCCATTAATGCCAAAAAGAGGGACGGGGAGGGATGGCAGAGAGGCATGACATGGTGGCCCTGATGAGTTGGTTTCCGATTCTTGCCTCATGCGTCGACAGGTCATGATGAGCAATTCGACAAATGAGCGAGCATCAAATGGCGTTCCATTTGGCAGCCAGCAGCGCCTTTTGGAGGCACCATGTGACAGACAGACAGCGCTTCCGGCCAAGACGGCCACGGGTTTCTTACTTACCTAGGTACTTAGTTAGACGTGGGCCGCAGATGGCTTGAACACAGCATCACAATCCTAGGTAGGTGAGAAACAAGTCTGGTCTGGTCTGCGGGCTGCAAAGTGCGTGTTTAAAGACGTCCACCCCCGCCTCTTCTGCCCGCCCTTCCTGCCCGCCCCAATTCCATGCCAGGAGGAGCCCTCGGACTCAGATGCGGACGGGTTTGACCAAGATCTTGTCCCTTTTCCCTGCAAGTGTCGAGACACGCCGAACGCGAGCAAAGGGGAAAGCCACCGCCTTTTATTCTTACAAGTTGCATGAAGGTAGCTAGCTCATCACTCATTCGTGCGGTGCGCTCAAGGCTCAAGGCTCAAGGAGAACCCATCATCGGTCCAACCCACTTAGTATCGGGTGGTACTGTTTCTCAATCACACTGCCATCGTCTGTGTCTGTGCCACTGCCACGGATGAGGCCTTCGACGCTTCACTGCAGCTAAAGTACTTACTCAGAGTGTGCTCGATCATCTTGTCTTCTTTTCGGAATCAAGTCCGCATCCGCTTATCTGTTCCTGCTAGCTTCTGGGAAGTTCACAGAGCTGAGCGGAATACGCGCAGGGTCAAATGCCGCCACGTTGTCGTCTCTGAACCACCCATTGCTTCATCTTCTGAACCTTGCGCAGTCGTGCCGAAATCTGTTACAGACTGCGTAGTTGAACCTCTCGGCTCTGGCGTGTCCAGCAACGAACCCTCCACTCCGGAGGTGGTCGACGGTTCTGGTGGACAAAGAGCAGGGCTATCCGCAACCTGGAGCTTCCGGGGCACGCTCGTCCATCTAAAACGCCTGCCGTATACGGAAAACCCTACCATAATCCTTTCTTCTTACACGATCATTCGACTAAAATAGCTAGCAGAATCAGCAGAGACCCCCAGCTTATTCTACTGCCTATTCTAATAAGACAAACACCATACCCAAGCTTCTTCCAGGCCGTCCTGTATTGTGAAGCTCGGGTTTTCTTGCCAGCGTGCGAGGTCCACCAGCCGTCATCGCCAGTGCTCACCACCGGAGCTTACCAAAACGGCAATTGGCTGGCTCACCGCAACAAGGTGTCACTTATCCATCCCATTTATCCGCTAACGGAAAAGCACGGCACCGCGAGTTGCTATAGTCTAGGTTTGGGATGGTAGTGCATTATGAGTTTGCGGTTAGTGGCATCAAGGTGATTGCCGAGCAAGGCTATCAGTAACCCACGAACATTTCCTGATTGGCTATCTGTCTCTGTCTCGGACGCTTCGTCACTAATCGAATCCACACGCGGATGAGGCTGCAGACATCGACGAATGATCCAGAATGTGTTGAAGCCCTCGAAACGATACAGGCAAGGCATAGATCATCTCCAGCTGTGGACGTTCATGCTTGCTTCTAAGCGTAGATTTGATATCTACCAACGTAGACATGCGATTTGTGTCATGCAACGTGGTGCCTCTTGATGTGTTTGTGCACGGAAAAGGGCACATTTGGAACGACCACAATCGTGGACTGCAATCAGTGGCATGAAGGTCCCCCACTGGTACCTATCGCCTCAATGCCTTACAACTTGGCGATCATTTCTCGACTTCCAAATTGCCCCAGATACGTTGATACCATGGCAATCTTGCGGACCTTGATGGATTCGTCTTAGAGTTGGAGCGGCAGCCCTGGAACCACTGCATCGCTCAAGCATCGAGCGTTTTTCCCCCCAATAGAATTCCATTGCGATCTAAAAGTTAACTGAGATGATGGTAGTAGCTCGAAACCTCGACTCTTGCCACCTTTCCCCTATTGTGCACAACTGTCAGTGTGTAGAGCTTGTACAAGAGTTCTTATCGAGTAATTGTTGTGTCTAGTCCTTTCACAGTTATCGACGCTACTATAAGATAATTCAGCCCACTACTACGTACTATCTTAGGGAAGAGATTGAAGCTAAGCAACTCCTTCGGTTCGTTCTAGGAAGGCAACCCTTGCAATCCTGGCCGCTCATTGGCCAGCGACGAAGTAATCGGCAGGGTGTCCAATTATTGCCTAGCCCTCCAAAAGTCCTCGAATGCAACAACATTCCCTGAGGGCATACGATGAAACGAGCGTCCTTGGACTTGCTAAAAGACAACTCCCATGTCTCCGTAGGGATGGTTTCTAGCCGCTCACGGCGCTCACGGCGATCACGGTGCAGCCATAGGTACCTAGGTAGGTAGGTAAGTACA
This sequence comes from Xylariales sp. AK1849, assembly GCA_022432505.1. Classification (NCBI taxonomy): domain Eukaryota; kingdom Fungi; phylum Ascomycota; class Sordariomycetes; order Xylariales; species Xylariales sp. AK1849. The sequence continues at coordinate 991,806 of JAJKKH010000008.1, forward strand.
CGGTAACACGCCTGGCAAGCGGAGTCTGGTGCCTTCTCCACTGGTTGCCTACCCCTCATCTGCCGCACCGCTATCTGTCACCATTATTGAAACCTTCATTTCGGCGTCAGGACTGCCGGCTCTTCCCAGACTTGCTGGTCCGACTGAAGATGAGCCTGCCACCATAACAATAACCTACGATAAGCCGGGTCCTACTTTTGTTCGCCTAAGATGCCTGTTATAACAAACGGAAAACCCTGTTTCATTCTGCCAGTCCTTCCTAGGATAACCACAACCCACCTAAGACCAAGCTTAGGTACATCTGCCACGCCATCCTGTGCGATAATTACATCAATGATCTTGGACTAGTTTGCCCGAGTCAGCAGTATGATCCCCGCCCAATATGGTGATGAAGATAACTCGGGGTTGGTCTTTCTATTATCGCGAAACGCTCCCATTGCTGCAACCGGGTCTTTCCTTGTGGGCGCCTCCGCCGCGACGACCTTGTCAACAACCCAGCCTATCGCTTTCGTTGTATGGAGCTATTGGCGTCCGGTGAGATACACCATCCGCCCTTGATGCCTCTACTCGCCAGCCATGATGACCCATTTCGGATCGCCTCTCACCAAACGGAACGGAGTGATCTGCCACGCACCACGCACCGACACATCAGCTGACGCTGGTCCTTACACCGCATCACCCAAAGCCCCGCCTTTAAATGAAATCAGCAGACATTGACAGCTTCTCTCGCCAATTTTACAAACTAACTACCTAGGTAATAATTGAACATGTTGGGGTCAAGTGACGGCATCAATACCTACACATCCTTGGTCCAGCACATTGGGTCTTCAGGGAGTCATACTCATACCCGAGTCAGCATCGGCCATTGAGGGCGCATTGCCTACGAGAAACGAGACAAGCTTCAACCATGATAGCCTTGTCTCATATCACATCGTTCCACCACCGGGCGTCAAGGCAGAGTCCGTCTTAGACTGTCGAGCCAAAAACTCTGGGAAGACAAGCTCTAGGCATGATGTCTACGACAAAGTCGTCGCTGAGAATCTTGCTTGAAGCGTCTTGCCCCCTGCTTCCAACTTTACGGCTACTCGTCTAACAGCCGTCGTTCCAGCAAATGAAGCAGGAAGAAATCTTGTGGAAGAACCACCACGTTCCACAAGTGGCTCATCGGCAGCAAATTTGTTGTTGAACACGCTACGTTATAGCATAGGGACGGTGTTTTCCTCTAAACAGCGATGAACGCGTGTGCATTGGTACTTTCTCAACAAGGCTCATTTTCTTGACAACTGAACCCACCTAGTCAGCTGCCGGCCACGAAGACCTCTCTATCATCCTCAGCCTTGATGTTATGGAGGTCTGAGCACATTCGCGCTGTGATCTACCACCTAAGGAGAGTATCGGTGAGGATCTGGCTTCGGAAGAACAACCAAGGATATCGCCGTCTCTTAGGAGACGGGACAATTTAATACTACTGATGTGAAGCCAGCACCGCATTGTTCTCGATGAGAAAAGTTTCCATAAGTACGCTCGATGACCAACCAATCCGCCATCTGCAAACCTTAGCATGGTATCGGTCTTTTGAGTATGTTCTGTCTTGCGGCAACGAAATTTGAGCCCATTGAGAAAACTATACTCATGCCCTGAGACCATACAACGAGTTTCGCCCCCTTTTCAGACCTATATGAGCGTGTCTGCCTGCAATCGAAGCGGACCAACCCATGTTAAACATCTGAGGATGGTATCCTCTGCGAGCCGCATATGATACACGTAGCTAATACTCGTGGAGCAGCTTACATGGCCGACATTTGAGAGCTTGGGAATGTATAGTACGGGTGACATTCAAGCATCCGAGGCTGAAGATACAGCCAATCGCAATGGATTCTAGGCCTGGCTGCTGTTTAGGATTGGAACGATACGTTTGTTCCTGTACGCTAGTCTGGTATATGTGCATATATCGAGGTAACGCAACGATAATGTCAAAGTCTCCTATTGTGGCATTGGTCGGTATTGTAGGTGCAGTACTTTGATCTTGTTGTATTGCCCTCCTTGGTCCCGCGTGGAGCAGAACTCTACATTGGATAGTAGAGTGAAGAGCGAGCTTACATCACATTGGTCATCCCTTGTAAGTTGCCTTCGTGTTTATGTGGTACCAATATATATCTCCTATACATAACCGACATAGATTGCATCTCATTACTGTGAACAGCACTAATCACAGTCCCAAGCCTTGAGGGCGAACACTCAGTTGAAGAGTACGGACGCACTCCAAGCCTTGGGGTCTGTCTGGATGCCAACAGCATACTCAGTGTCACGTCGACAGGTATCGACCACCAGAAGCCGCCACCGCACATTTCCCGTGATGGCACAAGGACTGGGGCCACACTGCCAAGGAGGCTTCCAAGCTGTGCTGACATGAGGAAACCAAGAAGATGCCTGTGACTATCTATGGCCATGCATATGCCCATTGAAATGTTGGGCGAGCTTGAACGGCGCCGCGTCATCGTTTGAACTGCGTAGTCCCTACTGCTATCCAACAAGAGCATTACCCGCGGCTTCTGCTTCTTGTCGCCTGCTCCCAGCAATCAAAGTATCGAGCCCAAGGCAAGGTACTACACCCCCAAGGAAAGGTCTGGTGCGTGCAGTTGCATCCTACCAGGGTCGATACTGGAAATCGATGGCCAGACAGAAGCAGAGAGGCACGAGAGGCTACTCGAGGGTCTTTTACATTCCTGAATTCCGCATCCGATCTTGAGCCCCCGGCACGTGCAGGATCTACAACGCACAGAATGCGGGAGCGAGGGATGGACTTGACGTGATGATTCTGGGTTAGGTGAGTTGCCGAGGGAGGTAGGGAGGTCTCTTCCCACATTCTTTGGACATATTCAGGGATCGGATCTCGTTCTCTTTGAGATGTCCTGCTTATTACGACTTCATCACGAGTCTTACCATCACCCATGTTACATTGCAGTTCATTTATTTTCATTATAGCATGTACATATGGGCTCAAAATTTGGGGACTAATTCTTTTTGCGGTGCTTCCGGTCTGTTCATAGGGATACGCTAAAGTAGTCTCCGTTACTTTATACACAGACAACCTGAACTAGTTACTTGGTTCCATCTCTCTCGTCCACGAATGGCGCTTTGCCCCATGAGTACTTATTCGCCAGGTATCTTACTCAGCCAGCATACGACCGGAGTAGTATGGCTCCACCGTTTCCAGCTCTGTCCCACTACAAGCAGCATTACTGATCCATATGCAGATCATGCTGGCGTCAGCGTTCCCCCCATGACCAGTGAAGCGTATCGGAGCAATTCCAGCAGAAACCGATTGACAGCTCTTTGACCGATATGACTAGCAGATTCGAGATGCGAGTGTTCGATCTTCGAGGCCTGAACGAGAGCAGGACGGGCCGTCATGCAGCTTATTGCATAACAGGGGATTGATCCCAGCTACTTCTTGACAAGCTTGTATTTCCCACCGGCTAGTTCCAGCTCGCCTTCTGAAATCCTGTCGCCAAGAAATTCCTGAAGCTCTTCGTTGCTCCATGGGAAGCCGTTGGGAATCATCATCTTCAGCATCATGGCGATTTGACCGAGTGGCATTGTAGGGCCCGAATTAGTCAACATGCCGACGATGAACTGCCAGTAGACTTGACGCTTCTGCTTGTCCTTCTCGCTTATTCCGGGCTTTGCTTTGCGTGGACTTGCCGGCGCATTAGGGTCGGCAGATGCCGTATGGTAGGAGGTCGCTGCCCTCGAGGGCGACGATGTGAGGTGCTGCTCTGCATTTTGCAAATGCTCGATCACCACATATTCCTCGTTGGGCATTCTCCTAAGGACGACCTTGCCCACCCAGAACTGAAGTCCTGCCGTCAAGAGATCCTCGTCCATCTGCAAGCTTTGCCATAAGGCTTCGAAAGTCCAACTTGGTGTACGGCCGTTCAGAGTGTCTTCGCTGAAAGCGTGGATAATAGCAGCTTCGTAAGTACGAACCTCTTCAAGGATAGTGCGATCCTCAAGTTCAAGCTCGACCGTTGCTTGACCAAGATGGTTAAGCCACTTGATCTTACGTGATGGTTTGAGATGCTCGTATACGTTCTCGTACATCTTCTGCATGTCAATTACACCCGACGGGACGACGAATGGTTCATCCCCCATATCAGGCCAGAATAACCGGGATAATATCTTTGAGTGAATCGACCAGTCTCGCTGAACTTTGTCGGGGTGATTCATGGCACCGCGGTGGATGACGCCATCGAGTCTCTTGGAATCTTGGATGTCTTTGATCATTACATCGCATGATTGCAATGACGCTTCTCCAAATCGTTTCTTGAGCAGGCTCAGGACACCAACCTCCTGCTCAAACCCTTCCTGCCTCGAGAGCAGTCGCTCACCAATGATAGACTGGAACTCTTTAATAAAGACTTCTGGGGAGCCCAAAGCACCGATGAGTGTGCCGATGACATCTTCAGACTTGCGGCGCTTGTAGTTTGTGCCCGCGTCTACGGGTGCTGGTACCCACGTGAGATCGTCCCACTCGTCCTCTTGGCGCTCTGTGTGGTTTTGTTCTGGATCATGCAACAGTTCCGTCAGCTCCACAAGCTTGGTCTTGCGCGCGTCTGAGTTTGCCTCGCTTGGACTAGATAGCAAGCTTGTGACGATTATGCGGACTGTGTCTTCTCTCGTACACAGATAAAGCTGTAGCGAGTATGCAACTCGGTCAAGGAGCACCCGGGATTGATCCAATTTCTGGAAGGTTCTGATCATGGCGATATACGTACGTAGAATGTCCAGAGTTGAGCGGCCAGGATGAAGCAGCCGCTTCTGCAAGGCCGAGGAGAATGCATCGGTCAGCTGGAGACGCCGTCGAGGTGTTGTGACGGCATATCGCAGATCGTTGATACCTCCCTCACTACTAGGCCATTTCATGACGATGTCGAACAGCTCGCTGATCCTGAGTGCTGCCAGTCGGCCAATAGCAATTTCCTTCCATTTCTCTACGTCCGTCCAAGCAACTTCCCCATTGCCCAAGTGATTAGTGACTTCCACAGCCAGTCTAGCATAGTGGTTTTCAACCCAGCCTGATAGCTTCCGGACACAGTGAGGTTGTGTAACAGTGTGAAATGGCAACGGTAATTTCGTGTCTGCATCGTTGTTCGCCTCCCAGCTGCCTGCAAATGACTTATGGATATAGCTTTTCATCATGTCGCTGAGAAGTTCTGCAAACAAGACCTGAAATCTTTCACCAGCTAGGCCAATCTTGTGGAGAGATCCAACGAGCTGTAACATCTCTCTCCGCGCCTCCTGTACCTTGTCCTTGTCCTGATCTGGACCACTTGACTGACCCCGCGGAGTGGTAGGCAGCCCCAATATGACGGTCATCAGCTGTTGAAGTACCGCCCTCAGAGCATCCATAAGCGAGCTCGACATCGAGTTCCCCACGATGGCATGCAAGTCCCGACGGAACTTCCTGAGAGCCTGGTCGGCCTCATCCTGTACCATTGCCCGGAGGATGAGAGACAAGCCGAAGAGATACTGCCTGTGCGCGGCCTCCAGTGTCCGCATACTACCTAAAAGGACCTGTGTCTGGTCTGCATAGCTATCACACACCGCCAGGAGCGGTAGCACGTGACTTACGAAGTGCAGTCTAACCTGCTGCGTGTGCCATGAGAGGATGTCTTCTGTATGAGCCGCAAGCGGCAACCGTGACCGGGGGTCCAGAACGTCGCGCACAGCATCTTCGAACTCCTCATCGCCAGCGTCCTGGGAGTTCGGCAAAGGCCCGAAAGAGTCCTCCGCTGCCACTGAGGGTGGTAGAGCAATGTGTGAAGTGACGACATGCCAAGATCGGTCAAATCGCGTCTGTTCGCTGGCGTGGGGATTTCCCGGTGAAGTGAGATAGACTTGCGACTGCGACGCCACATCGATCCATTTCTGAGGTGTGTGCACCAGTGGACCTCCGAAGGGCTGACCTTGCTCTGTGAACCGTACTGAAGGGGTAGAATAGGGTGTGGGTTGTGAGATGTGTGTCTGGAAGACGGACTGGAAAACGCGTCGTTTGCCCGCGTTCCATTGAGACTCCGCCATCATCGTCGGGGTCTCGAACATGAGGTTCTTCGATGAACCATAGTCCTCTTTGGCTTAGAATGCATCGGCTGCTCGTGCCACCTTATTTTCGGAATACAAGGTAGACTAGCTCGTTTCGTTTGGAGTAGAATGATCCTCTCATCTCATGATACCTGTTCTACAAGGACCCAGCAAAACACGTTGTGCTGGTGGAGCTACAAGGCTGAATGAGGTAGGCGGAGACATCGCGGCTAACGTCGCGTCTAAAGCGGCTAGACTGGATGATGGTCATACACCCAAGCGTGAACATAGAGCCCCACTAAGAGGAGCCTGCCGGGAAGTCCCTAGACTCACTTCGGTGCCTGTCCCTGCCTGCCTCTGCACCCTGCCGTTATCCGTAAATGCAGTTTTCGTATGGGAACGGCGGGCTCGGATAGACAGGGGGATATCCCAGGCCGCCAGGCATCGTCAAATTTGACATCAGAACAGATACCTCGAGCATTTTAATGAGGTGCTTGTAATAACTGCGCATCGTTAACGTTCGATGCTACGTCGAGGGTAGTGTGATGATGTCTGCTGTGAGTCTGTGAGTCTGGACAATTTCGGCAACCAGTCCGTCCGTGGAGGAGGCATGGGTCTGATTTGTCACCAATGGTCATCCAACTATCCTTCTAATAAGAGGAGAACTGGTGATGGGTTTCGCGGGTATCCACGAATGACGATCCACATATCAATGTATGCTCTCTGACGCATGTCACATGCGGCATCGTTGCTTCAACAGGAAAATTGACCGGAAAGACGGTACGAGATAGTCTCACTCGGACGGGGGCTTAGACGCAGCCTAATGAAGTATTCTGATGTGTCGTTCCTCGGCCTACCAAATCGAGCACAGGCACCATCTACAGTGTACGGCAAGTCTTGGTCTTATTGGACAATGCCGTCAAGTGATATCTGGGGTCAGCCCTAGATTGTCTTTGAGGCTTGTTATGGGGACGCGAACCGGAGCTGCAGAAGCGCATCTTGATCCAAACCTTATTGCTTTTTGCTGACCGTTATTGGGGGCGTAAGATTTCCGGGTTCGAGATGATTGCCGTCTGTGGACTGAGAAGTCGTGTAACTGATACTTATGTGTATCACGCTTCATTGACTGGCTCGGGGTGTCTCTGTCGGCTTATGGTCAAACAGAGCACGAGTGCGGCCAGGCCCTAGAAACTTCTAACAAGCACCAACAATAGCTTTAGAGTACTACTCCCGTCTGGAATCTCAACGATCTGGGCATACTTGTATAACCAGTAGGGCTGAGAGAGGAAGACTCATCTTCGGCTCATCTAACAATGCTTCATATTCCATGCATGTTGTTCGTACACGTCGGCCACTGAGAGACCTTCACGGAAACTACTGGCTGCGTGCGTAGGTGCTCCAGCAGATGGCTGCAGGTGAGCCGCAAGCTGACAGACAGATGCAATGGCCAAGAACAACACCTCAACCCACTGGGTCTCACCACTTCATTGGCAATTGATAATTGCACTTCAAATGACGCTTTCTTGTAAGGCTGCATAGACCACGCTGTGATTGGGCAAGCCCCATACATTCGACCGTAGGACTCTGACGGTGAGCCGGAAAGGTTCAGCCGAAGTGGAGGAATGCAATTCTCCGCAGGAATTCTCCGCAAAGACCTGCTCGCATCCCGTAGCTTCGGATCCTGTTGTGAGTGGCCAAGTCGGACTTTCGTCGAAATATGCAGACCCACTGAGTAGCATCAGTCGATGCAACGCAGACTGTCGTCATGACCCAAGTGTGTCGAGAGTCCGAGTCATGTCTTGGGTACCCCACGGCGACATCACTTATACACAGTAGCGACTGTACTGTTGGTAGGTGATTGGTCTCCTGGACGCGGAACCACCCGGCCATATGTCTTGCCGTTGATTGTAATCATGCCCTGATGCACTCATTTGGGTCCTCGACTCCAATGCCATGTCGGCTTCTTGGGCAGTGTGGCACGACCTGATCTGGCGGATCAGAGTTGCACCGCGTGTCTGCGTCTCATTAGACATGATATCGGTATCGATAGATAGATACCTATGTCATTCAACGCTCTTATCACCCGCTATTCCCGCCCAAACAAATTCGTTTCTGTAAGAGGCTCCACCCGGCATAGTAGCGATACCGACACCGAGGTGCGAGAACGGTGAGTACCAGTCGGGGTCAATTGTCCCAGTCCGCCTTTTCGATGACCACCGTCTAGCAAACATGCGCGGTTCTATAAGGACTGAGGCGGTAAACCAGCCTTTCATCTCGTGCCCCCCTGTGCCCGCGATAGGTATGCTGCGGCCGCTTGTCGGTTTTCTGTAAGTATTGGCAATACAACATTGACCGCAAGTTCAAGCTTTCGTGTTGCGTGTTGTACTCGGCATCATCTGCGTTGCGAACCCCGAGCTCTGGTATGAGATGGTCCCTATGTTAAGTCATAGGTTATCGTGATAGCATAGGGGAGTTCACATATACCGTAAGACAACACTACACTTCGGGCGCGTTGATGAGAAAATACCTATCGTGTGTTCGAGGTGAAAAGGGGGTTTGCGGCACGTTGGCGACGACGAAGGAGCATTTGAATAGCATGTTGCGCTCCTAGTATGAGACAATGTATCTTGGTGAGCTCGAAACAAAACCCGCGCGTTTTCCAACTCTGGCACTCTTGCATGCGTCTACGTGAATAGTTCACAGAGGTGTCAAGGCGCGCATCTGACAGATAAACGAGACATCAAGCCCTTAACGGCTCAAGCGACGGCTCTCAAATCAGGACCGTTTGGAAGATAGTTGGTGGCGTCTGCGTGGATTCGTATGAAGCGGCCGGCTACCCCGTAAGGAAGGACCCGGATAGCGTGCAGTATGCCGACGACAACGGAAAGCCATCGGATGGTCGCCTCGGGCATCGCCCATGTCAACTACATACACTTACTCGACAAGTCGAACATAGGCGTCAGATCTAACAATGCCGCTTGAGGGTCGTTTGGTTGGAAATGAAGCACTTCCACTTAAGATTTGTTGCTTCACCAGGGGCTATCTGCGTGCAGCTCAGTGTGGTCGGGCGAGACGACTCGTACGGAGTCGGGACCGACCGGCGGAGATTGATAAATGCCATGATCATTTTTATCGATCGCCATGGTCGGAAAGGACAGTGCATCAATAGACCCTAACAAATGACCACCTGAGGTGGAGACTGTTCTTTTTTCGTCAACATCAAGTCTCCGCACGATGTCGACTTAAGATCCCTCTTAGGCCCCCAGCAAAGCAACAAGATTTCATAGCCACAATACATTCCGGCGCGGTCGCTTTCGCTTTACTATGGTACAGTACATGGAGGGGCCCCGTCGACCCTATTAGCTAGGCCTAGTCCAGGATTATCCTGCACCATCAATGCTACCTCAGTATCCTGGCGAGTCGAACAGTCGGGCCCGAGTCTCGCACTAGGCGGTGGCCGTGCCAGTTGGAGATCTGCCCTTTATCCAACCAGTCTGTCGGACTCTGGGGGAAATCTATTTTAGGACTATGGCAGTGCTGCCAGTGCGTCAATTGGAAACAACCTTCATCACCACAAGTCCCATTCTCCGCAATTATAGCGACGACCAGAACCGAGACCGAGCGTGCAGCCTAGTATTGTTAACTTCGCCGACAAGGTCTGGCTTTCAACGGCTCAAGGCAAGATTTGGCAGCAGACGCATCCAATGACTACCCAGCTGAAAATTCAGCTCTGGCTTTGCGCTTAAAGTAGATAGTAGCCTCGGGACTTACACCAAGATTTGTGAGGCTTCGCCCGTGCAGCAGCTGCTGGCCAGTTCGAAATAGAAAAACGCCTTGCAGGAATCGTTTCAAACGGCTGCCCGGCTCTTTAAGCATCGACAGCCATCCAATTTTGAGATGAAGGAAACGAATGACGGAGAGAATCTGCATGTAATGCCGTAGCGAATGTGCTCTTTGCAGCGCAGGATTATCGTACTGCCACTCTAGACCTTTCCTGTATGTACATGAGCATAGCGGTCGGGTAGATGTCACAGGGGGAAGGTGGGTTACCGCTGTCCAACCTGTTCCTGATCCTACGACGGCTGGTGTAGGAGTGACATAATGCTCCTAGTTTGCATCGAAACCCACATGCGTGAATGCATGGTTCTGCAGGCCGCGGAAAGCATGATAGCATAGCTAGCTAGGAGAGGTTGGACTTGGCGACGTCAGTTTCCATACATCCCACAGACCGGGCAGAGAGTGTCTCAATTTGTCATCAAGCTTGAGCGACTTCGATGCTACCCAGACTGCTTGCTCCTCGGACCCGACATCCATCCACAGTAATTGCACATCATCCGCTCGAGGTTCCGGCCTCTTGGGCAAACAAATACGAATAGTAGGAAACACAAGTCAAGAATCAACACAGCCAGGGCTTGTAGTGATAGAACAGTCGGTTTGCTGAGCGAATGTTTGTATTGTAGAATTGAAACTGTCTCCCGCGAAGAGAAGCCGAGTCTCAAGAAAGGGGTATATTGCTCTCTTCGCGCCAAATGCCCATCATCCTGCAATGTCCCTAACCCAAAAGCCAAGAATCCCATATGTACCGAGGTTGTATTTCCGCAAAGTGCCTTAGATACCAGCACAATTCGGCATCTCAAAGGTCGTCCCAAACCGTTTCTCCAGAGTTTTCTGATCCTCCCAATCCCTAGAATACACGCTTTGTCGTAAAGAATCACAAATGTTTTCGAAATTTTAGTCCGTCTCAGCTACGAATTTCGACGTTGCTTGCATTTCTCGTGCAGAAGATGCCCATTCCTAGCAGTTGTCCGTGTAAACTCAGCGCCACAGTTGGGACACGAGGCCTTCGTGGCCTGGCCTGATTTCTCTCGTTGATGTCGCAGTAAGTTGCTAAACGTTGAAAACTGTCGACCGTTGCATCCGTGCTCCCAGCATTGCGGCTTTGGTCGACTCTGTACAACCCTAACGTGCCCGGCTTCCGAAGCTGAACCATTGCCGGATGGTAATGCTGGTGGGACTGAGTATAGCATACCCGGTTCCGCCATCGAGTTCGAGCGGTTACCACTGCGAGAATTTAGCAAAATATCCGGGATATTCATGCGCCATAGGCTGACGACTTACCCATAGTGTGCATTGAGACTTTGGCCAGGGGGTGGCGGAGGGTATCCAGAGGAGTAATCCAGACCCATGTAGCCACTAGACGGTCTATCGCCTTATGTCAGCACTTTGAATCGCTTCTGGACTTCCACCACGAAAAAGACTCACAAGGTCGAGAAGGGTGCAGAGAACATCCCCTGATCGGGAAGAGGCGAAGTAGAGTATGAGGGAACGTAACTCGACCCTGACATGGTAACTGGTTCGGCCAACAAAGAAATTTGCGAGGGTGATGTCGAGTAGATAGGCAGTGCTGAAGCGGTTGAGAACTCGGCCATGGTGACCGGCGGGGATTGCGAGCTGTACGATGTGCTTAAAGCTCGGCGGGCGCGCACAGATGTCTTGGAATCTCTGCGGGCTTGGTCGCGTTGTCTCTTCAACTCGCGCTGCTCCGGGGTCAAAGTTCCTCGAGGTGGGCTGGCTGTCACTGATCTGGATGTGCTTGGTGGAGTGAGGCTGGCGTCAGAGCCATGACCCATAGAACCTAAATCGTGGCCAAGCAGATCTGTGCTGGAGTCAAGGCCTAGATGGTCGATCAGCAACTCAACTCCATATCGAGGCTGCATGCACCTACTTGGCCAAGTATAAGACGAACGGGACAACCCCATATCGAATCGCGCATCATACTGTACAGCGACGGCACTATGATAAGGTAAGCCACATTGTGTCGAAGCGGTATGCTCAGAGACTTACCTCATGTTTGTGATGGTGGATGACCTTGAGGTAGGAGGGGATGGTGAGTTGTCTTGTCCTGGATCGACAAGTACTAGCGGGTTGTCGTGAGACTGGCCTTGCTCGTTCCACTCAGATTTCGAGTCGTTTCTTGACAGCACGGATGTCGATGAATAAGATTGTGTTGATGAAGGTTGCAGGAAGTTCGCGGGGTCTGGGGCAGCTGGACTTATAAGAGACGCAGAGTGGATCCCCTGTGAAGATGCCGGTCGACTAATGTTGAGGTGTACACTCCGCGGGGAATCAACGAGAGCCAAGGCAGAGAACAAGCCGTCCGTGGAAGAAACACCGCTGCTAGCTCTGGATCTATGTCGTCGTAAGTAAGAGTCCGCGTAACTCTGACCTGATCCGGAGTGATCCATCTCGAACAGAACAATGTAATATCATGAAAGTCTCAGGTTTACATACGCTAGTGTGTATGCTCGTTGTCTGTCTGGTTGATAGGACAAGAAGACAGGCGCTTGATCGCAGGGTACCGAAGTTATCTGGCGGTGCTTTTAAAGTCGCTGGGTGAATTCCGTAGACACAGGCCACTGTTGTTGAAATGGAGGAGTAAAAGAAGTTGGAACCTATTGTTGGTATTACTTGCACTTAAGAGTCTCTGAGCCTCAATGACGGACTGGCAGGACAGATGCTTATAAATTATCTATGGAGGCAGTACTAGGTGGAGCTGGCAGGCTGGGCCATAACCTTACGTATCGTGCTATGGAACGAGACAGGCGTAACCCCAGGACCATGTACCCGAGGTACTTGGGCCAAGAACCAAGAAGAGAAGACCATGATGGGCCATAGACCCTGGAAATCTAACGGTACAGAGTACAATAGACAAGAAGTCTCGAGGGGTGGGAGACTACTCCTCAGGCTTTGGGAAAGGGTGTGCATGTAGTGTGGGGAATGGGGGGGGGGGGGGGGGGGGGGGGAGGCGCATGGGAAGATGCCTGTTCGAGAAGACCATTTTAGCTTTAGTTTTCCGTCTAAGAAGAGCTAATAACGGGAACACACAAACGACGGACCAGATGGTGGCGGGCAGCGGGGATAATCGAAAATTAGAATTGATAGGCCCCAATATGCCATGTTTGACGAGGTTCTCCGTGTGGTTACACTGGTAAAGATACTAAGCGGCCGCATTTGGTTTCTTGACTGGTACATGACTAGGATAGTTGCGAACGGGGAGACCATGTGCTTGTGGAAGAAACAAACGATGGCTGAGATGAAGACTTCTTGAATGTTCGTACACCAATACTCATTGGTAAAATCAGGGGATGCTCCACCTGGTGATGATTGAATACAACAAGACGACAAGCGCGATACCAGTAGCTGTGTGGAGCATCTCGAAGGGTTGGCTCGCGAGACCTCTTCACGTAGATGTAAATGCAGGCCTGCAGTGAAGATACAGACGGTTCTCGTCGATTGAGTCGGGGAAGCAAGATCGCTTCCATGGGTTACTGGACCGCGGAGGTAGATGTCTGCCCAGAAGAGGGACAGTCAACGGTAGTATGCCTACAAGCTCAGATGCAGTGGGTAGGGCCGTTCGAGCCAAGGACTGAAATCATGAAGCTTCGAGATGGTAATAGTAGACGGAATTGACATGGGGAGCTGTGGGTGAGCGTGGGAGTCGCAGTACGATCGTGAAAGAATGGACCCTGGAACGACCAGACTGTTGTAGGATCTGAATCCTTGTCGAGTTGTTGTCTCTGGCCTAGGCGTGTTCGATTCGACCATTTACGCAAGTCCTGGGGGCAAGTCAAGCGAGACTATTCTCAAAGTAGCAGGTTGGACGCTATCCAAACCCCTGGAGGCACAACGTTCCTCAGAGTGGGTGCGAGGGAGGCGTGTAATGGCGGTTAGTGACACACGAGCCTGGCGGGCGGCGCCTTTCGAGTCGATCTTCGATAGGCGCAGTCGACGTACTATGTAGCGAGCAAGCCCGCGCGAAAGCGGCTAAGCCAGCCAAGCCAGCCCCTGCAGCCAGCGCTTGTGAAAGACCAGGATATTACCGGCCCACATCGGTAGGGTTGCAACGATGCGAAGAGAGGCTTTTCCACAGCAGCATGATTCCAAGCATGGGACGACCATAACGGCGACCACACCACGACCTGCTCCGGGTCCCCTGAGCCATGCGATGTGCCCCCCCCCTTCCCCCCCCCCCCCGCTGTCCCTTTTTGTGATGGCTTGGAACCCCGTAACACGGTACAGGGACAGAGGTGCCTGTTTTCATTCGCTACGGTTGTTGACGGGTCAGGGTCTGGGTAAGCCGGGCCCCCTCGTCGCAAGGCTCTCTGGGCTCGAGTGTAGGGCGTTTTCTTCCTTTCTGGGAGGTACCTCTAGTGTCTCCGTCATTCCACTGCTTTTCAACCGGCGCCGAAACGACTTTTACTGCCCAGTCCAATGGCGCAATTGTCATATGTACTTTCGATTCGAAAACCACGTCCAAGCCTGTGCCAAATTCATCTACACTAGTCACACAAAATATGCTCAATGTTTAAATCCGTACCTCGCCTGGTGCTCAGAAAGGAAATAGCGCCGCTTGCAGCATGTAAGATGAGGAATCATCTCAGTGCTTACATACGTTGGCGTTCTACTACTGTACTACCGGCTCTTGGACGGCTCCTGTTCCCTAATGCTTAATCGAGAAACATTCCTGTCGTTCTCGTCTTTGGGGCCAAATCTCGCGGCAGAGCAACACCCCTGCAGAGATGGTGACTTGTTGATGAAGAACATTCCGATCCCCTCTTCATGTCCCCTTTGCGGCAACGTATCTTACTAGTCGACGTCTTTTCTAATAATGAGCTACTTTAAATGCAACCCCGCTGTCATGATCCGACTATTCGCAAAATTGACATATGCAAGGTACTTTCCTGTCATATTCGCGACAACCGTGTCTGGAGGCAAGTGATCCGTGTCGATCTCGAATCTTGTGCCCCTGCCATTCCACTCGCTTAGGTAAAAGTCCCTACTCGGAAGGGATGGGCTTTGGCAGGTCTCATGCTACCTAAGAAGGACTAGCTACTATGGTGACCCATAGTGAATGCTAGTCTGATTGACTAACAAGTGGTGGTCTTGTTCCAGTAATGGGAAGGCAGGTCGATGTTGAAAGGGAAAAAAGAAGCGACAAGAATGCAGAGAGTACAGTGCATTAGTGACTGTAGTGGATCGCCGGACGCGATTAATTTGACAGAAATAGAATCAATTTGTTTGATACCATACGGCAGACTGGGTCCAATGTCATTTTCGGCCAATCACGTATCGCCTTATAGTGCTGCCTTGCTAGATGTAAGTTCCGCAGTTGAACCTACCCAGTATAGACATGGGAGCGAGTGGAGAGAAGTATGCTTACATGTCTCGATCGATTTCGAATGAGACGGGAATAGCGTTGAGCTTTTGGGAGCGCAAAAATATTGCGAGAACCATCTGACATCGTCTTCCCGATGCTTGTGAGGGCGCATGCGATTATCTCATGAGCTGCACGTTTTGAGGTGCGTTCGCAAGTCTGCGTAAGGATAAATCAAGACCCAGCTAGTGGGCAGATCTGCATGGGTAGCAGCCCTGAGAGCCTGACAACTTCATCATTGGCTGTTTTACAAACCCAAACCAGCTACTCGGATACATAGCTAGGCATTGCAGGTAGCGAATGACTTGAGCATGACATAATGTATCCTAAGCCCATGCGCGGCAAGCTCCTCGCAGACTTTGCAGCCCTTCCCCAAACCCACGATGGCCGTAAATGAGACCTTCAACTGCGTCGCTGACCTGTAGTAGTGCATATGTAGCCGCGCCAAAGCTCAGAGATGGGGCTGTACAGTCATCGACAGGGTCTTTGAGTAGGTATGTCGCAGAGCATCCCCATCCCCATCCCCATCCCCATCCCGTCCCGCTCAAGGCCTCTAGGCCTCAGATGTCGAGAGCCTCGCCGTTAGTGACCCGTCTCTCTGGTTCACCACATGATTGGGAATGCTTTGACCTGTAGTGTGGCAGTAGGTAGCAGACGGGAATCCATCCGAATTGCTTTCAGGGATCGGACTTCTGGCTTGATATAATATCTCCGATTCGTTCTCGGGTTTCGTAGCAGCGATTCGGAGCCGATGGCTTGACTACCTAATGTTAGTTCAGTCAAAGTTCCTCGCATGGATGCTACCAATGCTGCCGGTGCCGCAGTACATAGCAAAGTACAGCTTGCAGCTCTTCAGCTGACTCTTCGAGCAAATATGAGAACCAATGTATAATTATCGTTCATGTGTGGCTAACATCCTCCAGCCTTACGAGTTCTTGCCAAGGCACGTGTCGAAAGGGTAGGGGGATACATGTCGTTCGCATGCTGTGTCTAGAGCTACTGTAGAGCATCAGCGCCGATAGGGCTGGCAGACGGGACGGACAGCTCGCACTTGGCTCAATCAGACCATCGACATGACCGTGCTTCTTTCTTTAGTGCGTGTGGCGACGACATTAAGATTGAGGATGATACGTAACCATGGCCTCGACGATCCCACGCATACCTGCAGTAGCTTTCTCTAGTTATGCACCAGCAACTTGCACCGGACACCATTGAAGTGCACAATACCAACTGTGACAGCTGCTGAAGTATAACAAGGCTGTCGAGCTGATCAGAATCAGCGACATTCATCTAGCGTTTGATGCGTCTGACAGACTCGGCCCTATGTAACTCCAAGAAGTTCGGCTAGCCCCCTCATCGTGTAGCGTGGAAATCGTGCGTGGTGCTGCTGCTGCTGCTAAGGTGTTCGCGCAGAGCTTCCACGTTCTCTCGGCTTGATGTTTACACAACCTGAATACGGTTTAGGTAACAAGCTTCGAGAGCTGTGCGCGGATGGTATGAGGTCGGCGAGCAATCGGTAAACCCCGCTGGGTTTCTGGCTAGCCTGAAAGTACCGTGCATAGGGGACGGATACGCTGAATGCTGGGCACCAGCCCAACGTCAAGCGCAATTTTCTAACTGGCCGCTTAACCGCCGCCAGCTTTTACTGCACCACACCTCCCGAGACCAAGAATATGGGTCCACTGTTAGCTTCACCGACACTTCTAAGTTATACGAAACTGATCTCGCTCATGGCTTGAGGCGTCTTGTGTACCCTAGATACCTACCCACGCACTTTGACTCACTTGCGCGCGCAACATAGCGCGCCGTTCAGCGACGTGTTCCACTGCAAGCTCCGCCCTCACAGCACCGGCGTAGCCATTATGTCACCTTGAAAGGGCGGGCAAGAGTCGGTGCCTCAAGCCCGAGAGGACCGAGTGTGTGTCTCTCCACAGAATGTCGTGGGTGGTGGATCGTCCCGCTACTCAAATCATCTGCACCATATTCAAGAAACCGACCCACAAGTATTCCAAAGGTCTATGTATTGGGAAACGTCAAACACACTGTACTGTACACAAGGCCAGAGCAGACAGCTTGCCCAAACGACTGTGGAGAGTGACGTTGTCACACAGTTTACATACAGGCCACCGCAGAACCCTGCAATTATCTCCCCTGATGCAAGGTCAATCATTACTCACACCCACTTCAACGGGCCCTCAGCAGTAACCGTTGCCTACTTCGTGATGAGCTAGGATTTCGGAATTCCAAAGGTCATTTCACGTTCTTGAGTTGGGTCCCAGTTCTGCGTCTCGGACGGTGTTCACAGCGTCGGGTGCTGGTATCCCTGCATCCAAAGCACCATCAGATGGGCATGGGGAATCGGGGACATCCCAGCGAATGCCGTTGGTAGAAGTCGGCGCCGTAGCCCGCACTAATTCACCATTTCGTCATGAAGTTTGACCGAAGCCATAAGTGGGTTTCACTTGCAAGCTCCTCAGCCCTGCTTGCAATCAACGGCCCTACTGGGCTGTCCTGCTAAACATAGCTCACGATCCCCGTTTTCCCTGGCTAGCGATTCTAGATCTTGAGGACGGGCCTGATGATCGACATGTCTAATCTGTCGACCGTGACTTTGACGATCGTGAATGTCAAACCTCGAGTGACTTAAGAGATGGTAGAACTACGCCATTGTGAAGGGGAACTTCCATGAGACGAAAGGAGGCTAGTCAATCACCTTCTGCATACCGTAATGTTACCATGAGTTCACATGTTTCAAAACCTTCACTCCACTTGGGTTGGGCTTGACACAGGGCTCAAAGACACTTATGCGATGCTTACCCACTGTATATGGTACCAGTTATTGCTCAACTACCTATACTGTTCGTATGCTTCGTACTGCCCATGGAGAGTATAGCGCATACGGTCAACAACTACTCACAGTAGAGTTGCTCTCATAAGCCGGGTTTCGTAGTATTCCATGAATCACTATTTAAGTCTCGATGATGGGCCAGATGGTCGATTCTCCGCATCTTCATCGTGAATGGCGGGATACCCAGACCAGGGACCAGGAGGTGACCATGCTGATCAGCACTGAGACTTGCGCTGCTCAAGCCCTCGAAAACCTCTTCAACGCAACTCCAGGCATGCGATGCGTACCTGTTCTCTGTAGATAGACTGATGACCACTGTTAAGATCCTGTTGCTCAAGGTTGATTCTATATTAGGGCATTAGTGCGGCACGGTGAAGGATGCCTAGGAGGGCTTAGCCACGGTCTAGTAAATTAGGGTGACAGGCATGATGTAGACGACTATGGGGAGCAGGACTAGGGACGGACGGTAGGTGGGACTTCTGCCGACGAGCGTAAGGTATACTCTGCATCCGTATTGACGTAATGGCGCTAGCTTAGTATTCCCAGATTGTAAACACCATTCTTCAAGCCCAGGTCAGGAGACATACACATGCCGGGCTACTTTCAGTCCCAACGTCGCCGAGTCGTCCTCCATTCACCATCTTGGATAAGACAGGGTTGTGCCGCGCGGTCAATGCGGTTGCTAGGTTCCAAAGCCAGGGTGTCGGGACCGAAACCTTACATTACTATGTACGAGCATTCTACCACAGTACCACAGTAGTCCCAAAGCAAGCAAGCAGTATATGCAGTCGGGGGCCTAGCTAGTCTGCAACGGCTCTTGAATGCTACGCGGGCCGCTACCCCTCCTGAGAGAGAGCTTCCAGAACGGGAAATCTGGGAGATTATTGGTCATACTCCCGCACCCTCCCGAATCAACCGTTGATCTGTGAGTGAAACTTATAGATGGGCTGTTTGAGTTGACCGTCACTCGATGACTACAGCCCTTCACCGATGCGGGAACGAGTCTATAGGCTAGAGGTGGGTTTTGGAGACTCGAGAGTCAGACACTTCGATCACCATCAGCCTTGGGTCCAAATCACCTAGAGGCTGCACAACGTAGGAAAGATAGTCGAAGATCATGTTTTGCAAGCCATGGTCTTGGGACCCCCCTGATTCGCGGGTGTGGCTGCCCATTACTACATTGTTCGCATATATCGACGGGAAGGAGTCGGTCCCCTTGTTTTCAAACCCCCGAAGCAAAACTTCTAGACAGTCTAGCATCGAGGTCGTTTAGTGGAAACTCCTAGAATTAGCAGGCAACCATGTCAGAGATCACTTCACGCCACTCTGCGCAGCACACAGAGAGCAAAGCCGCGGTAAATTGCGATCCTTCCAGCCTTAGACTCTACCGTCTGCACCCATTGATTGCATGGCTTCCCTTCCCCCACACATACAGGCCTGCTGCGAGTCGATATGAGAGAAAGAGTTGCTGCTGCTTTCGTCGTAGAGCAGGGGAGATAAGGTAGAGAACCAAGCAGGCTAACCGCGTCTATACCGGAGTGCGCACCTGGCGGCAAATTGGCAGCGCGGACTGGCTCTCGTGGCCAAGCCCTACTTCACCATCACCGTCTGTTGGTCCAGTTAACGAGGACCTGCTTACAGATGACTTAGGTACCAATACTGCAGATTTATGGGCAGGGCTGTACTCGTACCAACTTTCTTTTGTAGCGTCTCATCACGATGTGCTCGACTTCGCGGTTTCCCTTCCGACTTTCCCATTGGTAAGTCACCACTGACCCCATGTCGTCTTGACTACACACTTTCAAAACCATGGAGATCACGTAACTGCCGACCCAGCCGGGCGAGATACAAGTCAGGATTATGCGTCGACGATCTCCAGGAGTATGTACTTCATTATGACCAACGATTCTCCTTCATCCACACCCCAACACCCGTTGAAGGCGCCGTATCCGTGTACCAGCCCTCGTTAGAGCTAATCTCTGTCCGCTTACTCTCTTCGCTCCCCTCACGGTGCAGAAAAGTGCTATCTACCCATCCAACGTGATAGTTGTCTTGCACCATGTACATCTACTCGACTCTGGCCGTTTGATACATTTCGTCTCCCGCGGCTATGCGGATACGACGTCGAGATGACCAACTGTCACCTAAGTCTCTAGAGCACAACTGCAGCATCCGGGCTGACACTGCTGCTGTGGTACCATGACGTTCCCACGTGTTCCTCTTATTCCTACCCAGAGTTCCGGGTTTCATTTTGACATTGATGTACACGAAGAACCAAACGTTGACTTGCCTTGCCGCTCTTACGATGATCCCCCCCCTTATGGGACTAGGGATCAAATACAGCAACCAACGCGACTGTAAACCTGTTGATAGATATGTGCTTCGGGTACCCTGCATTGACCAACGAAACCCCAGAAGACCGGAAAACCTTGGGATGGTCATGCCCGTATTAGCCGCGGATGGAGCTATGCTACATACAACCGAAGAATCGCAACTGGCAGACATATTGGGTGGCTCTCCTTCTGCTATGCGTTGCCGAGGAATTCACGCTGACTTGAAGCTGACTGAAGCTGCGAAAAGCAGTGGTCATGTCGTTGAGAACCGTGCTCTAGGCCCTCAAACTTGTTCACAACCGCAGCTTTCGAGGCTCTGGACGTGAAGCAAACACACTTTCTGAGACTCGAAGCGACAGGCAGGCAGGCGACAACCAATATGCCCGTCGGTCCCGGAAGGAACCGTCCCCGACATGAGCTTAAAAGAAGCTAGGATAATTTATTCTCATGGTCTGTGGGAATATGTATCATGATCCTCGAGTACGACGGTAGTCCTGTACCCGGAACACTAAACAAACAAGCAGGAAGCCCCCCGCCATTACGGATAAGAATAGCGTCAACGTTGATGATCCTGCTGCAACGGCTTGAAATTAGAATAAACGAAGCCCAAGGTGAGCAACGGCCGCGAGCGATGCTCTGTGATCGGCCTCCGATTTGCCGTTAGAGTACGGGTATGCTGGATCGTGACTTCATTGTACCCCTTGTACCATACCCAGCAGGACATGAAATCCGTGAATCTATCAAACTTTCGCTACGTTACCCGCAGAATAAGTAGCAACCAACAGCAGGTGACTTAACATGGCATGATACGGCATGACCTGATAGCTGGCACGAATGGGAACGAACAAGACCCAGGGAATCCAAGTATTTGCTACGCAGTCTGGATCTGGAGATACGGAAGTGATCGTCAATGACTTCACTCATGTATCCACGGCACGAAGAGGGGAAAGGCAGGAAGGTTGCAGACGTTGAACACACAGTCCATCTTAGAATACCCAAAGCGAGAACGCCGATGCACCGCGGGGATATCATTTTTGTATAGTACCTGCCGGACACCCACGGAAAACCTAGGCCAGCCAATGCCTGATCTGAACTCTCGGCTATCAAATGCTTGCTATATGCGTCCTCCCAGTTTCGACTAGGCCACCCGGGTTCGACTGATAGTGGCCTGCTGTCTCGATGCAATACATAGCACATGAACCCAGGTACCTGACGACCCAAGTAGCCACTCGTTTACACATTCATCCTTTTGCCCCCTTTGGTGACCAGGTCGTACACACGCCCCCTCCTTTCCTGCTTCCTGCGCACCGTAGATGCATATAAATGCAGATTTTCGGAGACTGAAACGCAGGGCGAAGCTGCAAATTGACGTCGCTGGGAAATACAAGTGCAGAACCGAGACGAGGGAGATCCTTTCAAGTCCAGATATCCTAGTTGCGCAGCACGAAGGCTTAGACTTTGCGTTCAGGCCCCCGAGATACCTAGTTGTTCCTTCCCTCTCCCCCGCCCCTTTAAGCGGGGCCCACTCACAGCCTGCCATGTCTTGCTTTAAAGATAGCGACCTTGTCGTCGTAGAACAAGATCTCGCGCAGGCGTAGTCTGGTCGACGATTGGCTGGATTCGGGCTCCTCAAAGTCATCAGCCTCTGACTCGACCTCGTCGGAGACTTCGGTGAACTCATCGTCCTCGGCGTCCGGCGTGCTAGCCACTGTACCCGTTTCGTCGTCATCTGTCTCGTCTGCGTCGCTGTTGTCTCCGTTCCCGTTGCTTTCATCGTCTACATCTATGACTGAGATGGCCCCTGTATTGTAATGGTGTGCATAGCCGTTCATACCAAATTGGTCTATCGCTCCGCTTGTCGGGGAGTGTTCCAGGATTTCGAAGCACTTGTCCCGTAGGCCCACGTAGCAGAGCTTGACTTCGGGTCGCAGCGTGATGATGTCAACAATCTGTAATGCCAGCTCCTTCGGCTCAAACGACCCGCCAAAATAGTCTTGTATGTGAGGAACATACAGCGAGCGAAGCTGGGGTACGTTGGGGAGTCTTTGAAGGAAAGTGTGCTGTAGGTCTCATCGTTAGTCGAAAGTCGAACATGGCATTTTATCTCCAGTGGTAGAAAGCCTTGGGCCAAAACTTACCCAGTCCTTGTAGTGAAGAGCCACCGAGAGCTCCTTTAGATTCCCCATACGGCCGCTCGTTATGTAGGAAACCATATCGCCGGTGAGAACCCAGTGTCGCCAACGACTTCCCTCTGACCTCGAATCTCGTCTTAGCTTGTCCGTGCTATCGATGAGAAGCTTCCGTAAGCTCGAACGGTGGCGCTTTACCGCGGTCTTGAATATCATATCGACGCTTACAATGGGAGGTGTGGTGTGTCGACGGTCCTGCAAGAAGAGCACCTCGAGAGTATTGGGCTCAAGTACCTCCTTAATGAAGCTCAAGAGAGCGTGTGTCGTAACATCTGTGTGGATCTTCTTTAAAGCCAAGTGATATTGCACCGGCGTCCCAGGTGGTGAGCCATAAGGAGGTTGGCTCGGTTGAAACTGTCTCTTGAGAACTTTCCATAGAGTCTCATGTTGGCCACAATCAAGGATTGTCAGGTTCGTCAAGATAGACCAGTCGAAAGCTTTGCAGCAGACCTGCATCGAGAGTGATAACCTTTCAAGCTCCAGTGTGTGCACCCTCAGCTTGCCAGCTAAGCGTTTCTTTCCATGGTGCGATCCATAGAGCACATTGCCGTTCTGCTCGGCCACGGTTGCCCCTGAAGCTGAAGGCGTTGGCGGCCATCCGCCCTTCCCTTGCGAGCTAAAGGAGTTATTCTGTCCATCGAGGGTGTTCTCAGATGGCAATACTTTGGAATCTAGCGGGTTTGCCCACGCCTGCGAAACCTGACCTATGCCATCCGTGGAAGCACCGTCCAAATTCGGAGAGACAGTGCCGGAGGAATGTCTTCGTGACGACTTGGCCCAACCCTTCCGACGGATCTCGTATATTCTGCCCACGAGAACGCCCAAGACGCCTCCTAGTCTTTTTTCGCCAATAGTGCTCTCGCCTGGCCATCGAGCCACGAGATCTACCTGCTTCAAGTTGACTCCTTCCCAAGTGCCGACGAAATCTTGACTAGAGGCCCTCTGGGAGATTCCGACTCGAAGCTCCTGTAGCGTGTCTTTGGACCGCTCGATCAGTATCGACATCTCATCTAGGTACGAAAGCTCGTCAATGTCGAGAACGGTAAGGTTCTTGAGAGGCGGCAAGACGCTAAAAGTTGGATACTCAACTTGGCTTTCCGAATATCTAGGCGGCTTGTTGTGTACCACTTGACTAACATGCGGCTGCATAGAAGAAGAGTGCGGAGTGTGTATAGGTAGGACGTGAGTGATGGCAGGGATTGACGGTTGCACCACTGGACTCGAGAGAGATGAGGACGTCCCACCCACTTGTGGCGGCACGTTGTCGTGCCAGCGTATCCATACCTTCTCCAGCTTAGACTGACTGTCGGGATAATGGTCCTGAAGCGAGGCAAGAGCCATGAATACGTCGGACAGAACGCCAGTCGGCATGTCCCATATGAAAGATTCCAGGTTCACCATTTTTGCAACAGCTAAAGCCACCAGAGTGCCAAGCATTTTCCCACTCTCTTTCGCGATATGGTATTCTATAACCCAGGCTGGCGGTCCATTTCCCAACGAGAACTTCCTAGTGTATTTTGCATACTGATTATCAACCAGCCGCTGGGAGTGGCCTGCAATTCCTGTTGTGCTTTTTCTTAGCCATCTATCTCGCTGGGCGAACTTGCTCCCTAGACACAAAGTTGACAATCCATAGGTAAGCGCATCGACGCCTTTGCTATCCGAGATAGGCACGGTGGAATCGGGCCATACTATGTCGAAACGGGCATATATGTGAGGCACCGATAGGTTATAGAGGGTTGAGCATGTAAGAGCGAGCGCAGTCAAGTCGTTGGTATGAGTGATCTGTAGATTAAGACACGCGTCAGCTCAGCTTCTTGGTACGGTTTTTAGGTGTCCGTAGATGCTTGCCTCCTTAACGATCAGCCTCAATATGTCGACTGGCAGGTCCAGCAGAAACAATGGTCCCATCTTGCCTTGCAAAGCTTTCCACTCGCGCTCCTTCCCCTTCAGCAACTTTGGTATGGATGACAGTGTGTGGTCGCAGGGCGGAGGCTCCTCCGGAGCAGATGTGTCGGAAACTGGCTCTATGTGCTCTGGCTTCGTTTGCACATGTGAAATACCGTGCTCCTTCGCGAAGCTAGGATCCGTACTGTGTGCCATCTCTTGATATATTTGTTCTTGGCCCGTACGCTCACTACAGCCGAAGAAGGACGTCGAATTGCATCCTGTAGGTGCCTGGATTCGGTCGAAGAACGCAGAGTATATATACTATCGCGTCCTCAATTCCTCTCGTAATATCAGGTAACGAATACGTCTAGATTGGTGTCCGTTGACCTGGTGGCCTTCTAGATGTATGAGTTGAGCTTCCAGAGAGATGTCGTTCGCGTCAAGATCTAAACTTAGTTTGAGGCTCTGTCCTGTTGCTTGCTGCGATGCGATGTTCTGCAGTCGGGTCCTGTCGCACGGAGCTCTTAATTTAGATGCTGTACCACCGACACGGCAGCTCGGTTAGAGAGACCGACAGAAGATGGGTATGGATCGCCTAATCGTATTCATACAGTCATTAACATGATCGTCTGTTGATGATAGAGGTGACGCAATGGCAAATCACTTCATGGGACGTTTACTGAATACAATTGAGGCTCAAAGCTCTCAATGTTGAGCCCTGTTCTGGTCATCCTTCAGGGTCCTCAGCAGCTTAGTGGCGCATATTACGGGGTACTTAGTGACCCGGATTAGGCACATCGCCGGCGAGCTTCCCCACAAACTCTTAAGGGACCGAGTGGCCTACCTACAAGACTGACGAGCAAAAACTGGTCTGACAGCATTCTGGAGCCTAGTATGAACGCCTTGCATCTTGGCATGGTTATGGACTTAAAGTCAACGACCGCCTCGCGCCTATCTAGGTACCTATACTGGCAAGTGATATGGTGTTGCTTATTTGAGTAATATAGCTTGAGAGTACTCGTATGAACCCAGATTCTTCGCCTAGAAACAACTGCAGACAAGCATCCTGACACCACGTTGCGCAAAGAAATCGAGTCTACCACATTCTACAATCGTCTAGTATAGACCTGATAGGAAATTTCCCCCGGATGGCTTCATTCCCTAGTTGTTCGAAAGGGAAAAAAGCATCAGAATCCGGCTGTTATCAGCTTTTACAGCGCAAGTCAAAACGACTCAACCAGCTAAGTGTTCTTCAGTATCGCGATTTCGCCCTCAAGGCTTTGTGATAACAGCATGTCATCTACAGTTGTGAGAACTTGGTCACCTCGGGCTCTCATATCGTGGGACCTTGTTCGTCGTCACGACCCTTGATCAGCTAGGCCTATGATCAGCTGGTCTTCGATAAGGCACGCTGCTTGAATGCCCCTCCTTCCCATCCTGGTTCAATCTGCGCGAGCCTGGACTGGTTTTTTTTGAACACCGCCGTTTCGTCCATGCCTTGATTCGACTTTCTCTATTGTATTTCTCTTCGACAGCAAGCTCTAAAGAGTTTCCAGTGTTGATCCTGTTCCTAAGATAGTACTCCCGAGAGCGTCTTAATTAGGGGTGTTAGAGTGTTTTGTCGTGGTTGTCAACAAACTAAGCACTTTACTAAGAACCCCACTACCAAACGGCGCGCTCTCAGTCGTGGCTAAATTGGTTGCAGCATCTGTTGCTGTCTTTTAAAACACGGAAATTACTGCCTAACACCACCTGGCCTTAGAATAAGTTAGTCACAATCACGAGACTCGCTGTCAACAACTGAAAGCCAAGTTGTCTCTTCAAGCTGCTGCATCTTGTCATTTAACTGTAGCCCCGTGCCCCAAGTTCACAAGCGGCTACCACAGCTTCAACGGTAAGCTACAACGTCATTGCTCGTCGGACACCGAAGCTTATTATACCCGCCTCAGGGACTGCGAATCTGTCGCATACCTCCCAGAACTCCATTCATATCGTCGCATAGCTCTTCCGAGGAAAGTTCTACGATATCAGACAAGATGGCGTCCTTCTTTGAGGAGATCTGGAATTCTATCTTCGTCCCCGGCACCACGCCAACGCTCCTGCTCGCGACCAACGTTACATTCGGCGCCCTGCAGCTAGTTCTCTTCGCTCTGCTCCTCATGACCCACAGCATCCATTTCATCATACTCTCGGCCATATCTGGAGGCTTGTGGTCAGCGATCAACTGGTTCGCGACAGAATTGAAGAAGGAGCAAGCTCGGGAGGCAGAGGAGAAGGCAAAGGCCGACACAATAGCACGACAAACGGCAGATGACAGCGATGAGACGGAAGTCGAGACAATCGATACGAAGGCGAGGTCATTAGCAGCCCCTGTGTCTGCGAGTAAGGGGGTTGAGGTGGTGGAGCCGGCTGGCGAGTTGAGGCAGAGGCCGGAAGCTTCGCCTAGTTCCAAGTCTGGGGTGAGCACCGAGGATGAATGGGAGAAAGTGTCAGAGAACGAGACCGAGAAGGACAAGTAGACCGGACAAGGAAAGGGGTTATTGTTTCATATTAAGCTGTATGCGGGTGGAGGGTATTGGCCTTTCATTACTTGATATTGGATGTCACCACAGCATGTTCGCTCTTAGCAGCAACATCAACTTCGGACGGGTACCTTAGGACCGGCTCGAAGTCCTCGTCGAGACATTTGGGAAGGCAGTCTTCGAGGCATAACAAGAGGCCGCTTCTAGACCCATGTGTTCTTTCCGATGCAAGTACGTCTCCACGCCAAACAATGCAATACGAGCCCATCACACGGCAGTCGCAACCCGGCAGAAGGGGGTTGAGAAGCAACTATGCTATAATGATGATCGTCAGGAACGAAGCAGAATTTACAATCTTCCAAAGGCTCAGAGTAGTTGCCCAGAGGGGATTACCGGCCAAAGTCTACTCTACAGCCCAGAAACTCCAAATCCGCACGGTTGTTCGGAGGTCGTCGCAGTAGTTGGCGCCGAGATTGAAGAAGTGCGCGTAACTCAAGATGTACAAGCCGAAGTCCTTATTGTCCCTGACGGTAACATGGTT
This sequence comes from Xylariales sp. AK1849, assembly GCA_022432505.1. NCBI lineage: Eukaryota > Fungi > Ascomycota > Sordariomycetes > Xylariales > Xylariales sp. AK1849. The sequence continues at coordinate 1,019,427 of JAJKKH010000008.1, forward strand.
CACCAGATCCCTCACGGTGTTCAGCTCGCCATGGTATAGGCCGCCCGTGTGGGGCTCTTTGTTGTAGGTGTTCCTGTCCGCGATCGTCTTCGCGCATGTGCCCGCGGGGTCCGGGTACTCGAGGCTGTAGCCAAACAGACGTTGTTGGGCTGGTAGATGCAGTCGCTCACGACGATGCTGAAGCCGCAGTTGTAGCCGCCGGGGTGGTAGGTAATCATTTGTGGACTGCCGACCAATTCCATCTGTATAGGGTTATCGCCTTACAGTTCCTTTACAGTGTTATTAAGAATAGTACCTGAGCCTGCGTAGTCATAATGTTAGTATATATAAAGAAACAGAATTCCGGGGATCGAATGGTATAAAATTCCTGGAACAGACTTAGTTCAAACGAATGTAGGAATATTAGCTTACGAGCAGCAAACTCGAACTTTTGAGTACCGGTCGTCCAACTTGTGTTTCGTGCCATAACAGGGCCATAATTCCAGCGATAGCGAGCCGCTCTTGTCGGCATCATAATCTGTATTCTGGCCATCGAAGGACATACCAGCTGCCCACGAATCTCCTACAGAGGCGCATTGGAAGCTGTCGTCTCGTTCATCGGTTGAATCTGTAGGGCTTCTTCTGAAGGTCAGAAGAGAACGGATATTTCTCATGGGGCTACCGAGAGCAATCGGCAGCAGGGCGAGAACGAGATACTTGGTAAGTCAGACATCTTGAACGTCTGAATGTTCAAAAATGAGAGTTCAGTCTAGACTACCCAGACTACCCAGAATCGGTGGAACTAAGCGATACACAGAATATTTATATTTTATCGTAAACCCTAGCAAGATTTGATACTGCAGTTTGTGAAGACGTTTCACTTCGTCAGATCACTGCTCGTATCGTACAGCCATTTACCGGACCTCTATGTTGGTTTGGAATAGAAACGGGCGAATGAGATTGCCTTCTTGGCATTGTCAACAGCCATAGATTTAAGCCTACCCAATCATGGGCCGGGAGATGCGGTTGGACTGCGGTTGGAGGAAGACGAGGGCGAGCCAAAACCCCCCTGCTCCTTCAAAAGTTGGTGTTTTGCTTAATACGTGTATATGAATTCTTCCTTCTAAAATACTATAAACCCACTCGGTCATAGCTGAAATATTCGGATTCCACCCCTGCTCTATGGCGGGAGAACCTCCCATTGGTACTCGAAACATAAGGTAGGTAAGCTTGAAGCAGCTAACGTTGGTGGGCTGGAACAACATAAAGGTGGCTTGATATCATGTTGGTAATCTTGAAGGTGGCGGAGTTAATATTCGTTGGCTTAGCACACTCGAAGGTCGCATAGTAAATGTACCACGCTGCTGGCTCCTAATATCCCGCAATCCTTCTAAATAAAGCATGTCATGTAATTCTTATTGGTCTATTCATGCCACGTACTTCTCTCTTTCTTGTCATTCATGACTTTTGAAGACTTTAGCTTTCTTTATGCACGCCGCGCAACCCATATTCTGGGCGTGAAGAGCATATAGTCCTACCCGGCCACCCAAAAGTTGGAACGCACGAGTCCGAATGTCCACGCTGCCAAGCCAGCTGTAAGTCAGTTTCTACTGAAGCAAACCTGATACTACCGGTCACTTCTGTCTGCCTTCTTCTCCAATATCGACGGGATCAGTCGAATTTAGATCTTCGCCACCGAACCAGCCTCATGAGTCCAGATCGGTCCAACGAATGATGAAGCTGTCGAAAGTCGCTCTTCGCTTTGGGACCATCTTGCTCTTAGTTTTTGTGGCCTGGGTACTGCTGCTGTCTTTCCCGAAGAAACACCATCATCTCTCAATCACTCATAACTTCGGCATCGGGTTTGACCTAAGCCCCTCCTATGCATACGTCCCGCCTATTGTGCCTAGCCCTACAGGATCTAACCAGACCTCAGGACTGTCGCCGTCTCTCATGCTAACGGCTCTATTCGACCGATTGCTAGAGTCGAGGGCGATGACGCGTACCGGGAGATGATGATCCGATTGTCTCTCCGTTCCTCTCAACACATACAGTATATACTCTCTTTCCCCTCTTCTAATTACTTATCTAATAACGAAACAAGTCGACCTCATCAAAACGTCGGAGAAGCACTCGACGATATGCCCCGTCAGGCATGGCGGAATTTCCGCAAGAAAGTCGGTCTTCCTGCCTCTGGAGACGTAGGCACACTTAGCAACATGATCCACGCCCTGCGAGACCAAACCTCGACTTTTGTCGGCGAGCCTGTATCCGCAGCAGCGATCTCAATTCCCCATCTCACCGCTCTATACTGCGAAGACGTCCACGATGCCTTTGAGTATCTATCCCTAGTCTACCTGGAATTCTACCCCTATTCCTTCTTCCGACCCCTTCCCGCTACTATTGCAGCGTATGCCGGCAACGGTCTGGGCCTCTGCAGGGATTACAGGGACGTTGTGGCGTGTAAAGAGGAAGAGTCGAACATTTCACAGCAGTATGCTTTGGCTATCTCGTATACGTATACCAGTTTGATTACTAGTCATGTAAGTGTTGCGCATGCGTATTATTTGGAAGAAATACACAAGGCGGAGAATTTGCGCCTGGGATATGATGCCAGGCATGAGGAGGCTCACTGGGAAGCAGTGCGGGATATGCTTGAATTTCCTGTGATAGATCCACCGGTCAAAAATAATTCAATGGTCCTGGTACTTGGGGATGCAGCTGAGAAGCCAAGGTTCAGGGAGAGTCTGGAGAAAGTGATAGCTGATGTTTTTGGCGACGAGCCGGAGATTGTTGACCAACAACCTGAATTTAGTGCAGCGAAAGGGACCGCAGAGCTAGCGAAGAGGGCCATTTTCAGGCAGATGCCAGAGTTAGACACAGTGTCTGAACTGTAGACTCGTTCGTTCTCCTCCTGCTGAGGTTCATAAGAGAGAGACGCATTGCAATTGAGCAGTCACTCTAATTTCTTGTGGGGGAGAACGCGCTGCTCAATATCGACTGTCTGAGCTTGTTATATATTCTTGGTTGCCTGGGCACTGGGGACCTAACCTCACTATCACAGATCTTTGCGCCTCAAACTTTACACTCATTCACACACATTACATTACTCCATCTGTGAGATATATCTACACGGTAACTCGCGCTAACGTCGAAATGTCCACAAGTCGTTTGACTCTCAATAATGAGAGAAGGGCGGGCAGAGGCGCCAAAGATTAGCCCATGATCGATTCGCTATGCGGCATTGACGGCCCTGTTCCTATCTGTCTTGCTATCAGGGCCATTCGTTCTTTGCTGCTTCCTTGCTGCGCCTCGTAGGATGGTGCTATGAGATATCTTGCAAGCCACGCGGCACGATTCACTTTAACCTATAACTTCACTAGATAATTCCATCTTCTAGGAACTAATATCTATCCGCAGCTTGATCATGCGAAGAGACGACGCCATCGGCGTCGTGGGTGGTTTACGCAAACTCTGGTTTGGAGCTGTGCTATGGTTCAATAGAAGTATAGGCGCTCAGATGTGAGCTTATGGTAAGTGGACCTGGGACAAGCGGCAGTTAAATTTCGCTGCTTGTGAAAGCACCTTTGTGATTCTGGGTATCGATTGATCTACCGATAAACTCGCACTATTCGCCACCATATCTAAACAGTTCAATCGATAGCGGCTTTAGGAGGCAACTGCGTAGTCAGGTACTCTGCCTCCTTTGTCACTGGTTGGATATATCATCCAGACCTTATATACTGGTATGTAGCTCAGTAGTCTGGATCCTATCACTTGCTTCTGGTTATATAAATTGTAAACCTGATTGCCAATTTTGTTGCGTTGTAGATGTTATAGGTAACCGTTGTCACATACACTACACGTTCAGCCCCTGTCGCCGGTAGCAGAGCTGATTATAAGCTGAGACTTAGGTCTAGGAAGGACCTTCGTATTGAGCAGGGGACTGTCTAGCCAGAGCCTTATCTGACGCGCCATTTGACGATAAGAGGAGGGAGTGTTGGTTCAGCTGTCCTCCCGAGATCTCTACGGGGAATCGTGATGCGTGTCACTTCTCCCGTGGTGGATATCTCTTCAGCTTTGATAGCGTACCGCCCCCAGTGCTGCCCCAGGTTCTTTTTCGCAGCTCGATGATCTTTCGCTTGAGTCGCTCGGCGGTTCGCACTACAGGTATTCTTGTATTCACGACCTGATGGCATTCTCATTCAACCACCTCTCCTCCACTACATGGAGGTTCCGCGACTCACCTGATGCAGAGGGAGGATGCCGTCGTTGTTCCTGACGGGATTTTATGGTACATACAGATACAGTGACTGGGGTTATCGACAGCCCCAGTCGAGAGCAATGCTTGCACTGTTCAATGCCGCTCTCTTACAGGAGTGCTGGTATTCCCTAAGAGGATCTGATTTCAACGCCTTAGAGATACCATCCGCGGAGGCTGTATACCAACCAGCGCATACACTGTTCGCCGCTTCGTCTATGGGTATGTGTCGTCCACAGTACAACGATTGCCTCTTTACACGATTAGACTCGCCGGCTTTACATATAGCATTTATTTCCTTGAAACGATGATGGTCCCACGCGACATCCTTTATACATGGATGACAGCTACTAACCCTTTTCTGCTCTACCTACCTACCTAGTAACACACTTAAGCCAGTTTTCAGCTGTCTCAAGGTTCAATTCGGTTGACGACCCGTTTCCGTCTCATCTTCTTGAGTATGGACGTGGATATACGTATATCAGCAGGTCTAGCTAACGACGGGCCATCCCGTTACTCGGCTCGATGTTATCCTGAAGCTTACCAGGATCTATCTGTCCCTAGCACCTCCAAGGTTTCTTCTTACAAGCGTCGGCCTTTAGCCGCAGTCACCTGGAACCAGACAGTTTTTAAACCGCTACATACCACAACTATGGTTACCGTAGTTGAGTGGTAGATACGTTCGTGTTCGAGGGTGAACAGAAAAGTGTAGAACAAACAAGAAAACAGGGAGGCGAGAGGTGACTGCGAACAGTTGGAGCGTCGTATTGCAATACAATAAGAGTCCGTACTTAAGTTGCTGGTTTGCTCAGCGGTCATGGTGTCGATGGGAAAAATTGCAAAATGACTGGGCAGAACCGTTGAGCTGGAATAATCGAGGGTAGATGAACTCAGATATGAAGAACTCAGTCAATGACAAGGCGAATGGTAAAGAGAAGGCACGATGGGAAGCTTAAGAGACACGCACTCAAGGACTTTGGAGTACCAATACATGTATTGATTCCTAGGGAAGACTGCTATCGATTCGAGAGTGGTCTTGCTGCATCAAAGCTTTCAGTACACGGTGGGTTCATCAGAACGCTCCGAAAACGGGTTGCGGTTGGACTGCCCTGATCTGAGCCCGGGTGTAAAGGGGTATGTTGCAAGAGCTGTTGATTCGCTAAGGCGATATGCTACATAACGCGAAGATGAGCTTGTATCTCCAAATAGCTCCGACCTCATAGCGAAGCTGCAGAGAAGGCCGAGTCAGAATTTAAAGAAAAAATGTAAGGCCTTCGAGGACAATGCACGCTCGACACCATTACGGATCGGCATTGAGACTATACGATTGTCTGCTATTCAACTGAAATGGATCGGTTTCGAGACCTACAATTCACCGTCTGCCACTCCTAAGTTGAAACGGTATATTCACCATAGTTGAACCAAAGACAAGACTACTTCTCGCATGAGTGACCATAATTTCGCAGGCTCGAAAAGAAAACTTTGCCCAGTTTCTCAACTTGACCATCGTTGTTCCACCTCACCCATTTCAGTTGCCCTGCGTTCTTCTCGGGAAACGCATCTATCAGATACAGTCAAGAGAAAACTGTTTTCAGTAAGTCAGCATCCATTCCACAGCTTGAAATCCCTCCTTTACCCCTTTCCCTCACCACCGACCCTAAACAGAAGCTTGAACATCAGCTATCATGGTAAAGACCGGCCCAACATACTGACGTTGCTGCTAAAGCTTCAGAAATCGAAATGGACGATCAGGCTGCCCGAAATTGGGTCGCTGCCATCGTTGGCGACAGCGACTTGCCTCCGAATGACCTAGCAGCATTCATCAGTGGGCTGGGGGACAAGTACGCGCGACGTCTCTTCGAGTGTCTCAATGATAATGACGGCTTGTTGGCGGCCGACAACGCAGGTGTCGTCTCCAATCAATCTGATCAGTACCAAAACAGTTTTTTTCAGTCATGAGCGGGTAAGCTGCCTCCCACCCGGCGTAGTCGCAGGCTGTCTAACATTTTGCTCTTAGATCATGTAACGTGCTTACCAAACTCCTCGCATCCTTTCCGAGGCTGCCGGGAACCGCCTCCGAGAGGGTTCTGAGACCATGAAGGCCTATCGTTGGAGACGCGGAGCAAATGGGTACCGTTGGGATAGATGCATCCTGAGCGATGAAACCCTTCCTATACAAGATCTAGAAGACGACGTTGAGGCAGATGATCGACATGACCTTCGTCGAGCTGCGCTGGCTGCTTCACTTCAGAGAATAGCCGCCTTGTCTGGCAAGGTCGTCAACCCGAATGAAATTCGTCCTGATTTGGACGTTGATGATAATCTACATCAGCTTCTTTATAATATATACCGCTAGTCCTTTTACCTAAATTAATAATATTATTTTTAATATTAAATTTTCTTAATATAAATTTATTAAACGCTTTTTTTTCGTTTACGTTTAAAAATAAAAATATAATTTTTTTATAATTAATAATAAAATATTATAATTAATATAATTATAATTTAAATTTTATTATAATAATTATTAAAATCTTGTTAAATCTTACTAAAACTTTTCATTTTGAAATCAAAACATTAATTTTGCTAAAAATGTTTAACTCGTCTTTGAAAAGCGTGTCATCCTTAGTGCAGGGGCCATGCTAATCTTCTCTGTATCGTTTCCTGAGCATGTTAACAAAGACCGGCATCCTAACCGCTACGCCAGGGGGACATACAAATTGACCAAATGCCCGAAGGCGAAAAATTCCTTCGAATCCTGGGATATAAGGTGGACATACCAGGGCACGCCACTCCATGGGTCCGTGGCGCGATAAAGCAAGGTCGGATAGTGTTCAATGTGGAGTATTGTGGTAGGCTGAGTTCACAATCACCCAGGACAACAGCTTAGCCCCGCCCGCGTCCGCACGCGTCAGCACGCTCGTCAGACGCGGAGCGTAACTACAGTAGCAAACGGAGTCACTTTGATGGAGGCACGAGTGTGTGGAAGCTGAGAACAACTTGATCGGCTTAGACAAAGACATGCTCGCTTCTATAGTAAGTGAAATAGAACCCCACCAGCTAATATAGGGTTGGGCCCTAGCTAACGCGGCATCTCTCCGATCTAGGATACTACGTGGACTCCGGAGTCTGCAGTTCGCACCAATACCGATGTCGTACTCCTATCATACTCGAATCCATGGCCCAACGAGAGTAATGGACCTAACTAGTTACCTGTGACACCCGTTCTGCTTACAAACCGAGAAGCAGCCTTCGCAAGACTATAGTGACTATAGTGGAGTGTCGACGAAGATCACCACTCGTGCCCTTGCCCAGGAAGGTATTCATTCCAGAACTGTTTGTAGGGATCGAGCTTCCTGTCCGATTCTCAGAAGCAAATACGTAACCCGTCCCACGATGACACACTTCAATCGCACGATAGACCACGTCCAAAACACATCACCTTGGCAAATAGTTCACAAATGGCAAGAGATGGGCATTGATCTGAGACGGTAGCCTCTTAGGGTATTGGATGGTACAATCTTCTTCAGGGGTACAGCACAGGTGTAAACATCACGAACATGCGGTGCAAAAGGACTCGATCGGCACCCTCATCTATTATCTGTCGATGATCTTGCTGCTCCTCTTGCTGCTCCTCTCACTGATCCTTTCGCTGCTCAACTACGATGTTCCCCGGGGAGGCGGGGGCGGAACGAGCAATACCACGTAGGTTGGCCTCGGTTGATACCACGGACGACGTCGCTGCTGCTCTTGCTTGTTCTCTAGCTCAGCTACGATGTCTGGGCGTGAGAAGGAGTGCACCAGGTAGGTTGGCCATGGTTGATCTCACATAGCGTTTCAATACTCCCACAGCAGATGACTCCAGTAATCCTGGCGCAAGTCGCCGAATCTGACCTCCTGAATACAATCAAACACAAGCCGTCAAATTCGTCTACCACCTCACGAACCACTCTGTGGACTTTCGCATCGATGGATCTCCAGTGACCCTCATTATCATGCGTGTTACCTCCAAGTTGTGATAGCAGACCAACGGGATCTTGAAACGGAGTACATGGTCCGGTAGAAGAGCCCCCTTTCCACAGTGTTGAATACACAGCTATAGGACTGGATAAGGCAAGGCAAGGCAAACAACTAGCCTTCACTATACACATATACCCGTGCTCTGTATGCTCTATATCATTCACAGATTTGAGAGGATGGTCGCATCCATGGCTTAATGAGTATCTGCGATAGTGTGATCCTATAAGAACCATTTCCGCTCGAGTTGCGAAATGTAAAGTGCACTAGCAAACTCCACAGCAATTCGAGAGTCATACCGGAGTAAGCACACAGCACCAGCCCTACCGGATCTCGAAGACGGGATGCCGACTGAGATATTCGGATATCTCCCTGCGTGAGGATTCTAGGTTGTGTTGTGAGGCCCTGTGATTAGCCACGAGCATGCCAGCAGCCTGCACCAGGGTTCCTAATCCAATCAAACCCTTCTATAGTCCCCATATAGAACTTTGGGGGCTGAACTGTCCTTGGCCACTCCCCGCAATAGCGGTCTAGGACGGGTCTATTTGAGGCAAATGACCGCGAGAGCGTCGCAGTAGTCGAGATCAGGGTCTACACGCCGATACTTTCTCGGTCCAGATTCCACAGTGCTGAGATGTTAAAGCGCACTCATGGTAGTCAGCAAACAACGTGCTTATTTTAATTTTGCTTTCCAAGACCTGGGTCTGGCGTTAATCGGTATTCTCTTAGGCACACCTCGAAATCAAATAATCAAGCCCTCGAGGTGCCAAAGGACTCATACCAACTCAGACAGCAGGGTTGGAAGAAAAACTTCATTCGATCAGTAATATCCCAAAACAATCCCCGAGTCTGCTGGTCCCCAAAGCCTTTCTCTGGCCTGGATCATTATTTCAAATATTCCAAAAAGTAATGTTCCAGCATTTCAGACCAGGCAGACTTTCGTCGTGTTGTTCGGCACGGATTCTTCGACTTGAGTCACGGTTGCGATGATGAGAAGTTTGCCGTCAGGTGACACTGCCTTATCCTAATATCCTCGAGTTGCATACGCAACTTCTTTCGTTAGTCATTTTGGAGGGTCGATAAGCGGTGGGCCAAAGCGAGTAGTACTTGCTGTAAGCAGCCCTCATCGGAGGTATAACTGCGGGAACTCTTCCGGGGGGGTTGCTCTTCGAGGTGCTGTTCGCGGAACAGGTCGGAGATCTTGTAGAAGATTCAGGGCTCCCAACTTGGGAGTGAGTGAAAGTCGGTATCAAGGAAGCTCACTTGGCTGGATCCTGCCTGTGATGTGAGCGGCCATGTGGTTTGGGAGCGGTCACTAGGGCCAGTTGACTGTCTAGTGGTCGGTGTTTGAGTCGCAGCCAAGGTTGGCCACAGTCGTACGTAGTAAACAGTCGCAAGCCTAAGCCAGGGCTACCCATTTCTATTGACTATCCGAAGGAGCTAGCACCGTTTCATGCTCAACAAACCATTTTCAAGTATTGCACCCTTAGAACCTGGATATATGTCAGCTTTTCCCTACGAGAATACGTCCTTAGACCGGTAGGGTTGAGTAAGCGACCCACAGGGCTCATATGATACATCAAGGTATCTTGCAGGTTTCATGACCTAGAGTAAGATCTCTTTTATATACATATAAAACTGGAGTTCCAGAGACTTGTGGACTATATAAGAGTGTTTTCCTTCGTTCATGATACAAAGTTGAGGATCGAGCCGCCAAACGCCATTCTTGTAATCCTCGCGATCTATCTCGCATGTTTCAACCCAAGCAAGATTGATTACCGCGCTCCCCATCATCATCCAGTGCATATTCGATGATCTCCCCTCTGGGCCACGATGCCGGTCACATGCCCCTTCTCCCTAGCCTACAGTCTAATAAACCCCCAAACAACCCAACCCCAACCCCAACCCGACGAGGGCAAATGGCCAGTGTCCCCACTCCCCACCTCCAATCTGGGACCGACTCATAAACCCATCCACGATCGCGACGGGCATTTGAGCCAACATAGCATACCCCAGTGTCGTATAATCGCCACTGTACCAGATGCCCAACATCATGAGGCCCTTGGTCAGATTCCTCGCGCCGTGCATTTGCAGCAACGAGCGCGCCAGCTTCTGTCCTTCCGGCTGAGGAGGCGCGCTGAATTTGAGCATAGAGAGGGCTGAGGCGGGACGCAGAATCGCGTTGATGCCGACAAATGTGGGCATCAGGGCTACGAAGAAGCTCGCGTTGGCGAAGAGGTGCGTGTGGGAGTTACCTGCGAGAGACATGGCGGGCAGTGTTGTCGTGGATGATCATCGATTTGCGGATGAAGGTAATGGATGGCGGAAGTGAGAAATGTTATGTACTTTTTAAAGTACGCATTTGTGTTAATAGGTCGTTCAAATAACGTCGTGGTCGAGGGGTGAGCCAACGACGTTGATGAAGTTGGTCAATTAGCGCGAGCTTACTCAGCATTTGCAAGGCTCGTGTGATTATAGGCAGCAATCATAGATATGCAGCGTCAAAGCTGTGAGAAAGTAACGGGAGTTGTGTTCTACGGGTTAAGGTCCTAGTCCGGTCATCTCAATTCTTAGCATGTTGTTTTGCGGATCTTTCGTGATTGTATTCTTCGTTGCTACTCGAAGTGGATCTTTATGATAACAATGCCTTTGACCGAGAGCCTAAAAGTCCTATGAACTGATCCGTGTCAGCTTAAGAGGGTGATTCACAGAACTCACATCCGTCAGTGTTACGGGTCCGTAGGCTCTCATGTTATATGATGTCAGTAAGGTCTCTGTGACCCGACTTTGGCGAACATGGCTGGCATCATCCCACCTGCTAATGTCGATTGCTCGGATCATATGGCGAAGACAAGGCCGAGAAAGATTTCTTGGCCTGCGCTCTCTATCTTGAAGGGAGTCGTTTATGGATAGTCTGGCCAGTCCGAACAGGCTGATTTGTGTCGGGCCTGAAATGAACCATTTGACTGTATACATGACTGATATTCCGTCCCACACTGGGAAGTATTTCTGGATGATCTGCATTCTGCAGTGATTCATTCACGCACGTTGATCTGGAAACTTTTATTCGTCGGTGATATGTCTACTGAACTCCGTTACAGTCCTTTGCCATCTAGATAAGTACGTTCCATTGGTCCTGCCTACCTAAAAGACCACCAGGACGCTCCTACCTTCCTTCCTAGCCAGATAGCATTCCAAACACACAGACTGACGCCAGCACCGCGGTAGTTCACAAATAACAACGTCCTACAACAGAGCATGATAGGAGCGCACTCATTCGCCTTCAAGACACCATCGTCACAAGCCCTACACCATTCTCGTCTCGACCAAGACGACAAAGAATGTGCACAACCCATCACTTCCGCTCTCGCAACTGCGGCCATCATTGGCTTGCGATCGTATCTCCCTGCTACCCAGGGTGCGGCTTCAGCGTATGCGACAGGTTCGGTGATGGGGTTGCCCGCGAGCCGTCAGATCTCTTTCGGACCGAGGCCATGTGCCCAGCGTGCTTGTACGGCGACAGATATGACAAGAATCTGATTCGCATGGTGATGGATATCAGAAACCGCTGGCGATGGGGTACTGGGCCGTGTAAGCTGGACGCCGGTGTTGAGTGCTGCATCATGTGAGGACGGAAGGGAGGAGGATGGCCACGGGTTGGGAGTGTTGGACTGGACATGAGGGGAAGGAAAACTTTGGAAGGAAGGGATCGGAGTTGTGATGTTTTTAGCATTGTATCGTGAGGTAGTTTTTGTGTACCGGAGTGTTTGGGCGAAAGGAGCTAACATGCCGGTAGCAGACCCGAAACTATGCGAGAGAATATGGGCTGCTGCGAGTCAACCCGTGCTAGAGGAGTACAGGAAGCCGACTACCACTTCATGAGTTCTATGTGTGTCTATGTGTGTATAGGGGAAGCCGTGTTACTGGGTATATTGCCGCCCACATAATGGCCTTGTGGCAATATGAAAGGAAAGCAGCAGTAAATCAAACGACCTCGGCGATACTGCCAGACTATGACATGCGGCATGTGAACGCATCTTACAGTTGTTTGCTGCTCGATGATAATGGAGTCTAGAAATATCATTCTCCTCCTACCTTGCCCTGACACTCACTCATCACGTGCCTAGACCACCATTCGTCTCAAGTCCGCTCAAATCCGGAAAACTCTGAAATGCCTCCTCATTCCTTCAACAACCCAACATCTCGACTACCACCCAACCGCTGGACTTCGGAGCGGTCCCCATGCTCCCTACACCAGACACATCGCATGTGGCGTATGAGCGGGTCTACGAGCCTGCAGAGGACTCGTATCTCCTACTAGACACGCTCTCCTCCGAATCAGAAACACGATTCCTGCAAGATCGGTTTCGCAATGAATCACCCTTCGTGGTCGAAATTGGACCGGGCTCCGGGGTGGTCATCGGCTTTGTCAACGCCCACGCCCACGTCATCTTCGGCTCGCGGAATGTCTTGACTGCCGCGGTGGACGTCAACAACTATGCCTGCATGGCAACGGGCGAGACGGCTAGGAAGGCTGCGACAGAAAATGCGTCGTCGCATGGGATGTACTTGGGAGCTTTTCAGGGGGATCTTGGAACGCCGTTAAGGGAGGGCTTAGTTGATGTACTGGTGTTCAACCCGCCCTACGTGCCTACTGAGGATCTACCAAGGCAACCGACTGCGTCGGATATTGTAGTCAGTAAGCCGACTTTCGACGATGACTCGTATCTCCTCTCACTGTCTTATGCTGGTGGCAAGGATGGAATGGAAACGACAGACCGCCTGATCGACAAAATAGCAACCATCCTGTCGCCAAAGGGTTGCGCTTACATTCTGCTGTGTGCCCAGAACAGGCCGAAGCAAGTGAAGCAACGCATCCAGGAGTTTGGACAAGAATGGAGGGTCGAGACAGTTGGGCGCAGTGGGAAGAAGGCCGGTTGGGAGAAGTTGCAGATCATTAGAATCTGGAGAGAATAGACAAGCTTGTCAACAGAACCTCTATTTTGTTTTGTGTCAACGAGCTGTCGCTTGGCATGAACGTGGTGTAAGAGGAGCCATACCAGCTGCCAATTCAATATTTTTCATGCAGATCCCTCAAGCAAACGCCATACGCAGAGTTTGACCCCAAAATTCATTTTCGGTGCGTGCATCAGAGCAGGGTGGCCGGATATCGCAGCTCATCATCCCCTCACTCATTTCGTCGTAGCCTTGCCCATTGTCTTCCTGCTTCCATTGTGTTCCCTCCTCAAGGTCGCCCTCTGCCTCGTCCAAACCCCCCTCGTCCACGTCCTCTGCCTCGAGGTCCGCCTCGGGCCCCACCCCGTCCACCAGGAGCGCGATCGGCCACCTCTTTGCGCGCTTTGTTCTTGGGCTTCACCGAGTCGTCGATGAGCAGCGTGTCAAGCGGTAGCGAGTCTGGTAGGATAAAGTAGCGGATAGTGGATCCGCGGATGTTCATTGTGTCGAGCGGGATAGGATCCTGGCCTTTGGGCGTCATCTTGACGGTGCGCAGGGCTGTGTTCATCTGTGGAGAGACCGAGGTTATGGTGCCATGGACTATGGTACCTATTGAGCATTCGTCAGTATGGGGGTTAGTTGGGAGAGAACAGAGGACGCGTACCATTCTTGAGCTCAATGGTGACCTGTACTGGAATCAGTATGGAATAGACCATCGAGGGCAGAAATGGGTTCTCACAGTCTCATTTGCACATTTCATAAGAAACCTGGTGGAATCATCAGCTCGAGTCGCCTTGATTTGGGGATTGTAGTTTAGCACAAATGGTGCGATACTGGGGATAAGGGAAGCCTCACCTGACGAGTCTCATCTTGACCGATTTTGCAGTTTGCGGTGGTCGGAGTGAGGTTCTGGACACGCTTTACTTCTTGTCGATTGAAAAACTGCGCCTTTGGTTCGACTAATTTTTCTAGTTGCGGTTGTTAGATTGAGATTATGGACGCGTTTTGCTGCTTGTCGATCGAGAGGTCGCAGTCTTGTTCGAAGCTCCCAGCCTGTGCAATTTCGAAGCTCATGTTCAATCGCTATCAGGCAACGAGGCATCACGTGACCCACCTTCAAGCGATAGAATTCTGGGCCAAGCTGCAATTCGTGTGTCGCGGTCGGGGCCTCCGTTTTTGACTGCCCCAAATTGCCCCACATGGCCTGCCCACCGCTACAATCAGGACCCTGCTTCTTAGACCGACTTTGTTCCTTGACCTAAGATCCCGGACGGGTATAGGTATCGGTACCGGTATACTCAATAGTAAGGTTAACGGTTAATGATAAATACTTCTAATTGCCTTACTGCCCTCGCTCGCATTAGCACCCCATCTTCCTGTCACTATCCTTCTAATTCGTATTCCTGCTATAGCAAAGATACCGTACCGGCTCCGGCAGCCTCCGTAATAAGTGGGCGGCCGTGGGTCGATCCCATTAATGGCCAAGGGAGTTCGAGAAGGTGACCTCGCTTCACCCTTTTCGCTGCTATGGCGGGGTTCCAAGGAAGCCTTCAGCTCACGCAACCGATCAACAGTGTGCGGCCGTTATAGTCATACCCCATGGCAATTCCATTACCAAGAACGCCTCCTAATGAAGGAGCGCCGCCAGAAGTCGCCCGAGGCTTAGAGGGTCTATTAAGGCAAGATCTACAGACGGAAGGCAGAAGAAAAGCCATAATCGTAACGGATAATTACAGAGTAAGCCATGCCTATCCTATTGACTGCGAGAAGGCTATATATCTCTGTCGTTCAGGTATAACGAAGGGTCGGCTGCGTAAGGTAAGACTTTGTGCATTGTCGCTACATATCGGTAGGGGCATTGTCTTCAGGGCAGTGGGCGCCCAATGCACGTCGTATTGGCTTCCAGCGTGGGGTCTCGTATAGTTCAGTCTGTATGGATGACTGTAAGCGTTCCACACTCGCCAATTTGCTTTTGGTCAAATCTTTGCTTGTTGCCCATTTGATTATCAAAAGGACCATTATGTGAAGCGTATAAGTGGCATCGTTTCCGGCATTTTGCAGCTCGTTTAGGTTGTAAGGGCATTGTAATTGGGTCAAAATAGCCGAAAGTGAGAAACTAGACCCAGTCTTCAAAATACAACGGCTTAGTGAGTGGGTATCAATCACGGCTATAACAGGGGCTATGCGACTAATATCGACCCCTAATCGCTGAACAATGCCCTCATCATATTTAATGGAGTGACCGATAATGGCGATGTCGCGAAGAGTAAAAGGTTTTTTCGAATCTTGGAATTGTAGGTGACGAATGATTGTAGCAGTGAGGTCGCGGTGATCGATACGAAACGTCTCGGCAAATACACATTCTTGGAAGTCGGTAACGTCACAGTCCTCAAAGTCTTGGAAGCATTAGATGTTGAGAACTGATTCGTCGATATAAAACGTGTATCCGCGTCGGAAGTCAGGCCCGGTGAATTTTCGAGAGGGAAGATGAGCCGAGTGTCAAGGCAGGCAATACCAAGCTCTTTGACATGGGGTATGTGGTTTTCGTCCTTTAATATAGCAGCTCTCTCTTGTCTTGAAACCTCCAAGTCGATTGAGACAAAGATAACATCTGGTGGTGAATGTATATCCTCTTCAGAAAGTCGGAGCAACCGGATTAGATGCTCAAGCCCGCCATTGCGGGCAATTTTGAGGTTAGTCAGGCCAGTAGAATGTGATGGCATCATGAGCTGGAAGAGCCGCAATCGGTTAGGGCGGGCGAGAAGTATGTAAGCAACGCGGTCAATTTCACTACTACGAGTGGAGGTCCTCCGGCTTCTGGCTGGATTTGTTAGTCCCCGTAGCGTGTTTTGAACAGAGGCCACATGGTATCTCCACCTTCGTACCTGTGGTTTGATATTAAGTCACGTGTTTCTGATTAGTGCCTGCCAGACAGTGTTGGCGTATATTGTAACGTATTGGAGTCGAGGGAGAATAAGGGAAAACGAACATTTTGAGGTTGAGGAAGACAGTCATCGAAAGCGGCCGCTATTTAACCCAAGCGGTGGCGGGGCCCGGTGGAGTGGGTCACGTAATCCGGGAGAAACCCCGCCTAAGTCTGTCAGTCGCCGGATCGACCATCAACTGTAAATGTACACGAACTGAGAGTTCTCGTGCACTTGGGAAGAGCCACTGAAATGATATCAATAGGGTTTGAGTGTGCAATCGCGTGTGATACATCCGCATGGTCCATTCAAGATGCTAGGAGGCATGCGTTGGGAGCTAGCTGGCGTTGCGCACAATTGCGCCAGTTGTTCTTAGTGCGGGCTTTGCAGGCTACAATGTGCATGGATTTAACGGTGGTGGAGAAGCAGCCAGCCAGCCAGCAGCCAACAGCTTGCATGGGCATACTATGCGTATCGATGATGTCCTCGGGCCGCCCTGGGTCTGACTCGGGGCCGGCAACAAAGCCGGTGTAGCCAACACCCGCATCTTGCGCCAAGTCTGTCTTGTGGGATTGGCCTCGCCCTCGCTCGCGGGTGTGACTTAGCCGCCGGTATTAGACCTTTGGTTTTACAACAATAGGGCCAACCAACGGGGAATGAGGGCCACTCGCTAATCAAGCGCTACAATATGCGTTAGCGACTATCCATCTATCTTAGGATGGGTGTATACCGAAAGGCTCCACCCATCAATTTTCCCCCGCAGCTAAAGTACTTACTTACCTACTTACTTGCTAATCGATTCCGTTTATCATCACACTTCAGCGACTCATCTAATTTTGACGATCTGGATAGGCTTCATTCTGTCATCTTGTCAGTCTCAACATCTTGCCGACTTGTCTGAATTTATGACACGTGGCGTTAGCGCCCAGCGAACTGAAGTCGTAAGTTCCGATTGAATATCGATTAATTAGGTCTTGGAAGCACCTAACAATAGCTCTATGTATAACGAACGTGTCTCAGAGCTCCTGCAACATTCTTTACGCTATCCCTCGGCTGGGTCTTGCACCTTGAAGGACAGACAGGACTTATGTATCCAAATCACAAGGCTCCTCGGGCCAAATCTACGTGCACATCTTCAGAGCCCCTAGTCTTCGCAAGCCTAGTTCTTTATATCATGGAGTCGTGGTATTACGAACGTGTGCCAGCGAGTTCCAACCACGCTGCAACGACTGCAGGTAACCGGGCAAATTCCAGCTACGACGCAATCGCTTTAGATGACCCGGATACGATCCCTCTTCAGTCAAGTCTGTTGTTTTCGTGGAGAACGCTATCAGTCAGGACGAGTCTCGCGTATCGCCTCACAAAATCTGGTCATACCATTGCAAACGTAATGGGATAATTTACAATCAATGCCCGTCACATTGGTCTCGATCACGATTCGCCTCACAGCTGGTGAGTCTTCCAGCCCTGAAAGCCATCTTGACAAACTCGCGACAATTCTGATAAGCGGCTCAATGAGATTCTACCACGCGTCAAGTCATTCCTACCGCTTTTGGACCTCTCTACCTCGTTCAGCGTGCTCGGCAACTGTGCTCGAAGTATGCCAAAGTTGCAATCCATGGTCCTGCTGGATCAGAGGAGGAGGAAATCGCCTGTTGATGGAATTTTGCTGTCCTAGAAGCCGTCGAGGGGTACATTCTAGAAGCGATTCTTGCTGTCCGATGCCACCGTCGGCACCTTGAGCTTCAGAAAGAGGTTGAGGCGGAACATAAAAGAGTCGACAAGAGCCTACCTCCAGGCAGTCCGGCGGACCAGTTGAGATACCTGGCCACGAAGAGATTTGCCGCGTTTGACGGTGACGGAAACGATGCTCAGCTCGTCAAGAAATGGAACCCAAGTCCGCTATCTCGGTAGTCTCATCGAAGTCTTAACGATTGAGTTCGTGATACAGTAAAAGAGGGGACTCCTTAGTAGGAGCCTTTCTACGATATTACACCCTATAGCCCGTTATCCACCTTCGGAGCTATAAGGCCCCCATAGCATCGCACCAGTTCGGCGACAGTGTCCTCGCAGTACTCCCTTTGGAGGTGCTGTGCCAATTAGTCGCTGGCGGTGGCTTCAGCAGGGCCGAGGGTCCTGTCTTCTGGAGTACTCTACGAGATCTCATCCTGATCGACATGAATAACGCAGACTTCGTTCGACGACTTGCTGCAGGCGTGGGTCGCGCTATACTTTGTGATACAGAAGGTGACACCGTGGATTTCAACAGCATGGGCCCTGTTCTGGACGACACCGCCATTTCACTGCCGTACAAAGCTCTCCCTGATGGTGTGCAATTCACCGAGATCACCGGCCCTTTCACTTCCATTGTCATGGCCTGTGGCCGACCGACGATAGGAGCAAGCATTGACTCGTACGCAAAGATGGACGTCTATCCTCCGCTTATCATGAATCTCGCTCCTGGTAATCGGATCGATGACGAACCATCATGTATCTCCTACTTCTACAGGCTACGGAGGGTTGGACTATCATCGACTCCACGCTTCATCCACTAGGCGCATCAGGACCAGCAGGACGTTGTCGCTATTGAAGAACTGCTGAGGAACACCCTGAACTTTACGTACGAGGTTGGATGCTCCCGATACATATGAACCGCCACCACTGGGTCCTTGTCACCTGCCAAAAAGAGGGAGACGGGGGGAAGTATCGTGCGACGTTCTATGATTCGCTCCCGTCGAGGGGCATAGCTACCGCAGCAGAGCATGATATGAGGTATTGGCTTCTTAAGGGAGCTAACCTTGTCTTCTCCGTTTATGCAATAACACCTCGACAGGAGGGTACGGTCAATTGCGCTATTCACGTGATCACAACCGCGGTGGAAATCATGGAGACTGGAAGCATTAAGGAGCATGACGAAATACCGGCCAAGGGCGGAAAGATGGTCAACAAGCCGGTATATATCACTAGGCAGACTGCTGATGCACTTCGTATGGTGTGTGCCATCTTGCAGGAATAAATCGTCAAGGTGAAGCTTGCGGGAGGTATAGCCTGGGTGTGCCCCCGTAGGGGATTGGCACTATTCGACTGCATTTAGGGCTTACTACGTGATGCCTTCTATATATCTACTCCAGTGCTAGTTGTTGACAGAATGTCAACTAGGTACACAGTCTAGGGATGAGGTCATGGAAGACTCTCATATTCTCCGTAGTCCACTGTTAGCACTAGGTCATATCGAGTGAATGCGAATGCTACTTTGATTTACTCCTAGATACCTACCCGAGGAAGATGCACCGTGATAGAAGCTGGGTTTCGCCTTCCTACAGTCGTTCTTTTATGTTTCATCCCTCATTGACTAATTTTTCTCCTGTTTGGATCTCGATGCGATTTGAAGGAGCAGTCGCTTGTCATCTCTACCCGACGTGTTGATATGAGCTGGATGTGTCATTGGTGACCAAACCCAAAATCCAAGAACAGGAAATAGCATCTCAACATGGACGCAAAGTACTTCAGTCATCTACTGCTGAATGAAGATTGGCTTGCCTAAACTGAATTGTAAAGTTCCATGGAGTCAGGGTTGTCTGGCTATTGGTTGTCGTTGCTTACAATTGGGGTGCGGGACCGTTCCGCGTGGCAGTTCAAAGATGACAAACCACCAACACAGCACATGGTAGCAAAAACCAACTACATACAAATTCCGCAACCATGATACAACTATCTCGTGTATGTTATGTTGATTTCAGACTGCGCGCTCAGTTCCGCACTGCTTAGGAATAAGGCTGTGGGAAAGTACGCCTGTCCGTACTACTACACCTCAGAAGCCAGGCTATGCAATAGCAACCATATAAGACGACCAACGACCATGATTTGCAAGACCCTCATAGCGAGACAAGTTCAACAACTCCTAGTTCTCCAAGCTTATCCCCGAG
Organism: Xylariales sp. AK1849; assembly: GCA_022432505.1. Taxonomy (NCBI): domain Eukaryota; kingdom Fungi; phylum Ascomycota; class Sordariomycetes; order Xylariales; species Xylariales sp. AK1849. The sequence continues at coordinate 1,039,490 of JAJKKH010000008.1, forward strand.
TTTAGACTTCTACCCATCATCTCTCTTCCCAAAACTACAATCTCAGAGTTGTACACCGCATACACTTAGACGATGTCCTTCTCTTACACCACCAAAACCCACCGAGCCCCCTACGCCCAGATCTCCCCCAGTCTTCCACATCTTTCCGCAGCTCAAAAGACTGTTTTCGTTGCCGGAGGATCAGCTGGCATCGGCAAAGCAACCGCATTCGCTTTTCTGGAAGCGGGTTGCCAGCGCCTTGCACTTACCGGTCGCCGAAGCGAGGTCCTCTCCTCCACAGCTGCCGAAATCGCATTCAAGTATCCCAATGTCAAGGTCCTCACCTTTGCCGTTGACATTTTGGATGTTGCTGCCATGAACAATGCCTTCTCCGAGGTGAAGGAGAAGCTAGGCGCTGCTGATGTGGTGGTCAACTCAGCTGCGGCGGCTGCTCCCATCAAACCCCTCGCAAGTATTGACCTGGGCATCTGGTGGGCCAGTTTCGAAACCAATGTCAAGAGTGTCGCGATTCTTGCTCAGGCTGTATCCAAGCATGCATCTGCCACGGCCACTGTAATCCAGCTCTCCACGGCTGGTGCGCTGTTCCCAGCCAACGCCGGTCTGCCAATGAGTAGCTACGCTTCCAGCAAGCTAGCAGCGACAAAAATCATAGAATATTTCGGGGTGGAGAACCCGAGCTTGAGAGTTATGAGCGTCCACCCAGGCATCTTAGTGGACACTGAAGGGGGAAAGAAGATGATCAAGGAAAGTGGAATGCAGTGGGAAGGGGATGATAGTAAGTTCTGCTTCCGCCGATATATCCTATTAGCTGCTTGACCCAGGCCTGTGACTGATGCTAACTTCGTACCTAACATAGTTGACTTGCCAGCTCATTTCTTGGTCTGGGCCGCGAGTGAAGAGGCAGCTTTCCTGAAGAACAAGTTTGTGTTTGCTGCGTGGGATGTAGAGGAGTTAAAGGCAAGGAAGGATGAGATCGCCAATTCGCCTGAGCTGATTCTGGGACTGAACGGATTTCCAAGACAAGTATGAGCAAGTATGTTGTCGGCGGTTAATCCTTCGTTAAGCCGATGAGGCAAATTTATCATCCCTGAGACCTGTAATTTCTGAGTAGGTGAGAGCACGGTGACACACTTTTATAAACCATGCACGCCCCACAAACATCGATATAAATACGTCCACGTCAAGAATTTGCAAACTTGAATAAACTTCCCCGAAACATCATCATATGTATACCTGTCTTTGGGTCGGGCTCAAGCCTGCTCATCACTCTATCATCACCATCATGCCTACACCTGGTTTTGGGTCGGGTAACCTGTCACGTGACCTACCCCACTATGGCCACTATAGCAAAACCATCCACGCCTGCTGGATCGTTGACCTCTTCCTCTCTTCATCTACACTTTTCACACTACTAGTTTTGATGATAGACGCAATATAGGCCTTCTACCATCTTGAAGCCCAGGTGTGACCGTAGACCTCACATGGTAGCATCTCAGACGCAGACATCACGATTGGCGACTTGGACGGAACGACATCCGCAAGCCTCTATATTTCCGAAGATCTTACCCAGGAATTCATCAAGGGCCTCAGCAAGGATAGGACGTTCAAGAAAATCTACAAGACACTCCTAGACCAGTTTGAAAAGACAAAGGAAGCCAAAGAAGGGCCGACTCTCACTCTTCATCTCTTCAGATTAGACCCGACGACGAAAATGCCTTACTATATGGAGCTCAATCATGATCGTCTCGTCATACCTGCGGAGCTTCGTTCCCGTATTCTCCGAAGCGTTGATGACCACCGAGCATATACTGGTATTACGCGGGCCTACAATTATCTCCGTTCGTTTGCCTACTTCCCAAAGATGACGGAGTTCGTCAATTAATATATCGGAGCTTGTCCAAATTGTCGACTTTCAGAATCTGTACGCCTAAAGCCATATGGCAATTTGCAACCAATCACATCAGCAGAGGTTCCCCTGGCGGTTCTCAGTTTGGAGAGACAAGAAGGCAGGCACGTACTACAAAGTCAAATGGTTGGGATATGAAGAACCATCGTGGGAACCGGAGTACTCGCTGAAAACGGACGTACCCAAGCTGCTCAAGGAATATTGGGAGGAAGTCAATCAATCGACACCTCCCAAGCAAGCTTATCCTGGCACTCTACCACAAACCGGCTCCACGACCATACATACCCCAGGCGAAACGCCTACTCCAGAAACCATGACGACCTGATATTTCGGAAGATCAGGAGGCTCCTCTTTGCCTAAAAGTACCACACAGCTCACTTGGGTTGTGCCGTGAGTTATCCGTCAGGCGACTTACCGGTCACGTAGCATGGAGGCACTGCTACGTGAAAATTAGACCATTTTTTAAACATCGTCAACCCAATCTTGGTTTCATAAAGGCTTCGCCAAAAGCTTCTCTCAACATTCATTACAAGCACCGCGGGATATTCTGTTTGTCGTCAGAACAATCGAAAAATCGGGCCAGGCTCCAGCAATCCACCCCATAATAACTTCATCAACACTTCCCTCTCACTCTGAACCTCAACACCCACCTTCTGAAAAATACTATCAGATTTCTACCAACCCGCACACACCTTGTTGTCTTCTCACAAGATCGCAAGATTTCCGTCTAAAGAAAACATCGTCAGAATCTTCAGATACCAACATCTCATTTCCCATCATCATCTTCCCCCACCTTGTCATCTTTTCACAAGATCGCAATGACCCTCCATCATTGACTTCCCGCACCTTGTCATCTCATCACAAGATCGCATCATGCCTGGGAACAATCCCTTCGGAATCAGCTCAATAGAGTCGTCCGGCGTCACCAACGTGGCCGCGAGCTCTGAGAATTTCCCCATCATCGAGAACTTCGACGATGACGTGGTCCGTATGGTCACGGGTCTCCTCTCACTCGCTCACGACGCGGGCACGCTCGACCTACGCCACGGATGGACAGCTAAGTGGAATGGCGCTAAGCGCCAGATCGAGTTCACCTGCCACGAGGCCCCCACCACTGCAGTGATCGGATATTTCGTCCTGAATACCCGTCTCAACAAGATCACACGCAACGGGAACCTCAAGCGCAGTGCCTCCATGGAAGCTGTGGCCCTCGCCTCCCGCCGCCTGCGATCGACGGACATCCATGTGGATCTCGCTCTCGCGACCTACGGAGAAGAGCTTCAGAAGCTCGAGGCTCAAGTTGCTGTCTGGAATGAGTCATTCTCCCTCTGCACCATCGATGACTCCAAGTATGACAATGTTACTGAGCTCGCTGCAATTATCCAGAAGGAGCATTCGGGCATGACGCCCCTCAACGGCGGATGGAGCATCTTCGGAAAGGGCGAGTTGCGTTTCTTCATCCACAACGATCTGAAGGGTCACGTCACGCTCGCGCACAACAAATCCATCAAGAACACCTACGGCTACCGTTCTTGCAACCTTGAGGCAGCCCTACACAGTGTGCAGACCCACCTTCGAGAGACTGACCAACTCGCATTCACGACCGAGTCAGGACCTGTCGTCCACGATCCTCAGGCCCTCTCAGATGAGGTCCGCCAAGACATCTCAGCTGCAAACCGAAAGTACTTTCGCAGCATGACCATGATGAACAAGTTCGACGATGAGACGCTTCGACAGAGAAACGGAGTTACGATACCTGAGATGCAGACGACGCCATTGAGCCCCACCAGATACCGTATGTCCAGTGTCGACCAACCATTCAGCCTGGAGCCAATCTCCCTGGACGCCGAATATACCCAATTCGCATCGCCCAAGCCCCTCACGGACCAAACTAACGCCTCAGACAACGCCGTCCTGCTTGTCGAGAACTCGGACGGTCAGGACCAGCAAACGCAAAGCAAATCCGACCATGGCGACGCCGGAGAGTCTCCCCTTGCGGAGGACGCTGTAGATGCGTACGTGCTGGCTCAAGATGGAGTCCTACCCTTGATGGACGGAGACGCTGCAAGTGCTCTCAGGTTCGACAAGACTGGTAAGGTCGTTCCAAGAAAATGTCATACGAGATGGCATGCGTCGCAGTCAAATCGGACAATATCGATTCGACGTTCTGTAACCGACGTTACCTTTCCACCTACACCTCCCAATACGCAAAGAGCGCTGGGAGCGCTGTATATGAAATTCCTGCAGGAGTCCGTTCCCACATCTCACTGCATCACGCAGAGTTTGGTTACGGTGGAATTCAACTTGACATGATCTACAAGACGGGAGATGTCACGAAGTTAACCGACAAACCTTTCAGCCGTATGTATATCTCCGCCAGAAACATGTCACCTCCGGCAATCCAGAAACTCTCCGCTTCAGAATACCAGGCTTGGGCACAGAAGCATGAATTGCATTTCCAGGACGCACCGGCTGATGAGGAATACGACGAAGTCTACAAGTTGAATATCCTCGTCCCTCAGGACGACGTCCGTTACTCCGAGGAGCGTCAAGTCTTAAGACGTCTTGCCCGCGACAGCATACTCGGTCACGAACAGGCGATTAAGCAGGCAAAACAAACAATTCAATATGCATCTTCAAAGCAAGTCCTCTTCGAGTTCATCTTCCCAGCCTACACCACTATCCCTCAACGCATGGCACAAGCGTTCGCCAATACAATCGCCGCAGCAAAAGATGACCCCTACACGACGCTGTACCAGAAAGTGCCTTGGGCCAGAGTCTTCAGAACAAAGGAACAAATGCCGTCGATCGCAGACTGTGACTTCACTGAGCCAGATGCCCCACTTGATTTCTTTGATAGCCAAGTCGAACGTGCTATGCGACTGGGGATCGCTGTCCGAGATGAGTTCATGTACCTTGATGGTATAAACGCTCTCTGCGAGAGGCGCCCGAACAAGACAGTCGCTTTCACTCTGCCTAACCACAAGATCCGTGGCGTTGACACCGGACATATCTTCGCCCTCCCATCCCCCCAACATGTCGAACTCTTGCCAAACGTGCTTGAAAGCTGTATTATCAGAGTCGACTGCCCATTTGAAGCTCCTACGCCCCCGGCCGTCGAGCGATCCACTGAAGACAAAATTGCCATCATCTACAGGCATTTGTGGAATAGGATGAATATCGCGAGAGACCGATCAGGACGGGACGAGACGCTCGAGGCCTCGTACATTTTCCTCGAGTTGGACGCCATTACCAAACCGGGGGCACAAGTGCAACAACGTGAAGCCTTCATCACAGCCCATGCACAAGACTTGGTCGCCAAGCGCCATATCCCAGACGCCAACAAGTCAGAAGGTACCAAGCCGGAGAGCACTACGGACCACAGAGATCGGGTTAGAATTTGGGTCGATACCATGTTCAGAAAGGGTCTTCTTCGTCTACCCCCAGAGCTGACCACCTGCCCAGATATGACGGCCGTCCGAATTCCCTCCCCTGCATGGCTCTCCTCCTACGGATGGATCTGTTTCTACGTACGTAACCCAATTGCCCCAGGCTTCAAAAATGTCTACCCGCCTCCGAGGGTCGACATTAAGCACTCACGCGTACCGATTGAGAGCACAATGACAGAGACCATGTCAAACCTGAAGCGCAAGATCAAGAATTTCGTCTTCAGGTCAACAATAATTCGCCGCACACACGACGGATTACTCAAAGCAAACTTGGAAGCAATCGCGAAAGCCTGCAAGGACGTCGATGAACAGTCCAACCATCCTTTCGACCTGTTTATGCGATTCGGAGCCAAACTCAAGGGACCGATCGTTCAGCACGACCTCACCGAAGCATTTCCCGCGCTGCAAAAATTCCTTTCCGCCCTGTCTGACGAGAACGAACCAGTGGAAAATGACTGTGTGCGACGGATGCTCACGTACTTTCAGCGTTTCGACCCGGACCAGCGTTCCGTCTTTACCAGTTGCAAGGACTTGGATTTCGGCACCATCCTTCTCTCCGGGTGCCCGGGTTCCGGCAAAAACGACGTCACCTGTACTCTCACAGCTCTTCTTTCCTCTGGGGGAGTTAACTGGGAACAAGTGAACAGATGGTACGAGACGACTGACTTCGAAGATGCCCCAATGTCCCAGACGACGTCTGACCAAGTGGCGCCTACTTCGGATACCGTCGTCACTCTCATCGTCGGAGCAGCGAATGCACAGCTCGACAAGATGGCGGCAGACACAGACATGAAATGCAGAGAGCTTGGACTTGAGAAAAAGGTTGTACGAATTATTACGCGTACTACCGCGAAGGCAGACATGTCTCGTCTTACGAACCCTAGAGATGAGCCACTGTTTGACGACGCACGAGAATTCGAAAAAGGCGTTCTTGAGGCTCAGATGACCCTCGAAAAATTGCGTGTCGATCTTCAAGGGACATTCACCACGCGTGAGACACCAGGAGGCGAGTACGCTGTCACCAGGTGGGCACATCAACGACTGACGAATGCCACACCCGGAGATGAATTGGTCACGGAAATCAGAGATCTGGAAGCGCTTCAACGAGACGACCCTGAAACATTCTACGCAACCAACTACAAGGAGTATATTAAGTTGACCACGCAACTGATCAAGGATGAGTACGAGAGCGCCGACTTCCTGCTCGGAACTCCGGAGGCGGTCCATCAATTAGCCTGCCAGAATCTTGCCATCACCCCATCTGTCATTTGGATTGATGAAGTTTTCCGAATGACAGAGCCGGATACTCTCATCGCCCTGACCGCATTTCCACAGGTGGCAGCTCGTATTCTGACGGGTGATATCGCACAATGTCGGCCAATCGTCAAAAGCATGAACGCCAGTCTTGGGAGAGACGTCGACACTGCATTTTGTGCTCAATTTGGCGAACAACTCCATACGGCCATGGCGGCACGATGGTACCGAGGCGGTTTCAAAGTCATCGAGCTGAACACGAACTGGCGATCCAGAGGAGGCCTCTCTGTGTTCTCCTCCAATGAACATTACGACGGGAATATGAATGAAGCACATAGCCCATACGAGGTGCCAGATGCGCAGGCACGAATCATCGATCTATTCACCAAGCTGAGTGATGCCAAGCACTCGGGAGGACCAATCCTGGCCATCAACATCCCTGGTGGAAGTGAAACCAAGATCGGCACAAGTATCACAAACCCCGCGTTCGCTAACGCGGTTTGCGCCATGATACTCCTTATCTTTCGCAACGATATGTACGAGGTGGCGCCTACAGCTGAGTCCCCCGGCAAACGTGCCAGCATTCGCGTCGTCTGTTTCTACAAAGAGCAAGCCCTCCTTATCAAAAGAAAGTTGGCAGAACTCTCCCCAGCCGAAATAGTCCACAAACTTGTAGATGTAGCCACCATCCAAGAATCACAAGGCGCAGAGGCGACCATAGTCTTGAAGGACTACTCTCGCGACAAGGACACCCCAGGATACATAGGCAAAGCCGAGCTCAACAACGTCGCGGACACTCGTGCGAAGTTGGGACTCATCGTCTTTCAGAACAACGAGATGTGGGACGACGGTAAGATTCACCGCAGGGACAACAGAATCCGGATCCCAGCCAAACTCGATCAATGGTGTAAGGATCGCGGCTCATTTCTCACATTTCAGCGCGGCGCATGGGACGAGGAATGTGACCGCTGCCATCAAGGAGGCCACGGCAGCGGCAGAAAACCTTGCAACGCTGACCTGCGCTGCCCTATATGCTCCGGACGACACCACATCCGCAGTTGCCCTAGGACGAACGACCCCCAGTATGCCTTGTCTGACGAGATCCCGATTAACTACACCTTCCCCGCAGTCTCAGGCTTCACAGACTCAAAGAAGCATCATCGCACCCAGCACGCAGTGGCTACGAGACTGACAATTCGGGAGCAGCGGGGCCTCAAAGACAAGGAATTCGATGGCACAGCTCACAACATTTCTCGCGAGGAGCAAAAGCGTCTTGAAGCCCAGGTGTGACCGTAGACCTCACATGGATATAGCTCTCAAGTCTAGCTTTGATAGCATGATTCGCTAAGGAATACCAATAGCTTAATCGATTATGCCTTCTCGGCAACTACTTCTTTTCCACTCGCCGCTTCAACCTAATTGTGACCCACCGTCCATAATAGCCGTTGATTATGTCTGTCCTTCATGCCCGCGAGGCAACTTGACATTTCAGCCGGTCCACGATATGGTTTGGGATATTCCTGAGATGCCTTAACATTATAATATACAGAACTGAACTTGTAAGTTAGAGCGTTCCTGACATGTGCACATTTCATATCTCAGACCCATGCCAGGATACCACAATATCATTATGCTAGGACATCTTTGTCAGTATTATAACGTGTCTGGTCGGTATCGTCATCTGACGACAAATTTTTAGCGACGTAGCAATAGCCTTCCCTATGTCTTTGGACGTAAGCGAGGGAGAGGCGTCTAGTAGGCTTGGGGTGGCATGAGCCTGTGCCGAGGAGAGCACAACACTAGGAGCAGTGTTGCGGCTCTAGCAGAAGGGCCGGCGGTATGTATTGCAGAAAGGCTGAACTTGGTTCGCGAACTGGAAGCGGCCGTCAATGTTGAGGATGCACTCTTCTGTCTAGTTCCCCGTATAGCTGGCGTACGAGGTGCGGTGCTAGCAGCAGGAGCAGGAGCAACAACGGGAGCAGGAGCGGGAGCGGGAGCGGGAGGAGCGGGAGGAGCAGGAGGAGCAGCGGGAGCAGTGGCGGGAGCAGTAGGAGGAGCAGCAAGAGCAGCAGGAGCGGGAGCAAGAGCAAAAGCGGGAGAGGGAACGGCGAAATAACTATTATGAATTCAATAATTCTTTTATATTATTATAAAATAATAAATAATTATAAATTAAAATTTTTCTTAATAACTTATTCATCCTAGGTATTTATAAAGATGCACGGTGTTTAATAAGCCTATCTGACGTTGCACACGGTGTATCCAACTCAAGGTACAGATGCCCCCACATTAGCACTGAATGAACCTCCCGTCTCTTCAGCTTCGTTCATCTCAGTCGCGTCCTGCTTTCCCAAATCCTTATTTTCTCCACTGTTGCTTCACCAAACTTGAAAATGGACCGAAGCCTTGACGAAATTGTCGCTGAGAATCAGGTTGGTGATCTTACAGATTTTGGACATTTCAATGCCTTGGAATATCCCCTATTTTTGCGAACAACGCTGTCGGACAGCTTGCTGACACGCGGCTTATCAGCAAAGAAAACGAACCCCGCGAGGACCTCGACGAGGCGGAAATGGTGGCGGCGGCGGCAATGGAGGAGGAGGTCGACCTCGAGAGCGGGAATCCTACCCTCGTGATGGCGTAAGAAAGGCAAGCAGATACCCTACCTACAGACATGGTGCTGCATGAACTTGGGAGAAAAGTCTCAAACTAATCGGCAAGCTGCATACAGGTTGAAATGCTCCTCTCCTACACTCAATACGTACCTAGACTATCGTACTCACGCTCAACGCCTTCGGCCTTTGCGAATCGATGGGACGGGTTGACACTCGTTGAGAATTTGCCGGCTAACTAGCGCTCTCGTTCTACGAGACAGTCAACTAGAGACGATTCGCGGAACATGGATTCGTACGTCTCATCTCCTTGTTCTATTCAGGAGAGACAAACGGAAGGCAAACGCGACGGAAGCTGACAGTAGCGCACAGGGAATGGGTTCACGATAAGTTCGAGGACAGTAATTGTACGAGTACTCGCTATATCTTGTGTTCTCCTAGGCTGACTGGACGAAAATAAAGCACATGGCCGACCTCGCCAATCACGACACCGCACTTCCCCGGGGCCCTCCTCCCAGTTCGTTGTCTACCCTGCTCCTGTTGCATTTCTTGCGAACCTGCGAGCTAACATGGCATTAGTAATGATATCCGCGGCGCCAAGGTTAAGGTCGATAACCTGCATTACGACTTAACACGAGAAGATATCGACGTAAGCAGGAACCACAGCGAATTCATCCCCGTCGTCGTTTACTAAGATAGCAACCTCCTGAAGGGACTATTTAGCAAGATCGGACCACTTGTCAAGGTCGAGCTGATCTATGACCGCGCCGGACGATCAGAAGGCACCGCCTTCGTGACCTACGAAGAATTTCAGGATGCCAAGGAGGCTATTCGGGAATTCGACGGCGCACTAGCAAAGGGTACGAGAGCCACTCATGGACAAGTACAGAAGTCAGAATCTAATAATCAATCAACACAGGCCAGCCAATTCGCCTGACTATAATGCCGTCAGCACCTCGGCGCAACCCCTTTGACACGGCTCGCATGCCCGGTAGACCTCTAGCTGAGAGAATCACCGTACCGTCGGGTCGGTCGCGCTCGTATTCGCCCAATCGCGACAACGACAGAGGTGTGGATAGCTACGTGCCGGGTCGCGGGAGACGATCGCGCAGTCCCCTACCGCGGAGACGAGGAGGAGGCAGACGCCCTGGCGCAAGACGGGAGGGAGGCCCCCAGGACGGACGAGACGGGGAACGGAAAGGACGCGAGGGGCGACCGAAGAAGACGCAGGAAGAATTGGATGATGAGATGGCGGATTACTTTAATCCCGGTGCTATTGCGTCTGATGCCCCGGCCACCGAAGCAGCAGCGGCAGGCAATACTGATGATATTGACATGATCGAGTAAAGGGTACCAAGAGACTGATAAACAACCATGTTGTATAGCTTACGAACGCTTCTGGGAAGCGCAAAATACCAATGATACGAATCATCTCCCTTCTAACCTAGTTAGAGTTGTGTCGCTACTGAAATCGCTGGCGTCCGACTTCAGTCAAACTAACTCAGATCTTGGGTGTTGGAGAAGACGTTCATCAAAAGCATATTGGAATATTATTACCAAAGTTGTGGCATCCGAATTTGTATCTCAGCTTCGCAACCAGTCCATTACAGAACAATTACCCAAATTACTGCTCATGTTAAATCTGATGTCGATTCACCTATTCTCACCCAGCAGCACCGGCGCCCCCAAGAACGATTCCAAGGCACTCTTCGTCCCGCCCTTCTCGCCAAACCAGCGCTCCATCCTCTCCGACCCGAACGAGATGCCCAACAACGCGTGTCCAAACTCATCGACGTCCCCCGGTCCGGCCTCAACAAACACGCGCTGCGTCTGCCTGCTCTGCATGAACAGCGGACCGCCGTGCTCCTTGATGGCCTGGGACCAGGCGTACCCCGTTTCCGCCTCCCATGCTCCCTTGCGCAGGGTGACGGGCACGCCGCCGGGACACTCGGACCACCCGCGCTTGAGGGTCAGGTAGACCTGCTGGATCATGTTTGTGGTCAGGTAGGCGCGCCGGATGGATTCTATGAAGAGCCAGGTCTGCCAGGTGTTGGCGGTGATGTCGCTGTTGTGGTTATTGCTGAGATGGAGATTGAGAGGGTTATTGCTGGTGGAGGTGGTAGAGGAGGAGAAGGAGGAGGAAGAGGAGGAGGAGGAGTGGGTGTTGTGCGAGATGGACATCATGGCGCTCTGCCACATCTGCTCGCTCCACAGGAACAAGGTCGAAGTCAGGGCGTCCGCTTGTGCGCGCATGCGGATGTTGCCATCGAAGAGGCGGATGCACTGGTATATGAGGAGAGTGTGAACTCGTGCAAGGTGGTCAAATGTGTCTACAACCCCGAACCCCAAGCTCTCTTCTAAAGCTTGGTCCTGGACCAATGTCTCAACCCGTTGGTCGATGATCCGGAATGCGGTCTCCTCCGTCGCCGATGTCCTGTGCACATAAGTAGCCAAGGCCGTGTAAGCATCTGAAACGCACCGCGGCATTCGAGTCCGGTAGAGCTGTGGATGAATCAAGGGGTTCTGGGATGCGGTGACCCATTGGAGAAGCCACGACCGGACTGTAGAGATGTAAACGTGCAGTTTTGACTCATCCACAGGGTCGGCGTTGGGCGGGATGGAGTGCTGGACTTCCCAGGACTGCAGGGTGAGGAACCAAGAGGTGTCTTGCGGGTCTGTGTACTTGTCTTGGTCTTCCGGATGCGTAGCGCCCACCCTTGGGAGAGTCTCCGATGTTGTGAGGGTCAACAGGGGATATTCGAATGTCACGTCATCGGACACTATTGACTCCACGGACCCGTTGCTGTTACTTGATTCTGCAGCCGCTGCATTGGGCAATGCATTCTTCGTGACAGGAGCGGAAATAGGAGTAGCCGGGACTCGACGGGTGGGTGGATACTCGCACTCGAACCCGCGATTTTCGCAGCGCCGGCATGCAGGAACTTGCTTAGTACATTGACGTTTAGCCTTAGTGCAGCTGATGCACGCCTTTCGCCAAAGAGAAGGCATCATAGCAACGGTACTGCCGTTTCTAACAGTAGCGGCCATGTGTCGAATCGTATCTATAAAATTCCCAGTTCTGATTTCCGAGCTCTATTGCAAAACTTAAGTCGCAACAGAGGGTGATCTCTAAACGACGTACTGGTGGCTATGTCAGCAACATTGGGGCAGCGGCCCATACGCGGAGAATTGTGGAGAAATGGTCGCGGAAGCTACGGCGTTGTGACCAATAGGAGTTGCGGATCTCCTTAGTGTCTTTCCGCAACCGTCCGCCACTCCCCCGCAAAGCTCCATGCAATATGCCTGGCGGGCTAATCTGGAGATCTCAGTCCCCCTTACGGTGACATGCTCACTAATACACCTTGACTCGGGGCCGCCTAAGACTAGAATCAAAACGCTAGTGACGTGAAAGATGATATATAAGTCAGGGTGACGGCTGCGACTAACTACTCGAATGCACCATCTGTCATTCAACATCAAGAGTCTCAAATAGCGAATCAACTAATATGGCGGGAGGCCCTGATTTCACGAAGACGTTCCACAAGAAGCCATACGACGCTATCTCGCCTCTTCGTCCGGAACTCTCCCAAGCTGGAAGAACTGTACTGATCACTGGCGGTAACGACGGCATCGGATATGCGGCAGCTCAAGCCTTTGGCAGGGCTGGCGCTGCAAAAGTAATCATCGTAGGCCGACGCACAGAAGTGAACAAAGCTGCGGCGTCCAGATTGGAGCAAAGCTTGACTGAGAAGCACTCTTCGACAACCAGAGTCATCGGAGCGACTTGCGATATCTCCAAGCACTCAGCTATCGAACGTCTCTGGAGGGAACTCGATAGCGAAGGCACCGGTGTTGACGTCCTGGTGCTCAATGCCACGGGCGTCTCTGCGAAGAAACCGATCCTTGAGCGAGGAACTGACGGAATATGGGAGGACTATAATATCAATGTCCGCGCGCAGCTAGATATGGTCGAGCGATTTCAGAAGCAGGAGGTTAAGCCCACAAATTCTCAGAAGGTGGCTTCACCCTTCTCCTTTCCCACTGGCAACTCTTTACCCAAAGTTGACGCTGACTTCAATCCCCATGCAGCACGTGGTGATGGTCTCGACGTGCGCCATCCACGACTGGGGCCTCAATGCCCCGTATCCAGGTTACGGACTGACCAAGAATGCGGGAACGTTGGTCATGCAGTTGATCGCCAGGGACATGCCCCCGGAGAAGATGCAGATCGTCAGTTTCAACCCGGGACCCGTCTATACGCAGAATGTGAAGACGGCGGGATGGAGTGAAGATGCCTTTCCTTGGAATGACCGTACGTAATGCCCCCGTACTCAAGCTGTCGATTGGGGGACAAAGCTCACAGGATATTCTCATAGCGAACCTTCCCGGCCAGTTCGCGGTCTGGGCGGCTTCACCAGAGGCTAGTTTCCTTCATGGGAGGTTTGTTTGGAATGAGTGGGACGTGGATGAGCTGAAGACCGGTGAGATCAGGAAGAGAATCGAAGAGGATCCAGCGTATCTACAGATTGGTGTAAAGGGCCTATGAGGTATTGGGACAAGCGCAAAGAGTCATGCTTTACCTAAGCAGGCAGCTTCAAGAATTACGATGATGGCGGAAGCAAATCTTCGCCCATCTCATATGCTATGAAAACGTTGCATTGATGAAGCATCGACGAAACCTGTCGTTAGGTACGAAAGTTCACGATATTTGTTCCAGCGACTCTGGCTTGCTCCAACTTTTCGTTAGTGGCTTCCCCTCTTGAGCGCCTCGAAATCTCTGGTTACAAGCTGGTCTAATGCATCTTGAGCCTTGTGCACCGGAAAGGCAGTTGGTCTCGTGATTGTCATCTAGGGATAGAGAGGATCACTGAAAAGCCGAAGCGTCCATGCTAACTTTGTGTGCACCTAGTATGCTTGACTGGATTCCGTAGCAACAAAGAGAAGGATTTGCCGACCATACATTAGGTACCTACTTAGGTAATCAGCAGCTACCCCTGTCTTGTAAACCCCACCCAGCCAATGATCCCTGATTTGCCTGATCTGCCTCCTTGGGCTTGTGTTCCTGGACACTATGACGTTCGTTGTTTCGGCAGCTCTTAACAAATCATTGCCTCTCGTAGGGGACGCCGAACTCCCTTGACCAACCAACCTGAATTGTAGAACCCGAGTCAAGTGCGTTATTTCCTGTTGGAGTCGTAAAGACCCTCAAATTCTCGAAATACCCTTTCCGAATACGACAATTCTCGAACCGCACCCACACAACTCCACGATGCTTCCCAGAAAACAGAACGGGGACGTGAATGGCACAGTCGGCCACGTCCGCTTCATCTCCCTGGCATATGATAGTAGCAAGCCTGATGCGTCGGCTCTACGAATCGTGACAGAGCTGCGACCCGAGTGGGAAAGCCCCGGTTCGAGAATCGAACTCGAGCGGTTCACAGACGGAATCACCAACACCCTGTTGAAAGCAGTCAACAAGAGAGGAGATCTATCGGAAGAGGACATGGATGGTGAAGCGGTCCTGCTACGAGCATACGGGAATGGCACCCAGGTCCTAATTGATCGACAACGCGAAACCGAAAACCACGAGTTACTGATGGGATACGGCCTGGCCCCCGAGTTACTAGCAAGATTCGAGAATGGCATGATGTACAGATACTTGCGGGGGGCGGTAACCTCGCCTGGAGAGCTGAGGAAGCCATCGATATACCTTGCAGTAGCCCGACGACTGGCACAATGGCATGCTACTGTGCCTTGTCTGCATGCTGCACCTGCCGAGAGTAACGGAGTCAATGTTTTGGCAAACGGCGCTCACGATCCAGTTGTCGAAGTGGGTGTACCGGGAAAGCCCTCGCCAAACGTGTGGACGGTTATGCAGAAATGGCTATTAGCCGTGCCGCATAGCACAGAGGCCGAACGCGAGAGGCAAGCCAAACTCCAGACAGAGCTCAAAAGAATGATCAAGGACCTGAGTCAGCGACCAGGACTGGGAAAGAACGGTGTAAGTTGTTCTTTGTGGCTGCCCCAACTCTTCCTCGCAACACGTATGTCTATAGTATGTACTATACTAATTTGATTCAGCTTGTGTTTGCTCACTGCGATCTCTTGAGCGGGAATGTGATTGTTGAGCCAAAGGCGACTACGAACGGACAACATTGTCAGGAGTCTGTAAACTTCATCGATTACGAGTATGCAACACCGTCTCCGGCCGCATTCGACTTGGCAAACCACTTTGCAGAATGGGGCGGTTTTGACTGTGACTACAACGCGTTGCCGACCCGTGCACAGAGGTTGGAGTTCGTCAAGGAGTACGTTCATACGTACTTTAAGTTGCTTCCCGACTCGGTGAGACCATCAGAATTCAGTGAGGAAGCAGAAGTGACCAAGCTATTCGACGAGGTCGACGTGTTCAGAGGATTGCCAGGTTTCTACTGGGGAATCTGGGCACTGATCCAAGCGACAATATCACAAATCAAGTTTGACTACGCCTCATATGCGGAAGTCAGACTCGGCGAGTACTGGGCATGGAGAGATGAAGTGACTGGTTCGAGAGCGGTCGCGGGCAAGGAATTGCCGTTAAGGGAGAAGAGATGGGCACAGGCTGAATAGAGATATAACTTGCCCTGGTAGTTGAGCGTGTGTGCATATCGTTTGTACAAAGATACCATTGCATTTTCCTGTTTGGCGGTCTAGCACACCAATGAGAAAATCCAGGAGCTCCGGTCTGGTACAGGGTGTCGGCATGAGCACACATTTCAACAAGTGTTCTGGGTGTTGGCATAGACTTACTTAACGTATAGTTAATACTTAGTGCTCGCCTATGGCATGTATATAATGTTCACAAGTGGATATCATTTGACGGAGTCACTATTTACCTCCAAAAGCCATGGGCTTATTCTTAGATAGGAATACGTTCGAAACGCATTAGAAGTCTACAAAAAGCATAACAAGAGCAGTTCTCTTTCCAAGTATTTCGAGCATGCTTCGAATCCTCTTCTATTATGCTTCTGATATCTTCAAAACACTGTTTTGGTATACTTGCACTATGCTCCGATACTGAAATAGAACAGATCAAGGAAGGAGATACTGACATTAGTGCTCGTTCATGCAACACTCGCGCTGCTGCTCGCGAGCCCATAGCAATGTTTCGCTCGCTCTTCCATACTCGGCTCCGTATGACCCAGACTTACTTTGTTGGCTGTGACGGGTAGGCTTATCGTCGTGACGACGCGTGTGAGCAGATCGTATGATTGTTGCCCACTAGTAACCAGGGAGTTGAATACTTCTGGCCAATAGCAGGTTGACTGTGTCTTCGATCCTCCGACTTTTCGCGAAGAGTCCTACGAGCACCCACAATAGAAACTCGTACAGTAGGACAGCTATGTAAAAGCCCGATTTTGGCTTGAGCGCGGAAGCCAGATCGGGTCTGCAGCTACTGCATGAGTATATGAGCTCGTATGTCAACAGTGTCAAGGTGCCTTGAAGAGGCCATGAAGTGCATCGCACTCTAGCCATGGCAACAACGTTTAAACTCTGTCCAGGTTACCCGGGGCGGTGCTACTTAGAAGATGGCGAGGCGTGAGGCGTTGCAGATTTCAACTTGGTGTTTTATCAACGTTTATACGGTTATAATTGAATTCTTGTTTTGTTTTAAAAGTACAAGAATTATGTAGCTTTGGGTAGGTAATCGTTGTTTATCAGCGAGGCTGAGACACTAACATTACGTTTGTGACTCTCGACTGGTATAAAGGGCAAGACTTCGAGGCACAACAATATGTAGTCATCGCACGGCGCCGTGCACCTATAACGTGATACGCCTTAGGTCAATATCCATTCCATGCGAAGCTCAACCTGCATATAATCATGCGGTCACCATAATCATCCAGTGTTGTCACTTCCCACATCATGAAAAGAAGGACATAGAATATAAATATCTATGGTAGTCTGAGTTTCCATGGCAGCTTCTCCTCGGCACCCGTATATCCATAACTGCAAGCCCTTGCAAGCCTCAACTGCTCATCGACCCATACTTGCATGAATAATCAAGAAGCCATCCGTATTTCCCGATCAGAAGACCTCCATATACCAACGCCGTATGACTTCTCAATCCAGGAAGGCCCATATATCCTCTTCGCGTCATTGCGTACAATGTTTTCCTAACACTGCACGTAATCAAGCTGATGAGAACGACTCCTGAACCTCTTCCGCAGTAGCTAGCTCGTCTAGACTCCTAGGGATATCGGTTGAGTGGTCCTGACACCATTGACCGATACCAGTAAGGATATAACGTTCGTGATCAGGTGTGTCGGACTTCGTGTCAAAGTCATTATTGAAGGTGGAGAATAGACTACCGTTGTAACTCTGAGTAGAAAAAACATGAGACGTGTTGAAGAACTGTATAATCCTTTCCAGTGACGCTGTATAATTATCCCGAGGTGTCAATTTCCCGCGGGTTTGAGGCTCTCTAGGTGCTATGTTCATCGTGACACTGACGAGGATGGCTCGTACACCGTTCGGATACAGTGTACTAGTGCAGCATGGAATATATACGACTCGATGAATGTGTGGTATTACATTCGCGTAGAGGAAGCTTAGAATCAACGGGGACCGAATAAAAGTTGGAAAAGCTGGCTCGACCGCTCCTTGTGTTCATCTGAATACTTCAACTCAGCAATATGTTGGGCATCAGGTGTAACTTAAAGAATCATCACGTCACGAATCCGTCATCAACAGATATGGGACATCAGAGTCACAATCTCGACTAGCCCAGACAGCAACTTGCTAACCATGAATCAGCTTCCCTCCCACCCGTGCTGCATACATAGTAATGGCGAAGCGACAGATGGTGCGGTAGCAATTTGCCCGGCCTGGGGAGGAAGGTAGATATTCCGTCATGCAAGGGCAAACAGCCATCCCATATGTCGTCCTGTATACTGACCGTTGAAGCCCACCGATGTGTAGTACATAGTCGAAGAAGTCCTTCTAGTTCCAGGTGACTTTAGCTGCTGTGACCCAGGCCTACAGAGCATATGCAGCAAAGTTTTGGGACGGCAGTGTACCGCAGAGAGATTACAGTCGTCTCATCGCCTTGCTGTTGCATTTAGAGAACCAGTCGTGCAACGAAACCTCTTCTACGTGGGAAAATCAGCAACCAGAAGGATCCTGTGGGGACCGAGCTGAGAATTGGGCGAATGTAGCTAGGCCAGAAGCGAAGTCAACTGAATGCCGCCTTATTACAGCCCTAGCTAGCGAAGCTGAAGAGATCGGCAGGCGAGCGTGGCCTCGGCTCCGCGGATCCTAGTCAATCTGTGCGGGCTTGATAAGATGAATGGAATTGCTTCCCGATGATTAGACGAGGGGGGGCTGGGTGCAACGGCTCCTTGGCGCCGCGCAATCACCAAAAAACATGAGACAGGCACATTTCCATCTGCGAGGATGGCCCGACATCCGTGCCCTACCGTAGGCAGTCACCGTGAGTTTATGGCATGATGGGCCGGAGTGACGAAGTACCATCAAACAATGCAGCACCGTTGTCCTGACATGAACCCGTTCCACAGCACGTTCTGCCTCAACCTTGACCAGATTGCCTGTTGTTCAACGAACCGCCAACTTGTCTGAGTCGAACGCCAATGATGGGGATAGGTTCTTTTTCCTTTTTTTTCTCTTTCTTTTCTTGCCGCTAGAATACTTGCGACGATAGCCTCGGTCCATCTCGACGTTGTGGCAGTGTAGTGTCTGTCTATTGGATGTAACGAGCAGGTTCCCAGATCGCGCAATACAATCGCGGACAAGGCGAGCATGGCAAGGCGCGACATTTTGATTTCGGCTCTTAACGAGTCGCAACTATAAGACAAGGATGGTTCTTAAGGGAAGAGATCAGCGTCGTTGAGATTGTTGTCGTCGGACGTTATCGCTGCTTGGGCTTCTCAACGGCTGCACCTAGTGGCTAGCGGCCTGGCGCTGACCGGGCCCGTCGCTCAGTCTGCAAGAAGGAGGGCAGGCTGACCAGCTGTGCCTAGCTGCAAGAGCACACAATGCACACAATGCACACAATGCACACAATGGTACAATGCTCCCTATCAGCACAATGTAGTCAACGGCTAGCGGAGTGAGGGGACTACACAGTACAACTACAGGGCGGAGAGGGGTGGTTGCTTACGAAGAGTGTGAGTGGTAGCGGGCACCACTTGACGATCGAGATGGGGAAGCTCAACAGAGCGCCGACTGCTCGAGCTGACGAATCGAAGCAGCCAGACAGACTCTGATCCACGGTTGTCAGCTAGTCGAACAAGGGTCCGTTGAGATCTAGAACACCTGGCAACTGGGACGAAGCACAGCAGTTGCGGCGGGGCTATGAGCTGGGCTCGCTACAGTAACAGTATGTAAGTAGGTAATTACACAGTACTGCCTATGTAGGCTCGTGGAGCAGAGCAGGCGGCGGGTCTATCAGCTCGAAGCTTGTTGATGCGCCCTGTCCACCGTTCAGACCCTTATGATACAGTCTGCCTGTCCCCCCCTTCCACGCAGTTCGTCCGTCCATTCGGATAGCTTCGATGCCATGTACATTCTTGACGTCGGATTCAGGCCTTGATGCAAAGTCGACTATGACATGACTGTCGAGGGCCCAAAGCTCACACCTGTTGAGAAGACGCCACCCGCCCGAGGATCGCAGGCAGCATGAAGCTGGGGTAGAGTAGCATGATCTTGTTCCCAAGCCCAATCAGCGCTTCGTACCCCCAATGTTTTCCGTCTCATGATTGCACAGCTCACTGCAGCTGGACAGCTTGCCGTGCCTCCCTTGTCCCGGGGAGGACTAGCTTCAACTTGCATGTCGCTCACATCACCCATTAACCCCACCCTTATTTCTCCCTGATCCCGCAGTCACCAGAAACCGATCTGAGCAAAGCCCGAACGGCATGTGTACCGAAAAAGGTCGGACTCACACGTTCGGATTGCTTGAGGAGCTACCACAGTACGGTACACCCAAATATCGGACAAGACGTTCCTACCTGGATGCTGTGATCCTGGTCTGTTCTGGTCTGCTCTGGTCGGGGCGCTCTCGCACACTTTGACGATCGAAATATACGCTGGTGACGCGCTCTTCGCGGCGTTCTATTTGAGCCATGCCATGCCATGTAGGAGCGTTCGGTTCTTGACATATGACTCGAGAGCAAAGCGCACAGAGCAAAGAGCAGACAAAGAGCACTTACTACCTAGGTACGTACTGTAACTACACATCCAAAGACCGCAGCGACCTCCCCTCCCGACCTGGAGGACCCCTGGCTGCTGCTTGAGCTGGTAGGTAAGCCTAGCCAGTGCCCTGCGAGTATCTAATCTGCCGTGGACGGCGTCCGCCCCACCTGCTGCTCGCTGCTACTCACTCGCGACGGACGACCCTTGAAGTTAGCCAATTTGCCTCTGGTGGTGAGAGATTGCACAAAAAAAAGTACCCTTCCCCCACTGAAGATCAGATGTTCTAGCTTCCCACACCTCACATCTGCAGCCACGAATTTGTCATGGGTGTTCTGTAAGGCGGTGCTATCGAGTTCTCCCCCGACTGCATTGACAGTTCACGCATTTCAGAAGGAAAGAAAAAAACCATGTCCCTAAAAGATCTCAGCAACCAGACTGCAGTTGATGCGTTCCAAACATCGGAGTCCCGCTAGGGTGCGCGTGTGACACGTGAGAGGCGGAGTGAGTGAAGCGTTGTGAGCCACAGGCACAAGCTTTAGCTCAGTCCGGCCAAGGAAGGAGACGGAGGAGGATGGCCACCGACTCGGTTGAGCCTCGACATGACCGTCGCGATGTTCCAGCCGCAACTACTTTCGACCTGACCTTGGACCCCACGATTAGACATCTGTTCGAACAACAAGCGGAGATCCAGGCGAGACTGGCCGCCTTGCTCCCAGCCAGATATGTCCCAAACTCCAAACTTGAGCTGGGCATGCTGCGCCTCAAGCTAAGAGCACTCGAGCTGTATGCAGAAAACCAGAGTCAGTCTCTCATAGTCTTTCCATCTCACGATTACTCTGGTCTAACCCATTCACCAAGATCTTTTGGCGTCAGTGCCCATATTATCTGATGCGGAGGAGGCCCGGGCACTGCAGTATAAGTGCGAGTGTATAGAAAGCTCACTCGTAGACCAAGGTATGAAGACTTGTGGCCAATACATGAAGCCTCTTTCTGAAATCTAGTTTCATCACAATCAGGCGTGGATATTCTCGATCCAAAGTTCCTCGATACCTTGAAGTTATACACCCAAGAAGATGCGCCCCCCGAGTATGCTGCTTGGGTCGACAGGAATGTCTCGTACTACGATCCAGTATTTCGTGGTTGGAGAATGCGAGAGTCATCGCCACTTGTTTTCCGGAATCAAGCATCGTTCAAATGCTGGGACGACCGCTGTGTTTATTACATTTATGGCTTCTCAAACCCCGAGGATCGGGAGCAACACTTGAGGGAACATAGCATCCCCGCGAAAAGGGACTCGGGATTGTCGGTCGGTAGCGTACCGCCTGTTGTCTTCCCCGAACAATCAACGGCACGACTTTTCAGCGTAGAGCGCATGCAGAAGAGTCCACCAGTCCCTTTACCTCGATTGTCCGTCCCGTCAACCTTACCCCCACTGGTTGCCGTCAACCAACCGCGAGACAGACGCGATCCGCTGTCGGCCTACTCTTTCGTGAACGAATATCCAGGTCAGCCAAGGGGCTCGATAGACTCAGAAGTTGACCCACTCTTGCCGCCCCTGAAGCGAAGCCGAGTTGGCCACTCTAGGCTGGAGTCCATCGGCGAACTTCGACTCCCCCGAGATACGGGGCCATGTCTGCGTTGCAAAGTTGAGGCCAAACCGGCAAGTACTTTCAGCGTTATCGGCTAACGGACATTAATTGACTTGGACCAGTGCGACTCACAAGATGACTGCGCATTTTGTTCTGAACCTCCATCTTCTCTGAGTGATGATTACTGGCATGTTCTCGGATGCCAGCGAGGACCCCTTGTCTCATTGGCCGAATACATGCTACCAGGTGAGTTACATAGATGCTGATCAGCTTTCTTCGTTGCTCATTGAAGCACAGAGCTCCTTTCGCCTAGACAAGTACATACACCCGTCACATCCCCAATGGCGCGGCGGCGAAATATGAACGACTACCTGGAACGAACCTATCTCGTCAGCCCCGGCATGGCAGATCTTGTCAAGTCTCACCTTGATTTTGATGATGGGTTCTGGTGGACGGAGGACCTAGCTTCCCTGCCAGTGGTAAATCCCACCACAGCCACTTACGCAAGGGACCCGGTCGACAGGCCGCCGCCTGTTCTGAAAGTTCTTGCGGCAAGCTGGAATGCGGAAGGTATACCTTATCGTTTCTGGGAGTTGTTCAAGTTAAGCGGCTACATGTCGGAAAACCGCGAAGCAGAGAAACAAACATATCCAGTCTTATACCGTGCAAAGCTACTACTTAGGGAGATACTCTTCTATGATCTACAGCAACCCGAACCCTCCATCCGGACCGACGTTAATGTGTCAAATACCCAGCTTCTCCCAGACGACATGGATTATGACGGAAGGAATCGGCTAATCTACAATTGCATGACGCAGTTCCTGCAGTCGTTCGAAAGCAGTACCATGCGCAGGGTTCTTTCCGAGCCGAAAAGCTGGTTGGCGGTTTTCTTCTCCATCTGTATATTTAGTGTCATTCGAACTATATTGGCCGACCTTATTTCCACGCCGACTCGAAACTCTCCCACACAAGCTCAAGCCGGATCGCCAATGTCTTCGGGCGCTGTTGCGATGCATAGCGTGTATAAAGTTCTCGTCAGTATATTTGCGTGGTCGACACCAATGATCCTGGATGATCCAAGCTTGGATTTGGATAACAGCGATAGGTTCCTGTTTGCGACGACCGCTGGAGCAATTCGAAAGGACGACTGGTCAGGGTGGGGGATTCGCTCATCGAAAGATTTCTTACTCGGCCTGGGAGGTGGATATCTGGTGGACAACCCCGGTTTCAATGGATTTTTCAGGCAGCGAACACCGATCTATAAGCCCATTTCCTACCAACCGCCAGCCATTGTGACTCAACTGGGAGAACCGCGAAGACTCGGGCCCGAGTGGCACGCAATCGAGCCCTGGGGCCAAAGGAACGAGATGGAGTCGTCCGCGCCTATATACGGTCTGGAAACCACCCGGAGGCATACCGTTGGTGACAGCCCTGCCTTGGCACGAGCTATATCGAGGGGACTGGCCTCACCCAGCAAACTCAGAACTTCCTATCAGCGGCCGCCACTGCGCCGTGTATACTGCACGAAATGCAACGAATACCCCGAAGGATTCCGTGGAGAGCATGAACTGCGGCGCCATACTGATGCAAAGCACGCCGCGTTGGTCAAGAGATGGGTCTGTAACGAACCTCAAAACTGCAACACTGGTTCGCCTCAGCCAGTCATACCACTGGCCAAGTGCAAGGCCTGCGTTACACAAAAGCGTTATGGTGCCTACTACAATGCCGCGGCGCACTTGCGGCGGGCTCACTTCAACCCGCATCGAGGCGGCAAAGCAAGTGGTGATTGGCCCCCCATGACTATCCTGAAAGATTGGATGCGGGAAGTGCGACAGTCGATCGACGTGAATGAGAATGATGAGTCTAGTGGAGAAGAAGATAGCGATGCCAGGATGATTGAAGACTACGCGATGCAACGTCAGCAACAGCCATCTTTCCTGGAAGCTCCCCGACTCGCACCGGCACCACCCCCTCAAGGACAGTTGATAGCACCTTCGATAGCCCCGTCAATAGCTCCGTCTATGGAAAGCACAGTGCATAGTAGCCCGATCACGCCAAAGGTCGACGACAACAGGAATCGATGCCCCCACCCAGACTGTGGGCGCGTTTTCAAGGATCTTGCAGCACACATGTTGACCCACCAAGAAGAACGCCCGGAGAAGTGTCCTATAGAAACGTGCGACTATCATACAAAGGGGTTTGCGAGGAAGTACGATAAGAACCGGCATGCCTTGACTCACTACAAGGGAACCATGGTGTGTCCCTTCTGTCCCGGCCCAGGGACGGCGTACGAGAAGGCTTTCAACAGAGCCGACGTCTTCAAACGACACCTTACTGCGGTCCACAATGTCGAGCAGACACCGCCCAATAGCAGGAAGATGATCATCACTGGCAATAGCTCCCGCAGCGGTGACGCGAAATGCTCAATATGCCAGATCCGGTTCTCGACAGCACAAGAGTTCTACGAGCATCTGGATGATTGCGTGCTGAACGTCATAGTGCCAACCACGCCGAGGGCTTCGAGGGATCAGCCATCATCTCCTAACAAGGGTGAAGAGAAGTTGGTAGCAGAGGACTCTGACGGGAGAAGTGGAGAAGAAGACAAAGAGGGCATCGTCGAAAGCTCGGCTCCGGCCTCTGAATCGGTAGGCCCCGGCGCAGAGGACAAAATGGATTTGGATTTGGACTCGGATAAGGAGAAGGATTAGCGTGCTCGGGACGAGCTATGCGGCGTTAAGGGGTACTGTATGCGTGCATATACGATTGCCACGATGACTTGTCACTATTCAGTTTCGCAATTCCAGACATTCACCTGGATTTATCTTCACCTTTCCCGCTGATTTCTCATATACCACTCTTGTGTGTTTATTGCATGCATAGCTTCGAAGTCTGAGACTGTTCGTTAGACCATCATCGAAAACCCTAGCTATGTACTGTATTAACGAATGCTCGAGAATCAAGGCATCCGGTTGCTTATGACATGACAAATCGCTAGATGAATACAGACTTCGCCAGTCTCGGTAGTGAGCTGAGCCGATTAAAGAGCTGAGCCGATTAAAGAGCTAATCCAAACAACATTGTCCAACGACTCGTATCAGTCCTCATCTTCCTCCGACTCAAACTTAACCCCAAGAGGCCTCACAAGCCTCCGACACCAATGGGAAATGACGACGGCCCATTCATCCAGTACGTCACTGAAGAACATGAGGACCCTGGCAAAGAAGAACAGACTGACGAAGGAGACGCCTGCTATGACCGCAAACGCGTACCAGTACGTCGATGCTGTCCACCACTGGTACAAGTCCTCGATCTGGATCGAGAAGTAACTTGTCATGAAGCTGATGGGCAGGAAGAAGACACTAAGCTTGGCCAGCAACGTTGCGCTCCTGGTCAGTTTGGCCGTCGCGGCCGAGTCTTTCTGTTGCGTGAGGTTGAAGTACTAGGATAACGTTTAGTATGAACCTGTTGCCCTTGCACACCTGCTGCATCGTAGCTTACCGTGTCCGAGAGGGCAGTGATTTCTTCAAATTGCCCATCAATGGTGCTTAGCATCAGCCCTTGCAAGCGATCCCGCAGGCGGTCGAACCGCTGCAGCGCTGGCTGTGTGAGGTAGACCTTGTGATCTGCACCAAGATTTCCGTACGGTTCGGTGACGTTGGTATTCGAGCGACTCAATGTCGAAAGCCGCGTGTTCTGTGCGGGGGAATCAGGTAATGTCGTTGCACTCATGATCTTTGTGATGAGAATCTTGTAGTTCTCGAATAGGTGCTTCAGAGTGCGAAGGTCCTTGCTCAGGTTGTGAAGTCGAGGGATGATTTGAGAACTCTTGGTCTTGCTTTTGCGGTGCTGTGGCATATCAGTATCTATTATATGACCCTCAAAGGGGTGGTACATACAGAACTTGTGAGCACTTTTGGCGTCTACTTCGAGTCAGCGCTGACGTGTGATCCAGTGTTTTTACATGCACTCACCATTTCCTCCAAGATCCTGCCGGCGGCTTTCAAAGGACCAGCTGCCGCATAGTCTTCGAAGAGATAATAGAAAAGCAGGCTGGTACCGTCATCACCTATACTCGTTCCTCGACCATCACTTAGAAGAGGTAAGTCGGAGTGTGTCCGGGGTAAATCAGGTTTCTCCGAGCGATCTACGGCTTGCTTCAGTGCCGTACGAATTAAGCTCTGAGACAGGGGTCTCTGTTCAAACAACTTGAATCCGTGGCATGATTGCTGTAAAAGTACATTGAGTGAGTTTGCTCGCATGCTCTGAATCTGGTCCTGTCGCCATTTATCCTCGGCCACACCTTTGGGTGTCGGCTCAAATGTAGGACTCTCGTTGAAGGTTACGATAGTGTCTATCACCCTGTCAATGGTTAGGAAATCCACAAGAAGGGGCTCACATACTATCATCGCAGAGAGTAAGCCAGAGCCAATGTTTCGGTGGCATCAGCTTGCGGTCTGTTTCACCGTGCTGTCCAGGTATAAGCGGGCGTTTATGGAGCCAGTGTGCGCCGATGCAGAGAGCTTCTTGTTTTAGTACTCGTTAAGCTAACGGTGAGCAGCTCTTACCTTTCTCGGTCTGGTCAATGGACGTGTATTGGACCGTGTCCTTCAGCAATAAGTAGAGCTCGATTTCCTCCCCTTCTAGGCGAGGCAGGGCATCTTTATCTGCAGGTCTCGGCTCCGTCTCATCGTTCAGGCCCTTCTCAACGTCCAGCTGTGAGGTCGAGATGCTCTTAGGGCCAGTGTTAGTAGCAGCGGTTCTCTTCTCTTTGAGCTGGGCAGCTTGTCTCTTCATGGTCGTCGCGAAGATCATCAATGAAAGTAGTCTCTGGGAAAATGCGTATCTCTCCCCGATGATCCCAACAGCCTCCTTCTGAGCACTTGTGTCCCAGATATTGCTGCGAAATAATGCACATTAGACATGGGCAGGTGGACAAGATGATTGGCCAGGAAGTATAGGTATCTTACATCCATCGGATAGGATAATCACCACCCCTTTGATCTTGCTGGAGTAGGTAAGCGAAGTTATCTGCCTTGAGATTGCGAGCTATCCGGGCGCCTTTCGGGCCAAAATCAACTACAAAGTTTTCGCATCCTTCAGCTGCAGCTTCGCGCCTTGTCTCGTTGAACACGCCCTCATCATCAAAGTCTTGGAAGTCAAAGACTCGCGGTACGACGGTCGGCTGCTGCGTAGTGGCCATTTCAAGGTGTGTGTAGCTGTAGCTTTCTGCGCGCTCTACGATGACCTAGAACATGACGAGAGATGAGAGGAGCCTAAAGACTCCCGAAGTCCAAGGACACAACATTCACATTTGCGAGGCGAGGCTGTGACACAAGCCTCGAGCAAGTGTTGTGATCAGCTTCCAGCACCTGACAGTGCTCATGTGCAAGGTTCTGGATCCCATGTCCACGCTAACTAACTTAAGCGCCTTGTGCTGCGGGACGTCCCATCGTTCAAGTTCCGACGCTTCCAAGGTTGCTTTTCCAGCCCCCAGAACAATGCCCCCTGAAATTCACTAGGTATTGTTCGCTGCATCTCGCATGTACTGTCCTGTGTAGCAGCAACACGGTGACTCTTCCGCGTCAGTCATGTCCAGTGAGTCAGAAAGAAATGCCACGAGTAGAGTAGAGAGATCTTCTAAAATGTCACCGATGCCCTCCTCACTCTTTGCTCAAAGGTTTGATGGGTGACTCCAAGTTGCACTTGACATCCCTGCGTATTACCGTGTTCAGTAGCTTCCAATCGCTAGCCCAAAGGGGCCCGTTCAGCATCGCGAGAGAAGATGGCCGGTATCAGTGACAGAACTGATTGGGCAATCGAAGCTATCCCAGCAGATGATGCCGGTCATGAGTTCTATCTGAAAGAGTATAAACCCTTCAGGTTGACGGCGTTGAAACAGGATCCGGACGGTTGGTGCTGTCCAAAGCCTTGCCCGCGTGAACTTGAAAAGACTGACATGGACATTTACACACCAACACAGCCTTTGGATCGACGCATGCAAGAGAATTAGCCTTTACGGATCAAGACTGGCACAACCGTCTCAGCAATCCTATCGCAAAGACGTTCGTCGTCGTGCGCTTGCATGATAGACGCATACTATCCGCTGCTTCGCTCTTCGGCCCAATGCCGCAGTCGGGGCTCTTGTCCAACCCCAACCAGATCACTGCAAGGGCAACTGACGTTCAGAGCAACAACAACGATGAGACGACTCTGCACTTCCAACTCACTGGAGTTTACACAAGGGCCGAGGCTCGAGGACAGGGACTGGCTCAAGCCGTGGTGAAGGTCGCGCTTGAGCGCGCGCTTGGCGAAACGCAGCGACACGGCAAGGAGTGCACAATCGGCGTCGTTGTCTATGTGACGAACACCGCCGCCATATCCTTCTACGAGAAATGTGGCTTCGCTGGGTCGGGTCCGCGACTAGGAGACAGCGATTCTGACTCTTCTCGACCTGAACTACTCTTGCATTATCGCCACTCGCACGCGCAGGTCTCCAGATGAATATTGGCCTCCCAGTCCGTAGTAGGTAGAGGTAGTGTGGCTGTGCACGATGCCTATCCCCATTTTCCTGGTTTAATATTAATATGCATGCGGGAAGATGTTCGGTTGCCAATCAAAGCAGATCAGGACAGCCGGACTCTGACGACATGTCGCTTGGATTGCCGGTCGTGGTTGGCTGGTTCGTCCTTAAGGTCGGTCATATTGACCTCTATCTGGTCTAGTTGTTTCACCTGCTTTTGACTTGACAATGCTATTCCCCCTCACCAGCCACAGCTTTGCGACTTACAAGTCTTGTAATTCCCACATCATCGCAGGTGGACGACGATATCTTCGGATTTCTGTTTTCTCTCCCAACAGCCTCGTCTTCAATCAATGCTGCGCGTACTCTTTCGGGTGCCCCTACGGTGTGCGCATTTCTCAGCACTACTGATTCCTGGCTGCTAGACTTACACGATTGTTCTGCTCCACAAAACTCTATCAAGATGGCACAGAAACAACGATACCCGGCTATGGTGTGCGCTACACTTCTCGTCTCTATATTTCACGACCATGTACACGCGCACGGTGCTGGGCAGATACGGCGGATGGATTTCGGCTTTCCGGACTGCGTATCGAACTGCGTTGAAAGTGCAGGATGTAGTGCGACAGATGTCAAGTGTATGTGTCGGGCATCTCAAGGAAGCTTCCTCCCGGATGTGGTGTCGTGCATGTATGATGCATGTACCCAGTCCCTCCCGGTGGACGTCTTGTTGAACCCTCTCGAGCTCGCTTGCGAAGTGTTGGGGAAACCAATCCCGGATTCTGCGATTTCGAGCGCAGAGGCCGCGGCGACGAGTTCGGATAGTCCTCAACCAACGACGACAACGCCAGAAACATCAAAGACTACTACGACACAGACTTCAACGCCCAAGACGACGTATCCCGTGGGGACTTCTACTCCCACTACTTCGCACAGCAAGGGCACGACCACTCTACCGGCTTCTACCGGGACAACCACTACTACTACATCCACCAAATCCAGTGCAACCCCAAAGTCAACTTCGACTACAAAAGGAGCAGGTGTTACGACCACGGCTTCAACCACGGAAACCTCACTATCCTTTCATACCAGTACCCAATCCACGTCAGATTCGGGGACAACCACTGACACCGGCGGGCCAACTGACCCCACGGATTCAACGCCCTTCGCATCACCTATAGCTTCCGGTCGTAGGGAGCAACCTTCGTGGTTGGCAGCTGTTGTTGGGCTCGGTGTTCTGGTGATCTTCGGCTGGTGAGCAACGAAGTCAGAATTACCATCTCATAATTAACGATAATGCCGGATATGTCATGGATGATGGGGAGTTTGTTTGAGTTGCGACCTTGCCAGTATAGGTGAAGGTGGATTACGCATGGACTATGGATATGCGTCGGGGGCTGAGGTGGAGGGATGCATATTATAACCCAGACCCCAGCGCACTATTCCCCCAAAGAAAAACCGGGCCTGCCCAGCGACTGTTGAAACCTGGTATAAGCCTTAGCCTGGTGCTTACCTGATTTGCTTGTCCATCAAAATAGACGGGAAATTATAGTCTACTCTGCTGGGTAGGTACTCAATCAGGATAAGAGCTAAACTCGGGCTTACCAGCTTATTGCTGTGCAAGAGTTTCTTATTGATTTTGCCGGCGTGCCGGCTACTTATATATAGCATCATGATACCCGATTTAGTTGTAAATGAAACATACCAAGTACCCTTCCAAGTCTAGTTCTCTATTTCCGTTATGGTCCAAAGTGCTATAGACAAACGGATGGCCGTGGTGATGTCCTTCCTTGTACCAGTCCACTTCCATATCGTCTGGGAAGTATATCAGGTAAGCTACTTATATGTCTTGTAAACTCACTCCTATATCATGTCAGAAGCTCCCTAAGAAGCTAACTAGATGCGTCCAGAAGTGTACCCAGAACATAGAGTACTAGAAGAGCATCAAAATCTTCTCAGAAGCTAACCTTTCGGAGCCAAGTGAATACCCGCAATTATGGACCACTTCGAAGGTCATTACAAAGGCAGCTTATCGTGAAACACGCAAAAGGAAAAGGGGGGGAGGGGGGGGGGGGTGGCGCGCAAAGACTCTCGACTGGCATCAAGCGTATTCTCCCTCGAAATAGCTATTATAAAATTGTTGCTGACTAGCAACCGAAGTCTGTCCACTTTCGCCTCAGATTTTCATACCATCATCTTCCCCGAGCTCCATCTATCAAATTTGATGTATTATAGCTCGATGTTGTGTGTATAAGCGGATTTCTCAGCAGATCGAGCGTTCCAAGGAGCCAGTACGCTACTGCTTTGTGTAGTCGATGAGACGACGCCTTCGGATCAGTACTATGCTAGAAAGGCGACATGCTCGCGACTGGACTCTGCCGTTCCTTGTCACAAGCTTCATATACCACCAGAACTTGATGCTTCAGCTGCAAGAATGCCCTCAAGCATGACTCGGTACCGATCGTCCGCCTGTGAGGGCTTTCTACGTGCTCGCGGCGCCTCTATGTCTTGTTCGAGGAATGATCGAACGACGTTTTCAGCCTCTTCAAGCTTGACTGTTTCAGCTTCCGACAGTTTGGAGCATGCTGCCTCCAGATCTTCGTTGCGGACAAGTAGCAACATGATGGCCTCTGCTCTTTCCACCACTGCCTCGTCGATGCCGTTCATCGCAGCACATCTGCTGCCAAAGCTTGACACGCTCCTTCCGGGGCTGAGCTTGAAAAGGTATGTAACTTGATCCTCTGTGGCAGGTGCGTCAAAGTCTACGTGAACATCCATATGTGCAAAAGCGAGCTCGGCGGTTTCGGTAAGGAAATTGGCTTCAAATATCTCGTGAAAGTGAGTAGCCGCCAGCAACTTGGGCCTCTCCGAACCGAGGGCAGTAAAGTGGCCCAGCAAGGCTGTTACCATACCAGCACCGTCTAGACTGTTCGTTCCCTTGCCGAACTCATCGACTAGGACAAGACTTCGGCGTGTCGCAAAGTTCATCGCAAATGCTGCCTGTTGTAGGTCGATAGCGAATGCACTTTCGTGCCTTGCAACACTCTCGCGGGTAGCTATGCGGGTGAGAATTCGATCTGTAATGCCGATTCGGGCTTTCTCAGCGGGAACGAAGCAGCCAATGTGTGCCAGGTAGACTATCAATGCAACCTGTTTGAGGTAGACGCTTTTTCCTGAGTGGTTGGGGCCCGTCAAGACGAGGGTACTGGGAACACCCTCGGAGCCTTGCATGACTGTCGACGAATCGTCGTTGATTATCTCTCCATCTTGATTGCCATTGCCACCAGACATATGACAATGGTTCGAGACGAACGATGATACCACAAGCTCCTGCAGAGGATGTCGACCAGCCTCAATGTGCAAGACATTCTCCGCGGTCATATTTGGTTTAATCCATCTGTAATTTCCGGAACCAGCCGCCAACGCAAGGATACTGTCCAGCTCTCCAAGTATGTTTGATGCCCCTAAAATGGCATCTTCGTGTTCCAGAATCTGAACTGAAAGTTCGTGCATGATCTCAATCTCGCGATCTCCTGCGTGTTAGCTGACCCAGGTGCCCATAAGATCTGGACCAGTTCCTACCTATGATCATGCCATATGCATCCCCACACTGCTCATCCATCTCCCTCATGCGTCGATTCTTACAATAAACACTTCCGTCTGCCGCAAACATTCGATCCCATACGTCCTTAAGGCCTTCTCCCTCGTAGTTGGGATTGCCAGTCTCCGGATTAAGTGACACAACAGTCAGAAAGCCCAGCTGAGGCAGAAAAACACAGTTCTGTACGTAACGTTGGGCCCATTCAGGTACATCCTGGCGAAGTTTCTCGTTTACTTCAGTAAGGAAATCTTCCATCCCATCATATCTTCTCTTCATGTCATCCAGGCTGGCGTCAACCCCACTTTTCACAGCAGTCCTCTCTCGCTCTCCAGACTGCTCGAAATCAATGGTCTGACTGATGAGCTCGCCCACCTGGTGGAGGGGGAGGGGCTGAAGGATTTCCATGACGTTTCTGATCACTGGTATGGTGTCCCCTTGCTGTGTTTCGGCGAGAGTGTCTCGAATCTTCAGTGCGTGATGTGCAAAGCGTTGAAGAGCTGCCCAGACGTTGTTGGCTACTGAGACTTTCCGGCCAGGACTATCTACACCTTTCCGAAGATGAGTGATAACAGACCTCATGTTTTTAACCTTTCGCAGGTCTTTTGTCAGTCCAATAAAGGTGTTTGCATGCTCAGGGCGAAGGAAGAACGAGATAGTCTGTTGACGGCCTTTGATAAGATCAATATCAATACTCGGTCGCAAGAATATCTGTCGGAGCTTGGTCCTTCCCTGTGGTGTGCATGCGAGGCTATGAAACAGTCCATAAATAGAAAGACTCTCTTTAGCACCGGAGTTTGACTTGTCGGGACCTCGCATCTGGCTGTTTGGATGAAATTCCGACTGGAGGATTTGCAGCGAGCTCAGGGTATCTGCGTTGACAAACATAGAGTCGAAAAGCGTAAACATCTCGACCGATCTGACCCTGAAAGTAACTGAAGCATCGGGATCGTTTGGAAGATAATGTGCAGTTCTCCTGCGCAAAAGGTCACCTAGTACAGCACCAGCACAACCAATCTAATAGGCCTTAAAAACCATTCGGGTAGCGAGGGGCTATGCTAAACTCACGGTAAGACGGCTCTCAAGGTTTACTGAAGTCCCCAACCTCATCGATGCTGCTTGGATCGACCCTTGCTGTCCCTCATGGTCCTCTCCTGCGTACAGATCTGCTGGCTCGTCGGCTACAGATCTGTACAGCATGGTTTGGTCACCTTGGGATTGGATCTGAAGACTAAGCAGCTTCTCCCTAGCGGAGTCATATCGAAAGTCTGCCGTCTTGACTTTTCGCAGAACATATGCTCCCCGCTTATCACCTATTGAATGCTCAGCTGTTGGTCATCAATAGAGCATAAATTTTACCTTCGACATCGTCCATGTCTGCCCCTTGAGCTCCCTTGGCTATCAGATCAGTCAATACCTGAGAAGTTCGAGCTGGAGTAACTATTGTGGTGGGTTTGGCATAGAGAAGAAGGGTCTCCACAATCTCAACCCCTGCCATTGCGACGTCTTCAAGCAGAAACAAGGTCTCATCAGCAACGATGTAGTAAGCACACCCTAATTTACCGTTGTCCTTCATGTCTATAGCCATTATTACCTCATTCAATGCATCAGCATCCGCAGCGAAGGGATCGTCGGCAAGATCTTCCTCCTCCTCAAGGCTCTGGAGAGGAGTTGCCGACAGTCTTCGATGTGATGATGGGCGTAACGACAATCTTTGTCTCTGAGGATGAGCGGGAAGCTGAGGTGAATACACCGATGACCTGGATACAGCTCTGGAGCTAGAACGATGTGTAGATCTAGGGCTTGGAGAGGCCGAAGGACCATAGCCACCGATCCGTGGTAGAGGAGTAGAGAACGAAGGCCGGGCCGCAGAACTAGGTAATACTGGAGAGCTGGGTGTGGCTCCATGATAGGACTCAGAATAAGCCGCTCGCGGCGCCATCGGTTGACTTCTGAAGGTCATCGTGCTTTCCTTGTAAGGTCTTGGTAGTATTGACTGAGGTACCTCGCCGTTCTAGTCACAAGAAGAATCACGCCCTACAGACAATGTTCAACATATAGGAATACGCCCTAATGATGTAAGAAATGAGAACAGTCAAGTGAATCAGCTTGGACTGCAGTTTGGTGCTGCCTGTTCGGGTGGGTAATTTGATTGGATTCGTGGTGTAAGGAGCAGCCAGATGAGCAGTCGCGACCCTACATGTATGTAGGTACTCAGCTGCCAAGCCGACATTGGGCAGGAGCACCGGGTCTAAACTCAGACGCTCTTCGTCCTTGGCCACAGTAGTTAATGTGGTCCTCTTACGAAGCAGGACACAATGCCATTGGTATAGTCTTGTTTATCGGCCAGATTAAGCATTTGCAAGATCATTCTGACTCTCGCCAGTTCAGCGAAAGCATCCAAGAATACTTCTGGCGCTCTCGCTGCTGACCTTGCGACGTTCTGGCATATCAACGTCCTGCTTCTAATAGTTCCACTTGAGAATTATTGATTCTTGACCCAATCAGCGAAATCCTTCCTTTGCTTGCGGATGTCAATGAAGCCGGGCCGAGTCTCGAGCAATTTGAATGGGTTTCCAATAAAGTCCTTGGCCACCTCTCCATTGCTGTCCCTAAATCCCTCCTCTCCTTCTCGCTCAATCTGACCAGCCCAGACGCGCCAACGGATCGGTCTCAGCTTCGGTGTTCCCACCGCGAGGCCCAGAGTTATGATGAATGTTGCAACGATCGTCTCGACGCTTATGTCTATGGGTAGCGAGGTGGATGCGCCAGCTTGGGTAGCCGTCAAAGTGGCTAGCGATGCTGCTCGGTGCGCCTGGAGTGCCGAATGTTCATGAGCCGAGTAGCAGCTGATTGCGCGAGGTCTTGTCAGTAAAAGGCTCCGGAGATAGCTGGGATGTCTGTCTTACGCATGCGCTAGGAGGAATAACCCGAAGGCCGTTGTTGTTTTGGAGATCCAAGTCATCTTGGATCATGTCAAGTACCGAGCTTGATGGACAAATTCAGTCCAATCCCCAGAACAATGAATGCGATCGTTGGCACTGGGATGGCGGTGGAAGCTTTAGTTGTTAGAGCTTGAGGTGTTCGTGTTTGCATCATCGTAGCCAGTAAGTAGTGCTGGACCGACTAGTGGCAGCTGCCAATATCTCGATATGATCCCAACAGCTGGCAGGCAAGATAGCTCTACTACTAAGTACTACTACTACTATGTTACTCAGTACTATACTACCGACAATGCTATTTTACGACAATAATGGCTGTAGAACGGCGTTTCAAGATATGGAAAATCGGTTGTGTAGAATCTCTAATGTCGCATTGCTGCATAGTTGTGCCGTTTGATTTAAGTCACCGCTTGAACAGCACTGTTCCTTTGCTTTTGTACAGTATGCACCTTACCATACCATATTGTCTCCCCTCTCTCCAACAGAAACGGTTCAGCAACAATCCCTAAAAGATCTGCCCATCATTCCCAATCTTGAAATCAGCCAGCATGCCCAAACTTAGCATAGTCCACACTTCCGTAGTCACCCAAGAAAGGGACTGCTCACCCGAGATCCATTCCAGCTCTATTGTGGTACTGGTAACTCTCTTCCATTCTGACCGCAAGACGGTATCCATCCTATTACCAATTGGCGTCAGATCGCGTGGCACAGCGACATCAAAGTCGGTGTCCCCGAAGCCTGAGTTACAATACCATCCGGTGTATTACCCGGGCGGGAGTGTTCTCGGCATTGGCGGATTCGGGATGACCAGATACAGCCACCCCCGGGAGCTCTTCCATGGCTCGAAGGCCGCTTGTATCTTCGTGCCGGATTCGGTGACGATATCCCGTCTTTCCTCAACCCTAGCTCCCAAGAAATCATCGATCTGTCTCAGGAACACTGAGTCCATAGCCTGGCCTCCGGAGGCATCACAGTTTCGTGAGATCAGGACGCCTCATTGCCTTTCTGGCATGAATTTCATGTGCGTGCTGTAGCCTGAAATGAGGCCGTCATGCATGACGACCGTCTCACCGCGACAATGCGGTGTTTCTCAGCCCATTGCGTAGAGCGCAGGGCTCATGTGCTCGAACTGCTTACCCGCCTTCGACCATGATCAGCCGTGTGTGCAGATGAATATGCTGCCCGCCGAGCGGTAGGTCCTTAATGCTCTCTTTGATTGCCTTGATCCACTTAGCCACATCGAAGATGCTGCTGACAAAACCGCTACCGCCAACGAGCTCAGTATCGGTCCGTAGCCGGCGTTCGTGGCTATCCGTCGAGGCATTGTACCCATTTTCATGCGAGATCACGGCTTTCTCTTGTCTCCCAAACTCCAAAGCATCAGTGAGGTTGGTGAGAGTAAACTCCATGCCCAATGGGTCCCAGATAGCCTCGCATAGCGGAGAAGGGATTTACATATTGCAGTACTGAATCCGGAGTAGAGTATTTCCATTAATAACACTACATGCGTTACTCTGGTATGGTGTGAGAAGCATCATAGCAAGAATTACTGACTTGGTGAGAAAAAGAGTGTGTCTTCTAAGATAAGCTAAGACTCATGTGAGCAGACTAGAATAAGATGAATATGTCGACTCAGCTTTTACTTATAGAAATGCCTTCCAATGTGACAACTTACAAGCCATTACATGAGCATAGTTGTGGTAGTACATGGGCTAACGCAGCAGACAGAATGAAGATATGCTTAATGCATATTCTTGTCCGGCCCCCCCGGAGCAGTACGGGTTTGGCGAATGGGATCAGCATCGTGCGAGGCTATTAGCCGGCAGCCGATGCCCGTAAACGCTCAATCAGCCGGTTGATACGTCGTCTCCTGATAGGACACAGCGAAGAAGCCTCAAAGCCTGGAATGTTGTCTGATCTAGACTTGCTGACGCAGCGATTGCCACCAGGAAAGAATTACACGAGGCCGTATGTTCCGGGTGACAAGTTGGAATGGACACCGCGTTCGGACACTAGATGGCACCTCGTATTCTATTCTCGCGACACCACCTTTGCATCCTTTACGTAGCGATCACTGCGGCAAAAACGGGAATCTGCAGAATGTCTCGAGTAACAGTTCTCTTCCGAGCAACGAAGTCGAAGAACGATGGATGCCTGAGGCTGCGGCTCCGACGCACCACTGATTTAAAGTTGACTTCAAGGTGGCATCCTCATGGAATTACTATACAGCGCACTTGCACACGCCTAATGGCATCCACCAATTATATTGTGTTCTTTCGTAAGTTTCAAGGTGTCCAGCGTTTCACGAGCTGGTGGGAAGACAACAGCAACTAAAAGAAGGTCTGTGTGTTTATACGAGTTATGTAAAGGAGACCCCTGCATGCCATACCATATTGTACATCGCCAAGTAGAAGCTAAAGTCTCTCGAATTATTCGTGATCTACTCCGGTTCGTAAGGTTAGCATATGGTGCAACCCCACATCTTGCGAACATGACTATCCCAAATACGCGGGATAGAATCTAAACCACACTGAGCATTGTAGAAGCCCTCGACACAGATTCAAGCAACACGACGTCTTCGTTGATCTTGTCTCACCATGTTTGCCCGTTCAAGCAGCTTGCAACATTGCGGGCTATGAGCTTTTCATAAGCCTTGATGACACCCTAGGCAAATCCAATTAGCATTGGGCGACTGCTCGTAAGTTTAATTGTAGCCTTGAGACTAAGCCCCGTATAATTGGACGCTTGGGAAAGCCGGGGCCTGACCGTGGCACCAAGTTAACCAACGTCCTCCACATTTTCGCTCAGTGCGTTTATGCGGTCCTCCAATTCAATCCCTGCAAACATTTCCGAGACCTTGGCACTAGACTGCAGCTTATTAGTTTATTATTATTTTCCTTTCTCATCTGCTGTATTTCCTTGTCTGAAATGACGAAGGCAGCAAGGCTTCCCCGTAACAGAGTGCCATTAGGTAATCTCTAGTGTACTGTAGCTCGCTCGTTCCTATTAATAAGAATGTCTTCCAGCTCCCGGCCAGGAGGTCTTGGTTCTGTTTCTGACTCTCCTATCTCTTGTGTCCGCGAGCTGGAACTGAATTTATTTCCTTATAATAACTAACTGCTTCTCCTACACTAGCTGTTCATTACTTACTTAATTACTCTCTACTAATACCAAACGTGCTCACACGTCCAACTCAACCGATCAAAATGCGTCTCACCTCATTCCTGGCTGCTGGCGTCTTCGCCCTGACTGCCAGTGCCCAGTCTGTGACCAAGTCCGCCACAACGACTGATGTTTCTTCCATGACTTCAACTGCGACTTCTGTCTGGGCTGCCGACTCCGCAACAGCCGCCATACTCGACTGTCTCGCGAAGTGTAGGTCATACCGCCTCCGGTTCTTCGAACCCAGCTTATAATCACGACACTAATCCAACCCTCTCTGCAGGCGATGCTGACGATACCGACTGCCGAGCACATTGTACCGCTGTTCCTTCCCCGGGCACCGCTGCTATAAACGCGACTACCGAGTGCGTGAACGAGTGCCCTCAGGGCAACGGCACTGCTGAGGACAACGCCAACTATGGCGACTGTGTCCAGGACTGCATCACCAAATATTACTACGTTACCTCGTCGGGAACCCCATCAGGCACCGCAGGAGCCGGTAGCGGCAGTGCTGGCAGCAGCGCCAGCACAATCGTCTCCGCCATTGTTTCTACTGTGACCTCAGCCGGCTCTACATTCGCGACAACTATTGGCTCAACCACCATTTCTGCCGCAGCTACTGGCACATCTTCATCGACCACGTCATCCTCTTCGGGCGCTGCTGGTACGATATTCAGACCGATGAGCTCCTCTGTTGGCTTCCTGGGCTTCATTGCTGCTCTCCTGGCGCTATAGATAGGAGACTTGGAAGTTCTGCTTGGGGGTCGTAATAGGAACACTGTATGAAGTTATGCTATAATCTTTCCCCCGTTCTTAAGGCAGCATCAATGGCGACATATGAATCATTCGATACGCTAGATCACAGCTTGTGTAAATGGTGAGGTGTACAAAATAACCTTTTGATCGAGACTTGATTGACTCGAGCTCTACCTCCCTGACGATGTAATGACTTTGGGAACATTGCTCAACCATGGCAAGCCAAGCTGTTTCATCTCTACTGCCAACTGGAATAGATAGTCAAGACTGTCCATGAATCGTCACGGTCAGTATCGGATTATGAGTGACTCGGGGAGGATAGGCAGGTGCATTACCTTTCGCACGTGGTCTTTGCTTTATGCACGTTGTCTCCCCAAACATATACTCCGTGTCGACGAACCAGGACTGCGTAAGTGTCAGGATGCTTATCCATGGCCTCCTCAAGGAAGTCCGTGAGATCTTCTTCATGAGAAGTATTCTCAATTACGGGAATGCGTAAAGTGTCGTGGTAGTCCAAGTTGCCTTGCTTCTGGAAACCACGGCCAAACCCTTTGACCTGCTCGATGTTGTTGATCTCGAACATTTTGTCCTGTCCAGTACCTTTGGTTTCAAGTATCAAAGTGACCAACACCGCCCAATGCGAATGGGTGTGAATACAGCATCCTGCTCTGCGCTTGGTGAATGCAGCCAGGAAGAGGGGAGTGCATTGCGATGGCTTTCCGGCAGGGGGAGAGCGTAGATAGACACGGTTCTTCAGATCAGTCTGTTTAGACAGGGCCAGCACGTAGAGATCCGCAGCCTTCATGAGCTCCTTCTGAACTCCAGATGGTGCAATGTAGACTAGATCACTGTAAGGAGGAAGGCGCAAAAGTGCGCACCGAATAAGCTTATGCACGCATGATTGACAGAGATGGAAGTTGTCTCTCCAAGTTTAAGCAAAACTTTTGAAGACAGGGAGATGGGTGAGAAGCATTCTTACTCATCACGTATCGAGCATCCGCCTCCGGTACCAGTTACCCAGCCCAAAGTCCAGAATTTAGCACACAAAGATGGGATGAGGTTGGCTGGGTGGTTCTGGTCGCGAGATGTGATGAGTTGATCGTTGTTGTCGTTGCTGACGTCTTCCACATCCTCAGCTTTGCTCGTCCCATTGGGTGTAACGTCGACCATGTTGGCAAAGCAGAG
The DNA here is from genome assembly GCA_022432505.1 of Xylariales sp. AK1849. Taxonomy (NCBI): domain Eukaryota; kingdom Fungi; phylum Ascomycota; class Sordariomycetes; order Xylariales; species Xylariales sp. AK1849. The sequence goes on from JAJKKH010000008.1 coordinate 1,079,656, forward strand.
CCTCTTCCAGATCCGGCAACGGAGTTGATTACGAGCCAGGTGGCCTCTGATAGCCCAGTCCCCCCAACGGGAACTCTTGTGGAAGGTGAAGACGTTTGCGTCTCGGAGTATTGAAATTCAATGGAAGGTAGGTATCAACCAGGCTTGGTGAGGCTAAATTCGATTTCCGGCATGAACGTCCATTGGCTCGTGATTGAGCAACTGGGGCCAAGGCCGTCAAGATGCAATCAATTCTCAACTGGGGTCCACTTGATATGGCGGGTTTGTTCCAGTTCCAGCGACCGTAGGCCGGCAGAGATCAATGCGAAGAAAGGCCACGGTTTGCCATACCCACGGCCACGTACCTACAGTACCTACATGGTGGAAGAAGTGCTACTAGTGCAGTTGCAACCCACTTGCAGCAGTGGTTGGACAATCCATCGTTTCAATGAATTGAACCCGATCGAGCTTGAAATGTTCTAACTCTCACATCTACCAAGATCATGTAATTAGTACTGGACTTTGAACAGAATGCGCAGGCAGGCGTAAGAGTGAATTCCGGATGTTCCCATGGGTGAATGGAGAAATGCATGTGCATGCTCGTGTGTTAGTTAGCATGAACCATATTGGGCCTGGCATACCTTCGAGCATCTTGACGGTAATTTCTGAACCGCGACGGCCGTTTCGGAGAACTCCTTATCACTCTTGCAGCGCTGCTTCTGGCCGTTACTCTAACGTTGTCTTGGATGTTGCTGAAAAATCTCGAGATCACTGTGTAACTTGGGTACTTACCAGGTCTTGAACATGCCCTCTTCGACACTCACTACCTTCACGACCTACCATGTGCGTACTGGCATGGCATCATTGGAACTTTATCGAGCTTCGCTGCCCTGGTGGTGGGCATTCTTAGCGAGTGGATCGAACCTTGAACCCCCAGTCCCCGCACGAGCTTCTAAGGGTATCCGACACTCTGACCAATCAGCGTGGGCCGAAGCTGGTGGAACCGAGTACACAGTACCTCCAACAAGCGCAGCTTCCTGGTCCCTGGTCCCCATCAAAAAAAGGACACGTTTTAAGCTGCACTGACCAAAGTCTAGATAAATTCACCACTACATCTATCTCCATTGTCTCCCTCCCGACTTCACTTAAGGAAATCAATTTTTCCCTTCGTCAAGCTCTGGGAGCCTTCATCATTATATCTCTCACCCCTCTTCATTGCAAGACAGGTATTTCACCGACCTTACTTGTCGTCTAGTAGGACAGCTAGCTTTCACTAGCACAGCTTCCCTCTTCGTTGCTCCTCCCTCCCATCGACTTCATTGTTGACATTCCGTGACTCTCGTATCACAACATAAAGATGAAGTTCTCTCCGGCGACCATTGCGTGGGCCGCTGCCGCCTTGGCTGCTGGTGCCTTCGCCGATGACGCCCAGAAGGTTCTCAAAGACGAGAGCTCAACTTCTGCGACTGAGTCTTCGACCTCGGTGGCTGCTGATCTGCCCACCTTCACCGTGAGTTGCTCAATTCCCCAGTCGCTCTGTGTAACATCAATCACCGGGCGAGCTTCGATGCCATCCATTGATTGCCCTACTCATGAAAATCGTGAAAGCTGACCGCAGTTGCTATAGCCTACCACCCTCAAGGCTCCTTTCCTTGAGCAGTTCACCGACGATTGGGACTCCCGATGGAAGCCTTCCCACGCAAAGAAGGATACCAAGGGCTCCACCAACCCCGAAGAGGAGTGGGCATACGTCGGCGAGTGGTCCGTTGAGGAGCCAACCGTCTACAAGGGAGCGGTGGGAGACAAGGGTCTTGTTGTCAAGAATGCCGCCGCCCACCACGCCATCTCGGCCAAGTTTCCCAAGAAGATCGACAACAAGGGCAAGACTTTGGTTGTCCAATATGAGGTCAAGCTCCAGAGTAAGTGTCTTACATTCGCTACTTTCCGCACGTGGATTGCAGCTACTAATAAAACCTTGCAGATGGTCTCGAATGTGGTGGTGCTTACCTCAAGCTCCTGCGCGATACCAAGGCTCTCCACCAAGACGAGTTCGCCAACACCACCCCTTATGTAATCATGTTCGGACCTGACAAGTGTGGCCACACCAACAAGGTCCACTTTATCTTCAACCACAAGAACCCCAAGACCGGCGAGTATGAGGAGAAGCACCTAACCAGCCCTCCCGCCGCCCGTATTGTCAAGACCACCGAGCTGTACACCCTGATTGTTCACCCCAACAACACATATATCATCAAGCAGAACAACGAGCAGGTCAAGACTGGCTCTATTCTCGAGGACTTCAGCCCCTCGGTCAACCCCGAGGAGGAGATTAACGACCCCAAGGATCTCAAGCCTGAGGACTGGGTTGACGAGTCACGTATTCCCGACCCCGAGGCCAAGAAGCCTGAGGACTGGGACGATGATGCCCCTTTCGAGATTGTCGACGAGGAGGCCACGAAGCCTGAGGATTGGCTTGAGGACGAGCCTCTGACCGTTCCCGACCCCGAGGCCCAGAAGCCCGAGGACTGGGATGACGAGGAGGATGGTGACTGGATTCCCCCCACTGTTCCTAACCCCAAGTGCTCCGATGCCTCTGGCTGCGGCCTCTGGACTAAGCCCCTGACGAAGAACCCCGCCTACAAGGGCAAGTGGACTGCACCTTACATTGATAACCCTGCCTACAAGGGCGTGTGGGCTCCTCGCGTGATTCCCAACCCCGATTTCTTCGAAGACAAGACCCCTGCTAACTTCGAGCCTATCGGTGCTGTAAGTTGAACCTCCGGGCATCCCGGCTCCCAGCAATATACTAACTCGCTCTGCTATAGATTGGCTTTGAGATCTGGACTATGCAGAATGATATTCTCTTTGACAACATCTACATTGGTCACTCCGTTGAGGATGCGGCCAAGCTTGCTGAGGAGACCTTCCTTGAGAAACAACCCCATGAGCAACTCCTTGAGCTCGCCGACAAGCCAAAGGCTGAGGAGAAGCCCAAGTCGCCTTCTGACCTTAAGTTCCTTGACGACCCCGTCTTCTACGTGAAGGAGAAGCTCGATCTCTTCTTGACCATTGCCAAGTCAGACCCAGTTCAGGCTATTAAGTTCGTTCCTGAGGTTCCGACTGCTATTGGCGGTCTCATCGTTACCATCTTGGCTCTCGTCGGTGTCTTCACTGTTGGCGGTTCGACTCCAGAGGCTGTCAAGAAGGTCACTGGTGATGCTAAGGAGAAGGCCAAGGACGCTAAGGATAAGGCTGCTGAGGCTGTTGCCACTGGTGCCGAGAACGTCAAGGCTGAGCTTAACAAGCGAACCACCCGCAGCCAGTCGTAGACGATATGTCATGGTAGGAAGAGGAGAGGTGATAACGCTAAAAATATGATTTTGGGCTGCAAGACCTGAGCAGTGTGCCGGATCTGCGTTGTTATCGCAGTTAATAGGTCTTTGGTTTTCCCAGGCTTGCGTTTATAGTTTCCTTTGCATGGCGTAGGTGTAATTCTACTAAGCAAACCGAACAAAGAAGTAAAGTTAACAAGCTGATGCTATGCTCTTTGGTGACTTAAGCTATGATGAATATGGAGAGTAGATTATCACTTATCACGAACATAGTCGCCTGCAAAATCGATGTCGTTTATTTAACCAAGTGAATACACTGTGCACGAGTCAGTATGAAGCCAATGTGGCTGAAGTACAGTGTGCTTCTGTCCTCGAAGTTGTACCCAATGCGCACATGACAGTTGAGTGTTACTGGGCTGTTATCTTCCTACAAGCTTTAGAGTCTAACCACCACCGGCGAACTCTGACTTTGTTGATGGGAAAAACGTCATCACTAGCATTGCAGAAAATGGTATGGTCTTGAAACACGAGGAGGCTCTCGTGCCACTCAGTCAGACCTGCGTCTAGGAATACATCGTGGCAACGCAACCCCGTCAAATCTCAATTCCATTTAGACAAAAGAAAAGCATGTGAATGTCTGTTCAAGTACATATTATGATTAGTATGCTGTTAAAATGATATCGTATACTTGATGATACTGTGGGATAAGATCATAATCGTTGACAAGACGTTGCGTATAATATGACTAGTTAACCATTGTGTTCGCATACAAGCTTTGAAATGTGGCAGAAGTCTGGGCGATAGAGACAGCTAGACACAGAAAGGACATTATCAGACCATAAGCACCAACTGAAACGATAGCTCAGAAGGTGTACCAGGCTGAACTGTCCCGCCTGACTTTTCACAGCCCAGGAAATGCGCCGGGCTTCTGGGAGTCCAATACCCTTTGAATATGTTGAGCCGAAGCCCGACCACCTCAAACTTGTCGAAAAGCTGTATATGCGATATCCTTTCATCCAGATAAGCAGGATGAAATTCAATATCGCGAAGCCAAGGCCGTTTCATCTGAGTGAAGTAGCTCACGAGGTTCACAGTCTTGTCTGACAAAACTCCTTCCTCGTGTCCATACATGTACTAGCCAGAGCCAGTAAGGAACATGTAGCCATGCCGTAATCCGGATTATTAGCTTTATGGGAATCTTTGCGAGAACGGACTAAAGCGGGCAAATCTGCTCCAGCTTGTGAATAATTGAAGAATGATCTCAGCTCAGATCATGGCAGTGAGTAAATCCATATTTACAGCAGCCAATGCTGTGATCAATCAGCCCTAAGAGGCTCGAGTATATAGAAACGATGACTCAGTGGAAGCATGGCGCTGCTTGAGTCGTGAACCCAACCCGGAATACAAACAGGGTCAAGGACTTACTATCAGAGTCTAGATGATCTTGCAAGCAGGTTGTCCAATGGACACGAAGCTTACCGACACCGCGGAGAGTCGAAAGGCATAGCTGAAGACTCCGGAAAATACTTCGCCTCCGACGCATTGAATGGTTCTGGTGCCTCGTCGTCACGCATGATCAGAGCATTCCACAGGATGGCTAGTAATTGAACAGTGTCCAGGGTCTCTGTGATCCACCCTGGGCCTCGAAGCAGACCCGCTACGTGCTCGGAGCACATTTGAAGCGCACACACTTGTCAGGTGCTTACCAGATGCTCCTAGGAAGCCTCCGGGATGCATCTGAGGCGCTTCTAGGGTGCTTCTCAAGATTATACGTCTAGCTCTATAGTTTCACTCCGATAGCCTCTAGTCCTTTGACTCGCAACTTTCCTTGCAACAACGTTAGTAAGACTGCTGAGCTTGATATTCTTAGTAATATCTACGGCAGACAGAAAGAAAACGCCCGAGCCGGGGCTTGGAAGGTCATTCGAAAACCGAAGGTCGGACTTATCAGGGCAGAGACAGCGGTGCCGCATCTACACCACCGGCAGCTCCTAGCTGCTATGGAAAGTTGGGCTGATGCGTCAACTTCAGCACTCTTTCGTTCTAGCTTGGACGAGCTCCCACCTGACTATTTATTGGTTAAAGGAAGTTCATGACATGTGTCATCAATAGAGCGAGAGGTCAGCTTCTGACCTGAACCTTGACGATCGGATCTTGGGGACTCATGAGGAGGCGCATGCAGATACTGCTAATCCGATATTGTACAGGGTCAGGGTGGGAAGTCATTGTATTGAGCATCTGAAGTCCACGGAAATGTTCCATGGTCTATCTACCTTGCATTTGAACATGATAGAGGGCTCTAAGGAACACATGAAAGCTGCCCAGTCGCTCCCCATTGTCATCCCTACTGTTATCTGTGCTGATAATCACGGCGGCCTTTGGTGCTGTGCTTGTAGAGAATCTAGGATTGCCTCCCATTGCACACATCAAATAGCAATTGACAGGGACTTGAAGATATGATGGACGCTAAGAATCCTTGAAAACGAATGAAAAGGGGATAGAGAATTCGATCGATCAGTCAGACTGCCTGATTCACGTAAAAGAAATTCACTGATGCCTCGTCAAATTCGTGTACATGCTAAGCAATGACCAACCAGTCCACTTGGAACCGTTGCTCGAAGCTACAATCAGCCAATCATGACGCTTGAATCCCCCAGGATCCACCCAGAAACGGATGCCCAGAAATGTTCAATTCCTCTTTCACCGCCTGGCAGGAAAAGTGCGATCAGCCGGACCCACTCTGGAAATGCATAAATAAATCGGCAGCTCGCCTCGAGTCGTAGACTCTTTCTTTCCTTTCTTTCTTTTCATACGACAATACTTCATAGGTGAGTACCCTAACATTGGGCTCAGCTTTTTCTCTGGATCTCAGTACTGACCATGATCACAGAATCATTTCTATAGTAAACGTCCTACTCTTGATTTTTCAATCAAGCTGCAGATCTCACGCCACTTGATGAGCAATATCCCCGCTGCCCTGAAGTGAAAACTTTTCAGGTCGCTTCTGCGTCCGTTTGCTCTCGCTCTGTCCGCAAGGATGGCGGTCTTGGTCTCGTGCCTCGGCTGTATAGAGAGTGGTGATGATCTCGACCCCGATCAGCTACGGTCTTGCCCTTGTGGCGCGTGGCCGGGGTGGGCAGTGGTGGAAGTCTGATGGTCACTTTTTTTTTTCGTTGCTTGCTGGAGCTTGCTCTGGCTGCGAGGAAGAACATGATTCGTTGTCTGCTACACGATAACCTCGTGACACTGCCCAGTGCTGTGCCCCTCACAAGTCGCTAGTCGTGACTGATGTGCGTTATGTTCCGGGTGGCTCCACGGTTTCGCGCGTGTCTATTTTATCACTCGTAGTTCGCAGGCAAGTAGGTAACTACTGCCTGTCGTCATGCCTTTAGCCATGGTATTGATCAAACTAGTCCATGCCTGAAGAAGTGTTCTCACGCGCCCTTCCCCTCCATTCTGCGGTAACCTTCCAAGCCTGCCATCCATCCCTCCCTCAGATCATCGATCAGGTCAGTCAGTATGCCCGAGCAGCATGTCGATATCGCCGCATTCTGGACCGATCCCATCCAGCGCCCGTGTCCCACGCTGTACCGAGCTCATTCTCCGATAACAGCGACTAGCGAAGCCCCATCCCCTTGACCTAAGGCTTACGAGGAGCCTACCGCGAGGTCCGACGACCAAAGCGAACAGTGTATATATGCAGGTAGGAAGATGGTTCTTCGGGGTAAACGGTCCGACCAGTCGGAACCAGTTTCCATCTGAGAAGCGCCCTCAGTGACCATACCGTATCCGAGGATATCAGGACCTCGTCGAGGACCAGCATCCAGCGCTGGCAGATGCGTGCATACGTACCAAGCCTCCTGATTTACCCCTACCACGCATGAAGAACAAGGACGAGGCTCGATACGCATACCAACATTATTAGCAATGGTTATATGGAACCTAGGTAAAATCCTGATACAATCCGAGCAACATGTGAGCAGAACTGAAGCAGCGTCTGAACAATATCTCAACAGTATCTAAACGGAGTCTAAGCAACATCTAAGCAAAAGGTTCAGCGAGACTCAAACAGAGTCGAGGTCAAATCGAAGTAGAGTCTTTCTGAAATCTCAACAGCTTCCAAGCAAAGCCATCAATGCCTGCTCAAAGTCGTGATAAAAAATACATATATTGGTTATTACATATGGCCCGTCCCATACGCAGGCTATCTAAGCCAACGCTCCTTTGCGACATCTAGATCTTAGTGGGCAGATGGTAAAGCTTCTTGTGGTCCTGGCATATATACAACTCCGGAGTGCCACGAGTAGCCCCAATATGCTAGCTACAGATCTTGACCTTTTCCGCGGCCATATAGGAATTCGCGTCAGGTGCGTTGGAATCGGGGCAATCATTTCTCGAGTGAGGATAATCATCGATCAAGATAGAATGCCGACCTCGGTACATCGATCTTCGTATCGAATGATATTTCCTTGTTGAACCGTCCTGAACTGGTTGGATTTGCCCCCATCTTTAGATAGAGGCCAGTCGAAGACACAGCACTGAAATGATTAGGGAGTACCTTGACCTTGGTTCCTTCTTCCTTCCGGAGCGTATCTTGGTCGTTCTTATCGGCAACACCTAGAATGAGGCCCTCACCCAGCTCCGGACTCCCTTCGATGTCGTTGGTCGTCCAGGCAGGCTCGGCACAAAACAACATGTACGAGCCAGGGGTAACGAGTCCCTCCGACTGGTGCTCGTTTTCCCTTTCCTGAAACGCCTTGATGAATAGCTCGACATCGTCCTGATCCTGTGTTGAGTAGCTGGTCTCAGGATCAAGAGAAAGTAGGCCTTGCTTGATGCCCCAGCCACCTCCGCCACTCACTACCCAAAACGTCAGTACAACTGTCCTCGGGAAACCAAGGTATTTCGCTCGCTCACAGATCTTATGAAGACGGCAGCCACGAGAGATCAGGCTTTCAAGTGCTTTCGAAGCCTCAGAACTCAACATCGCTTCTTCTTCGCCTTGATGGTCCTGGAAAACCCGAAGATTGGAGAAGACGGCCTTGGCATACTCTATGGCATGGGCGGGTATGATCAAAGCCCATACCCCAACCGGGCCATGCGATGAGTTTGGATCACGTTGAGTTCTCGCCTCAAAGAGCTGTGGAATGAGGGTCTCCAACTCCCTTGAGGCGGGCGATGCATTGCCGTCAACCTCGACCTGCCGCACAATATTGCCTAGGCCGGCGACGATCTTTCTTGGCGGTGTCAGTGGCAGCAACGGGATAGTAGGGAGAGCTTGAAGAGTTTCCAAATACGGGAACGCTATTGTTTGGTGGCCCTTGTCTCTCCTCAGCCTGGGTACTAGAGCGCTGGATGATCCGGCCTCCGGTCTCGCCCACCGGGTCGCGAACAATGTCGAACGCCGTCCGTTCTGGAAGACTGTGTTTGCCAGAGGAAGCGTCGTCTCGGGTCCGCATAGGCTTCCGTCTCGAGACGGGGCAAACATTATCGAAGATGCCCTGTCCGGGTGTCGCTTCGGATGCGCCGACTCAAATAAGTCCGGAAGTAGATCGTGAGAACCATATAGAACAGAGAAACCCCTTCGCGGCTTCCCAAGTAGTGTCCCTGGCCCGAGGCCATCCGTCACGCCAGCCAGCACGTCAATTGCACACCTTTCATCGCGTCCTGATCCCGAGTAAAGGCTTTTCAAGAGATTGGACATGAAATCTTCATCCTCAAGCCACGAAGCGAAGTCCAGAGACGTTAGGATGACAGCGCCCTCATCGCTTCCCGTTGGAATCTTCAGCTGTGATCCCTGCGTGGGCTTTGTCTTCACATGATTGCGAAGTGTGTCGATGATTAGATCCTTGACACGATCAGCTTCGGTGTGGATAAGTCATGACACAGACAAGAGGATACCTTGGATGGCCTGCCCGTCACAGCAAGGGCGAACTTTTCAGCCCGCAAAGCCCGCATATAGGTATCCTGACTGTAGCAGCGAGTAGCACCGAAAAACCTTGTTATTCGAGGCTTCATATTGTACAGTACTCAAAAGTGTTGCTGCCGGATTCCACAGATGCTGGTTTTGTCGGATGATGATCCTTACAATAAATACATCTGGGTCTGGCGGGAGTCAACAATTGGAAGTTCAGCCACCACTGTGCGGGGGGTTCTTTCTAACTTAGTTGATGGCCATAGCACAACCCAAGTCCGCCAGCCAGCTCGAGGCGTAACAGACTGACTGACTGACTGTACTCATGTACAAGCATCAAAATGTATTAGGTCAGAACCACCGAGATTGAGCTGGCATCGACCTAGAAGCGACTTAACTGCAGGTCCAACCGATCTGCTCAAAACTGTCATCAATGCGATACTCTAACCTCGATCGGGTGATCGTCCATCGAGGCAACCGAACACAACAATTCTCCGCGCGTGATATTACAACGGACGGTCAGGTAAATCGGGAAGATCATATTTTTTACGGGCGTTACTCTTCACTCGAGTTGGTCAGTATCTGTGGGCATCGGGTCGCAATTCAAGACACCATTCAACAAATAAGTCTTCTGTTTTGAAGTCGGATGAAGTACCTACCGACAACGCAACATCGAGTGTACATCTAGAATTTGTAGTTGTATTACCGTTTCATCCCTATGTACAGTATAACCGAAAATATATGCTCATCGTCCTATACACATCCTAGCGATGGTAATTGGTACAATGGAACCTAAATGCGCTCCTGGTCCATCGCTCTTTCGAGTCTCTCAATACCCAGGTCTCGGCGGTGCTCGGTATGACTGATAACCGCCTGTGTTGGCATACCCACCGCCATATCCGCCCATCTGGGGTAGCGTTGGTTGCCGACCCATTGGTGCCGCGCTGCCTAGGAGCTGATCACGGCTTTGGTCGTTGCCGAACGGCGTGTTAGGTGTGAAGGGCCTGTTGTAGGATGCCGCTGCGTAAGGATTCGCCCGCTCAGGGGCAATGCCTAGATATCGCTCGGGCGACTGCCCTCTAGCCAGAGGCTGCTTGCTTTCCTGTAGGCTGTCGGCAAGGGAGAACGTGGTGCTCTCCTTGCCCTTGACGCGTTCCAGGAGTAAGGAATTACGCGCGTCCAAAGGCGTCAGCGTGTCCATGTCCCTTTGCATCTTCTCTGCACAATAGTCAGCATATTTACACATGAGTCTCTGGAACGGACTGTTGCTAACCCATTTCCTTTCTTCGCTTTCGGTGCGGGTTCTCCTTACAGCAGGCCACGATGGCATTCCAACCGATCAAGATGGCGAGGATACCCGTCAGTGCGGATTGCACGGCGATCAGAACGACGCCGGCTATGGTCTGTGTTGTCTGCGCGATGCCAAACTCCTCCACAAAGATGAGGATGCAGATAACCGAAACCACTCGGACCGTTTGAATCATGATGTTCACCACGTTGCCAGACTTGCGTTCGAAGGGCCGGCTCCAAAGCAGGAGACCTAGCATGACGGCTTCGATGACAAGTTGAGCTATGGTCTGTATCATGCCATGGCCGTCAGCGATCGCCAAAACACAGCCCTTGGCGAGCAAGTAGACGATGACCGGGATAAAGAGCCACCAGTAATCCTTCTTGTATGACTCGTAGAATAAGCTGTACTTAACCCAAATCTTCTTGTTGTCATACAGACCCGAGGTATCACCCTCGGCGTCCTTGAGCTTCTTCGCAATGCTATAGATTTGGTAGGCGAAGTAGGCCAAGATGCCGGTGAAGAGCGCCAGTGTGACACCAGCCAAGGTCTTCGCAGCCCAAGAATCGCCCTTTGTAAACTGGTAAAGACTGATGAGGACCCAGACACCGTAGAGAAGCAGAATCAAGTGAGTGATTGCTCGTGCGATGGAGCCCCAATAATGCTTTCGGAAACCCGTGAGAGATTTGGGGAAGCTTCCGAAAAGCGCCCAGACCTCAAGAATGACCTTCACAAGCAAGATGCCGACGATGATTATACCAATGACGATGGCAACAATCAGCAGAACAGTCATGTAGGTGTTGGCCTGGGGCACAGCGAGCTGCTCGACATAGCCCTCAATACCGGACACGGTTGTGCGAAAGGTTGACTCCGTGCTCGTAGTATTGTCGCCTGTTGTGCTGGTTGAGTTGACCGACGTTTCAATATCCCTTGCAAACACCGCGAAGTCGTTCAAGGCTCGCCTCAAGATCGATTTATCCGGGGTCCTCGTCGTACCATCAGGATAAACGAGAGTAGCAGTCTGCAGGAACTCAAAACTGTTGTCTGTAAGGTTTCCACCCGTGACGTTTCGGAAGGAATCGATCGATGTCTGCATCTGCGTCCATGGAATAAGACCTGTCGAGAAAGCGAAATTCTTCGCAAACGAGGTGTAGACCGTGGGATAGTTGACGGTATGCATAGCATTGAACGCGAATCCTTGGAATACTCCAAAGATCTCGGTGAAACTAGGACTCATCGTGCCTGCGCCACCGCTGCTCGAAGCGGCTCCAGCACCTGACAGAGCTGAGCCCATAGCAGCAACACCTGAAGCGACCAAGGCTACGCCGGCTATTCCTGCCGCGATGTAAGATACTGCCGGAACATTGGCCGTTTTGCCATTGGTCACCTGAGACTTGATACAGCCCACGTCAGTTCCATCCTCGAGAGATTTGAGTTCTAATTGTGCTGTAGCCGCAATATCAGGTACTTGGAAGGCTATTGCAGGAATAGAGTCTGCGTATGAGCTCGGAATATCCTGAGATCCCCGCGCGCCGAACGACCCAGCAGGTACTATAACTGGTCAGCTATTGGTCATATACAGAGGAATATGTGTCGGTAAACATTAGACATGGGTCATCCAGGTTTACATTCTACGATGTTAGTTGAAGAAATGGATATGAACGAACTTACCGGGACATAATTGCTCAACGTATGTCGTTGTATCGCAAGGATTAAAGTTGTTTGTATAGACATCCTGACCATACGCAGTCACTTTCAGAGTTGCCGTTACGTTCTGGACCTTGTCACTCGTCCCCGCCACGTCGAATGTCACAGTTTTGTTGTTCTGGTTGTAGGAAATGTCGGCCTTCTGCACTTTGATGGCTGATGACGTGTTGCAATTGCTGAAACTGCTCGTAGACAAGATGTTGTCGCCTAGTACGCCGGCTGCGAACGCTGTTGCTAGTACTGCTGCCCGCCGTATACTCCACCTCGAAGTCGGCTGGGCCATTGTGAAGGAAACTGGTGTGGAATGAGATCGGTAGGAAATCGCTCTGGTATATGCTGTGGATAGGCTGTCAAGGAAAATTCGTCGTGATCCGATCGTTATGGTCCCTGGATGTTCCAGCTACTCGATGTCCCGTTTTATTCTATAATATTGTAGTCGATCTAAAGTTGACCGAAATAGATGCCGCTTTGGGTTTCGCGGTACTTCTTTGCAAGACTGATAAACCGTTTCAAGAATAGAAAGAACAGAGGACTCTCAGAGTACAAAGAGACAATGGCAAAGAAATGCCCGATGAAGAACTCAAGGAGGCCGAGGGTCAACCTGGAACGAAGGAGAAAGAGGGCAACTAGTTTGCCTTTGAAGTTGAAACCAAACAAAAACCAAGGAGTGTTTCTGGTCTTCTATTGTCCTCAGTGGTGGTCGACGGACGGCGTCAAGACTGACAAGAGGGTTGGCGATGTCAAAGACGAGGATACAACGGCGCATATATGAAACGAGGAGACTATGTACGGTTGCTCTCCGTAAACGAGTGAGGAGGGCATCCAAAGGATAGAAGACAGGATGATTGCCAAAAGAGAAGAGTGTGGTCAAAGCCACTGGCTGGCTGGTGAAGAAGAAAAGACAGAGGCCGAGACCTGATCTTACCTCGGTCACCCCTGGTGAGATCGCCTACCTGCACCTTGGTAGGGGATCATCAATTGACTGGTTCGAGTCTTTAGATGGAGTTGTCCAGGGTCCCGAAATACCCCTGTAAGCTCTCCTTTGCTGGGGAACACGGGCAAAGGCAAGGTTGATGGCTGCTGTCGAGCTGGCCCACACGAAACTTGAGGCAGGGGAACCTTTGCCAGTGTCGGGAACTTCATTGGCTCGGGGGACTCCATGGGGTCAGCGGGGGCCTTCTTAGCCAACTTTTAGCGACTGTAACCCGGCTATTTTTGAAACATCACCATATGGACTAAAATGAGGGAGCCCATCAGGTAAGACGAAGTCTATGCCTTCACTCTCGTCGCCGTGGCTGGAGGAAAGGGAGGTCCAATGACGGCATTGCCTCGCGGTCGCAGAGACTGTGCGACAAGTTACTGGCTTCTGCTTACTGTACTTCTGCTCAGCCGCATTCCACCCAGCCCACAACGACATCGCCTACTTGAGTACTGTGGTATTATACACAGTATGTTAGGTACTAAAGTAGGTAGATTGTACCGAGTAAGCCACCCCAACGGGCACCGACAAATACCTACTTTAGCGCACCGCGAGTTTTCACCGGCAAACCTAAAATTCGACTACTGTGGTAGAAAAGCTAGCCGTTGCGAGAGCTCCCCCTCATCGTGGCGTAGAAGTAAGTTCTGGACCAGTGCGTCAGAGGGTGGCATTCATGCACGCCGCCAGTAGCAGATTGTCTAAGCCTCAACCGACTTCAACGGTCACCTAGCCCTGCTACCGTTTCCAGCGTTCGTATCGTGGCCGAAGAGCCACCATAATGCCACACCAAATCCGCTGCGGTCCAAGAGCAATGACGTTTCATCGGATTGGACGTATTGGTCAATCCATGAGACATAGGTTCTTGGTTTCCATGAAGAGACGTAATTCACTAGATAAGTTAAGTACCTGTGTAATGACGATCGGTTCGTCTCATATTAAAAGAGGGTGGGCCGATGGATGAACGAAGACCTTGCCCACAATTTCCTGTAACCAGCATACCAGTTACTTGTCGGGAAAATTACGGCACACAGCGACCAATCTTCAATCTGCATATCACACCCGATGACCTCAACAGGGAAGTCATTATTGGTAGATGAGACGCAAGGAGAATTCTCTGGGTCTATCTAGATAGATGAGCAGTACTATGACGTGTCACCTTAGTGCTCAATGTCAGCTTGTCAGAGACCGTACAACCATTCGCAAGTGTTCCATAACCGTCGTGAGATCCTACTTCATGTGCCATAACTCATTCCAACCTGTCATGAACGGCACTGCATCCTAACGCCGCAGCTTGCAGCGGGGATCTTCCATCGTAGAACCCTTGTAAGACACCGGGTGTTTCTAAGCTCAAAAAATCCATCTATAGGACAAGGCAAGGGGGTAAGTCAAGGTTAAACGAAAGCTCGCGTGGGGATATCTCAGAGTATGCAAAGTCCAAGCAAGACGCCGTTGGGATATCGTGGTATACAATGTAAAAACATGAAATCAGCAAGCACCAGAGATTTCTCGTGAGCATCTCTTCTCAAGTAATACCCACGAGAAAGCATCTATGCGAAGCTAGCTCGCTATGGGGTATTTGTCGCAACGTGAAGCTAGGTAGACGAAGGTGTATGCGCAACCAACAATCAGATGGGTCATATGCCGGCTACTGGTTGTAGAACCCATGATGGCCTTGATTTGGCGAGTGCGAATACGGCGAGACTGAGCCATGGTTGCTGTATTGTTCAACGTTGCTCACGGGAGGGTTTGCCAAAGTATCGTAAGAGAGCTGACTGGGGTCCTGAAGACCCAATGGGTTGTTGAACGCTGGAAAGGGCTCCATCTGGCCGTCCATCGGCATATAGGAGTTGGTGGTCTGCCCATACGGTGGCGTGGTCGTCACAGGCATTGTGTGATACTGTTGCTGTGGCGGGAAGCCCCTAGTGACTTGTGGCATCATCAGGCCCCCAACCGAGTTACCATGGCTCATGGCGTTGAATTGAGTATTTTGCTGATGTTGATTATAGTACTGAGGCTGCATCTGGTTGTGGGTCATGTTGTGAAAACCAAAGGGATTCTGTGGGCTGAAGTCCACAGGACTGGGATTGGAGAGCGCATGGGGGCGTCCAGGACTGTAAACTTGAGGTTCTTGTTTCATAGGTACAGGAAGAGAGCCAAAGCTCCTGGGCGGAGGGTCCTGTACCGGACTGATGATCGTGTCCTCGTCAAGGTCCTTTGCAAACACGAGTCTTAAGACCGGGAGACTTATGTTTTCCATATGCTTGGCAAGATGGACTGTCAACTTCTTCCACGTGGGAAAGGTCTTGCCACAAAATTTGCAAGGTTCGTCCTGTGGCCGACTTGGTGTCTCGACATGACACCTTTCGACCTTTTGCCAGGTAGGATCCATGCCGCCGGCCTTCTTGACGGCAGCCTTGGTCTTGACCTTGGGTTCAACAAACTTGTGTTCTCGGACGAGATGCTGCAGGAAATTATCACGCCTGTAACAAGTGTGCCGGCAGTCTTCCACGTCACAGGTCCACCATTCGAGGTGACGATGGCCTTCATTCTCGTGACGGACCCAATCCGCTTTTCTCTTGAACATCTTTGGATCGCGGCACCTATCCCACGTGCAAGTAAAGGGTTGGACATCCTCGTGAACGTGCTTGGTCCAATCCGAAGGCTTGACGAACTTGCGTGAGTTGAAGCAGAGTTGACACTCGAATTCCTTATCAACAGTTAGCGGCCGTGATTGGGAGTTGGCAGTATGCGCCGTCGAGGACGCCGGTGATTAGGTCAGAATGGGGCTGGCAGTCTAATCATCTACTTACAGCAGGTAACATGATCGTTGGGGGTATAGGGATACCTGTGGGGAAACTCTCGGCATTGATTCCGCCCTCTAGTGGTGTCGTGTCGCCGTCTGAGGAATCAGGCCGAGCGGACAAGGGATCCACGCCACGTGTGTCCCCTCTGTTGTCCAGAGGCACCGCAGCTCCTCCCTGTTCGATACAGAGCGCACCGGACATACACTTCCCTGAATGCGCCACTCTCAAATGTTTAATCTTCTGGTTTTGAAGGGTTTTGAAGCGAACCACCATTTGGTGCGCAATCCGATCAACCAGATAACCGTTTACAGTTGCAAGAGTCGGATTCAATCGTAGAATGTGTTGCTGGAAGCCCTCGAAGTTTGGGATGATTTCTTCGAGTTTGTTACTTTCGGCTTTCATGTCGGAGTCGTCGAAGCCATCATCGTCGTCGTCATCGTCGTCATCCTGGTCTTGCGTAGGTTGAGTCTTAGCCAGCTGGGCGACTGGAGGACCTCCAGCTCTCTTCAGCATGCCTATGATGGTAGGCATCGAAGTTTCAGTCTTTGGAATTTCCGTCCTACTCCTTGGTCTCCTCAAAGTCTTCTTGACAGGTGCCAATCCGAAAGGGCTCTTAGGGGAGTTAACAGATGTTGCACCGATCGATCCACGCCGCGCGTGGGAAGTTCCAATGGCGGCAGCGCCGGTTGCAATGCCCACCAGCGCGGTATTGAGACTAGGCATCTGTTTCTGTTTGATACCCCAGCTCGAACTGCGTGAAGGTGGCGCCAGACTGTCGCGGGATTCTCTCCTGTTGGCCGGATCGGACTCATCATATGCCACTTCTTCCGGATTGCTTCCTTTACGTTTGAGCATCTGGCTTGTGCTTGGCCTCCTCACCAGGCTAGATAGCTTCTGGGAGATACTAGGTCGGTGTGAAGATGTATCACCCCTGATTGACAGTTTTTTGAATATGCTGCCGCCGAGAATTCCTTCCGCATCAATGACGCTAGGTAAACTCCTCCGACGGGTTCCCCAAGTGGCCGCGTGCGAAATGACTGACTCATTATCCTGACACATTCTCTGGAACCTTTCGATGGCAGCTTGGGAGCTTTCTGGTTGGTTCCGCGCCGAGTCAATATGGGTTATGGGATACATCATCGGCGCATCACCCCAGTTTCGAGCTGGCAAGACGTCCAGGTCGTTCTGGGTGATGCCGCCAGTTGGGCCGCCCGTCTGCTCACCGCCGTTGAAGTCCGCATTATAATAAACTTGGCCCGGAACAGTTCTGTTCTCGGTTGTGTGTCCAAGAGGAATCTCGCGACCAGGAACATTGTCATCACCGATAGCAGGAGCATTGACAGGTAGATTGGATGAATCGCTTGAGGTCCCAGCCGAAAGATCACGCGTCTGCTCAGCTGCGCCTGTCACCCATGCATCGACTTCTTGGTTCTTCTCAGCCACTTGACGGGCTGAGGCCAGGTCGTTGACACTGGATGTTTCACCAGAATGCCGCTTTTCAGGGGCGAGCCCACGCTGGCCAATCGCAGGATCCGATATCCAATCTCCACCAGTGTCGCGCGAAACGCTGGGCAAGGAGCCTTGTACGGTCTCAACGGACAGGGCATCATCGGTGCTCAAGAGCATATTTCGTTGGCTGTTTGTTCCCAACGCGAACGAACGTTCAACAGTGTGCACAGGATCCTCGCCATCTTTGCCCCATACCGAGACCATCACCCGGGGACTTGCCATGGCGAGGGCGACCGGCGCAAGGCTATCGTCACTAGACCAACTCTCTACGAAACGTACTGGAGTTAGTCGACCGTCCTTGAAGAAGAAGGTGCATCAGGCTGGGGCGTAGCCGAGTAGTGAAATGACGGCAGGATTGGGAAGGTCGAAGCGAGATCACCAATCCGGGCTCGAGCAACTTGTCCCAGCAGTCACCCGGCTCAACATGGGCTCGTGAAGAGGAACAGAAAGGTCTTGGCACTCACCTCCGTTCGTATCTGGAGTTAGTTGAGGTGCAGACGCACTGGGGTCTACCAAGACAGGATCTCGAGGCGATGGGGGATCTGATTGTCCATAGACGTTAGTAGTATATCCTGGATTCCAGCTCGGCAGCGCGTCTGTCGCTAACGAGGTCGAGTCGTCGAGGAAAGCAGGTGTGCCACCCTCGGGATCGTTGAAGTTCACACCAAAGAAGGGGTCGTCGAAGTCGCTGCTGAAGTCGCTGGGTTGGTAGATACTGACGGTCGACACAGACTCCGCGGGGGTGTTCGAGTTACCCGTAGGAGAGGCCGAGTTACTCTGAAGATGCGACGAATATGGCGGCAGTAGCTGCTGGGAGTCTACAGGCGCGACCGAGTGGTCGTGGTTTGTAATGCGTGGGTCGGTATGGTGGGGTTCAGCTCCGCGATTCTCTAGATGGTCATGAAGCGACGCCGGAGAGACTGTGTACGAGTAGGTGGAAGACATGGTTGGTATACGTAGGTGGGTGTATGGAGGCTGGTATATATCAAATTGGTGAGGCTAAGACCATTCAGCTCCGAAGCAGTGTCGTCAGAGCAGCATGTCCATGGAAGAGAGAGTGCGCAATGATGAAGGCCGGAGCCTCGTCACTATTCTTAGAGATGCGCTCAACAGCGGATAGACGGCGACCCGCTGAGCGCATTCACTATTCGAGATCGCTTTGATCGAGGTCGCGAACCGTCCTTTGACAGCGGAATGAGGAGCTTGGCATCGATTGATGGTCGGATACACGTTTGTAGGAAAGGAAGAGGTTCGAAATTGAAGCCGCCCTCACTGCTGAGCGCTTAGAGGGTTGAGTAGGTACGGAGTGTGGGAGGCGGGAGCTGCCGGGGGATAAGGTGGAAATACTCTAGCTCCAGGCGCAAATTCGATGGTACATACTTGGAGGTCGATCAGATTGAACCAACCTTGCGTCAATACGATCGTTACTAGGTTGAGAGGAGTTTCGAAGTACCACCAGAAGAGTAAGAAATGTGGCAGAGACTAGAGGCTTGACTCGGTGTCCTAATGGGCAGACTCTGGGCTGAATTGTGATCACACTGCTGCGGCTAAAGCTGAAGTAACTCGACTTTCTGAGAAGTACTCCATCATTTGGTCATCGTCACCCCGCCGAGGCAATTCCAGGCGGTAGAGCAGGGGCAGTTAGGCGTTCTTCTCAGCCCCGGCGAGCCAGAGGCTCCGCTTCTCGCGCTTGAGAACCCGTGTTTGCATTGGCTAGGCGTTGAAGGGATCCAGGCCTAAGTACCTACGTACGTACATAGTAGTAGGTAAACATAGTAGCAGTAGGCCCACATGTTCAGGGACAGGACCATGCACAAGACAGCTTACCATAGTAGAAGTGAGTGTGGCTGTACACTCACGAGCTTGTACTATGTAAACCTCGCCGACTCGAGCAGGGCAGAATCCACTTGAACTTGCACCAGTATAGACATATGAAATCATCCAAGGTTCGAGTATTTGCTCGATAGGCCAGGAAAACTGCGTCCTTTGTGTATAATGGTCTAAGGCGGCTGTGATCTCCTTTGGCCGTTCCTCTTGCAGCCCCCATGCACACGTATAGGCGCATTGTTCGAAGGCCTTGACAATCATGGTCTGTAACCATACGGTATCGCACGAGGCGATTCCAGAACCAGAAACTGATGATCATCGTGTCTCGATTGAGCGCAAGAGGTTGATGTAGTGTCTCGAGCTGCAGTCTGGATAGTCCAGCCTTAGACGACCTCAACGCAGCAGCGTCGAGATTTTCCACACGACGATGAGTCAATCGACTCACATTACCGGAATGATTTCATTCTCAAATGCCATCAATTATCCTTCGTTCCAGGGTGTCAATCATTAGGTCATACAGGATGCAGTGGTCCGTCGAAGTACTAGTACTGCTGCACAGCCACGAGCTGCGGCATTTCGACACTACACAAAACACTCGCTTCAAAATGGTGATAGCCTCGTCGCGTGAACGAAGCGGCCGACGGAAGTATGGAGAGGACGACGAGCACAGTGCTAGCGCCATCCTCTTCTAACGAAAAGAAGCCTCAACGAACTCCTTCGCCAGCTTTTGGTTGGGTTCTAGTAGGTTTGACAGCAACACATAGTTGTCGGCAACGAGATGCTAATCAGAATCCAAGAACAAAACGAACCTCTCGGTATTCCAGAAACATGGTCGGTACTGTGTATGCCTTTGATCGACACTGCCTGCAGAGCGAGGCGGGGCCGGCAGTAGCTCCAAAATAGGTATGGGGAACGATATTACCCGCGCTCCCGGGAGAAGAGCTCCAAGATTTGATCAGCGGGAGAGGGGGCCTAGATTTGCAGTCTTTATGTATGGCATATATGCGCCGATAACTCGATCCGTTTGAGTGATGATAGTTTGCCACGTCGAAGTAAAGCAGATTGATTGAACATGGAAGCGTCGAAAGGTGAATGAATGCTGCCAACGAGCTTTCGTGACCCAAGGGGTAAGGCTACCTAAGTGGAGTCAACCAGTGGATTTAAGGTTGCTCCCATTCGAGGCTTAGCCTTTTTCCACCCACAAATCTTTGAATAGCCAAATCTTCGAACGTCATTTCACTCCTGTATACATAGTAGTTATACCTACAAGTGGACTTACTCCATACCGACCACATGGTGGATACATCTTTGAAGCAGACTTATTCGGGTTGACCTCCGCCTGCCCAACTAGACTACAACGACTCGGTCAAGATGTTTCAGGTCGGTGTCTCTGCCTATCGTTGTGTAATGAACTTGCCCAATGAGGCGTTACCATCCCCTCGACGCAGTACAATTTTGGTTCGCTAACGACTCTCATTTGTAGCCGAATCCAGAGGAGTAAGTTGGTCTCCAGTCTGCCTCCCCTCTGCCATCGAAAGACCACACCACATACAGCATGTATTGGACAAGAGACGCAGCAGTTCATCTTCATCGACTTTGTATTGGTCGGGCATGACAAAAAACCGGCTTAGCACTGACTCGAAGCATGACAGTCACCTCCATCTAAGGCTCCATCGCGCTAGATCTGTAGTTCTTACCTCTGATGAGTAAGTTACCCCTTTTACGAAGGGTCTTTTCAAATTGCAAGAAGCCCATCGAGGGCGATAGCACTGCGGACTCGGGATGAGTAACATACGAGACCTTGTCTGATCCCCTATATCAACTCTCCTAATGCCACTTGCTGACGCTTTTCGCATTCGCACAGGCTCGTGGAGATCCGAGCCGCTCAACGTACATTTGAGGGAGCGTATATGCGTACAGCATTGTCTCAATTCAGCTTCGCACTCATTATCCTCAAGATCTTCACCTCCGAATTCTATGCCATTGGCGCATTATTTTCTCTTTATGGGGCGGCAATCATGGTAGTCGCTATGTATCGCAGGTCCCAAGGAAATCAGCAGTTTTTCACCACAACAGACGACGAAGGCGAGTTGCTGAAGAAGTTTCGAACTAGTGGCAATAGTGTGCTTCTCCTCACGATCATCAGCCTCGGCGCTTACATCACTCTGATTGTACTCACCTGGCAACTTGATGCGTGAAGTCCCATCACATCG
Organism: Xylariales sp. AK1849; assembly: GCA_022432505.1. Classification (NCBI taxonomy): domain Eukaryota; kingdom Fungi; phylum Ascomycota; class Sordariomycetes; order Xylariales; species Xylariales sp. AK1849. The sequence goes on from JAJKKH010000008.1 coordinate 1,101,208, forward strand.
TATATAGCTCGTTGGAAGATATCTATCATTATCCGTCGCGTTCCAAAGACTTCTGCAATAACGGCTGGATATGGTTGAGACTCCTTGACAGGGCATGTCTTTCGACCCGTTTACTTGTAGGGGAACTCGATGCATCAGTGGGGGATACGGCCAACTCACTCTCGAAAACATGCTGTATGAAGTACCTCTTATCAAGCCGGACACCACCTGGGAAGAACCATGAAGCCGCCTTACAGCCAGGGCAAACGAGATGGGTTGACCGAGTGCGAGGGGCGATTTGGGTAACGCAATTCATAGAGAACTGTCCGTTAGGACAGGCCGAACGAAGCAGCAAAGACACCGAGGTGCCAATCAAGTATTTGAGGATGCCTTCCTGTTCCTGGTCTTTGATGGCTTGAGCAATTCTCAGCACGTTGGAAATGTTGATTCAAGAGTTTACCAAAACGTCCCGGCAGCAGGAAAATCAATTGCCGGCTTTTTATTCTCGGTCGGTTGAATTATTGGCTAGGGTGAGATGATGGTTCGCGGTTGTCCAAAAGCGGAATTCATGAGTAGGCACGTTGGGCGACAGCAGTCCAGCCATACTTTATACAGGAAGGAAGAATACGCTTTCCTGGATTTACTCAAACTCTTATAGAGAATATCCCAGAGCGTCGAATCTTCAAGTCAGGTCTGATGATCGGCGAACATCAATCTTCTTGAATTCGACGGGCTTAACATACAATATCCATGCTTTCCTCCGAGGCAGCTTAGACACATGGGATACTTTGAAATCAAAACGACCAACATGAAAGCACTTTTCTTTTCCGTACCAACAGGCAATGACAAAACGAACCCCCCGAAAAGTGAAGCAATTGAAATCATGAGCAAAGTGAAAATGCAACCGGTACAAATCGTGCAGCCTTCCTCCAACGATGCAATATAACGGTTATTCGGATTTGGCCTGACCAACCCGCCATAATCCGGAAGCTACCTGCTCCCGCCTCCGCACGGAGACGACAAGCCAACCTCCAACCCGAGGTGCATATAGCGGTAGGACAAGCGGGCTGATCACTATCGGACACTGAACTGATAGGACGGGACGAACTCAGACGACCCCCTCAATGCACCAAGGATTGTGCTCAACTATCAAGTCCTTTCCACTTCCGATTGCGGTCAACTGCTTGTTGCTGTCCAGGTCTGTTAATCCCAACTACAGCTTGTCCCTTCCTTCCCTTCCTTTACTGGTGTTGCGAGTGTCGGCCATGTCAGGATCTCGTTCTGAAATAATCGAAATTCCCATACAACTGCATCGACATAGGTTCCGACGATAGTATTGAGACCCTAGTCCAGGCAAACTGTTCGAAATCGGTCACGTGTGTTAGGTCTCGCCAGCTAGATTGGCGTGACTCTGCAAAGACTGAATCCCATTAGGTTGATGGACATCTTAGAAACCAATTGCTTCTTTGCCGACAACTTTGGACCGCACAGCAGTGTCAACCAGTGGGCTGCCTCTCCTCCCTTTTCCGTCAAGCTTGGGAACGTTGGTATGGCCTGTGCGGTATTGTCGCAGCTCTCGTGTTTCTTCCTCATAATTTCCGTCTGCATACATGAACAATAGGTCTGTCTGGGTTACTCTCATTGATTTGTCGTTGCGTCGTTCTGGCGTTGGAGATCGCGTTTCGTGTCGTGATGTGTCGCAAATCCTCTTGCGCTCAGGCGCCACTTCCCACCCTCCATGCCCCAATTCCTCATGCAGTCTTCTCCCACTCACTACCTACTCTGTTCAGCTACAAAAGAAACCAAGGAAATATCAGACCAGTGCAGAAATTCAAATGTCCCGAGCCTCAACAACAACAGTAATGTCCCTAGCGGAGACGACACCATTCTCGGCCAATCCACAGCACCAACCAACGTGTTACTGGATCCCTCGGAATTGGTGCAGTACACCCATTCGCAACTGGATGCTACCTTGGTACTGGGCCATCATCTGCTACTATAATATAGATTGGAAGACGATTGATCGGTGCCGGAGGAGACATGGGGTTCGGAATGTCCTGTGCTCGCATACCAGCCTTCATATCCTTCGCTTGATTTGGGATACTGGTAAGGCTGCTGCCAGGTTCCATAGCTCGGATTAGGTACGGAGCCAGCAGAAAGGGATTCTTGGGGGTCGATAGCCGTTCCCGGGATACTCTCAACAGTCGGAATGGTCGTCGTTATTGGCGATGGATACAGGTTCGAGACCATCGATGATCTCCTGTCATACGTTCTACTCGAGTGAGCACTTCCGGCCTGATTTGTGGTAGCGTAAGTTTGAGACGGCTCCCCGCTGTAAGACAAGGATCTCACAGGCGGTCCTGGGTAAGAGGACCACGCTGAGTCTTCGGGCCGAGAAGAAGCCTCAACGGAAGGGTTACCAAGTGGCGCTGTTGACCAACTTGTCGAAGAATGAGGGGCATGAGGAGTGTAAGGGGAAAACGCAGGTATTGCTGGCGGTTCATGCTGGTAAGCCCTCCACGACACATTCATGCCACCAGGCGCTTTCGCTGAACTAGGGCTCGTGTCCGGCGGTATCCAGTTGCTCACACCATGGCCATAGTCGATAGTCCTGATACTTGAGGCGCTAGCTGGTACGTTGGAATGCTTTAGTATCAAACGCAAGAGGCTTCTGGGTGCTGGGAACAAATTCAGGGTTCGTAAACCTACATTTGGAATCAGCTGGATAACTGTCCGGGTGCTTCATGGAAGGCGGTCCCATATTCTGCATCGATGGCATAGTAGCCAACTGCGTATATGGCGGGTGAGATTGCAGATCAGCTGGCTGTCCGGGCGAGATTACTGGTGAAGACGAGGCCGATTCGATCTTGGGTCCAACAGGGGACCTTACTCCTGCTCTCTGTCCCATGACGGCGGGCTGTGGCTGGTCGACCGGATGGAAGCTACATTCTTTCTTTAGTCGAATGCATTGTTGACACCGGTGCTCGTCGCCGTCTTGTGGCATGCACCTAATCTTCCTCTTTCGACAGTTTCCTTCAAGGTGTTGTTTAGTAGAACACACTTCCGACAATTCGTCTTGAGTACTGGGAAAGATACATACCACAGGCTATGTTTATCCGGCGATAGCCAAGCTTATTCTGTCTTTTCTCGCCGGATAGACCCAGGTGGCCGTGTTCAGAATCATTCGTCCCCTGTGGCCTCACGTTAGAGTTGACTGGGACCTTTTCAATTTGAGGCTTTTGGACAGAGAATCTCGGCGCTAGGCGAGGGACCTGCTAGAATCCTGGGCTAGGAGAGCGGGATGTGCGGGAGGAATATTCGGGTCTGGCTGGGTTCTTACCACCATGGATGGAGTGGACGGAGTTGGGTTGCTAGACAAGTAGCTAGAGTGAGGAAGGCCCACATCGGAGGCATCATGCGGCGGCGGCGGCGGCGGGTATTGATAGGACATTGTATCGTTCATGGACTCCAGAGATTCACGAACGTGCTCGTGGATATTGTCTGTCCCCCGCCGGGTGGAGTTGGTCTGCGATGGCAGCTGAGCGGTAATGGCCATGAACGAAGGTTTACTGCGGTAAGATTCCAGAGGAAGCCGGGAAAGATATTCCTTCAACGGGCTTGCCGACCTGAAAGTGGCAGCTTATTGTTGCATCGGACTTTTCACCTTCCACGCCAACTGCAAATAACTTCAAAATATCCAGATGGGGTGCCACTTCCCAGGTGGTTTCCGGACGGTCTTCTATGTCAGTTCAGGAACCGAACAGTTTGGGAGACGTTATCCTTGAGAGGAGACAGCGAAAGATGGCGGAGACCGAGAGAAACGGACCAATCGAGGCCGTGAGAGCGACAGGAACGGGCCAATCGAGGCCGTGAGAGCGGTTGTGGTACTGAACCAGACTTTGGAAGCGACCGCAAAAAAAAGCCCCGGCTCTCATTCGAGCAAGCACCGGCAAGGATACCTTCAAGGGCGCCGCACAATCTGATGTATGATACGATAACACCTGCCAGCGTCCGCGCCAGGGACTCGTTATGCCGGGAGCACTACTAGACTGGTAAACGAGGATGGCGTATGTATATAAATGTCTCCGTGTTGGAAGCTCGGCGCAGCACGGCTCAGGAGTTGAGGAGTAGGTGTTCGGTAACTATTCGCAGCGTCGGTTGCAGGATCTTGGAATCGAAACGTACGACTGGGGACTAATAAGGGTCCAATGCCATTATCTCATACAAATAAGGTACTAGAGGCTGGGAAGCTGCTGACTGACTGAGATCCGACTGAGACTCGATAATGAATAACGAATAGACGGCGGGCAACGGTTATAGTTCAGCGCCACACTAAGAGCTATGATGAAGCTACAGGCCCGCCAGAGGATTTGGTTAGCTCCCGTGCGATGACGGCGTGCCTGTTCCAAGTCGGAAGAAGTGAAGAACAATTCGTCGTTGTTGCTTTTTGTTGGCGTCCCGGTACTCAGCAAGATTCGCGGCGAAAGGCGGTGTTAGACTAGGCCAGGCACGGCCTGATTTCGTACAGTAGACTCTGAATATATCCAACTGAGTTCTTGAAGGACAACGACGGTGAATCTCGGTATATGATAACTCGGCCGCGTCGTCTGAACCGGAAGAAGTCTTTGGAGTTCTTGTAACATACAATGGAACGGGAGCTCCAGATAGATTTTGAGTAACGGCGTAGAAAGACAGAGGAAAACTTTTCCCATTCACCTGCTGGAGGTCCTTCACTTCTGAAGTCCTGATACATACATCATACTGGCAAAGATTGGCAATTCCCTATTATCCTTCTGCCTTGACTTCAAGGGCTGAAACGCAAGATTCCATGAGGCAAATGCTCTACCGGAAAGGTTAAAGGATTTCGATCCTTTGCTTCCACGACGACCCTTCATCAATCATATCCGGACATTGCGAGTATCCAGCGTATTACCCGACTTGATACGGGTCAAGTATTTTCTTGGACCACGGTGCTATCCCCCACGGTCATCGATGTACCTGTTCTATTACATCCGGTCTCCATAATAGCCAACGGGTACACGGACTAGTCTGGTTGCGATCAATGAAAGATTATGCGGGCTAGAGGTACCCGACAGGCTAGGTTTGGGTGCTAGATTACTCCAAATAAGTTCAGTTATAGCTGCGCGGAAGTACTTGATCCCCGTACCATGCTCCAGTTCATCTAATGATCAAGAATGATTTACAGTACCTCAGATCACCCCAGGATCTGTATTGAACTAAGTAAGGGTTGCCACTGTCGCATTGTCACGATGTGACAGCGAATGCTTCGGGGCTGATGACAGTAAGCCATTACTGGACGACACTCTAAGGAAAACACACACTTCATCGTCAGAATCACTGCTGCATGGCTGGTTGGCGACGTCATTCGTCTGTGCACTTTGCTTTTCATGAAGCCAACTCTTGTCAACAACTTCGACGGGCCTCTACTCTGTTAGTTCCTAATTCTGCAACTCATCCTTGCTAACAGCCTGTCAAGCCTGCTGATCCCGGCGCCAGGAAGGTGTCAAAGCACCCACATGGGATGAAGGAACCCCTGTTGCGGGGCCCTTGTCATTTTACGAATGCACCTTGGGTCTGCCCCCTCCGTCGGTAAACACCAAGATATGGCTGAGATATGATACGTTGGACAAGCTTGAACTGAAAAAAGCTAGGACGAACGGCTGTTGCCCACGAGTAACCAATTTACCATATCTTCTGCCGATGAGCCTCTCGGCCCTGCTATGCTGAACCAGGGCGCTGCCCCTCAGCAATCAAGCTCTGGCTACAAAGGTTGATACCAGAATGGACCGATAGCCTTTATCCGCACTTTCGCGCAGTTCCCAGCTTCGGTACTTCTTACGGTGGATTAGTAACAGTGCCAGCCTTCACTCGTGGACTCTCACGTCTCTCTGTATAACAGGGGGCCCACAAGCGTAAGCTCGAGACGTTGACGAATCGAGCCGAGTTGGTCCCGCAGACCGTAAGTTGAATGGTCGGAGTTTCTATTGAGTGTCTGAGACATGCATGATAAGAGTGGATTGACCTCATGTGGCCTTTCGCGAGGTTCTGGGGGAAGAGCCTGACATCGGCCTTGAGCAGATCCAGCAGATTGGTAAAATGCTTGCCGCGCTCAACCAGGAACGATCTCTGATCCTCGAATATGCAACGCTGCTGTGGCATGGCGCACTACCGGCAGGTCACAGAGGTAGGGGTTCAACGTCGCAGTCCGTGGTGACTAGCAGCTAAGCGCATGCTCTCTTGTAGCACCAGGCCGTCATTTGGAGCCGATAGAACGGAGACTACAGTACGATACAAGTAACACGTAACGTGCTAAGGTGGATGTCATCGTCAACCCTAGTCCTTCCATAACTTCCGTTACAGGAGAGTTGTATGATCTACAACTCTCTCCAAAATCGTATTGCTCTGGAAGAATTGTGCATCATTTTCATCAGGCCAGGCTTGCGATAGGATGAACTGATCTGTTTAGGAATATCGACACGCTTGTATCCCAGCCGTCGATCAAGATAGATGTGCGACAAGGGCCTGCTGCTGCCCAGATGCCAGAGGAAGCGCATCGTGGCTCGTGGGTCGTGTGCTAGCTGGGCTCGCCCCGACACTCGACGGACAGGGAAGCTTGTTGCCCGAGAAGCTAGGACATAAGTAGCGGATTACCGAGACGATGCTTGCGCTGCTTGGTCATACTTCGGGCTCCTACGACTTCGATTAAATCGATTCCATGGATCTCAACGAGGGCGATCAAACTCGCCAGAGAGTTGTTCAATTCCGGTTGGCACTGACGGGGTACCAGAGTGACCGAAGTCCACAGCATCAGCTGAGAATTAACCACCTGCATCCGCGATCGTCATTGGTATCTTTCCTTCACGTAAGACGATCCTCCGGCTAGTGCAAATTACTGTGTTGACTAGGTAAGTAGGTAGAGCGAAGTAGAGCACGGCAGGCTTCATTGATAGAGCCAACCAATCACCACAGACGCCTTCCGTTGCCTCAACATCCCAAGGGCCTACTGCGTAGAGCCGGGAAAGCATTGTGCGAGGAGAGTCATATTCTGGTAAAGTAAGGACCATCCAGGATTACTCCAGTTACAGCTTCGGGTTACAGGCCTCTTTCCTACCCAAATGTGAAGTCTACAGTCGCAGAACTACAATACCTAGAACGATATGTCACATGGATTTCCTTACGGTATAGTCGGAGTTACGTGGATCAGATAGCATCAGCCCTGTTCAACCCCCAGCGGCAGCCCGATGGAGGGCATGCCGCAAGCGCAGGAACCCCACTGTGGGGGCCTACCTCTGCATTAGGTACCTACTAGTAAAACTAGGTACTCAAGTAGGCAAGGACCATACTATGGTACCATAGTAACTTGATAGGTCTGCCGTGGCCGGAAAGGCTGGGCGGGAGGGACCCTTCACGACATGCAAGTCCGTCCCGTCCCCAAACCTCATGGCTAGGTAGGTACTTACAAAGGCTATGTCATGTGTCCACATCGCTCTCAGCATCAGGCCACAAAGCTTTGACGACCCTTCTCGAATACCCGATAACGTCAATGCTATCCTCCCAGAAGTAGCGCATGATGGCTCGTTGCCCTGGCGCCGCAATGTCATCCTTAATGGTACGGCTTCGGCTCGTCGGGACAACTCCGAGTGACATGCGGCAGATCAGCACATCGATCAATCCTCATGCATGAGCTCAACCTGGCCAAAGTAACGCGTATCAACATTACCTGGCGATGACTCAGCCCACAGATCTTACAGATGTCTCACTCGCGCTGCATGCGGTCTTTCTGGTGCCGTGGAATAATGCCTGTCAAGCTCGAACCTTTGGCAGACTGAGTCTTTGTCGCTAGCGTTGGAGTTTGATCTTCCTTTAGCCAGAATGCAACCAGAGCCCATTCCTCCTTAATATCATCTCATCAATATCTTGCACCAGCATCTGGAAAAATCGGCGGACGGCCCGGCCATAGACGTGGCTTCCAGGACTCGAGGAGCCTTTAAAGGCTAGAGACAGAGTCTCTGTCCTTTACGTATGTACTGTACCTACTTGATGAGATAGCGGCGATGTGGGCGTCTTACAGGGGTTGTTAGCGCTGATGTCTGTGTGGAAAAAAGCAACCACCATCTAGATCTCTCCCGAATAACAAAGCTAGGTTATCTGCGCGACCCCTGAAATAAGGGTCCCGTACGCCGGGTAATCCATCTACCGCTAGTGCTAGGCCTACGTAGCAAGGTAGTTGGCCAATAGGAATCCTCGAGAATGGCTCAAGCTTCAAAGGGGCTTCCCTGGTCCTATGGCCTACGATGTTCTCCAGAATTCTTTGCCAACCCAATTCATGTAAGCCTCTACGTGCCGCATCGGTATCAGGGGTTACCTGGCTTCTACGATGGTATCTACTGACACTTATCAACTCCCCAAGGTGGACACGTCAATGCTGACAGTGGGCAAGTAGGTACCAAGCAGACGCATCCTTTACGTCGAACATATGTCACAGCGAGGTCCAGCGACGCTGTTCCGATTCGACGCGGGCCTTCCAGATAGCAGATTGACCTGTCATAGGCCAGGTATCCATGAATATTCCACCTACATCTCTGTTGGGATCAACAGGAAACTTCGTTGTCTTCGTCTTGTTGTTCTAGTGGTACAATCGTCATAATCAGGCGTATATCTTGTACTTTGGAAAGCTCGTTTCTCAGCTGAATGTGCAGAGCGCATAAGATGTTCCTCGGTCGACACAGGTGCCCATCAAACCACTGAACGACCTTCTAGCAATCGCCTTGAAGAGCTTCTGCTCACATGGATCCCTAGACATATTCAGTAACGCCTTGGTCGAACAGAGTGACTGAGTAACTTGACTCGGATGAGACGATATTTGCCCAGTTAGACGCTCTCTGGAACTCCATATATTTACCCGAGCGGTTTGGAATACTGACCAACATCATGGCTTGCAGCAGAACTTGTAGTTCTCTACACCCGTTTCCCAGTTATGGCGCGGGTGGTTGTCACTTCCCATATGAGTCTTGCTAGGCAACTACTAGATCCAGTTGAGGGCTTCGTGCCTCCACGAGCGAAAGTGAGACCTACTCGACATCCATGCAAGTAGGGTGAGGTGACCTATCAAATTAGCCAACAAAGATTTACCCCGAAGTTCTTCTGATTGCTAAGCACATGGCAAGCTATCGGCGTTCACCCCTTGCCTCCAAAAAAGGAACAGTCGAGAAAAATACCGGTTTGGTCCACGGTATAACCCGACTCAGATACTTGAAGCCCACGTGGCGCTGGGCGCTCCTCGTCTTACCTAAAACGGTTCGTTGCAGTTCACTTCCCCGTATCAACCAAGATTGTGGCTTTCGTACATGACTACCGGTCCGAATACAAAGAAGCATGGGATTTCCTATTCGGTGGAGTTGCAGATGAGCCAATATTATCTTCAGTCTGCTTCCCGTTGGAATAGGACGGGCTTCTCCTCAGTACCCAGCAGTTCACACGCTCCAGTTGACCCACACAGTCCGAGGACCTGAAACCTAGAAGAGGAGGCTAGAGTCTGCAACAATAGGGTATTGTCATTAAACCCAATTATCTTAGAAATTTTGGGTCAAATTGTAGTTGAATTCATATCTCGTGCCACTCGGATAATGTAAGGGCCCGTTTTCATATATTCCGTCCAGTCGCGAGAGTGAACTGCGTTAGTAGACTGACATCTACAAAGAGAGTACGAGTACAAGCAAGACGCTGTTCTATTATCGTTGCACGCAATAACCTGTGCTTTTCTGAAGCTAACCATATGGTAGTCATGCGTGATCTGTAGAGTCTTTTCCGCGGTGATGGGAACATCCGTGTCCATGTACGTCAGTTGCTTAAGAATATGCGCGCATGCACGCATCTGATCGTACGTGAGATGCACTTTGATCTGCATGTACTCGAAGTGAGGGATACTGTCTCACATATATGTGGATAGACTAAAAGAAGACGGAAACAAACCAGCTTCCCTTGCGTCTACATGCGAATAACCAAGAACCTCGAACACACCTCTGGACGGGATACCCAAACAAAACAGACGAAGAAATGCTATCAAGGTCTGTATGACCATGCAACCGGAGAGCTCCGTCCAACAAGCCCGCATCACCTGGTAGCGCTATGAAAGCCTCTAGGTAAAGGTGATGATGTTCTGGGCACAGCAGGGGGATAACTCGGGAAATGATAGTTGGTTAGCTGAGGTCTCGGAAGCTCCCGAACGTCCGGGAAGCTCTTCTTCGTGTAATCGGTAGGAACATCACTGGCCAGAGGTTCGTTGTGGGTTGAACAGAGAGTGCTTCGCTCTGAGTCGGTCCATCGCCTTCCGAGCTCAGCGAAAGTTATCCGCATAAAATCCAGAAAATCATCAACTTCTTGCCTGGTAGTCATGGCACCGACACTGGCTCGAACGATGCTATTGTAACGGCCAAATTAGCCTTAGTAAGCTTGCAGAGAGACGACTGTGGGGAAATGTAGATACTCACCCGGTAGGGAGCCCATGAATCACCGCGATACCGTTCGATCCGCAATGATGGCCTGCCGACAATGCCCTCTCTGTCATCCACGGTTCATAGCCCAAGGCCGAGAAGATGCCACCAGGATTGCAGACACCTGCGAGGATTAAGCTAGGCACTCTCATCGACTTATGCTAGAACGTACCTCCGGACCTGATGTAGATTCCGGCAGCGTTTGCAAGCCGCTCGATATCTGAGTACGGCACATATTCCCCGTTAGCCCCTAAAACATTGAAGGCAAGTACAGGGCCCTGCTTTTTGGGGTCCCCGACGTCGGATGCACTTTCGTTATAGATACGGCAGACAGGGCGGCCGTTTGCGTGGTGCAGTTCAGCAAGGCCCCCATAAAGTCGTGAGATGAGATACGACGTGTGTGATGAGATCGTGCCCATGGAATGATATAGTCGCTTGTGCACATCTATGGCCTCGCCAAGAGCTAGGATACTGTGGAAGGGCAACGTGCCATCCTCAAGACCTTCGTGAAGCTTGTACGTGGGAGCTTGCAGTCCCTTTGATCGATGCCAAATCTGGCCTGATATTGTGCTCACCATCGTGACTGTACCTGGTTTTTGCAAACACAATCAGCATTCAGTCTGAGGATTGAGAAGCTAAGAAGCGATGCTTAGATCGGACGGACAGCTGAGTGATTCATTCGAAGCTTGGGTGAGGCAAAACTATCATCATCACTCACCTCCCCCAAAATATTTCCTCAATGTCAAGATATGACCGGAGTCTTTTCGAACAATGAGCGCACCGATATCAGGAAATCCGAAAATCTTGTACATGCTCAAACAGGTGAAGTCAGGGGCACGGTCTACATCTCGAAAAACGAGTTCCATCGGACTTGTCATTGCTAACGCTGCTGCGTCCAGCAAGGTGTCTTGGGGATGTATTCAGCATACAGATAATCACCAGAGGGCAGAATAGAACTCATCGTACATGTGTTTTGTAGGAACTCGGAATGCCGTGGGCGCCCAGCCCACCAGAGGGGCAGTCTTCTCCCAGACATGTTGGACTGGCCGGGATATGCAAAGAGACCCAGATCTTCCGGCCTATACTGGTTGGCGTAAGTGGGCGTGGGTGAATAGAGCCATGATTCGACCTCCTCGTCGCTCTCGAAACAGTGATGTTGCCCGTGAGTGAATTCTCGCACTCCGACGAGGCTTGTGTGCGCATCTTTGTGGTAGCCATACCAGAATCTCCCGGTGCGGGACTTCTCGGCAAGATCTCGAAAGGAGTCGGCAACCAGTTTAATGGCTGCTGTCGCGTTGGCGACGAATATCAGGTCGAAGTGTTCTGGGTCGGCTCCTAGAAATTTCAGGGTTTCTTCCCTGACTTGATCGACCACCGTCCCTGATAATTGTGCAGGTAGGTTTTCGGAGTGTGGATTCTATATTTCACGAGTCATCAGCAAATACGACCTGCAATGATGCGTGTAAGTGCCATGGTGTAAGTCAGTTATGACGGCACAGCGGTAGGGAAGCTACGCCCAATGGGAAGCTTCAGATGGAGAATCATGTGTCGAGCATGGCTTACACCGTATAAGTTTAATAACATCCTCCTGGTAAACCTTTCCACCGTGGACCTGGCGTAGATGGTTGCACCGCTGTCTATGGTCGAATGTTATTAGCCATGATAGCCACCGACGAAAGACCGGGGACCTGCTGCCTCGGCTTCTATGACATGCTCAACCGATATTTTTGGTATCGTCCGACCATGGTGAAGATGAAACGCAGGGGATCGGAAGTTGCATACGATCTAGGTAGATACCTGGTATAATCCCAATTAGTTGTGGAAGACGACCAGTTGAAGAGTGCCACTCAAGTACCGTTACTCATATGTGGGTATTCCCTGGGGCGTATAGCCTCGACTTCAGCATTATATCCACTCTCCATCCTGGTCCAAGAATCGCTCGAGTCGTGGGATAACAGTGCATTGATGCTGTAGAGTGGCTGGTGAGGTTACAAGCATCTTGAGGATCTTAAGAGACGGATCACGCATGCAGAGGAAAACCACTTGAAGATTCGCCAAGGGGCACTGCCAGTGGCTGGTCGTCTGCAGTGCCTGTATCTGCTTCGGTGAACATGTGGCAACACTAGTAAGCTACCATTGTATAATAGTAAGCGGTGGAGCCTACGCGCAGGCGAAGGATCTTATATTCCAAGTTAGTTTCCTTCGGGATTAGCGGCTTTGGTGGTGTCCTAAAAGCATTCGAGGCAATCCAAGGTCATTGCCACCCTCCATCTTGAAGGCACATCCGCAAACTGTTCGACTCCACAACGGTTGTTTCGTCGTTTATTGGCTACTGCGCTGTTTCGATGCCAGGCCGAACGCCCTCCCTGGCTGACCCGGATACCCGAAAATAGAAGCAGAAGAGATGCCCATCAAACGGGCAATAAATTCATCACAATGGATTTCTGACGCATGGAAGGCACACATCGCTCTGATGAGGTTCGAGCTCCCCGTTGAGACTTCGTAGAAGTTCTTAGAAACCAGCAGTGAAACTTGCCCAATGACGGGACACGGTCGATCGAGCATTGATGCCTGGCGCCTTCTAATGACTGACTCCTAGCCTCTCAAAGTCATGTGGCCTGGAAGCCATTTCAATCCACTGTCGACCTGCTACGTTACGATGGAAGAATGACTTGGGGTATACGGCTTACTTGAACGCCTTTGAGTGGACACACGGCCCGGCTGGGAAGTGCAAGGATCGGGCAACGGATCTCATGCAAGCTTGTGTTCAATCGGGTCTAACGCAGAGGCTAGACAGGTGTCAATCAGGTATGCGTACCTCTTTAGGTTATATAAATAGGTATACGTTGTCCGACAATCTCGTTTTTTTCACGTGTACGCCGTTGAGGCTCCAAGATAGGCAAAGCAGACCTAATCCGGGACAAGTTTCCTGCGCAAGGTTGCCAAGATACTGATCGTGTATCCTCGACGTTTAAAGACAATGCTACCCCACCGCCGTGTCGCTTTCAAAGCGATACGCTGTCTGTACATATTCAATCTCAAGGCTAGGAGAATGTCCGCATACACGGCTGCATATGCTAGCCAACAACGACAAGTATTGGGCATACGCCTGCATCTTGTTTGAACTTGCTAGAAGCAGGTTAAGGCTAGGTTCGAGAGAGATAGAGAGAGAGATCCAAGTTAGTAGATGAGGACTACCAAGTTAACGCACAACATTGACGGCCGATATAGAGGCACGCATACATGTTTTCAGGTACTGATCATTAGGCATTATGGTGACATGGACTGCGATCCTTCCCGGCCCGTGGCCACGGCGATGCCAGAAAGATGAGTGAATGGACAGGACTCACGCGCGCAAATGGTCGAGCCGAGATGTTTCGATTGGTAAAGTCCGCAGCAGCCAAGCGCTGAGGCGGATAATCCGAAGACTTCTAACCATTGGTAAGCGGCGCCTCCGCGCGACGCGATTCGTGGGTCTGGATAGCAGGCGAGTGTCCTGCATGTAAGCTCCCACGATCGTCGTCTGGCAGACGTAATTCTGCCCCAAACGATTCAATGTACTAGCCAGTACATCTCTAGGACGACAGGAAGTTTGACTTCAGCTCACAACACCAGTCCCCTTCGGCTGGCTGCATGATAGCGATGACTCTAGCTCTGGAGCCTTGCATACCATTAGACGTATTGAGCCTACGTCTTTTCCGCATTGGTTGGTGTTCTGCTCCAAAGTGGATTGGTAATACTGGATCCTCTGCAAATCAACTGCCAAACCGTGGCAAGGAGCACTTTTCAGTAACTGCATGCGTGGTTGTGCTGCGTCCAACCCAAAGCTGAGTGTCACAACCTGCTTCGTGGAAGCATTGCCCGGTAGCCTCGGACGAGTTGGTCTTTTGCCTACCTGAAAATCAGTAGGCTCCCCTACACTACCAAGAACTCCGGCAGTGGGGTAGTATATGTGTAACATGATGAGTCGACTTATCGGTTGTTTAGCTTAGCTACTGGAGGATCCAGTTTAGCCAGGCAAGATCACAAACCGGAGGACTAGCCTTCGCGATCTACTACAATTGCAAGACTGGGTAGCGCTTTGGACCCTCACTCATTTGATAGTCACCGTGCTGAATCTGTTCATCCCAACTTCGAGTTTCAGGGCACCGGCTCAGGGTCAGAGCTCCCTCATAAGGACGACCCGTGAATGCTTTGACTGCAAAATCGATAAATGCGACAGCTCGGGAAGCTGAAGTGTCTGTTGGCTGTTGACATTCAGTCCCGAAGAGCTGGACGTCAACGTTGGTGCTGGTAGTTATCAGCAGTTATCAGTAGGTAGTCACATGTTTTATTACTGGTGAGGGGCCTCGGTAGAATCTACGTTCTCGTTTATACGTCACCTAACCTATCGTCACAGAGGTATAGCAACGTGACCCTCCCGGTATCGTTCCACAGCTATCTAAGCTGCTCAACACCCGCAGTATATCAGCCAGATATGAGAAGTTCTAGAAAACCAAAATCATCTCCGTAATATCATTCATCATTCGTTACCACGTACGTACAAAAACTTGCACGAAATATAAAAAACAATGCGGTCTAGTTTAGCTTTCTCTAGAACCTTATTCCCTTCGAAGAGCCGTAAACAATCCCGATAGTCTTACCGGCACCATCCTACCCTTAACAACCAAAACTTGCGATAACGATCCCAAGCTATGGCGCCGCAGGCGTGTCCAACCTGTCATGGCAAGAAAGAGAACCCCTCCTGACAGTGGCATTCCATGTGCTGATTGTGGAGGTGATGGAACCAAAAAGCCATAGTGGTGGCGGCCAAGATCTCGCCCCGGTATTTTACATCAGGCTTTGTGGAGGACTGGATTAGATGCGAGACAATATATTTTCACCTCTGATTGACTTCCCGAGGTTTTCGACATTCAGTCCCGAAGGGCTAGACGTTGAACCTGAAACGCGGGTCTTGGCACGGCCGGGCACGGCACCGTCGCAGATCATCCGAGCTTATCTGAGCTCCTGGGAGTACAGCGGCCTCTATCTCCTGAAGTCAGCGAATCTCTAGCCGATTGGCGGAGCGCTGCGGAAAGCCCCAACACTTCCTCGGAACTCACCTCGAGACCCTGTCCGGTCGAGGTGGGCCTTGCCATAGATCGACTCAAGGTACTACATCTCTCGTAGGTAAACTGCCAATAACATTTGAAGATGAGAAGAAAAGCGTCACGGATTGGTCACTAAGCAAGAAGGCAAGCTTGCACAGTAGAAGCTCAACTCGAATAATAATCATAATAATGAATTAATGCTGCCAAATCAGTCCCTAACTGAACGATTTTCCCAGGCCTATGTTCTATTCTACAAATTACCACATCATTACTCCCAGCTAGCTTCTCAAATTAAGCTCATGACATGAGACACAGGGGTAGCATGTACCCTTGATGTCAGGGGTATCCCAACCAAGAACGCCGAGAATCTAAGGTCAAAGAGCCTTTATCGACTGGCCCAAGTACGTCCACCAATGTCTTCAGCGCATCGAACCTTTCCTTAGACTTAGAGCATGAAGAAAAGGGCAGCAAGAGGAACCGCAGCGAGATTCTGGATCATGGCCCCCGCATTGAGGGCAGTCGCCGCCGCGGTGACAACGACACCTGTTGACGTCGAAGTGGGGGATGAACCCGTACCGGACGGCGCATGTGTTGGTGTACTATTGGTGGCACTGACGACGACGAAGTTGGCGCAAGTAATTCTGGTCTTGTTGGCGAAATGGACGACGAAGCTGCGGTCGTCGACGGATGCATTTGATCCAATGTTCAAAGATCCAAACTCATCGTGGAAAGTGGCTTCGTAGGGGTCCGATGTAATCTTCCCGTACTTGCCGGCCAGGTCTCCAACTTGACAAGTCTGAGGGAAAGTGCTGTCGCAGACTGGATCTTCGCCACGAAGGAAGGGGTCGAGATGAGCTCCCGTTGAAGTACAGTTCCCATCCTTGGGGACAGTCTCGGCGTGGATGTGGAACACTGGCTACGATCAGCAATCTGTATTTCCTAGCCATCGTGGGAATACCTACGGAAAGGACCACCCTCAGCTGGAAGGTTAGAAAACTTGACACTGTAGTCAACACCAATGCCATTGAGGCTCGACTTGACAGTCAACGATCCCTTGACATTGCCTTTGAGGCTGCCGCTCGTCCAGAAAGCCTTCTCGGGAAGCGTACCAACTGCCTCCTTGCCAATGGGGTTATCAGTAACGACAGTAGCGTTGCCAAGTTGCTGTATGCCGAATATGAGTAATGTGCTTTACAAGCAAACAGTCAGGAGGTTGCTTCACTTACACCAGTCAAGAGATTCGCGAAGACATCTCCCACGAGAATGGCAGACACCTGGATGAAGTTTGACACGCGCATTCTTTCGATCTGTGTAGGTTGGATTGAAGTTGGGTTTTGTTTGTAGTCAAGGACAGTCTTTGTTGTGAAGGAGCTGGATTCGCAGGTTTCTAGGTGGTAGGTGAATACGTGAAGGCAGCAGAGGATGGTGGCTAAAGGTTGCACAGAAAGAAATGAGGTTCCTGATGGTGTTTACTGACGTCAACGGCAAATTGCTTGGGGAGAGAAGTGACGAATGAAGTGGATGACCAGATATGAACGGAAGGAATGAAAGGGCTTCGGGGGAGGACAAGAATTATTATATTCCCTTGGCTTTGTTCAACAAGGCACAGGGTCGGCTAATCGGCCCAGCTGCAGGATCCGAGTGCAGTTACTATGGTATAACAACCGTGTGGAACCCTGCATCACACCTTGCAGTGGTTAACCGTGCCTCTCCATCTGCATGGACAAGAAAGAATGAAGGTCGTATCCAATTGCCAGCAAATCACAGGTCGAGCGCAAGTCAACTAATGTCTGGATGGAGGCACGGTTGGCCAAGAAAGCCAAGCTTTGGCCCCTGGTTCTTTATCCGAAGTGACAGTTGAGGTCCGACCATGTCACAAAGCTTGGCAAGTCGGTTTTGACATCACATCACCTATTGAGCCGGTCCTGTCTGGGTCTGGCCCTGGAGATTGTTCCGGCAGTCTGTCTACACAGTACCACCGCTGCTGAGGGCGTTTGCGTCTGAGCGCATCTGTTTCACCTGAGACCTTCAGGAGACGGCATCGTCTCTTACTGGCCATCAAGATAGCCCCCAAATGCAACCTGCGCACTGCAAAACCATTACATGTTTCGTTTCGCCAAGCAGTCAGCTCCAGTACCTAGTCTCTCGGGAGTTCGCTTGGTGCCCGACAGTCGGCCGTTTATCTTCGGGGGATTCTAGGCAAATGCAGCTTTCCATATCAGGACCGGCGTGTGTGGTTCACTCTGTCTGACACAATGGAGGACGCCCAGCCTGTTGTCACTCCATAGATCCTGGAGCACGGCTTTGGGAGGACAATGGTGCATTCCTCAATAAAGGGAACATACCAGAACCACATGCCGTTACTTGCAAGCCTACAAAGTGGTGATAGTGATCGACTCCACCTGGCCTGGCCTGGCCTCGTTTCCATCACTTAGAGTTGAACGGTTCGGATGCTTGACGAGCATCCGAGCAACCCCCTTGCATTCCCCCCTGGCCTCTACCCTACGGAGAACTTCATTCCCAGCCCGAGGTTTGGCGACCGATCTGCAGGTCCAGCGGTAAGGTTGTGCGGGGCTGCATCTGCGTCTGCCTGCAAAACCCCCACCAGACTAGTGTCCGTGACCAATAGCTTCTCGTTCATGCCGACCTGCTGAGACAGTTGGCAAGCAAACAGAGATTCGTGAAGATGAGGATTATCTAGTGGATGTTTCAAGTTGTTGGTTATCTTCCCACACTTGTGTCTCTGAACGGTTCTGCCCCTCCGTTCCCTTGCAATCTGAGCGTAGGGATTGCAGCTTCGAGTCGCCATCAATGTCATGATGGTGCTGCGAATTCCCGGCACACTCGGGTTAAACATGGCGGCTCTCTGGATTGCTATGCCTCTCATTGCAAGGTCATTCCGACTTCGTGCCCTCGAAGGAGGCTCGCAGTTCCAGTCCAGTCAAGAACAATGCAATCCATCGACGAGATTCGACATTGGTGCTTCTGAGAGTCAAGACGTTCATTCGCGTCATATTACTGAGTGTCATGAAGTCATCGCAAGTAAGCAGCATCGGCAAGCACTTCTAGCATCTCGTACTGCTAGGTAAGCAGGTATCCGGCATTGGGCATCATGTCTAATCTATCCGCTTGGTAGTGGTCCATGCTGCGTGCTTCCCAAGCTATGTAATGGCATGCGATGGCTACCCCTGCGAAGATCGACACCCGCTTGCAGTGCTCGTTTCGTTTCATGTTCATCGAGCCTCTGGTCTTGTGCTTGCGCAAACCAATTCACCTCTTTCATGGGATGGGTGGAAATCAAGATCGCCCGAAGAATATCTAGACAATAGTCCCATAACGCCAATGCTTCATCTGTGCCTAGATATCATTAATACATGCGTCAAAAACCATAACGCATGCAGGGTTCGAGCTGCGCTCGTGGCGGTGTTAGCAGGATGAGCAGCCTTTGAGCTCTATCACTGAGGATGTAAAGACTCCCGCCGATGACTTGATTTGCAGAGAGTTCACTCTCGGATTGGCAGTAGCGGCCGCAAAATATTACGGCGTGGGCATAATTGGCTAGGCTTATGCCTAAATGAGTAAGGCTTCTTTCTGCCTTCGCGTGTATAGAACATATAAGTTTTAGACTATGTCACACTTGATCTCCTATCAAGTGTGACGGAAGCCCGAAGGCCCCGTTTGCAAGTCGCGGGAAGTACGCCTTCGGGGTATTCTAGGTTTAGAGAAGCCTTCCAAGCCGCCGAAAGGAGAAAGAGTCACCTTCCATGATTTAGTTCAGAGAAGAATTTGTAGCTGAGTTATTCGGTTTAAGTGCAAACATTGAACCAAACTCGTCTTCATCCTTTTCAAATCTCACGTGCATGTATGGGAGACCTTCTACTTAGTAGCCGTGGAGTAAACACTATTAGAAACAAACTAGGAATTTTGGAGAATTGAACAAGTACGGGTAGGGAAAACAAACTTTTGCTTAAATAAGTATCCGAGCAACACAACCATCTCAAAATCTGGAATTTCCTGATATACCTTCATCCAGGGTGATCCCATTTGTTGACATACCCGGGCATACTGGGCAAGAGAAACCGAGCTTCTCGAAGGGCAATGGCGGTCTGATCCAAGTCCGATTTTAGTAACTACGCTCATCGAAGAACCAGTCCTATAATACGAGTTTCCCTATCCATTCTGATAGCTATGCCCCGCCTATATTTTTTCAAGGATGTGATTGAAAATATCCCACGACACCCGAAGCCAGTCAGAAAATACACTGCTCGGTATCGGGCTACAAGGTAGGAATGCGGGACTGGGGGGCGGCGTACATAATGCTGCTGAGAGCATCTTCTTTCTAGCCCATCCGGACAACAACCATAATGAGAGCCACATGTATTAGTTTCGTGCACACTCTTATCATCTTGCAAGACTGAGTGTCGTGTGTCTATACCGTGCCGGTCAACCCTAGCAGTGCTCTGTCGCCTAGAATTGCTCACTAAATGGGAGGATTTGATTAATTGTATGCACCTTGACCATATACAAAGTTCGACGCTGCCTTCCCTTGAGGCTTAGCTATAGGTATGTAGGCACGACCAAGATACAAGCCGTGTCCTGTCATGCAGTCGTGGGTCCTGTCAAAGTACTGATATGCTCGTGTCCCACTCTACACTCGCTTGCCATTTGTATAGCCCGTTGTGATGCAACATGGCTTAGAAACACTTAAACAACCTGAACGCCAAGTACAGTACCACCGCAGAACCGTCTGTATGCCAAGACTCCTGTTCTTCACAATGCAATGGCGCCCCTCCTATTTTCTTTCACGTGTAGCATACCCTGCAGTCCACAGAAGACCAAGAAAGCCTCGTAAAGAGTCAGCTGAAGGTAGCCCAATTGTATCGCGAGATGATTTGATACGTACCGCGTAGACCACAACGGCGATAAATATCGTAGCTGCCACCTCGGTGCCGTTCTTGGGGTCTTCCACACCACCGGTCAATTCATGGTGACCGCTCTTGTACAAGGCACCGATAATCGAAAGGATGACGATCGCAAAGCCGGAGATGACGGTGCTGTAGACGATGGCGTTAGCATCTGTCGCATCGAGAGTGAAGGGGCTGCCTGGCAAGGGACTCACCAAGACCATGCCTGCATAGCACTGACGACGGGCTTCATGGCTACGATATTCTGCTGATATGTTGCGAAGCCGGTCGTGAAAGAGTTACGCGTGTATCTGCTGGTTGTGAGCTGACGGATAGCGTTGTTCTCGTGATCGAGGTTCGGATGCTGGAAGGGCAAGTTCGAGATTGAGTTTTGGAGTAGTCGGCGATGAGGTCAGTTTCTCCGAGAGCGGTTATTGGTGGTCCAAGCTTCTCTGCTGTGGATCCTAACGTCAGCCATCCGTGAGCCTCACAAATCTTCCCGGTCAACCCCACCAACGGAAGATGATAAACCTTGTGGTGACGCCAGGCTCAACGTTCATTCTCACGATACTTACACAAGAACTTGTATGTGGATTTAACACTGCGGCAGAATACCAAGTCTTTGGGCCGTTCGCTCCCTCCTGATACTGTATGGGCGATCTCTGATACTGAGCGACTTGTTGAGGTACAACATCACACTTGTCTACCACACAGTGAGCCTGCTATTTGTCAAAAACCTAGCATAAGCCTGGGATTCACGATTATTCTCCTTAAACGCCTTTAGAATAGACATCACATCACACTTCACTCGACTACTTATTCGAGTGGGATAACTGCCAAATCTAAGGTCCAACCCGCCATTTCGTGCGGTAGTAAACGAGATTTCCTCAGACTAACGTGAAGGTGGAGCGGAAAGATCCCTTTCTATTGCACCTTGGCGATCACGGAGGGTATCCAAGTACACCAGTAGCCTGCATATATCGAGTAGGCATTTCACAAACCTCTACCGCGCCCGATTGCCTCTGAATAGACCCGCGCCTGGACAAGCAACTCGGTATATAGGGGATTAAACTCGTCCTATATACCGAGTTGCTTGTCCAAATCTTCTGTGCTGTGTGTGCGCCAAGGCTAGTCCTTGATCGCATAGCCTTTCCCTGATTCTAGGAACTGCCGCACCATGTCTGCAGCGTCCTGGAACATGCCGATTTATTCCATAATCAGGGGTTGGCTATAGCTGGTTCAAGTGTTTACGGGAGTACATAAGGGAGTAGTCTCAAAATGGGAGTCGAGAGCCATATTAGTGAGCTTCCGAACTCAGATATCGGCCTAGAAAGGGGAAGCAAAGGGACCGATTTACTGACCTGGGGTGTTCCCTTTCCTGTCAAGATCCAGTCTTCCCGCCGCTGGAGCAAAGATGAAACCGACAACTCATGCAGCTGCAGAAAATCAGATTTTTTGTCAGTTCTCTGGAAAATGGGATCAAGCGGGGGAGTCATGCATACGAAGTGCCAAGGCTAAGTAAAGTTAGTCATGATCACATAAGACTTGTTGCCCTGTTCCTTGCCATCATAGTTTTTCTTGTTATACCGTAACCCCTTCGCCAGCTACCCTTGCTCTCTGCAAGCGACAATGACCGCCATGAATGTTTTCACGCAAGACAGCTCAGCTCACGGAAGACATCAACAAGCACCTCCCATCATCTCTCAAAGCTATAGAGACGTATTGGAGATGGCAAATGTCATAGTAAACAGCAATATCTATCATATGAAAATCTGCGAAACGACGCACTCTTGTATGATATTTTGGCCTAGCAAGGAAAGCTAGTCCCTGTGGCCAGGCCGTATATGATTTACTAGCTATCTGCGAGTATGTGCGGATGGCAAAACGCTCTTTCGCCCAGAGAATCTTCACTACCTGCAGCTATACTTGACTGTCGGTACGAAACAACATCAATCGATGTGTGAACATTAATCCGGTCAACGGACTCGAACGCTTCATGATTACCACACTCAACAGCACATGTCACCCCTCTAGGATGTCTCTCTGCATTATTGGCGGAGTTGTTTTCCGATTGTCTGAGCTCCATTTGGGAGGGGCTTGAGTTTGGTTGCACACCAAGCGATGCATCATCAAGTTTCTTCATGTTCGAGGGGAATCGCCGCCGTTGTAGCCCAAAGCCCGGCTGTCCAGAGTCGTAACGTTTGGTTCTGTTCAAGCCGAATCCGAAATTCTTGAAGAGAGGCCTGATCGCGGCTATACACCCGGCCATGATCCCTAGCGAAGGCTCGATGACTGACCATATTGCGATGTCTATGGTCTCAAAGAGGAAGTCGGCGGAGATGGCGATCTTCTTGACGTAAGGAATTCGCACAATAAGAGCAGCGCCAGCACTGTTTCCTTCGTTAGCTGCGCTCGCCAAGGGTGATGCAGTCTTCAAGTTTCACTTACATAAGCCCCATGCTGAGCAGTACGGCAATGCTAGCTTTAGTTCGGGCGTTTATACTCACATTCCATAGCATTGCAATGGGTAGAAGACCCAGGATCCAGTCTGATATGGCACTCAGAACACTGTAAACAATCGTTGCAAGCGGAACAACGTTATGGTCAATGCATGTCCCTGCCACGCCGGGGACTAGGGCTGGCCCTTCCCAGAAGAATGATGGAGGCAGACATTGAAGTGTCATCAGGAAGAAATAGATGATCGATGTCAACCAGATGATTCCTAAGTTGATGCGGATAACCCATATATGCCAGGGATTTACGACGAGTCGTAGAAGAAAGAGTGCAATGGAGGTTCGAATCAGAGCCGAGAGAGGTGCATTGAGAACCTCGCAGAGATACCAGGCCCGCAGGGCGACAGCAATTCCATCAAGCGACAATTCTTTCGTGTGTTTGCCGGTACCACCCATCACTACCCCGTGGATGTCAATTACTCCATAAGCAGTGTATATCAACTTGGGATACAGATGTCAGTATGCACGCAGTACTTGTCCCGAATGGGGGAAACATACCAAAGCAGCTAGCATCAGCCAGTCGTCTAGTGAGATCTTCCTGATCATGGATACTTTTACATGAGCACGAAGAATGCAGACTATCCACGCCAACCCTAGGAAGACGACTTGGCCGATAACGAGTCGTGTTCCGCCCGGGTTGACGTCGAAGCCGAGGTTCCCGTCCGCCATCCTAAGTTCTATGGTGAAAGGGTGTGAATATGGACAAAACACCTCGATGTATGTCGATGAAGGTGCGAAGTCAACTAATGACTGAATGAGGTGGGCACTGTCCACGTGTGGGGGAGACCAGACTGACTTATACCCCTTTGCTCTGTACAGGAAAAAGGATATGCCCGCATGCCCGGATTGTGTGATGGTCGATCATCAGCATCCATTCATTAGTGTTGCTTCTTCCATAACCCTTGTCTCTGCGCGACAATTACCATTTCTCTGAGACAAGACGAACCCTGATTATATTCTCTGAGTTAGGGCTGTTACCCAAGCATCCGACCCGACTCCCTGCCGAATCAAGTCCGGGGAATGGATCTGGTAGAACTGCTGCGTAATGGTCGTCACCCTGCAGCCACCCGTGGCGGCTTATCACCAAGTTATTCCCCGGTGCAGGGCTGGTTTCCGCAGGACCAGAATCTTCGGGATCACATCCCAGACGATTTCCAATGGCGGCATGGAATGAAAAGAAGAAGCATTGCGATTGGACATGAACGACAAGGAAATTAAAATCGTATGGACCCCCAGATACATTGCAAGTCTTTTACTTATGGACGTTATCAACCATGTTTCGCATTGGACAAGCCCGCCTACCTAGGAAGACACGGGGAAACGATACACCACGTTAAGATATCATCACATGCTCTCCGCTTCCCGACACAGAAGATACATCTATTGCTACTTGATTGCGATGATATTGAGCTAGACGTCGAGGATATTCGAACGGATCGGATCTGCTTTATCAGGCAGCCCCGCAACTAGTGAAAAAAGCAAATTCGTCTCTGAAACGGGATGCTCACACATCAAGCATCGGAAACTGATTCAATTAGAACTTCGATACCACTTGCTTGGAGACGTCTAGATGAAATGGATGCAATGTACCCCCACTTGTCGAGTGTCACTTCCCAACTCCCGGACTGCTATCAAGTGAGGGGCTCCTCAAACTGGAAACCTTACTATAGACTGTCCAACCAATTTTCCGATGTATCGTATTCTTAGAGAAGATCTTACGGGTTGATGTCTGAGCCGCCTCAGGCAGAAAATCTCGAGATCCGTTCCAACGAGGAATTTCTAAGCACTCAGTAAGTACGCGTGGCATGTACCATGCTACGAACGTGTTAATTCCCGGGGAGAGTCACATACAGAGAGGGCGGGCAAACTCCGCCCACGAGATTCTCTACCGTGTATTGGTCAAAGGTCGAGAAATAATAGACTCGGAGAAACCGCAGCATCAAAGTACAACGGTGCAACTACCCAGATACCCTAGAATAATGACGATACCAGCGTAAGGCGCTTCGATACTCCAGTACATCTGAAGATATGTGCCTGCAATGATGTTCTTAAGCGATTAAGCGACCTCTCCATTGTACGATGACATGGAATGAGTTAACGAATGACCGCACAGAATACGTTCCGGAAGTGCATATGCAGGGTTCCGTCTCCAACCTCTCGGAGCAACAATGGCCGGATGTCTGATATATGACGGAAGACCATGATGATTGTCTGGTCGGTAGGGATCAAGAAGCTGCCCTGAGGATTTTTTCTTCTTAGGAAGCACAAATGCCCACGACGGCCTACCAGGTCCTAACTACGGCCAATATCCGAGACAATCGTTAGAACATGTGGCTTCTTCATGTCACACCGACTGTGATACGCGATACAACACCACGCGGGTGAGTATACATCATCCGGATTCATCTCATGACTCCCGTACTCGTCACCTTGATGATTATAGTAACAAGTCATCCTTATATGGCTGGTCGTGTCGGCTTGATATCAATACGGTCCAGTCAGATACGACTCCGAGGATGAAAGGTCGACTCTGATCTATCACTGTTGGAAGTGACAGGTCATCATGAACTTGGACAACTGTCAAATGGCCTCCCTGTAGCTACGATCCACTCCTCAAAATCGATAACCATGGGGCCTCTGATGGTGGAAGGACGATCGCCGGTATTCACCCACATACCTATAGCCTTCCCTTTGGATCTTGGTTGAGTTGCAACCTAGCCATCGAACTAGAACGCTCGAACCCATGGGCTTCGAATCACGCGATTTGTGATATATGATCACATTAGATGGCGAGAAGCTCCAGGACCGCGTGAAACTGTCGACTCTGTCCGGAGGAGTCCTAGAGGGTCTTCAAAATGATGCCAGTCCGGAATTTGATAGAAAAGAACTTCTCCCCGCGGTTTGTGGTAAGACCCAGCTACTCTCAGTCTGAGTAATTAGTCAAGCCAGACCAGCACTATCCACTTGATATCATGTTGCTTGGCTAAGTGATGTTCAATCCTGTTTCGAAATTGGCGGTATTTATTGTGGCTAGTTGGTGCTATGATCTCAAACAATTGGGAGCAAGGACATGTTTTGAGGAGGTAAGTAGGTAGGTATCAGGGAAATATACCTGTTTTGAAGATAGGGTAGGTAGCCCTCTGATTATGCAAGTGCTTAATTCCATTGCACCTGAATTAAGGTAAGTTGCGTGCATATCTCGGCAGGTAGTCTAAGACCTTTACTAATGATTCTCCTTCAAAGCAAATTCCGGCCAAACATGAATGCATGTGAAAAGGTCCACTGATTATTTACAGCTATGGCGGAGCAATTGGTCCTGTAACCGTTTGGGAGGCCAAGCACAAAAGCAGCTCTGACCTTGTCGTGATGTCATAGTTTATGTCGGGCCCCATCATCACGATCGCCAGCATCGAGCAATCATCGAGGCTGCCAGTATGTAGAGCCAAATATTAATAGCTAAGCTATTCTTCACAACTCAATACGAAACTACCTTCCTGCCTGTAATCGAAACCCACCGTACTCATACAATCTTCCCCCATTCCCACCATTACAAAGACCACCAAAATCCGACCCTGAAACGTCACAATGTCGGACGGACAGTTTAAAGAAGGTGAGACATACCAAACCCCTAGGATTAGGAGCTCTTGCTTACTGGAAATTCGATATGAAGGCTTCAAGCCACCCGTTACTCACCAGGACTTCCCGGGCAAGGAGCATAAGCTGCCCATCAAGGCCCACTACGACAACTTGCCTGATGGAAAGGGTGGTTACCTAGAGTACAAGGCCGCTGGAAAGTTACAAGGCAAGAAGGCAGTCATCACTGGAGGTGATTCAGGCATTGGCCGTGCGACTGCTCTACTCTTCGCCTTGGAAGGCGCAGATTCCTTCATTGCTTATCTTCCCGATGAGCAGAAGGACGCTGATGATACGAAGAAGCTTGTAGAGGAGCGCGGGCAGAAGTGCCATCTTTTCCCTACCGATTTGACTGATAGAAAGAATTGCGAGAAGACAATTGCTGAGGCAGTCAAGGCGATGGGAGGCATTGACATCCTGTTCAACAACCATGCCTACCAGATGATGGTCAATGATATCAAGGACCTAACCGAGTAAATCCACTACATCCAGCTGCCTCTGATATCATGCAAGAACTAACGATGCTAGGGATCAATGGGTACATACCTTCAACACCAACATTCATCCATTCTTCTACTTATCGAAATATGCACTGCCTCATATGAGTGCAGGTGGTACGATCATCAACAATGCGAGCATCAATGCCTACGTAGGACGTCCGGACCTACTGGACTACACATCGACCAAGGGTGCCATCGTTTCCTTCACGCGTGGACTGAGCAACCAGTTCGTCAGCAAGGGAATTCGCGTCAACGCAATCGCGCCTGGTCCCGTCTGGACACCTTTGATTCCGGCCACCATGAATGACGAGGCGCAGAAGCAGTTCGTTGCCCCGATGGGACGCCCTTCTCAACCGAGTGAGATTGCGACCTGTGTGGTGTTCTTAGCATCTCCAGATAGCTCCTCCATCAGTGGACAGACAATCCACTGCAACGGTGGTACTATTGTAAATGGCTGATGTGGTGGATAGTCTTTGACTGGAATGGACGGCAGTCTGGAAAAGTTTACAGGGAACAGCAATTAATGGAATTCAGTCATTGAACTGCAGATGACCTGAATGATAGCTGTCTTCCGGCTCGACGTAGTTCTCAACCATCAAGCTGCTGTTAACTGAGAAGGTGATCCGTGTAATTAATAGACAGCTTTGGGGTCAGTTGGCTGAGTTGCATTCCACTTTACATTTGAATGATTTTGTCTACTGTTTGACTCATGACTAACCCGATAACTAAAGTAATGCTACACGCAAATCGCACAGTTTGAAAGGTCGGGAGGAGAGTACTATCAGTAGCCATTCCCCTTTGCCAGATGATTTAATCAATGTTAAAGGATATACATATATAACGCATGCTCTCCATGCCAATCTTGCGTGATATCCAAATGGTAAAGTGACTAACATTTACATAACTGACGTCACTCTAACTTCTCAGATCGCGTTGGGAACCTGTGCCTAGATTTTGTAGGAAAGTCTAGTTGAACTTGGAGGTTATGCTCTGTTGGAGATGTGATGGGACTCCAGATGTTGATAGCCCCTTTTCACACACCAAAAGAGTGGGGCCAATTGAACTGACAACAGCAGCCAGCAACGCCTACATGAGTGATAAATATTTGCTCAGCGATGTGAGGTGACTCATTACCATGAATCACACTGCTTATATCAAAGAAGCATGACTTGCAGAAATCCTTCACGCTTCCTGATTATGAAGTCCATATATCAGTCCGAACAGCGCCTGGCACATAATCAACAACCATTGTTATTATGGTGACAACTGCATGTAGCAGGGCATGCTTATAAGCGAGCTGAGCGAGGATCTCAGCCTATATTGACTGCTCTAGATCGCATTCGATGCTCTCTATCATTCCCATATTCATAAGTAGACATGGCTTTTCTAACAGTTTCCCTGAACATGAAAGTCATTCTATCCTATGAAGTTGATGTCTTCAATATAGCCATTGTCTGTAATTGCAGCTATTAGACTTGATGATGGAGATCATACGTTAAGACATTTATCAAGTCTTCGATTGTTTTGCAGATTTGGTTCACGTTGCTGAAAACAGTCGGCTTAGATAGTGTCTAGGATGCGAATCCTTTCTGCCTGAAGATTGGCTCCAGTCCTTCATTATCACAACCTCGAATAAGCAGTACGAAAATCTAGAGCCCAATATTAAGCATGAGGCTTCAGTCATTCTCGGCAATTGTTGCAGGGTCATGTGGACTTGAAGCATCCTGGCCTGCTTTAACTGTTCATGAGTGAGCGGTCTCCACAGAATATCCCATTTTCACTGAATCACTCCCTGTGCTGTTTGAGAGACTAAGTGACTCAATCCCCGCGAGTAGTCGGTGGTTCCATGGTCAAGCTGCTTCATCTGAATTTGTAGGGGTAGCACTGGGTAGGCTGTTAACTCTTAGACAAATAGGTAGCATAACCCCTATTCACTTACTCCATCGATCTTAATCAGACGTATAGCCTGAGTAACCAGCTTAAGCCAACCAACCCATCATTTGTCGAGTGGTTATTCAAGGAATATAGGTTGTATTCACCTTCGTCGATCGTTAAGTGGTTATTCAAGCATTTTATTAATATATCCACTTTTGTTGATTGTTACATTATTATTCAGCATTATAGCAGATGGTTGCTTTCACCGACTGTTCTGTGGTTGATCATGAATCGTTGGTTATATTCACGTTCGCCGATTATTGCGACTCAGGCAGTCCGTCACCGTGTCCAACCCAGAAAAAGATAAAAGGCCCAATAGCTTCACTGGACCCTTGTCTTCTCTCCCTCTCCCTCTTCTTTCTATCAACTTGAGATCGTTACACTTGTGATATCTCAAGTTGTTCTTCATCGTACCAGAGACATCAACACCTCTCATGGGAATTTGTCATCCTCAACCCTCATATCAGGCATCTATCCCTGATACTACTTAGTCACAGCCCGTCATCTACCCCTATGATCACACCTTATACAATCCAATACCACTATTAGGTCTTCAACGCGGCACGACTCGATTAATAATTCACTAAGTCTACTGTAAAGAGGAACTTCAACATCAGCTTGAACTCATAATTCTCGTGGTTCTCTCAAGCACCCCAACCTCGTGCTTACTACCGACAACAATTATTGCAGCAGAAAATTTGAGTAAGTTCATCAGTGCAACTTACCATCCCGGTGATCATTGTGATATCACCATACTACCCGTGACTAACAGCACTTGTCGTGCAGCCGTGGACCCCCTCCCATCATCACCCAGAAGGTCGCTCTAGACGGACGCCTTGACAAGCACTCTTCTAAGCCTGCAGCAGCCGACGCTTGTCGTACCGGGCTCCTTCGACCGTTCCTAGCTCACAGAAGCGTTTTACTATCCAAGAGACCCAGCACGTCGAACCATACCCCTATTGGACACCGGCGACAATGAGCGCCAACCAAAGTTACGGCGGCAGCCAGGGTGCTTCGACTCCTACTGACGTAGAACCGAGTCTTTCGCCGAGCGATCACACTCGTTTCAAGAAGATCACGAAACGAATGTCGAAATGCGACCGATGCAATGAAAGAAACACCAGCGTCATGCAGCAGTGCTTGTTCTGCGCTCAAACGATATGCCGCGAGTGCCATGCAGGGAAGAGCTACGACGTCAAGCACATCATGTCAGACTACCCCGACCTCGACTGGACCCTACCTGCCGTGATCAAGCCGAGACCCGCAAAGCGAGTGTGCAGACGAGCTCCGCCGAAGTACACATTTGATAGCGCCGACGACGACGACGATGATGATGCTGATGATGAGGACGACGACGTTGTGATCACCACCCGTAAACGCAAGATCCCCCAAAAAGCTCCAGCTCCCGCAAAGAACAGCGGTGGCGATGGCCGTATTCTCGGTGCCGTTGCTTCTGTCACGGGTACGAACCGGCGCACCCCTCTTCCAACAGCACCCAGACAAAAGGATGAGGTTACTCTGGGTAGTGGCCACCAGAGCCTACGTAGAGGGGACGTCAACTTCTTCGATGGTCATGGCACCGCTGTTGCTCCCACCAGTGACCGTCTCGCTCGACGTGCAGCTCCTGCAGGAATGCCTGCCAACAATCTTTCTGGTGGTCCCGGCTTTGGCGGTTATGACCGCCGAAATCCTCCACCTAATAGTCTTGAACCTTACCAGGCTGTACCGAAGAACAATGCTACAGCCGTCCCTCAAAGGCTTGCTGAAACAGTGGACCCTGGTCAAAAGGGTAGACCGCAGCTGGATTGGGCATGGCTTCACAACCCGGAGATCGTGGCTGTGAGAGAACGTGATGGATATGTGGACGCGCTCGAGATGCTCGAGGCAAGCCTTACTATGGACGCGCTACGCCAAGGTGTACCTGTCCCTGTTAGTGGTATCGCATGGTTGAAGGCTACCAAAGCATCGTACGGATCGTACGAGGGAAGATCTGTTGCTGGCAATTCGCGTGGAGGACGACTTGGCATTGGTAGGAAAAGGTGATCTGCTCTCAAGTATAACAGGGAAAGGTGATACGACCTGTGCAACCACAAGTTCTTCCAACTTCCCATATATAAACGATACAAGAACCCTTGAACACATTGATCCATCACGATGGCACCAGTAAGCAGTCCTACAACATCCTCCTGTCCTGAATGTCTCCCTCTCCAATCTCTCACTTGCATCATCAGGATCCTTACGGTTTTATATACCGTTACTGACTACTCATTCCAGAACGACCCTGTCCAGAGGCGTAATGGGAGGAGAATGAATGATCCTTCTTCAGGAAAAGTTTCTTGACTCTGCAATCATCGAAATTCACAAATAGAAGCAAATTCCCTTTCACATCTTGAGTGCTAGCTGGCACCAGGATCTCGTCGATGCCACCAACGACACATTTCTCGTGTACAGGGCGTCAGTCGCCAAGTACAAGCCCTCTCCCGCCAGCTCATTCACCATCGCTCTTGTGGGGGTGCTGCATAGGGCATCGGCTGCGCAACATCTCTACGGTAACAGTCCCATGCGAAATCAAGGCAGGCATGCTTCTAGCTGCCATAATAGACTTTGCATGAGAATAGACAAAGCAAATCGATTTCGATAAACCAAGGTGATTTCTCCGTGGCGTTTGGTGAATGTGATTTCGTGATCAATTAAGAAGCCCTTTGTAATAGCCCCCTCCGCTTTCTGTACACTCATCGGCCAGTGACTTGTGGTGGCACCTGTCTAGAGTTGAGATGCTCAAGCGTTTCCAGGGCGGCACCGGCGAGTGCTTGGCTGACACTCTAGTCATGCTTGTCGCTCTCTCGCTGAGTGAGAAGCTGATTTCCCCAAAGCTTATAACATTCGCCGAAGGTTGCTGTCCTTGAAAGTTGTTATCGTACTTAGTTAAGAATGCTATACACTGTGCCTTTGGCTTGCCGATCTATAAGCCAGGCTAAACGGTTCATCGCACAGCACGAAATCCGAGATGATAAGTATCCTCGCAGCTGGGAAGCTCCGAAACGATTCAGATGCGTTTCGCATTAGGTCTTCGGATGACACTCGACAGTTCCCAAGCTGAAGGAAGTAGGAGGAAATGTGATTTTACGCAACAACAGTATACAGGGGCACCTCAATGGAATATGCCAGCCATACAGGAAACAAAGAATACAACAGCACCATGACTGTGAGTGAATATCAGACCGTTCCAGAATGGAGAGTTCGGTGAACTCCCGTCAATTTCACCCGGCGACGGCGTGGCACAAGTACTAAGTAGTCGGCCTTTCGGGACTGGGTACCGGAAACATGAGCGTTGTCTGCTTTTGGCATGGCTAGGGAGTTTGCATTCTTCCATTCACCGTATTGTGGCTATTGTGGTATGGGCTTCATGCTTACACCTCCAGGTAGGATACTTTTGAATTCGCTTTGAAAGAAGTCACACCGGAGACTTGCCACTTGTAATGCCGTGCAGATACTGAACCACGCAAATGAGTGGGAGTCCTTTACTGCCGCACAGTGTAAACACGTTGCCAGCCGGGTTCGCCTTGTCATTCAGTATGTTACAGACCCATCTTGGAGAGATAGCTATCTCTTTAGAGGCGTGTCAAAGGCTGAATGAAATTTCATATATCTAGCAGATATCTGACGTTAAGTAAGTTGAGGCTCAATCTCCGGCCTGGTCACTCTTCAACTTCCAGAAAAAGCCTTATATTGCTTGCATATGTAGATGAAACCACGCCGATCTCCGAGCTGCATGACATATTTAGTTGGTGACACTCACGGAGCACATAGTGTTATGAGCAGTTACGCCGACTTACCCTCTTTAAGGACAAGAGTTTCCTGAACATAGGATGTTCCTGATGATACCATTTGATCAGGCACATCTTTATTTAGATTCAGTTGTGTAGCATAGGATAGTCTGTAGGCAGACCTTGGAAGGGTATGTTAGCCTCGCACTTAATATATGTGACTGCAAGGCGTCACCCGAACAAGTGTGTGTGTCCAATGCAAAGCGGTGACCAGGCAGCTTGCGAACGATGTCGAAGAGAACGAAGCGGACAGCCACGGGTCACCGGAATCAAAGTGGTGATACTGAGATATTGTGGGGTATGAAACGGGGTTGCCACTATCGAGCCAATAAGAGCCCCGTGATGGAAGAGCGCCCTGAACTCACCTCGTGATTGGACAATGTTTCATGCAGCTAATTAAACGCGTGTAACGAGAACGCGAACGCCTCGCGGTTGAACGCGTTAAGTCGAACTTCACGATATCCCCTCCTTTCCCACTTTTAGCCAAGCGACCAAATTTGATGGCTGAACAATTGTCGTGCAAACCCTTCATCTCCGTCAAGGTTGCCGAGTAAAAGATCACGACGGAGGGTAAATTCTTCAGGAGGTTATGCAGTATGGAAGAGGTATCAGTTTGCTGAATCAATCTTGTGTCCTCTTCATGCAGCACATTCTGGATTTCTTGCAGTCAAGGTAAGTACACATATCTTATCTTGCAGTATCTCGAGGACTAGGCGAACCTTCAACAGATCTTGCTGTGTACTGATGATTCGATGCCCGCTTTTACCTGCAAGTCTGTCAGCTGATTTTAAGTCAATGTTTGAAAACTCCTGGCAGAGAGCTTTGCCTTGATTGCGCCTTTCGAAGTGCTTTTTCCGTTGTCTGGACTCCACCTCCAAGGTTAGGTAGGTATGATGGAGATGCAAGGGAGAGGGAGGGGTTGGAGTGGTCTTGAGGGCG
The DNA here is from genome assembly GCA_022432505.1 of Xylariales sp. AK1849. Taxonomy (NCBI): domain Eukaryota; kingdom Fungi; phylum Ascomycota; class Sordariomycetes; order Xylariales; species Xylariales sp. AK1849. The sequence goes on from JAJKKH010000008.1 coordinate 1,135,042, forward strand.
GCATGTAGCAGCAAAATCGGACATTGCAGGTGCATTGTAAGATAGGGAGCAATGCCTTCCTGGAAGAAGTCTATCATCATCTAATATGAATTCATGCAAAGCTGGATGATGGGTTCGAATCGAGAACCAGAGTCTGGATCCGGGTTCGATCCTATCTCGATGATGAAACCTAGGTCCCCTGACGAAGGTCTGAAATCCTGGATAGAGATTAACAACTCGGCTCTGACCTGGACATCGGAGAAACAAGAGAGATCACGGACTCCTGAAACAAAAGCGGCTAATGGAGGTGTGCGTGGAAATCAGTTGATTAACCTTGTCTTCTGTGCCAATCTATCTCTCTCTCCGCCCTTGGGGTGTGCAACAGAAGCGATTTTACGTGGCTCGGCTAATTCACTAGGAGATCTAGCTATCGTAAGTCATGACATGTTCAACCATATCGAGCTCTGATATCCAAGACATGGTTCTCAAGACAGAATGATGGGTAGACTACGGCGCTGAAGGCGGCAGCAGAATTGAACATCATTGAAGAGAAGAGAAAGAACGGCAACGCTTGCCGCCGACCGTCGAGTGACATCCATCAAGCAGAGAAAGAAAGCCCCAGTCTAGAATGCTTGACGAGACTTGTCCAAGCACCGCTCGTCGCTTGGTATGGTTTTGGCGGGAACTAGAGTCTATCTCAAGGCAGTTTGCAGGAACCCGCTCACCTTGGGCAGTCTGTCAAGCCAGTAGTGTCTTGCAGGTGAACGGCCGGCCAAAGTGTCGCGACTTAACTACTATGTAGAGCCAAGCGGATCTTCTACCCTCGAGACTACTATCCATGTACATGAGTAGCACGAGGTACAATCAGGCAATCTACGGTGAAGGGGTGGTCAAAGAGGCAAAGGTGAACAGTCGGTCGACAGACCCTTGCACCCATGTATTGTTATATGTAGGTACCTAGGTAGGTACCGGACTAGTGATATAGGCGGTCAGGGCTTCCCACTATTGGCCCACCCAGGGCTAGTAGCCGATCCAGTATCATGTGGCCCACCAGTGGACGCTCCCGCCCTGTCCATCACCTCGTTGGGATGACATCCTTTTTGCAGCCTTTTGGGGTCTTGGTTTTCGGGGGGGCCGCTCAGGTCTCTTATTAGGCGCATTAAGTCCTTGTTGCCGCAGGCTCCCGCAGAAGCTCTTGCCTTCTTACAACCCACACTCGTCAACGGTCGCCCAAAACAACAACAACATGTGGCGGTAAACCTCAAGTATACTTGTCGCAAACGTTATCACAAGTCACTATTCGAAGCTTTCACAAACCTGTTGTCAATCCAGATAACATTCCGCGTTCTCCAAGTCAAAAGACGCAAACGCGCGTGTCGCAAGTCCAATCCGGGCGCTGTCGCATTCCCTCAACGCTCGCAAGTCGTTGCTTTATAAGATCGCGTACAACCCACAACATTTTAATCACAATACAAACACGATTGTACGCTTCTTGAAAGAGTCTACAAGATGCTTATGCCCTCGGCAATTTCATGCGACTCGTCGCAACCTCCTGTCACTCGACTCCAATCTGCTCTCTTCGCTTCTCCGCCTGCCAGTCCACCGTCTACAGCGCAAAGCGCCTTTGGGAATATCTTCACAACGTGTCGCGCCCTCCAATCGATGCTTACGGTGCCCGCGACAAGTAGCGCCGATGAGGACAACAGCTCAGCTCGCAATCAACTACCTACACCACCCATTGCCCACGCGACTCTACCACCTCTGAAGCTTCGCCTGCGATCGCGCAAAGTCGACTCGAATGGAGATGTCACAGCGCGAAAGAAGGTCGTCAAGAGGTCTGCAGCGCCTCCTCGTGGAGTCAACAAGAGACGCAGGGCAGATGACGATGACATGGGCCGCGACGACGACATTGATAGCGATCTTGACATAGACGCGTCGGAGAAGGATGATGGCGAGGAGACAGAGCCTTGCCATGCTGGACCACGAACGCCTAAGCGTGCTCGAATTGCGCCGGAATCAATTCCCCTCGGGCTTGAGCGATCAGATTACCACAACCTACACACCAACGCGGACAGTAAGGAAGAGACTGAGAAGGGAACGGAAGTAAATGCAGAGGCTGATGGAGAGGAGTGGAGTACGGAAGATGACCGGATTCTGGTCGAACTTGTTCTGGAGAAGCTCAAGCTGTCGAAAACGGACTGGCAAGACTGCGCTCGAAGCTTAGGGAAAGATCGCGGCAGCATTGGCAAGAGATGGAAGAGTCTGATGGTAAACGGGGATGTCGGTCTGAAGACGAGGAGTAGGAGAGGCAAGATTCATGGAACCTGGCGGTGATGGCCACGTTTCGCTCTCTTCTCTGCCAACCTTGACTTCTCATGACTTCTACCAACTTAGAGGGTTGTTATACCTTGGATCAACTTGTCAGAGAGACTTGAGGCGCTTTTGTTTACAGGCTTGGGATCGGGAATCCTACGATACCCTTAATGGTTTATCGCGCTGATTGCGCTTGATAGTTACCTAAGCTACTCTTCACTGAATTGAGCTGTCGTCATTTACAACTCTATACAACCCTTTGGTGACGTTCCCTGCTACCTACCCACCTGCTTCCGTGTCTCTGTTTCCTGCATTTCTCCAGCGCTCCATCTGCACATCATCTCATGCACAGCACGGCTTGCTTCAAACTCACAGATGCCTTAGTACCAGACTACGTTCTCTTACCATCCAACCTCACCTTCCTTTGTACGGACTAGCAGCATAAAAGCAAACTCATCCTAGGCGACGTGCCTTTCCCCATCACTTTGACCTTGAAGGGGCTGGCACCACAGAAGCAAGCTCAACACCAAAGTATGCGCCGCAAGGGCAACCCAGAAAAGGACCAAGCGGTGGTAGGGAACATGAAACACCGCAAATAGCTTGCGTTAGTCCAAAGCGGATGTCTTCAAAGCCAAGAAGATCCCGCACTCAAGCCGGGTTCACAGCGGGTTCAGGGCAATGCTTTCCAGGGTCCTCGCATCCGCTGAAAACTCATCAAGTAGGCTCCGCTGTGGCTGCTAGGATCGTCAAGTTCTCTAGGACGGCTGCACTTGCGCTCATTCGTAGGCCACCAAGAGCCAGCAAGAAACTTGGAGGTCGGGGCATCCCAAAGCGTTTGATGGGCTTTGGTTATTACCCACGATGTCTAGATTTTGATTCCGTCTTTCGATATCGTCTGTTCATTCTGCTCTGCCTACCAAGAGGCTCCTCCACTGTTGCGTGTTTGCATCACAGGACAGACAGACATATCGGGTCGGGACTGCACAGACCAAAATGTCTTAGGCATGCCAGCCTCCAAGCAGAATCTGCGTACCCGTCGGCAGCCTCTCGTTTGAATCCCGGTTGGTATAGTCGCTCGAACGGCACCCTTGTCTCCTTTGGACAGAGACTGGACACAGAGAGAAGAGAGTTCGGGGTGGATGTCGCACAGTATCAAGTCTGTGAGATATCTGCTCCGCACTGCTTCGAGGCAGCTTGCCGATTGGCTGACCGACGTTCCCAGAAGCGGTCAAGCTGCAAACCGACGAGGACTACTTGCACGAAATAAGACTCAGCATTCAACTTCACTTCATCAGCTCGGTGGTGTGATTGGCGATGACTAAGAGAGAAGAAGTGAGACAGTCGCTGTCGATGGTAGCCTGCCACCCTATTTCTGTCAATCCAACGCTTCCACTCACTCTGAAAACATGACAATGCAGCTAGTGACCTACTCGGCTGCACGTCGGGTTCGATGGACGCACTGCAATACAGATGGAGTCTATTATAGGAAGGACACAGGTACTTCAAACCTGTCAAACCGAATGATAGACCCAAACGGCATTTCCAGTGCGAGGTAGATGCGCCCGGAGTCGAGCGCAAGCCATCAAGCCGCTTACAAAATTTTCCTGCAGACGTGTTCGGCGACCGTGTCATGCAGAACGATATCCTCTGCTGATATGGCCTCGGAACGTACGAGGCTAAGCTTGTGTCACCCACCACTACCCCCTCACTTATCGTCCTTGCCAGAGTACAAAGAGTACATGCTGTAGCGTTTCCTCCAGCAACCAGAAGAATCTCAACAAGCGTGCCTACTGCATCGCGGACGCATGGTCCTCTAGTCTATTGGAGTTCCTCTATGGCCCTCCATTCAAGTGTCTTTGCAACGGCGTATCCTAAACCAAATAGTCTGGGATATGCTGGAACCGCCCCTATTCTGCAATGCTTGGTTCCATCGCGCCAATGTCCGACAACTAGAACTCCGTGGGAGTCGAAAGCTTGCAAGGCTGCTCTCACTACTAACTGATCTCTTCTCAGCACGCTGCGTTCAAATAGGTACACGACACAGCTGTTGTGACCGCCCCAGCCTTTTGAGAAATTTGGTCAGAACGGATCGTGCTTCAGACTCACGGGCCTACGCCAAGCAGTGATGGTCTCCCAAGAAGCTGTTGATTTCGGATATCACTCGAGGAACACTCGTCAGTCGCTGCATTTCCAACGAACAGCATCACTTTGACTTCTTCCCTTCTGATTCATCACTGCCCAAATAATCTACTCGCTGTTATCGTCCATAGCGCGCTCTCCGTGTAATTTCTTATTCGTCCACTCGATTTCATCATCGTCGTGATCATCGGCGCGGGGGTCGATGCAGGGCGTCTGTAAAGGAAACGTTATCTCATCCTCAGGCGCAAGCATCGGGTTCTCGTCAACCGTATATGCCTTCTCGGGGAGATCATATCTACCGAGGACATGTCTCTTGCAGGATTCGTGGGTTGTCGAGACTATGCCGTATCGTGGAGGAGAGTAGTCGTCGACTAAATGCTCAAGTTTGTCTTCCCGTAAAACAGCACAGGCTCCGGGTCTATACGGAACCTCGACGCCAAGCTGCGGAAGGCAGAGGTTGGCTCCTAAGGGTGATCAGTTACTTCTTGGACAAATCAGAAGGAGGATGGAAAGGTCTTATTACCTGTGTAGCTCCCTAGCGTGATTAAGGCGGCGAGTCCTCCCCGAATGTCGCTGATGTCTCGGTGGCGCTGAGTGTAGCCATTGACGAGAAGGGAGAAGAGGCTGGCGAAGTCCTCTTGGTCAGTCTCCACCTTCTCTCCTTCCGGGAGGTTCTTGAAGATGTCAACACCCTCGGAGTAGATAGCCGGGTCCAAATTCCTGACCAGCAAACGTGCTATCGAGGTTGCCTTTCCGAAGACGGCCTTTGCAAATTTGGGAAAACGCATCCGAGACCAGTCCTGGTCTTCAGATCGGTTAAAAGAGGCGTCCCTGGTTCGGAGTATTATCGTCCCATTTGGATCGCCTTTTCTTGACCAACATTCGTAGTGCGCAACTGCCATCTTGGCGTGTGGAAGCTGAACGACCGGAACCTTGCGTGGGTCGAGCTCAGGGTGCAGTCTACGAATGTACTGGTCAACTACGTGGCGACAGCTTTCCGGTGCGGGTAGAGCCGTGAAGTAAGACCAGAGGTCTAATGCCCGGACCAATGTGTCGGCCGTACCTTGACCGTACATCAACTGCGTAGCCTTCTCGAGGTTGGCAAACACAACACGGTTGCTCCGATCCGTGACAATGAACACATCCTTGTCCCCCAATTCCCACACCTTCTCTGCCGACTCTCGGTCTTGTTTATACTGATAGAAAAAGTCTACGTCCCAGTGACTGTTGTTCCATTTGGGATCCCAAGCAGACTTGATAGCGTCCACTGCCGTCTGAAGTCCGGCGTCATAACAAGTGGCCGCGATCCGGGCCAGGTCTCTTTCGTGGGGCATCATATGCAGCCAGAAGTGTTCTTGCGCATCAGCCCGGAGTTTTCTGAGGGCGTTCTTGGTGATGTCTATCTCGTCGTTGGGCGAGTCATATGTCTCTCGCTCGTTGGACTTGGCTTGGCCGTACGATACGAGGCGCGCCATTACATACTGTTGGCATCGGACGGACATCTCTGGCTCGCCGAAGGCACGTATGCCGTTCCCCAAGCTCGCCTTCGCTCGAGCAGTATGGTTGTAGGGGCTCCGCAGTCTCAGATCGATATCCTTGGCGTTCATCAGGCGAACAGAAAGGGAGCCCAAGTCGAAGTCGACCACGGTCTCCTCGACAGTGTCCTTAACGACGGAATACTGCGAGTTGTTATCCATCTCGATCGCTAGCTTGATGACATCAGTTGTATGAACCTTGCTCAGCAGTTGCTGGACTGCGGAGAGCTGGTCAGATCGGACGATTTCAGCCTTGATCAAAGTATCAAAGACCGGTGGCAGGACCTCGAACTGTACTTCCAGTGAGCATCATCAGCGAGCAGGAGGGAATCTGTTGGAGATGAGGCTTACCATGCGGTCATCCTTGGGATGGGCTACGTTTCCACCCCACGGAGGGTAGGAGCCGAAAGGGTCACCGGGTATGTAGATGAGTCTCTTGCCAATGGTGACGAGGCCAGTTTGCTTTCTCTCGTCCTCCGTGAGCTCTTGGAGGGTCTTGACTGCACGATGCTGACTATTTACCACGTCGTTGCGCTTGCCCATCAGACTCTCGATCGTCTCAGTATCAGGCGTGCCAGGAGGCGCATCGGCTTTGAGGTACGGCATGGTGTAAATATTCAGATGTTGATGGCCGATTTCAAGAGCAGGTGGCATTAGACGGTTCCAGATGAAAGATATTGAGTTCTCATAAGATCGGGATGAAGATGATAACGCATTGCATACGTGCAAACGCAGTGATGACCTTGTGATTGGGGCTACAGAAAAGCAGCAAACGAGCTAGTTCGGTGGTAACTCAGGCAGCTATACCGGAAAACAACATTATCATGGGCAATGCAATGTCACGGAGTTTCATCCCTTGATTTGTGCTTGTCCATTGTACATACGCTGTTGAAGTATTCAACGCCTTTCTGCTCTTTAGTATATTCAATACATCGAGTCCCTGTAACGACCCCTACTTGCTTTGTGGGATTGGACATTCACTTGCTTGTGGAAAGTCTGCCGCCTCCGATTACAATACAACTCTGAATAGGCACAGATATCGCACTGGATCATGCGTCACCTTCTATGTATACATCGTGTGAGCAAAGTCATCTAGAAAATGCACCATAATCTTGGGAGCTTGGTCGTGACCACGGATCTAAGGTCATGGCACAGTGAAGACTAGAAAGGGGTTTTGCAATGTGTCAGGGGTCGGTTGGGACAACGGCAAACTGATTCCACTAGCAAAGGAGAGCTGCTGTCCGGGCTCTTTGCATTTCTACCGAGGTTATGTGTCAGCTGCGTGGATCAAAGGTGATACGGAGTGAGTACAGTAGCATTGAGAATGTTTTCAAGCCAACTCCTCTAAGTACGAAACAACAACTGCTACAAGGGGAGTTGCCAAGAAGGCTCTTATAGCCGTTTGTCTCAAGATAGGCCCCCCTCGGTGTCTCATCCTTTTGAATCTAACTGTCAATCTACCCTCTGTTTCGTAGGGAACTTTGACAGCCCCAAGTTACACGTTGTCAAAGATTACTTTTCAAAAGCTGATTTAAGTCCTATAGGAACTGACGAAGGAAAAGGCGGCCCTGAACGATCCCTGAGGCCAGCATGCTACAGATCGCAAAACGGCCGCCCATCTTTAAATACCTAGACTAGGTAATCTAGCTGTCCGTATCAACAAGTACTTGACTATAAGCGGTCACTAGCAAGAAAGACTCACTGCAACCACGGTCAGCTAAAGGGAAGAAAAAAGAGGCGAAAGGACACCCATAAAAGTTCAGACAATTGGAATAGGCCGGGAAAACCCGTCACCCCACAGGACTTGAATCAGCACGTCCTCTTCACATCACATACCGTCCCCAGACAACCACTCCATTCTGTGACACAGTTTCAATTTCTATTCACTGGACCATATAATCCTGTTGTATACTGATGTTTGCTATTAATGCGTATGATAACTACCGCCCCCGCTCCCCTTGAATACCGCTCCCCCCCTTGAGTGCCAGTTTGTGGTTGAATCATAAACGGCTAGTCAATGTTATCACAGATGCTTTCAGATTGATCCATGATAAATACATTTGGTATTGAGAAAAACAGACCGTCCCGAGGCTTTTGCCGCCTTGCCGGTGTTGAAAACCGTACGCCATGCTTCCGATGAGGGAATTTATAAAGCCATATAGCCCCAAACGCCTATCTATGCTGAAGAAGTTGATTCTCCCGCTGCTTATTCCATCATCTTCCGCTGCTTATTCCAACCACTCCCACCACGTATTCCAACAGTTCTGCTGCTTGTTATAGCAAATTCAAGTGTTCATTGAGCGCTTAGAACTTAAGCTCCTTAGGCTTCTCCCAGCTGAAATCCTGGTTCGTTCCGAAATGGCCGAACTTGGCCGTCTGATAGTAGATGGGCTTAGCCAAATCCAGTTGCTTCACGATAACACCAGGTCGCATGTCAAAGTTGGCCCGAACAATGTCGACCAACTCCTGGGCGGTCTTGTCTGATGTGCCGTAGCTATCGACGTAAACAGAGCAAGGCTCCGCTATTCCAATGGCGTAAGACAGCTGGACTAACGCACGGCGTGCCAGCTTAGCGTTCACTAATGATTTCGCAATCCATCGAGCAAGGTAGGCAGCAGATCGGTCAACCTTGGAGAAGTCCTTCCCGGAGAAAGCACCACCACCATGGGCACCCCAACCTCCGTAAGTGTCGACAATGATCTTTCGGCCTGTCAGGCCAGCATCGCCCTGTGGTCCACCAATGATGAACAAGCCACTTGGTTGGATCTGCCACATGATTAGCCTACGATTTCGAGGTACGGGTTGGGTTATTCTAATGGTACAGAAATCGGTTACTTACGTGGTAGACTGTCTTGTCGTCCAGGTATTTGGCTGGAATAACCTTCTTGCAGATCTTCTCCGTGATCTCCTTGCGCAGCTGCTCAGTGGTGATGTCCTCGCTATGTTGCGCCGAGACGACGATGGTGTGGACTCGGAGGGGAACGACGGCACCACCGTCGTGCTTGTACTCCATGGTAACTTGGGTCTTGGTGTCAGGTCGGAGCCACGGGAGAGTGCCATCGCGGCGGGCGGCGGACATGGCCTGGTTAAGCTTGTGGGCCAACAAGTGGCTGAGGGGGTGCATCTCGGGGGTCTCATCAGTGGCATAACCGAACATCAGACCCTGGTCACCGGCACCCAGCTGCTCCAGAGCCTGTTCGTAGTGAAGACCTTGGGCAATATCGGGCGACTGCTGCTCGATGGCGACGAGAAGGTTGCAGGTCTTGTAGTCAAAGCCCTTGTCGGAAGAGTCGTAACCAATTTCCTTGATGGCGTTTCTTACGACCTTCTGATAATCAAGGCTAGCTTTCGTGGTGATCTCGCCAAAGACCATAATCATTCCGGTCTTGGTGGCAGTTTCACAGGCAACCTTGGAAAGGGGGTCTTCCGCGAGGCAGGCGTCCAGGATGGCGTCTGACACTTGATCGGCAATCTTATCAGGGTGTCCCTCACCGACGGATTCCGACTAATTCGACTCATTAGTCAAGATGTCCCATATTCCACTTATGATTGCCTCATGCTGCTCCATGAGACACGTACGCAACTTACAGTGAACAAGAAGGCGCCTTCATTGTGGATGGCGAAAGCATCGCCGCTAAAGCCGTTCGTGGCAGGCATGCTGACGGTGAGTAGGAGACTGGGAAAAGGGAGGATGCTGGGAATTTTGTTCCGAGTAATTGCAGGCCGAGGAGAGGAAAAGAGAAAGAAAGAAGGAGAGGAGAGGAGGAAACGGGCCCAAGATGGACGGGAAGGAGTAATTTTGATGTGAGGAAGGGAGGATGTTCGAGGGATGGAAAAGATTCACTTCGCTGTTCAATTATGAATGAAGTTGCCGACTGTCGGTCGAATCCCGAATTGAAGAGAGGGGCAGCCTTTTCCAGAAAAAGAAATACTCAAGTAGTTTAGGTACCTCCGACTGGCGCAAGAATTAGACTTCGTACGAAGTACTAACGGTTAGTTCGATCCAGGAACCGTGGGTTGCGCCGTTCCTCTCCCAAACTTTGACTTGAAATTGCGCCATACTGAACCGTTAGTTGTACAGCCCTTTTTTCACCGCCTTCGCCTTAACACACAACCGCCGACTCGCCCGCACTTTCTTTACAGTGCCTCCTCATCCCTACTGTACACAGTACATAGTAGGTAGTTTGTGGGGCAAGCAACCCCTCAAATCCGTGCGGGTATCAAGGATGAATCGCTACTGGGCTGTTGGGAGCTGAATGGGTCGGGTCGGGTCAGCAGCCGAATATTGCCCGGTGCCTTCCATAAGAAGGGATCAATCCTCGGTGCATGGATGGGATGGCATGGGACGGGACGATGTAAAAGGCTGGCCCTCGGAGGTATTCGACGGCACTTGATACCCAAAGCCACTACCGTATATTGCAGTGGGGTTGCCCGAGACAAGATTCTGCCGATGGCCACTGTGCCTCCAGAGTACTGTGTAGGGAGGGACAACTCAGCTGGAATCAGTCGAGTTCTAGAAGCAATGTACTTTCAAATACTGCTCTGCTCTGCTCTGCCCTGCTCTGGCGTGTCTGTCTTGCTTACTGCAAAGGCTGGCTGACGGGCAATAAGCCACTAGCTTAGCAGTCTAATCCCTATATGCCCATAATATTCGGCCAGGTCGAGTCCCTAGCGATGTCGTCCAACCCGAATCACCCAAGGTACTAGTACTGTGTAGCTGCCGCCTCCCCGAAGGCCGATTGCATCTCCGAATTGAGATTGGGATGGACCCTTGGCCAAAGCTCCAGTTCATGTTGATGCCCCTCCGAACCCCTCCAACTTTTTTCCCCGTGATACGCAACCAAGCAAGATCAGCGTTACCGCGTGACCCAAGTCGAGGTGTTCGGCTGCTCTTTCAAGTGACATATACTTGCATTGGACTTTCCTCACCAAGCCCACACACAGCTTCGCATCACAGTTTCCCCTAAGATGAGTAAGTTCGGTGTCATGGTCATGGGTCCTGCGGGGGCGGGCAAGGTATGCATATAATCTTTTTACTTGCTTCACACCTCACTCATTCATACGTGATCGCTTTGTGAAGCTATGCTAGTCCAGTCAAGCCACGCCTCTTACTCTGACAAGGCTCTAACCATGGCTGATATATCTACCCATAGTCCACCTTCTGTGCCTCTCTCATCACCCATCTCCAGCTGAACCGCCGGTCCTGCTTCTACGTCAACCTCGACCCAGCCGCCGAGACCTTCGAGCACTCCCCTGACCTGGATATCAAAGACCTGATATCCCTCGAGGATGTTATGGAAGAGATGGGACTTGGTCCCAATGGCGGTCTTATCTACTGCTTCGAGTTCCTCATGGAAAACCTTGATTTCCTGACTGAGTCGCTCGATTCTTTGACGGAGGAATACCTGATCATATTCGATATGCCCGGCCAGATCGAACTCTACACGCACGTACCCATTCTACCGGCACTTGTGCGCTTCCTCACGAGGTCCGGGAATCTGGACATTCGGCTTTGCGCCGCATATCTGCTGGAGGCCACCTTCGTGGTGGACAGGGCCAAGTTTTTCGCCGGGACGCTGAGCGCCATGTCGGCTATGGTCATGTTGGAGGTTCCGCATATCAACATCCTCTCCAAGATGGATTTGGTGAAAGACCAAGTCCGAAAGAAGGACTTGAAGAGGTTTATCACACCAGATCCGATGCTACTGGACGATGACCCGGCCGAGATTGCCCGTCGGAAGGCAGAGGGTAGCACGGTAGGCGATGAAGCCTTGGCGGACCCGCAGGACAAGGACGCTGTAATGAAAGGTGCTGGGTTTCGACGACTGAACAGGGCGGTAGCAGGACTCATCGACAATTTCAGCATGGTCAGCTACCTGAAGCTCGACGTACAGGACGAAGAGAGCGTTGGAGCCATCCTCAGTTATGTCGATGATTGCATACAATACCACGAGGCACAGGAGCCCAAGGAGCTCAAGGACGAGGAGTTTGACGAACCAGCGGACTACTGAGGTACATGGCTACGGGTACAGGATGGAAATAGGTCGTCATGGCGTTGAGAATAAAGGTGTTGCGGTACGATCAGGGACATATAGGTTATGCATAACGGCGGCGTTCTGACTTTGCTTCACCTCGATACCACTAATGCAGAAGAGTTGACCAAAAGATTTCATTGCATGCATATCATCGTAAAAGCGTGTGGTCCTTCCCTGCCCTATCTTCCGCCTCTCCTCGCCCGACCTCCTCCACCGACCTTGCGACTATTCTTTGTCTGCGCATCATATTTGTGGTACTCAGTCAACCAGATGTTCTTTACGATTGTCGCATAGCCGACGGCCTTGCTCACGAAAACGACCACGTCGCGAATGGCCGCCTCGGGGCCCCTCTGCCACACCACCGCGATGACGGCCGCCACGGCCGCCCACATCAGCGCTCGCGTCACCAGCCGCGTCCAGAACATCATGAACCGGTGCACCCACAGCAGCACCTGGAAGCCCAGCGCGATGATCCCCACCAGCACGGCGATGAAGATGAAGTCGGGCGAGTCGGACAGCAGATCGCCCACGCGCAGGACGATCGGCTGCAGCAGTGGCCACAGCGTGGAGAGGAGGCGCTGCGCGTAGGATTGCAGGGCCCGGAGGACGGTCTGGAAGGGCGTCTGGGGCGCGAGGACGTGGTCTTGGAGGAAGTGCAGGGTTTGCTCCGGGAGGACGCCTGCGAGTAGAGAAAGGTGTATAAGTGACGGGGTCAGTTGTCATCTGGGGGGCAGGGGTTTTCATGTACCGTCTAGAGCATCGAGCATCCATCGGTAGTTCTCGTTGGCCATCTTGTATGCCTGCACTCGGATCTTCGAAGCAAAACTGTGATCGCGTGCTTTTGCGTTGGATGTCACGATGGAGTTCAGTGAGTGGGCGGCCTCAGTTACGACCAGTCTGTGATGTTATTGTTGTTGGTGCAGATTCGGTGACGGAAGGCGTAGGGACGCGTTTCGAGATGGAAAACAGCAAATAGCGGCCTAAAGTATGAAGTTCGCCGAGTCAATGTCGGTCACGCAGATTCGTCGTTGGTATGATGAACCTGGAAGTTGGACGATGGTGGGGCGTAGCCTTGGAGATGCATTGGCAGACAAGCGGTTAGAAGTGACATGTGTCCAGTGGAACTTCCGGTGACCGCTAAGTTGGATCTACATGACCCTACTACGTTAGTTAGATGCAATCTCGAGTGATTGGGTTTGTTGCCGTAAAGGAGAAGTGAACGAACGGTTCAAGGTCTCTCTACTAGTCTCGGCAAGGTTAACAATCCACCATGCAGGTTTCTTGCTGCACCTGGGGCAGCTTCACCGTATGGTTTCTCAACGAGCATCCTACTCAAGTATAGTACAACGATGGCCATGTATAAGCGCGGTCTCAGGTACCTAGTTTTTCTATAACTTGACGAGAATACCTACAAATCTGCCCATTTTATGCATCTCTTATATGTATAAAATGTAAAAACAGGAGAAACATTGCTTAGTTCATTCACTTAATTGACCCCCGGACTCATCGGAATGAGTCCATTACTAACCCATTATTGCGTACATATATCACTATCACACAGAACTGACTTAGGATACCAGGGGAGTGATTGTGGGGCCTGGGGTTCTTTAACTGCTCTAGTTGAAGCTGTATTGAAGTAAGTCATCACTTCTCAACGTAAGGCCGGCGATTATACGACCAATGACCCTTCGGATCGTCCATCAGTATCCGCATCGCCTCTCTATCCAGTGCATCGGGTCCGTGTTCGAGCAAACCCTGTTCTAAAGAGAGCTTTGCATACATCTTTGCCATCTCTACCATCCCGAACAGATTGTAGTTCAGTGCAGCGATGGTGTATGCATCCCCTATCTTGAAGTCAAGCCTTTCCGCCTTGTAGAGACGGATCAGATCCTCGACCATCGCAGGAGTTGTGTTCTCATTGCTGTAGTCTGCGGCCTGATTCTCGACCTGGTAAATAGAGTATAGTCGCGCATCCGATGCGTCCGCTTCCGCTTTGGGCAAACTGCACTGTGGGCAGGTGCAGGAGAACCCCCAAGAGGCACGAGCCCGTTCCTGACGGACTGATCTCGCGCGGAAGGAGTCTAGATAGGAGATCGTAAGTTCTTCGCCTGCTTGAATGTCTCGAATGGCGTGAGTGTGATGCGTCAAGTTCTGATCGATATAGAAAGCCACACTGCCATCATAGTTAGTCATGCTTGAGGTGGTTTAGGAATCTACGCCTGCTTACTTCGGCCTGCAGTCATGATTATAGCGTGATACCTCGGGGAAGTTACCGAAGTGTTGGCTATACCCTTGGCCTAAACTTATCTGAAATGAATTTGTGAACATGATATCTTCAATCTCGTGACCCCCAACCTCTCCAGCTTGAGCGAGGAACTGCTGCTGCCTTGTTGGAGGAAGTTGGTCCATAGCTGTCTCTAGCAGACGATGCTGATCCTCCAGTGCAAGCTCATCGATGAGTTGCCGGTGGACGAGCATGACGGGACGAGCGGCTACGATCTGTTCTCCTCGATGGATGGTTCTCGCGGCAATCATTCCGACCCCTTTGCCAGGAATCTGCGTCATACGGAAGTGAGATGACGACAGATGAGTATTTGGTTTCGCAAAGGATGGTCGGCCTATCCGTTGGCTATTCTCAGATGTGGTTATGATTGCCATTTCTTGCCCTGAGAACTCGCTTTTGAACCACACGCAGTATTTGCCAATACATTTATGCGGCCCCTGCAAGACACCCTCTCCATCTCCAGCATTTTCGACATGATCCACGAATCCTTGGCTGTGCGCTTTTACATCGATCTCGTCGACAAGCCGGCAGTACGATTGAGAGCGACTTATTTCCGGAGCCCAAGGGCAAAATTCTGGAGTATACAGTGGATTTTGTGAGTAGCTCAGAACGTAAGGTACAGACCAAAGTTGAATCGCAATGAATAGCCTCATCTCAAGGACGCTGGGCCTATCAGCTCGGCAGTATCTATTCCCTGATCTTAACAACGCTACGATGAATACTGCAAGAAAGAAGATCTCGTCTTCCGTTTTGGCTTGACGAAGGTCGTCGGTTATGAGCCATAGCTTTTGTTTCACCTGATCTTTCAGATTCGAGCTCCTAGCGCTTTGACTTGAAACAGGCACGCTCGTGCTTCCAGCTCCTACCATGCGCTCATGAGAAATATCGGTGAACTCTTCTGGTATTTTTAATGATTTCGCCGCGGGAAAACCATCATATCATATGGAAAGAATCTGTCGTGCTTCGTGGATCGTAGGAAAGATCACTTAGCCTGCTATGCCTAGGAACTCTTCACTGCCTTGCAAGATCGAGGACAAAACGAGCATCTACAATACACGAATGAATAGCCATAAGCCCGTCATTCGTGATTGCCTCTTAGGCATAAAACAAAGTAAATATGAAGCGCCGTCGACTTACACCGCTTCAGCGCTAAGATTCATGGCTGTCCACAATGGCGCGCAAGCCTGCTTCAATTTGCATGATGCACCGGCGAAACTTCTTGTGCCGGTCGCAATAGTCGACAAGAGAAGAAGTGAAAGTCTTCAGCCTCAACTCACATACTCACAAATGTCCACTAGCTCTTGTCCAAAAATGCTGCTTAAGATTGCATAGGTAGGTAGGTACCCAGGGTATGGCCCAGGGCAGCTAAGAAGCCAGGATTCTTCCCGGGTGAAGATTTTTGGCATACCCCGCGGAATACTTACAGTCGTTATGGTTTAGTTAGCGGCCAGACAGTTACCGTCAAAGACCTAAGAAGCACTGTGCAAAACCTCCCTCTTCCTCTCCTTCTGCCCAATGGCCGATCTCACGATCCGTAATCTCACCGCCACCCTACTCGAGCTCAAGCTCGTCGAGCGGTTCGAGGGGCAACCTGTCTCGGGCAGTGGGAACGCCATCGGCAACATAACGAGTCGGATCACGGGCATCTTCAACTCGTCATCGACGCCCGCCGTGCTCCATGTACACGCTCAGGGAGAAGCCAGAGATCGCCGGGACGTCTCGATCCCAATTGGGAGGTTTGAGACCAAACAGACGGATATCCGCGCTGCGGACCCAGGCCGGGAGGTACTAAGACTCACCTTTGAATCCGAGGGACACCGGTACCAGGTCGATGCGCCGAGCTCGTCGAAACGTAGTACTGTGTTGAAGAACTTAGAGGACGGGCCGAATGAGTACACGGCTGTGTATATTTTAGCTGGGAGCTGCCTCTCGATTTTTAGCTCGACGCACCTGGCGAGTTGGATGCGCGAGTTGCGCGATGACTACCCGCTCTCGGCGCTGTCTATCCCAGGGACACACAACAGCCCAACCTGCCATGTCGCCCTGCCATCAGTTCGGTGTCAAGCCGTCAACGTGCGAGAACAGTTGGATAACGGCGTGCGCTTCTTCGACGTCAGAGTGCAGACCAATCCAGACAATTCGGACCTGGTCCTGGTGCACAGCGCCTTTCCCATCTCACTAACGGGCAACAAGTACTTCCACGACATGCTGAAAGACATCTATGCATTCCTAGAAGCCAACCGCTCCGAAACGCTGATCATGAGCATCAAGCGCGAGGGCACTGGCAAGGGAACGGATCAGCAACTATCCAAGTACCTCCGGGAGCGGTACTGCAACGACACAGCGCGCTGGTTCACCGAGCCCCGGATCCCGCGCCTCGGCGAAGCACGTGGGAAAGTGGTCCTCCTGCGCCGGTACGCCAACGATGACTCCCTGAAAGGCGAGCACGATGGCCGGGGGTTCGGGCTCGATACGAGCGTCTGGCCGGACAACTGCGCCGACGCCATGACGGGATCGGGCATCGCGCGCGTGCAGGACTTCTACGAAATGGACCAGAGCCACAACATACAGAAGAAGATCGATCTAGCGCGCGCGCACCTCGAGCGGGCCGGGGAGCCGGTATGTCCTATCGAGATCAAGCATCTCCCCGAATATAAGCCCTTCTACGTGAATTTCCTCAGCGCCAGCAACTTCTTCTATGCCACTTGCTGGCCTGAGAAGATCGCCGCCAAGGTCAACCCGGCGATCATCGAGTACCTGAGCCTGAGGCACGGGGAGAGCGGAAAGGGACCGAATGGATTGAAGACTGGGGATGCATGCACGGGGATTGTGGTCACAGACTGGGTTGGGCTGGGCGGTGACTGGGATTTGATAAGGTGTATTGTTGGGTGGAATGCGCGGTTGCAGTTGAAGCAGTAGAGATGCTTTAGTTGCAGAGGTATGATGTGACTCTATATAAAAGAAGTGATGAAGAAAGTTGTGGGACGTCAGTTCAAGGGAGCTAGTCTAGACATGATGTGATTAATTAGACGATTGGTTCATTCACATTGAGATGGAGTCACGGCTTGGAATAAGGATAGACTCTCAGGATAGCTTTAGAGGAGTAGAATATACAAGTGTTATAGTGTCGAAACGAAAACCTTGCGGCTTCATCTAGGTTATCGTTCGGTCAATTCTTGAGGTCTACTAGAAACTCCTACAATGTCAGGTATCCCTAAGCGAGAGAATTACAACCATCGGCTTCGTACAGTGAACCTTTGGTCTTCGGCCGTGGACTTTTGAGAACAATTTAGCGTTATCTATGGTATCAAGTTTCGGATTCGTCAGGATAAGATCACGCACGCGGACGAGATATACGACGTAGCGAACCGACCTATCAACACACCATGATACTAACGACGATCCAACATCTCTGAACTGCTCGTCCGCCATGTATGCATATGCATGGAATTCATTCTCGCCCTCAAATCCCAACTCTGCTCCGCCAGATTAGCATTCATTCTGTTATCGAGCACGTGGCCGGGACATGAATCCTGAGACACCCGCAGTTTCGTGACTCGGAATGAGCCTAAATCCACGAGGGACTTCAGCCTCAACGCAAGGTTTCGAGGGTCTAGATTTGAACCTTTCGCACTTAAGTCTACTGGGGTTCTTAGTGATTGGATGAAATTGTTGGTACAAGGGATGACATGTTGTTTCGAGGTGATTTTGTGATGGACATCAACTGTTGCGACTTTTGCGGCAAATGGAACTTGGTAAGATGAATACATGGCATAACAAGGCTTCGAGCTCTGACGACTGCGTTTTGAATCTGTCAGTAGTAAATTCTGGTGTAAGCTTGAATGATACCGTGATATAGGTCGACCCCTGATCTTCGTAGACTCGTCTTGTGTGCCAACTGTGGTCTTCTCGTATCAGCCTAGCTCATCAGAGGATTCTGCTTGCATAGCTATACCCTCGTTCATGAAGTTTTTCTTGGATGATGAGGTAAGGTCTCCAACCTCCGTTCTCTCCTTGTATCCACTGTCATTCAGCACCGTGACACCTATGATAGCAAGAAAACAGAAAGGCTAGCCATTGACGCACCAAGCGCAATAGGCATTGCAATAGTACCCGCATCACTTGCAACTATAGTCGAGCTTGTTGGGGCATTGTTGAGGCTGTTTGTTACACTGGCAACGCCTGCACCTGTAGCCGTGGCGCCTTCGGCACTCCCCAGAGGCTTAAGCGAGGTGACAGTTCCGGTCTCCTCAGCACCACCAAGGGGTTGCAGCGATGTGGTTCCAGAGGCGCCCTTGGCCGACCCCAGAGGCTTAAGCGAGGTGATACTTCCCGTCTCCTCAGCACCACCGAGGGGTTGCAGCGATGTAGTTCCGGTGGCTTCGGTAGCGCTGGCACCACTCAGAGGCTGAAGACTTGTGGCCTCGGTAGCGCTGGCACCACTCAGAGGCTGAAGACCCGTGGCCTCGGTAGCGCTGGCACCACTCAGAGGCTGAAGACCCGTGGCCGTCGCGGCCTCGGCACCACTCAAAGGCTGGAGGACGGCGCCGCCCGATCCACCAACATTCACTGCAGACGCTGTTGCAGCGACGGCCTGTCCGCCGCCGAGAGGCTGAAGTGCAGCGGTCGTATTCGAAGCTGTCCCCACGGATGCAAGAGGTTTCAAGGACGTAGCTGTCGCCGCGATACCATTGGACGCATCCGGTGAGGCAACAATAGTCTGAAACCCTTGGATGGAAGCTGATGTTTTCGTAGCAGTCTATTCTCTCTTAGTAAGGTACATCACCAAGAAGCCATGGTTTTGCACGTACCGAGGAGGTGGATTGTCCTACCGCAACCGCAGCACTAGTTGTCTTCACGGTCAAAGCAGACGTAGTCTCTGCGGGGAGGGCCTGTAGCGTACCCGTGTTTGCAGCTTCTGAACTTGCAAGAGGTTTTAGAGGCTGCAAACTTGCCACTTTGACAACGCTTCCAGGAATAGGCTTAAGGGCCGCCGCCGCGCCCTCCCCCTTGGCACCTACTCCCTGAGCGCCAGACTGTTGCTTTGAGCCAACACCTCCATCTGCTGAGTCTGTAGCGTTTTGACCATGCCCATTGGCTGAAGGTCCTCTACCTCCAGCACTGACAGCCACTGCGCCAAGAAGAACAGTGAGGACTGTCGAGAGGTAAGCTTGCTTCATCGTGTATGTCGCACTAGCTCGGGGTCGTAATTCTTCGAAATGAGTAAAATGTATTACAAATCAAATTATGTACCTTATACTGTACGAATAGCTGGAAGGGAATGGAAGTCCTGTCCAGAGTAGCTGACCAGCAGACAAAGTTGAAGAAATGAAGGCAGGCAGAAGCGAAGGAAATCGAGGCCGACAAGAAGACAAAAACGAAGGTATGGAACAGACAGGAAACGTGGGAAAGGTCAAGATTTGCTATGATCTTGTATGATATTATTCGTAAAATAATGCCATCAGGCCCCCTCAATGATCTGCGGCAGCAGGAGTATTGAAGTGGAGGGGTCATCTTATGATCAGACACACCATAGTAGGTCGTCTGTGCTCACCACTGACAGGTACGGCGTTGTCCTTTGGTTCAGATGAAGAGGAAGTGCCGGGACATAGGAGGCTCGCCCAATAGATAAGCAAAGATGCGAGTCTCAGCATAGTGCTAGGGTTGGGAACATATGCCGACTTAGGAGAAGAGCATTGCTACTAAGCATTATCAACATGACTGCTCCTCGCCCTTCCCATTGGTAGCACATCAGAGTCGTCCAAGTCACGAGACAGGGCCATGTCGGCCATAAAACCCCGGTTGATATCGCTATCGAATCATTTGAATGAAGCCAGGAGCGAACTTTCATGGCGATATGGGCTCGCAACGCAATAGGATCTCCCGGAGCTTAGGTTGAGGTCAGAACCATGGACTTGTTCTAGGCTGCAGCAGAGTTGAGAAATTCGGCCATTCCGGCAGGTTGGGGAGTGAGAAAAAAACCTATCCATCAAAAACTAATCATGAATGTCGGTCTGTCGATGTTCAACATGCCTTACTTGCTGCGTGGTGGTCATGCGGTTGACACTCTGATACGGGGGGGCTACAGGGTTTGAAACCCGCCTCATCGGCAGAATCCCAGGCGATCCAGATTCAGCGCATACGAGAGTAGCCTGCCAAGACCTCCTGCTTCTCGTCAAGTAAAGCCAGTCTAGCAACGCTACGAAGTCAACGACCCTACAGATAGGATCGTGAGCTGTGCAGTGAAGTGCCGGCCGCAGTAGGGATTGCAAGCGGAATAGAGCAGTGTGGAAGCCGTACAAGTGGATATGTGCTGACGATACCATTCCTCGAGGTAGAACCAGTTCACGACATTGGATAACTACCATGGGAGATAATGACAATTGCTGTATAACGGCCACTGATAGATGATTATCTACCTACTTAGGTAATGACTCTGATCCGTGATCGAAGATACTTCGAACAGTGTTCCGAACCCGAGAGTGGTTGGTGAAACAACTGGAAGTCTTTCCTATGTAGAACGGAAAATAGCTAGTCCACGTGACTTAGCCCCAGGAGCTCTGGTCAGCCACACATCCCAGCCACAATTGACGACCAGCAATTTGCTCCCTCCAGTTTCTTCAGGCAAATCGTCGCGAGAACGCGGTTCATCAGCCTTGTCGTCGCATTCAGCCAGCTTTGCGCCAGACCCATCTTCCGTTGCTACAACACATCAGATCCCGGTCTATCCGCCGCGAGGAAACATTCAGGTCATTTACAAGCGCCATACATCGACAGACCATATTGCATCGCGGTGGACGCTCCTTCTCTCAACTCGACGATGTCTGCAATGGGGGATCCCAGCCACGGGGTCAATCGAGACCTGGTATGGACCATTGCCCAAGGATCTTGTTCTCTACGGCTTGACTAATATCTAGATAATATAGCTCCCTCATGTGCATCTCATATCGACGTTCCGATACACACAAAAGGCCCGGGTTGAGATCCCCGAAGTGACCCAATGGCTGATGAACGCGCCGCAAATTGCCCGGGACAAGGCACCGTTCTTCTGGACATATCTCGATAGACCCGAGAACGGGAATGTCATGCTTACATGGCAACCTCTCCATTTGATGGCCACCAACTTTGCCAGTGATGGCTATATCTGGCCTCCGGCTGAGCAGTACTTTACACAGGACATTGGCAACGGCATCGTATGTACACTGGCTTCTGCTAACTTCGCTACTTACAGTCACTGACCGATGGCTGTGTAGATACTCGAGATGTACTACCACAAGGCCGGATATACTTTCGGCGAATCAGTAGCCAGCCATTCCCGTCGTCGTTTCCGTCTCTGCCCCTCCAACGCCCATAATCCGAATGCACCTCAGATCGACCCAGGCCTGTGGATTGTGCACTATGGACCTATCGACAACAACGAGCGAATCCCCGTGCAAATGATCCCCCGCGACCCCCGCACAAATACTATCATAGAGACGCGCAGTTACTTACAGCGATGTGGTCAGATTCAGCGCAAGGAATTTATCCTTTCCGACCGTGTCAACTGGCCCCAAATCGCATGGCCCAGAGAGGCATCGAGACAGGCCATGTATGCCAATAATAGGGGAGTGCCACAAACCATGGCCTATCCTCCCCATCCGCAGACAGGAGGTGCTCCACCACACAAGCGTCCTAGGACCACTCAAGCTGCCCACCAGGTCCAACCTCCAATCGGCAGCATGGCCCCCGCAGACAATGCCTACGACGATGACGAGGATTATTCGCGCGGCGACATGTTCGACCATCTGACTCCACGCGAGATCAGCCTCCACCGATACCGACAGAATCATGAATGGATGGAAGAAATCCTCTCCTCGCCATATCGAATGGGTCAAATCGGTTTCGCGAGTCTTGGACTGGGTCTCAAGGGAGAGTTAGCCGGGCTCACTGATGGCATCTTCGATGCTCAGGGGGCTGATGCACTCACCAACCCACCAAACAAAGCTAGTGCCACTCACCTCGACGAGGAAAAGGCTGCTGAGTTCCGCAAGCGGGTCACCGAGCGCATCGATTCTACCAACGCCGAAATCGATAAGATGAAGGCGGAGCACGAGAAGAAGATGGCTAGATTTAAGAAGAACTCGCTGCTCACATCAGCTGAAAAGGAATTACGCACTGCTGTAGACGACGTTACTCCTGGAGCCTTGAGCTTGGAGAGTAGACCTGAGGAGAACGAAGATGGCACGCCTCGCTGGAGCGCCAAGCACAGCAAGAAGGTTGACGACATCGTCTCTCAGGTTGAGGCGCAGCTTGGCCGCCGTGCCGAGGTCATCTACGATCTCAAGAGAATTCAAGATGGCGGCTACCAGGAACCAGCTCCTGAGCCAACCCCACAAGCAGCATTTCCATCTGCCCAAGGTACGACTGCTCCTGGCACGGGCAACATTATGTCTCGCCAAGCCTCGCAGGGTGGAAACTCAATGATAGACGACTCGGATGTTGATATGGGTGGGACAGCGGCCGGCCTCCTCGACCAGATGCACACCGGCATGTCCTCCACTTCGACACCAGGCAACAACTTCCCAACGCCCCAAGCACTGTCCACGATACATTCTGGCTCTGGCACACCAGCGAACCTCAACGTGCCATCGCCTCAGCCGCCAGCGGCAGCCTTACAGCTACAAGCCACGAAACAAGCAGATGTCAACATGTCAGGAACAGACGCCGAGCCCTCGGGTACTGCACCGGATCAAGGAACCGGTAGCGGCGACTGGGTAGTCGTCCCCAAGGGTGGTACGACCCCGGACGATCCCGCGAACCTCGACAACGCACCAGCCAGGGCACCGTCACCGCCCGCAAGCAGGCTGGACTCGGCATCAGCAACCCCAGCCGGCGGTTCCATGGCCTTCGACGCCAACGACTTCGGGTCTCTTGGCGATCTGGACACGGGCGATGACGCCCTAGCTGGCTTCTCCGACACGCCCGGGGATTTGGGCGGTGACTTCCTGGAGGATTCCGCGTTCGGCGACGCGTTCCACGGCGTCGATACCGGCGATGACCACGGTACCCCAGCGGGTGATGTGAACTTGTAGGACGAGTTTCAGGATTTCACTCGTCTCATACCTCGAGGGGCCCGGGAGTACTCTGCGAACTTTTGAGGCCTTTACTTTGCCGTACAAGCCCGCAAGCAGACGTTGGTGGTACGTCGGTTGGTTGATAATCATGATTTCGCTGGATCGGAGTAATCAAGGGGTGCCTACTCTAATTACTTAGAAAGATTGTTTGCTAAAAGGAACGGAGGGGAGGAAGTCGAACAAGTCAAATATCCATGATGACGGCGTATCAGACTAAGAACGATGAAAAAACACTCTTCCCCAGATTAACATTGGAATCGCGTGGTGTTTCCTGTTAATTCCGAGGTACCCAAGTAGGATAAATAGTGTAGTCGAGCTTATTCTAGATCATGGCTGTCGTGTCATGATTTCAATTTACTTATCGCATTCTATATTGACTAGACTAGGAGAATGTTATCCCATTCCGCACTCCGCTTATGCCTGGTAAGTTGAAGCAGAGACGTTGCCTCCACGACCGGTCCAGTTCACGTGGATATACTGGCCCTCGGGATACTTCTCGTTGGCAGCTTCCGGCTTGACCTGGAAGGTATGCGCACCAAAGTAATCACGCTGGGCTTGGAGAAGGTTGGCAGGCAGGTCCTTGGTTCGGTAACCGTCGAACCAGGACAGAGCGGTGGAGAAAGCAGGAGCCGGGATTCCGAGGAGGGCGGACTTGGCGATGACGTCTCTCCAGCCGGGCTGAGCTTTGTGGATGGCCTTGTTGAAGAAGTCATCGAACAACAGGTTCTCCAAGTCGGGGTTGTTTCGGTATGCCGCGGTGATGTCCTTCAAGAAGACGGATCGGATAATGCAGCCACCTCTCCACATAAGGGCGATCGATGGCTTGTTGAGCTTCCACCCGTACTCCTTAGCAGCCTTGAGTAGTGTCAGCATTGGGACATCGGAATTAGGAGCGGGAGCGTTACTTACATCCTGCATTAACATGAAACCCTGGGCATATGAGATGATCTTGGAGGCGTACAAGCCCTGCTCGAGGTCGTCAAGGAATTGCTCCTTGCTACCCTCGAACTTGTTGTTGCGGCCAACGAACTCCAGCTTGGTCGAAGCCTTGGCTCGTTCCTGCTTGAGGGCGGACAAGCAACGAGCCAGCACAGCCTCAGCAATAAGAGTAACGGGCATGCCAAGATCCAGAGCATTGACAGCGGTCCACTTGCCAGTGCCCTTTTGTCCGGCCTGGTCCAAGATCTTCTCGACCAGCGGCTTGCCATCGTCATCATTGAAGTACATGATGTCTCGGGTAATCTCGATCAAGAATGAGTCTAGTACTCCCTTGTTCCACGTGGCGAAAACATCTCCCATCTCCTTGTTGCTCATGCCCAAGCCGCGCTTCATGATATCGTAGGCCTATGGGGGGTCGGTATTAGTCTTCCTCGCGGCAGGTCGAATTTGAGTCAAGGCGGTAGGCTCACCTCGCAGATAAGCTGCATGTCACCGTACTCAATACCGTTGTGGACCATCTTCACGTAGTGACCAGCACCCTCATCGCCGACCCATTCACAGCAGGGCTCGTTATCACTCTTGGCCGATATGCTCTGGAAGATGTCCTTGATGTGGGGCCATGCCTCCTCGTTACCACCGGGCATGATAGAAGGGCCATAGCGAGCACCCTCCTCACCTCCGGACACGCCGGAGCCGACAAATCGAATCCCCTTGCCGTTCAAGTACTGTGTTCGGCGGTTAGAGTCGGGGAAGTGAGAGTTGCCGCCATCAATGACGATGTCGCCCTTCTCCAGGAGAGGCAGGAGAGTCTCAATCCAGTCGTCTACAGCCTTGCCAGCCTGTACTAGCAGCATGATACGGCGTGGCTTCTTGAGCTTGGAGACGAATTCCTGAGTGTTGTGAGCACCAACAATAGACTTGCCCTTGGCCTCATTGGCCAAGAAGTGGTCGACCTTGGAGACGGTTCGGTTGAAAGCGCAAATTGTGAAGCCATGGTCGGCCATATTCAAAATCAGGTTCTGGCCCATGACAGCCAGGCCGATGAGGCCGAGATCAGCGCTTTCGCATTAGTTAGCAAATTACGATTTAGAGTTGCTGGATAGGAGTTTGTAAAGCAGTTGAAAAGCACAATGCAAAGCTCACGAGCCTCCCCCATAATGGCCGACAATGCTGGCAAGGCGAGCCCTAGGACCCGGCGAGCAGCTTTAGCCATACAGGTTGTCGTACACAAGAGAACGAGGGCATCGTCGGCGGGGTGGTGGGGGTAAGAAACATGAGGGGTTTTGGACTTACACAGCTCCAGACATGATTGCAAAGACGAATGAATCCGAATCTGGGGAATTGGTAAAGCTGACGACGATGGCAGCTAGAATTACGAAGAAGAAAAAGGTAAATCTCTCTCGGAGAGTAATTGTTTGCAGGCGGGGGCAGGTTAGGTCAAGTAAAGCAGGGACCGGACGCGGCGGCGGAAGTCTCGTACTTTTCTATGATGTTTGGCAAGTGGGTTGGAGGGGTAAAACGTGAAGGAAAAAGGGTAGCGTCGATCGACTTGACTTAATAATGAATTAGTATGTCCTGTACATGCATGTTTCGGCGGGGCTTACTCAGGACCGACCGACCTCCTGGGAGATGTCTACTACTCTAACTTGAGTAGTTACACAGTGGACTGACTGACTTCAATGCGGTTCTACTCGATTACCCTAACAATCCTTGATATGTTGCTCGGGTGATTGCCGGTCGTGGTCGTCTGTCTTATGAGACAGACCTTAACTTAGGCACTTACCAAGCAGCCTCCGCGGCCTATCCGGGTAGACGGGCCCTCTCTGGTGGCTGCAAGTCAACCTTCTACATGCTTCCTCATCGGCAGCAGCTCGGTGGTTGAACGGACGATATTATTGATCGTACCAGGAAGATGCCCCTGGTTATCCGCATCGTACAAACAGACTGCGATTCAAACCGAACCCCTTCCTTGTCGCACACTTTGGCGTTTCGCAATCATTAACGGTGTCGATCCCGCGGAACATTACGGCACGGGAGCCGCTCAATGGCACACAAGCCCGGCGCGGTACCTTGTACCTGCTGCTGCTTTCCAGCGTGAAGCCCCGAGTGCTGGTACTTAACCGCCTAGCTATATATATCAGCCTGATCTTTCCATATGATGGATTTCCCAGAACAGCGACCAACAATCCGATCAGGTCAAGTGTGTTGTCAGATGCACAATCATCATCTGTACTGCAAAGCGACCTCAGATACTGAGACCGGGTCATACTAATCCCATTGCTTTACGCTAAACAAGTTCCAAGATACTAGGCAATTTGAGCGTCTACGGGTCGGATAAGCTCTGAGACTATCAAGGTCCGGCGGGGCTTCTAGTCTGACTCAAGAGCGCGTGGCTGTGGGACAACGAGGTCAAATATCCCGAAGATAAATGCAGCATTAGCATTGCCTTGTTGTCTTTCCCAATTTGACCTTATCGAACGCGATACTAGACATGGGATATTGAGGAACCTATTGTATATATGCATACATCGAGTGCCAGTCATTGTAAGCGACTCGATACCGGGGCTCAACTCTCGATGCCCCGAAAATGTCGCAAACATCCCGCCGGCAGGCCCTACGAGACTTGAGTTGTTGGAGATACTCTCCGTAAACGGACAAACCTGTTCTCGACGTAACCCTGCTGCAAGGCTACAAAATTGCCTCACTCGGCCAAAGCAAACAACGCCGTTGAGCAGCAGCCCATGTCCGTCATTAAGCTCTTCATTCGTAAGGAGTAATCAAGCAGGTGTGAACCAAGTCGTGTTGGCGCCCGACTTCTAGTCAACCTTCGGGGAGGTTGTTCAAGTTCCAAGGCTGAATCTGATATGTGAATTCTGATTTGTGAATTCCTGATTCTCCGACATGCACCAAGGAAGTGAGACTCGAATAATATTATGTCCATATATTAGTTGTACCTGAATGATGACTCAAATTAGGAGTTGGCAGCAAAATCGCACGGTTTCGGTAACCATCGCTATTGTGTAACCTGAGGATTCTTAAAGACTCTAGAGGTTCTCGTACAAGCGCTTTGGTTGTCGCCCCAAGGTTGTGGCTGCCACAGTCACGCTAGCGCCACAACTGCACTCGTTTTGCATCCGCCATTGCGGTCAACTTTTTGAGCTTCATTTACGTTGTCAGCACCGACAACTCGAGATCATCCCAAAGACCTGACGTAACCACCCAATCCCACGAAAATCTAGCAACGCAAGTAGACAGCACCAAACCTGCTGCTCAGGCCTGCCGCATAGAGATAGGAAAGCGAGCAGAGTCTCATCGCTAGGACTGGGCTCATAGGTACGTGTTGAACCGAACAAAAACCTTTCGGGCGCACAGCAAATTCATCATGTCGTACCCTCCGCCTCCAGGTGCCTCGAATTCATCCTCATCGCTTCCTCCGCGGCCTCCACCGTCAAAAGTCTCAGGCTTCAAGCCGGCTTTCTCAGCAGCACCGGCACATACACCAAGCCCGGCATCTGGCACCCCGTATACCCCTCCCGCTTACTCAAGTGCACCTAGCTACTCGAGTGCGCCGAGCTATCCAGGCGCGTCAACATCGCAGTATGGCGCGGGTCGTGGCGGTTCGTATCAGTCCTACCCCCAACAGGCTGCAGCGGCGAATTATCAACCTCAGGGCTATCCGCAAGCAGGATACCAACAGCAAAGTTACTATGGCGCCGCAGCCCAACCTGACAGCAGCTCCTACGCCGCCGCGCCGCAGATTAGGAATCCGTTTCCGGCGCCCGGCCAAGCGCAGACCAGCAGCGACTACGATCCCGACATGGCCGCGCAGATCGCCCAGTGGCAGAGTGCCTATGTGAAGGATTCAAAGGATAGTGGTGCTCCAGGCCGGCCGGGTGGCGCAACAACTTACTCGGCTAATCCAACAACGACCGCGACGACTGACACCGCCATCTCCAATTCCACCAACCCAGACAAGAAGAAGACGGTCGTACGGGCTGGTGGTGGACAGAAGTGGACAGATGACTCGCTCTTAGAATGGGACCCAGCACATCTGCGTCTCTTCGTCGGCAACCTAGCGGGCGAAACGACAGACGAGTCTCTGTACAAGGCCTTCTCACGGTGGAAATCACTACAGAAAGCTCGTGTGATTCGCGACAAGGTGACGAGTAAGAGCAAAGGATTTGGATTTGTAAGCTTCAGTGACCCGGATGAGTTCTTCGCTGCTGCCAAGGAGATGAACGGCAAATACATTCAGAGCCACCCAGTCGTTGTGCGCAAGAGTACCACTGAGATCAAGTATGTCATGCTCCCTTCAAACAAGTAGGGGACTTTTGCTAATCCCAATTTCAACAGGCCCCAAACGGTGAAGGATAAACGCCATGGCGGAAAGTGGAATAAGAACAAAAACAAAAATCGCAACGGTAACGGTAACGGTAATGGTGGTGGTGGTGGTGGACGAGATGAGAGTTTTGAGCCTAGCCTAGGCCCTGCAGGCGCAGGGGTTACGAAGCCCGGGCAGAAGACGAAGGGTGGTCTAAAACTGCTTGGATGATATTCCAAATACCTCGTCCACACATGTTGCAGTGTCTTGAACACTTGTCCCTCGTATGACGGTTGCGGACTACACACCTACAAGGGTCGATCAAGTGCTGGGGCTTATTTTGATAATACATGGTTCGTCTCCTGCTACATAATAACTAGATGGAAGAGATTTACTTACGATATAGGATTCAGGCGTAGAGAAATTGGGCTACGAGTCGTGGTGGCTGTGCTCTGGCAGGGTGAAGC
The DNA here is from genome assembly GCA_022432505.1 of Xylariales sp. AK1849. NCBI lineage: Eukaryota > Fungi > Ascomycota > Sordariomycetes > Xylariales > Xylariales sp. AK1849. The sequence continues at coordinate 1,164,167 of JAJKKH010000008.1, forward strand.
CTTACATAAACCTCATTGACTGTAGCTTACCTTTAGCGTTATAGACTTGGTGAAAACTACAACTCACGAAAGTTCTATGGACTCCAAAATATGTGTCAATAGCAATTGCAATTCTAACAATTAGCCTACCGATCTGCAATGAGACGAGGCTCTGCAAGGCCCCTGTTGTAAGAGTGCACTTTCTGACTCAACCCGTTTGACTGCAACCACAAAGGACAGAAACACCAGCGACACCCTCACTGGATGTTCTCGGCCCTTTGACGACTGTCTTCACCCCGCCAGGCCAGTGCGCAGACGGCTTACTGCAAGGCTGTAACGGGGACCAGAACAACTCTACGGCTCGGTGCTACGTCTGGCTCTACCCTTCCCTAGCGACTTTCTGCAGCTCAAAACTCGCCATCTCGGGATGCCAACCGAGCTTATCAACCCCCGTTACACAGACGGGGCCTCCGGTCTACTCCCCCGGTTTATACTGTCCGTATGACTGGACGACCGCCATGAATGCGTGGTCGGGGTCTACAAAGTCGAATGCGATCGATACAGCGGGTTTAAGGAGTGGGGAGACGGCGGCGCTGTACTATCCTTCGTAAGACTTTCTTCATTATATCACTATGCCAATACACGACTGTTCTCTAACTCCACACCCATCATTCTCGTTCATCCCAACAAACAAAAGTCCCAGAATAGTCGGTATGCCTGAGTACTCACAAGGTCCAAGGGACCTGATGCCCAACGAAGGCACAGACACAAATCTACCCTGTTACGCCACGACATTAATTACCAGCGGTGTCCTGAACGCGTTGGCTCCGAGCTCGTGTGGCGGTACGCATCTGACGCCGCTCGGGGTGTCGTTCGCGCCGACGGGGACGATGAACCTATACCGCACCGCACTGGGGAACCTACTTAAGTATCAGAGCACGGACTTGCCATCTACCCATTCTGTCTCGGGGGTTCATGTTGATACTGGTGGCGGCGGCGGTAGGACGCCGGCCGCCCTGAGTGCCGGGCTTGGTGTCGGCCCAGGAGTCGGGCTTTCGCTACTCTTGGCCGTCTATCTGTTCTGGCGGTACAGGATGCGCAAGCATCGAGACCGAGAACTAGAGATCCAGGCGGATCAGCCCGAGCGGGCGGACTTCAGCTGTGGCGAGTCCGTGGTCAAGGCCGTCCCTAATGTTCCCCTGGACCCTCATCGGCGCCAGTCCATGGCTGAGCTCCCGTCGCCAGACTGTACTTTGCCTGCGCAGGAACTCGGTGTCGGTGGAGCCATCTTTCCATCCGCAGCCCTGCATCAAAATAGCTGCTTGCTATACTCGGGCGACCAATATGTTCCTGACTATCCGGTGTATGATCTTCGTAGCCCCATCAGCACAGCGGGAATTGGTGCAACCGCCGATCGAAAAGTGCGTCTCCGCCAATTGAAAATGCCGAGGGACCTAGTACAACGCGATATCGAGTGGATGCAACAGGTTGGGACGCTTGAAGAGCAGAGGAGAGTGCTGCAGGAAGAAATTGACAGTTTGGAACAGAATTGGTGGGTGTTGGGGGCTGAGTGTTTTTCAAGGTATCAATCTAGTCTCAGCGTCATATAGCGAAGCGTGGTGTCCTTTTTCCGATGGGAATTTGGGGGATAGCCGGTTATTGTACCAAGACATGCAACATTATGTCGTTCGATACGTGCTGCGCAAGAGGGCCTAACGAGGCAAAGGTCGTCGTCTATTCCATATTCGTATTTCAAGCCCACCTACGTTGTTCGAATGTGACATAAAAATATTACCATACTTGGTAAAAAGACACACCCAATTTGGTAGCTGTAATTTGGCAGTATAAGACATTCGGTTTTTCACCTTGAATCAGCTGAGATATTATACTTGAAAGGTAATTACTTGATCTTTCACCACGCCACTAAAGCCTGGGCCCAGAATGAAAGGGGGGGGGATGAGTATGAGTATGGGTACCGAGCCATAGAAACATATAGCATTGTAATACTACTACAGTAAATATGGAGAATCAAGAGAGGTCTATCAAGGCTATGGTGAATGAAGTGAGTCGCAACTTGTACCCGAACTATAGCCCTCATTTACTTCAAGCTCCACACTCCAACTTGTCCGTATAGGAGGAGAACCGAGATGTTAGGCTACCACTCTTCCGAATAATCCTTTTCCATCCTGTCTCATGACCATTGCCCCGGTTTGCTTCCTTGTGCTTCGTTCAGGAGACCCGTCTTTTCCTAGACCTTACATAAAAACGTATCCGCTTATATGTCGACTGGCCCATCCATGGCTATTCTCAATGTACCGGATGAAATAGACAATCTCAGATAGCCCCATGTTGCGCAGATTGGTTGAGATCAGGGTATTTCCATGAGTCGCAAACCCACCTTGGACTTAGCCAGTAAGCTATTCTGTGAAGCAAACCTATAGTCAGCTTCGGTTATACAGCTATTCCCCTCCGTCATGTATTCCTGGAGCCAGCAACACCGTCTCATCTCTAATAAGATAATATCGCAATGCTTACAAAGGAACCGCATAATCTATAGAAGTAAACTCGACGCCACTATACGATGGTCTATCTTAAGGGCTCGCTTATATTACCTTCGAAATGAAGTCATCTAAGAAATATCATGGATGTTTCGTAGCTGAATTTGAACCACGCTATTTTTTGTGCCTGAATTATATGGCCGATCAGTTTTCACGTTTGACCTAATGACGTTCAGGTTGAGTCTGGTCTCAATAACTCAAAGACCGCTGGGCTCAACGTCACACATACACTTTACGTCCTTTCATTAGGTAGGTCGCTCCTAGCCCGGAACAAGGACACGACGGATAGAGTATGCTACTATCACCTTGGTCAAGATGGAGGGAGAGGTACTGAAGGAGGGAGTATTTCACTACTCGTGGAGGAATGTCCTCACGTGGAGCAACGAATGACTTGTTGGCTAGGTACTTATCAGTAGGCTCTTACTCTATTATCGTTCTCACAGTCTCATAGAGGACACTGAACATTGTGAGATTGAGCATAGCATTATAACAAGGTAACCGTCATGGGATCATAGGGAATTACAGTAGAATGCCACGGTAGCCCGAAGTTGTCATTGTCACCCCAGTTAATGTGATGTAGTGATCTAATAGGAGTCGGGCGGATCCCTGCCGGCATCTGTTAGCCTCAGGCACAGACAGTTAGCCAGACAGCCAGCCAGCCAGCAAGCAGCATGCACGGGCCACCATGCAGCAGCTTCAAGTTCCAGCACTGCATCCGATGAGTCCAGCAGCAAGAAGCTTGACGCGTGAGACCAGCTGCCTTGAGCTCCAACTAAGCACCAGGCAAGCCTTGCCAACGTCAATCATCACTCGGGCCCCATTTCCGTCCTCCATCGACTTGTATCACCACCAGCTCGCCCTCTAATACTTCTCACATTCATTCTTAATTGAGGATTGATCGTTTTCTTCTTCACGCAAACTTTACGGATAGACGGATACCTCGAGATGGATACCCTCGTAGCTCGATACAGCCGTCCGGCTGCTTTCATGAAGGAGACGTATGCGGAGGACCAGCAAGATGACCTCTACGATGACACCACGCCCAGTCTATCTCTGAAGTTCGCTATGCCGCCGATAGCACAGGTAAGCTCGATGTTTCTGCTCTCCCTGTACTTCGTAGTCGAATCCACGTCATTGCCTGCGACATCATCCCCCATAGTCAAAGGATTCGTCAGCTAACTATCATCTCCATCATAGCCCTCAGCCTGGCTCCGTGCAGCAACAGACGACCGTTCCAACCCTCAATGCCCTATCAAGATCGCTCACGGAACCACAACCCTCGCCTTCCGCTTTCAAGGCGGCATCATCGTGGCGACAGATTCCCGAGCCACGGCCGGAAACTGGATCGCCTCGCAAACCGTCAAGAAGGTCATCGAGATCAACAACAGCCTGCTGGGGACTATGGCTGGAGGTGCAGCTGATTGCCAGTACTGGCTGGCCTGGCTAGGCATGCAGTGTCGCTTACACGAGCTCCGACATAAGCGCCGCATCTCGGTTGCCGCCGCATCCAAGATCCTGGCCAACCTCGTCTACCAGTACAAGGGCATGGGCCTGTCAATGGGTACCATGTGCGCGGGCGTGACGAAGGAGGAGGGCCCGGCGCTGTACTACATCGACTCGGACGGCACGAGACTGCCCGGCAACCTGTTTTGCGTCGGTTCAGGTCAGACCTTTGCTTACGGTGTGCTAGATGCCGAGTACCGCTACGACCTGACGGAGCAGGAGGCGCTGCAACTGGGTAGCCGGAGTATCCTGGCTGCGACGCACAGGGATGCCTACTCGGGTGGTTTCATCAACTTGTACCATGTCAAGGAGGAGGGCTGGGTCAAGCATGGATTCAATGACACGAACCCCATCTTCTGGAAGACGAAGCTGGAGAAGGGCGAGTTCACAAACGTCACGAGTGATTTCATTGGTGACCGTGTGTAATCTAGGAGTTCATAGACAGTGCTGATGGTCACTGGCGGGCGGAAAGAGGCAGAGAACAGAGAGCTGTTAGACTGTGACATTAGTCAACTAGGCACGGTAGGGCCTGGAGGACCGCTATGTAAATGTACAATTAAGGCGTCAAGTTCCTTCCAGGGTTTGCACTGCATTTTCTACCTTGTGATTCTACATGCGTATTGTACGAGTGGATGGATGTGGAAGTACACACTACACGGCTCGTGGGCAGTATATACATACATATGTTACGTTACAGTTACGCCCCCGTGTTAAATTACACATGTTTTACACCTTCACCTCTCCATCATTTATTCACATTAACCCAGCCATCCGCCCCCAAAATCCCACCCCCTTCTGCTTTAGGATCAATGGGCCATTTCCGTATAGCGAGGATATCCATCTGACTCCTCCACCCGGCCTCATACATCTCCATGCCCGTCCACGCAATCATTGCCGCATTATCGGTACACAGCGCCGACGGCGGCACGACCACCTCTAAATGACCGAACCCTCTCACCTCTAACACGGACTTCAGAATGTGCATCAGATACCTGTTACTCGCTACGCCGCCTGCTACAACGACGGTTTTCACATCCTCGTATGCCGAGTTGTTTTTGAGGACGAGTAGCAGGCGGCTGGCTAGGTGCTCAAATGCGAGGCGCATGGCGTGCTTGGCGAGGAGCCGCCGCTCGTCGACGGATAAGGACGGTCTGTCTTCGACAACGCGCTGCACTTGGCCGTTGAAACCCGCGAAGTCGTAGGCCATGGCCGTGGTTCCTGCCAGTGGTGGCGTGAGCGTCCAGCCCAGCCCGGAGTCGTAGACTTCGATTTCGTCTCCGCGCCGTTGCGGTGGTGTGTACCCATAATCTGCAGGGCTGATTACGTGTGGGAAAGCGAACTTCTCGAGAAGGGGCCCGTACATCACGTTCTCGCCAGCTGATATGTGGGATGGAGGGATGATGCACCGTGCACACTTATCGATCATGTCCCCGATCGCAATATTCATGGCGCTGGCGAGAATGGGGTGTTCGGTCAGCGTGCGGGAGTGCACCAGCAAGGTGTGGCCACCGGAGACGAGGAGGGAGAGGAAGGCAAAGGGAGGGTCGAGATCGAGCTGCCGTCCTGATTCTACGCTTTCGACGTTGGGACCCTCTTTCTCTTGCTTTCCCTTCTCGAGCGCAGAGACCAGTCGCGGCGTTAGGGCGTGCGCTTGCATGTGGTTCACGCCCAGCAACGGCACATCCCACGCCGCCGCGAGCCCTTTCGCAGTGTTCATCCCTGTTGCCAGGTTGGACGTCATGCCCGGGCCCCTTGTGACAGTCACGAAGTCAGGTTTCCGGCGGACCTGCCCATCGACCCAGAGGAGCTTCTTCCAATCCTCCTGCCTCCCATGCTCAACCGACGAAGCTTCGGGCAGCTTGCGCAGAGCTTCCTGTATCAGGGGTGCCAAATGTGCCGTGTGTGACACCACGGCCGTGAGCGGATGCACGCCCCGGAAGTCGCGGTTGTCGGAGGTGATCTTCTTGTTGAAGAGGAGGTTCGCCGCACCAGAGCGGGCTTTGTGCAGCAAGGCCACGCAGGTGTCATCGCAGGAGGATTCGATTGCGAGGGTGAGGAGCGTTCTTCGTGGAGGGAGGCATGGCGAGTTCTGGACGACGAGTGCGGAGCGGAGACGTGCTCTGCGCACGGAGCTTTGCAGGCTATGAACCGGTGAGCATGGCCGCGCTCGGCACCATTGTACCCTCATCAAGGTGTATGTTCTTGTATCGTGAGATGAAGTTCGCTATGCATCATGTTGTGTGGTATGTAAAGGTTTAAGTTTCGCTAGACACATACCTACAGTATCTAAGTCTTATCTTATCGATAGCTCACGTGCCTACACATACGTACCTACTATATCAGGTACCAGCGGCAGGAGCTATAAGCTATATACCCTATATATTGTCTACCTACTCAGGACCAAGAAGAATCGATAACGTCCAGGAGTTATTCAAGTATACAAAGGTGGTAGTCGTTTCAAGGTTTTTTTTTGGTTCCCAATGTAACGAAGCTTAGTATCCATCCTAACTAGAGATCTCTCAGCTCCCACTCGTTTGTTACAGGCAACGATTGGATTTAGAGACTTCGTATTCGTATGAAGCACTACTTCTTTTCTTTATACGATGGGCTGCATTGCGAAAACGACCGAGACTTTACATGTCTCTCTGAAGCTTGGAAAGCATGTGAAAATGGATCCTCGGAATGGGGTTCCATGCAAGCTGCAGGGCAATCGACGGCTACGACGGAAGCTCCAGGGGCTGTCTAGCTGCAAGCATGGTTCACATCGGGTTTAGCCAGTGGGCCTAGCCACTAAACAAACGTCATCGTGAAGGCCGTCAGTGTCCCTCTCACCGGCGCACATGCGTTGTAGCGTTGACTTCGACTTAGGGTCACCGAACGTTCCACGGAACCCCCTAAGTTCTAATGACACCTCTTGTAGAACCTGAGCATATCGTTTGGTTCTTTTTCTTGTTTCATCTCCTCTTCCCTTCATTTGTCAACTCCTTATGAATGGCATGTTCATTACGCTCATGATGTCTGGTGAGAACTAAAAGCTTGAGCTTTGCGACGAACTCTATGCGCAAGTCACTGGAGTATGGCACGTTTGGATAACGACGGTCACAACAAGGTTCGAACTGAACCTACTCCGCCAGGGAATGAGACAAGTCCTAAGCGACCGAGGGCATTTTATTTAAGTATGTACTCTCGCTATCCTTGTTCCATGAAATCCACCCGTCTTCCGAGAGCGTAAACTCGTTCGTCTGAAGTCGCTGTCCTACCTTCCGACAATGGCAGGCAGGCGCAATGCGTCCTCTAAGAGGCAACGGCGGGTTTCGACTCCTGCCAGTCAAGCCCCAAGTTCAGATCCCCCTCGACAGTTGATCGGAACCGAAAGCCTGCTGCGCGGCCACTATGTGAGCCCTTTTGTTGACCCTCGCAACGTTGTAGACCATTCACGACAGAACAGCTCCACAAGCTATAGCCAAAACGGTTATTCTACATCGTCCCCAAGCCAGTCGAAGAAGAGTACAGAACGGGGTGACGAGTCGCCTCGGTCCCCAACATCCCCGGGGCTACACAAAGCTCAAGGATCATCAATAGAGGGGCAGAAGCAGGCTGTGACACCGTCAAAGATTCCGCAGTTGCCAGTCACAACGCCCGAGGCAGCAACGTCATCTAGGCCTCAAACTCCAACTCAGCTGGAGAAGCCTTCTAGAATACCAGCTCCTTCCAGCCCGACTACCCCAGAGTCTACACGTCGCTTACATTCCAAGAAGTCAAGCAGCTCAGTTGCGACCATGGACAAGCCAGTGGAAGAGAAGCCAACAGTTGAGCAGGGTGCTGCCCAGGAAGAGTCCTTCATCCATGTGAGCGAGGCTCCGACCTACGATTTCAAAACCCTCAACGCAGACGCTGTGTCAGGGGAGCAGAAGACCAACGGCCACACATCCACTCCTAGTCAAGGTTCGGAGAAGACGCTGGCAGACCAGCCCAGCGCTGAGGTTCAAGATGGTGTTACCTTTGCTGATGCTGTCAAGGATAATTTCAGCAGCCAAAATGGGCAAGAGGCACAACAAGCACAGCATGATAGTGAGACTCGTAGCGACGACTCTTATCCTGAGCTCGATGAAATGGCTCTCAAGGAAGTCCACACTCACCAACCGGCGTCGCGACACGAGCCCTACGGACCTGTTCGATGGGCACCCTTCAATGTCCCTGCCAAGCGTCGCTTGCAGACCCTTACAGTGCTTATGCATTGTCTCAGCATTGGTGGACTGGTGGCAGTCTTCTTTGCACTGTGTGCCAACCCATTTGCATGGCCATTCCTGCTCGTGTACCTTATGCATGTGCTGAGCTCGAAGGCCCACACGGACGGCTCGCTCAAATATCGCTGCGAGTGGTTCCGTTCCAGCTATATCTGGGAACTGTTTGCCGGATACTTCCCAGCAAGGCTTCACAAGACCCGAGATCTCCCACCGACGAGGAAATACATCTTTGGTTACCATCCTCATGGTATTATCTCCCATGGCGCTTGGGCTGCATTCGCAACTGAAGCCCTAGGCTTCGCTGAGAAGTTTCCAGGCATTACCAACAGCCTGCTCACACTCGACTCCAATTTCCGTATTCCCTTCTATCGCGATTATGTCCTGTGGATGGGCGTCAGATCCGTCTCCAAGGAGTCGATCGTCAACATCCTGACCAGGGGCGGCCCGAATAACGAGGGTATGGGAAGGGCAGTGACTATCGTAATCGGTGGCGCGCGAGAGTCACTTGAGGCGCAACCGGGACAATTTCGTCTGATCCTCCACGACCGCAAGGGTTTTATCAAGATTGCCGTGCGCACCGGCGCCGACCTCGTCCCGGTGCTGGCCTTTGGTGAGAACGACTTATATGACCAGCTCCGTCCGAAGGAGCATCCCTTCGTCCACAAGATCCAGATGTTTGTCCTGAAGGTTGGGAAATTCACCCTACCATTCTTGCACGGTCGGGGCATCTTCAATTACGATGTTGGGTTGATGCCGTATAGGCACCCGCTCAACATCGTTGTGGGCGCGCCCATCATGGTCCAGCAGTCAAACAACATTGAGCAGAAAGAGATCGATCGACTGCATGACTTGTATGTTGAGGAGGTTGAGAAGCTGTGGGATCGGTATAAAGATGAATTTGCAAAGGAAAGGAAGGAGGAGATGCAGATCCTGCACTAGTGTAATAACATCGAGTCTCCTTGATTAATGGCTTCGGGGCGTCTGAGTCTAAAATGCATTGGCTTGGATTCAAGTTGGGTTGAGATTGATGGACACAGGAATCGTAGCTTATGGTGGGTCTGGACCTAGATAATCGTTGAGTATACGATCGCTCTCTATGTTATTATTTTACCTAGACGCACGAAACCTGAAGCAACTCGATTCCAGAAACTCGCTCTTAAGAAGTCTACAAACGCTCCATGCCCCCCACTTTGTTCATAATTGCGAAACTTTTGAGTTCTGGTCTGGAGTCACCCAGAAGTGTATCCTCGGAACAGAGAAGAGTACTACATGAAGTACACTTTGAACATGACTTGGTACAGATTTATTCCTTCCTTATCAACATAGCTAGCTACTGTACCACTGTCCCTTACAGATTGCTAGGTCGCAGAGAATTGTAATATGCGTTGCTATGGGGTCTCAACTATTGGCTAGGATTCTTCACGTGGAAGCTGTGACTATGATGCATTTCAAAAAAAGACGCGTTAAGCAAGGGGCCCTCGATCAGCTTAGTCCCTAGTTCAAGGTGGTGTTGTCATGTTGGTGCAAATTTCCGGGACCGCTTGATGTCATAGGAAACTTGGTTATGCCAGCTAGCAGGGCTAGATACGGTAGGGCTCAGCTCACAGCTACTATCGGAACGCTACTTGACCTATATAGTACTGACCTATTGACTTACCATGGATGCCGTGCAGGAGGTGAAGTAGGTTGAATACAGGTTAGTCGTCGGCAATCGAGATCGCAACTATGGACGTCTATGATGAGAGTCTCGGGTAAGAGGGTCTTCGACTGTGACTCGCTTTCAAGTTCTTACCTCCTACTCCAGTCTGGGCAGCAACCGGAGGGAGGAATAGTGTCAGTCATACGGATGCCAGTTTGGGAAGTTGATGCACAGTCGCGTCTGCTACGCGTGATAGACCGCAAAAAAAGAGCTAGAGCTAAGATTGATATCAACACGACATTCCATGCTCAATGAGTGAGTGTGCATGCAGATGCCGATGTCTCAGATGCAATTGCCCTGATGACAGACAGACATCTTGGAAGCCCTCGACCATCCAGAACAGGGAGAGAGAGGGGGCAGGGGAGGAGGTACCATAGTACGACAGCGCCAGCCAGCGGGCCACTGCCCCAGGTTTTGCACAAATCGGGGCGTCGGGCCACCCGGACCCGGACCCAGACCTAGAAGTCCCAGAACCACGGTCATCGCTCACGCGCGCACGACCAAACCCCTGACGCTGGTACTCCAGGTCTCTTCTGCCATGCACCCCAGGTCAGCCCGTTCTCAACCATATGATATGCTTTCTGTTCTGGTTACCGTCCCGCTGGAGAACATATAGTGTGAAATACAACCTTGGCTTGAACTTGAATTGGACATCTCATTTGCCGAACACACGGTCGATGTGCGCAGGATCCCTGAGTACAGTACGACATCTGCTACGTACCGTACCGTCCGAAAGCTAGCGAAAGTCACCGCCAAGAGCGTGACCTCAGGGGCGCATCTAGGCGTGGGAGCTGACCAAGTGTCGCTAAATTACGCCCAAGCTAGAGCCTAGGAGTGCCAAGTCAAGTAAAGACCAGCACAGCACAGCAAATAGGATGCGGGCCAAGCGTCATGCGCATCTTTCCATGCCTCTGCCGTTATTGTGATCGAAATTGTTTTTGCTCGAGCTTTGCTTTGGGCCCAGCGCAGGGAGTCCACTTCGGCTCATCACACTCATTAAAACTATGCCTCCCCCTTTGTCCAGCAAACGACCACCAAGCGTCCAAACATCCTTATCAACCAACAACCAGCAATACGGTCACAGTCTGACGTCTCCTCCAATCACGAACACAACCAGACCCGTCACTAGCGTCCTGTCACTAAACCCAGGGACGAACCCTGACTTTTCGGCACCCTCGTCTGCTTCCTCTGCTACCACCAGCTTCCGGCAACAGGAGTGGACACCGGATGGTGGAACCGCATCGTCGTCGAACAATCGCCGCACTGAGGACATCGAGATGGATGCGATAGCGCCCGCGGGCCACCGGCGGCGTCGGAGCACCCTCCTGGGCAGTGCCGGCGGTGCAGGCCTCCCTCCCGCGGCCAACCCAGCGAGCAGGAGTCGCTCCCAGAGCATTCGGAACGCAAGCGAGCCCATAGAATCCAAGATATCCGAGGAAACCCGTCGCGACGTGTCAACGAAGCGCGAGGTCTCGGACGTCGACAGCGACGTTGATGTATCGGACGAGGATCTCCACGATGACGAGGAAACGGGCCTGACGAAGAAGGACAAGAAGCGGAAGCGCGCCAAACGGCGGCGGAACACGAGGCTTGACAACAGGATTGCGAGAGACAAGATTTCGGAGGAGGACCGTAAAGAGGCAGACCAGAACGTGGCGAGGACAATGGCCATTAATATTGTGTTGATTGGTCTTTGGTACCTGTTCTCGCTTTCTATTTCTCTGGTGAGTTCCGTCCCCTGGATACCCTGCTCTGGCCTGCGATACTGCTCGATACGAGGAGATTGAGTCTGCTGACACGATTGCCAACGTCTAGTATAACAAGTGGATGTTCGACTCGCAAAGACTCAACTTTGCATTCCCCTTATTTACGACATCAATGCACATGCTCGTGCAATTTTCCTTGGCATGTCTGGTCTTGTACTTCATACCCTCATTACGGCCGAATGCTGGACACAACTCTGATATGGGCCGATCAAGGCATGAGACGGAACCCGAAAGGCCGGCCATGACCAAGTTATTTTACTTAACCAGGATAGGGCCGTGTGGTGCAGCGACGGGTTTGGATATTGGGCTAGGCAATACTTCGTTAAAGTTCATTACGCTCACATTCTACAGTAAGGGATCCTCTCATGGCTACCTAGGTACGGGAGTTGCTAGCGACTGAATACTAACGTGATGCCCTAGCCATGTGTAAATCATCAGCCCTAGCATTCGTTTTACTCTTCGCCTTCGTCTTCCGCCTCGAAACCCCGACGTGGAAACTAGTGGGCATCATTGCTACCATGACGATGGGCGTCGTTATGATGGTAGCCGGCGAGGTCGAATTCAAACTAGGTGGCTTCATTCTAGTCATCTCTGCCGCCTTCTTCTCCGGCTTCCGCTGGGGACTCACGCAAATCCTCCTGCTCCGAAATCCTGCGACCTCGAACCCGTTCTCCAGCATCTTCTTCCTCGCCCCGATCATGTTTCTCACCCTGATCCTGATCGCCGTGCCGGTGGAGGGGATCTTCGAGCTAATAGAAGGCTTACGCCAGCTCAGTGAAGAATGGGGCTCTGTCCGCGCTCCCCTGATCCTGCTATTTCCGGGAACCATAGCATTCCTCATGACAGCCTCCGAATTCGCCCTACTACAGCGAACAAGCGTCGTCACGCTTTCTATCGCGGGTATTTTTAAGGAAGTTGTTACCATCTCCGCCGCAGCTCTCGTCTTCGACGATAAACTAACGCCCATCAATGTTTCCGGGCTCGTGATCACCATCGCGGCTATCGCAGGGTACAATTACATCAAACTGAGTCAGATGCGCAGTGATGCTCAGCTGGACATTCAGAATAAGCAGGGATACCAGCCAGCACAGCCCGGATCCTCGAGCGAAGGAAGCGACGGGGAAGAGGAAGAGAGTGGGTTGTTGGCGCATGACGAGAGTGGTGCGGAGGATAATCTAGTCACGATCGACGGCGATATCATACCGAACCCGAATCCGAAGCCGCATATTGAGGAGGCCCGGCCGGCGAGGGCGGAACATGCGGATTGAGGATGTGGTGCGATATGTAAGACGTATACATTAATTGTACATATTGGTCACGAACTACATGTATGGATTGCGTTAGATCACAGCACTGATCGGTAGGTATTGCCTAAAGCAACTTGCCTATCACAAGAGACCGGGTGTGACGACTAAACTATGGTGAAACTCCGGGCTCTGCATTGCTGGTCTGCAGACGCGCCGTGGGGTATCTTGACTATGGGTGCGTAGCAGGAAAGAGGCCGAAGTATGGTACCCCTGTCTCGCACTACGGGGGTGATGCTCCGGCGAGGGTCGAAGCAAGACAGGACAGGCCTTTGTATAGACCTGATCTACTGAGCGAGAGACCTGTATGGTTGTGGTCAAACGGAATGAGAATCTTGGATCAAAATCACAGCCGCTTCCATTTCTCCTAGTAAACCTTCTGCTGTCTAACGAGGTCCTGGGTCGGACGCCCCTTCTACTTGGTAACGAAAGCTCTGTCTACCTGGCATCCGGTCTCGCTAGTTCCACAGATATAGGCCTGCCATATATGCTAGTAACCCCCTTCTGAGCTTAGAAGGCAGGATCATTCTCCTCATATGGCCTATCTGAATAAACAGAAACCTTGTCTCATTCTCCTTGCTATGCTGATTGGATGTAGTTTTCAAACCAAGCTACTACCTGGCTATCTTGTGCTATGGCAAACTCTGGGATTTTTTTTCCTGGACTATCGTGTCGGTTCAATCTTTGATCCGTAGTATTGCTATGGAGTGGTCATACCTCCATTCATGCGAAGCACCACCTTCTGCTGCTACTGCCACTTGACCCGTTGTTCTACTTCGTCTTCGTCTCTACTTGAGGAGCTTAGAAGGGGTATAATAAGCGAGAAACGTCAACACAACTTTTCAGTATCCACGGGCTTCTCATCACTTATCACGCCTTCATATTACTTCGATGATCTTCTCAACAGATAGCAATACACTTACGAACATGGTGCTTGAGACACTCGGGGGGCACTCTGAATCCAAATATCCAATCCTTCCACTTTAGACTGAATGTCTGATGATCCCCCCTTTCGAAGCCCGACGTTTATGCCGAAGATGAGTCTTTATTCTTATCAACAGTTATCCATATCAAGTTCTACTATGATTTTACCATAGTAATATAGCCGGTGGCAGGTACACAACTGGGGGGAAAATTGGAATTCGAGGTCATTGGTAGGAATTCGTGTAAAACGTCTCCTTCTACTTATTAAAGAAAAAATAACAAGATAAACAAGCATCCCAAGGGACAAACAATCAAGTCTACCTGTATCGTGGCACGGTACGGTCGTCAGTTCCTGCTGCATCCGTGTTATCGGAAGCACTTGAATCTCAATAAATGCCCAGTTCAAGACTCTCTGGCTTGAAAGACTCGGACCATGGCAACCCCCAACATGGCCGAGTGTCTACACTGAGCTACTACCACTCTACCCGGGTTCTCTCCAGTAATGTTTGGCAGCGCTTGTAATGGTGTCGGTGTAGATGATACAAGGTGGTGTTGTATTGACTAAAGAACTATGACGATCCAACTTTCACATTGCGTGGCTAGAGGTTGAGATTTATTAGCCTTTGTACTGATTTCCAACTCTGCAATCCGTTGCCTAACCATCTCATGCCATGAACAAAGCTGCATTTTTCGACTCCCTCCTCTTCTTCAAGAATTCCACCGCAGGATCTTGTGCTTCCTCAATTCCCTTATCCAACCCGGTTCCGTCTCCTTTTTTACTTCTGCCCTCTTTGCTCCGTGACCCCATCCTCTCAATCCTCTCAAATTCCTCTTTGGAAGCTCTGTAGCCGTGCTCCGTAGCTTTAGCCGTCCCCTCCTCGTCGTCAACATCACTAACGTCGATCCCTGCGTCCTCGAGTATGGCCCTACACCTCTCGTCCGTTCCGATGAGCGTCTTTTTGGACTCGTTGATCAGGTCCTTGGCGCGCTGAAGCCTCTCGTCGACCTTCTCGTGACGGCCGCGGCAGACGACGCATTTCCCCTCAACCTTGACTGAGGCTAGAGGATGTCCGCGCGGTGCCTTGCACGGGTTCGGGGACTGGCCGGCGTGGAATGATTTCTGAGCTTCGCATTCGCGGAGGGGTTGTGGGGACCATTGGCTATGATTGCAGTCGGCGAAGATTATGCGTTTGTAGATGCACATCTTCTGTACAAGTATATGATGTTTTCAAGAGTGAGGCTTGTCTTGAGGAAATGGAGCGACGTCAGAGTGAGGGAAGTAGGTGGTGGTTGACTTCTACGTCGATATTTGTCCAATCTTCGAATATGTGCTGCGTGAAGGAGGGTTCTGCCTCTGTGAGGAGGTTCATATGATACTAATAAAAAGATTCACCGGCACTGCCTTTGACGAGGATATACAAAGATATGCCATAGTGACTTTATCCCCTGTCGACGAGGTGTCATCTTGTGAGGCACATGCTTTGTTGGACAAGTTTCCGTTGTCTTCGAGTGATCTATAGTCTTTGTCCACCCTGGCACCCAGGCTCGACGCGACATGATCCTGGAGTGTGGCCTTGCTCAAAGAATATGACCCGCATGCCGAGCCTGTGGACTTCTGTCTTTTTTCAAAGCCCCGTTAGGCGGGAAATTCGGGAGCAGCAGAGCTCCGGGGTTGGCAAAATGCTATAGCTGTACGTCGAATACGATATTCTCTGTGATTTCATCATAGTTGGAAGCCCAGGAAAGCTCATGCTCTGCCTCCGAGTCCGCAACGTGCGGAACCCTCTTCTTTATCCTGCGTAGAGTCTCTAGTAGCTTGGAGTCTTCGTCGTCTGAAACAATCACTCCATGATCTGCCTTGAGTAAGCATTCCAAGTCGGTGATGGAATCTCCAAAGTAGAAGCATGGTCGCAACGCGAGTGATTCACTCTCGATAACCGCTCTCATTGCATCCAGTTTGTCGCATGAGTTCGTCAGGTTCCGGGGCTCAGCACCGGGACCATTGAGTATCTGGGGCCCAACAACGCATCCATCGTCTTGAACGTGGTTGGCGACCACATTGACGTCTGCGCAGTCCAACACGCCGTCAATGAAGGCCGTCGACCAATTGACCGAGATGACCCATATCCTCCAACCACCAGCCACTCTCTTCTCAACAAAGCGCTTGAACCCGGGCCGTATCTTGACAGTTGCATTTTTCACAGCATCCTGTCCCGCCTGCCTGAACTCATCGTCCGTGATCCCTCTGAAGACCCGACACTTGTTGATCCGGTCCAGCGACTTGAGCTCCACCGTCTT
Organism: Xylariales sp. AK1849; assembly: GCA_022432505.1. Taxonomy (NCBI): domain Eukaryota; kingdom Fungi; phylum Ascomycota; class Sordariomycetes; order Xylariales; species Xylariales sp. AK1849. Next base: position 1,180,445 of record JAJKKH010000008.1, read on the forward strand.
CATCTCCCTCAGGAACGAGACTTCATGCTCTGGGGCGCATCGCGCGCTCTCCTGCATGTGATACTCGTCGACATGCTTGTCGTAGTCGTCCATGTAAGCCTTGACCACACCTTCCCACTCCTCTTCCAGGTCGTCGCCCTGACCGGCGCGAACGCGCAAGGCAAACTTGGCCAATTCACCAATGGTGTCTCGGGCTGTGATTGTGCCATCGAAATCCAGGAAGATGCTCATTGTGGATTTTGACAGACAAGGAGGAGTGGTTGTAAGGATGCAGAATGTGGGGGAGACGTTGGATTTGGATGGATCTGATCTGCCATTGCCAAAAACGGAAGAGGAAAGGGCAATCGGCAAATAGAAGTTTTCGCGGCCATATTCTGGAAACATTTTGGCCCTTGACCCACAATGATGAAGAGGAAAATCCCGTCCAGGCCGATCGGTGTAAGGTTCAGGTCTTGGATAAGCTTGGCCAAGGAAGGGGATAAAAGGCCGTTGGACTCTAACCGTAGATCGACACTGTCTAGGATACTATTGAGATGATGGGTGCAAATGCAATTTGTATTCGGACATTCAGACTATGGGGATGGGATCTTGGGGGACTCAGTCGACTGGGCCAATGGTCCCTTCCTCGTCCATTTCATCTTGATGCCCGAGGGTATCATCTATTATACACCAGCCCTCTTTCCGGGTGGTTTCCAAGACCGATGCCGCCAAACGCCAGGATGGACTGCCCAATGCAAATATTTTCCTATACAACGTCCTCCATCTGAACGTTCTCATCGTCGTCGTCATCAAAATCCTCATCATCAGCACCCATGTCCGGTGCCGCTGCCTCACTACCTTGCGCGTTGTCACGCCGGTACTCTGGCTTCAGGTCCCAATGGTTGGCGAAGGCACCGCTTTTGTGCAAGACCGCAAGCTGTTCTAGATTCTCCCGTAACCAAGCCTCGGGCTGCTTCAGCTCGAGCTTGAAAGACTTCATGGACCAATATCGGTATTTGGCAAAACACGAAAATAGAGCGTCGCGAAGAACGTGTTGCTCCAAACGAGCGGCTCTCTCTTCTTTGTGTTTTTTGGCCTTGGCCTTCGGATCGACGGTACGCTACCAGAATCAGTACGTAGAACCAAGCTGAGAGCGCGAGAGAAGCACTTACGACGAAGCCACGCATTCTGTCATTGCCGAAGGTGGTACCAGCGGAGATGATGCCGTTGGGGTTCCTGGTCCCGCTCATCAAGCTGGTAGTTGCCTTGGGCTTCAGTGAATCGCTCGCTCTCATTGCCAAGATCTGCTTGGTTTCGGCAGTCATGACGGGCTGGCAATTCAGCTCTCGACGAAATCTGCCCGCCAGCGTTGTCTTTTTAGGAATCGCTTTGCGGTAGTATGGCTCCCTTTTGCCCTTGCGCCCAACTTCGGGTTTGCCATTCTCCTTGGGTGGGGCTGGCCTGGGTCTGAGATGTGCAGGAATATCGCTGTTGGGGCCGCCTTGAGATCTGTTTTTGAAACCAGGCAGATTTTGCTCGGTGAACATGAACGTACTCAGCAGATTCGCGTCCTTTTGCTCGAGAGTGTACTCCTTAGGGACGGTCTGATGGATGGGATTCTTGTGATCGAGGAGCATGGCCGTTCGTTGTATCGATTGGCCATTCTTGTCTGCCTGCTGCCACGTCCTGACCTTCCCAACCACAAGCTCCTCGTCGTCTTTCAGTTGCGCCCACTGGTCGTAGAGATATTTTGGAATATGCGCCAGAGAGATTGTTCCGTAAGGATCTTGCGGAACATTTGGATCGTAGAACTCGAGATCACCGGCGTCCTCATAGAGATCATCGTCGTCTAGGGCGGCGGGGGATTGCTTCGCGTCTTCGGGATCAGGCTTGATCACCGGCTCCGACTTGATGCTGGCCATGATGGCGGCAGGGCACAGCACTGGAAACTCTGCAGATAGTATCTGAAGATGTCAACCTGAAGCTGCAAGCTGGATGTCGGTTGCGGGGCAGCAAAGAGAAATCCGCAGCGCGCAAGCGGCATCACCCTTTCAACAGGGAACAAAGGGCGAAATGGAAGGAGCGTGTTCCAGTGATGCCGGCAGCTGAATCGTTGGATGCCGACGCCGACGCCGACGCCGACGTCAGGAACGATTACCTAAAATTGAAGGTCACGTGCCGTGGAAGACATGGCGAGGCTTGGGTGGGGGATGATGCTCTGTTCAATCACTCACTACCTAGGTATGTAAGTGTCCGTAGGTGAGTATTGTGTCTGCTTTCAGCCTCTACAGTTGTTCAGAAGATATAGTTGAATGAATGTTACAGGCACATGCTGTCGTCAATTAGCACTTGACTTCGTACACAGTACAGCCGTTGCTGCCTTTGGCCAAATCGCTTAAGCGCGTATCATTGTCCACCTATGCAAATTATACCAACTCCACGATACCCACGCCTCTTGGCGACGCGACTGCCTTTCTTACGTCATTGTTATCTCCGTTCGTGCGGGCAAGAGAATTTCGTAGCCTGGCAGAGCAGAAAGCGGACATTTCGTACATGATGACCACGCGCCAGAGACTTTGATGAATCAGTCTTTCAAGTGTATGTGAACAATCCAAGATTCTTGCATTCAGTCGCAGTGGCGGTGGGGAAATCTAGTGACAAAAGAAGCATATGGACAATTGGAGTTCGCCTCCATGCCCGCCGCCTGTCAAGGATTCTTCGCCTATCACTATCACCCCTCGTTGATTTTGTGTTTCGCAACCTCAAACCTCCAACATCAAAACTCATCACCTCTTCTACAGCCTGCACCTCGGTATCGCACTTAAACATAACTTTTCCAATTGGAAAAACATGTCTACAGTAGAGGAACAAGAGCTTCTGGCTCAAATAAACCGGCTGGAGGGTCGCATCAATCGCCACAAGGCCGGCCAGAGTCATCCACCCCATCAGTATACCCGTGGCTCTTACCGCGCCACTCCCTATCAACCACCTCGCGCAGGCTTCCGTGGCACTCGCAGTCACGCGCCGACATATCGAAACAAGACCCTAGTACTCAATGGACAATCCCGACCGAGTGCAACCAGTGGTGATCCGACTGCAAACACCAACGAGTCGGACAGTCAATCATGGGTTTCCAGAACCGACCGTCATTTACAGCTGATCAACAGCACAGTTTTCGAGAAGGATTCACAGACACGCGCCAGCGCTATTGAGCAGACACAGCGCCAGAAGCGCCTTCAGAAGGAACGGACGGAGAAGAGCCGTATCCTGAACTTTGTCCACAAGAACATGTCCTCTAACCCTACTTCAGCAGCTTCAAAGTACGAAATCACTGTCGATGACATACGTTTCCAGGTGACCAAGCAGGGCAGTAAGCTTGTCCGCGCTCCTGGTGAAAATAATCCTCCCATCGCAACACCTAGAGTCGCCTTGGTTGGCGGCGTCAAGTTCTACCGCACGAAGAACGGGAACCTCGTTAGACATGGCATCGCCAAAGCCCAACGGTATGTGGCCCTCGATGAGCGCCGTCTGATACTGACTCTGAACCACAGAATGGCTAGTGAAATTAAGAAAGTCGATGCTCCGTGCAAGGCCTTCTCCTGGACTGGTATTTTCTTCTCCAAGCTACTTTGAAACCGCCACGATGCATTATGTGCAGCTGTGGCGTGGTAAGAAGCCCCAAAGTGCATACTGACTTCTCTTCAGGCTCATGCCATAAAGGCCCCCGATGCCGTTTTATGCACAATCCTTCCAAAGTGGCCGTCTGCCGTGACTGGTTGTTCAAGAACGACTGCCCGAACGGCGATGCTTGTGATCTTGCACACGAGACCACCGAGGAGCGCACGCCCCTCTGCCTGCACTTTGCAAATGGAAAATGCAACAACGATTCATGCCCGTACACTCACGCTGAGCATTCCCAGGCGGATCCAGTCTGCCGAGCCTTTGGCTTGTATGGCTACTGTGACAAGGGAGCTCGGTGTCCAGATCGCCACGTATTCGAATGCCCTGACTTTAGCAACACTGGTATCTGTAAGACTGAGGGCTGTAAGCTCCTTCACAGAGAAAGAGCAAGCGTCCTCCGCAAAGCTGGTAACGATGAGGAGATGGGTGATCTATCCAGCGAGGAAGAGGAGGATGCCGGTGCCGGCGACGACATAGACTCGGATGAAGTGGAGGAGTTCATTGGTAACGATGATAACGATGACAACGATGACTTGGACTTTTCCAGGGACTTCATCGGCTTCTAGGAGCCATCTGGCGCACTGACACTAACCATCTAGATTCTTGCAGCATACGCTACCCCGTTGTACATGGATTTCCCATTCGGACAGGATTTGGAGGACTTGCATTCCAGTGATACCCCCACGGCGCTCTGATTTCAGCGTCGTCGTTCTCGTGGAGTTGATACCACTGATGGTGGCTATAGCCATAGCTGTAGCTGTAGCATAGAAAGCAGAAAGAACGACGATAAAGAGATAATAATAGAGAAGAAATTCCCGAGAAGAAAACTAGCACAAGGCCTCTATGGATGACACGAACGGCTCATACATACGTTATCGTGAATGTGCACTCTAAGCTCAATTATACCCCGGCACGACTCCTGCGGCTTGTCCTTTTAGAGTAAACGTATTGCAATTTGTCGGGTCAGAACTTAATGTAAACACTAGAAACAAAGAAGTCGGAAGCCAGTTGCTACTACTCAAAGCTACAATATCGATGAACCCAGTCTGCCTCCCCGGAATGTATAAACTTGTTAGCCGCCCAAGTCTCAATTCTATTCGCCAAGAGCTGCTTTCAGTGCTGCATCGCCCTTAGGCTGAGCCGCTCAGCCACAGAACCCCTCGACGCTCTCGACGAGCTGTGCGCACCGGGGAGTAGGAGCTGAAATGGCATGACTTTCGCAATGGAGATGATGACAGTATTTACTTTAAAATGTCACAAGGATTGGCGGCTTACTCTCACGATCTGGCATTCTTGCCTTTCTCTGCCATCTTCTTCTGAATTCAGCAACACTAGTCAATAACGGAGAATTCGCAAGTGCGAAACAGCAGCAGCCAAGATGGGTCTCCGCGACATGCTGAAGAAGAAGGACCGGCTGGCCGAGGAATACTCTGCCGACCACGCCGCAACAGTAGGCAGGCTCAACGCCCCCGAGTTCACCTTCATCCGCTCCGACACGCACACGCAGGAGATCATATACCCACCGCCGAGCCCGGCGGACTCCCACAACAACGAGAACGACTCCTACCTGACGGCCAAGGACAGCGGGAACAGGGTGCGCCGCCGGCTCGACGTCTTCAAGACCAAATCGCCAGCCAATAGCGCATCCTCGGTCGAGAGCGAAGCCCCCAAGAGAGAGAGCCCGAGCAGGCGACTCTCTCATCGTCTACACCTGTCGCGACAGCCGAGCACGTCCGAGTACGTCCCCGAGAACCTACCGCAGATCAAGCTGCCCCCCGGGGACGAGACCGCGGACAAGGATGTCGCGGAGCGCGAGTGGGAGAAAAGAGCCACGATATTAGCCCAGAAGAATGAGCAGACACAAAGTCGGTCTCCGACGCCATCGCCCATGGGCGAGAAGCCCAACCCGTATGACGTCGGCGCACTGGCGCACACGCTGCCCCAGAACAACAAGGACGGGGTAGTCTCGAGCAAGGCGATCGACGAGGATATACAGGAGGCAATCAGGCTACATGAGGAAGGGTCGCTGGAGAGATCTACGCAGATGTTTGGGCGGTTGGCAGACCCGAAAGGGGCGAATAACCCGTTGAGTCAGGTGTTATATGGACTTGCGCTAAGGTCAGTAGATCAGACCGTTCTACGAGCCACTCAAGGCTCTGAAGGAGCATTTGATGTCGTCTATTACATTCCTGCGGAGACCGAAGGCTTCCAAGGGGGCGGCGAAGCCCCCAAAAGTGTTGGGCTAGGAGCTGACCGTGAATAGGCACGGCTGGGGATGCGAGCCAGATCCTGCACGCGCCGTCACGTACCTCTCGGCTGCAGCATCGAACGCTGCTGGCGTCGAGGAAATGGCTCTCCAGGCTGGGCTGAAGAAAGGAGGCGCTGCAAAGGGAGAGCTAGTCCTGGCGATCTTCGAACTGGCGAACTGCTTCCGTCATGGCTGGGGAATCCCAAAGGACCCAGTCGCCGCGAAATTGGTGGGTACTCCCATCGGATGACACTCTCGTCACTAGGCCATAGTACTGGGAAGGAAGAGCGAGTCATTGCAGCCTCGCTTCTTGAGTTGGGCCGGCAGTTTCGTCATACGGGCTAACACTTCAGTAGTATTATGAAACGGCTGCGAATCTTGGAGATTCTGGTAAGTGGCTTGACTGGGACTGCATCGCCCGGCAATGGCAGGGTTGACGATGGGCTGACGGATCACTACTCGCTCAGATGCCATGAACGAAGTTGCCTGGTGTCTACTTGAAGGATTCGGTTGCAAGAAAAACAAGGTACGTCAGGCACAAATCCTCACGCCATCACATACCGCCTAGGAAACCAAGGCTCCAGCCAAGGTGGATGACTCTCGTCGTGTCAGGGTGCCATGATCATGAGCCTCAATGCCTTGGACGTGGTGACTTTCAGGAAGCTCGTATAGCTCAAGGCCGAAGCTTGCCATGTAAGGGTTCACATCTCGGGTGAATGTCATCACGATCCGATGTTGGGCATCAACGAGGCTTATGGAGAACTTGCGAATCAGACCTTCCAATCGACCTCTCCCCCCACGTACCCAATTGAAATCACATGAGGCTGACTACATGCTCCCCAGTTTCTTGCGGCGAAATACTATCGGCTAGCTGAGCAAAATGGGAACAAGACACTAGGGAACACTTGGTAAGTCTAGCCTTTCGCCTTGTCTCTTTCCGGATATTCCTCCAGGCCGTACTCTTTTCTGTGTGGCGTATCGTCCCTACGGCCGCATAGTTCCGGCGAAGTTGCAGCGCAGTCGTCACAGATGTGTTCCGCGGGAGGGTTCGATAGGCTGTCGTCGCGTCACGCCGGTATTTGCACTTCCGCCTTACTATTGGGCCTGGTTTTCTGGCCTCGCGTTCCCCTCGTTACAAACGGAGGCGGTAGGCGAAACGGTATCCCATTGGGGGCCAAACGGACTCTCTCTCAGTCTTGTTCCCTCGGCACTGTGCTACCAGGGAGCAGTCTTCCTGGCCTTCCCTTAGGCTATCCTTGCTTTTATCTTCGCTTTCTATTGCCCGCTGCCAAGTAGCTTGTCTTCACGTGTGTACCGTAACTCAACTCACATATGAAAACGTCAGGATTTGGAAAGAAAAGTACGACCCTAGAAACGAGGGCAAGAAATAGAACGATGTACTGCGCGAGGGCATGATGCGACGGGCGGCGCCGCTCTTGCAGTGGTCCCCAGATGGTACAGGACACTGGTCGAGTGCTTCCCAGGCTGAACTTCTCGATACGGTCATCCGCTGCAGACTGGCGCGTTACTTTGCATAGGGTTAACATAGGGTGGGATAGGGTACGAAACTTAGTAGGGTATGCATAGCGAAAGGTTCAGGGAAGCTCACGAAGGTTGCTCGTCTTCTTGGGGTGTATTCAATATGGGGACTCTATCCCAGGGCCGGGTTTGGTTGGACCGGATAATACAGGCAGATACTGTGCAGCATGCCCTCTGCATACTTTGCATGCAAAGCATATACAGGTGTGGGGGAGACTCTACGTCTATGATGATTGATTTTCTACTATCTAAGTATCCTCGCACACTGATAGCCAGCCTTGCGCTAAGATACGTCTCTACGATTGAGCTTGACGAGAACGCGATAGTCGATGCTAGAAATGATGGAACGACATCACCAAATCACGTCCATCACTCTACCTTTCGGGGACAATGCGAGAGCGCGCGCCCATATGCACTTGTAGCTCTCGACCTCCTGAACCTCACCTCACGAGTGCAGCTGTCCGCGTACATATGGCACGTTGTGCCGGAGGTACCAAAACCCCCATGCCTCGACGCTCTTAGTCCTGGCGTCATATCTGCTTGCACCGCGCTCTTGTTAGCAGAATGCTGAATACGCATACAAATTGTGCAAAGGACAGATAGAGCACATCACATACGTCCGGTGCGATTCTGCGCGAGCCTGTTGCCGCTGCAGTTCTCAGATCCTTAGACCTCGCCACACAGGCCGTCCACGGCCCCGGCGGTCCAGCAGTAGGAGCCACGAGGAGCGGTGCGTTCCAACGTATTGTGTCGGGACTAGACGGTGGTGTAGCTACCACGGCCTGAAACGGCGAGAATGGCTGGGTCCAGCCTTGGTGCTGAAGAGTATTTGCATGATTACTCTGACATCGCTGATGTGTGAAGGGGCAGTGGGGGTATGTCGGTGACGGTGCTCGGATAAGTCTCAGTCAGAAGTGACTGTGAGATTGTGCTTTAGTTCATGGATCTTAGTTCACGACAAGTTACAAACGCAGTCCATATCTATACCCAGAGCGAGCCCATCGACGTCGCCAGTTGATCGTCGTAGGGAGGCCTGAGGGAACCTTCGTGGCTTCCTGTATCCCATCGTGGCCTGAATACCACAGCTGAAGGGCGAGCCTCGAACATTGCCAAATGATCGGTCGCGAGAAGGGCCTATGGGGATCTGCATGACCTCATGTATTTCCATCGCGGCACGAAGATCCGCGGCTGAGTTGCAAGGCTTCAACACTGCCAAGTCGTCCGCTACATCATCACTGTTTGCTGGGGATCATGTGGTCTTACGTTTTATTAAGATCTGCTTAGCTTTCGTCAATAGAGTGTATATAATGTTACCGTGAACTAGGCGCAGGATACAGGAAGCGTTATGTGGTTTGTGCATGTTTACTGGGAGTCGGGATTGAAGATTATATACTCCATCAGACTGCGGCCTAGCCAGACACAAAGAAACATCGACTTTGTTATACCCGCTTTGACACGAACAACCCTCGTTTACTCTTGCTCTTTAGGTTGCCGTAGAGTTGACCGTTGGCAAGGTACCACAGATCCAAGTCCTGATGCATATCTCAGTTGCCCAGTCCGGATTTATACCTAGGTAGAGTACTGGATGATCAGAAAAGGAGAAAGAGAAACGGCCGAGAGGTTTGTATTGCGTGCATCGCATTTGGAGGGCGACACTGCAGCAGCAAATCGGCCCACACTTGCATACACACACACACACACACACATCCATACACGTGTAAGCTGCCCAGCAGGAGAGTCAGGGTGGTACAACTATAGATGATCCTTCTCTCTATAACCCAGTGACAGATCGGCACCAGCATGTCTTTAGCGGTCTTCTTGTTCGATCGATTGGTAGGTCAAACAGTGACTCTGTTCATTCCGGTGGTCATTTTTGGTAGGTCAATCGTAGATACTCGACTGATGCCTAACACTTGGGCATTGCAAGACGCGATGTTCGCTCGTACCGGTGTGAGAGGGCAGAGGAGGTATTGCATGGCGGGCGGGCGGGCGGGCGCCATGATGCTACCATTAGAGTTCAGGAGATGCAGGTGTGTGCACCCACATTCGGATATCAAGTCTGCAAGAGCAACTGTCAGGCACGTGTCAAGTCTCACACTCTCCTCAACGCCCACTTGAGGCCTCGTTCCATGGCAACGCAGTGAAGCCGAGCGGTTCAGTGCCCAGAGTCTCAGCCACAAATGCAGGTGCAATGTTCGTGCGACTTTGACTAGGTACCTAGTCAGCCCATCGAGAGATTCGAGGCTGGAGCGTTGAAGAGGCGTGGAAGAATCAGAGGGGTGGACCTTTTCCCTATCCGGCGACAGGCTTGATATTCATCTATTACCTGGGTACTGGCGAGCAACTATGTTAGTGAGGTGAGCTCGCTCTAGAGAAAGCTCGAATCAGGTGCTGACGTGAGCGAGAGCGAAAGCCCGCAAGGTCCGTCTCGCGATGCCGTGTCAGGTTGTCTCTACATAGGTAGTCTTCTCTTCACAATTCGAAGTACGATTCTATGGTTTCGCTCGAATGTGTTGAGAGTAGCCTACGCGCTGCTCGCGTGGACATAACAGACGAACTATACAGACTGAAGGTAGCACAGCTATATCTATCTCCGACGAACAGTATCGCAACTCAGATTGGACTTGGGTTCCACGAATATCAAGCATAGCCCTGGATATATGGGGCTCTCGGCTGGTGGGCCTACGAAGTTACTCGGTCTATTGTTCGCTCTAGTCCTATTGATGGGTGTAACACGCGAACGGCTCGCGAGCGATCATCCTGTAGGCTGATGGGGCTGAGAACATATCGTCCTGCGTACCTAGGTAACGAACTTGAGGGTAGATTCCGCAGGTGGTCTGACAATAGCATCTATCGGTTTACTCGACTGAGTAGGTATAGTGCACATGTGGCACAGCAGGCTGGAGAAAGAGCGCTCTGTGAGAAAGAGGATGATCTTGCCCACGAGCAGAGGTAGAGAACGAGCCTTGGAAAGGTACGGCGCGAATGCTGTACGAGTTGCTGTCGAGGAACTGACGATCGGTCAGACTGTTCTGTTATGTTCCACTGCGGCCGAGGGAGCACGATGAGCTCGGGGACGCGTATGCATTCTGCGATCCATGGTGATTTTCGAGATACGGGACCGAGAACCAGGAGGAACATACGAAGGGGAGGCTCGGCAAGAGAGAGGATAGATAGATACCTAGATACCTAGGTAAATAGCTAGTCAGAAAGTGGTGCTATTGATTTGATCTACCATCATCAGTCGGCGAGGCGGAAAGTGTATATACCCCACCTGCTGTCAGATCCTTGATCAGTCTATTTGTGGTAACACAAAGCACAATCGGATAGTAAGCACTATCAGCAAGGGAACAGGTAGATAGATAGGTAGGTAGCCTTGGAAGGAGCGCGAGTCCAGTGACCTTGGCCGGCTGTAGTCGTGAGGCGCGGGTGTAAGTGATGGTGCGGAGAAGTTGCCGTCGAGGCATCACAACCCTGGAATTGACCGAGTTCTAGTACTTAGTAAGTCGTGCAGGATAGGATGGCTGACCACTGATGACCGACTGCAGCCGGCAACTGATGACGCTTTTTCAGGTCTCGCGACCCGACCAAGGAACGGGAGATTGATTGATTCATCAAGTCTTTCTCGACCGCAATGACATGAGGTTGCGACTAAACCAACTTACAGCCCATGTTCATCAAGAAAGTCAATGAGTCGCATAGTAACTAAAGTTAGTTACCTGGTTCGCAGTCATCTGGCTACTTTCATTGGCGATGTACTGCCGATCATTCAAGATCATGCGAACAGCCCTCAAGACTCCCAAGGTAGAGAGAACTCCCGAATCAGGTAATTTCTTCATTTCTCGCACTATTTACCCTTTATTCTGTACTCTGCAGCGTCCAGGCCCACCACCACCCACAGAAGTCCCATTAGAGGTGCCACAGCCTGACTAGATCCGCAAATCCGTCACCACACCACCTCTCCCCTAGTTAGATTGTCACCCATCCCACCCAGTATGCATAGGAGCTCGTCTGTCCAACGGCAAAATCCCGCGGGGTTGCCAACCGCCAGCCCACGAGATCGCATCACTCAACTTGAACGACCATGCTTGGACTCAACTGAACTGAACTGAACGGTCCCACCCCCCACCAGGTGCGAGGTTACAGCGCAAGCCTGATGCGCGTGTCTCCGGGCACTATGTCTTAGACACACCCAGCGCAGCGTGCTGCGTTGGCCACCATCGTGTCTCTATTCGGCCTACTCTGCCATGCCTTTTGGGTATCAAGTTGCTTGTCTTGGACTTATGTAGTAGTAGTAGTAGTAGTAGTAGTAGTAGTAGTAGTAGTAGTAGTAGTAGTAGTAGTGCTTGGGGTGCGCACTTACACAGTTTCGACATGTCTTGGATGATTAAGCATGTGTGGCTAATCGGCTTCTGGGAAAGGATTCCACTAACTGGTGACGAACCAGAGACAACTGACGGCATGCTAGATCGCCTCCGTGGCACAAGAGATGGGATGGGATGGGGTGTGGAGGGGCTGTTAAGTCAGCGGATTGGGTAGGATAGGTTGCTGCGAACTTCGTGATGGCACCTTGATACGATCACATTGTAGGACATTCGCAGATCATTCCCGATGCTTTAGGTACTCAAGGCGATAGTCGGCTCCTGTTCTCTGAAGCCGACACAATGTCACAGTTCCAAGGCAGTCCTTGATGCACATCTGAATAGAGTTGAGAATAGGGATCGGTCATGTTCATTGACAGTTTGATGGGTTCGCTAGCTACAAGACGCAATGGAAAGTTGTGTAGAGTAGGTACTGGAAGCCATGCCTCTCACTTGACCGCTGCTGGTAGCGCTCTGCTCTGCTCTGCTGTTGTTCTGTTCGTTCTGTGAAGAGATTCTCATTATGCTCGTGTCCAAATAAAAAGGAGCCACTGGGTTAAGCTCGTCCGATTCGTCATCGTAAGAAAATGTCCATCTCCTCCCGCTCAATCATCCCTTGTCCTCCATGCGGACCATCTGTCGTGAGACATTATTCATCATGTTTCCTCGTAGAAACTCCCCCCGCCTTCGTGCCTTGCTATTCATAGATCTCGTGCGATCTCCGATGCAAGACGTGACCCGAAAATCCAGTAACCCGAGAGCCATGGTGAGATGGACTCCCTCGCAGCTCGCATTCCCGTATTCGGGCCCAAGAACCGTTGTACAAAAAGTGCTGGTTCAGCCGCCACCAGTAAAACCCCACCCTCCTCCTTTTCGCCATGCACAAATCAGACAGATAACAGATATCAATGTGATGATATATTGAACAGATTGAGAGGAAAATCAAACAAATCAGATGCTGGCTCGCTTGCTAATCTCGACGCAGGAAAAAGGATTGGGGAAAACCGCTAGACAGAGTAGACGAGGTGCTTTCGATGTGCGTGAGCAACATTTGATGTAATTTGCGCGGTGAGCGGCCGAGAGTGTATGAATAGGAACCGGAAAAAGCAAAAGTAAAGCAGAAGCGCTTCGTAGATTCAAGAGGTGTCGAATCGTCATTATTCGTAATATCATGAATTCGCGTCAACGCCGGGTTGCTGCTCATTGTGAGCATTGGCCTCGGCCACCATTTTGGCGAAGTTCCTGACGACATCGCTAGGGATCTGATCCCACAGGAGAGATCTAGTGTATACTTCAGCGACAGAATGTTTGTCGTTGTTGCGCATAGCCGCTAGTGATTCCGCAAGATTACGGCGACCATGGCTCGCTGAGCGATGAGGGATGTTGTGGAGGAAGTCTTGCGAAGTAACTCCATTGTACTGAGCAGGTGTCATGGAGAAGAGTTGTTCGTTTGTTTGCTCTTGAGATGGCTGCGTGAGAGAGTCGCTGAGGTCGCCAAGGACTGATGGTGCTATACCGTTCATATTGCCACTGCCACCTCGCATTGCGACCGGGGTAGCCCAGTTGGCCCCGGAAGGCTGAGGGGCGGCAGCCGTCATGGCAGTATTTGGACCTTGCGCAACACCAGCATCCTTGAATATGTTCTCTAGGAGCGTTGCGGAAGCCTCTCGCACGTCCTCGGACACCCGTGGAATGCTCGGTGCCGAGCGGTTGGACAGGACGAAAGCACCGACGAGAAATAGCATGAAGAGGAGACCACCTTGAGTGGAAGGCTTCTCAACCTCGATTGGAAGTGTGACCTCGGCCTTCTTCGCCGGCACCATCTGGAGCGCTGGCTTGACCTCTTGCTCCATCGGGAAGTCACCCATGAAGCCCATGTTCTCCCAGGGAGCATCCATGGTCAGACCTTCCATTTCACTGAAGGGGTTAGAGAAGCCCGTATTGCTAGGCATAGCAGCGTTCTCGAGCCTGTGAACGTGATCCGTTAGGACACTGACTTTCTTACGCAACTCGCCGGTCTCGATGGTGTGGGTCTGGATGAGCTCCTCCTTCTCCATCCTAAGGTTGTCGATGTGGTTCTGGAAGAACTCCTTCTCCCGAAGCAGCTGGTCTAGCTTCAGGTTGAGGTCCGTGATATTCTCTTCCATATCATTGATGACGGCAGTGTACTGTTTCTTCTCATCCTCAAGTCGCTCAGTGTGCATCTTTTTCCTCTGCCTGGAATCAAGTGCTGCCTGTCGATTCCGCAGAAGGCGCTTCTGTTGCTTCAGCTCCTTGATCTCTTGTTCATCTGTCGACTGAGAGATCAGGTGGTCGATATTGTTGAGGTTGCGCTCTGCTGGGATATCAAATCGGGCGTTCTTCTTCCTGATCCCGTCACCGCGGCGCAACTCATTATGAGACCGGATGGACGGGCTTTCCGGCCGCATCCGCTTTGCCATCGACTGATTCTTGAGATCCGGGCCCATCCACCCCTTCAATGGCGACGTTGGTATCGAGTTGTTGTTAGGTCCTACTGCCGAGAACAAGGTGACTTGACCCCCAGGATTGCTGAACGGTGTCTGCATGGGCATAGGCCGCTGAAAAACAGATGTGTTGTTGTTGTTATTGTTGTCGTACTCGGCGTTAAGGCCATCGAACTGCTGTAGCGGTGTGCAAGCGCCGGAACCGTGGCTGAGAGACCATTGTCCTTGAGCGCTATAACCTTGGGATTGATCCATCCTCGTGAAAGGGTTGTTGTTCTGCGGCTCCAAAAATGGATTGTTTGACGGCACTGATTGCATATCGCATGATTGCCAGTCCTCGGTCTTTGGCGAGAACAACGACGATGAGACAGCAAAAGAGTCTCTGCGGCTGCCCGCCATGTGAGGCGACATCTCCAGTCCCGAGTCTACCGCGCTGTGATCCAGAATGCTTTCGTCGAGAATACCACTATCCTCTTCTTCGAAATACTTCTGTGCCTGAGTTGTATCGACTGTCAACGGGTTAGGCCTGTAGAAAGCCTGCATCTGGAATGCCGAGACCATTGCAAGCGTTGGTCCAAGGTGTGTATGGGTAGTGAGATTGTAAATAGTGTAGGTCTACACAATATGGTAGAGTCCGAATCGATCTAAAGTCGTTATATTAGTGCGCTGAAGCGGTGTGAGTCGATAGTTGACTCCGGGCTTTAGTTGGTGTAGAAATCGTCGGGTATCATGCGAAAGGCAACAAGAGCTATTTTGTTGTCGGACAGTGCTCCTCGCTTGAGAATAGGTCGCAACTCGTGATGAGAAGTAGTATGCTTCAATGCATAATGAATACTGCGAGACAATGGGGAGGGGGGGAGTCTTAGAAAAAGCAGGATAGATGCAGTGATAAGAGGTTGGTAACTTTTTGGCGGGGAGAGGGCGGGAAGCGGGAAAGGTTTTGAAGACGAGGTGGGAAAGTCGACTTACACTCTTCGGAAGTCTCACTTCTCGTCTTGGTATTTTGCACTTTCTAACCTCTGAAAGACTTCTGTAATTATACAGAGCACGCAGAGAATGTCAGACTGACTGTGACACTGAGGTCGCGTTGAGTAGGTAGTAACAATAGAATATGTAGCAATGTTCGCTACCTTTAGATGGGGGCGATGCTTGAGGCAGGAGGAACGGTCTTGTACTTAAACAGGGTGGTCTTGGTTAGGTCAGGTTCTCTGACTCCTAGGATTTCTCAAGGATACGGAAACGGGGGGTACAAGAATAATGTCATTGCCAGTGGGGAAGCAGAAGTCCGCGAGACCACAGACTGACGAACGGGATGTGTCTCTTGGGCTAGCGGAGTGGGTTTGATGGTGTGGGAGGACGTGGGTAAACGCCGTATTGGTGTGGGCAGGCTATCCGGTTTACAGTACAGTACAGACGGAGCCAAGAGACGCGGAACTTCTGCCCTCCCGGCCTCGTTCAAACCCCGTTGAGCGATAAAACGTGCGACCGTGAGAAACGTGAGCCATGCCCATGCCCTAACCCAAGTAAGTACCTACCTACAACCCCTACCTACCTACCTACCTACTTACACGAGCTTGGCATTGGGAGCGCGAGTTAGTAGAGCGAGACCAACAGAGAGAGAGAGAGGCTCGTCAGGGATTGGATCTCGTCAAAACCGTGCAGCCGAGCCAGGCCTGCAAAGTAGGGCAGAACGTAAAACAATCCCTTCGGCTTGCACGCTCTTCCCGCGCATGAACGTGACTGGTGGATAGAACCACTCTCAGTACCAGACTGGCGAAACGGGATCTGGCGCTACTGTAACGGACCGGTGCTCGCGCACGCAATGTTTCCCCAAAACGGCAGGGGGGAAACCAACCGTTGGAAGAAGGGCAGAGAGAAAACCGACAGCCCTGCCGAGGTTGGGCATCAATGATATTTAGGGTGCGATTGATACCTGAAGTCCCTTAAGACCATGCAACCAAAGCGCCCACGAGCACCTCGCCGGCACCCACTGGCAGCCACTGGAAGGCTTCTCGAGGATCCCATTGCTCAGCTGAGGGTGGGGTGGCATAGATCACTGCCAGGCACTGGCCATAAGCTCTCGACCGTCGCTGAATCGCAATCGGTCGATAGCGGGCTGCTCTATCTTTCCGGCGGTCACCCAGCAGGCTTTTGGGCACATCATTGGTGGCGTTCGGGTCGCGATGTGATGGATTGTGATGATGAGCGCTGCAAAACGGGCGATACTTGGATGCCATGAGACGTTGGCTGGAGATTGTTCCAAGGTCGTCGGAAAGATGGAATGAATCCCGGACTGGTTTGGCAGGCCCTACTATGTAGCATGGAATTACAGTGCACTTCGAAACTCTAGTAGGAAGGGCGTGATGCACCCGCGGGTGTCACATGATTTGACTTAGACATTGAGTCTTGGCAACCCAGCATTGAATCTTGTCTTGAAAGTTAGGTAATTAGGTTTGATATGTCGTTGCGGTGAGAGACGGGTTCGGTAGTATCCAAGCTTTGCTTCAACGTAGTTCGGATTACTCGTCCTGAAAGTTTAGTCTGAAGCACCGCTGGGCCTTTCTTTGTATTGGTCCTTCGAAGCCTTACGCGTCTTCTATTCGCGAAGTCGCAAGACGATCGCTATTGTTGGTTACGGCAGATCCTCCTGCGATACATCAGGGCTCCGCATTTCGCGATCTGTAGGATCTCGGGACGGACGGGAAGGCTTTCTTGCACCTGTCCGTGGGAAGCGAGGCCGGGAGCCTGGAGACGATCTTCTCAACCTTGCCAGATCTTGTATTTCCGACGATGTTACTTGGTCAAAGTCTACCGCCGCTTATCTATCGATAGACCGTTTAGAGGCAGAGCAAGTCTCGCATCTTCTCTCGCGCATATCATTGGGATGTTTGGACTCATCAGACTATGTATTTTCCTTTGCCCGTTTCTTACGGCCGACAAGCGTTCTTCCATCCGAGAGGCTAAGGTCGAGTTACGCCTTCTACCAAGTGGGAATCCCACCCTCGCAGCCGAGCAAAAGTGCACAGACAGCGGAGCCCGGGGCCTTCTTAAATTTTTGACAGAACAAGCCTACCCTGACCCTGACGGACAGGCCACGGGGAGCCAGGGTTCTCTAAAGCAGTTCAGACCGAAAGTTTCTTAATTGTAAGAGAGCATATTGGGTATCAAGGTAATCCCAACGTCGCGACTCGACTTACACCTCCTATCCCTACCTAGACCGCAAAGGCTTAGACAATAACCAAGGTAAGCCCAGCCACATCGCATGATAGTCGGCTGGTGCTAGGAGAATTATCTTCCATGAGATGAATAATGACGCACATGTTCCAATGCCAGGAGATTTACCAAGTGCCGGGTTGGGGCTGGTGGGAAGACCTTTTCGTGTCAAACGAAAATGAAAGATTGGACCAAACACGGATCGCGCGCTCCGAGATACTCATGAGAGCGGAAGCCCGATGTCATCGGAGCAATGTGTGTTACGCATGCGGAGGTTCGGGATTTTTTCAGTGGCCCAGCTTAAGCTTGTCCAATATGAAGGTAGGTTAGGCTCGTCACGGCCTACCTCAGGACCAAGTCGTTACTGGCCTATGTATGAGGTTTTTATTTCAAAACAAGGCCGACTTCCAGACCGCGTGTATGTCAACATTGGAAAAACTGGCGCGCTTCTCGGTACGTCTGCGAGCGATAGCTAACCGGATAGATACATCACGACGAGCCGAAACATACGGAGATATGGGCTATGGCCTGAAAATGCTGGATCATAAGGGACGTACTCGGGCTAACGATATACCAATCGGGGAAGAAGAGCTGCAAGGCCTTCGATGCAGCACTATCAATAGGTCTTGTGCATTCAAGTGCATTTACATCCTACCTAAGATCTGGGAAGTTGGGCAGAATTGGCATTTCTTTCCTCAGTAGCAAATGAGAGTTTCGAAGCTTGAGTTTGCAGCTTCAGCCGAGGGGGTCTAGGCAAGATCAAGAACGCGTGGGATCAAGTCAAAAGGACGCGTGAAAGCCGGGAGTACTACTCGTAGAAATTGTAGCCCGAAGGAGTTCAGGTTAGCAAAGAGCTCGCCTCGATTTATCGATTGGCTGTGAGGCTCGCAAGCTTTGGCGGGCCTGTCAAAATCAGGCCCATGGCTGGCGTTTGCTCTCTTTCTGTGCTTGTTACGTACTTTACCAGCCAGCATCGAAGACGGAAGTATTTTGCAATACTGAGGCTGAGGATATCTGACTGTGCGGACGAGGCCAAGTCAGTTGGAGATCAAATCCAGGATGTAGGTCACATATCATACCTAGCTACCCAAACATGAAAGGCAGGATTTTGGGTCTTTGGGTCTTAGGGCTTCAATCGCATCTCATGACAGTAACGCATTGGCCAGGTGAAGAAAGGTAAGGTGGACACATTCACGGGGAACTCAAGCAGTGACTTCCGGACTGACAAACGGTCTAGAGCTGGGTTCGCGGATCACACACCGACTCTAAAAGTAATTTCGAGGTACCAAAACGAGAAGCTCAAGGGCCGTCTTCAATGACCCATTGAATACTTGGTAGGCCAGGTGAGCATCTTGTCTCGGACGTTGGGCACGAACTGCAACGTGATAGCGGGCCGGCTTTTATGCGGCCAGTCACACCATGATTATAGATCACGCCCGATTTCAGTATGACCAAGCAATCGGAGATCTTGATAGATTTGGCAAGGCAAGCTGAGGCTGCTTTTCAAATCGGATTGAATTGGCCAAGAGGCCCTCCCAAAGAATGGAATCGAGACAGGTACAGTCACAATGGGCGGTGAGCATACGTTCCTTGGATCTCTTCAACAACCCTTGACATTGTCAAAATCCAGGAAACGAATATCAGAATTGTTGCCCAAAACACGAGGCTCATGACCAAACTGTGACGAATAATCGATTGTGAGAAGACGAGGGTCCAGCACCTGTGATAATATTTGGTGTGACACCTCGGTTGTTAGGCCTATGCCACTCGGCACGAGATGTCGTCGGTGTCAAGTCTCTTTCGCTCAAGGTCATCGTGCAAGAGCCATCCATCGCCACCATCGCGAGACCAGCCACATAGTTTGCACGCATTCCCAGATCTGTCCTCCTCTACGGCGGCCTGCAGAGCTAGCGCAAGCATGAGCAAGGCACCGAGACACCCCCACTGGCCGCTTGTGACATCAGCGCCGGAAACTATTTTTGTATAACTCTCGTGAAGACGCGTTACGGTCTAGAATCCATAGCCTCTCCGGGGAGGGCTCAAAGAGCTGCTCGGAATTGGTTTGCTTGCCATGTTGGTCATAGGTGGTCACCGTTTGCTTTCTTTAACGCTTGCCGAGCTTGTCGTAACTGGTATTGGCTTCTGATTGGATCAATTCCAAACTTAACGAGTTATGGCGGTGTAGAACCGCCAGTCTTGAAGACCTCCACGGCTGTGCTTTGGAGCAAGTATTGCCCATGAAACTCGCAGATCGATCTCTTATGTTTGGATCCTTTCATTGATTCCTGACCAGTCGTCGCAAAACACCTTCAACATCTGAAACGTAGTTTTTCTCGCCTAACGTCAACCCCGGAAATAGTCCTGACCTTCTTGTGCTGTGTAGCCCAGAACTAGTTCCACAGGCGGGGCGACGATAAAGACGCGAAAATAATACGACACTTTGATTTTCAGACGCAAGTAGCATACGTCATCGTGTGAATGGTGGGACTAGATAGTAGGGCATTGTGCGTCGCTTCGGGAAATCCTGCGATGACTCGTAGGCTTGGTGACGGTTTTCTGCAACCTAAACTAGTAAGGCTTTCGACATCTGTGTCGCCCTAATGCGGTCCTTAGACGAGGTGCAAGTGCTATCATAGCGAAGAGCTTACAACAGGGCCACGAATGTAGCTGACTTGACCGCAGCCGGTGGTATCGATGGATCATGTTCATGTCGCAATTGCTACCCAGCGCGACTCGGGTCGTCCAGTGTCCAGTTGTGGATATCGTCGCTCTCAGTGTAGCCATGAGACGTACGATATGGCAAGGCGTTGAGCAATCGTAGGATAACGCTTAGATAGGATTTACTAAGGACCTTTCTAATCCCATTCTTCCCATTCAAGATCCTATGGACTCAACAGAAAGTCGCACTAGTGGCCGGAGGATTATTGTTTCCTTTGTCATAGAGCGTCGAATAAGGTCTGGCTCAAGCTGGGCTCGTATATGCTAAGAGTAGCGGCGACACAGCCTCTACCGGCGGATGGTTCCTCAGTCTTGAATCTACTAAAAGCTCCAAAGCTTGGTGAGTAGGTTATCCTCCACTCCAGATGCCGGGTCTTGAGGCAGGAATACCCTTTTCGGTATCATGAACTCCACCACGGGTGGTTTTTTTATTTGCTTCGACAGCTCGGCGTCCAGTAGCTACAACCGAGTATTAGAAAATCTCGAAGAACTCATGTGCAACACAACGGCAAATCTGGCTTACACTGCTGTACGAGTGATCCAAGAAGTCCTCCATATTGTACGACTGTTTCGTGAATTGCCCTCCGACAATCTTCGCGATGGTTGCAACGTTAGGATGGTAGTGTGACTGGAGCTGGACGATCTCCCACAAGCAACTATCGATCGCATGTGTCTCCATTGGATTGAGCTCTTCGGCATTGAAGGGATCACTAAGGCCTTCATCCTGCATCACCGTTTTCTCCTCTTGCGTCCGCAGTACACGGTGGACCATAAAGGTACACAGTGGGTGCTTCTTGAGGACGTTGTAGCACCAAGGGACCACGGCCACTATCGCCGTAGGCGGAGCGTTCAGACACAACCTGGCCAGCTTCTTGACGAAGCTGGCCACAAGGACCGCTGGCAAATGGGTCGAAGCAAGAAAGGTGTCCAACAGTCTAAGGAACTTTGATCGGTGTTTTGAGTGAAGAATCTCCGCATTAAGCAGAGAGTACAACTTCTGGTAGAACGACGGATAGTCCAAATTTCTATGCTGGATAAGATAGAACACGCCTGATAGCGCAAGTAGCGAGATGGAACCACCAGAGTTGTACGAGTCTGATAGGAAGTCGGCCAATAACTCTGGCTTAGTGAACCAGGGTGCGATGGACCGGGTCATGATGTCAAGAACTTGCTTCCTCTGATCTCTATTCGGACCTAGGTTTAGGAGAGCAAGCCAAGCCTCTTGCCCTGCTCTCTTTTGTTGCGTGAGTGAAGTCACTGGATGGTGCTTCTTATTCGGTGCGTTCGTGTAGAAATCTCCCAGGTCGTCAGCTGAATCTGGCACGTCCTCAAAGAACGAAAGAATATTGAAGGCATTGCCAAAGAGATCATCTTCTGCAGCGCTCTCCTTGGCCTCTGAAAGAATGTCCCTGAGCGCCCTGAATGCATGGTAGCGCACGTCACAGTATTCGCCCACAAACTTCTCACAGAACTCCTGCCTGACATCATCAGTTCCATTTTGAACCAAAACAGTCACAATCTCCTTCAGATAAACCCTCGGGAAATTGTACTCTTCCTTGCTGTTTAGATACTGCCCCTCAGCTTTCAAGATGCGCATGACCAAAGTCAAAGCGGTCGATGCCGTGTCCTCTTGCCCCAGCATGGCCACAACAACTTGCTTGTAATCCGAGAGTCTGCCCTTGAGCCAGAGACAGACAGTTTTCTCCTTCTCTGACTGGCAATCATTTCTCGTCAAACTCCCCGCCGTTAACAGCCGTAAGAAAACTCTGCAAAGCGACACTGCTGCTAACAAAGAGGCCTCTGTGTCTCCAGTCTCCTGTATAAGCCCTAACAGCTTCGTGATGTTATTGTAGTTCTTCTTCGACTCGAACACCTCATTTTCCAGCAGTAGAATATCGGCTTGCGGATCTTCGTTTTCGCTACTGCTTTCCGATCTAGCACGTTTCTGTGGTTTCTCTGCATTCTTTGATCGCTTCCTTTTGAGGGGAGTTTCCACTGTTTTCCCCGGCATCGTAAATTCGTGACGCAGACCGGTGCCCGTCAATGTCGTAGTAGTTGATAATTGTAGGATTTCATTCAAGAAAAATCAGAGCCTCGAGGAGTAGAAATCGGCAAGGCTGACAGGTTTGCAGATCAAGTGGCGGACAGCCGTCAAGAGTGGGAGTGTGGAAGATTGTAGAGCCGAATTGCCGGCACCCAAACCGCTGGACCTCGAGACTGGACGCTGGACCCGTAACGAAAATAACCTCAATTCCGAGCTCCAGCAAACTCGAACACCCGCAAATCCCCCATCACGTCTCATTTCACAATGGCCTCCCGCTTGGCTAGAAGTGCCGCTGGTAAGTAATTGTCTGTCTACTGGGCAATGTTATGATGGATCAATTGGCCCGTCCAGAGCTAACCATTCTCTAGGGGCTGCCCGCCTCCGACCAGCTCTGACCCAGCGAACCCTCCCGGCCCTCTCATCTATCAGCGCGAACCGCTACGCATCGAACGTTCCGGAAAAGGCAGATCCCAAGAACAAGGCGCAATCTATCATCGATTCTCTGCCCGGCAGCTCGTTGATCTCCAAGACGGCCATCCTGTCCTCGGCTGCTGGTGTCTCCATCTACGCCATCAGCAACGAGTACTTTGTGATAAACGAGGAGACGGTTGTCGCCTTCAGTCTGCTCAGCGTGTGGGGTGCTCTGATCAAGTATGGTGGTCCCATGTACAGGGAGTGGGCTGAGGCTCAGAATGAGAAGATCAAGGGCATCCTGAACGCCGCGCGTGCCGACCATACCCAGGCCGTCAAGGACCGCATCGGCAACGTGGAGCAGATGGGTGGTGTCATTGACACCACCAAGGCTCTTTTCGCGGTTTCTAAGGAGACGGCTGAACTCGAGGCCAAGGCTTACGAGCTGGACCAGAGCACCGCCCTGGCAGCTGAGGCGAAGTCTGTTCTAGACTCGTGGGTGCGGTACGAGGGTCAAGTCAAGCAGCGTCAACAAAAGGAGCTGGCCGAGAGCATCATTGCCAAGGTGACCAAGGAGCTGGAGAACCCCAAGATCTTGCAACAGATTCTTCAGCAGAGCGTAGCCGACGTTGAAAGTGAGTCTACTGTCTTGAAGTACTACAGTACTATACTAACCCAATAATAGGACTTGTCTCTTCAAAGGCCCAATAGACGGTGGAATGGTGGATTGGTTGATAGAGGATTACTCCCGCGAAGCAGAAGAGTTCCCTTTGTTACTTATCCGTGTTTATAACACCCTGTGCATTAGTCAAAAGAACCTACAGAACCCACATAATCCTTCTATCTGCTATGTGATTTTGAATAATTGGCGATACATTTGATTTGAGTTGTGTAAATTTAGGCATTTGAAACAGCATCATCACATGACATCGTCGCCATGATTGTGCGATTCTACCATTTTGTGACATCCTACACTGTAGTCTTGATCATTTTACCATGTGATGGGGTTCAGAGTATACGGCCGACAGAGCATTCCCAATCGTAGCCATTTTTGAAAGTGATATACCATCTCTCCTATCTACCATTTCTCTTCCACTTCCGAAGCAACCCAACAGTCCATTCCATAAACTCTCTATCGCTCTCAGGTAGGAACCGATTGCTCTGTTCCAGAAGCTCCGCAACGCCCTCCACAGCTGGTTTCGGCAGCCTGATCTCCTGAACATCCGACGTCATTGGCTCCATCATCTTGTCCGCCTCCTCTCGGCTGACGGTTCGGTACAAGACCTTGACGGCAGAGATCGACGACTGGCTTGATTCTGTCGAGGAGAAGGTTATGTTGCTGTTGAAGAGCCAGATATGCAACAACGACTCCAGTTGGGGAGAGGACTTGCCAGGGGAGGACACGGGCATGATGATTGATTTCGAACAGCCTGAGCGGGCGACAGTCGACATGAGCATGGAGCTGACACAGTTCGCGAGGCTGGGTTGGGAGGGACGACTAGGTCGTACCTGATTATCGACTGTGATCTGCCACTTGAATAATGTAACGGATGACGTTTCCTCGTTCAGAACTCCTAGTTCTGAGCTACAATTGGTGCAATGCAGTGGTGGGCTCTGGGTTTTGAAGTTCTGGGGTTGTCCATCTTGACTTGGAGCAGTCTCGAATGATGGTGTTTGCTGTGACACCTTGTTAGCCTCACAAAATCGTACGTGTTGAGAAATTGTCAGGTGTGAGACAAGGATAAAGCTTGAAGTATATGTATATTGAAGATACAACGTCTGTCTAGATACATGTAGCGAAGCTCCTCCAACACGATATGTACCTCAAGTAAATCCCAAGGATCCCACATCCAAAGAGACTCTTGGTGAAATACAGAGGCAGCTTCCAAGCATTCTTGAAGCCGATCCCTTGGCCGAGACCTAGGGTTCAACGACTGAAAGCCGTGGACGGAAGACTAGTGAGTTGATCTCGGGTATGAGTATCGGTGACCACGCCACTGAAATGCGATGATGCTGGTTTGGCCACCTTCTATATACCCACGAAAGCAAGCGCGAAGGATGTTGGAGAGAACACTGACCGTTAGGTTTGTGCAGTCCTTCCTGAGGAACAAGAAAGACGTCAGATCGACGAAGCCAGTATTGGGCTGCGCGGAAATACGCGAGTTGGCACCATAACCCCTGGCTGTGAGTTTCTGGTCGTTGGAACGGTTGTGATCATCAGGTTTATGACAATGCCAGAATTCCATCATCTCAGCCCAGTTCTCACTTGGTAGATCTTTCCACGACTCTATGACTCTGGAGTTCACGATACAGGCTTCACAGGTTCGACACCTGACACACGCTCCTATCTTAAGATCTTGCGCTGACCAAGGAACTTCTTGAGCCTCTAGAGATGGTGGCAAGGGAGTGCTCTGAGGCGCTGCGAGGGGCAGTCGCCATGATAAATTCGTCGTACTTGTCTTTGGTAAAGGCAAAGTCGATGGCGCTGCAACCCTTTCTGGGAGTTGGACCGATCTTTCCTCGTCTCTATGGTGAACTGTGAGGCTCTGGCCATCCACTGACACATTTACCATCGTGCCCGTCGAGGTTTCAGAGGGAAGAGAGCAGCCTACCGAAACTTGGCGTATGTTAGAGAGAAGCTCGGCGTAGATCAGAAATCTTGGTATGTCTGACATTTCCAAGCGTGATTCTTTTTGCCTGGCAAGTTGACCGAGAGATGAACTTGGACGTTTAAGTTTGGTGTCATTTGGCCACCCGGCAAGTTTGTGGTTACTGTATTAGTGATTACGCTGCGCTAGCCGAGAGGGGCTTAGCCTTCCCGCATCTGCATCATAGGTCACCCCACTTACACAACCCATTACCTTCGGCGTTGGGAAGCTTCAACTTCTCAACGGCATCATTCTTCGGGTTAAGGCTACCTACCTACTCAAAGAATTGGAGAATCATCAAGTGCGCTGATAGGGCATAGAAGACATCATGGCTTCAGTTCTCTCCTACATTCCACTTGTCAATAGGCTCGTTGCTGGCAGTGAATCTCAGTCGATCGATATCCCACCCGTTGAGGTTCACAACGTGGAGACAGCTCCAGAGAAGCGACCCAGGACGCTGAAGCATCTCCTGAGAGCGAACCACGTCAACCACTCCATACTATACCACAATTTACAATATGACAATCATCTGCCTCATCTTCTATGTTCAGCCTATCTGCTAGGAGCAAATGAGAATCAACTGCACCGGATATATGAAGTGGAAGAGGGAGAGCTTGAAGCATGGAGGCCCTCACCCGCAGAGATCACGAAGGGAGACTGGCGGGACTTTCTGGGCGACAAGCAATATCAACGAGCATATGTTGATTTCTTCGAGGACTCATTGGCGATGGACCACAACTATGATTGGAAGAAAGTGGTGGACGAGTTTGTGTTACATGGGGAAGAGCCATTGGTAAATGGTCTTATTGGCGGCCGTATGTCATCTCTTGGAGTATTGCTGATCACTTGACTGACACTTATAGTTGGTCACCCATTGATCCACCTTGGCTATGCCTATGAAATGGACAATCGAGAGATCGCAATGGAGGCCCTTGGATTAGCTGCAACACAATACAACTACTTCCACAAATACCTGGATAACCCGACTTACACGAAACCAACTTCGTTGAAGTCAACATCTCCTCTCGACCTTTTCCACAAGATTGCGAACGACAGCCGTTTTGATGGACTCGTCAAGGAACCAGGATTTGCGAACATCGAGCCTCTGTTCAAGAAGCATGAGGACCTTGTCATGGAGTACTGGAATTCTTGGATACTGGATGACCCGACCAAGCAGTTTCAGGACTCACAGGAGGCGGCAGTCGCATTTCTCGTTGCTTCGGTCCCTCCTGGCTCACATTCCTACAATTTCTTCATTTGCCATGTCCTCACAACGAGCCATGCTGTGCGAATCCTTCTGCCCATCCTACCAAGAAAGTTCCATATTAATCTGGTGCGAGAATGGTGGCTCTTGGCAATTGCAGTCTACGTTGCTGAGATGAGGCCAAAAATTGACCCTGATTATGTTCAACCTGGGGATATTGCCGGGAAGCAGTGGAATCACGTTGAGGACAGAGCTCTCAACGGTCCATACAGTACTGACGCTCACTTTGTGAAAGGTAAGTCGACCAGCTAAGAATCAAGGTGTTGAAGCTGACTTTGTCTAGCCGTTCGAGCAATGAAAGAAGCAGCAAGGACTTGGGGAGACGTTCATGAAAACTATCTTGCGTCGGCTGTCAGATTTGTCGACGACTTCCATGGTTGGGTACATTGAATTCCTTATTGTACATACGGGGTTATTTGAGAAATCATGTCTGAATTCTTGTGCTCTACCCAAGTACGTACAGGGTATCAAGAAGTTAAGCAGCAAAGTCCTAGGCGTCGTGTGCATCTTACAGACCACCAACCAAGGGACATCTAACTTCAACAAAGCAATGCATTAATACTCTTGACTGTGATCGGATATCCGAAAAAGCAAACAAGAACAGCAAGAAGAAGAAAAATCGATGTCATATTCGTTCGTACCTTCTGCAATGAGCTAGAGGTTTCATTGCCATCAGCCAATCACCTGACAGTACATTCAAGAAGTTACAGCATATCGACGCGTTCCACGCTGCGGGCGCAGCCACACCCCCAAAACTTCAGGTCAAGGGTGCATTGGGGCTAGCAACCATACGCCCATCCGTGCAAGCCCATCAATGGTGACCTCGCAACTCCAACGCATCTATGTACAGATTGACTTATCTACTTGTTGATCATATGCATGCTTCTCCTGAAATCCCAAGTTCGCCAGCCGCGGATGTGTTCCGCCAGCGCTTCTTTGGTTCACAATGGCCCCGCCAGCGAAACGACGGAAACGCAATGTCGTGACACCAGACGACGAGGAAGGGACCAAGCCACAAGCGAACACTCTCGCTAACTACCTTTTCTCCTCCCCCGATCAGTGTGACAAGGCAACGATAAGCCCCTCGAGGACGACATCAGCATCTCCCAGTCCGATCGCAAGGAAGTCTGCACGCCCTTCCGCTAGCAGTAGTCAGGCATTGAAGCTTTCGAGCAAGCCTTTACAGCTCAGGAGCAATGTCTCGGGTAGGAGTGGACATAAAAGCGCCAGCGCGAGTCCCGAGAAGCCGAGGAGTCGAGCTTCGGCTAGGGCAAAGCCTGAGAAGGGCAAGACGGCCGACCTGAAGACCCTCTTTTCGAAACAAGCTGAACGAGCTCCTACTACCTCACCAACCAAACTAGACGACATAATAAGCGATCCCATTTCCGACGATGACGATGTAGGACAGCACCGGGCAGCGACAGCCAGTCGCACTGGAAACAATGCCCGGAAGCGTTTCATGGACGGGACACAGAACGGCTCTGTACCGGGGCTTACGGCAAGCCAGAGATTCCTCCGGCCGCCTCGTCCTCCACGAGATCCGACGTTGGATGACGAACAGAGACCCTGGTCAGAGAGATTTGGGCCATTGAATTTGGAGGAGCTTGTAGTGCACAAGAAGAAGGTGGCAGACGTACGAAGATGGCTTGAGGATGTTATGGCAGGCAGGTTGCGGCAACGGCTACTGATTCTCAAGGGAGCTGCTGGAACAGCAAAGACAACGACAGTTCGGCTTCTTGCCAAGGATATGCGTTGCGAGTTGCTCGAGTGGAGGAACCCAACAGCGGCTGGTGGACTTGGATTCCAGTCAGCCTCTGCCCTTTTCGAAGAGTTCATGGGCAGAGGGGGAAAGTTTGGCCAGCTTGATACAGACTTAGATGAACCAGGTGCTCAGAGCTCCATCAAGAGCACTGATGATGTGCGAAGGATCATCCTGATCGAGGAGTTCCCCAACACATTTACAAGTTCTTCAACCGCCCTTCAATCCTTTCGGAATACTGTTATGTCGTATCTAGCTACAAACACCCCGTCGCTAGCAGCACATGGGCAGTCAACGTTAAGGGATCCTATCACACCTGTCGTCATGGTAATATCAGAGACGCTCTTGACAACCACGTCTGCTTCAGCAGACAGCTTCACAGCACATCGATTGCTTGGTCCTGAAGTGTTACGACATCCAGGGACGGCTATGATTGAGTTCAACGCCATAGCTCCTACTCTTCTTGCAGGCGCTTTGGAGCTGGTAGTACAAAAAGAAGCCCGGAAGTCAGGTCGGAAGCGCACTCCTGGGCCAATGGTCCTAAAGAGTCTCGGCGAAATAGGAGATATCAGAAGCGCAGTTTCGTCTCTGGAGTTCCTATGTCTCAAGGGTGATACTGACACGGATTGGGGATCCAAAGTCACATTTACCAAGCCAAAGAGAGGTGCGAAAAGCACTGTTGCGCTCACGAAAGGGGAGGAAGAGAGTCTCGAGCTCATCTCGCAAAGAGAAGCTAGCTTGGGAATATTTCACGCTGTTGGCAAAGTTGTATACAACAAGAGGGACGATACCTCTATGTCCAGCCAGACACAAGAGGGGCGGGCTGAAATACTAACAAGCCTTATGGCTCATCATTCGCGACCCAACGGCTCAGAAGTATCAGTTGACAGCCTTATGACCGAGACTGGCACAGATACGCATACCTTCATTTCAGCACTGCATGAGAACTATGTCCTCTCATGTGCTCCAACTGGCCCTGCTGACCCTTCATCTGCCGTGGACTACATCAACGAATGCATTGAGCACCTCTCCGAAAGTGACCTATTATGTCCATCCTCCGACGTATTCTTCGGCGGACGCGGCTCCGGCGGAGGGGGCTTTTCGGGCAGGGACTCGGCCAGCCATGCGCTGCGCCAAGACGAGATCACGTTCCACGTTGCAACACGCGGGCTGCTCTTCTCACTTCCTCATCCGGTGAAAAGGATCGGGGCAACGTCTAGCAGACGCAGCGGTGACGCATTCAAGATGTTCTACCCTACTAGTCTGAAACTGTGGAGAGACAAGGAGGAATTAGGAAGTATAGTGGATATGTGGTCTACGAGGCTCTTGAATGGGGATGAATCTGGAACGCAAAACCTCACGGATGGCGCATCAGCATTCCGGAAACCCAAGTCAAACAAGACTGGGGATTGGATCAGTAAGCAGGGGTCACAAAAGCCCAACCAGCACAAGGATTCTGTGCAAGGTCAAGATCAACCCGCGCCGCTGCTCTCGCTTGGAAGCTCGGCCCGTAGGGAGTTGCTGCTCGAACGGCTTCCGTACATGACACACATTGCCCGGCGGAAGAAGAATCCGTTCCACAGTTTCAGACTGAAGGAACTCGAGAAAGTGGTCTCTTTCTCGGGGATCAACGGCACTGGAGACGAAGAGACTGCCGAAGTCGAGGAAGGACCTGGTGCTGGCGGAGAGGCATGGGCTACAGACAAGCCTACTGACGAGTCTTCTCCGAGGAAAAGGAGTCTAGCGATCCGTCACAAGAGTGAGGGGACAGGGTCTGTACCTGCACCTGCAGTCCAGAACCTCGTTATAAGTGATGATGATATAGAAGATGACTGATGATAGAGGGCACAAACATGGTTCCTGGCTGCTATTGTACAAGATGGGTCCAACTGGCTGGATTTGTGACGCATGGGGTTCGACTGGATTTGGCGTTTCGATATCATGCATTGTTGAGCTAGGCATAGCTAGGATGATTGGCTAATCCCGGTCGCGACTGAGGCCAACAAATGCAACCAGTGAGATTGATAAATGTCATACGATACGATACAGACTCCGAATGCGAGTATCTTGGTTCCAGGAGGGAAATCATAAGCTTCAGTTTGGCTGCTCTTGTTGCGTGTCGTGATTCGTGTTGTCACTTTCCTGGTTTGTTCGATGACCAGTCGCACTAGCTCGGCCATGGCGAGACGCTTCAACGGCAACTGATGGAAGCAGCCGGTAATCTTTTGCGTCTTCTCTTGCAAGCTGAGCTAGTCCATGAGAAGATATTAGAGACTTAAGTGGTCGTCGAAATAATCACATTGGTCTAGACTAGTAAAATTACTACGCTTAAACTCAGATGACTTCAATAAACGCAAGCAAGCAAGCAATACTTTGGGCAGACAATGCAGAGCCTTGTATACGTGGTTGGTCATCGATTTGCCATATTATATTATCTGGTTGGGCTTGTTACTTTAGAGAAGCTCCCCTCTGTTCCCAAACGTAGTCAACACCTGTGCCTTGCCCCAATGGAGGTCTGCATGCCGTCTTGACCACACCACATGATTTCGACGATACAGCGGATGATTCCTTCTCATAAGCCGTCTTGCAGGCCTTCTCCCTCCGCACTCGCTACAAGATGCCTTCCTCGCCAGCGCCCACCCTCACTAGGTGGAAGGGCGGCAGTCAGAACACTTGTGACATCGAATGGAAAAGAAGGCGAGGATGAGGGTGCTAACAGATGCACGCCCTTTTCATCAGGGTCACGGCCATATCCAGAGAATTGCGGCACTTCCTCTTACACGGAAGCAGCAATCCAACGCCCCTGGCCCACGTCCCATCCACCTCACCATCTCAACACGACTGCGAGTAAATGAAGCTGAGTCGTTTTCAGGTAGTTTGCCATCACCGACGGAACACACAACTCGTATCATGAGCTAGGTGCTCGAGGCGCTAAAGGATGCGGAAGTGTCTATGATGGACTAAGGGTGTATAAGACTTATATATGTTAGAATCGATACGAGTACTACTATTGCGGGGAGAATCCTATGGCCAAATGGGTTCTGGTTCAGGAGAAGACGTTGAAGGGTAAAGGGGATGCTGAAGTTGGCGACACCGGTAGAGGTACTCTTGTAGATGAAGTAACGAGCATTGAATTGCTGCCATCAGTGTTCACCGGAAATCATCGTGTGGTCTTGGAATACTGCGAAGACAAGAGTTGTTTGGTCGGGCGATACACTTATGCCGGGCTGCTTGTCTGGCATCGTGCAGATAAAGGGGCTTCCAGGAGGCCACTGTGAGCTTGCTTCCGCGAATGGGGCCTTCAAGCTATGTCACCATCCGTCTCTACTATTCAAGGCAGTATCCCTCTCGAATCATCTCACTTTCATCTTGACTGCTCGTCTAGAACCTATTTGAGTGTTTTATACCATAAATACCATAGGCCTAGCTGGATAGCCTACACATAAAGCAAGTATAAAAGATTCGACCGCCACCAATGCCGAACTTCGAAGCAACAGTCCTCGCGATCATCTTGCCGTACTAGTGACAAGAGCTCTTAATGATTGCCCTAAGTTTTCAATCTTGGAACCTGGGCGTCTAGTTGACCTCATGCTGAGTCTCTGATGAACCGCTCTGTACAATCCGTACAATGCTGATGGATCGAGAGGATTCGCTGCTGACTGCATGCATGGGAGCCTGTTGACCGACTCGTGCAGTTTCCGTTTTCGGACAGGCTGCCAATCTAGGTCAATAATGCTTTTCTTGAGATTGGCGTATTCGCTTTAGACAGTCAGAGACCACGCTCGTCCAGGGAAAACTGATCTCACCACTCCACATTCCGTAACATAACTTTATTAAGCTTGACAAGATTTTCTTCCTCCCGGAATCTTGGGCTATGGGTCGTCCGCAGTACATGATTACAGCTTACCATGGTAGATAATATAGTAGAACATATCTACGGATTATTTTAGTACTGTTTCAAAGAGATTGATCTTAAACCACAGGCTTATGGAAGGTTACTGATATTTATAGCAGTCTGGATTTTCGTTGGATCACCGTAGTGATACAAATCGAGCTCTGAGCTGAAGTTGTTTAAGTTCTGTCAGGACCTTAAGCAAGCTGTGCTTTTTCATGTCACTACTTCTAATTCAAATGATCAGTAGAGCCGTAGGTATACCGGGTCGGCGGTCAGTAGATCTGTAAGTAATCATAATGTCTCGCAGGTGATTGTATAACGTCCGGCACTGAAGTAGGCGGCGGCATTGAGCAAACCCTTTCGGGGGCAGCACGGTATGCAAGGAGACAGGCAAGCCCAATGATTGAGAGTATCAACAGAATCGGGCTAAACCGTTAGTGGTTTTATGTTACGGTGCTCGGCTGCTATTGTATCCACGTACTGCTAAACTGCCGTCGAAGTGTTGGGGCTTACTTTACAGGAAATTGTCGGAGACTGATTCGCTGAGCAGACGTCAGGCTTCTACTGATTACCAAAGTGTATTCATTGTCGCTCAATTCTTGGTGCAAGCATCGGTGAGTCCCGTGCAATGAACCTAGGATCCAGATAGAGCTAATTTTGGGACAAAAAGAGCCTGACCTCGACACCTTGCAACAGGCAAAATGGCAATGAGGTCTAGTAGTCCATGATAAGACATAAGAGAAAGGCAAGGTACTTAAGGCGGACGGCGTCGTATATGCGGCTGGCTATAAAATAATCGACCTGACAAATCGGTATGCTGACAGCGGCTTCATCGACAAGAAATCAGCATCAATGCTCGAAAATGTCAGCTTGTTCGGTGTCGATACTGAGGAGAAACCCCCGGTTATGTAACGTGTTCTGGTCGTAGATATATCTTGGCCTGTCTCGAAAGTTTTATACTAATCATCTTTTAGATCCACATCTCTAGTTCTCAGGACTCGGCTTCTACGATTGTCGGTGGATTGTGAATTACTATAACCCATACAGTTCCTCCCTTCTTGCTGATTCAACGAACTCAGGGAAGGCACACGGCAATTCAGGTCGCGGCAGACATTACGCGTAAGTCTCCGGGCATATATCCTCGTAAATGAGCATACCACTAGCTGCTTGTCTGACTCCATGGTTCAAGATCTAAGAATCACAGGCGAGACACAATTTATTACTTCACCAACGACTTGGTACTTTTACACGTCGAAGTAGCAAAATTAGCTTTACACGAAGGAACTCATGCCACCAGCCTGTCGAGCATATTGACGAGAATGAAACGATGCCCATGTCAGGGTAGAAGTGGTATTTACCCATTGCTTCATCACCATGTCGAGCTACGGCTATCAACTCCAGGCAGTAAAGTTTGAAGATTCAGAAGACGCCGGAATTGCTTTGTACTGAGCTTAGGGGCTACCAGTCCGTCTCGAGGAAGCAAGATAGGCCTCGGAGACATTCGATGTAACGATAAGCGAAGAGAAGCCACCAGAGACACTCTGAGGGCCACTCGGGTGGCTAGATAACAAGCCTGCGGCAGTGAAACTTCCAGTGGACAGTGGATTGGCACTAAATCCGTGGCTGCCAGTGATCTGAGAGGCTTTCACCGGTCAAGATGTCTCACCTATTTGCGAAATGGTTGACATAGCTCAACTGGCCAGACAGGCCGGAAATAATGGGACGCGGACAGTCATCTGCCCACGCCCTGAGTTCCGATACCAACGAATCCTGGTGGTGAAGGTACTCTGAAGGTGTCACGTAAGCTGAGGGTCTTCGTAAGGAGGACAAATCAAGACACCCGGGATGATATAGTATGAATCGAAGGAATTCTATCGATGCCAGGAATCCATTGAGAGCACCTTCGCAAAGGATTGACTCGTGTACATCGTCTTCCCACCATCATCGTTACCGGTCACAGAGAACTATGAAGAGACCTCGACTGAACCCCAAGCTTTTCCCGTCCCGCGCCTCCATCCCCATGCTGTCTCCCCAGCCTCATCCCGGCTTGCTTGCCACATACTTTCCCGAAGCAGCAATCGTCCTAGACATCCAGCAAGCCTCCCAAACTCCGGACTGGGGATCTCTCACACCCTCACACCACGCGAGGGCGAACCCGAAACGGCGGATTTGCGGCAGCTCCTACTAAACCCCTGACGCCACGCCGCCAATGCCAGATCTGACTCAGCCCTACGAGACCAGGCAGGCGGACCAGCATGCCAAGTAGGGGAAGTGGTGCTACCCACCGCGTTCAAGGCGGCGCTAAGGGCTTGGAAAAGCCGCCGCCGGGACAGTTGTCAATGACCATTTGATCTTCCCTGAGCACGACCGTGGAGCCATCATGTTAATCTCGCAGAGTATTGCCTTTTCCGTCCGGGAACGAGAAGAGTAGACGATGGCCCCGGCCCACGGCAGCAGGTCGTTGCAGGATCAATAGAGCGCTAAATGCTCATCTCTCCAAGCTAAGCACTGGCACATGCGGCTCCAGAATCCAATTCGGTCGTCTGCCGCCAAAGAAATCCACGTCCAAAGGGCAGATACCACCACCACCACCACCACCACCCCAGCTCTCTACTTATCTTGCCTTAGCGAAGCATTAACTCTGCATGTAACGTTTTCTTGAGATCTGGATCCCGTATCTTTAGGCCACTAGGTGATGGTCTGACTGTATGACATAAACTGGCCTAGAGCAGTGGTAGACGCACGTCATCTTCCAAAACAGTCTTGGATATCCGCGGCTGCGACGTCGCTTACCTGCGCGGTAAGCAAAAGTTATTGCTTGCTTTCCAGATAGCTGCGGCAAGGCCCCTTTCGAGCATAGAGCTGCAAAGAACTACGTGGAGATGACGTCGCGCCGTAAGCGAGGAGCTGGTTAACATGATCGCGGCATGACCTTGATAGCTTGAGATCTGAGCAAGGATCGGGTTTCACTCTATACTAGTGGAGTGGAAATTACTGTCGAATGATTATTAAATGCAGCAATGGGGAATAGAATAATGTTGTGCTTGAAGGAGAATTGATACTATTGCTGCTATGCTGCGCATTATATGCATACCCGCGCGCGCAACTCCACAAAGAGGTAAACTAGTTAAGAAAATGAACACGATCCGAGTCAAACAGAGGTATTGCCACAAGCAGAAGTCCACCCCACCAACGAGACTATCCCGGATCCTTGGGTATGCAAATTCCCTAATAATGAACCAAACCTTGCCTGACTCGCATGTGAAAGAAGCAGGCCTACACGACTCACTCAATGAGTAGAGTGTCCTGCCCTTGATCGACATCATTGGCCCGACTGAAAGAAAGCCCCCGATTAATATCCGAGATCCAAGTGAGAATAGTATCAAACGAAGACGAGAGAAAAAACTCCTCCCATGCTGCCAAAATGCGCATAACATATGTTGCCTTCTTCCGAACATGCCAGTAGAGAAAGCGAGACGAAAAGCCGAGCAGAGAATGCTCCACAATGGAATTCCAATGCCCCCCAACAATGCTATCCGGATCGGCAATGATCTGGTATCCATGAACAGAGGCACACGACTCCGAACTCCCGCTGACCACATGATCTGACCCATGCCTAACAAACTTCTCCAACTACCAGCCGGTTGGGCTTCACGCATCTCCCAGTCAACAATTACTTCGTAAACCCATTTCGGGGATTCGTGGAATTATGTCGTCAATCGGGACTGCGTAGCTTAGGAGCTTTGTGTGGGGTCAGCAGGTTGAGCTCCTCCATTGTGAAGAGTGGCTTGGGAGTAGCAACTGTGACCTTCCGCAAAGGAAGCCGTCAAAGATGTCGGTGCGTCGCGGACGGAAAAGTCGTAAGTGATGATGTCGATGTGCCCGCAGTCTGGGAACGTTGCGAACCGAAATTCGATGCAAAACAAGGCATACAAAACATTCCAGTGACCGGAGCCACAGTGGTATCAAGCTGTATATGCAAATGCTGGGAAAATGTGGTCGTGTCCAAAAAGAAACGAATAGAAGGGGAAGAAACCGCAAAAATTTGTGTTCTGACCAACGATCGGTGGGATGTCGAGCTCAAGTCGACGAGCGGCGGAATAATTATCGGTTTGAAATAAGGTAAGCACACGTTTGAACCCGTCTCTTGACTCATAAACCCCTCCTCCACCCGACGCTATCAAGTATGCGACCGAACAAGGTGAGGGCCAAGTATTGAATTTTGGATGTCGCCGTCTTTATGCCCTCGTTCTGAGCGATTTGGGCCAGATGGTGTATGAGAACCACTCCAGTAGGTGAATGTGCGGCGCTTGGACTCATCAGGCGCTCAAGCTGTAGAGAGATTGTAGATCATTGCGGCTGGTTGGCCCACCAGTTCCCAGTCGATGATGTCTGGGGATTCGACCAGCCTTGAGTCACTGCTGGAGACCCAGCCGGGTTCTGGGGCATAAACTGCCTAGGCGTCTGCTCAGGAGGGTACATTCCCTGGTTTGGGTTGGGATAACCCTGTGCCAGTCCCGGCATTCCGGGGTACTGCATGGTACCTGGCTGCATTTGTGGAGTGCCTGACGGATGTCGCAACTGTGGTGCAGGAGACTGTTGAGGATGAGGTGACGGCTGAGCCTGAGTGGTGTAGCCAGGATAATGCTGAGGGGTCTGGGGCGTCTGGGGATGACTCCACATCTGGTTCTGGGCACCATAGTTATAGGTTTGTGCGCCCTGGGGAAGATTACCTGCAGCACCAGATTGCAGACTGGGTGGCCTCGACTGCTTCTGAGATGGAGCTTGTGGCATGCCTCTCATTGGTGCCTGACTGATCGGCTGCTGGGAGTGGATCGATTGAGAGTACGGGGGAGCAGTCATCATCATCTGGGAGCTCTGGTTTTGCATCATGCCAGACGGCTGTTGGATACTCGCGGTAGTGGCATGGGGGGACTGCCCGGGCCTTGTTGTTGGCAGCGATGACTCGGCGCCGCCAACTGGAGCTGCCGCCGACGGTTGCTCATGAGGTCTCCGCCAGAGATTCTGCATGTACTCTGTTCGTACTTCACGCCCGTTGTTGACTGATCGGTTGAACTCGGCAGCGTGATGTGCCTGAGCATGTATTTCAGAGAGTGGACTTGGCTGAGTCCTATCCTGATAGGCTGGGCCAGTGATTTCCTGGCGAGGGCCACCTTTGATGAAATTGCTGTAGTCTCGAGTCCGCGTGTCATTCAGATCTGTTGGTCCACCTGTTATCATGGGCATTCTCGTCGAGCTTCCTGGTGGCGCTCCTATCATACCTGGTTGAACAAGTTGGGGTTGGGGGGCACCGCCAAACTGGCCTGGTGTATTGGCGTATACAATTTCGCCATGGGGACCTCCCACCAGAGGCGGGGGATTGTTAGCCTCAGCAGCAGCTTCTCGGGCCTTGGATGCGCCTGGTCTCTTCTCACCGGCCAAGTCGGCCTCGGTGAAGCCTTGCTTGCGGGCCTTGCCCTCCCAATAATCATCCCGTACCCTTCGTCCATTGACTATGACACGGCTACCAAACTGTCGGAACATGGACCGCGCCGTCACAATGGCGATCTGTCGAGAGCGGTATGAGAAGGGCAATATTTCCTGGGTCACTAGGTCGTCCTTCTCCACCTGATTCGCAATGATCTTGAAAAGGGACCTGTTCTTGTTAAAAAGCAGGTAAGAGTCCCTGTATCCCAATACTCTCGCACATTCTGTTGCCAACATGAAGAGCTTGTCCCCTCGGTTGGGCACCAAGAAGGTTCGGCATCTGTACTCGCGATTGCCAAGTGGCTGACCATTGGGCATTACCTTCTTCTCACCGGCCTCGTCAATTTCGCGGGGCAAGTACTCGTCGCCGCCCGGCCCAAGCTGATCTGTTGTGTGGTCGCGCACGGTAGGAAGCGCCTTCAGCGTCGTCTTGGTTGGGGTCGTCTTGGGGGGTGGCGACGTTTGAGGTGCTTGCGCAGGCGTGTAGCTACTAGGTTGGGCGGGAAGAGGTGCATTCTGCGTTTGCGGGGTCTGCGGCGGCATTGCCGGTTGCTGCTGTTGTTGTGGTACCATATTGGGCAACATATGAGGTGACTGAATCGGCTGTTCGGGCATGCCACCAGAAGATCGAGGCTTCATCGGTCTTCCACGTTTCCGTGGTTTATCTAACGCGACACGCAGTGGATTAGCCTCGACACGATATGGTCTTTGAGCGCAAATCGCCGGGTTTTCGAGCGCGCGTAAGCTGTGCAGCAGTGACTAGGTCGAGGTTGTACGACAAGCCCGGCCGCATCGCATGTAACCAGAAGCTTATCCATACCCTCGGACCACAAGGTAGGCGCATCGCATCAAAGCTAAAAGACGACTACACAGCTACACAGCGCTCGACAGGAGGCTTCACACTTACCATCATCTCCGGGCGCCCCTGATGCTTGCGCGTCTTGATATGACTCGGGCGAACGGCTCCGCTTGAGCCCTCGCGCGATCGGGTTTAATAATTCTGCGCGATCATGTGAGCAGCAACACCAACGACGACACTGCGCGCGCGACGTAGAGACAGCAATAGAGACGGCATGGCGGCAATAGGAAATGTATCACGATATCATCGCAGATATGGCGACGACCAAGTGCGAGAGGATGCCTTCTCGCAAATGTCTTTGTTGTGATTGCGAGCGAGGTTGATGCGGTCGCGGCTAATGACGACCATGACCATGACCATCGTCGCGATAGCTTCGCGGGAAGTTACAGCAGATGGGGTCAACTTTGTGCGGCGCGGCGCATTGAGTTGGCTCCACTGGAACCTCTCGATATAAGCCGCAGGAGGGGTCGCGATTAAAAAGAACTCAAGAGCAACTTACCAGAATTGAGAGCGGCAGGGTTGATGGTCGCGGGATTGATGGTCGCACCCTCAGCGCCGTTTGGCTGGCTATGGGTGGAATACATTCGGGGCGAGGCGAGGCGACCGACGATGGGCCACGTCCGTCCTGTCCTTTCCTGTCCTGTCCTGTCAACGTCGAGACGTGGAGAAGTCAAGGTGCCTGCAGAACAACGTGTCTTGATATAGTTGGACTAGATAAACCAGATGGATGAATGACGCGCTTCGAAGAAAGCGGCGAGGTTGATCTTTGCCAGAGTGCGTTGCTAGAAGGGAAGAGATGCAGGATTATTCATGCATATGGTTGGTAGGATGGCGTAAACCCCAAGGCTGAGTCTGGCTTATGGAGTGGGAGGGAGGGAGGGGTCGAATAATAATAGGCAAAGGCCCGGAAATCTTATCGACTAAGTTAGTTGACTAAAGTTGAGATAGCCCGCTCCGGGTCTGCGACGTATGAGACTAACGGGCGAGTCTCGCCTGCTCACCCTCCTCGTCAACCAATGTGTTCTACCCCTTCACAGAGCTAGTCTGTTTGCCGCAAGCCTGAGAGTGGGAGGACTTCCCTCTTCTGAGACTATGCGCGGCGATGAGAGGCGGGGAGAAGGATTGGTGGGAATCGACCCGGCTGGTCTAGCAGAGGGACTCTCTCAAGACTTGACCTCGATATGAGTGGCTAGTGGGGGGAGGCGAGGCAGCAGCCCAGTTGTGTGTAATGGTGCAGGCGCAGGTTGCTAGACCCCGAAATCTTCTGCATACCCAAGACGTACAGCACTAGACAGGGCCAGCTGCGACTAAGATCTGGTGGTGTGCCAGCAAGAGCCGGCAGCGGATTGCAGTAAACAAGTTGATAATGACTGGATAGAAGGGAAGGAGGACGATGGGATGTGATGTGAGGGATGGATGCGCGACGGCAAGTATGTAATGGGTGGGTGGATGGATCGACGGGTAGACCAAGATGGTGGAGGAGGCTGCCAGGCTATCTTTGACGTCTGCTTCTCAGGATAGGATAGGATAGAAACGGGCGAAGAGCTGGCGTTTGTCGTCGATTCGCACAGGTTGCCTGCTGCTCGGGGGGCGTCGTTTTGGGAACGGCTCCACAGATATGCTAGTAATGAGTTAAGGCTGTCTGTCGGCTAGGCTATGTGATGATATATCTAGCTGCTGTCTGCTGTGGAGATCCTAGGATCGTATGCGATGCAGGTGTATCTTCCAAACACTGCACTGTGCGTTTCTGGCGGCGCGCGTGTATCGACCAACTGACTCAATTTAATATGCAGTACAATATGTGAGACCGGAGCAGAATGCTGCAGTCGAGTTGAAAAGGCAGATGCTGTCGTTATCTTCACGAAGTGCCCCGCAACACAGGGATATGGATGATGAGTTGAGAAAGAGGGACAGTCGGAAAACGCGCTGACTGGATGGGACTGGGGACTGGGAATAGAGAGCGAGCGATGGCGATGAAGGAGATCAAAGCCGCACGCCGAGAGGGCCGCCTGCTAGCAAGGGATTGGGACCGGGATGCGAAAGCCCAGACGTAATCTGAGGTACTTTAGGAGCAGGGGTCAGCACTCTGAGTGTCATGAATAAACAAGCAGCGTCGCCTGTCGATCATAAGGCAATGATGATAAGTAGTTCTCCGAAGTCAAAGGCTCGACGATATGTAGTTGTCTCTGCGGCAAAGCAGGAGGTAAAAACGACGACAGTGGCGTGATGGAAACTATTGGTGACTTCACTCCGTTGTGAGACTCTTGCAGTATCGAAGGATGAGCGGAAACGCCCTTTTTCGCTACTCATGTACGTACAATATCGATCCTCGCAAGCCCGCTCACATCAACAGGGGTTTAAACGGCGAGGATGATGACTAGGCTGACGCCTGGCTGGGTAAAGACCCCCGCCGGTTTGGTGGGCTGTATTGGATCACACTTCCAAGGCACGATCAACGTTGTAAGTAGAAAATCAGACTCGCAATGTATTGGCGCCTATGGCAATAATTGATATGCAACATGTTGAGCGCGAAGATATACGATTCCGCCGAGAGTGCTCCATATGAACAAGATACCTGTCTGCTTGTCTGGCGCCGAGCTTGCCGAGTCACGAGATGATTGAATATAGTTAACACCATTCCCAATTGGGTAGCAGAACGGTCAGACTAGCGAGGCGAGCACCCCTGAGTGATTGATCATTACGCGACACGTTGTTGACTTGATGACTCGCATGCGAGAATATGCGCGTCGCTGCGTCTCCGACATATGATGAGTGATCCGGAGTTGTAGGGAAAGTGGATAATTATCCCTCGAGGAGGGCATTGCGCAACGTTGTATATGAGAATAGGATTTTA
The DNA here is from genome assembly GCA_022432505.1 of Xylariales sp. AK1849. Lineage (NCBI taxonomy): Eukaryota > Fungi > Ascomycota > Sordariomycetes > Xylariales > Xylariales sp. AK1849. The sequence continues at coordinate 1,221,870 of JAJKKH010000008.1, forward strand.
ATTGACCTGTAATCTACCTGCTCTTAGAATGTGGAGTGCGGGAAGGCCAGCGGTCTTTAGACCCGGCCGTGTTCCTGGTCGCCGTTGATCGAGACGTCGTTTCGTCCTCGTCGAGGCCGATCCAAGGTATGTCTATACTAGTCGATTTACAGTCGACATAAGTACAAAAGCTCAGCAAAGTTCCGCATCAGGCAACTTTTGTCAGGATTTCCTTCGCGATATGTCCTAATATGTCCCAGATCATTAGTTATTCGAGACATTGATAGGGCTGTGAAGACTGTTAGCCTGTGATTCAATGGTGCCTCGTATCTACGGAATATGCGCAACATCTCTCGGCGGTATGCAGACCCTTCAGTCTCGGGATGCGGCAGGCAGGTGGGATGGATCATGGCGAGAAGGTGCGAACATGCTCGCTGCATATTTGGAAAATAAATGACAGATGATTTCATATGCTAGCTATCAACATCTCGAACTTGTGTAACGAGGCAACTGCTTGCCTCGTGGGAAGGTAAGAGATCACTGGTTCTCGCCTTTCTCGATGTGGATAGTCCCAGCCCAAAATAATGGACTGTGTTCGCCTTGTCCAAACACGAAGCCACCATGGAAAGGATTGGCGCATGCGAGGAACTTGATGGACAGCATGGAGTCACGGATAGTCCAACGCTTCAAGACTTGCAGCTCTGCAGTGTGGGCGATGTGCTTATTCGGTCAATCAGTTGCTGCCAGCTGTGACCTTATACTGTCAACATCGACATCAAACTAAAACCCACCCTATGCAAGATTTCAAGTCACCTTACTCAACTGCTCCCACCCTTGATTCGAAATAGCTGCTGATAAGAGCTATAACTCGGGACACTGATACTTGAAATAATTTCGATGTCGTAACTATCAAGTGCAACATTCTTGGAAGGTTAAATAACCTTGCATGACCAGAATGGGGACTAGGAAGCCAGTCTAGAGCGACCGAGTACAGGTCGTTCTGGGGCGGCTGGAATACGAATTTTCTTCAAGGGGAATACTATATCACTTCATATCGTGTTCCCAATCTGGCGTCAAGCATGCAATCATTCTCGAACAAGGTGTGAAGTTCGGTACTAGAGTCAACGCTTTCCTCGACCATCGGCACGGGCCATCTTTCACTTACAATACGGGCCATTTGTGTGTGTGTAGTAACGTGATGGAGAGACCACCAGTTTTGCGCATTCTGTAGTTCGACATGTCACTTGGGTGTTGAATCTACTCTGTCCCTTTCACCAGCGGCTTGGCGCGGCGTTTCCGCCATACGAAGTTGTGTAACGTGATGAACAGAAATCTCCGAACGCCATGTTTTCTATTCTCGGGAGATCTGATACCAATGAGCCTTGGGAAAGATCATTCAGGAGACTGGTAAGGGGTAATTATACATCGAGGCTTTGATACTCAAGCACACCGGTGAATGTCTCGGCGTGCCTACTTAGTTCCAGGTCTGGTGAATTGATACAAAGCCAACTTTTCCCGATAAGCTCTGCTCTAGATTTACGGCAAACGGGCGCATCTTTCACTCAACCGGTGTAGATCGGCCATACGTGCATATTATACACCGGTAGCTCTATTGGAAATACCCGGGTATGACTTTTCCACTATGACCATTGTCAGTGATATGTACTGGTGGCTGGCCGACTAAGGCTGCCGTAGTGCTTATTTTGGGCCGAAGGTCACTATCTCTCGGCTCCACTAACTTATTTTGTTATATACCATAATGCTACCCTGGTCTGATAACCGTCTCCTTGAAGCTTCTACGGGTGCTCACCATATTACATGGCATACTTCACCTATTGCGATTAAGAGGCAATGAAGCCTCTCCAATGATGTTTGCGAAATACTGCAAAGAGAGGCGGGTTACTGATCAAAGGGGTTAGTGGTACAGGTCTAGTGTAGCCCAATCCTCCATGCACAATGCTGCAGCCCCAGGTCGAAATGCAGAAGCGTCCTTAATATGACACCAGTGGTTGTCCTATTACCCTTCAAAGCGTCTGCCATGCTAGTCGCACGATAGCACTTGCTTTGATTAGACTGATCATCATGCATTTCGGAGTAGGTGTCCTGGTTTCACGGATCTAACCATGGAAAGTCGCATACGCACATACGATTGCCGATGCGCCTTGCTGTATATAGTGTAGATGCTTCTGATAATGAGAGCTTTCGCCCATGGTATGTTTCACGACCCCGGGACTCATACCTGATGAAGACGACGAGGTTGTGTTCTGAGCGTCATCCAACGTCATGGCCAATCAGGAAGGAATTCTGCCCAACGACGCTGACTACTTCACAGGACGGAGATACGCCCAAACACGAGGTGATTGGCCGGTCTGTCACAATCCCTGGCTTCAGTTATATAAAGCAGCGCCACAGCTGAAATCCGGCCTCGACGGCGGCGGCGGCGAATGTGAGTATACGAGTGTACTCTAACCGAGGTGATGACCCATATCAAGATATCGACTCAGGCTACAACGAAGTTCATGACGGTAGACTAAGGCTAGCGGCCTACGATAGTGTCATTTCTTCATCGTGCTAAAGCTAAGCACTGCGACTTTGCCGCGATAGTCGAGAACAGATAACCGGTGAAGACGAGAAGCAGTGTTGCATCTTGTCGCTGCCTTCGAAAGTAGGGTGAATTCTGTATGGGCGCGGCAAGGCTCTTACACGGTAGTATGTGGATTTCTCCCTTCCTCGATGCTTGTGAGCATCATGGACCGGCAAGCCAAGTTCCGCCTCTTGCGACATACATGGGAGCTACCCCTCTTCTTAGGCGTACCGCCTGTGTCTCGCTAGCTAGTCTACTCGCTCGACATCTCCGGATAGCAGCTCTGCTTCCCTATTCCAAGTCACGATGTTCCCTTAACGGAGCATGTGTACGATAGAAACACTTACATCTAGTGCTTGGCTTCCCATGTGCCCGCAGGCCGTTGATGAAGAAACGGTGGCATCTTGGGGGGTCCAGACTCTGGGGAACAAAGATAGGAATTATGAGAAGATGGTGTGAAGCAGCAGATGCCCAAAGTCGAAGTGGAGGGGTGGAAACCAGGGTCTTCGCGCTGAAGCGACTGAAGTTAGAGGATCACTCTCACCCGTCATTGGCTGAAGCTATCCGCAGGGCCCCATCTGGCCAACCAGCTGACACACTGCAAGCATAGGCCATCTGCAAATCATCTTCCATGACTCCACCTCCTAGTGAACCGCATCCGCACGAGCCGTCTGGTTGCAGCATGGGTTGCAGCATGGCTGCATTGATACTCCACTGCTCAAAACTTGACTTCGACACATGGCAGTTAGCCAGTGCAGCGAGCGGGCCAGCTATTGGCGCACGCCGCGAAGTACATACTGTGGTAAGTAAGCCTACATGCCTTGCCTTATCTGACTCTTGTAATGTGGCTTGGTCTATGCAGGACCTGGCGCCCCAGCCTCTTGCCGTCGGAAGAGAAGAAGCATGACTTTGACATCTACCATAGTAGATACCTGGTAAACAGACCGAAGATCGGACAGCCTGACAGACGGCTACCTGCCTTGAAACGTGCCTCGATATGCCTGTCATTCGGCTCGGCACTTCATGGCTGTCCTTGTCCATCCATACCTACTCTGGGAGTGTACTCCACGATCTCCCACCACCCTCGCAACCTTGATGCCCACTAACTTAGGTAGCCGACTAGCTGAGCAGGCGCCTGCTAGCCGTTACCTTTCGAATGGTACAACATGGCGGGAAGGCCCCTTTGTTACCCGCACTTGTGCGTGCAGCCGTCAAACTGACCAGTCCTAAGCCTTCTTTATGGCTTTTAGCAGCTACTTCTCGCTTCGTTCCGATGTTCAAAGTCGTCGGACATAACAGAGTCCGTCAAGTTATCGATAGGGGTATATCTCTGACTTAGTTTTCCTTCAATGTCGGCGGCATGTTGGCCTAGTATTGCTATCCCTTTACTATTTTGTCTTGTTAGCTGGGGCACTCTCTTGCCTCGCCAGATAAATGGTTTGTGAGTACTGTGTTGGCATGCTTCGGTACGCATCCGGGGCATTTGTCTAGTGAAACCAAGCAATCTACCCTCGGATTCATGAGTGGTCACACTGCATTCGGAAGGCTTCAGGTGGCTTAAACACAGCAGATTCCGGAACTTTGTCGTTGATCTCCATGTTTCATTTTTTTGAATCGGATAACTCTTGGCACCCTTGCCGAAGAGCTCAACCCGGTTTTCTGGGTAACAGTAGTGAAACACCTGAAGAGTATACACTTGGCCTGTTTCTATCGTCTGGGACTCCCTCCACGAAGATGATCTTATTTGTGATAGCCATGTTACCAACCTAGACACGCCGTTTTTCGGATCATTCTGTCGCCGACCTCAACAGACGTTGATCAGATGATGATCAGATGCACACTCTTTGCGCAGCTAGTCCAAAGTCTAACTTGGACTTGTCGTCATAGTCGATGCGGGTTACTTGGACCATACAACCACATCCTCACCATGTCTGCTGACCGTGATGCTGCACCGAAGATTAGACAGTGGACCCATCTATGAGACGGCCCCTCTTGCACTCTACGGCGCCTTCAGTATTTCTCCAAGACATCATCGACAAATATCATCCTTTTCAAGGGCAACAACATATCGCATGTCTATACGACTTGCACTCTAGTCCCAAACAAATATTAACTTGGAAGTCTATGTTCAGGAGCAACCGTTGGCTCGGAAGACTTCAGTACCAGTAAACAAAGCCCAGCGGCATATGCCAATGTGGATGAAATCCCCGGCTGAATCGCCGTAGATCATATGATTCAAAATGATTGAACCGTGATCGTATTCGGCTGCCCAGGAAGTATTCAATCTGGGGCAGTGTAACAACGGATCTGTATGAGAGTGGAGAAGTTCACCGCATTGTCCTGTGCAGCCCTGTGTTGCGAGTCTGGCGCCCGTAGATTCGTGATACACTGTAGATTCGTAGCGTACGTCTTCGTCAAGAAAGATGTCTCTGGTTTCGAGACGCTGCATACGAGGGCTGCGTGCTAGCCCGCGGGAACGTAGCCGCCTTGTGGTATCGAGGGTTCATGAGGAGTCGGCGAGCCATGCATCGGACAGACAACGAGCCTTGGTGGATAGTACATCTGTGGCTTAGATAGGTGTTCACTACAAACCCCGGCATTCTTCAAGTCATCCAAGTAGTTATTCGAGTAGGGCGACTGTGTCGAGTAGGTAGCATCTCTGTCAAGATATATGTGAAAACAAACTGTGACATTTGTTTACGTCAAGCCACCCAACCAGCGGGTTATCCACCAGCGTCACGTCACACCAAGGTTCATCTCAAGTATTAGCAGATTACTGCACACTTTAGTGCTGATCAGGTTTAGTTCCATGTCATTCCTAATGCTGTGGTAGCGCTCTGCGTGCGCCGTTACAGTTCAACGTTAGAAGAGACCTTTGGGTTGATCCGGGTATCTGGGTAAGGTTTGCGTTACCGTTACCCTCGCACAAGAACACCCACCAAATCGCAGCGCAGTCGGGACCAGTGATCTCAGCGGCTAGGCGGCCGATAACGATAAGATTGCCGCAGTGGGGTCCTGATTCGATGACCTAGCGCCCGGACGCTTTTTACAGCTTAATCCCGAAAGCTTCACATTCGAACAAGAGCATTTCAGTCCCGTCTGAACATAACAAACGACGCAGAAACGACTTCCAAAGACACCCGTGCCAAGATGACGAGTCTCAAAAGATCCTTAGAGTCTGACTCGTCACATTCGGGTATTTCGAGTAAGGTATACGTGCGATCCACCAAGAGTGGCAAGGTCCAGAAGATTGTCCGTGAGGTGTATCTTCGTCAAGACATTCCTTGCTCGTCACAACTATGCTCAAGATGTCGTGCCACAACTCCACCAAATGCCGCTGGTCAAGGTAAGCTTACTGGATCACACACAAGGACTTTGTCGCGTTACTCATGCTAGAGTAGTGAGCCCTCCTGTGCTTTCAGACACGCCAGCGGGTACCAAAGATTTCCCCCAGGGACACTACTTGGTGCCAGATACGAATGCCCTGCTCAACGCCATGGACCTGTTCGAGCAAGAGTCTGCATTCTATGATGTGATCATTCTGCAGACGGTGCTGGAAGAGCTCCGTAACAGGTCTTTACCCCTCTACAACCGCCTCATCGGTTTGACCAAGAGTGAAGACAAGCGCTTCTACGTTTTTTTCAATGAGTTCAGACTCGAGACGTATGTTGCTAGGGAACAGAATGAGAGTATCAATGACAGAAATGACCGAGCCGTACGGAAAGCTGTAAAATGGTACAACGCGCACTTGGGCCGGATTAAGAGCAAAGGCTTGCCTACCGTGGTCATGCTCACCGACGACAGAGGGAACATCGAACATGCGAAGAAAGAAAAAGTACCTGCTACCACTTTACGCGCCTACGTAAGCGGACTAAAGGATGCGGACAAACTGCTGGATATGATTGCTGAATCTCAGGAAAGAGGAATCTCCCGAGACAAGAGATCGGCTGACTTCCTCTACCCTGAATATTTCAGTATGTCTAAGATGATGACTGGCGTCAAGAATGGCATGCTTCACCAGGGGATTTTTAATGTATCACCGTACAATTATCTCGAAGGCACCGTTAAAGTGCCGGCTTTCCCAAAGGCTCTCATTATCCTTGGTAGAGACAATATCAACAGGGCTGTCGACGGAGATGTAGTTATCGTCGAGGTCCTCCCCAAGGACCAATGGAAGGAACCATCTACCAAGATCATCGAGGAAGAGGCCATAACGAAGAATGAAAACGCCGATGGGGACGACGGAGAAGACCTTGTCACGGAAAAGGAGAGACGAGCACTCCAAGAGGAAGTGAAGAAGTCACATACCACGAGCACGGAAGGACGGCCACAGCCAACTGCGAAGGTAGTTGGTGTTATAAAACGAAATTGGCGCCAATACGTTGGCCATATAGATCAGACGTCTGCTAGTTCATCCACGAAACAAGGACGAAAGCAGGAGATGGTCTTCCTGATACCAATGGACAAGAAGGTTCCGAAAATCCGAATACGCACGAGACAGGTCGGGGAGCTACTGGGAAAGCGAATTCTAGTCACCATTGATTCGTGGGATCGAGAATCTCGACACCCCATTGGCCACTTTGTTCGGTCCTTGGGTGAGCTGGAAAGCAAAGCTGCCGAGACGGAAGCACTGTTACTTGAGTATGATGTACAGTACCGGCCATTCCCCAAGACTGTGTTGGACTGTCTACCCAAAGAGGGGCATGACTGGAAAGTGCCTTCTAGTACCGATGATCCAGGTTGGAAGAGTCGAGAGGATCTTCGTGGTCTGCTCATCTGCAGTATTGACCCCGTTGGATGCCAGGACATAGATGATGCATTGCACGCGAGAGCCCTGCCGAACGGCAACTACGAGATTGGTGTCCACATTGCAGATGTGTCGCACTTTGTCAAACCCAGCAACGCTATGGACCACGAGGCCAGCATTCGCGGCACGACCGTCTATCTGGTAGACAAGCGCATCGATATGCTGCCCATGTTGTTGGGAACAGACCTTTGCTCGTTGAAACCCTACGTAGAGCGCTACGCATTTTCAGTTCTGTGGGAGTTGAATCAGTCAGCGGACATCGTCAACGTGCGGTTCACCAAGTCTGTGATCAAGTCACGGGAGGCATTCAGCTACGAGCAGGCACAGTTGCGTATCGACGATGCTTCCCAGCAAGATGACTTAACCAAAGGAATGCGAACACTGTTGATGCTTTCCAAGAAGCTCAAGCAAAAGCGTATGGACGCCGGTGCTCTTAGCCTGTCCTCTCCTGAGGTCAAAGTTCAGATGGAGTCGGAGACCTCGGATCCCATCGATGTGAAAACCAAGGAGCTTCTTGACACCAACTCCCTGGTTGAGGAGTTCATGTTGCTGGCCAACATCAGCGTGGCAAGCAAGATCTACGAAGCCTTTCCCCAGACCGCCATTCTCCGTCGCCACGGCGCACCGCCCAAGACGAACTTTGACGAGCTCGCGAACCAACTGAAAGTCAAGCGCGGCCTTGGCTTCGAAGTGGACTCGTCGCGCGCCTTGGCCGATTCCTTGGATCGCTGCATTGACTCCAAGGAGCCTTTCTTCAATAATCTGATCCGCATCATGGCCACGCGCTGTATGATGAGCGCTGAGTACTTCTGCGCCGGCACCCAAGCCTATCCAGAATTCCGCCATTACGGTCTTGCCTCCGAGATCTACACCCACTTCACGTCGCCCATCCGTCGGTACGCCGATCTGGTCGCCCATCGCCAGCTCGCAGCGGCCATCGACTACGAGCCCATGCACCCGGCCGTCCGCTCGCGCGGGAAGCTCGAGGCCGTGTGCAAGAACATCAATGTGCGCCACCGCAATGCCCAGCTCGCTGGTCGGGCTTCAATCGCGTACTATGTCGGTCAGTCGCTCAAGGGCCGGGTGGCTGACGAGGAGGGCTTTGTGATGAAGATCTTCAGTAACGGCTTCGTGGTGCTAGTCCCGAGATTCGGCATCGAGAGCTTGATTCGCTTGAGAGACCTCGCGGAGCCCGAGCCGGAAAGCGTGTTTGACGCAGAGAATTACGTGCTGAAGATGAGTGGTAGTCGGGATCTTACGGTCGAGCTATTCCAGAAGGTCATGGTGAGAATCAGTGATGCCAAAGATGAAGCCACTGGGAAGAGAGGGGCGAAGATGGAGCTGGTGAAGGTTGTTTGAGTAAGGTACCAAGGGGACGAATGTCATGCAAGGCCCATGATGATCCAGACAGGCCAAGATAGAGAGTCAACGAAAAAGAAACACAAGTAAAGACTTTGTAGAACCGTGACTGCATGGTATAGGTTTGTACACTTCTAAGTCGGTCCTCTCCCAAATAATGAACAGCTGCTGTTATAGGAGCCCCATGTTTCCGCCCGTGAGAAAGATCAACAAGAAGCTGGTATGCTTGCCCTCCAAAGACAGGTTGCGTCGATAATAAAGCTGTTGGCAGCAACAATATAGCCGTTGCCGACCGAAGGCTGTCCTCATTACCAGCCTGGGATTAGATACAGCCATCACAATACTGCTATCGTTACCTGACGGAGTTCCCTCCCGCCTGCATGCTCAAAAATCCTATCCATAGCTGCATTTTGTACTCGCCGGCGACAAGCAACTGTTCTCGGTCGCCGACTCAAGATCAGAGACACTCAGCGCAACATTACGATCGCTGCCTATATGGCCACCTGGATTTGAACCCCCAATCCCTTCCTTTCGGAGGGATAGACTCAAAGTGTTCCTGTCACAACTTGGATACTGAGCCCTGCTAAAGTCACGCACGATACCCGTACACTATAGCTCGCAAAGATGCAGATCCGAGTGCGGGTAGGGAAACGTCACGAAACAACGCAACGTCCCTAAGAGTCACTGTCCTCGCCATTATCCAGCGCCTCATCTTCCCCCTCGCCGCCGTGATCCCGCTCCTCCAGCGCATCGTGCATCTCGTCCTCACCGCCTTCATCTTCTTCGTCCTCTTCCTCTTCCTCTTCCTGCTCCGGCTCATCCTCATCATCTTCGTCGTTCTCCTGCTCCGGCTCCGTCTCGGCGTCCTGGAACTCCTCCGTATTGTCGCCGACGTCTACGTCCATGGCGGACCCTTGCGAGACATCTGCTGGGCCGTTGGGCCGCTGCTTCTTGATGGAACGTGCCGTGTCGATGTATGCCGCAGCGGCCGGGTCTGCGATGAACTGGGTTTCTCCATCCGCGGTGCTGCTGGGGGCGGAGGGTTCAACGTAGGGGACGCCCTTCTTGGCGGCGGCGACTCTGCGCCGGTAGGTGTTGCGTTTCGTGGTTTGAATCTCGTTGAACTCTGTGGAAATGGGCATAGCATTAGTCCTCGGTAAGTCAAGTGCTGCAAGGGATCCGGATCGACGAACTCTTGAATTCAGCTTGTATCACCTCCCGGAACTCGGGAAACTCTATTTCGTCGAGTGAATCGAAGACATCCTGGGGCATGATTGTCTTCTTGCCCGACGATGTGGTTATCTCGTTTGCGCTGTCCGTCGCAACTTCCATCAGTATATGCAGCTCGCCTTTTCGCAGCTAAAGTACCATATAAACTTACGCATTTGCCAGGTGACTTATGAAGACCGTAGCGGCCTTGCTCATAGCCAGTATGGCATTGGCCTGGATCTGTGTATTCGGCGGCAGGACGCCCTTTGCCAGACGTGTGATTATCGACTTGGGGAGGTTAAGCTCCTGTAATGTACGTCAGACACTAAGCCACCTCTCATCTCCTTACATTTATATATATATATATGGCCATACATACCTCGATCGTCGCCGAGTCCTTGTCTCTCTTGTCGCCAGGTGCTGCCGACTCGCTTCCTCGCTCTGCATCCATCTCTATAGAAGCCGGCGGCGGCGCTGGGGCCAGAGGAATACCACCCGATGCTGCTGAAGCCACGGGAGCATCCGAATCGGTCGCGTCACCTTCGGCAAGCGCGACCTTGGCCATGACAACGTCACTGCGCCGTGCTGTATCGCTTTTGCGGGGCATTGTTTGGGGAGTAGGAGGTTTCGGTCCCGTCGTCGCGTTGAGGAAACGACTTTCAGCGAGGAATCAGTCGAGAGGGAGGTCAAATTGACCAATCGCAAGTCGAGGAGACAAGATTCTAGTCACCAAGGGCCAGACTCGTCGTCATACGCATGTGCTGAGGTCGGAAGGTTAAATGTCGACGCGGTCAACTGCTGCAAAGTGAAGTTGAATGTCCTGTCATGAAGCGCTATTGATTAATTCTGGCGTATAATTTTGAACCTTTGGCGCGTTACTTAACCCCGCAGACGCGCTAAGCTCCCAAGACGCGTAAATTGGTAGGGACCATCTTAGGTGTGGTGCTTGACAGAAAAGCAGCAGCAGCAGCAACGGCGCCCAGCTCACTTCAACTTCACTGACACTTCCACTCTCCATGTCATGACTGCATCTTCCATCCTACACCGTATCTCCGGACTATCTAGGACACAGGGCCAAGCTAGAGGGCACTTACTCTGACAGACAGTCCGCCGGTCACCTACACCTACTTGATATCATACTTGCTTTACCTCTGAAGCAGTAAAGACGACTAGGTTGTGCGGTATGGCACTCCGACTAAACCTTGAACTGAAGTCTTCATCATATTATCCACTATTTACCAAACTACCGAGTAATAGTAACTGTATTAATTTCACTGCAGCGCTTCTTGCTCACCTTAACAGCCTTGATGTCGGAACCCACTTCGAGATCTGTTCCCCGCTTTACGCTGACACGGACGCGTTCCAAGAAAAGCATCGTCGTCCTTCGTCTGAACTATGCGCAAGTTCATGAAACCGCCATCCCGTCTCACGAAAGGCATCCATTGCTACACTGATCCACGCCACGCGGCAATGCGACCACGGGTGCTGCGATCTTGATCGAAGAAATATCCGTTCCCCATAGCTTCGGGACCCGGTTCCTGCACTGACCCAAGACTACTGTGTTCCCAGGTAGGTACCTACCGTTCATGCAATCTGAAGACCTACTGTGTACCTAATGACAGCTGTCAAACTTGTCACGAACTTGCCAAGTGAAGAGCACGGGCTCGGTTTCATGGCTGCCATCGTTTGTCGAAGAACACATTCACTTCTGAGTCGCTTGGAAGTACCGATATCCATCACATACCCACCTACTGACGTAAATGATCTTTTTCTTCCCCGGCAGGTTCGCACCAATATGAATCACAATAGTACCTATAACTATAGCCGAACCTCAAACACTCCATTACTAGGTGAACTTTAAACCTGTTCAAGAGCCACCCATCAGTCCTCGCACCAGTGTTTTCGATCAGGACATTGCAGCCAGCGACTTTGAGAACCAGACTTTGAGAACCAGACTTTGAGAACCAAACTTTGAGATCCTGGCTCTTATCAGACTTAATAGCACGGTATGCATGGTCTGTGGGAGGAACAGGCAGATGATCCACCCGCGCGATTTCCCGCTTATCTGGGGCCGCACATGGGAGCTTAGGTGGACTGCGGCCTGGTCAGCAGTCCAGTCAGCAGTTTTGTCTTGCGTTTCACGACCCCGGTGCCGTTAATTAACTGGGGACAGTCGACCAGGATCTCGAGCTGTGTGGTATGGGATGCGTTGCCGCAAGTCAAGCTGCAGCGCCGAGCTTACGGAATTGCCACGTCGAAGTAGTCGTATGCAGGTTGTGTTTAGTTGGACGTCAACAGCGGGCAATAGCGATGATGTGGTGGAATGTATGAGTTCGAATGTTTTTTTTTTTTTTTTTTTTTGTTCTTTTTCCATTTCATTCATTGTGAGTTTTGAGGTATGCTATATTCCACAAGCGTAGTATACACACACCAAGCCGTGTAGGTGCGTTTAGTCCCCGCTGGACATCACTGGCGTGCCTCCATCTCATCCTGAATACCCCAAGCGGTTGACACCACTTCTATATCCCAGTCATGCTGCTCGGTTTCTCGTGGACCACGTACATGCGAGCCTGCCCATGCATTCCTTCCATCAGAAAAACCAGAAAAACCAAAGGGAGCAAGAATCCACCTTGCCGCCCTGGGACAAACAGAAAACTGGGTATATCCTCCTGACCTGCAATTCAATGAATGCCCTTCAACTCCGTGTACTGCATGATGCCAAAGAAATACGTCCATCTGGGATGCAGAAAAGGCCCAAGTGGGTCGAGGCCGGGCCATGCCCGCCTCATGATAAGAGTCGGTGAGGACGATGCGTCACGATATTCGTGTTTACAAGGTCCATCAAGTACTGTGTAGCCAGATGACATAGGATCGTCGCTATTGGACGTTCATCCACACCCAACAGCGACGCATCAGGGTAAGGGGAGACCGGCCCCGAATGCAGGACCGGGGTCAGGATAAGCTTTGATTATGATGCTCGCCTAACCCCCTGATCCTTGTGGGGCAATCCTTGAACTGAAACAACAACAGTCAAGGGTCCCCGTATCGGCTCTGAGGGGTGTGATAGCGGTGTGGAGGCTTGGGAGAAACTGCTTCTCGGTAATCGCTCGTCGAAGGAACCGAGGTTGGCGAACTCTTTACCCGAGTGCGCGACCGATCTCTGTGCGGTGTAGAGGTGGTGGTGAAAGACCAGTGAAAAGGTCGCTGTCGCCAAAAGAAAGTCGTGGAGGTACAGTCGATGTCGAATATACGCGCGAAGACTGTCCACGGCTCGAGGGGTAATCGACAGATGCACGAGGTGATAAAGCCATGTTTTCGCCGTACCAAGGCTCTGCGAAGCTCTTCATACTGCTGCTTCGAGAACCCCGCGTCCGATGAGGTGTGCCTGGCGTTGTTGAGTTTGGCGGAAGTTTGTACAGCTTCGAAGGGTGGCGTTTGGGCATCGTCACGAACGGGTCATCGCCGGGTACAGCATCATCTGTCAACCCCGAACGTGCGTTAGGTGCTCTGGCAAGTACAGCACTCTGTGGCGTCTGCGGAACCTCGATGCTCTGCTTGTGGACAAAAGACCGTGGGGACTGTGGCGAGGCATCTGTCGAAGGCCGGACATAACCCTGGTACTGTATCAAACTGTTGCTTGGGATCTTTCGGTGGGTATGAGTAGATGAATTACTGGGTTTGCGTGTGTATCGGTCTCCGTCCTTTTCGTTGGCAGGGCGGTTCACTTTCCACGTTGCAATTTCGTCGTCATCGATAGGGGTGATTCCCCTGTTGAAGAGCTTCGCTCGTCTACGCCGGTTGCGGAAGCACAAATGCACCGAGACCGCTATCGCCACGATGCCGACCACAGATAGGACTGTGCTGAGAGTAATAATCAGGGTGCGATTGGTTGCACCATCGTCCATGGAGCTCTTCTCGCTCATGGTGCTGATATGAGTAGCTGTAGGAGAAATAGGAGATGGAGTGTCAGTCGTAAATGAGCAGACTTCACTACTGCTTGAAATGGCATTCGTTACATGAGAACTAGGAGTAACGGAAGACTTCGGAAACGTCGTAAGAGTAAACGATGGAACGGAAGCGATAGTCGAGAAAAAGCCAACAGTGGCCGGAGGGGGAAGCGTTACAGAAACAGCTCGTGTGGTCGTGCCAGGCGCCTCTACCGTTATCGGTACGCTATCGGCGGAACGAGATGCTGACGGGATGGCAGGAGCCTCAAGGATACTGGTTGGAGAAGGAAAGGGAGACAAAGAGGCATTCGTTGGTCTCTCTGTTCTAGGACCACATGAAGAGCTAGTTCTTAGACTCGACCCTTCTCCTTTGTTGTTTTCGTCGTCTATCTCATCCGACTCTAAGTAGAAATGTCAGCGATAGGACACAGAGATTTTAAGAGCATATGATGTAGCCAGTCATACGAACCATTGTCATCGTCACCGGGCTTCACGAAGGCTTTTGATACACCTGCTGAGACGAGTGAGAATGGTGCCATTAAGAGCGCCGTGGCTAACATGATGAAGCGGGACTCGAGAGAACACCGTTGCGTCGTCGCAGCATAGGATAAGATAGGATAGGATAGGAAATTCGCCATATGATAAGGGGAAGACGGTCCATAGCGAGACACCACCTCGCATCCTACCAACGACGGCGGGGAAAAGACGTAGACTTGGCATCATTTCAAAAGAGCTTTGGGGAACTAACTGTCTGTATCATGAGGCTCCTAGTGGTTGGAGCCGAGTTCATGTCTTGTCACGGATATCGGACGAAGCACCGTGAGTTGGAGCGGGGTGCTGCAGTGAGACGAAGGCGGCGCTTCCCCCAGCTACAGTAGGAGACGCTCCTCTATAGAAGTTCGAGCTTGAGAGAGCTGCAAAACAACACGACGTGAACGTGGGCGGGAGGGCTCGGCAGATATAACTATGCTTACTGGGAATGGGAACGGGAAACCGAGCGGTTCCTAGCACGACAGACAGATAGATAGAGGCTAGGGTAGTGCCTTGCTGCTGCGGGTTATAATGCAATGGTTGAGCCCATCGAGGTGGGGCTTACCACTTAGCGGTCATGTAAGTGCTGCAGTAGTTCCCAAGCACTTCTGTGATGGGGTTTCTGGAGGATGGCTTGTTTCGGAGTCTCTTCCATAGTATCCACCTATTGGGCAATCTGATAGTAGGTTGCAGCAATGGCTCGTCTTGGACTGCGGCCCATGGCCGGTGTGTTGGTGTGAGCGGACTTTGACTGACGACAACATTGCCAAGCTAGGATCTGGGCTGCTAGGACAGGGAATGTTGAATTCTCCGCTTGTAGATGGTAGGCTCACATCATTGAATCTTTGCATGGGGTATCCACGTTCCACACGGGGTACTGTGGTACTCTGTCCTGTCCATGGGAAGGAGTGGAATACAATTGTGCTGTACCGTACAGATATGCATTTTGTCGATATCCGTACGGTGTTCCAGCTTGGCCATGGCCTTGCTTGCGGCCAAGACCATGGTGGCCCAGCTGCAGCTCGACCAAACCAATGGGCACGCAAGTCTTCACTTACAAGGGGTGGACGGTGCCAGGTGTCTGAGGCTTTTCTTTCCCTCCTTTCGACGTGAAACTTCGAGAGCGCAGCAACTAAAATCAGGTACGCGAAGGAGGAATGAGGACCTGAACGAATGAGAGCTCGATTCGAGGCTATCTTCTGTTCGTCGTGTGGGGTGCAAGGTACGGAAGCTGACGAGCTAAGCAGCTTGAAGAGAGGGGTCTTGACGAATCATAATGCCGTTTCCGCCTTTCCACAACTTTACCCCTCTGCTGCCCAGACACGTTACGGCTTCGATTTCGAGGTGTCGATGTGCCTTGATGCCCATTGTTCTGACAGGTGCGAGTGGCTATCGTTGATTTGTTCCCAACACGCAGTTGATGTGCTGTACCCGGGATCCCACTTCTTGCCGGATCAGCGTGCGAAGGTCTGTGTGAGAGTGGCAATTCTAAAGTTAGAGACAAATCAGCTGTGTACCTCTGAGCGTTGACCTCGTGTGGGCGGATCGTTGCCCTGATGATTCCAGAAGAAGGCTGCATGTTGTCGTTCCAATACCATGTCGTATTGGCGACATGCAACCACTCAAACGGGCTGTCAATCAAGCGTCCAAGCGAACAGTCATTCGACCCTACTTACTGCAGCTTATTCGCCTTACACGCGTATAGAGATTGTGTATTAGCGGTAAACAACCAGTAATGCATACCGAACGTCTCGAAAAAGAGCGCTCATGATTCAACTCCGAAAGCCACTCGAAACTTCACCAGTGCCAAAAGATAGGGGTGTCAGATTGCACGCCACCAACCAGGTGACCAAGTTCTGGAGGGGGGGGGGGGGGTTCGTGCGTTTCATTGAAAGCTAAAACGGAGTAACCACAGCGCCAACTCACTGTCCCTTGTAACGGCGTCCTGGCGAAGCTAGGTATTGGCAGTGTTACCCAAATACCTGAAGTGCTTCCAAGCATACTTAGGGCCGTGCTGATGCCAGCGCTATCCCTTGCCGGTTCTCGGTCTATATCTAGACTACTCTAGATGAGGTTCACCGCCTTCGAGGAGCGGAAAAGTTCAGCTTCGCAGCCGCAAGCTAATTCCCAGTTTGGCAGCTACAGGAAAGTCAAGATTCAGAGTGGTTGCAACGGTCGACCACCCTGGTGGGGGCCTTCCATTGGTCCAAAAGCACTTAGGTCTTCCAGGACCGGATTCACGGAAGCGCACGGCAGCCCCATGGGTTCCTGGCCCTGATTGATTACCTAGTTACTTAGTTAGGCTCTCAGACTAAACGTTCAAGCTAGCTCAGTGACTACGGAAATGAGACGCCGATGTGCTCTTCGGATCCCAAGTCTCGCACTCTACCAAGGCACGGTAGACTGCATCGCGTCTTAAGAAGGCTACTGTAACTGCAAGGTACATTGGAGGTATGCGCGTGGCATAGGGGTCGAGACCTGCATACTTAGTCAGGTACGTCGCGAACGGAATGTGACAAGCTCAGGTATCTCGGTAGACTGTTGCGGGTTCTCTCAAGCATGGATTGCCATGTATGAGTATGTCAGAGTTAAGCAATAATTACTTTAATAGGTGCTAAGTAGGTCACTTGACACAAATGATGCTCTCAAGTAATCTCCTAACATCATATCATCCATCGATAACACCTCAAGGTTGATGTTGAATGCAACCCACGGTACGCCGAGTCTAGCCCTTAGCCCGATCGTTAAGACCACAACGTGTTCCAAATCAAGTAACCACCATTAATTTTGAAAAGTCCCGAGCTAGGTAGGACAGGAAACATTTGATCACATCTGACTCGTTTCACGCATTCTGGTGACAGGTCACAGGCAATCCTGCTTATTCTTTCCCACAAGTTGGCAGAAATGAAATGATGCCACGCCCTAATACAACTCGGTACCACGTACCTAGGTAAGTAATGTTGATTCATTCCCTGCATGATGTTTCAAGTATGATTGGATACACCAGTCAACACCATGATGTGTAGTCATAATTATCAGAGCCAACTCCCGGGTCCAGTAGATTACTCTGAAAATGATGCCATGCCATAGCAGAGCCGGCCGCAAACTACGGACTACGTACTATGGTATAGCCCACGTTCGGAGGATTTTGGTAGATGTCCTTATATTAGCCAGGTTCCTCCTTGAAGATTGGCGTTCCAGTTGTTCAGCAACTCTTACATAGTAGGGCCGTCCCGTGCGCTTCGGCTATCTGTCAGCCTGTATTACCCGGTCAGGGAAGATCCCTTTCTATGACCAATGAATAATGAAGTCATTCCAGAGACAGAATTCTTTGCTCTTTCAACATCCGCAGTTGCTTGTCTGTGACCTTCTCATGCTGGCATTTTGCGCAATGCGCTTACATTAGCAAGCGGGGTTTTGCTGCCATAGTCGCCCACACTATCACGACTGATGAGCATGACTGCACTGCGGAGGTCTATATCCTACATAATTGTCCGCCATGGAATTGCTTTTCCCATACTCCAGGTAAGCGATGCTCTCATCTCCCGTTCAAGTTAAGTAGTACGAAAGGTCCACGCGCAACGACCAGCCTCAAGCAGCTGTTTCGTTGCAGTCTCCGGCGCCGCTAGGCTAGCCAGTGTCTAAGACACCCTAATGTCGACTAACCATGACATAGTGGCCACATGACTTTCTTTAGATCAGTCTATTAAGGGGTGATCATGGAGTAGCTTATTAAGATAGGCCTTGGAATGCCGTAATAGATAAGAGTACTTAATTCCTCCATATAGTCGGAACTGTCATTGTGACCGACTACGGGAATCTAAGAAAAACCAGCGCACTTTCTTACCCACACAGTCTCATTTTCACAGTCACAGGAGTGGAAGTACATAGTAATGCTTCAATGCTGACAAAAGCATATTTCCTGGGTGTCCCTGGGTGTCGGACTAGGATCATCCGCCAAAAACCAAAGCAGCCACCCAGCGTTCGTAAAGAGCCGCCGCCGTTACGATATCCCCGCCCACAAGCGCAAGTGTCTGTGCTGTGCAGCCTGATCATGATGCAAGATCTGACGGATAAAGGTTCGGCTTGGCATCAGATGACTACGGCACACGTTGTTTTTTTCCCAAGCTCGAATTGCTTCCCGCCTTGGGTAGTTGTGTCAGTTGTCTAAGGTTGTGCAGTTACTATAACGTGCAGATTGCCAAAGGGTTGACGACCGCAGTAGTTCCGCCTTTGGGGAGCGCTCTGAGATTATCGTCAAGCATGCAGATGACAAATATCCCAGTGGAGATAGTCTTTACTGTGGTATATCAACACTCGGACACACGATGATTGATCCTGTCATGAGTATCTAGCTCTTATCAACAAGGTCTTCCCAGTAGTCTGGAACCCGTCTTTCTAGAAGCGGGGGCATGAGAAAGCTATCGTTGCTTACTTCTGGCAACTAAACCCATTAGTTCTCTCACCGCCAATTCTGCTACTCACGATCCCAGCGTATGGTACTGGTTGCATCATCCCGTTAGTCATACCCACCGAGCCCGAAGGACCCTCAAGTCTATCAATGCAAGTCGCCAATGTGCCTTGGCAGAGATGCGCTTTAAGCGCGCACCACCACACCATCTCGGCCCTAGATGGCGCGGGAAAGCATTGTCCGAGCTCGCACACACCGAGATATTTTGAGCAAGATGGGGCAGCTATGCAATGCGAGTCATCCTTTGATTGAGCCTACCTGTTTCAGCCTTGAGCGCCGCTACTGAACAGCAGCAACGGCCGGCGATTGCACTCCTTGCCTTTCTCTGATGAGCTCGCTCCAGTGCCGAGGAGATCGAGGACAGCATGACTGCTCTCCGACAGATACTCGGATGATCACACGGAACTCTGCACAGCTTATCTCTCATGAGAGCCGCAGAGGGACTCGGCATTATCTCAAGCCTGGCGAGTAGGCTGTCCTCAGCAGACTACGTATATGAAAGGGGAATCAGGTCGAATTCGTCATGTCGTCGACGCTACCAGGGGAGCCATGTCCCGTGCCCATAGACTTGGGTAAGCCATGCATAGTGTACGTATATTGCTTCGCCAATCGCTTGTGCGAACGATAACCGCATCACCTGGGCCTGTCCCAAGCCCCGTCAGAGTTATCAACACAGCCTCCAGTAACAACCCTTTCCCAGACACCACCCAGCTGATGACAAACTGCAGTACGACGACGGACGGCGTTGAAGCCAGGCCAGGCTAAGACTGACAACTCTGTCCTACATTCAAAAAATCGGTAGACCTCAACTGGATTGTCGGATATCAGTGCAGCTCAGCCGCCGTGCGTCTACACCATTCCCACGAAGAGTCCATTAGGTAGGCAATCATGCTCGTATAGGGGTGGCTTATCAATCTCACGAGGACCTTTGAATCTCAATGATCAGTCAGGACTCTCAACAGGGTCTCGCGAGACAGCTTTGCACTCTTCTCGCTCTTTTTCATTCGCTGCTTGCCTTTCTGGCGGCTATGACTAGTGTCCCTTTCTAAACGTAATCGTCCACGACAGTCAGTCACCAGCAAGTTGAGGGTCATCCTCTTGCTGTTACCTTCTTGACTTCATCGGGTTACTCAGATGCCAATGTTCAAGCGAGCGAGGTATCACATAAGTGCAAATCCCAAGACGAACAAGGCATTTAGCTGAGAAAAGCGAATATAGGGATATAATGGTCATGATGAGCCCTGATAGAGTGGAACTTGGTTCTCGTCGACTAAGTCTTCGCCAGGATAGGCTCGGGGGCTATGACCAGCAAGCTATGTCGTCCTCTGTGGACTGGTCTGGCACAGCCGTGATCCTTTCTTAGGGGACGTCTGAAGAATTAGAGAGAAAATCAAAGATCTTGGTATATCTAATTGGACATGATAGGTTAGGATATCCGATCCGCCTTGCTGCATCAAACAGAGTCTGGACTGGTCGTACCTTTCCAGAAGAGCAAGCATTCGAGTTAGGACATAGCATTCAGTTGACTTATTGTAGACTTACACGGATTGGCATTGATCCAGTACAATTCTCAGCCCAGCCAAGCTTCCACTAGCAATCCTTAAGTCGATGGCATACTTCGCCCATCTTGAATGACTCTGTTTTCCACAATTCTAGCGTGCTTTGCGTACCGAATAACGGCAAGCATAATATAGCATATGACACCGTGCTGAAACTCTGCGTAGCGAATCACATTTCCATCCAAGGTCACACAAGGATAATGTCTCAAAGAAATCTCCGGGACATCGCCGTGGCATTTTCTAACCCAGCTATAGCAGAAACCGTACTCGCTATCTGTCTGGATGGCAAAAGTGGCTCTTCCTCCCGTACTTTGGTGCTTGGATGTCATAACCACTCTAGATCGCCAAGAGCCGAGATCGCCAGCTTCCCAGGCACGCATCCTTCGTCGCTTGAGTCATCCCTGCACTTACATGTACAGAAGTCTGAGAACCTCGGTACCATGGTAAGCCCATCATGAGGTACCAACTTACGACAGGCGTCGACTTGATAGAGGTGCTGAGCTCACGCTACGGATAACATTGAATCTCCCTAGGCCTCTAAACACTGCATCCCATCCAACGT
This sequence comes from Xylariales sp. AK1849, assembly GCA_022432505.1. Classification (NCBI taxonomy): domain Eukaryota; kingdom Fungi; phylum Ascomycota; class Sordariomycetes; order Xylariales; species Xylariales sp. AK1849. The sequence goes on from JAJKKH010000008.1 coordinate 1,242,878, forward strand.
TTGAGCTACTGATGGTGGGATGAAGCCCGCAATGTGCGGTCCGATGCATTCGAGCTCTTTGCCGGATTGACCAAACGGAGGCGGTATATGTGATGGCTGGCCCATCAACTTAAAATCACAACATTGCAAGGGTTGAACCTCCAAAGGAAGCAAGGTCGCCCAGCGATGTAAGTGGGTGCAGTCTTGGGTGACAGTGGCTTTATTAGGCTCTATTATTGTGCGTTTTTCTCTGACCATCCAGCACATGAGGTGCCGACTACCAATCATCATAGCTGGGCCGGTTAGCTCAAGAGATATGGACTTGGCAGTGTCGCCACGACACCCATTTTATCGAACTAAGGTCATATGAGTCCTTTGAATGGCAGGGAAACCTTGAGCTTTCGGTAAGTCATGGCAAAGCCAGCCCTCGAAACCCTGGTTCATAGCTACCCCTCCTATACCAGCCCGACTTGGACTCAATGGAGTGACTGCCCGGATGCAATCTATATTCGACATGAGCAAAAGCCTCCGTAACATCGCGTCAATCGCAGAGTCAGTATCCGAAGGCCGAGAGGGTCATCAGAATTCAAAGTTCGGCTGTAGTCCGTTGACTGGGCCCTATCATCTCTGTCTATCCTGCTATATTCCGTCCTTTATCAATAATGCCCCACTCTACATTTGGGCCGTCCAACGTTTCAATAGCTCCCCTTATCGCGCAAGTCTCAGTTGGTGTTTTGCCAAGATAATGGGAAATATTGAGTAATGTGTATAAGGGCGCGTAGATAACTTTCGTAAACCTTGCTACCAGGAGCTGGGTATCTGATATGAGACGAACGCGCAACCGAACGGCACTTACTGCCGCAGGCCGCCCAGTTGGGTCTTAGCAGATCCAGTAACTCGGAGCTCATGGTTGACGATTATGCCTTCATTAGGGCGGGGGGGTTCCACAATCAATATCTGGTAGCGACGTTACTGATACCCGCGTGCTACTGCGACGCTACTGGAGAATATCTGAAGGGGAATACCACGGGAGATGGGGGTCTTCGATGAATGACAGCTTGAGGAGTAGCAGTTGAAAATAAAGCTCGAAAGGGATAAACGCGGGAGCCGACGATAATGTTTTTTTAATGCTACTCTTTGGTGGATTAGGAGAGCGATAACCATGTTATTCACCCATGGTACAACTAAGCCGCTATTGATCATCACCCAGACTCTAGGGCAGTGTGTTATACCTGATATCGACCATCGTTGATGGAGATCACCAGGATTGTCTGGGAAGATTGAACCGCTTTTCCACTCTCCATTTATTGTATGTGGAAGACTGGTGTCACTCGCAATAGCAACTTGGATACTACCATCGATGTGAACGGCTTAGACCTTAGTTCGTGGCTTATCTTTTATTTCGATTTATCTGCCACTGAAACATGCACATAGCATCGGGGGCGCTCATTTCACCCCTTTTTCCCGTACAGCCCTCTGGTTGTTGTAGATTGAGTCTACTAAACGGCTTCAGGAGACTTCTCTGCGTTGTCGAATCGACAAGTAAGAATGAACGTATCGGGAACGGAGGCGGTAGACCTCTACGAAGGCTGGGGTGATAAGGCTCACGTCTTTGTCTTCAAGGAGTTACATCATCTGCCTCAAGACGACAATGCCAGCTGCACGACCCTATGTCACTACATTTGAATAACAATATCCTTGGATCATCTATGATTTTCGATTTCCGCGTTTGAGCTAGAGACCCCTGGGCTATTATAGGTATCTCAGACGTAGAAATTAGTGACAATACTTTGCAACTGCACGGCATTGAATTGACTGCCATCTACAACTCTATTGTTGCGAGTACTTGCATGCCTGTCAGCAAGCGGCCGTTTTGACCAACGCCTCTGGAAATCTCCCTCGTCTGCTTCAATGCGCTACGCCTCGTCCCATCTTAGGCCGCTGACCATAATCTACGTACAGGCAGCCGATCACACACCCTTGGTTCAAAGGGGCTTGCACAACGCTTATTATAGGAGATGGTACGTGCTATTCTCGCAGAAAGTCGGAGGTTATAACGATTTCTCTGCCTTTGTACAGCAAGCGGCCTACTTAACGTGTCTTCTTGTGGCCTCTCGAGCCATAGGTGTTCCTAACCACCACGGACGCCAATTTGGCATAGTCTGCTCTTCACGATCGTGTTCCACCTTGATTCGGCATGATATAGAAAGCTACAGTTTGATCCTGTTACAACACCTACATGGAGAGCATACAGAACGCAGGGTGCTAGCTATTCAAGGTAGTTACGAAATTTCAAACCGCAACACTCTTTGCCGGGAGGCGATTCCGGAGAAACTCGATATTGGGGAAACGGCGAACGGAGTGCCTCGAGATGGCGCCGCGATAAAGGGGCGAGCTAGAAGCGCTCGACTTCGTGGTGCTAGTCTCATCCTTCGAAGGTATTCTCCCCCTCACTGAGGTTGGTGAAATCACTTTTCAAATGCTCGGTATCAAGTAGGTACTCCGGTCTCGTGAACTTCGAGGTGAAAGCGTACGCGGTGCTAGGGATAATTCATCGGTTATACGATAGCCTGGCCCAAGCCACTATCGCTTAGGCACACGAAGCACTGAAAAAGTTGATTCTTGTGTCCTCAGACGAGCCCCATGAAAGGCACAAGACGATCTAGTCCGTTTGACGATGGAGGAGTGAGGTTACCTATACACGTCAAAGTCATGGACTGATTTTGGGAGGGGAGTTGCGAAAATATAGCCAAGAAGCCAGAAACATATACCTGAGAAACGTAGCCGACTAGCCTCGCCATTCGATGTCTTCCCTCATGTCCTGATAGCAGGAAGCATAAGTGACTAGACTCGAAGGATCGAAACGGAAGTGTCCGGATACTAGGTCCCCAGGGTGGTACTTTGACGGAAGTGAAGTGGTAATGTGACAAGTGGCCTCGGGAAGGCGTTGTACTTTGCCAAACAGAGGACAATAGAGAGCTGCGACTCTCCAAATCAGTGTAAGATAGGAGGCAGTACTAGATGTCTCTTCACGTCAGCTAGTCTCGTTGACATTGCCCGTGAAATGCCGAAATTCCTTTTTTTCACACTGCTCTAGCTCTTGACAGTCACTGTTTACAGTCGATGGAAGATAGTTGTATGCCCAAGAGCAATAGACAAGCGGGCGGCCAGAACACAAATTGTATTAATTACAGCAATGACCACCACTGACCATCCTTGGGCCTCCGGGCTTCCTATGCATTTCTATGGATCCTGATGGGGTCTGCTAGAAGGCAATGGGTGAGATAAAGACTTACATGACAAGAGAGTGGACAAGACTGATGCAGTAGAGTGGGCCCCTGCATCGCAACGCAAGTTGCCTGATCATAAGATGGTCAAGCATGATTGTACGCCATCAGCTAGACAATACACATGGGAGCCTTTCTCAGTCCTCTTCGGCTGTAGACACCAGATGGGCGATCCAGCCGTGTGTGAACGAACAGAGGTGTATGGTATCAAGTAGCGGCAGGTTCAATGGCTTTGCGAAAGTTGTCCCGATGGAGGCTTTCCTCCCTGTTTTCTGGGAATATACACATAGCTATAGGCCTCCCTCTTGAAGGAGATTTTGGGGGACTGGAGTGGCTGGAGTTACTACTGATACTACAGCTTCAAGTTCGAAGAAGGCAGCGCATCGTGTCTTCCTACATGTCGGTTGACCGCGCAAAAAATACGTAATCTTAAAGGATCAACGCATTGGGATCAACGCATTGGGATCAACGCATCGCGAAGAGACTGGGAGTGAGGTAGACTGAGCAAGTGCCCAACCCCGTACATAATTGCAACTTAGTGACAGTGGCTGGCATTGTCCCACCGCTGCCTGCTGGGGCTACGTTGGGGAATCTCAGCTTATGTGACCGACACCGCACCGCCTCCAATCTGTTAGACGATCGTGAGGATCCCCTGCGCTCCTTTGGAGTCGATGGAGCTGATTGTTTTGCGGGAATCGAGAAGAGTCCGAGGAATCTGCAGCCTCTCAGCTAACTCATGCCACAGCCCCGTATCTGAACGACATCTCGCATGTGTGCGTCGTCACCATACCTGCGGTCTCAGATATCAGACGAATAGCGAAGGTCTATCGTTGCGGTGCCCCATCCCGCCTTTCGGACGTCAGATTGAGCGTGTTAAATGCCCAACTAAGACTCTTCAAGCGTGGAGTTCCCCGTGGAAAAGCACTTTCTGCGAAGGCCCAAAACTGTCGAAATAGCTGAATCCTGCAAGCAGTAGTGAGATTCTCCTAGTAGCCGCATCCTAGTTCTACGCGGCCTGATTCCCCAGCTAGCTTGCTGCCACATCACCCAACGCGGCAAGCCTTGCCCTGTCAATCACGGATCAGGGGTCTTTGCCAGATGAGCCTCACCCAGTCCCTGGGATTCTGCATCGGAAGTACCAAGCGGGTGCAAGAGAGGTGAAGATGCCACCACCCGAGTTCGTACACGATCTGCAAGGCGCAAGAGCTGGACGTCGTGACAGGGGTATGGATTTGCTTGGTGTGCTGGGGTCATGCGGGTCAACCAGCGACCCAACGTCATCCGATCAACCCGCCAATGGGCCGAATGCCCAACTCACCACTATCATAGCAGGGTGATGGCTGTTCGTGATGGCCTCACGCAGGTTCACGTGCGTGTATCGGGTTGCTCTTCGTCCTTGATTTGAGACTTGTGTGGAGGGAAGGTCGTGATGGACACGGCTGGCTTGTGGGGATGACAGGAGAGTCCAAGTACTTTAACTCTCTGCCCCCGTTGCACGAAGAGATGGCGTTGGGAATGAGACCACACACGATTCAGTAGTTAAACCGGGAGACTTGTTTTCAGCCTTCGGCAATTATCTCTCTCGTCTAGAACCCCTCTTCAGTGGCTGGTTGACATCTAGCATCTCTTTTCCCGTTTCCCGTTTCCTGTTTCTTGTTTCTAACTTAGGGACCCCGGAGTCAAAGCTTGGGCCACACCCGTGACGTAACCCGGCTCTCCGCGAGTCTCCCCTCTCTCCCCCAGCGCCCACCTTCCAAAGATCTTATTTGAGTGATCGGATACCCACCTAAGATCGTCCCAATGTGGTGCTTCGTCTCAACAGGTTAGGAAGTTCATCGTCAACCCCAATAGTGCCTGCACCCTTTTCAGCACAAATCTTCCTTCGCGCTCTGTATAATTCGGTCTCCGTTATCTAACACTATGTCCTCCTATGAAGCCCCTCACAAAGAGAGATACCACAAGTACAAGAAGGTTCTCTATCTCGAGCCGCCTACCAACGGCAGCAAGACAGTTCGCACCAGAATAACAACTATTATACCTCCCCCGGCGCCCCCACCGCCTCGTCCTTCACCTCCGGCACTCCCGGAACCCGTCCCGGCACCTGTTATCGTGGTGCCTCCCCCACCGCCTCCACCGCCTCCGCCACCTCCGGCTTTGCCAGAGCCGGACCTGCCCATCGAGGTTATTGCGGTCGACGTTGAGCCATCAGTGAAGCCACCCAAGTCAGTCAAGTCTCACAGGAGCTCCAAGTCTTCGCGAAGCAGGAGCCATAGCCACAACAGAAGAGATACGATAGAGAGAGAAGTGTACATTGAGCGGGAGAAGTTGGTCCCCGTTCGAGTACCCGTACCCTATCCCGTTAGGGCCGAGCCAGATTATGAAACTTTTCGCTACATCGACGCCCCTCGACGATATGAGCCGAGACAGCGTAGCCATGATCGGGAGATCGTCATTGAGGATCGACACAGAAGACAATACCTAAGAGACTAGGGTTTCAGGTTTACATACGTTACAATCAATTGGAGGAAGTCCTTGGGCCAGATTGATGATAAAGCGGCAAGCGAGGAGTTAAATGGCGCACTGGATGGATGATGGGATGTATATGTTCATGGGCACATGATGGGGAAATTGATATGCCTAGTGTCTCACAATGTTGGTGCTGGAATTTAGAACATATATATAATCTTCTTGTACTTAGCTGCCGCCATATATATGTATTCTCATGATTGCCATCGTCACATGCGCCTTAATATTGTTGATATGCCCTTGATTCTTAAGTCAAGCACCAATTTAGTGTCAAGGTCTCTTCGTAAGAACATGGGTGAAAACAGGCCAGTCCCGTTTATATATCAATAAGGCGCCACACCTCTAATCATCAAACAACCTTACGAGTGATCGCATCCCTGTAGCAAGAGCTTTATGATTCGTCGGGAACCGACATTCACGACCTTCTCGTTCTTGGGGGTACCGGAATGCAAGTGAAAGTTCATAACAAAGTCGGTTGACTCCCAACTTCGACGAGAGACTAGGTACAGTACCTCCTTAACCATAATACATTCGCCTCGTCAAGCTGAAACTCATCGGATATGTATATGCGCGTAGTCACCAGATAACCTTGGCCTACAGTCATCAGCCAAAGCGCCTCCGTATGTTCTATACTTGATTATACGGTAGTTTGTTCACCGTCATAACAATGAACAGGAATTACTGCACGTTACGAAAGCTAACCAAACCCGCCAGTATCTTCCCTTCTCTTCCCGCCCCTGACCCAGAAAGCCACCAAGTCTACGACGAAGTCCTGGCGACAACAAGCCACTAATCCACATGCATGTGACATACACAGCAGCAAGACCATGCAGAAGGTAAACACCCGCAACCAGATGTCAGCTCCGCGAGACACAGAATTCGACACACCTTCGTATCGCCTCTCGTCTCTAACGGCCACACCATCACCAACAGCACAGCCTGCTCCTCAACCCAGAGTACCCGTGCCCGTGCCCGTGCCCGTACCCGTACCCGATAACAGCGCGTCGAGTTGAATCGACGACGTCATTTTCGACCGGGCCGCCGGCTCCTCAGTCGGGACCTGTACCGAAACCTTGAAATACCCGAGTCAAATCCGTAGTGGGGATAATCACGCATACGGACAACATGAAGTGTAACCTGGTGTTACTCCTATGTATTGGTACCGAAGAGGCACGACTTCCGAGCGCGGCTAGGACTGCCATGTAGATTAATCACGTAGTCTCAGAGTGAATCAACCTTGGAAAGGTATGGACCGAGCAATATACACGATATCAAGGAGAAGCGTATGGCGATTACTTTGGTCACTTCTATGGCACATGTGTCGTCGATGATATAAAAGTCTACGAGTACTGTCTGCTCGCCTGCTGGCCAAGTTGGGCCATGATTGGCTCTGAACGAGGCGCGTGTTCAGGAGTCAAGTATCGAATACTAAAGCTAGACTACAGCTGCAAGCTGCTACATGGCCAATTGCATGGAGGGTTTGCGTGCGGCTTTAGCATACATGCCTAAGGAGGGCAAGTAGCTCATAGCATACCTATCACCCAGTCCGGACTGCCCTTGGACCTGTCTGTTTGAATACCCCAAGTACACGGGGGACTCAAAACACTAGCAAGCTACTGCTCTGAATCCAGAGCTGGGTTGATTGCACGTCGAAATCATACGCTCAAGGTGGCTAGTCATCATCAGACAAGAGTATTGCACTTAAGACGGCTGTTCCGGTCACTCTGAACTCATTGACGCTAACTAAATTCCGCTGAGAGGTTGAGTAGGCCCTACTTTCTCGTAGTCTTGATACGCCCCCCTCGTGCAATCTTAAACGTCTATCTTCTCCAGCGTAATCCAAATCGCCTCAACGCCAAAATTAGATCCGACACCAAGACCTGCCACATTTGGGCAACTCGATGTTCGAGATGAATCGCCACGAACGCCGTTTATAGCTCATTATGTTATACAGTCGTGGTAAAGCAGGTGAAGAGCCAAATCGACGTTTCCATTAGAAAGCTGGCGTGTGAGGTGATATTATGAGTCCGTCTCTTGGGCAACCCCAAACTGTGCAGCGTCTCAAGCTCGGATACTCCAATTTCGAATACCTCGACTAGATAGAAGTAGTCGCTAGGCTCCAGTCCGTAGCCACCGTTGATGCCGAGAATACCACAACGCTAGAGCCGGGACACATAGCGGTGTAGCGAAGGACAAGGTCGAAAAGTATATCGTCATATGCAACTGGTCGATGAGTAATGCAAAAAAAAAAAACCCGAACAGTGGAATGGTATCTTGGCTAGGAAATGATACAGAAAGACTTGGTGTATAGAGAGTATGCATAGCAAAAATCGTGGCTGAAATCAATGTTGACGTTATCGAACTGATGTGCTGACTCGGATTACATGCGATTGTCTTCATAAAGTCGGTTCTTCGATCCTTGGTGGTTCAGACCGTTCACATTTCCCATGAACATGGAGCTTTCTCTCCGCTTAGCCTTGGTGGCGAACGGCTGATCGTAGCCAGCATCTCCGTAGTTTTGTTCGTAGGAAGATTGGAGGTGTGGACGATCATACGTCGGCTGCTGATTTCTAGCCTGCATATTTGAATCATAGTTTGTTGGGGCCATGAATGCACCTTCGTATGCTGGGCGAAGCGAAGCCTGTGCATTGCCCTGTTGCTGTGCTAAGTACTGAGGCTCATAGCCCATTTGACGTCCAGGAGGGGCGCCTGCTGATGGTGTCGGCGTGACACGATATCCACTCGACATCAGAGCCGGGGGAGGCGTAGGAGTCGACCGTTGCTGTTGTAGCTGTTCTATCAGGCGTTGTCTATGGGGAGAGGCTGCTGCACCAGTGCCGGTTGACGGTCGCCGCGGTTGTGACTCGGGAGGAGGTCTCGAATCCGCCTCCGAAACTGGAGAAGGGAGCTCATACTCTTCGGGCGTGATATTGAAGACGCCCTCGTAATTCTGCAGAAGCAGAGCAAATACCGGCGCGGGGATATTGAGAGTAGGGGAGAAAACAATACCGACATTCCTGACAGTCATTTTGTTCATATCTGCATTGTTGATGATCTTGATCAAGAAGGCAATCAAGTACCGTAGTAGCGTGCCATTGGCTTGAGGAAGGTGCTGAACAAGCTCTGATAAAGCAGCTATCTTCTCCCGTTGCGCCGACATCTCCGTGACTGCAAGGAACTGAAGGTGAAGATCCCTCGTGAGGATGGTGGTGGGCAGTTCCCGAAGGTAAAGCTTCAGCAGCGAAGCTACAGCGTGTATGTCGTAATATGTCTCGTCTGTGAGAAGGTTGACGTCGCTCTCGACATTGAATCTCTCGCGCAGCTGCTTGATGATGACATTGGATCCACTAAGACGGAAAATACCTTCTTCGAGGATAGCGTTCTTGGCATCTAGGTACTGGATGCAGCGGAACACCACAGCCGGTAATGGAACGTTCACATCGACAGGTCCGTTGTAGCGCACAGCTTCTGCGAGTGGTGCTCCGAAAACCTGGCGTGTTGGTCCGCGATACTCGCTACTCTGTGGACCTGTTGGACCAGAGGATCCGAATAGCGGATCCTGGTCATCGGACGAGGACCGTGTCTTGGGCCCGAATCCAAAGAAGCTGCGTTTGCGTTGTTTCTTCTCTTCAAGCGATGGTCCTGGAGGAGCGAGTGATACCTTACCACCCCAAGAAGACGAGTCAGAGATGACTTGGGGATCTCGTGGCGCGGAGATGCTGTATGAAGGAGGGGTTGGCCGCTCTGGTTGCGGCTCAGGGGTTCCCATGTTGCGGCGACGTGATGGTGCACCATCAGGAATGTCACCTTGCTTGGTTCCCTCGTAGCTAATCCCTATCAACCCATCTTGGCTGCCGCTGCGTGCAGTAGGGGCCTTTGCAGCTTGTCCATACATCTTCTTCTTTGCATTCATGCCGTTCACATGGGCAGAGCCGCCCGAGGCCTGACGATCGTGGACGGCGTTTGCGTGAGATTCGTCGTCCTCAGAATCCCGATAGTCAATCCACCGAAGTAATGTTTCAACCCATTGATCTCGTTCCTTATCGCTCTCTGCGCAGAGCACGTGTTTCACGTGGCTGGAGGAATCCTTCTTCTTGGGTTCCAGAACCAGGAAAGCGTGTCTGTATTGGTTGTCAAGCTCATCGTTATTAGATCCTCCTGCGGGGGATCCATCGTTATTGCTCTGAGATTGTTGTTTCCCAATCTGAGCATTCAGGAGCTTGATAGTACCAAGGTGGGCACCACCAGGTGTCTCAAAATATTTCAGAAGAGGGCCATCAAGGACGAAGAAGCGTGCCTTCCAACCACCGAAATTCTTGCCTCGCTTGGTGAGATAACCACTTTTCAATGGTCGACCTCCAGGACCCGTCTTCTGACTGCTGTCTTCACTCCCACGCTCCACCATCGACCCGGTGTCATCTGAATTCGGTGGTAGAGTATTGGTGGATAGGTACTTGCACAGCTCCAGAGCGGTTTGCGTATCCAAAGGCGAGTTGAGCAATTCATCTAGATACTGGTTAAGAGCGATCCGGCGAGCGTCTAACTTTGCGGGGGCGTGACCACTGAACAGAGACCGGTCCGGTGTCTTCGCTGTGAAAGCGGCGCACATCTTTAGTTTTTGATCAAGTTTAACAAGAGACGCAGTATCTTTCTCGACTCTCCATAGTTCACCACCTCCTGATCGATAAAAGATAGCCAGCGTGAACACAGGATCCTCTTCTAATTGGGTAAGCGAGATGAGACTCGCCCGGGACGGCTTCATGCGAGACGATGCCACCCTTACCTCGATCGATGGAAGGGCGTTCGGAGGCAAGAGTAACTCTGGGAATTCCTCAGTGATTAAACCCTTGTAAACCCTTTGCCGGTCGCTTTGGCTCCCTCGACTTCCGGGAGGACTTGATTGGGTAGGCTCACTACCCCTCTTCATGATGTTGAGTGGCTTCGGCGACGTCAAAATGAGAGGCTCACCACCTGATGAACTAGATAATGGTGTATTGGGTGGAAGAGGAATGGGTTGCCTGGGAGCTCGAGGCGAAAGGGGACCAGCAGGCATGCCCATCATCCTCGGCGAGAGAGGTGGTGAATTAAAAGGCTGCATCCCTATTGGTCGGGGACTTGAGGGCAATCCAGGACTCATCAAGGGTGCTGCAAGAGTAGTCTGCTGTTCATTGCCGCTGAGCACACCAGCCAGCGAGGCCGGAATGTTCTCACGCATGAGCAGCGGCTGATTGACCGTCATTCGAGGGCTTACTGGAACTGGGGCTTGGGGGGCCTCAAAGTCGGGTTCCTTGGGGGTGCCTTTCTGACTGCCCTTCTTGCTCTTCTTAGACAGGCTGCGTCTCTCGGCCTCTTGTAGTGCTATGATTTCTCTTTCTTCGTCATCTTCCTCTCTCGTACGCCTTCGGCCACGCTTTTCTGGGAGCGGCAACTCATCCACCTCGAGAAGCGAGTCGTAATCGGAATCAGACTCATTCTCGTCCTCAGGGGCAACCGTAGATACAGCCTTCAGCTCCTTCCTCAACTGCAGTGGAGCCGGTGGAGGTTTGCGGGGTGGCGGAGCAGACGGCGGCGGAAACTGAGATATAGTCTGATCTAACATGGGCGTGGACTCCTTCGACGACACAGGCGGTTTGGGAGGTGGCATGCGTGGCGGCTCGCTCGGCAGACTGCGCGATGGAGGCAGGCCCACACTGAACGGGAGATCCTGAGTAGCCTCGGCAGCTTTCTTTGTTTCTTCCACAGCTCGATCCTCCTCTTCATGGTCGAAACTGTCCAAGGCATGCTCTGACGGCTTTGGCATCAGGTGAGACGGGTCCAGGAGGTCACCAACCGCGGACGGAAGCCCGTTTGACATCTGATCCGCAGGAGGCGTGATCGGGTACGGAGCCATTGCCATGTCCATGGGCGAATGCTTGATGCTGTCAGAATCGACATTAGATGGAGACTCGGGTATTTCAGCGGCTTGTTCTTTCGGCCCGTTAACGTCCACTCGTGGGATAGATGCCGTCCTTGACTGCAAGGAGTCAAGTCGCGTCGGGCCCTCGTGTGCAGACATGACCTCCTTCATTTTCTTCCGGTACTTCTCTTTATCCTTCAAGGCCCGTTCCAGGTCCTTGTTCAAGCCCAGGATCATGGCTCTCTGTTTGTCGACCAATCGCCATAGCTGCGCGTTTTGCTGGGACTGGGACTGTTTCTCCTTCAACAGGTATTGAATCACAGCCTCGGGGCTTCCTGCCGCTTTGATGAGATTGGCCACATCGGTGGTTCCTGCCAAAGCATCTTGCGGGCTCTTGGACGAGACATTAGACACTACAGAGTCGAGAGATGATGTACGCGGTGCTCCCTTGGTCGGATCGACTCGGGCAGAACTCGAACCACCTGCCATTGCTGGCAAGTTGGTGACTACAGAGCCAACAATAGGCTTCGATGTCACAATTTGGTCGGAAACACTACTGGTGTCATTCGGAGGCGTGGGGACCAGCTGCGATCTATAAGATACTGTGTGTCAGAAAACATACCAAAACCGATGTCGCTCAGTCGAAGCAGCAAATACGAACCCAGGCGCTTTTGTAAGTGGTGAAATTGGCGTTGCGGGCGGAGACGGATCCTCTTCCTGGCACCGTCTTTCAGAGGCGAAGGGATGCCTCGGGTTCTCAACTGTTGTAGGAGATTGTCGTGGAGGGTCCTTCAGTGTTCCGGCGACTGAAGCTATCGGGAATGACGCGTGAATTGGCGATGGAAAGGTCACTCGGTTTGGGCTCGCGCTGGACGGTGGGGATACAGCAGTATTCGTGTGTAACGGACTGGGAGCAGGTTTCCGTTGTGATCTAGCAGAGAGTGGGGACTTCGGGTCAGCGCTTTCTGGTGCTTGAGACACCGACGGAGCGTTTCGCTGTGAGAGTTTCACAACAGGAAACGGCACCGACAGTCAATTCCTATATCTCTCCTCGCCAACGAGCGTGGTTATATCTTGTGCAATATGATGATGCGAAGAGGAATCGGCGAAGTTTTTGGTAACGAGAACAACAGTATTATGGAGGAAAAAGAAAGAGTACTGGAAGTGCTGTAGAAAGAGATATGCGGGTCTAACGAGGTACTGGGGTCATGGATTGTAGGTTGCAGGTTGCAGGTTGCAGGGCCGGTAGGTGAGTAGTACTGTGTAGTAGGTAAGGATCATGAAGGCAGGGCACTCACTTTGATCCGCTCGTGCTTATGGACAGTGGCGGAGGAGGCGGCGAAAGAAAGGTAGTGACAATGTTGTCACCGGATGATGATGGTGCATCAATGAACGGAAAGTTGATCAAGGCTCTGCCTATTGTCGGGCTGTCCTGGGTAGGGGAGACTGAAGACCGGTGATGCTGGGAGTCTGACGGGCTTTCACTCCGTCGCTGGAGCGCAAGCTGCGACATTGTCCACTGTCCCTGACCTGCGGAAGGGTAGACGAGGGAGAAGGGACACAGCCAATTGGGACTTGTCGAGAGGTGCGGGCCTGAGCTTTTCTCGCAGGACGCCCAATCCGGCTCGTTTGGGGTTTCGAGATGACAGGAGAATCCCTGATTGACAGTGCAGTGTTTCTGTGAGAGGTCGTACACCACTCGGCCTTCTCGGTACGCAGCAAGGCAGGCAGGGTTCAAGTTTGTAATAATAGATGGTAAAAAGCTTCAAGATTGTCCAAGTAAGCAAGGCTTGAGGAATGATGACTGCGAGTAAGCGCACGCGGATGGTTGCTGTGGTTTCTTGAACTTGCGAACCGGATTGCAAAGGTCAGAAGCTCTAGGCATGGAATCCAGAAAGCTGTTACTCTGCTCTGTCATTGCTCTTCGCCCTGCCCCTCGAAAGAGTGCGAACTGGGATTGATAAATATGAAGAAAGAGACCGGCCACCACTTGGAATACCGTAAGTTAGATTCTCTGTGTCCATCAAAGGACAGCCAGTTTGAATAGGGGTCTACGTAGAGCCCGGCCGGCGCAGACGAGGCTTGAATTTCCCTTTGAAAGAGGGCCACGGCAATCATCAAGTACCTAATCTGCTACCTAGATGAATTCATCATTGCTAACCAGGACTAACGTGCCATAGCGGCTTGCCATCACCAGCTTCTGACATATGGAGTTTAGCGAACTTTGTAAGTACTTAGGTAAGTAGTCAAGGGTCCAGCAACCCCACTAGGGTGCATTGACAGGCCCGCAGATAACCTTTCGAGACCAGCACTATTTGTCGGCAGCTTCACAATAAGATCATGCCACACGTGGAGCAGGTTGACATGTCTATGGACGTCGGAGGCTGCGTCTAGGTTCGAGCGTTCCATTTCGACAGTATCCGTAGGACTTTACGGGACCGTTTGCTTCAAGCCTGGAAAGCTACTTGAGGTACTCATGTAGGCATATCCTCTGTGGTCTTGTAGCGTTATCGCGGCGATCGACGGACGGGCGCTTGCAGAATCGTGGTCGTTGTGAGGGGTCTTTGAGCGCGAACCCCTTCAGACCCCGGATTCTTTGCAACACCCTTTTCTTCGTAAGATTCCCAAGGGGCTGCTCTTGAACAGTGCTGCCGAGCATGCGGAGCACTTCATCAATCGATCGTGGTCTCAGAGCGCTCGGATATCCAAGCTCAATGAGCTTAAACACCAGTTGCCAGTCGCAAAGACGGAAAACCAAGATGTGAGATTGGCCCATCTCTGCTTTAAAGATCGGAACGTGAAAACTACATAAGAATAGGTACCTACCTAGGTACGTAGGTAAGTAGGTAGGTACCTAGCTTCGATTTTGGTGCTGACCTAACCCAGTGCTCAGCAAGGCGAAGATAGTGCTCTGACGCCCGGTCGAAAAGGGCCCGGAGGTCGCCCTAATGCAGGAGGCTTCTGCAGGAACAGCTTCCCAACGTCCGCGTGCCATGGGTTTGGAGCGGTCGGGGACGGAACGGCCTATCTACAACATATTTGGCATTCTACTAATTACCCTCGATTATTCCCAGATTGACAATACAGAGTCTAAAATGCCATGTATTCAAACCGAAGGCCCCCGTTCTGCATTATCCTCCAGACCATTGGTGCTCGTTTGCATTTGACGGAGTTTCCCATGTCATCAAAACGCCGCCGCGCATTGTCTTGAGCGAACTACCTTAAGTACACAGTACTCGACAGCTGCGCTTCGAGGAGGTTTATTATATTCTTCTGCAAATTTTGACCGAAATCAGTCAATCATCCGAAGGACAGCACCGCTTCAAGAAACGTATGAAATCATATCCAATTTTCGGCCTCGCAAACCCGTCCGGAAGGAGTAAAGACATTACATGGAGAGACACGGTCAGCATACAAGTAAACTACTTGAGTACCTCGTAGTCTTCCAGGCCCGGGATGGTTTCCCTCAGTACCACCTTCACCAAGCAGATTGAAGTTTTGACAGATAATATTTCAATTAGCACCTCGCGAGATCAAGACTGCCGTCGGTCTATTTCACTCACGCTGCACCCTATTTGCCGCCCCTGACCCTGAGCCTGACCACCCTCTTGTGCATCGGAGGATTATCAAGATTCAGCACGCGCACCAATCACCAGCATACTCTGCGCACTGCGCTCCTTGACAAGGCTAGCGTCTTTCAAGAGAAGGCGGTGTGATGGGTCTTCTGTCACAGCAACTTCTCATTGCTCCATCAGTAGTCCGAGTTATACTCGATTAGCGATGTGGCAGCTAAGAATTGGGCGCTCCCGTTGCGGGTGCAATGCAAGTAATCTAACGAAAGGGTGGGATGTACCCGAATAACAGCCACTGGTTTGGAACACATCCCCAACTCCACATTAGGTAGAAGCACACAAAGGCATCGAGCAGCGGCTTGATGATTTACTGTGTACCCATGTATACCTTCCTATTTGGAATGGTCTGATGACGGGTTTCAATGTTTCGAGACCACAAGTGCCAATGCAAGTGCCCACATTCCCACCACTGCTGCCCTTGCAGGCGAGCTTTGGTCGCGTTTCTCCAGGTTTTTTCAAACCCCTCATCCTAGGAGGGATCACTCTCTCGTTTATATGCTTAAAACTTTATACACCTGTCATTCGTCCCCTAACGCCAGGACATACGTGCAGTATCAGTCGGTTCTAGTTCTGTTTTGACAGGATCGACTCAAATCGACAACTCAATACCACAGGCTTGTGCTGTCTAATTTACCCGGACTCGAACCCAAAACGATGATACCATATGAAACATACCCAACCCCGAGGCTCGCACCACGATCTGCGAGTCCAAAGGCAAATTGAGCAACCCTTCATATGAGTTCGCGGCACTTTGAGCCAATCACGTACATGAGTCATCACTTGATAAGAAAGACACCATGATAGTCCCAAACCTAGGTACCTAGGTAAGGTAGCTAGCCTTTGATGTGCAGGAAATAATGGTGGCGTTGTCGCAAGGCCAAGCACAAGTCTGCATTGAGACAGCCAGGTACCTGATGCGAGCTGTCAACAGACTGACAGTTGACCCAGTCAAAACAGACTTGTCTTCATGGGTCGAGTTTAATCTAGTCATCGGATTTATTCTCTGGTAGTGGATCTTGTACAAAGACGACCCTATCCGCAGCTCCTTCGCCAACTGGCTTATGAGTCGACGCAAAGCTACTGCATGACACCTAATGGGAGGATCTGATGAAATCATCCATCGCCTCTCATATTCGCAATCTGCAAGATCGTTTCAGGCGCAAAGAAAGTTGAGGCTCAAGACATTTGTCGGCCCAAAAGTCCCCATGTCCAAATCTGCGGGGATTCCGGAGAGCCGATACTATTAGAGATTCAGTTAACTTCAGATGGGTTTGTCCCGTCTTCCGATGCCGTCTCTTTGCGCTCTCAATCGTACCGGGAAACCTCCCCCTTTTCCAACTCACACATCAACCTGCTGTAGCCTGCTGAAGTAGCATACAGTCTACCTTTTCTACAGCTCTTCAGTCTCGGGGATCAAGGCGTTTATTTCATCGAGTGGGTACTCTGAGAATCAAGCGCACTTGTAAGCCTCATAGCCGATCCTTAGGCATTATATATATAATTATCTATATTTACATGTACTAGATCGTATACCTAATTACAAGTATTCTAGCTCTTGTGGCGTCAAGGTCGCCAAGACTGTATAGATCATAGTTGCGACAATGTTCCCTTTAGACGTCGAGGATTATTCGCGGATGATCGAAGTTCTACCAGTTGGTGTTGTAACCATAATGGTTGATTCTACTCACCCCGTGACGCCCTTCCCGCATTGAAGTAGCCATTTTACAGGGCATATATACATCTGACCTCCGATGCACGAGTATCACCAAATTCTCATTCACGTCACATATCAAACATACTTGACGTCTGTTGCCGCCACCTCCGAGGCTCCGCATCTCTGCTCGACTATGCCATGCACTTGATGACACTCACTTCCGGGGCTCGAGTTCACACACGACGTCTTTCGTCAATTTCCAAATCCGTGGCACGAGAAAAGTGTGAAACGAGACGATGCGAGAATGAACCCTCATGACCATTCTGGCAGAAGTGCGAGTGGTTTCAGGTTGGTTTGAGACGCGAGAACCCTGCACGGACCATATGCAGCCTCTCGACCCGCATAGAGGTTGGCTTACATGGGATGAAGGGAAGCATGCCGCGTTAAAGCATCTAGGATTTACACGACGAGTCTTCATCAGCGCAAGACAGATCAATCTAGAGCATCCCTGATCTTCGCTTTGATGTTGCTCATCTGATAAGCAAACGACTGGATCGGTTCATTGTGCCGTGGGCTCCGCAGCTCCCCACAATGGCCTTTTCCTGATGATGCCAGTTTCTACCCATTTCTTCAGGAGTGGTGCTAGGTGCTCGGACGAATACCTTTATCCCGGCTTCCCAAATAATGCCTTCCGTTCTCTCGTAGTTAGTTGGTGGTCACTAGTTAGGTACGTAGTCAGTCTTCCGCAGCTTCTTGCAGGAAAGTGCTACCAAGAGTTATAAACCGGGCGCACTATCTCCATGATAACTTGAAAAGCAGGAGAGATGATCCGCATTTCGAGTTGGCCTTTCAGCAGCAGGGTTCACCAGTTGCAATGACCGCTCATCGTATTCATTCTCCCCTAAGCCGCGCGGTCCACGGTATGACTAGGTCGGAATGCCATTAGTCTCAATGCCTTTTATTGCGAACAACCGCAGAAATGGCCGAACCTATATATCCAGGTCTACCTTTTAGCTTTTGTAAGCCAGGAAAATATTCCTGAGATGTCCTCGAAGAGTGATTGGCTTCCTACACAATCATAGCAACCTATATTCGAGTAGTTCTGGTAGCTGGAAGGTTTGCCTGCAACTATAACTCCAGCGCAACCCGCTACAAGAAATTGTTACCGCAACTCTGAGTAATTTCGAGCAAGCCACTTGTTCCCTTGCGTCGTAGATTGGACCTCTCCAATATGAACTTCATTGTCATCTATTGCCTCAGGTTGTTTCAATATCAGTACTCGGGCATTACCAAGTTTCACCGAGCTGCTATCTCCCGCATACCTGAGATCGTCATTGAGGAGCAATTGAATCCCGAACTGTCTGACCTTGACTCCTATAGTCCTGAGTCGCCCTTCGAATTCGGACGCCGACCATGAGGAGCTGGTTCGCACAATCCACATCGACATTCAAAGACGCCAGGTCCACATATCGGTGTAATGAAAGGGTACCGAATTCGAATGAGGCTTCAGCAGAAGATACCAAAAAATCTAAGTTACCGTTTGCCAGCGGCCAAACGTCAGTTCTGTACCTAAACTAAAAATGGGGATAGCCTGTAATATACCACACGAAAAGATTATCAAGAGAGCGGTCCGTGTAGTCGTGAGAAACTTCATTCGTGAGAAACTTCCAAAAGTCCACTAGTCGTTGAATGTTCCCTAAATTGGTTTCGTTTCCCCCAAGGACTCATTCTATGTTCGTCCCTGCCGAACGATTTGGTGCGGCAAAAAGTGAAGCTGCATAGCCATGTGAGCTTGGTTCTAAACCTACATAAGAAAAGCTTGTCTTCGTAGCGAATTTGGCGTGACTAGTTTGATTCAAAGGCTATGTCCTTGATTCACTTACGAAGCTGCGTACCTACAGGAAGAATTGCAGTTTCGCCAAGATTTATTTGCCGCAAGGGGTCGACTTTGAACGCTGTTACGGTGACAACATGAGGTGTCACCATGCTGATTTCACGCTATCGACACGGTCATGGTCGAGTCCACACTCCACAAGCAGTTTTTGACTTTCTCAGCTGGCAAATTCTTGAGCTGTTACTAGACATGGGTTGTGTAAACTCTGATAAAAATACAGTGGACTCCTTTAGAGTTCGAAACTGTCAACCCAACCGCGGTTGAACAGAAAAGTCCTATAGCTATGCTTTCAGAGATAGTAGATGTGAATGAATTTGAATCTTTTCTGACGTATAAGTCAATACGCTTCCCACCCGCAGACCCGGATGACCTTTCGGACAGTGGCGGATGGTTAGTTCGCTTTGGATCCCAACCCGGGTTGTGTTTCATTCAATCTATTCTTGAACACTGTCTAGAGGCTTGTTCGGAGATCTCTTGATATGAATATAAGTCACCGAGAGAAGATTCAAGAGAGCATTGAGGTCTCAGCGTATAAGGGGCAGATAAACGAGGCGACGGAAGACCTGAGCCTTCAGTCAGAGCTGCTTGACAATACTATTGACGACCGCCAGCCTACACATGACGACGAGTACAGTTGCCGTCTTCTGAAAAGGTCAACAAGTAACCCTGATAAAACGAAGACGATTCTCTCTCCAAAGCTCCACGAGAGAACTGTCGATGCGGTGGTTCGAGATATCATTTACTAAAGCTGGCTTACCGTAAGTCCATCGATGGTCAAGGGAAGAAGAACGAGTGGCTTCATGATCACTACACGCTGGCGGCAGGCAAAGAGACACATATCTCAAGACAACGAAGACCGGCTGCTACTTCTAATCAGCAACGAACTGACTCTGGAAAGAATAGCCACATCCAGAATGCACAGGAACGAATAATCTGTCCCCGGAACCATACGATACGTCGTCAGCAATCAGCCACGGCAATCAAGCACCAAAAGCATATTGTATCACCCAAGAATCACCAACTGGCACATAATCGGAGCCAAGCCGCAGCAGTCAATGACCAGAAGCGACTGGTACATTGCCTAGCACAACAGAAGAGCAATGTTCGTGTCCCGCAGGTCAAGACCAAGCAACCAAAATGCCACCAATCACGAACCGGCAGCGACGACTACCTGAAATTGGACGGATTATGCTATGTTTGTCAAGGCCAAGCTCATCATCGTCAGGAGATCCATAAGCTGCAAAAAGACAACCCGTCGGCAGAACAGCAGCAAGAAGACGCCACGACCGGAAGCCGTAAATCGTCGGATATTCGCAATGACTGCGGTGAATGCGCTATCGAAGATGAGTACAGCCAAAAAGCTAAAAGCGCCGCTGTGGACGCATTCGGTACGGAAGACGGTTGCGATGTCGTCTTCGCTTCATCAAACCTCACGGTCATCGCAAGGTCAAAGGAACGAAGCTCTCACAGTGTGCACCGCCGTAGACAACTCGAGCGAATAACGGTTGAATAGCATCTAGAGCTCATCTCATTTTCAAACCAACTTCCAAGTGATACACCCAAGGAGAATCACAAACCGCACAACAGCAAATCGGAGCAGGAGCCGTCCCCCCCCTTAGATTTTAGGAAACTTCCCCCGTCCTCCTACGAATCACAACCACTGCAGATTTCTTTATTCTTGACATCGGCGCTCCATGATCACGCGCCAATAGAGCCCTATTTCGTACCAGAGAGAATTCGAACCCGGACTACCAGTGAACAGACAAGGGAAAGCTCGACCACCAGGCGGCGGTGACGAACGCCGACAGGAAAATTCTCAGAAATATGGCGAAGTACGCCCAGGAGAAAACAACCATTCCGGTGTAAACGGTGATAGGACCTTTAGAAAAACAAGACGCGGAATTGGAACTGGAATGGCAGTGCTGGTCTGCTAGATGGCTCCTGGAGGGTCGAAGGTGGAAAGAGTTGTGTCACTAAAGGAAGGTTCTATAAATGTCGACTTATGATGAGACCTCTCCGAAACTTGGAGACTTTGTTGAATATACCAGGACTGATGGCTTAGCTAGGCACTCGATCGAAAGATATATGAGGAGCATGTACTTGTGAAATGAGATTCATGAGATCAGGACAATATACCCCAGTTTATGTTGCGATACCCCTGGAATAGAAGCAGCTTCTCGTCCTCCATATTTTAGTATGATCGTGTGACCAAAAGTAGATGCTCGACTATGGTGACTTGCATATCTAACTCGAAGTAAACCGTCTTTGATTCATCCAAGAAGATGTACAAGTATGTGTCGAGTGACCAAGGTTTACGCCGTTGGACTAATGCTCTGTCAGCCACGTGGAATGAACAGAGAAAGTGAATAGATACATAAGGACCTGGACTCGGCACGTAGTTTATTGTTCTGACGTGTGCCATAATCTTCTTCTATTGGCAGACTTAACGTCTTCCAAGGTAAGACTTGACGTATGCGGCGTCATCGTTGTCGACGTTGAGTATTATGGTGTTATGCCCTTCTTGGCAAAGATTGGCTGATTGGTATTGGGCCCAGTACCGACTTTAAGTGCTTGCAAGAGGCATAAAGATGTCAGAGGAAGCCCTGACCCGAGAAAGGCAATTCTTTCTGAAGGCAGTGTCTCCGATGAGCAGAGCGAGAAGAACTCGAGGCGCGCCAAGTCGACATAGTTTCCGTGATAGGGGGATTTCTCCAGTCGTTGAAGAGCCTCTTCAGGATCTCGAGCTGACCTTACATGGTTAGCCCAGTGGGCTTCAAGGCAGCATTCTTCATTGAGCAGATGACCCTTAAGGAAGGAAGGAAGGATCTTGCAAACTTTAGAATCGCTAAGGACCTGCTTGGGTCAGTAGAATTTCCATGACTCGAGGTTACGATGTGACGTACAGCTTCTATAGTTCCAGCATCATGGATCTGGCAGCAAAGGGTTACGAGACTAGTCTATCTTTCACATTAGCGCCCTGCAGTCGTGGAATGAGTCGAACTCGTTAACGACTAACCAATGGCTCATCTATGATCTTTCCAGGGTTTAGATCGGGCAGACAAGGAGTCTCGAATGAGTGTCAGCAATACGATCAGTAATGTCTCTACCTTTGACACTTCCAGTGTAGCTTCCCCAGATGGACCCGAATAATCTAGACATAGCGAAGCTTTCTGAGTCAAGGGCGCTAGTCTTTGTAGGTTTGGCTTTTATGTGGTAGACGTTAAGAACTTTCACAATGATTCGGCAGCACCGTTGGCTAGCTGTCTTGATGAATAGAATGAGAAGGTTAGTCGGGAAAACACACCTCGACGAAGCCGAAATACAGTTGATTACGCGGTTTGCCTCCGGTTGGCAGGTAAAAGAGTTGACTAGTAGATTCAAGGGGGCTATTCATTCCTGAAATATTAACAGTGAGTTGTGATTTACTTGCTGCATCTTCGAATAGCCAATCAGGTTTGCGGTGTTATGAAACCACTGCTGTGAAAACTCTAATAGCTTTGCCTCTCTTGGCGGTTTCGATGGCCATCAAGGTACTCAGCTGTCAGCTACTTGTCTGGGGAGACGGGCCTTCTGCCTCCTGGACTACAATTGAAGGATCGTGAATGAGTGAGAAAGCTTATGCTTTGAATAACTATACTTTCAAGGTTGACACACATTTTCGTACGATGCTGCTCTGGAGTGACTTCATGCTGCATAGCTCAACTTACCCGCAGGTCTGAAGCGGCTGATATGAAGACCTACCGTTGACTACCCGACTAGCAATGTCCTAGAGGATAGAGTTTCAAGTAGATCATTAGAGTCAAACTCTTGTATAAATCATTGCTGTGTGCGGCAACTCATCCCTAGCCTTACGTGCCCATGATGTCTGGACTTCAAAACGCGGAGCCAGAAGCTTTTGGCAAATTTTGAAACAAATGGCAGAAGTGAACTCGGAGTTTAAGAGCCTCTCTTGTTGTCTGGTGGAAAGTTTCTTTACAAAGTGTAAAGCCCGGGTAGACATCCAGATAGAATATGAATAGGCTATCCTTGCGATGGAAAGGGCAGTCTAATGCTTATCTCCATCGTTGGCAGTCCGTTACTTGATGTAATATCTGACATGATACGACGATTTGACTGACATCTAAGTGTATTACGGTCTATGACCAGGTGTAGCTTTCATAACACTGATTTGGCCGCTCAAATGACAGCCGTCTAGTTACACATGTCGACTCCGAACACCTCGAGACTAGGAGGACGTATGAGTTGAAAGCAAACGGTTCGGGAGAACATCTTGATACCAAAGGATGTAACTCTTATCATCAGTGCCTCAGTGTGTGTCACTGTATGCAAGACTGGACTAGTCGTGCTAGCCATGGGAATTTGCGTACTTAGGATAACTAAGGGATTACCAAACATGACTCGAGGATTTCACTGACCAGCATGAGATTGGTGGGAACGCAAAAAAGCGTTTATTGAGGAGCATAAAGTCATATGTCCCACCTGATCGGCTTCCGAATCAGCTCAGGGAGTTTGAAGAAGAGTTTCTCGAGCGAAGAATAGGGGTAGTCATGAATCACAGCTTAGAGATGGAGTTAAATTCCTCGTGCTTTCGGACTAACAAAACTTCTCGGTGTATTCGATAACACTACAACGTACATGGTAAAGTTGGCTGTACAGAGGAAAATGAGCAGACTCGGTTTCCTAGTATTCACTAATAATCTCATTGACTCGTGGCGCATCTGACACATGTAAAGCTTCCTGGCTCAAGCTCCATGTCGGCATCAAGACTGCTTGACCTGTAATATATAGGGGCAAGTTATGTAGTCTTCACAGCGAGTCTGGTTTAAAATGGGCATATAGATGCAACCAGACAGCAATTGTACCCTCGGATAGTAAGAGGCAAGTCTCAACAGTGGCCACGGCGTCATTTCGACCTAGATTACGTACGCCCAAGTGAAACAGTAGCAATACTTTTATTAGGCTCATCGTATAGACCACTTAACATGTGATTTGTTTGAATATATTTACTTGTCTCTGGCTCGGCTGAGAATTATACAGATCAAATATATGGCATACAGAAACCAGGGTGGGTAGCTGGTACTCTAATCCTGAGTGGGTCCTCGTTTCGCAACGTCATAGTCTTTCCAGGTCTTTCCACTAGTAATGCATCACAAGAACTAGTTCACATTCGACATTTGTCGACAAGCGACTCTGGAGCTTGCATCTGATCTAGATATCCGAATGAATTTGGCAGAAAGTTCCCCCAAGCCCCGTTCGGTATCTGAAGTTCGTAAACCTCTCAATTTGGGTGCATCTTCTTTCGGTGTTGCGCAAAACTTTCAGGCGCCTGTGTTATCGACAGCCTATCTCCGCAGATGGCTTCCTCTTCACCCTCAGCCTCAGCGGCCAACAGCACCATATTCGGTCGCAATGTCTATGTCTTCGATGCCAACATGTCTGCGACCTCCATTCAGGACCAGGCAACCACTGTATTCAAGCAGATGGAATCCAACGAGTTCGGGGCCCAGCGCTACGCTCTCCTATTCAAACCGGGCGTGTATCCCGTGCTGTTCGACGTGGGCTTCTATACATCGATTGCTGGATTGGGCCAAAACCCCGACGATGTAATCATTACTGGTGGTGCCAATGTTCCTGCGTACTGGATGCCCAACCGCAATGCCACGTGTAACTTTTGGCGGTCCTTTGAGAATTTAGCTATCGAGGCATCGGATGCCACGAATAAGACTACGACAATAGCTGTATCACAGGTGAGAACACTTCTCGGAATTAGTTAAGCTAATTGGCCCTCTTACATTGCAAAGGCAGCGCCACTACGGCGGATGCACATCAAGAGTCCCAACGGGTTGTGGCTATTTCAAGTAGACCCTGATACTGGGGCGGGCGGCTGGGCCAGCGGCGGCTTCATGGCCGATTCAGCTGTGGATAACCAGGTCCTTCCAGGATCACAGCAGCAGTGGCTGTCAAGAAATAGTGAATGGGGCAGCTGGGCCAACGGGGTGTGGAACATGGTTTTCGTGGGATGTAAAAATGCGCCTGATCAGGCCGGCTATCCAAACCCGCCCTATACAACAATAGACCGCACGCCAGTCATCCGCGAGAAACCTTACCTCTATATCGACGATCAGGGCCAGTATGCCGTTTTCGTGCCTGCATTGCAGGCTGATACCCAGGGACCTAGCTGGCGCGCCGCGCCTACGCCGGGTACTTCCTTTTCCATTGATAAGTTCTACGTCACCCAGCCCTCAGAAGCAAGTGCCGCCAGCATCAACTCAGCTCTGGGCTCAGGCAAGCACATCCTCTTTACTCCCGGTATTTATCGGCTTGATGACGCCTTACATGTCACGAATGCCGATACAATAATACTTGGCCTGGGTTTTCCCTCTCTGATCCCTACCACGGGTAAGCCCGCCATATGCATATCCGATGTAAATGGCGTCACCGTCGCAGGCCTGATCATTGATGCCGGGCCAAACAATTCTCCATCACTCATCGAGGTCGGCCCTTCCGACAGTTGTACCAGTCACACTTCCAGCCCTACTTTCCTCTACGACCTCACAGTTCGCACAGGAGGCCCTGAAGCAGCCAGGAATGATATAGGTATCTTGGTCAATAGCCACAACGTTGTATGTGATCAACTCTGGCTATGGCGGGCTGACCACGGCGCCGGCTCCGGCTGGGAAACCAACCCCACTAAGAATGGCATCGTGGTGAACGGCGACAACGTGACGATCTATGGCCTATTCAACGAGCATCACAAGGAGTGCCAGACGCTTTGGAATGGCGAAGGTGGACGCGTATACTTCTACCAGTCCGAGATCCCGTATGATCCACCTAATCAGGAGGGGTGGATGTCAGAGAATGGTACGGTGAATGGCTACGCCTCGTATCAAGTGAGAGATGGAGTCAAAAAACATGAGGCGTGGGGACTGGGTGTCTACTCGTACTTTCGCGATGCGGCCGTGAAGCTGGAGAATGCTATCAAGGTCCCGGATGCGGAAGGTGTAGAGCTAAGTCATATGACGACCGTATGGCTCAATGGCGTGTCAGGTAGCGAGATCACTCATGTTATCAATGGAAAGGGGGGGCGCGTCTATGGCAATACTCCTGAGGAAGCGATGCGGCAAACTTACCAAGATTTTGGAGGGAAATCGTCATATGATCAAGTAGGATAGATAAGCGATACAACACAGAGGATCTGAGAATAGAAAAACGGGACACTTGAGTTAGGGTGATACTTAGTCCTGTGTAGTCTTAGCTTGCTTTTTTGACACCAAGTCCACTCTGGGAAAGAACAAGAAAGATAAACGCGGAATGGCAACCACAAGGCGAATGTCTTTTCCACTAGGAATGGAGTAGATTGGAGTTATTGTCTGAGCCTAGACGAATAGCTGAATATCAGCTCCGCAGTACCTTATGCAGGCGAGGAGATTGGATGTCGGGCCTATGAGCGTGCTTGGTATATACAAGACCCAAGATAGGCTGTGACATTTATTGTTATACGCAACGTTGTATGACGGTGCATCCGCTGCAAGCCAGGCGGGATCGTGGCTGGACTAGCCACGCACTGTATCACTCTGAGTAGCAGGTTTATATTGCAGTGATCAGATGCATAGTTCGATTCACGGAATAGAACTCTTTTTAGACGCGAGTAGCTGTAGGGCATCGTGCAGACATACCGAGGTTGTCTTACGTAGGCCGAACCTATCAATACGCTCTTCGCGCCGTCCGAACCAAAACTAAAACCATTCATCATCATGTTCACGGCCACTGTACTGACCAAGGCAAGCAAGGATCACAGATCGTAAACAGAATGACTACTCAGCCGGGCTCCAGATTCTCTTGCTCTGAATTACGACTGATAAGCGCAATGCAATTACAGTCTCAGCAAACAGGCTTCCGCAGGGAAGCAGATACATCCTCCCTTAGCCTTGGACTATTCGCCGGTGATATGCCTAGTTCTGAACCTTACAGGGCCAGTAGGTGCAGGTTGCAAATCCATGAGGAGACGTGCCGGCATTATGACCGTAAATCCAAGTGGACCCGGGCCGGCTGCATGAAGATAGCGCATTGCTGACGGACTCCACTGAAGGGTGTGGGTTAACTAGCGACCGACTCTTGAGCCTCCCATAACGGGCCTTAACCGGCTGAGCAGTTTAGCTCAAGCTTGTGAGAGGGTTTTATCACAGAAAAGAAGACAATCGTATCCTCAATATTACTAACGACTCCCCCACCTTATAGACTGTCCCGGATGACGTACTTCCCGGTAAGCAGGATGTCTAGCTACGTCTCCGGGTCCTTCGGAGCGGTGAACCCCCGGGCAGTCTTGCTCGGGGCTGCGTGTCTTTCGCTAGGAGTTGCACTTGGGCCGCTGATTCACAAGAGAATTGGACAGGAGCTCTTCACAATATCCCCCAAGTCCACGACGTTGGCAAAGCTGTCCGGGCAGGAGTTGGAAGATCTGCCGTATCCACCAGATGTGTTGCCCGGCGGGAGAGATGTCTCAACGCCATATGGTTGTATTCGGGTTTTCGAATGGGGCCCAGAGGGCGGCGAGAAAGTCCTTTTTCTTCACGGGATAAGCACCCCGACAATTGCTCTGGGTGATCTTGCACTGGAGCTTGCCGGCAGGGGCTACCGTGTCCTGCTCTTTGGTAAGTTACTAGCAAACGAGTTGACTAAGGCGGGACAGAAAGTGACACCTGCTGTGTAGACCTGTTTGGGCGAGGATACTCCGATGCTCCAGTTGATCTCCCATATGATGCTAGGTTATATATGACACAGATCTTGCTTGTCCTAGCATCCTCGTCCCTCTCATGGTCGGACTTCCATCTTGTCGGCTACTCCCTCGGCGGCTGCCTTGCCGTCTCGTTCACACGATACTTTCCCCATAGTGTCGCATCCCTAACGCTCATAGCGGGAGGTGGTCTCATCCGCCCCTACCACGTGAGCTGGCAGTCCAAGCTGCTTTACAGCTCTGGCCTACTCCCCGAGTGGCTAGTCCGGCGTCTCGTCAGGAGACGCATTCGCCCAGCCGCAGAAGCGCCAAAGTCCGCTGGAGGAACCGACATCATTGCGGCTGAGAGCAAAAGTCGACAAGGGAACGGGGATGCTAGCGGTGGTGATGGGTTCGATAGCGCCTCAATATCGCGGCATCGGCCGGGAGTGAAGCTCTCGTCCGTTGTGACCTGGCAAATCGACAACCATGATGGATTTATAGCCGCTTTCCTCTCGACGATACGCAACGCGCCTATCTACGCTCCGCAGGGAGACTGGCAGATCCTAAGTTCCATACTGGCTGAGAGGAGGCAGGCGAGCGGGAGTGAGAGGCCACGCGGGCTGTCAAGGGGAAGAGTACTTCTGGTCCTGGGAAAGGATGATCCAGTTGTGGTCCCGGCTGAGACGATTGAAGATGCCAAGAGGGTTCTTGGCGAGGACGGGGTTCAGTATGCGATTCTCGATGCCGGCCATGAGCTGCCTATCACCTTGAGCACTGATGTCGCAGACTGCATAGACAGGTTCTCAAGGAAGTAGATAGGCTGGAGCTTGACTATAATCTTTGATTTGGGTTGTATATCGATAGAAGTGAAACCGAAAGCGTTCTGCAGACATGACCCGTAAGACCAACGTGAGTATGGCCAAACGAGAAGATTCACGACAAGCCGATACCTTCAATATTAGCTAAGTGACCTCGAACGAGGAGAGGCGACCATGTTAGATCTTGGGGCTTTTACCGAGACATGCACATTGTAGCTCACATTTCCTGTTTAACGATACGGAAGAGTGTCTGATTCCTTGGAACGACACAGCCTTCAAGGAGACTGTAGACAAGTTCAGGGTGCCCACTCAAACGAGGCACATCCACACGAGTTCTCCTCCAATTGCGTGCATCGGGACATAACTTGGGCTTAACGTAGGTCAGTCGGCGACTATTATTCAAGCGTCCCTCAATCGTATACTAGTGGACTCCCCGCACGTCAAACAGAACATGGTCCGGAAGTCAAAGTTGCCCGCTAGCTTTCAATGCTTCGAAGCGTATCGAGTACAGCTTCGGGTCAGATTCATCTTCACTGAATGGTAGACTTCATGGTAGACCCAAGAGTTCAGTCACTAGACTCAAACTCAAACGATGCCGAGTTCAAGATGCCGCATTGCCTTCAGATCGTACGGTCTCTGGCGTGACTGAACAGACCACCCACGTACGGCCAGCTTTCGTGTTCCAGGAATTCCCTAATACCCCTATTGGGCTGCTGCATACACTGTTACACGATATGCAGAACAGAACAGACATCATGCAAGATTGTCCGTCTTTTCGACATCAGATTCGCTGTTCGTTGAGTAAGAAAGTAGGCCAAGTCGGGGCGGCGAATAACAGTTGACTTGGCGCTGGCTGCGTGGGGCAACATTTTAGTTGATCCGGGGTTGGGTGTCCTTCTTGCGGAGCCATCGGGGCTATCTGTTAGGGGAATACTTAAGATAAGCAGGAGAGCAGTCGAGCGCCCAGTGCCTGACGTTAGCCTCCACGTACCGTTCCGTCTACCCCGTATCGTACCTAACCTAGTGAGAGAGACAAGTGTGTGTGTGTGGTTGGAGTGCTTGGAATGGAGAGTGCTGGTGGTGGCTGCTTAGGTAGACAGATGGATGCAAGTTGCGAACGAGGTGGGCATGCTGAAGACTGCAGAAGAGATCTAGAACTTACACAACGCGACTCTTATCAGAGGTAGTCTCACGTCTATGAATCAGTGGGCGCAGACGCTACAGCGAACTATCACATACCTTAGAATTGCTTCTGATGTCCAACATGGGGGTTTCGATCTCATTGAACCCGCTAAGCGTACGTCACTTTTACAAGTTGTTAGTACCTAAGTAGAGTCTTATTTCCCCGCATTCTCTCTCTCCCAAGCGCGAGACAGTCCCTGCCGCGGAGCTGTTAACATGCTTCGTACTGGACGTGCATGCATGCATTAGTCCAGGGAGGATCGTCTCTATTTCCTATCTCGATGCTGAATTCCCCCTTCATTCCTCACAGTTCCATTCCAATCTCCTTCTACTCTTCTTTTCATCTTCTCCAGAGCTCTGACTTGGTAAAGAAAGCATTGGATGCCAGTCTATCTGTCGCATTGCACCACAGCTCAATCTTGTCTCAGCCTAGCTGTCACAATTACGAGCGAGTATTACCCCGCCCTTCTCAATCGAAGCGTTGACGCGATATGGGAACTACAGTACCTACCTAGAGTAGCTGTATCAAAGGAGAATTGGTCTTTTCGTTTGTCATACTCAAGCTACCTACCCCATCACCTTATCCATCACACAAAGCACCCTATTTCTCTTCTTTCTGCTCGGGTTGCCAGCTGAGGGTTTTGTGGACTTCCATTCGCCACCATCACATATCTACTCGGAGAATCCTCCGTGTACCAGCAGCCGTGGTCCTTCGTGAGTGATCACAACTATCATTTCAGGACATCAACACTCCTTCCTCTCATTTGATCTCTTCCCTCGTACATCTTCCCATCATCTTTGCCAAGATGTCAAACGACAGAGACAACAGCCCACCCAGAAACGACACGGCTCGCAACCGTCGAGGTTCCGTCACTTCCGCTGCGTTTTCGAGCCTCTTCCAGCGCAGCAACTCTACCTCGGCTGGGTCCAACGGTGCTCAGGGCGCAGCTGCGTCGGCTATGGCTAGAGACCAGCGTCGACGTCTCTCTGTAACAACTCTGGGCCTCTCTGGTACAGGGCCCGCCTCTGCCTCTGGGGCTTTCGTAGGACTGCGACGCGGCAGTATCTCTACCAACAACTCCGACTCTATCGACGAGAATGCGGTAGATGACGATGAAAGCTCCGCCCGCACTGCGCCTACAACACCTTTTGCTCGTCGCATGAGCTACGGTGCCAATGCCATGCGTTCTGTGCGAGCGCCAGCAGGCACCAGTCCCGGCTCGAGTGGTAGGCCTGACCCATCCCGTCGTCCTTCAGGCGGCAAATCTCGTCCGTCTCCTCCAACTGCAACTACTGCCACTGGTCGTAGAACAAGCAGCTCTCAGGCAAGCACAGCACAATCTGCAAGATCCCCTTCTGACATACTTTCTGCCGCTCGTCCAGACCAAGGCTTCAACTGGTCCGAGCAGCTTAGATCCCGTGCCGAAAGCAGTGTGTCGGGCATGCGCCCTACCTTTGGAGCTGGCGGCGCCGGCGCCCCCCCTTCCTCCTCCCCGCCTCGGGTTGGGAGCACCCACCACGATCGTACCAAATCCTTCTCCGATATGCCTGTACCACCTCAGCAGGCTGCTGCTCTGAAGCCCAAGCAGCCTGAGCGACCCAAGCCCGATGCCATGCAGGAGCGAATCTTGAAGGGCGATTTCTACATGGATTGAGAATGTTGTAGAATTCTATGTATACGACCTTCACATCGGCGACGCGACGGATGACTAAGTATGAGTGACGAAGAGGATCATCAAGCGATACCTGTGACGTAAAGCCCAAACCACGCCGGTCTCCTGCTGCGAGAATGATCGCACCAGATCACAGCTCTTGCCATTTTGTGTTTCTACCAAACTGCCCTTTTCAACTACCGTCATTCGTTTGAACGTTGACTTCTGGCGATGAAAGCATGGGGGAGATCTTAACAGCAGATCTTTGCATGGTACCAAAGACCGAGAAAGACGGATCGAGCTATGCCTGGGGACGGGCATGATGCATTTCGATAGGGAAAAGCAAACCACCAAAAGCGCAAATGGTTGGAAAAAATAGCTTTGCATTCAGTGGTCACTTATTCTTACTTGTCCTGACCAGGCGTACGGAGAGGATGATAGGGAGACTGAAAGCTTGGGGGACCACTGCATTTTGCCAGGAAGGGACAGCCCAGAGATTCGTAGGTTGGGATGAACTACGAGTGAAATTAAAAGACAAATTGAGCAAACATGCACCAAGACTATATTTTGATAACTCGTTGAACTCGTACTGTTGATTGAGAAGGGTAGCTAAATAAGTGCGACAACTCCATGGCTGCCGTAGCCCGACTCCTACAACACCGTACTAAAGACAAAGCAATCCTATCTAGCCACGATAAGCCACTCCTCGACTCCATACAGTACCCATCATACAGACATAATTACATTATACATTTTGGCGGTGCTCGCCATATTTCAGGCTACTCGCCGCGATGGATGTTTATTTTCCCCCATTACTGGTCCATAATAAGCTGTCCTTCGAGGCTCTCCTCCACGCTCCTTTCGAGCTCACACCCTCAGTATTGAAACGGCAGACCACCCGGCATACCTTCCGCGATGAAACGCATTGTGTCTAGGTCTTGATTGCCGAGATTGGGGTCAAAACCTCCAAACGTGAGTCCCATGGCCTGCTCGAACCCATCACCGAGGTTGGTATAGTCGAAATCGGCGGTGAACGTGTTGTTCAGGTACGGCGCCACGCCGGACATGGTCACATCGTCAGTGCCAGACATCCCGCCAATGGAGGGATGGAACATGTATGGCTGTTGCGGGTGGACGTTCTGGAGCCACGGCTGGAAGGTATCTGTGGTGGTGTTGTTATTGATCGCGGTTGTGGCGGCGTTCTGGTCAGATCTGTTGCCCGTTGCTATCTCGGAAAGCAGCTGCAGAGGCGTGTTGGCTGGATTGTACTCATTCGCTTGCTGCTGTTGCTGATTATTCAAAGGCGAATTGCCATCACGGGCCTTCGGAGCTGCCGCATCGCTGCTCCGTTGAGAGGCGTCCTGGTCTTGCTTTCCCTGCTTCTGAAACCAGCCGCGTAACATGACAATGACCACGAGGAACTTGCTAGCTGGCCGCGACTTGTCGGCAGCGGCGATGTCGCCGAATTTGTTGAGGAGCTTATCCAGGTACTCCTCAACTTTCATGTTATCCTTGTTAATGACCTTTCCGAGTTCCGAGTTCGGCGTACTGGCACTGAAGTACATCTTGATCAATACGACAACGGCGTATGCCACCCGCACGAAGTTGAAGACAGGTAGACAGCGGATGCTGTATACATCCATGGAGAGGAAAGTCTCGAAGATACCATCAATGGCGGTGAGACACGAAGACAGTGCGCCGATATGCGCCGCAGTAAGGCTCTCATTGAGACCCGGCACAGGATCGCGCAGGGCATCAGGCTCGCTGAAGGGTCGAAGATCTTCGGACTTGTCGACGTAGAGAGCTATCTCGTGCATGTATAGGTTGAGAACATGGAAACTGAGAAGGAGGGACGCTGCTAAGTATCAGCAAGAGTGCACTATGTTCTCTTCACTTTGAAGCCTACCTTTCTTGTCGGACTTGGGAATAGAGTCGCTGTACTTGTTCAAGTCTCTCTCGAAGCCTCGAAGTGCATATTGCACCTTTGGTTCGGCGACATTGACAGTTGTGCTGGGATCATCCAGCGAAAACTGAATTCCAACCTCCTCAGCCAAGCGATGCGTCCATACAAGATGGCACAGGTATTTGTCGGTTGCTGCGGCCTCGGGGGAAGACTCCAAGATGTCCATGCACTCCGTCATGAACGAAGTCCATCTAATGAGGTTAGGGCGGTGCAACGCCATTGCTACATTAGATGCGAGGAAATAGGAGGCCAACCAAGCTCGTCGAGCTTCGATGGTGGTAGGGTCTGGTAAGGGTGTGTTTCGGAGAGGGTGTTCTTTCCACGTGTAAGGGATGAGTTTCTGCTTTGCGCTACTGCGTTTCCGTCCCAGACCGACGTCGATAGCCATTACAGCACCCATGTGAACAAATTGGTAGAACTTTAACTCCTCAAAGTGTTCAGGAGGATGGTACCAGATAACACCAACCTGAACTGCCTGAACAAGTTCCAAACTCTTCCTACCATGAATGACAATCTTGTCGGCAAACATCTGAACCATCTCCTTGACGAGTTGACGCTGGATGTTGGGTACTTCAGATGATGCAGCGGCCATGACCGCCAGAAAAAGGAGTGGCTTCGTCTTCCGTATATCTGTCGCTGTGGTTCCCGGCGGGAAGACGACGGCAGGTAGATGTCCCACCATGTGATCCGTGTAGCGAACGAAGAACTCATTGGCTTGTTGCATGGTCATCAGCCCGCGATCGATCATGTCCGTGGGGTACTCCTCTGTTTTGGGCGGTGGTTGCGACAGTGGTGGCATTGGCCAGCTCTGTATCTCATTCAAAGGCGCCTCTTTCGTCTCAGTATACTTCCGCTTCTGACCAGCCATGGCTGAATGCTGCTTGGTTGGTTCGGAGGCATGCTGAGGCTGCTGGTCCCGAGACGGCGTGGCAGGCCAGTCTCTGGAAGTTGAGGCATTGGCAAACTGTTGTAGGTCTCCTAGAGAAGGTTGTTGACTGGCTGGCGGTGGTCCACCTCTCGTCGCATGCAGGCTGGCAGTCAAGGCATCAATCTTCTTCTCAAGCTCGGCGACACGGCTATCGGTTTTCTTCTGTCTCTTGCGCGTAGGTTGAGTCACGACACAGTTCCTGCCGGCTTTGGCACATCGCTTACACGGTCCGTCTGGATTGCTGGGGTCGGGTTCGCATTTGACTTTCAGTCCACGACATGCTTCACAGGCTCGCGGCCGCTTGGGATCGTTAGGATCGTGCGGCGTGGCGCCTGGATCATCAATATTGGGAGTGTCATCGCCGCTCGCCGACAGTGGATGGCCTCCAGGCGTAATGGGCGTCTGGGGTGCGCCGAAACTTGGCGCTGGAGCTCCCGTCGAAGCTACAGTTGAATCAGCTGTTGCTGGAGAATCCGAGGCAGCTCCAACCAGTTGTGGATGGACGACGTTATTGGGAGTATGGCTGGCCGCGTCGTTGACCACAATTGAGCCGTTGTCTTCTAGTGCGTCTCGCAGGCGAGGATCGATTTTGGAATCCATTGCACGCTTCTTCTCTGCACTTTCTGGACCTTGGATTCGCGGGCGATCGGTGACAGCGGTGCACAGAAGCACCGACTGTCCGGACGTTGCGACTTTGCCATGATACTTGGACGCCTTAAGTGGACTTTGACGCTCGGACTGTTGAGCATATCACGTGACCATTGCAGGCAGGCGCTTCGCAAGATACTTAAGTAATTAAAGTCTGCTATGAATCCTTCGAATAAGCTCACGGCTTGTTCGGATGAACCTTCCTTCGAGTGGCTTGTCATTCGAGTTTGTTGCTCGATGATGCTAAAGTGCCTACAAAGCAGTCGTAGCTGAGGCACATCTCCGAGTCGAGGTGCTGGCTGCCCTGTGCTTTAATCGTTGTAAAACTTCGCCGACATCCGATTCTGAATGTTATAAGAGCACATGAGCATATGATATGATGTCCGAAGCCTATCTATAGTATCAAGCCTGAATGAACCCCCTCTATTTGGCTTGCATAGATGCCGCCCGAAAACAGACTTACACACATCTCATAGTGAAATTCATGCCTATACCAGCCGTATCGCCTCCGTGCGCAAGCAGTGCAAACGTATACAGGCCTTTCTCCAACTCCCACTTACCCCAGCGATTCAAGATGGTCAGATACCTATCTGCGTCCAACTCCATTATCACTGCGGTTTCTTGCCCGTCTTCCAGATATACTCGCTTGAAAGCGACTAACTGCTTGACCGGCTGAACGATCGAAGACACACGGCTCAGGAGATAAACCTGCAGGACGTGGCTTCCGGCCGTAGTCCCGCTGTTTTTGACCATTGCTGAGAATGTGATCGTGTTGCCGGTTGTAAAGGTCTCGTTAGAAGCCTTGAAACCTGAAACCTCAAAGGTCGTGTACGACAATCCGTAGCCGAACGGGTAAGCAGGTGAAGAGTCGACATCCAGATAGTCGATCTTATGGGCAAGAAACTTGTAGTTGTAGTACACAGGAAGCTGGCCGACGTGCCTGGGGACCGTGATCGGCATTCGACCACCCGGGCTAACCTTTCCAAAGAGGACATCAGCTATGGCTTGACCCCCCGACTGGCCTGGAAAGAACGTGCTTAGTACCGCGGCGCTCTTTTCATAGTAGCCAAGTGCAAAGGGCCGGCCGCCTGACAGTACAAGCACAACTGGCTTGCCCAGCTTATAGATCTCCTGAGCGAGCACGTCTTGACTGCATGGCAGACCGAGTGTGGCCCGGTCCCCACTTTCTCCGTCGCTGTTCCAGGCAGCGCCCACAGCGAGGACGATAAGGTCCGATGTGCTTGCGAGTTTCACGGCTTGATCCACGCTATCTCCATCGCGGCTTACCAGGTTCCAAAAGAGTATGAGCTGATGATTCAGGGAGACGACGTTCGCGATCTTCTTGTACAGGTTGAACGCCTGATATTCGATACGAATGTGATATGTTGCCCCTTTTTCAAATATGAACGGAGCGGAGCCAACGGGAGGCAGAGTGCTATTGGCCTGGGTGTAAGAGTAGTGCATGATGTTGCTCATAGTACTGCCTGTCTTGGACAGACCATCGACCCCTTGGGCGACGATCAGCTCGTCATTAACAAAGAGTCTCACCGTTGTGTTGGCGCCCACAGCTACTCCCAGCCAACCGTCTACGTCGAGGTCGACCGGTGATTGGAGATCGCCTTCCCAGACAGCACTGAAATTCGTCGACGGAAGGCCGGACGGCGGATATAGACCCCAATCTAGGGCTGGAGTCTCCATTTTTTGCACCAATGGTTGGATGAAAGAAGTATCGGCAAAGTAAGTGGCAAGGAGGCCACCCTTCTTGCCATTGGCAGACAAGAGATAAGATGGAATGGCATATTGCGAGTTATACTCCCAACTGTTGGCACCCCAGCTGGACACCAACCCTATGTTCGCCTTGCTATCGTCAGTGTAGTCGAGAAACCCTTCTCTCAGTGTTTTGGCGTTACCGGCGGGATATTGACCCCACGATCCAGAGTAGTCACCGTAATTCAGGGTATCGGCGAAGGGGCCAATGAGGGCGATCTTGGTGATACCTTGCTCTGCTGGCTTCAACGGCAAGGTCGTGTTCCTGTTCTCCAGGAGTACGATACTCTTTTGTGCGGCTTCTAGGGTCAGGTCTCGGTTGCTTTCGGCAATCTCGATGGGGTCAGTATCTGCGGCGATGTAAGGATCGCGGAATAAGCCAAGGTCCCATTTGACCCCGAGTATCTTGCGGACGTGCGACTGGAGAGTCTTCAACTTTACAGACCCATTAGTAATCAAATCCTTGGTGACCTATGTTTCATCTTTAGTAGACATTTCTCCACCATCCATGTTACGGAACAAACCTCGAGATAAGTTTCCAGGGGGTAGTCATAGAACTGTAGCATGCCACCAGCATTGAACCATTGCTTGATTGCGTCTGCTGGAGAGTCGGCTACGCGATGGACAGTTTCCAATTGTACCAAACCTACCTTATTAGTCATGACTTTTAGATGAATCAAGGAAGCAGGAGACTCATACCAGTGTCATCAGCCATGACGAATCCGTCGTAGCCCCATTCCTCAAGTGCTTGGTATAACATCGGATGAACAGAGGCTGGTATATCGTCGAGCTCATTGTAAGCCCTGAGAGTCTGTCAGAGTGTGGGAAAGCTACGGCACTGGTGGGCTTACATCATGATACCTCGGACACCACCAAGCTGGATTGCCGCTTTGAAGGGTGTGAGCAAGTCCTGTATTATCTGCCGATTGCCATGTCCCATGAAGGGGGCTGCGTTATGCCCAGCTTGCGGAGAGCCATGCGCGGCAAAGTGCTTTAAGCTTTGCGTGAGCAGAAACCAAGGAAAACAAGTCCGAGTGATCACACCTTCATTATTGGTACAACCGCATCTGGGTGATGCCATGACCCATTCTTTGATAAACCGGATGCGTAGGCAACTCCCATATGTGAAGTCAAGATCTTGTCCTCTCCCCACGCCTCTACATCGTTTCAGTGAAAAAACGCCAGTAATTGTGACGGGACATGTACCTTGCAAACGTCCCCATCTGGCATCGAGTCCGAGGTCGAGTACCGGAGAGAAGCATGCATGGATTCCAATCGATCTTGCTTCGGTCCCGATGGCCCGTCCAACACGGTAGACCAAGTCTGCGTCGAAGCTTGCGGACAGCCCTATGGCTTGGGGGAACATGGACTGCTTGAAAGATCCGACTCCGTGAAGGCACTCCCCCGTCTGCATAATGGGGATCTTGAGCCGCGAATTCTGGAGATTTAACTTCTGAAGTGAGTTGTAGTGTGAAGCGTTGAGCGGGTACCTGCGGTCATGAGCTCTTGCATGGAGGGTCTCTGGAGGGGGTTCATGGCGCACCAGTCATGCATCACTCCAATAGGAGATTCGGGGCTGAATCGCATGGTGAAGTCTAGCAGATAGGTTAGCCAAACGCGACTGGCCATGCAAGATGACTTACCGTAAAGCTCATCGTGAGATTGTGGCCCAATGATATCACCACTGAACATGAGATGAATCTGCAAGACTATTGGCATTCTTAGGAACTCTCTTAATATTGAACCAAGTACTACCAACCTAAGTCTTCCACCGTCATATTGGCGACCAGCGTGTCAAGGAAGAGCTCCTTTTCTGACTTCGTGTAGCCATGATCTTGCTGTGTAGCCTGCCACGGATGATCGATTGCGGTTGGGACTTGATCCGCCGAGGCATTGACCACTATGCAACATAGGGAGCTGAAGATAATATACAACCGCATCATGACAATATGCGAGCTATAGCCAAAGCTCTTGATGCCGCAGAGCATTCAGGGCAGAATGGCAAGGTGACACAGATATGTTCCATTTTGTTTGATTGGAAGATGGCATGTAACGTTTCAATACGATGTCGCCGCTCCTTTCATAGAAGTGGGTAAAATCTGGGATGGGGTAATGGTGGAGATTGATTGAAGTGAGGATTCAAGCCATGTCGGAGTGCGGAGGAGATAAGGTATCAAGCGGCGGGGATACGATGCCGAAATGCCCGCCCCCTAGTAGGTACAAGGCCCGTATTTAGACTTCAAAACCGGGGCGAAATCGGTGTTAGACGTCGGGCATTCCCATTGATACAAATCGTCTATACGATGGAAAATTCAATACAATCTATAGCTCCGTATTGGGGCTCCGCAACTGTCACAAACGAAGCTAGAGCCTTCATAAGCCCGAATCCGATACTCGACTAAGGGAGTGGATCTGCTCCAATTTTTGGATGCGACAACAACTTGTTGCCGATGTACGTGGCAGACGGCACGGCACGCCTTTGCGGCTTGTGAACTTATACATACCAATCTACTGAGTATATGACCTTTTAAGAATATAACTGCCACCAGAGTCATCACACGTGGGTAATCATCTTTTCCAAAAGAGCCCGAAGAAGCCCATGTTGCGTAAAGACTTACTGTACCTATACTCGCGAGATACCCTCGAACAATGACGAAAGATGGGCTCCCTGTGGTATTTGAACCAAAGAGTTAAGAAAACTTGGGACACCAGCACATAAAAAACACCTTACAATGCTTAGTTATATTGACGGAATGTCATCGCAAGCGCCGGTTTGCGTGCATTGAATCGATACTTGAGAGCGGTCGGCGCGATGCTTCTTAACCTAGTGAGGTTCACGCCACGAGGTTGAGCCCGACCTACGATATGTTTCGCGCGATTCGTTATCCAGGACGACTCCGGAAATCGACCACTGCGCTGATGAGTCGATGGGTGACTTGGGCCAGGTCGAACGGGTAAAGAACACTGCATAAGATAATCCACAAGTCTTCTTCATCGAATCTATCAAACAATGCATTCATTTCTCTCCAGTTTCCAGTTCATACTAAATTGGTCACCGAGGTTGTTATCAAGATGACGGCAACAAATAGATTCGATAGGGCCAATAAATCCCTGGATCCAACGATGACAAAGATGAAGGCACAACAGTGAGTCTCACTGAAATCCGTCGAAGTGTTCGAGCCAAAACGATATGTCAAAGATTCCATCCTAGAGACCAGAAGATGCATCTGAACGAGATACAAGTCCCTGAGGCTCAGCACACGAAGTCCTGACCAAGATTCTGTGTGCTTCCTCTAAGCAATCTACTTGTGTCATTTTCTGCCATTCCTGGCTAGCTTTGGAGGCAAATGTCGCCTGAAAAGAGTGGAAGCTCCCCAGACAGCTCCCAGAACTCGTGAATACTCGCCAAGCTTGTCTATTGGATTTATGACTGACCCCAGATGTTGCATACAGATCATGATTTTTGGCATGGCGATCTCCAAAACTGGATATTTTGGGATGAAATAATGGCAGACCTTGCGCTACATAGAGCGTCAAAGCCCCTTGGTGCAAGTGACAGCGCCTTCAGAATAAAACACCAAATCACATTCACGCTCGCGCGTTTTGGACGTCGCGTGTATACTTCATGTAACGCATCATAACCAGAAGCCTTATCATATCTTTGGTTGAAGAAGAGAATCTTTTTTCCTTACCAGGCGGAGGATTTAGACCCCGAACGCAGGATTCACGCAATGAGGCTTCACCTTTACCCCCCCGCTCCCATCTAAGTTCAGTTTCCTACGGCCTTTAACACCGATCACAGCACTATCCACGGAGCGGCACGCCAAGGACCGTTAACTTCAGTATTTCTTAATGACTCCGGGCACTAGAGAGTTTCTAGGACCTGGTCGATACTTAGAATATATATGCCTAATAGGTTTATGCCTAAACCAAAGTATGTGGAGCGCAAAAGTGCGTGGCACCTGTAGGGTATAAAGAAACTTCTCATCTGACTTCCAATTGATACGTATTCTTAATTAATGTACAACGGAGGAGTTGAGTTCATGTATAAGCACTCCCGTGGCACAGCATACCAGATAACTCCGCCTGAAATAATTCACACATGGAGACCAAAATGGAACGTTAGGGCACAAGCTCTATGAATGCGCGGTACATGAACTATGGA
This sequence comes from Xylariales sp. AK1849, assembly GCA_022432505.1. Classification (NCBI taxonomy): domain Eukaryota; kingdom Fungi; phylum Ascomycota; class Sordariomycetes; order Xylariales; species Xylariales sp. AK1849. The sequence continues at coordinate 1,283,585 of JAJKKH010000008.1, forward strand.
TTCATGCATCTTAGTTGCTGCAGGATTAAACGGAGACTGTAGAGAGTCAAACCTTGCGGAGTTTAAGTTTTTGAAACTTCAGCCTTCGAGACAAGTTTCGGCCCTACACAGCTATTTCACACCTCCATTGCAGCCGTACATTCCGGCCTCGCCAATGCGGTCTCAGACTCGGAATGCAATAGCCTCGGAGAAAGACCATCAATTAGGCCAGAACCCTTGGCAAAACATCCGATGCAGTGATCAGCATGGAAATTTGCCCCTAAAGGAGGGCGACTTTGGGGGTTGGCGTAAATGATCTGTTTAGGTTCCCAGTTCTAAGCGGCGTCATCGTGGGGGCTGTTATAAGCCGGTCACACCCTTATAGACGCTGTCACATGTGTCACCGCACACGTCCTATAAGCAACAAAAGCTTCGAGTGCTCTCAAAGCTAGTGGGCTGAGACAGAACGGCTAATTCTATCTACTCGACACGACGGTGGCAGTTCGCATGCCTACTTGACCTCAACCAAAGTATCTATAGCTCTTTCATTTATCTGTCCACCCTGATGGGGTCTCAAGTATGTGCAACACGAGAGTAGGAACGTAAGGCTTCAAAAGAGCTATCATAACGGGCACGACCGCATAGGTGCGCAGCATTCCGGAGCCTGCTTAGCTGTCACTGCGATGCGACCACACCTTAGCGAGGCCAGCCAATGGATAAAGGATGTATTCACGATTGGCCCACCACCGGTCTCTCACAATCTGCCGGTCAAAGAAGCCATGAAAGGACCTTGCTAATAAATCCGACGATTGAGCTAGCAAGGCTGAGTTTCATCATATGCGCAACAGCATATAATGAGTGACGACTCAAGGAATATTTTGTGTTGCTAATCATTTTTTGTTTCCACCTTCATGTTTCTATTTGATGAACCAACCGTTCACCGATATAGGCAATGTCTACTGCAATGCCTCAACAGGCTGACTCTGAAGTCGGCCGACCCAAGCTAGAAACGCGGCGGGACGAAAGCCTTGGAAAGCCGACTCGAGGGCAATATATTGACTTCCTGGATGTTGCTGCTGTTCTGTTGTCGACTGCATGTCTTATGGCTTCTGTTATGATTATCAGTCCCTCATTTAACTACGCCGGTGACCTTGGAGTCAACAAACAGATCACAGCTCTAGGAGTCCTCATGGGAATTATGAATCAATGCCTACAACGCATATTACCATATCTTTTCATCTTGATCGAGGCCCGATATGGTAATTCTACCCTTCAGAACTATGAAGGCCTTTTCCGATCATCTCCTTTCACGAGCCGGCTTGACATGATATGGAGAATTCTACTTATCATGCTAAGGATATTGCCAATAGCGCTGAGTGTTTGCTATAAACAATTCCTTGGCGGTGTCGCGCACACAAGCCTTCCAGACACCACTCGTTTCTACAGTCCTACAGCACCGCCCGGGCTCCAAGGTTCCATCGGACAGGATGATTATGCAAAGTTGGTCCTTGCTAAACGCAATGCCGTATTTGCGAATGCGACTATACCATTTATATTTGGTACAACCGATGACATTGAGTTTCCTACCGACCTAGCTTCTAGTCCAAAAGTATTCGGCTTCAATACTATACTTCTATCGAACACTTCGGCCGCGGCGATCGACGCACCGGTCACAAGTCGGGTGTCAGAGCTCCAACAGAGCCTTGACGCTGGCGTATCCATTCTACTCACAGCCGATGTTCACGGGACTGTGGCTCAGTACAATTTGACGACAGGAGACGAAGCCTATTGGAATCAGACCTATAACACTTCTTTATACACCCAATATGCCCTCTTCAACGACTACTATATCCTCATACTACAGGAAGGAACAGCCTCAAATGACGCTCCTATTAGTTTCAATGGTTCGTGGACGCTGATTGGGGCACTAGACTCTAGCGTAGTTTCCAATAATGGTACAGGCATCGATAATACCGCCCGGAAATTCCTAACTACGGCCATGAGGTTTGATGTTAAGAGACATCAATGCAGAGCTACTTGGAGGGTAACTAGGAGTTCGATAGAGCTCACGTCTGGTACCTGTGATTCTGGTCCACTGGAGCCAGTCTACCAGTATTATGACAATTGCCAACTTTCATTTGCCGGGTACCTTGGGCGAAGCCTCGCAGACAACCTCGGAGCATTCGCCACAGTTCGGAACGACTCTCACTGGCGAGTACCAACTCACGCAACTCTCATTGCGTCTGGGTACCAGTCCATTATTGCGGCGGCAGAAGGCTATGTTCCAGTACAGCAGGAGGGCTACATTTGGAACGACACCAACGTCAAGGATTTCTATAATGAAACATACGCGTCGCAAGAGCATATTGAGATGGAGATACCCACGCTAAGAGCTGATGGGTCACTCTATTTCATCCTGGCACTGCAGCCAATCATGACAGGGCTAGCACTATGCGCTACAGTCGGTCTGTTTCGTGTGCCGATCTCACGAGGATTTGGCCCCATAGCTCTGCTAGCTGGTGTCGATAGGAAGTCTCTGGATCTGTTGAGCGGTGCGTCTTATAGCGGTCAGCTCAAGAAGCCGGTTGGTGTAGGCATCGAGGTGTGTCAGTCTCTCCTTGAACATGATGTCAAGGCGGAAAGAATACAATATCGAATTGGCGTATGTGAGACAAGTGGCTCCATTAAGCGGCGACAAGTTTATGAATAAGGATGAAGATGGGCGTGGTGTTAAGAGGTACACAAGCCGTTGAAAAAAAAAAAGCCGCACCCCCGTGCCGGGATGAGTTACAAAACCCGGTCGCACCTCAGTGGACGTATTGCAATACATTAGAACGATATTGAAGCGCGTTATGTCAGAGATTAGACCAAGTTCTGCATCTTGGAGTTCAAATAGCAATGCTAACAGCAACACCGGTCTACCTCAGTGCGATAATTGAAGGACCTAAAAGACAGGAGCAGATAGGGTGGCCTAAGACCGAAAGACCTGGAGATCCCCAAGATCTTGCTGGTGCTACACTATTCCTTATAAGCATAGATTAGACTTATATTAACTACAATGTTCTCGTCACAGATGGAGGTTGGCGTACAGTAATTCTATCTAGTTATTGGTCGAGATTCGTGACCTATCAGCCGTATCTTTCTGAATTTACCTGGAATTTAAATAAAGAAATTGGCATACAAGCATAACTACGACCGAGATCACTATGAAAATCCATATCGAGGATCCATTAATTGTAAATCAGGTCAAAATTTCTCTTTTAACTTGTCTCTTGAATACCTTACTTTGAACAGATAGTACTATCGCATGAGGCATAGTTTGAAAAGCGACATTACTATCCTACTATAGCTTCATGTCTGCTACTGTTCTATACATCAATCTGTATGAATGTGTTGGTTTCTTCTTCCAATGAGCCAATGATTTCATTGAGATAGACAAACGCTCAGAGGGTTACACTAAATATAAGTGAATGAGCTATAACTTTGAAGAGCAACAACCGTGTACTGTGACCGATCTATACTTATGAATAATAATAATACGGTGGGCTCACTACTTTAGTACTTCACTGTGCGGTCCGATTTCAGCTTATAAATTTGTTTCCTCTGGATCCGACATTGCCTATTTCTGTGTACCAACGAACACAGATCGCTTATCCCCCTCGCCAAGCTTGACCAGCTGAATGGAGTTTCAACATTGCTACGAGGCTTTTACGCCATTGCTAGAGGAAATCACGAAATAATGGCAAAACTCCGAACTAGAATAGGTGAAAAAAAATCCACGCCAGGATCAATCCGGCAGGTGGATATGTTCCTGTTGTCTTGGCTAGTTGTGTCACATCGCATTGTAGCCCGCGTTACGTAGTACATTAAGCCCAATTTCGATAAATAGTAGACAGGGGAGTGCTAGCTATTTCATCTACGAGCTCATCTCCGATTCTATCTGACGCTCTTGACGACTGCGCTCCATCCGATTCCTTGATCGCTTCATGAAAGGTCAGCATAGGATAATACCATTTAAGCAAGGCTAATTGTCCAGCAACGGCGCCAAGCTAATGTTACGGGATCTTGGTCCTCTATTACTTTGAAATTGCCGTCTTTCCTCTCACAATGAGGAGTCTTTTTCTGGCTTACTTCGTGGTCTTATTCGGTGGAGGCCGCACAGCTACCACCGAGACCGAGTTCGTTTCATACGATGGGTACAAAGTCTTCCGCGTCAAAACGCATGGTCATACTTCTTCCGTGCAAGAAAGACTTTCCACTATTGCTTTTGAGCAATGGACCCAAGCCGTCGACCACGTTGATATCGCCGTCTCCGCCAACCAGCTTGTTGCATTCGAGGCGCTGAAGCTTGATTTCCACGTGATGCACGAGAATCTCGGAAATTCAATCGCTGCAGAATCTGCCATCACATCGACTTGGAAGAGGCAGGCTGACGACCTATCTTGGTATGATTCCTATCATAATTACGAAGACCACATCCAGTATTTCCAGGATTTGCAAGCAAGCTTTCCGAACAACTCAGAGCTTATATCCTCTGGTACATCTTATGAGAACAGAAGTATCTTTGGTCTCCATCTATGGGGTACAGATGGGCCAGGGAAGCCAGCTGTCCTCTATCACGGGGGAGTACACGCCAGTGAATGGATTGCCCCTTAAGTAAGGGGGAAATAGTAGTTTCATTGTAATGGATACTAATAGATCCAGGTCGTCGAATATCTCATCTTACAATTGCTCACTGGCTATAACGATACCCGATTCTTTTTGAAAAAATACGATTTCTATGTCTTTCCGACCGTGAACCCAGACGGTGATACTACCCCACACAGAGCTCCCTTCCTTCTGCCACCTGACGTCTTATAGGTTTCGTGTATACACAAACAACCGATCGGCTATGGCGCAAGAATCGGCAACCCCCTCCGCCCCCTCCCGCAAACCAAAGCTGCTATGGTCGCGATGTTAACAGGAACTGGGAATTTGCTTGGGACGTGAACCCCAACGGTGCGTCCACTAACGCATGCGCGGAGGCTTATAGAGGCGAGGCACCCTCCGACGCCCCTGAGAATGCGGCTTTGGACAGATTTGTCCGAGAGCTGCGAGATGGCGCTGGTATCAAGCTATTCATCGACTGGCACAGTTACGGTTAGTTTCAATTAGTCTGCCTGGGCTAATGTGCCCGGGGTAATTTCTTCCCCGGGACATTGTTTTTCTGATACATCAATAGGTCAGTGAATTCTGTCACCGTTTGGTTACAACGAGAGGCTCTACGCCCCTGAATTAGGCAAATGGACTGCGGTAGCGTCGCTTATGAGCGAGACTATCCGGGACAGCTCGGAAGCGCGTACAACATTCACATTCGGGCCTAGCGGAGCCACATTATATGCCACGACGGGCGCTGCACCGGATCACGTTTATAGTGTGGGTAAGGCGAATTTCTCATACACTATTGAGCTCCCGGACACCGGGGACTACGGATTCGTTTTGCCCCCCGAGAAAATCAGACCAACAGTTGAGGAACAGTGGGCGGGACAGAAAGTTCTTCTGGGTGTGCTCGAAGCCAATTTCTTTGGTTGAGAGGGCTCGGCCATTGCTATCTAAACTCTTTATAAGAGAAAAGGCAAATCATGTATTCTAATCGCCAGAGTCAGACCTCCGTCGGAGAATCAGTCGAGGCCATATTAATGCTCCCAACGGACTAATACATATGTGTTATCAAATACGGAAATACGAGTACGTAATGTTTTATACGTTCGTTTTCGATGGCCAAACCATATATACATAATCGACATACTTGTCTTCTCCTTTGGACTAGGCCTCAAATTCTCATGGGTATTGAGTTAGAAGAACTGCGGATGAAGACGGAAAATTTCAATCCGTTCTTTGGCGATAACTTCTAGCTATACCTCTCAAAACCACACAACAATACTTGTGAACCAAATCCCAAAAAGGAGGTGCTTTACAGCAGACCCCCGAAAAACAGTATTCTCTCAGTGGAAACTACGAGACCATTCAGGAACATATCCCATGAAGATCTCCCAAGTTTAACAATGACATTCATAGGCGGTTCTTGTGGGGAGACGCCATTCTCGAGTTCGAGACAGTGCCTCTACTAGCAGGACTACAGCCGGTGTAGAATACAGAGCAACTTTCTAGGCGAAGAAAAGAAGCTTGACGTACACTAGTCGTCATCTGTAGCATCAGAATCGACTTCACTTGCACCAGCGAGACAAGAAATGAATTTTGCCAAGTACCAATTCTAAGTCCCGATGTGAAACTGGGAAAAGGGGTAAATTGTTGCTCTATAAACTCAGAGCCTTTTTATCAGTAATATAACGAAGACATCGGATGTGTCCACCAGTGATAAGGGCATACCATGGATCGAGGGGACAAGGCCTACGGATCAATTCAATCGAACCTACACGTGCTGAGAGTCACAGAGGCAACAACGCGTGAATGTAATAAGGGAGTCACTATGATGAGAGATCTAGTGAATGGAGTACTGAATATCTCTACGACTCTGTTCAATTTCCATAGATGCCAGTCTTTGGCCACTTCGTTCTCTTACGTCAACTCAGCTTCTCTTAATATCACGAATGAGTAATCCATCGGTTACGTCAGCTGGTCTTCCGCCACTTTAGCTGCTATAAGGAAACTTCAAAACGTTGTCAATTGATTATATCGATCCTTGCTTACCCACCGCTGAACATCATGACGCTAACGTAGCTCATCGTCCTCGTCTTCTCGATGGTCGCCGTCCATGTCGTCGTGAGTATCCTCCTATACAGGTCAGGTCGCAGCAAACCCTCTGATCGACGTCATCACAGGCCTTCCCAGCTGAAAACCATGACACTCGCTCGCCCTTCCCTTGTAACCACGCGACTTTTGCCTTTCTTCCTGAACTCACACTTCCTGTACCCCGACCCCAAATTTTGTGCCCTATTGATAGCCGCTAACCTAGTAAATTACGCACCAGATCCTGACTTCAACTAGGAGGCACTCAAGCGCGACCTCGGCTCCCGAGGGGCTCCGGAAGCTTGATGAGGAACAGTGCAACTGGGTTCGCAATTCCGTAAATCCGTCACGCCACCGACGTTATGTCAAGTCACCAACAACCCCCATTACCAGATCGAGCCCGAGAAATGCAACCCGGACGGCTTCCCATCGACTTCGGTCTGGTATCTCAATTCGGGCGGTCGAGATGGTCCGCGAGCTATATGTCGGGTCGTCGTACTGACCCGACAAGGCGACGGTCAAAAGGCCGACATGCACCATGATCACCTGTGTTGGTGGGGCTGTCATCTACCTGTGCAATGATGACCAGAATAATGGGCAAGTCATGGGCCCGCATAATGGTGTTCTTCCCTCTTTCAAAAATGATACTGCACGAATGAATGGGGTGGGGTGGCTGACATGGCGTACTATATAGACATTGGCCGAGCTGTATGGTGCTCGCACACAAAGTGGACGATAAGTACAGAAATTGCTTGAACCATCTTATCTCTGGAAAGGTTGCCGTGGGGCAGTCGTCGAATAGAGGCTGGACGGTCATCGCGGGTAAAGTTCAAGGCACATGCGGTTTGTGGTGATCAACCTGGCGTGGTTGGAATGGATGAAACTACACGACGCGCGCTATGGGGCAGAGGCAATGGAGATAGCCTGCTAAGTAGTATATAAGAAATCCACCTGATTGACCATGAAACTCTGGTATGGCTTGTGAAGATCCAAGTGCAATGGTACGAAATTGCACGCTACATTTACACTCGAGTCCATCTAAACGCAATGGCACTGCAATCATATGATAGGCCAGGCAATCTGACGCATAAGACATAATCTACTGCCGAGTATCCGTGAGAACTGCTTTTGAGACATGGTAGCTTTGTCACTACGATACCTGGCTTGAGCGTTAAGGGGCAATTTCCGATGCAGCTTAGATGAAGACTTCTTTCTGGCTTAGTTATGGGTGAGGCACGTGCGGAGAGTTGAATGAGGAAAAGATTATATTGAAATAATGCACTAAGATCCACTCGATATACGTGGCCACGTTAAGTAATTAAGCTATCGCTGTAGTGTAGAAATTAGACTTGGGGGATGCGACTTACCAGGCGTCGAGCGACTCGATCGTGAACTGTTGTATGATGCCAACAGTACGAAGTCTAGAGGTTAAAGGGGCAGATGGGAATTGGAAAGAACGAAGGGTCATTCCTGGGTATGTACACAGGAAAGGGGCAAAAAGTGTGGGAGTGGTTTGGAAGTTGTCAGTATTGACGTACCTCGCAGCTTAACACGCGCAAAACTCCTGTCTGAGAGTGAGACTCGTTAGCGAGACACAGTACCAACCTCAAGGATATAAGTAAAAGGGGGCGATGGGGGGAAGATTCATGGTCAATGATCCTATGAAAGAAACCGTCAACTCCGACTCCCTATGATAGAAACTTGGTTGGTTATGGGCAGTCCAATCTGAACGTATCCCCCAGAGCTCGGCTGCCTGCCTGCTTAGTTCCATCATGATACCAACCCCGACTGCTAAAGCCAACAATGCACGCTAATATCCTTGCCAAAACAAAACGTCTATCTACTGATGAAGTTCTGAACCATCATAGCTGTCTTGTCGACAACGTGTGTGCTATAGTTCCATATCACCACCCATCTGGAACGCGCCATACTGATTCTCCATAGCTTGCTGTTGACGAGTCCAGCCTACACCATTATTGTAGACAGGGTCAGTAGCAGGGCGGTAAGTAGGTCCTCCGACTGCCGAACCGAAATGCGAGTAGACGTCCTTCGGTCTGTTCGTGGCATCCGCGTACTGTCGTTTTGCAGACTCCTCGTACTCACGTCTGGCCATCTCCTCGTATCCTGACATCATATAGGGCTCCATGTAGGATACGTTGGTCCACTGCCCCTCCCCAGCTTGGACAGGAGTCAAGGGTGTGCCGTCTAGACTCATGACAACCTCCTTCTGGGCCTCCTCTTCCAACTTGCGTTCGTACCGTAGCTGAGCTAGGAGCTCTTCCTGCTCTACCGTTGTGTTCGACCATGCCACGGCCGGGTTCTCTTCCGTATTCACAGGGGGACAGATCCGCCAGAGCTCAATCAACCGCAGCTTCTGCGCATCCTCAGCCGTTTTGAAGAGCTCTATCTGAGATGTAGACAAGGCGGCCGGATCTACGCCGTGGTTGGTGAGAATCAGCTCCGCAGCTGGTCGTTGGGTTTGCGGAGGCTCCGACGAGGGTCTCTGCGGCTCAACTACTGGCTCAGGGTCCTGAGCAATGTGAGCAGAGTGGTGGTAATGCTGAGAGATGGAGTAGACGATGGGCTGGGGCTCGGGCTCGGGCTCAGGCTTAGCCGCCGGTACAGGCTGGTGTTGGAATGTCATGTTGCGAGAGAACAGAGCTGCAAGCTCCTCATTCGCCATAGTGTGCTGATCGTACATGGTTATCTACCTAGGCAGGTATGACAACACGTTAGCATAGACCCAGGAAGTTCACGTAGTATCGCTCACCTAGACACGTTTGACTCGTACACGATGATGTAGGCCCGCGCTGTTTCGTACCGCGGTTCTTGAGTTTTCTGATTTCTAGACACCTGCTTGTGGTTGACAATGAATGAGGTTGAAGTTGGGCTCGGGGAGGTAGTAGAGTGTTCATGCATGCCAGGATAATTTCGGTAAGACTGGGCCTAGTGCGTTTACCGCTTTGCTCAGGCTCGGCCCAGTCAATTCTGAGTTCCGTGCCTTAAGCAGGCCTAAGCAAGCAAGCAAGCGAATGATAAGAATTTGCGAGTAATTTGCATAACAAAGGATTGCACATAATAACAAAAAGGTAGTTGATCACTCCGTAGTACCGGATTGTACACCTATTACCTATTGCTGGGAAGGGTTTGGCCCTGTCTATATCCGTCTTCCTTTTGATGATTGATAGCTGATACGGCATCATGGGGCACCCCTCAAGGGATCTGCTGCCCACTCCTTTCGTGTACCGCGTACTATTGCTGTGCCCCGCTACTTGGTATCACTTGTAACTGTAGCGTGCTTGGGCTCCAAGGCACCGTGACGTGGGAGGGGAAGGGAAGGGCCCCACAGTGATCTCATCGAGATATATAAGATAAGATAGATAAGATAATGATTTGAGCTTTTACTGTAGTTACAGTAGCCCGAATCCTCCGCCCACCAAGTCTAGATGGGCATCTTTATTAATACACACACTTCTCCCCACATGCATTTGCACCATACCGTTACGACCCGTGTCACGACCCCCAAACCGTCCGCTACCCGCCGATCCCGAAGCCTGCCTGGTACATACTTCAGCCGCAACGCTAACCTCCAGCTTATTGCTTTTCTGTGCCTATAGCCTATCCCTTTGGAGTATCATCACTGTTAGTGCTTCAAGAGTGTATCTTTCCCGGGAGTTAGTCCCTATGATACGCTGTGAGTCACAAGTCCGTGGTGCTTTGGGTTTCAGGACCAGAATGATGTGCTGGTCGTAGTATGGCTATCATACTACGTGGCGGCTAGCGCTGAGGCGCATGTCATCTTGCACGCCCTGGTGCGGATCGTGACATCAGGCAAGATCCCAGGCAGTCTACCTTAGTAATTCTGGCGGGTGGGATCAGTTTGCTGATCGAGAAGGTCGGGAAGAAGATGGAAGCTGATCTGTCGAGTGAATGCAGTAGCTTATAGCTACAAGTATTAATGTACAAGAAAATGACCCCTATATAGGCATGGTGAACCGATGGTGTGACACCCGGGGGCGTTGGAATCCTTCCTGTCTGGTCTACACTAAGGATGTGATGTTGAACCGCTGAGAATCAACATTGTATTGAGCAAAGGCCGAGGCTTCTGTCCGTAGCCAAGGTCTCGGAAACGCCGTATATCGCGATGTCCCATGTCTGGATCGATGGTCTGGGTAACAATCCTGAAATCGGACTGTCTGCGTGCCAGTTCTGGAAGGTAGCAGCTTTTGCATCGGCACTCGTTGATACTGGGGCTACCTGGTTAGATTCTCTCCTTGTTCCGAAACAGCCCGGTGCCCGCAAAGAAGCCCTTGAACGATGGGCGTAGCCTACAGAGATGCCGCCGATGAACTTCTAGCTGTCGTGAGCCTGCTACCTGTCAATTTCAAGACGATAATAGACTCAACTGAGAAGTATAGGATGGCCATACTTTCGCCTGATATCCGGCATGTTCCTTGGAACGTCCCCTTCGTCGACGAGCCAGAAAGATGAGCTCCCTGGCTTTCGCTGGGCGCCGGCAACTTCGATGAACGTTGCTGCAGGAGCAGCAAAGGGGCTCGGGGGAGGATTGGAGATGTCAACGAACCCTGCTACAGCGGAGGTCACACCACTGGGAATGCTTGCTAAGTACGCTGTCTACGAGGTCGATCCTCAGTTGTTTCGGTTGGGGGACTGTTGGACATTAGTCGATTGTGATACTCAAAAGCAGTACGACATCTGGACCGCATCTGAAGGGTGCGGCGAGGCGTATCATTATGATGTCCTATTGTCCTCTGCCGCAGCTCTTCCCTCCACTACTCAGATCTGTTTTTATGTGTTTACGGACGCTTCGCGGTGTCGGGGCGTTGATAATTCGGTCTTTCATTGTACATATGAAAAGAGGTTTCCTGTCAACGGGCGGAGACCTGGTGTACTCGTGGGCGACAAGACTATCTCGATAGGTGCCCAATATCTTAGGCGTGTCATGATCTCTTAGAACTATTGTGTTAATATCCATCACCGAAACTGAGCACGTGTAACGACTAGTTCCCCAGAGCGTATCTATACGAGGGCTCTTCCGTTCAGTGTACGTTAGCACATTCCTCTCCTCTTGTGATTTTCTTGTCTTCGTCTAGGGAATGTTGACCAGTGCAGCGGCTCATCCCTGTCCACATTACGATGCTCCTCGCGACAGCGCGAAAGTTTCGACGAGTGCAATTACAGCTAAATATAATTCTTCTTAAGTTGGCTCTTGACCGCATTAAGGCGGCTATAACACAAGTTATGAGTGTTTCTCTTATCAATTAATGAAACAATACGTTTAATATGGAGTCAAAGGACTGTGTTTTGGCTGAGAATACCCTCAAGAAGGGTGGTGATGAGTGGTTTATGCATCAGGGATGACTAGCCTCAACGGAGATAACAGTTCTGTTCATCATTGGCGTATTTTCTATTTGATTTACTTGGTATGTTTCAATGTCGATAATCGAAATAGGTGACACTTAGGTAGTTGGAAGATACAAGACTTTTTACTCATTACCTTTTTATTGCTTCCTGGGCTATATAAAATAACTGAGTAACAGCAATGAAAGGTGATTGCTTTCTCCTAGCTAGCTTTGCAAAGAACCCACATGCCATTCCCAAATATAGCAATTTGCTGCCCGGCGGAGCGGCAGGGTCACAAACCACCTCGGCGAAAGAGATGCAGGTCGCCAGGGACACTAAGTCGCAAACTCTGCTATAGCTGAAACCATTAGTCTTAGTCTGCTTTGCCGGGGCCGAGCTTACTGATCCGACAGAATGACAGGTGTCGGAAGAGCACCAGTAGCTTCTAAGACAATTCTCGCGGATGCGAACACTTGGCTATCGAAAGCCTGTCCCCATGGACCCATTTGGATAGAGAGATTAGCCTGATGATAGCGGCAGAAGAGCCAAAGCTTTTTGCTGTCAGACGCGATGTTGCGCACGTGAGGCTGATCAATGTCATCGTAGAGGCTTGGTAAGGACGCTCTCCAAACCCCTAGGTCGTCAACGAGCTTCTGCTTGCGGTTCTCATCTTGACGAGCTGCTGCAATCATGGCACACAGCCTACTGAACTCAACCTGGCTTTTCATCCATCTCACTCGATAGTCTTCGCCGTTGATTGCCTCGAATGGTATTGGGTTATACTTATAGATCGAAGTGAAGATTAGCGGCTGAATGTCATCGAATATCTGCAGGTACGAATTGTTATACTTCAGCCTAGGAGCAAAGGACATCCCTTCACTGCATTCCAGGCAAACTAACATTGGTATCGAGATGGCTCCCGATGCAGTACGCCGCACCAAGTGCCAGGTTGAGATCGCACGCATTCGTGTCACTATGCGAGGGTCTTAGTTCAGCCGAGGACCCGCGACCGCTTTGCATCATGCGTGCGCAAGCCGCTGCGTTCGATATCAATTCAACGACACTCGCTCCGTTGCTGCGCATTGCCATGATCGCCTGTTATGTATCAGCCAGTTACTTCGAGTACGCAACGATGGATGGCGCTCGACAGCGGAACGAATCAACGCACTAGACTTATCAGCGCCTAGAAGCCGATCGTCAGTCTCACTGAAAACTGTTCATCTGGAGGATTGAGCGAACGAACCTGGAGCTTCAGCAGTGAATTGGGGGCTAGCAAGAATGATGTAATCCGAGTGCACGCCTCTATGAATACTTGCCGTGACTCGCTGCGTGCGGTCCGGGGAGGTGTGATTCGAGTCTCCAAAACATGGCGCCCCGTAGCGATCACGCCGAGTACCAGGACGAAAGAGATTGACTCTTTGCCTAGATCCACCAGAACCTCACCAGCAAGTCTTATAATATCCGACTCGCACAAGAAATCGCCAAGGCCAGTATAAATATCGAAAGCAGCTGTGAGTTATGAATATTTGAGTTAGTGTGCGCCTTGAAGCTATAAACAGCATTACATGACTGCTAGCTCTTACCTCGGATGCTCGCATTTCTCCATTCTTCGTCCTGAATCAACTCCCAGACCTCCTGCTGCTGGGCAACGGAGCTCACAGTAGAACTCGGCATGTCCGAGTCAGCCTGTGAAGCAAGAAGCAACTCCTCCAGAGCTGCTTCCACGGTGTTGCTTTTCTCTCGCGACCAATCTTGCTGTTGCACGGTACTATACAATTGGAAGCGACGCAACCAACGATTGGGAGTATTATTCTCGGTGCTGTCCAGATGCGCTCCTGTGCTCACGACTGTATTGGAAAAAGTATAGAAACAAGGGTCAAGTGCGAGACTGTCGCTCGAAGGTTTAGAGTTCGATGCCTCCCATTGGACACCTCGGTACCCGGAGTGATCAAATATATCAGCATCCCAGTCATAATCGATAGAACCGAAAGTCTAGATAATCGTTAGGTTATGCTTCCGGCATCTACAGTGTCCAGTTAAGACGACCTGTACTTACATCAGGTATCGAATCATCTTGACCCTCAAGCTGAGTTAAGAAATCCGCGAGGAGGGGACCCTCTATCCCGTTCGTTTCAGTCGGACTCTCCGTCAGGTAGTGGCCAACACCGTAGTTGAGGCTGGCAGAAGGTGCCTTGATGTTCTCTTTAGATGGCATCAACTTAGAGTTGGCAGCGATGGAAACGGACAGTGAGTTTGTACGGCGTCGTCGACAAGAAGTGGTATAGCGGCACGTGCGGTCATATCTCTGTCGAGTTCCGCATCCGACTTATCAGCTCAGGTTCATCAATATCATAGATAGGGAACTAACCTCACAATACTCGCACGGTGTCTGCCCATCGCCTTGGCCATATGTCAGTTTGGCCGTATCTTCGTATATCTCCGTGAAGAGCGAAACTAATGGACCCACATCGTACTTTGGACTGTTTGCACCCATCACAGGCGCCTCTGCGTCTACGTATAGGAGAGGTCGGAGCCTGCATAGACGACATTTGTAACAAAAGCCGGAGAAGTAGAATCAGTGCGCGAGACCCTTGGTAACACTCTCCGCGGATCCGGAATGATCCCAATATATCTCAGTTTATGGCAAGCCATGCTCATGCTATATGGGATACATGCCGAGAATAAGTAAGTCCCTGCTCGCATACTCGTGAACACCCACCTAATGCGGGTACCTCCAGAGAGTAAGATTCTAGAGCTTTCTCAGTTAGGGACGTTAAGCCCGCAAGCTTGCTGCGCTCTTTCTGTACTATAGATTTTGCGGTATCCAAGGCGCGAGGCTCGTACTGTCCCCAAGCCGGCAAATCTCATCGTGGTAAGCTTACGTGGCGGTGCTTAAGAGAGACTGTCGCAGCTTTGTAAGAAAACCAATAGCCTACTTTATGCATGATGATAATTAATGAAGCCTCGCTAGCAAAATGATAGCCTATCTGCGCGGAAATGTAATCCGATTTGTTATATCAATTCCGTGGCTGTTATGGGAAGGGGAAACACTTCTAATCACAAAATACACAGTCTTCACGTCACCGTGTTGCTAGGTTGACTATGTAACATGGTGTTTACAGTCTTCTCAACCAATCCTGCAAGATCGAAATGAGAAACTGCTTAGCGTCAAGAATTCACTTACATAAAATTGGCAAGGCCTCAGAAGCAAGTAATTTGAAAAGCTAAGCTACAAAAACTCATTGTTCGTCGATTGATCTGCCAGCCCTAGCTCTGGCTTGCGGTCTTGATGAAGTGAGGATTTGCAAGTCCCTCAGCGGCCAGAAAATGAATTTGAATGAATGACGAGAATCAGATAACAGGACAGCCCATGAAGACACAAGTACAGCCGGGCAGGTTGTACTGCTGCTCCTGCAGCTGCAGCTTTCAAAACGAGCGTACCACCAAGTCATGATCAAAACCTCAAAATGCACTGCTCACACCACCAACCCACCCTCATTTGAGGAGACTACAGTATTTATAGTTAGCAACATATAGGCAGATGGCAGGCTACATGGTCTACTCACCTGAGATGAACTGCGTAGATGTCTTAGTCCCTGACTGGCTGCACATTTACTTCTTTGCCTTACAGTAGCCCAAAGGGGTGACCTCGCGCTTGTGTCCCTCATCATCATTAGACCGCTTGTATCCCAAAGGGACAGTGGCGACCTCGCGCTTGTATCCCAAGGGGACAGTGTCGACGGCGTTGATATCTGCCGCGGCGGCAGCGGGAGCAGGGGCCGGGACTGCAGCCACAAACGAAAAGGCAGATAGAACTGCGATGAAGCCGAGGGACTTCATTTTGAACGTGCTGGAAAAGTTGAATTTATATCAAGGTTTGTGCTAGTTGGGAAGGGGATGATGCAGGCTTCTGGGTGTATTTGCTCCGTGATGGCCAAACCTCTCAACGGAAGAAGGAATGGTGGGTGTAATTATACACAACTGATGAGTAGCGGACTCACGCAAGAAATCTTACGACGGTTTGAGTTCTTCACAGTGTCGCCGATATTCCAACTGTCAAAAAGTACTTACTGAGGCGGACTTACCGGCCAGGCGCATCTGCCCGTATGAATATCAGCAGGGAAGGCAGCAGGAAACGCACAGCCGAATTCCGTAACCGTAGGTAGTAAATCAAACCGACAGAATGAATAGTATGACCGCAACTACAGTCATCAGCCGCTTCCGCTTACGGTTCTGCGTCGGAACCGGAATTACAGCTGGTAGTTGCGGTTCTGCTTCGGAACGGTGTCGGTTACTGATGACTTACCTACTTAATGCGTATGCGTCTTGATCAGCTTAGTACCAATACCGAATAGATGTCGGCGTCTTATTGACGACCAGAACAGATGATGTTATTCAGCTTTAAACTTCTGTTATCACTCTTAACAATCTGAATTTACCTACCAGTTTCTTCTATGTGGTTGCTCAAGCGTCTTGGACAGAGAAACCTGACCATGTACTCTCAAGACAAGGACCCCGGTGCCTCCCATGCTCTTATGGGAGATAACGAGTCACGCACAACGGATCCTGAAAGCCGGCGACACAAGAGGGGGATACCCTTTCTCGGTATTCTCCAACTTTTGACTGCTCATGCGCTAGGGTGGATATTGGCTTCGCTTCTTCTACCGCATTTTACTATGTGCCATACAGCCAACGGCGATGAGATCAATGGGATTGTTCCTAATAGTATGCTAACGAGTCTCTTCTTTTCGATACCTCCATCTGAATCACGAGGTAGCTGGCTAAAACTTGGATCGCAGTGAAGACAAAGTTTGTCCGATTCGAGTTCAAGACGGATGATTGGGTTCCGGGACCCAACGACTTCAACGTGACCGACGCGATTTTCGAAAACTGGTCAAGAATGCTGCCCCGTGAGTTTGATTATTAATCCAGTCTTATACCCCGAAAGTCCAAAAATGCTGACACAATCCACAAGATGGTGGAGGGGTGGTAAAGATACCGAATTGGCAGGATTACCCGTACCTTACTAAGCCGGCAAAGCTAATTAATAACGAGCTCGCCTATAATACCGCGTGGGTTCACCAACTTCATTGCGTGTACTGGGTTATGAGTGAGTATCATCGCGTGCTCCACCATGGACCGGACGGAACAGAGTACTTTATCGATCCAACTCACAATTCCTATCACACGAGTCACTGCTTCAACTATCTCCGGCAGGCCATTCTCTGCGGCCTTGATACCAGTCTTGAAGGATCCGGAGAAGGTGTGGGTGTCGCTGATGGGTCTGGGCAGATGCACGTGTGCAGGGACAAGGAGCAGAGCATCGAGTGGCTCGAAGCGCACAGATATGTAGATTGGCGGAAAATTTCGTGAGCTGGATGGATTTTTGATACAGCAGACTTTGTTCTAGCTACAAAGATACTGGGTTTGAACACAAATTCACCATGGGAGAAGCCCCCAAGTATATCAACGTTCTGAACGTATAAGCACTGCTGAACCAAACCTGTCATTCGCGAAGAGTTATTTCTTCAGGCACAAGATTGATTATTCGAGAACCAAGTAGAAGGCACGTTCCTAGTTGGCACGCCACGGATCTCTTTGGCGGTATTACCGACTGCAGTTTCTGTACGTTGTAGATGTGAAATAACTAAATATCCGGAGTGTTTTAGTAATCTTATTTTCGGAGGTTTCCAGAGACGCTGAGATAACGTTTGCAAGTGTCGCTGGCAAAATCACTTCTGCGTTTGAGAACTGCACTTTCCACCGCTGTCCCAATAGATTAAAGCATTGTTATTGAAGTGAAATCTCGATAGCGCTCGACGAGAATGGCACACATCTGGGGACGGTCATTGCCCGACATCTCCGCCACTCGGCTCATGGGTAAGCATCCGGAATTAAGTGCTTCTTCGGAACTCTCAATACCGAGAGTTTAGAATCAACCCAATTACTGTACCGAGGGTACTCAAACCCGAGAGATGACAGAAAAGAGGCAATGCTAGGATTGCCTGCATAGCTCCGCGAACCGAACCATGCGATCCGAAGACAAGACGGGCGTAGAGGTAGGTATCACTCATTTCATACTTGTAATTTAGCGTTCCGAGAATCTGATTGCTGATATAAACTCTCGCTCTTCCTCCATCAACCTCAATATTGGTCACCTGGGTGGCGCATACCCTGCACGTCTCCACATTACCCTACGTTTCTTCGGCTCCAATCCCGATTCTGGGTCCTTGATTACACCCTCAAACTCTGAATTTCATCTTGCTCCGTGGCCCGCCGCGCCCGGCAAACATGGGTAAACACGGCTTCTCATACGGAAAGCTGTCATCCGAATCACCAGAAAACACCCAATCCCACTCTCGCCTCCTCCAACAACAGGACGATGAGTTCCCACGAAAGGTGACCGTACGGCGGGGCTTTGCAACTATAGCAAAAAGTCCCAGGCTGGCCCTCCTAATGGGAGTCCCCTTTGTCACCATGATGCTCGTCATCATACTTGGAGGTGTCCTTCTTAGCCGTACCTGGAAGCCTACACTATCCCAAATCACCATTTCAACCCGCATTCCGCCAGACTTTTGCGGTTTCTCACCAGCGGAAGCTGTCGCAGCCGGCTGCCAGTTCGAGGTCAACAACTTTGCTTGGCAGCACCCGTTGTGCTATAACGCGGAGCTGGAGAAAGAGTGGCGGTATGGCCCCTGGTCCAGTGACCTAGAGTACTGGAGCAGCCATGATGACGATGGGAACGGAGTCGGACGCATCGACAACGAAGAGGTGTTTACCGGCCAGGTTCAAAAGGTTTGGGTCAACACGCTGCAGCACCGACGCCACTGCCTGCATACCTGGAAAAAGTATGTGACGGTTGCAAACGAGCGAATGCCCATGGACTCTTGGACGGCGAATACTGAATTTCACATCGATCACTGCTTGAACATCATTCGAGACTTCAGCAACGAATGGCCCGACGAGCTCGTCTCGAGCTTTATAACACTCAAGTACCCTGCGTGCGAGTACGGACCTGTCGCTATCAATCTCTCTCCTAACGCTTGGACATTCGAGCAAATGCGATTGCACACGCCATCGTAATGAGTCCACAGTATATTGACAACGTGGGTTCTGCTGGCATAGCATTTAGTTGATCGTGTGGGTGTGGAAGTACAGCCTGCAATCTGCAGGGATAGGATGAGATTGCGTTCAAGGGATCAAGGATTTTCGCGTCTTTGAAGCATCAAGGAAACAAAATGGTATAGCAAGGGAGGAAGATCCGTCGAAGGCCTATGCCTTTGTTTCTGTCCTGCAATAGTCAGTTGTGTGCGTCTAAGATAGACTAGTACGATATTATCTTGAAGGCTGATTCTTGTAGCCTCTGTATCCTTGGCTTCCGAAGTGTCTCCAGGTTTTTCTTTCCAGAACCAGCATCACGTGCAGTATAGGAATCTTGTGCGACATGCACGCTTGAGATCACTGGCTTGACTTCCCTTCCCGCGTTTGTAGATTGTACTTGACACCTCGCCCCTCCGCCTAGGGGCAAACATTTCACACGGTTTGGCAATGCCCTGCTATTGAAACAGAGTTTATGAGTCGCGAGTACCAGGGCTGAGTATAAACAGGTGCCGGTAGCGTTTACAGGCTGATATAGAGCTGTACTCTTTCACAGGCCGGCAGGCCTACTAATGTACGCGTAGTGCGTCAATCCGTTCTGTTACACACAAAGTTGCAAGAGCAAATAATCATTGGCAGGAAGTCTTTGTTAGAATACTCGCTCGTCACCTTGCAACGACCTTGGGAGAAAACAGAAGCACCAGAACAAGCCAATTCCCTCGCAAAGCACGTACGTGGCGCCTAATCACCCCAGACTCATATTATCCGTTCAGCCTTCCGTCCAAATTTTGAGTCCCGTCTTAATTCCCGTCTCCGGGGGAAGTCCCGCATGAATAGTCCTGACGTCTCCGGTGCGGTTGTTACCTAGGACGTTTACGTTTGTCCAGAACAAAGCATTTCCAGGCTTGGCTTGCACGGTTATACCGCGTCTCTCCTGGCAATCGACACACTGGCACCATCTCGGATCTTCCTGGGACCAATCAGCATCTATGAGTGGGAAACTTGGTCCCGTAATTCTCGCATGCTGCCTCCAAGACAGCGAAGAAAGTAGTGATTCGATCTCTTCCCTCCCACGCCCAGTCGTCTCTCTGGAAATGGTCCCACTGAGGTCGAGACTGCTACCCTGCGCGGTACCGCGTCATTTGTAGACCCTCGTTGTCTTCCTGACGAGTGTAGCCTTGAAACTCGGCGGCACGGGCGATAATGCGCTCGACAATAGGATCGCCATCTGGGAGGTAGGCCGTAGAGCTCGTGCGATACTCGGACAACTCCCCGGTACCGTCGGGGTCCATGACCTCAGATCGCTCGAAGAGAGGTCCACTAGAGCATGTCAGGTCCCAAGTCGCGAAGAATTAGGTGCCGACATACCCGAGTCGCAGTAGATAGTTTCTCTCGTGCTTGGGGATGAAGTCTACGACGTATATCATCAGAGCGTCGTATGATAGGATTCGAACCGAGTATGAGGGATGCCTGTAAATGCTACGAAAATATGCTTCAATTTGGGAGATATGAGTGTGTCCGTGGGGGTCAAAGAAGTGCACATGCGGCCAGAAAAGACCCAAGAGCCTCACGGCCATCGCGCAAACCATGAAGATGCCCGCCAAAGTCATGATCCTACCAAGCGAAGCCATGATGGAGTAGCAGATCGAAAATAGTGAAACGGATGTCTGTTAGGGAGTAGATACTTGACATCCGCCGTCTCCCTTGGCCGGACTGTGATGGCGCTGTCATTAGAATAGAGTGGCCGTTAAAGGCGGAACCTTATGGATATGGGACAGTATTTCATCGAAGTGAAACACTGGAAGGTTTTATGTTTTCATTAATTTCAAAACCACAGATCCCAGGGTAAATCTTGAAAGCATTGAAAGCCTCTGGAATATTCGGGCCAGAATCTTTCTACTGAATACTATTCTATGCCCCCCCCCCCCCCCCTCCTCCTCCTTCACCTCCCGGGGAAAGTAAGAGACAACAAAGTGACAATGACTAAGTGTAATACGTACCCTTTACCATAGACTAAGGTCAGGCTCTTTTTCCCCCGGATAATCGGATAATCGGATAATCGGATTTTCATGTGGTCGGATAATCGGACTGTCGGACGGTCGAGACATGAACTAGACCGTTGGGAATCCGTTAGGGGGTTTGCCGAATGTTTTCGGATTAGGGTAGGCTGAGTTGCGTAGTTTCCATTTTTGGACTAGACTATTAGTTGTGCAATTTTGGCTGCCGTTTACCTGAAGATGACCCCTTATCCAGGTTTGGTAATCGAGAAGACGTTGTTGCACCCACTGGATTTAGTAGCACCCCAACGAGGCAACGTTCACCATTTGCTCGCTTTGGCGAGCCCCCATGGATCCGGCTCCGGCTCCGGCTCCGGCATTTTAACTTCCGGGGTGCCGAGCCCGTGATATCACCGAAGCTAGAAAAAGATTTAATAGGGTACCTGCTCAATTAGATAATTCAGACCATATCTTGACTGTCACCGACGTCGATCTTTCCTAGAGCCCTGCGCTCTGCCATTCGCACGTGCTATGTCGCACAGAGCAGTTGGTGATTTCACATGCTCCCGAAAACTTACCTGAGCACTGTAGGTATATGGAGACGCATGTGAGCTACGGCCATGTGCGAGACACCGACGAACATCCTCCACGACAAGTGGAAGAATTGTCTCGGCATAGCAAACATCCCTTATACCGGCAGATATGTGCGCACAACCCCGCTAACGAAGCCGAGAACTGAGAGCGCCTTGGAGGCGCCGGTGATGTGATTAGAACTTGAGAAGAGAACACACGGGGGAACACAACTCAAGCGAGCGAGGAGAACGTTGAAACGGAAGACAATTAATTATCGTAGGTGCCAGAAGAAGAGCTAACGTAGTCCACAAGTGAGCTGGCCACCCAAGTGAGCTGGCCACTTGAACAAGCAAAAACTAGAACTCAACACGATTTCGCAACCACAACGCCGTAAATCAATCGAAATTACTCAGAATACTCTTGCCCAGATGATTCTATCTCTACCTGACAGGTTCGCGTATTATGCCCGGTCTTCCCGTATACGCCATAGCGCCGTTACCGTGGCTGGCCACGATTTGATCTAATACCATTTCCACGCATTTCCTACTATATTTGCTGCGTAACGTCCCTTTAATCCTGAAGATTTTGCACGTCTTGTAAATTAAGTAATCCTCTAAGCCGGACTCGCGTTTTTTTAGCCTTACGCCGCTTACTAATTCGAGTATTTACCTTTCGAAGTTCGGCGACTTTAGTTTAGAAGAAAACTATCTTATATATAATATTCCGCGTTCCTTTCGAGAACTTATCGATAATATCGTAAATTAACGTCGGTAAGTTATTTTGATGTTTTATAATTCGAGATTTAATAAATTCGGATTACGAAGTAGCCTCGGTTAAGTTATTTAGCGTCCGAAAAGCCTAAGGAAGGCTTTCCCGCGTAAAGGGCCGGGAGGACGTTAAAGTTTATAATTTTATATCTAACTTCGTAATAATAATATTTAGGTTTAAAGGTATAAACCTAGCCCTTTAAAAGCCTATACGAATATTATTTTCGGTTAGGCTTTTTTTAAACGCGTTGTAAAATACCGGAAGAAAGTCTTCCTTCGTAATATACAAAATCCAGGCTCGGACGAGCTTTTTAATTTACGTGCCGTAAACCTTTTTTAATAGCGTAAAATATATTATATTTAAAGGTTAAAGGATAACGTCAAGCATCAGCGAGCTGGCCACCCCCACCGAGCTGGCCACTTTCAGTGCCAATTGGCACGGATTGACAAATAACTTAACCACAACGTAATAAATCAATTGAAACTACTCTAAATCTTCATTATCAGACGATGGCAATTCGACTTGACAAGTGCGCGCATTATGCCCAGTCCCGTTACAGATGCCACAACGCCTGGCGCGCGTTTCGGTACGCCTTACACGACCACTATTTTGACGCGTTTCCTCCTGTATCTGCGTCGCCAATTCCTTTGACTCTCTCAAATCTGTTGCCTCTTCGAAAGTAAGTGCTCCTCCATCCCGTAGTCTGGTTTTTTTGGCCCTCCGACGTTTGCTTAATATCGAATTGGCCTCCCGAAGCTCCTTGTTCTCGGCCTCGATAAGAACCAACTTATGCATTATCATTTTTGTCCCCTTCGCAAGAGCGTCGATAGCACCTAAAATACTAGTCGGGGAGCTATTCTGATGCTCGGAGACTCTCTTTTTTAAAAAAGTAGACTGCGAATGGGCTTCTGTCGGGTTATTCGGCGTTTGCGACACCCAAGGTCGGGCCTCGATTTCGGGAGACCCAGGAGGTGTAGGAGTCCGTAACCTTATATCCAGTTTTGAAATAACCTCTTCTGGATTATAAGGTACGAGGCCTGACCCTCTAAATCCAGCCTGAACGTTGCTTTCGCCAAAAACGGAGAAGAATGCGTCTTTAAAAAGGGGAAGGAAGTCTTCCTTCGTGATGTGTGTTAGAGACCGGCGCATCATTTTTTCTACTAACTCTCCATACTTCCGCTTTAGTGGCCCAAAACACGCAACGTCAAGTGGTTGAAGGATGTGAGATGAGTGAGGAGGCATACACAAGGTTATTATTTTGTGTTCCTGACAAAACAGCTCGAAATCGCCGGAATGGTGGCTCTCATGCCCGTCAAGCACTAACAAACGGTATACCCCCGTTTTCCGATCTTTCGTATGCTTTTCAAAATGTTTGATAAATTCCAAACCAATCTCATTCGTCGTCCATCCATTAGGACTAGGCCGTACTGCCCATTCTTTCGGGATGGTGATGTCTCCGTACCAAGAAGCGAGGTGATACCGGCCCGCAACAACGACAAACGGTGGCAGCGCCCAACCGGTAGATTGGACGCCTTGGACCACAGTAACCCATTCCCTATTACCTTGTTGCAATGTTTTAGGCCTTGCACGTCGTTCGGTACTCGTAACTACCATACTGGTTGAGATCTTGCCCATCAAAAACCCAGTCTCGTCAAAGTTGAATATATCCTCCGGTAGGATACCGTATTTGGCGCAAACGTTCTGAACAAGCCGAAACCACTCTCCAATAAGCTTTGGATCTTCGCATTGGGCCCTTTTATAGTCGTAAGGGCGATTCCAGCGCGTTTGTAACTCTGGTCGGCGTACGACGAATCTTTCTGCCCAGTTCTTGCCAACGCGCGACGCGATACGCGACGCGCGTATTGAATTCGCCATAGCTTCCACATCAGGATACCTGGGAGGAAATCCTCGCGCATCTAGGTCCAATATATGCTTTACGATGACCTCCTCTTCTAAATCCGTCAAAGTCTTTGAATTGGGCATGGTATCGCGTCGGTAAGGTACGCCTTGTATACGGGCCTGAAGGGTGCTACGGGGGACTTCGTAGATCGATGCAGCGCGTCGCGCGCTTAGTTTTGGGTTGTTTTTGATAGCTTGGAGCGCTAATAATAAGTCTGCTTCTTTATAAGACTTTTCCATAATGAATGGTTAAGTAATTAGGTTCGTAAGTCAATCCGTGCCAATTGGCACGGAAAGTGGCCAGCTCGGTGGGGTGGCCAGCTCGCTGATGCTTGACGTTATAAGAAAAGTATATAGGTATATAAAGTGTAATAATATTATTCTTTTTATAATATTACTCGAAAGCGTCGGAATAATAACTTTCGTAGCCGTTTAGGATTAAAAGGCGGTATATACCCGATTTCCGACTTTTAATATATTTATTAAAGTATTTTAACTAATTTACGGTTAATTCGTTCGTCGTCTAACTATTTACGTTTACGGCGATCCTTTAGTCCTTTAATAACGCGTCGTTTTCGTATTAAAAAAAAAAGTAATATTTATTTTTAATAATAATAAACGGCGAGACCGTTTAGCTTTATAAATTAATACCTTATATTACTATAACTTATTCCCGATTATTAAGTTAAGCTATTTTAGGCTTACCTTTTTTATTAAAGTTTATAATAACTATCGCCGCGGTAATCTAACCTATTATAAAGCCGGTTTTGTTAAAATTATAAATATCGGTATCGGCGATCCCGTATTTCGCGATCGTATTACGTATAAGGTTAAACTAGCCTTAAATAAACTTTAAATCTTCGTACAAAGCCCGTAAATAATCGTATTTACGGCTAAATACCGTTTTGATTTATAGTTGTCGTTTAACGAAGTTAAAGGCCTAGTTCTTGCCGACGCGTGACGCGTCGCGGTCGCGTAATAATCGATTCGTTATATCTTTAACAACACTTAACCGGGGAGGAAATATTTAGGAATCTAACTTAATTGTCCTTTAAATAATTGTTTCTTCTTCTAATTTTGTCAAATTCTTACAAAATGGTAAAATATCGCGTTGTATTTAGGTACCGTCAATACGCGTCTTAAATATTAAGCGAGGGACTATATAAATAATTATAACGCGTCGAATACTTAACTTAGGATCTTTTTTGATAATTTGGATAGCTAACAATAATTGAGCTTCTTTTTGAACAGAATCCATCTAAAATTGATTGTGTGGTGAAGTTGGCAAGTTGAATTCCATCTCTTGCTAATTAGCGTGGCCAGCTCACTTGGGTGGCCAGCTCACTTATGGACTACGTTAATCAGCTTTGGAGCCTAAGATGCTTTCGGAGAAACATAGCCTTCATATCCTGGAACAAAACAGAGCGATTTGGCACATATTCACACTTTGCTATAGTCCTTTAGCATGACCTAACAAATACTTAGTGGAACAGAGGGAAAGGGGTTTCCGTAGGTGACATTTCTGAGCTTAGGTCTGACTGGATTGGCCCTGCCGCTATATCCAACGGCTTTGTGAAACAAAGATGTTCAAAAAAGGCTGTCACTGACTTACATACTGCGCGACTTAAATCGTCAGGCCGCGTCAGGCCCGCATTCGTACATACTGGGTCCTCGCTGCGCTACCTGGAACTGTCATTTCCAAACGAGCTGCTGGTGGGACCAAAGTAGAACACCTTACGTCGAGAATGTCATTTGTATAAAACTGGGCTGCAATCGGCAAGCGTACCACAATTCAGGAGTGTGCCTTTGGCATCCTTATTCTCCGAACAGCCTGACAGAGACGGTCACTGAGGCTTTGGTGAAATCTCAGGAAATGTTTGAATCAGCAGCTCGAAACCATAGGACCTACCCTCCCAAGTTCGACATTTTGCGCCGCTGTGTAGTCGATACTCTGCGTAATAAGCGACCTGGTGCAGATCTTTTCTTTCTGGATGAGTACAATTAGTTTGCTGCGAACCAGTTATGGGGAATTTGCGATGGTTGAATAAATCTCGGGAGGCAAGATCATCAACACCCTCGTGGAGTACTTAAATGGAGTCGATCACGATTACTTAGCAGAAGAAGACACGTGCGTTTTCTCAGCAGAATGAGAGTCTCATCGGCCGACTCGCCATCCCGAGGCTTAAATATTGACCGCTTGGATGTACACAAGATCGCGGCAACATTACGGCAAGAATGGATCTCCCGGAACACCATCTTCATCGTGTGGTACCAAAATAATAGATCTCAAGCTTGTGAGAAGGTTGCTGGAGTCATCGGGATATGATAACATCCTGCTACCCGACAAGAACGATAGGTCTTTGCTGTATCTGTTAAGACAAGATATCTTCGAGGGCGTACCTGAAGACAAGCGGTTTTATCTGAAACTTGAAGCGATATTAGCCCTGATGTTTCCTCGGTACGTTTAGTTGACCACAATCATCTAGCGCTTGTCGACTATCAGCAGACGTGCCTGATTTGTAAAGCCAATAATCAACTGTGAAAACCTATTGAAGAGCGGGGGTACGCCTGGCAGCCAGACACAATTGCAAGGTGAAGCCAGCCCTCTGTCCTTAATTGGGTCCCAAAACGCACACCTGACAATGACGATGGTAAGATAGCCTCTACTTGAAGATTGCAATCACCTTAGTAAGAGAAGCAACAGAGTCCGGAAAGCGTAAGCGTGCCTCGGTTGACATGGAAGGTCCGGCAGCCAAGCGAGCCTTGAAGTCAAGCCAGACCTCTCTCCATGATTGATTGTCAGATGAGAACGCGGTCCATTAGACCTGACGCTTTTGAGGGCAGTTTCCAGCTTGTTTTTAGATTGATATGAGGTAAGACAGCGAGGCAATCGATTAGCTAGAGTCAAAGCATACTGCCATAGGACCATGCTTCCATTGACTGTTAATTATGAAAGAAGAGTTTGGAAGGTTTGACCGACTACAACGACGAGTCCTTGTACAGGTCACGGAAGTGTTTATTTGTAGGTGGATGGGCAAGACACAAACAGGAGCAAGCCCTCTCTTGATAGCCGTCGCCCGCCCGCTACCACATCACGGTATACAGCATACGATATTTTTCAAGAACGCGTTAAGGGCGCGCCCGGCCAGTAAACGAGAACTCTTGTTTGGGATATTAGAGGCTTCCGCTCCTATCCCTTGGGCGCGGTCTATTGATAGCCGTCCCGTTTATGCCTGGCCAGAATGGTACGAAAGAACAGAGATTTTCCTGTACAGCCGGTTCATGACTTAGCAAATTTTGTATTGGCACCTAGAATAGATAGACAACATGCACGCAGCTCCAGTGGCGCTCGCCCTTCAAAGATGCTTTTAGCAACGCTGAATTTGGTGCTGCTTTTAGCAACGCTGAATTTGGTGCCTAAAGTAAGAAAGCACGGATGAAAGTCGTATAAGTACCTAGCGTATAAATAAACTAATTTACAGCTTTCTTAATACGGAAATTTAATAGACTGGTAACTAAGTTAAACCCTCTTTTTCATCAAGTTTATTATTCAATATGTTAAGTATATAGTCTACTTGAATTAATATTTTTATTCCTGCTTCGTGTTTCCTCTAGCGGCAGCTCACCTGGGCGTGCGCGTAGCGACTACACTCTCAACCCCCATAGCATGCGTACTAGGAATATTAGTTCCTCCGATCCACACATATTAGGGTAACCTTGAGATCCCACAGATCCATCTGAGCAAGAATCATTAATCGCCCTCTCGCCCCCAACATTAAAGGTTTGCAAACAGCGAAAAACGTCGCAAGAACAGTACTTCAGTTCGTACCGACAACTTACACTCACTCAATCGAATTTCAAGTGTCCAGCCGCATCCTACCCGGCGAATGCAGTAGATTGATCTCTGACCACCTTGCTGCAAGCGGCACACTACTTTTTTTTCCCCTTTCCCCACCACAATCCACAAGCATGGCTCGACGCGTATTGATGCTGTAGGTGCCTGATTGACCATTCCAGAAGCGAGGCTCGTGCGCTTGACTGACATGTTTCCAGCGGCTCTGGCTATGTTACGAGGCCGACGCTGGATATTTTGAGTGAAGCGGGGATTGAGGTTACAGTTGGTGGGTCATTCTTGGCAAGAGGCGACAACAGCGTTCTAATGGCCTTTATTTAGCCTGCAGGAGTCTTGAAAGCGCGCAGAAGCTCTCAGAGGGCGTGAAGCTCGCAAAGGCAATCTCCCTTGATGTGACTGACGACGACGCTCTTGACGCTGCTGTGGCCCAGCATGAGCTCATCATCAGTCTGATACCCTACACTTTCCACGCTACCGTCATCAAATCTGCAATCCGACACAAGAAGCATGTCGTAACTACGAGCTATGTTTCACCTGCCATGCTCCAGCTTGACCAGCAAGCAAAGGATGCCGGCATCACCGTCATGAATGAAATTGGTGTAAGTCATACTTAGGTCTCTTCCGTTCTCTTCAGGATCTCACATTGTTGTCAGCTCGATCCCGGAATTGACCACTTGTACGCCATTGATGTCATTGAGCGCGTGCATCAGTCAGGAGGAAAGATCAAATCTTTCCTCTCTTATTGTGGCGGCTTGACAGCTCCAGAAGGTACGATTGGCGATTGCTTATGGACATACTAAAGCTAATTGTCAGACTCCGGCAATCCACTGGGTTACAAGTCAGTATATCCGATATCCTTGAAAGCCATTTACTAATACTATCCGGTTCAAGGTTCTCTTGGTCGTATGTGCCTCGTCATCTCTTTCTAATGTCTTCTTCCTTTGGAAATATCACTGATACGTAAGGGAAAAAGACCTCGTGGAGTCCTACTTGCTCTTAGGAATGCTGCAAGTTTCTACCAAGAAGGAAAGGTTGTGAACGTGGCCGGACCAGGTATGTGGCAATTCCTTTTCGTCCAGCTCTTGTTTTGGGTCGTTACACTAATATGGAATTGGAAAGACTTGATGGCTACCGCCAAGCCATACTATAGCTTGCCAGGTGAGTTTGCGAACACTTCTCCTCCAATTTCTGTGTGCTAAATTGTAGACAGGATTCGCATTCGTTGCATATCCCAACCGTGATTCGACCCCGTACAAGGAGCGCTACAATATCCCTGAAGCCGAAACAATCATTCGCGGGGTAAGCCATCGACGTTTTCCCACTTGGTGCATTCCATACTAATGCCTCATACATTAAGACTTTAAGATACCAAGGCTTCCCAGAATTTATCAATGTCCTTGTTGATATTGGGTTTCTTAGCGATGAGGATCAAAAGTTCTTGAAAGAGCCACTTGCCTGGAGAGAGGCTACTCAGAAGATACTTAATGCTACTTCAACAAACGAGAACGATCTCTTGGAAGCGATATCATCCAAGACGTCTTTCAAAGACGATGGCGAGAAGAAGAGATTGGTATCAGGCCTCAAGTGGCGTAGGTTCTTCCTTAATCGTATATCGGCACTGCTGAGACAATCCCACAGTCGGTATCTTTTCCGACGCGAAGATCACACCAAAGGGAAACCCGTTAGACACGCTCTGCGCCCTTCTTGAAGAAAAGATGTCGTACGCAGAAGGAGAGCGCGATTTCGTGGTAAGTGCTAGTCCCTGTACATTCACAGCTCCCATTAACGTAAAGCTTTTAGTTCCTTGAACACAAATTCGAGATCGAAAACAAAGATGGTAGTAAGGAGACTGTCACTTCTACCCTCTCCGAATACGGTGCTCCCTTTGGCTCCCAGGGATACAGTGCCATGGCCCGCCTAGTTGGAACGCCGTGTGCAATAGGTAAGATACTAAGCCTCCAACCATGGAAGGTGCTGATATATCGTGCAACAGCTACTAAGCTGGTCCTTGATGGTAAAATTTCTGACAAGGGGATTCTCGCGCCATTGAGTGGACGCATCAACGGGCCATTAATGCGAGAGCTTCGAGAGAATTATGGGTTGGTAGTCTTGAACAACCTTTCCGATACATACTAACGCAGTGTCAAGGATCGAGTGTCACGAGAAAGTCATCACACACTAGTAGCACGATAGAACTTGCCCCTGAAACCAATTCTCTTATTCATGAAAAGAACTTTGTCGTCCTGGAATGTCTGAAGAAGGGGCTTTCGCAAGAACAGATATGTGCGTATAGTTGAAGGCACATCAAGGACTGTTGGCAACGGCCCATTTATGTTGCGGTTTAGTCACCCCACTGAGGTCGTGGCTGCTTTCAGTAAAATGGGTGTAAAATTGAGCCTTCATCATCCAAGTTGCTTTGAACAGCATCCTGCCATACCTCTTGCGACAGTTGCTACCAACTAATTCAACCAGACTTATCCATAAGGCATATTAAACCATGAAGTGCTGCTGGTTATATAGTCTAATCGTCGAGTAGGTCACAAAGCACGAACTGTCGCCAGTACCGCGTCAGGTGGTGGTGGACCTCTCAACGACGATCAAGGCTTTCTTCACGTTGCTCCCAAAATGCGAAATAGTGCTGTGTTCACTCCAACGTCATCCCCTTGCTATTCACCTTGTGCACCACCCCCTCTTAGATTTATACCGCAGCACAACGCGTCGGAGTCACCATCATGATTCACTAAGATAATGGCAGCGTCTTCAGATACAACGAGGAAATCAGAGGCAATACAGCTAACATTGGGTAGGGTATTCGAGAAAACACAGCCACTATTACTCTATCAAAGACCAGAACCAGGTCTTTTTCGGTGATCCAAATTACACGAGGAACGCCGCCAATCCGGAGGCTCTTCTCAGTGGCAACCAATCTACCAAGAACAACGCAGAATACGACAGTGATACGACATCATCTTCCGACTTCACGTTTCAGGCATCAACGGAATTACCTACTCTCGCGGAACTACCGACGAAGATCACCAACCGTCAATGGTCGCCAGCTGCAGGCGAACTCTTGTTCCAGCCACGAGATGCTGGGTGTAGTTGGCAAAGAGTTTATGCGGCCTTCCCAAAAGAAGATTCAAAAGGTATCCAATACTTTTGGAAGAGGTACAGAGTAAGGGTGACGTGGCGAACACGATGCATGGACTAATATATGGCAGCGCAAGCATGGGCTTCAGCATCCGAAACGTTGGGACTAGGCGAGGAACGTCAATTGACGAAAATGGTGAAGTCTGGCAAGAACTGAACTGAAATCCTTGAAGCCTTTCCGAACAGAACTATCGCTAGTTGTCAGAAGCATTGGCGCGAGTTGAATAGTTTGACTAAAGAGGCCCTGCAAAATTGATAGGATGAGGTAAGCTGAAGTATCAAATCAAAAGAAAAGAAATGAAAATCCCCTTTTCCATTCTCTAAGATACCTCTCCTTGTTCCTCTTCTTGCCTAGCGACGGAAGCGAGAGAGCTGTCCACAGTCGTTGGCTGTTGTTGAAACAGGCAAGCAGAACGATACCCGTTGGCACTCGTAGTCTGACGTTTCATAGGGTAATTTGACGACTAAAGGCGGATGTTTCATGAATGACAAACAGCGTTTATAACAAATGAGGGAGTCTGGTGCTTCTTGGGATGAGACCACGGAAGCTTTTCCGGATAGAACCGAGGGGGCTTTTACAAGCTGTTGGAAAGTAAGTTGAACACTGGTATCCATCAGAAGTCCTTAATCTTGCATATAGCAGAAAATGAAGCAATCCGGTTTGTCTAAGGACGTAATGAGGCCATCATGTCCGCTATACTATACTTTAGCTAGTCAACTCTATAGACGATGGACCAGATGGCGCCAGGCCCTGAGACATCCAGACCTTGCAGTCTACCAAAAGAAAGTCGAGTCTCTGAGTGAATCAAATATCAAACTTCGCCTTTAATACAGCCTGAAAGCGATGGATCACATCGACAAGCGAGGATAAACTGACTAGAAGTCTAGTTGCTTGCGGGATTTCCCGGTCGGCTCAAAGAAAGCAACTCTGCCAATGTTTTATTCCAGGAAGCCCAAGAACGAGATGAGATACCCTGGCGATAGGGAATCTGATCCTCAGATGGATACTAATCATGAGTCTGTTGAAGGAGAGCTTAAGGACAGTCAGACTGAGACGCTGAAGCTAAGAGGATACAAGCGGGCCGTCACCAACACCTTCATCGACCTATACGCGATAGAAGCGTGACACAAAGAGGGATGTGCGGAGGAGGAAGAGCATCATTTGGAGAGTTATCAACTCCGTTTGCCTTGCTCTGTCTTTTGCAGGGACGTCTGCAAGGGTGATCATTGGTATGGACGTGGCAGTAAAGCACTGGGAAGACAGCGTTTGAGGCGAATATCTGAGAGATCTACAGGGCGGACCCGCGCGCGCCAGCGTAATCATCAGTGCGATTGTCAATATCCTGATGCGGCTGAAGATACATTGTTCGCTGCAGCCTATAAATATAGACTTCGAACGCTGCAGTCGCGCGACGTTTGCTACGGAGAGCCAGATGGCTCATGTGGGGAGGCTGTTCGGGCGTCCTGTGCCGAACACAGCTGCAAAGGTTATTCCGGGATTGGTCTTCTGGTGAGTGAGTGAACAGCTGTATCAAGTCTTTCTTATATTGACTATGCTATGCACTGGAGATGTGCTAGAGAGACGAAAGAGAGTTCTTGTCTTTGGGAGGTGAGGGAACAAAGCAACGAAGAGAAACCAGTCACCGGCCCTTTCGTTCTTGGGGGATCTCGAGGCAAGGAGCGGTAGACGAGGTGATGTGGAGATCAGAGATTCTGGAACCCCCAGAAGAGTCCGGAGAGAAAAGACCACAAAGAGGGGAGAGAGGCGTAACGTGGTCGTCCAAGATTCGTAATAAGGCAAGACGAAGGGGGTTTAGCTGATACTCTTGTCAGCCCTTGAGCAAAGAGCAAAGGCATGGCGACGAATGGCAGAGAGATCGAGCGGCACAAGCAAACAACAACAGTCGTAGGGGATGGAAAGAGATATTGACTTAACTACCTAGGTACTGAATCCGGGATTAATGACGACAGTCCTAGTGTAGTATCGGGTGAAGTCAAGGGGTTCAAAGGCCACCAGCAGGCCAAACAGTCTTGACAGGCAGCGCTAACGTCTCTGCACCGATGGACTGTGTCGAAACACAGTCCGTGTTGACGCCTAAGCTTCCTCTTGGGACCTAAGCTTGCCTAATGAAGCGGGACTAACCATCTGGCGAAGGAGAGACTCTATTCGGATCATCACCTGCGCCCAAGCCCGGTAGTATCCAGCGCAAGACCAACAACAGCGTATCGACAATGGTGATAGAACATGAGGAGGCCATTTATGGAGATATACACAAATTTGGAGATGCAATATACCTCGTCATCATTCACCATGATGACAGAGCACGCATGTAGATATCAAGTAAAGAGACCATTGTATATACTTCACTACCTTGGCCTGCAGTTAACACTACCTAGGTAGGCATGATTTGTCCGCTCCTCGCGGTTATCCATAACTTATGTCCATAATCACCCTGCGATGTCGCTTGTAGCTCAATAATGGGTCGCATGTACCCTGCACGACTCGATACAGAAACATTTACCTCTTCTTGTTCCTCTTCTTTGCCTTGCCGCCTCCCTGACTCTGGCTTCCAGTAGCTTTCTTAGCAAGGTCTTCAACACTCTTGCTAGTGTCGAGTAATTCAAAGTCTTCAGCTGAATCTGTACTGCTGGGTGTACGCTGCGGCACGTCCGAGTCATCATCAACAAGATCCTCATCAGCCTCCTCAATCTCATCCTCGGTAGAGTCATCAGTGTCCGACTTCTTGCCCGAGATGCGGCCCATCGTTGCAGTGTAAGCCCAGATAGGCAGCTTATAAAGTGCGGTATCACGAATGGTAGGCATGGGGAGCTCATCGGGCTATGGGTGATTGTCAGCTTCCATCGTAGTAACAGTTGATGCTGCAATGAACAAAGGACACCACTTACGTCAAGCAAGTACTCGCCCACATTGCCTTCCTCGTCCTCCTGCTCCAAGTACACATCACCCACCGAGTCAACAACCAAGACCTTTCCGTTCTCAGCAACGACTCTCTTCTTCGCACCGGTAGGCCCGGAGCTACTACTCGGCTGGGTCTGTGGCACCGGCGTCGCACTTCCACTGCTAGCAGGCTTGGGTCCACGCCCGCGGCCAGAACGCTTGGTTTCCTTTGCAGCCTCCTTCTTCGCGTCACGCTCCTGCATACGTCTCTGCTTCCGATTCACTGCCAACATGGGCCCTTGCTCATCATCAGCAGGGGGTGGGGGAGGTGGCGCGTTAGCACCAACATCGACACCAGGAATGCCCATGTTCTCACCCCATGCAGCGTGACGGGCAAACTTGATATATCGTCCGACGAACTCGCGCTGGCGCTTCCAGCTCATATACAGTGCAACGTAATGAAAGGCGCCACCACCTGCGATGAAGCAACCTACGAGCACCGTACCCAGACCCGGACGGTATCGGCTGTAGTAGTAACCCGTGCCCTTCCAGGTAGGGAAGCCATTTGCCACGAAGTGGTCATATCGGGCGCGTTCGGGGCCACGAAGGATATCCGCCACGATGCCAAGCCGTGCCTGCCTGTCGCCCGCCTCCTTGATAGCAGCGTTGATCTCGGACTGAGTTGGCGGCTTGGTGGCAGTAACACCAGGCTTTTTCTTCTTGGACTTGTCTTTAGACTTGGTGGCGCGCTGGGCTTGCAGCTGCTGCTTCACCTTGTCCGGATGCAGTGTCTTCGACTTCTTGCGGTATGACCGATTGATTTCATCTTGAGAGGCCGAAGGGTTGACACCGATGAAGTCGTAGAAAGACACGTCGGGGCCTTCATGGGCAGCTAGCTCATCACGAACGCGAAAGATCTCGTGGTCTGTTGAGGTAGAATCTACGTCAGTGTACTGTCGGCAAACGGGTCAAGCATCAAGACAACTAACCCTCCTTGGTCCAGGCCGACGTCAGCGGAGTGAGTAGAGCCAGGAGTCCCACGGAGAGGATTGGAAGCCTCATTGTTGCTTGCCTGCTACTTATGCTCGCATGGATGAGACGACGAAGTTGTACGGGGTGGAAATAGTGATCAAGAAGCTCGGGTAAAACTCAGCGACCTAGTGCTTAGGCCAGCTGGAGATGCTGACAATACAGCAAGCTTTGTAATAATCAACGTGTCGTCAATATGGCTTCACAACCAACATGCATGAAAATGCGCGCGAGGGTTTTCGCCTGAAACTTTCTGGCCTCCAACGATTTTATTTATCCGTCCGTGTCAATTGGCAAGGTGTCGGTTTGGTAGTGGATTGGATGCGGCACTTGCCGTGGAAACGCGCAACAGCAGCAGGAGCGTCCTTCCTTCCTGTTAAGGTTATGGTGACGCCTCCCCGCCTTTTTCTAACATATTGCGGCAGGGATAAGCGGCTGGGCCGACTCGAGGTTCTAACTTGAATTTGGCCCAGCTCGTGCTTGTTGTTGCAATCTCAGGCATTTCTTACAATTTGAGTAACTTATCTGCCACTTACTTCCCTTCTCCGGAAAACATGTCATCGTCCCATACAGATAAACACGCTTGCCACGCCATCGTATTGAACATCACCATGTCCAATCGATTGCCCAACTTGCCGGAACGCACGCCGAACGTACGCTTCCAACTATGACTCGAGCTTGTGGTCTGCCAAAGCCTCTCTCAGTAGCTGCTCGTTCCGGGGCACGCAAAGGACTTGATATGGCCTAGGTGCCATGATCAGATCCCTTGGGTTCTTGGACCCAGTCCTTGCATTTGAATCCACGTGTCCATGGATCTCAATACGAAAGCAGTTCAACATTCGCATGAAGATGAGATAAAGCTCGCGAGTTGCTAGCATATGAGCTGCACACATCCGATAACCAAGGCCGAAGGTGAATAAAGGGGCGTCAGGCTTCTCTATCCACCGCTCGGGACGGAATACCTCCGGGTCGGTCCACAGGTCGTGATCTCATCATATCATTAGCTCTGCATGTCTGCACTGCTGAAAACGAACAGCTTCTTACCGTAGTTGCAGGCCGTCGCATTCATGTGGAATGTGGTTCCCTTAGGTATAAGTACCCCGTCGTACTCTATATCCTTGATCGACTGCCTTGGCAAGGCCAGTGGAAGCACGGTAAAATACCGTAGAGCTTCCTTAGCCAGACCGGCAACATATGGGCATTTCTGATCGTCAGCGGCATCGCAAAGTGGTGTCTCCGAGTTCTGGAACCTCTGAATAGCCTTGAATGCTTTGTCTTGAATCTCTGTATGTTGAGCCAGATACGCCATGCTGAAATGCACTGTATTGGAAACCGTTTCGAAGCCGCCTCCGAGTACTGAGAGGCTGATAGACATGAACTCGACATCAGTCAGCGTTTCCTCTTTGAACTTGATCACATTCGCTTGTATGCATGGTTTATTCGTCCCTTTTTTCACCTTTTCGGCGAGCTCCCCGTTCAGAAAACGCAGGTATTGGTCTCGCCGAGTGCGCATTTCTCGCGCCTTTGCTGAAGTCTTGTTTATAGGGTTTAGGCGTAGTAGAGGTATGTAATCCTGAAGATTACCCGTCGTGGATCTGAACCTATTGAGTTCTTCTTCAACTTCCACGATCTCCTTGAATAGATTGTCCTCGTGCGACGGTACTCGCACACCCCAATTGATGGTCATTGCCAGAGACAAGGCAAGCCTTTGAATCATGGGAAGCGGATCCATGGGAAGAGCCCCTGCTTTGCCGTACGTCAGAAGATCCTTGACGAAGTCCTTGGATTCGACATCAAGATAAGGGACGTAGGAATGAATCGCCGGTCGATTAAGCGCCACCGCGGCCCCTTTCTTACGTCGCTTGAGCGATTCATCGTATGGCGATGTACCGATAGTCAAACCTGCGGTGCTTGATGCTATCTATGCCATTTCAGCACTGGCACTTATATCCAATAATGCTCATGACTTACTTTGTGGAAGGTATAGGTCGTCGGACGCGAACTGAGCGCCTGCGAATTGCCGATGAAGAGCATTTTGGCTGCCGCAGCACTGTTCACGATCACTACTGGGATGTTTCCCAGCTGGACTTGATAAACATCCCCGAACGTCTTTGACCATTCCAGATACTTCTCAGCAGCGTTCACCCGGATATCCCACAAGTTTCCAATGAGTGGCCAGCCCTTAGGTCCTCCCATTCCCGGAACCCGAGCTTTGGTGCGGACCACTTCATTCCCAGTGACATAGAGCACAAAGGTAACAAAGGTGAAGACCAACGTAGAATTGAGGAGGTGGTCCCTTACACACTGCCCGACATGGAGAAGCACGGAATCGATGGCCATCTGGAAATTGGAACAACATGCACTTCGTTGCGAACACTTGAAGAAGAAAATCAAAAGACCCAAGAGGATTATTAACGGCTTAAAAAGAGGGCTCACACTGCCTTCCTTCTGGTTCGGATCAACGTTTGCTTCGACTGCTCCATCTGGTCAGGTGCACATCTGCAGCGTGCGGTAACGGGGAGCAAGGGCTTGTACTACACTGCAGGTTCAAGTGTGAGATCTACAGCAACGTATGATGGGTTCCACTGTAAGCAAGTCGCAGAGCGTATTGCCCTCGGCAGTCGCTCAGGGCAAATGTTTCTAGAAGACGGATAACTCGGTAATCTTTGCGGTGCTAATTCGTGATCAAGTTAGCTGCGCTGAGTGTTTCTGCGGGGGAAGCACTTGCATGAACCAAGTGCGCTCCAGACCGGCACTTGCAGAGCCTCAGGCTAGTAATACTTACAGCATCTGGATCGCGTTTCCATCTATTTAGTAGATCAGCTTAATGTCATACTGCCTTCTAGTAATCTATAGCCGCCGGATCAGACGGTCCAATTGGGTGATCCCCAATGTTGATCAGCACTTTCACCTTGGATGGGGCCACCGCTCGGCTGGCCTCGTTTGATCAACTTATCGTTGCTGCGTAGAGCTACATCAATAAGTTGTTGCTTGGAGGTTATGAGACTATGCTTCTCGGTAACGATGAGTGACGATACCTTGTTGGTAGTTCATTATAATAGGCACCTGAACTGTACCACATTCTGTTTGTATAATGTTGTCGCCAAGAATCGAGCTCGAACTGCAAGCGCATAGGAATACTTGTGTCTTTCGCAGGTTAACATGCTATAATGATTATGGCATACTAGGACTGACCATGGGAAATATTTAGAGATTGACAAGTAGGTTCAAACACAATGAGCATGCATTACAATGAATGAGTCTAAGCTTGATGTGATACAAGCCGAGGATCAGATCACATGGCTAAAATGAACCATCAAATTCTGACAGAATTGCTGAGCATTGAATATACCTCCCTTCTTCTTTGAATAAAGCTCTCCAGTCCTTGAATGCGTCATGGCCGTTCCGTCTTATGATATTGTTGCACATCGGGGGACCACCTTTCAAAGTAGATTGGACTATGCCAGGCACGATCACAATCCTAAGAGGCCTGGGAGCATCGCTTCCATAGATGTTGGGATGAAGTAGCATGCAATTAAGCTATGGCTCACCTTCAGCAGAGTATATGGATGGTATACAACACCTTGTGATCAAAGGCAGTCCCAGGAACCGATATGATGGTGCTCAAACCACCATAAGCACTAACAAATCATTCACCCAGACATGGGGACTGTGGCGCACTTAAGAGTGACTTTATTATTGGGGCACTAAATGATGTATAATACTTCTGTTAGGCGTCATTCTTAATTAAACCCAATATCTGCCTGACCTAGAAGTCTAGTCAGATTCCGATATGACTTACGGAGATCCTCAGCCGGTCGGCCTCATCCGGCCATTGGTACGGCAGTGAAACCTTAGCGACAGATGATCAAATTCGAACGTCCCATACCCGCGAGTCGTCGTAGATTCCACAAGAACGCCTGCCTATCGACAACTTATCGCGATATAAATTGCAGATGGGGAAACGTGGTGATATTGGGCAGGTAGTACAAGGACCGGGACTGGGACTGGGACTGGGACTGGGCAGGAATGCCGCTGGCCCGAGCGTCGGTACGTTCACGTTAGTGCGGTGACCTGTCCCTCACTGACAGCTTGGTCCTGGCTTTGCAAAATCCTGCAGCTTCCAAGGACAAGGACACCGCTGTACCGCTGTACCGCTGCATCACGCAGTAGCGGCCTTTAGCATTCTGATAGAAAAGTCTTCATCCAATGCCGACTTCCTGGCATCTTTCTTCCCTTCTCATGCTCTTTTCCACTCAGTTTGAGTGTTTGTAAAAGCTGGGGAGGAGTATCAGGAGTCGACACTAAGATGAGAGTTGTCTCTCCATAAACCGCAGAAGCGAGAGAAACAAGGCTAGGGGTGTTGTCGATTAGCGCAAATCATCGTGCCCACCCCTGGCTCCAAGAAAGTTGCTACGTGGGTATTTCGACCAGATTCGTCCCGAATGAGACAGATTTCCTATCACAAAGAATCATCATCTTCAACCTCAATCCCGTTGCCTTCCACTCTTTTTCGCCCAATCGCAAATATACGCATCGCTTGACAAGCCTAACAGCTTCTAGGTAGTTCACGTTCGCTTTCTCGCTTCACAGGGAACTTGGAAGCGCAATACGTAAGCTAGCTCTGCCTCCTTTCTCCGTTTGTCAAATTTTTGAAGCCGAGCTGAACTGAAATTGCCGTCTTGTCTGCAGATCTCTCCGTCCTCAACATCAACCACACGTACTTCAACTTTAAATCTTGAGCCTTCTGGGGCATCGACGAATCTCTATCATCCGAAGTCTTCTTTCGGTGACTCGGGATCAATCTCAACTCAAAAAGCTACTCTCCCTCGGACACGTTTCCTCAATTATCAACCGACCACTACAAATTCATTTCGATCACGCGGACTCCTTTCCTGATTCCACATAATAACACACGACATCACGATGGCTCGTATACAGATTCCGCTGGACGCTTTGACGTCGCGTCTGAACATCCAGGACCGCTTCTCCGGCTTTAGAAACACGTCTCTGTCGAGCAGATTCGCAAACCTGCGACCTGTTGGCGAGTTCTGCGACTTCAAGCGTCTCTCGAAGCCTGCCAACTTCAGTGAGATGCAGTCACGTGTCAACTACAATCTTGGACAATTCTCTAGTAATTATGTCATGGTCTTCTTCGTCCTGAGCATTTATGCCCTGGTCACAAGCCCGCTTCTACTGTTCGATATCGTCCTACTCGTTGCGGGCCTGTGGCTGCTCGGCCGTCTCAATGGACAGGATCTTGTTATTGGAACCTTCCGCGCTACTTCTTCGCAGCTATACACTGGTCTATTCGTCACTGTTGCCATTCTCGGCCTCATTGCCCCGACTTTTAGCACGGTTCTCTGGCTGCTTGGTGCTAGCGGCGTAGTCATTCTTGGCCACGCTGCACTTATGGACAAGCCAATCGATGAGGCTTTTTCTGGGGAGGCGGTCTAGGTGGTCGGCCGCGAGCTCCCAAACATGTGCCCCAATGGGGAAGACCATCAAGGCGCGGGCAGAGGGGGTATGCGCCTTCAGAGGGGGTACACGACTTTTGGGCTTCGGGGCAAAGAGTCGTTGAGGAGTTGGACAGCGATGATACTGATACACAAGGCGTTGGTTTGGCAAGATCGGGTAATAGACGGTTTGTTAGTGATCCGCTTCATTTCACAGGGGTAGACCTTGCCCGGAAAGGTCGGTCGCGGAAGGGCTACGCTCGTCGGCCATCGGATGGCGATACCACGGACGAAGACTCGGAGGGAGGCTCTGACCAAGATAGGGAAGGCGACGAGGA
Source organism: Xylariales sp. AK1849 (assembly GCA_022432505.1). Lineage (NCBI taxonomy): Eukaryota > Fungi > Ascomycota > Sordariomycetes > Xylariales > Xylariales sp. AK1849. The sequence continues at coordinate 1,324,714 of JAJKKH010000008.1, forward strand.
CCGAGCTTCACGAGAAAAAGAAGATGCTACGGTGCAATCTGCACTTGCACGAATTCGGAGAGCACAAGAGAAAGGAAAGCAAAACGTCAAACTCAACAAACAGGAGCTTGCAGCTCTTGAGAGGAGACGGAAGCGCCTTCAGGCCGAAGCTGAAGCTGCCGCTAGACGAAGCAATGCCTCCAGTAGTGGTAGTGAAAGAAGACGGCGAAAGGAGCAGCGATACGCCGTGCCCATCTCTCATTTCGACGGTCCCACTCCACGCAGAAGGCCTGGTCCTTCTGCATCAGACGATGCTCTCCCACGCCATCCGTCTCCAGCGACAGTGGCGAACAATCAAGGCCGCCCTGGTCCCCAGATGGGATTGTTTCCACCTCCCAACGCCAATCGAACTCGACCGCGATCAGCGACCTCGTCATCTCATCGGCCTCCACCTGCTCAGGGAGACTCCTCCCCATTCGAGTACAATTATGTCCAAGAATTTTCAAATCAAAGAAATGTCTCCGACCCATCCGCACGGCAATCATCCGCTCGTCCACCTTATCCTCCAGATGACGACGTCGACTGGCAGCCAACTTCATCCTCTTCCCGCGATCTACGGGATCCATTTCGATACCAAACAGCGGGTCCGCGCGCGCCGTACAACACGTCTGGCGCTGCGGCCGCCCGACGGAATGTGTCTGGACCCCCGGATACGGCATACAATACCATGCCACGTAGGGCAGTTCCTGCTGCAGCTAGGAACGCCTCGGGGATGGCGAGCAGTGACGAAACAAGCGAGGAAGAGGACGACGATACCACTAGCGACGACCAGGGGAACGGTGTGTACATCTCTCGTACCAGAACGCCTGAAGATGCTATCGTCATTGAGGAAGCTTCACCATCTCCTGAGCCTGAGCCTGAGCCTGAGCCTGAGCCTGAGCGAACAAGAAGTAAGAGATCGTCATCCAAGGCTTCCCCCGTCAAGAGGAAGTCCGTGGCTGGCGGTGGCGGTAGTGGAAGAAGGAGAAGAGGAAAATGAGCTTGTGAGAACCTGAGGGCTCCGACATGCCTTACCCGTGTATTACCCGTATTCGTAGACCTTACTTGTTTTTAATGATGCATCTGTTTTCTCCTTTCATGCCACCACATGCTTTCCTGAGTACCATATTAGCAGATACGATGTACGATGCACAGAGATCGAGGTATGTCATTTCTCATTCACCAGCTCTAGTTGGAGGGTATCGTGCTTTATTCAATTTTTTCATCCTCTGGCATCCTTATCTCCCAGATTACCCAACGAAAGACACGAAACCACAATATATCCGAGGAACGCAGTTAGAAACGCCTACCAACGCACATCATTCGTCTCTTATCATCTTTCTCACAGAAACATCTTCGCCATGCCACCCATCAACCCGCTGCCCCACCCCTGGTCGTCATAACTCTTCCGCTCCCATTGCATACCTCGGTTGTGCCCACGCTCAACGCTCACACTTCCAGGACCGCTCATGTGGCTCGCCATTCGAACCGCCTCGCCGACCAGTCCAATGCTATCGCCCGACCCTGCCTTAGCTGCGATGCCAAGCATACGCCCGATGCCCGGTGGAAGACGCAGTCCGAATCTGGCCAGCATGGCGGTCAGAACCCCGCTAAGGGGTACTATTACCAGCATGAACACCTTCATGGGATGTCTCTTGGCGTAGTACATGAGGTCGCGGAGCAGACGCTTCAGCTGCTTATATGTTCTATGTACGAAGTTGGCCCGCGGCTGGCGCTTGTAGTACGACGATGACCGACCTGTTCCGACGCGAATTGTTAGCAACGTGTTCTGCTGGCCGATCCCACTATCTTCTCCCCAGGCAGGACGCGCTTACCAAGGCCGAAGAAACTCCGCGTGCTGCTGTTCCCCATGTTGAAGAACGAGCCCCGCGAGGCGTTGTGCTTGGAGTAACCGCTGTCGATGCCGAAAAAACCCGCGAGGTTCGAGTTGGACTTGGAGGCGTGTCTATGCCGCGAGTGCGATCGAGACTTGGACCGCTTGCGGTGCTTGTCGTGCTTGTCGTGCTTGTCGTGCTTGTGTGAGGAGGATTTGTGGTGCTTATGCGACGATGACTTGCCCGATATCACCGAGGCGCCATCCCAGCCGTCCCAGAAGCCCATGATCGCTACTTGCAGTATTGGTGCTGCTATGCAGGTTGGTACGTTTGTGATCGACTGGTCTCAAGCTGGTGTGAGAGGTACTGGGACGATCAGAGTGGGATGAGGTTTGTTCTCGAGGGTCTAACTTGTACGGCGGGTGGATCGCTTTCAGGCACACACGACACAGCACTAGAACAAGTCGTACAGACGGAGAGCAACAGCACTCCACACCTGGGCTGCAAGCTACAGGTGAGAACGAAGCTATTGCGGCCTCAGTGGGGTGTATAACTGGAGCAGCTTGGGTCGCAAAGCATACGTGAGTCGTCTTAATGACTTGTCGATCGACTCGTAACAAGCATCAGTCGACGAAGTTATCTCCAGAGTCGCGTTGCAGCAAAAACTCCTCTCGCGACCAAGGTGAGAGGACTGCAAGTCATCACGATAAGAGGGGATTGGACGGCGGGCATGCACTGTCGTCCCTTATTGGATTCACCGACAATTCGAGTGGCTGGACGTAGGGAGGATCGTCGCCCGTAATGGGGCTACGAAGGTAAAACTGCAGGGTGGTCCTTGCGCCAATATGCCACAGGTTAAGGGGGTTTAGCGGCTTGAGCAGACAGTGGAACTTATGCAGAACATCGTAAAGTCATGTGAGAAGATATATTATCCACTTCATAAAACTGTTGTGGCGTTCATCGACTTGATCAAGCCACGGTCGCCGGTTTCAAATCTCCTTACTAGCCACATATGACGTCCACACATCCCGCCTCCCACCTCACCCACAGCCTGATCGAACAAGAGTCGAACTAGAGTGCATGAATAACCTGACCAGTTACACCCCTAAGCCCTTCTTTTACCATCTTCTCGCGGCCATTCTTCTTCCTCAAGACAAACTCATCATTATCTAAGTCATCAGAATGAGCGGTGCCCCTCCAAACTATTGTGAGTCTGCAAAGTAGATTCGTCATTGCACTCCGCGAACCCCACTAACACCAAGCCGCAGACAAGATCCTTGAGGTCTCTGACTCTGCCAGCACACAGCAGATTCGCGATGCCTACAAGAAGTGAGCCCTTCTCCGCTCTCGTAAGACTTGATTACGCAACGACTAACTATTTCCCCCCAGAGCAGCACTTAAGACTCACCCTGACCGAGTCCCCACCGACTCCCCCGAGCGCGCGGCGCGAACGCGCAAGTTCCAGCTCGTGAACGATGCTTACTACACGCTCTCTGACGCCAGCCGGCGGCGCGAATACGACGCCCAGCGCAAGATGTTCGGCTTCTCTGGCGGGCGAGCCAACGCTCCCGATGCTTCGTATAACGACCCATTCGAGGGCGAGTTCGACGAGGAAATCCCAACGGCGGGCGCCAGTGCTGGAGGAGGTCCGGCAGGTGGCTTCCCCTCTTGGGCATGGAACTACTTCACCGGCCAGAAGAATGCCCAGAACACGCAGCAAGGGCGCCAGCAGGCGGAGAACGAGCAGTTCGGTGACGTGTTTGAGGAGATGCTGCGGGATGAGGGCTTGGCCGAGCAGAATAATCGGCCAAACGGCAAGTTCTGGGGTATGGCGGGTGGTGTGAGCGGTGGTGTGCTCGGCTTCATATTGGCCAATTTCCCGGGGCTGATGGCGGGTGCTGTCGCAGGCAATAGGCTGGGCGCTGTGCGGGATGCCAAAGGCAAGAGTGTGTACGAGGTCTTCCAGACGCTGCCGCAGTCTGAGCGTGCTACGCTTCTTACGCAATTGGCCGCAAAGATTTTCAGTCATACCGTAGGCGTATAATCTGGACCAAGTACTCATTTTGTCGGCGGCGTTATAGGAAATGGCTGATGGTGGAAAGTTGTCTTGTTCCAGGGCTTTCGGGGTTCCGTGGCTTCAGATACACGGGATGTCGCCGATGAGGACCGAAACTCTTATACGAAATCATGAACATGAGGCTCGGCTTGATTACAGGGAACGGCACCTCGCGTGGAGTTTGGTCGGATGGGTTTTTGCAATATCTAGGTAGATAGTCTCAAGAGCAATGGCAACATTTTGCTCAACAATCCCGCGTGCGCCTTTCGTGTGCGAATCATATATGGTAATGCCATACTTCGCCGCCTCGCCGGCTTTGCCTAACGGTTCCTGTGTGATTCGACACCACATATACCTGTGATCCAGATTTGGGCACGCAAAGCGCCATCATCGTCCTGCTTTCCCCATTCCCCAATAGTACCTCTTTACCATCCCTTTCGTCTGTACCTTGACGGCTTGAAACGATAACTACCATTTCTGATAGACCAGCTATGAGTGATACTTGCTGTTCTCAGCTTGTCCTCGTATATGCACCTACTTTAGTTGTTAAGTTCCGCGTAGTATTGTGCCTTGCTCCTGGCCTCCGTACAGCTGTGACAGCTTGGTCAAACCCTTGGGGGGGAGCTCAACCACGAGCCACAGTCACTACGCCTGGATCAAGTCGGTGGATCGCAGCCATCCCAGACTAGATCGAGATCAAGCCTCATAGCGCGAGGAACTGTTTAGACGGCGTTGCTAGTGCGGTCCAGAGCGTCGGTATCATCATCAGTTGGCTATATGTTCCTGGACGACGGTTTGCGCTGAGAGCGCGTACGAGTTTGACCCCCGACGCAATCAGGAATTCGAACGTATACATGGATGACGTCTCCACGCCCGTGGTGATTCCTAGGGCAATGTTCTCTGTTTCCGGAAACGGGGACGGCGTGTCAGGTCAGTCGGATGTGTGGGTCTGAGCAAGTACAATTAGTTCATTGATGGCACATTGCATGAGCCAGATAGCTGACGCTCGACCTCCTCGACAAGCATCCTCTGTAGGTCAGGTTTGCCCTGCGGGCTTTTGATTCTTGCTTCTTGAATTTTGAATTAGTATCTAGACAGTATTGGGTGTTGTACGCATGCCAGATCAGCAATGCCAGGTGCTAAGTTTTTGTGTCGGTATCCGATCTTTCAGGAGTAGAGCAACAGTTTTCTGGAAGAGGATGATCCCACGGTCGGGGTGTTAGCACCTGAACAATGAAGCCCACTACTTGGACGGTTAAATCTACTGTGTGCGTGGCATGCGCGATCACCATTGCCAGATTGACCCACAAATATCTGACTCATGATTGCAGTGTGTCTTGTCCCTTATGTTCGTACACACGCAAAGAACAGACTTCTCATAGGTGAACCTATGGTTATCATCATAGACTTGTATCTTATTGCGAAAGCGTATTGACCTGAACAGAGATCTATATCTTCCTGTCTTTCATTCGCTAGCCAGTTCATGGTATTTACGGCTTCTCAAACACTATTAATGCATATCTAAATGTTCCGCTCGCGTAGCCTCTTCTCATTGCCCGGAATGACTGCAGAAACGACAATCCATCTCTGCCCTGTGAGATGGCGAAAGCCCAGAGAGATGGGGATGAGACAAGTGACCACGAGATGTCCCTGAATTTATCAGATGCCAGTTCTTTAAATCAAGTCGCGGATAGGAGACATCGAAGTGAGAAGGAGGGGGGAGCCACATACCATGTTTTGGCAACATCTTTGCTGATGTCGACCGGGCCTTTGGACAACTTGAACCCAGCCTTCTCTGCCATCTCTACATACTCGTCGGCAGTAGATAACGGGGGTAGCAACATGCCATCCTCAATCGGTTTGATGTCGGCCTTGTCTTGTTCGGGTGTGATACCGGGTGCTTTGAACCAGTCTGCAATCACGAGCTTTGATGAACCACCACCTGCCAGCAAAGAGAATGAGGAGGCGAAGAACAGTGGCTTATTCGGGAAATGAGAAAGAGCCTCGGAGATCCATACGGCATCGAATCCCTTGTCTGGTTTGCCGCCACCGCTAGAGAAGTGATCCTGCATCTTCTCGGCATCCAGTTCGATGTACCGCACACTACCTGGCGGAAAGGGGATGGTATCCGCCGTTGGACTGCCCTTTGCGGCAGGGTTCTCGGCAAGCGTCAAATTCTTCGCGATCTCGACTTGCCGTCCACTGATAGTGATACCCGTCACATTACAACCTTGCTCCTTTGCCAGATATCTGGAAGTGCCTCCGATGCCACAGCCCACATCGAGAACATTGCTAGACTTTGGCAAAGCAGAAAGTTCAAGAAGATACTTGATCAAGTTGACCTGTGCCTCCTCCTTGGTTTCAGTGGGAGACGTGAAATAGCCATGATGAATGTGTTGACCCCTGTTGAGCGTTAGTAAGAGACCGCAGAGTCATGGTAACGGGAGCTAGTCACCAGAGAGAATAGTAGTAGTCTGAAGCGATCTCATAGTGTGTCCTTATCCTCTCCTTCAGTGCTGAGAAGGAATCGTGAGCTTCGTAAGTCGGAACTTCATGTTCATCACCTGGATGGGCTGCCAAATTGCCGCTTGGGCTTGTCTCTGGGACCTGGCTAGACATGTCAGATACGCCTCAAATTTCGTGGCGTCTAGTCCTCCGCTTCAATGCTGCTTTCTGGTAAGTCTAGAGTCTAGAGTTTAGAGTCTAGAGCTGGTACGAGGGGTAAAGCCGCAAAGCATATGCCACAGACCGGCGTCTTTCACAAGTTGAATCACGACTGTCAGGGAGAGGTTTATTGCGGTTTAAACCTCGATTTATCTCACAAGACCCCTCAATTGCAAGACCCGAGTTTGAATTTGCATGTGAGAAGAAATATGGCTCCCAACGCTTTGGCTTGCCGAAAAGGACCAAAAGGCTCTTGTGGCCAGGCAAATGCGAAGGTCGATGTCACCGCGGGGCAGGGCAAAAAGACGCTAGCCTCGTAAGGGGATAGACTTTGGGTACCTGACAGGGATCGACGAAGTGCTTGCACCAACTTCTTGTTGCCTCCAAGGCTGAGGAAACTAAAGTAAGAGACCATCATTCTCTAACAACCTCGTTGGCAATCGCCTACCCCAGGATCAAACATGTCGAAGACGGTAGAGATCCGATCACCTGAGCAGTTCAGCGAGCTGCTCAGCAAGTCGCGCGTTGTCGTCGCTGATTGTGAGTTCACTATCGAAACCAGACTCTTACCTGTCCTCGCATGCCCCGCCATCATGCTGAAGAAGCGCGACGCGTTTGCAAGTTCCAGAGATAGCCAGGCGCTCGTTGGGGAGGCTATCGAGGAGATAGCTTCAAGTGGACTATTCCTATGGCTATGGCAGTCTCGTCCCTTAGCACCAGCTTTAACCTACTGTCGGCTAGTGAACGAATCTTGAACTTGAGTTGCTATTTGCACCCGCTGACAAATCGAACGCAGTCTACGCAAGTTGGTGCGGACCTTGCAAACAGATCGCACCTTTCTTCGAGCAGCTATCACAATCCCTATCAAGACCGAATATCGCTACGTTTGTCAAGGTCAACACGGAGGGAGAGAGGTCCAAGGAGGTCGCACAAGCTTATGCTGTAACCAGCCTCCCCACCTTCATCATCTTTCGCAATGGCAAGGTGGTGGACAAAGTCAAAGGCGCAGACCCCAGTAGACTGAAGTCTATTGTCGAGAGACTTGGCAACGAGATCGAGACTGCTGGCGAAGGCGGCAGTAGCAGCGGCGGGAGCGGCATGACTTGGCTGGGCGCTGACCTGCCCAGAGGGTACTCGGATATTTCTGACATCATTGACGTACGCGGGTTGGAGTTGCTGAACGCAGATACCGAGTTCTCGGTTCGCACCCTGTTCCACAAGCCCAAGCCTGCGGCGTTGGAGAAGCACGAGTCTGAGGCGAAGGACTGGGTGGAGAGTGACACGGATGAGCAACTCTTGCTGTTCATGCCTTTCAACTCGGCTGTCAAATTGCATACGCTACAGGTATATCACCACCCATAATTCTACATGGCAAGGCAAGCGGCAAGAGGCTGACAACCGTGTTCAAGATCACATCTGTACCACCCAAGGCGGAGGAAGATGACGACGAGGACGAGATACCCATGAGACCCAAGACTATCAAGCTCTTCACCAACCGACCCCACAACCTTGGCTTTGACGAGGCCGACGATATCCAACCAACTCAGGAAATCGAGCTTAGCGAAAGTGACTGGAACGCTAACGGCACGGCCAGTATAGGATTGCGGTTTGTTCGGTTCCAAAACATCACCAGCCTCGTGCTTTTCGTAGTAGACGGCGATGGCGAGAGTGAGAAGGTGCGATTGGACCGGGTGAGATTAGTCGGTGAAAGTGGCGAGAAGCGGGAGATGGGCAAGTTGGAGAAGATCGGAGACGAACCGGGCGAGTAAGATTAATCACGGAGAATTTGCCTTATCCGATGTGCATGTGCCGCATATTGCGGTATTGAGAGTGGGCTATAGAAAAGCCTGGGTGCAGGTTGTTATACCCGTTCAACATCAAGTATAGATCATCTACAAAACTCCATAACGTACACGCGTCCAGTTCGCAGAGCCGCCCCAAAACACTACCGGCTCACGCATGCGGAACTTAACGGACAACAGGTATATGCGCGGCATCTCCACATATCGGAGGTTAATGTCCTCTCGGCTGGTCTAGGTGGTGTCTCGGGATTTCACAGTCGTGCCACCCAAGGGCTGAGTGACCACCGACGAGTTCACGTCATATTCCTTGCAAATCTGCAAGTCCACCCCGGCTCAGTCGCCCACTCTCCTTCGGATCTCACATATCATCGCACCTCTGCTGACTCTGACAGTGTTGAAACCCGCCCCCTTCGGTTCGTGTGAAGTAGGTGCGGATGAACAAAAAAGGGAAACCTCCCACACCTGGATTCTAACAGGGCTGAGACCGTAGGACAGGACTAATCTGCAGCTATCACTTATGCCTGAGTTTCTATTCGATGATGATCTATCCGGTATTCTCACCGCGGTTCTTGGGCACTGGAAGCCGTGACAGAACCGACGAGATGATTGAAAATACCGGCCTGCAATTATGATCACTCTGTGGTATGACTGACGCTACTGTAAATATCCATGGATTTCCATCAAAGGAGTGGATCAGAGCAAAGGGGAAACGTTCCGTCGATACCAGCCGCACACCCTTTCAAAAGGGAAAGATCTTTGAGGCCACGAAACTTTCACGAAATTTAAAGTACTTGCGCTGGGCCAACCCACCAGCCCACCAACCGGCTCCGGCGAAACTTTACTGCCAGCTGAAGACACCCCGCTGAACCGACCACTCCAAACTTTACTTGTGTTAGGTACCTAGGTAAGTAGGTAGGTATGTATCGTCGGGCTGAATTCAACTTGACCTTGCTCCCATGGGTTCGACGTCTGAAGTTAAGAGTCAATATGGACACAGGAGGTATCAGCTAGAGACAATGCCCTGGTGCGACTCCTTGGCCAAACTTTCGAGCCATTCAAGGCTCTCTAAATCTTGATTGAAACACTAGGACTAGCCCAACCTGTAAGTACTACGAAGTACGTAGGCCCCAAGCAAGAATTTAGCGAACGGGGAACATCGCCCTTGATGGTTCCCACGTCCCCAACTATGTCGTCTATTCGTCCAGTTGTCGGTTCGAAATCCCTACGAAAAGTTCACAGAGTACATCATCTCAACTGTCGTTCGTCCGATATTGAACACGAATCCTGCAGCCCCGCCTTTCGGAGTCGCCCGTTCCCTGATCGCATCTGCAGCTTCGAAAAGTTTGGAGGGGAACTGGAGGCTCCCAAACTTGCTAGCTTACGGATTGCAATCAATATCCCAAGCCTCTTGCTCAACCTCTTCGTCCACTGTCTTTACATGAATCATCAAGTCTTCTGCAACGTCACGCCGCAGTAACAAGCACCAAGCACCAAGATGGAGGAAGACGAACCGTCAGACGCCACGCCGTGCGTGCTGCAACCCGTACTAGAACCCAGAGGCCAGTAAGGACTTACAACTCCGTCAGCTGCCGTGGCCGCCGCCTACAAGGAGGTGTTCTACTGGCTTCAAGTCAGCGCGCGTGCCGAATACAGAACAGGGATCCCGTCAACCCCCGTTCCAAGCGCGGTAAGAACTATTGACTTGGTGTGCAGCATCAATACGGAGCTATATGACCCATTTATAGATTGCGCCGGGCGTACGTACTTGTCGCATACTTCGACTCTCGGGCTAGGGTCCATCACCTAGGCTCGTTTTGCATCTTAGGGTCACAGTAACCCATGTTTCCCACGTTCTCTGAGAATTGACGGACATCGTCCGAACATCCCCGTCTCTGTAGAAAATCCGCTCCAAAGGCGCCGGTTTGTTGGATACGTCAGCGCTCTGGCATTGCCGGTGCAACAGCAGCTCGCCCTGTTTCCGGATCTGGAAGATTTCCGTGCAAAATTCACTCCTTTTCCCTACGTGTGCGCGCGGCCTCGATAGTGGAAAAGTCATAACCCCCCTCTTACCAGCTGACAAGGGACCAGCTCTCACCATTCACGCACCCCCAACCTTGCCCTTTGAAGATGATTCAATAATGTCGGTGGCTTAACAGCCACATCCCTTCCCTCGGTAGGGGGTTTTAATCTATATTTCGTCTCGCTGATATTTCCTTGTGTTCATCAACCTACTTCCCGGTCATTGCGTTTGCTTGGTTTGTCAATGCCATACAGTTGGCTTGAAACATCACCTCCTGAGCTTTCCCTAAATTCCGTTCCCGACGTTTGATCGGTGGTCCGAATAGCTTCGTTACCCTGTTCAAGCATCCTTAACTGGGATCAAACGGTTTCTCGCTCGACGCCGTCAGGTCCTACACGGCCATCTCCTAGTTCGGGAGCACAACCGAGGCTGCCGGATTCCGGGGACGACCCCACAACGAGGACACGACCTCTGGGAATATCCTATATATACCTAATACAAAGCCAGCACAGCTTGGTGAGGCTGACTATCTTTGCTGGTTTCGAATCTATCCGTACATGAACTGTGGAAGAGGTGTGGAAATGGTCGGTCTACTTCAAAGTTTTCCCCAGTTCTCTAAACTGCCGTTAGAGTTGCGGGACCAGGTTTGGGGGTATGCGCTTCCGGAAGCGCGAGTCTATGAGGTGCTAGACTCGCCATGCTCTACATCGACTCAGCCAACATCAAGTCAACTGATGTTTGCGGATGTTCGCAACGAACCGCCGCCGGCCATTGGGAGAGTTTGTCGAGACGCTCGGCATGCTGTGGCACGCCGCTACAGGCCGCTCGTGTTCTCGAATACAGTGAAACACATTGATCTCTCGCGGGATATCTTCCTCTTGGATTCTTACCTGCAGATCAAAAGGCTAATCAAGGTTGCGCGCCTTCTCAGTCAGATCGAAGCCTTTCGTACCAGAGCCTGTCGTATCGCCCTTGGAACATCTTGGGGTTTATACACTGGGCTACACCTCCGACTCTTTCACAAAACGGTGAAAACGGAGAAAAACATGACGAAGTTTATGGCCCATATTTCAAAACTCCGCCGATTGAAGACAATCATTCTGGTGGTGTACCAACGGTCTGCCTTCAACTTGAGGCTAAAGTGTCCGGATCGTCAACCGTTGCCTTGGAGGCATTACGATTTCTATGAATCATACCACTTCAATTTCAACGTCAACTTTAACTTCGACAATTATTTCTTACGGCGGCCGTACCAAAGTATGCTGGCACGGTACGATCCAGAAGTTGAGAAGATGGATAAGTCACAGATGTTCGTTTGGCAGTCGAAACAACCACTTCTTGACCCTCAACCCCGTGGTCATCAAGTCCATGGCTTGAAAGAGACGTTCGAGAATTGGATGAGAAAGCTATCAGAAGGAGGCTCTTTAGGGGACTTCAAGCCCCCAAGCTTGGAGACAGCGACACTGACCTGGATATACACCGGCGTCAGCTACTAGAACGATCTACATGATGTATACGATACACGACCTTCACGAACTATAATGAACTCGGCGCCCAACTTACACCTACTCCTGCTCAGTATACCGAGGCGGAGCAGGGAGTCGTCAAGTCTTGGACTTAGTTAGACGTAGATAGAAACCCCACGCAAATGTAACCAAATATATTGGAATGTTTCCGCTGTTGCTTTCTAAGACATGTACATTATGAAGCAAGTGAGGCAACCATATCCTCCTGCTCATTGCTTACCTGTAGACAGAGGATTGCTTTAGAGTTGTTGCTATTAATGAATAGGGAAATATAGGAGAAACCCGGCACTGACTACTTCAAGATTCTGATGTTCTAAAGCAAAGGATCGTCAGTTAAGGGTGAGGAATCAGAAGCGTGCAGCAGCGTCGGCCCATGCAAGTCTCTAGCTGATTGAGACTATTAGACAAAGCATCGGAAACGGCCCTTCAGTCTAGTAAGAGGTGAGACGAGACGTCGAGATGGAGGTCCCTGTGACACTTCATCGAGCTCTAAGCAACGGTTGGGCACCTGCTCAGGCTTCAGTACATTTTTCCTACTTGAGAAACAGGCAGTAGCGCGCCACGTATTGACGACTATGCATTTTGAGAGGTCACATTACTCTTGGCATCCTCATTCATCTTACATACACCGACGTCACATGAGAATCCTTCCAGCCCCACCGCTCCCTGCCTGCTGCATAATTATCTCCCTAAGTTCTTGCATCACCAGATACTCGTATCAGACCCTGTGTATGTTACACGAGGCTCTACAAGGGCAGCTCACCACAGCATGGTTCGTTTTCGTTGGACGAATGAACAGCCGGTACATGCCAAAGTTCAACGCTCAAGGTCTGCTACGTCTCATAACCTCCAGTAGGTCAGCCCTTGTAGTGATTCGAGCTGATGTAAGTCGAAAGGAGCGCGCAGGCGTGTCGTCCACTAAGACGTAGCCATCGCGGGCCCGAATGCAGCAGCTGTGTCCTATCCTCCGGCGCTGCTCTGCTCTTCATTCTGTCAATCACGTACAAAGCTCGTGACTATCGTTCTGCCATCTTGCCGACTTCGAAAGAGTGCAGAAGACAGCTTTGAAACAGGTAAGCATCATTGAGAAAGATTCTAGTACCCGAGTACACGAAAACTAAGGCCACAAAGTAGGCCCTGCCCCTGGCAACCACCAGAATATGACAGCCCATCGCCGTGCCGTGGCTATGATTTCCTCGGTAGCTCGTCCGATCCCTCTCGTACGCATAAAGCTTTATAGGATCTCATCAAGCCCTATTTCGGATCGAGTCTCGCTGGCGTCCGCTACTTTATCGGTTATGATTAACATTATCAAGGTTAGACCATTCTCCCTGGACCACCTAAGGGTTAGAAAGTATTAAAGTTCTCAATTGCCTGAAACTCAACTTTAGGCTCTCCTTATCAACGGATTGTCGTGGTTAATGGTACTGGTACAGAGCTGTTAATACCCAATTATCTAGAGGGCAGATTGTAAGTCAGCAGCAGCCGTATATATAGGCGGCAGAAATCCAACGACAACCCTCCGGGCTGACTTGTGTACACGCAGCTCATGGTAATCAATTTTGAGTCCCGACAGTGCCAAGTCGTCAATTCAGGTCGTCTATCACGTGTAGGTCAAGACAGATCAGTAACAGTGGCCGACGGCCCCAATCTTGATCAGGCAATCGTTCCATTACCGAGTACCCTGTATGAACACGGGAAGCATTCCAATGGTCGAACTCACAAGATGACAATGTGGTAGCAGCTCGGCTACGACGGCGACCCCGCTATAATAACAACAGCACCGCAGTTATAGTCGGTGACGACTCCACTATCATACTCGGCGCCTGCCAATTGGAGCCATTTCTTCTGTCATTGACGCCTGTTCAGTCCGCATATCCTATTGAGCTCCGGCCAGCTGCTGATTTATATATAAAAAAAAAAAAAAAAAACCAATTGTTCGGAAAATTCTCAGAAACCCATCGGCAAGCATTCATCCATTGTTAGACAAACCAAAGGCGGTCCCACCCCCAGAAACATATTTAAACACATTTGCTTCCTGCACCAACATCTATGCCTTCCGACCAAAACTTCATATCTCACTTGTCTTGGAGCTCTCTATCTTCTGCATTCACGACCCAGGCGCCTGGATGCATCACCAACCTATCTCGAGTTGGTTCACCAAGCACAATCTGTAGCGCACCGAACTTGGCGCTCAACACTTACACGAAGTGCTGCAAAGATTATACCAGCTCGTGAAGGTAAGTGTGCACCCAAATGCAGAGCTCTGATCCGGATATGCGTGTATATGCCACTCGCCTGCCCGGCGCCGTCATGGGGTCAGCCCCCGAAGCGACGCCTGGTAAAGGGCTTCTAGGCGGGCTTGCTCCGCAACCGAGAACCCCAAAGGACCGCCTGGTGGCATCTCTTGTGATTTTTGTGAATTTAAGTCACAATGACAATTCACAAGTATCATCTCCATATCACGTCTATTCCACCGATTTTATCACTTTCCCTCCGCCTTTGTTTTCCCCAGGAACATCCATAACTCACTTCAACCGCAGTCATACCATACAGCTAACATTGGGAGGGCAGGCATCACCGCGGCTTTACTGATTTACTGCACTTGTTCCATCTATACTAGCTTGGAGTGGCCTTGGGGTGCCATTGTTGTCTGTAGCTCTTGCGTCACAAAATACCAACAAAGCAGGGAGTTCCGGTGAGACTGGTCCGTTGACACACTGCCGGTCGAGCCAGTCTAGAAGGAAGCCTTTCGGGCTGCTGGGAAATCGCCAATCTCGTGGCCCTGGTAGGAAAACGTCACCTGCTCGATCAGAAGCCCCCCGCGACAAGTTGTCATATCCTTTGACGGCTAAGCCTACCGAGAATCTCACCCCGGTTTTCCTGGCACAACTCACTTGAGAAAAATAATCCGCACGAATTCTGACAGAACTTGGCATATCAAGCTTCTCTATCTCAAAGTTTGACTTGAGTCACTTCTAGTGCTTCGGTTGGTCCGATCTAATCGCTATCAACCGTCCTCCCACCTCTGGTTCAACACACGCACTGCCGATCTTACCGCACGCTAGGATTCGCTCCTCTCAACATCACTTCGTTAGATCTCAGCTTTGTCTTATTCACCATGGCTCCTCGTCAGATCACCCGGCGACTACAAGAAAAGATCAGGGACATACTTCCTGATGACGTTATGGTGAAGCAGATAATCACGCAGCTCACTGACAGTGAGAACACCCGCCCTGCTTCCGCTAGCGATCCGGAAATCTACGACTTGAAGGTGGTCTGGAAAGCCCGAGAGATCCCGGAGACCCGAGAGGTCCTGAGCGGCGGCGAAAGCCCAAATGATTCTGCTCCGTACGGCCGCTCCGTTCGCTTTACCGGCTTCACTCGCATCTCCATTACGATGTTCAATCGCCCCGCTCCGGACTTGGTATATTTGACCGAAAAGATCATCTGCGACACTGAACTCTACCAGATGAACAAGATTGCCGCCTTGGGAGCGACGGAGGCTGTGGCTGTTGACTGGGGCTGCTTTCAGAGCACTGAGCTTATCAAGGAGACGCTGGTACTACTCTACGCCTATATGAGAAACATCAAAAGCATCATCATGGTGGTACCTACGCGAGATGCGTTAGCAATGCTCAAGACTGATGGTGCCATTGCTGGTCAGTCCCTCCTCGGAGGTGACATCCACAGGGCCATCTCCCGCTATGGTGATTCCAAGCTCGTCGTCATTGAAGACAATCATACGAGAAATTCCGGTCAGCGAAAGATGGCAGCACATGGACACCTCCAGCCAGACGATGTGGACGCTGATCAGACTCTGCCAGGCAGTCCAGCATCAATTCGCTGCGCTCTTCGCGAGCTTCCCGAGAGAATCAACACATTGTCTTTCCCCGAAACCAACAAAGCTGGGCATCTGGGAGACCGAGCAGCGCGTGTTACGAGCAAGTCGAAGGGTGAGAGAGCTTCTGATCTACAAGCAAGCATCTGCTCGAAGTATAGGCCCGTCAGAGCCAACCAGCTCGCGGTTTCACAAGACAAGGAGAAAAAGCAACTTGGACCTAGGAAAAATCTACCTGGTCTTGCCTCTGGGACTGCTGTAGCTCCAACCACCCCCAGGAAATTCGAGGTCACCATTCAAGGTGCCACCGTCCCGGGCTCTAGCGAAGGTGTCACGACCTTCCACACCAACACCGAGCTACTTACATTCGAGGGCAAAATCGTTCATTGGTCGTCAATTGGCATGGGAATCCTCAATGTCTTGAAGAGCAACGAGTTCTGGGAGGAGGCCAGCGAACGATACCACGGTGAGCAGATACCGGACCTTACGTTCAAGCCGGATCTGCCCTCCATTGCCATCCGAGGAATGCTGGTAGCGGCTTCAACGCCGCAGCAGGAGACCACCAGGCCGCCTAGAGTCAGATGGTGGTTGAAGAAACGCCTTCGACCCTCTGCAGACGTTCTCGCCGAGTTGGAGACCCCCTCTTTCGAGCACCTGGACAACATGGATTGGAGCTTCATGCGATATGGCTTCGATCCTAGTAGCGGTGCTAGCTGCTGCTATTGACTAGCACCACGAAGTCGCTGCGGCGGAAGTGGAGAATCGCAGCATTCCCTTCTATGCAGCCAAAGACGATGGCTGTATCAACCGTTGCAAGCCCTTAGGTCTCATTATAATTGCAAGTGAAGAGAATTGGGTACTCGACGGATTCTACAATTTGGGCATGTGATGACACTCAGCACACGATAAAGTTTAGGTTCTCCTCATCTGCCTACCAACATCACTTCTTTCGCGGGGTTAATCAACTTTCGGCTTCTCTGGTGCAAGCTGATCATTTTCTAGCTTACCATTCCCGAGCAACTTTGGAGGGTTACTTAGAAAAAAGAGTTGAAAGACACAGATAGGGGGCTCGCGTCCACTTCTGGTCTTTGCCCTATCTCTTCTTCATAACCCCATCAAAAATAGCAGAACTAGCAGATGGTACTTCGCAGACAAAAAAGAAACGATGAAAGAGGAAATTTGGGCGTCGGTTCTGGGGAATCTCCATCGCTGCCTTGGATGGAGGTTGAGATGGGAATCGACGGTATCAAGGACAACGACATGGGTGGTGGTCTGGGTACAGGTAATTGGAGGGAGATGCTACCACATTCGCCAGACTGCGACCTATCTTCCTGGATGCCTGAAACTTCCAGGGCTGGCATGAGATTTTGCGGCAAACATAGCTTCATCTAAACTAATCTTCCTAGTTGCCCAAAGCTCTAATTCCCCGATGAAACGCATGACTGTTGTGTACTAAAGTATGCACGCTGGTCTAACTGAGAACAAGCTCGCTATATTCTAGTAACCTGCTATAAAGCTGGCTCATGCGGTTGTCGTCCTGAAATGATCTAGTGGAATAATAAAATACCCTCCATCCATTCCAATAAGATGTTTAGGGAGGATACTCGTAGATCTCAGGCTTATAGGTGGTACCGTAACTTGTGACTATATGCATGTGGGGCAGTCACGTGAATGTTCAAGCTTACGTGGTATTCCTGACGTCTCCGCGTGTCTTTAATCGTCATTCTGTACAATCTACCATCGGAGCCTTCAACATTGCAACACACACCTTAGCAGATTGTAGCAGGACCATCGCTCCCCTGACCCTCATAACCATGATCTGAGTGCCGTCAGACCGAAAGCCATGGACGAAAGACCCGCAACCAACCCTGTCCCTCGATCGCATCACGGACGTGCTCTATCCAGCGCAGGCCTGCAGTTCAAGGACCTCCCTCCAGAGCTTCGAGAGATGATCTGGAGATACGCTCTCCCCGAGCCTCGGACCATCAACGTTCTAGTCTACGCTTTCCCCGGGCTGAAGCTGGCGCCTCTGGATCGTGGGACGCTCAAGCTGGTGTTGTCGCAGGTGTGCTTTGAATCGAGGCGGGTCGTCAAGGAGTCCGGCTACGTTCTGGCTTTCCGCGACGAGGAACGTCCTGATGATCCAGGTATTTGGTTCAACCCTCGCAGAGACTTACTGGAGCGAACCTTGTGGGGACCAGGCGAAAACTGGGGATTGAGATGATCCGCTATCAAGGATTTGATGAGCCTCTGGGATAGAAAATCTAACTGTTGCGTCGGTAGCGCAGCTTGTTGGCATATTATTCAGCCGCTGATATAACTCATGGTTTAAGACGGATGCTATTGGGATAGAACATTTACGTGGGCTTCATGGCTCAGAAGCTTGATCGTGTAACTTGGCTTTTCGTGCTTACTCGAATCGTGCTGTGATGAGATTACTGTCGACTTAAGCCAGGAAGATTGCTCCTTTCCATGGTACGTTTAGATTCTTGCATGGATCCAGCGTAATAACTAAATTCTCGTTGTGTGAAAGCTATTTTAGGCCGACTCTTTCATAATACTAGAGGAATTTCCACCTTCGCGATGTTCTGTCCTCGGACTTTCACGGCTTTTCCATCTAAATTGTCTGACTTTACCTCCAATCTTAGCTTCTCGGGCGGCCACAGAGTGACATAGTTGTCTGACCAAATCACAGGTACGACATCTTGGCCATCTTTATTGACGTCAACGAGGTCGAGCACCACGAAGAATGCTGGAAAAGACGATTGATTCTCCAGGACCAGTTTGGCAACGTTCGGCTCCGCAGATCTCGAAATCGTCGTGGTGACGTTGGCAATTCGGAGCTTGTTAAGGGCTGTGAAGTCTGCGTACTTTGTGACAGGGGTGAAGAACCAGTCCGAGTTCTCCCAGTCTAATGAATCAATGGTTTTGGCCAGCCAATACACGTTTCGACTTAGTGTGGCATTCTTCTCGTCGGAAAGCACTAGTCGTAGGAATATTACGTCTATCGGATAGTTCAAGGCGGGTAACTTGTAGATATCCTTACTGTTGTTCGGCTGTGTGCGTACCTTGACAGTCTTGCTCGTAACAACCTTTGCATCCAGTCCTATGACATCTATTCCCACTGTTCGTGCCCCTTGACGGCCTAGAGAGTAATTGATCAAGTAGACGGCTTTTTGAACATAGTCGTACGCCACGTGTTCGACCCGACCACCGACCTTGGTGCCATAATATGATCCAGCAGGATGTAGATAGTAGTCGAACGAATTCCAGTATAGACTTGGCCACGCATTGTTTAACATCCAGTAGATAAGTCCGGTTGCTGGTCGCTTCGCACTCCAATAAGCAGAAAAACCTTCAAACTGGGCCCTTGTAGCCTCGTAGTCGAGAATTTGTGCCTTGAGTAAGTAGTCTTCGAGCGATGTTGGAGCCCCATGCCGCTTCCACAGAGCGTCATTGTATATCGTACGGTCAAAGAATGAAGAGACATTGGTAGACATGTGGAAGAGACCCTATCCGGCTGCTTCCACAGATCGTTCATGTCTGCTGCATTGAGAAACTTCGAGATACTGCTGAATTCTGGTGTTCCAACCCCGGCGCCCAGTTCTGAACCGAAGCCGAAGGCAGCACCAAGTCGATCTTCCGTTGAGCTTATATCATACCAGTAGTTAGGCGGCACCCAGTCATATGGTCCGTCCATCTTCATCCCGGAAGGCCCAAGTAGCTTTGGGTAGCTCCGTTTTGCTGCAGAGGCGATGATAGGGGCCTGCCAATTCAAATCTTTGAATGCCTGGACGTAGATTGCCGTGGCTTGGTCATCTGGCCAATAATCGCTCCCTACCAAGTATGCTAAGACACTTGGATGGGTCTGGAGCATTGCAGCTTCATGCCTCATGCTTGAGTTGGCCGTCACGTAATCACCTTGACTCCATTCTACTTTGACAGCAAGCTCTTCGTTGTAAGTCCAAGCTTCCCACTTGTCGCAGCATTCCCATCCGGCGATGGCCATCAAACCCAGGCGATCTGCAATATCGTACAGCTCTGGGTGCTCGTTCTTGCCCTCCAAATGAAGAGTGTTATGACCAAGATCCAACATGTACTGCACTTGTGCGGTAAACTTGGTGCTATCCCAACGGAGGAACATATCCGCCGAATAGCCTCCTCCCATGACTTGTAATGGGTTTCCGTTGACACTGAAGATTGTGTCATTGTATTCGTTGACCTTCGAAGTCACCTTTCACATGCCGAAAGCTTTCCGAACCTTGTCTGATAGGACTTCATCCACCGATACAGATAGTTGCGCAGTATACAGTGGTTGGTTACCCCACGCGTTTGGCCACCACAACGCAGGGTTCTCCACTTCTGTAGTTATACTGAGGTCAAGGGACTGCAATGGCTCGAGCTCGAAGGTCTGCTTCTTCGTAAGCGGGTTTTTATCGGCCTCTTCCGATATGATGCTTTCAGCGACGATGGTAATCTTGTGGTCCTCTAGATTACGTGCAGTTGCCTTGAGTGTCACAGTAGCATGGCTCTTTCCTATCGGCAGCCCGAAGTCGGTGATTATACGCAGTGTCTCCAGAAAGACGGGGCCTGTTTGCTTTACGAATACGTCCCTCCAGACGCCTGTACCATTGTCTGGCGGATAAGGATTCCAATCCACAAACCCAAGAGCAAAGTCATTGTTGTAATCTGTCGGATAAACCTGAATCAACATAGCGTTGGTAGCCGACACATATTCGGTAATGTCGTAGGTATGGCCACCGTACGCCCCTGCTTGCACTGCTTTGGTAGCGATCTGCTGACCGTTGACAAATAAGTCCGCTTTCGAGGTGATCCCGTTGTTTTCGAGAAAATAGTGTTGTCCCGGACCGGGGCTAAGAACAAACTCATTACGATACAGCCAAGGGACCGCGAATTGGCGTCTGTCGACGTTATTGAGGTTGTCTGAGAAGAACAGTTCTGATTCCTTATAGACACCAGCTTGAAGCAGGCAGCCCATGAGCGTGCACCGCGAAGCGTTGATATGGTGCCATGAGGAGGTATCAACCCCTGTACGAGACAGTGTAACCAAGTCGTGACTGACTTTAGAAGTAGACTGGACATCTCAGGTCGGAATCAAGAAAGGCTGACCCGAAGTAGATGCCGTTGCTGTGCTCGCCCCGGTGGACCCAAGGCTCAACCGGATTGTCAGCAACAGCATGTGCAGTCGCATTGTTAGTGCAAAGGAGTGGGTGATACTAAGGATTATACCAGCCGGACAGGAAACAAGTCCCACAAGCCCAGAGAGGGGTTTGTAGCTTGATCAGGTAGACTTGGTTGGCATAGATCTGACATCTGGAATGAACCCGTACGTGTATCTTAATACCGAGTCGAGATGAGTTGATCGCACCATGACCACTTTGTCGCAAATGGTACGTTGCACCGGCTCTAGTTCGTCATGATGCTGGGTGCTGACCCCCTCCCCTCCATCCCCCACATCGATAGTCGGACTTGCCCTTGCATAGAGCCTTGAATGGGAAAGCATGCCCAATCAAGAAGAACGTAACAACTTGCCTGTGTCGATGTTGTGAAGAGCCCACTGCTCCGAAAATGCGATGATGGCTATCGTGAGTGCGCTGAGCCATGATGTTCTGGCCTGGTCCCGCGACTAATTGTGATATTCGCCAATGCACACTATTCGAACATCCTTGCTGTGGGTAAAATGCATGTATTTCGATGCAGGACCTGAAGATCTTAGGCAACGTGCATTATTGGAATTTGAGCTTTCGTGCTTCGCTGGCTAATCTGATACAGCAACAATCGGGACTGTGAAACGAGCAATGTCACTTGAGTCACTAAAAACGAGCCATGCTCTTTGTCGCGCGACCAACTCCGGTTCTAATTATGGCGGCGCCTCAAAATGCACGAAAATTAGTAGGCACAGGTTGATGGTCAGGTGACCAATCTGCAGCCTGGTTTACTAACACAAAAACTGACTTCCAGCAATACCACTATGAAATTCGATGTTGAATAGAGCTGAGGAGGCAGTAGCCTAGGGATGCACAGCTTTATATTCGCGTGCGTATGTTCCTAAGCCCCTTCATATAATGAGAAGCATTGCAATCTCGGCTCAGTATCATGGATTACGAGACACACCCAGATATGATCCCCGCATGCATCCCGATGGCATACGTCTCGGTGATCACCAAGGACGACATCCTTCGAAGACTTCATAGCCAATGGAAATTTCGCGGGTTTCCTATACCCCCGTTCATATTGGAACGAATAGCTTCTGACTATATTATGGCCGTGTAGCGCTTAAACACCAATTCATAAAGTGAGTGAGATCAACTGGATGAGATCATCGGGTATCAAAAAAGAGGGCCATGATCAGCCGAGTGTAATATATGCTTTGACCTCTATATTAATAATAGTAGGTAGTTATAACTGAAATCAACAAATGTATAGAGAATCACAGAGATCGCAAGAATAATCGTCAAGGCCTGATAGAGCTCGAACATAGGTAGAGATATATCCTCAGACTGATCACTAATGTAATGACTATCTGTGACTCGGGAAAACACACTCTGGAGACACCTACTCGTTCCCTCCGCCTGAAGTCTTTGAGGGCAAACTTCCTCGCCTCGCCGAATAAATACGAGTTTGGTGAGATCTCATGAGGGCTATCAGGGCTTAACAGCTGTTTAGTTGAGGGAATGGTTTCTGGAGAAAGAACTCATTGCTGATTTTGATGTAACGGCGGATGTTCCGGAGTGTTACTCGATATTCCAGAAAGTCTTAACCCCCGTTAAGTTGACTAAGCGGCTATGACCATTCGCGGACGGCGCCACTATCTTTGGTATTGATCCCCACGAACCTCCCGAAACAATGGAATATCATTAAGACTAGGTACCGGGCGTAGTCTATCCGACAAGGGCTGAGGTCTGCGCTTGCAAACCCAAGAGCTACAGACAGATCGGTCGCCCAAGAAGTAAAATGAGAGTTGGCTCTCAAAAGACCCACCGAGGTGGTCCTCAAGCATTCCATTGAGTTCCTGAATTTCGTACATGTCTGTAGGGACGTTATCCTGGATGAAGCCATGGGGAACGACGCCATCTTTGCTGTTTAGTAGCGGCCTTACACTCATACCATCACCTCGTAAGGAGGGAAAGCCACGAAACCAGAATCTTGGCAGTTTCTTGGACTTTGGCTTTGGCGATTTAGGTGAAGTGAAATTGGCGGTGGGGAGGACTGAAACTCGAAGACACAATTTTCTATTCCCAGGGACGACGCAGAATGGGGACCGGGAAGCCTTCAGCTCTCGTTCGGTAATCCGATTGCTCGGCATCCTGGTTGAAACCACGTACCGAGTCAGTTAGTGTCTTGGTGCAATCGGAGACATGCGGATTCTTTGTTAATACTGCAAGTGTATAACTAGATATTCCTTCTGCCTGAGATGTTTAGTCTAGGTGCTCGCTTGAACTAGATGCTCCTGAAGATACGGTAAGCTGTTTGAGCTAAAAACAACTGACTTCTAGCACATTTTATATCGGGCCACGGAAGGCTAGGGAGCCACGCTGGTAGAGCTATTGACGAACCTACCATTTACACTAATAATCTAACATAAGTCTGATTTGAATAAATATCCTACTAGAATAAGTGGTAGAGTAAAACAGTAATTCCTGTTAGTTCTGTAGGCATTCAAGGAGACCAGTCGAAATTCCCAGGCTTATAGCGGGTCGTTAGTATACATGGCAGGCTCGTCGTTTGTCGAACCAGCGTGGGAGCCAAGGGAGGAGGCATGGCGAGTCAAGGCTCACATTGCTTGTTTCATATTGATGGACACCATATTATTCTGACGTCCGCCCAGTGAGCCATTGAAGTTAGCTTATGGCGGTGAACGTGTAAGTCAGCCTCTAAAGGCCTATCTAGTAGACAAGACGTCTCTCTTCTGATCTGCTGTGGGACGTGAGGCATACTAAAGAAATTATGAAGTAAGGCATGCTACTTTTAGCTACCGGGGCCCGGCTGGACACTGCAGATCCCAATAGCGACATGACGTTGCTTCACTGTGCCATCGAGCGCATCAGGAACTTTGTCCTGAAGAGACTGGAACTGATATACCAGGTCACCATGATAGACCCGGCCACCGGGAACAGTCTGCTTCCAATATCGCGCTGGGAGAGACACGCCATGGATCGTAAAGACCTAGGGCCTCAATGTGCTGGATACCCAGATGAACTCCTGGCCGAGGTTATTGAAAAGAGGATTATTGTGCCCTACAAACTCCTCATCGAGCATGGTGCTAGCCTTCATGATAACGATATGGCACGCTGCTCTAACTGAAAACGGGCCTGCCCGGGCCTGCTACATACAGCCATATAACCTGCCATAAGTAGTGGGTATTCTACTAAAATAATCGTGGAATAGAAAAGTATTTTCTGTTTATTCTTGTGGGTATTCAAGAAGGAACAATCGTAGATGCCAGGCTTGTAGCAGGTAGTTCGTGTTTGTGGCAAGCTCATTTTTAATTGGACTAGCGTGGGTTGTTTACCGATGCGCCCAGAGGATCATTGAAGCTGGTCAGCTAGACAGCAAGGGCGATCCCGGTGATCTTATTATCGTGTGCTTGGCCAGCGCCCTCTCGAGATAAAGCGCGAAGCCTTGCCAAGTATGAGGTTTCAAGTAGTACTAGAAAGATTTGTCTCTGATCTTCGAGAGCTCTCGCTGCTCTGCCGCGTCCTTGGAACTTGTCAAAAAACCATCTCCAACTTCAGCGGTAGACTGGACGGCATAGGACGCTGAATGAATAAAAGACTGATGTATATTTAACTCCGTGGCCGTGATGAGACCATGAAACAAACCTATGGAACGCCATATTATGCCTAAGTATCCAACCCAGAGAGAATTTACTAGGGCAGTGCTAGCGGATCGCCACTACCTGAGATTCCTGATAGTTGTCTGATCTCTTCCAAGTTCCTCTTACGTGCTTCGTTGGGCTTCGCATCACTGATTTTGAGCCATTCGCCATTGAACGCATTTATCAGCCAGTTGGTTAATTCTGCTTACTGTTAGATCTTCCGTCTGTGGCCGAATATAATGCACATAAGACTTACTATCGTAGACAATCTGGTTCGCATTGTGGAAGTAAATCCCGTGATTGCTGTCTGGGAACATTTGTAGATCATAGTTCTCAACGCCTTCCACATCCAGCTTGTCCAGCAGTGTAAGTGTGTTCTGCATATGCACATTGTCGTCGGCAACACCGTGCATGATCAGGAACCGGACGTTATTCGACAGGGCGGTTACGTTGCTGACAGCGGTGCGACCATACCCTTCACTGTTCTCTTGTGGCGTTAGCATGTACCGTTCCGTGTAGATGCTGTCGTAAAAGCGCCAATCTGTGACCGGTGCAACGGCCATTCCGTACTTGAATGTCTGGCCGGCATCCTGCTCGAGGGTCTTCAACGTGTTGAAGCCGCCGTACGACCATCCCCAGATGGCAATACGGTCTGCATCAACGTAGGACTTTGCGGCCCAGATCTTAGCAGCAGCGATTTGGTCGTGCGCTTCCCATTGACCTAGATTCTTCCGGACGGTCACGCGAGCTTTTCGTCCTATGTACCCAGTGCCGCGGCCGTCGACCGTGACTACAAGATAACCCAAAGCGGCTGCGACGTAGGATTGGTAGTCAACTGCAAAGGTCTTTGCAACCGACTGCGAGCCAGGGCCTTGGTATTGCTGGAACAGTATGGGATACTTTTTCTTCGGATCAAAATGAGGTGGACGGCGCTCCAGGTAGTTGAAGTCGAAGCCATCTACTGTGATGGTACCGTAGTTCAAGAGAGGTAACTCGTACTTCCGGGCTCTAGATGCTAGGTCCTTGTTCAATTCAACGGTGTAGTTGTAAGATTCGGAATTGCTCGGCGTATTAGTTACTTTCTGCCATGGGATGCCTGGGCCTCGGTAAGAGACCAGAGCATAACCAGCATTGCTAGAGAATGATGCATCGTAGTAGCCTTCTGCAGAGGTGTCCGTCACAGGCTTCAGGTCGGTTCCATCAAGTTTCACACTGTATACATGACGCTGGATCGATGACTCTTTGGTAGCGCGAAAGTAGACCAGATTGTTCTTTAGGTCAACAGCAGAAGGTGCGTCCTGAACCTCCCATTTGCCGGATGTTAGCATAACGGGTTCAGATTTGTCAAGTGGGCTGAAATAAGCCAGATGGTCTCCGTTATCATGAATAACAGTATCGATATATCCATCATCTGGCCGGCCGTTATCAGGATCGGCCGGAATGTATCGAGTATCGTGAGAAATCTCGAACCAACCCCCATCGATCTTTCCAACATCAACAGTCCTCACGGTCTTGCCGGTTCGTGCGACGACGTCGACCAGGACCACTCGCATAACATCGCTGACACGATTAGTCTCTTTAACCAGTACCTTCGTACCAGCCCAGACAACTTCAGTGATGAGAAGATCATCAGGGGCGAACCCACCCGAGATCTCGACCGAGAACATCTCGCCTCTAGCCATGTCGTAGAACAGGAGATCCACAAAGGGGTTGGGTGACCCGGCCTTGGGGTACTTGATTTGTTGTACTTCCGGATAAGCTTCCTCGCCTTCCGCAGGCTGCGTGCCACTTGGGCGCTCGATGAAATACTGGATTGGATACTCCGGCACCAATGTCTCGTTTGTACGCAGGAAAGCGAGGTAGTCGCCATTCCCCGACCACCAAGTCGCAGTATCCGCCATGAAGACTTCTTCCTCGTATACCCAGTCAGGGATGCCATAGAAATATTCGGGGCCGCCATCCTTGGTGACTTGCACGACATTGTTGCCTCCCAGCCGGCGAACGTACAGGTTGTTGTTGCTGGTGTAGGAAACCGCATTGCTCTGGGGACTCCATTTCGCAAGTTGAATCCTGCGACTTGGGTTGCTGGGATCTAAAGGTTCAGCCTTCTCGGAGTCAACATCTAATATCCAGTAGACACCCGTGAACGAATGCCTCCAGGTCCTCTTCGTGTCTGTGGCGATCAAGACCTTCTTCAGGTCAGGACTTGGCCATACCTTCTGGGGCATTAGCTGCTGTCCCTCATAGTTGAACCAGCCATTGCGCATCAGGGTTTGGCGCGCGAAAACCTGTCCACCCGCTTCGGCATGTTCAGCGCTGAGGCTGCGCACATCCTCGACTACCAAGTAATCTTTTCCCTGAACACCGTGTTCAAGAAGCAATCCATCTTCGCCGTTGGCACCCTCGATCCAACTGATTGCATGGCTCCGCGGGGACCAATACCCTGATTGTAACTGATCTCTCGAGATCTTCTTGCCGGACCCCCGAGAGCTTGTAGCTGTTGGGTCGTGTTCTTTTTGCGACGAGTGCTGATATGATTTCGAGGATATGTACGTGAACAATCCGACACCCCAAGCAGCAAGGAACAAGCCAGCTAATATGAGGAGGATTCGTTTCATCTTACGGTCCATTGCGATGCCCTTCCTTTGACTTCCCGCAGACGCGAGAAATGCGCCTCTTTCATCGTCGTCGTTGCCATCTCTCAAGGGATCATCATCATCGAAGTCGGAGGTATTAGTTCCGGCATGAAGCTTCTCTCGTTCATCGATTCGTTCGAAGACTAGGCTTGTTGTCGAAACTGACGACAATGAGTCGCGTGACGGTCGGGGAGACTCTGGTACCATGTCAGACAACGGCTTCTGGGACCATAATGAACTTAGGTATCGTACCCATTGCGATCAACTCGCCTCTACTCCCCTTGGAAGTCTAGCACAATACTCTATCATTAAAATGATACTTAACAGATGGGCGGTATCCTATCAACGCATGGAGCCGGCTAGCAATGCATATGCTGTTTGAGTCGTTGGGCTATGTTGTTATCATAGGTCTTGGCGTGCCGGACCCATATGGATGACGGTTATCGGGATATCCGTTCTGCCACTTTGTCATGTACAAACTGCTCCTCGATGAGGGCAAGGCTTCAAGGTAGGGGTGTGCATTTTATTGTGATCTAACCTAAATAGACTAAAGCCTCGGCTCGCCATGTTGAACGGGCAGGCGGTGGAGACATCACGTGACATAGTACCAGTACAAGATCGGGGACAGACAACGACAACACTCAACCAAGCATGTACCAGTAACCTAGATACGACCCTACAGTGACCTACCAATTCAACATGCGACACGTCCGTTAACAACTTGTACGCAGGTACCACCTTTTGAGCACACGGGCAACCTTTCTGCCAGCTGTGCATTATTTTATCGCTTACTTAGTACTTGAAGTACGTGTAGGGTAGTCTGTGCCACATATACATAAAAGCAGATTCTACCACGCTAAGTAGTTATGACTAGAGAAATCCATCCCCGTTCTATCCTCCTTTTCGGTATAATTTAGGTACTTAGACCTTTTAGCAACGTTTATTTCTAGTAACAAAAATAAGACAATAAACTACTTGCAGCACGCTAACGGGCGCCAGGAATTGCAAAAGCTCGCGCGCTCAGGACAATCTCGGCCGTTCTATAACTTGGCCCTCGAAACCACCTTTCGGCAGGTCTTTTGGTCGAAGACGCTTCTGCGACGCAGTGATTTTGTCTACGCAGGCAGGACTATGGCATCTCTCTTCGTCGAGGTGATCACACCACTTTCGGGGAGTGCCGTTTCGGTGTCGTCCCTTTCAAGTCGTTGCTTCCTCTCTCTGTTGCTTAAATATAGTATCCCTAAGATGGCAAATACCGCAGTAACGTTAAGTCCAAGATTGGCAAGAAAGCTACATTTCCATCGTGGTGCGCCCGTAGCCGGATACATTGCCACCTGCACTCCAGCCATAATGCCTTGGCCGATAGAGTTCATGCTCGCAGTCACTACAGCGCGCTTTTCGGCATCGTTAGCTATAATCACTGTAGCCCAGCTCATCGTCATCGGTGATAGTGCTAGGTGTCATTTCTCAGTAGATGTCCTTGAGAAGAGGGGATGGTTGGAAGAACAACTCACGCCCTACAAAGCCTTGCAATATGAAAGCGGCTAGGCGACCCTTCTCACCGATGTCCCAAGCTACTAGCAAGCTGGTGCCCACTGTCACGAAGATCATTGTCGCGATGGCCGGCATCCAGAAGTTGCCAATCCTATCTGCCGTGATCCCGGCAAGAAGAGCGCCAACAACACTGCAAGCTGTGCCAATGGTAGGCAGAGTGTTCACCTGCACTACCGAGTAGATCTTTGGGCTGTAGGCCTTCAGATACAGCGAGAATGGTTGGCCGCCAGGAAGAGAGTTGATATCCAACAGCGTCCAGAGAAAGACGAAAGCATAGAAATGCCATCGCCCCAGTACGCGCTTGAATATGCTACGCGACAGCTTCAATCCTGGTGGAGTCGCGTATCCAACAAGCCGCTTTTGGGCAAGTATGTGCTCAGCACCAGAAAGAAGCCGAGGTTTTCTTCGAGATGGTACATCTGGGAAAACAAAAAATCCGCTGCGCAATGATTAGCTTCTACTTTCCAGTAAGACAGTTGACATGTTTACGTACAATGCAGCAATACCTAGTGTGATTATAGCGTCGATAATAAAGAGCCACCTGTTTTCTAGACATTAGTGGAGTTAGGTCCAAAGTATGGCGGTCTGCCATACCTCCAGCCAGACAAGCGGTTGACTCCGTTCAAGTTCGTGTAAGCGGCCGCTTGCACATAGCCAGCAAACATGGTACCTAACGGACTAGATATGTAGAAGAGTGCGACTCTTCTTGCCGTCTCGCTTGGCTTGTACCAAGATCCGATGACGTAGATGGTGCCAGTAAATGAGGCGCACTCGAAGAGGCCAACGAAGAAACGCATGGCATAGATGGTCTCGACATTCTTCGCCCATGCCAGCCCGAAGGTTGCCAGACCCCAGCCAAGCTCGAGAGAGGGCAAAACCCTATTGGCCGGAAATCGAGTCAGGAAGTAGCAAGTCGGGATCATTGCGGTGCAGTACGATGCCCAGAAAGTTGCTGTAAGGTAATTAAGCTCGTTTCCGAACAGGCCAATCTCTTCCTTCATGCCACTAATACATTTAGTTGAAATCAAATCTGTGAAGTCACTCAAAGAGATGTAACTTACCTAACATAAGCATTAGTGAGAGACTGCTGGTCCAAGTATTTTGTGAAGAATGAAAGACATCCAAAGATGAGAATACTGAGATCGAGCTTCAATACCAGAAACTTCTCAGAACTAGGCATATGATCTGGGAACCATCCTATAAATGACCAGAATCTGATCCATAGATTCTCCTTCGCAGCAGAGATTGATGCATCCTCAGTCGAAGTTATTGACGTCGTTGCTGGCTTCGATCTGACCACCGGGTCCACTGGAATTCGTTTCTCGTCGTGCATATTGATGGTCTATCAATTGTTGGGTCATTACAATCGATAAATAATAATTGCACATAGGTAGAACCCTCTTGGAGTTACCGCGGGATCACACTCCATAAGTACAAACACAACAAGGTGGAGGTTTGTCAGTTCCGCCCGAAGGCTTCTCTCCACTTTTGAACGACTCCATCATTCCGATAGACTTATCCTATCGTCAGGATGTTCAGATGCAGAATCCACAAATTTCCGTGTACATTCTTAGAATTGCGCGACAACCTGAATGACGCCATCAACACCCTTCATGGCGATATATCCGGCTGGGGTAACTGAATATGGGGCCACCTGGATAGCGTCCCATGAACTCTGTTACGTTGGATGTAACATCTTCAATTTGATTGTTATTGCTGCAGGCCGTGACTATGAGATACGAATGGGGCACAGCTGGTCGGCGCTAAGAATGTGCTGTTGCATCGTCATACACAGTCATCATTCCCGCTAACCATTTCCACAATTGCACCGTAGTGGAGGATGGGGTTCATATTTCTATAGCCCACGCTGCACGGCAACTTCACTGCAGTCCCTCGGGATTAGACTTGATACGGCTTCACTTATACAAGACTTGGTAGAATCGACCAGACTGGCTTTTGCAACATGTAACGAACGATTTCCACTATTCCATTTTTCAGCAGGCTGAATCGTCATCGTTCACAGCTGCGACACAATTGCTGGCGGCCTGATTATCGGCACACTGTTTCCGAACTGTACGAGGCCGGCGGCGCGAGAGTGCTGAGCGCAAACCGAGCTCAGATAATATATATTGCGCTTCTAAGTCTGGAGGTTGATTCACACTCAAAGCAATCCGGGTATTACATTTTCCCGTAAGCATGGCAGTCAAAGTTGCAAGCATACGCGGCGGACCACCAGCGCGATCAGCAGAGGCCAAGAGTGCAAATGCGAGTGGTTGAACTTTGAGACCCGTGCTTCTGAACGCGTTCGACTTCTTCGGGCCGGATATGTTACCGCCTGGTCAATGGAGCCATCAGCACTCCAAATCAACTGATATCCTCAATCAACGAATCATATAGAATCCACAAGACAAAAACTACAGAAGTTCGATATCAATTTTTGGGTAGAATACGCGAAACTGTAGGAAGAACGATGGGTCTTCTCGCTCTTTCTTGCGGATACCCCTAGTGAAGTGAAAGTATGAAATTCTCATGGAAGCTAGTAGTAGTGACTTCGCGATCAGGTGGTCACAATGCCTATGGTGGAAACATAGATGAAACCGTCAGACGAGCAACACGGTTTCCTGCCTTGGATCCATCAATTGTATGTTGGCTTCTTTCCGTATGCCTACCTGCTGCACACACTCTTATCTTCTATAACAACCTATAGCAGCAATGACAGCGGTTACAAAACATCTAATTCCCGCCATCACTAGCTCAACATCACATGAAACTCCGTTTCTCCTGACTAGGAAATTTTTGACTCTAGATCACATGACCAAAGGACGATTTGGTTGGTACATCGTGACCGGGTGGGAGAAGTCCGCCCTCCAGGCTATTGGCCTAGATAGCCCCGTTGAACATGACTTGAGATATGGGAAGGCGGACGAGTAACCTCGCCCGAACTATTAAGCACAATGGCAGAAATTACAGCATGAACAGTAAGCATATCGTTCCGCCATCACCTCAGTGCACGCCCTTGCTCTTTCAATCTGGAGCCTCCGGAGCCGGCATGAACCATGCCTCAACGCATTTTGAAGCAGTCTTCACTGGCGGCAATACTCCCGCTCAGACTGCGTCTAAGGTCGCGAAGCTCCGTGCGGCAGTGGCTGAGAGGGGCCGCGACCCGCGGAGCCTTGAGGTTTGATTCAGCTTTTGGCCTATTATCGACCAGACAGACGACGCATCGACAGCTCGGGAACAAGTGTTTAGAAAAGGTCAAGAGTCACTGAGGGGCGACCAGGTTGGAAGCAGGAACAACTATGACGTCTATCAAGAAGATTGACACGGTGAGTGGGCTGACAGGGAAACAATGATCTATGAAGGCATTGCCACTCTGCCACGGTCTAGCCTCGGACGGCACAGCCATAAGATCAGCCGCGAAATTGTCTTGAAAGCTTAAGATTGTTTAAGGTCCGCAGTCTGAAACAGCTACCGGCGAAGGTGATGAAACGAAAAAAGAGCTTACCATCTATGGTAGGGAATAGGCGAGGTAACCCGCGATAAGTAAGGAACAGGTGCTCGAATAAGTTTCATTCCTACGACTGCCACAGCGGGAATAAGCTACTCGTAGTCTACGATTCGCGGTAGTTGGTACCAATCAGGTCTCCCACTTTTTGTCTGCGGTCCATATCGAGCCCCTGAAGCTCGTCCCTGAGTACTTCCATCTCAACATCATCATCGTCCTCATCACTGCTGTTAGCCGCATCGCTCTCCCCGTACACACTGTCTGCAGCACCACCATCGGCCGCGAAGTCGACACGGTCGAAGAAATCGGTGTTACTATCCACCGTAGGCGCCATGTCCCTCACTGACCACCTAGCAACCTTGATGGTGGTGAAATGGCTCCAGGTGACAACGTATTCATGCGTGCCGTCAGCATCGTCAGTCGACTGTCGTATACCTTCGACGCTGCTCTCGAGGTCTAGGTCCTCCTCCGACCAGGCCGTACCCTTTGGCAACTGATCCCATTTCTTGAGCCCATACGCGTACTTGCGCGCGTAGTTGTTGGCCAATTCGACCGTGAGAAACGCACACAGGATCCGATAACCTTCTTCACTTCTGGTCTTGGACAGATCTCGGGGATGGAGGTTCTCAGCTACGATGTAGATAGATGGCTGGGAGGCCAGATACTGCTCCAACGTCTGATCAGAGGAAGGAGAGGTGAGCGATGGTATTTTCGAGGCGCTGCGAGTCATGACGTGTGAATAGAGGCAGGATAGAGCCTTGATTTTGGTAAAATTCAATATGTGACCTTCGACCTTCTTTCTAATCATCTAATGGTGACTTTCCTTGAATCAGGTCCCTCAAGATCATGGCTTTTTATACTTTTCCTCTGCTGGTCTAATCCGGTCGTTCTCTAGGCATCTGGAGCGCGAGAAGGATGCCTCACACGCAGACCCTCGCGCAAGAACGTCATGGGCGAGTATGCAGCCATTCAGGGAGGAGGGGTGGTGCTGTGCCGCATTGGTCTCGTTATTTGGAGACTAGGCGCCATTGCACTGGGTAGGCTGTGACCACTCAATGGAATTGCCAAGGCACCTTCTTGCAACATATCCACTTACCTCTCAGATGGAGTTTCGCTTAAAGTGGACGTGAATCTGGTCATATTTCTACCGTGTAGTCTTTCACATAAGCCCAAGCAGCCCCCACCGATCCGGAAGTACTCCTAGGCAGCAGGGGAGGCTAAAGGTATTTAAACTGGTACTCACCCAAGTCCTGTAACTCATTCGGACTTGAGCTGATGTGATCCCCTTAGTCCGAAACATGCATGAAATCCTTTAGCTGGTAGCACAATGGGATACTTGATGCTCCACAATCATTCACGTAGATCCACGACGCCGATATGTGGGTCCTCTTATAGCTTACCCACCATCTCGATCTGGATTGATCAGGCTGCTTCCAATTTAGTTCAGCAATATATACTAGTTAAGTAAGTAGATTGTCGGGTATGGGATAATAGTGCCGCAATGCTGGAGGGACTCTCATTAATCCCACAAAATCCATCGATATTGCAACAAATAGGCGTCAAGGGGAACGAGACATATAGGCACGACCAAGGTCAAATAATGACAAACATACATCAGTCCTATAGATAACTGGAGCGAATAAACCTTGAATTTGGTGGATATTGTCAGGGTCAGGTGACCGTTCTGATCACGTGATTTGATAGTCCGTGCATTGTAGTGGCACGTGCGCTGCTGATATACAGATAGGCAGTAGTCAGCTGGGGAAGGACCTTTCCTCCCCAGCGCAACAACATATAGTAATACTACCCTTACAGATATAGACATAGATACTTTGGTCCGGCAGCATCATGTAAAAACTTCTCTTAGACTTTCCCTGGCCATTGTCATTGGCATAACAAAAAGAGTGTAGCCCCTAACCTTCCCAAGCCCCAAAGCGAAAGGCCCCTTTCTTGATCTTTGCACATAGTCTGTCCAAAGCGTGCAGAACACATGTGCCTTTCCTGTGGAAACTACGTTTTCAATTTCCTCCCATGAGCACTAGCGTTCCAGAGCGACGTTGGAAGAGTGATGGTACTCTTGCTTTGCCTGTTGCTCAGGTCCGCGACAGCGTCGGAATGCACATTAGATGACATATTAGTTCAACACCCGAAGTCAACCACTTCCAAGCATACTGTAGAAAGATGTGAGAGCGGTTGTCGATTATTTGCTCATCTAAGTTGGTGTTATCTCCGCAATCTTGAGTAGGGCAGCCAGGCCCTGTTAAAGACAACCCCCAGCGCTGGGACCCAAATTCAACATGTCTTGAATGCCGATGCATACCTAACTTGGCCCAAACACTGGATCCAATTGCCCGGATCACGGCAATTTTTCAATTAAAGCAAGAAGCGTAAAACGGAAATGAGCCGCCGGGCCGAGTTGGTGATTGAGAAGCACGTCAGCCAGGATATATTGCAGCTGATGATGTGAGGAATCGACAACTGGTCCCACTATTGGATATACAGGGATGATTTAGCCAAGCCTGCAGGAACAGGGAGCGACGGCAAACCATCTCACTCCCCAATCATTTCTCTGCGTTTCACCAAATTGTCTACCCGGAGGGCTTTCCGCACTCAATCCTCGGAAGATCGTCCCCCATCACCTCGCCATGGCTCCGAATGGGTTAATCTCCCGCAGCGATTTGCTGCTGTGCTGTGCTGTATTGGGCGGCCGGACTGACGGGCAGTATCCCAGTCTCAGCCAAGCTGGCGAGCATACATAAGAGAGCCGGCCTGGCCGTGGTGGAAGCTTCAAGCGAAGCTGCGAACTCCAAGCATACGATTCAAAATCTCCTCTCGCAATGGTCTCCTCGGTACTTCTCACGAGCCTGCTGGCTACGGTTGCTATAGCGCGTCCTGGTCCGCTAAGAGCCCGGGCCGACATTACTTGCCCAATTGTGCTGTCTGGTCAAGTCCCGACTTCCACTCAGTTGACCGATTTTGACTCCTATGCAACGAGCACAATCTTCAACCCAGACTATGTGCGCGCAAGCGCTGTGCCATGGTCACAGATCTTATTGTTTCCCCCCAATGCCACCAACTCAAGATTTGACAACTCAAGCTACAAGCCCGTAGAGGTCACTATCAGCGATGCATCCATCTTTCAGACGCAAAACGGCTTCCGTCGCGCGGGCTTGCAGCTGATTGATGATACCAATGAGGGTGGGCCTGGTACGCAAGGAGTCCGCACCTTGCATTGGAGCGTCAAGCAAGACGCGGCTCGAACCCTCAACTTGACACACGAGTATCTGGTACGAGCTAGCATCCAAGCTTGCTAATAATATGTTGGCCTGCTAACGTGAAAGAAAGAATGTATGGCACGAGACATCGGACTACAGTGCCAACCAGTTTAACTTCGAGATGGGTACTCTCATCGGAAAGTCAGATGCCGCAGACACGTTTAAGATTACGAACCGCAATAATGAAGTCGTCTGGTCTACGCCCATCGATGCAAGCGCCTGGCAGAACTTTGCCGTAACGTTGGACTTTGATCAAAAGTATTTTTATCCGTCCGGCGTGGACACGATAATGGCTGACCTTTGGTTATAGCACACTACAAGTCTACTATTCGTTGGGAGTTGAGGCACTCGAGTCAGTCACGTCGGCTCTATCCAATGACAACTCTGGCAGCGGACAGTACCAAATCGGAATTCTGAAGAAGCCTACCGGCACTGATGACGTCGTCAACTCGGGATATCAGGAGACGGGTATCAATGAAGGACAGATCTATGGTGGAATCTTCCTTGAGGACAGTGCTGACGGATGCATATCACTCTAAGCACGAGATCCCACAAATTCAGGCAGGTTTAGGTGTGTTTAACGTTTTCAGTCATCACATGCGGTTTAGCCTCCTGCAGTTTATATGTATCATATCAAGATAGTCTAAACCTGGCAAACAAATGCTGGGATGTCTCCCAAACGAAACATGAAGTCATGATGGAGGAGGCGATAGTCTTAGCATCGTCCATGGATCCTCGACAAGTACAGCAGCGATACGAGCCGTGTTTTCGTAACTGGTGCCTCCTGATGTCTTCGCAGCAGGTTCAGCATGGGCAGGGGCACTATTTGGGTGCTTTGCGAGAGATTGCTACGATACGTGGAGTGACGACGCGAGGGATTCCTGGGTATCCTTCTGTTCCATTCAAGCCAGCCAGGAAGTGGCGCACCGCCAAAACCCGTCAACACTTTGAAGTTTCTGCTACCTAAAGATGTAACGACGTAATGTGAATAGCTAAAGAGAACTTGCTCACTCCTTACAGTACAATAAAATCGTTTTCCGTTTCTTTTTGATTTTCAAGCCCAACGTTTATGACATAGTATACGGGTTAGGAAAGGTCGTTGTTGACTGGAAAAGGCCTATGCGCCACCAGCTTCTACTCTACTCATCGTACTACTTGCCTACCTTCGCTTCAGTCGCACCGTACGAACTCGCTACTCAGTGCTTCTCACCTTGGTAAAATCAATCTCACCCTTTCGACGGAGCGACCTGCCACCGACCGAGGACGATCCTCTGACACCTGTTGGTGTAATCGGTTTCGGTGACTCACTGATCCTGCCACCATACACTGTCGCAGTATTGGCAACAGCCTGCCGCTGCAGAGGAGAAGCGTTAGATCGGCCAGGCTACTGCTGGCTTGGCAATCCTCGGCGCGAATCTCTCGCCTCTGCGAGGCCACCACGAGCGTGATTATCAGGCAAGGCCACGACATCGAGCTGTTCCTTGGAAGAAATGCTGCGCGCAATATGGGCAGTAGACCCCAGTTGATTCATCGGCTGTCGCTGGTCCTGCTGCCGAGTCCAAGCGGGGAAGAACCCATCCGGCGCGCGAGTAGCACCAGAGCCAATGAAGAGCGAGTCGGTCCGCTGCACCCCGGGAGCGAACGACGGTGGTGTCTCAGCGCGTGGGTACCCGTTCTGAGCTGCTCCATCGAAGCCAAAATTGAAGTCTGCCTTGCGCAAGCTACTCGCCTGTAACCTGAGTCTCAACTCGCTCCCCTGGATCTTCAGGTGCGGACCAGGGACCGGTGCATCAGCAGGGGAGAAGAGGCTCTGACGGTTCTGCGTCGGCGAGCGCAAAAACATCTCCCGGGACTCCTGCTCGCGCAAGGCTACAGCGCTGGGTAGTGAGGCTGTGGGCTGTGTTGGCGATGCGGCAGGGACAAAAGCAGAGATACGCCGGTGACCGTGATTGCGCTGGAGCGTCCTCTCCCCGCCGGCCCTCTGGGCGAACGACCCTGGCATTCCGCTGGGCGATACCGGCTCCTTCTGGGTCGGGCACTGCCAGCTCGCTATGTCCTCGATCTCGGTCTTGCGGGGCCGTTGCAGGAAGGACACCTCAGGGGGAGGTGATGCCTCCTTTTCAATCTTCTTGATCACTCTGTGTCCGAGCTGTCCCACCTTGGTCTTCTTGACATACTTTGCGGCACGCTCAGGGATCGAAGGTCGCTTCTCAGTGTCGTTTGCTGGGTTCAAAGACCCTCGGGCAGGAGAAGACGAGCGTGAGGAGGAGGTTGCCAAGGACTGCGCTGGCGACCTGGCACTACGAGAGGAGATCGGCGACGGAGAAGAGTTTGTCGGGCTAGGGGGCGATGGAGTTCGGGCGCAACTCAGCACACTGAACGACGAAGCCGGCTCCTGCGACGGCGGGATATACACCGAGAGAGGGCGAGGATGCGGTCTCACCCGTGGCGTCGCATGTATTTTGGAAGACTGCGGATGACTGACCATATCCGGGTACATGATCTCAAAGTCGGTACCTTGGACAGTGACCACGCGCCTTCCTTCCCTCTCCGTCTGCTGCCGTGCCAGATATTGGGCGTGAGAGATTTCAACCCCGCTCGCTGGCTTCCAGCTTACCTGTCTACCTATATAGGATGCAATGCTAGTCTGGGCGTTGTCGCGCGGGTAATGCGAGATCGTCGCGGCACTTTGGATAGAATAAGCACTCCGTGTATCGTCTTCCGACATACCGCTGACACTTTTCGCAGCACCGCCCCTCCTCCTCCTCAGCATCGGCGTAGGCGTCTTCGGCGTCGTGTGCTCATTAGCATACGACTCTGGGGTGATAGTCGCCGTCGAAGCACGCCGCTTGTCATATCCACTCTGTGCCGGCAAATCAGGCATAGGCGGCACAGGCGGGAAAGCTTCTATGGAGGTCCCCTTGACGAGAGGTGCAGCCCAGTCCGGGGTGACGTAATACTGCCGCCGTGGCACGTACCGAACGCTCTTCCGCTTGTTATCCGTGCTGCGGCCCGTGTCGACCGCTGCCTCGCTGGCCGCCCTACGGCCAACGTGCAGGATGTTGGGGTGCGAGATCGGCGGACGTGATACGGGCGTCTCGCCCGATCCAGAACAGGACAAGGCGTTCTCGGCGCGCCGGCGACTCAGCTCCTCGCGGACGTGTCCCGGGGAGAGAGGCTGCGTCTGCTTCATCTGCTCCATGAGCGCGGCGCGCTGAGTACGCGAGTGGGACCGCGGTTTAGGCTTCGGGGTACGTGGCTCGTCCGTGGCTGCGAACGAGCGGCCGCGACGCTCTGGCTCAGAGGCGAGCTCGAGCTGCGTCGATACAACGGCCGTCATGCTGTCGATGCTTGATGCGCCGTAGATGGTCTTCAATCTGTCCGTGAGCTCCGTCAGGGGTGAGTCGGCGCGCGGTAGGGGAATAGCATCGAGTTCTGCGGAATTGATACCTGCGAAGTGACCGAGCAGGGCCACGCGTTGCATGGAGAGCGAGTGACGTCGCGTCTCGGAGTGGGAGGATCGAACTGAGGAAGGCATGGTTCTCGTATCTCGGGTTTCTACTCTGGGCTTGTATGTGTGTGATTGTGTATGCATGTGCAATGGGTGGGAGAGTCAAGGGTAAAGAGGTTGAACTTAGATGCTAACATAGAAAGGAGAGAAGGGAAGGAAAGCAACTGAAGTCAAAAAGAGCCAGCCCTTTTTTGCAAGTGGAAATGGGCGATGCCTCGGCACGTGCCCAATGGTGCAGAGGGTATGTGTATACTGAGGCAGCGACAAGAATGAAAGAAGGTTGTTTTCGTACAGGATGCTTGCTCGGAGCTGAGGCTCTGAGAGGGCCGGGCAGGGACAGGGGAGACATATAGTCATTCGGAAGGACAAAGGGGCTTCAGCCACTCTTTGGTGCGAGACATAAAGGGATAGAGGTGGTGGTGGTGAGTTCGATGGGCCGATGATAGGCATTGTGGAGAGATGGTCTTTGTCGAGCTTTTGTCCTCGAGCCCTGGAGAGTGCCTGGAATAGAGATAAAGACAGTCTGGATGCGATGGCTGAATAGACAACAATTAGCACTTTAAGGAGTTCTATTTCGATGAACTTTGTTATGGGGGGCAGGACGGGACTGCCATGGTCAAGCTTGATAGTCCCTTCCAATCACCTCAACCATTGCAAGAAGCTCAGGACCACGATTCCTCAATTTATCGTACCAGCTATCGAAGATG
The DNA here is from genome assembly GCA_022432505.1 of Xylariales sp. AK1849. Taxonomy (NCBI): domain Eukaryota; kingdom Fungi; phylum Ascomycota; class Sordariomycetes; order Xylariales; species Xylariales sp. AK1849. Next base: position 1,364,503 of record JAJKKH010000008.1, read on the forward strand.
ACACTATCGCGAGTCGGTACACTTGGTGTCCATTTTCACTTTTCCACCGAATGCTGAATGCCCTCTATCCCTTGAGACTATACGAGTCAGCCAAGCCTCTAAATCGCCTTATTCGCCTATTGCCATGCAATGCAGTGCCATGTAAAATGAGCAAGAAAATCAAGACCTACTCCGTCGGATTCCTGCCATCAATTCATCTCATCGTAATATACCTGCGGGGCAATGCTGGTCCAATTGCACACGAGCCTGCCATACTATGGAAATAACTTGCCATAAGCCTGGTACTTAGCTTATGCAGCTAATATACCTATCAGAACAAACAGTAAAAACTATTATGGTCTACCGCTTATTCTAGTGAAATAAGCATCATGGCTAAGCTTATGCCAAGCTGTCTTGTATTTTGATAGCTCGGGGTTTCTTAGACCAGCCTAGGGGGTATGATCCCAAGGCAATTGTTAGCCGTGGAGCATCTGCCCGAGGTTCGATTGGATTCTCCGTTTCAAACATCAGGCCAGAGCTGCCTCGCCTAGAACGCCTAAATACCTAACCTAGGCCACGTAACGATACGCAGCTTTGCCATCGTCAACAGCTTCAGCACGCTCCAGGTACTCTCTACTTATCAAGTCCTCGATGCGACCTTTGATAGCGCTAACGTCGGGCTTGAATTGGCTAGCAAGTTGCTGGATAACCTCAGTGATGAGCTGAGAATGCGAGAGAAGCTTGCGTTGCCTATAGCAGTGGTTAGCGGCATTCGTTCATTACACGTTGTTTGAGTCTCGACCTACTTCATGATACGAACGACAGCGGCATCAATAAGATACTTTCTGATCTCGTTGGCCTTGTCGTCGGTTGCCTTCCGCTCATCATCGTTCTCCACCTTGTTCGCAGCGTTGACCGAGGCCATCTTGATCTTGATGGCTTTGCTGGTGAATTCGCGATTGAATGTGAAACGATCGCCAATCTTTACTATAGCCTTTGTCGCGGGTTCCTTGAGCAAGACTTTGGTAGCCTTGATCACGGACAGAGAAGTCAAGACGTTGATCAAGTCGGACTGGGGGATGTTGGTCTTGGCTTGCACCTCGTCAAACTTCAGCCACTGGCCCTCGGGTAGATCGTTGAATAGCAGTAGCACGATCATGCCGTAGGTGGTGACGTTGAGCTCATATCGACGCTCACGGCTGAGAGGTCCTGACGTCTTGCCCGGGATCTTGGGGAAGACACATCTGATGTCGGCAGTGCCAGCGGTTCCAACCCAGTTCAACTTTCTCCCTTGATGAGTTTTGGAGTAAAACTCGAAGAAGCTATCCTGTAGGCCCTTGATCTCGCGGGGATAGATCATGTCCGCTCGATCCTGGCCGCCCAAGCCGGTTTGTCTGCCCATGATATCCTTGGGCCAGTTGTTGCCACCGAGGATATTGATCGAGAGCTCAACTCGCTTCTCGTCGGACTCCCCAAGGCCACGGACATGCTTGCTGTACGACTCGGACTCATCCTTGGAGAGGTTCATGTCCTTGAACATGCCTTCGAACTTGTACGTGAAGTTGTTGCCTAACTCGCGTTTCATACGTGAGATCATCTCAGTCTCAATGTCATGTCTCTCCGACTTCTGCTGCAGTAGACGACGTGCAAGGTGCTTCTGGTAGTAGAGCTCAAACTTGTCCTTCTCGCTGATGTAACGTAGGAGGGTGATAGCTTTTTCCAAGATGATATCGATCTCCTCTTCCGTTTTGTCCTTGATTCCACGCTTCAGGTTGTCATCGATGAAGAGTGACAAAAACTCGGAACTACGGTCGAATGTATTGATGAACTCCGAAAAGCTCTTGGTGAGGGCGGTCTGCAAGATGAGATCTTGCGCGAAGCAGCATGACCAGAGTGTGTCAAAGCGATCCTTCAGGCTAAGGACGTCATCTACCCACTTGAGCGCAGAAGCGGTCTGTTGGGCGGAAGGGTTGAGAGCCTTGGGCTTCGGCTTGTCAGCACGGCCTGCGGCAGGCTCTTCCTCTGCAGTCACCTGGGGTGTGGAGAAATCGGTGTTTCTCAGCACCTTCTCGATCTCCATGCCTAGCTCTACCACCCGATTGGTGAGTGCTTTGCGCAGTGCTTCCCTCTTGGGGTCAACTCGACAGACCAGCTGGTACAGGATGGCGAGATCATCGGTTCTGTCATTGTCAATCATGGCTCGCACACCACTCCCATCGAGATTCATGAACTCCTCGAGGTGCTTCCTGATGAGCTCTTCCTCCACAACCTTGGCGATACTGTCCTGGGTCATGATGGAGATGGTAGTCTGGCAACGGGCCGCCTCCTCATCCAAGCGTTGTTGAGTATAGCGCAGCCAAGTGGCAGCATCGGAGTCACGCAACAGCTTCTCACACTCGGCCCTGTAGTACTCTCGGCTCTTCCGAAGGTATTCAGGCTCGAACATAGTCACATACAACTTCTCATTCTCGTTCTCGTCGTCAGTCTCGTGCAGAGACTCGAGCATGCCAAGGCAGCTGCGCAGCAATGCCTTGTCAATGACATCACCCTGGCGCTCCATATTGATCTGGTCTATGATGGTCGCATTCAGGATGCCGAAGACGGTGCACGGTGGCGTGCCATCGCTCTGGAGGCCAGTTCGTAGGATGTGGTCGCGGAACAAGCCGATGGTGGTTGCGAATATGGTTGGTCTACTATTGTCATGCGTGTAGCCACGATCCAAGTACATCAATATATCCGCAATCATGTTCATAGACATGTTGTGATGCTCCCACGACTCCCGGATGACCAAGAGGAACTTGTCGCCCATAGCTCGACGTTCGACCGCGCTGGTACCGGGGAGGACGCCCAGAGTGACGCTGATGAGATTCTTGCTGATGACGGCGAAGATGGGAGGAATAACGTGATCGGCGAACCACTTCTGCTCGAATTCCTTGACTCGATCGTAGAGCTGCTCGCCCATCTTCTTGAGGACGATCTTGTAGGCATGTCGGTAGAGTTGCTCGAATGCGAGGGCGCTAGCGTTCTTCTCATGGATGTCTTTCAAGGCCGACTGGAGCTGACCCCAGTTGTAGTCGAAGCCATCGACGTTGGCTGCAGCAGCAGGGTTCTGGCGTATGGTGAGATTAGCAAAGCTACTCAACTCGGGGTTTCTCGTAGGAGGCATGATTGCAACAGGGGCACGTGGATTCCAGGTATTCGTGAATGTGAGGAGTAGAGATATCAGTAAACCGAAATGGTCGAATCAAGAGAGGTATCAATGCCCACGAAGATAGCTTGACGCGAAGTTGCAAGCTTAAGTAGCAGGAGGGAGGCGGGTGGGTGCAGTGAATCTGTGGTGTCAAGTGACAGAGTTGTGAGATGGGATGGAGGAATGGGGAGTCAAGATGGGTGAAGCCCTAGGAAGCTATCAGAGCTTCGAAACTTGAGAGGACTTGTGAAGATGGTGTAAAATAGTAGGTAGCAAGTAGACGAGGTGAACCTACGGGTACCCGTCTTGGAGGACGAATGCGGCCAGCGCCACGGGTAGCAGAACCCCCACGGCCGGTGATCATCTTCACTGTGTGCTCGCTGGTGAGGATGGAAGTAACGTGGTGATTTCAGGTCCTGTCGACATGGTATGCGGTGGTGAGATGGGAAGATGTGGCGGCGAGGGCGGCGAGGGCGGCATGCGTTCATTTACCTAAGCAGAGGTGAACGCATGTTTGACGCATAGGAAGCGGAGCATCGATCTCGGTGCACGATGAAGGTGGAGGTAATCGCTGGTCCGGAGTCACTCACGATGTGGAATGTGAGGTCGCCGACATGGTGACTCGGGGACGAGGCTAAGACTGGATATTGAAATTCAATGAAACGAGAACGCCGCCTTGGGACAAAGCTATAAGTTAAAGTAATTCAGGTCGTGGCAATGATCCCTGCCACTCAGGAAGTACGTACTCAATCAATTCAAGCACCACTGTTACCCCTCGAATAGCTGATCCGTGCGTCGGAATGGAACAAGTCGCTCTCCTTGCCAAGCTTGTCATGTCTTGTAGCTACTGTGGTACTGTACTGTGTACAATGTACATAGTAACGTCAAAGCCGCTAAGACGTTATCCGTCAAATGGAATTTTCTTATCGCGATCATGACCCGACGTCCTTCTAGAAGCGAGCAGTGAGTGAGTGAGTGAGTGAATGACCTAGGGGTGAAACTACCTACTTACCCACGCGACTTCACTGAGTGTTCTGCCATCTCAACTGCACTCACTGCGTGTCTCTCTGCACCAATCTGCAATGCTTTCATGATGGCTACTAGACGTGGCATCAATGCATTGAACACTCTTCTTCGCTCTTCGAGACCTTCTCCCTCCCTTGCCACTCCTCTCCTCCGTCCATTTCCTCGCCTTCCGCGAACTCTACAGCCCGCTCAAGCAGCAGTCCGCCGATATGCCCATTCTATACCGAAACCACCCAGCCCTGCATCTGAGGGAGCTGAAGGTAAATCGCGCAAGCTGCAGGAACCTCATTATGAGTTAACCTTTACATGTGTACCATGCGGATCGCGATCGTCACATGTCGTTTCCAAGCAGGGCTACCACAAAGGCTCTGTCCTGATCACATGCTCATCCTGCCGCAACCGCCATATAATCAGCGATCATCTCGATATATTTGGTGATCGGAAGGTCACTGTGGAGGATCTGATGCGGGAAAAGGGACAATTGGTCAAGCGTGGTACCTTGGGAGAAGATGGTGATGTCGAGTTCTGGGAAGATGGCACCGTCACCCAGCGAGGGGGCGGTGACACTGGATATTCCCCCGAGTCGGCAGATCAGCCCAAGGCTCTGAGCGAGGCCCCGGATCTGTCGTCACAGCCGGCCCAGTCGCCATCGCCAGCAGCTTCTTCATCTCCCACTAACACCGGAACGCGACCACAGGTGGACAGGGCCTCTTCGTTACCTACAAACACAACGCTGTCGACCAGGCGCCAGTACCATGCTGCCGCCCACAGACAATCGGATCAGGAAACTCGCCTTCCACCTCCGCGCCCGAAACAGCATTTTGACACGGACTTCATTGGGCCTGACAGCTCGACATTCAATATCGCTTTACTGAGAGAAGAAATGAAGCAAATGTCTGCACACGAGGAACCTGCTGCTGCCAAAATGAGAGGAAACCTGAAGAACAAAGCTGCAGAAGAAGAATTGGTCACAGAAGTGGATTCACTCACGCCCAATGCAGGAGGTCCAACCTTTCGCAAGCCTGTAAGACCCGCGACGCCCACGGAGCAGCAGAAGTATATTTCTCGGTCCCAGCTTACTAGACTGAGAAGGAGCACTTCCTTCGTAGATAGCAACGTCTCTGTAGCCTCCGAGAACGGATCGCGCATTCGAAGGATTAAAGCTCGCGCACGAGCATGGGAAGTCGCTGCACTTGAACAAGCTCGGCGACTCGCAGAGGCGCGGCAGGCTGGCCTTATTTCTCGCAGTCCAGTTACGCGTATCCCTCGTGAGGATCTCGAGTCGCGCGTCTTCCCTAATGTAGCCCCTGAGCGTCAATCCCGTCCCCGGCGACCGGCGTATGGCACCAACTCCATCAACATATTTAGAAAAATGGTCCCTCAAACCCTACAAGATTTCAGTTACCCAAATATTCGGACCCCTGTCAGTCCCTTGGTCCAAAATCCGCAACCTTCCTCCGAGGATGCACGCAATGCTGCCGAGCTTCCTGAGTCAAGCTCGGAGCAAGGTGTCCAGCAGGGCGAACTCAAATACGAGAGCGGCAGACCTACCGTTGGCGGTTTCGCGTGGCCTAGAGGCTTCACGCCAAACATCGGCAAGAAGAACGCTCTCCCGGAAGGACAACGTATCCGCTTCGTCAGTGCAGGCTTAAAAATCAAGACTGTCCACTATGTCGTCGATGAATCGCCAGGAGCACTGCCATTCATTGCCCCCGATCTCCGCGACGATAACCAATTCCGCGCCGTCGCCGATCACAGTCAAAACAGTACCCGTGACCCACAGCAGCGCCTGCGTCCTGGTGAATCACCAAAACCAGGCTTGAAGTATCATATCCGCAATGCGTTGGAGTCCTGGGACAAGGAAATCCCGCAGACCCTGCCCAGCAGACTACGTAACATCGACAAGCCGAAGCGGCGCATGGTGTACACATGGCCTGAGGGCGCTACCGAGCCGGTGAAGACCTCCGAGACTGTGGAGCCGAGGGAGAGGGCGCGTCGGTAACGCGTTGTGCAACGGCACTGTCCGCGTGTCGCCACCTTCTCCGCCGGCCAGGAAAAATAAGGCACGAGAGCCCGTGCTGCTTGATCCAAATCGCGCGATATCGCCCGAGGACCTCAAATCAGAGCTGGCGCCTAGACGCTTCGATACGGCGTCGCACGAACTTGCGTGACTTCCCAGCGTGGGCCAAATTCAAGCCGTGCTATACTAGCAGAGTCAGGAGCGGCCTGGCACCGGATGTCCAACATCAATGGACTGCGCTGTTTCAGCGGGGGAAGCTCCGATCCACTGCACGGCGTAGTATAGGGGCAATGTAAAGTGTGTAGGTTATCTTGGGTAAAGGGCTATGTTGTATAAATACCATGACACATCTCTTGCATAATAACACATGCATATACCACAAGACACAACCGTATGATATGACACTCGCTTTAGGCCGTGGATTTGAACCTTCGTATTTCCAATTTTCCCAATCTAGATAAACCCCAGAAACTAGAAGCAGACCGGGTATCTCATGTCCTTTATCGGCTTATCCTCTCATCTAACCGCTCTCATGTCTGCCACTTTCAGGGCGTGGACCCCTTCAATACTTGGCTCCATGTCTCCGAGCCCTCTGCTCCCCAGCCCTCTCCTTCCGCCTCTTGACCTTCTTGTCCAGCTTGCCCTGCTTCCACTTGCCATAGCGCTCCGGCGCCGCCACCGCCTCGATCTTCCTCTTGCGCGCTCTGCCCTCTCTGCGTCTTCTCGCAGCATCGCGGATACTCAATAATTCCCGCGTGTACGCCTCCGTCCCCATCTTGTGCTGCAGGGTCTCCATCAACTCCTGGGCTTTGTTCTGAAGTTCGCCATGCCGCGTCTTGAACTGCTCGTCCATCGAGACCGGGATGGATATCGAGGGGTCGGTGAGGTGGTGCAGCGGCATCAGGAGCATGTTGAGGGAGGGGACAAGGGACATGGTCGGGAGGGTGTGCGTGAAGTGCATGAGAAGCTGCAGAGATGCTACCTTCGGGATCAGGGCGGAGGACCGCGTCGCGGTCTCGGCGATTAGGATGTCTGAGAGTAACGTGAAGAGGGTGTGTAGGGTGATCTTGGTCTTCGGGGTCTCGTCTTCCTTGTCAATACCACCCCATTCGTCCTCTTCATCAGCAGACTCCTCTGCTTCGTCGCCGGGGTCGGACTTGCTGTCAGCGCTAGATGGTTTAGGATCGAGGAATCTGCCGAGCTTTGCGATAGTTTCGACTACTTCACCAGCTAGGTTTTCATCTACGTCCGGGGTCGATGATTGCGGTTTGAGCTCGATGTCTAAGATAGCGCCTGATGTCTTCTTGGCTATGCGCTTCCTCCATCTGGCTGTCGTCGGCGGGCTTAGGATGTTAACAGCAAGAAGGACGAGTGCCTCAACGGCGTCCTTTTCCAAACGAAGGCCATGCGAGCCGGCAAGCACATCAGCCTCGCCAGCTGTCTTACAATGCCCATAGAAGTCAATCAGGTATCTGTTGAGGAGCTTCATACTTGAGAGCTTCACCGTCGCGTTTGACGAGGATAAAGGTTTAGCGATCGCATGCCATAGACCGTCATGTGCAAAGACGACCCCTTCGTGCTTGTCCATAAGTACAGGAACAGTCTCGACGATAATATTGATCAGCTCCCAGTCGTCGGCGTAGGTAGCGTATTTATCCAGAATCTCGACAATCTTATTGATAACAAGGCTCAAATCCTTTTGGTCTCGCGAGGCAGGATCCTTAGCGTCGAAGTAAAACGCGAAGGCTTGAATAGCGAGTCGAAGTACTGGAGGGTTATCATCTTGCGCGAGCCAATTGCGTAGCAGGGTCAGGAACTTAGACGTGCGCTCCTTGTCCGCCTTGCGGAAGATTTCCTTAACGAGTTCGCCAGCTGCCAGTTGGCATTTCTCGCTGTCATCGTTGACAAGTACAAAGACCAAGGGAATAAAGCAGGTTGTGGCAACCTCCTGGACGAAGTCATCTGCAGACTTCATCAATAGTAGATGGATGACCTCCATGACCGAGAGACGTCCTCCTTCACGCTCGTACTTCAGGTTGGCAACAACAAATCTGAGCTGTTTAGCCCATCTGTTCTTCTTCTGTGGGTAATCGCGAAGGAACTGGAAGAAAGCGCCTCTGGCCAAGTCACGGGTATTCTTGTCATCATTGATGATCATGATGCTACCAACGTAATCGAGCGTATCGTAGACTGTGGCTGTCTCGACCTTACAGTCTAAAACCGCACGCAGGAAATTGAAGGTGACGTGACGATACAACGGTTCAGTTAAGTCATCCTTGAGCTTGCCTAGAAGCATGTCGACAGCTGCATCCTTGACCGAAACATCTCGCCTATCTCTTAGGGTAACCGAGATAAGTTTCAGCGCTGTTTGAGCCAGATCGCTGGTTGTGGTCGTTGATATTGAGATGCTTTTCACCGCATCTTTAGATCCAACCTTGTAGAGGTTCGTCCAGTCGTCGGTGTTGAAAGGTACTTTGACAAGGACTGTAAGCAGCTTGAAAGCGGCTACCTTGACCTCCTCCTCTCCGCCAAGGACTGCATCTCCTAGGATTGGAATAAATCCAGACAGATTGGCAGCGTTCCGCAGACTCTCATGCTTCTTGAGTACGGACCGTAGTATATCAAAGGCGAATCGAACAAGCTTATGTGTATACTTATTCGTGGCACCGCGGTCGCCACTCTTCTTGGCCCCCTTTTGGACGAGGTAGCGGCGGAGCTTAGGATTCAGCCTCAGTTCTGCCCGAGGCTTCTCGCTCTCGTAGACTTTCTGAATAACTTCGTAGCAGAAAACCAGGGTGTCTCGGCTCTCCGCAGCTGCGTTGCTGAGAAGACCGTTGGCTATTCTATTGAGCAGCTCGTCAATCTTGCGCATCATCCGCAGATCAAGCTTCTCAAGAAGAAGCGCCTGCAGGGGTTGAACGAGGCCAACCAAGTGGTTGATTGACGTGGTCCTTGAGAGCAGTTCCATCGAGTCTTGGCTCTTGCTACTCTTCACCTCCTTCATCTGACTAACATACTCCTCTGCATCCTTTTCTTGGCCCACGACCCCAAAGATATCATCCATGATAACAGCCATGATCTTCTCCAGACAGTAGTCAAGATCACCCGATTGAAATTGAGGGGTCACATGAACCAGGATTGTATGCATAGTGTAAGAAAGCACGTGGAGTTGGTATCCTTTGGTCAATGCACCTCGTAGCTCGTCAAGCACAAACCCGAAGCACGTTGGGCCCAGAAGAGAAGTCATCTGAGCCAACGTGCTTCTTGCCATCTCTCGAGACTCCCAGGCCTTGCTGCGAAGGATATGACAGATATCCGTCAGAACTCCTGGCAGCTTTTGTTCCATGAGCTCCGCGGGAAGCAGTTTCAGCAGCTTCACAATGATTACCCCCACAGGGACTCGGGAGCTGACAGTTGTCTCATCCTTCTCATGGATATAATCCATCAGTGGCGGCAGAATTCTAGAGACAATATCGTCACTAAACTTCTCCAGTGCAGGCATTGTGTTAGCCAATCGGTGCTTCTTTTTGAGCGACTTTTCAGGTGCATCGTCGATGTCCACAGCGTCTCCATATTTCTCAGAGCCAGCTATAGCAAGGCTGTCAATGAACTTGCCCAGAAGCCTGACGAGCTGCTTCTGCGCTTCGGGCTTCGACTGGATGTAGCTGATATACCTACTCAAGGTAGCACGGAATTGCGGCCACTCGAGTGAGATTGCTAGATCCGAAATGGTAGTCGATGCCTGCGCGCCAACACCATGATCGTCACTCCCATCCTCGCGGCCAAAAATGAAGTGTTCAAGTAGTGGGACGAAGAAGTGAGCCAAGTTGCGACTACTCATCTCAGCATGATGATTAACTTTGGACAGAAGCTGTAGCGCTCGCATCTGCCTTGAAGTCGCAGGGCTGAGGATGTGACTAAAGAAACTTGGATCCGAGTCTTTCTCATCAGGCGGCGGATCTAATCCCACCAGATCGCTCACGGGTGACCATGAGGGAACATGAGACACCAAATATCCCAGCACTCTGACCGTTTCTCTCCTGACTGTTTCGGAAGTATCTCTAGCCCCCGAAAACAAAGCTGGCAGGACAGTACTGGAGAGCATCTCGTCATAGGATTCCTTCTCTTTTCCAGAAGCTGATGCAGTGGCATCTACGAATCTGCACATCCCGTCGGCGGAGTTCGATGACAGAATACCATATTCTTCATCATGTTTAATGTAGAACAGCATATTTTGAAGCAGTGGCTCCCATTCTCGGGGACCAAATGGTGTTTCTCTTGGTTTAGAGATGACGTTGAAGGCAGCCAGTCGTCTCTCATAGTTTGGCTCATCGATGCGACCCTCGACATAAGAGTTGAGCTCAGCGCAAAGACCAGCAACCTCGAGGATCACGGCATCCTCTAACGCAAAAGCGGTGAGGACCCTTGATAGCGCCTCTCGATTGGCTCTGTCTTTGAAGAAATTATAGAGATTCGAGATTGTTATGTAGATCCGTTGTCTCAAGTCATCATTCGAATCGAGCTTCTGCAGCTGCAGGAAGTTCTCAAGAATTATGAGAACGCCACCCTTGATCTTGGGGTGAACACGGCGTGCAGGCTGGTTGAGAAGAAAGACCGAGATATCTATCAGTTCCGTTGTGTTTCCGTATTGCTGTATCATCGGTGAAAGCTCAACCACCGTCTCAACGCACGCAGCCAAGAGATCCCTTCCAAGCTCCTTTCCCGGCTCGTCCTCATGCCTCTCCTGTGATCTCAGCAATCGTCCGATTCGCTCCAGCGACGTGTCAAGATTCGGGTCCAGGAGCTCTTCCTTGATGAGCTCGTTGAACTCGGATTCTGCAGCAGGAGCTTGAGCAAGCTTGATGAGGTTCCGCAATATGCTAAGAGCGAATATCTTGACCTCGTCCTTCGCTTTTTCGACCAATAATATTTCAGTGAGTTTTCCAATCATCCGATCATCGATAGACAGAAACAGAGCAGTCTTTGGAATGAGCGAAAAAGTGGATAAAAGTTGGAGTATTCCCGAGATGCCTTCGGTGTTTTCGGTTGGCAGATTTTCAAGGCGTGGGCTCACGACTTCATTGACAAGAACGTCCGAGTAAGGTGTCCAGTTATATGTAGGTGCGTTTCGCAGGAGTGAGATCACACACTTCAAAGCAGTGCTGCGAACGTTTCGGAGGAGTGAAACATTTCCCTCCACCTCCAATCCCTCGAGTTCTTCATGACTCTGTCCCAGTTTCCGGCAGGCATTGACAAGACAGTATATCACTGCATTGAGGATTGTGGTCGTATACGGGGTGACGCTCGTCCCAAGCTCATTGATCATGGAAGAGATCATGTTCAAGAACCCAAGCTGTTTTCGAACTGTTAGAAGGTCGCGGCCAATGACATCCGCCCGGAGTTTAGAATCTCCATCGACGACTTCCACGCCACGAAGTTCGCCCAATGCAATGTCGAGAAAGCCACCCATGTCCTCGATACTAAGGTTTCTGAGTACAGCGAGACGAGTGGCGTGAAGACCGCCGCGTCCACTAGCAACTCCCTTCTTGGAGATCGTCCTACCAAACAGCAGCCTCAGTAGGACGGGCATGGCCTCAGAGTGATGCTTAGGTTGGATTTGGTTGTCGCCCTGAAAGAGGACAGTCAACTCATTCTTGAACCTTGTTTCATCGAGCAGGAACTCCAAATTCTCCTGATAGGGTTTGACACCTTCTTGCTTCCATGCCAGAATAGCTCTCAAGGCAGCCTTTTGGACCTCGATATCGCCATTGGTGAGAAGTCTCAACAGAGCATCGTAGACCTGCTGACTCTGGAAGAGTACCTTGGGGTTAGAGAACTGTGCAAACACGCCTAGCAAGCCTTTCCTGTCCGGCAATGACCAGGATCCAGCGCTCGGATCAGCTTCCTCTACGGGGCTTTCAACATCGTCCTCGCCATCTAGTGCCCATGACAAGAAAAGAGGGACCAGTCTACGGGACCTCTTCTCAGCCAAACTTGGTGTTGCCGACAGGATCTTCAGAGCTTGCGATCGTGCATTATTCGGCCTTTCTGGATTCAGCCGCTGGCTATCCTCAAAATCCTGCAGCATGATGTCTACAGCGTCACCGGAGACGTGCTTGGCATTGCCAGCCTTCTTCCGCAAGGCTGCGAAGTTCAAGCACTCGAAGTCGGTCACACCTTGGGTTGACGGCGCAGACGGCTGCCTTCCAGAGCCATCCCAGCGCACAGAAGGGGTATTGAGCCAATCAAAGGCACGTTCACACAGTGCCTCCTCCCCGGTTCTTGATTCTCCGGTTTGCTTCAATGCTTCGACTGCGGTTTCCCACACTGGCATTAGTCTTACTGTCATCAATCCAAAGAGATATGATGGAACGGCTTGGCGGAGCCAGGAACCCCCATCCAACTGGGAGTAAACCGCCCCAAGTCTGCGGAGGTGCACTGCAATTGCACGCACATTCTGCACGTCCAGAGGCGTCTCTTCAGTCTGCAACATGATTGCCAGGACATCCAGCTGATCAGGGGCATTGTCCATTTTACGAAGCACTTTCAGGGAGGCAAGACGAAGGTCGGAGGACTGCGAGGAAAGATTGTCGATCAGACTCTTCAGTAGAGGGTCTTGTTCTTTTTCGGTACTTGCGCTCCCATCGTTCAGCGACGCCGGGCTCGTAGACTCAGGTGACTGCTCTTCGTACGTTAACATTGCCTCCAGGAATCCAGTCAAACGGCAGTAGCGCGGCGCGGCTGCCCTCAACAGCGGACCCAAGGACTTGTCAAATTGTCCGGCAGCTTCACTCATTCGAAGGTAAGAGGAAAATCCCCGACTGACAATGAAACGGGCTTCATCAGTGGCTAGGGACATTGAAGGTCTGAGGGCGAGTTTCAGTTTTCTCAGTAGCAAGTCAGAGATGGGCCCGATGGTGGAAGGCCGAACAGTCACACATTCTAACAGGTGTAAAAGAGCGGAGTACTTCGGCAAGCATCTATCTCGCCAGGTCTTGGGATCCTTGTCGCATGCGTTCGAAGCGCCGTCCTCGGGGAAGGGAGATGCCTCTAGACGCTCGAACTTGGTGACGATTTGATCCTGCCATGACTGGGGAAGCGAGAAGCTCTCTGCGTCTCTAGTAGAAGGAAGTGCCCGGGATTCAACCATCCTAGGCAGGAGCACACAGAGCATCTCTTCATTGGATCCTTCAGACCAATGCGTCATCACAAACCTAGAATATTATTAACCATGATCAGGTAGGTCTTACATAGCAACTTACTTCTGGAAGTGTTTCAGAAATAAGCTCCGGAACCTAGTCGCGTCAAGGTCAGAAAAGTACGAACAGAAAGGTATAAACCAGGTCATGAGGGGTTCCCTAGTCAATGTCTTCATAAGATCCGTGATATATGGGATTGCGGCATCCATCGAAGCTCGTTGCCATACTATGGCTATGTTGACAAGCACGTGATCCCAGACTGCGGTCGGACTGACAGAAGTAAGGGTGGACTGGTCTTTGCAGAGGTTAGCGAGACACTCCCGCAGACAGTCAAGTAACGCAGGCCAATTTGAAACTCTGTTTCCTTTCCGAACACCAGCCATTATGCCTAGTAGACGGATGTAAAGGACACTGCGCAGGGTGCGTTCGGCATCGAGGCTGTCTTCGGACTTTGCTTCATAGATAGCCTGGGCAATAGGATCGAATGTTTCGACGGTTGTGTGATGGACGATGCTCACGAGAATACCGCAAATGACATCTGACCATGTTTCAGACTCCTGGATACAGCATTGCTCGCTTGATACGGAAGCAAGGAGAGCCTTGTATATAGTAGAGCCTGTCGTGTGAACCCCATGCCCTTGCCCCTTGATAGCTTCGGCAAACATAGTCATGACGCCGTGGTAGTAGAGCTCGTACTGTCGATCATCCCGAATGCTCTTGAGATCCGTCCGAGCATGGTCAATGATGAGTGGTAGCGACTTCTCTCGGCTCGAGGGAGCAGCAGCCTTCCTTATTAGAAAGCTCATGGCTTCAGCGGCGAACCGGGCGATGTACGGCGGGTTTCGTGCTTTTCCGAGCAGAGGGGCCATAACGTCGTATGTCGGTCGTATATCAGCAACCAGGAGCCGCGAAAGATATTTGAACATGAATGTGAGGGAGGCAAAAGTCCATTCAATCACTGCAGCATCCTGACGTTTACTGGCGATCTGGGTTATCAAAGCTAGGGCTCTCGGATAATGCTTCTCGAATCGCGTGCCCAAATCGTGCGCGAATGCAGTCAAAAGATCCAGAAGCGATTCCAGAGACTCCTTCTCTTGAGGAGATATGTACTTCTCCAGCAAGTCCATGATCTTGCCCTCGAAATGTAGGATTTGCGGTAAGCTGTCGCATAGTGGGAGCACCTCCCTCCTAAAGAACGTAAACCCCTTAGAGATATCGAGGTCTGACCACTTGTCCAGGCCATTTTTGAAATATGAAGTAGTGGATTCGAGATCTTCAGCGTCGAGGTCGTGACGGCGCACTTTGCGCAAAGGATCAAGGGAATGGAGCTTGGAGATCTTGGTGGTAAAGGACTCCCATCTGTGATTCTTTTGGTGAGGAGTGCCGGTCTTGCCCTTTCGGGACTTGACGATGCGTCCCGAAGATGTAGAAGGCATTGTGTCGGCTTCTGAAACCTCGACGTCGAGGATTTCCAGCCTTTCGCAATTCGATATGGTGAGATAGTATGGTATGGTTTGGCCTCATCCTTCCTTCCCCACCATCAAGAAGTCCATCCGACGCTTCAACTTTTTTTTCGAGCCGACAAGAAGATAAGCTCTTATCAGCAATCCACTAACCTTTAGAAGGTTAGACCCCCGCAGCTCTCTACAGTACAGCCTCGCTGAAGTACATACCATACATGGTAAGTGGGTATCCAGCACAGGCCAAACCAGCTGCTGCTGCCCCACGTTGAGCTTCACGGTTTTTGAGGTCCAGTCGCGTCAGTCGCATCTTTAGATGGCAGCACCCAAGCCTTTTCACCATTCAACCTCCATATCTGTGCACCAACCTGCACCCCATTGGCCACGATGGCAGCCAAAGTGTAAGTCATGTTTCATGCGTACTATTTTATATAATATCAGACTAATCAAACGCTCCAGTGTCGTACTCGGCAGCCTAAATGGCAAGCTGGAGTCGGCTTTCCAGAAGCTTACGACTCTGCACGCCAAAAACAGCTTCTCGTTGGCCATTATAACAGGCAACCTCTTTGGTGACGGTGAAGACGAGAGCACCGTATTGCGCCTTCTCAATGGCGAAATACGCGTACCTCTTTCCACCTACTTCACCGTTGGGACCAGTCCGTTGCCGCCGCAGGTAGTTGAGCGCATTGAGAAAGATGAGGATGTAAGTCACTGCAACTCTCACATGGGTCGCCGTCTCACCGAACACCAACTGATTCTTCCCTACCTCTAGATTTGCGAGAACCTGCATTACCTTGGCAAGCGAAGCATCAACACAACCTCGGATGGCATCCGAATTGTCACTCTGGGTGGAGCTCTCGACCGAGCTATCGTAGCTGGCCAGTCTAAGGAACAGCACCTTCCCTTCCATACCGTTGGCGATGCGACATCCTTGCGAGGCGCGAACAAGGCCGACATACTTCTGACATCAACCTGGCCTGCAGGGGTTTGGTCGAACTCAAAGGTTGTGTTGGCCCCTGAGAACCAAGCAGCAGTCGCCAGCTCGCAGGAAGTTGCCGAACTATGTACCGCTATCAAGCCTCGATATCATTTATCCTTCTCCCCTGCCGAGTTCTTCTATGAGCGCGAACCCTTTTTCTACCCTGTAGCTCAAGAGGACTCGGATAACAAACCGGTCACCCGCTTCATTTCACTAGCACCCTTCGCCAACTCTACCAAAGCGAAAGCGATGTATGCATTCAGCATCCAGGCTGGTGAGACTACCTCGACTATTCCGGATGGAAGCAGCATGTCGCCCTTCTTTGTCCGCAAGAGGGCAGCGGACACGAATTCGGTGGGTTACCCAGGTCGTTTTGCCAACAATGACGGTCATTCGGACGGTCCGTCTCGTCGTCGGGCCCGTCGCCGTTCGCCTCCTCCCGGGCCTAGTCAATGCTTTTTCTGTCTTAGCAATGCAGATTTAGCAACACACATGGTTTGTTCTATCGGAGACCATGCCTACGTCGCTGCAGCCAAGGGGCCTCTACCTGCATCGGATTCTTACACCACCTCCGGCTTATCTTTCTCCTGCCACCAGATCATCGTTCCTCTGGCTCACGAACCTTCCATGCGAGCAATTCCTGAAGAGCGCTTGCAGACTTACAAGGAGATGGAGCGTTTCCGCGAGGCTATGCAAGCTATGGTGGCAGCTCAATCGAACCATGGACTCGGCACAGTGACTTGGGAGATCAGCCGCGCCAACAATATTCACCTCCACTGGCAGTTCCTTCCCATTCCCATCGACTTCCTTCGTAAGGGTCTCGTCGAAGCTGCCTTTAAGGTGGAGGCCGAGAATCTTCGGTATCCTGCCCTGAGAGAGCAGAGTATCGACTCTGGCATTGATGAGGATGGCGCCTTTCTTCGCCTTTGGCTATGGTCCGATGATAGCGACGCGGAAATCAAGGGCAAGGAAATCGTTATGCCCATCAATGACAGCTTCCGCTTCGATCTCCAGTTCCCGCGGAAGGTCCTCGCGAAGCTCCTGCAACTGGAAGGCAGAATCCGCTGGCAGGACGTCACTCAATCCATTGGGGATGAGACAACTGATGCCAACAAGTTCAAGGAGGCTTTCAAGCCGTTCGACTTTACTCTTGCATAACCGATTTCTTCTCTCGGCCTAGGGCTTTCAGCTTCGGGTGGTATGGCAATGGAAAAGTTCGCGATGATACCCTTTTCTGCTTTCGCATTGCATCGGACCGGTATGGCGTTGGAACCATTGATTCGTTGAGCATAGCTACTGCGGCAGTATGTTCCTCTCTTTACGTCCGGCAGGGGTTACAGATAGTCGCCCGGCTATTTTTCCACTGCCCTTTCCCAAACATCTGACACGTATGGAGACAAATTATAGAACTATCTTGGGCAACTTGCCGTTGCGGTTACCGAAGGATCTGGTGGCCTTCGGTTCGTCTCGGCTGCAGCCAGACACATAGATCACTAGCATGAAAATAACTTCTATACAAACCTCAGAGACTAAATACGCTAAGTGTGCATATCATGGGTTGACAGTCTCAGTGTTGCTTCTATAGGGCTGGATCTGAAGAGTGCAAAACTCGCAGCGAAGACCCCCAGCCAATCATCATCTTGGCATTCCCTCCTTATTCGTTGACCCATCTGCCTCGCATAGGCTCAAAATGCGGTGAACCATATCTTAAGGTTTTCCGATGTCTGGCGGCAGGGTCGAGGTTTTCTACTCAATACTTCCTAGGGCTTGATGACCTATCTCAATCTTCTACAAAGTCACCCATCGGCTTGGGCCTAGATTGCAGTGATATATGTATAGACCTTTCGATGGTCTTTCGATCACCCAGAGCTGTGATATGAAACGGGAGATCAACACTGTCGCTGTCATTTCTGTTCTTGTTTGATCCGAGAGGGCGAAGGTGGGTTAGCAGATCATCACTCGTGAGGTGGTCGGTCGTATGTCCTCAGTTGCTCGCTACGACTGGTGTAGTTCTGGTGCTGTTGTGGCTATACATTCACTCCGTGACATATCGTTCCTTACATGAATCACGTCAGCTGGGAGAATCCGCATCAGTGATTCATCCTAGTAGGAATTATGCAATGCTCTGCGACCTGTCCTGTAAAGAGTATCAATCCGTGAAGCACGAAAGTGCCCCCAAGTCGACTCTAGGCATGCCAGGATCCCTGAACGACGCTAACCTCCCCTCGTGAATCCGGCACCCGTCGGATACATTCCACCAGACCAAGACTTGCATCGGCTGTCACAAAAGGCTTTCTGGTAGGAAAGTGGACGTGACAGGACTGTCCCACATTCTCTAGTCAGTACCTGGGTGAGAGAACCTGGTCATATTGCCACGTGAGGCAGGAACCGTAGGAAAATGGCTTTCACTCCAGTTGGACTCCAGTAGACTACTGAATTCATTGCTACCAACTACCGAGTTGCTCCACTAGACTGCTAGACTACTCGTATACTCCAGTATATTAGAGTGAGGTGTTCCTCGAATGCCATCTTGGGATCAAGGAGGAAGATTTCAATGTTACATGATTGTTCTGCGCTGTCCTTCTTTATATTTCGCAGTTAAAGTGACCAGCTTCTCGCAAAATTATATGGTCGATGCTATCCCGGTAGTACGCAATTCGACGTTTGAAGCGGATCAGATCTACTTTCTCAAGGCACTTCACATAGTAGTTTACCCAATCATTTAGAGAAATCACCGCTGGGAAACCCCTGGTCTTCCATGTGGCCAATTTCGGAAACGACACTGCAGAATTGGCAGATGAAGCTTTCATCCAGCACTTCCAAAACTGCAGCCACAGACATAGCTTCAACTCTGGGCTGAGACGAAAACTCTAAGCTGACCAGCGCGAAGGTGATTATCCTCACCACGACGGTTCGTTCCTACATACTTGGTGCTAAATCAATGTCTAGCGGCAAGTGGCGATTCGAGTAGCATCACTTGCGGCCCTCGGCATGGGCTCGTGTTCAATCTCGAGTGACTCGTCACCGTCAATGTCGCGACTTTTCCCATTCGATGTTGCTTTCATATGTATGAAAAAGATGTCTACACTCAATCATAGGGTGGACAAGGTTCAATATCCGAATTTGTCAACTCGGATTTCCTCGTGCCGACAGTCACAAAGGCACTATCAATCTTGATGCCAGTATATATGTAGAAGCGATGCGCTGGCGGAAGCCATCCAATCATTGCCACGTTCTGGGTGCCGGAATGATTTCCCCGGGATGGTTGCACCTAGGTTCAAGAACCCTGAAAACCAGGTGAGAAGATAGTCCCAAGTAGACACGAAACCCATGCAGTAGCCGTAGCCGAACTGTCGAGCTTCATACAGGCAGCGGCTTGGGGTACGTGATGCTAACATTTTGGATTGGTCGCGGTAGTCCTTAACAGCAATAAACTTGAACACTTTAGCTGTAGACGTAAACATATAGAGCCAATGAAACTGAGCTCTAACGGTTAATAGGAAACAAGGTGGTAAGGCCAGGGTATTGTGGTATAGGTGGATGGGCAAAAGTGATATGGGAAAGTATCCAATTGATGTCGGGATAGGTGGCGCCCAGTTAACTAGGTATCCCTCATTGGCTTGAAAACGTTTTTTACTGCAAATTCAAACCACACATGAAGCACATGCATTGGATCTGCGGGAGTATCCCTTTGAATGCGAAATGGCTTCCTCCGAGATAATCGCCTTGTACAAACCCACGATCGAAGTCGAGTCATAGTCCCGCTGTTTCCCCAATTACTGGTATAAAGCTGTGGTTAATTGGGTAAAATTATTGGCAGCTAGCTCGTACAGAAATTCAGAAGCCATCTCACATGCACAGCAATACAGCCCGCTAGCTGAGCTTTGGGTCTTCACTGCGAGCTAGCACTCGTTTACACTCAAAGGACGGCATACTGAGTAGGTACTCCATCATCGCAGATTCCGTCCTCAGGCACCACCCATCGAACTAGCTGCGTGCAACTGGGTCTAGTCTCTGCCAGTGAAGCAAAATATTCCGATGCACTCACATCCGACAGCAGCCCCACAAAATCCCACTGCCGCTTCCACCGAAACGCGGGTGAAGGTGCGCCGCCGTTGGCCGAGCCCCGCAACCCCCCACTGCGGCGAAGACAGTTCCGGGGCCGGGTACTCCACTTAATAGGCTACAAAGCTTCACGTCCTTTGACGTAGAAGCGGCAGGGGCAACCGAACTAGATCACCTACTTCCACACACATACTTTCAAGTCGGGATGGTTGTCGGTATCCTGCATAATTGCTGTGGCTGGGGAGTATTCCGTTTCCCAGATGTCGATGTTGGTTGAACGCAACCATGAGTAAGCTTTCTTACCTTGCAGTTCGAAATGGATTGACTGTCTGGATTGAGCTTCTGTACATTGATTTATCAAGTCAGCAACAATTACTACATATGGCTTACCTTTGGGCAACCGCTAGAATGAATGTGACGACTAGTAACACAGGAGAACGACCATAGTATGATATCAGAGTCAGAATTCTCATAACTAACTAGTGACAGTATACTAGTTAGTCTGGCAAGAGCCTTTTGTTGGCCCCATGCTTCTGAGAGTGCTGAATGCACATAGTAGCAGAGCTGAAAGCAGACCATCCAAGTGCAGGAGAGACTATTGTACAAAACAGCAGCGGGAAGACCAAATTAATGATTCCTGCTACCAGAGACAAGAGTACCAAGGAAGAGCATGTGGGGGAAAGCTCAATCAAGCCTCACGACTGCCCAGTCCCTAAGATCGGGAAAGCAGGCTGGGAACTTCTCTCCTAACCCTTGCGTAATCAATCTGCAGTCAATCTGACTCTTGCATATGCTGTTGCCAACGAGGCCATGCATATATATCCCCCTCGGGCGTTTCTCTATCACAGCTTCGCCGGAGATGCCACGCGAAAACGGGTAGAGCGGCTGTCCCTCACAATAAAGAGCGACGCACGGAGTCCGGTGTTAAGGAGGGTTTTCGTATGTCGGATACAAGGAAAATCGTGTTTGGTTGGTGTTCACATCGGGAACACTTCTGATGGTATGTTCGTACATGAATCTTCATCGAAGCCAAGGGGTCGGTGGCTCGGAGTTGTTTGTGTCATGAGGTAAGTGGTGCTCAGGAGCAACCATACGGATCTCTCGAACGCGAGAGGGGAATTTGGATGTGGTGTGTTTCGTGGCTGTATCCGAATGGACGAGCACGTGGGTTCCAAATAGCGAAAGTTTAAAATAAAGAAAGGGGGGGCTGCAATGCAATAGCGAGCCGACATGCTTCTAAGACATGGAGAGAAAACGTAAACCAAGGCGCCTCCAATGAGCAAGCAAATCGGATGCCGGATCCAACGAACCTCTAAGCGATGCAAATTGACCAGTACGCTGTGCCAATGCGTCCATCTAATGCCGCAAGGAATGGGTATAATTGAATGTAAAAACGCGAAACTTGCAGATCGACGGGGCAAACATTTCCCAGATGTGGCTGCATCGGGCCATTTTGGGATGTAAAAATATCAGATGACCCAGAAACTGCGTCAGGTCCAGATCCATCGCGGTTCAAACGCCAATGAGCTGCCAGGGTCATTTACTGACAGCAGTTTTGTGGAACGACGATCAGAATGACACCATTCGACGAGTAGCTGAGCGATCAGCTCCAAGAATCGGTGAATTGCCAATCATCATGATGGGAGAATCGTGAGAAACGACTCTGCCAGGGGCCGTCGGGGAAGCGTCAACCATCGACTCTCGAGCGCCAAATGCAAAAGTCTTTGCTCGGTTTAACCCTTTACGCTTTTGCTGCAGCTTGCCCATCTCGCGCTCGCATGTCGAGGCATGTTCCTCGGCATTCATCTCCACATATGACTGAGGATAGCACCGGTTTCGGTGTTGCGTGAAGAACTCACTATATCCCCCATCCAGGATATAGACGTCCGGGTAAGTGAGCTTGGGATAGAATTCGGCGTTCACAGTACGGTCTTGGGAGCGGATGTGTCGGGCGATTAAAGGAGCTCGATGTGCCGAGTACTCACAGTGGAAGATCAGCAAAACCTTGCCGTCCATGGGAGTCTGGAACAGGTGGCGTGCCAGTAGCTCCTTGTCGTTGTAATTGATTGCGCCATCAATATGGCCGCCGTCGTATTCGTACTCGAAACGGCAGTCTACGATTACACGCTGGTCGTACTGGTTGTTGTACTTGCCATCCAGAACTTCCAGAAACGTCGATGGTGAAATGCGAGGGATGCTGTCATTCTGACCTTCGGGAAAGAAGTGGGGAAGAACGGGATCTTGCACGTCCTCAACGTCCATGACGCATTGAAGCATGCTTGGGGGAGCGGGCTCGTCCGTCTTGGCCTTCACTACATCAGCGGGACTCTCAAACATGCTCAGCGAACGACGGTATTGGCGGCGAGGGCGCTGAAGAGGATTTGAAGGCCGACGTGCGTGTCCAGCGCTCGGAGATCCGTTGCGGAACTCCCGAGTGCCTGTGAGACTAGCGAACTGAGGTTTGGGACGGAAAGACCCAGAACCATTCGCAGACGGACTGTTGGCAGTCTGGGGTCTTCGCTCCTGAGGGGGAGAAGCCTGAAAGCATTCTCCCAAAGACAGCGAGGATGACGCCGTTGAGAGACGAGTCTCGGAACCAAACTTGAAGGCGGTCACCTGGCCCTCAGGATGCATGCGGCTGATCACTGAACTAGTCGAATAACCCTTAGTCCTAGTAAGAGAGGGACGTCGGAGTGCGATTCGCTTTCGGCTCCTTCAAACTAGTTAGCCCACTCGCCATTCAAGCACAAGAATTCATATCTAGACTTACTCAGCAAGAACCTGTTTGGGCGGCTCAAGATAAGCAGGTTGGGGTTGTTGGCGTGCCAGTGCAATAGGTGACTCGACCATCATGGAATCATCGTCGTCCTCAGTGAACTCGCCCGGTGTTGGTGTAGTGACCTCAACGGAAGCGCAGAACGCTTCCTTGTGGGGCAAAGGAGACATGTCCATCTCCATCATGTCGCCGACACTAACGGGGACGGGAGATGACGAAACGGGTGGAGGGGGTGTGGTGATATATTCTGGCAGCTGGTCAGTCCCTGGTCTCCCACGATGAGAGTCTGCTACTCACCTCGAGTCTCAATCGGTCCCATCATCATCATGTTCGAGGTAAACAGGGCTCGGCGAGGGGTCGGAAAGCGTGGGCTAATAGACATGAGTTAGCATCTATGAAACCTCTTGCTATACGCCCGAGTAGTCAGCCACATACCTTGCATCGGCGTCTATCCGGAAATTCTGGGACAAGTCGGCAGCAAGGCTTGCAGTGGGGGAAGAACCACGGACGGACTTCAAGTTGAAGTAGTCAGGCTTCGATCGTTGCAGCTGTTCACGGATATTAAGGGTGCCTGACCCGAACGCATTGCCAGCATTCAAACGAGCGTGTGATCGGTACATGTCGTGGTGTTGGCCCCAGGCACCGGCAGGAGCCGGGTGCATGGCTGCTAAGGGTGAAGACGCATCCATGGTATCGGTTTCGGTAGTGTTAGGTGCTTCGGAAAGCAAAGACTGTTCGTTGCAGGAATCTTCAGAGGATGTATGACAATAACCCTACTCCTCAAATGCCTATTCGGGAAAGCAATCGACCAGGTAGGTAAAAAAAAAAGAGCGGCAATTTGTCGTCACGATTAAAGAATGCTTCCCACTTCGAATATGTACAGGGAGATGGGCGTTCTTGCAGTGGATGTTGCGTCAAGGGCTGACTGTGTTGTGCCTACTTCCAATACGCAGGGGACAACTATATTGATTGCAGAGACTGAGTTAACAGATCCGCAAGTGTTGAATCCAAGTAGTTGAAGGGGAATTGGTTGCAGGGTGCCGTCGTCGTGGGTGTGACCACACAGTTGTCCAAGTAACGTCGAGGGAGGTTGGAAGTTGGGATTGCTAGCCGGACTTCGAGCAGCAGTATTCAATTAGATGCAATTACATGTATCGTATGTATGGGACTGAACGAGTGGCCAGGACTGCTCTACTCCTCCGCGGATTCATGGAAAAGGAGGAGGTGCAATGCCGTCGTTGGGCGAGGCGAGGCGAGGCGGGCGGATGTCGCTTTCCTGCACTGGAACACTCGAAGAAGCTCTGCTTAGCTGCGTCCGATAATCAATGCCAGACCGTCAAATTCACATAGAGATCCGGATTAGGTAAGCCGGGTCCTGTGAATAGATAGCGCTGGACCAAAGACTAAGGGAAGGCTCTTCGACAATGTCAGACACGTCTACCACTGTAGACGTGCATTGGTTGTCAGAGGAAATACGACACGGCGTTGGGTTTTGAAGTTTGGCGACGACTTCAAAAGGCCGGATGGAGCGAACAAAAGAGAAGTCACGAACCCAGGTGGGCGTCGGTGCCTTTTGTTCGACACCCAGGTGAAGGTTTGCCCAGTCAGATCACCTAGCAAAATGGTGCAGCGTTGTCAGGGGCAATTTGGTGTGGGATGGTTGCCCTGTCCTTGAGGGCCGGGATGTGCTCTTGCAGCGTGCTAGCAGGTTTTCAACCGCTGTCGCTTACAGGGATCAGTGAGCTTACGGGAGGGGCATAGCGAACGGATTGCCCTCCCTAAACGAGCTCGCTAAGCGCTCGGCACTGTGCTCCCTCAGTGGAGTTCTAGCCTGCTGGTTACATCATTCTTACTGCGTTCAGGCGGTTGTAACCTGTAGTCCCAGGCCGTCGTCGCTACAGATCACAGAGAGCTGACCTTTGACCGAATTGCCTACACTGCTCTTGGCTGAACCACTGATGGCTTAACAGTGCAGATGCAAGATACGACACCAGAAGGCCTGGGAACTTCGGCAATACGCACGCAAGTTTCACAGAGCAGATCATTTGCCTTGTTTACTTACCTGTCTTCCCGTCCTTGAAGTCAAGGTCTTTGAAGTCAAGGTTTCCAAGAGCCCGCGTCTCGTAATGCAAGATTTCCAGAACGTGATCTCTCCAACTTAAGAGGTCGCCGCATCCAGCTCGACTGAGACAATTCCCTACCCGTTTTAAGTGTTCAGGTCAGCCGCGCATCAGAGACATGTTCATCCGGCTCCGTGGTTCCCTTGGAATGTAAAGGCTCAAGAGCCTGAGCCGCTATCGCCAGTTCCCGTCGAGACAGGCAGAGGTGCCACTGGAAAGCGATGGTTATTGGAAAGCATTTATGAGTACCTGCCTTACGTATGTACCTAGGTAGGTAGGTAGGTAGGTAGGTAGTGGGCAAGGCTTCAGCTCCTTCAGCTGTATGAGAGTCACCTCACATTCTCAGAGTGTTAGAGCCTTGCTGGCTGCTGAAGCTGCTCCACTTCAGACGAGTCACGAAATCTACTTCCCATCTACTCGAATGGCTACCTTAGTTGCGAACCGATCGAGAGACACGACAACACATTGAACTTAGGTAACCTGATTCCGTGAATCTCCACGGCCGAGCGTAGAGTCTGACAGTGGCTGTTGACGATCTTCTCCAAACGCCGCTGAACCTTTCTAGATACATCTTCCCGATTCGGAAAGACCCCAGCAAGCTTACAGCCGGCCTGTGTGAGATCCCAGTCCCCTGGCTTTCGGTCCTAGCGCGCGACAAGGGTTCGGCGGCTGAGACAAAGACTAAGCAAGCCTGGCAAGCAGATGATTTGTGAACGAAATGTTTCGGGGATATTGCAGCGCTACATCGAATCCAGTTGATGGCGTGCTTGAAGCCTCCTAGCGTAACACAAACCTGCTGAGGTCACTAAGCCGGTCGTCGCTCTAGCCCTGGTTCAGTTCCGATTTAGCAGTGATGGAAGCCAACTATGGCTGCCATGGAAATGACATAAGAGGAATGATGATAGTTCACGACTCTGAAATGCCCCGTAGCCAAGACAAAAGGAAGTTTACACGTGTCTAGCAGCAACCAGTGCCCATGTCTCACGAGTCACAACGAGCCCAGACGCCTGGGGCCGTAAATTGCAGGTTGTAACCTCGGGTTGTAGATTGGTAGGGGTTACGCGGGGAACATGAGAGCTTTGACAGTTTCTCGAACTGCCGTCCATGCTTCCATGCAAGGCCGTCTCGAGGATTGAGACGATAAGTTCATGGGATCGCCTCTTGAAACTCCGGGAGAACGTTCATTGTAACTGCGTTCGACTATCTGGTTTAGCACCAGGACAATCGAGCGGTTGCGGCCGTTTCGAGCTGATGGTGGAATTCGAGGAGCCCGTGATGCAGCCTTGACAGTCTGGTTGCCGTGTGAATAAGCATCACCCTGGCAGCTATTGGGATGGCTGTCGATAATGCCCCGCTTGCCTGCCTGCTCGCCCGTGCAAACTGATGCAGAGAGGTGCATCAACCGAGAGGAGTACACGCTGCGGGCCTGTCGGTAAAGCTGCGAGTGCGCAATTGATTCTGAGACGCGCTGTTGCTGATTACATTGGCCCAACAACTACTGTTCTTCGGCTTCTCAGAGCGGTTACAGAACGCTTGGCAACCTGCTTCATCTTTTTCTCATTTTCTCAAGAGGTGGCTATGCCAACAAAGCCGATAACTAGGTACCTACCTAGGTACGACTTCCACTTTCAGTGTGTGTTATGACGAACTGTAATCTCTTGTTAGCGGCTAGCCAACAGTCTCGAGATCAGCTGTTCGCGTGTCTCTGTGTGATTGGAAGAGACAAGCGCGAGGTCCGTTGCTCAAGCTGTTTATTGGATCTAGTGATCTGTCAACGGCTGAGCCTCATCGGAGCAAATCTCGAATAATTCAAATCTATTCTTTTATTCCTGGTAGCATATTGGGAGTGTTAAGAAGTGCGGCCCGGCTAGAGAGACATTGAAGATGGCATGGGATTGGCGAAGCTTCACGCCGGCTTGAGTGTGCTGTGTAGAGACGCGCTTGTATGTGTATTGACCCAAGGATAAAGCCAGTGCCTACTGGGAAACTCCCCATCTTCATCAGGTTTGAACCAAACTGGGATTGATAACCCGGAGAAAAAGAGATTCGATCATCCACCAAGAACCGATCTCTCGGATCAAGAACCGACGTCATATTTTGGCCAATTTCACTTCATGCAGCGATGAAGGTGGTAAATATTTCTATTTTGTACACGTCCACGCAAAACAACAGTTATTCTCATTAAAGATGGCCTAGTAAAATGGCCTCTTCACTTTATCAGGGAAATCTGTCAACAAAGCAAGGCATGGACGTTGCAAAGCAAGGGAACTATCACAAGTCAAGATCTCGATCTGCGTTTATTGTTTACTTGCGGGAAATACGCAGGTTGCTGAACTTGCCGTCTCAGACCTTCCTTACCTTGCTTCACCGCCTGTTGTCCGGTCTCACATCTGAACAATACGCATGAAAAAGCAAAGCCGTCAGAGAGTTGCGGACGAGATCCAATGAGGCGTCTCAATTGCCCTGCCATTGAGGAGCTATCTCCCGGTGCGGCGCAGACCGGAGCTCGGCGCGCGTTCAGCTCCCATGATGAGCAGCCCGATCTCCTCTTTTGGCATTTCAAGATTGCGCCGAAGCAGACATAGCGCCAGAAAGCCCCACGACAGCGCCAACGTCGCCTTCAAAAAAAAAAATGCCGCGTTTTCATGTCAATGGCTTTTTCCTCTCCTTGATACGACGAGGATTTGAAAGGATTCCGTGATAGAGCCTGCATGTCGACGTTTGATGTACACAAGTGAGTGGAACCATCTCATGGGGAAGTAGGGAGCTCAGCAAGAGGGAGGGAGAGTCCCAAGCCTCCTGCAGTCAATGAGGGGTAGTAAACAAGCTTAACGCGATCGATGTAAACATCCTCTCCACGTATCCTAGTCGCATTCGCGAAGTCACGGGACTGGCTAAGCCTTACATAGTAAGGGGCACCGAGCTCCTTGCCTACTGTATGCGCCAAAGGGCCGAACGAATGATCATCGTTCTCGACAAGCTGCTCACCTCAGACCGCGGGATGTGAGGATCTAGCCTGTCATAAGATTGTTTCCTTCAGGTGTGTCTTGCGAGGCTATCAATCTGACGGTGTATCAGATCTGAGCAAGTCATCCAGTCATAGAATGTGTATGCTAAATTAGTTCAACCTAGCCGCAGCACTTCCCGCTTTCGCTTCACTGTCTTTAACGCACTGTCCAACTGTTCACCAGGTCAGCGCTCGCAAACAGTTTCAGCATCCGACGACGCTGGGCTCTCGACGGACAGACGCAGGTGTAGATTTGTTTGCTTATCCATTCCGGTGTGAACCTCGGGATAGATTTTGACAGGCATTGTTGGTAGACGCAAACGGCTGGCTTCTATTTCAATGCAGCCCCGTCACCTACATCCGCAAGTCGAGTCTCTGGGCTCAAGGTCTAATACCAGTAGCTTCATAGAGTGACATGCTCAATCCGAACACTGAATCGCTAGGTTCGTTCCTCAACTAGCACAGAACAGCTACCCTGTTGATTTGCCACCCTGGAGACCATCATGGAGGAAAGTATCGTGCGGCAAGTATCGGCCCTAGCTACTGAACCCTTGGGTTATCTCAGTGGAGTGGACAATCGGGACAGCTTGGACGGTTTCCGGCCGATCTGCAGGTCTAGGAAGTATATCGTATACAATACATTGAGATAACATGCATTAAACATTGACTAGGGGCTTCTTCCTTTCGCCATCAAATTCACCAGGCCGTTGTGGCAAGACTGTTTCAGATTTCGGCAGCCTCGAATTTCGACCATTCATTATTCTTCGCAGCATTAACTTCTTTATCAAAGCATGGATTCCTGAGGGGTGGGGAGCCTACGCCGGCCACACATACCGATTTGCAATAGGCGGTATATTCGTCGTGTTTCATTGGGGGTGATTAGTCAAAACCACGGAACTCTCTTTCTGGGAAATCCCTCCTCAATCCATATGCTCTTGGGTGATATTACACGGTAGCCTGCAATTTCCTATCATTTCAAACTGATGCATAGTCATGTATGTGCATAGATAGTATATAGACCGAACCTTAAGCTCTACTATGCCTTGACTAGCCATATTAGGGCAGGTTCTTGTTGGTCTTCTCGAAGACCTTGAGTTCGAGCTTCTCTGTTGGACTAGCGGACTTACATACGAGTACACTTCACATCAGTGAAGAATGTTATTTTGGCGTTGTCAAAGCCGAAAGTCGGGTCTGACAAACTTCAAGTTGGGTAGCCGCAAGACCAGAGTTGGGGCCTGCTAAAGTTAATCAACATTCTACTCGAATACAACGTCATCTTGATGAATTGGGAAGCAAATGTTTGATAACATGCTAGGTGTTGACCGCCAACATGCCGACTGTTTGGGACGTATTACTAAGTCTGGTGAGACGTTGGCAATTCTGACTGTAATCCCTCACGAAGTAGCAACAGGCTGAAATGTAATTCTGTTCAGAAAACACAGCATGAGGAATACTTGGAAACCTGGCTATATGGCAATCTCGCTAAGGCTTCACCTGGCTCGATCACTCGAAAGTCGATGGGAATGTCGCGTTTGCTTGTTAATGCGTGGTTCGAATCAGGCACCTACCTACCTTATAGCCATGTAGGGAAACTCGCAACGACAATGCAGAGATTCAGACGTATGAAATCGTTAAAAAAAAATGTGTACTGGCCACGTCTCGCTTTCGTACCAACCTTCAACCTTCCCGCTGCCGTTAAAAGACAGGAAATGCTGCGAGGTTGGTTTTCAAGCCGGGGTAGAGTTTCGCGTTATGCGCATATGAGTCGCTCGGCATTCTCGACGCGAATTTAGCCACGAAGGTCAGCAATTCCGACTGCAATCCAACTGCAAACTCGATATGGCCGGTACCAACTTCCAGATCTGCTTCCAATGTATGGACGTGCACTGCTTGATCGCTCTGAGAATCCATCCCAGAGGTTGACAATAGCCCAATAGCCCCGCCATGTGATAGTGATTGCAGGGTAGAAAAGGGCGGTCAGTGGCGGCAATACTCAATGCCTCCTAAGAAAAAAAAGGTTGAATATCAATGCTACTACAATGCAGTTACAAACAATATCTTGTCCGCGTCAATTACTTCATTTCCTGTCAAGATGGGCAGTAAGCGGAAGCGTGGAGCTAAAGGCGTCTCCAACGAGAATCAGCCATCCCGGAAAAAAGCGAAGAATGGTGCACCTCAAGCTGCGCCGGTGTCTTCAAATCTAGACCTTGATAAGTCGCCTTTCTCGGAGAAGCTCGCCAACGAAGATCGCAAGCGTGAGGCTCACATCTATGAGCTTCTGGGTAGTTACGACAGTGCAGAGCATATTGCCGCAGCAGATGCCCTCGTTACCGGACTTTTGAGTAGCGAAGAGGCCGTCCTTGAACGGCACCTTGAGAAGCGCCTTTTCCGGGGCCTTGCAAGCTCTCGGAATGCTTCCAGGGTTGGCTTCAGCCTGGTTCTGACTGAATTACTGGGTCAACTCTTTGGACCACAGAATCTAGCTAGAACCAAATTTCCAAGCTTGACATTTGACAAAGTATTGGGTATTCTGCTTGAAAAGACCGAACCCAGTGGCAATCTTCCGGGCCAGGAAGAGCGAGACTTTTACTTTGGACAGTTGTTTGGTCTTCAGTGTTTCGTCGAGGCTAAAGTTTTGTTTGGGGACGACAATTCGAGATGGCCGTCTATTTTGGATCTCCTTCTAAAACTCGCCAATAAGAAGGTCTGGCTAAGGTCACAATGTGCGTGGGTCATTGTTGTGACATTGCCACAGATGGGCCAGGACAAAGCTGGGGAAACTATCCAGAAGTTACTCGATATCGGCTTGGGGAAAACAGCCGAAGGCGTCGGTATCTGGCTCAAGGCCGCCAGTTGCTACCCGAATCTTAAGATGCCGAGCAAGCCTTGGATTAGCCCCTTGGCCCCCAAAAGCATCCCTGAACTCGCGAACGTACTGAAGGAGAATGTCAAACAGGACACTGGTAGTCAGGAGGTTACAGCCTTGAACGCCGTGGCGAGTAATTGGACGGCTCAGCTGCACTTTGTCTGGGATCTCATCCTAGCGTTTTTCATCGACCAGCCCACCACCAACAAGGCTCCCAACACAGAGCTTTTCAAAGTCTTCTGGAACACCGTTATTGATGGTAGGTTGGCATTGATGTCCCAGTGAAGATCTCGCTAATGTACTTATAGATGGATTGTTCTCCAAGAGTGCGACCGAGGGACAGAAGTTTCGTGGTTTCATGATATTCCAAAAGTTCATCCAAGCATTCACCGGTCGAAAGGGAGAGCTGTTCATCAAGGAGCTGTTCTCCAGGAATCTCATGAAGTGCTTGGTCAATCAAGCAGCGAAGGAAGATCGCTATGTCCACCGCGCGGCAGTCAAGTCGTTGAAGACCATCGTAACAACTGTGGAAGCGCAACCGGGTACCCTTCTCACCATAGTGACAGAACTACTTGGCAAGCACGGAGCCTACGACTTCGATCAGCGGACCAACTCCAAGACTGTCGAAAAACTCCTGCAGTACTCCACTGAAGAAAACATCCAAGATATCTTCAGAAAACTTCGAGATCCGATTGCTTTAGCCGAAGATGGCGAGCTCGCTGAGATTGAGAAGCTCAGGCGTATCTACGCTGACTACATATTCAAACTCGGCACCCAGGAAAAGGCGCCTACCGGTGAGGGAAGCCCACAGGATACGAGAGGCGAGACTGGGGGCATCGTGGCTAGTGCAATCGGAGATTTGGCGAATTGCGCGTATTCAAATGGAGGTAGTTCCTTCACCCCAGAACTTTCAGAGAAAACAAGAGAGTATTTCCGGGGTCGACTCGAGTCCGCTTTCGCGAAACTCACGAGACGGCGCGAAGACTACCATCATCTTTGCAATGCCGTCCTCTCCATTACACCTACGGCTGTTCAGATGAGCACCGATATCGAGACTGAGCGCAAGGCTGCATTGAAGGCCCTTGGAAAGCTTGTTAAGTCGAGTGAGAAATCGAAAAACAAGGAGGCTGAGCCATATCTGGGTCTTGCCCTCCTTTACGCCATTACCATCTTACAACTCTACAATGGAGATCCAGGTGCTCTCAGTACTTTGGCGGATCTGAAACAGTGCTCAGAGAAGATGAAGGAGGCTGATACAGCCGCATCTGCACTACTGGTTGAGATTCTGCTTTCGCTGGTTTCCCGGCCCTCGTCCATGATGAGGCAAATTACGCAGCAGGTATTTGAGGCTTTCACTGCACAGCTCTCCGATGATGCACTCGAGCGACTCATCGCCCCGTTGAAGGCAGAGGAAAACCTCAAAGGCCAACAAGCCCTCTTTGACGCGGAAGATGAAGATATGATAGATGCGAAAGGAACAGACGAGAGCGATGACGACGAAGATGATGACGAAGACGAAGTGTCCGAGATTGGCTCGGACGTTGAGTTTGTTACCTTGAACGGCATAGATCCAGTAGCCGAAGAGGACGAGGACGAAGAAGGTGACGCTACCAAAACCGATGCTGATGGAGATCTAGAGGATGCGCTCGAAACGCTTCTGAGAAGTCATCGTCTTGACAAAGACAACGATGCTGAATCATCGGACGACGACTCGGACATGACAGATTCGGAGATGATGCCTCTTGACGTCAAACTGGCTGAGGTGTTTAAGGGACGAACTAAGAAGTCTAATAAGAAGAAGGAAAACAAGGATGCGAAAGAGACCATAATCATCTTCAAACATAGAGTCCTCGATTTTCTGGACATCTATGTGAAGAAGGAGGCCCTGAATCCTCTGGCCTTTGATCTCCTCCTGCCGCTTCTGCAACTAGTTCGGACCACTACAACGAAGGACCTCTCAAACAAGGCGATGAAGGTCATAACAGACTTCTCCGAGGCCTTCAAGAAAGGTAGGGGGGATCGAAATGAACCCGTAGTCAGCGTCGATGTACAGTTGGAGCGGTTGCAGGTGATCCATCAGGAGGCATCTCAGGGTGACTCCCACGCCTTCGCTCGGGCAGTTTCAGCAGCTAGCTTGCTGGTGGCTTCGAGCCTGTTTTCTACCAGAAAGGACAGCGTCCAACAAGTTGCACAGGTATATGCCTCGACGCAAGCAGATTGGGCATTGGGGAAGATCAAGATGCAGCCTGTGCTCTTCTCCGAATGG
Source organism: Xylariales sp. AK1849 (assembly GCA_022432505.1). Taxonomy (NCBI): domain Eukaryota; kingdom Fungi; phylum Ascomycota; class Sordariomycetes; order Xylariales; species Xylariales sp. AK1849. Next base: position 1,397,456 of record JAJKKH010000008.1, read on the forward strand.
CAAAATTGGTGTCAAGGCCATGCGTCCACGGCCAAGATGTAGCGTTGTAAGATTTTCCACTTAGGAAATCCTTCATACCATATTAATAGGTCGGATAATGGCAGTGTATCATGCGGACTACTATCATCCGTGTACTCACTACCCTTTTTGTGAAATACTCTGAAACTCTAGTGAAGGGGCAAACGAACTGTCTGGGCTTATAGTACTACAGGATGCGTCATTTTCCCCCAGCACCATCATAAATGCTTGGTGAGCCTTGATCAGCATTTGGTAGTTTGCTTCGTGGTCGATGCTCCATGTAGTCTCTGCGCGATTCAGGTCAAATCGGGCGGTTGGTTCATACAGTACCATACGCGACAAAGCGGATACAACATTAACTCCCTCAAGACAACTCCCTCAATGAACTCCTTTGACAGACATTCAAGAGTGTAATGGCAGGTAAGCGTCGCGATACTTAGTTTAGGGGCGGTTCTTCGTCCGCGGAGTTGGAGACAAAGGACACGAGACTGAGACCTACCTATCATGTATTTAAACGGGTTCCACCAATCGTAACATCACTTGAATCCAAATGACGCTGTCAGTCTAGTCCCCACCGGTGATGACTGCTAAGTTTCCCCATAGGAGAAGTATAAAGATGGGCCCCCCGGCGGATCAGTTGGGAGGGCAGAGAGAACCAGACAGCGCCACAAGTGGCCTAAAGAATCCAAGCACTCATCAGCACTACTATACCAAGAATGATTCTACGGTCCCTGATCTACGTTGTTAGGGCCCTCGTAGCCGTTGCCTCTTCGGCCGTCATTAGAGATCGCTATGCCCATGGAAACCGAGGTAAAAACTCCGATCGTCCAAGCATAAAGCTGAGGCTGGGTGATATTAGATCTAGTCCACGTAGAGGTGTCCCTCAAGGTGAATGAGAACAATCGGGGTCAGTGATCATGAGGCCGGTTCGGCATTTTTTCCTCTCTTCCTAAGTTACTGTTGACCTTCGTTACTCCTACAGATGCTAGTCAAGTATTCATTGCCAAGCTGGACTCCATCTGCGACGAAGATCAATGCAAGAAGACGTGCGATGATATGGCGCACATGGGGCTTCATTCTCAAATGAGTTGTAGTTTATATACAAGTCAGAATATGTACATTGAATGGCCGTCGAATATCTCGGCCTGGATCTGATCAACCACACGATGCGACGCTACCTCCGGGTGCCACGTAGGTCGTAGGGTCGAAACCGTTGTAGAAATTGGGGATGTAGATGTCGTCGTCCTCGGCAGTATAGGCGCCAGGGAGTGAAATAGTTGGCGTGCACGAGCCAGAGCTGGTGCCAGTGATCGTTAGCTGAGCGCATCCGATGTAGAACTGGGCGCCGCCTTCTGTTTCGGAAGCGTGCAAAGCCAACATTTCGGATCGGAGCTAGGACATGGTCAGATTCATATGTGTGTGGCAGCCGTATAAGTGATCTTACGAGGTAATCCCCACTTTTCAGGCCAGTTGGAAGGGTGAAGGTGTAGTTGCCACCGGCGTCCTCCATAAGCTCGTTTGCCCACTCCCCATCAACGTAGTCGTACTCGTCGATCTTGAACCAGCCTGCACCGATACCGGTAGCTTGTGCGGCATCGTCGACGGGACCGAACAAGAAGTGAGTAATCGGGCCAGGGTGTGTGGACGTGTCCCACTTGACGGTGACAGTGTCTCCTTCATTTGCGGCAACGGTCTCGACGCCCGATGGGACAACGCTGCCGTCTACGTTGCAAACAATATCGTCGCTTGTAACATCTGTCTGCGACAGTGTCAGCCTCTTTCTACGCATGAGCCCCAAAGCCAACTCACCACAGGGTTGTTCGACGGAGGCATCCGAATGCCGACCTGGTAACCGGGAGACACATCGTCGATCCAGAACTGGTGGAAGTTCTGGTGGGCTGACACAGCAGCGACAAGGGAAAGACCAACAAGTGAGTGAAGCATTCTGAAGTCGAAGATAACGCGACTGCCAGATCGCGTTTGAAGATGATTACCGGGTTTCGTTGGACAGAGAGGATGACGTTGGAGATAAACGAAGACTAATAGAGAACAGTTACATGGCAACTCTGAGGGCGCAGACCGGCTGTAATATATGAAGCCATCGTCACTTCCAGAAGTTCCGCACCACTACACATGGGATTGGCCATTTTCCACGAATGATAGTATGACGGGCCACGAGATTGTGCGCCAATGATAAATTGAGCCTCCTCTGTTACTCTCAGTGGCTCAGCCGAGATCTGGGGACCTCAACCCACCGCGACCCAAAGTGGAATCGGCAGGAATTCCATTGGAAGCTGGCCATGCAAATGATCTCCAGAAATAGGACCAGGGTGCATCTTGCAGGGTATGCACACTATACTTGACGGGCTTGCCAATTCCGGCCCCACTTAGACTCCTCGCAACTACCAAAACCTTGGGTGACCCGGACCTCGTCAGGTCGCTGCTTGACAAGGAGCCGGCAAATTCATAGACGAGTCTCACTCCATCCCTAAATCTCATTCTCGACCGAGGAGTTCCAGAGCCGCTGGTGAGAATTGAACAACTGTTTCACCATGCTGAAATGGCGGATCTGTGAGCGGGTAATAGTGGGTCAAAGGATAACGTTTCTCGGTGACTCGTCCGATTTATCCCTGATCAGGAGATTCTCGTCAGGACGACAGCTCAAGTCTCGCATTCGGTCGGATCTTTGGAAAGTATATTCTAGAATGCCGCAATCGCGGTCTATGCCTCTTCCAAACTGGTGAGCTCAACCCTCTTGAAGCATAGCCTCTACTTAATGCCACCGACACTGACGAAATTAGATTTGCCTAGTGATCTCATATCCACTTGCCCCTGTAGAACAAAGTCTCGCTGCAAGAGGCGAGCTTACTACAGTGAAATACTAGCTTGGTTGAGCTCGGTCATAGCGGTTCTCCTCTATGAATAAACAGTAGAAGCAGAGTGACAATTTTACTAAGATGATTGCTAAGGATAGGCTCATGGCGGTTTGTCCGTCCACCTTAGCGTGAGAGCCAGTCTCCGTCGTGATGTATATTCATATCAAAGAAGTATCTTTTGTGTCTGATCCAAAGGCGTTCGTTTGGGCGAACAATGACGTTGGTTAATATCACTTGCATGGCTGTCCATCCCGTCTTTGAACATGTTATTGCGAAGGGTATTGTTGGCAGACAAAGGCATTGAACCACCTCATCAGAACCGGCATTAGGAAATATATATAAAGCTGTTCCTCTGGGGATGTTGTGTCGACATAACCGATGAGCAAGCTGTTTCTCGAACTGATACATCAACTTCAGTAACGATGACTACTTCATGCGGTGATAGCTTCAAACCAAAAACGGGCCTAAGCCAAATCGCAGAGGCTTTGGCAATTGGTGACTGGGACACGCAAAGCCTCGCTGGACTCGAAGACTTTGTATTTTCTCGCGAAGTGAAGGAGGCCATGAGCGAAATCATTATTGACTGCCTCGAACGTCGTGATCTTTACTTCAAAGACGCCGGTGTCACACAGATCGTCCAGGCAGCATCAAAATACTTCACTCGGACGGCCGACGGCAGCGGGGAGATCGACAAGTCTGCTCTTTCCAGAATAAATTACGAGAGAAAGAAGGGTTGGAAGAAAGCAGCATGGCACATTGCCGTATTCGTCGCGAAGATCAGCCACCATGGAGAGAGGGGCTTGTGGACGATGCCACAAAGTATGGCTTGGTTTCCCCAAAGGATGGAACACAAGGTGGTATTTTCCCTCGTCGTCATGCTGTTCCTGTATCCTCGCTTTGTTCCCTCAGAAAGCGTCAGAGACGTTGCTCTTCGGCCGTTCTGCCAGGCTCTGATGTACATGAAGTATCATTTTCGTTGTCTCCAATGTGGCAAAGATTGGGAAACCCTTCGTCTTTCCCCGGGCGAGCTTAGGGAGCATCCTCAAGTGTGTACAAGATGCCCCCTGCTAGAAGAGGGTGAAATCGTAGAGTTTCAACACCTGTCCAGTGCCCAGGTTGAGGCTGGCAATTTTCTGCTGAGTCTAGAAGCCGAGTTCAATGGTAGGTAAGTAGCACACTCGCTCGTAGGGTAGAACAAAATGTTATAGCCATCAACACTGTATAATTTCCCACAAATACGGAGTCTGTAGCTGGTTAATCGATGTGCATATAGATGCAGCTAGTTGTTGATTGCTCTTGCTCTTGCTCTTGCTCTTGCTCCTGGGTAACGACCGTCGGACGCATTTGCCTTGTATGTTTCATATTGCTCTTGCACACCTTGGATGTTGCCGAATATGTACAAAACCCCCCTCAAGCTGCTTGGTGTATCTTTTGTCTCTTCCGCTGGACTTATCTAGTCCGTCACCGCAATCTCGGTCGTAATTGAACATTTTCGCCCCGGTACGCCCTGATCAGAGGCCAAGTATCAACCCAGTCCCACTTCATCTCAAATTTGAGAGCAGATATTTCTGGTTGATATTTCTGCTTGGTCACGGATATGGAAGTCGTCGATATGATTTGTATCTACAATGGTGTGCATTGGTTGGACAGGTGGAGAATGTCCGACACTCAAGACACATGAAGAACGCATTGCAGTCGTGTCCAAACTTGTCAGTACCTCGGCGGCCATTTCGGACAATGTGCCAAGTAAGTACTGCTGAACCTTGGGAGTACTAAACATGGAGAGTCTAGCGATGAGCGCAAAGAGTCCAGCGATGAATATCGAGACTTCACAGACTAAGGCTACCCAAAAGGATCACCTTTTGGCCGAGCAACAACATGAGAGGGAGCGGAGAAGGGAGGAAAAACATTACTGGCAACGTGCACTAGCGGAATACAGGTCTAAACAGAGCGAAAAGCAGGGGAAACGACCGAAGCGCCACCATGCCGCGGCTTTCGCTGATGAGCATGACCACCCGGGTTTAGATGTCTCGAGCCCTTCGGAAGAAGTGATTGATCGAAATGACTCGGACGACGGGGCCCAGCAGAACTGAGCGAAACAGATGCTGCAGTTCTTTCCAGGGACTCTGAGCAAAGGCCGCATCTGATTGCGAGAAAGCGTCGAAATCCGAATCGGAGTCGGAATCAGAGTAGTTGGGGGACCCCCGCAAGAAGGTCGTTTCGATCATCGAGGGTCCTAGTCCTAGGGGCTCGTTCCTATCAAGTGATCAAACACTTGTATAATTTGACTCTAACTTGCATCGTCTTGGATAATTTCGAGGTTTGCTAATGAATACACATAATGAAGAGATCGTCTCTGCGACGAGACAATAGAGACGACCACTCAGCAATGGGCTTAGGTTCGTATATGAGGGTATTGCTGTCGTCAGCCTTCACTCGCAAAACCTCGGCTGATCCATGCCAAAGGTTCATAGGTTCTCCATTTCAGTATAGTCCTCATGGTATCATGACTCTGAGATGGAATTAGTCTATGATATAATCCCAAGCCACCGAATGCACGCCATATTTTACAAGTACAAAGCCTCACGCCTCATCCTACGGCCGAACTCCTTTACTCCTCCATCTTATCATCGTCCTTCTTGTCATCTTCATCTTCATCACCATCACCCTCGAGTGCCTTTTTCGCTAACCGCTCTGCCTCATCCTTGAGCTCCTTGGGGACCGCCTCGTGTCTGCCCTTGGTGGGGCCACTAGTACCGCTGATCCACGTCATCTCCAGCTCGAACTCCTTGTCTTTGTTGTCCTGTTGTGCGACATAGATGATCCTTGCTGCCTCCTTGACTGCATCTTTCAACTCTAGCTTACCGGCTGCCAAGTCCAGCTTCTCAAGCTCTGCCTTCGCTGCCTGTCGGCCCTTGCCTGTCGCGGCACCATAGTAACCCCAGTACATGCCGCTAGGCTCAATCATGTAGAGTCCGGGACCGCCGTGCTTGCCTGATACCTTGCCGCCAGCGCCAACGGAGGGTCCGCTGCCAACCTCGCCGTCTACAGGTGCCTCGAGCTCCGAGTCAAAACCACCCACGATGGCGGTGATACCGAAAGGTCGTACCGATTGGTACAAGGTGTAGGCTTGTAGGTAGCCACCCATGCGAGAGGCAAGATCGGAGGTCGAGATGGGAGTCTTGAAGGTATCGCGCCAAGAGCGGGCTTCATCGCGGGATCGGTCTACGAAGTGTCGGCCATCGGGGATCATGCCCGAGTAGACCTGTGAGAAGGACCAAAGTCAGTCACCATTTCCCCAGCGCCACGTAAGTCTCTGTCCAAGTGCAAGGGGCAGCGTACAACTCCAAGGTGTTTGTCAATGGTAGCGATCCTCTTGTTCGCACCGGGCTTGAGCAGCTTCGATGTGATGACCTTCTCGACTGCCAGAACCACTCCATCCTTGCATCGGATACCGATCGATGTGCCGCCGTTCTCTACTGCCTTGACTGCGTACTCGACCTGGAAATTCCGGCCATCGGGCGAGAAGATGGAGTTGGCGAGATCGTAGCCCGTTCCTATCGACGTCTGCCGGGGTTCACATGTGAGCTCAGGACTGGCTACCTTCCGGATTCCATGCAACATGAGCTTACCATGATGATCAACTGGTTGATAAAATGTCACTTTTGATCTTTTCTCGGTAGTGGTGGAAAGGATGGTGACGATTTGGTGGTTGAGAACTGGGGCGGCTTGTTTGACGTTCGACAGCTTCAGGCAACATGAGCTGCGCGTTGCAAAGCTCAAGGTGAGAGTGAGAGTGAGAGCTGTACCGTGCACGAGGCTGAGTGGCTCGACTAACGTCAAATTACATGTGGCGGTGCGACCTCGAGCTTCTCTGATTGGTCTGGACCTACAAGGGTGGCTATTATCTCCCCAGCAAATCAACGACGTCTCCTTCGTGATATGCAGTCGTATCAATCACAACATGCTGCTAATGGCAATTTCAATCGTTGTTCTGCCTAAGGGCGACAACACCGTTTGCGATAGCTCTGCCCTGAGAGACGCCGCTGTGCACTCTCTTGAAGATACATGATGACCCTTGGCAGGGGAGTCTCGCTCGTCTTATTAACGAGTACTGCTTACTGTACAGCAACTTGACACCACCACGCTGAAAGGTCAAAATTCAGGACATTTGCTGGAAGGTTTCATACTTCTCACGGGTATCTGAGATAGACGTGCTTTTACAAAGCCCGTGTCCGTGTCCTCGACCAAAAGATGGAAACCATCGTACTGCAAAGTATCACAGGATGCTCGATCGACATTCCTCAACGCTGGATCTCCGATCGTTGTTCTTGTGCGTTCGATTACTACGGTACTTCGGGCACTAATGCGTGACAACGAAGATACGCTCAACATCTTAGTCCTTCTTTGCCATCCCAGCGTTAATCTGGAATAGAAACCTGGATCCGCCGAAGAAGACCGACAATCGCATTGAGTATGTTTTCTGAGCCAACGAACTGGTAGTATCCATCGCAGAGTTCAGATCTGGGTGAACTGAACGCGAGGGAGTATAAGGTGGTGGAAGAAGTCTACGACAGATGCCAACGGTGGAGAGGAAGGCAGCCCGTCTGCTCGATGGGCATCAAGGTCGACGATGGAGTGGTGAAAAAGAACCAGGCTAGGTCTGGACGCGCATCAGTGCGTTGAAACTAACGGACTTGGCCATCCAAAGGCCCGGTTGCAATGGGTGGAGTGAATGACGAGTTTCGGAACCCCGAAATTACCCTCAGGCAGTCTTAGCACTCCTAAGTAAGCAACACTTCCGGTCACCTACGAGACGTGGCCATGGATGGCGTGGTTTCTTGGACGTAATCTTCTGCTACCAGACCTGGATGAAATGCTCATCTATGGCGCAAGCTTATTTCAGGTTTATGGGGTTCCAACTTCAAGGCGCGGTCCTACTTTTTGGGGGAGGGGGCATTTTCTGATCACTCTGTGAAGTTGGATCTTCTGCACTGCTTCAGGATGAGTTTAGGAATCATCTCGTCTGATTCACCTGTTTTATCTATTTTTATTTAACCTATACGCTATATGTACACTCTAATCTATCCATCCGCGTGGCCGCAGTGTTATACAGCGAAGCGAAGCTTCGTCCCACAAGCACTATCTAAGCCATGTATTGTGCCTGCTGGACGGACGAAAACCGGGCGGCAGCAAGGTTTTCATTAGAGCCTGCTACCTCGTTTCGTGTTGCAACCAGTCTTTTATGTGCGGTCGAACTTCTGTCTTTCGATTTGTACAAGGCTGCCGTAACCTTCGATACTCGAAAGTTTTCTTTATTCACTTGCCACTCATCATAGCCGCAATCTTGGCGGCTTCCTGTCCGAATCTGGTCTTACTCCTGATGACATGACCGTACTTGTAGAACATGACGAGGCACGGTACAAATACCAGCGCCAAGAACCCAGGGACACTCGAGGCCCAGTGGATACCTAGAAACACCGTTAGTCAAGGCTAGATAGACTGCGAGAAGGTTGATGATGAAATACATACCAAGCGAGTTGTACATCTGAGCGGTGAATAGAGGGAAGATGGCACCAGCGATGGACCTGAGCACGGTGCTGGCGGCCAAGGCGGAGGCGGCATAGCCGAGGTAGGCGTCGACGAGATAGTTGGTGAGACTCATGTAAAGCAACACCATGCCGAATCCGAAGAAGACGCCGGCGCTGACGGAGATGAGCCAGAAGGTTGATGGGTCGTTGGACCATGCAAACCAGAATAGGCCGATGGGGAGAGCGACGGAGCCCAGCATGGCAGGCGGAAGTCGGGCTTCTGGTGGCACGTCGCCATTGTATTTCGTAACAAGATTGGCATAACGCTTCTGGTCAATGGCAGCGACGTAGATGAGCGAGATGACGATCCCAAGAGCGATGGCGAGGAAGGGCAAGGAGGCGACGCCTTGGGGCCAGCCACGAACCTGTTGATAGACAATAGGGTAGGCGGCGAAGAGGAGAAAGAGAGTTCCGTGGACAACGGACAGGAAAAGGCTGAGCAGTGTGACGATGGGCTCGTAGATGAGGATGACCCAAGGTCGGAGGGCTCCGACTCGGAGTTGGGTCGCAATGGTCTTCTCCTCCTGCATGCCATCGACGATGTAGGTCTTCCCAGTGATCTTGGACAGCTTCTGGGCACGCTTCTTGAGCAATGCTGGTGCATAGGTCTCGGGGAATGTAATGGTGAGTATGATCCAGACTGGAAAGGAGGCACCGGCAATCAGAACAGCCAGTGACCGCCACCCGAATGCGGCATCAAGAAACCCGCAAGCGATCGGGCCAAGCATCTGCCCCATCAAGCCGGCCAGGGTGAATATACTGAGAACAAACCCGCGATCTTGGGCTTGGAACATGTCGGCAATGACTGCAGGAGCCACTGCTTGGGTGAAGGATCCGGCCAAGCCACCCAGAAGTCGGAACGCAAGGACGAACGAGATCGAGGGAGCGAAGCCTATGACACCGGAACAGACCACAAAAGCCGCAAACGTCCAGACGTACAGCTCACGACGCCCGTAGACCTCGCTGAGCGGTGACAAGACAAGGGCACCGAGGGCAAAGCCGAGTACGAAAAGAGACGTCATGAGAAGGGCGACTGTTTGATTGACATTGAACTCGGATTTGATATCCGTAGTGCCTGAGACTCGTTAGCCAATGCTGCCACCCAGCACCCGATCAGTAGTATTTTACCTTGTGAGAAGCCAGATGATGCTATGGATACCATGAAGACAGCGAATGCTAGCACCATGGCGTTCATCCATTTCCTAGAGCTAGGGAACTGCAGGGGATTCGCAGGGTCGTTCTCGATCCACCTCACGAGGTACGGGTCTTCGGGGGTACCATAGCCCGGGAAGTCATGGTTGAGAATATCGAGGGAGACCAGGCTTGCGTCGGCTTGGGCGATTTGCTCTTGAGTGAGAGGCTTCTTCCACTTGGCCTTCTCCTTTTCGATCTCAAAGCCGTTCGACCAACGATCTGAACCTCGATTGATCCAGGAATCTCTCTTCTCCACGTCGAAGGAACCATCCCATACCTGCGCATCGCCTTGGCGAGGCCCTTCATCGACCCAGGTCGTTCGGCTCCCTGTCCTAGCCTGGCCAGGCCATATCCGCTGAGCACGGGGGGCGGGTGGTAGAAGCGAGTTGCCGACCATGTAGCTCATGCGGTCAGCACGGCCCTCGACGTCGAAAACACCAGTCCACCTTCTGTCTATCTGATGAGCAGCGAACTGACCCGGCCAGGGTGCACTGAGCTCGATGTCCTCCCCATATGAAGTCGGCCATATCGTAACACGGTTACTGCGAGACGCTCGCCGAGCCGCAGAAGAAGGATCAAGAGACATGGCGAAAAGGGTATAAGTCTATAAAAAGAAGAGAAACAGAACACAAGAAAGTATATGCCAGCACGAGAAGGGAAGGGAAAAGACCAACACCAACCAACTCAGACAAAGTGAGAAATGAAAGTGAAGGTGGTGAATGCCAACACCAGCATGCAAATAGATGTGGCCATGATGGGCCAAGTCCATATTCATATGTCTGCTACCAACCTCAATAACCGTAGGGCTGCGCTACTGCACGCGCAAAGCGGCCATTCCATCGCCTTGGGGATGATGGCGGGTGGAAACCCAAACCGGTTGATATTGATTAATACCAGGATTGGTGGACCGGGATGGGTGGAGAACAGGGAGTGGCGCTTCGTCGACTCCACGAGGCTCACTCCTATCAAATTTCACAGCCTACCAACCACGTGTATTCATTCGTAAGAATGAATTCGCCCACTGAAACCGGAGCACAACACTTGGTCAGGATCCACTCAGATACCGACCAGGTTGCTGATCTACCGGCAGCTCCCCGTGAGACTAACACCCCATGTGCCGACATCAATTAATCAACCAGACATGGTGACAGTCAGCCTCTATAATCCAGCGACTGACGAGAGGCTTCAGACAGTCTGAACTCTACCCGTCGATCTCTCTGTCCGACTAAGCATATCAGCTGCGGGTAGATCACGTCGATCACATGGACGTAACGAACTTGGCGGTTGGCACTGCGAGTTTGTATCAGAAAAAGTCAAACAACGACCACAGGGTCTTCCTCTACGCTTGATTGGCATGAGGAAGAGGGTCTGCGTCATACTGTGAGACCACGATGGTATGGGAGCTTCTAGTGAACCAGCTATGGGAGACAGGCTGGGTTCGGAAAACCGCATTGAATAGGCAGGAGTGGAGTGTGATAGAAGACAACAGGAGGGGCCGAAAGGGATTGCGTGGCCAATTGGGGTTTAAACAAGACTCAATCTAATTTATATGGCACGAACGCAGGAAAGGCGAAGCACCTGGGAAACGAATGCGTAGGTATGGGGGCCGTCGTCTGTTGTAAGCATGCGCTACCAAGGGACCCCCACGAGGGCTCGAAGTGCCAGAACGGTCTTCAGTTCAGGAGCCGTGGTGTTTCTAGAAGCCACACAAGACACGGACAACTCCAAAAGGTAAACCTGTCCGGTGGGTGACCTGAGAGTGAAAGAAAGTCAGGGACGAACTGTGAAACCAAGAATACTTGAAACCACAGCTAACTAGGAAGTTACTTGCTGACTTGTACGGTACTGTAGGCCATTGGCTGGTTATGGACAGGGTATTGGGAGGCTCATTGCTAAGGAGAGATTTGTGGAGCGATTGCGTACTCGTCTGGTGGGTCCGACTTTAGGGGACGAACCTCCGACGTTCAGACCGGCGGCGGCGCTATCACGTCGGCTTCAAACGACAACGATGGGTAGAACTCCTACTAGTGCATTCATTAATTGTTCACCGAGATTTGGTGATGACAAGTTAAAGCGAATCGTAGACCGAGCTCCGAGGCTTCAGGGAAGTGTCTGACAAGGGCGATATTGTCGTTATCAGGACTGCACGGGAAAGGCTCTGACAAGGGCGATGTTGTCGTTATCGGGACTGCACGGGAAAGGCTCGAGGCTCAAAGGGATGAGGGCCGAAATCTCGGAATCTACCAGCGCTGCGCAGTTGAACTCGTCGTCAGTGGTCCTGCACGTCTGAAGCAAGGGGATGGGATGGGATGGCATCGTGCCACTAAGGAGCTGGGCGAAACATTAGCCTCCAGTTGCTGCCCACATGCTTCGCAGAAGAAGCATCGTCAATAATCGGATTGTTTCGATTTGCAACTGCCCAAAATTGACCCAATAATGGCGTCACACTTGAGGCTCCGCATGTGAGCGGCAACTCAAGCGGGTCATTCCGTCCGTCGAGATTGGACGGGACCAGGAGCCGCCTTGACAGCTTCTCCGAAGGCGAGGCGCAATTTATTCGAGGCGCGGCCGAGGACCTCCAACATGGTACAGGGTCGGCAGGCCGATAACGCCTAGTCATGGGTTCGCTCATGCGATACACAGTACACGCATGCGCATTCGCATGTCCAAGAATGAGGCTGAACCTGTGGTCCTCATAATGATGGACGCAAGGATTCACAAATTGACTGCGGCCATGATGGACGCCAGGATTCACGAATTGACTGTGGCCATGCTGGATAAACTGAAGAGAACAGACCAAAGAGCTCATCTCAACATATCGACGGCGATCGGATTCCCGACGATTCACCGGAGGAACAGGGATTTAAGCCGGACACTGCAGTGCTGAACCGTTATCTCCGACCACCAAGTTGACGGACATCTACTGACGGAAGAAGTTCGATTGATTGGATAGGCAGCAACAATTGATCAAGTTAAGAATGCGACTGTTACCTAGTATCTGGTATAGGCCACTTACCCGCCATTGGAACTTCCCATAACCTAGGAGCCGACGTGAAGAGTATATCAATCAGCGTAACAGTGCAGTCCCCCTTTGACACGGCGAAATACGCCACTCGTCCAGCGACAACATTCGATAGCATGGGTGTATCAGAAGGACCCGGACAGTCTCATGGTGGACCAAGCACAGTGGACGGCCGTCTCACGCCGATGACATCAATGGACTCTGGTGAGGATGCACCATCATCGCATGCACCGCTCATCAACCCAGACAGCGACGAAGCGCAGATAGACGCCAGGGAGTACAATACTAGATGATCGGGTGGCGGCGTGGAAAGTCAATGGGTTCAACACGCAATTGTCAGCAGTCGCCGTTGCAGCATTACGCAAGCAGGGACTAGTGAGAGCCAATGACGTCTCACTGTAAGTATACTGGGGCATTATGTATTGCTATGAACCTGACAGGCAGTAGCTACCGGTCTCGTGAGTATGATCTCGAGGACCGGCCCTTAGATCCAGTGACTAGTCTCGGCGCCAACACCTATGACGTGGTCAGCAGTCTGCTGCTAGGAACCGCGGCAGGTCCGCTCGAGGCATACAGGAATGTACAGCTGGAAGAACAGGCCAAATACCAAGCAAGCCAGTCCCAGGTTCAGGAAGGGCCCCTGATAGCAGGTGTTGCTTATGGCTCTGTTGCTATCAGACCAGCAAAGGGCGTTGGAATCATCATGGCAGTGGGTCTGAAAATGCCCGTGACGTTCACACATGGCCTAGCCAAAGGTTTTCATAACATTCCCCGGCTATACGGAGACGAAACTGTCCGAGAACCCGAGAAGATCACTGGCGCCAAGAGCGGGCTCACGACCGCTGGAAAGGTGAGCAATCCACGCCATAAGCATTGCCGTCTGCTTACTTTATCTTCCAACAGGGGTTGGCACACGGACTTCATGATGGTCTTGTCGGCTTCGTAACGCAACCGTACCAGGGCGCCCAACAAGACGGAGCAGTTGGCTTCTTGAAAGGCTTTATAGTGGATTAGGAGGAGTAGTGTTCAAGCCCGCTGCTGGTCAGTCGTCCTCTTCAAGCATCCCTGTTCGAAGTTGCCAACAAATATAGGTGCCTGTGGAGTTCCTGGATATGCCCTTACGGGTATCTACAAGGAGGTTTAGAAAGCTTTCAAGAGCAGTCAGGGAGACTTCGTCATTGCGGCGCGTCTCGTGCAAGGAGAGAAAGGATACTAGGCTCAGCAGTGCGGATGTCAAGAAAATCATCGTAACATGGACGTCGATCCGGGCTTCGGCGACGGAGAAGCAGGCATCATGATGATGACCTTCACACCAGGTTCTTGTACATGAAGCCTACTTATGTAATAATGCACACATAATCTCGTCAAATGATATGAATAACTCTGATACATCCTCCGAACACACTAAACCGAACAGCGAACTCCGCCTGATGACCGCCTGAGAGATGAATCTCATGACTCCTCTAAGTCTAAGTTGAATGCAGACCTTGCTTTGGTACATCGTATGAGCGCCCACCCGGGAAATGCAACATCAACCTCTAACATGCACCTGAACTTGCACAACACCATACAACCTTTGCTCAACGCCATTGGGTATCATTCAAGACTCTGAACGTCGAAGGGTATTGGAAATCAGTCGGATATTATTGACAATCAACGAATCAATTCCTTCTCGTGCTTGTTTCTGGACTTGTTCAGCGTTGCCGGCCAATACCATGAAGCCAGGGAGGAAATACCTTGGCAAACTCGGGCACGTCGTTCATGGATCCATACGAGCCGCAGTACAAACCTTGATCCTTGACGTGCTTGATAAGCTTGGGCGCCGCGACAAATGTCTCTGCGGCCATGACAATGCCCTGCAGGTCCCATCGGCGGGCAAACCGGATCGCTTGCTGAAGACTCGTCGCCCGCTTGTCACCTGCAGGGCCGCTGACCATCGAGTCGTTGAGGAAGACCACGGGGTAAGTCTTTTGCTTCGTTGATAGAAGAATGCAGACCTCTGGATTGAAGCAGGTGAAAAAGATCGAGCGGTTCCCCCCAAGCTCAAACACAACGTTAAGAGTTGTGTCTATATACTGGTTCATCTCTATCCAGTAGGGCTCCATCTCCCAATAGGGGCATTCCCACAACATTGGATATTCTGGTCGATGTCAGTGCCTACCATGTTTGGTCACTTCACGGATCGCCGACTCACTCAACTCGATGTCGAAGCTCACCTCCTCTGGAAACTTCTCGAAAAGCTGCCGGAGGCTGACGAATTGTTCATGGATGCAATCGCCACGGATGTTTCCCTTGTTGTGGTGCTTGGAGTATTCGACCGTATGCTTCATCCGCTCTGCAAGCGCTTTCCTTGGGTGATCTGGGTGTGCACATAATGATCTAGAATCTCTTCGTGGAGGTGCGCTTGGACGCGCTCTCTCATCCCAAGGTAGCCGACCTCTTGGGGTCTCATGGTGAGACTTTGTTTGGGCATCGCTAATGGCCATCCACTGAGCGAATGTCATTGAGTGAATTGGCACGTCGAGTCCTGTTTCGGAGACGTGCCAATCATGATAGATTACAGGGACACGGTCTCTTGTAACTTGGACGTCTGTAGCTAGAGTGTCAATGTAGCCTCGCCTTCATATGCGTCATCCTTGCTTACCAAACTGTCGGAGTAGTCAGCCATCAGTTGGTACGGAACCACAAACGGGAGGTTACTTACCTCAATCAGCCCCGCACCCTGATCTAAAGCGCTCTGGAGAGACTACGAGAAATGTCAGCAAAGCTTGGGGGACGGGGGACGGGGGACCAAGTCATCGTACTTGTATAGTATGTTCTCCTATCTGCATGCGCCCAAGCCCAGCAACGTTCCATCCGAGGCCTTAGTCACCGTGTTAGTCCTGCACCTCGAGAGAGTCTGAGGAGACATACCTCGATGGCCCACGATCTGAGTTGACTTTGATAGGCACATCCTTTGAATGGGTTTTGGCATCCCAAGGGCTTTATGCGGTTGACACACGAGGAACGTGAACGTGATAGTCCCGGCGAAGCTACCATCCAAGGCGGCTAGAGCCACTGTTGACTCGCGCCGCAGGCTCTGTCGCTCTGGACGGAACCAGCCACTGGTAGAACCCAGTAAAGCTATGCCAGTAGCGAAAAGTCTCTCATCAGGATTGCCGTTGTCTACGTAGTGGAACAATTGAAAGGTCAGTTTCATTTCATCAGGATCCGTAGTTGAGAATAGCCAGGTAACATCGGAAATATCTCCCAGGAAGGGCATCTGGATCCTGTAAGGTTGTTCCTGACAAGGACTAGCGGAGATCTCAAGTAGCATATTTTGCATATCCCTGAGTCGGCCCTGCCTTGCGGCACACGCGTCCAGTTCAAGGACCTGGTTCTTGCTGTGCAGGTCGAATGAACCAAGATTGATAAATACAGAGGTCTGCGTCAGGTCTTTCACATGTGGAGGAGTCTCCGAGGACAAATAAGTCGGGCGGTGAAGATGGGTATGTTTCAGGGGCTGCGAAGGGTTGAGGGACTTCGTGTAGGTATCGCCAATGGTAGTCTCTGCGGATGCTTGTTGCAGCATTTCCACAATAGTCATGTGCCCTCTATAAGAAGCATGGTCTACAGCCGACCAGCCTTGGTGGTCTTGCGTCAGCCTATCTGCCCCTGCGTGCAGGAAAAGCTTGACTAGTTCAACGTGATCACGCACACAAGCTACTATCAAAGGCGACCAACCCCTCGAAGTCTCGGTCAAATCAAGACTCGAACGGGCTGAAACAGTGAGAAGTGCTTCAGCCAGCTCAACCTGGCCAGTTTCTGTGGCATTGAACAGAGCAGTCTGGCCGTTCTCCGCTCGAGAGTTGAGTCCTTTCCCAAACCTGATTAGATACTCTGCGACGTCTGAGAATCTTGCCCGAATTGCCATGGCCAGCAAAGATCCTGCGGCTTGTTCAGATAACATGCATCTTATGGTATCCAACTCCAAGAAAGACGCTACCACAGACAATTGTCCTGAACAAACAGCTAGTTGCAAAGGCGTCTGCCCAGCTACGTCTGGGTCAAGGATCGCAGCCGGCTCCATATGCTTGGCAATCTGAGAGCATAGGCTAGCGAGGCCGTGCTGCGCAGCGTAATGAAGAGGATAACGCTGTCTCCAGTCCTTGGCTAGCAGCATGTGATGTTGGTACGGCGAAAGTTCGCGGAATACCTCCTCGACCTCACTCAGCCCACATGCTTCCAGTTCGAAAGGCGAGCCAGGGGTTCGAGCTCGAAAAGCCTGCGCGATTAGCTGGTGTAAAGCGTCTTGGTGACCACATCCCACCTGCTCTATTGGGGCTGTTATCTCCTCCAGAAGAGATGTGATGCATCTTGGGGCGCGATACACGATTGCAACCTGAAGGACGGAATACAACATGGCTTGGTTCTCCAGATATGATACCGGGGATGCCATCACGCACATGAGTGCCGCCGAGTCATCGACTTTGATGCTGCGGTTCACTTCATCGCTGGTACAGCCAAGTGCGAGAGGGCTCACTCGGCTCAGCAATAACGAACGAATTTCTGATGACTCCTCGTGGGTTTCCCCTGCCTGGCGCACCAAATCCAAGCAGTCTCGCAGTCGGGAAACTTTCTCAACCCAAGGCCGTGTGTAGAGAAAATGCCCAGATCGAAGAGTCAACCCTCGATCCGAGGTCACGAGGCTCAGCTTCTCACCTAGTCTCTGGATGGCATCTCTGTTCAGCTTGGAGAAAATTTCGAGGTGGTTGAAGTCGGCCAGAATCTCATCAAGACAATTCCCAAGGTCTTGAAGCTCAGGGGAGGTAACTTGCGGAAGTACCTGAGCTTCTAGACTTGATATAGTCGAGATACCGAATCGAGAAAGAGTCGCTTCGATCCATAGATCAAGCAAGGAGCATTGCTGGCGCAGGAACGCGTTGACTTTCACCACTTCTTCTTCAAGGGAGTATTTGAAGGCTGTGAGCAAGAGTAGCTGTCAGTAAGCCCCGAGATGACGTGGCGCACAGGCATCTTACCATCTACTTGATGGCTACTGCTACGCGACTTCTGTTTCGCAAGCTGCTTCAAAGCGTCGTAGTTGATATAGGCATCTGCCCACTGGGGTACTTGGAGTCGCTGATAGTCACACCCAAATTTCATTCTGTTTGGATGTCGCAAGTTTTGGTGAATCTGGAGGAGCGAACCTGAACCTGAACCTGGATGACGGGAGAAATTAAAGCTGCCAGGGCACAAGGCAAGGCAACATTCCCCCTGTTGGCCCTAGCTGGAAAAAGGAAAGGGTGGCGACACGATATTTGCTTCTTTCCTTGGCTCTTCAACCCTTATCTTGTCCAATTCAAGTGCTGATCACCATTCACTTACAAGTAGCACGGACTCCCCCGATAACAAACTATGAATCTCTGACATAAAATAACAATGCAAGCGAACGGCAAACGAGCGGAGGTTTGGCTCCAGGCTTGGCAACTCACGTTACTGTTAGTCTGACACAAACATACCCCGACGCAGTGTAATTGGCTGGAAAATGGCAACATAGACAGTTGAGTTCCCATTTTACAGGGGGGCTAGCCGAAGATTAACATTGTGTACGCTGCACGGTTGCGCTTCGCGACCACAAACATGATCGCCACTAGAATCATCGGCCTTGATAGATAGATAGATAGGATATTGGAAGTGACGTAGCCATGTACGGGACGACGCAATTCCGAACGTGTTGCCCAGCATCAAGAAAATCGGAGCTTTGCCAATCAACTGCGATAATTTCAGATTGCAACATCAGTATGCGGTCCCCACTTCCTTCACCCACTAAATGCCGTAGTAGTATTGCGTGCTTAGTCTGTATAGTAGCCACGTGCGGTTAGATAGTCTCGCAAGATAAATAATTCTGCTAAGAGTAACCCTGCTTCAGCTGGAGTTAGCTTGAGCATCCGCAGATCCAGTTCAAACAATCTTGTTGGTCAATTTCATCGCGAAAGCATGGCCTCGTCTAGTATTGTATGTCGGACGATGTTTGATACTGCAACGTCCAAGCTTCCCAGGTGAGTCTTGATCATGTCGTAGTTTCAGGGGTGTATTGGCTCTGGGATTGCCGTCGGCCATTGTAGACCACACAAGTCGGAAAGGAGAGGCAATATACCAATTGGACTAGCTAGTTCAAACGTCGAGGCATTTCAAGTGTACTTGTCACACGAGAGGCTGGCTGATGTCAAGCGTAATAACATGAACATGGCTTGTGTCTAGACTGTATCAAGAACGCTAAGCTGGGCGACTTCGACAGCGACTACTGGGGGCATCTGCATAGTACTGCGGGAGCAGTAGGACGTCGACTGTGAGATTAATCACAGTAATCTACGTGGCAGTATTTCTTTCTGTCGCGGCCAGACATCGTAGCTGAGCTGAAAGCAGCCGGAGCAGAGGGAGGAGCAGCGAAAGCAGCAACAGAAAGTGCCGCCTCGCATCCACCCTCCTGCTGTCTACGACGCTTTCGAGTCCTGAGCAATCACTCGAAGACATACCACAGTAGATTTTCGCGTGTCCACGTGAAAGATCTTGGAAGTCTTTATGAAATTGAAATTGAAATTGATATGGTGGAGGAATATGTTTACTGGGATATGGCCAGGTCAGGCAGGCATCGGGAGGAAAGGCTCAGAACTTCACATGTCGCATAAGCTTGCATCAAGCTGTAGCTAGCTAGCACACAGTCCCCTGAATCATGATAAGATGAGGTAAAAAGTTTGTCCGCCAGCTCCAGGTATCACCCTCTATATGCACATGACGTCGTACCTCGCTATGGATGAGAATGAGGTCTAACAGGATCCTTGGGAAGTAGTTGCGCAGGCATATAGGACGCTGTCGTGGCCAAATTCTCTGCTAAGTTTCTATTTTCATAGCGTCCAACTGCTAACGCAAGTGGTAGAATAAATGCAACATGACACAAGATGTGTAGCTCATGTCGTTTTGCCAGGTTGGTTGGGTTTCCTCCCACCAAGTAGTTTTACTTCACGGCCAATATGTAGACCCTTCCTAGAGGCCGACGTGGAAATTTACACTGCCTTGACTCTGAAACAATGACCTAGTAGATCAGGTGGGTATCAAACAAGGAGGAATCAAGCGTCCCAATCGTAAGTTGGCACGCATCGATGAGCGCACGAGCGGCGCGAGTCACCAACCTCACGTAACGCTCATAACTTTCATGCCTCGGCTCGATATGCCTTCATAATTAAGGCATCCACAAGGACCTTTACATCGGTATGAAGCTTCTGCAGACATTCCTTCTTTTCTGGTGATGCCTTGCTCGGGATGGCGGATTCATTGTAATGCTTGGTGTATGCGGCGAAGACGATGCCCCGATTGTTGGCTTGACTGGGTGCCCTGGTATCCAGGCCAGATTGACTTAATGGCACGTAATCGCCGTCAAAAGAGCATGTCCAGCCACGAGATATCGTTGTGTCGGTATCTCTGTACTCATTCCATCCCTTGGTGCGGAGTGCCCTGAGAAGAACCTTGGTGTGAATTCGAAAAGGCTCGGCAACTTCACTTAACCCGAATGCAGCAAGGTAACGTCCCGTCACCTTGGATTTGGGGGTTGCGAAGATTGAGCCTCCAGCGGCGGCAGCCAAAAGAGGCGGCCCAGTAGGATGTGGCAGAGATGGATCCAGGTGATTACCACTCCCATTTGGCCACAAGCTTACGAGATAGACCAGATCAAAATTGTATTTCTTAGCTATACCAGCAACCATTATAGCACCTAATTCTCTAGCCGAGTGACTGGCTGGCATGGGAGTGAGGAACTGGGGATCCGTGGGAGTCTCCGGAGGAGTCATCTCCCCATATTTCGGGTTTATTGGAATTTTCTGTTGCGTAGTCGAGAACACATTCGTGGGAGTATGCCGCTTAGGTATATTCCTAATATCTCTAGGGAGGTCCGGTGGCTCAATACATGCCGTTGGGGTGGGGGGGCTGCTCTCAGCTATATCTTCATCACTTAAAGCGTAAATGTCGTCAATCGTGGGTTCCTGTAAGATGTACTCTATTTTAGTCTCCGTGGCCACATCGGAGAGCGCGGCGGCACTCTCTGTCTTGTTCAGGCGCGGATCCAAATGTGGGCTGTTCTTCAGCCCTGCAGAATCGAGTCTCGGATCATCCAGCCTGGCGTCTGAAGTTTGCTGTGAACTACTCCTGTCCACATAAGTTGTCAACGACCCACTCATACAGATAAATTCTGGCGGTGGTTTGACACTAGCGTTGTCCGAGGCCTCTGGCGCGGTCAAAGACCTTGGTCGGCCTACACCTATATGGCGATCCTCTTCACTATCTGATGCGGAAGGTGAATAGACATGAGACGCGGAAGCCTGCAGAACAGAATACTGCTTTGGGAACAGCGAGAATTTCCAGTCTTGTATTCCTGGTGAAGATCGACTCCGACTCCGTGGACTTGGAGTTCTTGGAGTTCTTCGTAACTTTCCCCGTAGCGGCGATCTTGGTGGCGGCTCCCTGGGCGGAGTAAACAGAGGCGACGGCATCAGAATCATCGACTCCACAACGCCATATCCCGGCATCAGGCCCAGTTCCTCGGTCATCGAGGAAAGATCCAGCGAGTCAAACATTACTGCTACGTGTTTGGGAGACCAGTCTTGGAGTTTGCCATCCTGCGTCTTCACCGTCGTTGTCCTGAGCAGCGCCGTGCCTCCCGAATCCTTACTAGGTGATGATGCATCTTCCAACGACGCAGGACGGAACAGAGAATCCTCCGGGAAATGGAAACCGGACAACCGGGGAGTTGCAGGGGCATCTCCTCGTTGGTTAACTGCGGAAGGTGTCGGTCGGTTGGATCCGTAGCTCCGGGTTTTTCTTTCTGCTTCTGAAGCTATATAAGCTGAAGAGCGTCTCCAATGCTCATGCTGCTGGTTCGAGAAGCAAAGGCTCCGCGAACGCCCCTTGTCCTGCATGAGGCGGGTTTCATCATCATCTCCCATCTCGTATGTGGGAATTCGCGGCTGCATGCGAGTAGAGGTCGGCGTCATAAATGACGGCAAAGGAAAAAGAGGCCCCCCGTTGTCTTCTGTTGTTGAACATGGTGGGCAGATGATGGATGTCTTGTTTCGAGCAGCGAGCTTCTCTTGCAGAGCCCTATCCTTCCTTCTAGACAGGCTAAAGAATTTCTCCAACTTGTCGAAACCGTTGGCCATAATGGCCTGCGAGCTGAAAAGCCACAGTCCTCTTCATTCCATTAGTGCCACGTCGTCAGGTCGTTAACCGGGCTGAAGAAACTCGAGACCAGTGACTTACCAAGAATACCAGTGTACGACTGCAATCAAGAGGATGTACAGCAAGTCGGAAATTTGCGAAATATCTGACATCAAGACAAATGTGTTCGAAACGAAAGATACTTAGATGAGAGGAGTATCTGCGCTGGGAAAGGATGGAATTTCAAATTCCTAGATGCGAAAGAGGCGAGAATGAGGACTAGTAGTGAACTTGTGTCGGGGGAGACGATTTTACTGTGGTACACGGCGAGAGATGGCCTTCGAGTATTACAAGTCGTAGACATGCGCGGTACAGTAATTTCGAGGGAGTTTCGCTCATTACACAACGGCTGACGGTCGGTGCTCGACAGTACAACGTAGTCGATGAGTGCCCGCTTCGTCGGAAAAGGTATGAACACAAGATGTGTGGTGTTTCTGCCAAGTCTCACGACTTCCGTGTCAAGTGGTATATAGACGGAAAGATGGTCTGCGATCAAGGAAGAGAAGTCGTTTGGGGTCTCGAAAGAGACATGCAGAGAAAAAAGGAATGCTCATATAGTGTTGATGCTGTCAGGAGATAGTGCGGGGCGGTCGTCCGGGCCGTTGGATCTTAGGTTCATATGGAGCGTGGCTATCTGTCGCTTTGCATGCTTGTCATTCTGGAGGAGTACGTCAGGCGTTGTGTCTGTTGATGGTGGCTGTAATGTGCAGCTGGCTCGACTACATTACTAGAAGCCGTAACGGTTGACCAAGTAAGGGAGAGGAGACACGTGATGAAGAGCTCTCCTTCCAGTGTTGTGCATGATCAAGCGCACGGGACGCTGGAGAGAGCGCTGAGATCCGAGAATTTTCTGGTGACAGTTGTTGCGGTCAGAATGGGAGACGGAGAATTCCAGCCTCTAAAGCTGTCAAGTTGGTTGATCTGAGATTGGATGTCATCGATCCAGCTGCGATTCCGAGGCTAGGTGGGATGAATCTGGGGAGGGTGCCATGCTATTGGTCGAAGCGCAACCCAAATTGTCATATTAGGAATGCGCCGCTACGGCCTTGGCTAAAGTGACAACAGGAGAATGGATTAAAATATTGGGGCAGGGCAGGGCAGGGCAGGCCAAGGCAAGCCGAGGCAGGGCAGAGTAGGTCAGGGCAGCGAACGTCACGGTCTCCTTCCTTGACCTTGGGGACTGAAGTAGCTACTCTTGCTCTTACAATTTGATTCCAGCCAATCATGACCGCTCAAAAAGCATTCCCATCAAGCTGTCGCACTAAGCGGATCGAGAATCATACTATTGGCAGCTACGGCGATCATCATTACCTAGGTACCGAGAGGAGAGCCCTATCTAACGAACTTTAGGACATCAACATGAGAACAGCAACGATCTTACGAGCCTGAGACTTACATGCATTAGGTTGCCTGCCATCCTAGCATGCAATTTACAGTCATCGTGAGCGTTGTTCTAGTGGGCGTGGCGTGTGAGCCAGACTAAAAAAAAACAAGCCTAAAAGGAAAGGTACATCTGATCAATGTTCAAACTTTCTCCTCCTCTGGGGCACAACATGTGAGTGATAAGACAAATCGTAATAAAGGGCTAGAGGGAATTCGAGGTGAGGGAGCAATGTCTGTTCTCGTCTGGCCAACAGAGACAAGCGTTTCCGGGGGAAAATCCCATCACATCAGCCGCTGAACCTTTCAGAAGGTAGGTACCTAGGTAGGTACGTGGTCACTCAAGTATCTTCCTCAAAAGTACAGTACACAGTAGAATCCGGAAGCGTCCATGGCTGCGTGTCAGTGATTGCGCTAGCCAATGAAGCCGTTCTGACCAGGCGACGGCCCCGCGATTTGCTAGGGAAGGAAGCTGCAGGGTGAAATTTAGGTAGTTCTGAAGCCAGAAAAAACAATAGTTCGGCGTCCCGGGTAGGTTTCGCTCAGAATAAGGCCACGCTAGTTCCCCTACTAACGCAGAGCTCGGGCCAACAGCTCATCCACCAAACCACCATTGACAGCAGCTCGAACCCAACTGGACCGACCATTCATTTCTCTTCACCCGGGTTGGGTGGGACCTTGTAGTTGAGCAGATGCTCGAACACCATATACACAGGTAGATGTTATACTCACCATACCTCTACAAGAACTGCATGGCAGCTTGCCGTCTTCTCCAACGTCTAGAACACAAGTCTTATGCTGAGACCAGCCACTCGACCTTGCGGACCGACATAATGCAAGGCATCGCCTTCGAAGTGTTCGCGTTGCTTTTCCCTCTACCCCGCTGCTTCACCTGAATTCGGAACCTCCTATGCAGCTTCCGTGTCTCTCATGACATACGTTCAGCTGCATTGGGTGTGTTAGTTTGCTGACTGCACGAACAGTTCAGTTATGAGACTTGTCGAAACTCAAGCTACGGAGTCTACGGCCTGCCTTCCGTGCTCCTAAGCTACTGCACGGTTGTCTCTCGCCCGCGTGTAGTATTAGCATGCATCCGTCAGAAACTTGCCAATTGCCTTCATGCGCCGTAGATCTGTATCGGCGCTTCTCATGATCCCGGGCTTGTCATGATGACGGCCGATTCATCCATGTCATATTGTGGCCATGGTTCCGATAATGATGTGTCTAATGAAGTCTTCGAGGTGCGAATTCAAGTCACCCAGCCGCATCCAGTCTATCGGGATCAATGCGAGCGTAGGCGATATCCACAAAGGAGTCCATATCTGGCGTCCCCGAGGAAGTTTGCAGTCGATCTGGGTGGCAGCTGTAGGCAATTCCAACAAGCAGGCTGAGCTGGATCTATGCCAGCAAGCGTAGGCCGACGGTTTGTGAAGCGGATTTCAAGCTGCAGTGTCTCGTCTCACGTCTGCTGAGACCGGCTCTCAATGCAGCTGTTCTTCCCGCACCTTCATGTGCAGGCCTCCACCCTATCTCTGTGGTTGTGCAGAGCCTCCAAAACCACGGAGTCATTGCCTTCAACGAGTTGGACTTGCGCTTCGTACCTCCTGTACAAGACTGCATCTCGTTTGCACTGCGCAGTAATGACTGCACTACTACGTTTCTATGAGAAATACTCGACCATGGAATACGATACTTTCACAAGCTCCTGTATTATGATAGGAATATGATACTATACCGAAGTGGTAGTCTCGGCTTGTGCAGCGAACTGCGATCCACCTAGCATCCGTCATGTCACATCTGATCTAGTCACTCGAGAAGGATATCCAGGAACCCTACCGAACTCGAAAGCTTTGTCGAGACCCCCTGGAAGAGGCCTCTCGGACGGGGAACACTCGCAAAGCACCCCGACATGGCTACCGACACCCCCTAACAACTCTCCTCAGGCTACTACGATATTATCGAATAGCCCCCTCATCGAAACAAGCTTCATCTACGCCGAGAAAGTTAAAATCCAATTCGCATTTCTGATGGAATTTCTGACGCACCCGCAACAAACTTGTCAATGGAAACATCAGCGTCTTGCCGCCTCCGACTTAGCCTCTCTCAGAAATGACCAGTCGTTCCCGAGGACAGAGGATCCCAACATCTGATCTGCCTCACTAACGAGGATTTTCGATCGTACCGTCCAGCTGGGACCTCTCAGCTCTCAGCGTCTGATTGCCTTGTCACAAAGCCATCCGCCAATAATTGGTCTCAAGTGCACCGTACCAGCATGGGCTGACCGACATGGCCACAAAGATCGTGACCTTCGTCACTCGTCACACCGATCCGGCAATGTGTCTTGATGCACGGCGAGGTGCTATCGACGAGCCAATCTATCTAGGCCTGGAAGCGAGAGGCTCGGAGGACGACCCGGCGCCCCAGTCTGCAGCGGAAAGAAAGGTGAGATACCCCTGACCCCTGAATCCGGTGCGAGCAATGTTGAAAGACATCTGCAACCACAGGTATTTGTCTCGCCCAAGGGCTGAGAGGCCCATTGTGATGGAGGAGGACCGACAGGCTATGTGGGTAGGTGAGGGGGGGAGGGAGCTTGCAGATGCAGCTACGCGATGTCAGTCTGCCAGGCTAGTACTTGGGTTCAATCTAAACCCGGTGTAAGCATGCGTCAACCTACCTTGGCTATGGAAAAGAACGAAAGGGGAACTTGGATGTCAAGTCTTCTAATGCTCGCAGCTTCTATACCCTGTGCAAAATTGCCTGTATGTAAGATCATGCTGTCAATTGAGATCCCGCATATTCATAATACTGCCATGAAAGCTCAAAGTCAAGTCCGTCGCTACTCATAACATCCAATGCCATCGAATATCCCGCCGTAGAAACCGCGCCCTCGAAGCACGTACAGGAGAGTGGTAAGAAGGGACAACACCCAATCTCCGGAATAAACCTCGAGTCACAGTAGACGACACAAACACGGCAGTCGGCGAAACTCGAATACACAGCAGACTCGAGCATGTAGAAGGGAGGACACGGCAGACTCGACGCCTTGTAAAGTGCCACGGTAGCTGTGACAGTGACCGTGACAGTGATGGAGATGGTGTAACGGCTTGCCGTAAGCCCTGCGTCTTGTCATCGTGCACAAATAACGCACCGGGGACGTTGCGGCGAGTGAATAACAAGTTTTCGATTTAATGAGTATTCAATCGAAGTGCAATTCGCAGAAAATCAATCGTAGGCCGAATCGTAGCTCAACTCGTCATAACAGTAACGTTTTAGCTGGAGCATTTGGTCCGACATCTAGTTGTGCCGGCTTCCATCAATATGACATCACGAAGCTCCAAGCTCCATTGAGCTGCATTAGTTACTCTACAGCACTAGCACAACCTCCAAGTAATTGAGGTGCATACTGCTTACAATGTAGTCTAATATAAATCACGAGTTATAGGCGCAATGAGATGGAAGCTTTGAAGGATTAATGGACAAAGGGAATCGAGTGCTCTTGAGTTTTGGCTCTATTTTACATCGGCTGAACTGGATAATGCCATCCGTCCAAACCCCATCCTCACTTTGTGGCACCCGACGACACACGCGTCCCGCCTCTAACAGAAACAAGTCTCGCCAACCCAACTTCATCCCCCATCCTTCCTACTGATCACTGTCTAGTTCGTTTACGAGGCGAAGCTCTTGGTGAAGGTCACGACAACATCCTTCAACCTCGCTTCGAGGTCCTTGCTGAGCGCACCCTCCTTGTCAATCGTAGCAAGGAGATCCGACTCGTTGGTCTTGAGGTGGGCAAGGAAGTCTGCCTCCCACTGCAGGATCTTGTCGACAGGGACTCTGTCGAGGTGACCGTTGACACCGGCGTAGATTAGAGGAACCATCTCGTTAACAGCCATGGGAGAGTATTGCTTTTGCTTTAGGAGCTCGGTCAACTGGACATGATTGAGTTAGCCATCTCAAAGATCACAACGGGCGAGTTAGATTGCTGGTACTTACACGTTCACCCCGGGACAGAGTCTGTTTGGTGGAGGCATCGAGATCGGAACCGAACTGGGCGAAAGCGGCGACTTCACGGTACTGGGCCAAGAAGAGTTTGAGGGAACCGGCAACCTGCTTCATAGCCTTGAGCTGGGCGGCGGAACCCACACGAGACACGGACAGACCGACATTGATGGCAGGTCGGATACCCTTGTAGAAGAGCTCGGCTTCCAAGAAGATTTGGCCGTCGGTGATGGAAATGACGTTGGTGGGAATGTAAGCAGACACATCACCACCCTGGGTCTCGATGATGGGCAGGGCAGTCAGGGAACCACCGCCGAGCTTGTCGTTCATCTTGGCAGCACGCTCCAGGAGACGGGAGTGCAGGTAGAACACATCACCGGGGTACGCTTCACGTCCCGGGGGACGACGTAGCAAAAGCGACATTTGACGGTAAGCGACTGCCTGCTTGGACAGATCGTCGAAGACGATCAGAGCGTGCTTGCCGGAATCCCTGAACCATTCGGAGATTGCTGTGGCTTTTTTGAGGTTTTTAGTTAGTATAAGGAGCCTCCAAGGTAAGTGTGGTTGTCAAAAGAGAAAAATGGAGGTTGGGGAAGTTAGGAGATGGCAGGTAGAGCCCACTGGCATAGACATCGTCCATGATAGTGGGTCCCGTGTCAAACGAGCGGAATGATGGGCAAGGGGAAGGAAGGGGAAGGAAGGAAAAAAATACACACCGGTAAAGGGAGCAATGTACTGCAGAGGAGCAGCTTCGGAGGCCGTGGCGGCAACGACGATGCTGTATTTCATTGAGTCGTTCTCCTCGAGCGTCTTGACGAGCTGGGCAACGGTAGATCGCTTTTGACCAACAGCGACGTAGACGCAGTAAAGCTTCTTGGACTCGTCGTTACCGGTGTTCCATCGCTTCTGGTTCAAGATAGCATCCAGAGCGACAGCAGTCTTTCCGGTTTGACGATCACCAATGATCAACTCACGTTGACCACGACCAATGGGCACCATGGCATCTACGGACTTGAGACCTGTCTGGACGGGCTCTCTAACGGACTGACGGGGCAGGATACCGGGAGCTTTGAGCTGAGCACGACGCCTCTCCTTGGTGTTGAGGGGGCCCTTTCCATCAATGGGGTTACCCAGACCATCGACGACACGGCCGAGCAGCTCGGGACCGACAGGAACATCGACCTGTGCGTTGTTAGTTGGATGCACTGGGCTGGTAAAGGTGCAGTACTCACAATTTGGCCGGTTCGCTTAACAGTCTCGCCCTCCTTGACTAGACGATCGGAACCGAACAGCACAACACCGACCTGGCCAGCCTCCAGGTTCATGCACATGCCCTTGACGCCGGAAGCGAACCTAGATGTTGTCAGTCGGTTACCTCCAGCCTCATGATGGGATACACATACTCGACAAGCTCCTCGGCCTGGACATTGGCCATGCCGTGCACACGGGCGATACCATCTCTGCAGAGTTCCAAATCAGTGAACTGATACCAATTACTCTATTCCACAACCAGTTGATGAACATCGACATCATGGCAGCAGTCGTAATTGATGAATGAACGACACTAGACACCGCATGCCATTGCTGATGCACCATGAAAATCCCGTCTCGGGGATCCACCCATCAATGCATGTGCTCTTACGTACCCGACAGAAAGAACGCGACCTGTCTCGGCAAGGTTGGACTCCTCAGAAACACCACGAATTCTCTGCTCTAGGATAGAAGAGACTTCGGTTGGCGATGCTTTTGCCTCAGCGTATGATCGGGTCTGAATGTTGAAGGCGGCCGGTGCGGCATTTCGTGCCTGTGAAAAACATTGAACGTTAGCCGAAGGCCCGAAACGCAATTGAATGTGCTGTCCAAAGCAGCACAACAGCTTCCAAACACAGCTCTAATAGCTTCAAAAGGCCCCTCAAAGCACTCCAAGACGCTCAATTGAGCTTGACAGATATCGTGGAGATGCATCGAGGTCGGTCGCATTTGATCTTGGATGGAATTGAGGCCTGGGGTAGTCGACTTACCGCAACCACTCTGCCCGACGCAGAGATGGCGCCCACGGCGCGCGAGGACTGTCGGAGGGCGTTTCGGAACATATTAAGGAGGTATATGTGATCCTCTAGAAGAAGGAGAGATCAGTTGCAAACCAATTGCAATTGATGGGAGAGGAGATTTGGGGGGGTGGTAGATGGTCTTGAGGTTTGCAAATGGGACTTTTCCAGGTGAAGTGCAAGTTTCTCACGAAGCACCTGAGGGAATGGGAAAGAGTGGAGCTTCTTCACCCGAGCTAAGCCCGAATTGCAGCTTCCTGCGCTGCCGATTTCTTTTCTGGTGAGATGAAGTTGGCCCGTGCTGACAGACTGTACAAATGGACTTCGAGTTCATTCATGCCGAGTTGTTGCCAGAAGCCGTAGTATAGATCCAAGATTTATCTCATACCTCGTGCAAGAAGCTTATTCTCGCAACTATCCACGATCGTACTGATATGCTATTGTTTCTTGGAAATTCCACAACTATGCCCGAGAGGGCCCCTGCTTCGTCGAGAAGTCACGACTCTAAGACAGTGGCTTGGATACTGTGCCAGCACCGTGTCTTGGTCACAGCTTAGGTCGCTTTGGGATCCACCAAGCAGACGGGCCATACTCATCAATCGAGATAGTGGTTGAACACTTGCATCTCTCCTTGCGCGAAGCCATGGACTGAGACGTCTCGGTAGACTTGCAGCTCTCTCTGCTATCTCTTATAGCTTTCTGACTGTGTGGGACCTGCCGGCTACCTCTATATTACCAGGGGCTCAATACGCAACTCCGGTGTGGGCTGCACCGTTACTGGCGAAGCGAAAAGCTGCGTGACGCGGGGGGACTTATCCTGACCTGTTAGGCAAGCTGCGCTGATCTATGGGCTTGCTCAATGAGGATTTCCATTTTCAAAGATGACAGTCAATATGAAACAAAACGGCGGCGAATCGATTCTGGCTACGGAGGGACATCCGAACCCTCTCGGACAACGACTCCCAATCTGAAACGGCAAGATACGCAGAGCAGTTCCGGTAAGAGGCCATGTTTACCTATCCTCTTGTCCCATGATCATGAACTTGATCTTGTCATCACCAACGAGAATAAGGCGAGTCCAAAGGAGCCCCAGATCACCATATACTTGGGCACAGAAAGGCAGCAGATCCCCCAATCCAGATTTCTCTCACGCGTTCGGAAACGTGGGCTCGATTCATCGTGTATGATAAATCGAATTATTATATATCGCCTTGCAAAAGAACTGGAATTATTACAAGTCGCCTTGCCGAAAACTAGGATTTTTGCAGGTCGCCCTGCCAAAGCTTTAGTCGTTGCAGGTTACCCTCCATCTAACCCGCCTTTTCAACCTTCGCGCGTGCCTTGTCGAGGAATTCCTTTACGGCTATCTGCCTGAAGATCATGGTGTTGGCCTTCTTAGGTAGCCGGGCGTCCTGGAAGTATGGTAGATGCTGAGAACTTTATTAGCGAATGTGACCGGCATATAAGACGGAATTACGTTGACAACTCACCATAATCCATTCCGGCTCAATAGCACTGACAGTTTGTATGAAATGTTTGGCTCCAGGCTTAGTAAACGTATTGTACACCACCCACTTGTCTGGTGCGCCGACAAGAGCGCTTTCGGCATGCAGAAGCGCAGGCTGATTGTCGTGGACAGTTCTGTACTCGTCGCCGGACATCTTGATGGCCGACTGGTTGAACAGACCTAGCGCCAAGGCTTTGAGGATGTTCGTAGAGTAGTCGGGATGCGAGAAGGCATTCGATCCGAAAATCTCTCGGGGGTCGAAATGCCTCTTCAGTTGGGCCCGGGTCTGCTCGACTTCTTCCAGGACGCGGAAGGACAGAAAGTGGTCTTTGCACCACTGCTCCGGGGGGATCACTGTCTCGAGTTTGGTTCTCATAAATGCCAGGAACGCATTCAGTTGCGTGATGTGGTCCGACTTAGGGTGGCCAAACTGTGCTCGAGCGGCATCAGCCACGTATCGGTGGGCATAGGGCCTCAAGAAGATCGGATGCTGCGAACTGGCAATGGCGGCAAGTGTCACTATCTCATTCATGCAGCGGAGTGCCTTTGATTCCTCGATGACGACGACCCAATTGGGGTCAATCGGACACGTCTCAGCGATTCGGCCCAGCGTGGTCAACTTCTGGTCATCTTGAACGAGTCGTCTATTGCAATTTCGAGATTAGTGATGTTCGGGCGTAGAAGAAAAGAAAGGAATAAACTGTTGAACTCACAAATCGTGCAGCTCTTCCAGGGCGCGCGCCACAACCTCGGGTGCGGGCTTGTCGATCCAATCAAAGTTAACCATGTCGTGGAAACCAGCCGCTTTCAGCCCGAGTATAACCGACTTGAGTTCGGTTGACAGCATACCAGGCTGCGGTGAGGGACGCATGAACTGGTCGAACATTTCCTTTGTATACATGCGGAAGCACTGGCCTGCCTGGGTCCGGCCTGCTCGACCAGCTCGTTGTACGGCAGCAGCCTTCGAGATAGGCGCGAGCTGCAGAATGTCAAGCCGGGCCCGAGGGTTGTACACCAGCCGCTTGACAAAGCCACAGTCGATGACATAGACTATGCCATCGATGGTCAAGCTAGTCTCGGCGATGTTCGTGGAGACTGTGCACTTCTGCCTGCCGGCCACGGCTTTGGCCAGGACCCTGTCCTTCTCGGCAGCAGACGGAGCAGCATATAAAGGCAGTGCGTCGAGATGTTTCGTATTGCTCATGATGTCGACACAAGCTCGCTTGATCTCGTCCTCATCACTGAGGAACAGCAAGATATCGCCGTTGCCCTTGGTCTCGTGTATATGCTTGACTATACGAACAGCGGACCGGAAGTAATCGGTGTTTGGGGTCGCCCCCGTTGCGTAAAAAATGTCTACCCTTTGCTGTCGACCGGGAATATGGAAAAGCGGCGCATCATTGAAGTACGCTTGAAACTTGGCGGAATCCATTGTC
Source organism: Xylariales sp. AK1849 (assembly GCA_022432505.1). NCBI lineage: Eukaryota > Fungi > Ascomycota > Sordariomycetes > Xylariales > Xylariales sp. AK1849. The sequence continues at coordinate 1,429,776 of JAJKKH010000008.1, forward strand.
GCCGACATGATGATGACCTTGAAGTTATCACGGCGAGCGACGATTCCCTTGAGCAGCGCCATCACGGTATCGGTCGCATTGGTTCTCTCGTGGGCTTCGTCGATGATGACGCAAGCGTACGCCGTCAGGTCAGGATCACGGCCAGCCACTCGCAACAGGAAACCGTCGGTCAGATACACGATGCGGGTGTTGTGAGCGACCTTGGAATCGAATCGGGTGGCGTATCCGACCTGTAGTCTCGGGGTTAGCAGGTACACAGCAGGATATATGACGCGATATAACACAATAAATCAGCCTTGGTGAGCTTCTTACCTCATTGCCCAATGTGACATCCAGCTCATCCGCCACTCGCTTTGCGACTTCGGTCGCGGCTAGTCGTCGCGGCTGAGTGCATGCGATCTTCTTGCCACTCTTCCATTCGTCAAAAAGAACGAATGCCGGAACCTGTGTGGTCTTTCCGGAACCGGTGTCGCTATTTCATAGTTCAAGTCAGTCATCACATGACAAGCGAGAGAGATGCTTGGGACTTACCTGCTGAGGACAGTCACCGACGACGACTGGTAGACATCAAGGAATTGTTGATGTTTGCTGGTGACAGGAAGGCCACGACGCTGCTTCAGGATGACGCGATATGCGTCGGAGTATGGCTTCTTGGTCAGAGGATTGATTGCTCCATCCTGGAGCTTCCTGACCTGCTCGGCCGTGGACTCGTTGCGCTTAATTTGGTCCATGGTAATTTTTTCTTGGCGGTGGCGATGGTGGTGATGATGATGATGATGATGATGATGATGATGATGATGATGATGAGGGTGGTGATGGTGGAGTTGGATTCTTTGTTGCTTGGTTGATGGTTGATCGAGACGCGTTCTGGGAAAGATTTTGCAGGCAACGGCGAAGTCACTCAGTGGCCTTTGCTTGATAAATTCAGATGAATTCGCCTTTTTGATGCCTGGGACTCTTTCTATTCACAATCATCCAAGTGTAGTTCTCTTCTATATATATATATCTGGGTTTAACCGCTATATTTTACGGACGTCCGCCACCTTCTCCATTTCGGAACTGGTTCTCGTTAACGGAAAGTTGTACTTAAGGAGAAACCTATATATAAAATCTTCATTTTATCAAGATGGAAAAAAGATCTAACGTACTTAAGTCTAGGTAGAGCGAATTCTGGAGTCCTTTCCTCAGACCCTCGATACCTAGTCACGCGTTACGTCTAATAAGTGTGCCGGGCTGAGCTGTTTTGTAGTTTGTGTGGTTGACTGTGAATGTAGCCTACCTAAGTACTCTATATTAAACGCCATCCGACATTACTTTATCTCCGTTATGGGTACGTGACTATGTGCTTACATTATGGAACCCCACAGTATATCCTTCCATACCGGAGGAGTTGCTTGTCTTCGGACATCTGGGTTCGTCACCCTTGGCTCAACTGTAAATATTCAAGGTTACAAGCCAAGACCCGGACGTTTTAGCAGGGCGACCTGCAATTTATTTTTGTTCACTTCTATTTTAAACAAGGTAATGTTTTATATTATTAAATTTTAGTACCCAACTTATAAAGATATTATAAGTTCTATTAAAATTTTATTAGTAAGTTTAGCTATAAACCGTGATTTATAGAACTTCGAAATTTAAAACTCAAAACTCAAAACTAGCCCTTATAAAGATTGAACAGTGCACCTCTGTAAACCGTAGAAATCATCCATACCTACCTAGGTACTTAGGCATGTGAACCGACGCTTGGAGTAGGCGTTCGAGACCGTTTTAAAGATCTCGAACATCGTCCTGGTTGGACCTATGGGTCTGTCCGAGTTTGAATCTCTTATATGATGACGTCTCGCTTGAGCTGCGAGTTCTCGTACGCTATGATGATCTCAAATCATATATATTAGGTCGGCCCGAAGACTGGATGTAGTCTTGTTCTCCCTTATGTTGATGTTCACGAGAGGGGGTCTGACGAAGTTGGGGTCCATCTTCTCGACCATGGTCGGTATTCCCCCCTGTTGGTGGGTTGTCTCTCGTATGGGTACGCGTTGGTGCTCCTCCACGGCGTGTGTCTGCACGACCTGTTCTCCTCCATCATTTTCAACAGTTCTTCTTATCACCATGGCGTCAGCACTCGGTGATGGGAGGGTGTCGCCCGGTCTAACGGCCTGGGCCCACTTTGTCGCCCACGGATCTGATATCGGTCGTGACTACCGTGTTGGACAAGTTGAGACAGAGACTCACGAGTGCCGTACTCACTGGTCTCACTTAGACGCACAGTCGAGTACGTTTACCTGACCACCCGAGCTACACCATATACTTCTTGTTGAACTTTGACATTACTAATGCGTGGGCGATCACCAACAGAATGCGTTCAGCCATGCAAAGCAGGACAGGAGAAGAACAGACTCTCAAAGTCAACCGAGCTAGTACGGTCGTTCGCTACGCGGTTGTTGACCGAGTTGCGACCTGCGAGTGTGGCCGAGACGACGTCGCTGGTGTTCAGGCAGAGAGGCATGCCGTCCTTAGCGCAGGGAGGAGTTAGGGCCGCCGCACCTCTTGGTCTCTCTGCGTGCCCGCCAGTGGTCAAACTGGAGATATGAATCTCCAACTTGTTCATGCACTTGTCCTGGAAGTCGATGGTGATCTCCGTTGACATCTTAGTCTCCCTGAGCTCAGAAGTAACGTCGTCGCCTCCAAGCTGACAGCGTCCGGCCCTCGTTGACACTCTCGGACGAGACGTCGTGCGCGCTATGGAAGCACAAAATATCATCGATTACGCCGATGTCCGTCATGATGTCAATGTGTGGCTCCAACTAGTATGTGCTCTGTGTATCTGCAGATGTGCGTGTGGGCGTTCAACCAGACGTTCACCTAGTGATTTAGTGGCTCTTGTGGGTTTGGTGGCTCTTCAATCAGAAAGACAGATGCTATCATTCGGTAAAGTTACCACGCTGCGGCTTGAGTTGGGCGATTTGCAGAAAATGAAATGGAGGACAGCTATCGCACCTAGCCAAATAACTCCTTGCCCATGTACTCCGGGGAACATGATGATGATCATAAAAACACCAGAGCAAGTGGTTGGTAGAGGAAGACATGGGCGGCTGTCTATGACTTTATTCCTTGCGCGCTTGTGGTGTGTCCTGGGGTTTGCCTGTCTGTTCAACTCACAATGTTGAACAACGTGGTATGTAGTGCGCTGGGTTTGACGAGATTTCCATGATAAAAGATCGTGTGTTAGAGTTGGAACTCCTTTCCCACATTCTCGTAGATGCGGATTGCTTCCCATCGACGTTGACTGAATATCAGGATCGCATCTCTCTTCCCTTTGACATTGCAGGTAGAATGGCGCAATCCCAGGCGGTCCATCCACCACACGTATCATGTTCATATTGCTCACACTCTCCTTAGCATGCAGTCATACCTGGAGGAATATGGAGGAAATAGGCTGTGGGTTTGCTCATATGTTCAGCACCCATTGAGAGCATCGACACAAGGACGTCGTCGAGGGTGGTAGGTGGGACATTGACATCGAAGGAGGCGAAAGTCGGATGCATTCCTCCATAGTGAAAGAAATCACACGTATACATCAACAAACCAGGGCAAACACAGCTTACATGATTCTTTCCCGTCGGATATTCGATAAACAATAACTGTGGATGAGCAACCTCGAAACCGTCTTCAGCAGCGAGCTATAGTAAGCTGATTCACTTTCATTCCATGGTACGTACGGACTCCAGAGAAACACACTTATCTGCGGTCGAAAGAGCTATATCAACTTCTTCTGAATCTATTCGATCTCTATAGTGGAGCTTGCGTTAAAGAGTGATTCACGATCTTACATCACAGCTATCCTGTCGATGCTGGTGCGAAAGAGGCCGACAGTTTGGCGCAGGCCTCATTCAAGATAGATCTATCGTCTTAATTCTCATAGCACTTCTCAAGATTATTACTGTAGCTCTTGTTACTTATAATGTGGTGCAACTAGACTCTCTTCACACTCCCTATAACTATTTTAACAGAAAACCAACGCAACACTAGTCTCCCAATAGAGGTAGTGTGCAGGTCGCCCTGCAATCTACCAGTGGCCTGATGCACGGGATGCTGGTCCGCCTCGGGTTACAGTCCCGCCTCGGGTTACAGTTCCGCCTCGGGTTTGACCTCCATGTCCTCCACGGCCCTTGAAATGATCTTTGCTTCGGTTCACCCACTCGTAGAGTATCATTATGTTACTCTTGTGATCATCGTCGTCACCAACCGTGGTGATATCCACCTTGTTGGTGATTAACTCCGCGCTGTTGTCCGTCTCTGAAATGAACTCCATGGGTCCATCCGAACCTTTAGTCCACTGGGTTGGCGCCACCATTTCTGGCTTCACGCGTCTTCCCGCAGACTGCCACTCAAAGAATTGATCGTAGTCCCCCCAGCACAACCAAACGCCTGCTGGACGCAGAATTTTGTGAACGAAACCGTTGTGCGTCGGAGTACGGGTATCGGTAAACGCTACAGGTGGTTGGAAGGTAGGGGCGAGGGCAGTGCACGCCTGCGACTGATTATCATCATCGCTGCCCAACAACTGGCCAGGCACCCAGCCAGGGGTTCCATCAGGTCTCGGTGGCATTGACTCCTGGAGTAGCTTGACCCCTACTGGCGTGAACCTGATCGTATCCAAGTGTGGCTTGTCTTGGTCCATGATATCCTCGATCGACGAGATGTCTCGAGTGTCCGAGTCGTTTTTTATCGGGTCGATAGGGCGCTCTGGGTAGCTGTATAACGCCCATTCCTTCCACGCAGGGTCGAAGGTAGGAGCATCGGGCTTTGTCGGAGTCGAGGAGGAAAGCGCAGGTCGCCCTGCTTCAAGCTTAGGGGTAGTGGTCTGTACAATGTTAGAGTAGCACGATATACGGAGAGACTTAAAACCTACCATAGTCTCGACCGCAGGCCCGGCGGTGGCAGACTTAGTACTGGTAGTAGGCGCAATCGAAGTCGGCAAAGAAGTTGTAGGTCGCCCTGCCTCAAGACTTTGAGGGGCAGTTGGCTGGACAATGTCAGAATCAATCGACATACAAAGAGACCTGGATAATACCGTGGGCTCCTCTGCAGCTGCTGCACGGGTGCTGGCAGTGGGCGCTGCACTCTGGAAAGGTCGATTCTATCGATCGTTAGCAAGTTACAAACCGCATTCTCAAGCAAACTCACATTGCGTTGGACGTCTCCGATGTTTAGGGAACGACCGAAGAGTATGGCGCCATGAAGGGAGGTTCGGGCACGCGTCGCGTCCGTTGCCAATCGGAACTTCAAGTTGCACCAGCCATTGTGCGTATAGCCGGGATTGTTGACAGTTGGCCAGAGAATGGTGCATTCGTCGAATCCCTTGTCGTGAAGAAGGGCTTCGATGCCCTGTTCGAGGGCCGCTCTGCTTGCCCAGGAGGCAAGATGGTTGATGAAAACAACTCGGCCTCGTTTGATGGCCTTGGTGTACTCGTTGTTTGCAGCGAGTACCTGATGGGAATACATCTTGAGAGTCGTGGTGATGATGATAATGGTGGTGGTGGTGATGGTGAGGTGACGGTGGTTGATGGTGGTTGCTTGTAGGTGGATTGGTGATGGTTGGATTGGTGATGATTGGATGGTGATAGTTGGATTAGCAATGGTTGAGATTGGTTATTAGGTATCGAGGAAAGGACTCTAGAGTTCGCTTTATTTAGATTTGAATACGTTGGGTCTTTTCCCTATCTTTGTGAGATGAAGACTTTACATATTACAGTCACTGCTCAAAGACAGAAATATTTGATTTAATTATATATTTATGTAGTAGCTAAAAATCTTAGATATTACTTAAGACAAAAGTGTAGGTAGCGTCAAAGCTGCCCCTCTAACTAGACGTTGCAGTATCAAACATCATCCGACATGCAATACTAGACTAGGCCATGCTGTGCAGTACGATGGATACCATCTTTTGGTCGAGGACACAGACACGGGCTTTGTAAAAGCACGTCTATCTCAGATACCCGTGAGAAGTATGAACCTTCCAGCAAATGTCCTGCATCTTGACCTTTCAACGTGGTGGTGTCAAGTTACTGTACAGTAAGCAGTACTCGTTGATAAGACGAGCGAAAGGAGCAGTGAGAGGACTCTCTAGGGGAGCATCGAAAAGCAGCAGGAGCAGAGAAAGGAGGAGGATGAGGAGCAGAGAAGGGAGCAGCGAAAGGAGCAATAGCATTGACGGACAATAGGCTGGTGTCATTCGAGTCTCTGCTGTGCACCGCAGCTCGTGATGTTTACTAGTCACGTATCACGTCTGATAAATGTGAGGGGCTGAGCTATTTCGTGATTTATCTAGTTAACTGAATATAGCCTACTTATTGTATATTAAACGCCATCCGATATTACTTTATCTCCGTTATAGATACGTGATTATATATTTCTATTATAGAACCTTATAATATATCCTTTTATACCGGAGGAGTTATTTATTTTTAGATATCTAGGTTCGTTACCTTTAACTTAACTTTAAAATATTTCTTATCTAAGATCAAGATTATAAACCAAAACCCGGACGTTTTAGTGAGGTAACTTATATTAATTTGTTTACACTGGTCTATCTAGTAAGGCGACCTGCAATTAATTTTTGTTCACATCCGAGGCTCTCGACGCCATGGACATAAATTTTGGACTAAAACCTAATGATCTGCTCGTATTCTCATATTCAGAAGGTTTCTTTTTATATAGCTGCGTATCCCTGCTTGGGATGATCACCCTTGATTGTATGTCTTCATAAGTCATCATCTCTTCTGGGTAAAGGAGATGGCGTAGCTTGGCTGGGTGTTCTGTAACGAAGATATAGTCTTCCCAAACAAAGGTCTCATCGGGGTTGGCAAAGGCTACTGTCAAGTGTGATAGGGAGTAGTTTAGGCTATACTTTTTGGTAATACGCGCTTATCCGCTAGTTCCACTGTGGTATCACCATTCGGGCAGTTATCTTGTGTTCAATGATACACCGCTCCCGATCAGATTGTTCATATATACAGCCGGCTACCTCTCAAGACAATCTTGTAAGCTCAAGCTACGCTATGCGCCATTTTGCCGAAACGTTCATGCTATGATGCTAAGACTGCAAATCACTTCTTGTGTCTTGTATCTTCTACCACCGTCAATATAGTCCAAAGAACACCCCTAGATTTTTAGTGAAGAAACCGCTGTCACAGAATACCGCCAGGATTTTGTCGAAATCGCGAAAAATGGTACCCCTAATGCCTCTGAGTAAGAATCTGCTGAACCACGGGATAGCTAGAATAAACATGTTTCAATGCTTATACATTGCGGATTAGGATTAGAAGGGTTTCCACTGGCTCCAAAGTCATTCCGGTAGAATGATACCAAGATAGAGCGTATGCCGGGTTGCTCTTGTCGAGTAACGAGCTCCGTTGTTTATCTACGTAGCGTTGAAGGAGCGCTTATTCAACCATGTAAGTTGGCCGTCCGTTGTCTCATAATTTCTCTTCGCTTCAAATCCTTCGGCCCGTCCCACACCAGGAACTCATGTAAGCCTGAGCCAGCTGGAACCATGGGTAAAACCGGGACCTTCTTATCTGTAAGGACCTCCAGGAGGGCCGGACCGTCAGTGTTGATAAGCCACTTCAAGGCCTCGACAGTCTCCTCCGGCTTGATCAGTCTTCGATGTTGGACGCCCATGGCATCGGCCAACTTCATGAAGTCGGGGTTCTGCTGATGAGTATGCGCGTATCTGTCCTCATAGAACAGATTCTGCCATTGCGTGACCATTCCTTGCTCTTCGTTGTTCAACACAATGACCTTGACTCCAATATTGAATTGTGCTGCTGTGGATAGCTCAGTCAAGGTCATGTTGAACGAGGCGTCGCCATCGATATCCACGACAAGGGCATCGGGGCGTGCAACCTTGGCGCCAATCGCGGCAGGAAGGCCGAAACCCATAGTGCCCAGTCCTCCGGAAGTAACCATGGTTCGCGGATGTCGCCACCGGAAGTGCTGTGCTGTCCACATTTGGTGCTGTCCAACCCCAGTTGTAATGATGGTCTCGTGTTTCCGGTCGGCTGTCAAGTTGCTCAGCTCCTCGATCAGTGACTGGGGCTTGATCAACCCTGCTCTCTCTGTACGCTCGAAGTGGCTCAGGGGCCACTTTGCCTTCCATTCATTAATCTTGCCGAACCATTCTTTCCGATCGTCCATGGTTTTCCTTTCGACTTGAGGTATGAGCTGTGTGAGATTCTGCCCAACATCACCCTCAACGGCTTCGGTGGCCTGGACGACCTTATTGATATTCTTTGGCATGATCTCAAAGTGGACGATGCCTCCGCGGCCCTCCGCGGCAGCAGCTTTAGCCGCAGGCGCGAACTTGCTGATGCTTAGGGTCACACGGTCATCAAATCGACCTCCAAGAGCAATGATAAGATCAGCATGTTGAATTGACATATTAGCATATGCTGACCCGTGCATGCCTAGCATATGTAGAGACTTTTCGTCGAGCTCATCGAATGCGCCGAGACCGTGAAGGGTGGTGGTGACGGGAATGGAGGCCTTATCAGACAGCTCCTTGAGAAGGGCAGGGCCATTCTTCGATGAGATAATGCCTTGGCCGGCGTAGATAACAGGTTGCTTGGCCATATTGATCAGATCAGCCACGCGGCGAATGGACCCTGAAAGCTGTTTCTGGGTCAACTGCATCGCAGCGCGCGATGCAGCACTCGGGAGAGCCGGGAGAACAGACTCAACGGGGATGGCTTTCCTCAACACGGCAGCGGTGACATCCTTGGGGAGATCGACGAGGACGGGTCCAGGCCTTCCATTCGTAGCGATTTCAAAGGCTTCGTTGATTCTCCGCGGCAATTCGGCGATATTCTTGACCATAACGTTCCATTTCGTACAAGCCCTAGAGATACCAATGACATCTGCTTCTTGGAAGGCATCACTGCCGATGGCACTGGTAACAACCTGGCCACAGAACACAACCATTGGCGTACCATCGGACAGAGCGTCTTGCATGGGAGTGACCACATTGGTGGCCCCGGGGCCAGAGGTGACCAAGACGACGCCAGGCTTGCCGGAGGCTCTCGCATAGCCCTCAGCCATGTGTCCTGCACCCTGTTCGTGCTTCGGTAAGATGAAGTCAAAGTGTTTCGAGTTATAGATGGCGTCGAACACGGGCAGGATAGCCCCACCAGGATATCCGAAGACGTGTTTGACACCCTTCCTCAGCATCATCTCATGGAAGATCTCGCCTCCCGTCTTGCCAATGAACGACTCATCCATTTCCGGCACGCGGGGGTTGACCAGAGGCTGGACATGGCTTTTATCTTTGGTACCCGCTGTGTTGAAACTTGGTGCCGGAGTAGCTCTCGCTGTTCTTTAGAGAAGTCAGCATAAACCAAATTCCGTAGATGATTCACATTCAAGCCGACCACACGGATACCATGAAACGAGCCTTGCTAAGATGCTGACAACCTGGCATAGGCGTGATCTTGTTCCTAATTCTACCTTGAATTCTTGCTAGAATAAACGGAAAAAGGGGGGGGGGGGGGGGGTTCCAATGTATTCTGCTGATCCTTCAAGTAGGAAAAAAACCAAAATCAGGTCTACGACAGGTCGCAGCTTCACGTTGACTCGTTTCGTTGTACGTTTGCGCCGACTGACTGGACACGCTGGGTTGAACATACGCAGCAGTAGCATTATTCCTCACACCCGCTGGTGCTTTCTTAGTAGTATCGATAGCAGATCCCTTTTGAGTTGTAGTCAATGACCTCTGCTGGCTCCGCGAAGTCTGAGCCAAGGCCTTGACGGCCCGGCTTGCTTGTCGGGTTCGGAGCATGGCTAGGAGAGGAGAGTGTGGGAGACGAAGCGAAAGGTCTCCGGGCAAGAAATGGAAGAATCGAAGTCGCCTGGTAAGGGCCTTGCTTGGTGGTGATCCTCCTCTTTTCACCAGAATATCTTGTTTATTCGAAAGGGTATCTTGATCGCACAATCGCTACAACCAAGCGAGTAGCAGGTGGGTCGGATACTGTGATAGATTCTTTCCAATTGCGCCAGTGATTGGTATTTCGAGGGTATCTGTCTCTCCCCGAAGAATGTCCTGCACCTTGCTCGAGGAGGAGAAGCAATGGCAAGAACAAGTCACGACATACCACTCCACCGATGTGTCACGCAACGAATCAAGCCGGCAACGGGGCGAGGAGCTAGCAGAAAAAATTGAGGCGCTGGAAGATTGTGGGGTTCATGGGACAGAACTAGGTAAGCACAGTCCAATTACATGCAAGGTCAAGGGCAAAGTATCAGCAAAGCAGCAGCAAAATGTGCCCGCGGGCGATATCGGGATTGAGCTTGGCACGTTTCAGGGCTGTCCTGATTGGCTTCCCCGCCTAGACACCTAACGTTAGGTGGGTATGCGACTGCCAGCCCACCATACCCCTCTGTATAGCGGTCTGGCCAATCTTCGGCATCGACTCCATGACGATGATAAGCAAAAGCGGCTACCTACGTTAGGTACATGCAGAGCTTTACTTTGATCTTTTCAGACAGATCGAGACTTTCCCTTGATTTCTAGATCGAAATGCTGAAGTCATCCACGGACAATGGGTATCCGCAATTGGTGTGGCAAAACACGTTCTGCAACCTACGAACGACACGGGGAAGGCTAGGTAAGTACTTTTGCGGACTGAAGCTGAACATGATCCTTTTGGTTAAGTGACTAAACTCTAACTCCGAATATTTGATCAATTGGCTTTAGCATACGTCCTTAGGTTCTCTTTGTGCCCCCTAATGCGGCTGCAGTGAACCGGCCACGGAGATCAGGACGATCACCCAAAGCGCCAAGACTAGTCGAACTACAGTTGTGCTTCTCGGTTCATAGAGGGAAAGAACCTCCTTCTCACGGGTAGCGAAGCTGATTCGTGGTGATGGCGGCGCTCTCTTGGCCGCGGTGAGTGCCTAAAACCTCCGGATTTTGCTTCAGTACCTCCATAGAAGTCCACTATAGGATGAAACCATCTACCATATAATCTCAAGTCTCTATTCATATCATGTTGTGTCGCTAGTCACTGGTAGGGGCATTTGTCTTGACTCTGCTCTATCTGCTTCCAGGGATATGCAAGACCTCTAATGGGAGGTCTGTCTCAAGCCCGTGCAATGTCAAGCACGTCCTGCATTGTTTCAGCGTTTCTTTCACTGAGCATACATTAGCTGATACCTCACGGTGCTCTTTTACTTGCTATAAAAACCTCGTGAATGGAAGCATCTGTGTCTTTGCGTGTTACGGAGCAGAATGTAATGATGACATTTAAACTATTCAGTACCCGCACCTTGGACTCGGATAGAGTCTCGGCCACCTAGGTTCGGGGTCTGCGCACAAGTTCAATGAAGCTGACGTCCTGGAGACAAGCTTTGTTAGACCTGTGTATAAGTACACAATAGAGTTTAACGCGACATCTGGGGACGTTCTCCGGCCCCTCCTTCTCGCCTACGGCGTCGAGCTCGAATTATTAGTCCAGTTCATGTTCGAGGTCGATCTTGACACTATAACCTCTTGTCGCATCCCAGCTGTAACCAGAAGTCCGAGAGCGGTTGAGATGCTAATCCAAGACGTTTCCAAGAAGTGGTGTGTAAAATCAGACATGACTGTCGAGGAGCAAGCGAAACACGGGTATGGATATGCTCCCATTGAGGTCACACGGCCAGCTTGACTGGAACAGAAGAGAGCTTCAAATTGATACGGTATGTCGTCAATCTCCTGACGTCCAAGTTCAGGATCATCATCAACCCATCGCGTGGCTTGCACTGCATGTCGGTCGCGGCCTAATGGGTTTTGATCGATCAAACTTCCACAGGATAACGGGATTACTCTACGCAGCTGACAGGTTACTAGCGACGGCGCAGCCACATCCGCCATATAGACGGTTCAACCGGTGGGCTCTAAGCATACGGGATAGGAGCGAAGTTGCGAAGAGGATGTCCGTCATGAGAGAGAAAGCCACGAGAGAGAAAGCCACGAGAGAGAAAGCCATGAGAGAGAAAGCCATGAGAGAGAAAGTCATGAGAGAGAATGAGCAGTTGAACGGGCCAGCGCACTGTCATGATTTTGTCGGGCGCGAGGTTCGACATGGTGAGCGACCTTTTGCATGGCGGGAGATGAACAACGTAGAGGATATACAAGAGGCATTCGGTGAAACCCGTAGGCTGGGGTGTTTTGATGTTTTCCAGTGGAAAGACAAGGAAATCGAGATGAACACGAATGAGTTGGACGCTTCTCCGAAGCCTTTTTTAGGCCTTCTGACCCTAAGTCCGTATCAATATGATGCTAACGGCATTGTGGATGATGAGTTTTCTCTCCCTTCTACTACCGGAAGAGCAGGAACGGGTAGGCGTAATGACGGCAGTTATATAGCGCCGAGTGGTGATTCTAGTCGGTCATCCAAGTCCATCTTCTAGGGTTTTGTCAAACGAGGTATCTCATACGTCAGCCGGTCAGTCAAGTGTGACTAACCGCGGTGTTATGCAAGGTGAGTTCATACCTATCAAGCCACGAAAGTCATCACGCATCGCTCTTCCACGCTATACTCCAGAGCAAGAACGTGAATTTAGAGCCCCAGCCGACTATAGAGCAGATGAAGAGCACTTAATAGTAGAAGAGCCGAGGAAGACCTTGGCACGTTTCACGGCCTCCGGGAAATCTTCTCTACTGCGAACTCATGTGTCGTCGATCTACTAGATGTATTAGGCTTATTTGCGGAGAGCAAAGTTGTCGAAGCCAGGCTCAGGGGTAATATGGTGGTATGGGGGCTCAAGTCTATGGCATCAATACTGTTGACGGCAGGTGGTTTTACTTTTGGTTCAAGGGCTTATTCACCGTGGATCTTTCTGGAGGTCAAGCTCAAAATCATGATTTTTACCATCAAATCAGGAAAACAACAGCATTCTATGCAGGGAAGTCTACGAGTTACTTCGCTTCACGTCTCTACTCAGTTATAGATATAGTATTTCCGAAATCTCAATACCAGATGCAAGCATACTAGCTTTATCCGGTGAAGACTCCGGCAAAGCCTCCATATATATACGCAAGAAAAATTGTAAGCCAATCATTGTCCTTCTCTATAACCCAAAAAGGCAGTTGCAGCTTCGTTTAGTTCAGTACTCCGGCATCGCCGCTAATGCACTATCGTGACCCCGCATCGTCTTGCAGATGGTCCGGTTGACGCAGGCCAGCAAGCAATCCTTTAGGTTTCCACATTCTTTTGATGGTTGTATTTGTTCAGGCAAGTAGCTTTGAGTACCGAAGCCGGCATAATGGGCAAAATCGTAAAGATCGAGTACTTCCGAGTCCCACCGCGGTGGCTGTTCGTCAAAATTACGGACGATACCGGTAACTCGGGATGGGGCGAGGCGTCTCTAGAGGGACATACACAGGCAGTCGAGGGCTGTCTAGATGCTTGGGCAGCTAGATACATAGGAATGGAAGCTGAGTAAGTACGAGATCATCCTGGGCTCTATCAGAGAGTTGTCTCACCTTACTCGATATTAGGGACATTGAACACATCTGGCAACTATCATATCGAGGAGGATTTTACCGTGGTGGTCCAGTGCTGATGAGTGCACTGGCCGGTATAGATATAGCGTTGTGGGACCTTAAGGGTGTGTGCATACTTGCGTACCGTGCCTTTGTCCGATGCTAGAGAACCGGGGCTGCGTTCGAGTTTGCTCACCTTTTCTTAGCGAGAAAACTGAATGTCCCTATCTACCAACTTCTAGGAGGCAAAGTCCGAGATAAACTCCGTGTATATGCTTGGATAGGTGGAGACCGCCCAAGCGACGTGGAAGTACAAGCGTGGGTTCCTATTCAGTCGTATCAAATTTGAGTTTATCTGATTAATCCACAGGAAAGCGCGGAAGTCTCAGGGGTTCACTGCAGTGAAGATGAACGGGACAGAAGATCTCGGCTGGCTCGACTCTCCAAGCAAGCTGACCGAGTGCGTGGAACGGGTGAAGGCGGTGAAGGCATTGGGACTCGATGCGGGTGTTGATTTCCACGGTCGAGTACATAAACCAATGGCGAAGCAGCTCGTCGCTAAGCTACAGCCTCTCGACCCCCTTTTCATAGAGGAACCGCTTCTTTCCGAGAACATCGGTGGGATAAAGGACCTCTAGTAAGCACTTTTTGAAGTTATATTGCCTAGTCAAGAGTGTAAGCTCTTGGAACATCTCCCGGATCTCGCCGAATACTCGCCAAGCTTACTATCAGAGTCATTGCTGACCCCAGATATTGCAGTGGACTTACTAGTTGCCCCATCGCCCTCGGGGAACGTCTCCATAGTCGATGGGATGTCAGACCGTTCATGGAAGCCGGCTGCGTGGATATTCTGCAGCCTGATATAAGCCATGTTGGAGGTATCTCGGAAATGCGAAGGATCGCATCCATGTGCGAGACATACGATGTAGCGCTTGCGCCCCATTGCCCATTGGGCCCAATCGCGCTCGCGGCCAACATACAGGTCGACGCTGTGTCGAGCAACTTCGTGATACAGGAGATGAGTCTCGGCATTCACTATAACGTTGGTGGACAGGATTTGACGAGTTATACGACAAACCCAGAAGTCTGGAATGTTATGAATGGCTACATTGAGTTGTTGAAGGGTCCCGGCCTAGGAATAGAGATCGACGAAGAGCAGGTTAGATGTCTGTCTAAGGAGGCAAAAGCCTGGGTTAGCCCAACTTTCGCTGGGCCTGGGAGCGAACTTCGCGAATGGTAGACTTTGTGAACATGGACTGCTGTTAGGAATGACATCAATTACGCAAAAACGTCGATGGGTGATAGTATCCCGTTGTCAAGTCACGAATCTCATATATCTACCTACCTAACCTTAGGTATATGAGCCCAGCTAACTTTACGAATGCGTCTGGTCAGACATTGATAAGGAACATCGCGTTACTTCAGAGCCACCTCTAAGTAGACTGTGCGTTATGCAATATACAATATAGTTGACTTTCGGGGTCTACGTCATGTACGGAGTGGAAACCAATTAATCAGCTTGCGGTATCATCGGAAGGTATAGTAGAACCCAACCGCGCGGCCCTCTGTAATATTTCGTGGGAACTTCTTTAAGGCACGTTCACCAAAGGTTCTAACAGGACATCCTACCGAGCCCTCAGATTTGATTGCTTTTAATACATCGAAGACACGGTACCGATCAGGGACCACGAAACAGTGAACTCAACCCCACAAGGCCGGCGTAGCGTTTACAACCTCCCAGGCTGATCACGCAATGGCGGAAGCCGATTCCTCGGGCGCCTGTTTTCAAGAGGCTCAGATTGGGTTTGAACGCATATGGAGCTCTTTCCGAACTTCACGCAAGCCCATCTCCTCATATCCGCCCATTTCAAGCATCCCACGCACCTCACCAGAGCGACTGGCCCGCGCATCCCCCGATAACGCCTCGGGTTGTTCCCCGACGGTGCTTTACCTTGCGTATGGATCAAATCTCTGCGCCAACACCTTCCTCGGCGTCCGTGGGATCCGTCCCATCTCCTCGATCAATGTGTCGGCTCCAGCCTTTGACCTGACCTTCGACCTAGCTGGTCTCCCGTACCAAGAGCCCTGTTTCGCGAACACGGCTCCGCGCAGAATCCCCAAGCTTCCCATCCCGGGCGATCCCACAAAACCGCCGATCGAACTCCCTCCCCCCGGGTACAATGAAGGCATTCTATTCCCAGCCTTGCCGGGCCGTGGCCCGACTTGGTCCAAGGGACTATATGGCGTGGTGTACGAGGTGACGAAGGAAGACTTTTCCACGATCGTCAAGACGGAAGGAGGCGGAGCGTCCTACAAGGACGTCCAGACTCTCTGCATCGCGCTGCCTCCCGCCATCCGCATCCCAGAGAAACCACCGATTCCTGATCTGAAGCCGTTTCTTGCGCACACATTGTACGCACCGCGCCTGCCGGTCGATCCACCAACGGATAAGTGGTGGCAGAAGCTACTTACACCAGTGCGGAGACCCGAGGCGGATTATGCGCAGCCGAGTCTGCGGTACCTGCGCTTGATAAAGGACGGCGCAGCGGAGCATTACCTACCGCAGGAGTACCAGAACTATCTAGAAAGATTGGAGTCGTATACTATCACGCAGAAACGACAGGAGGTGGGAAAGTGGCTATTCATGTTACTGTGGGCGCCGATGTTCACCTTTTTCATCGGCTCGAGTAGGTTATTTGCGGACAAGGACGGCAAGATTCCGACGTGGTTAGCCGCGTCGATGGCTGTCATGATCAATCTGGCCTGGCTAAGTTATGATGGGATATTCAAGAAGCACTTCGGGGATGGTGAAAGAACTATGGAAGAAGACGACGATGAAGTGGATCGACGAACAATACGCAGTCGCTGGTTGTATGCAGGCGATAGGAATTTGAACGAGAAGAACCGGCTTCTTGATGATTGGTGAGGCAGGCGTGCAATGGAACATATGCCGAATATTGAACTTCTAGGCGTCTCGAGAGTTAAAGGCGGCGCTTCAAGATATATTACCAAATCGATGAAATATGATGATGCCCCTGAAGACTGCAGAATGGACACGCTATGGGCTCGAGCCAAAACTTCAAATGACAGCCAGTTCTATTTCGACCACCGTCTGTACTATAGATATTGCACAAATTGTCATGACTAAGAGGGTCATATTCAAACATGTCGATTTGTATTAGAGGGCAAGGCCTCACCCATTATGCGGGATATCAACTCGAACAAAAGGATCTAGCAAATTCTTGCCCCCCCTATTCGCCCTGTTCTAGTCTAGCGATCCGAAACTTTCCATAACACTCGACCCAGTATCATCTCATGGAACGCCAACCTTAATCTTCGATCAAAGTAAGAAGCTCATCTGGGCGATACTTCCCTTCCACGATATCCCGAACTGCTGTGAACAAGGGATATTCCTTCTCCACACCTCGTGTTTTCAAAAAGCTGTAGACTTCATGGGCTGTGGACGTGCCTTGAAGCTTTTGCCCGTTAAGCTCTTTTCGCTCAATCTCGGTAACGCTGACGCCCTGCTCAACTGCCATCCTTGCGCACTTGAAATTCCTACCGCTGCTACAGCTCGTAACCAAGTCTGCGACCCCAGCACTCTCGACCGTAATGGTCTCTGATTGCAACGTCTCGCTGAAGAATGCCTGGCCAAACCTCAGCATCTCGACAATACCCAATCGCACGATCTCTGACTTTGCGTTGTCCCCAAGGCCCTGACCGACGACGAAGCCAGCTGCTAGGGCCACAATGTTCTTCAGTGCTCCGCCCAAGGACACACCTGCTACATCGGAGACCATGCGTACGCGGAAGTACCGTCTCTGGAAAAGGGTCTTGAAGGTATCGTGGTCGAGGGGCGGGTACTCGTGTGGAACGGGGACGAGCTTCGTCTTGCTTGCGCGGCCTCTAGCATCCTTGTGTTGCATACCTGCAAGCGGTGTGATGCTGAGGTTCGTTGAAGATCCCCTAGGCGAATTGCCACTCGGGGTTTGAGCGCGAGGAGTCGGGTTTCGGGAGTTGTCCATCGGCGGTGGATCGTATGCGATCGTGGTACCGCACCACTTCTCGGCCGCGATCTCGGACGCGATGTTGGCACCACTGAGAGCACCGCAATATATACCCAAACCATCGCCAATCCACTCGGAGAAGAGAGCAATGCCGTCGTCGGAGACGTTCACTCCCTTGATGCAGGATATGCCACGTGCAAAGGGAAGAATGTGACCCTTGAGCTGACTAGATACCCTATCAATGAATTGGTGAGGAAGGTTGAAGATCAGGATGGTTGAGTTTCGGGCCGCATCTTGTACCGACGGGTTGGCTATAAGATTAGAAGGTAGCTTGATGCCCGGGAGATACTTGACGTTCTCGTGGTGTTTGTTGATAACGGCTGTGAGCTTCTGTGGCTTGTCACCGATCGATGGTTCGTAGTAAGCGGAATCCTTGGGAGTTGTAACTTCTTCCTCGTACACCCACATCTGCACCTCCTCCTCGAAAATATCCGGGTGCTCCTTAGTGTTCTCGGCTACGATCTTGGAGATGGTAGAGCCCCAGTTGCCGGAGCCGACGACGGTCACCTTGTGTCGCTTTCCAGCAGTTCCAAGTAGGCCCGACATCTCTGACGATATCTTGCGAATCTGCTGGTAGTGTCGTTGAGACCGGGGAAAGTTACAAAGACAAGGGGTGGAAGTCGTTACTGCAGGTCTTAGCCTGATGAGTACTCTCATGAATGTAGGCTTTGGAACGGGGGATGTTGTGGTACAAGTACCAAAATGACTTCAATTCTAGGTGAAAGGCGGACGGTTCTTTCCGATTATCAGCTCACTCAGCTGTCCAATGTCAATCCCGAACCAAAGGTTGAACTCGTGTGCAAATGCCATCCAACCGTCCGCGGGGCACTAACACATGCCACCATCTTGTGACTGTTGGGATGATAAGCTGAGAAACATGGCGACAGTAATCATGGCAGAAACGCCGACCGCCTTCTTCTTTCGACCAGCTTTGAATCCAGCGAAATGCTTCAGATTGTCAAGCCCGAGGCTTCCCACGGTCTGCCGAGGCGAGGCGAGACGAGTAAATAGTAGCAAACCTACAAGCTCTATTGCGGTTCTTTCAGATGTTCAAAGAGAGGCGACCTCGGACTCATCTAGAGCATGGGAGTGCTATCGCAAGATCCGGCATGTGAAAAGGATGTTTGTTCCTGGATTTTAACCGGGCGGCCAGCGAAAATAGAACATTTATGGAGAGAAGCAGCACCTTCCATTTCCATGGGATTGCTTCTAGCCTAGCTAACTTCCTCAGAGCACACATTCATAGAATGGAACTTACAGTATCTACCTAGTAGTGGATAATTACAAGAGTACTTACAATCAAATCCGGCCACTTCCGCAGAGTTTTATTGTTGCCAGGAAGTAGTGACTTTGTGTGCCTGGGTATGAACTAGCCCAAAGCGAGTAGGAAGCCTGCGTTTCGAATCCATGCCCTTGATATGTCTCACACCGACTTTCAACGTACTCGAGGTAGGAGCTTGCGATTGATTTACCACCTGCCAGCTTGCAGACTGCCAGGGCTTACCATAGTACATAAGTGAGCCTCATCAAACCTTCATACAACAGGCTTCGACCCTGGGGGATTTTCAGGAACGCCCTATGGCCCTTGCTTCCCACGCGAGATTCCTGCCTCAAGACTCAAGAGGCGGGCCGCTTGTCAGGAATCGTCCCAAGCCACCCGACTAACCAGTCTACTGTGTAGCAATTGACGCATGGACCGCCTGAACATGGTTGACGTCAAAACGGCGGGAGAGCTCTCAGCGACCCCACCCAGTCTGCCAGTGCCCCGCGCGGAGCTCCCACTCTGTAAGAGCTTGGA
The DNA here is from genome assembly GCA_022432505.1 of Xylariales sp. AK1849. Classification (NCBI taxonomy): domain Eukaryota; kingdom Fungi; phylum Ascomycota; class Sordariomycetes; order Xylariales; species Xylariales sp. AK1849. Next base: position 1,449,163 of record JAJKKH010000008.1, read on the forward strand.
GCGGGAGAATAAGTCGACTTATTGGTTAGACCAAAGCTGGACGATACCTACTGTAGGGGAAGTAAAGAAAAAAAAAAATCGGTTGAAACGCGATGCCATCCTCGGATGCATTGCAACAACATTGCAGCCTCTAGCTTCTCGGCTGTCATCGCCATTGGTTTCAATGAGGTATCTTCTGCATTGTTGGATCCATAGTACCTACGGAATAGAAGGCAGGGTTATAATTCCCTCTAGCAACGGAACCAGGAATCGATACTAGCGGAGTTGCAAAACTCCCCGCCGTACCTGTTGTGTTGCTTACCTTGCAGCATCCCATCGTCGATGCAAAGAATGTGCTTCAACCAGGGCTCCTTCCGGCTGTCCTCCTCACAGGGCGGTATCTTGTCCTATTTCCTGATTGGCTTCCAGCTGAATCTTTGAATCCAGATAAATATACAGTCCCTGATCCAGTAAACGTCTGCAATCACCTGCATAGCCTATCTTCCTTTACTTCGACCTAATTTCCTACTCTTTGCTGTGCTTTAGACAGGCAACTTAGACTTCCCTCTGCCGGGGCTCCGTCCACGAGCAATTAATCTCAACAGGTTTCATAGCTTTGACCGCCCCCGAGATACCATGATTCCTAGAACAATGACCTCGAATGAGGTCTACGTCCTGCCTCTGAAGGACAATGGCGCGCCTGATGTCCCTGGAGAGTATATTTACCTGGCAACTAGATCCCGTGATCCTATCACAATTCGATTCACCATTGAAGGCACATCCTCAATATGCCGCCAAGGCAGCTTGTGGGTGAACATCCCTGAGCGCGGCGCCGAATTTCACAGGGACTCCTTTCAAGAATTCAAGTATGATGCTACCCTCCAGCATTGCTGATGTGCAGACGTGCCAATTGACCTCCCCGCCAGACTCGTGCCAGACTTCAACCGAACAATCGAGATAGCCGTGCCCGTTTACGATGCTGGCGCGTTTGCTTTCTACGTCACTTACGCCGAGCTTCCAGAGATCGCCGTGGATCTCAACTCGGACAAGCTGACCGCTTCCAACAAGAAGAAGTCGGCACTCTACTATATCGATGTTGCGCCGAGACTATCACTCGATGGCAGCCCCTTGCCGCTGCCAGCCCTATCCATCTTCTCCGTGATCAGCAAGTTCATGGGCAAATACCCCACCGACTGGGAACGACATCTGCGCGGTATAAGTGGAAGAGGCTACAACATGATACATTTCACGCCACTTCAAGTGCGCGGTGCATCCAATTCGCCATATAGCTTGTATGATCAACTAGGCTGGGACCCTACCTGCTTCCCGAAAGGAGAGGCAGACGTTCAGAAGATGGTGGACAGTCTAGAGCGGAATCATTCGCTCCTGAGTCTTACGGATATTGTGCTCAACCACACTGCAAACAACAGCAAATGGCTCATGGAACACCCGGAGTCCGGTTACAATCTGACCACTGCCCCGTGGCTGGAGTCCGCATACCTCCTCGACACGAAGCTACTCGAGTTTGGCTTCAAATTGGAAGAGCTCGGCTACCCCAGCGAGTTCCCATCAGTGGACGACCTGGTCAAGGTTATGGAGGGCATCAAGAAGCACGTCATCGCCGAAATTCGTCTCTGGGAATATTATGCATTGGACGTGGACCGGGACGTTGATGCTGCAATTGAGTCATGGGCGGCCGGGAAGACGACTATCCCCGAAGGCTCAGTTGGCGGTGACCTTGACCATCTTAGGGACGCGAGTGTGAGCGACCTGGCTACATTCCTTGTAAAGAATGGATTGCTTGGAGACGACCGTTTAGGCGAGCGCTTCCGAAGACGGATCGATCCCAAGGTCTCTGCTGCAGTGGCCGCTACGCTTTTCGGCAAATATCGGGGTGAGGCTGATGAAGCAGCGATTCGTACAAAGCTTGTCCAGATTCTGGATGCCGCAAATATGCCTTTCTATGCAGAGTACGACAAGGAAATAGGGGAGATCCTGCAGCAAGTATTCAACCGAATCAAGTATGTTCGCATTGATGACCATGGTCCCAAGCTGGGCCCAGTTAACTCGGAGAACCCACTTATCGAGTCGTACTTCACTCGACTGCCCAAGAACGAAATCACCTCGAGGCATAAGAAAGAAGATCTTGCCCTTATCAACAACGGCTGGGTCTGGGCTGGCAACGCCCTCGTTGACAATGCAGGGCCGCAGTCCCGAGTCTATCTACGTCGCGAGGTGATTGTTTGGGGTGATTGCGTGAAACTGCGATACGGCAGTGGGCCTCAAGATAGCCCCTGGCTTTGGGAGTACATGACCAAGTATGCGCGGATGTTGGCGAAATACTTCGCCGGTTTCCGAATCGACAATTGCCATTCCACTCCAATACATGTTGCGGAGCATATCCTCGACGAGGCTCGACGAGTGAGGCCGAACTTATACGTCGTTGCCGAGCTCTTCACCGGGTCTGAGGAGATGGACTACGTTTTTGTCAAGAGGCTAGGGATCAGTGCTCTTATCAGAGAAGCAATGCAAGCATGGAGCACCGCTGAAATGAGCAGGTTGGTTCACCGTCATGGTGGCCGTCCTATAGGCAGCTTCGAGGTTGATGACATCTCAAAGGGTAACTCGCAAAATCCTGGAAGTCCACCGGTGAGTCCTGGCACCGATGGAGAGACGGTTCGGGAAGTCATCAGACGTATCCAGCCCGTTCCTATTCAGGCTCTGTTCATGGATTGCACACACGACAACGAGGTCCCAGCACAGAAGCGAGATGCCCGCGATACCCTACCCAATGCTGCCCTGGTATGCATGTGTTCTAGCGCCACCGGAAGCGTTATGGGTTACGATGAAATCTATCCCGACCTTGTTGACCTTGTGAACGAGACCAGACTATACACTTCTGAATCATCAGATAAGGCGGTGAAGGTTGGTGGCGGCAAGGGAGGCATTGGTGGAGTCAAGAAACTCCTCAACCAGATTCACACGCTGATGGGCAAGGACGGATACGATGAGACACATATCCACCATGAGGATCAATATGTCACAGTCCATAGAGTCCACCCGGAATCCAGGAAAGGCTACTTCCTGATTGCCCACACTGCTTATCCGGGCTACGGCAATGGAAACGGAGCGTTCAATGCTGTGCACCTCGGAGGGACCAAAGCTCGACATTTAGGGAGCTGGATGCTTGAGGTAGAAGCCGGCGCAGAGGCGAAGAAAGAAGTTCAGGGAGACAAGAAATACTTGAAAGGTCTACCTAGCCGCGTGGTGGATGTACCCGGAATTCGGATGGAAAACAAGGGCGATGGCACGGTCATCACCGTCCGTGACAAGTTTCCACCCGGCTCTATCGCGCTGTTCGAGACCTGGATCCCCGCGGCCGAACACTCTACTGGCTTGGACACTTACGTAACCTCGGGAGCGAAGGCTGCCATGGCTGAACTGGACTTGGCTGATCTCAACTTCTTCCTCTATCGTTGCGAAGCGGAGGAACGTGATGGAAGCGAGGGTAAGGATGGCTGCTACGAAATCCCCGGCCACGGCAAGATAGTGTATGCCGGTCTGCAAGGCTGGTGGAGCATCTTGAAGAACGTCATCAAAGACAATAATCTCGCACATCCACTCTGTCAAAACCTGCGGGACGGTCAATGGGCTTTAGACTACACTGTCGGACGGCTCGAGAGAGCTAGTCAACGACCCGACTTTCAAGGGCTCGCAAAACCAGCAGCGTGGCTCAAAGAACGCTTCGACGCTATCCGAGGTATACCAAGCTTCTTGCTACCGAGATACTTCGGCCTTGTTGTAAGAACGGCATACAAAGCTGCGTGGGAGAGAGGCCTGGTGCTGATGAACGAAAATACACGCAATGGTCAATGGTTCCTCCAAAGTCTCGCCATGGTCAGTGTGCAACAAACGGGCATTGTGAAATCGGGATCTCTCTGGCCCTCGAAGCTTGTGCCATCCCTGGCTGCCGGCCTGCCCCATTTCGCCGTCGAATGGGCTCGATGCTGGGGCCGCGACGTATTCATCTCGCTTCGCGGGCTATACTTGGGCACGGGCCGCTTCGACGAGGCCGCGGAGCACATCTTTGCGTTTGCAAGTGTTCTCAAGCATGGTATGATTCCAAATCTTCTGAGCAGTGGCAACCTCCCGAGATACAATAGTCGAGACTCCATCTGGTTCTTCTTGCAATGCATCCAGGACTATACTCGCTTAGCACCGAACGGAATCGATTTCTTGAAGCGAAAGGTTAAGCGTCGATTCCTGCCGTACGATGATACCTGGTTCCCTTCAGACGATTCGCGCGCCTATTCCAAAGAGAGTGTCATTGAAGATGTCATCCAGGAAGCCATGCAACGGCATGCGTCTGGCATGAAGTTCCGCGAAGCCAATGCTGGCCCCAGCATCGACTCTCAGATGCGTGATGAGGGCTTCGATATGGAGATCAACGTAGACTGGTCCAATGGTATTATTTTTGGCGGCAACCAATTCAACTGCGGAACTTGGATGGACAAGATGGGCGAGAGCGAGCGCGCCAACTCAAAGGGCGTCCCCGGTACACCGAGAGATGGCGCTGCCATCGAGATCACGGGGCTGCTCTACAGCACATTGAAGTGGCTTGCCAAGCTCAACTCGGAGGGCAAATTCCCCTACAAGGGCGTCAAGAAAGCCGATGATACGGACATCACCTACGCTGAGTGGGCTAAGTTGGTCAAGTCCAGCTTCGAACACAGCTACTACGTGCCAAACAACTCGTCTGATGACAGCAAGTACGACGTGAACTCGCAGATCATCAACCGAAGAGGCATATACAAGGATCTTTTCCGATCGGGCAAGGAATACGAAGACTATCAGCTCCGCCCCAACTTTGCCATTGCCATGACCGTGGCGCCCGACCTCTTCGATCCATCCCACGCAATGGACGCTCTCATCCTAGCCGATAAAGTACTTCGTGGGCCTACAGGAATGGCGACACTTGATCCCGCTGACCTGAACTACCGCCCGTACTACATCAACAGCGAGGACAGCGAGGACTTCTCAACCTCGAAGGGCCGCAACTATCACCAGGGTCCGGAGTGGCTGTGGCCTACCGGGTTCTTCCTCCGTGCCCTACTCAAGTTCGATCTGATGCGGCGCAAGGATAGCAAGGAGGGACGTGTCGAGGCTTTCCAACAAGTAACGCGACGCCTCCAAGGGTGCAAGGAGATGATAGAGTCTAGCCCTTGGGCCGGTCTGCAGGAACTGACACAGAAGAACGGCGAGTACTGTGGCGACTCCAGTCCCACCCAAGCTTGGAGTGCAGGGTGTTTGATAGACTTGTATCTGGATGCTGCGGAGTATGCGGGGGGAGAGGCCCAGATTACCCATTAAGAGATGCTATTACAGGAGTCTGCATAAGACGGTTAGATTAGTAGACTTAAAGAAATACATTTCAATACCATGGCGGAAGCAAAAGAGGCAATAATCGCTACGATCGGCGAAGCGGGTTGAACGGATTGGGATGAGGGAGTTACACATGACAGTACACGAGGTTATGATTAGTTCAAACGGAACGATACTAGATTATCTTGATACTTCTTTCTTCGGGGTAACAGTCGTCATCACTGCATTCATATATGGACAGCTCTTCGAGCCGTGTGTGCAGTCTGTTCTGGTCTGCATCCTGTCCCGGCTCCAAGATCCAAAGACGACGAAGCGTCACTGTACACGTTCACTCCTATATGGAGCGCATCCGCCTGTGGGTTGGTTCTAGCTTTCGAGCCTGCGCTTCGGCATGTGGGAATCTTGGCCGTCAGCTTCGTTGGAACGGTCCCTGGTTGTCTCCTCGACATCCCACCACTACTCCTTCCCGCGTCCGCGCAGAAATGGCGGGTTCGTGCCGCGTTACCTGCCCGGATGGGCGCCATGGTGATACATGCTAGCTTCGCCACGAGTCTTATTTCAAGGAACGCCTCTAGAGTTGGCGAAGCCATTTGGCACTCTTCAGATCCAATGCCTTGGTACGATTGTGGCAGATGGATGGTGTCTCGATTGAGGATTAGCTGTGAAGTGGACAATCGACCGGGCAGGAAACAGACGCGGCCCCTAAGTTGGTCCACATGGCAATGCCATAGGCAAATATCACTGACGGCAGGTGAAGCACAAATTTTCCAAGCCATATAGCATTAGCACTGATGCGCCGACTTCCATGTCTAGGAATCGGGCTTCTCGGCAACAAGCCCCTATTGCCCTATTACCCACCCATCTTGCACCACTGGGTGTTCCGCGAATGACAGTATTGTTTTCGGTATTGTCCACCAAACACCGTATCCTCTCCCAGGGGAGCATGTTTGAACTGGCCCATCCAATGAATCACATTCGTGTCCCGTTATATCCCCTTTCCTTTCCAAAGCCGCTCACTACTCCAAAATAAACAAGAAAACGCAAAGTCGGCTGGACCACGTCGGTATAACCCGAGTAGGACTAGCCATAAACCAAAAACGCCCATGAAGTCAGTGTACGATTCTCCAGGCAAGTGCTTTGTTGGTTGAAGTAATATGTGATAGAATCGACAAGGTGCTCCAAATGCATGAATCGTTGTCATCTGTGTTACGGGCCATGAAAGAGGTATGATCGGAGACTCTGTGCATAGAGCTGGGAAATTTCAAGTACGCCGTGTCATTTCAGGGGTGAAATGGCATCAGGTCCTTTGCGTGACGTTCCACCTCTTTCTCTCCTTCTTTGGCTTTTCGTTGTACGCTGCATTACCAGGGCCAGACATGAATGAGCCGGGTTGTCCGCTGTTCTTAGGTGCACCTGGGCCCACGAGCTGCCCCTGAGTATTGACTGCGATAGTGCTGGGAAGGCCCTTGCCAAGCTCGTACATGCGATCTTTCTTCTTGAGGTACTTGCGACGCCAGATACAGGCGCCGATCCAGATGCCCGCGATTCCGACCACGATTACTACGATCATGATGACCCATTTCCAGTGCGTCGATAACCTGTCCGAAAAGACGCATGGTTAGCTTCCGTCTCCATTCGTCGTGGATGATGTTCCAGCAACTTACCAGTCTCCGGTGTTTTCTGTGCTACTAGAACTTCCTGTGCTGCTGGAAGTTGCTGAGCTGCTCGTCCCCGTAGTTGTTGAAACTGCTTTATTTTGACAGAAACTCGTGAACCAGCCTTGGATGCTGGACAGACCACCTGCATCCGCTGTACATGCACTATCACAGACGCCAGAGGTGCCCGTCAGAAAAGGCTGGAGGCTGCCGTACTGACAGAAACAGGTGTCGTAGGTCGTCGCATCGGCTGTGGCAGCGGCTGGCGGCACACAAGCACCGTTCGCATCGTAGAGTTGGCCGCAAAGCGTTGCGCATGATGGCAGAGACGCGAACGGCACGACTGTGGTTGACGGTAAAGCTGTATTTATGGGTTAGCGGTTGAGCCAGGCTGTATTAGAATGCAGCCAAGAGCCATCACGGGTGCCAAGGGTAGGAGGAACATACACATTATCAAAGATTTCGTTATATGGAAAGTTAAAGGAATAAACAAGACAGAATTGGGGAGACGACGAGAATAGATCGCCTCCTATCTACCGTGATGCTGAAAGCAGTCGATGAGAGGCGTTGTACTGCGCCACTGCAAGCGACTAGATTGGATATAATCGTCGTGGGGTCACAACGTAGAATGACCAAATGATGAGCGGTGATACGGGTTTCTCGATTTGTGACCTAAATCCAATCGCTGTGGCATAGACAGATATCAAATGTTCGGTCTACAAGCAGTTACTCGAGAGCCCCCAATAATGATGCCCTTCGTGTCGCGTCGAGGCGAACGGTGGATGGTACAGCGAGGATACCAGGGTCAGATGGCGAGTGATCGATGTGATGATTCCTGGTCAAATAGCGGCGTCAGCTGGCGACTCGTACTGGCAAACAAACGAGTGTGATGGTCGAGCTTCAGGTCCACGGGCGATGACGATGGCAGTGGCGATGGCGATGGCGATGGCGATGGAGAGACCCCTTGGTGAGGAAGAAAGGGGAAATGGAAGGAGACGGTCAGACTGGTTGGTTGATTGATGACTTCGTTGATGACTGATGACTCGGACACGCGAGCCGAGAAGGACAGGAAGGAATGTCGACGCCAAATTGGGCGACCGGGATGGACGGCAGAGGACGGATCTACTTACTCTACTGTGGTAGAGTCTAGAGTAGCTGCTGACCACCTGGCCAGGATGTTTCTGGGCGTCTTGGGTCTCAATGCAAGGCCTGGCTATTAACTGCTAACTGCAGTAGAGGGAGAAATGGCAGGGAAGCGGCCTCCTAAGTCGCCGAGCCAGCCCAGTTTGGCAGAACGAATGGTTGGCGCTGGCCTTGGCGCTGGAAGCCAGTGTTGCCGCTAGCCTTGCCGCTAAAATAATCCAGCAGATCACCCATAATCAGGTGTATCCTCGCCATGCCTCTTCTTCTTCGGCTTCTATTTCTTCTTCTTGGCACTTGCAGCACTTTCTGTAGTAGTTGGTGTGTGAAAATAAGCAGGCTGGGAGCACTGGAGAAGAGTCCCCAGTCCCAGTCCCAGTCCCAGTCCCAGCCCCAGCCCCAGCCCGGGCGACTTCGTACGTTTTCCGAGAGAAAATATGGCCACCACGGATCCAGTGCCCTTGGTTTTTTTCGGTAATACCCACAATTGTGGTATCAATTGAATGAGCATCGCTCACATCTGAGCCGATTTGAAGTTGCTTTCCATCGCTGTTTGAGAATACCTGGTTGGCCGCCCTTTTTAGACCTTACATTCCAGGCTTGGCTGATGCGTCGGCTTACGAGGAACTGGCCAATTCTTCACCATCTAATTTCCACTGCGATTTTGACGTCATGCACTGCATGCTTCCAGCTCAGCTCGTGTCCCGTCGTACAACCCTATTTTTATCTGTCGTATCTCGGCTTACAGCGTGGATGCTGTCCTTCTGAGCCCCCTTGAATACTCTGATCTCGGAGACATGAAGCTACCGTTGTGTGGTCGACGGAACACCATTTCTCAGAAGGCATATTTAAGATTTCGACGAATGTTGTCGTCCTATATTTGAGACAAAATCAACAGGGGGCCCATAAGACAGCCAATCGTTCCTTTCCTGCAGAACCATAATCACTGTAGAACTCTACCTGGAGAGGGTATCAAATGCGCCCCCATCACCGTCTCCTAAGGAAACCTTTGGGTTTAAACGCGCGGAACATGTTGGGCAGTGGGTTGGTAGGGGTCGATGGAACTGATGCGGTATGTTTCAGAAAGCTTGAAGCAAACCGGGATCACTGTGGCAGGAATTGGCGATGATGGCAACTGTCGTGTAACATGCGCGCTGTCTTCTCCCTCTAGGTGAGTCAAGACTAGTTTCCAAAGCCGGTCATGGCTGCATGGGTCGAAATTTAAGCAGGGTTGTATTTTCTTTGTTAATTGTATATTACACAAGAGAACTTACTTCCCAGAGCCTCGTATCTGTGCACGTTCCTGACATAACTCCATTTATAGCTCCATTTATGTGCTATCACCACTGTAAGACTATGCTTCGACGACGAGGTGATTGTTAGTTTGAACAAACTTGCGATCGCCGGTCGTTCCTTGAGCATTGCTGTTGTGCAGATAGTTAGGTCGCGTATTTTCATAGCTTCGCATCCGGCTCGTTCTCCCCGAACAGGGTCATAAATGCGGGATGGATCTCCTCCGTCAAGTCGCTAGCCTGCAGACTGCGACCCTTCTTCTGGAAGGCAAGTCTCGAGCATTCCTGTAGTATCGTCAGCACGTATAACATCATCATCGCGGCATCGTGAAACTCACTCTCGTGATAGCCGCACCACCGAACGCGGCAAGACCCAGCAACTCCTTCTCATCCAGCTTGCCATCGTGATCCCACAATCCTTCCAGATACGCGTTGCGCCAGCCCAAGAAAGTCGCAATGCTTCCAGTAAGTGTATCACCTTGGCCTCCACTACGCTTCAGGCCGCCCTCGAGATCCACCACCATAGTGTGGTCCCCATTGCTGATGAAGTCTCTGCCACCCTTCTGAACAATGGTAACTCCACCTAGAGCCTTAGAGAGCGCCTTCACCCTGGCGGTCTCCGTCGTTGCATCAGTCTCCTGGACCTTGAGCCCATCCCACAGCCGCCCGAACTCCACCACGTTTGGCGTGAGAACGACCTCCTTCCAGCCCATGACGAGTTCCGGAGTGCTCGTCACCAGGGCCAAGGAATCTGCGTCCATGACGACGGGCATCTTCTTCTCGCGAGCCGCAGCGAGCACCTTCGCCAGCGTCTTCTGCATGAGCGGGTCTCTTCCCAACCCGGGGCCTACGACTAGGACATGTAAACGGCTCAGCATTTCTATGATGGGGCTTGATATCTCTTCCGGGTCCGTGTCCGCCGACGATTGACTGTCACCAGACGCGGGCGATTGACGCATTAGAGGGTGCACCATCAGGTTGGGAGAGTATGTCTTGATGACTTCCGCGGCGCGGGGTGTGCAGATGACATGTGACTGGATCTCGAGATTAGCATATCATACGTCAACAGCTTATAAAGGTTCCATGGCCGTACCATATCGCAACCAAGTCTTGCAGAAGCTGCAGCCGAGAAGTACGGGGCTCCAGTATAGTCAACGCTACCGCCAATGACGGCTACCCGACCTAATTGACCTATTTCCATCTGTTAACATCGCTGAACTCTCCAAGCGAGCAAGTTGTGTTCACCCTTGTGGAACTTCTCCAGCATCGGCGGCACCATCTGGCGCACCTTGCCTAGGATCTCTCGTGTGGCAGACGACATCTTGATTTCTTCGGAACTCATTTCAAGGGGAGCAAACAAGGCTTATCTCCCGAACAGGTCTGAAATCTGTGTAGCCCTCAATCAGTCTGATTTTTCCTTTGATCACCACTTCAATGACTGGCGGCGATCAGGTCGTAGATGAGGTGTTGATCTGATCGCGGGGTAACTCAGCTCGTCGAAGATGTATTTGAGTTAGAGTGCACGATCCATTTTAATTTTATTCCCTTCCAAAGATTGCCGAATACGTAGGAAAATAATGCTAAAATCAGGGCTATGATTTTAAACTCGAGTTTAAAGCTCGAGTCTTGATTAATTAAGTTAGTCTTAGTTTTAATCAAGCTGCGGACTAACTTAATTAGTCTTAAAAATTTTTCGTTAAAATTATAATTTTTAACAACTAAATATATCTTTCCCGTCTTTCGTAATAAAATAATACGGTATTATTAAATATAAATAATTCTACGATTATTAAAAATAATAATAAATTATAATTAACCGCCCAAAACGCGTCGGGATTTATAATAATAATTATTATCGTTTTAAACGAAATAACGGACTCGGATAATTATAATATTTATAATAATAAAAGCTTTTATTATTAAAATCTATATTAATAAAACCGGAAAACAAACTCGAATTATTTATAAAAAAAAGGTAAAATTAAAATAAATAAACCGCCGTTATTAAGAAAAATTAATTATAAGTATTTCGTATTTAAAGATATATCTTTTAATAAAAATTAATAATTTAGTTAATAATTTATTATTTTCAAAGTTCGAATTTAACGAAAACTTTTTTTTCGTTTATTTTATTTTTATTTATTGATTTTAGATTTTAAATTTAAAAATATTAAAGTTTAAAAAATATATCAAAATAAAAGATTTAATTATTTATAATTTAAAGTAAATTATTCTAACGCCTTACTTAATTTATATAAGAATAAAGAGAACTTTTATTTTTATTTTAATAGATTTAGTTACGATTACTAATTTTATTACTAATAAATTAAGCCACCTGCTTTTGAGCTGATGCAACAAATAGTTAGTGAACCACTTTCCTTAGTCTCTCCATCGAGAAATACCTTGCGTATATTTCAAAGCCGGAGGTTACGAAACTCCCAATACTCATGGTGCACTAAGATGCACTTCATGCTACCTATATTATCATTTAAGGGTGAGTCTCAAAAGGGGTATGAACTCTTATGATTGCTCGATCTAGATGGACTAAACTACGCTTTACCTCCTATAATCTCTATCTTGACATCAACTTATTTCTTAGCTCATGGGCTCGTCTCCGGACAACGGCAAACAACGAGTTCTGTGTCCCTTAATCTGGTATCCACGGTGGCAGATAAATCAACTGGCTGAAGGCACATGACGCGGTCCTATCCTGCTTTCGATTATACGATGGCCTGCTTGGTATCAAGTATGTGGACAACTCACTTGTAGGAGACACAAAGCAAACTCCTGCTGGGCCGTACAAACAGGAGGTCATCGCCAAATCAGGGGCTAGCATCAGCAAATCGGGCACGCGAACAAATGGTTTTCGCCCAAGTCCGCCTTGGATTATGCGATACTACTAGAGTCGGCCGCCGCAAAGAACAGTGCTTTGAGGCCTCCTCATTTTCTAGCCCGTAGCGGACTAGATTAGGAACCACATCTCTCAGTGAATTTCCTGCGGTAAATGGGGCCGCCCATTCCAAGTCAGGGCCCCAATGGCTCGATATAGACGGCGTGTATCATTAGGATGTACAAGCAGTTTATAGCAACGGTTAGGGAATGAACGGCCCCTGCTAATTGCCACCGGAACCGTTACCATCGAGCACCCTGGAATCAGGTATGATGTGGCCTCTCGATCATGGTATTCATCTACAACTCGTCAGGAGTCGTGAAGCACGAAACTGTCTGTACCAAAGGCTGCAGCGACGATGACAAGAGATTCCAGCCCTGAGACGGTCTTCCATTGGTTAGGCGGTCCTTCATCCGCAACGTCTCCTGCACATGAAGTAAGCGTGGCGATGCAAAGCATTGCCCTTGCTACCCATGTATAGAGCAAGTTATATATCAATAGTCTAGATAGCCTATTTATTAGCAAGGTGAGATTGCCGGTAACAAGTATCTTACGTTACTCAGTTTTTCCATAGGCCATGCCGACTACTGCGTACGTCACTCATTGGTTTGGCCTTTTTCGGTCACTTCCGGATGTTTCTAAGTCAAAGAGGCTGAGGAAACCTCGATCACAAGATCCTAAAACTACATAGTGACAAAACCACGAACACATCGGCAAATACAGCAACTCCCAATGCTCTTTAGCTTGTTCTCTTTACAGTGAAAGCAGAGCTTATGTTCCGGTTCCTAGGCCCAGTCTCGGAACAAGCAGTGGCCTCCTACTTCTTTCCACTCGATTTGTGGCTGCTCTTATGTTGTTTGTGCTCAGCTGAGCCTTGAGTAGCAATCAAGGAGGTTTCGTATGGGTGTTCAACATTGGCACCCGCAGATGACCAGTCACCGACGACCTCACTGACACCATCCCAGGGTCCCTCGGTCGCTTGGTGTCTCATCCACTGCTCCGCAACGCTCGCAGACGAAGCTGCGTGGGGTTTCGAGCTCTTATGGCTCGAGTGACCTATGTCTTTGTGAGAAGCATTTCGGTAGCAATGGGAATCATCTAGTCCTACGGGAAGCTTGAGCAGAGCTCTTGCTAGACTTCTTGGTTGAAGGTTGCTGAGACATCTTGGAAGAGCGTAGTAACTCGGTGTCGGCTGTATCAGAGGGCTTCTAGAAAGAGTATCTAGAGTTCTTGGAGTTCTGTCTCTGAGAAGATAAGAGTAGTGAGGGATGCCGTTGACTGAAGCAGTTGCTGTGGACGGTATCCGAGAATGATGACAAGAAAAGGAAACGGTATAGCCTTATATACACAAAGAGCATACGCCGACGTGCACCAAGAGACTCGGTCATCGTCCTCTTCTGGTGATCCCTTCCCAGCTTATACACACGGGTGATTCTCCACGGAGGCCAATTGGAGCCGTAGGCGATCCGCGGTCTCCTCTCCGCGGAATGGTGCAGCGCAGAGTATCAGGGAGGCGTCGCCCGATGCAAAGAGGTTAGGTCCCACCGCACGGTCTAATCTCCTATGGTCTCGCTAGCTAAGATGGCTTGACTCGACGAAGTATCGAGCCCTATACCGTATGAGCACGTACACTTGCGACGAATCTATCTCAGAGATGGAGTTTCACAAACAGTTCTCAGCTTCGCAGCCCCTTGTCAACTCAGACAGCCACGTACATCGATGGTCGTGCCGCCACTAGACCCTGATTCACACGCATACCCGAACGCTGTCGGAGATATCACACTTCTCCCTGGGCTTGACAGAGGTTCGACTCCCGTAGCTATCTTGCCAGGTGCACATACACGAGAATGATTCCATCACCACGAAGTTGCCGCCGGTCCTTGAGATTAACACGTCCGTTAGAATGATCATTCCCGCTTCTGCGTTTGGGTCTGCGGTGGTTACCGTCTTAGACAGTCGGGATATCATTCAATGTCAGACGAAGACGTTGATGTGCATCCCCAACCCTCTATCTGAGCCCCCTGCTCAATGGCTTGAACATACATGAACTCTTTAACGGGTATCCAGCCAGTCTCAGACCATCTTGGCCCTCCTCGAATTGCCACGCAACAGCAAATCAGACAACCGGGGTCATCTTCTTTCCGTCCCACTAGTGGCTACCCATGTCGTTCGGCGGTTAGTTCGGTCGAGTCAGATCACTTGTCGTTTCTTTTCGATATGCCAAGACGGGTAGCTACCGACGCTAAAAGTGACATATCGTCATGAAGATCTTCCACTATACTGTGATAGTGTGACAGAAGTCATCAATTACTGAAAGTCTAGCCGGTTTGGCATATCTCAGGACTCACAGCAGTGAATTGTCCGGCATATCAAGTTTACGAGGAATCATGGACCACCACTGCTTTCTCATCGAGAACTTCTAGGGTGTCATGTTCCCATTGTATGTTCATTTCCCAATATCTGCGTAATCGATATGCGTGCAGCCGCGACCTGCAGGTTCCAGCCTAATGACATCGAGCCTTCGTTAAACGAGTTATTAAGCTCATTGCTTGTCATGCAACGCGTCGGATAGGCAGCCTATACGACATTCGGACAGTCATTGGCTCCTTGAAGCCACACGTGATGTAGAACCATTCTGTCGGTATCGAGACCCTACCGCAGTCGCCTACGTGCCCTTTCCGACATGGGTTCCGGACATTCAACAGCCATGCAATCAAAAACGTCGTTATCGTACAATCTGATGCTGACGCGCATGGTATTTCCGAGACATTGTACGATGATTGACAGGGGCATTTCAGCTACGCCAGCGACTGGCAGCAGACATTCGACCAAGACAGGCCGAGTTTTCTTTTTCCTTCAAAATTGATGGCATCCGGCTTGGGGGAATGAGAGGTTTATCCTCATCGGCATACATTCTGTGAGATTGGTGGAATACACCAAGGACCTGGCTGCTCGCTTAGATCCGTGATAAGACCAGACACACACTCTTACACTAACTAGTGGCGGACATCGCGGGATCGATGATATATCTCTCTTGGTTGCCTCTGACCAATCGGTATGGACGGGCAACTCCTCCCATTCCAAGTTGACCTCACTCTCAAGCCACGTACTGCACCAAAAAGCTTCTCCCAGTGTTCTAGACGCATTGTTCCTTGCTCTTTCGAGCTGAAATGTACGACAGAAAGCCTCCCTGTGTCTAGACCGTTGCCATTCCCACGTGGTCCGCTGCAACTCATAGCAAGGAAGTAGAGGAAGTGCAGGATAGAATGAAAACATCAGGCCACAATGGACGCCACTGCCGCTTATCTCGATAAACCCTCGAAGCCGCATCTCAGAAACGCTCGGCAAACGTCTAGGCAGGTGGAAGGGAGTGGGCTCCGACGTGGGCAGAGGCAGCTCGGGAGCAAACTCAGCTTACCTTTTTGACGTGTCACCGGTCTGACGCGGTCAATGATATCGCTTCGTCCTTCCCTTAGGAAGATTCATCGACTGAGTTGATGCTGCTCGGGGCGCGCCTGGGAACGCGCTGCCGAGGTGGCAACCCTCACAGCCGGCTTTCAGCGTGACTTGCCAGAACCGGCAGGGGAGACGATGTCTTCGTTATTGGTTTGAGATCGATTCATTCAAGCCATACGAAGCTATCTGACCCCAGTAGTAGCACGGTTATTGGGATGAAAGTGGCCTGATCTGCAAGTATCTGCTGATTTTCAAGTTCAGGAGAGACATCAAAGTTACTTTTGACTTGGAACATCTCGGAAATTGACGAGTAATTATAAGATGTATGGCACGAACGAGTTCGTCGAGAACACCACCACACTCAAATGCGTGAGGGAATATCATCTCCTGGGTTTTTCAGAGATCCTTTGAAGCATATTCCCCACGGCATCACGTTGGTCTAAACGAGAAGAAGCTAATTGTAGAGGTGTCAACTTTGGGTCATAGGTTATCATGTTAGAAGAAAACAGGATGACTAGACTGTATGGATTATTTCCTTCATCGCTCCAATCGAATAACCCTGATTATTCAGGGTTATGCCAGGTAATTATAGGACCATGAGAAGCTTAACTTTACAATGGACTACCGCGAGTAATTAGACTCGGCCGAGGAGGTGATTGATGGCCTAGGGTGTAAGCATAGCCTAGTGCACCATCACCGCCCCATATCTTGCTACTCTTTCTCTCGAATAGTCTCTTGAGTCGCGAAAAGGGTATTATCATAGTCCCCCACCTCCTCCTCTACGGGTACCACACCAACTTTCTCAGCTTCCCTATGCGTGAAAGTACCATACAAGTCTGTCTCATCGAAGTCGCCGAGTCCATCAGGAGGGAAAAGCAAGTTTAGAACATAGAAAATCGTGGCGCTGATAAAAAAGCCTGCAACCGAATGACTCATGTCAGCGAGCCGTACCTAGTGTAAGCTACTGGAACGGCAAGACTCACCAATGAAGAAGGCCATGTAATACAGTTCTGGCAAAGCCCTCGGGGCATCCATATCCCCCCGAACACTCACCACGAGCCCACCAACTGTTGGCGCCCACCCACAGAGCCATGCTGGAATTGCCCTCCAGTTGACGCCGTGCCAATACCAGTACGACGTGTTGTGCGATTGGTATAGATGAGACAGACGAATCTTCCGCTTCCTCAGGATATAGAAGTCTGCTGCCACTGTACGAAACAAAGATTTAGCAGTAGGCTCTAAGAGTTTACCGGGTGAAGGTTCCGGGCAGACAAAGAACATAGAAGAGCCTCCACAGCATATCTCAGGAGCAATATACTCGTGGAATACTACGGAGCACAGCTCCCGAAAATACGTACTCATGCCAATAATAGGTGCTAAAAACACGCTGAAAGAACTCAGCACCAAGATAAAGGTAACAGCTCGGTTGACCAGTTGCCACGGCTGAACCACCCACGCGGCGACGAATGTGATGATTGCACCTCGGCGAATATTAATATAATGTGGCCATAAACCTGCGAGATCAATACCGCCGGCAACAGCGTTGCCACAGATATTCTCGAACATGTTGGTCAGAGCAAATCCGAAAGCGAGGAAGAACACGCCGGCCCGAGCTGCGGAGGATCCTTCTCCATTGGCCATCATCGCCAGGAGCAGATCTGGAGGGTTCCAGATGACCTGACCATAGATCTTTTGGGTCGCGCTCGTCGTTACAAGGCCGACGAAACAGACCAACACCCCAACGACCCAGCCCGAAGTGACAGTCCCGATCACGAAGTCTTTCCAGGTCCTGGCGTACCTCGAGAAGTCCGACGCGTTGGTGATTCCCGCAGCGATAGCACCTAACATCTGGTTGATGCCAGCCATTATCAACCAGCTACTGTTCCACTTCGAAGTCGCCGGGACCGATTCGCCTGTGTACAAGAGAGGACCAGCACCGTTGGCAGTAACCAAGGCCCATACCATCATTGCAAACATGCCTAAGCCGCAATAGACTATGGTTGCCCATGTCAGCAGCTTTCCAACCTCCAGCAACCGGACTCAAAGGAGCTCTGATCAGTGATGGTGACTTACTGCACGTTATCAAAAAGGGAACCTTGAACTTTTCCGGTCTGATCCACAAGAAAGGGGTCGACAACACCCAAAAGACGATGAACCCAACGAACTCGTTCCCGTTCGTCGGCATGCTTGCCGGTAGGAAGTTGTTCATCTTTGCATATGATGGCCAGATGGCTGTCAAGCAAACGGCTACCAGCCTGCCGCCGTTCCAGCACTGCACCGCATTCCAGATGAAATTGAGGAGAATTCTTTGGAGCAAAGGTATATAGCTCCCCCGCATCCCCCAAGTGTATCGATTCTGGATCGTGAAACCTATATGCCATTGCAATCCACACCAGGCAATGAGTGTGGCGAACCCGACGATCAATAGCCGGGCGATAACGATTATCATCATAGACTGGCCAACGGATAGCCCCTGAGCTAGTGCGAATGTCAGTATCTACGAACCATCCCCACGGACGCTTGATGCGAAATATTGGGCCGTACTGAGAAACGAGTTCGGGGTCTGCCAATTCGTGATGTTTAGCGACGAAATGGTCCAGTAGCCGAAGTAATGAAACCATCCTGCAGTAGTATATTTGGTTAGTTCTATTACGTACACGAGCCATCTACTTGCACTTATAGCATACCCCACGTTCTCCGCTGCGGCGGTAAAGGGATCAAATCCCTATTAGACCAATGATCAGTCTGCTCATGTGCCGTTTCGTCTCCATGAAGACGAAATCTCTCCTTAAGGGCCCTCAGGCGAATTTTCGCGCTGCTAGCCATTGTGGGTTGCTGGGAACTCGACGACTGTCATTCGATGGAAAACCAAGGGGCGTGTAGTCCTTATGCTATCTACATATTGGCCGTCGTGGGTTAAGATGACACTGCTGACTGCACGCCAAGATCTGCTGATAAGGTGCGGAGGTGGACGTCCCCGAGTGCGTTGCAACGAATGGCATGAGGCACCGGCAAGTTACACAACATTCTGCGACTTCGAATTCGTAGTCAGCATAGCTGGAATTTCTGTATTACGTATGATGCCCAGGCAATACGGACTATTCGTAGTGTGCAATTGACTGACTCAAATCTATCGATACAACCTCGCCCACTCGCCCTAGATAGCCTGGTGGCCATGATTTGGCCTGGATTTCTCTTATCAGATCCGGGGTGCAGCTCCGAACGACCGGCATCGGGACCCGGCGATTGCAACCCACCCTTACTCTAGCTATGGCTGATCTGCACTATGTATCATCAATTCGACTGCGTTATCGGGGTCAGCACAACTTTGAAAGTTGTCCCTGCATTTCGCATACGTCGTCCCTCTGTTCAGAGTACTCACCACTGTCCTCAACTTCTTAGGGAACGTGATGAGTGTCGAGAGCCGGATTTGAGGTCTCTTTTCCTTGAGAAATCACGATGAGTTCCGCAATCACGAAAATGCTGCGGATAGGAGTCGACGTTGGGGGGACCAACACTGACGGAGTCGTCCTGGATCCTTCTCGGGCTTCAGAACCTAACAAGGGCATCATCGCATCGCACAAGGCACCCACGACGACTAATCCTGGCATTGGCATCAATGATGTTATTATTACGATGTTTAAGTCGGCGGATGTCGAACCGGATCAAGTCGCCAGCGTCACAATAGGAACTACGCATTTCGTGAACGCTGTTGTCGAGAGAGATGCTGCAAGGCTTTCCAAGGTAGCTGTGATCCGTCTCTGCGGGCCTTACGCAAAGCATGCAACGCCCTGCATCGACTGGCCCGACGATATGCGCAGTCTCATGCTGGGATACTATGCGCGGGTCAAGGGAGGTCTGGAGGTCGACGGAAGCCTGATCAGTGATATCGACAAGGAAGAGCTCAGAGCTGAGTGTGCTAAAATCAAGAAAAGAAGTATTAGGAGCGTAGTCGTTATCGGCATTTTCAGTCCTATCGACACGGTTGAGCGACAGGAGGAGCGAGCAGCAGATATTATCAGAAGAGAAATTCCAAACTGCGATGTCGTCCTCTCCAAATCAGTTGCGAACTTAGGGTTCCTGGAGCGGGAGAATGCGGCTATCTTGAACGCGTCCATTCTGCCTTTTGCTAGAAAAACGATACGTTCTTTCCAGGAACCTATCAAAGGCCTAGGAATCAAATGCCCTGTATTCATCACACAAAATGATGGGATGATTTTGTCTAGTGAAATGGCTGCGAGGCTGCCCATCCGGACGTTTTCGAGCGGGCCAACCAACAGTATGAGAGGCGCGGCTTTCTTGGTTGGGAAACAACTCGATGAAGCAATGATGGTTGTCGATATTGGCGGAACAACCTCTGATGTCGGTTTACTTCTTGCCACCGGCTTTCCTCGACAGCAAGCAGCTTACAGCGATTTTGCCGGTATTCGATTGAATTTCTCTTGCCCCGATATCAAGAGCATTGGTCTTGGAGGCGGTTCTATTGTCCGAGACGGAGAGACGATGACTGTAGGGCCAGATAGCGTTGGATATAAATTAACACAGGACGCACTCGTTTTCGGTGGCCATGTCCTCACCACAACAGACTGCACAGTATTGGCAGATCCAAGCATGAGCATCGGCAACTCAGATCTTGCCAAGGATGCTTTGAGTGAAGGAGGAATCATCAGATATAAAGCCATCGTCAGAAGGAAGCTCGAAAAGATCATTGATACGATGAAGACATCGCCTGAAGACGTTCCGGTTCTTCTTGTTGGCGGCGGAGCAATCATCGCGCCAGGTGAGTTGAACGGGGCCAGTAGGGTACTAAAGCCCAAGTTCGCCGAAGTTGCAAATGCAATAGGGGCAGCGATTGCTGGAGTTAGTGCAGTTGTCGACACTGTGAAATCAACAGAAACCAAGACAACTCAACAGCTATTGGAGGATATCTGCAAAGATGCGATAGAAAGAACGGTAGCCGCTGGTGCGTCGCGGGAAACGGTGAAAATCGTTGAAATGGAGAATTTACCTCTGCAGGTATGCGATAACCGTTCATATTATTGGAATCGGGAACTAAACCCGAATCGCAGTATATCGCGAATAAGACTCGTTTCATAGTTCGAGCAGCTGGCGACTGCGATTACTCACGGACTGATATTGTAGCTTCTCCTGTCGAGTCGCCGCTTGAAACAGAGACTCACATGGACGAGTACGAGAAGTCGACCAAGGATTCCGTCAAGGGGACCAAGCCAGAACCAAAAGAGGACATAGATATCCTTAAGTACAGACCGACAGTGAAGAACCGCGTTTGGTATGTAAATGAGACTGACCTTGAGTGGATCTCGATTGGCTGCTATATTCTTGGCACCGGTGGTGGTGGTGCTCCGTATCCGTTCAAGATTCAGTTGCGACAGAAGCTTCGCAACGGTGCGGTTATTCGCGTAGTCAGTCCAGAGGATTTGGATGACGATGCCCAGATAGGCTGTGGTGGCAGTGTCGGATCACCGACTATAGGAATTGAGAAGCTCAGCGGCGACGCCATGATAGAAGCACAAAACGAGATGTACAAGATCTGTGACAGTCGAGCAACTCACATGATCTCAGTTGAGATTGGAGGAGGCAATGGCCTGCAACCCATGGTCCTCGGAGAAAGCACAGCAATGAACCTTCCTGTCGTAGATGGCGACTGGATGGGGAGGGCATATCCTACAAAATGGCAGACGACGCCGGTAGTATTCAACGAACGGCAGCCTATATGGCTACCTATAGTCATGACGGATGGCAATGGTAATACTCTTGTCATGCCAGAGGCCAGATCAGATATGCATGTTGAAAGAATCATGCGTGCGGCGTTAAGTCAGATGGGCTCATCTGTCGCTGTTGCAGACCCACCTGTCACTGGAGCTGAGTGTAAGAGATGGGTAGTCGAACACACAATCTCGCAATCCTGGCGTATTGGTCGAGCTGTCGCCAAGGCTAGAAGGTTTAATCGCGTGGATAACGTGGCTGAAACCATTATAGATGAATGTGGAGGCTCAGGAGCTGGCAAGGTTCTGTGGAAGGGCAAAATCATTGGTGTCGAACGCACGTTGAGAATGGGCCATGTATACGGCGAGTGCATCATCGAAGGTGCAGATGTTGTCGACGACCAGAACGCAGTTTCTGCGGAGTCCGAACCAGAAACGCAATTCCGAGGCACGGTCAAGATTCCCTTCAAGAATGAAAACATTGCCGCCATAAAATTCACCAGAAACGAGACTGGTGGCGAGACTGTAGACAAGGAAGAGCAAGTCCTTGGTGTCGTGCCTGACCTCATCACCGTAATTGACGCACAGAATGGAGAGGCAATTGGTACACCTGAATACCGGTATGGGTTACTATGTGTGGTAATCGGTCTCTCGGCTAGTGATAAATGGCGATCACCTCGAGGGTTAGAAATTGGTGGACCTCAAGGGTTTGGGATATATCATCTGGAGTACAAACCGCTGGGAAACTTTGTGAAGCCTGTCAGTGTTATTGACGAGTTCGACTCCAAAACATAGCCCGTGTATACCCGTAAGAATCACTGTTGACATCTGTATCTTTTGCCCAAGCTCCTCTCACTATTCTGTTTTGAACGTGTGACTATGCTGAATATCGAGCCACTTGCAAAGGGGTTGGCATGCAGTATGTCTTCGGAATTATCTAAGCCATAACTCGGTATGCAGCAACTTATTCAACCTTCCAGTCCCCGTGCTCCCTCCGAGTCTTGTACCATCCTGGATATAAGACAACTTGACGTGTGCTCCGCTCCGTAGGCGCCCTCCTCCCATTGTACAACTGGGGCAGGTGACCCTGTATCCTCAATCGACTTGGCTCGGAGCTCGTCCAATGCGCCTCCGCGATTGTAGTTATGGGATAATTTATTTTCTCCACCTTCATTTGGCTCTCAACTCCTCCATTTCGACTGCCTTGACCTCGAAGCTGACAGGGTCAACAATCACACCATAGTTGGCTTTGGCACCCTCAAGAGTGACAAGTCATTGATGAACTTCCAAGGCCACTTTCTCTGTCGGTCTTGTGAAGTTATCGCCGAGTCCACCTCGCCCCATGTAATCTACTCTAAGGTGTCGTTGGGGTATCTCTGGATGTGGTCGCACTTGCTTGGCAGGTACCCAAATGGAGGGTTTACAGAATCTTCTTGGAACTTTTACCCGGCCGGCCCCCATCAATACCCCAGGATGAGTAAACTAATGGTCATTGTGGAGCGAGAATTCACCTCGATTAAGGAATCAAACGACCATGCCAAGCTAAAAATTGCACGTCTCTTCTCAGGGGCTTCTCATAGCATGTTCAAGATGTATCGCAAAGCCCTGTTGTCGGGGGGAGGGATAGTTCCGTCATCCG
The DNA here is from genome assembly GCA_022432505.1 of Xylariales sp. AK1849. NCBI lineage: Eukaryota > Fungi > Ascomycota > Sordariomycetes > Xylariales > Xylariales sp. AK1849. The sequence continues at coordinate 1,472,322 of JAJKKH010000008.1, forward strand.
CAAACGCAAGAAGTGGCATGCAACTCATCTCCAGCGCCCTGGTGCGCTCTAGATATCTTATTAAACAAGCATTCCACCATACAGGGTAGTCAACATACACTTACTAGGGTACATAGTCCAGGGGGGGACGTTGTCGAGCGTTTCTGCCTAAGGAAACACGAATCCATCCGCAAGATAGAGGTTTTATAAGTCTCAGTAATAGACGCTGATGGGTTGAGCTCTCTTCATCTTTGAGTCCAAACTGGGAGCCGTTAACCGCTGCTTGATGACACGAGATCAGCCTGTCAAGGCTCAGATCAGTGTATTTGTAAAGGAATAACACTGTAATGACGGGCCCGCACAAACCTACAACAAGGTCAACAGTCAGGATGGCCGGCTGACAGTGGTAGATATTCATGCCTTACTTCTTTACGCCTGATATTGCGATGATGCGAGCCTACAAGCCTTGTGGCCGGAACTACGATGGCGTTCCTTAACGGGTATGACCCTGACCTCGATATCGTAAACGTTGCCAGCTAGGAATATCCAATCCAGTATCTTCTAGATTACTGAACGCTGTGCTTACGTCGTTGTTTTCTCAGATACTAGTCCTGTTCTGTAGTTGCCCAGGGCGGACCGGCGGACTAGCGCCGCTATTGTCGCGAGTTTCAGTAAGAATAGTACTTGATTGGGTAATAAATGGGGCATGAAGTATTTCAGTTTGCTCTAGTAGGCATATATCGAGATTGAAGACCCTTACTGAACAGGCGTTGTTACGAGAAATGTCAGAACGAGGACCCGACCGTAATCCTCTATCTGGACGGGAGATGCATTCTTCCCGCCCTTCTTCCCAGTGTAACTCCCGTTTAAGCTCTTGTTTGGACCTGCTTGAGCACTGAAATCCTTCCATATTTCTGATCTTCCGATCCGCTATCATGACTGCTGCAATCCTCCCGCAACACGATGGCCTTTTGCCGGATTTCCTACTATACATAAGTCCCAAAAGTGAACCCAGGTGTTTCCCAGAAGCTAAACTGGACCTTAACAGACGGGAGTCTCTGCCGTCATCCCCACGGCGGTTTGCTACGCTGAACAAGAGTCCGTCTGCAGCACTGAGACAGTTTAGTGGACCCGCGAGCCCGACCCCGACTGGCTTGCTAGCACGCGTTTACGGGGTTAAAAACATCTATACCAGCCTCATCAGGTTATATGCGGCTTATCATATTACCAATGGTCAATTATACGTCCTCGCCATCTTGACCTTCGCCGGTGTTCTTTTCCTCTATGTGACAGAGCTGACTATACACAAGACGGTGAGGGTCAAAGAGGGGGTATTTTCATTCATCAATGCTGGCTCCGGGTTAGTATGGATGGTGCTGCAACGCGAATGGTATAGAAACCTTTGAGGACGTTTCCCAGCCATTTCCTCGGACTCTTCGGAACTTGACTATGGTTCTGCCGTGAAACCGATGTATTCAGTCGGGCTGCAAAACAAGTCCAAATCAAATCTGACCTGTGGGTGCGGACAACCATGCAGCTTCCTTGTTCTTACATAAGCTTAGAGCTTCCCCGACCACTCATTCTATAGCCTTCTACTAAGCTAGTAGCATGTCATCCGACACATTGTACTGTAGTCGGGCGCCCACATCTCTCTTTTGGGGCTCGCCATTCGATAACTCAAACGAACAACTGGCGATCATTCGCAGGCGTGTATGGTGACATGCTCTTGCTAGGCAGCCCACGTCTGGTATGGGGAGCCTCCTCCAACCGTTGCCCCGCTCCCTTATCTGGGAGCAAGCTGCGACAAGTGCCGCCAGAGCCTCATCTTCGTACAACCATGATTCAAGACGCATTCTTCCACTCCTCTCCTCTGCAGAATGAACTCATCTATCGCTACCAGCTTTGTGGTTAGCGTTGACTATTGCGTACGTTCGGGACCTACCTGCCTATCCCGAGAGGCTAGTGGCCTTCCGCTACTTCAAATGTGTGCGACCTGATATACATGTTCAGTCTGAGGAGCCCATCGCAGCCTTACGAAACCCTTCCAGCCCAGAACCTGACCAAAACTCCGCCTGAGCCATTTTGGATCAATCAACAAAAGACAGGGGATCATCGATCTCGGGGATTATCAAAAGATGGTGGACTTCTCTTGTCCCGTGACTCACCGATCCCGAACATCGCGACTTCATCATGATCCACATGCTCGGCGATCAACGAGAAGCGAGCTGCCGGAGAGAAGGATTGAAATAACGTTGGTCGACCTTGATGATATTCGAGACACTATCAAGGTCGGGATCAAGAGAACATCACAGTTCAGTCACGTTGCGGGTTTCCTTAAGCGCCGCTACAGCAACGATGAGGAACGTATACCAGAAGAGGCGCAAATATCATTCTACTGGGTGGACAAGCGCCTGATCGGGAATGAGATCCCTAGCGGCATATCCTCGTTGCGTTATCGCATAGATGACGGCGATAGCGATGGCGATCGATCTATACAGATTTCTCGGAGTAGTCGCGTTCGTCTAGAACCATCGCAGAGTCACCATATCCATCGTGACATTGAATTTGGAAAGACGATCGGGGCACTTAGAAGGTCTGTCGCATCATATAAGAATATTGATGACACCAACAGAGTGGTTATATCCGCGCAGGGCGGGTTGCGACCTGGTCCGATACAGGGAAATCATTGGGAAGCCCGCCGACTCAAGTCGTGGCTTTGCCGTACAGTCCTCATCGACATAGTACCGCCGAACAGATACGTTGTCCTCCAAGGGGTCAACGAAGGATATATCTACCATCCACCCCCTCGCTGCATTGGTCACTCGGTCGATTTTGTAACTCTTCGGAATTGGCTTCAAGGAAAGATAATCAAGAATGTCCATCATCGCTCTTCAAGTCGTTTGAAATTAGATGCCGATGATATCACATTGACCTACAAGGGCAGGGTGCCGAAACGAATCGTGTTTGGTCAGATCGTTGAGTTCGAACTCACACGTGATGTTGCCGACAAGTTCATTGAAGAAGAAGCCTGGTTGGTGCCTCTAACAGAGAGCTGTTTAGTATGCGGCGATGAGAAGCGACTTTCCGAGATGCCGAGGCGTATCACGCGATCTTGTGACCACGATCCAAACACGTGTAAAGTGTGTGTTGCCCAATGGATTGTTTCAAGTCTAGATACTGTGACCTGGGATAGACTGAAGTGCCCAGAGTGTCCACAGCTTTTACAGTTCCAGGACGTGAAGGCTTTTGCAAGTCGGGAACTATTCGACAGGTTTGTGGTTGGTGCGGGAAGATCTAGAGTGATAATGGCTAACCTAGGAGCAGGTACGACAACTTGGCAATGAAGGCTGTTGTGGCAGATGTAAGTGCAAGAACAAAGTTTATAGCTCGGTTTTCCTCTACACCTGAAAGGTGAACGATGCTCCGGTGCGGGATTTCGAGAATTCGCTGTGGTCGAGACACCAAGACTCGAGGATTGCCGGGCTGCATCTATGAAACATCACGAAAATGGATAGACTGACTTGACTTTGATAATCAGATGCGTGACTTCAAGTGGTGTCTGAATCCGGCTTGTGGATCTGGCCAAATCCACCGGGCTCCTTGCCCCAAAGTCAAATGCCATGCTTGCCGAGCATCATTGTGCACTCATCATAACCTACCGTGGCACAGAGGCGAAACTTGTGAGCAGTACGACCGGCGCACTCGGCGGCAGCGGAAGAGTGTGGAGGCTTCTGAGAAAAAGGTCAAGGAGATCACAAAATCCTGTCCACAATGCCGACGGGATGTCGAGAAGTATTCAGGCTGCGATCACATTACCTGTAAGTGCCTTGCCGAATACTTTGCGTCCGCGACTTACACGAGGATAGGTGTCTGTGGCCACGAATGGTGCTACATCTGTCTCGCAACATACTATCGTGACAGGAACAGTTTCTTACAATGCAGACACAAGCGAGACTGCAAGTATCTCCAAAACCCACCAAACTACGAAGGAGGTCGAGCTTTCATGCCTTTCCTGAACCAAGCAAACATCAACCGAAGAGGTGCTTTCCCTCCGCCACTGGCGCCTCGCTTTCAGGATTGGGCACATCATCCCTTACCACGTGCCGGTGTTCCGCAACGACGCGGCCCAGCTGCAGCGCCGGTCGCCGTCCCGGGCCCACCTCCACCCCCGGCTGCACCTCCAGCCGAGGCCGACCCCTTTCGATTTCTGCTCCAGGATTTTCTTAGACCAGGAAACCATGGCAACTTTGACAATGCAAACCATGTGAGGCATGAACAAGCGAATGACTTCTTGGAGACAGCTGCCCTATTTACAATGGAGCAACTGATGCAAAGAGCCCGCTGATCCCAGTGTTGCTTGCTGCCATGGTCTCTGCACCAGCTGTCACGTCATCAGTCATGAATTTGACCGTTAGAAACTAGCCTTATACCTAACATGCTTCTGGCGTATAACAGGGCAGTTAGTGGAAGGATGAAAACTCGGTCTCATAGATATCTACTAGACTATAAGTCCCTAGTCAGCCACGGTACTCCAGCCGCCACCAATACCTGAAAACAGGCGGCTTTCACCGCGAGCAGCCTCTGAAGTAACTTCTGGCAACTCGATATGCTCGCCCAACTGTTCTCTGTTGATCGTCGACGGCATAGTTGGGGCTACAACAAACCGCCGTCTTGCCGTCTCTGTGGGGATGCGGGTTCCTCCACGCATAATTGGTGCCCTCTGGACAACGAAGTCTCCATGTGTCAGCACCTTGGACTCAGCAGAGCCTAGCGTGATTTTGAACTGGCCAAATATAAGCACGCCGAAGCAATGTGTCACAGTTCTATGCATCACGGCCGGTTTCCCGTGGAGGAAGTCGACGAAGCGCATGATGCTTGTGCCTCCGCGGTCTAACCCCGTTGCCGGCGGTACCTTGAGGTCTGCGCCATATTGCATATGTGCCGGGATATTACGTAGAAGTGGAGATGTCGTAGAGGAGTACACGGCCCAGTATAGGTGCAGGTGTAGCTGTCTCGTCGAGGGCTGTACTAAGGATAGGTTTACCTTTGCCATTGTGGGCGTTCATGTAGCGTATGGGCTTGTCCAACCGGAGAGGGTCATATTTCCATTCTCATCTTTCTCCATTGTGTTTGATAGTGCAATTCAGTCGCTCACGTCAACTTTGCGTGGATACAGATGAATATTGTACCTAACATGAGCCGTAGCTTCTATTCCAGCAAGACCTCAAACTCGAATTCCTTGGTCAATAACGCATACTCATCCCGCGTCCTTGGCCCACAAGAACCACTGCCCAGACCATGGTGGGCCGCATCGAGCCTGAGCACGACATTCTTCGTCTTCTTCTTGTGCAACTCATAGGGATGCTTCGCCGCCTCCACGTCCGTAACTCGGTAATGCGATGCGTTAAAGTCGAATAGCTTTCTGCCCCTCCCACTTGAAGAACTATCCAAGTCCGCGAACTGCGCCAGGACTGACTCGCCTCCCGAGTGAGTGAACTTGACCCATCTGGTATCCGTCCTGTTCGAGCCCTCCTGTGGAAATTCGTAGTCGGTCCAGAGTTGCGATACTTCAGAGACGGAGTAAACACCCACGCGCTGTGAGAGCTTCTTGTCGCTATAGCTTTCTCCCGGACCACGTCCATACCAGGTTACAGCGCCATTGTCACTCCCACTGGCCCACTCGGCTGGCAGCTCCATGGTGAAGCCGATACGTGGCAGCGTTCGTGGCAGGTTCTCCCCCATTGGCACACCCTTGGTGCGGATAGCTAGCGTGCCGGATGAGTTGAATGTGTACGTGATGTCTAAGTTAATCGACCAGGAAAAGACTGGGGGGCAGAATCGCTGTTGTACATTGATAATGAACGTGCTTCCATCCTCAGATATACGCCAGGACGAGCCGCGAGTACGGCATTTAGCGAGGTGGAGCAAGCGGTCCTTCCAGTCCCAACCATCCTGAGGCGCATCATTGTCGGTAGGTGCCCGATAGAAGGTCAAATCTGGGCTGGTAGCCAGGAATGACGCAGAGTTCTTAGTGAGCGAGCGGAGCTTTCCATCTATAGGGGAAAAAGTCCATGTTGTACTAGCAGATGCGATAGTGAGCAGAGTCGAGGTTTCGCTGATATCGAGTTTGGCTGAAGATGTGGATCGAATGGTGAGAGGCACGGAAGACTTGGCCAGGGGAATTTCTTCGAATCCAATCTCGAATCCTTTCGGCAAGGACAGTGTTTCCGAGTTTTGTCGGAAGAACAGCTGGATAATGGCTTCCCCTGTAACTTTAGATGGTACCGACGGAAGAGCCAACTCGGCTAATTGACCAGGCTTGACGCCGGGAGGTAATTCAATGCTACCCGACTGAGAAATTGCCTTGCCTTCATCGAGAATGGTGTATGTGCATTCTACGTGGTCCAAGGTAATGAAGTCGTAGCGGTTCACAATAGTTGCTTTGTGGGTTGTATGGGAGATGACCTTGATTGGCTCCAAGGCTTTCTTGTACTCAATCAGACCGGGAGCTGGCGTATGATCAGAGTATAGCACACCGTCCATGACAAAATTTGAGTCATTGGGAATATCGCCGAAATCCCCTCCAAAAGCGAAAAATCCATCGCCAGTCTCCTTGTCCTGTGTCCAAAGACCATGGTTGGCCCATTCCCAGACAAAACCGCCTTGCAGCTTTGGATATTTATAGAAAACGTCGATGTATTCTTTGATGTTACCCGGTCCATTGCCCATAGCATGGACGTACTCGCAGAGTACCATGGGCTTCGTCTTGCTCTCGTCCTCGGCGAATTTGACAATCTCTTCGATGGGTGGGTACATCCTCGAATACATATCCATCGTCTCGGCATAGATGTCAGCTTCGTAATGGATTGGCCGACTATCGTCATACGATTTGATCCAGTTGTACATAGCCTTGAAGTTTCGCCCAAAGAAAGCCTCGTTCCCTAGAGACCAAATAGTCACCGACGGGTGAAGCTGATCGCGGCGAACAAGTTGCAGCGCTCGATCAACGTAGGCCTTTTCCCAGGCCGGATTATCAGTAGTCCATTTCGCGGCCTGTCTCCGCGTCAGAAGTTGACGCTCACGGAAAGGGAGTTTTCTGTCGGCAGGACTAAGTGCGGCATCGGCTGCAGTCTGGTTAGATACTGACCTCCGATTTGGACAATGTTGGCCTCTATACTCACCAATTGACTCGAAACCATGGCACTCGACATCAGCCTCATCCATCACCCAAAACTGAATAAGGTCAGCAAGACCATCATCGGAATCCCCGGGAAGTACTTACCCCTAACTCGTCAGCCAGATCATATAGACGGACGTCGCTCGGTTGATGAGATGTTCTGATGGCATTGATGTTGTGAGTCTTCATAATCAGAAGGTCCTTTTTCAGGAAGTCGAAAGGAACCGCTCGTCCAAGTTTAGGGTGATGTTCGTGACGATTGGCACCCTTCAGGACGATGCGCTGACCATTGACCTTGATCAAGCCATCCTTCACCTCTACCTGTCGGAACCCGATGCGGTGAGCGACGAAGCCAGCCTCATTGAGGGAGACTACGAGGTGATACAAGGTCGGTGTCTCTGCTGTCCATTTTGACGGGTTCTCAATTGGGAATGAGAACTCAACGGATCCTTCTACAACTGACTTCGTGCAGGTCGTGAGTGTCTTGCTCTTCGTTGGGTCGACAAGCTCAACCTTGAGCTCTCCGGAGCCTGTGACATCTACGCGGACATTGAGATTGGCGTTGACGTAGTCGCTGTCGAGTTTAGTCTGGACGAAAAGGTCCTCCACCCGGGATTCAGCTGGGAAACCCAAAAGATAGACATCACGGTAGATTCCACTCATCCTCCATTGGTCCTGTGCCGCAATATTAGCATGACTGGTTCAAGCATTGGATAATTAGGGCTTCGGCAAACTCGGAGAGTACGTATGATCGTAGAAACCCTTGCAGGGCCATCTCATTCGAAAGGGGTACTCACCTGGTCTTCTATGTAAGTCGCATCGCTATATTGATACACCCTGACAGCAATGGTGTTCTCGGCATTTTTGTTGATCACATTCGTAATATCGAATTCAGATGGATTCCTGGAACCCTGGTGATACCCAACCTCCTTGCCGTTGACCCAGACATGGAACGCGGAGTCCACGCCCTCAAATCTCAGCCTGAGCTGAGAATCCCGGAGGCTCTCAGGGACTGTGAATTTCTTCACGTAAGACCCGGTTTCGTTATCATCAAATGGCACATTGGGTGGATCCACGGGGATGGGAAAATTGACATTCGTGTAGTGAGGGCCTTTCCCATACCCATTGAGCTGCCACATGCTCGGGACTGTCAAGTCATCCCATTTAGCCGTGTCAAAAGATGGGTCTTGAAAATCTTGCGGTACTTCGAACGGGTTCTTAGAGTGGCTGAACTTCCAGGTTCCTGAAATACAATGGGTCTTGGCCTTTGTGATATCGTAGGTCAGAGCATCTCGTGCGGAGTTATACACATGGAAGTTGGCTCGAGGAGCGAGGGTGCCTTTGTGCAATATGTCCAAGTTGTTCCAGTCTGGTTGAGCTGCTGGATGAGTCTTTAGGGAAGACATGATTGTAGCAGTCTATGTATCCTTCATTCTTCAGTTCACTGAGAAGGCGAGAAATCAAGCAGCAGGATCTCTGAGCTTTATATCATAGGCCGGGCTTGGTCCGACTCGATGCTCGTTCCGATGCGGACCGGGGGTGGGCTGCTACCCCACTATCTAACTTAGTAACGTTGAATGAGGAGAACGATGCGGACATCCTATGCCGTGCTGAGCAACGCGTTGTGAGGTGATAGGTGGCCCAAGACGGACTAACGAGACTGATACTGAAGTATGGCAGAGTTGCAATAGTTTTCGAGTGGCACGAACTACGACACACCTGTCGTTGTCATAGCGATATCTGCTTGTCATCTGGTTCTAATTATTTACTCGTTGGGCAGATTAGTAACAGCGGGGCGTATCTATGTCTTTTGCTTTCAGTGGTACGAGTAACCTATGATAGAGAACTTGAATATATCATTGCGTTCTGAAGTTGGCTTGTGAAGGAGCCGAGTTCCTGTTCCTACTAGCACTTCATTTATGGGTGCTGTCTAATCGAAGGGTATCCTGCGTAGAGACTCTCCTGCACCTCGTTTCTTCATCTCCTGTGCTGCGGCAATACTGCTGGGCACTTTGATGCCACAGCAGTCTCCCCAAGAGTTGAGCTGATGGAGATGCTTGACTCCATTGTGCTCAACCATCATTGCGCCACCCTCAGTCTCATCCTCTTCCCGTGAGACACCGGCCTCCGACTCTGTGCTCATACCGTCTACCGCAGGCACCAAGGATCCGAATAGGAAATGCTGCATGACAGGAAGCTTTCGCAGGACCTCTGCGACGAACATCTTCCTCATACCACCCTCAACCTTCCCCCAGCTCTTTGCTGATGAAATATCGTCCAACATGGGGCTATGCCACCGCAGTCCTTTAACCGTCTTGGTGCTATTCACGAAACTGACCTGCCCCAGATACATAAAATCATGACCGAACTCTTCAAGCGTTAGTTCCTGGTGGATTGCCAGAGGCGTGATGAATGGGTGATGAAGCAGTTGGCTAGCCCCAAGCAGAAACGGCAAGAACTGGTAGTCATCTAGTCCCCATACGCCATGTGAGCCAGCTGGCTCGAGGTAGTAAGTTGACTGAATAGTACGCATAAGTGCCAAGTAGCGAGTGAAGACCTTGAGGACCACAGCCTTGAAGTCTGGAGACTGCAAAACCCGAAGCTGATACAGACAAAGCAGCCAGATCATGAAGTTCAATTCATGACCTGAACCGTAGTCTATCCTCGTACGGTTTCCAAAGGACTGCAAGAGGTATGTCTCTGCCTCTGCAACTGCATCCAGTGAGACCACACCAAATTTTCGGTGCCATGAAGCGCTGACGGTCTTTGTCTTGTCGAGGAAGACACGGAATAGTTTGTTGCCAAAGCGAGAACCACCGGACTCATCAGGCGGTGTATCATGAACAAGAGCCTCCACCTCATCCAAAATGGCAAGGATGGACTTGATAGGTGGGCTCAGATCATTGTCTTTGACGGAAGAGATGGGAGTGTCCACAACGGCATCTGATAGCCCAAAGATAAAGGCCAGGATTAAGTCATAGGTCGGAGACGAAAGGAACAATTCGTGATCCTTGATCGACAGTATTCTTCTGGAGGGGATCTGAAAGGACAATGATGATGCTTCAGGCGGTGATGGTAAAGCCGGGCTCTCTGGGATGGGGACCGGCTTCGATGGTGGAGCCTGACGACGCCTGGGTTCTAATTTGGGTATCTTGTCTTTGAGGTTAGAAATAGTCGAAGGCGACGGAAGCGTTCGCTGCTCTGATGCCATGACATCTACTGCCTTCTCCAGGTAGGGCCTTGAAGGTGCCGGGCGTCCTTGATTTCCTTGATGGGAGTTGGAGATATTGGAGAGTCGGGAAGTGTTGATGTATGCGGTAACGTGGGAGATTTGTGTAGTAGTACGCGACGGACCCGTATCGAATAAAGACCCTGCCTGAAGTGCCCCGCGATTCGAAGCCGCCCCGCAGCTAGCTGGGAGAATTGGAGCTAGATTACTACTGTGTACAGCGCACTCATAACCTCGTATAAGCCTTTGTATGGGGTTAAGTCCATAGAATCACCCTAGGGATGGTTAGAAGAACATGTGTCACTTTACCGCATTTTGGATCTGGATAGGTCAATGCTAAAGTCAGGCTTACTTCGTTTCACCCTAAAGAATCGTTCGCAGAGGCGGTTGAGCTTGTTCATGTACCCGCGTACTTACCTTGGTACGTGAAGCACAGCTGTTGATGGGAAGAGTCCGCTAAGTGCGGGGCTTGCGCTGCTGAAATTCTTGTACACCACCAAAGCTCAACCCAGGGTGGACCATAAATTTTTGTCGAACCAACAACTGATCGTAGGACAGCTTGAAGAGCCTCGCATTTTCTAGATTTGCCCAGGTACCTGGACCAACAGGTCTCCCAGAAGATGGCGGCGAGCCACGAACCTGAAGCACTCTTGTCGCATCTGCAGAGCGCAGACGGTTCTGCGACATTCTCCTACTCTGGCTACACTGTGGTTGGGGCCGTAAATGGGCCCATCGAGGTGCAAAGAAGGGACGAACTGCCCGAAGAGGCTGTCGTCGATGTGATCGTACGACCAGCCGCAGGGGTGGGAGGTATGATGATGGTGCGATTCAGGTGAATTTGATGAAGTGGACTAATTTTCCTACATTATATAGGAACAAGAGAACGCCATCTTGAATCACTCCTTCAGTCAACACTACGCCAGATCATTCTCATCAACAACTTCCCTCGAACCCTCATACAGATCACTTTGCAAGTGACGGTAGCCCCGGAAAACGAATATGTGAATACCAAGGTGGCGCAAGCTAGCACGGTATGTCTGAATTCTATGTCTTGTGAAGAGTGACTGCGTCAACGAAGGCAGACTCCATCAAGGTTCACTATACTGATCATATGCTCCTACTGCTGTAGAATTTGCCCATTCTACCAACCTTGATTCAAACGTCAGTATTGGCGCTTCTCTCGGCTGCCATTCCCTTGACAGCTACTTTGGCGTCTACAGTGCTTGCTGTTGTGGCAGGTGACGGGTCAAGTAAAATCGTCGTCGATCCCACAGCGCGAGAGATAGAGAAGTCACAGTCTCTCCACGTCTTTACCTTCACTTCGCATGATGATCTTATTCTCGGTGAGAGTGAGGGCGAATTCAGTTTGAAGGAATGGAATGATGTCTTGGACACTGCTCGCCGCCAGTGTTGCCCGCCACCTGTCTCCGAGGATGTGGATATGACCAACGATGGAGCTCAAGTCGGAGCGGACTTGAGAACATTTACGCGGTCCACCTTAGAGGCGAAGATTTCTTCTGATTTGTATTGGAAATAACGAATCCATGTCTGTAACGTCGCAAACCGTCAGTGTTGGGTTGATGATGTCCGGCAATGATGCATCGCCATCAAAACGCATTTGAAAACACGCCTTGCGATAGAGGCATCAGAATCCCAAAAATGGAGCTTCAACAAGGAACGAGGTTGAAGAGGCATATTCCAGAACAAACAACGGATCCCGTCCATCCCTATGAAGGTTGATCATATGCACTCGCAAATCGTCCGCGGCGGCTGCCGGGAATAGGACCAGATCACATACGGATCATGCTCCAAGGGGAAAAGCGGCATCAATGGCTACTACGGTGTAGCTGGATGCTTGCTGAGCCCGGCCAAGCTGAGATATTTCTGCCACAAGCTGATGTTTGAGTTTGCCAATGTGGATTGAGGCGGTGTTTCATCTCAAACTCCATATGACCCTTGAGCTTGTGACGTCTAGGAAACAAGTGTCCATATGCTCGCGATAGAAGTGGAGCAGAGTCTGTTGGCTACCTAGGTCTGCGGAGCGGAACTGCGTGGATGACGGGCTACTATTCTTGTCTCTTCCAAGGTGTCATGAGGCAAACCCATGAATAGTAGCAGCAAGATAAGGCGAGCCGTCAACTTTCAGGGTCAACGAAGCAACGCCACCCGCTAATCGACTGGCGGCTACTCAGGCGAGTACGCGGTGCATTGTAGCTAAATGAAGCTCAATATCCACCCAGGTTGTGTGATCCTTACAAGGAATGAGGTTTGGCTCAGAAATGATAGCGGAATCTCATTCGTCGTGAAATCAGAGCTTCAAACATTGCAAGATTATGCGGCAAAGTGCCCCGAGAAGTGGAGCTCAGGGAGGCTCAAGGACCCCCCTGCGAAACTGAGCGGCCTTGGCGGGCAATACTTGGCAGATCTCTTGAGAAACCCGTGCCTTGAGACGACATGCCACGCACTAGCTTCTCCCTATGACCCTCAAAACCCCTGCTGACGGCGCAAGATGAGACCGATACGACTGACGAGAATCCTCATCAGGGCTTATTACACCGTTGCAGGGAAGGATAGGAGACACCACGGTCTTCCACGATAATTCGAGACCCAAAAATGCCCCCACCAAGCTGCCACTCAGGCACGGATCGCGGCAATAGGCGAGTATCACAAGCTCCTGTCAGCCAGCGGGCAAGCATTAGCGGTACCGTCGCCTTTGTGAACATGTTGAAGATATCATAATAAGATGCTCGAGCCGTTCCGCTTCCAGTCCTGACTCTCTGGTTCTCCAGTCTTCCCGTAGGCCCAACGTCAGTCCTCCCAACCGCGTGTGCGAAAGCAGCGAAGCAGAGCTCCGGTAGTTCTAGCAATTACCTATTGTCTTTGCATCTTCTGTTTGGTCCTTTCTTTAAACTCTCGGTTGAGCCATCCTGACCTTCGAATTTCTTCCTGTGCCATTCACTCACTTTCTTGGGACGCGTCCTCTAGCTTTGATAGCAACTTTTCGGTACTTTTCCTAATCAACGGGATCATAGAGATCTCGGCATATTCTGCAAAAACACCACGGCCTAATCCACGGGCACTTGCATACTTTCGTTCCTCGAATCGGTACTCGAATTTTGCGGCCCTCTTCCCGTTTCCAGCCACTCCGGCAGACGTTTGCGCCGCAGAACCAAAACTTATACCCCAATAGATCAACTTCTTTCTGTTCAGTTCTAAGATAGTTATTCTCGCATTCTTGCCCCGGGATTCCTCATAGCAAGCCGAGGCTACTTCAAATCCATTAATCACAACGTTTGCACCTGCAGCTTGAATCACATCACATCCCCAGAACCAAGCTAAGTAACCGAAACAACGGTAGCGCTAGGTTTAGCACACTTCTTAGCGGCCAGTCGTGTAAGTTTGTCACTTCCACCCCAATGCCAGCCGACCGTGGACTCAACCACATGGCATTCCTGCCTGCATACTGCAGCATACTAGTGAGAGAGTTTGGCGACTGATAGGATGCCATAGCAGTCTGCACAGGTAGCACTTGTTCCCAGCGTGCCGACTTGCAGATCACACGACTTCGGTATTACGTACGTGGAGACAGTAGCTCGGGTCTCCAAACTTGTCGAAGAATTCCTCGCAATCGCTGCACGTTCCGGCGATTCGTCTCGGATTTGGTAGGGCAGACAAGTACTTTCTGTCGGTGCGGCATCAACGATCGTGCAGACGTTGTACTAGCACTTGCGAATCCCTGCATCTTAGCTCGGCCCTTTAAACCATTATCTGTCCGCGATCTCACTCAGCTGTCAGCTCTCGGACAAGATGGACGGCTTAGTGACTTCTCCCACGTCGATCCACCCCGCCCTCAGTAATCCGACTCCCGGCGGGGCAATCTCCAAGTCCGAAGGTGTCAGCGATAATAAATCATCACCTATCCCAGAATATCCGCTGCAGGATTTCCATTCAACCACCACAACAAATCCGCTACCCGTCTCGCTTGACACGTCTCAAAAGCCTCGCGATGCTGAGCAGGAGGGCGTCCTGCCTGAGCATTCCGCTTTAGGCGTGACAAGTCCCAGTTCTGTCAAGAGCAATCAATACCCACCGCCTCTTTACGGTCACAGGAAGAACGCGCTGTCAATCGAGTCTGTCCCACGTCAGACTATCATGAAAGCACTGGCTTCCGTTGCTCGTAACAATAAGCCTGAAGCTCTCTCCTTGACCGGCATGCTGTCCGCCCACTCCGGAGGTGAGGGTCGACCCTCGTCATCATCATCTCAGAGACTCTCTGATGCGTTGAACGAAATCGCCAATCGGAATACACCCACCACCGCATTGCCTTCCTTGCAGTCTCCTTGCTTCTACCACCAACGGTTCGATGACGCCGTGGACATTGACAAGGTCTTGGAAGAAATCAAGAACGATGATTGGATGTCACACTCCCGTCTCGTGCAGACAGCCACTGGCGTGCGTGAAGTTTCCAAGCAGCTTCAGCGCAGGCCTATCCGACGAGCTGTGCGCAACATCATGATTGTGACCAAGGCCCGTGATAACGAGCTGGTACTCCTGACTAGAGAGTTGACCATGTGGCTGCTAAGCACGCCACGCTACGGGTCGGACGTCGGCATTAACGTCTACGTTGACGCAAAACTCCGAAACTCTAAGCGCTTCGGCGCCGCAAGCATCGTTGAGGACGACCCGCGCTTCATTTCAATGCTCCGCTACTGGTCTCCTGATCTCTGCTGGAGTCAACCAGAGAAGTTCGACCTTGTCTTGACCCTTGGTGGCGATGGCACTGTCCTGTTTACCTCCTGGCTCTTCCAGAGAGTTGTTCCACCGGTCTTGTCCTTCAGCCTGGGTAGTCTCGGCTTCTTGACCAGCTTTGAGTTTGAGAAGTACAAACAGCACCTCAATCGCATCATGGGCGACGAAGGGATGCGCGTCAACTTGCGCATGCGCTTCACCTGCACCGTTTATAGGAACGGCGCATCCGACAACGAGCCGGAAGAAGGCGAGCAGTTTGAGGTTCTCAACGAGCTTGTCATTGACCGTGGCCCGTCGCCT
This sequence comes from Xylariales sp. AK1849, assembly GCA_022432505.1. Lineage (NCBI taxonomy): Eukaryota > Fungi > Ascomycota > Sordariomycetes > Xylariales > Xylariales sp. AK1849. The sequence goes on from JAJKKH010000008.1 coordinate 1,487,756, forward strand.
TACGTCTCCAACTTGGAATTGTATGGCGACAATGAGCTCTTGACCGTTGTCCAGGCAGATGGATGTATTTTCTCCACGCCGACTGGCTCCACGGCCTATTCGCTCTCGGCGGGGGGCTCTCTCGTGGCACCCGACCTTCCGGCAATCCTGCTCACTCCTATCTGCCCGCATACCTTGTCATTCCGACCGATGGTTCTCAGTGATACCATGCTCTTGCGTGTTTCCATCCCACGCAACTCGCGCGCCACGGCCTACTGTGCTTTCGACGGCAAGGGCCGCGTCGAGCTGAAGCAAGGTGACCATGTCACTATCACAGCCTCGCAGTATCCGTTCCCTACCGTCATGCGCACCGGGACGGAATGGTTTGACAGCGTCTCCCGCACCCTGCAATGGAATACTCGAGCTGCGACGCAGAAGGGCTTCGAGAATAAAGCCGAGGGAGAAGGTAACGAATTGTCAGCCAAGGAAGACGATGAGCCCGAGTGGGACATAGACACTGACTCGGCTTGCTACGCCAGCGAAGAAGGCAGCATTAGCGCCAGTCCGTTACGAAGACAGATGAGCCTCCTGGGCTTGTAGAGATCTCGCGATCTGCTTAACCGTATGCATGAGCACTACTTGGACATAGACAATAGAGAAGATGACAGCCCGCGGGCCATAGAATAAATAGCATAAGGCACGGCGCTGCGTCAACCTCGATGGGAGGGACATTCGTTTACTGTTTCCGTCTTTTGGATATTGGGATTGGGAGTAACGGGTTCTATCGGTTCTGATCGCGGCCCGTTAGGAGATGTCTATGACAGCCGAGAGAACGGTCACTTCAGAAATGAAAACGCCATTTTCTTACCCTCCACACCACATGATCCACGTGAGAAATATTTTCCAAACTGCTTGATAATCGTACTTATACGAGTGATTCGTTCTCAGGGAAGGACGTTCGAGAAACATATACTGTCTACTGTAGCACTAGACGGAGAAGGTCTACTCAATAAGCATATGATCTACGAACAGCTGTGTAAAACGGTACTTAGAATCACCATGGTCAAACTGTACGCTCAGTTAGCACCTCACGATTCTTCATTGCATTGCACTACCCGCTGGCAACTGACTGACTCCATTTCGTAAATAGTTCTTATCAACTAGCAACCAAGCAATTGCCTATGCCTCCTGTCCCCGGGGCGTAAGCCGCATATATATGGAATGGAGGTGGTCCAAATCCTTATTGACAAGTGTACTAATCCAACATTGCTCTGCTCTTCTCTCTGCTGTCGTGCAGATATTCTAGGGTCTCTCGAGCAATGAGTGCTCGCGTGACTTAATCCCGACACGGTAACGCGCAGCCATCATTTGGTACCTCGCGATAGTAAAAGTGGCCGCTTCCATACTCTCACATGGGGAAACCTCCAATAGTACCCACAGGACCAATGATGCTAATCCAACAATATTTCCTTCGGACGGATTTTGGGTTCCACCCAAGATCTTTCAGAGTCCCACTGCACGACAAAAGCGCTTCCGAGCCACCATTGATCGGCAGCAGGCGAAGCACCCCTCTCATCGCCAGTTCCCCTGACTCAGTGCCAACAGACCAGCAACGCAGTCAACATCGCCCTTCTTGCTGGGACTAACCTCGCCGCGCATGAAGCGCTCGACTTCCTCCTCGCTCCTCTTTCCCTTTTTCGCAACGCCTTCCCCACCATCATTCTGCTCTCCTTCGTCCTCAAAGATCAATACCGAAGCATCGACTGTCTTGACACCACGCGTTCGGGGCACAGGCGCTGTATTCGTGCGACTGCTGAGGAGCTGTCGCTTGGCGGTGCCCTGCTCACCAAGGACGCGATGTCCGAGACGTCGAGCGGTCCCAGCTGCCGCTGTCAGGGTTTTGGCCGGGCCTGCTGAAGGTAAGGGGCGCCGCCTAGTAATGGGGTTTCCTTCCTCGTCGGGACTCCAGTTCTCCTTATCCGAGTCTCCTCCAGGCGACAAGACAATGGCAAGACCGGCCTTCTTCACCGGTTCGAAGTCCTCCACCACCTTTTCGGGTTTCTCCAAGATGACGTTGGTCGGAGCGGGAGGCAGGCTCTGCAGCCGCGCCACGCTACTGCTTGCGCGGGCGAGCTTTGGCTTCTTGGTCGAGTCGCGTCTACTGGGTGGTGCGTTACGTTTACTGCTGTTTGGCCGTAGGACGTTGGGACCGGGTACGTGGCCATGAATCAGGTTGCTCAGACTTGTGGTCTGGCTGCTGGACCGCAGTAGGGATATCGCTGCAATTGCTGAGCCGGATGACTCACTCTCAGCCAGCTTTGTTAGTTCATCGCGCGTGTCAGCCTCACAGCATGACTCCCATGCGTGAACATCCCGGGAACGACCGCGTGATAGCTGGGGAGGCAGGATCGCAGTAAGGGCTGAAATCGGAGGCAAGGTGATACCTGGTAGCGCACTATGGCTTCGCTGCAATAGTCGAGGCGCACGTACGGGTGGCAGAGTCGCTGTATCCATGAGAAATTGGGGCTGAGCTGGTCGAGGCGGCGATGCCTGAGCAATTTCGGCCTTGCCCTCCAGGGAGAGTGAGAGGCGGAATTGGGAAGATGACGTTGACGGAGGCGGTAAGATGGATGCCGGCGAACTCTTGGCAGTAGAGGGCGCCGATGAGGGGAAAGAGTCGAGTCTAGAAGAGGGATAAGTCATGAGAATAAGTCATGGGTCAGCATATACACACCTAAGAGAGTCATTTCCAAGCTGGTTGAGAGTTGAGGGAGTCGAGAATGAGTTGCCAGTATTCCAGCGGTTGGACAGGTATCCAATGGAGCTAGGTAACGATTGAGATAGCGCTGGAGGCTCGGTACCAGGCTCACCATTCAGTGAAGGTGAAGGCGGCATCGTGCCTAATCCTGGTTCTGATTGCCTTCTTTCCTCCTTCGGCACCTCTGCAGCATATGAAATGGCTTCTGGTGAAGACTGTGAACAGTCTTGCGGGGCGTTGAAGCCCGGGGTCGGAGATCGCTTGTCCATCTCACTAGAACGCGTCTCTTCGCACGCGTCTACTATGCTAGTATTGCTGAAAGGTCCCGGATCTGAAGACAAGGCGTGCATGACACCACCGTATCTGAGGTCGGCAATCTCTTGCGGTGTAAGCGGACGCGACTTTCGTCGGTCATTTTGGCGGCGGTTTTGGAACCAGATCTACATGACACCGGCAATCAGCACAAATCGTCCAATGGACTCCGTACGGAGCTCGTAGATGCTGTAGACTGACCTGCACTTCCTTCTCGTTGAGTGTGACGCGCTTGACGAGGTCTAGACGCGCCGCTTTGTCGGGTTTGGGGTTGGCGTTGTATGCAGCTTCGAGAGTGGTTTTGTCTTGGGTACTGTACATGAGTGAAGCTATCGTCAGTCTACGTATCCCCCGTATCAATTGAGCGTGTAACGGCAGGGGACTTACGTAGTTCTCTTCCTTTTACCTTTGGGGTGTCTCTCAGAATCGACGAGTTGGTTTGAATATCCCGACTCCAGTTGGAACGAAGATTCGAGGGAGAAGGACGAGGAATCCGGATTGCTGCTTTGGAAGCTCTGCTCTGCCGCATCTTGACTTGCGCTTGGGCTGGCCAAGTTGTTGTGAGCACCCGAGGTGGGAGACGAGGCCGGGGAGGGAACGTGGGAGGACATGTTTGGGGTCGGAGAGGGCTTGCTTATATCTGCATTCTTCAATGGACACAGGACGAGACGGTGAACGAGTGAACTGTCCTCTACTAGTAACAAAAACGAAGACGCTGACGTACAGGTATTCTCGTTGTGACGTCGGAAGTGAGGAGGAAGACGAGGACGACACTTAGAGAGGCGGTGCTGGGGTAGAGGTAATATCAATGGCGGGACACAATAGAGAGACCGTGTCTGCAGTCGCGTTGTAGGATCCTCGTCACTCTTAGTGCCAATATGGAGACCCTTGCCATTTCAACTCCGCGTCTTAAGCTCGGCCACTCACAGCGCGCCGGTGGACAGCCCACGTCTCGATTAGGCAGTTTGTGTACTAAACGTGCTGTAACCCCAGCGAGGCGCGCCCATCAAAGCGGACAGGAAATTCTTCGCTCGCCCCAAAATTCTGGGGCCTCATTCTTGCAGTCGCGAGGAACAACCATCTGTTGAAATTAGTTGTAAGCACGTCACTATCACATCAAGACGACTGGGAATTCAAGACTGCTTCACCCAGGAGAGCCGATAACTCCATTCGGTAAAGACTGTTATCAACGCTGGAGTTAAATTACAGTCTAACGAGGAAGAATCTGTCACTGGTAAAAACATCTACGGGTACACACGAACCTGGTGTTTAATCCTCGTGCACATCCGCTTAGGCAGGGACTATGAGATCTGATTGTATGTTGTGCCATGTCAATATGATGATCAGGTAACTGCTGTCTTTCCAGCTAGATTGGCGTCGGAACACTCGGTGCAATATAAATTGACTACGGAGTACCCATCCGACCACGGTGTTGTCACTGTAATTGATCGTAGGACAAGACTTGACTTCTCGTTCAAAACGGAAAAGTGGCAGAACAGGCAGTGGGTAAGGATTATACTTCTAACAACAATAACTTGCTATATCTTGCCAATTGTGTTCTCTGGCTTGGAAGTTAGTAGTACCTGTTTGAACTCTATATCATTGCAAGATCCTTTTGAATATCCACGTTCCTCCCTTTATATACCAAATGGTCTATGGTATACCATCACAGAAGGAACTACCATGTCATACTACGTAAGAAAGTGTGAGTAATCAGGGATAGTCTATTTAGATGCGATTCCTTGGGTTGAGATGAGCAAGCGCTTGCTCTAGTAGGTTGGCAGGGATCGAATCACCTTGGAAGACAGACACGAGATCAGACCGAAGAAGTTAGACCTTGTGTAGATGGAAACTGCCTGTGGATGAAGCAGACAGGTTTGGTGTCGACGGCCATGGTCTTATCTAGAGAGTCTGTAAGGTTAGGTGGAGAGGAGGGCGAATTTAGACTGATTACACCCCCTGTTGTGTATGATATGACTATGGTATAGTGGGAGAAGTAATGGAAACGGGGTGGAAGACAGAGGATAGTGGTATTCGGAACAGGAATCAGTCTCTGGTGTAGCATTGTTTGCAGCCAATAGCGTATGAACCAGCGGTATCTCCGAATACACCGCGCTTGCCTACTTGCCTCGTTACGTACGTACATGCTTTCAACGCAACCGTCCATAAACGCCTAGTCAAATCCCTTTCCCACGACACTGTCACTCCTTACAGACTAGCAAGCACACTTTGAACGCCCACGCTCCTATAATCCTCCCTGTTCTGCACAAAAGTCTTGAAATCCGCCTTGACAAGCTTCTTCCCGCCTCCACTGGGACTGGATGGCAAATTTCTAGACCGCTCGCGCAGCGCCTCGGGTCCAATGATGAACAAGTACCCAATCTCGGTGAGCAAATCAATGCTAGCCCCGCTATCCTTGCCCAGTCCCCACTCCTTGAGCGTTCCGACGTACTTAGCGATGTCCTTAGTGACCATGAGACCACCCGCGGCGTTAACCTTGAACTTCTTGAAGTGTTCCAGAAGCAGGCGCTGCACGGCCAGGGCGAGTTCTGTACTGAAGGCTAGCCGGTTGGCGCCATCAATTGCCTGGGAGGTGAGGGAGGCGGCGCGGGAGAGAAAGTTGCAGATCGTGTCGCAGGTTGGGGTCTGCAGGTTCTCGAGGATACCGTCGTCCCTGGGGAGGAAGTCAACCTTCTTCTGGCTGGCCAGGGATTTAATCACCCAGTTGACTATGACGTCGATGGTTGACTTGAGGATGCTGTTCGTCTTTTTCTCGATGGCTTCGATGCCCATCTTGGTTTGGGCTTCCATGCTTCGGCGGACCGTCGTGTTTGATTCGGCAAGGCGGATGAGGACTGTATTGATGAAGCGCGACATGATGCTGGTAATTGTGACCGCGGGACGGATAGAAGGTAGGTAGGTGAGGTCGGGTTCCACCTTGACGTTCTCCTGGGCTGTGGCCTTCTCCAAGGCTGTATCCAGAGACGTTTCCACGTATACCTGGCCCATGTTGGTCATGAGGAGATTCAGGAGTATCGCAACATCTTTCGGCGTTTCGCTCTGGCTTCCCAGCTCGAGGGTCCGCCGAACACTTTCTGCAAGCCAGGTCATCATTCGCTTTGCATTTGCGGTGCTCAAGACACCATCCTGTTCCGAGACCTCGATCTCGTTCTTGTTTTTATCAGTATCTGACACACCAGCGACCCTCAACATCATGGCTTTCTGGGTTGGGGTGAGATCAGAGGAGTCTAGCCGTTCTAGATACGCATCTTTTGCGGAGGCCATGAGCTGAGAGCCCTGCTGTGCCAAGGACGCCATGAACCCCGTGGGTGCCTTCTTCCTTCTGGAATGGTAGATATTGTACTTGAAGAGCAATGAGTTGTACAACTCCTCCAAGCTCTTCTTTTCGCGTTCAATATACGAATTACCCACGATGTATGGGACGAACAGCTCCTCCATCTGCTGGTCCAAGGTCTGAGAGATCTGTGCCGTGCATGGCTCGGGGTTTTCCGTGAGACCATGGTGCTTAAGGTCTTCTATAAGCGCGCTTATATAGCTTCTTGAAGCATGTAACGAGCGTAAGAAGGCCAATGAAGAGATGGTATTGGCCTTCTCTAAAACCATCTCAAGTCGTTGTTGAATGGACTGTTGGAATACCCTCTGGATGAATTTGATCAAAACTGTTTCGTAGTACGGGAATGCCCTCTTGATGATAAACGACTCCTCCTGCATGATGATCTTGACTTCGTCGATGAGTGACTGTAGGCTGGGCTCAATCCCGGGCGCTTCCGAATCAGGATCCGCAAGTTGATCCCAGGTCTCTCCGTCTGTCGTAACCTCATCTGTGATCAGCTGATTACGGTCGATAAAGAACTGATGTTGATTGACGAAGACAGCAATGACGCTCGCGCCGCCGTTGAAGTCGTGAAGGACCTTGGCGCATTCCATCATATCGTCGAAGTTTTGTCGTCGATAACTGTTATTAAACTGCTTGAGCAAGTCTTGTTCGAGGGTCTCGCAGAACTTCTCCAGCACCTCTCGAGTGTTGTGATTTGTTCTCGTTGCACCGTTCACGCCATTGGTGATGCCATTCCGGTACCCATTCGTCTGGCCCCATGCTGCCAGGTCCAATCGTTGACTGATTCTCATCAACTGATGGGCAATCACGGCGCATCGGACTTTGTTCTCGGCACCTCCCTGTCTCTGGACATCTTGGAGAGAGGTGAGCTCGCCGGTCTCGCTGACTTCTAGCCAGCATTGGATCAAGAAGTTGGCATCTTGAGCCCTCCTTCTCTTCCGGTCCAATTCCTCGAGCTTCTCTCCGATCTGCACGGCAATGTTTCCACCTCCATCGCCTCGACCACCTCTTTCATTCGCATTCGGATTATTGAGGCTGAGATCGAGGGCCTCGAATGAGTCTATCGATTGGTCCAGTTTTCGGCCAAGGGTATCGAGCGTCTGGTCATGTTGAACCTCTGCCCGCCGGACTTGGGACAACAGCTCAGACTCCTTCTCCTCTAGCTCCTCGGATAAGTTACTTAAGCCCTGCAAAGCATCTGTGAGGAGCATCAGCAAACAGCCCTCATGTCCACATGCCACACAACATACTCTCAAATGTCCGTATCAGGGGCTTCGGGTCGAAGGGTGCTGAGGCGGGACCTGAGCGACGCTTCGCAGGTGTCGCATCTTCGGCAAGGGTATCAACGAAGTCGCGTACGATGAAGTCCTTGTTGGAGAAATCTAGGAGGCTATAGCTAGGTCCCTTGGGGAACAGCGCCCTCGAACCGGAGCCCGTCCGCTCCATTGGGCTTGACAGAGGGTATCGAATGTCGTGGGGCGCTACATGGACGATTTATGGCTCGTCGGAGCCTCTATGCAAGAGTGCAAATACTGTCTGGCCAGCAGCAGAGGCTCGTTTTCTGAGGTGGTGGCTGTCTATCCGCAATGTGAGACTTGGACGATGTTGTCATTCCTCATGGAAAACACAGGTACTCAAGTATCTATCAATGCGACCTCGATCGGCCGAGCATTCAAAGCGGGATGTTCCAGAGGTGCTCCAGTGGTGGCAGGGATCAGCTACCACTAAAACGACGGTGCCTCGCAGCTACACAGTACTGTGTACAACACAAGGCCAACTAAGCCACTTAGAATTCATCATGGGGCGGGGCCCACTGCAGGTCTTGCCTTATCACCTTGTCGTGTGGATGGGCTGACGTCTTGACCATCACCGAAATCCAATTGGCATCCTCTAGCTTCGAGCGTTCAATTCGTCCGGCTTCGAGTCCAGAAGCACGAATCTACATAGTAGAGGAGACGAACTATCCGTGACTTTGAACCACATCGTTACGTGACTGCTCTTCTTACGGAACAGCATCATCCACGCATTCTATACCTCAGCATACTCACATGGAAAGACCGCCATCGTCATAACGCGAGTTATCCTACTATGCCTTTTAGTGCGAAGGACACGGATAAGTACCGTGAAGATGCGAAGAGCGATGGTAGACTGCTGCGGGCCGAGGAGAGAGAGGAGCTACTGAAGGTGCGTACGCCATGCATGCACTCCCATAACTTCCCAAGCACCCGAGTTGACACAGCTGACAACACATAGCCCTACCTCCCTAAACCACCTCCAAGTCCAACATTGTCACGGGAGCGCCGCAAGGAGAAATCCGAGGCGTCTCATTTCGGTTTTAGGAGATTCCTACGCCAGCAGCTCTATGTACTCTCCTACGCCCTCATCCACATAATCTTCTCATTCTACATACGCGTACGCATCGCCTACCACGCCGTGGCACACCGTATCGTCTCGGTCCTAAGATACCACCACCGCACGCCTGAGTACATCCAGCGCGATGTCCGCTCCCTGCCGAAGATACCCCAGCACGTCAGCGTGATACTGACCTTGGAAGAAGGCGGGAAACGGGGGGATGCAAAGGAGAAGATGCTGAACGAAGTCGCGGATATAACGGCCTGGTGTGCATCCGCCGGCATCACCATGCTGACTGTGTTCGAGAGGACTGGCGCTCTCAAGGACAAAATGGACCGCGAGCATCGTGAGATATCCCAGAAATTGCGGGACTGGTTCGGGACATACCAAGCACCGGAGCTACATCTGCACTCTCCAAACATGCCTGTCATTGGCCCGCCCAACTACCGTGGCCCGAAAGGGACCCACGCCGAAGTTGCGGCTGGTGTTCATGACATTGGGGTCAACTTCATCTCAGCCGATGACGGCCGAGAGTCCATTGTGGACTTGACCAAGGTGCTCACGGATATGTCGCAGAGGGGGAAGCTCTCGGCCCCTGATATTACCTCTGATATAATAGATCACGAGCTCAAGGAGGTCATGGCTGAGCCGGATCTGCTGATCTCGTTTGCGCCTTTTGTCGATTTACAGGGCTACCCTCCGTGGCAGATACGGCTTACAGAGATTTACTGCCAAGAGGACAACCAGGGCGTCGGATACCAGGTATTCCTGAACGCGTTGCGGAAATACGCAGCAGCGACTTTTAAGCTTGGGAAGTAGGTGTTGTTCATAGAACGGAAAAGGATGCCATACTGCAAAACCTATGGGGGCATAATATGGTTCATCGGCTCAAGGTTATCAGGCATCGTATAGACTAATACCCATTCCATCATCTTATTCATCCATCTATCACTATCATTGCGGTTTGTTCCATGGCTTCATTTCCCGACTCGCGGCGTCCCACTTATGTACCGGTCCAGTGCCGACGTTGTAATTATAGTAATTCTCCGTCCCGCCTTTGACCATGGCCCGCCTGAAGGTAATATTGATCCTACCCCCATCCTCCGCATTCTTCCCCGTGCGTTTGGGTATCGAATGCAACCAGTTTGCCTGCGTACGTCCGCGCATGAGTATCATATCCCCGCTCGGCAACGGGAGCTTCAGCGGCTTACCCGCCGCCTTCACCAGCTCCTCGGGTATTGTCTGACCATCTTTAGGAGCAGGAGGCGGTTTGTGCTTCAACAAGAAATCCCGCCTGGCGCCCAGCGAAAACGAGGCGATCGCCGGCTCCGGGCCCAGAAACCGCTCGTCGTCACTGTGGAAGGAGATGCTGTCGCTGCCGCTGGCGTAGTAGTTGACGAGGCAGAAGTTGAAGGCGCAGCCCGTCGCGGCTTCACACGATCGTCGCAGGTCGTCTAGGCATCTCGGCAAGGGACGCGGCGCGTATTTGGAGTAATACTTGTCGTTCACTACCCGCTTTCCCGTCTTTGCGTCGACTATGTCTTCTCCTGGGGCAAAGGACGGAGATGATGATGATGGTGAGGGAGACGGAGATGCGAAGCGAGAGGTCTCATCGAGTCCGAATACGGTTGTCCATCTTGGGGTCCGGATATGGGACGAGATGCCGCCGCGCTTGATGTCGTATTCCACACGGTAGAAGGGCAGGGAGGAGCGGAGAAAATTGAAGAGCTGCTGCGAAGTTTTGCTTGGGATGTAGGGCTCGAAGTATAGCAGATCGAGGTCCGGCTGGTCGTTTATAGCACGCCCTATACTGGAGGGGAGGGAGGGCAGCTCTGTGGAGATGGATGCCTTCAGGTCGGCGATGGGGAAAGGATAGGTTGGGTGGTCGGAGTGGTCCGTCTGTGAGCGTATTAGCTACTAGTAGCAAGTGGTAGACAGACAAATAGGCTGGTAGTCAACGAAGGTCCCGAGGAGCTATGCACGTGTATGGCACGCACACCCGTTGTGTGGATCGCGAAGAGAGCAAGCGTCGAGGACCCCTGAGGACACCACACATGTGAATGTGCAAAGATGACGGTCTGATTGGATGCTATGCCTACGGAAAGTGCTCCGGAGGAACCTGAGAACAGTACGTCTCACGGAAGTATCATTGCATGGAGGTGAACGGAGGCCAATTTCAATATAGACAATCCGGGGGTGCGTCTTACATCAATACGCTCGTTACTGACTTGGTCATCAAAGTGCTCATTCCCGTCATTCTTAGACAACAGTGGAGAAACATGGCGCGGCTTCTTATCACCGTTATTAGACTTCGGGACGCCAAAAAAGGCATCCAGGGTACGCTTCTTAGAAGACATTTTGGGGTATGCGTTTTCTTGGGTCGATCATACGCTTCCTTCCTTAGCGGAACGATTGATAACGCGAGCCAAAGGTCGACTAAGTCTGGGTGTCATGTAGATAGGAAGTTAACTGATCTCTACTTATGTGTCTAAACTTAGGATACCCGACGGTCCATGACGTCGTCGAAGCTAATGTATAGTTTCGAGGCTGATTTTAGTTCAATGGCTCGCCTCAGCCTTACGACGGCATATCGGTAGCCTTACAGCGCGGATCTATAGTGGAGCTACAGGGACCTAGAACGCCTGCGAAGAAAATTTGGGGACTAGGATTTCAGCCTTGCGATGGACTGATATTACTACAGGCCCTGACGATGACAGACACGCGCATCATGCTGTGATAGTATGGACTTATAGATACTCATTATACCCCAAGCTCATCAAAATCCAGATGGACGAAGAAATGTATCGCAACCTTTTCCGTCCCCCGACCTCGATTCTCCGCGCGGGCCCTGGCGCCGTCATCGACCGTTCCGCCTTCTCCAAGACTATTCCTCTCGCTGCAGCAACAGTCACTGAGAATCAACACATATTTCGCTATCGCCGCGACTTGGAAAAATCGAAAGAAATCTTATCCGTCGACCGTATTGCGCCCATCGCACCGCACCCCTCCGCTGACCTCGCAGCGCAAGGCAAGAAATGCCTTCTCCTCGCACCGTCCGTCAAGCCCTCGGAACCTGAGACATGGGGTCCTGTTCTCAAAGAAGGCATAGATAAATCAGAGCTGGGCGTGATACCCTACGAGTTGAAACTCGACTACGACTACTTCAGCTTCTTGGACGTGCTGTCCTCCGTCCTACCGCTTGAGCTACACACCGAGATTCCGACGGGATTCAACGCCGCAGGACACGTAGCCCACCTAAATCTACGGGAACCTTATTGGCCGTACAAAAGTGTGATCGGGGAGGTCCTGGTGGACAAGAATGCGAGCATCCGTACCGTTATCAACAAGATTGACAATGTTGGTACAGGATCCGAGTTCCGGACCTTCGCGTACGAAGTACTCGCGGGACCGGACGATATGGACGTTGAGGTGCGGGAGAACAATTGCACGTTTCATTTTGATTACAGCAAGGTCTACTGGAACAGCAAGCTTGAGAACGAGCACACAAGGCTCATAGACCTGTTCCAGCCTGGCGAGGTGGTCTGCGATGTCATGGCTGGCATTGGACCGTTCGCCGTACCGGCAGGCAAGAAGGGCGTCTTCGTGTGGGCCAGTGACAAGAATCCAGAGAGCTACAAGTATCTTACCGAGGCGATCCAACGAAACAGGGTCTTGCAGTACGTGAGACCTTTTAACGAAGATGGGTGTGATTTCATTTACAACGCTGCCGACTCAGTTGACGCTGCCTCCAAAGCCGGTGAGCATGCTGTCGTACAAAGGAAAGTCCGTCGCCACCGTCAGGACAACTCTGCCAATAAGAAGCAACTCCCTCCCCCACAACGGATCCCTATCCCACCTACAATTGCTCACTTCGTCATGAACCTGCCGGCTGCGGCTTACACCTTTGTACACCACTATCGTGGGCTGTATGCGGGGAAGGAGAAGCTGTTCACGCCTCACACGAGCACAAGATTGCCTCTGATTCATGTACATTGCTTTGCACTGAAGAGCGACGATGATGTCCCGCGGCTTGACATCTGCGAGCGCCTGTCAGATGAGCTCGGTATCAAGATGGTGCCCGGCAATGCCGAGAACACCGGCCAAGTCAGTATATACAACGTCCGGGACGTAGCGCCGGCCAAGCGGATGTTCTGCGCGACATTTCGGCTTCCAGCCGAAGTGGCATTCGCGCCACGGACCTAGGGTGGTAGTATATTCTGGTATCATGTGATTGCAAGTATTTGGAAATAAATAGGCAGTCGAATACGGTATCCTGCCTCTACTGTTCGCAATCAACAGGCACATCTCAGCGCACGTTATGCGTCGGATTGCCAGTTGAGCCGAATGAAGAGCATGTGATCAGGGGTCAATGTCAGCGCTTCGGAGCGGGAGGTCGGTTGCGCCCGGTGACATATATAAGGCAATCTACCCCGTCCAAGTCATAAGGGGGTCTGGTCGCCTCCGGCCCGCGGGCTAGTGAATTGAGCTTGCAATATCTCAATCAAGCCCCGTCAGAGTTGCATTGCGGTTCATTCAGGGTTTACCATAGCTGTGACCGAGGAATCATTCATTCCCGGAGCGAAGGAATGTGTTTGGTAGCATTCGAGCACATGTGCTAGAGGTCTCTTGACCCACCTCGAGAGGCAAAGATAACCGGTGAAGAAAAAGAGGATGGGCCGCTGAGGATCTCATATACATGCGGGTCGTGCGTGTCGAAAAACAGGGGACGTTATATGTGATCCGGTATGCACTTTTAGAGCCGTCCGGCCCACATAGCCAAGGTTCGATAAGCAGAAGGCGTGATGGCGTATATGAGACCTGGTATGCGATAGGTAAGATGGGTGTTTTGTAGCAGAATTCATTGACGAATGAGAATCCCCGTCGCTCGTGGTTGGCTACCTATGTCGCATCAAACCCCGAGGTAGGGAGGGTCGTTGATTGACTTGCAGCAAGCCTCCTGCACGTTGGATGCGACAATGTGTCAAAGCCATGCACCCTGGTCTTCACACGATAGAATTAGCTATCTATAGAAAGAACATGCTGTAATCGGTGTCAGTGGACCCGGAAAGCGAGTATTGCGGCCTGGGAATTAATGCAATCACTCAGCTAGAAGCGAGTCGTCTGAAGCTTCAGCCGCTTGGTTCTTTATTGTATAGGCTTGCAGGGCGGCTCACTTGAGCCTTCGAGATAAGACCACCGGTTTGGGACTACAGTATAAGCTTCGAGCACCAGTCTCTGCCGAGCGTGCCGTAGATGGCTGGCGGCAAGCTGATGGTATGCTCCACAAGCTCCTATTGATAGTGGAGGCTGAATTAGAAGAAAGGATGGATCTGAACTCTCTCTGCAGACCGGAGTGGCGTTATCTGCACGTTCTGTCATCAATATGCTGTGCAACCAACCTAGGAGCTGTCTGATGCGGAGCATAGGTACGCGAGGACGAGTTTCCGCGAGTTTACCAACGGCCTGCACGGTTCATTTGGTAAATCAATGTTTGGAAGAACTTGAGATCGGTACTCTAGACGGAGTCCCGTGTCAAGATATGCAATCCGTGGATGTGGCCTGCTTTCGTTTATTCATATACGGACCACTCTGCCGTCAATGACGTGTCCGTGACGAGACGATGGCGATGGCTTCTTGGGGCGACAACTCATCCAAAACGCTCTATTTGCCGCAACTGCGACCATTTGGCCCCCTGGCCCCCTGGAAATTAATATGAAGGCGTGCGGAAGCGAACGCGTGATTGCTTGTTCCTTTAAATCGAAATTGCTGTTAGACCACCATCAAGTCATCGCACAGCTCCCGTGTCAGGAGGAAACCCAGAAATGCGACAGAGCCGACACAATGCTCTTCCACCTATCAACGGAACAGTAGAAACAGGCGAGCTCCTGAGTTGATTGATAAAGTTAACTAGCATCGGTCGAGTTTTGTATAGTCTCTACCGGCATGACTCAAGTTCCCATCTCAGCTTCGTGGCGGGACTAGATATCCCAGCTAACGAAGACTGGATTGCGGGATCACTTGGGGATTCTTTTTTTTGGGTGGTCTGTATAAATGGATGACTTGGATTGAGGATATGTAAGAAGGATGGAGAGCTTAAGGCTCCAGTCCACCCCAGAGCGGGGTTAGATACAAGGCTAGAGTGCACCTTCCCAGAAGCCAACTTCAAGCTTGCCCTTGCCATCTTGTACACAGTATATCGAGCGGTGTACTATGTATGTTGCCCGGCAAGCTCGAGCCGATACTTAAGTAGTGAGTTGGTTAGTGATGGGTATCGACCTAGCATCGCTGATTTGCCGCGTAACCTTATTCACTAACAAACGGAGATAGTCGGCAACAGCTAACGAACTCAATGCAACCGGCTGCTTCCGGGAGAATGACTGGGTAAGGGTGAGAAACTAGGGAATTTCCGATAGTTCAAGCGGTTCGGTATCTACCTAGGGATTCAGCTCTGGTCCTGATACGTTGAGGGGTTTTGGGTGGAAGATAATTCATTAAGCGAATATATTCGGTATTTTGAGAAACCTGGGCAAGACTCGAACGTGGCCACAGCAAATTAGGCTTTACAGCGTTGCCTTTCTGACGCTGCCCGGGTTTCCTGATTGGGATATGCCTGACAGATAGACAATGTAAGGTAGGTAGGCAAGGAGAACGCGTGCCGACTTGCTAGGTTGATGCGTCGAGACGATCGGTCAATATGTGGCTGATAAGGCGCATACCGTTGATGGTAAAGGCTGGTGCCATTTGCCAAGGTATGACGGTTGAGCTCCGATCATGCAACCACAAGAGGCGCCAAAGCATGCTGTTGTTCAATCCTAGCGTTGTACTGCAGCAGCGCGATACTCACCTGCAGAGGTTGCACCGGTTACAATTCCTTGCCTGTGTCGTTGGTACAGTGCACAAGCTGATAGCCGCTCCTCTATCGGCAACACCAGAGAACAACAACCTGGAAGAGATTGAACAAGAGCCGCCTTCGAGCCACACCGGCGCATACCGATAAAGTTATGGGATAGTCGGATCTGATCTGAGGTCGATTGGGTGAAATTGACCGCGATGGACTGAAGGATATCTTTGGTCTATGCCAGAAGGAGATGGTAGATCTTTATTCTTGATTGGTCAATGTCAAGTAGGAAATACTCAGAGCTTCAAGGCCTAAACTGTCCTAGACGTTCGAGGAGGTGTTACTGTACCGTTCCCGTGGGAAGCATATGTCGATCAGGGTCTAGCGTCGCGAACGGTCAAGCTGGTTATTGCTTACTGCTTTCCAGCTGTTATGAAGCTATTGATCTCCAGCCATTGGAGTCGTTTAGACCTGGGCTAAGGTTGCTAGGAGGACGACGGAGAGGATGGCCAAACTCAAAAGCCATTGAGAGTTCCACCATGGCGTGCTATTGCAAGGTGGCGAATCCCAATGATAGGATATTATGCCATAGACCTGGGTGATACAAAAAGAGCTTGGTGAGTATGTGGAATGTAGGACTATTACACTACATCTAGTCCACCGTGATGAGGCATAATCACTCGGAAATTATTGGCCACGACTCAGAGAGTGCTGGCCTCCAGGATATTGCCTTTTGTACATAAGCTGCGGGTCTACTATGGTAGCATAATGCGAATCTCTCCGCTAGAAGAGTAAGTGAATCCGAGTTCTTCCGGAGATCTGCTGAGTTAGTAACAGAGCTGGGGTAACTGACTGACACTGGGGCAGTGGGACTCTATAAACTTCCAGGACCCACGTCTGCTGAGTTTTTCCTGGGAACAAGCGGTTATGCCTCGATGAAAGTTTCGGTTACGAATATATCGACGTATATTCGTTCCGTTCCATGCTCCACATTATGTATCTGGGCTTTGTCTGATCAGAGTGTTTTTACTGATCAAAGTAGGTATTTACGTTCTATGGCAGTGACAGCCATGACCCCCACCCCTTCTCTATGATGCATGTAGGGTTCTAATCATCAATTTGTCAATTCCCGTTCTACACCTGCCTATTCAGACCAGAACTTTGAGTTATACTTGCCATTCTGATTGCTACCACTGTAATAAGAAGCCGTCTACATGTGCAGCAGTTGGGAAGGGACACAGCTCGTTCTGTCCTTCCCGAGTGATGAGAGACTCTCGGTCGGAATTTCCAGATAAACGACGCCAGGGACATAATAGAGACCTGCAGTTGTTTGTGGGTACTACCTGGCTAATACTAGCATAAATTAGAAAGTTTGCGTCTTCTTCCAAGCTCCTCCCGACACTCTCTATACAAATGCTTATGATGAGCCTCGACGATCTCAATATCGAGTCACATCCCATTAGCCAGCGACCAGCGGCTAAGCGGCTGTGTAGCCTTGGGGAATGGCACAACTGACATGGGAATACTTTCTTTGGAATGGACGGCTAGCAGTAAGCCTCGTTGACACCGCTTGGTTGTCAAACGCAAGGACTCACTGGGGTATCAATCAATCAATCAATCAAACTCAAGACCGCAGAGCATGTGTCTTATCAAGCAAGGAAGTCATTTCAATATGATGTCGATTCTTTAGAGCTACGCTCATTCATCAAGCCACTTACGAAGTCAAGCAGAAGGTGCACCACCGCAAGCGCCTCATTATTCGCACTAGACTAGGTACGGATGTCTCATAACACTGGGCAGCAGTCTCCTGAACTGTCAAGATGCGGTCTGCTACAGCTACCTACCTACCTTCCTACTGAGTAACTTAGGTACCTACTCTATGCCAAGTCCTGGCCGAGTATTGCGTTGGCACATACAGTAACCAGATGGCATCCCCGCATTTTTAGCTTTCAGTTCCATGGTGTCTACAGCCTTGACTTCAGCCTCCAGAAGCTTGCTGCCACACGATAAGCCTGTGAAGATAGATATCCAAGTCAAACATCTAACCTTTGACTAGGTAGAACACACAGACTCGAGAGGAGAACCCGGCAGTCACGGAGCATTTAGAGGAGCAGACCGAGGGAGTAATGAACTCTCCGTCAGAGTCATAACAGAGTCAGATGTACGTGGAACTACGGATATGCAGTTAAGCGCGAGCGCGATGCTGCTTGAATCGGAGAGTTCTAGATGGCTTTAATTAACCCCACCCGTCCCACAGCAGGTTCAGTTAGGTGTTCTAGCCCTCTGCACTTGCAGGAGCGAAACTGTCAGCCCCCACACCGTGCCCACAACCCATTCCCAGCAGCATGGCGAGGATGGGCCGAATCGAGTCCATCTCGTCTCGACTGGCTCCATCCAGGTGGATACAGAAGATTCCGAAGAAAGTCACGAAAAGGCACACTCACGGCGCTTATCAAGAAGTCCAAGCAGGATTGAGTTTCTTGATGCCAGTCAGCTCTGTATCATTCCACGATATCTACCTAAGTTAGGTACAGTAGGCACTATGAGGAAGCTTGATATGTAGAGCCAAACCCACTAGTTGCATACCATATTGTGTTTTCCCTGTTTCACAAACATTCCTTGCTTCGTTCCTCGAGACCAGACCAGCATCGAGACGGGGACCCGTTCCCCAGGTCTTGCTTGGTGTAGCCTCCGTTGTTGCCCCCCGCGGCGCCTCTTTTTTCGCTCTGACGATCTCCACACTGACCGTGTTGCTGGCTAGGCGTTGTCTCGGTCTCTCTAGCCAGAGCTCGAGTGCTATGTAGTCGGAAGAGGGAGAGGGACGCCGCTAACTCGATTGCAGACGCATGCATCGACTCGTCTCGTATTGCGATGCCCTGCTCTGCTCTGCTTTCCTGACTACTGCGCGTCGTTCGCCGGCTTAACCTTAACAATGCGTCTCGACGAGCGGCAGCCTGCGAGCAGCTTGCGTGGTCAATCAATCAATGGCTCAACGGGCTGAAGGCTTAGTACAGGTAGTTAGTGCATGGGAGAATACATGGAGAGATGTTCCACCACGTCTGCTTAGAAGCCATTTACATTTATTACTACCTATGTAGGTACTTACTGTAGGTAGGTACCTTAGGTAGGCAGGCAGGTTTACTGTTACTGTAGGCAAAACGTCCATTCGCGGCTTGAATGCGTCTAGCCTTGCACCTACAGTACGCAGTACATAGTATGTGATGGATGCAAAGACCCCCATCGTACGCCTTCTCACCGTCCTGCCAAGGCCACCCACCCCATCCCACGTCTCTAGCTTACTGGTTGGCCCCATCTTGTGTTCTGGAGGCGATGCGATGCCTTGAGTCGACGATCCCTGCTCAAGTGGCATATTTTTCGCAATTCCCCTCCGCATCTTGTGCACCCTAGTCATTTACAGAGGCCTTCCGATCTCCCGGTATCCCCCCATCCCATATCTCCCGCTTGGATTCTGCATGCCTTCTACTGATTACCCTGGATCAGCACCCGCCCAGCCCTTCCCACACCTTGTCCACCCCGAAGTTCAGAGAGCTCTCTTATCTGAGATTTCTTCCCACATCCGAACCATTATCGTCGACTCACATACCGACTCGACGATCCCGACTCGACGATCCCTATTCTTGTAATCCCGAGGCATTCCAACTTCAGAATCGACGAGGTCTAGGCGTCATTTTGCCACAGACTGATACGTCGAATCTGATAGCATAGCCACTCTTTTCGTCACCCTCCCTTGCTATCAATCATATCCAAGGTGGGCCACGAGGATACTGTAGCAAAGAGGATTACCAGCAGCTGTCATATCATCCTCATAGTCTGGGCTTCCTGCATCTATCTCATAAACAGCCGCGTGCAGGGAAAAGAGGCCGTTGCCTTCCCCATGACGATCGCCTGCTCGTCCTCAACAGGAGCCGCATAGTTGTTGGAGGATCTTGGGTTCTGGGTATGCTTCGAGGAGAGGCGGTCAACCACGTTCTTAGACATGGCTGTAGTTCTTTCGTCCGAAGATAGCGGCTTCTTCTCATCGTCGGCTATGAAAAGATCACATTCACAGCCGAGGTTTATATCCAAGCCGTCATCCAGCCTTCACACATCCTCTTCGACATCTCAAATCAGCGACTCGTATCATAACCACTATCACCCGTACGAGATAGCGCCAAGCTCTAGCAATTCTTCGGTGCCTTCTTCGCCACGTACGATACATGCCGACTCGAACGATGCTTCCACCCCAGCTACGACTTTATCTCTGGATGGGCATTGCGAAGATGACCTCAAGATAGACTCCGATGACCATATCCTGCTGCCGACCTATGGACAGAACTCATATTTCGCGCCATTAGAAGATCTGGAGCCACCGGCAAGCCCGCGGACGGGCGATTCATACCCAGTTTCTCCGGTCGATCAAGATACCTCGACCACGACATCAGCCATTACCTCCCGCCCAGAGTCGCCGGATTTTCTCGAGCATGCCGAGGATGACACGGCTGTGAGGCAGCATCCAACTCAACACGTAGACTACTTGTCTCACGATTGGAAGGAGGAAGATATCTGGTCATCATGGCGCTATATCGTATCCAAGCGAGGCGAATTCACCAATGGTCCGCGGTTGGAGAACGCCTCCTGGAGGACTTGGATGAAATCCAAATACGCACTCAGAACCGTTTCTCCCGAGACTCTTAATTGGTATAGTTGATGTAATCTGGGACTTTGCGGGTATCGATGTATTAACATATGCATAGGCTCAAGGATTGCGACGTAACGTGGTTGTACGGCCCTCTCCAGACGCGCCAAAGCCAATTATTTCCTAACGATACGGAGCAAGGAAGTTCTACTCTGTCAAGGAGCGATTCCTTCGTTAATAAGAAGCCCATCTTGAAGAAAAGGAGCATGTCGGAGGTAATGCTCCAAAAGTCACTGTCATCGTCATCCCTCCTCAAGCAAGCCACAGCAGTGGTTCAGGCACAGCAGAACGACGGAAGCGTCCGGATCGCCAGGCCTAGTTTGCAGCGAGCGGCGACAGATTATATCACGTTTCCCTTTGCATCCCGGAGAATGAGTGAAGAAAACATGGGTCTTCTACCCTCAAACGCCACCTCCGGTGTCGTATCCCCCTCAGTGGAGCGCAAGCATATTCACTTCGATGAACAGGTGAAGCAATGCATCGCTGTCGACGTCAAGGGGGAGGAAGAGGAAGAGGAAGATGCCGAACGCAGTCACTGGGACTACAACGATGATAGCGACTCGGATGGTGGAGCTGTGATGATGAAGGTAAACTCAAAGAAGAAACCTCTGAGGCCGCGACCGAAGCCTAGGATCAACACCAACAGTGAAAGCAAAACGATTGCAATGCTGCCTTCGACGACCTTGAAATACCGCGAAGACACACCGGAGCCGCCTGAGACGGCCATGAAGCACAGTACAGGCCCACTCCGTAGTCCACTGCTATCACCCTCCGCGTCCCAGGAAACCTTACGACCATCCAGACAATCTGGCCACTTCTTCGTTGAAGACTTTGGTGAAGGCGATGATGACGAGACTAGTACCACACCTGCATCAAGTCCGGTTGATACCTTCTCACAACCCCGACAACATGGATCGCAGCGATCATCATCGACGAACAGCCTCACCGACGAGCCAGCGGGCATGCGTCGCACTGCATCGGGCATGTTCATGCCATACGAGGAAGGCGATAACCAGGGCAACGAGGGCATCATGGGTCGCGTTCTTGACACAGTCAACACGGCACGAGACATTGCCCACGTCATCTGGAATGTAGGCTGGAGAAGATGAGGCATCTACCTGAATGCTTCACTACCATCCGTCGGCCGGATCTTACATGGATACTAGACTTGGGGCGAGATGGGACATTATTCCTGGCCTGCTACCATCTGACAAAGGGCCCCTTGTAATATTCCAGTGCCCATGGCAGCATATTGACACGCGCACAAATGTTTCTTGATTTCAATATTTGCATTGCAACCGGCGCTCGGGCGGACGACTCTAGTTCGTTAATGTTTTTGTTCAAATAATGTTGGAATCCTGGAGATGATCCGGTTGGACGGCGGCCGGCAGCATGGAAAGGAAACATGGGGCAACGGTTACATGGCACATACGGCAACGGACTTTCAGGGAATCGGATCACGGGCGTTATCTCAGTTTAGTGTGTGCGCATGTCGTAGTAATAGGCAACCGCGCAGCACTGGGAATGAGGAGAAGAGAAAAGCAATTGCGGAAGGATACAAGAATACCCATGTGAAGGGATGGTTAAAGGAAGAGTCGGCTGTGTGTTGGATGTAGTTCAGCGTTCAAACGCTTGAGGGATATCCCTGGAGACAAGACATACTCAGTCGCGCCTGTCCTGTCCTACATGTCCTCGAACAGAGATTCTCGAGTGCAGACGAAAAGCTGGTGTGGCTACATCTTGAGGCTGCCCTGCCACCCATTGCACTTATCGTTGATGGCCTGGCAGTCTCTGATCTGGCCGATGACAAAAACTTGTGTATCGTTCAATTTACACCCACATAGATTTGCCGAGTATATGGAGACGTGCGTTTGACCACCCCGTAATCTCATTCATGTACGGTGTGGTTCACAGTACCGGTGGCCAGCGAGTCTCAACCGGCCAATGGCACTGTCGTGACGTCAGAATATCGGCTGTCAACGATCACGAACGGCGGCACAGCAAGCTGTTTGCACCACTGTGACTATCTAACAGAGACCACCCTTGGTACTCCCGAAGTCATGGCAGGTTGCCGAGAGCCGAAGTGACTTCGATTGGATACTGGGTATACTCTTCTGATACAGGGGCACTCGAACATTCTGAATACCAAGGAAAGTGAGGCGAACAGGTGAAAAGCGGTCTAATATGATGTACAAATTCTCTTATCATCATAATAGGCATACCAGTCCATGTTTACATCTAGTGTTGTTGTGTTACAATTATTATGCAGGTTGTACAGCTCTTCAAACTCCTTACACGGGAAAACACATATCGTCATCGTACAGCTTTCAGTCCTCTCTCATCTCTTGGAACTTACGGTGCCGTAGTACTCGGCACCGACACGTCTCCCTGAGTAGCAGTGGCATGGTTCAACTCGCCCTGGTCTAGTAACCTGACAGCTTCCACGAGAATGGTGTTGGAGTAAACATTGACATCTTGGAGCCTGACCTCGAAGACGTCACCGAGCCTGACCTCCGTCATCTTGGCGACATCGTTCAGAGATTCTGGTCGCAGGAAGGCAGGGCGGTCGAACCAGTTCAACCGGCCTAGAATACTTCTCCTCCCTGCGATGTGCGCGACCGTCAATTGAAAAGTGGATGGCAGCTTCGCCTCGCCGAATTTCCACGCGCGGACGAGCGCCTGTAAGATCCACTGGTCAGCGCCGCTTCCGTTGGCGAGGAGCCGTGCTTGCTTTTCCCTGACCCGGAGCATGGGCAGCATGCGGTCGAGCCGCTTCTTGCTGAAGGGCAGGAACGAGTCGTCTTTATTACCGACGAGCGACTTGCCTCGCTTCTTCTCCTCTAGAAGAGTAGCTTCGATCTGCCAGTGAACGATAAGGTCCGAGAATCGACGGAGAGGGGATGTGGCTTTCGTATACATATCCACGCCCATCGTCAAGTAAGGGCCAGGTGTCGTGGATACCTCATCGCTGCCGAGAAGGGACCGCAGGTGTCTCCAGTGGTCGTCACTCGGGCGAGTTCCAGCCTCGAGAAGGGGTAGGAACACGTCTTGCGTATATTGCTGGATCTGCGCCGCACGCTGGGTCGCGTGCGGTTGGGTTCGGTAAGGAATCGGAATACCCCGATCACTGGACCACCGTGCGGCCACTTCACCAGCGAGGCGCATGGTATTTTCCACAAGGTCGGTTCCAGTACGTTTAGAGAACGCGATCCGGATCGACGGGTCGCCAGTGACTTTTATGAAGCCATTCGGGGTTTCCGCTTGAGTGACTCCGTCGAAACCAACCTCTGGATGTGCGCGAGCTTGGAAATAGGGCGTAGCACCTTTCTTGAGACGCTGCCTGTGTAGTGCCTTTCCAAGTTGAGAGAGCAGAGCGAGCTCATCTTTCTGCTTTGCAGTAATATTGTCCGGCCGGGTCATGTTTCTTTGGACCGGTTTCGGCTTTATCCCCGACCCTATTGCGAGCTCCTCGTCCGTTGCAGTCGAATCCTCCCGCGTTTCGCCTAATGCTTCACTGACATCCTCCCCAGTCATGTAGACGACATCTCGCAATACGCCAGGGGTGATCTTGTAATCCAGCAGCGCGCCTTGATCATTCACCAGAGCGCTGAATGTCAGAGATGGCCGGCCAGGAGCAAGGGAAAATCTATCCACGCTGATGTTGTTTGGTAACATGCGCGCAAAGTGACCTTGGAGATATACTGTCTCGGGAACAAGCTCGGCATACTTTGCCACTGGTGTTTCGGCAGCTAGAGAGGATGCCGGGTCGGCCACGTGGATATGTATCCAGCTTTTCTCGGGATCTGATGTTCTTTCGACGGACACGGCGTCGTCAATATCCATAGTAGTCTCGGCATCGATACAGTAGGCAGTGACGTTATCCCACTGCTTCCGATCGTTTGCAAAGACATCCGATTGCAGATGCCTGTCCAACATTCCGTAGAACGGGCGAACGAAACTGCCACCCCTTTTGATCTCTACCTCTGGGAACCGAACGTTGTATCGAGACGGAATCTCCCATGGCGGTATCCAGCCAACTTCCTGAAGGAATGTCCAGCCTAGAGTAGGGTTTAGACTCATGTCTGGGTATCTGTCTAGTGCGCGGAGAACCGCGGATCCCAAGCACTGGAGCCGCGAGTAGTTCGGGAATTTCTGATAGCTGGCCCATAACTCCAGGAACCGTAGGATCTCGATTTCTGCAGCGCTCCAATCCGGGACTGGAGGCGATTTCGATGCAGAAGGTCCGATAATTCCGTGTGGTGTAAACTCTCGCACCTTGCGGCTCTTGTCGATGACCTGACGAGCAGTTGTGACAAATTGCGCCATTGTGGTGGTCCCTTTACCGATTCGAGGACTTTCGCGTTGATCAGCGGGCGTATCTAGATAATCTCGAACGATGAATTCCATTCTCTGTATAATGCGTACTTCTGAAAGAGGACTGATCTCGAATAAGTAAGACCTTCGATGGCCCGTCTGCTTCAGGGGTCGAAAGAAAACCTCATCCTGAAGTAAAGATCTGTGCACCGCGTACAACGCAGCCGAGCTGAACTTCCCTTCCCCTTTGAGCGCGAAGGGCAAAAGGAGGTCTGCGATCTCGTGTAGGGTTAGATATCGGTGTTTGATCGGATCCCCGATGAAAGAGCTGGATGCATCTAAGGTGGCGGCATTCGCTTGATATACAGATTCTGACTCTTGGGTGAAATCGAGCATTCTCCTTAACAGCGGAGCACCGGCAGTACGTGACGGACCGTGGCCAAGATCCTTCAAAGCGTTCAACGCTTCTATGGGGATATCCCCCGCGGGAATCTCTGCAATGATCGGCTCGAGCTCAGCAGGTTGGGCGAACCTATTCACAACGAAAAGCGTCTTCACGCCCAAGCCAGTAAACCATTTGCCACTGTTCGTATAGTAATGCTCATAGCCATTGATGCGCCCAAGACAGACAGCAAGCATGGGTCTTCTTGAACCTTCCGAGCTACGACATGTTAGCTATGGCAGCAAACAATGGCCAAGCTTGGAGCTGTACCTCATTTCGACTAAAGCTCCTGGTTGAAGCGTTGCGTCGTCAGAACGCAGGTCACTAAGCTCATCACCCTCGAATAGCGGCGACGAGACGTCAAACTCAGCCATCGTAACGTTTTGTGGGCGAGTAAAACTGTTGGAAAGAGCTCCCAGGTGCGCAAAATCCGTCAACATCCCCGTCGATACTTCGGGGTTCTCTTCCTCCCATTGCCGTAAACGGTCCCGTATGGGGATAAACTTCTTACCCTCCTTCTCCTGGTCTGCAGAAGGGTGGGAGATCCCCGCTGCAGCGTCATGTTCTGCCGCGGGATGATGTACTGTCGCAAAGGTCTGAGAGGTATGTTAGGACGTCTGCTATCATGATGTTTCCAGGCGACTCACTCTACTTGGTCGAAGAGGGCCTCGTTGGCTGGATGGATGTAGATTTCTGGAGGCTAAACCAGAGTCGAATCTACCGCGTCGGCCGGTGAAGGAGACACTGCGTGCAGCACAACGCCAACATACGTACGAGTGACTGGCCTGTAACATGTTCTCCTTGGCGATAACAAGATGCCAGTTGCGCCAGACTTTCTTTTAGTGACGATATATGGTATTTCGAGATTTCTCACGAGTTCAATCCAAATCTTAAAATTTCACTGCGGAGGCCAAGGATTGATTGGTTGATGCACCTGCACGGGCCTTACTTAAGTAGACTACCAGAACAGGGGCGAACACGTGACGGGCGACAACGGCTCAACGACCACTCTTCCACAACATGAATATACTGCCTCTAAGTAGTTGACGGCTTGAGGTTGGCGGTTAATTTGGTCCAATGGCCTGACCACTTGAATCTGACTTGTTGTAATTTGCCTTAGCAACATGACAAGCCCCTTGTTTCTTTCCAGGGCATAGTGGCCAATTCAAGTAACCCAGATCTCGATCCTCAAGGGGGTGTCGACAACTCCCGGACCAACTCCAGGTTCTTTCTGCTGGAACCCGGGACACAAAGATGGAACATATCAAATTCCAATTGTATGTGATGTCCATTTTGAGGGAGTGTAAAGGTTGCTACAATGATACGGTTGCCAAGAGCAGAAGATAATGAAGCTGGCCGGGCTTGGGTAAGCGCGATTCTTTGAGACATTATCTGTTTGCATCATCCACCAATTGCCCTTTAGTTCTCTACTGAACCATGGAATGCAATACTGCGTACGCCACCCGCGGGCCTGGTATAACAATGTCAGATCTCCCGGGACCACGAGGAAGGCGGTTTGGTGCCTTTGTTCTTCTGGGCCATTCATTTATCTGTCTTCCCATACGGCGCTCGCTGTCTATATCTGTCTATACGAGCCGTCCTATCTACCACTTGCGAAATTCTGGGTCCTAGACTTCGTGACCCGAAATGGCTTTCAGAAGAACATACGCTATCCTGGCTTTGGCCGGCACAGCCCTTGGCCAGGTGGGCAGCGGCAGTGGTGTAGAAACCCAGATGCCCATGTCATCAAGCATGGCTGGGACGATGCCTACCGAGACAACACAGAGTGAGGCTACATCAACCTCAGACGTCAATTATTCTTCTATTATGATCACCACCAACCCATCGTCCTCGACAGACGACATGGACTATACGACAAGCATGCCGGCTGAGGAAACAGCGTCGATGACAACTGATGATTCTATGACGGCCATGTCGACGTACATTCCCGAGGACCCTGCCATGAGCTCCCAAGAGCCGACCATAGATTCGATGTCGACAGCCATGACGAACACACCGTCCATGACAACGAGTATATCGATGAATATGCCGATGGGTACTGGTGGTATGGTGATGCCTAACGCTACAGCTACAGGCCAACATCCTATTTCTGGTAGTGGCATGAGCGGCGTTTCGGTAAGTGTCTTCCTTACGCATCAACAATTCCAATACTGACGTACCGACAGGCTGCACTATTCACCGTATCGGTATTGCTCGGACTGCTAGTTCATTTGTAGGAGTGTCCGATCTACGCATCGATAGGGAAAGAGCTAGAGAAAGAGCTAGGGAAAACGACATTCATCTATTTGTGCACAGAGCAGACGCAGATTTCTTTTCTCTCTCTCGCAATATCTGGGAATTAGAATCACAAACCGGCTATTATTTTTCATATCGTTTTTTTGTGGGATCGTTTGAGGCCTGAGGAGTGGTATGCCTAGAGTGACTGGCACATTTGACAGTCCAGCAATAATACAGTGTTAACATAAATTAACAAGACAAAACCTCAACGGGACCACGGGAGCAGAGATCAGTCTATCATAGCAAATACTAAGAGAAATTTCCACTGTGCTAACGAGTGGATGGTGTTCGAGGATACTACTGATCTGATGCACCCGACCGAAGAAGAATTGCCGTAGAAGATGGAACCCTCCAAAGGTTTCAGTCATTGAGATATATTGCAAAATGATAAGCTCCGAGGTTATTGGAAGTACCTTTTCAAGCTCCACGAAACGAGAACGATCGCCAACATGACAAGCCCTTCCCTACCCAATGCTAGTCGACTGTAATCACGGATGTAAATACCAGGCGCCTGAGTTAGTACCGTTCGTGACACCCTCTAGACGATGGAAACTGCTACTAAAGGCGAGTTCAAAGAGCTGCTCCATTCCTATTCGTATGCGGGATGCGGGATGCGGGATGCGGGATGCGCTGACAAGTTGCTGCACTTACAGCTTGACTCTGTTTTGGACTGCATGCAACCGCTGTCAGGTATCGCCTTAGGCTGTCTAGCGTACCTACCTAGTCGAAGAGGAGACAGCTTGTAGTGACGGAGAAACAAAGACAACAGCATTGACAACAAGCAGGCGGGGTATATGATCACCAGGCCGAGACTCTCGATCGATCAGCTTACTTAGACCTGCGGGAAGACGAAAGCTTGGCGAGGGAGTGACGGGTTCGTGCCCGCTGGTGACCATGAAAGTTGCTTCATGAGAGATGTGGGGTAGCGCATGAGCAGGGGTGTGAAGATGATGAACCAATCCATGAATCCCAGGATCATATCTAGGATTCAAATTACATATGAGGTTGATATGGAGGAATGCCGATATCTTCAACACTTCTGTAGTATTACCTAATTGCACTCTACTGTGCAGGT
Organism: Xylariales sp. AK1849; assembly: GCA_022432505.1. Taxonomy (NCBI): domain Eukaryota; kingdom Fungi; phylum Ascomycota; class Sordariomycetes; order Xylariales; species Xylariales sp. AK1849. The sequence continues at coordinate 1,516,178 of JAJKKH010000008.1, forward strand.
TCTTTAAAGGGGGCGGAGGCATCGGTGCCAATCATCCCATGTATGCCGGATGTTGGGGTGATTGGTCGGTGGTGGGCTGGTCTCCATGAATGACCCCAGCTCTCCAGGCCGTTTTGGGCTTGACGTCGGCTTGCCATGCACGAGCCATATGCAGGTACAGGACCTCAATGGGCAACGATCAGCTTCTTTGGGATAAAGTATGGGGATCGTCGAAATGTGTTCCTCGCGACTTGGGTAAACACTGCTAGCCTTGTTGGCCTCCCTGCTCCTTGCTGGCCTCTCCTCGCGCCGGATTGCCAATGATCGAATGTTACAGTGGGGTTCGTAATAGGACGACGAGATGATCTTAACAGAAGCTGTCTACTGTGTACTGTGTGCTGTGTACTGTGTACGTGCACCTACTGCACTAGCGAAATGGTCCTCAATAACCTCATTTGCACAGTAAAGGTCATGAGATCCTCAGCCAAGATACTCCAGCTCTTCCCTCCCTCTCTTCGGCGACTGTGCCACGCCGTAAGCGCGAACTGGCGGGATCTTGCAACGGTTGCTGACGTCGCAGCGAGTCGTATAGGAAAAGGAAACCCTTGCAGAGGATCATGTTATTTTCGAAGTGCGCAATTCGGTCATAGCGAAGGCGCTGGGTGGCTGTTGTGGGAAATTGCCTCGAAATAAGCGATTACTGTGGTAGAAGTGGGAAATTAGCAGCCCACCTCCAGAAGCCGCTAGCTGGCCGCCGCCCGTCATCACCGGCCTCTCCTTTACTGTGGTACGCTTCTTCATTTCGGACAAGAGCCAATATCACTCGTCACCCTTTGCAGTACGCCACGCGCGAGTCGCTCGTGACCAAGAGCATAGGTTAGGTGTGTCTTGGAGCTGGCTGGGCTGAACGACGTCTCCGGAAACAGTGCGTGAACTGTCGAGTCCGTCGACTCTAGACGCGGCGGATGCTCTTATTTCGTTGGACTGACGGATATTAACATCCTGCTAGGCCCAAGTGCTCAGGATCGTATTGGTGACTAGATTGTACCTTGCTACCCAAATCGTCGAACGCCATGATCCCAAATGAGCAAGGGTTGCCAGGGTCCTGGTCCACCAAAGAGTGACTGCGGCCAGTTCCCGAGAGCTCTCTCCTACCAAATCCATCAACCCTGTCCGGTTGGCGCTCTGTCATTGAGCGAGTGAATGTGGATTTGACCACACACCCATGAAGCCGTGAGCCATAATAAAACTACCGGGTCTGCTCTTCGATCAGCCGTCCTCTTCCCTTTTCCCTCTCTTCCTCATGTGATGTTGATGCTGTCGACGTGAAGCATTCCCCAGCTTTCGTCTTTCATATCCCCACCCACCGCTTCACTCTTTCAGCGGGCACTCGTTTTGTCACGATAATCACGAAATCAACAAGCAGCAGTCTATAATACCACCCGACCCCATTGGAATCTAATCTTCCCGATAATTAAAGAGAAGGAATCATGAAGGCAACTTATGCGGTAGCTGCGGCTGCGGCCCTTGCTGGAGGCATCAGTGCCGGGAACGTTCACCACCGACATGTCCACGAGGTCTTCCACGGCCTGGAGAAGAAGGGTCACGAGAATGAGACTTGCGTTGCCGCATGCACTACTATCTACACCACTATCACCGGTGAAGCCACTCGTACGTCGACTATAGTATGTTCGCCTGAAACAGTATAGACACTAACACGCTAGCACTAGTCCACTTTCCTACTCCCTCAAGTGCTCCCAGTACCAGCACCAGCACCAGCCCCAGCACACACGTAGCACCCACTACCTCTGCTGCGCCAACTTCAACAGCAGTTGTCGTCGTTGTCCCTACGCCAATTGCTCAGACTTGCCCGACCACGGGTGTCTACACGTTCCCCGCAACCACAGTTACCTTGACTGAGACCACCACGGCCATTGCGGCGTCGTCCACGGCTCTTCCCAGCGGTACGCATGTGATCGGTGGTGTTACGACCGTCGTGACCACCGCCACCACAGTCACCTGCCCGTACGCAACTGTTTCCACAAGTGCGGGCGTTACGACCAGCGTCATTGCGACCAGCACTGTTACGTTGCCATCCGCGGGCACCTACACCATTGCACCAATCACGACTACCGTCACCAAGGATACCACAGTCATTGTCCCGGTGGTGAGCACCTACTGCCCTGGCACCTATACTCAGCCCGAGATCACCACCACTATCACGGAAACCTCCACCGTTGTCTACTGTCCATTCGACATCCCGACAACCACCTCCGTGGCTCCAGTGTACCCCACCTCTACCGTTAAGCCTTACCCTACCTCGGCCATTGCTACTTCGGTCGTTGCCACCTACCCTGCAAGCTCATCCTCGGCTGCTTCCTCCAAGCCCACTGGCGGACTGACGGGCAATGGTAAGGCACCTTGGGGTGTCACCTATACTCCCTACGATGAGTCCGGCAACTGCAAGACCAAGGATGCCGTCGCCTCGGACATTCTTGACATCTCCAAGTCTGGCATTACTGTCGTCCGTGTCTACTCCACTGACTGTGACACACTCCCCAACGTCGGAAGCGCCTGCGCTGCCAATGGTGTGCATATGATCCTCGGCATCTTCATTGATGCTCCTCACTGCACTTCCAGCAACCCCACCGTTGCCCAGCAGATCAGCGCCATCAAGTCCTGGGCCCAGTGGGATATCGTCGACCTTATCGCCGTTGGTAACGAGGCTATGTTCAATGGCTACTGTACCGCTGGTGAGCTCGCCAGCCTCATCGGCGAGTGCAAGTCCGCGTTCTCCGGCTATACTGGCCCGTTCACCACCACCGACACTGTCAGTATCTGGCAGGAGACTGAAGTTTCTTCGGTCCTGTGCGATGTTGTCGACATTGTTGGCTGCCAGGCCCATGCTTTCTTCAACACCGAGACCGTTGCCTCGCAAGCTGGTGAGTTCGTCAAGGGTCAGCTTGACATTGTCGACAACATCTGCCCCGGCAAGGAGGCCCGTGTTCTGGAGACCGGTTGGCCGTCGGCCGGCATGTGCTTGGGCAAGGCTTGCCCGGGTGTCGCCCAGCAGGCTCAGGCCATCTCGTCTCTTCTTTCCGAAGTTGGCCAGAAGGCTGTCCTGTTCAGCATGACGGATGATGCCTGGAAGGACGGCAACACAGAGTGCCAGTGCGAACAGCACTGGGGATGCAAGTCCCTGCTCGGTCTATAAGCTCATTTCTCTCGCGTCTTGCATGTGATCACGTTCTTCATTTGCATAGCTGGACATACTTTTGGTTTTGGGGGATGGCTTGGGTTGTGAAGGGGTGGGCAAACTCATGGAGAAGAGCCTGCAAGCATCATACCATCCGGCGTGGTTCTTCTTCCCACTTGTGGTCGGTGGTCTTTTGTGAAGGAGGCGAGCAAGGAAGCTCAGCCGACGAACCAACAACATTACGTGCCCAAAATTCCCTGGCTGTCAATTAGGGGTCTGATTCATAATGTTGTAATTTATTAGTATCTATTATGGATGTCACTGTTTGCCTAATTGTCCCTTTCACTAACACACGCTATATGTGAACCTGTAACCCGTCACTCGAGTTTTCTCTTTTCCCGTTGGTGATTCCCAGCAGGACCAGACGCCCACGTTTATGGTAAGGTGTCTTAGACAGTGTCTCGGTGGAAAATCGACCCCCCGTGTCTTAGTTCTATCAAACCTATCAGGCGTGGCTTCGACATACATTACACCGGATCTACAACCGACCTCCGTCTGTTGCTTGAACAGGGCCATTGGCATTGCTATGCTCACGTGTCGATGAGGGGAAGCTACGTACTAGGTTTGTGAATACCTACCTACCTTATCAACTACATCAACGTTCACCTGCAGTAATATTACATGATATCATCCATGACATGCACGTTCCTGGTCGTGTGTGGACCAAGGCCCAGCGGTTCCCGGTCAATTCAACATGCTGGGTAGTGTGTGCGTTCAATGCCGGATCCCAGCAGGAAAATTGACCTGCGACATGCTTGACGTCGGCCGCTCTCGGTTACCTCTAGCTCTCGCTAACCTCTAGGTGGATTTAGAGGCCTGCTTTGTTTCTTAGGTCTGCCGACCATCATTCCACGCCCGGATGGAGCGCAGCCCTCAACTTGAGATATTGTCCTGGCCGGACGGAGTATCCGAGGGGGTCCTGTGCAGCAACTCGCGGCTTCGACCCGGCACTCGGCGTTCATGTGATCTAGTATGGCAGAGGTGTATAGAATCAGGGTTAGGTATATCTAGCATCCGGGCTGTATCTGTATCGTGTGGGCTCTATGGGTCTACCCTGCGGAGTGAGGATGGTATATACATCGGCCTGGTATACCACTCGGGTTGTCGTTGTTACTGCTTGATTCTAATTATGCGTCCGGAAGCCATGATGCGGCGTAGCTTACGAGAGAAACGTCTTGAGTGGAATCGCTTCGTAATAAATACAGTTCTACCTCTACATAGGACAAGAACCTCACGAGAATCGATCGAACTGTACACTAGGGAATAACAACAGTCCCCTTTCCTATTTGCTCCTTCATCAAATATACTTTGACTTCTGTCGGGTATTGAACAATACCAAAATGCCAGTGCCCATACCCAGAATTCCATCGCTACCCTTCCCTAGGCAGTGCCATGCTGTACTCTCAAAAGCTACAGATGTGGTCAATGCTCATGCTACCCGAACCATGCAATGCAACTCAAAGAACAAAGGATTTCGAAGCAGGTGAAACAGAACCGTCCATCGCTATGGCATGAATGTGAATGTACCCCGGAGCGCCAGTTCCTTAGTTCCTTAGTCTATCAATACGCACTCCCTCGGTTTCCGGCGCGCCAACCTCAGAAAGTATCAAGGCAGGACATTGCGGCGGCTCTCCTCCTTCGACGGGTGAAGCTTTCTTTCGATTCAGGACGCTCCAGGACCTCGGCCGGATTTTCAGACCAGTCGTAACCAGATGATTGCCACCAGGGCCGGGGTGGTTGAGAGTCAGCGTCCCTATTCAAATACTCGAACGTATCCTCGGCACCCGCATCGCTACGTTCGAAATGTAGTACTCCGCCTCTCGCGCGGTCACAGACCAAGGCCATCAGGTTCTGACCTTCGTCGGCGAAGGCTGTGCCTCCAATCTCCCCAAAGACCTCAATCTTCTGCATCGTCCTGAAGGTCTGGGCGTCGATGATGTTGATTATGTCAGCCTCCTCCGCTGCGACCAAGACTCTCTTGCCGGAGCCAAGAGGAGAGAAGCGAAGGCTGCGTGCTCCGGACATGTCCATTCGAAGTACGGCTGTGGGGCAGCCTCTGCCGGTATGGCTACTGGTCAACATCCGAGCATCCCATATCCTGACACTCTTGTCCTGGAACCCAGTAGCAACCGTCCAACCATCTGGCGCCCAGTCGCAAGCAAAGCCAAAGTCCCGGTGACCCTCAAGATTCTGCAATATGTCGCCGGTTTCGGCGTCCGTGATCAGCACATTGGTATGATCGCCTACCATGACACGCAACCTCTGGTCTGTGCTGATGGCGGAGCAGTTGAGGGCGAATTTGTACTCTTTTTCCGAGAGAATCCTCTTGGTCGCAAGGTCCACCGTCCGAAAATAGCTATCATTAGAAGCGAAAGCAGCTATTGGCGCGGACGAACGTCGAGCTGGGTGAATTTGAACGTGGTTGGTGATACCACTGACGTGGTTCGTCAACTTTCCTTCACTGTAGTTGTTGTCCTCCGAATTCAGATCCCGGAAACGATAATCGCCCAGGAAACCACCAACAACCAGGACGTCCTCAGTAGCAGCGAGGGTAGATATTTGCACATCACCCTCGGAAGCAAAGTTCATGGCCTTCTTCATCCGGCCCGTGGTTGGATCCAGTTCTCTGACCGATCCAGGACTAGGATAGTATGCCCGCGTACGTGAAGCACATCCTAGAATATTCCGCAACTGAAAGTGCAGTAATCGGGGATCACGTCTCAGATCCAAACTGCGAAAGCGGAAATAGTTTTCGCAATTCTGAGGGTCCCGGTCTGGCAGTCCCGGCTGAGAAAATGTCAGATGACCAGCAAAGAGTGGCGGGGACTATCTGTCGACTTACATGCCATTTGTCAGAGCCATTCTTGTTGACGTAGTTGTTGTAAGTGGAGCGGCGCCTTTTTCTTGCATCCGTCCTCGACACGCCAATGTCTTCCCAGTTGATTCCTTGCAGGTCGCACTTGTCACCCTTCAGTTGGCCATATTTTACTCGGGTCACACTTGTTCTCCTACCAAGCGCATTGATGTGATCTATGCGCGGGCGCGATTGTCCATCGAACACTGAAGAGTGCGCCTGTCGAGCCCATAAACGCAGGAACTCTGTGAGCCCCTGGTTATCGGGTCCCAACGACATCGGGTTCGGGTTGTTCGATAGTGCCACGGGATGTAGCTCCGCAGGATCGTCGCCGGGCTCATCATCAACTACATTGAATGGCGCCAGTAGTTGCTGTTGTGCTATCAATTGCTGGAAGAATTGTTGCTGCTGCTGCTGTAGTATCGCTTGGTTCTGCTGGTGTGTCGCTTGCGCCTGCTGCTGCATCGCTTGCTGTTCAGCAAGAGACATCAACGGCGGTATGATCGCTTCGTTGGGGCCCGGGAATGCTTCGTCGGGATCGAAGTCTGATATCGACGAATCATCATCGAGCTCGTCTTGATAGTCAGCTATGGGAGGAGGATCATTTGTCACGCCTCCGGTAAAGGGCGAGATGATGTGGTCATCGTGAGCGAAGGCGCCGTACTGGCTATCGGCTAATGAAGCGCCGCCGTCCTCAACGTCCGTCATGTCATGATCAAAGCTGGTTTCGTCGCCTGCCGCCGCCATTGGGTTCGAGATGCTCGATTCTGACCGGGGTTGAATGTCATAATGCGGCATAAACGTGTCACCTGATAGCGATATGGTGGAATCAGACGAGCTTGAGGAGTGTGAGAAGAAGGCCTGCTTGCGTTGATGATGATGATGATGATGTTGGTCTTCGTCGAAAGGACCGACGGGTCGGGCTGCTGGCGAGGTTGGCGGAGCACCTTGACGCATCACGTAGTCCGTGGTTTCTACACCATTTATCTGGTGGAGTAAGCGAGGCAAAAGCCGGCGCGCTCTACTGCCCTCGCTCGGCAGGCACGGCGGGAGGGGGGGGGGGGGGGGGGGGGGCGGCAGGCCGTCCTGTTTTTTGGGGGGCCTTTGATTGAGCGCTAATTCCAAGGGTGGACTTAACCGACAGTTGGGAACCTCAGACCCTGATTCTTATAAAAGCGACTGGTGTATCGAGGAGAGTGCGAGTTTAAGGCCACGGACGAGACTAGACGAAATACTTGACCAAGCATGTGTCGCCACGACGGACCGTCGATTCGAAGCTGGTATGCGCTGCGTGGCTATTGGGATATGGCTAAGTTAGTGCTTTAAAGGTCGAGGGGATTGAGGGCCGCCTGAAGATGAACCCCTGTATGTTCATAGTAGTGATGTGGGGGGCCCGGTGGGTACGATCGTCGTCTCGATTATGGAGATAAGATCTCTTAGTCGTACAGTACAGTACAGTACAGTACCGTACCAGCCCGACGTACATACCTCGAACTCCTGCATCGGGATTGCAAGGTTGTCAAAGGTTTCACAGACGACAAGGCGAGACGTAAGAATAGTAGGGATAGATCAACGGATGTGTCCATGAATCCAGCAGTTCACCAACGAAGCAGAGGCAGGGCACGTCATCCCTCTATTGTTTGAGCCGTTTGTTTTGCGGGGCCTGAGCGCTGGCGGGCAATAAGATAATTACGGTATACACAGTAAACGTCTTAACCCGACCACTTGAAGAAGGTGCTTGCTTACCTGGGGAAATACTCATGTCACCATCATGAGCTCCTTCATCTTGTATGACAATGATCCAAGGTACGGTACGGTAACAGCAGCGCGGGGATAACAGTCCTGGGGGTTTCGGGCACGATGCCGGGAACATCGATCCGAGCACGCATCTTCGGCCGACGCTATTATAGGGGCTTTTAACAACCTACCTTAGGTACCTACCTAAACTTACTACTACTATGTCAACTTCTGTTGGTTAGTTCCATCCAGCTCGAGGATTCAATCCTCGTGCGGTCTAGTCCTGTGGGATGCTTCTGCAAGACGACGGAAATGGATACTCTGTGCCGAGGCGCTCTCTCATCAGACCATCAGACCATAAGACAATGCCTCGAGATGATCTGTCACTTTCTCCATTCTGGTAACCGGTTTAAGCCGTTGCAGCAAGAGGCGCCGGAACAATCATCTCTCAGAAAGCCATTGTTGGAAATCCTCTGACCGGTCAAGTGGCTAACGAGGACAAGAGCATTGATTGGCATGTCAACGGGGGGGGCAATATCCGTGTTGAGCTTCGTCTTGATATGTACCTATACAGGGCCGCAGAGGCCAACGCCGCGATTGTGCCTAACAGGCGAGATGTGCCGTCAGGTTTCCCCTTCTGCGTAACTCGATCTGACTTGTTTCATACCTGCCACTTGTTCCCAAGGTACTTGCTCGATTTGACAGTTGTTGCGAGTGCTCTAGGCCCAGTCCTCGCTTTCAATAGCGATATACTTGATCAAATGAGGATCCACAATGTAGAGTCTCCACATAAAGGTACGTCGGCGCACAAGTTCAGCTCTCGACTCGACGCACAGCTCACCCCAGGATGCGAGATGGCCCTTAGCATTACTTTGACACCTGCCCGATTCTTCCACTGGAAGCGAGGCGCGGTGCGTTACAAATATTCGAGCACCGGAGAAAACGAAAGTCGGAATAAATACACCAAGTTGAACACTCTAAGGCGCTGCTCAGGCTACACCCAAGTCCCTACCAGGTCAGAATGGACGGACATGAGTCCGTACCGACGATGGTGAAGAGTTTAGAAATGACGGTAAAGGCGACAGGGCTGACATGTAGACCGCAACACAAGACAAGGAACCGCGCTGTCCCAGATGCAGTCATGCTTTCTGGCAGCCTGGATGGTGGCACGACATTGCATATACTGTGCCCCGAATCAGATTCTTGCAGTGAGTCTCGGGCCTCTGTGCGCTTCGATTCTTCCCTGCCCAATCTCTCGGAAATTCCTTGTTGTATTTACGCTGACACGGCCCTGTCGTCGTCCCACTTGAGCTGGGTACGTGCAGGTCGAGTTACGCATAATGGGCGTTCTTCGATCTCATCGTTGGGCATCATTCCACGGCACAGGCACCCCGCGTTTTGGCGAAAGCTCACAGTTCTGTGCTGATCTGTATGCTTAATTTGGACCCTCTGGTTCGAGATATTGAAGGCGGATTCTGGTGGCTGAACAGATCTTTACGGTAGGGGCAATGCCTCCATGCTCGAAGCGTGTGAGGCTGATCTATCAGAAACACTCACTGAAGCTTCTTAGAGGGGTCCCGATGGTGCTTCTCAAGCCTGTGTGCCTGCTTCCGAGTCAGATGGAGAGAGTAGCAATCCCGATGTGAGTAGTATAAATTCAATGCGTCTTTTCTCATCTACGGAGTTGATCTGTTTTTCAAGTGGGCAATCTAGTTCAAGAGTGCTGTGTATTTCAGAGCAAGTACGCCCTTAGCAGCCACTTCCTCTATATTCCCTAATTTGTCTGTCACAGACACGTGTGACAGACACATTAGTCTTGTCACACGTAGACCCAAAAGACCTAACTTAGAGCCCGGGCCTTGGGACTCAACATCAGACCGAGGGGAAGACTTTGCCAAAAGCAGTCAATGTCTCAATATGCTGTGCAAACTTGCCACGTTTCACGGCACAGAGAGGCTGGCACATTGCTGTACTACGCTTCTATATCGTGAGCTGTCTCATGGCACATGGGAGGACGCTTGTGAGCAGTTTCGCTGGCCCCGACTTATACATATGAATACCTCTGCATAGAACAAAGTCGATGACAAGCTGAAGGTGACGGGTTCATGTCTAATTATCATGCTCCCAGGCTGTTCCTCGCTCTTCAGCACAGTGCCTTGCCCCGTTGCTTGGCGTTGCATGCCCATCATGTTATATTGCTGATCTCGAAGGAAGTGAACTAAAGGTGTACTCTGCAGCCATGAAACGCTGCTAGTACAGAGCCAAACAATGATAACGTTCAAGATGCCAAAGCGTACTTATGAATTAAAGGTTACATCCAATGTGCCTCCTCAGATATATACATACTTCTCGATAGTGCTTGACCCCGAGTGACGCCAGTCCAACGCCAACCAACCATCTTCTATATGCTAAACCCCAAAGTGTGCCCAGGCTCCGCTGCAATGAACCAAAGAGCATGAACGGCGGGCAATGCCCACATAACCGCCAAATAACAAGGTCCGTCCATCTGATAATGTAAGCAATACAGTCCCAACCGCGGTGACGATAACACCGTGCTATACAATCAACTTTTACTTCACGCATCCGAGTAGTATTGATCGTCATACGGATGTCGCTGAGGCATGTCTGGTGCGGTGGACCAGGTGTTACCGCCAGCGAGACTCTCTCTCGAGACACCATAGACGTTGTCCTTCAAGCGGCGCTCCCGCTCGAATTCGGCCCAGCGCTTCATTGTAATCTTACTGCTGTCGAATTCACCTTCGTATTCGATACCGGCCTTTTTGGTTTTCTCCCCGGCCGTCTTTCGGGTGTCACCCCACGAAAAGTCATCAAACTTCCAGAAGGCGTAACTTGGCAGAACGAAGTTCCAAATGGGCAGCGAGAAGAGGTAGATGATCATCCAGATGACATATGACCACGAGTGCGCGGTACACACGATGATCACAGCCGGCAGACCTAGAATCAGACCCAGAAGTACCAATGGAATGATCTGTGGAGGCTGGTGGACGATAGAGATGATGACTAATAACGTTAGACTTTGCTATCAACAGTATCAACAAGAAGCTAAACATACCGAGGTAGATGGTGAAAGCGATGGCAGCCGGAAGAACGATGGTACCAATCAACTCGATGAACACGATGAATTGCATACTAAAGCAGAAGGTACCACATAGATCCTTGACAAGAACAAGTTCCATCAGGTTATGGATGGTCGAATTAATCCACCGTCGTCGTTGGGAGAGTAGAACACTGAACTCGTCGGGAACAGTCGTCTTGCACACGGCTTGAGGAACGAAGACTTGTTTTCGCTTGGGGAATGTGCGAAGCATGAGAGTTGTCAGGTAACGATCTTCGCCAAGAAGCAGCAGATTCTTCTTGTGGAGGGTGTCGACGACATTCTCGGAGTAATGCTCCACGATGTCCGGGTTTGCGAGAATAGGCACCCAGTAGTTCTGGGCACCCTTCGGAGCCTTGATTCGGTACATGCAGAAACAGCCAGGTAAACAGGTGACACCACCGAAAACTGATTCGAAGGCTTTGGACTGATGGTGGGAGATGAAGTACTCGAAGACTTGAATGGCTGAAACCCAACTCGCCCTCTTATTTGCAATCTTCGTCTCACCGCAAAGGCCCATGATGTCGGGATCCCGAACCATGGCACAAAGCATATGGGTCAAACTGTCGGGGAAGACCTTTGTATCGGCGTCCACCATGAGGACAGCTTCGTAATAGTCGGGAGATATGCCAGTCACCTTCCAGAGACCGTTGAACATCTCGAACTCGAGTTCCGTCATGCGCTCATCGAACATGACCTTTTGCAAGAAGGACATGAGAATGATCTGACTGTCTCGCTTGCCTCGATTTCCGGGCTTCGACTTCTTCGATTCGTCAGGGGTACCGCATTTAGCCACAAGCATCATTGGTACTCTCTGCTGTTTCCCCAAGGGAACGGCGGAATTGGCACCGTAATCGTAGAAGCCAGCATAGATCTTGGCCATGTTGTGTCGTTTCGCACCACTGGCAACGGCAACATAGGAGAATGCGTCAACTTCCTGCGGTGGTATGGTGTGGTCCTTCATCATACCGAGGACATAGTCAGGGGTTGTCAGACTTTCACCCTGGCCCTTGATGAGTCCATCGCAAATAACAAGGATAACTTTATGGCTATTGGGGTAATCAGTCATGGCGATAGAGTCGAGAGTGGTTCGGATGCCGAGCTCGCCCTCTGAGTACGCTGTGACGAGACAGATCGAGTGAATCAGGGGGAATCCGAACGGTTGATAATCAGAAGGCGGCTGTGGTACCACAGCATCGTGAATGAAGCCAGCGGGGCCATAGCCGTCCACTGGGCTTACTCTGCTAGCGTAAGGATCCGAGTTGATGAAGCTATCGTTGGTTTGCCTATACATCGACCCAGGGTGCAGTAGAGGACCTGTCGATGCCTGACTTGCCATAGTTGTCGGCTGGGGGCGCCGAGAAGTGCGATCAGCTGCATACACAGCCGAGAACCGAGATGTTGTAGGTAGGAAGGTGCTTGTACGCTTGCTCGTTCGCTCGGAGCTGCCGACGGTGCTACTTAGATCACCTGGCATCCGCGGTGGCGCCCGATAAATATCCTCGCTCCAGTCCTCGATCTGCTTGGCCCGCTTCTTCTTGCTTCCTGTTTGAGATGTCTTGACGGCCGCGTATTTACGACTGAGGAACCAGTGGAAGATTATCGCCAAGGCGAATCTTACAGCGACCACGGATAGAATGAGAATAAGCGACACATATAGGACAACCTTGGATGCGATGCAGCCGACAGTGTCAGTATCAACGGTTCCAACCTTGATGATCTCTTCGAAGCATTCAGCGACTTGCTTGTCGGCTGAAGACTGGAATGCCCGCGTAACGTCGCGACCATGCACGGCGGCGTTGGCTGCAGTGTTTCGGTCTCGGAGTTCCTTGAAACGATCCGGAATTGCTACCTGACTGTCATTGAACCAGTAAAGAAGATCCAAGTCGAGCACGTTGCCTGAATACACCATCAAGTTCCGGCTATTGTTCTTGATGTCGTCCCACTCATAGTAAACATCCGCGGTGGAATCGAGACCGATGTAGAATGCGTCTCGCGCTGTCTGGCTTGTGTGGCATGCGTATCCAAGGTAGTACTCAACTGACGTATTAGGTGTGGAAGAGCCATCCTGGTTGAACGTGTGACAGGGAAAGTACCATGCCAGATCATCACTGTCGTCAGTAGGGACGTCGGAACCGTCCGCAAGAGTGATCTGCCCCTTGCATTTGCCATTCACATTTTGGAAGAGAAAACTCCCATCCTGACCGCCGTGTTTCTCCGATAGATCGTACAACACATTAGGTAGCGAACCGTCTGTCCGTAAAGGGATACCTTCCGCCGCAGGGTGACCGGAGTTCGACAGATCGTAAGCAGCACCATGGAAAATCATGTAGCCGCCACTGACCTCATTCACGCGAAGGCGGACAGTAGTTGATCCACACACGACTTGGGTGAAACCGAAGGTCAAGAAACCCACGAAAGCCATGATCAACAAGATGATGCTGATGAGGCCCATCTTCTCTCTCCATGCCCTCTTCTGGGCCTTGGCCTTGAACCCGCAGCATCCCAGCATAAAGTCGGGACACCAGAAAGTAATGGCGGCGCAATAGAAGTTCCAGATATTTGGAGTTGGCAGGATCTCCTGCGACTTCTGTTTTTGCTTGCCTTTGCTTGTCTTTGCTAGCTTCCCGCCGTGTGAACGCCGCCTCCGCCTTTTCTCTCTGGGCTTGGCCTTCTCGGCATCTCCGCTGCGCTGCTTTCTCGGCGGTGAGGCATCTGAAGCCTCATCGATGATCCTGCGGCCGGACATGTTGGTGGTGTCCTCGAAGTCTTCCAGTATTGGGTCGTTACCCGTGGATGACGGCAAGACAGTCATGTTGGCAGCATGTTTCCGGTAGTGATAGTTGGGGTGGTCCTTGCCTATCTTGTTCCTCTCTGGCCTGATCAAACTCCTCTTGCGCGAGATGCCTTGGCCTTCGACAGGGAACTCTGCATGCTGATCCAAGGTTGGTGAAAGAGGTAGTCTCTCTGTGGTCCCATTAGGATTACTCAACGTCTCCGCAGATATGCCTGAAAGCGCGCGTTGATGACCTTGTCCCGTGACAGGGTAATATCCTCCCGTCTCAACGTCTGTCGGGCGTTTGCGCCGCGAGGGAGATGATCGGTAGGAATTGCGTTGTTCGTACGAGGCCCTCGACTGCCCCGGTCTCTCGGGGAGCGACATGCTTCTGGAAAAGCTTCAGAGTCAGCAAGGTGAAGAATCCGGAGAGGGTCCAAGAAGAGCCAGCGAAGAAACAAGAGCGAGGTCTAAGAGTAAGTCGAGGAGCACGGACAAGGAGGTTGATAGAAGGCAGGGCTCGCTTGCGCAAATGCGTGATGGCTGTTTGCTGTCTTAGGATGGATACTGTGGTGTGCCTTCGCGAAGGCACTGCGACAATGGAGCAAAACCCGGATGGCTGACACTATAGGCCTCAACAACAACGACTTGCATCACCGAAGCCAAAGTAGATGCATGCCCAATGTTGTTGCGTCAAGAAAGATGCACTTACGGCTTGTTGTGGTGGGCAACTGACAATGGAGAGCCAGGTGCAGCGTTAAGGGAGGATCCCTGTTCTTAGGCGACAAGCCTGCTAGCAACCACCTAACGTTAGAACCAAGGCAAAAACAAGAGAAAGCGCGCTGGCTGCTGCACAACGGCCTTTCCTATTCTGAAAGCCCTCTTCCTTTTCCTATAGCCAAGCCAATAGGTAGATACTTGGCTTTTCGGGCTGGAAAAAAAAATTTTGTCCCTTGATTACCAACTATTGAAGAGAGCAAGCGTTGGAGAGAGCAAGCGTCACCACGAGGCTTCGTCTCAATGGGGAACAAACAGTGAAGTCGATGGGAGCGTGGGGAGGAAGACTTTCCAATTACTGCGGCAGGATCTAATTTGGGTGTCGAATTTGTCGGCGTTTCGAGTAGACGCAGTAAATGGTTACTTGATAGAATTCAATATAACGAATGTCGATAAGAACAATAGACTATTTGATTGCGACCTGGCAGATAGCAAGAATACCAAGCAGCCGAAACTAAACTTCAGTGAACAGCAAAAGAACGTCAACAGGTTGAACTGTTGAAGTGATGATGAAAAGTCTCAGCTACCGGCCGCGCCCAACCACAGACGTCGGATGGGTGGGAAAGGGGCGGAGATCACTGTGCTTAGGGAGGTTTATCCTCATGTCCTCTGAAAGTCTGGGCACTGTATGCGTCTCCGCCAAGACTTTATGCACCTGTAGTCTTTCTTAATTCTCCTCGTGTTACAGGTGAGTGTGCAAGGTTTATAAGACTCGTGGAATACCTCGGAGCGGCTAAGAACGTCGATCGGAATGGTGTGATCGTATCGGCTAGGTGTCTTTAGCTCGATCCAGCCCCATTTTCTTCTGGATAGTTGGACTTGGATACTTGCGGGAGACTTCCCCCGCTAAAGCATGCATGGAATAGATCCGCATCTGAGTCCAGGGGCCCCCAGTTCTTCGTCAAGGATCGTTGGCCAGCCGACAGGCCAGCTTTCGTGGAATCCAGTCATCGCAAGCCGTCTGTACTTTGTCAGTACATAGCGGCACTCAGCGTGCAAACATCTGTGTTCGTGAAGTCCATTGCCGTAGGGCTAGAAGACTCTCGACACTGACGGATTAGAATGGCGCTACGGTCTATAACAGTAGTTTCACAGACGCCTTCTTGCTAGAATGATACGGTAAGACGTAGCTTGGGTCCTGTAGTTCTGACTGTGATGGAAAGGCTGCGCAATCCTGACCACTGCCTGAGCCTCGATACTCGTATTTGTGCATCGATCCTAACACGCTAACTTAGTCGGAACTCAAGCGCAGAATGCAGACTCGAGCTTAGATCTAAAGCTGCCATCTCATTGAAAGTGCAAACCGTCTGCTAGCGCGACATCCATATCAGTGCTTCGTCGCAGCTTCGTACGCAACCGCGGGGAGGTCGCCTGTTCCTTACTTATCGGTATCCGCTGCTTACCTAGGTCCGGACCGGCTGCGTAGACAGACTGCTCGGCGACATCGCATGTGTAGTTCGGGAGATATTTAAAGCATGCAGCCGCATTCCTAGGACATTTAAGACTTTTCTTGTTCCACCAGCGACGCCTAAGACTTACCCGCGAGGAAATTTAGACTTTATTCATCGTAATCGAGTAACGAACTTTACGACATCGAGGAGCTCTGCCTTTCCTGTGCATCATTTAGACCCTTGCGACTCTTGCGTGTGGTATCATCCGGCTTGTCGCAGAAACGTGGGGACGAAAGTCTCGAGACCGGCAGACTTGTCAGAGTTCGACGAGACCGTGGATATCAAATAGAGTGTGGCCATTGATTCGCATTCTTAGGCCATCGTACGATGCCTGAAGGGACTGCCGAGGAGTGACGTTGGCCGTCGACTTTGTCTTCAGTCTTCCTGCGCTCGTATGTCTGACAATGAAAGGCCCATCGAAGCTTCTGGGTAGACCGTGCTTTGTTCGTCGGTCTGCGGCTCCGGAAACCTTGAATGATATTACCAACCGGCCTTCTAACTAGATATCTCTTGAAGGCTAAAGCCCAGCCTACTCATGGGCTGTTCAAGTCAATTTCTGAAGCTGCACCTCACATTGGTTCGCGAGTAGCGGATCTAGATCTTAAGCAAGTTGATAGCCGATACGACGGCAAGCAGCAGGCTACCTAGTAAAAGGCTAGGCGCAATGACAATATTCATTATCTTGTTATTAAGGGAGAATCCATTGGCGGGTAGCACAACCTTTCATCGAGTCGATCTTCAAAGACGTTTTGCGGCCAGTCTGTATGAGTAAAAGGTAGCGTTAAGTGCTGTTTCGATAAGTTTTCCACTGCAGAACCAGACCTCTGCGGGATCATCACTGGTAGGAGTCAATACTGCTGAAAAGATACTTGGCTGATGCCATGAGGCGAGCTCTATCCGTTCTGATGACCAATGGTTGATGAGAGCCCAGCCTCCTCATGAAACGGTGAGGGAGCTTCTCTTGCCGCCTACTGACGTGATGTTCAGTGGTATGGAGGCTGGAATCCGGAATTTGCAAATCATACGACGTCGTTGATTATTCGTAAAAGATGGAATCGACGTTCTAAACGAGGGGCAGATCTGCCATGTTTGTGTCTTGGCTCGGTTAGCCGAAAGGCAGGGAATAATTTCAGGGTCCAAGCCCACTTCTGGCCAACCGTATTCGACGTCTACTCATCGTTCTGGTCTTCGTTCGTGAAGCACTAAAAGTCAAGTGCCACTTGGCCATGAGTAATACGAGCAGGAGTGGTGTTCGTGATCCGGTAGGCATATACGATGACGCAGCAAATGAGTTGACATATCAATGCTACCTAAAGGATAGTGGCAACTTCTAATAACAATCCCTAAGGTTTCTCAGTGAGCCGCTTGGTCCTGGTGGCCGACCTGGTGTTTCGGCGGCTCCGGGGAAACGAACCTGCAGATTCTCAATATTATCCTAGCCTTGTCTGATAGTCATCGACATAGTGCTAGAATGATCAGTACATGGGTATCTGGAGAGGAAACGTGCGGCTGTCACATAGCAGTCGCGTAAACTGAGAGCGTGGGACGGCCGGACATATGCAGCAACCCCTATTGCTGTTGTAGCAACTCACCTAGGATTAGTAAGGATGAAGTGATGCTATCTTCTCATAATATTCTATTTGACAGCCTTTTCGGTTGAGGACAAAGCCAACGATGGAGGCTCCGGGAATAGTTTCCCATGTTGTGGACGAAGTCCATCTTACAAGCAGGTCGCAAGTGGAGAAAAGAAGTCCGCTGCATAGGTACACTGCAGAACACTGCCCTATGTGGGATTTGACGGACCGAAGAAGCTTCTGCTGTGCCATTATTCTTCATAAGTCATAACACATTGTTCTAGCCGGGATTGCCGAGAGAAGAAAGTCTGCTGGAATTGCTAGAGGACCAGAATGCACCATAGGTCTTGACATCATATGACACCATACAAGAACCAATTACAACAGTTTCGTAGATGCACAAACAGTGTTGAGTGCAAGGAATGGTGCCGATACTCTGGTCCTGCATCTGCAAGGCGCAATTGCGGCTGGTATGGTTCCCCCTTGGCGGAAGTGCTGCTACCTCGGCTTGGTTTAGCAACTCCACAGCAATGAGAATATGGCTGACACGAACGAACAACCTGACGTGTCGGCTCTGGCGATTGTCGATGTTTGGGACATCCCGCCGAGCACTGGAGTCTGCGAACAAATCACTCGCATTGGCGCAGGCAGATGGTGTTGAAACCAAGCCCCTTGATCTTGATGGGATGAGCTGAACGATGGCCGCAAATGTGGTGGAAGGCAGACGCTCTCTTCTTAGCCCGAGAAACGTCGGTTTCATCCTTATCCGTGATACCATCTCAATCAACCCAATCCTTCGGCAAAGAATAGGTAACTTGATGTACGCTGCCCCAATCTCCTGGCAATATTGACTCTACTGAGAGGCTTCGACCTCTCTGAACCATCAGTAGTCGCGATTCCGACAGTCGGTTCGATACCAAGAGACGACGTGCTAGAAACCTAGAGAAGGGTTCTGTCAAGCAGACTAAGTCGCAGCGCCAACCATCCAGCTAGGCTCGTCTCTGTGGAGGAATTAGACATCTCTTTTCAACGCTACGAATAACAGCAGCATCGTGACTGTCGCTCTTGATCTGGTGCAAAGAAGCCGGTAAGTTTTGCCATGGTTTGGTCTTGTCGTATTACTCATTATAGCCCCCAAGTCCGCCTGCAAACGGTACGGTAGCATCGAGTGGCAGCAATTCATTCCCCAGTCCGGTAATCAAGGCACCCGCCCCGCCTGGAAGAAGAGTCGGACAGGGAGTCTGCATCACACTAAGTGATACAGTGCGTAAGTATTCAGTAGGTATGTAGTACGAGCCGTCGCCCGATGGCATCAACGGGCAATGTCCCAGAGCTACACCTTCTTCCCCCGTTGAACCAAAGTCTAAAATAACATTCCGGTCAACTTTTTCCATTCGGGAATGCAACGTCAGATTGACTTGGAGTCTTGAATTACACAGATACATTCAGCCTTTTGCAATCCCGTCTTTCATGCCCTGTTTCTCTTGTTCATGTTCATGTTTCTTGTTTCTAACGAGCATTTGCATCAGAGATTAGCCTTATTGTTCGAGATACCCTCTGCGACTCCTTTGAGTTGCCGCTGCCGTTGATACACCGAAATCGATCCCTTGACGTACCTCCTTTTGGTTGGCGAGGAGGCGCCATAAGTTCTACTAGCTCCCCAGCACTGAGGAAGAGTAGCCGGACAGATGACGAAGAGTTTGGCTTAAGAAGCGCAAGAACCAAAGTGTTTCTACATTGGTTGGACCTGGCAGGAAAGATACTGTGGCCGTGGAAAGGAAAGCGTCTCGGTGACACGACCAGCGTGAACAAGGCCACTGTCGAAGACTGCCAATATTAGAGCTTAGAACTGGCTTCGAGATGATGGCCGCAGTCACGAATAGAACACCGCCGCCGACTGGCCTGTCGTCTCCGCCAAGATCGAAACAACGGACAGCGATACCTGCCCCAGACTTGTCCCCTCAACGGTATCAATGGATTGATACCACCGAAGATTCAGTATCGAAGCCGTTGCCTACCCTTTCCAAGGCAGAATCACCCAAGTTGAGAGGCGCACCCGTGTCTCCTGTCAGACTGAATTTCCACCCCGACAACTGGGCGCAACCCTCAAACGCAACCATCGAGGGCAATCAGCCGCTGCAGCGTGTGTCCGCCAGCGTAGGGGGTTATTCAGACCGGGACCTGCCCAAAACACCAAATGCCCCCCTTCCGCCACCGCATGCGCCTACACCCCAGCCTGCGACTAGGTCTTCACCCCCTAAACAGCGGCGGCCGTCGATACAGGAAAGTCTTGGAAAGCCCCTTCCGCCCACATTCGCTTTAGACTTGCCACATAGGTCAAAGGAGGAGAATCCCATCAGCCCCGCGATTTTACCGCTCAGCTCGAGTATGAGGGACAAACGGGGAATCGCCACGCCAGATAGTGGAAGCATCAGTGAGAAATCGCAAAAGGAGCCAAACCGACACAGTCGCGAGTCAGACACGACAGCAAGCACGCAGCAACAGGCTTCAACCAAATCGTCTGCGGAAACAAATGCAAGCTCTTTATCTCAGGATGCATCCGAGAGTCAGGAAGAGTCTATCATACAAGGGGGCATTCCGGGTAATCAGTCTGTACCCCAGCTACAGTACCATCACCAGCCGGTTTTGCCGCGTGTTGCCAGCGCCCCCCTTGCTGCAGACTCGAGACATTCTTCGGCTATGGACCTCACGGACCAGGGGTTAGCTATAAATCGGCATCTGACTCCAAATTCCGTTTACGGCCGGAGAAGTTCAATTCCTCGCCCAGCCTCGGCGTACTCGGTTTATTCTGATTTTGGCGCACAGGGACGCTCACCGGGTTATAGTCGCACTGGCTCGTCGCAGGCGCGCAGGTCTCCAGAAACCCGTCCAATTTCGTATGCAGAGCTACTGAATGTACCATATCCTCAACCAGCCCCTGCTCCTATTAACATCGACAATTCTTCTCTCCGCAACAATATTGGAAGCAATGCATCCTTGCTCAGTACGCAAAAGACGCTGGAGATGTATAGGCAAAATGTAAAGAAGACCAACGATTTCTCTATCCAGTACTCCTTTGCCGTCTTTTTGATCTCCACAGCGCAAGAGCAAGGTTTAAGCTATGATGAACCAACGAAAAGGAAAGTTTCGAAAATTGGTGGGACGTCGGACGGGGTAGCTGCAGAGTCGTCCAGCGCAGAATTGGTGCGGGAAGCCAGAAGCATATTGACCAGGTTAGCCAATGGCGGGTACCCGTTTGCCCAGTACTACCTTGCAGATGGGTTTGCTTCGGGACTCTTCAACAAAGGCAAGGAAGACTATAGTGCGGCTTTCCCCCTTTTCGTTCTGGCCGCGAAACACGGTCACGCTGAATCTGCATATCGCGCCGGGCTATGTTACGAGTTTGGTTGGGGTTGTCGAAAAGATCCAGCGAAGGCAGTTCAGTACCTACGAACCGCAGCATCCAGAAGCCATCCCGGAGCCATGACAAGATTAGGCAAAGCTTGTCTATCGGGCGACCTAGGAGAAAACCGGTACCGGGAGGCTATCAAGTGGTTGAAGCGAGCAACCGAATCTTCCGATACCATGTATAATGGAGCTCCATATCAACTTGGTGTTCTGTATGAGACTGGGTACGGCGACGACATCTTCAAAGATGAAAGCTACGCAGCGGAACTCTTCACTCAAGCAGCTGAGCTAGGCCACCCCGAAGCAAACTATCGTATGGGCGATGCTTATGAACACGGAAAGCTGAGTTGTCCTCGGGACCCAGCTCTCAGCGTTCATTTCTACACCGGCGCTGCTGAACGAGGACATCCTGCGGCCATGATGGGGCTTTGTGCCTGGTACATGGTGGGAGCCGACCCGATCCTCGAAAAAGACGAAGAGGAGGCCTACGAGTGGGCACGCAGATCTGCCGAGCTTGGTATGTTCATCTCCAACCCACTATGCTCCCCTTTCTTTCGTCAGACTGCTGACCGTATCCTGCAGGCTTTGTCAAGGCAGAGTACGCCGTGGGCTACTTCACCGAGATGGGCATTGGGTGTCGACGTGACGTGTTGGAAGCCAATGTCTGGTACGTCAAGGCAGCCGATTCGGGCGACGAGCGTGCCAAGCAGCGGCTAGCTGCAATTCGGGCTGCAGTCAGCGGTGGCACACCAATGGAGGTTGCGCCTCCTCGGAACGCCAAAATGAAGAAGACTCAACCGAAGGACGCAAAGGACGACAAGGATTGCGTAATAATGTAATGGATCGCCATCATGTGTATTGAATAGCTGTCTGGAGTATTGGCGACATACACTCAATGCCTCTCAGGCATCAGAGTACAATGACGGGCGGGCTTGAGGCGTAACAACGAGGCTGTCAGTCAATTTTGGATACAAAAGATACCCACATATTTGGTGTCACTTTCAGCATACCACTTCGATCACGACTAGAGACACGTGTTACTGGAGAGGCAGGTGAAGTCGCGACGGGCTAGGCATCTAATGGACACGCTCGCTACTGTTGAGGCAATGATCTACAAACACCTACAAACTGCTCCCGGTAGGAGCACTGTCTTCCCTCGTCGACACTGGATTGAAGCAACGGATTCTCTTTGCGTATGGGTCGACACCAAAGAAACTGAACCTTTGCATTTGCATGTGGGTTGCGCAGAGAGGAGCATGAGATCCTCCTTCGGCTTGGAGATGGCTTCTTCTCGGTTCGCCTCCCAATTGGCGTTTTTTCTCTCACACCTTGTTTGCTGCGGTCATGAGTCGTGGATGGGAGATGACTAGATGTCTCCTGAAGATATGCACCATAGGTGGTCATCATTGCTTAAGCGATATTATCGAGAGTAATTTAGAACCGCCTTTGCTATACCGCTCCTCCTCCATAGTTGTACAAGCCTGCTCCTCACTGTGAATGCCATGCATGTTCTGTGGCGATCCTGTGTT
Source organism: Xylariales sp. AK1849 (assembly GCA_022432505.1). Classification (NCBI taxonomy): domain Eukaryota; kingdom Fungi; phylum Ascomycota; class Sordariomycetes; order Xylariales; species Xylariales sp. AK1849. The sequence continues at coordinate 1,538,634 of JAJKKH010000008.1, forward strand.
TCCTCTCCTTTACGCGTAGATTCACATGATGATGTGAATCGGTCTGGTATTTGAACTAATCAATGAATACGCCACCTTGCTCTTCCAGCCTCCATACAGTCGTACGCCCTAGCTTCATGAACAACAGACACAGCCGCAGCTAAAGTCGAACAAGCAGTCGCCTGCGTAAGGGTATTCTGCTAGAATGGGGTCGATGCTCACCTGTGGCAACTGAACCTGTGGCGCCTTTGGCCTCTTGTCTAGGCGCCATGGCTAGAGTGAAGATGTCGGAGAACTCCATGCTGAGTAGACTGATGGTGGGTGCTGCTGGGATTATGGTGAGTCAGTTGCCAACTCGAGAGCGGGTTTCAGGAAAGGGGTGGGAAGATGCTAGGAGGGGGGGCCCACTTACCGGCTGGCTGGTGATGCTGGTGGCAGTTTTACTCGACTTGTGTGGGCTTTGAGTTGCTTCGATGAGGATCTTGGTCTTGAGTCTGAGAATGGCCAGTGGTCTCATGGACACGTGCTGCGTCTCTGTTGTGCCATCTACTCTTTTGCTGCATCTATGATGTGTGTACCCGCACGAGCCTCTGCCGACCGACTACCCGCAACATAACTTGCAGAACCGTTCGTCAGGGCGCTGGGGCGTTGTTCTTCATGAACGATGCCGCTCCAATGATTCTGGCTCCATAATCTTAGGTCTAAAGTTATTTTTTTACGTCTGGGCATGCATGCATTCATGAGGGAATCGGGGATCCTTAACCCTTAGAGATGCCCCGGAGGTGTTTCCCGCGATATCATAATCAAGTAGTAGTTTCTGGTGGACAGGGGGCATTGTGGTGTACATCTTTCTCCTCCTAAGGCTACATAGCTCATGTCGCTTGGCTTGGACGAGGAGGAAGAAGCTGGCTGGCTGTTAATGTATCCTATTGTAAGAGGGATGAATAGAAGCTGTTCATCAGCCTTGCAACTATACTATATGCAGGCTAGAGAGGCACAAGATCGCGGTGCGGATCACAAGCCGCGATACGGTGGGTGCATCAGGGGCTTGGGGCGCAACGTTAAGAGATCCTTTGTCGTAGTCTATAGTCGAAACCTTCTTCGACGCCGCACTGATTCCACCAACGGGAGGGTGAGGGTTGGCTCCCTCGCAGAAAAAGGCTAGTCTTACCCTGGCGGTAGGGTAGGAGCTGCTGATACAATATATGAAACAGAGGACTTCAATAATAGCCACGCCCAATACCTCTTGTGTGGATCGTAGCTCCCAATGATAATCATTACCTAGAGATTGCGAGCGTAAGCTCCATACGATAGACTGGTCTGACCAGATTCCCATAGACGAGCACGATAGCCAGTAGTCAGAAATATTGGAAGAACAATTCCAAGCCGACGAGTCAATACTCAGCCAGAGACTTCCATATCGCCCCATATGCTAGGAGATTATGATGAGGACACGATTATATCATCGGAATACGCGAGCATCACCACTTCAGTGCCCAAGAATTGTATTACTCCATGCACGCTACGCTATGCCAATATAAAACCGCAAGCCCGGAAACTCCTCTTTCGTAATCTCTTGTTGAGCGCGCTCTCTTTCGTGGACGCGTTAGAACGGAAGACACCACCATGGCCCAAACTATCTCTCGCCATATTCACTTCATCGTCAGCCCTAGCTATCATTATCAAGCTCAAGCAGCAGCGGCCCTCTTCTTCTCTTCGACGTCTTCTCCTAGCACATCAGGTCTCTTGGGATCAACAACGGCGCTGAACCGTTCATCGCCCCACCGGGCCCCAATAGTAACCCAGACGTGCTTGCTTGGTCCACTGTGTAGTGTCTCCCGGCAGCCAGTCCATCTTAGCCGTTGCTCGCGGCTCATGTTACTATTTCCTATGCCGCCATTGGTGACCCATTCCTTAACCACGTTCTTGATGAAATCCACTTTTCGACGAAGATCATTTGAGGCCGGAATGCCCTGCAGCATCGGGTTGATCTCAGGCCGCTTACGCGTCTGACTGCTTTGGCTGCGCGTGGGGCGGATGGCTGGTTTGGTTGCAAAGTTGAGGAGAGTCTGTAGGGGATAGCTGAGGACAGCGCGCTCATCAAGTGCGTTCTCGTCAAGTTCGCCAGCCGACGCGAGTTTCTCGGCTGCTTCTTGCGGAAGATGCCAGAAGTGGCACCAGGTGCCCGTAGAGTCGAGCACAATCTTGGTATGATCAGGGAAGTTGAATTGTAGGTGACCATCAGCAAAAACCCAGCAGCCGACGTCGCCGATGCGCTGATAGAACGTGACGACATCGCAGGGAGGCAGGGTTGGGTCTGAACTTGTGGAAATCTGGATATGGCCTGTTTCATCGGTGGGTGCCTCCTGGTCACGACCGTACGCCATCATGTAATTAGCAAACTTCTTCCACAGGATGAGGTGCTCGCGTTTGCGGTAGTCGTATATGTCCTTTCCCACGGGAATCTTGCCTGCTGTTCCATCAGGGTTTACACCAATCTTGAACTGTGTCGGATGCACGTATACAGTAGACAGGCCAGCTTCGCCATTGTTTTCGAAATATTGTATGGGCTGGGTCATGGGCACAATCTGGTGCCGGTCAGGGTAACCCGGATCGTGGCGACGTTGACAATGCCTCTCAGCACCGTGCACCAAGATACACGAAGGGGGCAGCATGACAGTCTTGCTGCCCTTGCCGCTCCCCGGTATACTCCGCAGAACGCATCCCACACTGCCATCATTGAGGATATACCCCAGCCCGAATTTGTTGGAATAGTCAACCCATTTGACAACAATGTGAGGCGGCGAAGGAGTCTTTGTCTTACTGCTGACGATTGCTTGTGATCTGGAATTCAGTGCCCGCTCCAGCTCAGCCTGCAGGCGCCGCAAACGCTCCAGCACAATATCAGGCTTCGTATCTGGCACCGAGTCCTGAGGCTCGGTGGGACTGAACAGCGTCTCAAAATTGGACTCGAGTGGCGCTGGGGCCACGGCTCGTTCGTGCATCTTTTCTGGCATTGGCCGTTTGGTCTCCCGTGGTTGTAACCTTGAGACTGGCACCAAGCTACGCATTGGGAGTTTGAGTGGCTCAGGCGTAGGATCTGCTGGGAGTGAGAGGATATTATCCTCCGTATTGCTTCGGGGCAGCTCCCGCTTGAAACGAGGTCGCATGGTACCACTAGCAGTTGGCGCTGCTGCCATCTCTCCCATGGTTCGAGAACGGGCTATAACAGCAGGTTTGGTTGGTCGACCCTGGGCCCGTTGCTGAGCCGCAAAACTCTGAGGTGGCTCCCGCAGCAAGCCTTTCGGGGCTGTCTGCGTCGAAGTCGTCGGGTCGTCTTCCGTCTTGACAAGAGGCTGGGGAGGTGGCAGAAGTGGCTTCTGGGCAAGCTCCTGCTCTCTTCTCACCTCCTCGTATGGCCTATAGACGATGCTCTCGGCTAGAGGAATGATGGGAGTCAAGCCAGCCTTCTCCTCAGCGGCGACTTCCCTCCATGTGCTGATATAGACTTTCTGGGTATCATTCCACGGTCCCACCTCGCAAGAGCGGCACATGGCCTTGAGGTTGTGGATGGTCTGTGATAGCATTACCGGTGGGGGATCCACCGTGTAGAAATCGTCACTATCCGGTGGGCAATCACGGAATTTGGGCGTGATCTCGCCTTGCAATGGAAGATATCCAGAAACAAAGAAGTCGTGCTGTACGATGATATCTGGATCGGGTCTTTGATCCGCTTCCACGAGCATGGTAGCGACTATGTCCTTCGCCTCCTGGCTGATGTACTTATTCGCGCTCTCCTTGGGCCACTCGTAATCTCGGTTTCGTGCTCGACGATAGATCTCATCTGTTGTGGAAGATTGGAAGGGGGGTTTCGAAGTGAGCATCGCGAACCTATCAAATGTCAGTCAGTCGCCGCACGTCTTGCCGAGGGATTCGCTCACATTATAATGCCTAAGCTCCAAAGATCTACCATGTGATCGTGACCCTTCTTGCCCTTCTCCAAGATCTCAGGTGCGATATAGTTTGGGGTACCGCAAAGAGTCGTTCGCCGAATGGTCTGCATATCCTTGCCAGTAACAAGCAAGGCGGCCAAGCCAAAATCACCGATCTTGGCATTCATGTGCCTGTCGAGGAAGATGTTCCCCATCTTCAAGTCACGATGGATTATCCCTTTGGAGTGCATATACTTGATAGCTCCGGCGATTTGTACAGAGTAGAAGCGCACTTCGGGTTCTGTTAGTCCCTTTCGACGTTTGACCATATCCATCAATGATCCATTGGGGCACAGCTCGAGGACAAGGTATGTGGACTGGTCCATTGAGAAGGCTCGTAGAAATTGGACAATGTTTTGCTGCTTCATCTTGGAGTGGATTTGCAGCTCAGTTTGAAACTGGGGGACCAGTTAGTCGATACCTTATGCCGAGACGCAACTGCAAGAACTGACCTTCTGTTCCATCTTGGTCGGCATCTTGCTCTTGACGACTTTCAAGGCATATCGCCTCTTCAGGCCTAGAAGTTGTCCCTCGTAGCACACGGCAAATCCACCCTTCCCCAGCATCTTGCCGACCTGATATGTCGCGCCATCTGGACGATCGGCACTGGCAGGTTCATAGACATGAGGTGGAGGCGGAGGAGGGTGCTCCTTATCCTTCTGAGCCGTTTTGGAAGCCAGTGTTGCTTTCACCTTGGCGGTGTCGATGATGCCTCGGTTTGGTCGTTGGACATTCGCATCCCTCGGAGTCAAGGCGTCGGTGTCTGTGCCTTGTTTCGCTGCCAGAACTCTGTCCGCCATTTGGTTGATGCCCACTGCAAGACAGAAACAGCAATACCGTGCAAGACGGATAGACTCTGGCTAGGAAAAGCAGAGCTCTGTTCGTGTTGTCGGTGTATACGTTATTCTGGGAAGGGAAGTAAACATTAGTGGAAGCCCCAAATCCGCCTTTTCGTGAAGGCTGGGAGATGTTTGGAAAAGTCAAGCATGAGAGAACTCTCGTCTGATCCGATCGCATGATCATCAGAGACTGTAGCAAGAGTGACAATCTTCAGACGGCAGTTGTCGTCAATAGTGTTATGATAGTAGTACATCAGGAGAACAGTTAAGGGCAGTAGTTCCGATGGGTGGGTGGGCAGTGTAATTAATTGAATAGAACTTACGATGCAGGCAGCAATTGTATAGAACCAGGAACCAGTTCAAGTCAGACTGGAACAGCGTCATGCAAATACTGCAATCAAAGCTCCCCTTGGTGTTGTGAGATGACACCGTCTAGAGAACGACCACGAGGTGGTGGCTAATCTTCGCGCGGACGGAGTCTCGTAGCCTTTCGTTTACTCCATTGAAGAATTGGCCGGGCAACGACGCCCCTGTCCCGGGGGGCACTTGCCAAGCCTTTTTCTAACGCCCGAATTGAGGTCCCCGTCCCACCATTTGACTCAGCTCTAAATTAGTTAGCTCACTGTACTGTTAGACTTGACCTGCTCTCAGGGATCCACAGAAGCACCGCGCGCGACTTTGATGAGTAACTTCAATTGCGCTTGAAGACAACCTCCAATGCGACGAATACAGGTGATTTGTTTAAACCCCGAGGTCTGGCTAGACGTCTGCTGAACTAGACATGTCTGCGATCTAGCGACGATTCTTGACGAATTCACTGAGCTTGCGGTCTTATGTTTGAGAGATCAGGCAACGAGAATATCTCCAGAACACAGTCCCATGGATTCGGGGGAAAGATGGTAGCTTTACCACTTTTCAAGCTTGCATCTCTGTTTGTTCGGCATGTCTCCAAGTATGGCGCGGTACGTTACCCATCTGAACCACCGCACATGCCTTCAACGAATCTAATTTGTGCTCTTTCAGAACCAAATCAAACACCAGGCGCACGAGCATCCGGGCTTCCGACGCTTCGCTGCAAGGTATGGCCAGAGCATACACCAACTGAATATGCGAATGTCGGTTGCACTGATGCGGAACCCAGCTGCTGAGGCAAGAGCCAAAGAAGCCAAAGAAAAGGCGGAAGCCCCCACAGTCAAGACGGCAGATCAACAGAGAAAAGACGACGAGATCAAGGCAAAATATGGGACTACAGCGAGGGAGGCCCGCAAGCCAACAGGCATCCTAAGTGTGTGGAAGCGGAAATTCAGGCCACTTCCGGAGGCAAAAGCTGTAGACCTCTTCGCCGATGTCGTCGGAGATGCCTTCATACTCACCGTCGCCATTGTCCTGATATTGTACGAGTGGATCAAATCGTCGACCAAGCCGGACCACAACGCCGAGAAGATTAAGGAGCTCAATGCGAAACTTGAGGCCCTGGTAGATGAGCGCGAGGAGGAAAAGAAGCGCCAGGAGAGCAGGGTGTTGGCCCTTGAGGAGGCTTTAAGGGGTTTCAAGGACCCGAAAACGAAGAAGCCATTGCTACCACCGGCGCCTACTCCAGCACCGACGACATCCACCCCGGCGTGACAGGGATTCGATTTATTGGACGATATAGCATATGATGTGCTGCCACATGCTCTTTTGTGCATATCTGTTCTTGACTATATAGAGGCAATGTCCAGCGACACGGCGTTTGGGTCCCGGTTACAGGCTGAAATTGGCACATCAAAGGCGGAACATTCCACTCAAAGACCAGTAGGATTGGCTGAGAAAAGTGCTGTACAGATGAGGCCTGCCTTGCAGATATTACATTTACCATATCCCACCTCAAGCAAAACCTAATATTTGAAGCCACCAGTGCCTGCTTAATAATCATATGGAACTAGGCGTAGGTATAATCAGGTTCTGTTGATGGTCCAGAAGCTGGGACTCAGAGAACGATGGCTTTGCAGCCTACTTAAGTAGGTACGGCACTCGGCTGTTCGTTTTGGTAAGCACGACGCAGGGCCCTATGCTGTGGCTGCTACACGTGTACGGACAAGGGTAATTGTGACCATTCATGATGATTCGACTTGAATAAACAGAAAAGTTCCAGGCTCAAAATGTGCTCCAGTACTTGGGCTACTCAAACGGATTACCATCAAAAGACCAAGGCCAGATTATCCTGCTATTGGAAATACATGTTCTTGTACACTGAATTGCCCTTCTCTCATGGCGCCAACTTCGTAAATCCAAATCAATGTCGAGTCCACCTTGTTCATGTGGTACGACATTATCCATTTCCCTGGACCCTTAATACGAAATATTCAACAGCTGGGGCGATTGATCGTGCGGGCAGTTGGGAATCAAACCGTCCGGTGGTGTGATCGAAGCAATGGGGGAAGCTCTGATTTGTTCCTCGACACGCAAGCGACCTGATTGGGCTTCACTTGTACCGGCGCTTCTGCAAGACAACACTCTACGATGGAAAGGTACGCCATCATAGCCGCTTTATCTGTCTTCTACTAAGCGGTTGGCGCTAACCGGTGCTCTAGAGACTTCACTGGAGACTCACGATATTACTATTCCACTGCCTGCTGCAGCTGGCCTGTCACCTCATTCAGTTTTCAGGGCTATTTTATTGTCGCCAACAAGCATCGGCTTAGATGATACAAGCAGGCGCATAGAGAGATTGTTCAATCTCAATGGGGGCCAGTACGTGGCTATTGTTCTTCTCATGGTACGGCATGGCCAAGAGAACAGTACGGCTGTGCTCATGAGGCTGCAGCTGGAGTAAGCGCTCCTCGCCCCATTCTTGCAGCAGCATGTTTGACAGAAGGCAGACTTGTTGGTGGTGGTGTAGAAATGCCCATAATCCCGGTTCCATCTGTCGAGGCCGTGCCAATGTCCCTCTTGGCCTTTCATCACCAACTATGCACCAGCGCGGCCTCCCGCAGACGGCTAGATCCAGCTCGCAGCCTACTTCCATACTGCTCTGCCACTCAACCACTGCCCGATCATGTGGTCAACGTACTCAGTGACATCACAACGGACATGAAGGATCTGATCAAGCAGGCTACGATGCCAGAAGGGCACCAGACGCTTACGGAATATCTTGGCCAGGATGCAGAACGAGTGATCAAGTTCTGGAAAGAGGAATATCTGGTTGATTGACTGCTCGATCCTGACGAAGACCGCACAAGCCATCTTGCCCATGTCATCGGACCAATTCGGCAACAGCACGTTCAGCTAAGCTATATTCGGACTCGTTTGCATCTATGCGAACTGCATGCATGCCGGGAAGATCTCTGGGTGCCCCTAAAAGGATCAAATCGATTGGCCAGTGCAACGACTCACTAGGTGAATCACTTTTGCTCTCTTGGCCGTTCGGTAAATCGGCGCCTCGGAGAATTATCTGTTCATGTTAACACTTCATCGATTGCTCGAATATCTTCCGTGGCTACGGCCTATTTTCCCGACTTGGGAGATTGAGGTATGAGTTAGGCAACTCTTTCACGGGACTCGAGATGAGAGACGCACGTTCCTCATTCTCCATGTATTATCGCTGGTTCTCGTTGGCTGAAAAGGGTTGGCACGTAATTATGTAGGCGAGCTATTGCGATGTTGTCGAACTCTTACAATTCCTAAATTATCAATCGGCATGTGGCATCGTACCCAGGGTCAAATTGAAGCTCAAGTCATTCGGCATATCATGTTCCTATTCCGCCATAATGAAAGTATCTCGTTGCTCGATGAGTATTGCTGTTCACGGCCTGATCACTGCCCGACGAGTACGTGACGTTTCGTCATCGTCCACGTCGGCCACATCTTGCAGACAGTTGCGGGGCAAGACGACTATTGGAGCCATGCTGATGATCATCAACTGGAGATGTTACTGTACGTTGACAATCAAGTTGCCGAAGATATCGGTGATCGAGCCCGTATGATTGAGTGGCACGTTGATAGTGTGATAAGCTGACTCGTCGGCACAGAACCTCCGAGGAACTGACTGTGCCGACTTCCATGGCCACCACCCCTCTAGCCAATGTCGTGCACTTATACGATGATGGATGTGCGGTGAAAGCCATGAGGAGCGGCCCCGGCCCGGACGAGCATACCGAATTCGGTGTAGGCTCTCAGTATTCTCAGGGTCTTGGGGAATCTAATTTATAGGCAGTCTCGTCTCTAGTCATCTTGGAGCGGTGATATCTGCAAGATCACTATTAATCAGAAGCACACATCGAAAGGCTGATGGGCTAGATCTTGGATCCCACCGAAGGTGGCCACAGACTATCTGCAGCGGGGAGGCTATTGCCAGCCTATGATTGGCTTATATCCCAGAAGACTAGCCACACATTTCCAGCCATCTGTAGATTCACACCTGGTCTCTGCCATGTGGCTTTCCAAGCGAAACCAATAAAAACTCACGAGCTACCGCCGAATAGAATAAAGTCAATTGCGCTTGCGCAGATATGCACGGATACGCAAGTTCGTGGCACACCGCATCACCCGTAGAATTGGAGTTCATAGAGTAATGCTCAACGTGATCGTCTTCCCTGGTCGAGAATAACGTGGAAGAAAACTCCACCGCCAGCGGCCAATATCACATTACGCGACATGCTTGCACAACTTGCACAGAAGACTACTGCATGGGGACCGCAGTCCACATCAACAGGACTTATCATCACGGAGACGTCAACATCTGGATCGGATTGTAAAGTATGGTGACGGGGGTTAACGCGCAGTCATTCACGACTGTCACAATCAGAGAGTTTCAGATCGTCTACACTCACCGTGCTGGCCTTTGGAGTTATGATGGGATGGTTTTTTCTTTTTCGTAAAAACAAGCAGTCCACTCCCCTCGTCAAGCAAGCGTGGACTGGGCTTCGAAGTTGAAGAGCAAGTCTTCGGATGATGTATTCCAGAAAAGGCGCATCATCCGGCAATGAACGTCTAAAGTTTTCTTGACACAGAGAGTTTGTGTTCGACTTGAGACCGCCAACGGGTCGTCCAAAGTCAAGTTCGAACATGAGCCCGAGCCATTTCCTTTTTAAAGAACTGTCACAAGTCATAAGCACTCGCTTTGCGGCAGTTCCTGTGGTGATTTGGGAACCCCCTGGCCGCAAACCCTGCCAGCAACCATGCGGCCCACAATCTTATCTGACCGTCAAACTCGATCTGCCTCAGTTGCGAAACTCGCCTCTGTCTGGGCTCGACCTGATCGTCCCAGGGCAGTGTCGCGAACGTCAGATGGCATGGACGATGAGGGCGATTTTTGCCCGGATGATCTCGCCATCGAGGAAATGATGAGGCCAGGAAAGCCCCGACGCTCAAATACGAGTGTCAACGGGAAATTGGTGCAACGGAACATGTATGTGAGAGGTTAGGCGAGGCAAGCCACGTTCCCCCTAAGGCGCGTTCCCCGCCTTCCATCATGGCCAAGGTGAGACGGGGCCTTTGAAGAGACTATTCACAGTCAGTGCCTCCGAGTCACAATATACCACAGTAGGAGCCTGCTTTTCGAAGCCAATGCCATACTGCGATCGATAGTCACCCGGGACACCGGCACTGATCACTGATATGAGGAGGTCGCCTGCCACTGGCGTAGCGGCAGGCAAAATCAACCTTCATCACCATGGAACAGTGCTTTCCGGACCAGTGCCCGCCGGAGAGCGAGGCGGACAGAGGCGGGAGCTATGCAGCACTTGCCTCTGAAGCCCCTGCAACGGTGTACTGTGATAGATGACCCTAGTAACCCGTCGCTATCCCTGTCACTGCTTTGCATGAGAACAAGCATCAGGGCATCTGATTGGCTTGGGGGTAGCATCTAACCGCCGGATGAGGCCAATCACTCCAGATTCTCCCACAATTGCTATTCTCAACCACCACTATCGAGACCACATTAACCAGAATATCCAATACCCCGTTGCGCAGTATGCTGGGCAACCGCCGGGCTCGTACTCAATAGCCCGCAGGAAAGTACCTAAAAGCCTGTTTGACCAATTATCAGTACAATGCGCTGTACCCGCCTGGCCTTCCTTCTGTCATGTAATGACGAGCTACGGCCGACAGTCTTGGAGCTCTAGCCCACTTCAGGCCAGATGCCCTACCTGCACATCATGAGACCTGCGAGAACCGCCTGCGCTTCTATCGGATAGACCCAGTAGCCCATCTGAAGGCCCGCCGCGTCCCTTGTCGTTGGATTCTAGCGCGGTGGTATTGGTTCTCTACTGTCTAATGGCGGTCTCGGCCGTGGCTGATGAGACTGCATGGGTTCCCACAAGGCCCTACCAGTTCTTAAACCTCGCATACCTCCGCATACCTCCCCATGCCTGGCGATCTACACTTCCATACACGACGGACCTCCTGCTGCCTCATAATACCCTCCCTTCCCCCCGGTAATGGTTTGGTCCGATCTTCAACCCTTCTTTAATGCGACGAGACAGAGCCGCACACACCACCACACGACCAGACTCCAGCACAAGCTTCAACCTGCCTACCTACCTACCTACCCATCCTGGCGGAACATCACTCATAGACCCATAGACATTCGGCACCATACCACTAGCTTAAAACACACGCTGAGGCATATCCCGACGACGGCTCATCGTTGATACTCTTATTCTAAATAAAGTTTGAAGGCCTGTCTTCTCCCAAGCAGGGTGCCATCGAGACGCCACGGAGTCGAGGAATGCCGCTCGGATGCCCGCTGTCATCATAGATCGGATCACAAGAACTTGGATCTCAAACGACACCATCCAGAAACATCTGAAGACCAGACCCCTACACGCTTCGTCTGTTCTGATACAAGCCCTTCCTCAAACGGGAGCTCTGCTCCCTCCTCCCTAGGCCACGGGCAGGAGCCAAGGCCATCCGATCACCCAATATAGTCCTTCTACCCCCGCCGGCCGGTGGTTTAATCTTGGCCCTCTTTCCTTCTCTTCTTAGTTGGTAGCGCTGTGCACTCGGTCGATAGCCTTCTTTAATATCGATACTTCGTGTTCAACCTCTTTGCCCCGCAGGTCCGGCTACCTGGCACTTTCTTTCTTTTCGACTATCTATCTGTTGTATTATTTGGAGAGGGTAGACGCCGTCGACCTTCGTTGCCTTCTTTTTCTCGCCATTGTTAGCATTGGGGTACTCGAAGCATTTGGATAGCCAGGAAGAAGAGATATTTCCGCGGAAAGGAGACCAGGAACCCTTCAGACGAAACGATTTGACAAGAAACCGTCATAATGGGAAAGCTTATCAAGAACCACTGGGCGAGGCTCATCACCATGGTGGCAGCAACCTGTAGGCATACCCGTCCGTGATGAAGTGCGGGAGGATCTGTTGGCTAACACGAAATGCAGACCAAATAGCCGCAGCTCTCGAAGGCTTCTTTTGGCCGAAGATCTTCTTTGACTTTCTCACAAAGACACTCGACCCAGCAGTGAAGCCTGTACCAGTGCTGCAAATCATCAACATGCTGTTGGGATTTATTATGCTGGCGTGGGAGTGGCCACTTGGACTGATTGCCGGATCGTCTATCCACCGAAGCCTCGAGGCTCGCCTTGCGGCAATGCCTCTGGCTGCTCTCGCTTCTGTTTTGCTCTACCAAGGCACAAATGCTGCGCTATATTATATCATCGCGATGGTCATCTACTTTTGGGCCTATAGTGAAGGCGAGGTACGTTATCCCCATCGTATAACAATGTGGACTATGAATTAACAATACTCCAGCTTGTCTGCGCAAAGCCCTGGACTCTGCCTCAAAGAGGCGGCCGTGGCAAAGCATAAACATAACGCGACTACGCTCTAAGTTTGCCACCATAGACTGTTCATGTCACCATGTCTCTCCTTACGTCTCCAACTCCACTTCCAGGTGGGAAACGACGTCGCGCCAATGAAGGAGGGACGCCTCATATACGAGCTTGCATTTCACTTTCTAGAGAAATGATCCCTGCATTTGCATACTTCTTTCAAACTCACCTTTCCCATACTCTCTCGACATAAAGATTAACGGCGTTCAACATTTCTCTGGTTTTTGATATTTCACGACTCACGTCGGTACGACCTCGCGGAGGAACACAGGAGCAGTTTGGGCCCATGCGGTTCGGGCCAATTTCAAGCTCCGGGGAGCAGTGGCATGAACAGGTGGTGAGCTCACGACGGGGCCATGCGGAGGACATGAAGGGACATGGGGATGGTGACGGAAGTCACGTGGGCTATGCCGCCAGATGGCCGCCATCACATTCACATTGATCTGATGGTGGCAACCCGGTGCCAGCGAATGGCCAGGAGAGAGGAGGAACGCTACGTAGGATGGGTGCAACGGCCGAGCGTGTTCAAGATTTCCTTGACGCTGCGCTCACGTTACGTTTAGCGACTAGTAGTTACCTAATACTTCGACCGAGAAAATCGAAGAGATGACTCCAAAACTCACGTTCTCCATCTTAAAATTCCTGACACATGCCAACCTCGTCTGTAACTCATCAGACGTCTCAACTCGAGCCGAGTGCTGTGAAGTTGGGGGCTGAAGGGCAACAGTAGCGAACTCCCAGACCGTTGCAGTTTCAGCCGATTTCACATCGTCCTGTTCGGGGGAAGACGTTGGGGGGCAGTGCCTTGACCCCTGGGGAGATGCGAAACATGAGGCTGAATTGAGATTTAGCCGTGTTGTGAGGGCACATGCTAGGAGACCCCCCACTCGTGCCTGTTGCGCGGTGATGCATGGCTGATTCCACGTACCAACCCGACTCACATGTTCAATAGGGAATCAAAGAATAGCTAGCTAGCCGTCCTTGGTCTTTCTCCGTCTAGCACGTTCATAGCTTGTGTTTTATGAACGCCTTGAGCGCGCGGGGGTCAGGAAGTTTCGGGGATTCGGTTTCATGCATGCGGCTGTCATTTGTGCTCTTCGTCATCCCACGGGCTTTTTCACGAGAGAGAGATATGCCATGTAATTATTGCTGCTTCCGAAGCCGACTCCGGGCGTAGCGCATTCCACCGACAATTTCCCTCAAGGACACGCGCTAATTAGCCTCGGAAGCTTTGTGGTCGTTGCGAATACCCAAGGTTACCCTAGGTAGTTAGTCACCATCTGGATAGTAGTGGGGGAGAGAGCTGCTCCCGTCGCCTTACCAGGCAGAGAGTCAAGTCTTAAAGGCCCCAGAGAATAGAGTGCAGCGCGGGCCGTGTTGTTTGTTCTCTTGGCTCATCTGAAGGCGACACACCGAGCTATCGTAGCAAAAAGCCCGGGGCGGCTAAGTCTTATCATGGGCATAGGGCCGCGAAGCCTCTGGCCTTCGTGTAACGAATGAGTGTGCTTGGGAAGTGATAACTATAAGCGATCCCAGAAGATATTTGCGTCTGTATCATGTTCGGCATATGGCAGTGTGCATAGTGATGTAGTTGACTGCCAAAGGATGATCTTCAGGTCGGAAAGGACTTTGACTCTGTGGAACGATTGGCTTCGGGGAGATAAAGCTATCTATCTCCTACTGTTCAACAAGACTCAGCCTTCTTACAGGACTTCAGTCCAAGTGGCTTTTCCGTTAGGACTTGGTGATGTTGTGGCAGTCTGGGATACTACCTCGCGACGAAGATATGTATGTTACTGAAGCTGGAGCCCAAGGGCTCTCTTTTGACGACAACGGCTTACATCAGATCAATACTTGAGGTGCTCTATGACTCGTCAAAGTCGAGCCTGTATTCAGCCCAGATAAGAGGTCTGAATGACAGTCGACTGGTACTCATCAAATAATCCATCTTTAATTTCGAATAGTATTCATTGCCTGTCTATTCGAGTTTATCCTAATGACAAGCCGTCGAATAATCTAGGACAGTAAGGTAGGTCTTGCTATCGCCATATGCTTAATAGGCATACACAATTGGGTGTTGGTTATAATGTTATTCAGGCAATGCAAGAAGTCAGTCACTTGGTATTCTGGTATTCTTGTATGGAGCGCAGTGGTCATAAGGATCTTTATTGGCTATTCATAGCTGTCGTCCCCTCACCACACCATGCGAAATCCCGTCCGTTCATGCAAATCGTAACGGCAGCGGCATACTAGCCGGTGCATTGTAGCCCTATGCCACAAACAGCCCATCTATCGCGAATTCTGACCATTGACGATAGAGCCCGTCTGCGCGTCATTCTTAGGACCCTGGCGGTCGGGGAACTGTGGTTATAGGCAGTTAGTCCAATTGCCCGAAGTGAAGCCTCTTCGAATAGCATTGAGAGGGGCGCCCTTACCTCAGATTCCTGAACGTTGCCCTTCTCTAGAATCTGCTTGATGACCTCCTCATCGACATGCGTGCCGAATTCATTATCTAGCGTGGATTGCGAAGCACCATCGTATTGGCCCTGGTTGCCTTGCCTGTTGTTGCCATGCATGTTAGTGGACAGTGGGGATGGAATGAAGTAGGTAGGAGTAGGAGTAGGCACAACCCCGCTCGGCTCGGATGGGGACTTACTTGTGCGTGACGAAGATCTTGAAAGCAGAGATGAAGTGTGCCATGGGAACGGACTTGTCGTCCCTCCACTTCTTCATGGTCTCGACATCGTCCACGAAGATGATGAAGTCATCCTCCTTGCCCTTATAGTGGACCTTGGTTTGCGTGGCTTCTCCCTTGACCATTTTGGCGGTGTTTTATCGTTCGTAGGGAAGATGAGATGTGGTGTGAGGGGTTCTTTGGGTTCTTGTTGTGCTTTGGGAGGGAGGTGGTTGTTACGATGATGATTATGTGTTGGAGAGAGATTCTCAATTGCCGCAGCTCTTGTTTGAATTTAAAAGTAGGCGGTCAGGTGCCTGGTTACTAAGTTAGCCTCGTCCAAGACAGGACAAGACAAGACGAGCCAGCCAGCCAGCCAGGCAAACCCGGATTGTGATGCCACTGTCTCCCAGGCATATTCGGTTCAGATGCTACCTGTTCGAATGGCTCCCTAGTAATTACGTCATAAGAACGGAAGCAACAGTTGCGTCCAAGCAAACAGCCAGCCAGCCAGACAGACAGCGAACCAGCCCACTTTGGGCACGCTGGTCAAGGCGAGACAGCAATCTGGCTGGCAATTGGGTTCCTGCGTCAGCTTCAAGAGCTACCCCGCCATTATCAACCTTACGTCACTACGAAAGCGCAGAACAGGGGTTATTGACGGGCTATCTATCCATCGCTAACCCTACCGTTGTCTATTTGCCTGGGATAAAGAGAGATGGATGGATAGTGCAAAACGTTGAGTTATGCGACATGGCCTGCTTGGAATGACCATTGTAGCTCTACGATCTTGGAGTTTGACATGATTCAGGACATCATTACAAGCTGCCGCTGCATTAGGTGACGACATATTACAAGAAGCATCGATACCCCTGGCTTTTGGTGGACAGTTACGAAACAAAGCCCCCAAACGGCAGTTAAGGTGTGCTGGTACTCGATCAAGCATAGATCGGTTGAGTGACTGACTGACTGCCTAACGTCGTCGAGTAGCTACCTACCTACCTAGGTAGTAGAAGATCGACCGGCAACCGGCATGACGGGGCGGGATGTTCCCTTAGGCAGTGTCAGGTACCGTACACCCAGCTGGGGGCGAAGCTATCTGGTGCTAGCTAGGCCTTGCAAGGCGTTCAAACAAACCTGGAGTGCCAGACATATCTGGAAGCCGTTTAACATATCTAGCGTCATCCGAGGCCATAGGCGACATTTGATAATACACAGCTCGCAAGGCTATTTACTACACAGCAATGGCTGCTGCATCAGGTGGCGCGAGTCGCGTACCACCAAGGCCCTGCGCAAACGTGATGTGTAGGCCATGTTGCACCCCTGAAAATAACCCTAATCACGCTGAAGTATTTGGGCCATGTCTCTACTAGATGTTTCTTTACCAGAGACTTCTTTACTGGATGCTTCACTGTGGCCCTCTGCCCCTCGTATGATTCCCGAGCTGCTTATCATGTCGAAGAAAGAAGTCGGAAGCAAAGCACTCATGAATGATCTTTTCAGTTTCGTTGCACGTCTAGTGCTTCAAGTGTACCTATGTACAGGGTGCAAACAGTCGAGCTGTCCAAGTCCTGATATCTATCCTTCGATCTATGGGCAGTAACCGACGACCAGCAGTTGTCTTCCCAGCACTTTCAGAGGCAAAGATAACTCTACTATAGACAGTGTAAGGTATGTGAAAGCTAACGAAACCTTCCAGACAGCTCGTGTCCATCATGATAATAGTAGTTCATTTTTCAGCGAAAGAAACTGCGGATTCCCTCGGCCATCAAGCCCCGGTTGATGGCGCCGACCTTAGGCCACTTGCTCACGTGGGGTTTCGCGTGACTTGTGATGTCCTGGATGGGATGCTTCGCCTGGCTCCATTGGAATTGACTCTCCTTTCCAGACAAATGTGAAGGCGCTGTCCTGACGGTTTGTGAGCTGCTTTGGAGTTGGGGAGCCCTGTCCGTCGAACAAGTCTGTAAATCAGGGGCCTCGAATCGCGTTTCGTTTGGTTTACATTGGAAATCGTCAAGCTTTTGGGAATCGAAATTCGACAGATCAAGTTTCCCAACTTTGCCAGACAAGGTCGTTGTGATTGTTGGAGGCAAGCTTGGACTGCCCTCTGTTTCATCCCGAATCATCGGCAGCCGCTGGATGTCCCCATGTTCCTGCTCTGGTCTCAAGCTAGAGGAGGAGGAATCCTCATCGTGGGTGACAAGTGACTCGGCAAAGTGGTCGACATGAGAAAGTTGCTCGTCGCCTGGTATTTTGGTGGTGCTCATACTAGCGCCGCTTGCCGATCGCTTCGCGAACGAGTTTGTGATATTTGCAACGCTGAGCTTTCGCATCATAGTGGAAGCAGAATTGCGGACAAGATGTTCACTCCTGGACCGGGTTGTTATGCCGGGGAATGGCAACACTTTACGGCTCCAGACATCGGCAAGTAGAGCCTCGAGACGCGCTCGGTCGCCGCGGGATGGAGCTAAAATTGGTATTCTCGAATTCGTAGTTAGGAGTGACAGAGAACGGTTGAATGGAGAGCCAGAAGTGGCGCTCGGTGGATCTCGCATCGTAGTGGTATTCTTTAAAATGACCTGATACAAAGGCGATTTGGGTCCAACAGTGGTTGCTCGATGGATTGAGAGGCGACGTGCGACAGTCCCTTTCAAGTCATATGAGTGATGCGTCACAGTCCGCGTTAGGTCTCAACATACCTGGCTTTCCAAAGACCGTACCAAGGCTCTTGATATTCAGGGAGAGAGTGCTGCAAAGAGGCCGCTCTGCGTGGTCGAGTACCTCGCCTGGAATCGAGTCGGCCAGACGGGTTCGCCACTCGACTTCCTCCTTGGAAGTGCATGCAGTCATGATCATCTCGTACAGCTGGTGGTCGACCTCGAAAACCAGCTTCCAGGAGAAAGGCGCCGTATGACATTGCAATCCTAGCACAGTCAGTCGCTTGGACTTGGTATTTGCGTATTGCAATGCTGGGTTGCTCACCTCGACCATTGTCCGCATCTTCAATCTTGATCGTGTTCATGCCAATGCAAGCCCGGATAATATAGAGTTGATCAACCCTCGAGGCGGTGGCAAGGCATAAACAATCCTTGTACAATAAGCAGACCATGTACTGACCGTCGACGCCTTCTCTCGTTTGCCAGCAAACATGCAGGGCGCCGCACAATTGGATCTGACCTAATGATCGTATGGTTGTCTTCAGAGCCGCATAAAGACACTGAAAGTTCTGTTAGAGAAGTCAAGTTTCTGCGGGACCCGGGATACCTGCCTGATCGGGAAATGCAAGACGATCTTGAAGGAGCCATGTCTTTTCCATCGTCGCCTTCACAGAAGGGTCGTCGGTCGCTCGGTTGATTTCAGAAGTGGCTTCACGAATACGGACGAGCACGTTCTCGATCTCTGCGTGAGAGTTTGGGCAGTCATAGACCGGTGTATACTTAAGCAACTCAGCGAATAGCAGTGGATACTTGCATATCCTCTGGATCGGCTGCAATGGTGTGTCAGCTGTGGCAACTCGTCCGACGGCACTGGAGATGGAACTTGCCTTGACCAAGAGATCGCCAATCGTGAGTGACTTTCTTGATTGATCTGAGCGACTATTCATGGGGCCCAGTGAAAATGCAAGAGCCTCCAGGCCCTTCTGATACGTGTCCCACTGGGGCATAGTCCGATGAGCCGATGCTACGTCTTTGATCATCATCTCGTACTTTGCGCCATACTCTTCGTAGACGAAGAAGCGATGCATCTGGGACACTGTCAGCAGGATACATCATGCTACTCGCCTTGGGGAGTAACGAGCCAAGTGCCACATATCCCCTGAGCACTTACCCTTCTGCCGAAGATCAGCGCGACCTCTGCTGCGACATCGGGCTCTGCCGTCATGCCAGGAACATTCTGCAACCACGATATTCCTCCCTCATCTTCTGGGACCGAGTCGAGACTGCGCCACCTGTGATGTGAGGGCTTGCAGGGTACTTTGTGTACTGATGATAGTTGTTCAACTTGAGTATATTCCGAGTTCGGTACCGCTCGGTGAAGTTCACCAAGAATCTCTTCATGCAGTTCGACTATATCCGTCAAGTTCCGGTTGATGGAAGAACGTAGGCCTGGGTGTTGCGATGGTAGACAAGCAAGAATCGTAACATAGACCTATGAGATTGTCAGATGAAGCACACAGAACCCGTGCTATCAAGATAACCCACGTTCATCAGGAACTTGATGTCCCCAATGTAACTCTCCTCAGTGCTAATTAGCTCCTCCAAGATGCGTCGACGCTGTAGTAGGCGCTCAGTTACGGCAGGGTCGACCACGTTGCGCTCAAGACGGACACTATCTTCTGAGCGTCTTCCTATCGATATCGAGGCCCTGCTACTGTGATCTGTCTTGGCATGATGAGATGATCGTGCAGTATTCCGCCTGGAACGTGCCATAACACTACCAGCGAGACTGATGCTCGCGCTCCGAACTCCAGCAACGTATCCCATGGAAGATTCGGACGAGGACTTTCTATGACCACTGCAGGACATAGCATCTTCAGGAAAGGAAAACTCGGGAAAGGGCTCCTGAAACCTCTCGCTGTCTCGATGTTTAGGCTGTCGAGCTCGTCGCTGCAGTGTCTTCATCCACTTGTGAAATGGTTTGACCACTCGCGGCGCCTCCTTCCCATGAATGTCATAGCCGCCATCTTCCAAGAAGAACGACGGTGACTCTAATATGTGAACCGGCTGTTCATCTTCTTCGTCATCCAAAGTCAAGCCCAACTCAGCGAACTTGTCCAAGGTATTCCAGGCCTCCTCGCCGTTCGCCGTAGTCGGGCTGGTTTCACAGTATGCCAGATCAGGGTCGGTACGGTTGGCCTTGAGAGCTGACTGGGAAGCGACTGGCGTGGCCCAGGGACTCATCGTGCCAAGACTCGCGGAACTGCTCCGTGAACGAGGCCGCGGAGAATCATTTCTTATGACAAGGAGGGCCATGACCAATGCCTCGGGCCGGAAAAGGAGAGACCAAAAATTTGAAGAATGCAAGATTGGTTCCAAGACTCAAAAAGTTGCAAGACACCCAAAAAGCAACACATGCAAACTCGGGATCAAAACATAATGAGGAACGGTCAAGGGAACGATGTAGATATCAACGAAAGAAAGTCACTTGGCAAGCAAAAGACCTGCCCTTGAAAGCCCATGGATGCGCAGGCCAGCCTTTGGCAGCAAGCATGATAGCGTAGCAACAGCGGCCGAGAAGCTTTACATCGGCCTCGACGGGAAGCAGCTAGTAGATAGACTACGATTCCGGCCGGAGTGACAGCATTGGCGGGAAGAGCTCTCGCAGTGCTTTCCTGCATGGCGTTTTCGTCGAAGACACTAGAAAAAGGCCTTCTGTTATGAGGAGTGACACAATCACGTCGTCCATGGTAACACGGAAAGAGCGGCGTCAGACTGACCTCGATTCGACTAAGGGACATTCCGAAGGCAGATGATGAGCACAGTGCCTCCACTGTAACGAAAGCGGGTTTTGCCATACCACCTAAGAACATGAGTATCCACCTAGGTAGGTTATCAATAAAGTCATTTCTCTACGACCTTCAAGCTGGAGGCTCACGACTCTAGTTTGAAAGTCTTGGGACACCACAATGATCCACGAGATGAAGTGGGAGTACCTGATGTATGTACCTATGCCTGCAGATTTAATTGGTGAAAGCTACCCAGGTAGGCAGGTATCCAGTGAAGGACAGGCCGTATCAAGCTCGAGATCCTGGCGATCATTGGACGCCTGTACACTGTTGCAGGGTTGTTCGATGCACAGGCGCTCCCGCTATGATATCGGTATCCGGCAGAATAAAACTCCTCGTAGGGTTGGCTGCGTAACTGACAGAACCCCGCCAAACGCCAACGCCAACGCCAACGCCAACGCCAACGCCAACGCGTCCACCCGGTTGCTGGCTGAAGCTCACCAAGATTCCACCGAGCAGTGATGCGATAGGAACTGGAGTGTGACCAGAATTTCTAATCAATCTTCGCCCTCAATATCATGACTTGACCTTCGTCTTCTGATAATGGGTCTACCCTTGAGAATGGATAACCTACATGCACCGACAGTCCCTTCGGGGCCTTCTTCGCGGCCGATTACCAACGGCAATGCCGCAACACTCTCTTTCGCCGAACTTTCGCAAAAGAAAGACAACCTGGAAGCTGAGCTAAAGGCTCTGAGTGGTGTGCTTGACTCGGTAGGATCCGGCCCACTGGGAATAAAGTCGGAAACAGCGGCTTACAGGGCTCATAGCATGGAGTCAATATGGATACACCTCTGACAACACGGGACGGGTTTCCTCGGGCAGATATTGATGTAGCTCAGAGTACGAATTTTCTGGGCGCTATGGCGATCGAGAATGGCCTTACTGACACGGCAGAACAGTTCGAACGACACGATCGCGCATAATCCACCTGAGAAATGACTACAAGGACCTGATGAATACCATCGAGAAGCATCTTCACCAACACTTCGCTAGCCTGCAAGATGCGGACGAAGTGGCATCCTCCAGCACATCCGGCGCGGGAATGATGGGCGACTCGATACCGCAGACTCTTGACGAGGCTTTCGCGAAAGTCAACAGCGTGGTCCCTAACAGCCCAGCAGATTCTGCAGGTCTGAAGGCCGGCGATGAGATCCGAAACTTCGGATATGTGAACAAAGCCAACCATGACGGCCTGAAGAAGGTCGCAGAATGTGTTCAAGGCAATGAGGGCGTAAGTCGTGGACCTTTCTCGACGTGGGTTGAGCCCGACAAGAGCTGACCATAATTGCAGCAAATCATCCTCGTCAAGGTGTCCCGACGTGCAGAGGCAACCGAAAGACAGGAACTCCAGCTAACACTAACGCCACGTCAGAATTGGGGTGGCAGAGGAATGCTAGGTTGCCATATCCTGCCGCTATAGGACGAGGACCACAGCCCATCCGTGACTCTTCATACAATGGCATCGCCAATAAATAGACGAGTTGCTTGATCACACCCAAGATGCGCTTCCTTGGAGGATAAGGACTAGGGCTGAGCATTTCACGACTGACACGTTTATCAGTACATCGAAAGCAGTGTTGTTCTAATAGCTTCTGAATGACCAGCCCCCGTGCTGTTTCGAACTGGTGTAGCAGATGTAATCAATGGGCAGATGCTTGACACCCAACGTCCAAGCCCATTGGTCTTAGTGGTCAGTCGGTGTTTAGGTAGACAAATTAGGTAGACAAAAGGCTCTCTGCCTAGTGCTGCCTGTGCCTGTTGGCTGTGCCTGTGCCTGTGCCTGGGTGGAAGAACACAGATTAGTAAGCAGAAAGCCTGAGATGGCCGAGCCTAACATTCGAGTGACAACATACGGGCCTGAGGCCTAGCTGATCCAGGTCTACTTAAAATGGTGTTACACCGCAAACGACAGCACGTACCTGCTTTAGGGACTCAACGCACTCGAAACTGAGTAATACATCGAGTGCATCTTGTCAAAAGCTTTGTCACCTCCGGCCTTACTCTCCGGACTTTACTTTGCCCCTCACCTCCCTCGCCGCTTGCAGCTGGAGTTCACGTTCCCCTTCCCGTTCACAGCCATAGCGACCTGGCCTGACCTGACCTGACCTGACCTACCCCGCCAAAGTCACGTGCTTTGCCGTCGATATTTTCCAACTTTTCTCAGGCGGTAGTTACAGTTACTGAGGCATCGAGCGCCCGGGCCCGGATTCCCTGCTCCCTGCTCCCTGCTCCTACAAAAACAACCCACCTGGAGAGCGAGCAAGCAAGCGAGCGAGCCAGCCTTTGGTCAAGAACCAACGTTGGACTTAAAAGTTATAAACCCAACAGCACAGCGCACTTTTTCCTCACCACGCATCTCAGGTTCAGGTAGGCCACCCATAAAGCAAAGCAAACCCCCCAACCCAACACAGGTTGAGATAATAGACTTGCCGATAATCTCTGCCCACCCAGTCTTTGTCTTGCCATCACTACCTACCTACCTACCTACTTACAGCGGTTTGAATACCCCGCTGACGTTTGCGCCCAGTCCCTCGTCTGTTTACATCCCCAAAGACCCGACCTGAAGCTAGCTATCGCACATCATGGCTGCTCCCTCTACAGACGCCCCGACCTTCAAGCTGGTCCTCGTCGGCGATGGCGGTACCGGAAAGGTAAGCAAGCCTCCACATGGCCACCCCTCGTCCTTACCCTTACCCTCCTTCGCTTTCTTGATGTTATCGTGATGCACCCTCGAGTGTGGGGTCACCGCCTTGCACTCTACGACCCTCGGATGTTATGCTGACATCCATTGCGACACATAGACCACCTTCGTCAAGCGTCACTTGACTGGTGAGTTCGAGAAGAAGTACATGGCCACCCTCGGTGTCGAGGTTCACCCTCTGGGCTTCACCACCGTAAGTCGACCGGCGTCCCTACCCGCCGTTTGCGCGCATTACTGACCCTGTGGAAAGAACTTTGGCCAAATTACCTTCGATGTCTGGGATACCGCTGGTCAAGAGAAGTTCGGTGGCCTTCGAGATGGGTACTACATCAACGGACAATGTGGTATCATCATGTTCGATGTCACCTCCCGCATTACCTACAAGAACGTCCCCAACTGGCACCGTGAGTGGTTCTATGACTAAAGCTGTAGCGATTGATACTAACACTAGCCTAGGTGATCTCGTCCGTGTCTGTGAAAACATCCCCATCGTTCTCTGCGGTAACAAGGTCGATGTGAAGGAGCGCAAGGTCAAGGCCAAGGCCATCACTTTCCACAGAAAGAAGAACCTCCAGTACTACGATATCTCGGCCAAGTCCAACTACAACTTCGAGAAGCCTTTCCTGTGGCTCGCCCGAAAGCTCGTTGGCAACCCTGCTCTGGTCGGTATCCCCTAGTTTCATGTGAAGTCAACGGGCATCTAACGCCACGTATA
Source organism: Xylariales sp. AK1849 (assembly GCA_022432505.1). Lineage (NCBI taxonomy): Eukaryota > Fungi > Ascomycota > Sordariomycetes > Xylariales > Xylariales sp. AK1849. The sequence continues at coordinate 1,562,863 of JAJKKH010000008.1, forward strand.
GGATTTCGTCGCTGCTCCCGCTCTTGCTCCTCCCACGGCCCAGGTCGACGAGAAGCTCCTCGAGGAGTATCGCAAGGAGATGGAGCTCGCTGCCCAAGCTCCGCTGCCCGGTGAGGATGAGGATGAGGATTTGTAGAACCCCCTTAACGACTAAACACGAGAACACGGGCTGCATGAGTGCGTCGACATTCTGTGGCTCAAAAAGACGCATCATCTTCTGGCTTGCATGGACTTGATGGGTCGCGATGGAATATTCTGGACTCGGCAAGGATAGATAATGAGCAGCGTAAATCAGTGCGTCTGGCTCTGGATTGGAGGAACTGGCGACCTCTTCGGAGGTGGACTTTTGACGCATGCTGCCTCTGCAGCCTTCTAGATAGCACCCGCCGTAGATATGACGACAAGACAAGCTTACTGATTCTGAAGCACTATATTAGCACACTGTTTTGTGAGGCCAAAATCCCTCGTCGGGCACCTGATAACCACTAGGCTCGAATGCATAAGAAGCAGCTTTTTATTCAAGACAAACAATAACTTACTACGAAGAAAGCAGATTGTAGTGTATGCTGCATTCCTCATATTCTATTCGGGGCATGATCTCCTAGTTGCCATCCCATTTCAGCATTCCTCGAGAGCGTCAGGCCTTTGTGGTGTGACTGAAAGTCGTTGAATATTTTTTATATCCAAAATGCGTGGTCGGACTTGTAGAGTTGTTACTTCATACTTAAGTCATGAAGAGAGCGTCCTAGAATTTACTATGCAGCCCAACCAATCTGTCAAAACACCGACAGCCGACGAGCGCTAGGGGGCGGCAGATATACGACAAGGCCGTTGTCATATTCTGGGTTGAGAACACACACACTCATACACATACACACATTCTACGGCGTCAGAAAGTTCGAAGGAAGAAGAAGTGGGGAACCGTCTTCGACCAAGTATGCAAAGACACATCCGCCATATCTGCATCAACGGTCTGTCGAGGAATTTCTAAGATACCGAGGCTTTTGCGTTAGCTTTCCACTTGCTTGGGATCAGCTCTCTGCTCTACAGTGAAAACGAGCAAGGCTATCGATATATCTGTAGATCAGCCTGGGCCAATTGATGATATCAAACAAACCAAGGCAGAGAATCACCTTGGGACGAATGAGAGCAGCATAGTCTGATCAAAGCAACACACGGTATGCTGAAGAGTTTTTGTTTATTTGGTGGATCTGCACGCGTAGCCACTATAAATCTGCAGGATGAACAATACAAGGGGGAACACACGTTCTTGGGGGGTGGAAATCAGAAAGCCAGCTGCCCGTTCCCTATTCTTCTTCTACCAATTTCTTACAATCAAGTACGTGAACGTGGTCGAGAATGAGGGCTTGCGGATTCTGAAATGTCGTGCGCGAGGATGCCGTGTCGAGCAGGATCAGATTGACATACGAGGCCGAGAGCCCACGGAGGTTGTGCGTAATTGCGTTGCCAATAAACAACGGGGATCGCAATATCTCCGGAGATGGAAAGATAAGAACAAGGAGAAATACTGAAAGGAAATCCATATTGACCATCGAAAGACCCTGAGCCGCCAATTCTCGGAGGCTCTGCATACTAGACGAGGGAATAGGGGGGAAACAACTGCGACCATTTGTCGTGAAAGGTATGACATTGCCAAGTAGGAAGACGTACGAACTACTGCGTAGTCTCTACTTTGACGTTCCCTCGTGAGGAAACGCAAAAAGGGAAACCATGGCCCGCATTTTCCAGCCCTGCATCATCAAAACCAACTCCCCTGTACCAATTTCCTCTGGACTGATGCCACATGTTCCCCACCATCTCAGCCAGGTATCGACGAAAGTCCAGCCCTCCTCGGAATCCGCGGGGGCGTGAGCAAACACTTCAAGCCCAGCCAAAAGAAGGTGGTACTGAGTGGTGCGAGTCGTTTAGGACTCGGCAGCCGGTGCCTCAGCGGCGGCAGGAGCAGCCTCCTCCTCCTTCTTCTCCTCCTCAGCGGGCTTGTCCTCCTTAGGGGCCTCCTGGGAAGCACCCTCACCCTCAGCGTTGTCAGACGAAGTCCAGAGGGTCAAGTTGTCACGCAGGAGTTGCATGATCAAGGTGCTGTCCCTGTACGACTCCTCAGACAGCGAATCCAGCTCAGCGATGGCATCATCAAATGCCTGCTTGGCCAAGTGGCAAGCACGGTCGGGCGAGTTGAGGATCTCGTAGTAGAAGACGGAGAAGTTAAGGGCGAGACCAAGACGGATGGGGTGAGTGGGGGTCAGCTCGGTCTGGGCGACATCCGTAGCGCTCTGCCCAGTGAAAAAAACGTTAGCACAATATGGCACCTCGATATCACAAGTGGTTTATCTTGTTCTCACCTTGTAGGCCTCGTGGGCGGCAGTAGCAGCGACCTTACGCTTCTCGCCGGAAGCGAACTCGGCCAAGTAGCGGTGGTAGTCACCCTTCCTGCAGTCGAAATAAGGCGGTCAGCTTCCGAAAAGAGTTGAAAGTGACAAGCCGAAGTAGCACTCACATCTTGTGGTAAAAGACCTTGGACTCGCCAGTGGCGGCGTTGGGAATCAAGCTCTCGTCGAGGACGTCCAAGACATCCTGGCAGACCTTCTCGAGCTCCAACTCGATCTTGTTGCGGTAGTCCCGGATGGTTCCAACGTGCTTATCCGAGCCCTTGGACTCCTCCTTCTGCTCGATGGACGAGATGATGCGCCACGAGGCACGTCGGGTACCAACGACATTCTTGTAGGCGACTGAGAGAAGATTGCGCTCGTCGACGGTGAGCTCACCACCAAGGTGGGCAACCTCCTTCATGTAGCCAACCATTTCATCGTAGCGCTCGGCCTGCTCGCACAGGCGGGCCAGGAAAGTCTTGCTGTAGAGATTGTCAGATTCATGTCACCATCAATGGCGATATTTGATGCGGGGGATCAAACCTCTCACGCTAGATAAGCACATTATTGTCAGCATGCGTCCACAAACAGATAGATGACGGAACTCAGGCAGAAGGGCGAGCGCGTCCCAAAAGCGAGACACGCCGGCGCGGAGGGGTATCAAGCTGAGTCGGTACGCGGCTCGTGGATGTGGATGTGGGAAAGGGGACAGCGCCGAGACGGGAAATAATATGGCACATACCTCGGAAGCCATTCTGCAGACGGGGGTGGGTTATGGGGGAAGTGGTTTGGGTATCACGGGGATGATGCTGTTGTTCGTTGAGGGAAACGAAGGTGTATGGGAATGAAGAGAATATTATTTACTTGATGTTGTGATGGAGTTGTCGTTCAAATCTACCACACGAGGAAAGGCGAGGCACGTCCCCCCCCCCCCCCCCCCAAGGCCAAAAAGCACGGTCTTTTCCTGTGTCTTTGGGGGGCGCTTGGGGTCCTACTTTGCAGCTACTTTGGGGGGGCATCGATTGTCCAGTGACCTCAAAAACGGGGCAAGGCATTTAAGGCATTCACTCATTTCATCGTGTGCAATCAGTGGCAGTAACGTGCCGGGCAAATTAGGCGAGAACAAGTGGGCAGCCCAGGAGGTCACTCGGTATCTAGGTACCTACCTACATTTCTTGGACTGACTGACTGGTTTTGAGCATCCTCTTCGTGCCCAAGTCCAATGGCACCACTGGTCCATGCTACGTAAGTCCAGTATGAATTGTCAAACGTATCGACAAGATCACTGCTGGATAGGTATGTTTGCTCAGGTCCATAGAGGACGGCGGGGTGGTATGTATCTACACCAATTCCAACGTCTCTACAGTACCTAGTCAAAGGAAGGCCGCCAGCGAGCTCCCGCAGCTGCTTCTCTTCAACGCAAGAGATACTATTTGCCTTCTGCTGCCTTCCACGAAGCCGGACCCCCGCAGCGCAATGGGCTACCTGGGTACTGACACATGGGATACGCCGTGATGGCCTCGTAGTGTTGTGGATCTGACTTCACTGGTCCGTGGACTTCGGCACGAGCCCGAGCTAAGTCTTGCTAGTGATAATTTCAAAAGCCTCTCAGCCCTTTCACCAAGACATCTGACATTCCACGTCTTCGGGGGCTTAACGTCACCATATCGAGGGCTGTAACGGCAATTTAAGGGCCAGAAATACGGCTGGAAACATCGTAGATTGCTCAACTAGACGAGAGGCCGGCCCTTACCAGCTGACTCGGGCCATGCTATGCTACGGCTCAAAGCCCCAAGGGAGTAAACTAAGTGACCTTAGGGTTCGGGAAATAAGACAGCCTCAGAAGCCAGTGTAGGCATTTACTGTGTAGGTAGATGCTTCGGCTACTCTGCAGGCTAGCCGCGTGCGATAGCCCCTTTCTGTCTTCATCCCAAGTCTCACATAACTTAAAAGAGTAATGCAGACCTTTACTTTTTCCAAGGAGGACTACCCCTCATCTGCATATCACTGTGGGTTATCTATAGTTCCAGTCAGTCATGGTCATGGTGCCAGCCCCAATCTCCCCAATCTCAGGGTCTTATCGCATAGCACCGGTGTATGTGCGTTGTCCGAGGCTGTGCTGGCAATCACGCCTTCCAATCACACGCTCCAGCTCATAAGCTGCCTGTCCGGGTAGAAACCGAACGAGAAAATCTCGTGTCATGCATGATAACGGAGGGTGGTTTAGGCTCGTAGGGGCCGTCACGAATTGCATAACTAAGACTGGGTGTTCTCCAAGGCGGAAAAGAGAGCGTCGGGCTTCAGAGGGGCTGGGACAGTTACTGTCCCTCAGAAATCAAATCGCTTAGGACCGCCTTGATATTCAAGAACAAGCCTGCCACCTAGAAGTATTCTACTTCTTCTAATGGCATACCTTTACGATTAAACAAAAGACCAGATGACAAGCACGCTCATAGGCGACATAGTTCATCAAAGCCAACAGTTGAAACGGACTCACTTGTATCCCCTTTCTGGATCTTGCACAGCAGTGACATGATAGACACAGGATTGGATCGAGTAGTGATAGGCTCTTATTGTATTGTGATTGCTTGTCATTCACTACCATTAAGCCTTTCACTGAGGACTGAATGGTCAACATGTTCATTGTGCATTTTGACATCCACAAGTACCTAGACTGGCTCACCAGCTGAGTTCATGTGTCACATATAAACTCCGAAGTCCGATTCCGTTTGAAAGTGACCATGTAATCCACCAGTATACTGAACATCCCTGTTAGCTTGCTGGAACAGCTATCCAGAAGGCATTCCAAACAACAACCTTATGCTAAGTGACTCAAAGCGCGTCAGGAGCTACGGCACTATTGCTATAGAGCAACGAGCAGAGAGATCTCGTATATACAAGAGTATCGAGGAGAGCGCATCCTTCTCATGTACTTTTTATGAGCTGGGATCCAGGTCGTGTAGAGAGATGGGGAGTCGTCCCGTCGAAGAACCTCGATGAGATATAGTATAAGTTGATGAAGGACAAAATGCGAATCGTGGTTTCAATCTAGAACTTCGTATACACATAGGGATACCATTAGACACTAGCTACTGCACTTTTTCATAAAGCCGTTTTCGAGCTTAGGACTGTTGCTGTCTCCTCAACGATAATCCGTCTCGCCATGCCAGCGATCAACACCAACGCCTTGCCCCCAGATTGCAAAGCAACCACCAAGTAGACTCCAACATTTCATACAGTATGTGCAGCAGAATCTCCTGCTACCCAGCAGATCCGCCCTACAACTCATCGCTCCGATTGGGGTTGGGATACTTCTCCCTACCCCAATCAGCGGGATCGCCACCAGGTACGCATAGTCCAAGACGCCAGAAATAGTCGCGATGAGCGAAGAACAGCTGCCAAAGCTTCAGTTTCGATGGAATGCCCCAGCGTTTCTTGAAACTGGCTTCTTCCTCGATATCCTCGCCAGCAAGGTCCGCCCGAAATATCTGGGTAGGGTCAAACTCGCCTTCAGACCCTGCGATGCACCTGGGATCATAATTTCCTTCACAAGCCCTGATGTCAGCCGGAGCTGGTTGCAGATCCGCCTTCGAGATGAATATTTCACCGGCATGCGATCTGTATCCCCATTCCGAGAGTGGTAGAAGTGGTACCGGGTCATCTACATGGGTCAGTCGTCTGTATATCTGTTTCTCTGGATCTGTGTGGTTGCTGTTCAGATCAAATACCGCATCGATATACCGCACAAAACCAATATTCCCAACTCTTGGCTCCCCGAATGTAGTCACGATGACATTGTCCCAGCCAAGGACAGCCTTCATCTCTAGAGCAGCTAGAGCAGCGACAGCACCGCCTAGACTATGCCCTACAAGCTGGATAGGGTAATCGGGGTATTGTGAATGTAGTAGCTTCAGTGTTGGCAAAACTTCCTCTCGAGCGATCTTCCATGAAGTCAGAAAGCCCATGTGCACAGTACAGTTAGAACACTTATGCTCAGGCTCCTCAGGGGGCTCGTCTCCTCCATCTTCCGGTGAGGGATACGGGACGTACTCCTGAGGTACAGTGCTGAGATCTATGACCGTGTTCGTGACGCTGTAGGTGCCGCGAAACGCGACTATGATAGCGCCGGTCCTGTCGTTGCCCGGCTCCACGGTTTTGCCTTCATCGCTAGTTGGCACTGGTAGTTTTGCGCCATGGTCGACAGCAATGTAGCCGCAGCTATCGCTCATCAAGACACCGGTATTCCACGTGGTTACAAGCCCGAGCGTCGGGAAGTCCTTGCATCTCGATGCGCACGTGAAAGGTTGAGACAAGCCGGTGGTGCCAACACAATACGCGATGTCTACCAGTCTTGAAAGGCGTTCGAGGGAGGCGAAGAAGCGAATAGAAATGCGCTTGGGAGTCTCCTCTTCTGGTTTGATCAAAGGTTGCTGTTGTAGAACAAGTGACGGCGATGCTAGGCATACGACCACCTGCAACACCATCAAGAGGGTTGAAAGTGCTGCGAACATATCGTGAGTGATTTCCAGGTTTCAATACTGATGATGTCAATATCGCTGAGGGTTCGACGCTGCGCGAACCATATTCGCGGAGAGGAACCCCCGGGAAGACTTGAGGTTCAGAAACGAGGTCAGAAGCGAAACAGAGTAATGTCGGAAACTCAGTTACACTGCAGAATCGGTATAAAGGAGTGCGCCATGTCTTGCGTCACTGACGCTGGCATGCCGTCAAGTGATCAAGGTTGGGGATGGGGAGGTTCATCTTTGAATCATGAATCAGGCTAGGTACCTACCTAGGCATAACCTCATTGAATGATCGGGGCTAGAACCGCCTAAACGGCTGGGGAAGGACTGCGCCTTGGCGAAAACGCGGGGCACTAGCTTGGCTGGGGCGCCTTCTGAATTCGGCTGACTTCAGCGCCACCATCGTCAACCGTTCAACGTCTTATACAGTAAGTAGTACGTTGAATCTGTCTACAGCTGAGAAGTAGCGGCCGTGGCCAATATGATAGATAGTTCTTAAAGATATAGGTATGTGTAACTGCATTCGAGCAATCCGAATTGACTAGACATTATCTCGACGCCGTGACGTCCCTTGAGAAGAAGTATCCATGGCTCCTGAGCATCTCCTATTTGCTCTCATACCACGGAAATTTGAGTGTGATACTACAGGTTACATTTTCGATCCTCTTTGTCGTCTCGAACCTCTCGATCTTCGCATCTTGTAATCGAGAAATTCAGCCCTCGATAGCCACTAGGCTGGTTGCGGCTCCAAGCTCGTGAAATTATCTGTGATCGACGCCTGTGTCGAGGAACAGAGGGTGCCGTCATATGTCGCAACACAGCTGAGGTTGAACGTTGTAAGTCCTGATGCCTCGAAATCTGAAGAAGAGCTTCAACCTAGTTAGCATAGCCTACGGCATCTCACTATGTACGGAACTTACCTTCCAGGACAAGCCGCTTCGATGACTGTCAACCCATTTGTCTGATAGATGAACTCAACATTGCCGTCGTTGCACGGCCACCGCGGAGTCGCATTTGGCGAAGTGGTGCTCGTTTTGGATGTCGAGTTGCGTTCGCAGTCTGTGTCGATGCCAGTGTCAGAGTCGATGAAGTGGAACGATGTCGTGTTCGTAGTGCCGTTCAACTGGCTTCCCAATGTCATAAAATCGCTAATGGTGTATTCGCTTGGCATCACACAATCCGCCTCGACTGCCATCTCGACAGGGATACTATAGGACGTCGAGGCGACTATCTCGGCCAAGAGACCAGCGAGGAGGACGGAGAATAGCATGATCTCGAATTTCGATCTTGTTGTTGTAGTAAAACAGGTAGGCCTACGGCACAGCCAGGAAAGAAGTCGAAAAGGAGAGACGTGACTACTTTAGCAGTTGAATCGATACAGCGAGAACCCGGGTTCTAAATCAAGCAAATTCAGGAGGTATTAAGCCAACTATTATATTGCGAACTATGCCCCCTCCACTGCTGTCCCGCTTGTCCAGTTTCCCTGGGGTCCCCTTGCTTATGATACGGAGAATGGGACCTTGTTGACTCTTTCCCCTGCCAAGACCTTCTCTTTTCACCTTTTACCCGACCATAGCTGCATGTCATGTTGCAGATCCTGATGCGATCATCCGAACACTTTTCTGGAAAGGGGAACGGAGGCCGCCACAACGGATCTCTCAGGACCAACCACATACTCCACTGGGATCTGCAACCTTGAATAAACGAACCACAAAAGTCGCCTAAACGCCAGGTTGCACCCAGTTAACGTGTTTCAAGAAACAACGATTCCCGCCTTCGGTGATATTGGGGTCTAAATGCAAGTTAAGTTAGAAAACAAGGCTGGCATGCTACGGTACCGCGCCAGCTTTGGCTAAGTAGGCTATTTGCGTCACTGTCGTGGCACTCAAATGGACGACCGCGCGCGATGCTGCAGATATCCTTCACTCCGTTGGATGGCAAGTTTGCATTGCACGATGCCATTTGGCACCAGTCATTGATGGTGCCTCCTGATCTCGACTGTTCGCTGCTTATGACTTTGGGGCCTCTATGCCTTACCCATGGTCACGAGAGCTGTTGATTCCTGTGTTACAGGAGAGTGAGCACTGCCACGAGCTAGTTGGTACGAAGGACGGAGCGTCATGCCGTCCACTGATGCAAGACGTAAAATTTGTACTCGCTTTGCTAGATGGACAACTCTCGTGTTCGGGGATTTCTAAATGGACTATCGATGCTTCTGTGCTACAAAGAGAACGGCTGGATTTCCCGAAATGTTGTTGTCGGGAGGGTGAGCTAGTTATTCGAGCTAGATATGTCCTTTGGCGACGAAGGACGAGAGGAAGGCGACCGCGGACTAGCAGTTCTCAGTCTCCTCCGAGGAAACTGAGGCATGCCAGCGGTGAAGGGCCGCATTCAGCTGCGTATCACATTAGAGAGCGTTCCTTGCAGCTTGCCTGGAAATGATACAGAATCTCAACGATTCTGCATCAATGAGATCGATCGACCAACCAGCAGGGTTCGAGAAGGGACCCAATTTTGCAAGCCACAACAAGCACGAGTCCTTTGATCAGCCACTAACCTTGCATCAAGCCACGGCCAGCAACCGACAGACTCAGTACAAATCTACGCTTAAACCTCGGCCCACGGAACTCACCCACCATCACCGACGCAAAAAATCCATCTCGAACTTTATCGATTTTGACCTCCTCTCTCGCCTTCAACCCGCGATACTAACCCAACGTCCATCCAGTAACACATCTTCAGCATCACGAGCCAAGATGGCAAAGGAAGCCCCCGCAAAGACGGGCATCACCGTCGGCATCAACCGCGGCCATGTAAGATGAACTACATCCCTCCTAGCAGCTCTGTTCGAATCTCGGAATCTTGGAAAGCACCACGCAGTCCCTTCTTGACCATCCAACAGCGAGGAGGAGGGACCCTCTCGCCGTCTCACCTCTTGGAGGATCTCTGCAGCCTGCTTCTCAGATGTTTCCTTCTTTTGATCACGAAGCACACTTGCAGATGATGGACTGGCTGACTTTTGGGTTTCCCTTCCCGTGCTCAGAAAACAACTCCACGTGTAAATAAGCCTAGGGTATCCCGCACCAAGGGTGCTCTGAGCAAGCGCACCGCTTTCGTACGAGGTAAGACGGATACTCCTCCTCGTCACTTGACGTGTGTCATGCAGTCCGATTCAATTCAAGACTCACACGTTCAACAGATATTGTGAAGGAGGTCGCCGGTCTTGCGCCCTACGAGCGAAGAGTGATCGAATTGCTCCGTAACAGCAAGGACAAGCGTGCGAGAAAGCTCGCAAAGAAGCGACTCGGCACGTTCGGACGGGCAAAGGTATTTGAACCTATATTAAATTATCGAATTATATACTGACATTCTTCTAGGCCAAGGTAAGCGATTCTCCGAGCCAACTCTTCTCCCTTAGCTTTGGTTCGGGAACAATTCGTGAACGGACTCCTGAACCATCCCCTTCCGGCATCTACACACTCAAAACACGACTGTTCAGGAAATACTGACACGAGCGTTACAGGTCGACGAGCTCCAGAGAGTCATCGCCGAGTCCCGTCGTGCCGGTCACTAAACGATGCCTCACGTCGTGTACGGTGGATGAGTGGAAAAGCAAATACTTCGGCATGGTCTTGGCGTTGCTGTATGACAGTGAATTTCTCAGAGCAAATGGTGACGATGGAATGGCACGTGGCAGCACACAGAAATAGTTGCTAGCTCAAGGCTTGCGTCGATCAATATCATACGATGGACGGGAATGAATCAGGTTCTTCATGACATGCCATTCTTGTTCCCCCTGTCGTATGACCATCCATCTCCATTATTCCCCATGAAGTACATTGTATTTGTTACTGCTGGTCCTCTCCAAGTGACCAGTGAAATAAGCAGAGGATGCACAGTGCACCCGTTGATTCTTCTACTTTTTGCCAAGTCCCTTCTTAAGCCACTTCGGTATACCCTTATTCTGCCTATCACCGCCCCCGGGCTTCGGCTGCTGCTGCTGCTGCTGCGGCAGCTGACCCGACTCGGATTCCTGCTCCTCCTCGCCCTTTGGTACCTCGGGGACCTTGATTTCCTGTGCCTGGGCAGCTGCCTTTTCCTTGAGGAACGGCTGGTCCCTGACCTGGGACACGTCGAGCCAGGCAAGATCGACCGACGTGTTGCGAGTCAAGCCATGGCCCTTGATCAGGTTCGTTTCATCATCCTGGATCGTAGTACTTGGGATTCCCGGGACGATCAGCTTGAACGGTGTCCCCGGGTTGTTCATGACTTGTCGGATAGCCTTGTAGAGCATTGCGCCATCCCAATGGGGCTGCACTGCCCATGTTGCGGAGCTGTTCCCCGGGAAGCGTACTCGAATGGTGAGTGATTTGATAGCAGCGAGCTTTGCTGCTTCGGCCGCTGCATTCTCTTCGATCTCTTTGTCTGACAGTAGGCGCTTGTTCTGACCTTTGTGCTTAAGGCCTTGTTGGTATAGTTGGGCGTGGGCGATGCTGGGTACGAAAATGTCATCCGAGTCGGTCGTTAGTGCTGCGGCGGGCACGGAGTTCGAGGGAGGGGCGAAGATGCTTAGAGGTTCCATAGGGTCAGTTGAGGTAGGCTCAGAGTCGATCTCCATAAGATCCGGCTCTGCTATGCTCGATGTCTCTGCTGCTACAACTTGTTGTGTCGTAACTGAGCTGGGGCTCTCGTGAGGATGAGGCGCAGGGGTAGGGGGTTCGTCGGTAGAAGGATTGACCGCCTCGTTTTCCGCTTTGGCAGCAACATCGTCGACTATCTCCTCATGCGGTAGCTTCGCCTCCTCTTTGAAATACTCGGAGATAACGCTCATGGCGTCGGCCAGAGTCTTGTCGGTCTTCTGGAACGACAGACGAACGAGGACGGCACCACCGTTGTATCCAAGCTGTGACATGGTCTTCTGGAAGTCGACGAAGGTGGATAAGGACCGTTGCTCGATCTGCAGCACCGGCGTCTCGTAGTATAGCTGTCCATTGTTCCCAGAAGCATTCATCTGCGGTACCCCTCGGTCCGTCAGGTTCACGCCCTTGCCCTTACACGTCTCACTCTCAAAGTGCCGAAGGACCTTCCACAACGTATAGTCGCTGGGTAGCTTCTCGGTCGCTCTGCGATTACCAAAAAGCTTCGCTTCCGATTCGGGGAGCTCGAGGGCTATGTTGAGGACCGAGGGCGATTTAGACTTTGCTACAAGCTCCAATTTTGCTCCAGGCACGAGACCAGAGCTCCGGAAGGTGTTGGACAGGTCGAGTTGCTTCTGCTTGTGTCTGAAAGCTACTGTTAGATCTAGTAACTCGCCATGCCAGGGAGAGCGATGACGTACTTTAGCATGTGCTTCTCATGCGGCACTTTGAACTTCTTGCAGGCTTCCTCAAGAACCTCGGTCAGGTAGGTTCCGGGTGTGACCTTGATGGTAGCTTGCCGGAAATCGGTGGCTACCACCTTGACGTTGGACGCCATCTTGGACCTGGAGGTATGTATATTGTGGTGTTGGTGAACGAGACACGCTAGGGCCGACAGTAATCGAGCGCACCACAGTGCAGGATGACCTCGTACCAGTTCGATTATAATGCTTAGGCTACCAGAACATGGGTAGAACGAAGACGGTTTCCTGTTTACTCCAATGGGTTGTTTTAGTGGAAGAATGGTAGACCAGGTCGATGGCAGGGTCGTTTTACTCGGATCATCGTGTGATAGTAGCAATGGCGGGGCTCAGTGAAGTAGACATGAGTTGCTGCAGTCGTATTAGTCTGTACGGTTGGCAGGCTCTGGCACTCCCATCCAGAGTGAGCGGATCTGGGACTTGACAGGGATCTCTGCTTCGAGATGGATATAGAAATAGAAAGACAACGGCATGCACAGTTCCCGTGATTACCTAACGTTGCGCGCAAGTCAAGGCAAGGCAACTCCAGATACGTATCGCATACCTAGTTATCAAGATAATGTAGAGGGGCAATCGCAAGTGCTAACGTTAGCCAGAACAAAAAAGAGACAGCCTCTGACAAAGCAAGTCAAGCCTGGTCTGACCCGAGCGCCCGCCCGGCATCTTTGACCCCTGTAGCTCCGACAAGGCCAGCCAGCTTTCCATTGAGATTGAGATCGAGAGCTGCCGCGCCATAGCGTGTTTGCCTTGCCTTGCATTGAAGTAGCAACGACACCAACCTCAGCCTGGTACGGTACAGAACAGACAGCTTCAAGGCCATCTCCATCTCCATTTCCATCCCCATCTCCATCCAGCTTCACATCGACGACCCATCCACTTGCCCGCCAACTCCGAATTCCCACGCGAAGCGAGTCACAAGCTCGGAACGGAGCTCCAGATCCGTCGTCACATCATGGTAAGCTTCAACTCAGCTCCAAGCTCCCAGTCTACAGCCAGCTAACGCGAACCTGCCAGTCGTCTCCCTTCTCCATAAGTTCGTTCACCTAACCCCCCAACGACCATCATTTCAATACTGATATGCCCCTTCTCTAGACGGTGGCGCCGCTGTTGCCATGGTGGGCAAGGACTGCGTAGCCATAGCCTGCGATCTGCGTCTCGGCCTCCAAGCCCTCACAATCTCCAACAACTTCCCCAAGATCTTCCAATACGGCGACGTATTCCTGGGCCTGACGGGTCTCGCCACCGATGTCTCAACCGTCTCTGATCTGTTCCGCTACAAGGTGAACATGTACCGTCTGCGCGAGGAGCGCAACATCGCGCCGACGACCTTCGCGAACCTGGTCTCGTCGAGTCTGTACGAGAAGCGCTTTGGCCCGTACTTCGTGTCGCCCGTAGTGGCCGGCCTAGAGCCCAAGACGGGCCAACCCTTCATCTGCGGCTTCGATAGTATTGGGTGTATCGATTTCGCCAAAGACTTCATTGTCAGCGGCACGGCAACCGAGCAACTTTTCGGCATGTGTGAGAGTCTGTGGGAGCCGGATTTGGTATGTTTCTATCTTTCAGGGATATCTGCAGTGTGGAAGACGGCTTATTAATGCACGGGTAACAGGAGCCTGAGGACCTGTTCGAGACCATCTCGCAGGCCTTGCTGAATGCCGTCGACAGAGATGCCCTTTCGGGCTGGGGAGCACACGTCTACATTATTGAAAAGAACAAGGTCACCAAGAGATTACTAAAGGGCCGACAGGACTAAGAAGCTGGGAATTCCGTGCTAGGGATTTTGCTGGTGATCGTTGCATCTGGCCTGGTGATGCACCTTGATGCCTCGAGGCCATGGAGAAGGAGCCGGAGTCTCGCATGTTCAAACTCTGGGATCTAAACGCGGCCTTCCTCCCGTTAGGTTTGCCTACTCCTGGAGTTAAAATAATGCCTGCGTTTCACAGGGTTAGCTAGATGGAGAGGCTGCGGATATAGACCATCAGATGGCATCTATTTTGCCATCTTGTACCAATACCACGTGTTCTTGACGAGCTGGCGTATACATATAGCGCCCAACGTTTACGTAACTGTGACTTCAGATTGTACCTCTTTCTTCAGACAGTCTGACTTGCCCTGCAATGCCATGGCATTAAAGCTGGTACCGGTGTTTACATACTATAACAAGGACTACAACAGACTGTGAATACCTTTTCCGAGTTCCACCACGGTCATTCGAACAGGATGACTATCAAACCAGACGTAACGAGAACATAATTGTACCGGCTTGCCACTTTCGTAGTTGTTCAAGTTGAGCATATCGAGGCTGCAGTTTCATGAACGAGATAATGCTTCTATAATTCGTTGTTGATCAAGCAGTTCTTACTAGGACAAGATCACTAACTATATACTGCGCCTGATGCACAGTCGTGAGACTAGGGTAGCTATGGTACATCCTTCTTCATCTACTAGTCTATTTTCTTGGACACGAGATCTATGTCCTGCTTGGCGCGTCTAGGCCTCCTTCTTTGCCTTGGCGACCTCATCCGTCGTCTTTTGCAGGAAGAACTGCCTCTCCGCGGCCTTGAGTACCTCGTCGATGAGACTGAACTGATGTTAGTTTGTCTGTCTGGTGAGTCGTGGTGGGAAATAGGAACGTGGACTTACATGACAGGAGCGCTAATAATCAAGACAGCCTTCCACTCGTTCCAATTCAGAGGCAGGATCGAGAACAGAGTCTGCAGGACGGGAGTGTAGAGCAGGCCAAAGTGCAGGGCCATAGACAGAGCAATGGCGTAGACGAGCATCATGTTGTCCCACAAAGGCAGAGTCAGGAGCGACTCGCTCGACGAAAGAGCATTCATGGCGTTGAACATCTCGATGACGACCAATATCGACAGGGAGACGGTAGATGCGGACTTGGCCATGTCGTCGCCGAACATCTGGCACCCGATCTCGGAGAATTCGGACGAGCAGCGGTGGAAGTGCGAAAGCTGCCAGAAGGAAATCTGGGGCCCCTCCGCGTTGTACATGAACCACCATGCATAGCCCGCGACGGTTGCGAGACCGACGTAGGTGCCGATGATCAGGTAGCGCAGGAACAGCCAGCCTCCGATGAGGGCTTCGTCGCGCTTTCGGGGCTGTCGCTTCATGATGTCGTGGTCGGGTGGGTTGAAGGACAAGGCAGTCGCGGGGAGACCATCGGTGACTAAGTTGACCCAGAGGAGCTGCACGGGAATGAGAGCCTCGGGCATACCAAGGGCGGCAGTCAGGAAGATCGAGACAACCTCGCCGATGTTGGATGAGATCAGATACCGGATGAACTGCTGGGTGTTGTTGTAGATAGATCGACCCTCCTCTATAGCAACCTCGATCGTGGCGAAGTTATCATCAGCGAGGACCATGTCGGCAGCCAATTTCGACACGTCAGTACCAGAACCCATGGCAACACCAATGTCAGCCTTCTTGAGAGCAGGAGCATCATTGACACCATCTCCGGTCATGGCCACTACTTCGCCAAGCGACTGGAGGAGATCAACGAGCTTCGACTTGTGGCTGGGCTCGACACGGGAAAACAGAGAAGCCTTCTTGGCAGCCTCCAGCTGTTCACTGGGACTCAGATTGTCGAACTCTCTTCCAGTGAAGCTCTTTCCCTTGAGATCCTCGTATTCTCCAAATACGCCAATTGATCGGCAGATGCTCTCGGCGGTGTTGCGGTTATCACCAGTGATGACAATAACACGAATTCCCGCACGCCTGCACTTCTTGATGGCCCCAGACACCTCAGGACGAGGAGGGTCAAGCATACCAACAAGGCCAAGCAATGTCAGGTTCTGTTCCAGCTCGGCGTACTGAGCTGTGGACTTGGCCGAGTGGATGAGCGGGTTGGAGCTAACATCCTCAACACTTGCAAGGGCAATGACACGGAGACCACGATTACCATACTCGACGACCTCTCTCATGAGGAGATCATAAAGCTTGCTGTTCATCTCAACTCGCTTCCCACTGGTACCAACCAAGGTATGTGTGCAGCGCTCAATGATGGACTCGGGAGCACCTTTAACCAATAGCTTTTTCTGCTGACCATTCTGAACGACCACAGACATACTTTTGCGGTCTCGTGAAAACTCGAAGGTGGCAAGGCGGGGGTACTTCTGTTCATAATGGGCGCTGGCATGGTGAACGATGTCCTCGGGGTTCGTGTTACTGGGAGCGCATGGCCCAATCTTCTCCGCCAGGACTCGCAAGGCACCTTCGGTAGGCTCGCCAACATTGGAAAAATTGCCGCTACGCGCATCGTATGCAAGACGAGCATCGTTGCAAAGTGCAGCGACCTCGTTGATCTGACGAATCGTGCTTGAACTCTCAGCCAGGTCTGCGACCACCTTGCCGTTGCGCCTGATATCGCCACGGGGAGCGAAAGTAGTCCCCTCGACGTCAAGTTCTTCCAGATCGGATCCGCTCTCATTGATATGAACAAGCTTGTTGACACTCATCTGGTTGGTCGTGAGCGTACCCGTCTTATCAGAACATATTACACTACAGCTTCCCAGAGTCTCGACGGAAGGCAGGCTTCGCACAACGGCGTTCTTCGCAGCCATCTTGCGTGTTCCGAGAGCAAGACAAGTGGTAATGACAACGGCTAGACCCTCTGGAATAGCGGCAACACCGAGTGAAACGGCGATCTTGAGATAGTAGATGGCGCCTTTCGTCCAGTTTCCATGGCTGGGATCGGCAAAGTGAGGGATGTTGATCAACCAGACTAACACACAAATAACAGTAATAACCTTGGCTAGTGAATCGCCAAAGTCGTTCAGCTTCTGCTTCAGGGGTGTCGGCTCCGAGATCTGCGCTGTGATACTCTCATGAATGTCGCCAATAGCGGTGCTCGATCCCGTCAAGACAACTACCGCCTTTGCGCGACCAGTGACAACAGTTGTGCCCGAGAAGAGGATGTTGATCTGGTCCTGAAGTACAGCCTTCTCATCCTTGACAACTGCATTGTGGTCCTTATTGATACTTTCACTCTCACCCGTTAGAATGGCCTGGTCCACGGAGAAACTGTTGCTTTCGATCGAGATAAGACGACAGTCGGCAGGGATTCTGTCGCCAACAGAAACTGAGACAACATCACCGGGTACCAAATCCTCTGCCTTGACCTTCGAGACTTGACCATCGTTTCGGACCACCTTGGCTTCGTTGGCCGAGTATTCCTGAAGCGCGGCGATGGCCTTCTCGGCGCTGCTTTCTTGGGAAACACCAACGACAGCATTGAGAATGAGAATCGTCAGAATCTGAGAGCATTCTGCGTTAGTCGCACTCCCGGGGAACTTGCGGTAGCTTCACAGCACAAGGGGAGGACTCACAACTGCAGGATCAACGAACGCGCCCCAGCCGCCCTCTTCCTCGAAGAGGGCTAGCACGAAGGAAACAGCGGCAGAGCCGAGTAGTATGAGGACAAGCTGATCTTTAAACTGCTCGAGGATGAGTTCCCATAGAGGTGTCGGTGGCTCTTCCGGTATAGCTATGATCAAGAAGACGTATTAGTACTTGGCGCATTTCGAGGGAAGTTGTGCCTGGCCCGATGGCGCATACCATTCTTGCCATACTTGGTCCTCAGATCGATGACTTGTTCGTCACTAAGACCGACCGACGCATCGACATCGAAAGTGGCCAGCACATCCTGTATAGGCGTCGCAAAGGCGTTCTCCATGGCGACAGATGGTGGGGTTGAATGCTGTCTTATCTTGAGAGAGCTGTATTAACGACCATGCGGATGAGAGTGTATTGCCCGCAGCTTGGATCCGAAGAATGGTCTTGCTTGTATACGAAAGGTGCTGTCTGAGATGCAACTACTTATTGAGGCCACATGTCGTTTCTTCAAAGAATTCGCACGCTCGCCACTCAGAGAATGTGGGTTGAGGTAGACTTTGCTGGGAGTAGGTGGTGGATCGAACTCACAACGTGTTCTTAGCACTGAGTTGAGGCTAGCCCAGGCTAGCTGCCCATCGTCCCTTTTTTTCTCGGCGTGCCACCAACCTCTTCGCCTTGCCTGGCCATTTCCACCGCCTCAAGGGTCTGATTAGCTCATAATCCCGGCTCGGGGGTCTTGTGCATCTATTCTGATTGGTTGTGTGCCTGATCCTGCATCAGCGCAAGGCTACTGATTGATGTTTAAGTCGGATTTACAGGGTTTCAACTCTTATCGCTGATTCGGAATGCTCCACCAACCAACCAAAGAGATCGCGGATCCGAGACCGACATCCGCATTCGGGAACCTCGAAACGGCAACTGCAACAGGCCGGCTAGACCTTTCACAGACGTGCGAACAACTCGGCATTATTGCAGTTTTCTTCGATCTCATTCATAGCCGAAACAAATAGGGGATACCGCGAGACTGGCACTGGAACAGGAACATCGGAGCGGTGATGATCAGGTTAATAGCCTAGTAGTCCGACATTATCTGCTTACACATCCCCCTTGAAGACTCCTGAACCTGCAATATCGATTGGTGCCGGACACCGAAGGAAACATAACTATCTAAATACTTTGAACACCATCTGCGCATAGGACTGTGTTGACGACGGACGGAGGTCTGTTTGGACCGGAGATACAACTACATAGTAGACATCAGAATGAGCACTGCCCAAGTGGGCCGTGGTAAGCCGATCTAGCCAGAAGGCCCAATATTCGCAACACCAACAGCTTGCGCATAGTCATCGTTTGAAGAGGCAGCCCTGATGTCGTGATGTATCGGTGATCATGGCTACCGGTCATCCAGTGTAGTACATTACAGTGATAGGTGGATCTCAGAGTGTGTAATTGACTACGCTACTAGTATTCTGTTCGACTACTTAGTATGGTCGTACATCCATAACGCATACCAGTAAATGTATTTGCCTGGTACGCTACCACGAAAAAGCAATGAACCATCTACCAGATAGACAACCATGACTGGTACGAACCCAGTGTTGGTTCATCTTGTTACGACAAAGATTGAAACAAGCAGAAAATGCCTGTTATTCTAACGTATATCTGTATACAATAGATGCATACCGAACAAGGGAATATACTCGCTTATAACTATATGGAAGTGGTTTCGTTTTTATTGGGAGGCAGGTTTGGACATGATGGCGTGCCTGGCTCTATGTTTGGTTCAATATAAACCCAGTCTTCAATCTCTATACTGAATTAGCACCAGCTCCAACGTGTTTTCTCACACAATGACGCTAGGACGACCGTCTGTAGTACAATTTCCGAGTCCGTAGCCACCCCACAACTTTCTACACTACATTTAGTCATCATGTTATCAAGAATTGGAAGCTATGCAGAGGCGAATATGGCACATGCGCTGAATGTCAAACAAATTATTCCGTAAAGAATCAGATCGCTAATCCACCACCGCCGATAACGCCGTATCAATCGCGTTCAAAATCCCATGTCTTCCATTTCCTTATGCGCCACCATTCAGGCATATTCTGTGCTAATCCAACATGGTCCGCCCCGAGCCGTGGCGAAGTAGTTACGGCGGTAATCAGAGGTTGGCCATGGACGCAGAATAGCAGAGGATTCGATCAGTCAAATCAGCCATGAACTGTTCTGGAAACTCTCCTGGAAAATTTCCTGAAAAATCTCCAGTCCTATACGCGACCCTCTGCCATCTCACTCACGCTCTTGTCCACTAGCCTTGGTGTAGGATTGAATCAGTCAGGAACTCTCCTAGAAATTCTTCGGTCCTAAACGCGACCCTCTGACATCTCACCCGCGCTCTTGTCCACTAGCTTTGGCGTGGAGGAGCTTCTGGGCGCGCCGGAGCCGGGCCGCTGTATGGTCTATAGTTAGCTTCGGCCTGCCGCGTCCATCATCACTGTCACTCAAGCCACCTAGCGGGGATGGAACTGACGCAGAATCGCTAGCTCCATCTCCTGGCCCGTGGCGATCGTGCCGATACATCTCGGTGCCGTTGGTGCTTACGTCCGGATTCTGGGGAGGCGGCCGCGGCGGCCGCGTTGAAACTTGACTAGTCGATGGACCGGCCGCCGGCACAGGTTCTGAAGTTTGTGCTGCATTGTTGGTGTCCGGGTCTAGCTGTGCATAATCGCCTCCTTGCTGCGTAGTCGCGTGGCGGGGACCATCGTGGTGTCTGCTCCCCATCAACCGACCGAAAACCTTCTTGAACCCCATCTTGAGCTCTCTTCGATGGACCGACTGCTGTAACGATGGGAGAGAAGAGTGACAATTCGAACAAACTTCTGGTAAGATGGGTTGGCTGGAGTCCGGCTTGACTTCTGGTCCAGAGCAACCGCAGATAAGATCCGACGGGTCGACCTCAGCACGCCAGACCTCAATTCGAGTATTCTTAGCTTTCTCTCTCCGTCTTTCCTTGGATTGTGAACTTATAGGCGCTGTTGGTACGGTTGTTGATGAGCCTGGAGGCAGACATCCCGTCATAGTGTCACAGCCTGTGCCGTAGGCTGATCAACGTAGCAGGATAGAGAGCGTGAATACCTCCGTCCTTACAACAACAGTAAGGGCACGATAGCTCAACCTCTCGGCGTAACTCAATACTCGTGATAATGTCTCCAGAAGAGTCCGTATGAACCTGTGATGGGGTCCCTCGCTTCCATCAAAGTGCTTTCTTTAGCTACCAACTAGAACTAGTTTCTATACCTAGTCGTCAAAGGTGGTGGTCCACTAGTCAAGTTATTTGCACAAGTACGTGACCACAGTCTATCGAACTGTTGGGCTAGAGTCATGTGCCCGGGTGTATATGTGACCGAACTGACGGTGAGCGTGACAAGAAGCGTAATTCGGATGAAGCCAAGTGGGAAGCTCGGGAAGCGTTCTAAAACGTTTGGCGTAGCTCAGAGTATTGAAGGCTATTGCTGAAGATGTGGTAGTGAAGTTACCAGTCTGAATTTCATGGTTGCTCGAGTTGTAGTCAACGTCCCTAAAAAGCGGCAATTCCTCGGTGAGGTCCAATCAGAACGTCTAGACTAAACTTCGGAAGGTTCAAGCGCACGAATTCCACAGGCAACTTAATTCAAGGGAGTGAGTGACATGAGCATCCTACTAAGTAAGTTACCAAGGTATTTTTCGGTGGAAGCGACGTATGCATTGGCACCTGAAATCAACTGTTTACGGCAAGTACATCTCCTCGAGTCACCCACGCAACTGCAGATACTGATGTTCGCTGCGGCCTCGATTTCTTAGTCACACGGATGGTTAAGAACGACCTACTACGATACAACAAACGATTTGTAAGGCCGCGGGTTTGGCGGTCTGTCTTGTTCGATAGTCAGTGGGACCAACTTTTGCATCGTTTATTCTGGTGTTTCTCTAGCAAGGGCAAGGTAACCGGATATAACGGTCAATGACAGTTTATTCGTATTGACGGGGTGGTCATTTCTTCTTGCACCAGTTTGAGAGGTACGACAAGGACAAGTCCGTGAAAGCTGGTCTATGTTCGTCTCTCTACCAGTGGTCCGTTGGCGCCGTAAACCCCTTTCTATCCAGTACTTCATAAACACAGCCGATGAGCTTTCGATGCGCCATCTCATTCAAGACCAACACCACGCAATGGTGCGAACGCTATCCCATGCAAAGTCGCAAGAGGTAATCAGCTGGGCCGCAGCGTCTGCCAGCTGTTCATCTCTCCTGATCCATCGTCCCCCAGAAGGTCTTCCACAGGCTTCCTTCTCACTGGTTGGGTTGGTGGTTGCTGCTTAGGTGTGGGCAAGACTGGCTTACGGTCACCTAAGCCGGGCAAACCAACTGCCCCACCAAACCCTCCACGTCCATTCCCGACAATTGCATGGCTGGAGCTTTCTTGCTTTGGTTGCAACGGAGGAGGCGAGGATTTGTGCAATCCTCCTGTCAAATTGCCAGAACCACTTTGCTCAAGTCTCGATGACAAGCTCTGGATGTTAGTCGAAGCTCGCCGGTGTACATCTGGTCTGAAGACGGGGTCGTCGAGTCGGCTGACCTCCTGGGGAGACGGGCTGGTCAAGGGAGAGTTTGAAGCAAGATGTGCCGGCTTCCTAGCCACAGGTGGGGGTGCCTTCGACTTATTCGAATTCTGCGAGGTTGCGGACATTGGTCGCGATTGCGGCGGGAGAGGTGCTGGCTTCTTGGCTGGAATAGCTTGCGGCTGTGTGTCTGCCATGTTTGTAGCAGTCTGGCGTCTCGGAGGCGGAGGCGGCGGGGTTTCATTCCTTTGCGTCTGCCCGCCAGCTTGCTCATCAGTCATATTGATCCGCCCGACTCTAGCTGTTAAATTGGCCGGATCAGATGGAGGAGGCGGCAGCTTTCTAGGCGTAGAGCTGGAGGCGGAGGTAGAAAGGAGCGTGGAGTGGTTAATATGTTCATACGGAGAGCTGGAAACACTCGAGGAGAAGGACCCAAGTCTCGACCCAGCCCGAGGTACCGCAACCCAGTCTGGTTCATCAGTCGGGGTGAATGGATTCGAGGGGCGATTGGGATTGAGTATGACCGTGGAACTACCACTGGTGCTCTTCGGCGGGGCGACTCCCGACTGCGCCATCTTTCCATTGTCGAGCCACCATCTCTGGCGATCTGAGCTTGCTGGAGGAAGGCCTGGTTCTATGGCATCGTATCCGATCAAATCTTCCTCGTCTGATTCGTCAAGGTCTAGACTAGGCCCGGCTTGGCCAATGTCCGCCTTGCGCTGTTCATAAAGTTCACGACTAATTCTTTCCCGTAGGTTCTCATCCACGATGTTGACAACGCATTGAAAAGTGGCATATACTGGGCGATGGTCCGAGAACTTGAGGGGGGCGGAACTGTATGACATTTGCCTGATGTTGGTTCCCTTCCGCAAGATACGATCGGTCCAAGCAGGGATACGTGCCTTTTCGCTACGGAAATGTCAGCAGCTAGCATAATGCAGAGACTTTAGCAACCTACGATGTATCATAGCTATCGGTACCAACGTCGAATTTGTAGGTAGGCATGAACGTGATCCTAGCCTCGGAGTAGAATGGGAAAGAAAGCCCAGCGACCATTTGTAGGTTCAGCTTTAGCCGGTCAGCAACCATGAGGCACCTATCTAGGAGTGAAAGCTTACCTGATCATTCTCATAGAGCTTCCCTAAATCCTGTCGTTGAACCAAATCCATGGCTCTATCGTGGCTCAACCCGATACGATAATTGAAGTCTCCCATCCAAATAACCGAATCTGCGAGTAGTCAGCACAGTCTCCGTTGTTTGACGATACATCTTACCGTGATCGTCAATGCCTCGATTTCTTTGAAAGCGGAGGCCATGGTGAATGGTTGCATAGTCCTTATTTCGCTCTTCGTAGTTTGCAAAGCCAGCAGCCAGATGCGCTGTGACGAAGCACAACTGGGTACTTGCATATTCCATTCGAATTGCAACGGCACCTTTGTTCCCAGCGATCCCCGACATGCCTGTCTTCTTCACACTGCCTTCAACGTTTTTGATCTTTGACAGTACAGATGACCTGACGAAGATGCAGAGCGCAGCACCCACGAGCTGGCCGCTTCGAAGTAGGACGTACTTATCACCCCTTACTTGTTTGGCACGGTCGTTAAGACACCTTTTGATCGCCCTCTCCCATTCTTGCTTTCTAGTCGGGTCGCTATTCATGATCTGTTGGGCACTCAACTCGACGATCTCTTGGAAGCCCACAGCAACAATCTCAGGCTGACTTGAACCAAGTATCGCAGGGTGCAACCAAGGGGTTAAATTTTCGGTGATACCTGTCGTCTTGCCGTTGAGATTAAAGGTCCCAACCCATCTCAGGATTTGTCAGTGTCAAGTTCAGATCATCTATCATGCGTGAGAAACTCACATATTGATCGGCTGGGTTGACGAGAACTCGGCACTCCGCTTTGAAAGCTCACCCAAGACGTGGTCGCTAATTGGGTCGAACAGAATGACCGGAGACTGTCCCACTAACCTTCCCAAGAGCATGTCAATGGTATTTTGTCTTGCTTTGTCGGTGAAGTTGTTGATGTATAACCGCGTTGCGCTCTTTCGAGCATCTGCAAAAGCACCTGCCAACGACATCTTACCGTGTCTTGTGAAAGACGATTTCAAGGCACCAGTTCCAGCGTAGATCCTAGATAGCGCGTCTCCATTGTCGGCCCAGAGTGTTGAGTGACTTGTCCAAAACCTCGAAGAAGCATACTCTTCCCTATGGTTCAAAAATGATTCAACAGCCATCCGCGAGATGAGCGTCTGAATCAAGTTAGTTCTGTCCAGACAGTCGAGGCAATTCGTCCGGAAGACCCCTTCTTGTTGTAGAACCACCACGGTCCGATTATCCACCCTCTGGTCTTGTGCCATGTCGGCCGAATCATCCATCTCCTCGGCCAGGTAATAAGCAAAACCATCTGCAGAATGTTCAATATGCCGTTTGATATCTTCAGCAGCTTCGTAACCTATAGTTTTGGTCTCCGCATGAAAATCGTAGTCGGTTTCGCGTAGCAGAGCGTGATCTCGTGATTGCTTCTCCCCGTTGCGAGAGAGGGAGCAGTGTTGAACTCCATAGTGATAAAGTTGTGTGAGTTCCGCTTCTCCGATCTTAGTAGCACTGAGAAGATTCACAATATGCACAGCGCCATACGACTGCTCCAGCTCCTCAAAGTGCTTATCGAAAGCAGGTTGAGTGCCATCAGCAGATCGTGTGACGGCAATCTTTTGTTGGCCTGGAATAAGGCCGGCAGTTTGCTCCCAGAACACAGGGACTGAACCACGGACCTGCGCATATGAAAAAAGGACTCCAGAGGGGCTCCAGTAGATAGTCTCAGTTTCGACGAAGTTGGCAACATGTCCATCATCATCAATTCCTCGGCTGTTGAATCGTGTGCCTGCCCTCTTACAGGACAAACGAGAGATCACTGTCAGATAAGAAGGCAGTCCCGAGTTTGTAGCTTGCAATGGCGCTGCAGCTTGAGGTATGGTCATCGTCGAGCAAAACCCTCGTATTGCGGATGTTAGAATCCTGGATGCATCAAGAGCTTCTCTCTCATGTGCTAACAGACGGGATCTGAACTGGACCAGCGGGCTAATCATGAAGGAATTCCATAAGAACGAGTCGTCGAAGTTGTCAATGTCGAAAGTATCCGAGTCAACCGGTCTGCGTGTATGTTAGAAGTCATTCGCTCAATTTCCTAAGTATGTCGTGGTCATCAGGAATCGACTGACCTGTCTTGAAGACGGTTCGTCAAATCGAAATCCGTACTATAATAGAAGCTTCCGTTGCTCAGTAACTTCTGTAGCTCTTGGTAGGGATATTCTATATCGCCTTCCCTGCGGCTGAGGTTCTGGCCGTACGTGGACGCAGAATCGGAAAGCTCGTTGTCCCATGAGTTCAGGGAATATACGTCGTCATACTCGGCGCTGTTCAAGCAATAGAAGTCGACGTTTGCGATTCTCTCCACTGTCTCTCCGCGTCTCAGTGAAGCCACCCGAGATGCATGGGTTACCACACATATGAACACATCTTGATTGATCGATATTAAACCCAGTGTCCCATAAATTGGTCTCGGAGTCAATGGTCGGAAATCGTTCAGCAGGTTCTTCGTGACAGTCGAAAACTCCACCATGCATTTCGAAACAAGCCCTACGCTTCCAGCTCGGGATCGTGCTGGCGAGACCGAGGCCAGTGAGCCGTCGGCGATCGCTTCGCTGGTGGTGGGACTGTACCGAAATATCAAGGCATGTGAGGCGGATACGATTGCAATCGCCCGGTGAGGGTATTCACGGATTAGGAGCTGGCTCGACTTCTCAGATGATGCGCCAACGGGTCGGTCTCGATCCGCTGCTCGAGGATATTGATCCATGCTGAGCAGAACAGCATAGAAGTTCGGGCAGGCGCGACGTGTTCATGCGCATGCTAGAGGTTGTGAATATCTGTATCGCCGATTATCGAGAGATCAAGCACGATATCTGCACATCAGTGCCAGTAATTTGCACATCAAGCTGCTCGCTCGTCGATTTCTCATTGATGGTAGGAAGGTATTTGGTTCAACGTCACTGGTGGGGCCAGTGTCCGAGCGCCGATCTTTGAGGCTGAATTAATCAATTGCAACACACTAAAGGCCCTGTAATAGGCCTGTGGGGGAGCCGTCATTACTCACTGCTCTTCTTGTTTCATTGATCAATACTCCAGTACGCTGGTCCTGCTTAGATACCCGTTAGAATAAACAGTTATTTCCTCTTGACAACACTGATTATCCTAATAGGATGCCCATCAAAACCAAAATCATCCCAAGCCATCTTGTATTACGGTGAACTCAGTGTTGCTGGACTATTGTGTCCAGGTTCAGCACTATATTGCGTTATTGTTACTATAGTCGATTCACTGCTTCTTGGCGCTCACCAGCTCATTGGTTGCTCTGCGTTACGCCCACGGGTAATCGTAGCTTCAAAACTGTAGTAAAATCTCGCGCTTTGATTGAAATGGTCAGTAGTCAATTGGGCACTCGCTGAATCCGCAGACAATTACAACAGAGCTGTTCACAGTCAACAAGAAACCGTGTTCTAGAAGCGTCGAGCAACGAGGCAAAATCGAAGTTAAGGTTGAATGGATCCCATGGCTGATACACATGCTTTCTTTAAGTCATTACATGAAAAGTTCGCAAGTCTCCCTACGTCAAAACTCGTCTACCGTGATAGTATTTTTGAGCAGTACAAAGAAAGGCAAATCGAGTGACAAACATGCTACGACCTCAAGCATAGCAATGACTAAGGACAATATAAGCCAAGGCAGGATAAGGTACTCAAACCGAACTAAGAGAGGGGAAAACCGAGTAGAGGTAGCATAGTATTACCAGGTACGGCTATCTATTTCAGTAACTTCGAAGAACGAGCCATGCCCTGCACATTGTGTAGCCCAGCAGACTCTGTCTTCGATATGACAGAAGGCTTCATGAACTTGGGGAGGCAACTGCATGTACAAAGATAGATGATGGACTGTACGTCTGCCTAGCTGCATTCAAGCTTGACGGAAATTCGGCGGTCCATCCATGGTGTCAAGGAAAGGCTAGAGTCGTGCGCAACTCTTCAGACCATGGTGACGCCACTGCAGCACGCCTTCAGATGTCATAGTGTCCATGGTATTGTCAACTCGAAGATCGGCTGGCGGTAGTCACAATAGTTTCGAAAGACTCTATGTGTCAGCCATGTTAGTAGAGAAAGACCTCGGAATAGTGGCATTGAAGGATGACATAGGACACTTCAAGACTGAAGATGTAGTCGTTCGATCCCATGGGTTCACTGATGCCAACCACTTGGTCTCTCCATCAGCATCGCCATGTCGTTTCATCCTGTCGCTGCTACTTCTGCTTCAACTGGGGAGAAAAGTAGGATGACCAGATAGAAATACGTGCGTCGGTCAGGCCTCAGAATTTGTAGTTGAGATCATTGAAGCTTGCGCCCCGTCATTCTCTTCCTATCATGTATATTGCTTTAAAAGCATGTATCATCATAGGCCTGCTTAGCAATTGCTTGAAAAGCTTTGATTTTGAAAGAAGGAAAGTGAAGTCCACGTGGGGGCGTGGGTTTTCATATTCGTAAAGCTTGCTTGCGGTGGAGCACCACGTGACACCAAGCTTCAAAGTCCCAGCAAATTCCCAGGGAGCGGTTGGCCCCGTCGGTCTACATAGTACTTTGGAATTGGCCAATGCGGCTGAATTGGACGCCTCCTTTCTTCAAGAGCGCGTTGGTTTGACAAAACCCCCCGGCCTCTCATCCGATCTTCTCACGATCAGCGCTGGGAGTCGACGAACACTGAAGAACTTCACTCGCACCGCGCATAACTGCTCGTTCAATTGACTATCGTGACCTCGGTGTTGGTGCGCGATTTATCGCCATTGCTGAAGTCGACTACCAATCACTCGTTATTTACCACTTTAAAATTCTGCGCCGTACCGCTCTCTCAAAGCCTCGACTCTTCTAAGCCTTTCCTCTCCAGCCTTGTTGCCTAGTCCCCCGACTTACCATCACCACCACATCCATCCAACATATAGCAAGGTCCCTGCGATCCTATCGTGACAGCCATGGCGGATTTCGGTCATTTTGGCGCCTCTGATGAGGAGAATGCCGAGATCAGGAAGCTCACTGTCGAAGTGGTACGTATTTGCAAACCCCTCAAGATGCAGCCATGCAGATATGCAGTGGCTCTCGCTTCGGACGTAATCTAATTGTATCGTCGCAAACAGGAAGCCGACACCGACAACTTCGAGGAATGGGAGAAGCTTATCCGCGCCTGCGAGGGTCAGGAAGGCGGCTTAAATCGAAACTCGAGTCCGCAAGCACTGGCGACACTTCGCGACGTCTACGATCGGTTCCTCCTCAAGTTCCCCCTGCTCTTCGGATACTGGAAGAAATATGCCGATCTGGAGTTCAATATCTCGGGGCCAGAATCTGCTGAGATGGTACATTTTCTGCCCATTCCAGCTCTGGCCAACCTGCATGTGCTGACTTGGGTGTAGATATACGAGCGCGGATGTGCCAGTGTCACCAACTGTGTCGATCTCTGGGCGTCATATTGCTCATTCAAGATGGAAACGACACATACTCCCCATCTGGTGAGAGAGTAAGTAGAGACGGAAGTTTTCCTACCCCTTAACCATACCACCAAACAGAGTATACCTCAAGACAAGACATTTCGGCCCCCAGCCCTACGATTGATCTTCAGGCTACATACAAAGGCGTCGACGGTGAGAAATACCAACAAAAGATACTCAATGTTGGAACTTTCTCACAAACATTATCAGGCTCTGGTTTCCTACACAGTCATCTTCTTGACATGGTGCTTTCACGTCGCACTTCTATCCGTCCGTCTACTCAAGTTCGGCTTACTTTGGATTTGGCACCGTTGCTTACACAAACCCCTTTCCTGTATTTGCATTCCCTCCCGCCCCTATTGACCCTGTCCCCCCCTTCCCGCCTAGTGGCTTATAGCTGACTTCAACTTAGGCTCTTTGAGCGTGCTGCGATATGCGTCGGCCTTGATTTCCTGGCCCATCCTTTCTGGGATAAGTACATCGAGTACGAGGAGAGGCAGGAAGCTCATGACAAGATCTTCGCAATCTTGCAGCGCGTAATCCACATCCCCATGCATCAGTACGCCCGCTACTTCGAACGCTTCCGTCAACTATCGCACAACCGACCCCTGGATGAGCTGGCACCAGCTGATACTTTAAAACGGTTTCGCGCAGAGGCTGAGGCCGAGAGTGCATCATACGGCGGAATGCCGAAGCCTGAGCTGGAAATGGAGCGAGACATCCGTGCAAGAATCGACACCATGTACTACGACACGTTTCAGCATACGCAGGAAGAGACTACCAAACGCTGGACCTACGAGTCGGAACTGAAGCGGCCTTATTTCCACGTCACTGAGTTGGAGAACACGCAGATGGCCAATTGGCGCAAATATCTTGACTTCGAGGAAAGCGAGGGTGATTTTGCAAGAATCACTTTCCTGTACGAGCGATGCCTGGTGACTTGTGCTCTCTACGATGAGTTCTGGTTTCGCTACGCCAGATGGATGTCATCGCACGAAGGAAAAGAGGAAGAGGTACGCCACATTTACATGCGCGCTGCCACCCTCTTCGTTCCCATCAGCAGGCCTGGCATCAGACTACAGTTCGCATACTTCGAAGAGTCGTGTGGCCGGGCTGATGTGGCCCGCGACATTCACGAGGCGATCTTGATGCAGCTCCCTGACTGTGTTGAGGCCATCGTGTCCTGGGCCAATCTACAGAGACGACAGAGCGGTATTGATGCCGCCATCGGAGTCTACAAGGCGCAGATCGATGCACCGCACGTCGATATCTTTACGAAAGCAGTGCTCGTTACACAGTGGGCCTATCTTTTGTGGAAGATCAAGGGTTCGGTGGATGAAGCCAGAACAGTCTTCCTGAAGAACGTGCAGTGGTACGCGGATAGCCGGCAATTCTGGCAGAAATGGTTGGAATTCGAGCTGGAGCAGCCCACCAATGCCGAGCTCGAGACCCAGCACAAGGAGCGAATAAAGCGCATTTTTGACGAGCTACGGACTAAGAGTCGTATCTCGGCCGTTTCCAAGAAAGGCCTATTCTTGACCTACCTGACGTATTTGCAGGAGAGGGGTGACAAGGATGCCATGAGGCAATTCCTCGTGGTTGACCGAGAGATCTATGGGTAAGTCTGTCGACTTGAACGAGCCATTATATCGTGTCGAGTCGAAACAGCTAACCGGTGTAGCAGTCCCACTTCGACATCCATACTCAACAAGCCAGCTCTCAAGGAGAACGGTACCATGCGTGCTCCTTTGGATGATATCACTAGGCAGAAAGCCGAAAGCAACTACCCGATGTATTATGAATACATTGCCGATCCTGATTCCGATGCCCAGGCAACCGCCACCTTCAACTAGTTTGGTACTGTAGTATCTGTAACTGTTCATGATAGTCGAGTGTTTCGGGTCGGCAGGTTCGGAAGGTACAGACAGGTGCTTCACCTGCTTACGATCTTCCCTGGCTTAGCCATGTGTTGACGGCGGCGTTCTCTGTAACATACGAGTTTGATTGGTTCTTTGGAATTGAGCTTGCCACACGAAGAAATAAAATGCTTTGCAATCGATCGCATGAGATGCGGATAGTCTGTCAAGAGGTTAGGACTTTGGAAGGACGGGAATTGACAGCCAGAGTATAGGAGCCGGGTGGCTGTGGAAGCACAAATTTTCGTTTACACTATACTCGTACCGAATTACTACGTTCCCAATGCGTCGTGTCTGATTCATTCACTTGGAACAAAGAGCGATAATCTACTGCCCATGGGAGTTATATCAATCAAGGGCATCGTGACTCTAGTAGCAGCTATAATCATGTTGAACGCCAAGTGCGTGGTGCTGCTGCCGCCGTACTATCGCGCGGAAGATCCGTAAGCCGACCGCGCTGCGTACCTATCCAAGGTTCGCGCCCTCTTGGAGACATTGTAGACATTCAAGTGGCAAGCATGATGACACGTAAATATTACGACTCGAAATCTAGTCCAAATGTGAAACATGTAAGCAATGTCAGACGACTTGCAGGCCTTCTCAATTGTAAAATTCTCAACGAGGCAAACAGCTTACTTTGATGCTTACAGATTTTGCTCACCAGATTCCGCGATTTCCCCGAGCATCTATTCGCGTCCGTCCGTGACCAACGAGGCAACGCAAGGTGACCCCCGATCTCGCAGAGTTACCTGATGGGGGGGCATTGAAGTCTGGAGGTCGAGCCCGCACCCGAACCCACTGGCTAACATAACAGGTGGAACCGGTAACGAAATGAGGCTGGACTCGCCGCTTTTTGCTAATTCGTAACAGATGTTTCGCTAGATTCCCATGGCCCGCCTAAGCACGGTGGAAACGCCCAAAGCCAAGACCCCCAACGGGAAATGGTCCCTGAAGGCCTATCAGCCAATCAGAACTTACTTATATTCGTTATTTCTCGAATGCACGATAAGACGGTAATCTCGTCCGTCCTCTCTTTCTCAAATCGCTCAGTTATCCATCCCCTCTCTTCGCAAACGCCGGAGCTGTTCTGGTGATACCCGTCGGTCTCCTCCTTCGTCCTTCTCTCGCAAGGTAAGCGCTCTTGTAACATCGCAACTCGAATCCCTCATCTACACTTCATCCCTCCGACCTTGTAGTAGTCGTCACTTTGATCCTCTGATGTTGAGTCGTCCTCCCAACAGATGTCCGCCTCCACCGTTTCCCGGCAGTTCACCCGCGCTGCTCTGCGCACCAGTGCCCGAAATACCTTTGCGACTTCTTCTTCTCGGCAGGCATTCCGCCAGGGTGCTCGTAGATTCTATTCTTCAGAGCCTTCGAAGGCCTCAAGCTCGTCGCCTCTGTTCTACATTGCTGGCGCTGCTCTTGCCGGTGCCGGTGGTTACTACTTCTTTAGTCGGAACGACTCAGCGGCTGCCACCAAAGTCTTCACTCCTGCCAAGGAGGACTACCAGAAGATCTATAACGAGATTGCTGCTCGACTCGAGGAGAAGGACGATTACGACGATGGCAGCTACGGCCCCGTCCTGGTCCGTCTTGCGTGGCATGCCAGCGGTACTTACGACAAGGAGACGAACACCGGTGGCAGCAATGGTGCTACTATGCGTTTCGCTCCTGAGGGTGATCACGGTGCCAATGCCGGGCTGAAGCACGCTCGGGACTTTCTTGAGCCTGTCAAGGGTACGTTTGAACCCAAGCCTTCCTTCACGCCTGCTACTTCTGCGAGTGCTTTCAGCAGATTCCGCCATCCGCTCTGACGAGAGCCCACGATGTGGCGTTATGAACGTGTCGATTCGGGTTTAATGCTAATACATGTGTGCAGTCAAGTACCCTTGGATCACTTACTCTGATCTTTGGACCCTAGCCGGTGTTTGCGCCATTCAGGAGATGCAAGGGCCCGTTATCCCATGGAGACCTGGCCGTGCTGACAGAGATATCGCTGCTTGCACGCCTGATGGACGCCTGCCCGACGGCGCCAAGGGCTCCAACCACCTCCGAGACATCTTCTATCGCATGGGCTTCAACGACCAAGAGATTGTCGCCCTTGCCGGTGCCCACGCCCTCGGTCGATGCCACACTGACCGTTCTGGTTTCGATGGCCCCTGGACCTTCTCACCTACCGTCATGACCAACGACTACTACACCCTCTTGTTGAGCGAGAAGTGGAACATCCGAAAGTGGGATGGTCCCCAACAGTTCCAGGACAAGGGCAAGACACTTATGATGTTGCCCGCAGACGTCGCCCTTATTCAGGACAAGGCTATGAAGCCATGGGTTCAGAAGTATGCCAAGGACAACGACGTTTTCTTCACTGATTTCAGCAAGGTCATCCAAAAGCTCCTCGAGCTTGGCGTCCCTTTCAAGGAAGGTGTCGAGGCAGTCACCTTTAAGCCTACCCACGCCTAGGCCATTCCAGTAGAGCATTCAGTTGCGCGATGAGTTGTGAGGAGGCAATACCCCGGTAGAGACGAGAGACACATTAGAAGACCGTGATGGTCGTAGACTTAGATCTAGATATTTAGACGAGACTCGCGCCATGTAGCGAGATGAGGGATTCGATGAGATGCCGGCATGTGCTGTGTTCAACAAGGCGTTCCTTCGCTGGACATTTTTTCCGAGCTGTCGGTTGTTTGATAGATGTATGCGAGTCGATTTGATGCGTTATCGTCCAGGTCTTTCCGTTATCGTGCACTGCAGAAGATGACATATCGTAAATCATCCCCGACGTAGAAAGAAAGAACGTCGAGGAGAAGGGATTGAAACACATAGGGAACCCCGACATGCACCCCATCAGCCTTTAGTATGCTCCCAATTCTAGGTTTCCCCGCTCGAGCGCATCTCCAATACTACCAAGTCAGATCGCCATACGTGATTCTCATTGGTCTGTATCGCAACTAAACATCCATTGATGCTCGATCACACCCGTCGAATCTGGAATAGCCGAACCCCTCCCGGTCTGTTGTGCGGTTCGGCACGGTTCCCCGCAGTCTTGCTCATGCTTGCTCATGCATAATGAGAATACATTTCTCCGACCCCAGGTAGTGAGTGATTGGACCAATTCACGATAGGTTTCATAGGTACTTATTGCGAGGTGCGACATTGGGCTCGTATCAAGCAGGATGGTATCTGCCATGCGTTTAGTAGTTTGTTTGTTTTGGTTCGTTGATGCTCTAGTAATTATCAGAAGGCTTGTCGGACTATTCCTACTTACACCTGGTACCATATTTCAAGAGTCCTCCTACACTCATTCCAGCGTCTGTCAAATGGAGTGGAGCGGATCCCACTTAAACTGACTGGGTTAGGGCATAGGATACGAGGAGCTGCATGGATCGATCTCAAGTGGTTCAGGCTTTGGGTAATCTAGAGATAGATGAGTAGTCTTCAGACTCGTCTTGTATAGTTCTCCTTCACATAGCTGATGAACATGAAGCGTGAGCGTCAAGGCAATTTCATGCTTGGCTATGCCCGAAAAAGTGCCGCTGT
The DNA here is from genome assembly GCA_022432505.1 of Xylariales sp. AK1849. Classification (NCBI taxonomy): domain Eukaryota; kingdom Fungi; phylum Ascomycota; class Sordariomycetes; order Xylariales; species Xylariales sp. AK1849. Next base: position 1,597,158 of record JAJKKH010000008.1, read on the forward strand.
CCAACCCACTCACTGGCTTACGCATGGTGCCTGGTCCCCAATGCCTTGGCTGAACTGGTCTTGAGTCACGCCGACTCAGAACCAAGCCAACAAAGGTCGACGAGACTCAACTCGTCTATTTACAAGGATCTGCGTCATCTCAGGCTAGAAAGGTTTGTTTGTCGTGCCTGTCCCAAGCATCAGTTAGGAAACCCCAAACAACCTGGCTGCTGACGTCCTTACCTTTTATCTAAATAGACAGAGTCCCCAGCACCCCTCCCTCCTTTTACCAAATACCAGAAGTGGCATCTGCACCAAATGCAGAAGACACTCGACCAGTTCTTCTCGCCAAAAGGCAGAATGCCGATGTCACAAGCAGTCCGCAACCGCCGCGCAGCCCTCGCGGCAGTCGCCAAGGAGACCAAGGCAGCCCTGCCCGACATCCTACGGCAGCTTCCCCATCTCCAAGCCTCCGGGTCCGAGACGCTGAGCCTAGAGGAGCTGCCGGCCCTCGACCCTTCGGCATGTCCCGGCTTCAAGCTACCCAGTGACGGTGAGACCCGCGGAACCTTCGTCAGGGTCCTCAACGCAGACACCTTCGACGCAGCACTGCAGATGGCCGGCGGCGTGTCCGAGCAGGAACCGAGCAACGAGTCCACCACCACCACCACCACCACCACCACCACAGAGCGCAACCGACGTGTGGCGGTGCTCAACCTCGCCTCGGACAAGCAACCGGGAGGCGGCTGGCTGAACGGCTCGCAAGCGCAAGAAGAGGCCCTCTGCTACCGCAGCTCCCTGTCCCTTTCCCTGCACTCGTCATACTACCCCTGGGCGCCGTTAACCGGCATCTACACTCGAGACGTGGTCATCGTCCGCTCGTCACAGGGCGAAGGCCACCGTCTCCTGACGCCTCGGACGCCGGCTACGGAGCTTCCGGTCGTCAGCGTCATCAGCGTGGCGGGGATCCGGCGCCCGGCCCTTTCCGACGACAAGGCCGCCTTCAAGAAGCCTGCGGACCGCAGCCTGACCAAGATGAAGATGAAGCTCGTGTTGAGGACCGCGGCGATCGAAAAGCATGAAATGCTGGTCCTGGGCGCTATCGGCTGTGGTGCGTTTGCGAATCCGCCCGTGGATGTTGCTAGGTGTTGGCTCGAGGTTCTGGAGGAGGACGAGTTCAAAGGCGGCTGGTGGAGGGAGCTCTGGTTCGCCGTCTTTGACGCTCGGGACGAGGGAAATTATGCTATCTTCGAGGAGGCATTAGGCGGGAAGGAGATTGGCAAGGTTGACGACGAGGCGAGTCAAGGTTGAGGGTTCACGAAGGGGCCGTGGTCGACTAGCATTGATCTATGAGATGACGAGTCAGAGCCAACGTTTGGAGGAGTACATGTTGTTGGGGCGAAGCAGGAACACGAGAGGATCTTGGCTCCAGAGCAAACTGATTTAATCTCATCCTGAGCTCTATCATCGGCAAGAATTGAATTGCAGCATTCTGAGCTGGCCAAGTGTCAACTAAAGCACCCAGAGGCATGTCCATAACGTCAGATTGCGTAGTGTCGGTGCCACTTTATAGAGCCCGTCCCAGGGCTCTCACCGCATCCTCGTACTCCGGCCAGGTTCCATCGGAGAAAGCTTTCACGTCGTCCATAATGTCCTAGAGGCATTGTGTCTAGCCTTGCAAATGGCGCGATGGGGAGCCGCTTGGCAATGGCAATAGAGGCTTTGTAGCCCGTCTCCCAGTACCCCGGCGAGTGTCTACTCCCCATACACCATAATGTAAGGTCGTCAAGAAGCTGGCATCTCACGAGTTCCCCTGGGAGCCTCTCTGCTCGCACAGAGTTACCAGCGTTCCTTGGCCGCTCATCTGTCACTTACAATTCAAACTACATTCCGCGGACTGTTGAATTGATGGTCTTCGGTCATTCTGAAGTCTTCTTAGGCTGGAGAGTGTTTGCTCAGTATGAATATCGTATATCAGAAGACATGTTCTCAGCCTGCTTCTGCGCCGCCCACCTGCGACTGTCCCGACGCAATAATCACGTCTGCTAGAGCTGATTCTTTGTGTAGAACAGATTTGCTTTCCTGGAAGCTGGATGTCGATCCGAATTGCGCACGGCACATGTAATCTTTTTACAAAGTAATTGATATGTCGAACGAATGGTAAATCGTCACGCTCACGCGGTCAAAGCAACACAGGCGTTCGGAGACTATTCTATTTGTGGCTGATTATCTCTAGTCGCCAAAGGCAGACGTACATATTACGCTCTCACAGGAGCATTCTGTCTCTGCCAGATTCCTTCCTTCCGTACACGTTCTCCTATTATCACATGTCCGGTCAAATGCCCCTAGGGCGAATCGGTGAATGAAGCTTCCAGCCTCGCTAGAGCCTTCCATCTCCGCTAGAAACAAAGCGGCCATCCTTCCATCGACTCCTGAATATTCCATCCCATACACAGCCGGGGGACGGGACTGCGAGAGTGCAACTTGGTAATGTACAAAGGAGTGCAAGAAGGTAGTAACAAATGTTTGTGTGTAATGGATGAACGGACTAGACATGTAGACATTAAAGAAGTTGACTTGGTGGTCATAATTCGTAAAGAAAAAGGCGAAAGTGGCATGCGGCGAGATGGAGTGATACATCGGCTAATTTGCTCCAATTTCCTCAGCCGCTCCTCCACTTGGCCCTTCTTTCTTGCCCGATCGGACGATAGACGATCGCCTCTAATCGGTGGGTATCTTTGGTTTTTATTGGTTGGGGTGGGGGATTCGAAATCAACCTGATCGTGAATCGTAGGTTGCTGTAGATTCGTCAAAGATGATGGTGGAATGTACTCGCTCTACATAGCTAAATGCCATGCTGCCGTTTACGATGGCTGGTAGTCATCGAACTCGGTGCTGATTTGCTCATATATGGGGTGCCCCGGACCGGCCTTTGCTGAGAGAATCTAGAAGTTCGTGCGGAGGAATACGCCGCATGCCGCTACCTCGGTCGTACATCGATGTCGGTGCTGGGACGTAGCCGTCACGCTTTTTCCTGTATCGGTCTAAGAGAAGGCCGGCGACCACAATGAGCAGCATCAGCCCTAAGGAGATGGCAAGTGCTATCAGGACGACGAAACCAACGGCCAATCCTCCACCTAGAGCAGTGTTAACTTAGGGCAGAGACAATGCAAGGGGGGAGCTTACCTGATGAGGTGAAGAAATTCTGGTTCTGCACAAATATCTTTGCAATCGACCCTGCGGCGCCACCTGTGTTGCTGGAGAGTGCATATGGCTGAAGTGTGGTACCGTTGAACAAGGCACTTGATGCTGTTCCGAAACCTGGGATAGCTAATGAGCCTGTGATCATGAGGACCTGGTTGGCATCTACCAGAGATGACGAGTCGTGGTTAGTCTTCACAGAGAAGACCTGCAGACTGCTGATCACCGTGTCTGCACCTAGAGAAACCCCCGACGATTGCCACGACGAGCCATCATACTTCATCAAATACACCGTGCCGCTGGACTGGGTACCAGCTGCCCAGATTTGACTACCGTCACTGTTTGCCGCAGTGACTGCATCCACTGGCCCAGGCAGAGAGGATGCGGCTGAGAAACCCGTCCAAGCCGAGCTTGCGACATCGTAAGATGCGAGGTAAGTTGTACTGCTGTTGATGGTGAGATTACCGCCTACGATGAGAGTCGAGTCGCCTTTCCATATCATGCTGTTGACGTCTCCTTCGAATCCCAATCCTGGCCGATTCCACTGATTGGTTGAAGTGGTAAACAAGCAGACACCCGGGCAGTCGAGGGAACCAGCAGCATCAAATGAACCTCCTACGTAAACATCGCCAGTATTGGGTCGGACATTGATGGAGGAGACAACGCCTAATCCACCCACGAGAGCCGGTGGTTGGGTGTTGAAGTTGCCGTTCGCAAGATTGTAGGATATGAGCCCGTTTACAGCAGAGCCAGCTATGGTGCCATTGACCAGACCACCTGCGAAGAGATTGTTACTCTGGACGGCCAAGGCCAGGAACAAAGACTCATCGGATATGCCAGACGGCAAGCCTGTAACGGTGTCGCCATTCGCTCCATCGATAAGTACCAGATTAGTGATATCCGAGCCGTTAGTGGCACTTGCAGAGAAATGACCGGCAAGAATTGTGATATTGCTGTCTCCGCTGTTATAGAAAGCGCCGGCAAGTACACCAGAAATGCTGTCGGTGCTGTTGATCAGAGACGCCCGTTTGGAGACGCTCGCGTTACTTGTCGCGGTGCTCGACGAACCTGTTTGCGGCTTGAAATCAACGGGGAAAGACCCTAGAGTCGCGCCCATCGTCGCAACGCCGTCTGCCCTCAGCCCTTGGGAAGATATCGAACCAGCGTACAGCGAGCTGCCGTCAGAAAGTCCAAGCAAAGACGTCGTCAATATACCGTCCAGTTGAGGCACAGATCCATCCACGAACTGGAGCCAAGTACTTTGTGATTTGACCCACACTGCAAATCCATCCACCGTGGTCTCCGCAGCATCGCCAAAAGCAAGTAGCGACTTGAAAGTTCCAGTCAAAGCAATGACATCCTCAGGGGTATTGCTGGTGATGTTGAGCGTGATGGGGACAACTTTCGCGACGGGCCCATTGACGCCTGCTCCTAGCGGCGACCATTTGTTGGTACTTGTGTCGTAGACAGCAACATTGTTCAGTCCAGAAGCAGAAGCGTCTAGAGTATTGCTAAATGTCCCTCCAACAAAAAGTTGATTGTCTAGGACATACATCGATGAAACGGCACCATTGAGACCACCATCAAGGTTGACAGTAGAGTTGCTGTCGCTATTGATGGCGACGATGTTTTTGACACTGCTGGAGGTGAAGTTTCCACCAATATAAGTGACGTCTCCGTTGGCAACAAGTGACGCGACGGCAGACCGAGTTGCAAATGAGGACCCAAGTTTGTCGAATGCCGAGGTTGTAAAATCCGCCGTGTCTACGGTCGCCTTGGAAGGATCATATTCGAAAAGCCCATTGAGGCCTCCAGTCGATTTCACCAAGACGAAGCCTACTCGCTGAGCTACGATAGTCATATTCGAGATACTTTGGCCGTCGGCTGGAGTGATAGTGACACTCGGTCGGAATGAACCCGAAGCTGCTTCGATGATGCCGTTGAATACACCATCGTACTTGTCGAAATTATTCGTTTGGTAGAAGGTCGTCGAGGACCCTTGCCCGTCACTAGTCAGGTTGCTGGTAACTTGTACTTGTCCACGACTCAAACAAGTATTATCCTGTATGCAGCCCGGCGTGTACATGCTGACAGTATAGTTGCCTGACTCCCGAATATCCGGGAAGAATGTCACAGAGGCCGAATCGGACGATATATTGCCCGTCAACCGAGCGGAAAGATATTCGGAGTTGCTCTGTCCAGAGGGGTTTACCACCCAGGGCCCTGTCGACGTCGCAGTTGCGGGAAAGCTTGCTCCAGCGCATGAAGGCTCGTTGAAGTCGTTGATGGCATATGCGTATATGTCGTTCTGGAAGAGCTCTATTCCGTCCAAACCTCCCCCACTGCCGTACCATGCAGACACGTCAATTCTGAACTCGTTCATTCCGACTTGGTTCACAAAGTAGAAGTCCTGATACGTGAGTGTTGAGTTGTCACTTAGCGGGCACTCACTTGTGCACGATGCATTTTGCCCCGTGGCCGGATCGGTGTAAGTGAAGTTCATTATGCCGTTAATGGGCAACGCGGTGTATCTCCAAGTCTTCGTGCCTCGTCCATCTTGGTGAGTATTCCATAGTCGGAGCTTAGTAGGCTCGAAGCCGAAGTTGAACTTGGCGCGCCACGTCCCGGGAGAGTCGTCCTCCAACAGCCAGGTACTGCCAGCTCCGTCGACGCCGCCAGTCTTGCATACTATGTTCTCCGGGTCGCTGAATCCGGAGGCAGTAGATGCCCCATCTGCTGTTATTGTCGCTTTTGATAGGTTAATGACTTGTTCGTCGCTTTGGCTTGGCGTGCTGGTGTTTCCTAGACCGGTGAAGCTTCCTCCAAATATGATATGGCCGTTTGAGGCCTTGGTGATGGATGTAACGGGTCCATTAAAGCCCGCGAATGGCAAACTCGCCCAGCTGCCACTAGCTATCCAGGTAATCGCATTGGTCGAATTTCCTGCAATGAAACTTCCCCCGAGATAGACCATGCCGGCGTTGTCATCGCAGAGTAGGCTGTTGACCTGGCCCGACAATCCAGCCAGCGGGGTCAAGGTGCTCGTGTTGAGATTGAACTGAGCGATGCCAGTTGACCTTTGGCCTCCTAAACTCGTGAAATTACCACCGAGAATAAGGGCACCCCCAAAGGTGCACATGGTTTGAATAGACGCGTCTGCATCCAAGACACTGTAGAACTGGCCATTGGGAAATTGGGTCATGAGGGTTTCAGAACCATTAGAACTGAAAGGACGCTCGTTCTGTCCCTCCCATTGGTAGAGTGATATGCCGTTGAAGCTGCCAGCAATTCCTGTGCGGCCCAAGTCGTCCAGGTTGAGATCTGGTGACGGGATTGGAGTCACTGTGATGGCTTGCGATAGTGATGCAAGTGCGGCGAGAGTGAAAAGACATAATGTTGAGTCTCGTGCGTATCTGCGCGATGCAGGCCGCCGCCTGAAAGGTATTCGCATGACTGTCTTCAGCAGTGACCGAGGCAATGATAGGAAAGCGTGTTTGCCCCGGTCGAAGAAAGTAGCCAAAAGCTCGGTGCCGGGTGAGTCCTTAGCTACCGGTTTCTGACAGTCATCCCTAAAGAAAGCCGGCAGTGGAATCGAAAGAGACAAGGAGAACCTGGTGTCGTGAATCGCCAATTGGCGAGTCGGGTGGGATCTGGTATTGTTCGTCGATGATCGCGTCTCGTCGTTTCGTAGCCCGAATCGGAAGAGATATCTGCAACTAGACTCTATCGCACACGAAATCAATCGTCTTTGGCGAATCTAAGAAGGGCTCCTGAGTTGAAGCAATTCGCCTTCGTATCGTCGTTTCCAAGCTTGTTTGTGGTCGTAAAGCTGGGACTTGGTCTGGGTGGAGAAGAAAGACTGACGGAAGAGGTCCGTGTGCCTGGTGGGAGAGGTGCGATGACCGATGAGGTCGGAGTGCTCGATGAGCAAAATACGTCGTCCAGTCGTGTGTCTCCAACTGATTCGATGATTAATTGGCTGTGCCTGCTTTGACCCTTGGCCTTCCTGTGTTGTATTGGTGTGCTGGAGAGATTGATTGCCCTGGCAATTCTGTGACACTGGTTCAAATTGTCGCTAAGCCCGGTCCAGCAAATTAGCGACCATACCTAACGCCACGCAAAAATAAGATTAATGGGATGAATTGTCTAGTCGTAGGCGTGGTACCCGTCCGCCTGTGTCGCGTACCTACCTAGGTGGAGATGGTCGAGGAGGGATGTGGCCGATAAACACGCAATACCGTGTTCCCTCTCTTCGCTCTCTTCGATAGAGTACGCCTTGACGCAGGATACACTTAAATCTGTACTGAATACCACTCACCGATGATTGGACTGCTCACACACAAGTTGCTTCTGTACAACCTTTCGCTTCGGATGGTAAGAGTAGCGTCTGCCAGAGATAGGGAGACCCAATCCCTTCGGGAGTCTGGTTCGTAGACGTAATCTGAGAACGGGTGGCCAGTAACGAGCGCGGCCAGATGCTCATGCAGAGTGGGTGCGTGTCGTGTCTGAAAGTCCGGTTCGGAAACGAGCGTAACGGGAGTCCTGAGGAGTTCCCTTAAGCGGAGTAGATTATGGACAAACCACCCTGGAATATTCCTGGTTCCCACGATGTTCTTGTTGTCAGAGAAAATGACAGTGACCTCAGATCAGGGGCAGAGTTGTACAGCCGTGATTGGATCACGGGAGAAAAACGAATGACATATGCAAAGCTGCAAGAGAATGTGCCCCGGCTGGCGGAGGGACAGTAAGTAAAAGATCGATTCCTGACCTTCTCTGCTAGAGCCTTTGAATTTTGAAAGAAACGCGGATAATCCCACTGCTACTCAGCAACCCGAACGACGAACATGGAGAACTGAATAAACTTCACACGATGACTGAAGTTTTTTCTGATGTTCCCCTGCAGCTGCACGATCTACGTAGCGTAAGGGGTTGAACGGAGTCTCGCTCTGTAACTGGTTCGGTGTCATCACTAGGAGCCCATTCCAGAGACCATCGTAGGAACTACCGAGCTCGCCCGAGAATGACAGGGGTCTCAAAGTCTGAACGTCGACGTTCAGTGGTCAATCCGACTTCACGATGGTTCGGATGACCCAAGAAGTCCTTATCCAAGGAGTAGGCTCCCGTTGTTTGGTTCGCTGTTTCTTTTAATTGCCTGGTTTCTTCTACTATAAACAAACTTCAAGTTTCCATCCGTTATGCCTAGACTGTCCCGATTTAATATACAGTATCTGCGAGCTGAGAGATGCACGTCCACATTTCTGCTAGATATCCAAGACAGGCGGTCAATGATCGGGGGGGTTTCCAGCGAAGTTCCATCAAGTCCTTTCGCGGCGTAGTAAACCGATGAGAATCCATCTGATCTTCCAGACGAATGACAACTGTCTGCTCCACATGTATGCCCATTGACATCGTCAACCCAGCAGAGTTCCGACCAACTAAGCTACATTGAAGAGGACGCATCATCGTTGTGGCATTGACGACGCCGTCTACCGGTACAAGTTCATGCCGGTAAGTTCCAGACACACACAGTGCGCCTATACCTACGGTTTCTTCTTCTACAGCCAATCACGACCAAGGACCGCCCTCATTTCCTGGAAGGAGCTCGGTGATCTGTCTATTGATCTTAGGAGGATCTGGGCGTCTATATCGGTGTCTGTGATTGACAATATGCCGCATGTTCTGAGGAAAGAAACCCCCAAAAATACATCATGTGTTTGCCAGAGTAACAGGCGATCAGAACGTCACGTTTGAGCATCTTCATGCACATTGGCTCTGTTTGAACAGCCAGATCAACTTGGAGGACATTAAGATTCAGTCTTATTCTGCGTTTCCTCTAGATTCATACGAGTTTTGTAGTCGCGAGGGGACTCAAATTGATCTGGTTTCCCTCCCCACATACCACGCTTCTTCGCCTTCGCTTTGGCCTGTGCAGCTTTGTATTTCTCCTCGAGGCCACCGAACTCGGCACCTGTCTTGGCTTCGTAGGTAGTCGCTAACCCGTTCTTCAACATCTCTAGACCGACGTCTCTGCGGATGAGAAAGCGTCGCACGAAGACGGTGGCCACGATTCGGTCATACTGATCCCTCTTATAGATCTTCGCTCGCACCCTGCGGCCCAGTACGTAGTTGGAAAGCCAGGCCAGCGCTTCTGTCGAGAAAGGCTGGGCAGGTCGGCCGAAGTGTGCACCCTCTGGTGCATCAACGCCAGCTAGTCGGACAGGTATCTAGATTCGACTGTCAACTCGATGTTGCTCGTACTCGGTAGGTCGATGGACTCACCGTCTTGCTCTTGAGATCTGCCTTCTTCTCAGGAATACGCCGTAGCCAGCCCCAGCCGGTCAATCGTCCACCTGGGGTGTGGAACAAGTGGAAGTTGTCCCCATCACCGACACTTGTGACCCGGCCGAACAGGCTTCGTTTCCGGAAGAAAGACGGCTGCACATGTATGGCGCCTGGAATGCGTCGGAGGTAAGATCTATAGACCTGTAGACACACGAGCACCGTTGTTGTAACTAGTACGGTTGGCACCCAGTTTCGAGGGTCCTTGAAATGCTGCCAGTCGGTACCATTGAGGCTATTACTCCACGAGACCGAACGCCGTCTGGATTTATCGTCATCCTTTGCGGAGCCGTGACTGAACGGCCATGGCATTGTCGTGCGATTTGCGTAGCCACAGATGTAATGTGCATCGCTGAAAGGGCTGCTAAGCGTCTGACGTTGACAGAAATCGCATCGAATATTGGACCAACCCAGTCCGAAAACTTTGGCGGGGCCTGCGTCCCAAGCAAAGGACCGATGCCTGAGGCGCCGAAACGATTGCCCTGCAGCAGTCAAAGTCGTCTAGGTTTAAACGAGATTTGACGTCAGTGTTAGCAGTTACAGCTCAAGAAACCTCCAGACATTTATGTGTCGAGAATTACTACATCCGTAGATACCCAGGTAGTATTCGACGAAGAAGGTTCGGTGTCATAGAGCTTCCTAGTAGTAAGCTCGATTACTTCCTTGCAAAATATATTGACCACTTGGTAAAGCATGGTGCTCAAGTAGTCTGTGGCAGCAACAGCATTCTCGGGATCGGCCTGGGAGCTGTCAAAGCTCTTAGTTAGCTTGGCTGCCGGTTTCATCCCCACATGAGGCATCTCCCTGCAGTCGACTCCCCACATGTATCCTGTTATTTGCTCGAATGCTGGTGCAAGAATTACCTATTACTGCGAAGTATTCGTCATTGGATGCAAGAAGGGTCTGCTAGCTGAGACCATTTGCTTAGCTGCGGTTGTCGTCACCTTCAAGCTCAAGCTGGTTCCCGCGCCAAGGCGACTGCAGTGGATGGCTAGACTTTCGGACTCTGCTTTCTCGACTATATCGAGATCAACATGACGGAACGACGTTCCAGACACGTTCGACTCCAGGAGCCTGAGCGGCGTCCTCTGCTTTCACGGTCCCACTTCACTCATTCGATGGACGGAGAGCCGTTCTTCAGCTGTATCCCGAATCCTCACGCGCATCTCCCGGTTTACACCAACATCCACAGGATACGGAGGGATGTAATCTCTATCGTCGAGGACTATCTTACCTTTGAGCAGTTGAGGGATCTCCGCCTTAACATCGCGGTTATCCGTCCGTTGGTAGACAAACTGTACGAGCAAGACGATGTTTCTATTGGTATGCAGATGTCTTCTCCATTGTTCTACTTGATATACTGCAACTCTACCATTCCGAGCATGTGGTTCGTGATCGCTGATGACAAGATCAGTGTACTGTTTGCTTGTCAACCGCGCTCAATTCATACACGAGCAGGAACACTTGAACAACAGGCAGAATGTAAACTTTACCAGAGCAACACTGTGTGAAGTGGTCGCAACTCGCATCCTGAGACGCTTTGCCGAAGACAATGAAGGCTCACAAGGCCTGTTGCTTCTCGCCCACATACTCGTTGCTGGGTTCACTCCGTTTCAGAATGCTCCCGAAGCTGTCCGTAGCGAGGGCTCTCTGGTTTCGACATGGGACTTCCACCGAAGCCTGCCTGCTTTGGAGGTTGCAATTATAACCGAGAGCAAGTACTTCCTCAGTTCCACTCATTGCCAGAAGGTGTACGTACCATGACTCCATTCCCACTCATCGTTGTTGACGTGACACGTAGGATCGACGCTATTTACACCGGTCATGTCGTTTACACGCCTTCAACGTTCCTGGACCTTATCCCCGATCGTTACAAGCAAAAACCAATCTCGCTCTATGAGCCGCGGGCAGCCCCCCTGCTCGACCAATACCGCTTGATCGTGCCACGGACCAGAAGTATTCTAGAGTTATTTCAGTTCGTGGTTTTACTATGTCTCTATCTAGCCTTCATGGCCGAGCGTGACCCAGCATATCTAAGCCCCTTGGAAGCCGCATTCTCGATATACGCATTTGGATGGGTACTGGACCAATTCGCGACGATTCTTGAGCATGGCTGGTAAGTCAACGCTCTGGATACCCGAATACCACGAGGCCTGACTAACAGATCTGTAGGAAGGTGTACACTCAGAATCTATGGTCCTTTCTGGATGTCATATTCGCGCTTGTGTATTGGGTCTATCTGATTCTCAGGATCCACGGCTGGAGAATTGGCGACACCGGCCCTGGGCAGCAAGCACTAGACGTCCTTGCCATGGGGGCACCGGTGCTTATACCGAGGCTAGCATTCAGCTTGTTGTCCGACAACCTTGTATTCTTATCAATACGATCGATGATGGCGGACTTCACTTTGCTAACGTTTCTCGCCGCCTGGTGCTTCTGTGGATTTCTCTTATCCATGGTATGGCTGGCTGAGGGTCGCCACGACCTAATGTTAGTCTTTCCTTCTATGTTCCAACCCTCATGGCATTGCTCCTAACCATTCTCAAGAACTATAAGCAAATGGATGTTGTGGATCTGGTTCGGTCTTGATGGGACTGGAGTTTCGCAATCAGTGAGTCTCAGGTGACTCCCATACAAAACAAGTCGAACTTATTCATACGCTAGGCTGATTTTCACTGGCTGCTTGGGCCAACACTCATGATTACGTTCGCCTTCCTAGGCAATACCCTTTTCCTAACAATTCTTGTATCAATGTTATCCAACACTTTCAGTACCATTGTCACCAACGCTACGTCGGAAATCCAGTACCGCCGAGCTGTCCAGACTCTTGAGGGTGTGAAGTCTGATGCTATATTCGCCTATCAACCACCTTTCAACATCCTTGCAATCTTTGTGCTTCTTCCTATGAAATTTATCGTGAGCCCACGATGGTTTCATAAGATTCATGTAGCGTCGGTCCGCTTTATCAATCTACCCGTCTTATTATTCATCGCCATTGCCGAACGGCGACTCCTCTGGCCTGAGAAGAAGGCAACACGCGGCTCGAGGAGAAATTGGTTCTGGGAAAAGTGGAAGATTACAACCCATGGCGACCTACAGACCGTATTTGAGATCGAACCGCCTGATTCAATAACCGAGGACATCGCTGTGGATGACGAGTTGACGCATCACATGATCCGTCGGCAGTTTACGAGACAACATAGCACGACTCAGGATTCCACGAGGAGAGGTCGCCGCGATGATGATGGCGCTGACAATGGTGACACACGGCCTGCGGGTCACAAGCCACCTTCGCGACGAGACTCGATTGCACCATACGGGGGAGACCTGACGGAACAAATGCGCAATATTCTTGCTGACATTGATAGTAACAAGGTTAGCGGCGTGGCAGACCGGTTGGATGCGCTTGAAGAGTCCATGGGAAGGGTAGAGGAGATGCTCGGTAGGCTATGCGGTGATGACGACGACAGGTCGCTGGAAGAGGAAGAGAATAGGGCTAGTAAGATGACTGGGACAGTTCACGATTTGGACCGCAGCGAGGAGTTCGAGGATTAGAGGTACCTGCATGTAGTTATTGGCAACATAGATGTATACAAGATACGAGGAGGCGATACCTGGCGTTCATATGAGTACCGAGGTTCCGGCTTCAGGCTAACAAGCAGAGACTGGTGGCAGGTAACGGTTTAATTGTAATGATCCTCCATCATGTACGAAGCAAGTGGTACGGACCTTGGCCATGGCAAGCGATATCAGGTTCCAAAGAGCGCTAAACTGCAGTGGTTGTTGAAAAGTAGGGTCTAGAAGCATTAGAGGAAGTCAGAATGCTCTCTGATTCAACTATCCTATCTATGGGGTTTGTGCCAATCTTATGCTCCAATTTCCTTTATTCTTGGAGTCTAGGTGCCTGGCTCTTAGGCAGTTCCATACTTTTAGATATACCCAGAAGCCCTTTGTGTCAACAATGGACGTGGGGTGCGAAGCAAGATGAGCCGCGCACACTTTGCTGCTTCCATTCCACCCGCGGCGGGTTGCCAACTTTTCTTGTTTTTCGGGGACAGAACTGATCTCGTTCGAATTGTTTGTCTTTTCCAGGGATTTTCTAGAGGTGAATTACAGTAGAGCGTTCAGTGGACTTGGCCATTAAAGAACACTACCACATCCAGTCCATATCCTGGTACTTGAAACCACACTTCCGGTAGAAGGATTCGCTCTTTCCATCATATATGAGCTAGCAGATCAGAACAAGCCAGGAGATCCAGGAGGTATGGCGGCGAAGGAAGACAGCATTGCCTCTCCCAATCGTGCACCGTCGCTTCATCTGCAAAGCTATTCGGTTATGGCAAGTTCCATCATCACAATCAAGAGATCAAGGTCGTTCATTCAGAGCTCCCTCATATCCAAATTCTTTAGAGGTGCGTAGAGTTAGATCATTTTCTCCGAGGGCTGGAGGTCACTGCTGTACTTCTGTGCTCAGGCAACAGTTCTTCAATTTCGTGCGTATGGCTCAGGTATGGCAAGATTGGAGCTGGGGTGGAAGTAAAGTCCAGCTGATTCGTTATACCAAACGACTGAGCTCGGGCCCAACAGACTTGGAGAAACATAAGTTCCAATAAACTGCTCCTCTTAATTTCCCAGATATATTGACTTGGATACCTAAGACACGAACTACACCAAAGCCTCTACAGCCGTGGTGAACTCCATGACTGTTACACGTCCTTCCTTCGCCGCTTCTCCATGCCCTCGGTCAATGCTGCGGCCATATCCTCGACCGTCATGCCCCTCTTCCTCTTGCCAATCTTCTCCTGACCGAGCTCAGAATCCTCTGCCACGCTTTTATATACCTTGGCCGCCCCTAGGAACGAGTCCTGACTAAAACCACCGTCTTCCTGGAATGTGAGCGCGATCTCTTCCATCTCCCTGACCCAGCGATAAGCTTTCGGAGCCATGCCCACGACACCCCTTTCGGCGTTCGTCCATTGCGCCGGCAGCCGCGTCTGTATCTCATGCTTCAACTCGTCCAAGACTCCGAGGCGATGTGCAGTGGTAAAAGACTGGATCGCAATCGAAGTGAAACCCTTCGTGGTGCTGGCAAAACACATTTTCAGCCCGCTTGCTGCGCCAATATCCGGTGAGATATGCCTCACGTCGAGGGTCGTAGACAGCTTCTCTCCAAAGCCGGGAATGTCCGACAGCTTATGCGGCCCAGACGTGGGGATACTCGGCTTAGTCCACTGCGCCCCATCGGTGCTGGAACTAGAGGCCTCGTTTAGCGAAGGAGGACCCCCTATGATGGCGCCGTCTACGAAGCGTATGGGGACGCGAGACTTCTCAATGAGCGAGGCTATGGTACGGCATGTCGAAGGCGCCACAGCGTTCAGATCCGCGAAGTAGAGCGATTGACTCCTCTGGGTCGTACCGACCAGGGCGTCTATCATCCTTTGTGCCGTTTCTGCAGCATCTCGTGGTGGGACCACGGACAGAATCACAGAGCAAGAGTCGGTCAGCTCGACATCGGACTTCAGGACGTCGACGTTGGCGCTCTTTGCTCTCTCGATCGTGTCATTGCTGTACGCATCTCAGCATGTTTCATTCCAGGGGAAATGAGAAACGCCAACCCGGTTGTTTTCGCAGACCATGGGAAAAGGGGGCTGAGGAGGTGAACTATAAACTTCAATTACCTGCGACCTTTGCCGTTAGTGGCTACGGAGAAGCCGTTCGCTACGAGTAGCCTAGCAATGCCCATGCCCATGTCGCCAATGGACAGGATACCGATCTTAGCTGTCGAGGTTGCCATTCTATAATCTAGATTGGCAGCAATATCAAGTGCAGACCAAGTAGCACAGAGGTTTGATGCTGCGAGACGTGGGGTTGTGCTTGGCAAGCCGGGAGATCGACTACAATGTTGTCGGCTTAGAGATTCGGGTGGCTCCCGGGTTCACTATCTCCAGTTTGAGATTGGTCGCTACTGTGCAGCAAAGAAGAAGACCTGCTGTTGCATCAGCTCAGGAGCAGGTGGCTTGCTCTGATTGGGAGTAAAATTGGTGATAGTGACTGAATCTACTGAAGTGATGGGAAAAGTTCTCCTTGTTCCCATACAAATTAGGTGGGGCGTTGGAGCAATCCGCCCCAAGCCACAAGTGGCTGAATCCTCTATTTCAACACACCCCCTAGATTTTGGTGCCTTCAGGTTCAGAATCTGAAGTTGACAAATGAAAATAAAACGAAAAAGAGGTTTTCGTCAGGTTCGAACCCCAAAAGTGGTAAGTTACCAACTAAGCTACTGGTCCTTATTCAAAGACCTGTCCATTGTTACGAATCGCTCGCGGTCCTTGGCTGGTTTCCCCTGGCAACGGTGGACTGCCTCTTCGATTCCACCCATTTTTGGTGGGTTGCTCGAGCCCACTTTCCGGTCCCCTCTATATAGATCCTAATAACGGGAGTATTTCATAACGCAATATAACTATATTCGGGGCCCGGTATCTCGTTTGAAGCGGTAGTGGCTATTATCGTGAATCCCGACGCATATTAGGCTGCCAGTGACGCTTTGCCACCTGATTTAGCAACCGCTATAGCCGTTTGTACGTGGCGATACCGTTCTATCCCAATTCAGAAAGACAGAAAGATATATTTGGCTATAAAGAGCCTCAACCCCTGACGAGGGGAGGTCCCATTCTTTTTGCCATTTGGGCCAGGAAGTGCCTCCATTTTGGTACTTTAAGTGGTGAGCTTGGTGGTCGTTACCATGAAGAGCTCGAAGGTGGCCGTCTCTTCCACCATAGAGACCCTTCTCTGGTAATGGATTTGCTCAGATCAGTGGTTTCGGATCAGGATCCTATATCTTCTGGTTAAAAGTTACTTTTCTTTTGACATTAATGAGGTGGAGGAGGGCTCGAAAGTGTTCGAATTTCTGCCTCGTAAGGGCCTTAGTCATCCTATTAGTTAGTATCTTACTAGTTTCGAGGTATTCGAGGGTAAAGACTCCCTTTCGAAATTCTTGCTTAAACTATATATTCTGGATATTAACGTACCTAAATCGAATATTAATTCGTTGATTTTCGTTAAATATAAAGCGGATCGTTTATACGTTATCGTAATAAACTTTGAAAGGAGTTCCTAAGTCTAAAAAGATATCTTTTATAAATCTTAATAAGGTAAAAGCTTTTTTGGTAGTCTTTTTAACTCTTAGTAACTTTATTTCAGTCGTTAAAGTGGTCACGGTATCTTAAAGGTTCGATTTCTAGATAATAAGGCCTCCGAATAACATTATTACGTATCTTTAAAATAAGCGTCGGGTCTCTTGATCGTCAGCGAATAAGGCGTTATTAGTTATTAGAAAAGCTTTTTAATCCTCTTCGCAGTCTCCGTATTAGATAGCGAGGTATCTTATTAAATATAGATATCGGATAATTTACTTCGTATTCTTATAGTAGATTTTCGATAGATTCGTCAAGTATTTCGATAACTAGGCTATTATTTTTGCTATATCTGGGCGTCCTGTGATAGCCACGTAGAGTATCGAGCCGACTATCTCCTGATATAGTTTGATCTCTTGTTTTATAATTTTTCCAGGATTCTTCTTTATAGTTATCGTAAATACCGGGATCGATAGGATCTTTATAGCTCGGTCTAATTCGAATTTATAAACTACCTTCTCGATATAAATATCTTAAATAAGATAAACTTTTTTGTTAATTCGATCCTTGATAATTCTAATTCTTAAAAACTATTTAATATCTCCCTTTTTTCGGATGGTATATTGTTACTTTAAACTCTTAATAAAGTTTTTTGCCTTATTTTTATCGGCCTTCTTATATAAAATCAGGATATCGTCTATATAAAATAGTATAAAAAAGCCTTTTCCCACGAATATATACGGCTTTTTTAGAGATTTTAATAACCTTAATTTTACGAAGGTACCCGAAAATTCGTTATATTATAATAATGGTAATTCTTTTAGTCCGTAAAGAGCTTTGTTAAGTTTTACCACTTTTAGGCTACCTCCCGGTATTTTAAATCCGAGGTTTCGATATTTAAGGGGTAACTCCACGTATATTAGGCCGTTCTCTTTATTAATCGGGCTCTTTAAGAACGCGTTCGTGACGTCTAGCTGCTTGACCTCCAGATCGAATTTGGCCGTTACGGCCATCATCGTTCGAAAGGACTTAGTTGTTAACGTAATAGCGTAAGTCTCTTCTCCGTTTTCGTATTAAAGGTCGCCTTTTACGTAGATTCGAGCCTTATAACGGAGAAGATTCTTATTTTCGTCGAATTTATATATGAATACCCACTTTAGGGGAAGGATCTTTTATTGATTTAGGTTCCGTTCGATCATTTTCTATGTACCTTTCTTCAAAAGGTCACGGATTTCGGTACGGTAAGCCTTTTTAAATCCCTTTTTTTTGGATATCCACTTAAATCTCCCTATCTTTTTAGGATTTTAGAAAGATTTTTTCTATATCAATAATGATCTCCTTTTATAGCCGCCACCATTATATAATAGGTAATTAGGATTTTAGTATTGTCTAATATATCCTTTGGTTTTATTCCTAGAAAGATAACGAAAAAGTTAATTTTTGGTTTCGGCGTTCGCGAACTTTTACGGGTTATTTCTAATCCGTAAACTTCTCGTTACGTTTTACGTTATCTTTTCTTCGGTTTATCTTTTATTATTTAGTAATATAATAGTAAAGGTCGTATACTTTTTTCTTTAACGGGTAATTACCCGTAAAGTTTACCTACTTTAGGTTTTAGGTTTCCTAGTTTTTCGTGTGATTTTTTATCTATACTACCTATTCTCGTAATACTAGTTAGGGTCTTTATTTTTTTAGGCGTGTTTTCTCTTAAAGAATTTATTAATTTATCTAGATCTTTGGTTAAAATCTTATAAAAAACGTTTTCTTTAGGCAAATTAGGTAGATTTAGTATCTTTCTCGGGGTTAGAAGTCCTCGAAAAACCGTCTTTTTTAATAAAAGGGTAAACTTAACCGTGATTTCGGGAAAGATTATCTCCTTTATAGGAAGGGTTTCTTTTTTTATAATTAATCTTACCCCTGAATTCGAATCCCGAGTAATCTCTTTATTAGTTAGGAAATAGAAGTTTGATACCTTTTAATCTAATTATAAGATATCCGGTATATTTAGAACTTTAAAAAGTCCCCAATATTCGGCTATCTTAAATAAGTTTTCATCTTCTTTTCGTGGATCGAAGAAGGTCTTTTTATCGAATTATACGTTTCTCGTAGTGAAAACGTCCCTAGTTATTAGTACCTATATACGGTATAAACTCGTAGATACGTAACTTACTAGATATCCGATATAGGCTCGTAGCTTTATTTTAAATAACGTTGTTTATTTACTCTAAACCACGTTAAATATTAAGGCGTATACTTTTACTTTATAAATATATAAACCATTTTAATTTAGGCGTAAATCTAATACGTTTTATAACAAATTCGGTATTTAAAACCACCGAAAGTATTATTTAAACCATTTTCTAAGGCGTTTTCTTAGCGAATTCTATAAATTTCGCTGGTTCGGTGAAATATTATATAAATATATAATTATTTTCTAGACCTTTGGTTATAAGTTATCTAAGAGATTTACTAATTTTGCTATAATTCGTCCTTTCGATTAGATTATTCCTTTTAATCGTTTAACTCCTTTATTCGGCTTTTTTATAACTATTGGTATAACTTTAAATTCGATACCTTACTCTTAAACCTAAAGTTCGAATAGAAAAGACCTTTAATATTATAGATTTAAAAGAATTCGTTTTCCGTCTATTTTAATAAAATTAATCGTTAGTCCGAAATACCGTTTAATTTTATTTTTAAGTTCTTAAATTATTTTAAACGTATCCGACTTACTTTTTATAGTCTATATAAAGATTAACTTATTAAATTCGTTAGAGATTAATAAAGCGTATTTATTATTGTTATACGCCTTAAAGAATATAAATATATTAAGCTTTACTTTCTAGAATAGTTAGCGGGCTCGATTCTCGGACTCCCTGCGAGATATTATTTAATATACCTTACCCGTAATATATACTTTATACTTAACGGTGGTTAGCCTTTTAATTTTAACTCCTCTCGTTTATAAAACGAGCTACTCCAACGTTTTTAAGTTAAGATAACTAGTTTTTAAATATTATAAATTAACTATATTTATTCTCTTTAATAACGGGTCTTTTAACGTACGTCTCCGTTTTTTTAGTTATAGATCTTTTATTTAAAAGGCTAAGAAAATATTAAATTCTAATAATTAAAAACGGAAACGATAAAAGGTTAATAATTTATATTTAAATATAGTTAAGTTATATCTTTCCTTTAATTACTTTATAATTCGCCTTTTTCCTTAAAATCCTTAACGTAAAATATTATCTTTTTTATAAACTTAATATCTTTATTCTTTTAAGATAACGTAAGAGACGACGTTAGTATAAAAACTAAATATATATATTATTTATTAGATAATTAGGTAGCGTGTTTTTGGCCTTTTTGGTCCGTTTAAAAGGTATTTTATAATTTTCTTATTATATCTTATTATTTGTAAAGACGAGTCTTTTATTAGTATATATTTTCCGCTTCGAGCTCGTTTGTATAAATTTTTTTTTAATAGGGATAAGTCGTTAACGACGTAAATTTTTGAGTAATTATCTATGATCGTGGAGTTATAGAGAGGGTAGCGACGAGTATTTCCTATAGCGGTAAATACTGAAGGAAGTAATTATTTTTGTTCGATATTAACGTTGATAATTATATTCGTTATCGTAAGAGGCTAGTCCTTTTAATTAGTATTGTTTCTTTTATTTTATATTTGTTTTTTGACGGTCTCGAGTAGCGATTTCTATTTAGGTTTATTGATCTCCGCGATATATTTGTCGATATTACTTTATTTTAGCTTTTTAAAACGTATTTTTTTGCCCGTTAGGCTTTCTTTTTTTAAGATAGTTTATAAAATTATATTATAAATTTCTAGTTTCTATATATACTTTTTTTTTGGATATAATAAAGGTAGTCGTATATCTTTCGGTTATTTTGTAAATTACCTTTTTTTTGTTATTATCCGTTATTTTCGTAAGTAATCTTACCCCCGAGAGTGGTTATTACGGTGTATTTCGCTATAATTTTGAGGTTTCTCGTATATTAGGAGAACATTTTACCTAATTGTTCGAGCGTAAGGGTATCTTTACCGAGTTTTTTATTTATTTCGACGGTTATTTGGATTTATTCCGTCTATATAGATACGAGCTTTTTAATGGATTTAAGGAAGTCCTCGATTCTTATTATTCCTTCGATATTAAGGATTTTTAGCCGTTTATTATTAAGGCGAGCCAACTCCTAGGCTTTATATTATTCCTTAGGTTTTAAGGTCTTCTTAATAGTATTTAACGCGGTTTTATACGTTTTTCGGGCGTCTCGGACCTTTTGATCGGAGTTAATAAATACCCGGTTCTTTAAGGATTTAACGATTTGGCGTAGATCTCCCGTCTTTAGGGTAAACTAAATCTAAATATAATCTACCGTTTTTATAATTTATTAGTTAATTTTTCGGTAGGTAGTTTTTTCGTTAAGGTAAATAAAGTGCCTAATTTTAAAAATATCTATTTATACCCTTTATCTTTTTTGAATTTACTTATCCTATTCGTTTACCTTTGGCTCGTTTTTTAGTTTATTCTTATTAATCTGGTTCTTAATGGATATAGCGTTTAGTATCTCGGAAGGCTCGAAGATTAGAGATTCGGTCTTTAGGTCGATATATTTCTAAATATCGGTTCCTTTTGCTCGTTTTTTAAGGGCGTTATACCATTTTAGCCAGTCTCGAGAGGTCTTTAGTAGTATCTCTACCTCTTTGGCTTCTATAGTGTCGAATTTCGATAAAGAGAGGTAGGGTTCCGTTGTTGCTGGTAGTCGAGAGAGTTGTAAACTCGCCGTGAGGCCTTTCCCAGTAGTTGTTGATATTGCTGAGATAGCGGTGAACAACCCGTAAGAGCTTCTAATCCACCTATCGTATCACGATAGAGACGTTCCCGTTCTATGGCCAAATTGCGGTGAGAAGTCCCCTGTCTCCTCCTGAGCTTTAGCGTTTTTGAAGTAGCCTCTGACGATCTACGCGATTAACGTATAGATTTATCGTAAGGGCCAGGCCCTTAGTCAGAGGAGCACCGGGCTCATAACTGTTGCATCAGCTCAGGAGCAGGTGGCTTGCTCTGATTGGGATTAAAATTGGTGATAGTGACTGAATCTACTGAAGTGATGGGAAAAGTTCTCCTTGTTCCCATACAAATTAGGTGGGGCGTTGGAGCAATCCGCCCCAAGCCACAAGTGGCTGAATCCTCTATTTCAACACCTGTACTAACAGCCAATGATAGGGTTTCCCTCATCCAGCATCTGTCTGCTCAAGTAATCACATCAAATGGCCTCGAAATTGCGTAATTCATCGCTCAATATAATCGCAGCCCGCCGATCAAAGCAGGCCCTAAGGCCTGACTCCAGCGAGTTAGTTCGACGAATAGCTGCAAAACGACTTACAGTGCGACTGAGTGCATAGCTAAGATTTTACATAGTATCTGTCGCCCTTCGCGTATGCCTGCTAAACCTCCCATGTTTTGAATCCCGCAAGTTAGGTTCACAGCGCGTCACTGGGCCTTCCGGATGCCTCTTTAAGTTCGAAGTCAAAGAAAGACCACTCGTAACCTTCTTTATGAGTTTCACTGGCTGTAAGCGAGATTCAAGCTGAAATATTGCTTATAATAACTACTACTTCATACATCTAAGGACCGAATCGGCGGGGTACATGCCCGCTTTGCACCTCAACCGTGAATCACGACGAACTCGCCGTAGACCATTCCAGGGTCCTCGGATACCGGAACCATGGACGCTTCTCTCATGTTTGGTCAGATGATCTAGAGCTACGACCGTAAAGACACTTTGAGTTCTACAGATTTCTAGCTGGGACGGGCTTGATGGGGCAGAGCCTCTACGGAGCACGATTGAACAACGGCTTTTGGGCTGATGATCTTGAAGGGTAGGGGGGCGTTCTGGAAACCGACATGATACCTCGAACGGGGTAGGCGCGCTATGGATACTCTATCGCAACCACAAAGTCGTTAGCGAACCAATCTCAGCTAGAGTTCAGAGTCCGTTCCGGCCCCAGGCCGCGTTAGGCTACGATTTCGTTGCACTCTAGCCGTTCACGGGCCATCTTTCGCCAACGGCCTCGATCGGATTTCTTGGGAAAACTCCGAGTCCTTCGGTCTGGGGCTTTCATGATGTCCTCGATCGGCGGATCACAAGGACGCTGCACAGGACAGGACAACTTGTAATTAGGCTCTCGCTCGGTGGCTGCTTCCATCTTTCGACTCGTGATCCAGGCCGAATCAAGGGCAAGGTACTAATAGAAGAATCAACCTCGGAGGCTAGACCATTCCAGGTAAACTGGTATGGAAAGTGCGGAGGGATGGGATACTGCGAGATACTCGTCAGCGATTGGCTTCTGGCCAATATCGCTTTCGCAACCGCAATCGCAAAGTACTGTGGAATAGACGCATCATGAACGGATATATTACTGATGCACGCATGAAGGCCTGTTGCCTCTAGACCCCCCCGGTTCAAGACACTAGCACCAGAGCGTATGAGTGGCACGTACTTATATTCGTCGACCCTAGCTGGCTGGAACAAGCTTTCTGAAACCGACACACCGTCGCGCACCTAGTCCAAAGTTGCCGAGCTCATCAAGTTGACCCGAACTGCTCAGTCCATAAGCCATCCTTACGATCTGCCCGGAAACCATCCGATCCTCAGCATCTACAAATAGGAAGCCTAAACAAGTTGTCTGTTCCAAAGGGGCCGGCGGGATCGTCTCTTCCACTCAACCAGAGCTAGCTCCATCTCAGGAAGAACAAGAATGGCCTCATTACCGTGGCGAGCCATTTCGCTCACTTCTCTTATTTCATCGGCGTTGTTTACTTCACGTCACTCGCAATGGTCGACCGTTCGGTTCAGCAACGCCTTTTTCGGTCTTTGGCTCGCACAAGGCTTCGCCTGGTGTGTTTGGGTGTTTGTGCTCTACCCGAAGTTCTTCTCGCCCCTTCGTGGTCTTCCTGAGCCCAAGGGCAACTCATTCTTCATGGGTCAATTCGAGAGAATCCGAGCAGAACCCACGGGGGTTCCACATCGAGAGTGGTATGAGCTCATTATAGACGATCCATTCCGTATTGAAGATCGGGAAGTGTTAACTGTCACACAGGGTCAATTCCATACCCAATGATGGCATCATCCGTTACCTAGGACCCTTCAATCAGGAGCGTCTGTTGATCGTTTCACCGAAGGCCCTCTCGGAAGTCCTAGTCACTAAGAATTACGACTTCCAGAAGCCCCCTCAGCTCCGAGAGTCCATTGGTCGCATTTTAGGAGTCGGCGTTCTGCTAGCAGAAGGAGAACAGCACAAGATGCAGCGCCGATCACTCATGCCCGCGTTCGCGTTCAGGCACATCAAGGACCTTTACCCGGTGTTCTGGCGTATAAGCCGTGACGCAGTCCAGGTGATGACCGAAGCAATCACAAAGGGCGCTGCCCATCCTACTTCGGCACAGGATTCCGAAAAAGCACCTGCCACTGGTCGCAACAAGTCCACAGTCATAGAGGCTGGCTCTTGGGCGTCGCGCGCGACACTGGATATCATTGGCGTCGCAGGACTAGGTCGGGACTTTGGGGCGATCAGGAATCCGAAGAATGAACTCAACGAGACTTATCGAGCATTGTTTCAACCATCAAAGCAGGCCCAACTGCTGGCACTTCTGTCCATAGTTCTCCCAACTTTCGTAGTCCGTAACCTGCCAGTCCAACGAAACAACGATATCACAGCGGCAGCAAGGACCATCCGCTCGGTCTGCCGAGATATGATTCAAGAGAAGAAGGAGAAGCTTTCTAGGAAGGAACTCACTGATGTTGACATTCTTTCAGTCGCCCTAGAATCCGGCGGCTTCACGGACGAGAACTTGGTGGATCAACTAATGACTTTCCTCGCTGCTGGCCATGAGACAACAGCTACGGCAATGACTTGGGCTACATATATGCTGGCAAAGAATCCAGATGTACAGACGCGACTGCGACAGGAGATCCGGGATAATCTACCATCGATGGACTCGGACCAGGACGTCTCGAGTCTCCAGATCGACCACTTACCCTACCTGAATGCGGTGTGCAACGAAATTTTAAGATACTATGCGCCTGTGGCCCTGACGCTCCGCGAGGCTGCCGTAGACACCACGATCGTCGGTCACCACGTCCCGAAGGGGACCCGTATTGTCCTTGTCCCTTGGGCGAATCATTTCGACAAGGAGATGTGGGGACCTGATGCGGACGAGTTCAACCCTGACCGGTGGATGGCCAAGAACGAGAATGACAAGCTGGCGGCGAGCGGTGGTGCTTCGAGCAACTACGCATTCATGACATTCTTGCACGGGCCAAGAAGCTGTATTGGCCAGAGTTTCGCCAAGGCCGAGTTCGCTTGTCTTCTGGCATCTTGGATAGGGCGATTCGAGTTCGAGTTGTACAATAAGGAGGAGAATGATGAGAAGAAAGTTCTCATCAAGGGAGGGGTGACTGCGAGACCAGCTAAAGGGCTTTATGTACACGCCACAGTCATAGATGGCTGGTAATCTTATTTATCGGACTCATAGTATGGTTATGATTATGCTTATGCTTATGCTTATGCGATTCTACTTTGACAATGCTCTTAGGATTGCCTCTAATTGGACTAGGAGCCTCGTCTATGAATGATGCTCCGTCACACCTAGCCTGACATTCTTGTTTCTCTCGACATTAGCTGCATCCGATATCAAGACGACTTGCCTCTCATCGATGACCTGTTTCCGTGATCTCCTCATGCCTTTTGCACGTTCATACATATGGTTATCATGGACTAACATTTTACCATGATTCCTTAGACGCTCTCAGAGAATATCAGGTCCTCTCTTCCGTAACCTCATTCTTAGACTGCTAATCCCTTCCTGTCTTGGAATCCATCATGGAGGAATGCGCACGCTCCCAGTTTGACAAGCGGCTCAATGGTGTTCAAGCACGCTTCAAATCATTTCTCCCATGTCTGTTTCCTCTCTACGTCATTCCCCGTGCTCGACAACTGTGCGCGAAGCTTGCCAAACTGATCGAAGAAGCGGCCATGAAGAGATTTACTGCGTTGGGCGGCAGTATCCCGCTTGACCCAGTCCAGGTTTAGTGAAGGTTGATAAATTTGAAAATAGCCCGGCATATCAGGGCACTTGGCGCGTACCGCGAGCTGGTAGGTAGCTGTAGCTTGCGCCGATTGAGAACATGAAGCAGATGAACATGATCTGCCCGTCTTGTCTGAGCTTGGGAAGAAGCCTGTACGCCATGAGGATAGTGCAGCACGTGGAGAACTCTGGTAACTACGGCCTCCGTTTCGGGCTACGGCACTGCTGGGGTGTGAGGTTCTGCGATTTCCCCTATCTGAAGCGGCAGCAGGGATTCAGGCCAGTAGATGAATAAGACATACCCGGCGGTATGGTAATCACAATCTGTAGCAGCCAACTATGCGGGTAGTAACCCGGTGAAAGAGTGGCTTTCATAATTTTTCTATAGACGAAGACAGTAGGATAAGACGGAATATAGTATCATTATTGTAGTAGTAACTCAGTTTAAGGGTAGCTTTCACGATAAGTATATTGAACTTACAGTACAGACAATACTGAAAGTCGCCATGGGATACCAAGTGGAATGAGAGTCCCTGGTCACGCACCATACATTGGAGAGAGTCCGGCATCATTATGAGTCGAATTGAGGAAGTAGTCATATTAAAGATATATACAAGTTTCTCGAATCTGCATCCAAGTTCAGGACTGCGTCAACACTTAAAGGCGCTATGCTGGAATCGGAACTAATCATCCAGAGAAAGGGTTTGGGCCGCGGCATGTGACTGTACGATCTGCCAGTTAAATGCCAGAAGCAAGTATCCCTGGAAGGGTTGTCTACGAGAAGCAACGTGGATGGCGAGGAGATACAGCTTTCAAATACAAGTGTTAGCCGGCCGCCGTCCATAGCTAAGTTGCCTCATCAGTCACCCACGAACCAATGAACGTGTGTATATTTGAAATTTGGCTTAGGCGTCACCAAGATATCATACTACCATGATGCGATAGTAATTAGATCTCTGGAACTGGACGCGCAAAGTATGGAGACTCTTATATATGCACTTCAATCTATTGATATGCTTAGGCGGTCAGGACACCACTATAATACGATGATGCCACGATGCCATGAAATAGAACTGGACTTGCCGGGACATGGGCTTCTGGTATGTGCTCATGAATTCTGGGCCGACCAGCAGGACCTGCAAAGTGGGAGACTCTGTTATGTGCACATGGATTTTGACAGCCAAGAAGAACACACTGCTCATTTCAGTATACGCAAGAAGTGAAAACAAAGGATTATTGTGGATATCAATGCTATTATCGATGCATTCATCTCGTCGTAATGACGGTTTAGTAACACGCAGAGAGGTATTCTATAAGGAATTCTGAAAGCGAACAGACTGAACGACCATCCGATGCTCCAATATTCTGTAACCCATCCTCCTAACCATAACCATGCAAAAGGTATTAGGAACGATGCTGTCCGCTGAAACATCAAAACTAACGAGTCTCCCCATCCCTTACTTGGCTTAACCAAGGCTTAGACATGCACAAGGACTCAGTACGCCCTCCCCGTTGTACTCTGGCCGATAGTCTTATAACTTGTCCACTCACCCCCTGCATTGAGGGTGTCAAATCTGTTCATGCCCATCGAGGCGTTGTCCGTCGCGCCAGAAAAGTAGAACCCGATGATGACGACCATGTACGTCATGATTAGAATGCTGCCCTTGAAGTAGTTGCTCTTACCTTCGCCGTAGACATAGCTGAGCAAGAACACACAGAGAATCACAGTTACCATGTCCCATTGCGGGAACAGAAGACTGAAGGTGTAACGTGCGATATCTCCATCAACTGTAGGTTGGGGATACCAGGCCGAGAAGAGAACCAAGGCCGGTATCTGTAGCAGACACACTTGGAGTGCGTATGCAGATCCAATTTCCATGGACAAGGCGATGTTCCCATTCATGGCAAAAGAAATAGCGTTCTGAAGGAAGGGTCAGCGATACTCTACCATTCGAGGAATGCAATGGTGAACTTACCAGGAATTCAGTAGTGTTGGGAACCAGGGCGAACAGTGTGATGCCCAAAAACTTCTCATCAATAGCGAAGTTCTGCAGCACTACATCAACCGTGTCAACTAGAATCTCGGCAACAATGGCATACAAAACCGTGGCTCCCATCAGGATGATAGCGCTCTTTTTTCGACTCCAGTTTGGTGCGTCATGACCACCGTGAGCCTGAGCGGATTCGCCAGGTTCTTCCATGTCGGGAAATGTGCTTGTCCGTAGAGGGGCAGGGCGAGGTTGGCTAGAACTGCCCACGTTCTGCGATGAAACGCGGCGTGGGTTTCTTGCGTCACGAGCAGCGATGGCAGCTGCAGTAGCAGCCAGCTCGGTGACGCCACGAATGAGATTGTTGTTCTCTGTCTCGTTCAAGCCCGGGAGATGAACATGGGAGCGAATGCTGTCACCATCAGCACCGCTCCCACTCGTCTTAGGAGGAACCATGTGAGCCGTTTGGATCGCACCGTTGGGTGGAACAACGCCCGACGGTTGACGTGAGTGATGTGCACTCCCCCCTGGCAATCCAACATGTTTCAGGGACTGGCCAAGGATACGTTTGTACAGATTGCTGTCCCTAATATCTGCACCGCTTGCATCCGCCACTTGCGCTTGTTCGGCTAGCCGAGCGATATGCTGGTGCTCTTCGTGTTTCTTCTCATCCATCTCGGTGTTCCAAATAACAGCAGCATGGGTCCGAAGAGTGAACCACAGCCCAGTTGCGTACGACAGGAATAAGAAGAAGGCAGCTGCGTGGCAGTACGGACGAACAGCCTCCAGGTAGAAACGATCATCCAGATTCGGCGTCTGCGAGAAGTAGCACCGACGACAATCACGCTCGGACCTACCGGATGGATCATCTGGATAATCGGTGCAACTGAGACAGTTCAGCTCATGTGTACCATAGATCTGGTAGAACAACGTCGGGCCAAAGGCGGCAACGACAGCGAAGAGAAGCATCGTAGAGGTGACACCCGCAGACCTGGCGTTGAACCGCTGGGTCTTGCGCTTGATTGCTCCGAAGCACATGGAAAGACCGGGCAGGAAGAGGATACCTGCGAAGATACTTCCAATAATGCTACCTTCGACAAGTGCCCCTTTGCCCTGGTTGAGAGCAACGCAGTAGAGGAAGACTTCGACAATGGTGGAGAAGAATGCGTTGATAGCTGCGCCAAGTCCCATGGAGGACTGTGCTGAGATAGAAGCAACGGCTTGACCGATGAAGTATGCGAGGGGAATGATGGATAGGAGGCCAGCAATGAAGAGGAAGCCTGGATGCGTCAAGAAGTTTTCGACATGCAAGACCCCCTCAAGAACCAGCCAGTCGAAGATGACGAACATGACAACTGCCATCAGGTTGATAAGGAAGATATTTGTACCGTCCACGGTGTACTTCCAGTACTTGGACCCCACTGCCCTGTAGGTGCAAAGCAGAATGGAGGAGTGAGGGCCATCCTCGGTACGGGCAAGAGAGATATCAGACTCGAACGACAATGCTAGTGGATGCCTCCTAAGGTGATCGAAGAGGAGCATTGTGACTTTGCCCATCGGAATCCAGAAGACCAAGAACCAGCAGATAGCAGAGACGATGATCAAAGATGGGCTGAGTAGACCGTAGAAGAAGATGAAGAATATTACTCTTCCAATGTTCCACTCGCCTCTGCCAAACAGACGCCTCTTCAGTTGCCGACCCTGTTCGTCCAGATGGACGTGGCGGGCAGCTCTCCCTAAAAGGCTATCGGTCTCGTCGGGTTCGGAATCGATGCTTCTCCTTGACCGTCCTACAATAGAACGGCTCCGTGCAGACTCCGGACCGAAGAACAGTCGTCCGTACTCGAGATCGCCACTTTGCCACTGCTCATATTCACTGATGCTTCGTCCCTCTCCTTGATCCTCATCCAGGTATGCCTCGTCCTGTTCTAGGCGTACGAACTTTCCGAAAGGGTAAAGAAGGTAGCCGGCTAGTCCCCAGAGTACACGCCCATACTCTCTCCCACTAGGAGCTGCAGCGAAAATGAAACAAGCTACAGCTCCGATGGCGGCAAACAGGCCCATCCACCAGCCTACGGTCAGGGTCCAGATGATGTTGAAGAAAATCAGCCAACTGCTGACGCGACCGCCAGGGGATGAATGAATATCGCCTTCCGCAGTCTTCTGAACTGAACGGTCTTTCTTATACAAGGCAGGCTTCCACAGTCTGATACCGAAAGGATGCGTCTCGTTGATCGCTGCTTGTCGGTCTTTCAGGGTGAAGCTTTCGGCATCACTGAGATCGTCATCGTCGTCATCGGGCGAATCATCGTCAATTTCTGGCTGCTCTCCGCCTTCGTCTTGTGCCTCGTTAGCTGTCTCGCTTGCCGCCTCGAGCTGCTCCTCGATGGTGAGTTCCTCAGCCACATCGCTTCGACTTGATTGTACACGAGACAGGGTTGGAGCCGTAGCTACAGTCCGCCGTCTTAACGTCGAAGGCTGTCTGCCCGAGTCTGTCACGTATTGAGGACGAGGTGGAGCGAAGCTCTGATGCCTCTCGGGCGTCTCCCCCTCCATCTCATCGGCAGCATCGTCGGCTGAAAAGACGCCTCCTCGATGAGGAGCGTGCACATTCGAAGATGCACGGCGAGCCATTGGGGGCTTTCTGGGACGAACTCTACCTCGTTCGGGACCTAACATGGGGGATCGCAGTATTTGACTGCTCCTTCCATGG
Source organism: Xylariales sp. AK1849 (assembly GCA_022432505.1). Lineage (NCBI taxonomy): Eukaryota > Fungi > Ascomycota > Sordariomycetes > Xylariales > Xylariales sp. AK1849. The sequence continues at coordinate 1,627,615 of JAJKKH010000008.1, forward strand.
GTACGGTCGTGGGCAGAAGCACCTTGGGAAGAGGATTCTCCCGAGTACGGGCCTGCGGGAGGAGGGGTCTGTAGAGTACCTAGATTGGATCGCAGTTAGCTTGTACATCCTGGGTGACACCCGTCTTCTGTAGCTGCGATAGTGCGAAGACAGAGTTTCGACGGCGGGGGAGATAAGAAACGGCCAACTAACCGTACGAGATATCGGGTCTCCTGCGCGTTGTATCGATGGACTGGTAGCTTTCGGCCAATAACTTGTCGTCTTGTTCGCGACTTGCGGGCGTCCTAGTATCTGTCGGTGACTGCGAACTCGACTCGACCGAGTCTTGAGACGGCGGATCCATGCTTGATCGCTTCGATGTGCTGCGCGCTATAAATCTTGAGTATACGACAACACATGAGATGGCTGCCAAGTCAGCTCCGTACTATGAGACAAGGTGGTTGACCACGCCCAGATTAGAGAGGAATGCTGCCTTGGACTATGAAATGACGGCCGAGCACAATCCTGTAAAAAGTTGGGAATGCGTTGCGAACGATGGTGCAGATCCCAGTGCGGAGGCTTGATAAACAACACACCCAAAGCATGCAGCAAGGAAGCAGGTCGTCGAGTAAAGTACGCGGCACGGCACGGGATGGGGGAATGATGGAAGATGAAAATGTCAGCTCAGCTCGGCTCAGCACCCGACAAATGGAAGAAGAAAAACACGACGTTCCGAAACGGCAAGTCTCTTGCTGTCTATTGTCTTTTGCCAGATTCCACACTTTCTGTCTGATCTGACAGCAGGCGCGATCAAAGCCGATGCAAACTGTTCCTCGTGATTAAGTTAGGTAGGTATTTACTGTGTACAACGTGCCCTCGAGTTCGAATGCGATACAGCACATCCTTGCTCGTTTCAACGTTTAAAATGGGCCTATGGCGTATGCACGACTGCTCTTGCCCCCATCTGGTTTGGCGCATGATTGATTTCCTTGCATCGACGCCGCTTCTAACGGCAGAGCCCGAGTTCAAACTACTATGAACATATCTCAGCCGGGACTGGCGAGTTTCGTGGATGACCAACAGCCAGCCAGCCAGCCAGACTTGACCGATATGTGACTACAGGGGCTCTGCAGATGAATGATCAACAGATTCTTGGTGAGGATATTGCAGTTGCATAATAGCCACTTTAGCAGCGTTAGAGCAGAGTGACTTTCCTGGCGACTATTGAAATATAAGATGATGAATTCTGCAAACCCAAGTTCAGTCAGCCGGACAGCCTGTCTTACATGAAGCCGGTGGATCCGCTCACACAGTAGCTTCCACTTCGGCTGCAAACCTACCTACCTAAGGTACATCTGGGATGAAACTTTAGGGGCTCCGCACGTCGAGAATCTGTACAGTAGCGCTCTCTCTATAGGACTAAAATAGAAGGCAGCGCTGAACTGGAGCGCTGGACTGGACTGGACTGGACTGGAGCCCTGGGGTATCTCCGTATCCGAAGCAGCGGACTATAGTAGTGCCGCCCCCCGCTCTAGCGCGCCGCGTTGTGCAATTGCCTGCAGCTCACAGCGCACCCTTGTCCGGGCCTTGTCATCAGCCTCAGCCTGGAGCTTCCAGTTCACCATCATCAACGTCGACATCTGGATAACCCCAATCTCCACATTCATCGGATCTGACATTTCACCATCACGAACTTCGGATCCGCAAGTCTATCACAAGAACATACCTGCGTAGACTCGAGACTCTCCGGAGCATCTAGTACCCATGGCGCTCGACAGTTACTATGCAAACAAGATCGAGGCGATGAAGCTTGAGATCCTCAAGGGTCAAGCTGTCCTCCGTCGTCTCGAGGCCCAACGAAACGACTACAACTCGAGAGTGCGATTGTTACGGGAGGAGCTGGGCCTGCTACAACAGCCTGGGTCATACGTCGGTGAGGTGGTCAAAGTCATGAGTACGAAAAAGGTGCTGGTCAAGGTACACCCGGAAGGCAAATACGGTGGGCATTTCCTCACCCCACTTCCATTCATCATGATGTTGACCTAGGTTTCTCGTAGTTGTGGACGTTTCCGATGCTGTCGACATAGCTAAGCTCACGGTGGGCAAGCGGGTGACACTACTGTCCGATAGCTACAAGCTCGAGAAGATCCTTCCCTCCTCTGTCGATCCCCTTGTATCCCTCATGATGGTCGAGAAGGTGCCCGACAGTACATACGATATGATTGGTGGTCTGGATCAACAGATCAAGGAAATCAAGGAGGTCATTGAGCTGGGTCTCAAGCACCCGGAGCTCTTCGAATCCTTGGGTATCGCACAACCCAAAGGTGTACTTCTTTACGGTCCCCCCGGAACAGGAAAGACGCTTCTGGCCCGAGCTGTCGCCCACCACACAGACTGCAAGTTCATCAGAGTTTCGGGTTCCGAGCTGGTACAGAAGTACATTGGTGAAGGCTCCCGTATGGTACGAGAGTTGTTCGTCATGGCCCGAGAGCATGCGCCCTCAATCATCTTCATGGACGAGATCGACTCCATTGGTTCTTCGCGTGTGGAAGGTTCATCCGGTGGGGACTCGGAAGTGCAACGTACCATGTTGGAGCTGCTCAACCAACTTGACGGTTTCGAGCCCACCAAGAACATCAAGGTCATCATGGCAACGAATCGTCTCGATATCCTGGACCCTGCGCTCTTACGACCCGGACGTATCGACCGAAAGATCGAGTTCCCACCGCCGAGTGTTGAAGCTCGTGCTGACATTCTGCGTATTCACAGTCGCAAGATGAACTTGACGCGTGGTATCAACCTTACCAAGATCGCTGAGAAGATGAACGGGTGCTCCGGTGCAGAGCTGAAGGGTGTGTGTACCGAGTCAGGGATGTATGCCCTGAGAGAACGAAGAGTACATGTCACGCAGGAGGACTTTGAGTTGGCCACGGCCAAGATTCTCAACAAGCACGATGACAAGGAGGTTTCGCTGCAGAAGTTCTGGAAGTAAGATGCTCTTGTGGAGTTGGATGGTAGAATTGGGATCATATGGCTGCTCGTTATAGAACAGGTCGCTCGAGGTTGGAACTGTATTAGTTGTTCACAGACAAACGAGATCCCGTGTAAAGTGTGTAATACTACTCCTACGAGAGAGAGAGAGAGAGAGAGAGAGAGACGAAGACAGCCGACGATAATCCGAGAGCGGCTCGCGCCTTTCGAACCCATATTTGAAGGCGCCGATCTACATGTGAATATGTGAATGGGTATTTCCCGTATATTTTTTTCCACCCTAAGCAACGTAGGAGTAGTCCCCGTCAAAGAGTCGCACGACCCCTGTACGTCCCTGCTGGCGACCGTGACTTCTAACATATATACCTCGTGTCAGACATCAGATTGTTGGCCCGGGCACACGCCGAGGTCCCGACCAAACCCAGGAATAGAAAGCCCAGGACGGCTGCGATTGCTATATACACCAGCATCAATATGCCCATGGCATGATCCCTTTCCAGGATGTCGAGGCCGGGACTGGCGTGGAGCAGAGGTGATACTGTGACGAACGAGCATCAGAAGGCCGAGCAATGTTCTCTTGATATTACCTATAAACAGATGACCGTAGCGTAGACCATGTTTCGGAATCTTTTCTTGTGGGAGGGGAAAGGGGGGGAAGGGGCGTAGATGCTTGGTTGCAGGATCAAAAAGGAACACAGGCAGCTATGGGCAGGGAGTCTAGGCTATAGGAGTCTGCTTCCCTTTTGGGAGCTGTATACCTTATGTCGAAACCCCCGCTCGTTACCCTTCTTAAGTATCCAAATGAATTTTAGCATACTGACAATTCATGCTTACCCGAAGGTTTAACTGAATAAAGACTCAAGTCAGGCTGATGTGAAGTTGCGACAAGGTAAATCTATGCACTTAAATGCATTTTTCTTCATATCTCAGTATCATAGGTGCCTCTGTCATCTACTATACATCATGTACCACAGTGTCTTCCCCCTCTCTAGTCAAGGACCGTATCGTTCCCGTCCATAATGCCAATGTGAAAAGTGTTCCTGATGACTAAGTCATGCACCTGCCGAGCAGCCAAAACGCCGATAACCAGCAAACCTGTAATCTTCTCTCGTGTCAAATATAATGTGCGTGTTTCCCTTGTATTGATGCAAATGCCCGAGCGTGTGTGTTCTACACTCGTTTTCCTTCTCATTCTTGTGCCCCATCGTTCGTTTGTGCTTCGCGAATGAATCTCCCTTCGGTTAGAATTCGACTAGCCTTTCTTCTGGGCTATGTCGAGCAGACAGAAACCTCATCTCCTGGGAGGGGCCTCGAGACTTCCACTCCTCGCTCTGCCCCTCCCCTTCATCGCAGTGCCACTCCGTTCCTGCAATCTCCAGATCCACTCCAAAGTCGTCTCATAGCACAGAACGAATTGCCTGAGACTCTGTACCATGCTGAGTCTCTGACCTCTAAAGTCCTCGACCGTCTTCTCAATCAAGTCTAGAGAGTCATCACCCACCCAACTAGCGTCCACGCTCAGTCCGCTGGTGGTTTGGTCAAGCCTGGGCTTCCCTTGGTGTGAGTTACTCTTGCGTCTCGCGAAAGGATCCTTGACCGTCGACAGTGGCGTAGGCTCACCCATGTCGATGTCGCCATCAGCATCTTGCTGCTTACTCGCCGCAGAGCGGGCCAGCCTCTGGCGCTTCAACATGTCGATCACACTATCTACAGTGCAGAACGTTCCTGTGCGACCGCAACCAGCCGAACAATGGACGAGCATGGGTCGGGCCTGCGCTTGTTGCTCGGGCTCTTCATACCAATTCATATGGGCTGCATCTTCCAGCTTGCCCGATGCGACGACGGAACTGGCAGAGACGGGAATTGCTGATCGTTGCATCACATTAGCGAGCTCCACAAGAGCCAGGAGGTGCGATGGCTGTGCTGGCGCTCCAAAGTCTGGCCATGAGGGGTAGTGAAGCTGAGTGATCTCGCGTATAGGCGCAAACGGGTGACCACCATGTGACATGGCGTATTTTCGGATAATCACGTAAGGCGTCTCGGTCTGGGTTGGAAGAGGCTGTGAGTTTGGGGTCGGCATGTCGAGTGTTGTCGTAGTATTGGCGCGTCGACGGTTGAAATCGGAGACGGCGCTTGTAGATGATGACGCTGAACCGGCGCGGTACTTGTCGATATCCAACGATACCTTCTTCTCCGACAATGGCTTTAGTTTGAGCGGGCCAAACTCCTTGCCAGTCCAATATGGATGACACTTCAAAGTCCCGCCTTCGGATTCCGCAGTTAACATGACGATGACCCGGACGTCATGATCCCAGATGACTGACCAGAAGTCCTGAGATGCCATTAGCACCATGTCATACAGGTCGTGGGAGCTTGTTTTGTACTTACATCAAAGGTGGCCGGCAGAGGGCCCTGCGCTGCGATGTACCGTTTGTGACTCCTTGAGGCTTGAACATGGCTAGCGTTGATATAATCGCAGGATCCCGCCGACTTGTCTGCCAAATGTACCCTGGCATGCTCAAATGGTAAGATATCTTTATAGCGATTCTTAACTCCTTTCTCAACACCAGATAAGGCAACACGTCCACTATCCTGCTGACGGGGTGTGGATGAATTGAAAGCGGCGTAAGCATCCTTCATTCTGGATTGCTCGGCACGCTCGATATTGAGGAACTTCGCTGCTACCTGCTTGCCATGATCCGCTGTTGCACTTGCGTTTCGGAGCCACGGGGGAAGGGAGCTAGAGTCTATATCAGACGGCACTGCGACGTCCATCTGTCCAACACCGTCGGCTAGATCCATATTCTGCCGGATGTTGCTGAAGAATGGATTCGGGTTGTTCGCTGTTGAAGGGAGGGTAACACCGCCAATCACTGGCGCGAATGTAGGTCGACCCCCGTTAGACGAGTGTCCAGCCCGTTCAGCAGCTGACTGATGGTCAATCAAAGAAGGATTTGAGGCGGCAAAGGCATCGAAACCTCCCCTTAGTAGAAAGGACTCTCCGGAATAACCCTCGTTCGAGAATTTCTTGAACATGTTCATGGCCGAATGGGCATCCCTCTTCTCCGCAGAGGAAGTATCGTACACGATCAAATACTTGGCACTGCGCCATTGGGAGAATCTTTCTTGATCATCGTCGGTCTGGAGCGTCTTCTCTAATTTCTGTAGATCGAAAGTAGCACGCTTGAGTAACGTCGTGGGAATGCACAAGTTCAAAGCTCCTTCGATCCGTGACTGAGCGTAATGCGTAGATACCCTGACGTCTAGTAGCAAGAAGTCACTCGCTGGCTTATTCTTGATCATGTCTTTTAATTGACCTGGCATGATCAAGCCTGGCCCACCGTCGACAAGTGTGGACGGCAACGTCTCAGATCGCGCCTTAGTGATATCTGTCATGGGTTGGTCCAACTTGTTTTGAGGCAACGATAACCGTGGGTGTGCATCCTCAACCTTGGATAAGTTCGAACGTCTCATTGGTTGGAATGGGGAATCAGACTGCGCGGGAGATTCCTGTCTCGGCATATCGAAGAATGACGGAGGGTTCAACGAGGCCTCCGAGTTCCTCTTCGAATCAGAAGAAACGTAGGCCGAGTCGTGCAAACTGTCTGTATCGATGTCCATTCGGCTTGAAGCCTTTGTGCCGAGGGGAGGTCTCGAGAGGGGCATCCCGGAGGCGGTATCACTCTGGTTAGTAGGCCTGCGCGGTGGTCCGGGCCTTGAAGACGGAGGTGGTGGCTGCATAGCGAAATGTGCAGTACCCAAGCTGAAGGCCTTCCCCTGATTGGCATCTGCTTGGCGCTTGAAAGCCTCAAATTCGGGATTCGCATCGAGAGGTACCTGCTTGGGTATTGCTGGATTGAATGACTTCACCGATGAGGTTGGCGGACTCCAGTTGTCCCGTGGGAGAGCTCGAGAGTCGCGGTCCGCAGATGGTTCAACGTTGAGGCCAAAATAGTTCGGACTAGGCGATCGAACGTCCGAAGCAACACCAGCGGCGGCGGACGAGATCTTGGGAGGGTAGGGTTGCCCGACAGAGTGGGCTAATCGGGGAGATGCCATAGGTGTCGTTGACCTGTTGTTGGCGCGGAAAGCTTGCGAGTTGGTTTGAGAAGGGCGCGAGTGGTGAGAATGAGATTGAGACGAGCTCATCTGAGGCCTAGTAGAAGTCTTCATGGTGTAATGTTGTGTTGTGGTTGAGGTGCGATCGCTATTCCTCATCGGCTCAGGTGCCATTTCTCTGATGACGTCCGTTTCGTCCTTCGTCGCTGTCGCTGTCGAGTGACCAGATATCTCTTCTTGTTTCCCTAGGTCTCGGTGACCCTTCTACCACTATGAACTCGACATCACAAGCAGTGGTTTGATAAGGCAAGGGGTGGTATGGTAACTCGCAAAGTATATGCGAAATCCGTAGAGATGTTCGTCACGATAGTTCACTCCTGCTTACAGGAACGAAAGAATGAGCGACGCCGGGGACAAGCAACCACCACAAGGTAAGGTAGTAAGGTGGAGGAAGTGGCAATACTGTAGAGAAGCTCGGCTTCTTGGAACATGTAACGGCGAAACCTCGACTACAGGTACAGAGGAGGGGACAGAATTGCAGGGTCTTTTCGAAAACGGGGTCTTTGAGGGTTTGTGTGGTCTGGAACGAAGAGGATCTCTGAATTAGTACGGTTCAGGTAGCACGCCTGATGTAACGAGTGTGAAGAGCGTCGCCGGTTTAAGTTAGGGGTGGGTGGGTGTCTTACTCGAACTTCAATTGGAAGCTGCGGAGCGTTCTGGCCTTCCAGCAGATTGGCGATTGCTTGGGGCAAAGATCTTCAGGCTAATGCAAGAGAAGGCAAGGTGAGATGCGTGACGGTTGCCGGACCCAACGTCAGGAAGTTGGTCCGGAGGCTCAGGGTGTTTATCGATACTCCCCTTGAGATGTGCGAATCTGACAATGCTAATGTGGTTGGACAAGAGAGTCTCGCTTTGAAGAGTTAACGATCGCAATAGCTCTAGCGGTTGACCTCTCGAGAGTATTACGAACTCCTTCGGGAAATTTACGAGACAGTGAGTCGAATTCTTACACAGTACGGCGGCGAATGATGACGAAATGACACAGCTGGACCCTGAAATTATCGAATCTACCTTGAGCACAACGTCAGGGGCCCTGTCACCTACTGTGTATGTTCTGCGTTGAGTTTTGTTCTGGAATTTCTGAACGATGCACCCGAGTCAACCTGATGGCAGTGTCAATTAGGTGGGAACCTTTTCCCAACACAGCTCAGCCTGTGAATATCGACCGATACAGTGATGCTATTCCAGCCTGGTTTGGTTGCCTTCGTAAAGTAATCAGCTGTTGGAACCCAGCCACCGATAAGGCCCACGGGAGTGGTTCATGTTCCTTGTTACCTCACCGCATTCGGTGGCGGAGCGGCCATCGCGACGTCATACTGTAGGAGCTCCGCATGTACTTACGTACACAGTATGTACTACGTAGCACTCAGCATTCGGCCTTCCTCTCCCTTGTAAAAGGACTCACTGACGAGCAGTAATCAACTCTCGGAGTGAGGCAGCGAAATGATGACTCAGTCGACAATGTCTCATATTCCACATCCACCCTGTTTGGGCGTGTACATCTTTCTTCACAGGTGGGCTGATTGTCTCGAAATAACTTGAAAATGCTTGGTCAGTAGCGCGGGGCAGCCTGCCAGCTTTGGGAGGAATGGAAATCCGACGTCAGGATGTGCCATCGGAAGAAAGCCAAGTCTTCCCACAAGTTCTCAAATGTTATCTAATCTGTTAAAATTTTAGTCAGGATACTCTCCTCTGTCCATGTGGCAAGTTACTGTATACGGATGATTGCGTACCAAAGTCACGCTCATATCAGGCCAAGCATAGGACTGTTGTAAACAAGTGAGATCAACTTTGTACTGTGTAGCTGGAAGATACCAGGTTTCGACTAGGTCGAGCAATATACTGGTAGCGACTGCTGTTATGCAGATCGATATTCGGCAGAAAGAATCAGGGTCCTTCGGACATCGCCATGAACGATGCGCATGCCAGCGACCCGGTAGTTACCGTTATCCATGATTCAAAATGTCCCATCCATTGCAGAAACCCTTGAAAGAAATCCTTCCAAGTAAAATCTCATCGATGGATAGCTAGCGGGAGTCATTGCAGACAGCTGAACTCACGAATAGCCTCTTACATGTGCCTCTGACCGCTTCTGGTGCCGCCCCTCGACCATCCGAATCTATTTATTACCCATTTCCATACGTCAGGATGACATATGCATGCACCACTTCATCACTACGAAACGATGATTGGTTACCCAGCAAAAGCAGTAAGCGAAATCAGTACGCCCTAAAGTTCTTATAGAGAAAAACCCAAGGGGTCAGAGAGATTCAATGATGATCTTCAATAACGAGCGGTTCTCTTAGGTCTATCACGGTCCCTTATGGAGGCGGGAAAGCTGGGAAGACTAAGAGACTTCAGATCCGGGGCTTGCAAATACTCACATTGTAAGACGACAATCTGCGAATGTCTCGTCCTCTCCCGACTTCTTTCCATCCCAGCCTCGACATTTCACCACCGGAATTTGGTGTAATGGTAATCTTGCTAATTTCTGACCTTTTCCTATGGAGCTCTTCACCGCTTTTATAAACGCCATTCTTTCGATGTGGGGGTCATGATCAGTTGAAGCACCATCCGTTATAGAGCTTATTTAACCGCCAAAATTGGTAATCCTGGCGACTCAAAAGTCTTGTAAGAAGTTTGTATTGTTCCCGACAAGGCAAATATCAATCTGGCATTGCTCTGTAGCCTTGCATCTGCGTGAATATCCCACTTGAGGTGCCCTTGCAGACCGATGTTTCTGCTGGTCTCAGGCAAGCTCAAATTTCCCGAGCTGCCTGCGTGCAGCCTACTGTCGGCCCCCCACACAGGGAGGAAAACCAAGGAGCCTATTGTAGAGACGGTTGACCTGGTATAAATTAGTATGAATTGGGGTTTCTGGTCGTTTGGCTCAATCAACCGTTGAAAATAAACTGATAATTATGTTGTACTACCACTACTTTACTGATTGGATAAGCGCTAAATATAGAGTTATGCCAAGGTACGATGACCTATAATAGGTCATCAAGTATACATTCGTAGTCGAGACGTGGCATGCGCCGTTTCTTCCCTGCATGTAAAGCATGTTCTAGAACATCCCATGTGAACGAGCGACCTTTCAGCTTAGACGCAACTACTTAGTACCTAATCTAGTGCGACGACGCGCATGCATTATCAATGAAGACTAAGTTAGGCTCGGTCGTCTTATGGAGCTGAGTCTGGTGTACTACTGCAAAGGTTTAGGCGGTAGTCCAACCTGCCTTGTGCTTGCCTATTGTGGTAGGGCAGCTTCAGGACCTTTGGTTTGGATGACGATTGATGATGTATCATGAAGTATGTTGTCTTGTGTTCACGTGCTCTTTAAGATGGCCTTGAGATTGTATGGTGAGAATAGCTGCAGGACAGACTGAAGCCAGCTACTGGCTACCTCTAGAGATGCCGTATTGGGGAGAAGACAGAGAACATAAACTATTGAGACGTGGCTAGCAGCCTGAAAACTTGTATTCCTAGGTCTGAGCAACACACCATACCGTATGGCCGTCGGTTCAATGACAGTAAACTCTACGTCAGCTGGGGCGCATCACCCATTACTTGTTTCAAGGGACCAGATTTGCATCACCGCCTCAACCCACGGCCTATCACCTATATCATTCGAGAACTGTCAGTCCTGGGAAATAGTGGCTATCAAATCATGGAGAACGGGGATAGTCGTAGTAGTTCCAAATGCGAATGCGGCTCTGAAGCTTCTGTAAGTCATGAGCCTATCTACATCTGTGCACTCAACGAGCAAACGTGTATTAACAAGTAGGTCCGGTAGACGTTCATACTGATCAGCGAGATGACTTGTATCCTATGGTAAATACCTTCCACCTAGCGAGTCCGCGTTTTGTTGCTGAGCTCACGCGCATGACAGGAAGACATGGATCGTGTCACGTTGGTCTCGATTCGAAATGAGCCTGCCATATACTTTAACCAATAACTCTACCTGTGATTCACGATGAATCGCCCTAATACCTATTAGATTCAATCAAACACCCTGCCTTACTCTATAAGTCTTCTAGTTGGATAAGCACCAAAACGAGCTCATGTATACCAGATCACCTTACGGTATGGTGAAGTCGCTTCTTGTTGGTCTCCGATGAGAAATCAGACAGACCGACCGTGGGTAGTAGGGCGCACTAGCACCTACGTGACTTAACCATCAATACCTTTAACATGATAGCTGGCGTCCCATGGGAGGGCCCCGTTGCGCAAGCGTGCGAGCCTTAACGGGAGGGTACCCGTGAGGATTGATGAGAACATCCGTTCAAAAGAGATCCATAATTTTGGATGCAAGCGCAGCGTCACCTATACCAATGGTAAGGTCAGGTGTGCACGGTTCAAACCCCTATATCAATGGTCGGGTTGCTACTGGGGGCAACAGTCGGTTTGTATGTAGTCTTGTGTTCAACAGTACCTATAGGTATATAGGTACCTAAGACAAGTAACACTTCTTACACGGAGCAAACTAACGTACTTGAGTACTAAGTAGGTAAGATCACGTGCTGCGATTCATTTCTCTAGTTAGTCTTGTTTCCAGATGGGGTAACAGGCTTAGTGCGATCCAACCGCTAAATTCGGGCAGATTCGAGGCATGTTTTGTTTCAGTACAGATTACCGGGGGGTAGGACTCTCAGCTGGGAACTTTAGACGTAAAGAAGTAAGGTACAAACTCCCCATGCTACCTACCGGGACGATCCTTCGTCATCTCCCCAACCTCTTCCAACATCGAATTCGATCATCCTGATGCCGTTCCTTGCACCGTCACCTTCAACTGCGAGCTATCTTGACTAGAGGTCGAGTATTCGTTGTCGCTGTCGCCGAGTCGATGGCCATTCCCCGATTGTAGTTTTGCATGCCACTTCTTTTCGATTGAAACCACTTATTGCCGCGTTATTACTGTACACGACACTCATCTTTTTTAGAGGCTAGAACCTTCTCTGTCTCTTGTTTGCATCATTACCAAGCAAGGCAGCCCAAACGTCAATGTGGCTGCTCACGTCTGGTGAATTCGTGCGTCTGAACAGCCAATTCGGTGGCACCTGATGACCTCGACGCTTGCCACGGACGACAAAGAAGAGATTACATTCGTATTCGCATCATCTCGATTTGACAAGAGCACTCGCAAGGCTCATGTGACGTTAACAAACCCTCGCTGTTTTCGACAATAGACCCATTCGTCCTGACATGCTTGCTCCCGGCGGACAAAGAAACCTCGAAGACGACCTTTCAGTCACGTCAGATACCGGCACAATGCGACGGCCATCAGCAGACTTGACCGATGCGTCTCGGAATATCGAGGAATCCGTTGGCGCAGCCTCCCCGACAGAGATCAATCCCGAAATGGACTTGTCTTTCCCCTTGGATGACGAGGAGAGCAGCAGACAGTACACACCGCCAGCGCACATTGCCGCGCGATTCTACCGCCCGTCTCAGACCCGTCGCAAAGACTCGGCTGCCTCTTCCCGCCGAAATTCCATCTCTTCAGTGCACTCGCGCTCGACACAGGGCTTCAGTACCCGTGGCGGCGACCTACAGAGCAAGTATATTGCTCAGCAATTGCGCCGCGCCTCTATCCTCGAAGATCGCAAGGCCCGCTTGGCTGATCGGGCAGCGCATGCCGAGAAGGTACGTCTGAGGGCAGCGATGGCCAAGGCAGCGCACCAGAAGAACTCCAACTCGGAAGAGCGCGCATTGGCGGCAACGCAGGCACGAGAGAGCAAACTAGCAGAGATTGTAGCTGCCTGTGCCGAAGAAGTGAAAAGGGCGAAGGCGGTTGCAGAGAACATGAAGGAGAAGAGGGAGCAGGAGTTGCGCAAGTTGAAGTCACAAATAGAAGAGCGCCTTGCGGAAGCCGAAAGGAGGAGGGAGGAGCTGCGCAGTCGACATGCTGCCAAACGATCGCGAGGACAGAGCATGACAACAAAGAAGCCTGGCGTCGATGTGCTGCCTGAGGTAAAGGAACAAGAAGTAGTCATCATGAGCGATGATGTCGCCGCGTCCAAGATTCAGTGGTGGTGGAGAGGCGCATTGCGAAGGAAAGCTGTGCGAGACTTTTCAGAACTCGGCTTGAATATCGATGGCGTAAGAGAGACCTCGTTCGAAAAGGTCGTCGAGCTCCTTGCGCAAGAGAAAGTCCTCTTGATCACGGTACGAGTCCTTCGAATATGCGGTCTAAAGGAAGGAGAACCTGGATCAGTAGACGAGATGGCGGCCATTCGGACATTCCTCAGTGCTTTCCTTATCTTGGGCCATCCCACCCAAGTTCTTAGCAGTAAGGACAACAGAGGGGAACAGGAGCAGGTTGGATCCATCCAAGGGCAACCCATCCCGCGTGATGATCTTGCTAACCCACAGTTACAGGATCTCGTCGGCAAGGCTCGAGATCTTTTGATCTCATTCGAGACTATACTCTCGAGGCTGACCTCGCTGAACAATCATACCCCACCTCTGGCCCTCCGAGAGGCGTTGTCGGAGGCCTACGCCACCTTCCACAATGCCTTCATTGCTTGGAAGGCACGAGACTCAAACGCACTTATAGAGGTTATGATTTTACAGTTTGTGGAACTGGACGCCATCCTCCAAACGGTCAAGGATGGTACCGAGGAAGCTGTATCTGAGACATATCGTCAAAGCATCAAAGACAATCAGTTGATGCTCATGGTCCGAATCAAGAGACTTGCTGGTGCTCAGCAAGGCAAGAAGCTAATCTTCGACGCTGTGAGGGAGGCAAGGAGAGCGAGAGCAGCTAAGAAGCCGACTGGTGACACGAAACCGAGAGTTGCAGATGACTCGCTGAGCGAGGAAAGTTCAGCGAAGGACCACGCAACTGCTGAGAACGTGGTGTCGAGACAACTAGGGACACTTACACCACCCCCTACTCCCCCAAGTAAATCGGAGAGGAAGCGGAGCATCGCCCAGCAAGCCTATCCGCCGATCCTCCCTGACAATCGGATCATTGTTCATGAGCTCGCTATAAACCGCGAGTATCGCATCGAGTACCAACACTTCCGAGAGCAGCACAAGCTGAGAATGGATCCTATGTTCCAAGACCTGAAGTCAAGCGGAAGGAATGAAGAAAAGGAGTTCCACTATCTCATCGTTATGTCGAGATACATAAAAGACAGATTGCAACATCTGGTCAAACCTGGCTCATCAATGCACACGTTCATTGGGGAGATCCTGGATACCGAAGTTGCCCAGCGTCAGTTTCTGGCAGGTAGCTTCTCCATCGAGAAGTTCTTCTCGTCAATGGGTTCACTACTGCCAAAACTTTGCGCCCCTGTTCGCGATGAAGAGGTCAAGGAACTGGTTGAGAAGAGGCTTGGCGAAGGCAACATTGTTGACCGCCTGGAGGCCTTGATAGCATTCATCGACACGATGCTATATGACTATGGGAATTACATGTTACAAGTCGCGGCGCCGAATCTCATTGAGCATGCTTCATCCTACGAGACCAAGCGATTCGCCGAAGAGTTGGACAGTGGTTCCATCAGTCTCGCACGGGCTGAAGTCTCGTGGCAGACAGCACGCACGAAGGTACATGCCGAGGCTGCACGTCGCGATCCAGAGGGCATCAATCTAGCTCGATCACGCCCAACGCCGGATAAAATATACTGGCAGATGCTACTCGACGAGTTCACACAGCCAGATCATTCCGCCGATACCGTTCCGGAGCCGCTAGAACTAGATGTGAAACGTCGTGCCCGTCTCGGCCAGCAGACTCTGAGAATTGTGACTGCTGGTGCCATTCTACTGCAGTGCAAAAACGTCTTGAAGCGCGATGTTCGCGCACCCTGGAAGACCGAAGCAGGGCGTCTTATGATGGTTCTCGAGGCCATAGATGACAAGGACAAGCCATTAGAGCAGCGTGCCGCCATTGATGGGATAATGGCCGCACTCGAGGCTGGACGTTCCATGCCCTCTGCTACCAAGGCTCATCTCCGTGCTCTCGTGACCAAGTTCCTGTCTGCTAGTGCTGAAGCGAAAGGCAACAACACCGAGCTTAGAGAGCCGGTATTGCGCCTTCTCCTCACACGGGTAAGAGGGCATATTCTGGCCAGGCTGCAGGCTGGTTCAGCCAGTGAGAAGGTCAAGGCCACGAGTGCGGCTGGTGAGAAGCTTGCTGGTCTTGGTCTTCCAGAGTTTGTAGAAAGGGTGAGGGAGATGGTCGATGAGATGGCAAGAGTAGGTGCCGTCGACCGAGAGTCGCACGGTGTCTGGTGGGAAAGCATAGCTGAGAAGGTTGACAAAGAAGCAACAGCTTCAACGTGAGCTATTGCAATCGCAACAAGAGGTGCAAGACTTGCGGACATCGGTGGAAGAGGACAGCATATGGGATTTATTTGTTGAGGCATATGTGCATTAAACGGCAGCATACTGTATCTTGGGCTGGGTTGTAGCTTTATTTGGCTTTACGCTTGGGTAACGGGTTTCTGGCGTTCCGAGTGGTCATGATGGAATCCCGATGCCGAATTGGAATTCTGCAAGGGGACTGGCATTCATCGGAAGGGCTGTTTACATTACCCAGGTGTTGTTGCTGCCTTAGAGTAGCTTAGAGACCTAGCGATTTCCCTCTGTAATGCATATTGCACGGTGAACGACAAGATGCTCTGTCCTGCCTACCTACTTATATTTGGATCTATGAGGAACACTCGGGGTACTGACATGAGTGAACAATTCAGAGTCCGATAGATAAGTGACTTCAAGCTTGGTGAACCTCGTCTGTAGTGTTTGCGCTGAGTTAGCAACTAGCCCAAGGTACGAACGATTACGGGGACCTGGTTTAGATGCGAACGCCTGGTGATACCTGAGAGCCGCAGAAAAGTGTTGTTGTACTTGATCGCCCCCGCCTATGCAGCCGGTAATTGTATGCACGTGATTTCGCGAAGCAAGGACCAACGCGCCTGTTGCCTGCCCGCGATCCAGATGCCTTTGTCTGGCTTAGGAAAGACGCTGCATTTCCCTGAGAACTCCATCTGAGAGCCTCAGGTGCTCGGAATCGGTAGACATGAACGTGACAACGTTCTCCTTCATCTTTTCATGAGCCACCAAGTCCTGAGTCTCAGTTCGTCAACATCATAGTCGTGGCCAAGATGTCCCAATTCACAGGTATTTGATGCGGAGACCGGCCTACTACAAACTCGTCCAGCTGACAAGCCCCTGTAGAGGCGGATACTATTCGCATCCTCGTTGCCACTGACAATCACGTGGGCTATGAGGAGCGCAATCCCATCCGCAAGGATGACAGCTGGAAGACGTTTGATGAGATCATGAACCTCGCCCGGAAGCAAGATGTGTGTCACAATGCACCTACTGGCGGACGCCTACTGATAGATCACTAGGTCGATATGGTCTTGCTGGCCGGAGATCTCTTTCACGATAACAAGCCTTCGACAAAGTGTATGTATCAGGTCATGCGATCACTCCGAAAGAACTGCTTGGGCATGAAACCCTGCGAGCTGCAGTTCATGAGCGATGCGAGTGAAGTCTTCGAAAGTGCATTCAGTCATGTCAACTACGAGGACCCAGACATCAACATCTCCATTCCCGTCTTTTCGATACATGGCAACCACGATGATCCGGGTGGTGACGGTCATTACTGCTCTTTAGACCTGCTTCAAGTCGCCGGTCTGGTCAACTATTTCGGCCGTGTTCCCGAGGCCGACAAAATCGAAGCCAAACCAGTTCTGCTCCAGAAGGGCCAAACAAAGTTGGCACTCTACGGTATCAGCAACGTTAGAGATGAGCGCCTGTACAGAACATTTCGAGATCACAACGTCAAATGGTTTCGGCCCAACATCCAGGGGAGCGATTGGTTCAATCTGCTTGCCGTTCACCAGAATCATTACGCGCATACTCCAACAAGCTACCTACCTGAGGCTATGCTTCCGGAATGGTTGGATTTGGTAGTCTGGGGTCATGAACATGAATGCATAATTGATCCCACCCAGAACGGCGAGACTGGCTTTCATGTCATGCAACCGGGATCATCCGTCGCAACGTCTCTGGTACCAGGGGAAGCCGTTGCAAAACATGTTTCAATAGTAGAGGTCACCGGAAAAGACTTCAAAACCGAGAAATGTCGTCTAAGAACTGTTCGACCTTTCGTGACGCGTGAGGTAGTTCTTAGTACTGACGACAGGTTCAAAGGCTTGGACAAGAAGAAGGATAATCGGCAAGAATTGACCAGAAGACTAATGACAGTAGTCGAGGAGATGATCGAGGAGGCTAACGGTGACTGGAACTCTATTCAGGATGACGAAGTCAGAGCGGAAGGAGAGTGTCCATTACCCCTTGTACGTCTGAAAGTAGAATACACTACCCCGGAAGGAGGTCACTACGACTGCGAGAACCCTCAGCGTTTTTCGAATCGCTTTGCCGGCAAGGTAGCCAATACCAATGATGTCGTGTACTTCTTCCGAAAGAAGAAGTCGGCGACCAGTAAGCTCATCAATCCTTCATGGCGGCCGTTTGCTGACTATTACACAGAAAAGGAGAAAACCGGGACTGACGTTCCGGAGCATATCGTGGCAGCCATGGAACGAGAAGGTATCAAAGTCAACGAGTTGGTCGGCGAGTACCTGAGACGTCAATCACTTAAGATTTTGCCTCAAGCCCCGTTTGGCGATGCGGTGAACCAATTCGTTACCAAAGACGACAAGCACGCGATGGAAGAGTTCGTCAAGCATTCTCTTAGTAGCCAGGTCAAACAGATGCTATCTCTTGATACCGAAAACCAGGATATCGAGACTGAGATGTTCAATCACAAAGCCAAGCTCGACGAACAATTCAAGGCTGGACAGCTTCGACAGCCAAAGATGAAGGCCAAGCCCAAGCCAGACGGCTGGGACTCGGATCTCGATGGTCACTGGGAAGATCAACCTGGAGTCGTCGAGTACGTTGACAATATTACCCCCGCGGATGCAAAGTCCGGACCTGCAAAAGGCAGGGGTCGCGCCAAGAAGGCCGCTCAAGTTATTGAGGAAGAAGACGAGGATGAGGAGATGGATGATGCCGAGGTGGAAGAGGAAGCCCCTGCCCCAAAGCCAAAGGGCCGGGGAAAGGCTGCAGCTAAAGTGGCTGTTCCTGCCAAAGCCCCCGCCAAAAAGGCTCCGGCGAAGCCACCTGCCAAAGGACGAGGGCGCAAAGCGATCTTCGAGGAAAACAGCGAAGAGGATGAGGACGTATTTATGGGTGAGGCCCCAGCTGTACCTCCCAAACGTGCGGCTACCACCAGATCGCAGCCTGCAAGGTCTCAACCATCGCGAGCTGCCGCCTCTCAACCTAAGACGAAGCAGACGAAGCTCAATTTCTCGCAGAAGGCGTCGCAGATGGAGATAAGTGATGACGAAATTTCAGATGATGATGATCCCTTCGAGACTGCCTCGGTGAAGAAGACTACTCGGAAGCGTTGATATATCATGGTGAATGAGGACGCTGTTGATTTGCTTGATAGAAGACATTATATACTGGGATCGCATCTGCATGAGTCTCTAGAGAACATGGCTATAGCTAGTAATTGATGGTATCATGATGATGAACTTTTGGAACTAGACTTGCAAAGCATGGACTCTTGATTTTTGCTACAGATTTGACCGGAGGAGTTTCCTAATATGCGTCTATCTCATCTCAAACAGGTTGATGATGATGATATGAATATACACAACCAACGATAGCCCAGACCGAAATCCAATCGACTTATGCGTGCGTGACCTGAAGAACTCTGTAGATTCTTGATCCAAGACTCGCGTGTCCGAAAATCCCCATCCGGCCTGACTTGAGTCGTGCACAGACCCCGAAGTTCAGCCGGCCGC
Organism: Xylariales sp. AK1849; assembly: GCA_022432505.1. NCBI lineage: Eukaryota > Fungi > Ascomycota > Sordariomycetes > Xylariales > Xylariales sp. AK1849. Next base: position 1,646,538 of record JAJKKH010000008.1, read on the forward strand.
AGCCATCCATATCCACACGCGGACCAGCGCGAACTTTTCAACCTTTTCTCTTCCTTCCATATTAAATTGTACCGGGCGCATTTTATTGTAGGTGAGCTTGAGCAGCAAAGAGCTTTGCGGTTCTTCCTGCTTCCAATCGAGTCTTCCTCTATCTTGCGCTCCAGAGCGAGATCTTATTCCGACGCCGTTTATGGAAGCATGTGAGAGTTGTCTTCTTCGCGAGGGCGCTCCAGGATCGTTGCCTCTTACCGCCGGTCGTTACATACCTTTTGGATATCCAGTGACATGGGGCTGGCTGGCTGGCTGGCCGAAAGCCATTGCTGTGAGATGAAGTCACATCCTGATGATGTTGTCACTTATGCGGGTGTTCTTGTAGTCGTTGTGATATACGCTGTTGACATGGTCGCTGGCATCTTAGCTGGCATCTTTGCTGGCACTCGATTTTCAATGGCAGACTTGTATTCAGACACCTGCTTCTTCCTCGACTCTTACTGCGTGGTCCCATAGATCCTACTACTACACAGGTTCTGACACTTGCCTCCCAACAGAAATGGGACACTGTGGAGGCACCGCCAGTGTGTTCTCACTTCGATCTCAGACCTGATATCACTAAGCATCAAAATGCCTTTAGAATCCCATTTGTGCATGTTTCGGAATTGGATCGACGTGACATAATCAAAAGCTTTGACATTGGTTTTATTATCAGGTCACAGCAGACGGACGGATTGCCAGTCAGCGCTCCGATGTTCGTCTTGCACGGGTAAGCCGCGAAGCGAATCGTTCACAAAGGCCTACAACAAGCATGATGGCATCGGCGCCTCTTGAAGGGACCGGGCGTAGCAAGAAAGGTGCCTTCCCCCCTTTCAAGCTGTAGATCTTGTCTCCTACCTGCGCGTTCCAAGGAGCAAGACCGAAGTATCCTCTCTTAGTGACGAAGAAAGCCCGGTGAGCACAGGACGCCTTGATCCTCGTGATCATCACCCCATACTCGTCTAGAAGTATCTTCTCCGGGCTGCCCTGGTTGTACATGTTCTTGATAGGAGTTCTGTAGCTGAATGTGCCATCGCTTGTGTTGGACGTAAGACTGTTGAAGTCGTTGATCATAGAGAATTTGGCTGATTTGGACGCCTCGAACTTCTCGGAGGCCATTGCGTCGTCATCGACACGAATGACTGTGCAGTAGTACTCTCCCATACGCTCTTCGAGTGCCGAGAATGCGACGACATTTCTGATTACTCCGGTTACACTGTTTGCTTCAGACCGAGGCATCTCGAGAGTATCCCAACTGACGCCACCTAACCAGGCCCGGAATAGCTTGCCATCTTCGGCTCTGGACAGTTCTTCTCCGAGGGGATCTATAAGTATGGTTCTCCCAAGCGCTCGCGTGATGTCCATGTCACGGTAGCCATAAGGTGATCTCATATCAGCATGTGCTGTCTCTGCTAGCGATACCCATTCCGAGAAGACAGAAACCCACCCAGCAGAGATAGGCGGCGAGGAATCTCCTGGATGCCAAGCTGTACCCAGGTGCTCTATTGCATCGAAAGACATGCCTTCTAATGTTAATTCGTCGGATGAAGTCGCTTCGCCCCTCTCTTTTTCTACGTTACAGGCGTCATGGTTGGCTGTGAACCAATGGCCGCTGCCGTTCTTCGCCAGCATGGCGATCAACCGTTCGGGATCATAGTTCGCGGATGTGGCCCAGCTGGGAACCCAAGGTGGCATATTGGAGAGTTCTTCATGGAGCTCACTATGAGCATTGTGCTTTACCCCCTTGTTTGGCGCGTAAGCCACGCTGACTCGTCCCAGGTTATCCCATGACTTGACCCAACCGGGTGAGCAGACCCTTCGCTTGGTAAAGTGCTCAACTAGCTGAGGGGGCAGTTGTCTAGAGGACTTGTCTGCGAAGTCGCCTTGTCGTCGTGGTGGTAGTAGTGGCAGGACTTCCTGGAAGCCACTATACGTTCCCACCCAGGAGGTGATCTAGCCCAGTCTCTACGGGGCTTGCTATCTGGCTTGTCGAGAACAAATGCGAAATCGTCGTGATACTTGCTTTGGTCGAGGACGCTATAGGCATAGGCAGGCTTGCTAACGTCGTCGTGATTTCCCAAATCTGCCCACTCCCTCTTGTAATCCAGAGTGTCCAAGGACTTGGTTGTCTCGATAGCCTGTCGCGCAAAGGTCTCATAAACAGTCGCCACGGGTGCAGAATAATCCGCTACAAAAGCTTCTCCAAAGGCTTGATGTGCAAGACCAAGAAATGAGTATATCCTGTCTCTCGGGTCGGTTGCCTGCATAGACCTTAAGATGAATAACGTTCCGAGAAAATCGAGTTCTTGCCCCAGCCCGCCTTTCGGTTCGTGGCCCCGTTCTTGCCAAAGCGCGCGTAAGGCCGAGATAACGTTATAATTCATATCCGGAAACATATAAGTCGAGCCGATGGGACTCCAAACAACGTGAATGACTCGATTGCCCCAGACAACCAGATACTGCCTTTATGGATGTGTTCAATGGTTTTCTGAATACTTTCCCAAGTTGTGGTTTCTGGTCCGCACATCAAGACGATGCTCTTAGCAAGGACAGCCTCCTGAACAACCCAAGCCCTGCTCCACCACGGACGCACCAGCAGCTCTCTGATTTCGCCAAATTCCTGCTCCTCGGATTGACTTACTAAAGGCATGAAACTCGTCGAGTTTGTAAGCATGGAGAGGGATTTGAGGCTATTCTGATACTACTTTCCGTGCATCTTCTCTCGTTCAATAAGCGTTCTGAAGGTAGAGATGAGCGGTTTATCCGACTGCCCTCCCAGCAATGTCATCCCCAGCGTGGAGCCTTCAGAGCTTTCACCCAGCCAGACACAGACCCGGCGCGCCTGCTCGTAGATCTTGCGCACGAGCATCACCGCTCCTGTCGCTCGACCATGTTTTCCTGGTTTATGCATAGAGCATCGATCCAGAGGGTCCTCGCTTGCTTGGGTAGCCTCAAATGGTGCAGAGCTGCCTCCAGGTTCTCGTGGATTTCTACGCTTGCATCGTCGATTGACATCCATCCTCCGTTGCCCTTGGTGCCCCACGTATAAGGCAAGGCCTCATACTCGGGCTCCGTGACCAGAGAAACATGGTGTAGACTGCTAACGAGGGGAGCTGCGTCCTGTGATTTCTATCCAACAGTAGCACAGTATCGCCAAAGTTTGCAGGAGACGAATGCTGGGTTTTGGAGTTGCTGTTGTCTGCGCAAGATATTGGGCTAGGGAATTCGACGAGCTGTTGATTATGGTCGTTGTTAGTCTTGCTTGTCAACTATACCATCAATCCAAGGTCGAGTCGACCTATGTGAGCAGATGAGATGTGACGATGGAGTATATGGCTCTTGGCTCTCCGTCTGCCAGCACAGCCCACGGAATGGAAACTCGGGGTTAGTGAGGAATCGATCTTGCTTAAGATAGCAATCCACTATCTCCGGCACTTCAACTCCTTGAACAGGCGGAGATAAGAGAGGAACATGACCGTTATATCATGCACGACAAAACGGCAAGATGACCATAGAAGAGCAAGAATCTTCGGACTTACAGGAATTAAAGAAACTCTGATTTGGTATCCTTATTGATTTCTATGCACACGTTAGTCAGTACAACCGTGACCTTTGCTCCTAAAACCGAATACTAAATGCCGGTACCCCCTGACATCATCATACCTTTACTTCACGTTTAGTGTCGCAAGAATGCGGAAATAGAGAAGGATAAATACCTGACGGTTCCAGCACAGCTGCACTTCGAGATGCTGGTGGAAGCAAATAATTAAACCTGCATACAAGTTGATACAACCCAAATTCCATATCAGTGCCCAACTGCCTCGCCCTATTTTCATCCAAAATGTCCAAGTACAACAAACTTGCCGGCAAACATGTGCTCGTCATCGGAGGCACAAAGGGTATCGGACGGGGTGTAGCTGAAGCCTCACTCGAAGCCGGTGCCCGTGTGACAATATCCGGCTCTTCGCAGCGCACCGCTGATGCCGCTGTGTCCGAGATCAAGACGACCTATCCATCGGCGCAAGTTACGGGTCTAGGCTGTGACCTGTCTCGGAGCACTGTCGAAGATGATCTCGATGCCCTCTTCAAGACGGCCGGCAACGTAAACCACGTTGTTTTTACTGCTGCTGACGCCTTGGCCATCGGCGGTCTACAAGACCTGACGATTGAGACGATCCAGAAAGCATCCCATATGCGTCTAGTAGTACCCACCATGCTCGGCAAAGTCGCTGCCCGTCATCTGCCCAAGAGCAGAGAGTCTAGCATCACCATAACGACGGGTTCCGTTGCTGACAAGCCCATGCCCGGTTGGGCATTGATCGCATTCATGGCGACCGGGCTAGTCGGCTTGACGCGAAACCTAGCACTCGACCTCAAGCCAATCCGCGTCAATGCTGTTGAGCCTGGTTTTGTCGACACTCCGCTGTGGGATGCCAGCATGACAACGGAACAGAAGACAGCGATGATGGAAAGTCTCGCGGAAAAGTTGCCTGTCGGGAAAGCCGCGACTGTGGATGATGTTGCTGAGGCGTATATTTATGCCATGAAAGATAGAAACTGCAGTGGTGAGGTGGTCAAGACGCGGGGTGGAGATCATCTGGTTTGAAGTAAGCATACTCAACGGCGTGGTGCCCAAACCACTATACACTGGTGACTTAACCCTGGTGGCTTAATAGCTTTGAGAGGAAATCTAGCGACAGTTCGAAATCTTCTTGTACCTGTACTTCGATCATGGCACATCAGTGCCATGATCGGGATACTTTCCCAATAAAACCAATGGTGTGCATCATTTCGATGGCGGAAGGACCGGCCAGGCAGGGAAATCAATATGCACAACTACCTACTTTCCCTACCTAGACGGCAGATAGCCAATGCAAAGACTCCTAGTCTCTATACCGGCTGATTCACGAGATTGGAATCTGCATTCTAGCAGAGTGCGTGTGTCACGGTTCTGGGTGCCGGTTTTGGCAGCCCAGACACATCAATTTTGGCAGCCTAGGCCACCCTCGACAAATACACTTTCAGCGGGGTGTGTATAGGTACTATTTGCAGTTCATTGTAGACTTAGACATGTCCAATATCCTTCTTATTAGCGTGCGGCCCGGCTACAAAGCCTGTACTGTCAGGCGCTGAGATGAAGCCACATCCCGGAAACAGAACAATCGGTAATTGGAAATCTAAGTGCAGGACATAAAGTCAAAAGGCTTTATGTCGGCCAGTCCTGCATCGACAGGTGTATGCGTTGAGTCCAGCTTCGTAATAAAGTAGTGGAGCAGAATATCGATTAGAAGGAAATTCTGTGACTATAGGCTCCTTGGCCCTGGCTCAAATAAGCCGCGTTCAAGCGCAACTAGCAGAGCTGCAGAGACTGTTCTAACCGAAGGATAGTTTCTTCAGGCTTTAGCAGACGCGACCCTCCATCCGCCCTGATCTTAATGGAAGAGATAACCACGTTGATTTGAATTACTAGTACTATTGAACTGGAGTGAGGCTCTGGGACCAGGCGCGGTTCCTAAGGAGGTGCCCAGTGCGCAGCCAGAACAGTCTTCACCGTCACTTCCCCGACGGATTCAACATGATCCGAATGATTTGGCTCCGCTGATCAGATTGGAATCGTGTTGTCGAGAGTGTCGCGGTTTCTCAATTACGTGATTTTGAGATCGAAACATAGGTGTGAAAAGTGCAATGGCTGGTTGAGAATGGAACACGAATGAGAATCTGGTTATAATACACTTGGAAGTAACACGATTCAACTGAGCCACCCTTTTGCCACACCACGGCCCCTAGACCCGGGCACAGTGTTACGATACTACCGTGAGGGCATGTTTTTGCATGTAGTGGCTATGATGTCGCAGACTACACTTGAGATCTTTTCACGTTGTCACTTCGAGGAAAGCATGCATAATGAAACTCAAGGAGTGGAATCAATTCAATGTGTTTTCTTCATACGTGACGATGGAGACTGGACCACAGAGGTACTGGCTGGGATGCTGCTGTCGATGAAGATGTCAATGATCAGTGCTAACACATGGAGCGTCTTTGGCATCGGACTTGACATCGAATGGAAGAGCAGACTGCCCGTCGACATCTCGAATGGAAGAGCCAAGACGAGGAGGGTCAGACGACGGCTTTTATGGGATGAACAGGGTGCCTGAGAGCTCTGAGGGGAGGAGTGAAGAGGAGACTATGTCGGCTTTGGGAGGTTGAACGAATGACGGGTATGCTTGAGGCTGATCGAAGAGGTAGAGGGATGGAAGTCTTGAAAAAGGTCGGAAGAGTTGAGTGGGAAAGGAAACGAGAGAAAGGAGGAAATGGTGAAGAGCCGTCGTTCCGAACTGCAAAGAGAAAATGACAGGCACGTTGCAACGGCATCATAGGTGAGACTCCTGGGGTAGTCACATTGTCGTCGCTAGGAAAGACCGGTTTCAGGAGCTCGTGGACAAAACGCAAGTACGTTAAATTGGCCATGGGATACGTATCACGTATATTCTGCTGGTTATGTGCAATCTGGGAGACCTGATGTATCGTTAGAAGCAGATATATTCTTAGATAATTCGCAAAAGTCCATGATTCTGCCAATTACTGCAATTTCTAGATAATGCATGCCTACAGATATGCCTCTATATGATAGCGCGAACTTGCGAAGCGGCCAGTTGTCGTCCAGCTCTCGGGAGTAAAGAGCATCACCTGTGCTCTTGGCTAACGTCAGGTGGCTTCTGGATCAGTAGAGAATATTTGTGGCTCACCGCATCGTTCGTTTCAGACTCCCTGCATTCTGTATTGTGATGCCAGATGTTGCCTGTTACGATAATTAATAGTACACGGTCGCTCTATAAACACTGGATCTCTCATCAATGATTGCCACAGAGAAAGCCGACTGTTTTCCCACCAGATGGCTACCAGGCGTTGGGGAGAGCGAGATGTTACTGCCTCACATCGTGCTTTCTAATGCACGTAAACTTAAAAAACTTGCGCGCGTCAGCATGAATACGACCGTTCTCTCCTGGGATCTTTTCGAACTCATCCCCAAAAAACCGCTCTTCGTCCGGAAGTATGGATGGGGATGGTTCTCTCCGAGAACACAACTATGCTCTTTTCGACGTATGACCAGTGATGGAACCCAGGGGAAACTCGAGGCCGCAGACGGCTTTTTGTTCTTTTCGACATCAAGGTCCGCAATGGCACCTCGCGGGGAAACTGAGGTCGTAATGACTTTCCTACGTACTGCACTATCTATGTTGAGTGTTAACTCCCGCAGGCAAGGCCTACTCGTTTCCGTGGAGGCACTATGATGATCTTGCAAGTGGCCATGTCACAGTCGACCTAAGAGCAAGCGCTATCTTCCACATGACTATGGGCAGGCATGCTGTCCAGCTGGCTGTGCTACGAGAGAATAGGGGCAAGTGGCCAGCCCACGAGCCGACATTACAGTAGAGGGGGTATACGGTCAAGCCACAGCGCTAGTGTAGGTAAGGACGGATAAGAGATAAGGGTGAGATCACCCTATGCTGGAGTGAATTCCTTATCTACCTAACGTGATATGTTTTCTAACCCTAAAGTTATTGCAATATTTAAAATATATATTTTCTATAAGTAGACAGTCGGGCTTTTAAAATAGGCTTCTAATTAGAGGAGCGAACGAACTAGTGGGGTCGTATGAGGAGAAGTCAAAGACGGAAGCCTCGACAGCGACACACGTTCTTCACGCGCTGACGGCAAGAGCTATTCTACAAACATCTCTATCGCACTTGACTCACGGCTGATCTGCCTCCGATCAAGATTTCCTCATGCTTTAGAGGTCTTCCCTCCTTACCTACATATCAAACCCCTAAAATTCTTACATAAATCTCCCAACCTTCACTCTAATGAGTATTTCTATTTGACTTGGATCAGACCTCCCGAAGCTTAGCCGATATATGGCATTACTAGTAAGCAGCTTGTTCAGTTGTGAGACTGTTAATGAATATGAATAACCAGAATTTGTCTTAAACATTGGAATAATCCAATCTGGTAATAAAGCCAATCCGGTATAGTGGTAAGCCGCACATAAACAACTTCTCTGGCGTGTATCATCCTAATTGCATAATAGTAACGGTTAACATACCTCGCTTTCATCTGCTATAACTGGTGGAAAGTTCCGAGGAGCTCGGGGTTCGATTCCCCGTACCGGAGACATAATTTCTTTTTTTCTTCTTTTTTTGCATCAGTCTTTTGCTGCCTTTCTAGCTCGATCACCCCAGGTCTAATGCGGAGCAGCTTATTTTCCTAACTAACTGTCTTTTCCACTTTGGCTATGAGCGTGATTTGGAGGCGGTAGCCTGCATCTGAGTTTATAAGAGCTGGAGGTTGAGAGACGTGAAGCTGGGCCGGGGTATTCTGCCGCACCCCTGCTCAGCTCCTCCGGGCAGACGTCGTTGTCGACAAAGCAAGAAGCACCAGACAACACGTGCGCCCGCCGGTGCCATTTCAGAGGTAGCAATCCAATTGAACGAACGCCAATATTCCAATGTGTATTGACTTTCGAATAATCTATGGGATTATACCCTCCTCGGTCAAGTGGCAGTTTTGTGCCTTTTATCTTATTCCAATCGTTGCTGTTCGTGACAAATTTGCCGGCGTCGCCAAAGGCAAGATGGGGTCTACCACACTCATATCACCCGGCGGATTGGTTTGCCAAAGGGTCTCACATTGCCATCCGGACTTGAAAAGAAGGAGCCTCTCGAGTTCCGCCCCTTTGAGGTACACATCTCCTGTGCAAGACGGCGCCGTTCATTGATCGAATGGACTTCCTCGGGAGACTAGCGGCGACTGGGAAAAAGTGAGGGGAACTCTAATTCACATATAAGACAATACGATTCGATGTCCAATGTCTTTCTCCCATGGAACCACGCTGCCACAAAGACTCAGGGCCGTGTACTCCAGGTAGTATTGGCTATATCTCCGCTACCATACATCATAATACACGGCACTCCAAGTCGCTTGCTTCCAAAGTATAATTGGGCGGGTTGGGCCGCGTTGTAAGCTAGCCATCGGCAAACGTGATACGGTTTCTTCGGCCGTGCTGGACAGCTCGTAGCTTTGCCACATCGACGACATATCATCACCCTTCATATTGTAGCAGTCAGCTTTCGAGGGTTTGTTACCACCCAAATCAGTTCATCCCGCCTCTACGCTTCTTAGGTTTCGGTTTGGCGTTGGGCTGGGGGTTGATCTGTGGCTTCTCGTCCAGATTCTCCTATTTCTGGCGATTTGGCCCCTTAGGCTTCTTGTCTAACTTGTCCTTCAACGGGTTAAACGGAGCTGCGATACCGCTAACCTGCTCCTGCTTCCCTGCTCCTCTGAACTCGTACATCCCATCCGGTTTGACCGTTGCTGGTACGCCTTGCGTCGGACGTGACAATTGGTCACTGTGCAGCTTATCTAACGATTCGCCAGCCACCGCATACTGGTTCCAGTTGATAGGCGGCATCCGAACTATGTTCTGTGCCACTGGAAGGTTGTCCCAAGGTTTTGGCCCCCGTACCGGATCATCCAGATCTATGGCATCCGGTGCGCTCCCAACTGCTCCTCCTTCTTTTGCGTGTTTCTGAATGCCGTCCATCGTTGCGTCACCATTGCTCTCCTCATCCGACGAGGATTCATCGTCATTATCCGCCTCATCTGCACTCCAGCGTTCTCCGGCGCCCACCTTGCCGGCCCCCAGATCAGCCAGAAATGCCTCGGGATCCTCGAGCGCAGCCTTCTTTGTGTTTTGCAGGGTCACCATGTCACGCCTAGCTTTGGCGCTCTGCATTTGCAGGATTGACATGGCGGACTTGAGAGCTAGGACGTCCGGATTGCTGTCAAACTCTATAGGCTCTGGCGCCGGGGCTGCTATGACGGTCTGTGCCGTGGAGTATGAGGAGTAGGCATGTGACTGCCTGGGGGGAGGGAACTGCTGTGGTTTCAAGGGAGGTGTAAGCGGCTCTACTACCGGTCGCTGAGGCGGTGATGAGCGCGGTTTCGAAGCTGGTGGGCGCGAATCTGCAGTAGTTCTGGACGGCTGCGCGGCTGACACCTGCGCTTTTGCTGGGGTTGGAGCTGCAGCTGGTTGCGCCATAGATGCTCCGGGAGTACTTATGGCAATTGGACGGTTGGGAGTAGCTCCGAGTGAGGGTGTATTTAGATTTGCCAAGCTGCGGCCAGGTTGTGTTGTTGATGTTGCGGGAGCAGGTATGGGAGTTGGCCTTGTGGGCGCAACTCCATATGAGGACGCATTAATGGGAGCTCCCGGGCCACGGCTAGCTTGAGACAAACTAGGAACGACTGGGACCGGTACTGGCGTCTGGGGTGGCGGCTTGCCGTCAGTATTTGACGTGAGGCCCGGCATGATGAGCGCTACGTCGGCTGAAGCTGTGTAGATCACAGGCGTTGAAAGGTAAGGCACACGAGCGCGTGTCCGATCTCGGAACCGGGCCGTCTCCTCTTGTGTAAGTAGCGTCGAGCAATGAAGGTTTCATGGATAACGAAAATTCTGAAATAGTACTTGGCTACCTAGATATGCTACTAGGCAGCTGCTTGCATAGTACGACTGAAGTTGATTGAACAAGAATGATGAGTTGACGAGCGACCGCGACGGATGCATGCCATGCGGGCGGGGTTCCGACCCAGAACTCCGGATGGATGCTATAAATGGCAGGTGGGGCACCCAACGGGAGCGAGTCTTGATCCCTGGTTGCGATCCTTCCTTGTCTTCTCCCCGATTCGCCAAGCCAGAATGGCCTGGTTGCTTCCCCTGTCAATTAGCTATACACGTCCCTACTGTGTAATAAATCCAAGTACGTCGTTCATAAGTAACGAATCGGCAACTCATACATCCACTCACTTGCTATCTGCCAACCTTTACTTTCGTCAATACTCTTGCATGAATGGGAGCAAGGTCTTCTCGATTATCGACGACTATCCTTGACTGGGGGGTTATCCAAGAGCACCAAACCTTCACCTGATGGTCTTGATGGAAATCAGCAGAACTCCGGCAATTTCACCTGCTAACATTCAGCTGTGAGGTTCCAATGGCGCCCGTCTAGGCTCCAGGTAGGCTACGGTACTTGACGAATGATTCGACATCAGTTAACTACTCTGCGTGCGGCCTACAACGTCTCGAACGGGGACCCAACTTGACGATACCGCTACTTTGGAGAGTTTCCTAATACATTGCCAGATACGAATCCACCAAGCGGTGCCTGGAATGTTGCTAAAGTAAATATAATCGTTCATTTAGCATAACATTGCCAGATAAAGCCAACTCCTGGTAAATACAACAGGTTCCGATTCCATTTAGCACAACTTCGCAGAAAGTAGTGAAGAACTCAGCAGAGGAGAACGCCAAAGCCAAATACATGCGCGAGTATGGGCAACTTCTGCAAAGAAACTGGTAAAAGGGCGGCTATCATACAGCGGTGGATGGGCAATTTGCAGCGCCGAGCGGAACACGCTCATTAGGCTGGCTTATAACAATCAGGCAGGCACAGGTTTGGCGGTAAGAGGTTTCTACGACAAGGGATAGACTTTTGCCAATTTCATGAGCCCAGTAACTCTACTACGACGAGCACATCAACTGGCATACCCACATCTTCGAAAGCCGTGGATGGCATTGCTGTACCTTCGACGACTATTTTTACCCCTGCGACTCCGACGGACGGAGCAGTACAACGCGTTGTTGTTGATTCAGTCGGCGAGCACCGCATCTGTTCTGGCGGATTGGTAGTTTTGGTTAGCTTGTAAGTAAGTTGTGTAGTAAGCATATGCACTGTCAGAACAGTATGAAAGGAATGATGAACAAGTTCGAACAATTCGACAACTTCCATCTTTCATGTACTTCCAGGCTAGGGATCGACAAGGGAGATTTTTATCAACCAACAGATCTAACAGTGCCTGAACTACCAGTCAGTGCGATGTACTTTGGTAGTCTTACTGGATTCTGGACCTACCCTGGGGGTTTACGGTCATCACCGCCGAGGTGCGGCCCAACGCGAGGCCCCAGTGTAGAATACTATTATCGTCAACCGTCCAGGCCACATGCTTCTTGAGCCTCGATCTGTCCGGATGAAATGCAGGATCAGACGCCTATACTGAACTAAGACTCATCATCCTAGCCCGAAGTGTTGAAATTGACTACGATTTCGACCCAAACTCCTCTATTCAGGGGTCATCAACCGCGCCTGGAGCGACCACAGTAAGACTTTTCCGTCAACATCCCATGCAGCTTTTACGTGCAGTATAAATAGGGATCATTAGAACAGAACAGTGTAGGCAGGTGTCATGTCGAGTGACCAATGAGAACAGTTGAAAGAACCCTAGATCTTGCCCAGTCTCAAAATATGTTGGTACGTTCTCAAACTACGGGAGCTACTTTCGCGGAGATGCCCTCTAGAGTAGTATGATGGGGAATTGGAAGGCCGGCACAGAATGGCTCCGCCCTCTGGCACATGACACTCTGCTGCTAATGTACTTACACAGTAGTCCGTGATGCAGTGTAGATCTGCGATAAACTGCGAAGTTACATGTGGCGGCCCCGTGTCTGGCACGAGGAAGGTTGCCGATCTTAAGAGACGACGACAGAGCCATCTTTGAAGACTGCAGTATTGTACATTATCGAATGTAATGTCTTACCGCTTCGCGTTGAAGTCATTGGTCAATCAGCCAAGTTAGGTAGCAAAACTTGCTTTTTCTTTAGGTTGTCTGGTGGCGTGGCGTTACTCATGCCCGGACTACAGCTGAAAATCCACACACTAACTACAGTACCAGAACGTTTGATTCACCTATTCGCCTAAACCTTCTTCTTCACAAGCCCTGCTTGATCGTCGGCTTCTGCAATCCTAGTTGATACGCTCGGGCGCAGCGAGGGGAAGTGGTGATGGTTGCAAAAGTAACTTTGGGGACTACCACGGTAGATAGGACGCAAATACCCATGTTTTCAGCCCAGCTGCAAGCAAGCAGCCTGGAAGCATCAATGCGTCGTACGTTCTCGAATTGACTGCCAAGCTGCTAGCCAAAGGCACGCAGCACCGAGGTTTCATCAGTACTTACTTGATTCGCGCCTTCATCCCGTTGTGACCTTAGTTAACTACTTAAGTGTGCCTACCTACTTGCCCTAGGGACTAACTAAGCACTGAACCACGTGTGTTGCATGTCTTGGGCTGGTGCAGAGCAGATCTGGACCTCACCGTCTTACCAACGAACGCTTTAGTCAGTCGACTAACCGCAACTTGTCTCCCTCGGATCCACGAGGTTGAGCTCTTGACGTTAGTCCCTCTGCCTCAACGTTGATCGTCGAACGCTAGGAATATTCAATTCCCTGAAGTACAGTACCTCGTTTCTCTGCGACGACGCGGCACCATCTAGGTTGGCGTCTGTAATCTTTACTTCCTTCGTACGCGACTACAGCCATCTTCCACTTTTCATGTCATACCCTGCCTGGTCATAGACCTGAAGATCGGCCCTCCATCCGAGACTAACTACCGTCACAGTTGCACAAGTACCAGACATGTTGTTGGTCCTCCAAGCAAAGACTTACCTCGGCCGTGACTGACATGCTCTCAGTCCAAGGTGGAGAAGCGCATTGGTACTTTGACCTCCAGAACGACCCTGTGCCTATTGTCACTACGCATTTGGAGTATAGAAGCCAGACCCCGGGTTTCTCGCGATAGCAGCTCAGTTCTTGTTCGAATTGGGCGGCAGTGTCTACAGCTACCGTTACCTGGGGTTGCTCACTAGAGCAGACGTCGAGGTCGTTTGGTGGCTGCACGAAGGCTTTAACTGCACTTGTTTCAAAGTTGTCTAGACAGATCATGGTGATCTTTGGACGTTTCCAAAAGCCGAAGTCACCGATAGTTCTTGGATCCCCCGAAGAAGACGATATAATACCTCCGCAAACGCCAGCCACGCCCCAAGTCTCCACATCACCAGTACCCCGGAACTTTTCTTACCCTTCAAGTGTGGTATTTGGCAACAGAACCCCGACTCATTCCAATTCCGCTAGACCAGGACAGTCAGCTTGGGATCAGCTGGGCGAGATCTGTAGCTTCTCTCCGGATAGTCCTTCAAGAGCCGCTACAGCAGGATCTGAGGACCCTTTCTTCTATAAAAGTGATCGAAACGAGCACACTGTTTTGACGGACGAGGAGGATCGACGTTCCACTTCTATACGGTCTAGGCAGCTATTGAATAACAGAACTGTATCAAAGGTAGAGCCCGCTCCTCGGAAGAAGCAGCGCCGAAGTGTTCTGCTAGGACTGTCTGTTCCCCAGTCCCAGGACACATCACTCCTCTCTAGAACCTCGGATCTTAGGGGGTTTGGTGACAAGAAGACAAAAGCACCTAAGGTCTACTCCTTGGGAGATCACATCTTTCCCCACAAAACCAAAGACGCTGCTAGGTCGAAGCGAAACTCTCTCAGCCAGCACAAGGCCGTTGCATCCTTTGACGCATCCCAATCCCCCTTCTTTCGGTCGGCTAGCCTCGAACGCCCAGCTTCTAGCTCAGGAGTCCCGGTTGTCGACAGTCGATTGAGACATTCAAGTTCGATCATCGGACCATCGCTCACTCCATACGAGGTGGGCTGGGAGACTTCAGCTGCTTCTGGTCAGGACACCGCGCCACTTAGATCCCAGCAGCTGGGTAAGAGACCTGACATGGATTTTAAACACCGCAAGAGCGTATCCCAGAGTATCAACGGGCAATCTTCTAGTAGTAGCAGTGGCCGGAACAGAAGCGACTCGGCCGCAGGGCCCGAAAAGCGCAAAGAAAAGGATGGTAAGGGACGATGGTTGTCACACATCAAGGACTGGGTCTTCATATCGGAACCTGGGAAACAGGCCTTGAAAACATACAAGAAGGACGCGTACAAGCGAGCAGGCGTGTCCCCTAAAGATCCACTGGCCAATGCGAAGCTGCGGATTTCCGCCGCTACGTTGCCTCCTGAAGCAATCAAACCGTCTGGGCCTGGCCCCGAACCCGAAGAAATCGCTCGGAGGAAGGCAGAGCACAAGAAAAAAACGCGACAATCGTATCAGACCATGGGAGGAACATCTACAGGTTCGCGAACAACTGCTAGTCAACTGTCGTCGATGAGCAGTCTTCCTCTGTACGAGCTTCGGGAGGATGTCTAGCCGCGGATCGTACAAAAGGTGTGGAGGATATGTCTTTGAGGTATCATTGATACAATGCCATTCGACGGATTTGCTTTCAATCAAGGCGTGGGTGAAATGGTAGAGCAACTATATACTTTTCATTGCTGGCGACGGACTGACTATGACTGATGATTAGTGTGGTTTTGGGACTTGCTGCACATTGCTGATCGTATATACCTTTTGCTTCACATAACGTCTGGAGAGACTACCTAGGTAGAAAATGGGAGCGTATGACTCTGTCTGGATTGAAAGTACACGGAGCCAAACCACGGCCCATCAATGCAATGCGTGCCCTTGGCACTACAATGCCTGGATATATATAGTCTTCGGGATTCGCTATACTTGACATTCCAGAACCGAAACACCACGCAATCTGGGGTGTCTTCTAGGGAGCAAGTATACAGACAGGTGACGGACACATAATTGAGTGGTCAATTGTGAAAGCACCCGTAAGGCTTCGTTCCACTGTAGTTGTCAAAACAAGTAGTAATAAGCCTACTACTTAGTAGGTATACGATCAGGTATGCCTCAACGTAGACAGTTCGCAATGTGATGGGGTGCAAGAAGTCTAGTGACTTTAGCTGCGTTCACTTCAAGAACCATGTCAGTCAACAAGAGCAGTTTCCCGAGCCATGTCCAGTTGCGATTTGGCGGCCAAGAGGGCACATGTATCCACAGGGTACGGTACATCATAACGTGTAAGTCTTTGTGAAAATCCATGATATGTGTTCGACAGTCTGCTATCATGCGAGTAGGGTTCTTTTATTATTCGAATGCATCCCATTTCGTATACGGTATGGCTGATGAAGTGCTGAAATCAATCGCTGGCTACCATGTTTCCATATACTTGTCCCATTGTTATGACAAACGCCCTGACGTCTCGACGCCCATAAGCCCCTTGGTCCAACAACTGAATGCTGCCAACTTATGCAATTTGTTGCTCAATCCATGGGTACCGAAAATTGATCCGTTTCCGCCACAAATCCACCACGAGTCCAGCACGAGTCTCCCCAGTCTCATATGCCTAGGCATGTACCATCTGATTCAATCTCTTCTCGATGATTTGCCTTCCCTCCATAGTATCCCACACTCGATGAGGCGCCTTGTCGACAATATCCCAGTGCTGTAACTTATTCGTCAAATGCGTCAAGTCTCTCTGCTTCTTCTCCCACACGCCATCCGCCCGAACCTGTTCGCCCGAGCTGATGACCGTGAGAGGGGTATCCTTGTACTGGATGGCTCTGCTGGTGGCCACGTCGCGTTTCGTCAATGAAGTGGCAACTAGGTTCTCCTGCAGTTTGGTGAACACGTATTTTCCGGTCTGGTATGCAGACCGACCCCAGACTCGGTCTTCCTTGGTCCGCCCCTTGAAGAGAGCACCGGGAATTCGATCAAGTCCCAGAGGAGAGAGAATACCGCGGACCCACAGCGTGAAACCACGGCCTGGACCGCCGATACGATCGAGAAGGTCTTCATGTAGCGGATCAACTAGTATTAGGCCTTTGATCGCATCGTTGTGTCGGGCGGAAAATATGCGGGAGTAAATCGACCCGGTACCGGCGCTGAGCAAGACCCAGGGTCCCTCCTCGCCAGCCCTGACAAGTGCTTCGCTGACTGCTTCGATTGCCATGCCAGCGGATGAGGGAGATGGTGCGGTATCGCTCTATGCGGAGTGAGTAGGAGCATCTCTATTGGGAGGACGTGTTCTTACCCAGGCCATTCCGGGACGGTCAACGAAGCAGTATCTGCTTATGGATCCATTCTGGATAGCAACATCCGCAAACTGCCACAGCCCATTTTCAGCTGGTCCTTCTCCTTCGAGTAAAACGGTCGGCAAAGTCGTTCCTTTCGAATCTGTAGTATTCCCTCGGCAATACACATGCAATGAGTACTTATCGTCATCCACTTCATAAAGCTTGCCGGGTGGCGCCAAGCCAGCGTCGAGTGCACGGAGTATGAGGGTGCATGTCATAAGGATGAGGACCGCTGAAAGAATGGCCATCGCAATGGTTGATAGAAGGACTGCGGTCCACTCTCCAAGTGTGCGTCGAGTTTCGGCCCGTCCTGTCAATCTTTCCTCTTCCTCGATCTTGCCCCACAATACCAATCGATCCGTTGCAAGAACCCAGACGGCGATAACGAAGGTCCCTACGATAAATGTTAGATCCTCAAAGGGCCTTTAGTATGTGCTTCGTATCAAGCTTACATATGACGCTGGCCATGCCGACCCACCCCTCTTCGTGTCTCGTCTTCTCAACAGCCAGCAGTAGAACGGTGTCAGCGAGTATGAAGGTGCCCATGATCACACTCAAGACTCGAACGGCTTTAGACGGTACAGCGAAGAAGATCAAGGTGAACAGTAGGTTCGCCAACGTAATACTCGCATAACTGAAGGCGAAGAAACCTGATCCTCGGGTATGGAAGCCAGGTAGAGTAACGAACATCGATATCAATTGTATAACCCACCAAACGAAGGCAACCAAGGTTAGGAAGACGGTCAACCATCTGACGATTCGTACGGACCACAGATTATACGGCGAGACAGCAGGATCATCAGGGCTTAGATAGTTATTCGCGCTCTCCACCCGGTTTGGTAGCAGGCGTGTATGCTCATCGGGCACACGCTCCTGCTCCTCCGAATCCCTGTCCGAACCAGCGGCATCACCATTGTCGTTGTCCTTCTTGGACGAACCCCACAGACTGACCATCTTCGGGATCGAGGTTGTCGGATAATGATATACGGTACTCGTAGTCCGTGCTACAAGAGGGGTAGTATCACTGTATGGTCATTAGTCCTCGTTGCGCCAGGATGAGGATCCAGGATTTCGACATTACCCCGAGGTGAGGAGCTCCTTGGAGCTGGGATGCTAAGCTAAAGAGAGCTGAAGCTGGTGGAGGAAGATGTAATATCAGGGATTACTTGGAAGATTATGAAATCAGAGGAAAGAAGACTCCAACTAGGTTACGGGGATGTGCAATCTCCCGCAATGTCAAAGCAGAATTGGTTGCAATCACAAGGCGTACCAAGCAAAGCTCTAGCTTAGCTTTGTCGTGCAGTATCGTCATTTACGTCATTACTGCTAAATGTCCCCGCCCCGCAACCCCACTACATACCACATACCATCATGATACTTCAGCTAAGAGTTGAAATTGTTGGAAAGCCACCCAACGCTAAATCAGCTCGTCGAAAGCAAAGGAGATATGGTGGTTGCATGGAAAACCCTCAATTCACCATCGAAGGCCTTGATTGCAATAGTGCCGATCTCGATGGGAAGCTGGGAAAGACCTTGTCATGCATGTGATGGGTTGGCTACCTATTCTTTGGGTCCTCACTGCATGTCTTGGGTTGCATTGACAAGTCAATTCAAAGAGGCATGGTGGTATATGATTCGCCAGACCTGATTGCCTTTGGTTCATTCAATGGACTCGCTTATCCATCCGAGTCGCTGTCTTCGGCGCTATAGGCTCCAGCAACTGCGGCTTCTGTTGGCTTACACATGAAGTACTGATCTCCATGAATCGGGGTATAGCTAGATAGATGACTTGTGACCAGACTCCGAATATAATAGGCAGATGGCTTACTGAGCCCTCAGACTTAAAGTAAGCTCCTCTCGCGAAGAAGTCGGTATGGATGTTGCGATACGACGTGAAGTAGGGACATTTTCCAAGAGGGAGGGAGATAGCTTTTATTACATGTCTTACTTGCAGGTATGTGCACACCTGCATAGAGCGCAGAGCCGGGGTCCGATGAGCCCCACAAATTGCCTGGTTGGATCTTAATTGCTCCGAAGCTCAACGCGTCAAAGACGCGTTCAACAAAGCTCTTCCCTGGATAACACTAACATCTCTCGAACCGTCATCTGACACCAGAGACGGCAATTGGAAGATCATTCAAGAGGCTTGATCTATCAGAGTCCGTTGATCGCCCTCATAATGGCGAGCTTCTTCGATCTCAAGGCACGCAAAGCAGCTGCCGCAACAAACGGGTCATCTGGCCCGAAACCAGAAGAGACCAAACAAAACACGAGAAAGCAACCTTGGGTCGAAAAATAGTGAGCAATTCCAATGATGAGGACTTGAGCCCCTTGGCGCTGACGAAGAAATCTGGTCAAAGCCGACCGAAAACCCTCAGCGATGTCACAGCCCAAGATCACACAGTGAACGTCCTTCAACGGACCCTGCAAGCCTCCAATGTGAATACAATCCCGGCTAGCCATACGATTTTCCTCGTGTTCGAATACTAATGAGGCTCAGCTCCCACACATGCTCTTCTACGGCCCTCCAGGCACGGGCAAGACCTCGACCATCCTCGCCCTGGCTAAGGAACTCTACGGCCCCGAAATGTTCAAGTCCCGAGTCCTCGAGCTGAACGCCTCCGACGAGCGCGGCATCTCGATCGTCCGAGAGAAAGTGAAAGACTTCGCCCGAATGCAGCTTACGAACCCTCCTCCGGGATACAAGGCGAAGTATCCAGTCCCGCCCTTCAAGATCATCATCCTGGATGAGGCGGACAGCATGACACAGGACGCGCAGTCGGCGCTGCGAAGAACCATGGAGACGTACAGCAAGATCACGCGCTTCTGTCTGATCTGCAATTACGTCACGAGGATCATAGACCCCCTGGCGAGCAGATGCAGCAAGTTCCGGTTCAAAAGCCTGGATCAGGGGAATGCGAAGAGAAGGTTGGAAGAAATCGCTCAGAAGGAAGGGGTTGTGCTCGAGGATGGTGCGGTGGATGCGCTAATCAAGTGCAGTGAGGGTGATTTGCGGAAGGCCATCACTTTCCTGCAGAGTGCGGCACGGCTGGTGGGCGCTATAGAGAAGGATGAGGATGGTGATGACAAGATGGATGTGGATTCGCCGTCTGTGACGGTCAAGATCGTTGAGGATATCGCGGGTGTGATACCTGAGAATACAATTCAGAAGCTCCAGAAGGCTATGCAGCCCCGATCGGCGGCTGCGACGTATCAGGCTGTGGCTAAGGTTGTCGAAGATATGGTTGCGGATGGATGGAGTGCCGGACAGGTGGTAACGCAGGTAAGTTACCCTTTCGTCCCCTTTCCCATCACAGGGGCCTTGGAGGCTAATCTTTTGGAAGTTGTACCAAGCAGTCATCCAAGACGAGACGACACCCGACATCCAGAAGAATAAGATCACGTTGGTCTTCTCAGAAGTCGACAAGAGATTGGTAGATGGTGCTGATGAGCATCTTTCAGTTCTTGATCTGGCTCTGAGAATATCCAACATCATGGCAGGCAAGGGCTAAATCCAATTCGCGGCCGTGGCGCGTTGGGAAAATGTTAGGCATCATGATTATAGGCGCCACAACGGATAGGAATGGCGTTTGGTCAAAAGAGATGCCTTGGTGGTTGTGAAACCATTTGATCAGCTAGCTAGATTTCCTCCGAAACACCGGCAGTCGGCTGCGGGCTTAAGTGAATGCATCATACGCTGTTTCGTGCTTCAGTTCTCATCTCTACCGCTCCAATTTCATCTCCTCTTCACACTTCCATTCTCGTGTTATCAGATTTCAGCTTTCGTCTTCCTTTATTCGTTGATGGAGCCCAAATTGCCATCCAGGATAGACCAGATAGACTTGGGCTGCTCGGCCTTCTCATTCTTGCCTGTCTCCTTCTTGAAGCTGGTGGCAACAGTCTCATCATCGCCTTCCGGTAGCCACAGATCCTTCTCGGTGCTGTCCTCTTTACTAGTCGCTCCTGTCCCCGGCAACTCGACGTTTAATAGCTTGCAAACCTTTTCTAAAGCCTGTCTAGCCTCGTCAATCGACATCATGCCCTCCTCGACCTTCTCTGCTACCGTCTCCAGTGTGGCAATCTTAGCTGAGTCGGCAGCGTAAATCCAGGGTTCTACCTGACTTGTCATGTTCGATTTGTTGCCCGACCTGGTCGCCTCTCCGAAGCTCAACTTTGGCTTTGAGGTTTTGGTGGCGGGGTACTTGTCCAAGAGCTGGCTTTCTTGGGCGAGGTGGTCAAGAGTCTGTTTGGTGTCTTCTTGTTGCTTTGCGAGAGTGGCGCTGATATGAGATTTCTCCTGGATCAGGGACTTTTGTTCCCGAGACAAGGCTTGCAGTTGCTCAATGTACGGTGTGATGAGGTATGCGGTTGGTGGTGGTGCTCTAGCGGCTCGAACGTCATTCATCGAGGCTTGACTCTTTGGCTCCTCGGTTTGCCGAGGCTTGACCTGGTCCTTGTGAGCGAGCAAGTTATGGATCTCAGTGCGCAGCTCAATGTGACGCTGGTACTTCTTCTGAATGTCAGCAAGCTGAACTTCAAGGTCGACCTTCTCTTTTGGAGTGGAAGGCTGTTCAGAAAGCTCTGTTTCGGAACCAGCCTTACCGTCGCCAGCCTTGCTCAGTTGCGACTCGATCCAGTTGATCAAGGTGTTCTTGACGGCGTTGAGAGCGTGAAGTTTGGCTTCAGGGGTGAGACTGCTCGGCTCCACTGGATCCCTAGCTTGTGCCTGTTCGAAGCGCTGCTTCTCTCTCCGCGCTACAAGCTTGCTACGGAGGACAGTCTTTTGCAGTTTTTGAACAAGCGCATCTACTTCAGCATCAGTGCCCGCGTGGTCGGTTGCGAAGCCATCGACCATCTGCTTGGGGATCTCTGGCAAGGGCCGGCAGTCTTTGTACATAGCTTCAGGTGCCAGGTAATCAGGTGCGGCAGCAGGTTGCTTCTGAAGCAGCTCCATGTATTTCAGTACAGTCTGCTTCTTGTCGTATTGTTTCTGAAGTCTTGCAACTTTGACGTGCAGATCCAGAATCTCGCTGTCGTCCTCCTTCTCATGTCGAAGCGATGCCATCACCTCTCGATGCTCTTCTTCGGCCTTGGCCATCTTCATGCGCATTTGAAGGCCTCGCTTGACAGTCTCGACGTACTCTCCCAAAAGTCCCTGCATCCCTTGTGAATCTGATATCTCAGTATCAGAGTCGATGAGAGACAAGGGTTGGCTGGGTGGCTTTCCGCCAAGACATTGCCCTATTTGGAGGGCCATGAGTTTTCGGACCAGCGACGCTGCTTCTTGCGGGCGTGTGAGGTCAAGGACTTCGCCGACCTGCTCGGCAACGAGCTTGTCCTGGGTTACAGCCTCCATGTTTTCGATTCACGTGGACGAGTTTTTTTCTGCTTTTGGTGATCCCAGCTTCTGCAATCTGTAAGTCACCGGAAGAGGAGGTTCAAGTAGGAAGTGGTGTAGCCCAAGGTAGCAACCCAATTTACTCCTAGACATTCGAGGCGGGCAAAAGCCGCTGATGGTTCCCGTTTGATTTCGATGCTTGAATGTTTGATAGCAACCATACTGGACCAATCGGGTCTTTCGCTAGAGGGGCACGCTGGTCCGATCTAAACCAAGCCTACTAAGTATCTTAGCGTGATCGCGTTGTGGCGCTAACCAAGCAGTCACATCTGGTGTGGCTAAACTTTGAAGTGAGCAACCAAAATTTCTATCTCGGACAATCAAGCTTTGGCAGCTCGACTCAACCCAAGTAGCGACGCGTTACGGATAATTTGTAGTCGACTCACTCCTTACCCAGATGCGCCCAATATCATAACCGACTCGCAGAGGCGCCCGTTCCATCGGATCCCAACACCGCCGCGGCAGCCTCTACCTCTAGCTCCATCATCAACAGCGAAAATGGGCGACAACCACCAGCGAGATGTCTCGCAGTACAAGTATTCGGCCATGTCCAACCTGGTCCTCCAGGCGGACCGTCGGTTCGTTACTAGACGAACGGACGAGGCCACTGGCGATCCTGAATCCCTGGCTGGTCGCTTGAGTATCAACGATATGGGCTCTCGCGTAGCGCGTGATGAAGCGCCAAGACAGAAGAAGGCCACGGGACCGGTCGTTGAAAGGGGAAGCTTGCAGGAAGGCTCGGATATTTTGGCACGGGAGCAGCGAAGGAAAGCTGGCCCATCGCAAGGCAGGGCGACCGGTATTCTGGGCCAGGCAGATCTACTCGTCGAGGATCTTAGATATCGGCCACGCACTCCGGCGACGAGAGCAACGTTCGAGCTGATTCTGACCATCGTTGCGAACAACCTAGGTGATGTCTCCCATGAGATCGTCGTCAGCGCTGCGGACGCCGTGTTGGAGTACTTAAAGGACGATGATATGAAGGATTTCGATAAGAAGAAGGAGGTCGACGACCTGCTAGGCGCTACGTTGAACCCCAAACAGTTTAACGAATTAGTCAACTTGGGCAAGAAGATCACGGATTACGACGCCCAGGATGACGAAGAAATGGACACTGGCTTGGGTGCTGAAGATGATGCCGAACTCGACGACCGTCAAGGCGTTGCCGTCGTCTTCGACGATGAGGATGAAAACGAAGAGGCTGTCCTTAACGAAATCCGTGACGAATCTTCAGACGACGAAGCGGCAGTGGAAGATGACGAAGAGGATGCCGGTGGTGCAGCCGAGGACCGTGACGCAGAAGATGTTGAATTGGCGGATGGGGATGAGATGATCATTGACTCGGGGCCGTCGGGAGCCCAAGGCAACAAGCAGCCTAAGGAGAAGAATTATCTACCGGCTCGCGAGATCGATGCCTATTGGCTGCAACGAGAGATTGGAAAGCTGTATCCCGATGCACATACGCAACACGACAAAACCCTCCAAGCACTGCACATTCTATCTGGTGAACCAGATGAAGAGGGTAGCGAGGAGAAACAACTAAGAGAGATTGAGAACGACTTGATGGAGCTCTTCGATTATGAGCATCACGAAGTCGTTCAAAAGCTTATCGAAAACCGCGAAAAAGTCGTATGGCTAACCCGGTTAGCCAGGGCCGAGAATGAGGAGGACCGCGGCGTAGTTGAACGTGAGATGATTTCCGAAGGCGTGCGATGGATCCTAGACGAGCTCCGGGGGAAGAAACCGGCTGGTGGTCAGAAGAAGATGGAGATCAAGATGGATATTGATGTTCCAGCTTCATTCAGCAATGGGGAAACCTCCAAGCCCGAGCGAGCAGAAGGACAGCTCGTCGGTGGTCTGCAACCGCGCAAGACGATCAACTTGGAGAACCTTATCTTCGATCAAGGCAACCATCTGATGACTAACCCGAAAGTGAGACTACCAGAAGGCTCTACGAAGCGAACCTTTAAGGGGTATGAGGAGATCCATGTTCCTGCGCCCAAAAAGCGCAGTGACCCCAATGATCTGAATGTTCCGGTCACTGACATGCCCGAATGGTCACGAGTGCCGTTCACGCAATCTGGAGCGAAGTCACTGAACAAGATCCAGTCGAAATGCTATCCATCAGCCTTTCAAGATGACGGAAACATGCTTATCTGTGCTCCTACTGGCTCTGGAAAGACCAACGTGGCTATGCTGACCATCCTGAGGGAGATTGGCAAGCACCGAAATCCTGAAACAGGCGACATCGATCTAGATTCATTCAAGATTGTCTACATTGCACCCCTCAAGGCCCTGGTCCAAGAGCAGGTTGGAAACTTTGGCAAGCGGCTTGCAGAGTATGGCATCACCGTAGCGGAACTCACAGGTGACCGCCAGCTCACGAAACAGCAAATTTCAGAAACACAGATCATTGTCACGACACCAGAGAAGTGGGATGTTATCACGAGAAAGGCCACAGATCTGACCTACACGAATCTTGTACGCCTGGTCATTATCGATGAGATTCATCTCTTGCATGACGACCGTGGTCCAGTACTTGAGAGTATTGTTAGCAGAACAATACGGAAGACTGAACAAACGGGGGACCCTGTGCGATTAGTCGGTCTTTCGGCAACGCTTCCCAACTATCGGGACGTAGCAAGTTTTCTTCGAGTTGACCCGAAGAAGGATATGTTCCATTTTGACGGCTCCTATCGTCCTTGTCCCCTGAAACAAGAGTTTATAGGTGTTACGGACAAGAAGGCCATCAAACAGCTCAAGACCATGAACGACATCACTTACAACAAGGTCATAGAGCATGTAGGCCAGCACAATAACCAGATGCTCATTTTCGTGCACTCCCGGAAGGAAACCGCTAAGACCGCCAAGTACATTCGAGATAAAGCCCTCGAAATGGAAACCATCAATCAGATCATCAGACATGACTCCGGCGCTACAGAAGTCCTGAAAGACTCCGCTGAGTCCGCTACTGATTCGGACTTGAAAGATCTGTTGCCCTACGGGTTCGGTATACACCACGCTGGAATGAGCCGTCCTGATCGATCGGATGTCGAGGATCTCTTCGAGAAAGGTCTCATACAAGTTCTCGTTTGTACATCTACACTGGCGTGGGGTGTCAACCTGCCCGCACATACCGTTATCATCAAAGGCACATCAGTTTACTCACCAGAGAAAGGCAGCTGGGTTGAGCTGAGCCCCCAAGATGTCCTGCAAATGCTAGGACGTGCTGGTCGACCTCAGTATGATACCTACGGCGAGGGCATAATCATCACGACGCAGAATGAGATGCAATACTACTTGTCGCTGCTCAACCAACAACTGCCTATTGAGAGTCAGTTTGCAAGTAAACTCGTGGACAATCTTAATGCAGAGGTCGTCCTGGGCAATGTTCGAACGCGAGATGAAGGAGTTGAGTGGCTGGGATACACTTACCTCTTCGTACGAATGCTGCGTTCGCCTGGTCTCTACAGCGTCGGCGCTGACTATGAAGAGGATGAGGCACTGGAGCAGAAACGTGTCGACCTGATCCACTCGGCTGCTGCAGTACTCAAGAAATCGAATCTCATCACGTACGACGAAAAAACTGGCAAGCTGAAGGCTACGGAACTTGGAAGAATAGCTTCTCATTACTACATCACACACGGTTCCATGGACACCTACAACAAGCTCATACAACCGTCTATCACTACCATCGAGTTGTTCCGCGTCTTCTCACAAAGCGCCGAGTTCAAGTATATACCAGTCAGACAAGACGAAAAGATCGAACTTGCAAAGCTCCTGCAACGAGTGCCTATACCCGTCAAGGAGAGTATTGAGGAGCCTTATGCCAAGATCAACGTACTTCTCCAAGCCTACATCTCTCGACTGAAGCTGGATGGCTTAGCTCTTATGGCCGATATGGTGTACGTCACTCAATCCGCTGGTCGAATTCTTCGTGCAATTTTCGAGATCACTCTTCAGAAGGGCTGGTCTAGCGTTTGCAAGATAGCCCTAGATCTTTGCAAAATGGCCGAGAAGCGGATGTGGCCAACGATGACGCCGCTGCGACAATTTCCTCTGAAGCCAAATGAGCGGCATATCGTAGCCAAGGCTGAGCGAATTGACGTGCCGTGGAACAGCTTCTTCGACTTGGATCCTCCGCGAATGGGTCAGCTTCTTGGACTCCCTCGGGATGGTAGGAGGGTCTGTGAACTCGTCTCAAAGTTCCCACGCGTCGAGATTCAGGCTCAAGCACAACCAGTGACCCGCTCCATGCTTCGAGTCGAGTTGAGCATCACACCAAACTTTGAGTGGGACGATGCGTTACATGGAACGGCTGAGAGTTTCTGGATAATGGTCGAGGACTGCGATGGCGAAGATATCCTCTTCTATGACACATTCCTGCTTCGAAAGGACTACGCAATCTCGGAGTCTAATGAGCATCTGGTCGATTTTACGGTACCTATTACTGATCCAATGCCGCCCAATTACTTCATTTCAGTGGTCTCGGACAGATGGATGCACTCGGAGACGCGACTACCGGTCTCTTTCCAAAAGCTCATCCTCCCTGAGAAGTTCCCACCTCATACCCAGTTACTTGACCTGCAGCCTCTCCCTGTGACTGCCCTCAAAGCCAAGGATTACGCTGGGATATATCAAGATTGGGAGTACTTCAACAAGATTCAGACCCAAACATTCAACTCCCTCTATACCACGGATGACAATGTGTTCATCGGTGCGCCAACAGGTAGCGGGAAGACAGCGTGTGCTGAATTTGCAATCTTAAGACATTGGTCAAAGCCCGAATACGGACGTGCTGTCTATGTTGCACCATTCCAAGAGCAGGTAGACTTGAGACTTCAAGACTGGCAAAAGCGCCTTGGTCACCTTCGTGGCGGCAAAGATATCGTGAAGTTGACTGGGGAAACGGCTATCGACTTGAAGCTTCTCGAGAAAGGAGATCTCATTCTGGCGACCCCTACACAGTGGGACGTGCTTTCGAGACAATGGCAGAGGCGCAAAAACATCCTCACAGTTGAGCTGTTCATTGCAGATGAGCTCCACCTTCTGGGTGGACAGTCCGGGTACATTTATGAGATCATTGTCTCTCGTATGCACTATATTCGTACCCAGGCTGAGTTGGCTCTGAGAATCGTCGGCCTGAGTGTCTCGCTCGCCAATGCCAGAGACATTGGTGAGTGGATTGATACCAAGAAAAAGGACATCTATAACTTCAGTCCCCATGCCCGGCCCGTTCCTCTGGAACTGCGTATTCAATCCTTCTCCATTCCTCATTTTCCATCTCTCATGCTGGCAATGGCGAAGCCAACTTACCTTGCCATTACAGAGGCGTCTCCTGACCAGCCAGTCATGGTATTCGTGCCAAGCCGGAAGCAGACTAGATCCAGTGCTCGCGACATTCTCGCTGCATGTTCGGCGGATGACGACGAAGACCGTTTTCTACACGTGGATCCAGAGCAACTCCGGCCACTCTTAGAACGAATACACGAGGAGGCTCTGGCTGAAGCTTTGTCGCATGGCGTTGGGTATTACCACGAAGCCCTTAGCCAGAGCGACAAGCGAGTTGTGAAACATCTCTACAACCAGGGTGCCATCCAGGTTCTTGTCGCATCTCGTGACGTCTGTTGGGAGCTTGACTGCACTGCACATCTAGTGGTTGTCATGGGCACTCAGTACTTTGAGGGTCGTGAGCATCGATACATTGACTACCCACTCAGCGAGGTTCTGCAGATGTTTGGGAAAGCTCTTCGCCCGTCCAGCGATGGCAGAAGCCGAGGTGTACTGATGGTCCCGACTACAAGAAGAGAATACTTTAAAAAGTTCTTGAACGAGGCTCTCCCAGTCGAGTCTCACATTCACAACTTCATGCATGATGCATTTGTCACCGAGGTTAGCACGAAGATGATCGAGTCTGCGGAGGATGCTATCAATTGGACCACGTTCACCTACTTCTACCGTCGATTACTTGCGAACCCAAGCTACTACAGCTTGACAAATAACACAACCGACGGGCTCAATGCTTATTTATCAGAACTTGTCGAGACAACTTTGAGAGAGTTGACGGAATCGAAGATCATTGACTTCGATGAAGACGACGGCTCCGTTGCGCCACAGAATGCAGCCATGATCGCGGCCTACTACAATATCTCGTACATCACGATGCAAACCTTCCTGCTCTCGCTCGGAGCAAAGACTAAGCTTAAGGGCATCCTCGAAATTGTAACGTCAGCAACCGAGTTCGAGTCGATTCAGATTAGACGCCACGAGGACAGTATACTCCGACGCATCTACGACAGAATACCTGTGAAGATGTCAGAGCCCGTCTACGACTCGCCGCACTTCAAGGCGTTTGTCCTGCTGCAGGCGCACTTCTCGCGAATGCAGCTGCCGATCGACCTCGCCAAAGACCAAGAGATCATCGTTTCCAAGGTGTTGAGCCTCCTTAGTGCGACGGTGGACGTTCTTTCGTCCGAGGGCCATCTCAATACCATGAACGCCATGGAGATGTCGCAGATGGTCGTCCAGGCCATGTGGGACCGAGACAGTCCATTGAAGCAGATTCCTCATTTTACACCAGAGGTCGTCAAGGTGGCAAGTGAGTTCGGGTATGTACCAGTGAAAGCTATGGTTGTGGATGGCGCTAACATGAAGCAACACAGAATCAAGGACGTCTTCGACTTCATGGAGGCTATGAATCCAGAGGAGAACTCGGATTACGGCGCTTTGATCAAGCGCCTCGGCCTTTCACAGACACAATTGGCTCAGGCAGCAAACTTTACAAACAGCAAGTATCCCGACATGACTCTCAACTTCGAGCTGCTTGACAAAGACGACATCCGAGCCGGCGAACCTGCGTACATGAACGTTCTCATCGAGCGCGAGGTGGACGAAGAGGACGGCGAGGTCGATACGACGGTCCATGCACCATTCTATCCCGCGAGGAAGATGGAGAACTGGTGGTTGGTAGTAGGGGAGGACAGCTCGAGGACTCTGCTCGCCATCAAACGAGTTACAATTGGTCGCCAACTCAAGGTCAAACTCGAGTACACCGTACCCACGCCCGGAAAGCACGATCTTAAGCTGTACTTAATGAGTGATAGCTATTCGGGCGTTGACCAGGAACCTGCTTTTTCTGTTACGGCCGAGGAAGGCATGGACGTGGACGAAGATGAGGATGATGAGGACGACGATGAGTGAGCCAAGGACGGAGAGTTTCTACGAAGGTGGGATTGAAGCTTTTCTACTTCTTTCTAGTTGCATACCAGCTTACCATACAAAATAGCAGAGCAATCGCAGGGCCATAGATACTAAAGAATTGCATTGTTGTCAGACTTGAGTGATCGGACTGGATGGCCAGACCAGTGTTATTGTCATCATCATGGCCAAAATGGAACAAGCTGACAGTTCGACTGGAGTGACTGGAATCGGACTGGGACAGACTGGAATCAGGCTAATGTGAATGGGCAATCCGACTGGAGTGAGCTGGAGTAGACCTGGAGTCAGACTGGGATCCAGTTGAGGTCCAGCCCGGGTTTTGAATGTCCTGGCTGTGATACATTTGGCTTTGGGCTGAAGGATAGCATGGTCTAGCCAAGTGAGTTCTAGTCCTTTCCCGCAGCCCTACACTGTGGTATGGAAGGGACAGGCATAACCACACAGCAAGAAACATAGCGACGGAAGTCCTTCTGGCGACTGCCCCGTAATAGATCGTGCGGCACCACAATGGGGCATAGCTGGTGGCTAGAAGACACTAGCTGTCTGGGCAGGCAAAATCGAAAATCCGTGTTGTTCGAGATGGTGATTCAAAAAATAGACGATGAAGGTGTGGACTCTGCGATGAGTTATCCCAGCCAATACGGAGTTGTGCGGACGTGTGGATGGGCGGGCATTTGGTTGACGGGTGGTTGAGGTGTTGTGAGACGTCAGTCCGCTTTTAGACTCAACGGGCCAAGACTATGCGAGAAGCGGCAGATTTCACCAAGATGAGCTATCTGCGGGTATCAGGATAGACTTGACGCATTTGGGGGATACACGGGGTATCGATATGATGTCCACAGACCAGGCGGATCAGGAAGGGATGGGTGTCGAATGATGATCCTGTAGCTCACTACCTAGGTAAACATTCCTGAGTAGTGGCCGCCACGTGACCCCGAAAACTAAGACCACTTCAACAGCTCGTAATAGGCGGCCACCATCCTCTAAAGTTCCTACCGGGCCAAAGCTACTCCAAACAAATTCAGCAAGTTTCCTTTCCCTCTTCTCAATTCCACATCTCCACATCATCATCAATCACCCACACGACAGACTGCAGTAGCCATCACTGCATCGTAGTCCATCCTCTTCTGGAGAAGCTCCCCAGCACCTTCATCTCGATTGGCGATAGTGCGAACGCGTCTTACGTTGTTGACCCTGGAAGCGTCCATACTTTTTTAGACTAAAGTTCACGTCACATACAAGTGGCTTTTTTTCGCGTTCGCGACTCTCCACGCAACTTTTGTTCATTCATACAACCTTGCATACTTTCTACTCATCATTTACCATGTCTGACGGGGCAAGCGCTCCCATTGAGCAAAAGGTGACAGAGTCCGAAGCAAGCGTGCCTGCTTCTGATCCTGCCCCGGCATCTGCCGCTGACGAGAAGACGGAAGATGCGCAGCCGTCCACCACCGCCACCAGTGAGGACCAAGCACCGAAGACCAAAGGTACGCAGGCATCAACCCTCGCCATTTACCACTGCCCTTCTTATCCATCGGCTCAATTGACTAACAATGGTGCCTTCCTTATAGAGCCGGCAGCACCAACGGACGAGAAGGCAGCTGGTGACGCTGACGTCGAAGTGAAAG
This sequence comes from Xylariales sp. AK1849, assembly GCA_022432505.1. Classification (NCBI taxonomy): domain Eukaryota; kingdom Fungi; phylum Ascomycota; class Sordariomycetes; order Xylariales; species Xylariales sp. AK1849. The sequence goes on from JAJKKH010000008.1 coordinate 1,677,736, forward strand.
ACAGTACAGATACCGCTGAGGAAAAGGCTCCCGAGCCTGCTGCCGAGGATGAAGCTATCAAATCTGAGGCTCAGCCTGACACAAAGGCGCCGGCTGAGGAGAAGCTCGCAGAGACAGCCCCCGACGCGACAGTTCCAGAAGCTGAGGACGCACCTGTCGATGCCAATGTCATAGCTACCCCAGCCAACAATAAAGCGCGGCGCAAGTCGGCCGTTTCAACAGGCAAAAAGTTGAACAAAAAGGCATCCAAGGCAAAACTACAACTCAATGTACAACCAGGGGAGCACTACTTTGCCAGACTCAAGGGCTACCCCCCCTGGCCCGTTGTTGTTTGCGACGAGGAAATGCTACCTCAGAGCATGCTTTCCACGCGACCTGTGTCTACCCGCCGCGCCGATGGCACATATCGTGAGGACTTTGCCGATGGCGGTAAACGTGCTCAAGACAGAACGTACCCGGTCATGTTTCTTCAAACAAACGAATTGTGAGTCTCTCCTACCCAGCATTTGTCAGCACTGTTCTAGGGAGTATGTCTACTGACCAGTCATTCAGCTCTTGGGCCAAAAACACAGAACTTTCAGACCTTGACCCTATTACAGTCAGCGAACTCGTTACTACAAAGATGCGCAAGGATCTCCAACAAGCTCACCTACTTGCCGCGGAAGAGAACAGCCTGGACTACTACAAGCAGGTCCTTCTGGACTTTGAAGAGCAAAAACTTGCCGACGCAGAGGCCAAGGCTGCCCGTGTCCGCGCCAAGAAAGAGAAATCGACGAAGAAGGTCGACACCCAGCCGGATGAGGATATTGAGATGGCGGATGCTGAGGATGTCCAAGAGGAGGGTCAGGAATCAGATGCGAAAGCCTCCAAGAAGCGGAAGGCCGAGGATGACGCGAGCGTGAGTATCTTGCCGCCGTCGCAACTGCCCTAGTATCCAAGCTAACAAGGATGACAGACTCCCCAACGCTCAGATTCCGTCAAGAAGCCGAAGATAAAGTTGACCTCTTCTGCCACCCCAAAGGCTGCTGCAAATGGTGAAAAATCGCCCAAACCCGCCAAAGAGTCGACTGCAAAGTCTGCCAAGTCCAAGTCGAAGGCCGCCAAGGCCGCCAAGGAAGCTGATGCTGAGAAGCCGAAGAAGGAGGTGATCGTTCCGAAGGAGCCAGAGCTTACCCCTGAGGAGCGACATGTTCGCAAGGAGGTATGCGATCTTTTCCTGCTTACTGATGTGAAGTTCATACTGATCTCTTGTTGTAGAAAGAGATCCTGTTCCTCCGACATCGACTCCAGAAAGGACTTCTCAACCGGGATTCGGAGCCAAAGGAAGATGAGATGAAAAACATGTCTGATTTCCTAACCAAGCTCGAGGGCTTCCCAGACCTGGAAGCTAGCATCATTCGGGCTACCAAGATCAACAAGGTGCTGAAGGCAATCCTCAAGCTCGCGGAAATTCCCAAGGAGGCAGAGCTCCAGTTCAAACCGCGGTCTCAGACTCTCCTAGACAAGTGGACTAAGATTCTTGCCAGCGAGACCACGACGCCTGCGGGAACATCAGCCCCTACGAATGGTGTCAACGGTACTTCGGGTTCTGCAACAGCTTCGAAAGAGCCCACCAATGGCGTGAATGGAGAAGCCGCAGCTTCGAAGGGGGCTGTGAAAGAAGAGAAGGCGGAGCCTAAGGGGGATGTAAAGGAGGCTCCAAAGGCTGAAACAGAATCGAAAACTACGCCCGCAAGCGTGGAGAAGCCTGCTGAAGAAGTAGGTCTTTAGACAAACATCCCCGTCTCTACTGCAGTGTTACGATTTAACGAACAACCTTAGGCGACTGCAATTGCTGAGCCGCCAGCTGTGGAGTCTAGTACTTAGAAGCTGAGGACCAATTCGGTGATTTTGGTGATTTGGTAGGATGGCATAACAAAGCGGTTCTACACGGAGTTGCTTTTTCGCCAACGGACGTTTCTTCGATTAGACCCATTGGAGGGCGCCCGGGTTCCGATATTACCTGTACAATAGCGCTTTTCCTCGTTCTCTATCACAGGCAACGTACAGGTCTTTAAGGGGACGATAGTCCAGAAGCCGCAAGGGTTTCCGTTCGGCTTGGACCTGAGCGGTCCTCCCTGTACAAAGTCTTGCTCTTGAGAGCAAACCGGTCTGGCAGCAGACCAAAAACGGGTTCAGAGGATGGTGGAGCGGCAACACTGCCAGGACACAGCTGCATGTTAATGACGAGAGGCTTTTCTTCGAGGTCGTGTGGCTGCACAAGGCGTATTCAGTGGAAATTTGATGGTTTGGCAAGAACATGCAGCAATAAAAGTCGTTCGCAACAATGTCCTGAATATGGTGCCATATATCGACTGCAGTCGGGCAGACTCTGGTGCTTGGCAATGCTTTGTTTCTACTGGCTGGTTTATAGTGTATTGAAGCCGAAGCTACCAGCTTGAGCAAGAGCCTGACGGGCAGCGGTTTGGAACTGGATATTAGGGGATTTACCTAGTCAGTCTTGGTTGCATTCGCAATTATTCTATCCTGTTCCTTACTATGTACGAGTATAAATATAATCAAAGCGCTCAGATCGGTGGGTGGCACTAGCGCGTTGTATGGTTTGGTTTGGTTTGCCCGCGTCATTCCAATCAGTGCCTGAAAGCTCCGAACCTTTCCCTTAGCTGCAACTGCTGCATTCACTTTCGGCGATAGTCTACGTCTTTCTCCGTCAGCATCGGAAAGACTTTGAAATCAGGCAGGACGGCGCAAAGATCCCAGAGCTTCGTTCCATACGCATTCCCATCCTCTTCTTGATCGGGGAGAGTGGAGATACGATACGGCATCTCTACTCTACACATTTCCAACCCACCCCACCTCTTAGCATACTTGACTTGCCTCATCGCCCAAGATGCTGCTCCGACTTCGAGGGCCGGATGGCATGAAACGAATCACCATCGACCAGAATGACACCTTTGGGGATCTGGGACGTCAGGTAAGCATCACCCTCTCCAGTACCGATGCGTTTAAGCCCCTATGCTAACTACGGGTCACAGCTAATGAGGGAGCTGCCTGCCACGGTCGATCCCCAGACTATCACCATGTCTAACTCACCGGCTGGTAGCGAGAGGAAGCGCATAGTTGAGATCGCCCAGTTCAAGTTAACCCAGATAGGACTCAAACATGGCGACCTCATATTCCTCAACTACGAGCACAAAAGCGAGGCGGCCAACGGACACGCGAATGGCGCGGTTTCTTCTACAGCCAACCGATTGAATGGTAAGCCCATTCTACCGACCGACGACCTACCCATCGACCCGCCGGCCTTGCATAAGCAACCCGAATTCATAAAAAACCCGTGGGAGGTGGTGAAGCAGTCACCTTTGGACGACCGCTTAGACAAGAAGGATGGCAAGATACCCCGAGGCCGTGATCATCGCATGTGCAAGCACGTTCCCAAAGGTATGTGCGACTATTGCATGCCCTTGGATCCCTTCAATGCGACATATCTTGCAGACAAGAAGATCAAATATCTATCGTTCCATGCCTACCTGCGGAAAGTCAACTCAGCGACCAACAAGCCCGAGTTGGGAAGCTCCTTCATCCCGCCTTTGAGAGAGCCGTATTTCAGGGTCAAGCCCGACTGCCCGTCTGGTCATGCCCCGTGGCCCGAAGGAATCTGCACGAAATGCCAGCCGAGCTCCATCATACTACAGCCACAAACATTCCGCTCCGTCGACCATGTCGAGTTCGCTTCATTCGAGCTTGTCAACACATTTATCGATGCATGGCGAAAGACTGGCGCTCAAAGAATTGGGTTGCTATACGGACATTACGAAGAATACGCAGAGGTGCCTTTGGGGGTTAAGGCTGTTGTGGAGGCCATCTACGAGCCGCCGCAAGTCGATGAGTCTGATGGTGTTTCGTTAAATCCCTCCGAGGACGAGGCGGCAGTTACCGAAGTCGCGAAGCTGTGTGGTCTCGAACCTGTCGGTTCCATATTCACCGACTTGTTGGATTCCGGCGCTGGTGATGGAACGGTCGTATGCAAGAGACATGCAGACTCTTACTTCCTCAGTTCCCTCGAGGTCTGCTATGCCGCAAGATTACAGGCACAACACCCTAAACCCACCAAGTGGAGTGACACGGGCATGTTTGGTTCCAATTTCGTGACCTGCCTGATATCAGGTGATGAGACTGGCCAGATCGCGATATCATCCTACCAAGCCTCTAACGAGGCTGTCGAGATGGTGAGGGCCAACATAGTTGAGCCCTCTGCCGACCCTACGGTGATGCTGGTCCAAGAAGAAGAGGAGGATGACAGTTCCAAGAGCCGGACAAGATACATACCAGAGGTGTTCTACCGCAAGATCAACGAATACGGTGCCAACGTTCAAGAGAACGCAAAGCCTTCGTTCCCCGTAGAGTACCTCTTCGTTACACTAACACATGGTTTCCCCGCCGAGCCCAAGCCTGCCTTCAACACCCCGAACTTCCCCATCGAGAACCGCGAGATCATGGGTGAGAATCAACAGCCTGGAGCAGTGGCCAAGGCTCTCGATACGAAAGGTGGCAAGAAGAATATCTCACTCTCCGACTTTCACTTGCTCTGTTTCATCCATAACATGGGTGTGCTGTCCAAGGCAAGTGTTCCTTTGCCATACCCAAGTAGCCACTCGAGAGTTCCTAACACTGACCTTCCTCATAGGAGGAGGAGACGCTCCTTTGCCGCGTGGCCACGACACACGACCTCGCAGACACATACCAACTCTTCTCGATGCCCGGGTGGCAGACCCTGGAGGCCATCATACAGTCAACTGGTGAGATAATTCCCAACAGCTTGAAGCGTCCTCGTCGGCCCAGTGGAGACGTGGTCGCCAGCGATGCTTCTGCTTCTGCTTCTCCTTCTTCCGCGCCAGCACCACTCAATGAAAGCACAAACTCCACCGGTGAACCAATCGCTAAGCGTCTTGCTGCCCTTAGGCTGAGCGGCGAGAAGAATCGAGACGGGAAGAGCCGTCCCCGCCCCGTGCCCGTTCGCAGGGGCGAGTAGGAGGTCGAGGCGAGAACAAGAGGGAAGGCCGGCCAGATGGCCTGGAGGATGGGCATCGGTCCGGTGTGATGATGCTGTTTTGGGTGTAATATGCGGGCGGGATTCATGAAGATCGACACACCTCTCGGAGATGACTATATGATAGACAATGCATAGGGACGGCAGCATGGTTGCCACTTCGGAATCCCAGTCCCATGGCGTAAGGATTAGCGGATTGCGAGTTCATGGGCTTCGTTGCTTTCGGCTTAGACGTGGAGTTGCTTCACAGAGGTTATTCAGACAACTCGATGAGTCACGTGTGTAGATAACTGTGCTATGGTCGACTTGTGAATTGTGATCCTGCCGGAAAACTTCTTTGACACATCAAATGTGATATGATATCTATAAGGATGAACTCGATGCGTAACTTTAGGCAGAATGAGTACCGTCTCCTCTTAGCCTCGCCCTTGTGCTGAATACGTTCTTTCGTTCAGCTATTGACATTTAGGAAGGCCCATGCCTGCGAACAAAGCAGGGTCCATCATTGCTCTTGCTATGCGCATAAGATCGAAGGTTATTCGTTTAGACTATCCCATTGGCAGCACCCTTTGCCATGGTACATTCATCTAACCCTCTTGAGTTCTGCTTCTCGCTGCGCCTGATTTAGATACCACAGGATGGAGAAGGATGGAACACCGGCTGTACTTGGTTCTTGAACCCCGAAGCGTCGAGTGTATACTCTAGTTTGCCAAGTGCATACTAGAAGTATCGCGTATCCTGAGGCCACCGGAGCACAATATAAGCAAGGTTCCGTTTAAACACGCACAAGTACACGGGAACTAGATGGAACGGCAAGTAGCCTTCGAGTTCTGGTCCTCGGTGGTTTACCAGGGCGAAACAACACGATTCATTCTCGCCCCCAAATCAGATACCCTCGTCCCGCGATGCCTCAGGTCTTCCTAGCCACCAGTAGGCGTTAGGCAGGAGGCCATACACCTTACGACCATCCGTCAATCAATCCCTTCGGCCGTCCTAGATGAGAAACTGGGTCATTCATGCTATATTTCTTGACAGATCGAGAGGGAGATTATTAGTCGTTGACTGCGGGGAAGAATCGAAGCAGCACATCAAAAAGGGGAGACTGTTCACGGAAACAGAATATACACATCTATTCACGTCGGGGAAACCACAGTGTGTTGATAACAAGATGGATGATGGGACACCAAGCCGGTGCAATGAGGTACTCCCACCTATTCGGTCTGCATACCACGACCAACAAGAAGCCTCCAGAATAGTCGCATCCAACAAGTCCCACTCATTGTTATAAAGTTATTTGATATTCAGTATAATAATCAGATCAATGTGCCGACCACCTTAGCTTGCAAAACCTCGATTGAACGCCTGCCAACCCAGCCCAGCACTGGCTTTGGGGTGGATGGGTAGATTGGGTGAATATTGTAAGAAGAGTGAAAACAGGCTTTCCCTAAAACCGAAGCCAGTTGGTTGTCCCGCGTCGCCAGAAACTCTACAAAGGCTTGCCACCGATGAAATCTGACCATCGGCGGACTTCAGAGGGAATACCTTCCTTTCGAGGTAGCTTCTCGCTCATGCATTGTGCGAACAGCATAGCGGTCTACGGTAGGTGTCAGCAAGTGAGGGATGAGGGTGGTTGTTCGGCAACGTACCTGAGGTTCCATGAACAAAGGAACACCAAAGTCAACGGCGTTACGTCGCATTACGTAGTCGACATCAGTGACGGTCTTGGCACGAGCCAAAGCCAGGTTGAAAACCCCTCGAATATCGTACTTCTGGAAGACCTCACGCAGAGCACGCTTGTCTTCTGTGGGAAACTCAATGACCTCGACGCTGACCTTCCCCTTGGTGGTCGACTCGAGGAATTCCTTGACATCGTTGCCAGCGGCAAAGAACTTGTAGCCTAGAGGTTCCAAGTAGTCGGCAATCTTCGTAAGCCACGGCTTCGAGACTTCACCGCCGAAAAGGATACCCTCACCAGGCTCTGGTACACGGAAGTTCATGGCCGACTGCATGGACGTCCAGTATGCCTCAACAAGATTTTTACCAAAGCATGCCATCTCTCCAGTACTAGCCATCTCAACACCCAAGAAAGGATCAGCACCAGCAAGACGAGTCCAAGAGAACTGCGGAACTTTAGTGGCAAGGTAGTCTCGCTTGACAGCCATCAGATCAGTTGGGTCGGGGACGTCCTTGCCAACAAGTGCCTGGGTAGCCACATCAATGAAGTTGGTGCCTAAAACTTTGCTCACGAAGGGGAATGAACGAGAGGCACGCAGATTGCACTCAATGACCTTCAATAGAGGCTCACCACCCTCGGGGTTATCGGCCTTGATGATCTGCATGTTGAAGGGCCCCGTGATCTTCCACGCCTTGGCAACCTTCTGAGCAATCTCCTTCAGCCTCTCCATGGTTCGCTCATCCTGGTTAGCTGGCGGCAGGACCAGAGTTGCATCACCGGAGTGAACGCCGGCTTGCTCAACATGCTCACTGATGGCATGGACAATCAGCTCTCCTTTGGAGGCAACACCATCGACGTCGATCTCCTGTGCGCCTTCAATGAACTTCGTGATGACGACGGGGTGATCAGGCGAGACGTTGCTTGCAGCCTCGAGCTTCTCCTTCAAATCCTCTTGACTGCGGATAACAGTCATGGCAGCACCAGAGAGTACGTAGCTGGGTCTGACGAGAACGGGGTACTCCACATTTTGAGCAAACTTCTCAGCTTCAGCTACAGAAGTAAGCTCCTTCCACGCAGGCTGGTCAACGCCGATGCTGTCAAGAATTTCCGAGAACTTCTGTCGATCCTCGGCCTTGTCGATATCCCGGGGGTCGGTACCAAGAACATTGGCCTTCCCAGTCTCCTGTAGACGGAGGGCTATGTTCTGTGGAAGCTGACCGCCAACAGATACGACAACTCCTGAAGCATTTTCGAGCTCGTAGATATCCATGACACGCTCGTAGCTTAACTCTTCAAAATAGAGCTTGTCGGCTGTGTCAAAATCGGTGGAATAGGTCTCAGGATTAAACGGGAAGGAAGTTAGCAATGATTGTGCAAGTTAACGAGGATGTAAAACTTACATTGATCATAACGGTCTTATGGCCCATCCTTCGAAGTGCTGAAGTAGCACTAACTGCACACCAGTCGAACTCGACGGAACTTCCGATTCTGTAGACGCCACTTCCAAGGATGACGGTGCCCTTATCCTCGAATGTGACATCGTGTGAGCTTGCATTGTAGGTGGTATAGAGGTAGTTGGTGTCGGCCGGAAATTCCGCAGCCAGGGTATCGATCTTCTTGACCCACGGTCGGATGCCCATGCCCAAACGGTGTGCGCGAACCGAGTCCTCGTTACTCTTGACCGCTGTGGCGATCTGCTTGTCAGAGAAACCCATCTTCTTGGCTTTCAGGACGAGGTCACGCTTCAGATTTTCCAGGCTACCAACAGCCTCCAATTCGCGAGTGCAGTCGACAATGTTCCGAAGCTTGTACAAGAACCACTTGTCGATCTTGCTCAATTCGTGCACACGGTCAACCGAGTAGTTCTCGTGGAGCATAGCTTGACCAACAGCCAACCAACGTCGGTCAGTGGGGTTCGCTAATACGGCGTCAAGGTCGTCGAACTTGTCTCCCTGAAACCCGACAAAGCTGGGGTCGACTTGTCTAATGGCCTTCTGGAATGACTCTTCAAAAGTTCGACCAATAGCCATCACCTCGCCTACAGATTTCATCGCACTCCCAATATCACGTTTAACATGTTGGAACTTTGACAGATCCCAACGAGGGATCTTGGTAACGATGTAGTCAAGCGAGGGTTCGAAGTTAGCCGTCGTTGTCTTCGTGACAGCGTTTGGTAACTCGGGCAGGCTATGGCCAAGACCGATCTTCGCAGCTGTATAGGCCAAGGGATAGCCCGTCGCCTTGGAAGCCAAGGCAGAAGACCGAGAAAGACGAGCATTGACTTCGATGACTCGGTAGTCAAGGCCATCTGGTTGCAGCGCGTACTGAACGTTGCATTCGCCAACAACACCGAGATGTCGAACGATCTTGATAGCAGCCGATCGAAGCATATGATACTCCTCATCGCTCAAAGTTTGACTAGGAGCAACGACGATCGAGTCACCAGTATGCGTGCCAAGGGGGTCGAAGTTCTCCATGTTGCAGACAGTGATGCAATTGTTGTTAGCATCGCGGACAACTTCGTATTCGACTTCCTTCCAGCCCTTTAAGGATTTTTCGACCAAGATTTGAGGCGAGAGCGTGAGGGATCGTGCCGCCATATTGCGGAGCTCCTCGGGGTTGTTGGCAAAGCCGGATCCCAGACCACCCAGGGCATATGCAGCACGAACAATGATGGGGTAGCCAACCTTATCAGCGGCATCCAACGCATCCTCTACGGTCCCTACAGCAATGGAGTTGGCAATTGGGATGTTGATTTCGTTGAGAGCCTTCGCGAAGAGATCTCTGTCTTCACTAACCTCCAGGGTATGGACACTAGTACCGAGCACCTTGACGCCATAACGCTCGAACAGACCCATTCGCTGCATCTGCACACCCAGATTAAGCGCGGTCTGTCCACCAAATGACAGGAATATTCCGTCTGGCCGTTCTCTCTCAATCACGTACGACACATATTCGGCGGTAACGGGGAGGTAGTAGACCTCATCGGCGAGCACGTGGGCTGTCTGGATGGTCGCAATGTTTGGGTTTATAAGCACCGAGGCAACTCCAGCCTCCTTCAGAGCTTTCAAAGCTTGCGAGCCTTTGGAGATTCACGTTAGCATCGACTGTTCTTGAGGTTGGTTGTGACTCATCGTTGACCGCCAACTCTGTCCGTTTGTTGCTGTAGACAATTGAGGGTTGACCAACCTGAATAATCAAACTCTCCAGCTTGACCGATAGCCAAACCACCACTACCAATGACCAAGACCTTCTTGACATCGACAATGTCCTTCGGCTTTATGACACCGCTTTCAAGGTAAGCTTTGGGGTTGGGGGCTTCTTCCGCAGCAGCTGCACTGTTGCAGCAGGCGGTAGAAGCTGTAAAGCTCCTCCTCTGGACCCATTGTGATGCCCGAGTCACTGATGGTAGCTTCGAATATGCCGGCGCACTTGTTGTAGTCAATTGCCTTCTAGGTATGACCGTTGCCAATCGTCGACCATGACGCATCACAGCAGGCCCGCGATGGGCCAGCTTGGTAGAGAAAGCCATAGCTAAGAGAAGCTGCTGCCAGAAGCTGTGGTCTCCGAGATGGTGAAGAAATAACCTCTCAGGAGACCGTTCTCAAGTTCGATAGCCCTGTCCAAAGTCAATTGACTTTTTCCAGGGAGCGGACAGCAACAAATTCTCACCTTTTGTGAATGTTGAGTGGTCGTGACTCGACCGCCAGATCCCCTAGTTAAGCCGATTTTTGGTGGGCATTCAGTGAGTGATAAGATAACGATGAGGGACAAGCTTCTAAAATTTTCTTTGCATTGGCCCGCCTCAAGGTCAACGCTAAGCTTGAAACTGCTCTGACTCTGCTGCGATCTAGGAGCCGTCGCGGAGATCTAAGCTCTGGCTGGTGTACGAAGAAATTTTTCTTCCACGGAAAACGGCTCATCGGCGATGTGAGGTGTCATCCAGGATGGAAGTTTTGTTCGCCATTCTGCATGAAGGTTGCGTTGCAAGCTTTTCAGGTCACGACCCATGATGCAGCACGGGAAACCCCAGGTTTACATGCTTTAGGTACCTACCTAGGTAGCCAACCTGTTCGGAACGGCATCGGAGCTCGCTGATGTGCTCAGCGACATGGTGCACACCTTTCTGGGACGCATTGCCAACATGCAGTGATACAAACTGTCACGAGCCGCAATCGTGAGCCTCAGCATGCAAGTTGCAAAGTCAAAACCCGCTTTGCTTTGGAATTCCAAGCACTCAATCATACCTGGTGAGGTGTCTAGTCCGCTGTTCAGAGACGCCGGCAATCTTTTCTTGGATATCCCCAGATTGCCAGATTGGGAGTGCATCAAGACTCGCTTATGAGCTTCCGCGAATCAGGTGTTGTAGAAATAATTGGCTATTCGCAAGCAGTGAAGCCCCGGTTTTTGTCATGCATAGCATGCACTAGAGATGACAAGTCAGGATAGCCGTCTTCAATCCGACCTTACCATTTTACAGTATAGAGGATCAGGGATTGCGGGTTAATATTACACTGCTTCATTGATAGCCCCATATCAGTACAGTCTCATAGTAGATAAAGACATTACCAATGATGACTTTTTCCAGACCGTACGTGCTTCCCTGTGTCAGTCTAAGGCTACGTTATAAATGAGACTGGCATTGTAGAAAGTGTAGAAAATATAAGACTGACTGAGGTGATATAGTGTATGCTTAATGATTCGTGCCTGGGGTATAGTAGATGAAGCCTTGCAACCATTGTCAATAGTTCGAGTGTTTTCGTCGGTCATAGAAGAGCAGGAAGGGAGGAGAAACCTGGTGCTAGGTGCTGGGCTTCGTCTCTACGAGGTGTTCCCGTCCGTGTGCGAAAATTAGGCCCTCATCAACGAAGTAGGCATAGGAATACAAAGAAGTGATGAGTCCTATATTAAACTTCGAGATCGGGGACAGCCTTGAAATCTATAAGCTTAACACAATGCAAGTCGCTTACAACAGTAGTTCGCAAGTTCGGAGGTCTAATGACGTGCTTCTGTCAGTGTTTCGCATTTCTTCCTCCGTTGAAGTCTTAGAACGACGTGAAAGCATCGTCAGCTATGGAGGGTTGAGAACAAAACTGCTCAGCACATACAACACTATCAGACGTCCTTGTGGTCGTAGGCTGTAACGAATGAAAAGGCTGATTTTCCTACCAGTATCAGGGAATATGACCCCTTGAATATCCGTTTGCTACATCACAGTATTGTTCAAAGGGATGAAACGAATGCTTATAGGAAATTCCAATCCAGTCCTCTCATAGTCAATATGTTGCTCAAGCCCCTTGTCCGTAGCAATCAAGTGATCGACGGGTGGTTGGCATTCCCGGCATTGGGATTTTTTCTCTTTCGATGAGACTTGGTGCTTCTTGTCAGTATGAACTTGCTATCAGACATTGGAACTACGGCTTCGCCTACATTGTGTCTTGCGTCAAGTTCATGGTTTGCTCCATAATGCCTTTGACAGGGTCGGGCACCTTGTTGTAGCCAATTCAAATTTAGTTTAGGTGAGAGGATGGACAAGTCAAACTCTTGTTCTCATACAAAGTCACTATTAGGATTTGATCAAGGTACTAACATGTCGTAGAGCTAAGGGCTTAGCAAGTAGGTAAAGGGCGGGCGCAGACAAGAAGCGCCAAACTCGTCGCGAGGCGAAATACGTACAAGAAGGTACCTAGTCAGTGTGCTTCAACAACCATAAATATACAATCACAGTATGCACTAGCATAGCCATCCCACAGGCTTTTCTGTGACCATGTCGCCATTCGCACTTCGATCACAGGGTCTGCCATCGGCCAGCAAAGCGGAGGATGTGGAAGCATTGCTTCAGCAACTCAGTACCTTTGAGAACTTGAGTTTCTGTTACTTCTATGGATAGTATACGAGGATACGAATGCAGAGATTCAAGATCTTTGGTAATTGGTAGGATATCTGTTGCATCAGCTCAGGAGCAGGTGGCTTGCTCTGATTGGGAGTAAAATTGGTGATCGTGACTGAATCTACTGAAGTGGAGGGAAAAGTTCTCCTTGTTCCCATACAAATTAGGTGGGGCGTTGGAGCAATCCGCCCCAAGCCACAAGTGGCTGAATCCTCTATTTCAACAATATCCATAATGACAAGATCAGAACCGTAGAAGAGAAGCAACATAGCGAGTACTCTTTAACATTGACTAATACCGTTAATATCACCCCAGTATCTTCAGAATGAAAAGAGGAAGAAGGCACTTCATCAAAATCTTCCATTTCAAAGCGAGCGAACCATAGAATGCCTCCGGCCTTTACTCACAAGTGTGGCTGTTCTGTCTGTCAGTCCTCCCCTCCACAGCATCATCACTGGGGCACTAGACCAGCGGGCTAGATTAAGTTATGGATCATGTGACTGATGCTCATCAACTGAAAGGGAGAAATAATAATCCGATGCACAACAGCTTGATTATGTCATGCTTGAGCGCGCCTGCAGCTTCCCTCGTAATCCTCCATTCCTCTGCTCAAAACGAAAAGCACATCCTCCAACCCTGGCTAGACACTCCTGGTCCTGTCACACAGATGTCGTCGGATTTTATAGGTAAATTTCGTGTGGCGAGAAACTTCGTTCGCGTAGAATTGTGTTCGAGACTCTCCTTCGATTTCGACTTCTTTATCTGATGGTTTGGATGAGCCACGACTCCTTTCTGGTCGCCGCTCAAGTCAGCCTCGATAAAGGTTGAACGGCCGTCCACAATAGTCCAGTGACTATGCTGCCTCGAAGATACTGCTGTTTGTATTCTCCTTGTTCGAAGATTTTCTGCTGTTTCTCGTCAAGTCTATCGGTAATTCGCCTTGCACTTAGGAGTTAACGGTGAATCACCTCGACATACTCATCTTTAGATGTATCACAGTATCAGCAATGAGCAACTACAGAGTTCCCGTTCTACGTTCACGATACGGCCGAAGCGACCAAGAATCAATCTCGATACCCCACAATTTACTCCATCACATGCACCAGACACCACAGACTCACGCCTTTGGTCCGCAGCAGCGGGTATAGCACAGGACGTGGAACACTGCTAGAAAGCACTCGGTCTGGCCTTCAAAGCGCGAAGGAATTCCCCCCTTCCCTATTGTCTTAATAAACAAACAGTTGTTTTAATTCTATAGGACTCATCGTCCTGGGCAGGACGGTAAAAGGCCCTTGGAGTCGTGGAGTACATGGTTGAATCCCGACATTGACGTCCTGGGCATGACATGATGACAAAAGGCCTCCTGGAGCCACGGATTTATGAGTTTTCCTGGCATCTTTGTCCTAGGCAAGACGCGCAAAAAGGCCTACGATGTTGCGAACACAATGAACGGCGACCTTGACGTTATCTATTCTACGGCCATATCAGCAACTTGATCTTTCCTACAAGCGCAGTCACTTCGACGACGAAATCGACCAAGATTTGAATCCGAAAGAGTTGGCTCTCACAATGGTATCTAGCCTGTGTTACTGTCGCTAGAGCTATAGACGGAGGATCAAGCTGCTAGTGATGACTTGACAATCTGCAGGATTCGGAGTTTTCGGACTAGAGATTAACTTCATTTTCTATGGATAGATGGTGTTTTTCGTCATGTACGGTAAGTACATCTGTCAGAAGCTCAAATAGGGATGCTAACAAGTAATGGTAGGTATACGATCTCAAGGACTTCATGTTCAGCAACGTTCATGGACTGGTCATCTTAACGATAATGATTTGATACCAAAGATAAACTTGCATAGGCTTGGTTAGGCAACATTGCATATATTTCCTAAACGAGCAAGTAAACATCCGGTGCAGAGGCGTTCTCAGGCTCTAGTATCTTCAGGCGCTAGGGACAAGTATGACTCATGCCTCTGTTTTCTATTCGCATCACTGACTTGACTGCAGGACGCGAGCAATACCTTTTCCGGTTGTTGTCCTGGGCACGACTTTAAAAGGCCTTTCGAATACCTTGGGGCACATAACTGCCTAAGGAACTGAATGCATGGCGTCTTCGATGACGTTTACGCCTGCACGAGCAAGCGTATCTCATGTGCCCAACTATATGGCTCATGGTGGTCGGTATTGACCCGACGCATATCCACTTACGCCATCATTGTGTGACTGGCTTTTTGCCAATATTGTGTTCCATGGCTTCATGCTGATTTTGGAAAATGGCTTTACGCCGAGCTTGTGTATATGGCTGAATGCCGATGATATGTTGGGTGCGCATAGGGCTACCTAACAAGGCATCATGCTGAATTGTGTCAGACTAGTTGGAATATTGGCGCCAGCTGGTCTTTTGATTGGTCGAGCTGTTAGACAACCACGTTGCAGGTATTTTGCTCCAGCAACATGGGGCGGTAACAGAGGGCCGGAGGTGTCCAGGATATTACTTGCGGTCATCTCCCGTCTTCTGTAGGGGCCGCCCGTCACCTTCATTGCTTGGGTTCTTTCTGAAGGGGTAGGTACTGCTCTACACATATCCCCCTTCAACCCTTGTCGCATCCGAACATTTTGCCCCGCCGGAAAGCTGCTGATTATAAGGGTTGTAGGATAAGCGCGATAGTAAGCGCGATATGCCGGAACGGGTGTGTATCATTCAAGTCACCACTATACACCCGAGCATGCGCGGCAGAAGCGACTTTGCCCCGGAGCCAGCGTCTGGGACTCGGCCCAGGAGAAACCGATCCCGCACTCACAACGGCCGTCCGCCTTCTCTGCGAGCTGGAGAATCTTAGGAGGTGCGGGATAAGAGCATGATGTGTTAAAAAAGGACTTCTTAAGTCCTCGGGGCTGGGCTGGTCGCGTCTCTCTGTAGGCAGCCATTCGCGTTTGCGGCAACGGCTGTCTCGAAAGCCCTCGGCTCGATGTAAATGTCATATCCGTAAAGGAAGAAATCCATACGTGGGAAAGCATCATTACGCTAGTACCTGGGGATGGGCGGACAAACTTTGACCACGGGGGACAGCAGGTGGGGGGTTCCTCTCTAAGCGGGATGCCTTTGGATTCCCTTGCCCAATTCAACAGCTAGATAGTATGAACTCAAGCCTGACATTGTTCCCAATCATCTTGCTCCTGCTCGTGCGTGACCAAGGCACGATATCGATCTGCTTTACCATTCAGACTACGACTTGGGCGTATGTTAGATCGGACGTCTTAGCATATATGTAGCAGCACGAACTCTTCCATTGAATTGATCCACACGCACCCATCCTCAATTATCGCGCTGACTGGGGCATAACAATGATTTGGCAGGGAAAATATAGAAATCAATGTATTTGTCACATGGTTGCCTTCTATGCACTGTTTACGATAGTGGATAAAATTCAAAAAGCAAACAAATTCCAATGCATTTGAACTATCGAACAAATTCGCGATGACTGCACGGGTATATACAAGGCCGAAACGCCGCCGGGCTTAAAACCAAGTAAACCATCCTTCATCTTCGTCTTGCACTGGTCGCCAGTATCTTTCAACTGAGGCCCAGTTATTTACGCCTATCCACCCGAACTTGGGGGATTTCTATTTAGTCGGGCTCGAGGGACCACGAGTGAAGCTGTTATCGAGCTGGTCAGCGCGGAGCTTCCGCCGGAATGTCACAAGTGGAGCTTACTTGTGCCACATCTGTCCCACGAAGCCTAGTTGAGGCTTCTGCTCATGCAGGCTCTGGCGTCTGGCCTGCTGCGTGGGATCCGTCGATCGTTTCTGGTTCATCAGACCCTGGAACGTGGGACCAGAGCCCTGTGAGGACTTTTTTAGTTGTGAACAACCGAACGACAATGAAGAATCTGACTAAAGAACCTCGACTTACTCGTCGGCGTTGGGAATAGTCACCGCTCTGCTCACCGGCTTCAGCTCCCTTTGAGTTGTCCATGACTATTCCTGAATTGGTTGTGGAGAAGTTGAGAAGCAGTTTTGAATTTGTTAGTTACGAGTTGATGGTGTTTATAGGAAGGTGTATGAGGATACCAAACTGGCGAACGGGCGAAGGAGGGCCCTTCCAATAAGTATCACTTCCATAAGCCCTGTGCTTCATGTCATGACCTGATTAGCGGCTTCCCCAATAACGGATGGTTTGAGGAAGCAGTCATTGCACCCGTCATCCCGGTGACTTGACCAATAAGGTAGTACGATGGGCGAGCCCAGCTTGAGACCCTGAGCCCCGCAAAGGACTAGTAAAGATACTTCAACATCAGACAATAGAACGTCATGAAGAGTCATGAAGAATGTACATCCTCTAACGCCGGGCTACTTCAAGGTTGAAGGATGTAGATGCGACAACCCCGCAAAAGAGATGGCCTGAGCATGCGGCCATGATCGAATGAGAGCGCACCGATCTTCATAGCCTGCACGATGGTAGCGCAACATGAAATTGGCCGGATGTCGCAAGGTCAGAGATTAGTGCAGTCGTGATGCAGACTAACAAAGGTAAAGTAAGATCAGACAATCCCAAAGGCCAGTCTCCTCCAAATCCTGAGCCCTATGCACGCCGATGAGGTCATGAAGTAAGCCGATTGAGAATGGGGAGACTAACCAATCGACGGTTGGCACTAAGCAGCCATGCGCAAGGGTTCCTTATCGATTGATCCTGGGCGGAACAAGTCGACGAGACCCTGAAATAGGAGCACGGACCAATTTTACTTCCTAGATGATTCATTGAAAATGCAAGTCTCTCTAGAGCATATCTGGGACGCTTCACCGAAAGCAGACATAGATTTTTCCTGGGATAAGCCTCAAAGAATAGATTGGATTGTCTACGGAAGAGTGACGATAACGTCGATCCACATGAGATGCTAGGCCAGCCTCGTAGGAGGAATATTCATAATTATCTGAAATAATAATCAAGTCAGCTAGATGCACACGCCGGTGAATGACTGAAGTGGTGCAAAGAAGTAGCCTGATCAGTTCTCCAAGGTGATAGAAGAGTCTCGTCAACGAAAAAACTCAGACAATGTAGATAAGCAGGAAATAATCTCATCCGAAGGCACAAAGAAGGAAGGACACGACAGCAAGCTTACCTTGGGCAGACGACAGAGACACTGTGCGAGTATCGTGAAACATTACCTATGACGAGTTAAATCAGCAGTTGTTCAACCCGCATTTGCAGAATGGTGCGATGTTGTTGCAAGCTCTCAGGCTAGAATATGTTTAGCGTGTTGGCCTCCATTATGCTTTGTGAAAAGAGCATACCTCATTAAATCAGAAGTTTTGTTAGATGTTCATTTCCAAATCCGAAGGACAGGATCAAACAGTGTGAATAGTGCTCATCATATTGCAAAGTGTGGTGCTTGCAGGGTAGAGATTAAATACCTGTTGGGAGGCTGTCAGCAAGTTACTCAACGACGATCCCATTACTTCCTTGAGGTGGATGAAACATCATCAGCTGACGAATTCTCAACAAGAAGTCTTCATGGTTCCCCTCCCACAAGGTTTGTACGCCTTGCTGTATTAGGAGGAGGCCACGAATATTCGATATGTCCGCCCGTTCGTTCAATCTATCGTCATATGGATGCGGCAAGGAATCAGGTTTGAAGATATGTACCTAGAGAAGAGCAGCATATTAGCTAGCTGCAGAAATAGTGCTCCAAGAAGTAGTAGGGTTGATTGAGGTCAGACAAGGCTGAAACTGAACAAATCCACATAGTATATTCGGCAAGAGGAATTCCTAGATTTGTCGATGTCTTCATCACCCCTCAGGATGGCGGCGAGGCCAAGTGGATAATCGAAGATATAAAGAACACCACGAACCTTTTGTGTGCTACAGAAACGAGCCTTGTGAATTCAGATCGGGATATAGCCGCGATCACCGATGCTAGAGTTGCGAGAACCTACGGTCTGCTTCGAGTTAGCCTTGAACAAAGTCTGCGTCAATCTTCGAAGATAAGCTCAAGTGTTTGCTCAGGGTAATTCTAGAGTCTGAAGATCCCCATGGTTTTGTAAGATTTGGATTGTTCATATTTTTCCTTCGTCACAGCAAGATCAGTGTAGAATGGAGAATGGAGGCCTACCAGTACTGGAATACCGATTGCGCTGGAATTTGCAATGGGAGGTTGAAACAACGGGTTCCACGTTGATTGTCGTCAAGCCATTTCGAAGCTGTTGGAGGGAAGCAAGATCATACTTTTGTTGTGAAAAGACAGAGGACGGGAAGAAAGATTACTTCTCGAGGTTGGAAGTTGTCAAAGAAAGGTATCAAGCCGGAAAATTTCGTGTTGTGTGGATCTGACCAAGCTTTTGGCATGAGGCTGTAGAAAGCTTGGATCATTTCCCAGTGGCTCGAGCGATCCCCGCATTCATTATCTGCGTGGCAAAATGCACCGCCACAATGCATCATCCAGACGCTGGTCTCAAAACACCCGTCATTGTCCGCGTGCCGTCTACACCTTCACTCATATCATTCTAATCATCTTTCCGCTCCAGCACCAGTTCGCAGGACTTGCGAACACAAATCACGATGATCGCCGGAATAGGCGGCATATGGGCCCCGGCCGTTCAGCGGCTCGCCCGTACAGCCGCTTATAAGGCGAGCAAGCTTATACGGACGAAACTCGCGAATGCAGCTCGTCCGGTGAATGCTGCCTTAGAACCGGCTTTTGCAAGAATTACACCCAGACACCCCATCCACCCTGCGGCTCTGTTGCGTCAACAGAAGAGTCGAAGATGGCACTCAACTTCAACATATCACAACATCAACACCGCCGTGCGTCGCTTCATGAGCACCGGCCGTGTGGATGCTGTACCCCGTATCGACCGCACAAAGTTTCTTGCCACTCAAACGGGTCGAGCTATCTCACAACTCACAAGTCGCGCTCCTTTCGCGAGTGCGCTTCGTCCAAACCTGACGGGTGGAGCCATACCTCGTACTGCGGGTGGATATAGCCTTGGGTCTGGTCGGATTGGTGGTGCTCGGTTCTTCTCCCACACTCCGGCTGCTCAAGCTCAAGTGGTGCAGAACGTATCCGCTGCTGTACGAGCCTTCTGGATTTCTGGCCAGAAAGCACAATTCGATGGACTGAGCACACGTGGTGAGAAGCAGTTTCGCGCAGTTTCAGTATTACAGGCTGAGACTACACGGAAGATGGCAGCTATTCCCCGAAACGCGGCAGGGTCATATGTTGATTTCTGCCTCAGCCCTACTGTCACTGCTCTTAGCCCTTTGGCCGCTGCCTTCCCTTTCTCTGCGGCCGGTGCAAAGGTTCCGGTCATTGATGCCACTACTCTGAACACTGACGGCTTCCTTGATGTTCTGTCCGTCGACTTCGGACGCGCCCTGAAGGATCTCACTGCGGTACTCTCCGACATCAAGAAGCTATCTTCTCTTGGTGACTTACCCATACATTTAGAAGGTGGCCATACGTTGCGTGTTCGGTTCCCAGGAGTCGACGCCGACACAGTAGAATCACTTCTGGACGACTTAGGGCTCACGCGGGGTATCGTCAGGGAAGACGCTGCCTTCGACGATGAGACCGGAGTTACAATGGCCCTCATGTTCCCCTTTGCTCCCGACAATAGTGGTGTTGAAACAATGGCACTCAACTCCCCTAGCGGCTCCTTAAAGTCTGACGAAGAAAGATTCCCGGCAGAAGAGGAACTTTTCGAAGGTTTCAGCGAAATGGAGGAGAACCCTTGGTTGGCACCCCCCGAGCCGGAGGGCTATGAGAGTATGTCACCACCGATCAGTTCAGGTGAGCACTGCTCGGAAGACTTCGAAGGTCTTGAAGGCGTGTACAAGTTCCTTGAAGAATGTGATCGCGCCAGAGGCAGATTCTGAAGTATATGGATATGAATGAGGCGTTTAGGGGTGAAGGAGATTACTCGGGGAACTGCGATGGATCCACACTCTTTGTAATACCAGTGTTCTTTCCTAGCCAGATTAGCGAGATAGTCCTCGATAGTAGGACATTTTTATTTGTGACCATAACTCGATGCTTGCCCAAAGACGATCACGTGGCCTATTAAATTACAGATGTTACCTATCCACAAAGATGCGCGAGATGCGCGAGATAGCACCAATATTCATATGGTTATCGCTAAGCTTTTTGTGATCTTACCCGTTTCGGACCCCTTTCAAGTAGAAAACGGTTCGTCTAGCTGACTTAGACCGGCACTGCGTTGCGAAGTTAGGATATCCGTATTCGTGTACAATTTATTTCTCGATGATATTCGGGATTGTCAGAGCGCTCTCATACACCTAGCGTGTAAAGTGATGATTACTCGCTGTCATGGAATGGTATGTTAAACCTGAGGCCATGGATACGCACCGATAGAGCAGGTGCACGAAGTTCATCTTAGTGACCATTTACTCGGACTCATACATAAACACTCGCAACACAACCACATAATGAGCCCAAAGGTCCCAACAACGATACGTGCAGGAAGACCAAGGCACTGCCTTGCGGCGTTACTTCCAAATTCAATTGCGCGCATGACAGGCGGTAGTCCGATGAGGTCGTATGGCTTCGTCTCTCTCTTTATTTCCCTCTTCCTCCGACCTGCGACCATCATTGGAGCGATCGGACTCTCACCAGCCGTTGCGGCTGCAGGCTCAGCCAGGAAAGCTTCAAGTATCAAGTCGCAACTTCGTAGTTCTTGGCCTCGAGTAGCCTACTATAACGGGCCTGTTGGGTCTCCTCCAAGATATGGCATCGCTAAGCCTGAAAGCACTTTCTTGGTACAAGGCCGGCGTAGTAAGATTACTGAGAATAACAATGCTGCGCAGAGCGCGCTGGCATTTTACACTGTAACATGTTAGTCGAAAGCTTCGCCTGCAGCCGCTTGTACCGTTGAAGGCTTTCAGCTGCTTACATGGAGCCAGGGCTATTTCTCGGGTAGTCCGGGACTCAGCTGCGTACTTTCGAAATTTGGCTCCGAATGTACTCTAGGGTTCAGCGACGTTGTCAGCCGCCGCCTGATTAGAACTCGCCTGATATTCGTAGTGAGGGTTGACTGTGCCTAGCCTGAAAGGGCGCCTAGGTGCCTCAAAGGTCCTTGCCATCGCTAAGCTTATCGACATACATACACACACCCTGGCCATTCTCGCAGATTAAGTTGTTGTGTTGACAGAGTACGTCCAAGCATTTTTTTTCATAGCTACACCCCGGGCCAAATGACTGGTCATATCTGTAACTATAGTCTAAGCAATGGTTTGTCTTCTCACGGTCTCCTCTCGATCATGGTACGTCACAGAGATTGCTGTGCTCATGAGAGGCATGGATTGAGGCAAGTGGTGCGAAAGCCTTTGCTAGCTGTTCCTAATATGTCGGCCGGCAAGGCAAAGTGCACTTAACGGCAAGTCATAAGAAACCCATTCTCATGTCTTGGCTTGGGTTTCATAAACCCTGCATATAGGGCAGCCCACCTGGGTGGCAGACTGTGGACCACATCGCTTCATAACGACGTACATTATCAGCCAATCTCTCGCTCCTGCGTCGGTCTTCATTTCTCACTCTCGGTATGCCCTTTTGGAGAGTCGGATCTCTAGATTGTCTCTAGCTCATTGTTTGCCATAACTTTATTATATCTTGAGACAGTCTATAGAATCAGTGTACGCAGGGTGATAGTGCGACGTTACAAAAGAATCCATCTACATTCTTGTGAAAAATTTGATTGGAGTACCCCTACAAAGCTATCTTATGAAATAACAGAGTGGTAATGGACTATATTGGAAGGCACAGGACGAACATCGTCATCCTGTTTGTCGAAGTCATGATCCCTAGCCAGCAGACACACTAGGATGTATTAGTTAAATAATGATTTAACCAGTCTATTTCGGGACGTTATCTAGCAATTTTGTAGGACTATATGAGTCTCAGAACTTTATTGTGGTTGTACTGAATAATTTACGAGCTCTAGATCCCTTTAGGAGGCATACTCCATATCGAGTTTCACTTGCGACCAGATCCCTAGATATAAGTTATCAGGGCATGGATGGCAGCAGATCAGCCATGGCCTATCTCTGTACCTCTTTTCATGATCCTCAGGCGAGTAAGTAACCAAGTACTATGACTTTGAACGAATTCATGATCGTGTTGAATATGTGTTTGAGAGGGGTGCTTCGCAGCATGATATACATAATCAATCATTATAGTCTAACTCCCCAGGGTATCATCATCTTCTTACTCCGCGTTTGATGCTGCCAGGCATCATTCTTCGATGATGATAGGATGAACGTTCCCGCACGTTCAATGTACCTCTTCCAGGAACCACGCCGTAGCTCCGAGGTCTAGGATTCCGGGCTTCGTGTCCACTGATACCAAGTTCATGACGCCCTCCTTGTAGACCTTGCATGCGTTTGATTCTGCCTGGACTTCCCGCAGAGTTCCTTACTACTGCCTTTACGAACCAACGTGTCTGTCTTCCTAATCTCGCGGCATTTCCTCTGGAGAATAAAGGGGGTCCATGATACTGAATCAGGCTTGCTCATGAGACACGAGATTATCCGTCGGGAACAGAGTGCTGGTCAGATCTGGATGCAACGGGGCCTGCGAGTCTATTGCCGAATGTCTTTCAGATTACCGCCCGCCATTGATTCCCCCCATCCAAGTTATGAAGACGATGCCCATATCTAACGCGTCCACTGCTATTTTGAGGGATCAATGGCGTAGCCGTGGGACAGGCGACCTTGCGCCATCCCTGCTATTCTCGTATTGGGAAGGGCCGTTACTAAGAAACTGGTCTGAAGAAACGATTAGTCACCCGCCTCAAGGATGGCGAAATAATCCACAGCATTCGAGTACTGATCGTGAAGGATCCCGTGAAATGTATTTGCTTTACCTGCTGGTGGGGTGATGAGATAATCAACCCAGGCACGATCCAGCCCTGGGGCAGCTGAAAGACCTTTCCGCCTGTAGATGACTTCTAATACTTGCTGTTGTTGAGCCTCACTCAGCTTGGCGAAACTCTTGAGTGCAGCAGCCATTGGAGACTCGTGCCCTGAACCAAATGAAGACTCGTCGTACATTGAGGTGTTGTCATGCCCAGGGGCACTCTCTGGATGGGTTATTCGATCTTGATAGGGTCCGGCGTGTAAGAGTATAGGGTCAATAGGTGTTGTAGGGAGAGGTGGTAATGGTGCCATCGTAGTGATGCTTGCCAGAAATTGAGCGGTGGTTCCTGGAGAGGGAGTCGTCACATTGCTGGGATCGAATGCTGTCACGAAGTCTTGACTAGTCCCGAATATCTCATTGCTACGGTCAAAGCCATTCATCCATAAGTCGTCAAACGAGTCTCCTCCAAACTGCGAATTCGTCCCTAGGGTCTGGCCAGCTGAAGGCCGTATGGTCGTACAGGGTGCTGCGGGTTGCGGTGTTGGTCCAGGACTCATCGACGTTTGCCTACTATGTATGACTGATAATGAATCTGGGTCATCATCCAGCTCAGACGACGGGCTTGGTGATTCTTGATTATCAGGTTTCAGGATCCGATCCAGCAGCGCTAATTTCTGTTTGCGCTTCTCTCCTGGGTGGTGGCGGCGTCAGCATCCTGTGACTCTGCGGCACACGGCAGCACTTGAGTGCCTAAGACGGACGGCACTAGACATACTATAGGCTCTCGAGGCAACCCTGTTTTGTTCCCTGCGTGCTTCGGAATTTCTAGTTTTCGGAGCTTTGCCTCTTGCAGTTCTGGTAGTAGCTTGTACCTTATCCATGACGCCAGCAGTCTGTGCAGCACAATGGTTACCGTTCGCAGTGGATTTGGAGTCGTGATTTCAGTATTTTATAAGACCAGCACCTGGACGTAAGGGCGGGTGTCTAGAGTATTATAAACGTTGTAGAAGCCAGGTGGAGCCTTTTCCCCTGACCTCTCCTTCTTCTAGATATTCGAGCTGACTTATTGACGCAATGCCCGTGACTGGCAACGAAGGGTCTGGAATGCGTGTGTAAGATTTCACTGCCCATCTTCACCTGAAGAAAACACTGTCGGTACGAAGTACACAGCAACGGAGTCCGGTTCTCGAGATGCCAGAGCCCTGCCAGCGCCCTTTGCATTGATCACACCCTACCCCCCGGATTGTGGCATTTCCTGAAGCGGTTGATAGAGAATCCTAGGGTCAGGCGTGGACGGCGAGCTTCGCCGGTGGGTCAAGCAATTCTATGCGCAATCCTATTGGAGCCCCAGTGACGAGCTCGTGTTTAGTCATGTTGAAGCTATAAATTTCCTCGCAGGGCAAAAATAGAACTCCGCTAGGAGAGCGGTCAACTAGTCCCAATTTGCACAACGTCGCTCGTGCACGCAAGTTGAGCTACCCCGATATTGCTGGCGTCAGCAATAATGCTGAGCATGTATCCGCGAAGCCCGCAGATTGCCGCAGATTTCCGCGTCGACAACATCGTCTCCCGCTGGCTCTGACCATCCTCACTGATCGGGACATTTATAAAGCGGCCTGCAGCGGAATGTCATTGGCCGGCTTCTAGCTTCCACCTTGAGAAACACACTGTCTAGTCGAGTTGGGAACCCAATACATTAGACTCATGATGGTTACGTCTCGTCCAACAGGCTACCCTCTTTAATTTCGTGGTAACATTGGGCAGAGCCGCTAAGAGACCAATATATAATCTCATTTATTCCAAGGTTATATTGAGAAGTACGTTCATGGCAATGTCTCAGCAGGTCTACGCCTTACTCTGATGCAGATGCATGTTTCACCTTATTAAGGCTGATCTTGCTCACCGACGAATAGGACGCTACAGCGAACCACGCAGCTCGGAGCGAAACATCTATGAAAGTCTGTTTACATGGTATAGAATTGGAAGAACTGTGAGACTTGCTATCTATCGCATACGAAAACATAGTGCCCATGTCACATCAGGCGCGTTAGCGACCAACCAGAGAGTAGGAGCACGAGTTAAGTCCAGAGAACTCATTCATTCCCGAAAGTTAGGAATAGTAGTGGGGTCGACATAGTGATGATCTAAAATCTACTTGGGCCTACCTTCGGCCTGAACTGCACAGTCTTTTCGCAGCCTATTTGGGTAAAGCCGCGGGTATCAAAGAAGATCCGTACCCCAGATCCTGTAGGGAGTGTGATGTGTAAGATTGACCTCCGGCAGTGACTCCAATCTCGGGAGTTTGTTGAACCTTATCTGTTTCCAAGTCACCAAAATATCAGTATGGTATCCGTCAAATGCTCCTCAAACAGTGAAAGTAAGCTTGAGTATACTACATAGACTGCAAAGTGACCGCTATACCCGCTCATATCAGCATGATATTAGGCGCTTAATTCCGTCTCTTTTGGTACTTGACAGCTGTCGTTCGAGCATGGTCACCGCCGCAAGGAGATGAGTTGCGGTATAAGCGCTTCCTGCGTTGCTCCCAGATTCAAGCTGGCGGCGGCTTCTGGCCATGCCAGGGTCAAGGTCCATCATTATGCAAGCGGAGTACGGCTACTTCGCAATGGAGGATATACGAGCAGACGATCCAGAAAGGACACCATCGAAACAACAAGCATCTATTGTCAAGGCAATTGGTTTTTATTAGATCATGGGGACTGACTAACACCAGATTACGCTTGATCGCTGCTCTATGAATGGCTGGATGGAGTCATTTCAGCCGAGTTCAGTGCCGACACCACGGCGGCCCCGAAATGCTGTTGCACAGCCGGTACGGAACCATTCTTTCGCAGGTGTTGTTAAGGCAAGTATACTTTTGATAGAGATTATGTCGGATTCCCGATGCGGGTGTCAGAACCTTCGTTCAGCTCGTCCGGAGATGCATACTTACAGAATGCTAAGAACGACTATTTCAGCGTTTATTTCAGCGTTAGTGAAAGCTCGTTATTGGTCAGTTCATAAGCTGTCATCCCGTTGCATGGTGACTAACTAGGATTCAGCCCTGTTTGCAGATCGCGAACTTGGGCCATGTAAGACCAAGGGCAACCCAAGGGACCATGCATGCACGCCCACGACGTGCATCATGCCATTTCACGATCGTTGGACGGAAAGAAGATGTACGAATGACTCAATCTGTGAAGTAAGTCGTCAAATGGAAACCCATGCACCAACGGTTGCTTAGACACAGTGACGTACTTGCATCCAATCTCCATAAGACAGCACTCAAGCCAAATACCCTGGTTTGTTCGCAATAGTGATGCATTCAGCGGCCTTACCTAGAATCCGGTAATTCCGTGATTATACAATACTTTGAGAGCGCAGAGAGAGTTGCCGAAATCAATGCCAAAGTGCCGAGCATATTATACGTGGACTAAACAATCCCAGAAGCTCGTGTTTGGTATCTGTTTTCAAGTTGTCGTCCGTCGATAAGCTCTCGCCGGCTGCTTCAGTCGCTCGAACCCATAAGACCGAACGGCTCAGGGTAGGACACCCGTGTACGAAGGACCAATAGTTCAAGTACCTATGATCTCATCCTAGAGGGAATAGAGTCTGCACCGGCGGTATCGCCCCTATCAAACCATAGTCTTGAGACTGTAAAGGTGAGCACATGCTTGAAGCTGGTCAACTGCCGGGTTCATTGGTACATCGAGTGATCTCAAAAATACTTAATTGATCGCTGAATATGAGGCAGGAAGGCTAGGCATGACAGTATCCGTATGTCTTATTGACCGGAATGCTCCCTTATATCCAGCACCGTGGTGTTTACTGTGATGGGCTTTTTATTCAGATTTCCATCGAAACAATTGCTGATTGAATGAATGAATATATATGCCATTATCCGTGCTATACAACGCCTAATGCAATCTTTTCTATCGTGTGCCCCACTTTCTGCATCACATCGTAGATGAAATTCTCAAGGACACAGATTTCATGGCGCCTTGCGAAATCCTGCCTGCAAAGCACCGAGTCGACATTGGCACAACGCTCAGCTGAACGAATAGTCCACCTCTGAAACTTGCTGGTTATTATTGACAACACAAGAGATCCCTCTGAGGTTCCACGAACGTTGGAAGCGCATCTCCCTCACGCCTTCCGTAGCTGACCCTGATCGAGGCTTGAAGGCTGTAACAGACTGATGTTGTTGATCTCAAGATGCCGCTGCCATATCAATGCCTTGCGAATGTAGGGCAAAGCGGCGTTATTTGTGCTTCGAGGGGCGGCAGCATATTCACTTTCGGGGCTGACGGATCACTTCTTGCATCATGGCGACATCCAGCTACCCAGAGCAAGGCGGACCAGACTGTTGATACCGTGAAAATTGGAAACAACGGGACTGAAAAACTCAACGAAAAGGCTGAGACATCATCGCCACCGTCTAAAAGGCGCAAAGTAGACACGGACTCGGCGGATGCCGCAGCACAGCAGATCACAGAAGCAACACCTGCACCTGCTGACAGCCAAGCGAAAGAAAACGGACACAAGAAGAAAATAAAGGGGAGATCCAAATCTGATTATGGTAGTGTTCACGAGCAGCCTTTCGTCAATATCCTGAAGGCAACACCGGATGGCAACCATATTATTGCCGTGACAGGCCAAGACAAAACTATTTGGGTGTTTGAGCACGATGGAAAGGGGCAGGTGATGGTCCAGAGTCAGCGGTAAGCCTCATTGACCAGCCGGATGCTATAAACTCTAATCTTGCTAAAGGAGCATGCCTAAGCGGCCTTCAGATATAGCTATAACGTCAGATGGCGCCACGCTGCTAGCGGCTGACAAGTTTGGGGATGTCTATTCGCTGCCTCTCGTGCCATCAGCCTCTCTAAACACTGGTTCTGGTGCGGACACACCTCCTACTGCATGGACACCTAAAACTTCTCAGCGTCTAGTATCAAAGGGTGCAAACAGCTTGACTGTACATTCCCAGCGCAATCTCAAAGCCCTCGAAGATCAACGCCGGCATCGGGCGAACCGCCAAGCTGCGCAACCGGGAGGACCTACATTCGAGTATGATCTACTTCTCGGTCATGTGTCTATGCTTACCTCGATCATCCCGGCTTCATCAGAGGGCAAACCATACATCCTAAGTGCTGACCGCGATGAACACATTCGCGTGTCGCGCGGCATCCCACAGGCCCATGTCATCGAGAATTATTGCTTAGGACATACATCCTTTATCAATGCAATGTGCCTTCCGCGACCTGATATCTTGGTCTCAGGTGGCGGAGACAATGAGCTCTACGTCTGGAATTGGCGCGCGGGCGAACTCAAGGCCAAGGTAAACTTGCTGAACCACGTCCAGGCTGTTGAGCCGGGAAAGAATAAGCTTGCCGTGTCTCGACTTTGTTCGTACGACGATGGATTGGTCATGGTTATCTGTGAAGGGTTGGTGGCCCCTCTCTACAACCAATATCTGGTATATTAGAGATTCAAGACTGATTATTACTTGGCAGTATCCCCGCGGTCTTCACATTTCGAGTCGTCAGCAGTGGACTCGAGTTCTGCCAGGCTCTCGAACTACTGGGAAACCCGTTGGATCTCACCATTCTCCAGACTGACGACTCTGGAAAGCCACAGCGAATGGTGGTTAGTATCGACACCGACACTACAGATGCTACTGCATTGGAAGTTTTCCAGATGAGCGACGGCAACTGGGTCTCGACCGCTGATCCCTCTTTTGAGGAGACGAATGTTGATGACGTGAACATATCTCGTCCTGAGTTGGAGAAGGTAATCTACAGTGTCGAGAATCTGCGGAAGACGGACAAGGAAGATAACGCGGCGGAGGTAGAGACGCCCACCCAAGACTCCGAGTTAGGCCCAGTCCCACTGTAGAACAGGGGCTGGTATGATATAAGCGTTGCTTCACAATACATTGAGGTGTCTCTGGGCCCGGCAAGGACGCACTTATAAAATGTGGGCTATCACGGCACGGAACGCGCATCGTTTGAGTGCCTGTTTCGAGCTTTCGATACTAAGCATGCTGACATGCTTACAGTTGAACTAAGTTGAAATCCTACTTAGTTCATCGATCATGTTCGTATGACATATAGTTGACACTCTTATTTAGCGTCATTACGTGGTTGGTGGCACACGATTCTCTACATGTCCGTCATTTCCCTCCTTTTGTCTCACTTCCGTCTTATTACAAGTTGGTGCATTTATCTCCGATACTCTTACACTCTCTCCTACGCCTGGGGAAGAGATACACTTCTCTCTTGACGTACACAATGGATGTTACCAGTATGTGATAAATGAGTATAAGCGGAACAAATTGGAGCAGTACGAGAGCACCTTCGATATATATTCCCACTCTCTCATCAACTACATAGGTATGTATTGTTGCCTAGGTCATTTCTTCTATTCCAGAACCTGGTGGGCCTTTCATCGAGCTGCTCAAACGATACGTCATGCATGAAGTCGGAGTTTCGTACGTTGCGTTGGGATGGAAAGCTTGCACCTACCTAGAGTAACCGTAGCACGGTGTACCATAGGACTGTGACAAGGCATCCGCACCGCAAAATGGAAACAGTATGCAGTTTACTCTGAATACATACCATCCTCACTCCAACTGAAGCTGATCGTACTACTATTATATCATCTTGGACTAGACTAAGAAAAAAATCTTTACCCCTATACATTGAGACAATCAAAGGGTAGTACAGCTCGATTGAATAGGTTCAGTCAGCCCCATGTAGTAAACACTTCCATTATTGAAGAGTTCAAAATTCACTTACATTCGTTCTAAGCAAGAGACCAGGTGTGGTATCGTAACGCCAACTATAGACAATCCGATGTATAGTACACCACTGCAGACATCGCTGCTCCTAATACAGACATCACTCATATACCATCCTCAGGAAGGTCATCAACGACTTGCTCGACCATAGATATCAACTCATCAATGTCCGGCCTTTCGTTCGGCTCTATTGTCAGACACTTCCTGACAACCTCCTTTATCGGTTCACTGATGACTCCTTCCGCCGAGGCCGGATCAGCTTTCGCGTTAATGGGTTGTTTGCCCTTTTTCTGGGCCTTGGGGCCTTCGTCCGGAAACCTCCAGTCTCCACCCAATACACACATACTCAAACTGCCACCGGTCTCGTCGCTACGCATTTCGAAGGGTGATTTGCCGACTAGACACGCGTATAGCGTGCAACCAAGCGACCAGATATCGACTTTCGTATCGATTATCGTTCCTGTGTTGACTTCGAACAGCTCAGGTGCTCGGTAGGGCATTGTGCTGTGTTCTGCGGCAGTCTCTTGCATTGCGATTGCTTGAGACCGCGATGTGATGGGAATTGGGGAGGTCGCTAAAGAACCGAGATCCATGATTATTGGCTGTGATCCATCGTCGTCGATCATGATATTTCCTTTGCGCCGTTAGTCAGTCTCGGGTTTGAAACAGTCTGCGTGGTTAATGAAACTAACCTGGCTTAAGATCCCGATGTGCGTACGACCTCCGCTCCCCAGGCGCCGCGACCTGTTCATCAACCATAAGTGGTCGTGCCTGCTCCGTCTCATCATCGTCATCCGCAACCGCGACAGCCTTGTTCCTCCTGTTCTTCCCCTTCGGCCCCCCGACATTCTCTTCTCCCGCCTTCGCGTTCCCCATCTCCATGCGCTCCCCTCCCGGCGGGGCCCGGTACTGATGCATATCCTTCATAGCCCTACACACGCCCAGGAACAGCAACATAAGCTTCTTCTCGGGGAAGTGCGTATGGTTGACCAGATTCGCGTTGATGATATCCTGCAAGTTGCCCCTCCGATAGTACGGCAACAACACATATACGGTCTTGGACCCGGGATCGTTGCGCTCGCTCGCGATGGCGTAGTCAACGCTGTGGATGACGGCGGGCGAGTGGGCAAACGTCTTGTAGGCCTCGACCTCACGCATGGCCTGCTGCACGGACTCGGCACCGAAGGGACATCGGATCTTCTTCAGCGCGAAGAGCTCCCCCGACGACGTGTCCTGCACCAAGTACACGTAGCTGAAGCCGCCTTCGCCGAGGAGCCGCAGGATCTTGAAGGATCGGCTGTTGATCTTGAGGGTCGGCGAGCCGGGGAAGCAGTTCAGGCAGCTGCCAAAGGAGTATATGAAGTCTTGGAGGAGTTGTGCCATGGTGGGCGATCTGGGATGTAGCTGTTCGCAGCTATGGACGGACAGAACGGATGCGAACTTGGGTACCTATACTGTGCTTGGTATGGTCGTCCACCAAGCTCCCAATGGAATCGGTATCAGCGCTTCGTATGTGGGTGATGGCAGCTTAATCTACATGGAAACGATCATTAAAGACTCATAAGACCGCTGTGAAACAAAACACTGCTTTCAATTGGATATCTGACATTAGACACCTGAGAGTTGATGAACTGGCTTGTACGTCGCAAGCTGCTGTCAGCTGCAAATTGAAGCTTGCACCGCCACATTCAGTTGACCAGCCCTGGAACGAACGACGACGCTACAAGACAGGGGTTGCTCCTAGGTAAGTAGTTCAAGCCCGCTGTAGCTGAATCATGGATGGACATTGAAATGCCTCCAGCGGTAAGTCCTCAGAGCGAGCAGTGCGGCTGACAGCACGTACCTGTGTATAATATCCGACAGGCTGAAAGACGCCATTGTATAACAAGGGAAATAACAGCTATGCCGCCCTTGTCCCCTCAGTACCTACTACACTGGTAGTATGACAGGTTGATCGGTTACGGCTACTTAGCGCATCGCTTATTCGCACCATTGATTTGAGAATAGAACCTATTTGGAGGAAGCCCAACGACATCGCGACACATTATTTCTTAAGCATGCGTAGATGTCACATTTGAGCTGTTGAAGTCAAGTCTGTACCCGAGTGCTGCTCGAGTATTCTTTGCGCGGATCCGGTGATGGTACCTCCGGATGGGTAATACAGGTAGTTTCGTCCTTGAGCCTTCGGACAAAGCCAACTAGATTGTACAAGCACGGATCAGCAAAGCTGGATACTCACATAACAGATGCAGTAGAATGATTCCTGAGTATGTGAGTAGGAAGTCCGGAGATAAGTATCTGCCAAGTAAAAGTGAGGCTGATACAAGCCAAGTCTACGCATCGGCCGGGCTAAATGATACCCAGAAGGTACATGACTCCCCCAAGATTCCATCCACAATTCCATCTGTTTCTACGGAGTTTGTGGCGCGGCTCGCATTTTTCAAACTCAGCCTTCTTTGGAGAGGGAACGGCGAAGGAGCAACACATTTGCTGCATTGCTCAGCAATAAGATCCCTTTAATTCACATTTCTGCCGTTGTTGGTTCCGCTTGTCTGCCTAGAACTTTCTTCAAAGGGTCCATTTCAGGAATCATATTTGAACCTCATCGCCGAGGCTCCCTTCGATTCCTCTGTCACTGTCACCCATCCGGCTTACGCTCCAAAGATACCACCATATCTACATACCGTACTGATTGGTATTGCGCCGAACTGTCATCCCACCTTTCGTCCTTCCAAGTCCCCCAGGTACGTCTGATAGGAGATTTCTAGCCTTCCCTCCCACCGAGGGGTTCTCCGATTCGCGCATTGTGGGGCATACACCAAATAACCTTCACTTCTTATCTGGCTACTCGTCGCGAACCCCTTGCCTTGCGCGTTTTCTTCTTCCGTGCTTGACTTGGTACCTACTTGATTCAACCACTAACCTAAGTGTTCTTTGAAGGCTACAAAAACCGGCCGCATCCCTATTGCCGACAGCCTCATACGATTCTCCGTCTTCCCCTCTCCTGTAAACTGACGAATACTTGACTCGACATTCGCAAAAACCGCCAAGATGGTCAAGGAAACTAAGCTTTACGACACCCTCGGTGTATGTATTCACTCACTCACTGATATCGGGAGGACCAGGTATTGACTGTTTCCAGGTATCGCCTACCGCAACCGACGCGGAACTCAAGAAGGCATACAAGGTCGGCGCCTTGAAATTCCATCCTGGTAGGCTGGTGTGACCTCGCTAATACTAGTGATACTATGACTAATGGGCATACGCAACAGACAAAAATGCTCACAACCCCGCTGCCGAGGACAAATTCAAGGAGATCTCACATGCCTACGAAATCTTATCCGATGCGGAAAAGCGTTCCTTGTACGACCAGCTGGGTGAGGAGGGTCTGGAGAGAGGTGCTGGTGGTGGTGGCATGGCTGCCGAGGATTTGTTCGCTCAGTTCTTCGGTTCCGGCTCCTTTGGTGGCGGTCTTGGTGGCATGTTCGGAGGCGGTGGTATGCAAAGTCGCGGTCCCCCCAAGGCGCGAACCATTCACCATACCCACAAAGTCTCACTCGAGGATGTCTACAAAGGCAAGATCTCGAAGCTTGCCCTTCAGCGATCTGTCATCTGCCCCAAATGTGAGGGCCGCGGAGGAAAGGAAGGTGCTGTCAGACGCTGCCCTGGCTGCGATGGCCATGGTATGAAGACCATGATGCGACAGATGGGCCCTATGATCCAGCGCTTCCAGACTGTCTGCCCGGACTGCAACGGTGAAGGCGAGATAATCAAGGAGAAGGATCGCTGCAAGGGTTGCAACGGCAAGAAGACCATCGTAGACCGCAAGGTGCTTCATGTCCACGTCGATCGCGGTGTCCGAAGTGGCACCAAGGTCGAGTTCCGTGGCGAAGGTGACCAGTCTCCCGGCGTTCAAGCCGGAGATGTTGTCTTTGAGATCGAGCAGAAGCCTCATACTCGCTTTACCCGAAAGGAGGACGACCTCCTGTACCGTGCCGAGATTGAGCTTGTCACAGCCTTGGCGGGTGGCACAATCTACATTGAGCATCTGGATGAAAGATGGCTGAGTGTTGATATTCTTCCTGGCGAGGCCATCGCTAATGGTATGTCTTGGAACTCCCCACACTCACTTACTCACGCATGCACATGCTAATGACCTTCCGCAGATTCAGTCAAGATGCTTCGCGGCCAAGGCATGCCGTCGCCTAGACATCACGATTTCGGCAACATGTACATCCATTTCGCCGTCAAATTCCCCGAGAAGAACTGGACCGATGACGCGGCCGCCTTCGAGGCACTCCGAAAGATTCTGCCTGGTCCTGCTGTCGAGAGTATCCCCCCTTCTGAGGCTATGACCGAACCAGCGGACCTCGAAGATATCGACGCCCACCAATCCGCGAAAGCATTCGGCGGTGCTGGTGGCATGGAGGAGGAAGACGAGGAGGGACACCCACATGCCGAGCGTGTGCAGTGCGCATCGCAGTAAAACAAGCCAATGGAACCAATAGATTAGACCAGCTACACGACTCACCAGGCATGACCCTTGCAGTGCTGGATTGACGGATAGTCTTCCAACCAGCATGAAGGTCGATCAGTACAGCATTCTTGGCGCGATATTCGACGAACTCAGGACTGTGATCTGCATATTATTTGGAAGGCTCGATGGAAGGGTGGTTGCCCTTCGCTGGCATCGGGGCCGATGTGACGTCTACTGAGGAAACTGAGCTGTGTCTCGCCTGGGCTTATTGCGTTTGCAACCTTTATCACAAACCCGTAGAGCGTTATAACATTTTCTCAGGTAATGCTTTGCAAGCTGGCGTTCAAGGGGATAGATTAACTGGAAGTTAAGTTATGAGGTTGCAATGAAGTTTATGGTCTGAGCTTTCTCTCTTCACCGCAAGTGATTCTTTCCAGCCTCAACACCTCGGTCTAGGGTTGGGTCTTCATGATATGCTTGGCGCCTGTAACATGTTTATTGTAGTCGTCTGGTCAACCATGGCGAGGAGATGCGTCTAATATACATCGTCCCTGAAGCCGTGACATGATATTTAGGCATACAGCCCCGTTGGCCGACAAACAAACAATCTCACAACCCCTTGTTCATTTATGGAAGCCCAGTAAGTGGCCAAGCGTCCTGCTCTATTCTGGAAGTTGCGGTATCCATATCCAAAGCTGGTTAAGTTGATACTCGCTGCTCGCGGTTTCCACCTGTCGAAGGTACTGCCTCTTCAACGCTCGACGCCCCTTTCCTTTAGAATCAGCGTTTGCGCTGATCTCTAGACTTTCAGCAGGGTTCGACGGCCCGTATTTGTTGACTTGATCGAATTCCTCGCTCCGGGTGCCGTGGGAGCTACAGTTCTTCTTGTCCGACTCCTTGTCACGGCAGTAAACCAAAGCCATGTGCGCGATGAGGGTCTTGTACTGGGATTCAAGATGCCTTGACATATCCGGCTTTCCATTCATCCTCTTGCGTACCCTCGATAATCCACAGTCCGTCCTCCTGTTCGGACAGAGAAACGAAGTAGCGGTTGGTGGTTGTGATAGCACAGACTGGGAGCGCGACATCTCTCGATGTTCCTGTATGGCAAGCATAGTAGCAGACTCTTTAGGGTGGGATTTGCGAGTCGATGTGCCAAAGATTGCGGGAAAATAAAAGGATACAGTCTGCGATGGAAAGAGAAAAGGAACGGGAAACCACGATTCCGGGACGAGGGTTGCACTTGTGTGGTACGGGAGGTATGAGAACCTTGAGAGCTGGACACCTAAGTAGGTAGCTAACTGAGTCGCTCCGGGGAAGCGAGCTATGCTCTAATGCCAACCAAATTCCATTTTATGGTCCAACTATAGGTCTGATGCTTCTTGCAAACATCAGTACCATGGCAATCACAATGAAACATCCCTTTCAATACCTAACTCCGAAATGATATAGACTGTTAGCACGAGACACCGGCGGCGTACACTAAAGCCTATTTAACGAACGTCAAGCAAGCCCCTCACCCAGACAGAGTCGCTGATTGGCCTTCGAGTCAATTCTACTGCTGGACTGACCCATCATGACAGATACTTCAGGCCGCATTTCGGCACCGTCCAATGTTTGTCCAGTTCCGGTAAGTTGGAAGACATTGAAGATTTCAAATCTCGAGTGGGGCAGGGGGTTCTAGATCAAGCTAAGAGCACGGATGAATGATCCCAGTCTCACAGTGTTAAACCCCATTTTAGCCCCCCTCCAGACTGTCCATCATGCCTCCATCAGACGCGACTGTACAGTACGAATTGAGCGCATCTGAAACCTCGCCGAAAGTTTCATCGCCGGACCCAAATACGAATCTTCCAAATACTATCTCATCCACCTCCAAAAAGTCGCTAAGCACCGAAAACGGAACTCTTGCCGGCGGCATCCGTCTCGATGCGCAGTTCATCGTGTCGCCGGCTGGCTTCGACGCTCATCAAGCACGATCTCACAAGTGCTGCACCAATCCGTCCCCGTAGTCTAGGAGATGAGAGGACTGGCTCGCGTCACCTTGTTAACCTGCTCCGCCATGGAGCGTTGTGCGGACCTAGTGGTATGCAACAAGTCCGGGGCAAGAAGACCAGAACATCTGTAAATCTTGCGGACTTGCCGCAAGGAGCTATCAAGTCGAACCCATTGCCGCCGCCCGAAGCAGAAGATGGGAGCCCTGCATATCCCACGGTAGTACTACAAGCGAAACGCAACATGGCCAAGTTTGAAAACTGTGTGCTCTTGACGCGTGTGGGTGGGTTCTATGAGCTATACTTCAGTCACGCGGAGGAGTATGGCCCGTTGCTGAACTTGAAGGTGGCACAGAAGAAGACCAATGCTGGGCCTGTTTCTATGGTAGTTGACGCTCCCCTTTCCTCGTCATTATCCAACATGCATCAACAGTAAATCTATGTCAACCACAAGCCCAAGTATCTGATACGTATCTAGTAGGCCGGCTTTCCATTCTTTCAGCTGGATCGGTACCTCAAGATCCTCGTCCAGGAGTTCAACTGCTATATCGCCATCGCCGAGGAGTTTCCCAATGATGCGGGTGACAAGGTCAAGTCTAATGGACTCATGCATGACAGGAGGGTCACTCGTATCATCACTCCGGGGACACTGATAGATGAGAACTTCATTGATCCGTACGCGAATAATTATGTCATGGCCGTTCACCTTGATCATTCTACGGATACGGAAAGTTCAATTGGTAATGCGTTGAACGTTGACGATGATATCCAAGCTGAAGACCAGCCTTTATCGGCGACCACCCCCATTGGTCTTGCTTGGCTTGACATATCCACGGGCCAGTTCTATACTCAACCAACAACGATAGGAGGTTTATCATCGATATTGTCCCGAGTTGGCCCTAGGGAGATAGTCATTGACAAAGCCCTACAGTCACAAGGGGACCACGTTCTTTTCTCGATCTTAGCCGAAGACAAGCATCTCATCACTTACACTCCCCATGCGACGCCGCTGCCAACAAGAGACTGGACGCCAATGCTCGAATCGGAGATTCCACCTCTGACACTCGAGAGCTTCACCCTCGATGAAGTCCAAGCAGGCAGCCTCTTGCTTCAGTACGTTCGAGATCGTCTCTTCGGTCTCAGCATGAAGCTCCAACCACCAGTACGGCACGAAAGCTTACAAGTCCTGACAATCGACAAGAACAGCATGCGGTCATTGGAGATCAAGCAGACGATTCGGGACGGCGCTTTCCGCGGGAGCCTGTTGCATGCCATCAGGAGAACCGTGACGAAGAGTGGTGCAAGACTACTAAACGAGTGGCTTAGTGCACCCTCGACGTCCTTGGAGACCATCACGCAACGACAGGATATGGTGGAGTATGTCATCGCGCAGCCTGACCTGCGAGATCAGATTGTACAGCTCCTCAGGCGAAGTCACGACTCCCAACGTCTAGTCCAGAAGTTTGCTTTCGGTCGTGGTGACCCGGATGACCTCATCGGTCTTGCAAACACTATACGCGCCACTGAGGACATAGTACAACTCCTAGTTTCTACGCAACCGGCCGCGACCAACGACGCCAAACCCACCAGTCCCTTCCCGTCCCTTCTCTCCCGGATCAAACTTGACGAGCCTTCCAAACTCGCAGACCGCATCCGGACGTCCATCGACGAAGAAGGTATCTACCAGAAACACCAACTCGAAGACAGTGAGACCGGCCAGCTCCTCTCCCTAGCCACCGACATAGTAAGCACAGAAGGCACGCCGGAAGATGCTGCCATCCTACCCAAGAACCCCAAGCTCAAGAAGAGCGTAAGCAGCAGCAACAGCAAGCCGACGTCGATCCGCGACCACTATGCCGACGACAACCTAACTTTCACCATGAAACCGGGCGCTTCGCCTGGGCTGTCGGATCTACACACCAAACTCGACACCCTCCTGCAGGAAAAATCGACCCTGGTGGAAACGCTACGTGCCCGGCTGTCCGCCCCATCGCTGACCCTCCGCTGGACCCCAAACCTAGGCCACATCTGCCACGTCAAAGGCAAGGACATGCGCAACCTACCCGCCGACATCCACGCCATCTCCTCGTCGCGGAGCACACGCACATTTCACTACCCGGAATGGACCACCCTCGGCCAACGGATCCACCAAACGCGCTTCCAGATCTCGAGCGAAGAGACGCGCATCTTCGCGGACCTGCGCGCCCTCGTAGTGGTGAATCTGGTCAAGATACGGCGCAACGCCGCCGTGCTCGACGAGCTAGATATCGGTACGTCGTTCGCGAAACTAGCCGTCGAGAACAGTCTCACGCGCCCCGTGCTCAACGACACCACCACGACGCACACCATCCTGGCGGGCCGCCACCCCACCGTCGAAGGCGGGCTGCGCATCCAGGGCCGCACCTTCACGTCCAACGACTGCCTGGTCGGCACGCCGGCGCACGGCCGCCTGTGGCTTATCACGGGGCCCAACATGGCGGGCAAGTCGACGTACCTGCGGCAGAACGCGCTGATCACGATCCTGGCGCAGACGGGGTGCTACATCCCTGCTGCGCACGCCGAGCTGGGCATCGTGGACGCCATCTTCAGCCGGGTCGGGTCGGCGGACAACCTGTACGCGGACCAGAGCACGTTCATGGTGGAGATGCTCGAGACGGCGCAGATACTGCGGTCCGCCACGGCGCGGTCGTTCGTCATCATGGATGAGATAGGACGGGGCACGACGTCGGAGGACGGGACGGCCGTGGCGTTCGCGAGTCTGCACCACCTGGTCACGGTGAACAAGTGCCGGGCCTTGTTCGCTACGCATTTCCACGGTCTAGCGGACCTAGTGAAGGAGAGGGCCATGCACGTCAGTCAGGGCGGTCATGTCGAGTTCTACTGCACGGATGTGGAAGAAGATGGCGAGGGCGGGTTTGTCTACGTCCATAGGCTACAGAGAGGCATCAACCGGCAAAGTCACGCGCTCAAGGTCGCGAGACTGGCGGGGTTACCCGAGGCTGCTATTGCGGTTGCGAAGGAAATCCTAGGGGCGAGGTGATTTAGATCACCAAAGGGGGATGGATGATGGCCAGTAGTAGTAGGAAGGCGTAGTGGAACGTCAGGCTGAGTATTGCGTCGGGGGTGGGGGGGTTTCTGAGGACGAGTTAGCAAGGACTTCCCTATCTTTGTATAGTATTTTAATGTAAGACTAGGATGTGTCGCTCATAGGGTGTTGATGGTTATCATCAATGTAGATCAGGGTTAAAAAGCTCTATAGTTTGTATAATCATAGACACAACGGGGCTTAGAACATGGGGAAATATCTGACTAACCTTTCAAGGGTCAATAAGATGGCCCCGCCGGGTTCTTTTGACATGTTTCGATCACTGCAATCAACGTACAGCGCAGGCTGATTCACGTCATTTCGTTCTTATGATACGATTCATTTCCATTGACCAGCAGAACAAGATCTATGGACCACCATTTTCCGTGTATTTAGATGTCGTAAACCCGTCCGAAGCCCAGATTCATGCCAAATCGTGCTGCACGTTATCATGCGAGGGGTATTTAGTCACTGTAATGCTAGTCAGTAATATTCTTGATATTTTCGTAGAGGAGCGAAGGTAGACGAACAAGAGACCACCGAAACCACCATCCTCATCCTCATCAGAGTTCTCGTCATCAGAGTTCTTGGCGTCATCGGCCGCGGCAGCGCCCGAGTCGGCAGCGCCGGTGTCGGCAGCAGCAGCCGGGGCCGCCGAGGCGTAGGCGTCAGGGTTGGCAATACGGTCCTTGAGCTCCTCGATCTCGGGCCAGCTGTAGTCGGTCTCAACGGCGATGGCAAGAACCTTCTTGTAACTGTTGAAAACAGAGTGGATGACGGAAGGCAGGGTCGGGAAGTTGATAGCCAACGAGATGGCGGTAATGGTCGTGATGGCGCTCGCGAAAGTCTTGAGCAGCTGCTCCTCACCAATATCCAAAACCTCGGGAGGGAAGCAGTTGCCCTGGTCGTAGACCTGGGCGACACCCAGACCGTAGGTGAAGGGAGAGATGTTCAACATGTTGAGCAGGGTAGCCTCGGAGGCACCGACCTTGAGACCAGCCTCGACGAGCTTCAAGTCGGCCGTGATTTCAATGGTACCACGAGCAATCTTGGTGGGGACACCGAGGGCCTGGAAGAAAGACGTCTTTCCGGGCTCCATACCCGTGTTTCCGGCGGGGACCCAGACATCAGCAGGAGCGAGGGCACCGGCACGGGCGGGCGCAGCGACCTTGTTGGCCAGGATCTTGTCACGAATCTCCTTGAGATCCTCGTTGGTGAAGACGAACCCAATGTTGCCCCTGATGTGGGGGAGGAGACGCTCGTAATCGGGAGTGTCGGCGATGAAGGTTCGCAGGGCACGACGGACCATGGTGTTCTTGCCCATCAGGACGACGGCCTGCCCACGGAGGGCCTGTCGGATCTCGTGCATCTGCTGGGAGCTGACATTGTCGACGCTGTTTGGGTGTCAACTGTCTGTCCGTCCGAGTTCATAGTGCTGAAGCAAGCTCATGCTGCCGAAGTTCAAGCTTCATAGAAGAAATTACGTACGTGACGAGGAAGACGGATTTGTACTCCTCGAGCAGCCCCTTCAGCTTGCCGAAGTACTCAGACTTGTTGCCCACCATTTCTTCTTATGGATGAAGAACGGATGCTTAAAGCTTTTTAAGGGATTTAACAAGTCGGTGGAGAGGGAGAGTGGTGAGTGGTGAGATGCGCTTGCCTTCTCGAAATATTGTTGTATTTGCTGCAGTGGATTATTTCGAGATCGGGTTCTTGAATTTTGGGTTGGGAACTTCTGCGAGTTTTGTGTGGGACCCACCTTTTCCTCGACGCAAGACTACTATTGGCTACGGAACATAATCTGTATTATCCTCCCCTCTAATCGACCTTATGCTGATTGAATTAAATAACTGGCAGGATAAGCACGAAATCCACATCATTCGGGTACTCATTCAACTGGGATCAGAAGGTATCTAAAGACGGTATAGTCGAATTGTTGTTGAGGTTCGTCTGTGTTGTACAGGTCGCTGCAAGACCATCAGCAGGATAGAGTTGGATGTTAAACTAGAACAATTCGACGAGGCTCGACGATGGTGGCCTCCCACCCGTCATATCTCAACAGGAATTTAAGAATGTATCAATATGGGATTGGCATCTAGGCAGAGAGGCCGTATCCCCTGTAGCATAATTCGAACTTTCTTTACCGTTCACGAACCGAAAAGAGCCTGCACATTTCATTACCAGCGCTATTTCGTTGCCAAAGTCATCATAAGTACAAATACCATGGTCCGATCCCTCGGTCTCACCTTGGGCGAAAGGTAGGGACTAGTCTAAGAGGATGATCAAAATTCCTCATTTCCCGCTGGTCCCTTCTCGAAAAGAGATCCTTCGTCGGTCCTTGCGTCGACTGCAGCAATTTCGTTTATCAGGTCATCGTTCGCCTTCGTCATCCATCCTCGCCATCTTCCCTCATAGCTGCAGCCTATAGGTAGCAACCTCGAAAGGCCTGAGGCTAATCTTAAAGCTCCCGTCCTTCAAAGCAATCTCCTCGCCGTCGTCCTCGAGAATGTTGGTCTTGTATACCTTCTTGACATCCCAGATGGTGTCGACTGTCGCCCGGCTGTGTCCGCCCAGGCTGTCGTAGACACGCAAGATGACGCTCTTACCCTTACGCTTGGGAAGCTGATCAGTCGAGACGGCCTCGTCGTCCTCACTACGCTTGACGCAGTCGAGGATGAGGGAAGGATCACCGGTGAGCTTGACGGGCTGCGAGGAAAGCATGGTTCTGACTTCCTGAGAGGGTCCGCCCTGCACCTTTATGGGGTTGTTGAAGTTGTAAGCCGTGCGAACAGTGGTAGAACCCAACGAGCCCTCATGCGGGAGGATGGCCCATCGAATCTTATGCTTTCCCATGTCTGCGTGAGCGTCGGGGGCTTTAGGTGCGCGAAGAAGAGACAGACGCATCAAGCTACCACAAGTGGCAAACCCGTACTTGCTGTCGTTGAGAATCGAGACACCGTACCCATGCTCAGAGAGATCGGCGAACTTGTGGCAGCATACCTCGAACTTGGCCATATCCCAGGTGGTGTTATAGTGAGTTGGTCGCCTTACCAGGCCATACTGTGTCTCGTATGCAGCCTCAGTGTTGACGACACTGACAGGGAACTCAACCTTGAGAAACTTCATCGTCTCGTGCCAGTCCACAAGTCCAGTGCACTCGACATATGACTGATGGCCTTCGAAGGCAGCGTGTAGGGTCAGGATGGTCGAGATAGAGCTCTCCTCGCTGATCTTGGTCTCAGTGATGACACTCACCCGGTGCTCCTTGTCTTCATGGATCTTCGTTTCACTAGAAGTGAGTTCCTTACGAGTGTCAAGATGGTAAACCTCAACGTCCCAAGCTTGCCAGTACAAAGGCTTGTCGTCGAAAATGACTAGCTGATTTGCCTTCGCACCCTTTGCAATGACCTCCCGCCCTGTCTTGAGGTCAATGAGAGAGGTAACGCAACCGGCTTCCACCGTGACGTGGAGCTGATCATTCTTCATGACGAAGACGCCTTTGCCAACCTCTTCGACGCTAACGGCCTTCTTTGCACTTGTCTTGAAGGTCTTCACGTCAAGCAACGTGCCAGAGCCGCAGGCAACTCCGCATTCAGTGCTTGAAATATCGACAACTTCCTTTCGAGGCCAGGGAAGGGTGTTCAGAGCTACAGCGTCGGCGACAGAGGTAGGGCCGACTGCGGAAATGTCCCACAACTTGTAGAGGTCATCAAAGATGTCCTTGCCGATTGCCTTGATCTTGGCATAGAGCTGAGATTGCATCAGTAAAGGGATTGTCGGAATAGACGATATGGTACTTACCGCGTCTGAATCGTCGTAGCACATTTCAATGGAACTGCCGGGGAGACAGTCATGAAATTGGCACAAGAGGATTGCCTCCCAGATTTCGTCAAGCTCTGCCTTGGGATACTTGTAAACCTCATGCTGGAGCGATGCAATAGTAGCAAGCAACTCCAGATCCTTGGCCATGATCTCACATTGTCGGTTGTTCAGCTTGTTGTTGGCTTGTGTGGTATAGGTACCACGATGAAGTTCAAAGTACAGCTCGCCGTACCAGGTGACCAAAGAAGAAGCCTTCTCTTGCAACTTATCGAAGAATTGGTCGACCGTGCCACCCATGTGGATGCGAGGCAGGAGGCCGACTTCATCACTGATACCACGGCAGCGGCGAAGCTTCTCGATGTGTTGCCAAGTGGGGCCGCCACCGCCATCTCCCTTGCCAAAGACGAGCAGCGAAGTGTGGTCCTGGTCCATCGACTTGTGCTGCGAGATACTCCGCTTGACATCACCGAAATGAGCATCAGCGGTGTAAGTCTCTGACGGCGGCATGTGACAGATGACCTGGCTGCCGTCCAGCGAAACCCAGTTGAAAGTGGTATGCGGGAAGTTGTTGATGTTGTTCCAGCTGAGCTTCTGGGTGAGGAAGCGATCCATACCAGCCAAGCGGCAAAGCTGAGGAAGCTGACTCGAGTATCCAAAAGTGTCTGGGAGCCAGAAAGTCTTGCAGCGCTCACCGAAATGGCTCTCGAAGAACCGTTGTCCATATAAGAACTGACGGACAAGAGACTCACCACTTGGCATGTTGGTATCGTGCTCCACCCAGCTACCACCAATGGGGTGAAATCTGCCTTCCTTGATCTTTGTCTTGACCCGATCGAAGACGTAGGGGTAATATTGTTTAAGCCACTTGTATTGCTGGGCTTGGGAACAGGCGAAGTTCAGCTCGGGGTAACGTTCCATCAGATCACACTGGTTCGACCACGATCGAGCAA
Source organism: Xylariales sp. AK1849 (assembly GCA_022432505.1). Classification (NCBI taxonomy): domain Eukaryota; kingdom Fungi; phylum Ascomycota; class Sordariomycetes; order Xylariales; species Xylariales sp. AK1849. The sequence goes on from JAJKKH010000008.1 coordinate 1,722,346, forward strand.
CCTTACGCTTTGTCTCTGCCCACGGCCACAGCCAGCAAGTGTCAATGTGGCAATGACCAATGCCATAGACTTGAGGCTGGGTATCGCTATCATAGACCTTGGCCGAGTTGACGTTGGCACCAATGTACTCCTCGGCAATCTTGCGGCACTCCTTGATGGAGTCTCTGTCGCCAAGCCGGTAATTCTCGATGATTTTGGTAACGATGTTGAGAGCTTTGTGCTGTTCCCAAGAGTCTTCGGGAAACTCTCTAGCAGCATCACCAATGATCCAAGTGTCGATCCATAGTTGACGAGCGTCCATGTTGACAGCGCAGATGTCAGCCTTCACCAGCTGGAATTGCCGGTTAGGATCTGGGGGCTGGATGGTGTCACCACCCTGAGGGTTGCCGAACATGCCATTACAGGCCATCTCGATGTAGAACGTGTGCTCCTTACCGTCGCGGAAAGACTCTGGTAGGATCCACTCAACACGTTCACCTCCGCCGGTGAGACCCTGCAACGGCTTACCATCCTCAGTCCAAACCATACCCTCGTTGTTAGCATCCCACTGGAACTCGAGGTGTTCGTTCTTGACGAGCTCCTCTGGGACTTTCAGGACGATCTTAAACCAGTGAGTCGCCCACGAAGGGCCAAACGATTGCCAGAGGCTCGTAGGCTCAAATTTGCCTTTCGTAGCTTCCTCGAAGGTAGGTCGGGTTAGACCAGGAGCAGCCCAAGTCCAAAGTTGCACATGCGGCGCGCCTGAGGCTTTACCCTCGTACATCATAGCAAGCAAGTTCTGATTCTCCCATTGGCCGGCGGAGTAGAACTGGCTGATTCTCTCCTTATAAATATTACTTATACGTTTGCCAACGGGACCAGGAGCCTGCGCAGGGTAGCTTGCGACGGCAGCCGAGGACGAGGCGCCTCTGACAGGCAGTCTCGGCTGCGTGCTGCGTTGCCCACCCATGGTCTGTGGAAGATTGGCTGCTTGATCCAAGAGGGTCTGGACTAGGTCGGTCGAAGCCGAGTGGTGGTGGTCACTATATAGACAAGAGCTTAATTAGCTTGCGTAGCCAAAAGCGGAGGTCAAGTGACGCATATGCAAAAGATTGACTCGAGATCCCTCCTACAACAATCGACTCGAGAACAAGAGGTGTATGTAACGAGGTGTAGGATATCGGAAGGATCATGGAGACAAGAGGGGAGTTATCAGCTGAGGGGAGCTCTATGAGCTAACGTATCTACTTTAGCCCCAAGAGAGCTTGCGAAGCGGTCGGAACGCACCCTGCGGGGACCTGCGTCCGCCTGAAACTGGTGCATTGCGGGGGACGCTTTGCCTCAACGGGTAGTCCGTCAAGCATCGCATGTGACGTAGATGATATGAGCCTCAGGTTCACAGATACAGACCGATCGGAGTTGAGAAAGACGTTGAAATACTAACCACATCTTGAACGACTGAGGAAGGCTGCAGGCGTATAGGTATTCTTAGATTATGTCGTGTTCATTTGCGACCGACCAGGTGCAAGAAATGCTGGGCTGATACTGCAGAGAGTGACGGTATTCAGAAGAGAAACAAAGGTGAGGAGAGGTGAGGAATGCAAGGGAGGAAGAGACTCCCGGTTAAGTAGACAACCGAGGAACTCAAGCGTTGAGGCTTTGGGAGCTTAAATTCACGGTCATTTGGGTTAACAAGTCACTACCGCCTACCCTGGGATATCGTGTAGGCATGCGCGAAGCTGATACAATCGGCCAAGAACAATCGAAAGCACGATCGGTGAATATAGATGGCAACGTGGCTTTAGTCGTAGCATTTCTAGGTAGGAGGCGATTGCCCAATGCAGGCGGCACGCGCTACTCATATATATATACCGGGCAACACACCCAATATCAGTGTCACCCTTATGTTGAAGTGTCAAGAGAAGATTCAGTATACATAATCACGCCTGCAAGTCTGGATACCACAAGCCTCACTGCAAAGCCAATAATGCTAAACGATGTAATACAACACTAGAGTCGAGAACCACGCGAGATCAGGGCCGTTCGCCCTGGAGTGTCATGTGGGCATGATGAAACCGCTTCGTATAACATGGTTCCTGACGACAAACAGGTCGTTTGCGTGGGACTACACTAGGCACCTCTATTCTGTCGATATCTGCTTTGCCAACAGGTAAGTCGTGAGTTGAAGTTTACACACTCGAACGGTCAACGATGTTTGAGCATGCCAGCCCCTTTAGAAATATTTACCATATCTCTAGTTTCTCTATTTACAGCTACGTCAGAGGCCACGTACAAGTCTCGATAACGAAACAGCTCATTAAAGTCATGGTTCCCACGAGATCCGAAGCACCATCTGAAAGACGCAAGGATCTCGATACTCGGTTCCCTATAAGAATAGCCCGACATAAATATTGCATAACCTTCCATGGGGAAACGACGATTGTTCTCCTCAAACACCCATTCGAGTAAACAGACGAATGAGTTTTAACTCACTAGTTACTCTAATAGAACAAATACCAAAATCAAAATTATACCAGGCCATCTTGTGCCGTGGTCACCTCGGTTGTTGTTCAGGCTAGCGATGCACAGCAAGCAGCCCTCTTCTTCTTCTTCAACAGTACTTCCATTGAAAAGCTATTGACTATTGGATGGCAGTGATTGTAATTGAGATTAGCCTCGTCTCTCAACATCGAGACCACCCATTGAGTAATACCCAAGTAGAGACATTCCAGCATCTCAACCCCTGGAAGTCTACCCACAGCCCTTAAACTCGGTACTCTGGGCACAACCATCATGCAGGCTATTCGGAATAGATGATCGTGTGAATACAGACAAAGACGTAAGTGATCAAAATGTACTCGACTGTACTACTGTTCACTTATGAAAACCAATAATGGACGCCTCGCAAGCGTCCTAAACAGAACTCGACCAGACTAAGTATGACATTTTTCAAAAAGCCAACATGGTTCCTGGCATTCCTTGAGAGTCATCCAACATAAGTCAACACCGACGTTTCTTAATATCGAAAACTTGTTCAAAATCAAGGTACGAACTGGAATACACTGCTCTGGAGGCAAGGTTTGGATGGAAAGTCGGTTAGAGTCGAGAACCAATTCCTATTCGGTTAGGTCGTCTCTGGCGAAACATCGAGAATATTGTAAAGGCAGAGAGATTTCACCCAGCATGAGAGAGTTCCAAAGGTGAGTGAGGCCAAAGACCGACCACGTCTCTATTATGTCACTTATTGGGCAGCTCTCGAATCATCTCCATCGAACATCATAGTCATGTACAGAGAACAGACATACGCAGTCGGTACCATGAATGCTTGATAACACAACCAACAGGATGTGCTACACACGGCCAGGCTTCACTTCACCCGCACGCGAATACTGGACCTTGATAATATCAATTACTCATCCATCTACACGACTCTATTCTCTCTTCTTACCTACAATCTACCTGCCTGTATCACACCATCCCCTACAGACACCATCTCCTCATATCAATGACCCTCAATCCACCCTCTCCCGGAGCTATGACCTCGACGCTGCCTAATGCATGCAAACCTGAACAAGCTTCCCGGAACGATAGGATTATTAATAATACAACATTAAAGAATAGGACATCGTGGTATCATATCGCGCAGAAGAAGCAGGGAAAGGTCGTTAGGTAATCGTGGTGCAAATCAGATGCATGCTGAAAAAAAGACAAATGCAAGTATGAACCATGTTCAGCTGAGGACTGATTAACCGATGCGTGCCGCCCGCTAGCCGACACCATGCCACCTGATGTTCCGTGCTATGGCAACGGCACAAAACTTAGAAAGCATCTTCAAGAGGACAGTCAATGCTCTCATGCCCATCACGCTCACACAGCGCACACCACTTCTCCGGGTCAATGATGCCGCTATCCTTGCCGGCCAATGGTCCCGAATCCGTCGGGTTAGGGAGGACCCTGACATTAGAAGGTGGCGGTACCGCCGCCGCAACAGATTTGACCGGCGTCAGGGGGCGTGGCATGGCATCCTCATTTCCCTGAGGGACACCGAGATTCTTCGCACTGTCCCTCACGACATCCTTCCCCGTCTTCAGAACGATGGGGCTGCCCTTTCCCTGATCTTGCGCAGGTCCGAACATGTTCGTGCAAGTCAAGATGTCGTGGCCGCCAGTCTCGCAGATCTCGCACCAGAGAGTGCTACTCTCGGTGACTGAGGAGTATGCGTCACTTTCGATCATAGTCTCCATCGTAGGCACGCGCTTGTGCTCAGGTGACCGCTGCTCATGTGCCAGGACGACTGTTCCCTTGGAGTCCCGGTACGAGGAACGGTCGGTACTGCCCATGGTCATGGCACTACCGCGATGAGTGGTAGCACTGCCTCGGCGCAGAGTCTCGATTTCTTGTTCCAGCTCTTCCTCGCGACTGTTCTTGTTGTCAACAAGTGACCGGAGCTCGTTCACTTCGCGTTCGAGCTTCTCTCTGGCCAGGCGAGTCTCGATGGACTCCTGGCGCGACTTGGTGAATGAGTGATTCCGCTGCGGTTGAGTGGGAGTCTTATCCGGGGACTCGTGACCCGGGAGGGCATCTCGGCTGAGGGAGTGGATGATAGCTTTGAGACCCCTGATCTCATCTTCCTTCTTCTCTAGCTCTTTGGACACATTTGACGCATCTCCACCATTAGCACTCCCATTCATAACCGCCGACGCCTTTTCCCGTTCTCGTCTCAGCTCCGAACGGGTTCTCTCGACCTCTCCCCGCAGGAACTCAACTTCGCCGCGCGCCTCAGCTTCACCTCGTCGAGCATCCTCTAGGCCTTCCTCTAGCTCTTGGACAAGCTCTTCTAGTTGCTTGAGCTGACGGGCGACACTATCAACATCCTCGTTACGGTCCTGATAGTCGCGGACTTCCTGTTCTAATTCCCGGATTCGGGCATCATAGACCCGCTGAGTCTCGGTGCTGGCCATCTCTAGGGTATCAATGGTGCTGCGGAAGTCAGCTCGATGCGCGTCGAACTCTGCCGTGAGCATGGCGATCTTCTCATTCTTCTCTCTCAGCATCGCTCTGAGATGTGACGTATCCTTCTCCTCGTGACTGCTGGGCCTCGGCTGACCCATGTCTGAATTCTCCATTAATGATGTAAGCTCGGTTACACTGCTCTCCATCTCAGCCAAGGCGGACGCCTGGTCCTTAAGCTGTCGATCGCGCTCCTCGAGCTGTGACTTGAGCCGCTCGATTTCCTCCTCATTCACAGCAGCAGCGCGGGAAGCCGGGCGCATCCTCAAGCTTGCGATAGATCCGATACTTCCATTCGTTTGCTTACGGTTCCCTACTGATGTAGTCTCATCTTCACTGAAGTTTGGGCTAGGCCCGACCTGGCCAAGAGCAGACGCGGCCCGAGGTGGGACTATACTGGGTTTGCGTTCTAGTCTGGATGGAGGCTTGGCCGGATCTCCAGCAGTGCCTCTGACGCTGGAGGCGAACTTGTTGATAGAAGGGGTACCGTAGCGTGGAGGCCCAGTCTTCGGGGCTGGAGCAATCGCTGATGAGCGAGGAGCTGGCGTGAGCTGAAGTCTCCGTACGGGGGAGTCAGGTCTGGGCAAGGATGTCCTAGATTTCTTGCCCGACGGGCTTGGTGCTCGCCCTGGACCAACTGACTGGCTGAACTTTGGTACTGATGGCGTAGGAGGGGTGTAATTAGTGGTGTTTTGATTTGCGACCTTTAGCGCACTCGGTGTGCGTGGGAACGAGCTACCCGCTGACGTCGACGTGTCGCGTTTGAATATCTTCGTGATGGGGACGAAGATGCCAGCGCCAGGGTTGAGCGTTGTGAAATACGATATGCTGTAGAGAAGCCCGATTGTAAGCAAGCGTTCAAAGAGACATAAGAGTACGATTGCAACCAGGCCGTCCGACTGTTAAAGGAGTGGATTGGGAGATCTCGAGACTCAGAAACTTACCCGTCGACATCACCATTATTCTTCCCGCGTCCCACGAAATCCGGGTGCAGCTCAACACCGGCAAACGTGCCTTTCCTCCCGGCAACCGAACCAACAAAACGCACCGTCCCGTACATGTTACCTGGCACATCGGCCGTGTCGCCGAGTACGAAGTCATCGCCAGCACCTCGTCCTGGCGTCAAAGGCGCCATCTTGCGCGGAGTAGTCGCCTCGTTCAACACGCTATGGAAGGGGTAGTTTTCGCTGTCATCAGGAATTGATGCTAGGGATCCAGAGGTCAGTGCTGCGTAGGACGGTTTGCGCGCGAGAGCACCAGGGCCGGGAGCTAGCTTAGAATGGGCCGAGTAGAGAGAATTCAAGTTAGGCGTTGAAGCTGTACCGATGCCGCCAATACCGGATCTCCTGGTATTTCGAGGGAGGGTTTTGTGTTGTTGCCTTTGTTGATAGGTGGATGTTGATGTTGTTACAGTCGAAGACATGGTGGGCGAATTATTGGTTGTCCTGCAGGTACTAGTCGATTTGTTTTCATCCAACCCACAACGCCAATCCCGAACTGGCCGCGACAACACACGCCCAAATTTAGACCGTTGAGCTGTCTTAGCAGTTTGTGTGGTACAATAAGTAGGAGGCCCGAGAATAGCAGCAGTGTTATGGGTAGGTATGTTTTCGGTGATTATCGTAGAGCAAAGACCTATTCGCGTCGACGAGAGGATATCCCAGAAGATAAGGGAGTCGTCTAGTTGAGGAACACACGGGTCGATATCTTATAACCGTTGGGAAGTAATTGGGAAAGATTGCGACCCCCCAAGAGCAGCTGGAGCTCAGCCAGCAGCTGTTCTAGGTAGAATGGAGTAATGCAAGGGCTCCGACTCTGATAGAGGCGGAAAGCACCCAGAAAATTGGGGAGTTTCCAGCTTCTGCCTTTGCTTTCTCGAAATTACAATTGCAACCTCAGAATACTGACCCAAAGAAGTTGTCAGATAAGCTCCCTTTAAAGGTGCTTGAGAGAAACCGTACGGTGAAGATCGTAGCCGGGCTGCGGGCTGCCGGGGTTGCTGAGCTGGGGTGTAATTGAAAGTAACCGGGATCAGAGAGGTCGTTAATGAGACAGTTGATCTTCAACTTTAACACCCGAGACCAGGAACGAAAACTAAGAAGCTACCTTGCCCTTAATATAACCTACTATTTCTATGTATTGAGATCGAACCTGATCATCCAGATGAAATCAGCCACGGCTTTTGTATGTCTCAGCGTCAACGCCCCGTAGGCCAACGGGGTCATGTCAGTTTGGTTCGCAGATAACGCTCCGTACAGTACACCGCTAGTGGAGGCACTGCATCTGCAGCATTTGTTGACTTACCTGCAGCCGCCGCAACGTCAGCAACGAATCCTATCGCTCCAAGTATCGCCCTCTGTATGTTCCGCAATTACATTATGTAGCTAGATATGTAACTAGAGGTCATGGGGAAAGCCGTTGCAACTTGCAATCACTACGGAGTACAATCGGGAGGCAAAGTCGAGTTCTATTGGCCTCGCCCAGATTGGGCTGATGACAAGGTGCAGAAGCGCTGTTTAGGTACCTTATGTTTGTTTACAACGCGAGAGTTCATCTGAAGCGGCGACAGTCATATCTTGAGTCTTGACTGGTATGATCACCATGCAAGGACATCTAGAATAAGTCCAAGGTCACAAATCGAAAGTCCACATAAGGTAGAATAACTGGTCTAATTTATCGGCACCGAAGATATGACATGTCGACGACGGCACAGACAGCCTCTCTGCGACTTTATGGCGTCAAGGACCGCGAAATTACCCCTGAAGCTAGAACGCGTCCAAGGTTGATCCCAGGCTGCCAAAGCTCTGCCTCCATGTGGGCTGCCCCGCTGCGAGCGCAGCTAACCGACATGGAGCACGAGCACTCCAGGGCATGATAATGAACTCGATCGAGCGTCTGGTATGTTCACCGATACTTTGCTTTGCAAACATGTAGAAAAGTTACTCCATGTCGATGTATGATCATTGACTGGGACCGGCTCTTATAGAAGCGGACGCACTTGCTGTATCAGACGGTGGGCCTGAGCCGTCACGGCATGAATGCTGAACTTGAAAAACACGGACTTGTGTTCTTTGCTTTTTCACAGCAAAGGACGCTATGTACAGTACTTGTCAATGAAGCTCATACCAATTGCGTATCTACCTCTCTCGGCTGGTCTTCTTGCTTCCCCGTAATCGATCGCCCGTACAGTCGCATCAACCCTTTTTTTTTTTTTTTTTTTTTTTACACAGCCCGAGGCTGTCTACGGGCTACGAGACCACTTGGCGATTGCTCAAGGTGTATGCTTCAGTACTCCATAGAGGGCCGCTGACAAAACTTCGAACAAGCTCCGGGCTATCGTGCAGCAGACTGTTCCCTGCAGCCGTGTCGTTGACAATGTACCTAAATAGGTTCAATCCCAATATGTGCTGTGTGACTCATGTATTGGCGTCGTGCTCTCGCTCAATAATATCGTCTCTCCCCAGCGAGTGTGTACCATCATTTAGTACTATAGCCTCCCGATGTCTTCTGCGCCGCCGCTGTTCCTCGTCGCTTTGATCCAGAACTCTGGGAAACACCTCGGTCTGAAAGTTTTCCTGTTGGATCTCGCCATTCTCGTCCTCGTTGGACATACTTATCTCCAGGATGACTTTGATGCGATTCCCCGACCTGTCACGATGGCCACTGCGCCCCTTGCCCAGTAACTTAGCCTGCCTGAGGGCTCTGCGGCCAGCCCTAGACGACAGCAGTCGAGAACAGATCTCGCTGACGCGATTCTTCCTGCGATGCATATACTGTGTAAAGTTTGCTTGCCGTTCTTCCACCTCGTCGCCCCAGTTCTGCTTGACGAGCCACTTTTCGATGAATTTGGCTGCTATCAACACCTCGACGTCGAACCTATAGATCAACTGTGAGACTAGCATGATGCAGCGTCGCTCGTTGACATCGCGGAGGTAATAATCATCCCAGAGCGGGTCGTCGAGTTTTGGGCGGTCCTGTTCGTCAAGGCATAGCTCCATGGACCTGACAATGGCAGAGTATGCTTTCCGTGTATGCAGGACTTTGAGTGGCTCCTGGATCGTCTCCCTGTCCTCCATGGTGAAGGCAAGAGCGCGCAAGCACTTTTCTCTTTCATCGTAATCCGGTCTCGTGATTCCAATAAGGAGTTGTTCAATGGTGGCTGCATCGTTCACGGCTCTTCCCACTACTATCTTGACAGCAGTGTCCCGTATGGCGAAGTTGTAGTGGTTCAGAAGGCTATCGAGTGTCTCGAGACTGAGGGCATCTTCTGTTTCCTGGGTGATATACTGTGTCTTTGGTGATTTGGGCTTGATCTCGGCCTCGTCGCGGTAGAACGATAGAACGATATGCATCATGCCGACAAAGCCCACTGCCGCGAGGCCGAGGCCAGCGAATACGAGTCTCTCATCTCGAAATGATGAGAATATGCCCATCGTGCCGTTACTTCATGTTGTATGCAATGTATATAAATGACTTGAATGAAAAAGAGCACTCGCGGAGATATAAACTTGGCATGGGATCAATTTCTCATGGTAGTAATTGCCAGTGGAAAAGCGAGGCTGGTGCGAACTTCAATAGTTGAGAGTCCTTCTACTTGTCGTCATTCACAGCTCCAGGTTGCAGACAGCTCTGAGCTTAGTGGGACTCGGACCCCTTGTCATTTAAGTACTTACCTACTTACTTAATGCTTGTCAAGTATGCCTGCCGCCCGCCAACGGACGATAAGGTACCGATAAGCGATGAGAAAGTCAGTTTTTCGCCAAGACCCAAAAAAATATCTTGGAGCATTGAACGACCCCTCGTACCGCCGCCGAGAGGAGAGAGAGACATTACTTTTACAAAGTCTCGACCAGCATCCAAAATGCCAGGCTCTCAGTTGAAGAGGTTGAAGGCCTCTTTGCGAGAGCAGGGTGTAATTGGCCCTCAGCAATCCAAAAAGCAACGGAAAAGGAATGCCGAAGAGGCACGCGCAAATGGTGACAAGCGGCTGGATAAGAGGACTAAGCTGGAAGGCATTCGAGAGCAATTCAATCCTTTTGACCTCAAACACAATGTCCGCGGTCCCAAATTCCAAGTTACGACCAATCGCCCAGCTACAGGAAATGCAGCAAAGGGCATTCAAGGTCGTCCCAGCGAGGCAAAAACTGCCGGCGAGGAGTTGCGCCGTGGAACCCTGCTTGTCGAGATGCATCGGCGTCACAAAGTAGGCGGGATGACTGATCGTAGATTTGGGGAAGACAGAGCCGACTTGACGCCCGAGGACAAGATGCTGGAGCGTTTCGCCATGGAGAAACAAAGGAGCCATCGCGCTATGTTTGATCTAGAAGATGATGAAGGCTCGGCCTTAGGTCTCACACATATGGGGAAGTCACTATCGTTGGACGGACCGAGTCTGGTCGACGATTACGAAGAAGACGGCCTCGATCCGTCGGACGGTGATGAGGACGACGAAGGACGCAAGGCCTATCAAAAGCGAAAACAACTTACAGATGGCGAATTCCCCGATGGTGACATGGCAGAAGACGGACAGCCCGAGAGAAAGAAATCCAAACAGGAAGTCATGAAGGAAGTCATTGCCAAATCAAAGTTTCACAAATACGAACGCCAACAAGCGAAGGAGGATGATGACGAGCTCCGAAGGGAACTAGACGAAGCCCTACCAACGAGTCTCATCAACGAGCTGCTCTTCCGGAAAGGTGCAGATCCAAAGACTGCACTTATGGAAGATGTTGAGAAGGAAAAGTTCGATCGGGAGTATGATCTCCGAGTCAAGCAGCTCGCGAGAGATGCAAGAGCTCAGCCAAGTAATCGCACCCTCACCGAAGAAGAGAGGGCTTTGCAAGAGTTATCTCGTCTCAAAGAACTGGAACTGAAGAGACAGCGGAGAATGGAGGGCCAGTCAGAAAATGACAGCGAAGAAAGTGAGAGCGAGAGCGTCGGACCAGAAGAGACTAGTGGTCCCATCCAGTTCCTAGAAACTGAGGATGTCGATACTTTTGGACTGGGAGCAGGCGTCAAGATACGACCTACAGCTACGGAGCTTGGCTTTGAAGACGAGGATTCGTTCTTGATAGAGGCTGACCTAGTTGCAGACGGTGCTGAGCTATCACCAACAGAAAGCGAAAGCGATGAGTCTGAGTCAGATGAAGAAATTGATGCGGAAGAGGATGACGACGAGGACGAGTTCACCAAGGATCTATTGAGCGAACTCGAGGTTCGGAATCCAGTCTTCAATACGAACCTTGACACTACCGGCGACGCTACGAGCAAAGAAGACGACTTGGGAATACCGTACACCTTTGACTGCCCTCCGAATCATAACGAGCTCCTGAAGATAACCCAAAAGGTGCCGGTCGAGCACCTACCGGTCATGATACAGCGTATACGCGCACTATACCATCCGAAGCTCGACAGCAGCAACAAGATAAGATTGGGCGAGTTCTCCAGAGTTCTCGTGCAGCATCTATCGTATCTATCATCTCTCCCTGATCTCCCGCCATTCGCTACCTTGGAGAGCCTCATCCGGCACATTCACTCTTTAGCAAAGTCATACCCAGTCGAGATCGCCGAAGAATTCCGTGCCCACATTGAAGATTTTGGGAAGACAAGGCCGCTTGATCCAAAGCTACCCGATCTTGTCATCTTGACCGCCATCGGGACTGTCTTTCCTACCAGTGACCACTTCCATCAAGTTGTTACACCAAGTATGCTCTTAATGGGTCGTTACCTTGGCCAGAAGATACAAGGCTGCTTGGCAGACTATGCAAAGGGGGCATATATGTCTATTCTGGCTTTGCAGTTCCAACAGGCGTCGAAGCGATATGTCGTAGGTTCCTTCCAAGCGACTATGTTTTAGTTCTTGACCGTGAAAACTGACGAAAGAAACAGCCTGAAGTCATGAACTCGACCCTAAACAGCCTGGCTGCCTTGGCACCGGTGAAGGCGAAAGAGAGCTTGGGGTTTTTCCCATTACATGAGCCTCCGTCCAGGACTCGCATTCATGGGGCTCAGGGCGTGACAGTCAGGAAATTGACTTGTGTTGACTGTCTTGAATCTGCATTCTCGGAGAACGGATCAGATGTCAAGATTGCCATCGTCGACACGACTACCAAAGTACTGGACGCTGCGGCGACTACCTGGATAGGCAAATCAGCCTTCTTCGAGACCTTCCAACCTGTGTCAAAAGTGCTTGGCCACCTATCCACCAAATCCTGCAGTTCTCAGTTTCCTCCCGCCTTGAACTCTCAAATTACCAAAACCAAACTCAAGATTGACCGCGTGCTGAAACTCGCCCGTACCGAGCGCCGGCCTCTGGAGCTACACCACCACCGGCCCCTCGCCATCAAGTCCAACATCCCTAAGTTCGAGGACTCGTTCGACCCGAACAAGCACTACGACCCAGACCGCGAGCGCGCCGAGCTCGCCAAGCTGAAGAAGGAGCACAGGCGGGAGCGCAAGGGCGCTCTACGCGAGCTGAGGAAGGATGCGAACTTTACAGCCCGCGAGAAGCTGCGCGTCAAGAAGGCCAAGGATGCTGCGTACGATAAGAAGTACAAGAGGCTTGTGGCCGAAATTCAGGGAGAGGAGGGGAGAGAGGCAAATTCTTATGATAGGGAGAAGGCGCAACGGAAACGGGCTGCGAAGAGGGGGTAAACGACAATTAGTGTTTCGGGCCCATGTATATACAAGATGAGTGTTCAGCTGCGTCGGATCACCACTGCTCCGCAGCGAGAACGACTTTAAGACAGCAGCACATTTACCTGCTGGCTGGTACCTACTCTAGACTTCTGGTCGGCTATCGCAAGGATGTGCTGAGTGATGAATCAAAACCGGAGATAAGAACAAACAATGAGGATCGATCACTTGCAGCAAACCGGTGGACCTATATAGATGTGCCCATCCCAAACACCAGAATCTTGGATGCTTTACCAGTAGACCACGTCAATCAACCGGACACGCTGTCGAACAAACCATGTACATACTAGATTGCTGTGGTGAGGATATGAGTTGGCTACGTGATTCATCGGCAGACGGGAACTGAGTATGTGGCTAGGAATAAAATCGCGTATGTCTGCCCACTTTTCTGTATTTCGGACGAGACGAATGGGATTCCTGTAGATAGCATCATGTCGAGGCTTCTCCTCACTTATAGGCGCCGCACTCTACGAAATCTGACGATCCGGCCGCAGACCGGGCGGTAGCGGAGCTTAGCTGTTCGCCATCTGTCATACCCAGATTGCCACAGTGTCAAAGAGGAAGCGTAAGAGAAAACCGTATTATATTGTGGGATTACAAGACGGGAGTGGCAAGGGTGGCGGGAAGTCAGGGGCCAGCCAGACACACACAGAAGGTGATGGGTAGGTATTTACATGTGTATTACGCTCACCCTGTCGACTTGCATGTTGCAAAGCAATAGGGACTACATGGTGAATTTGTTGGGATCTTGGGAGTCATCTTCTTGTACTACAAAAACACGAGCAACGTTAGGTTATCGGATGTTGCGGGTGAGGGCGACATCAAGGTGAACGGTAAACATGTCTGCTTTGGGTTCTGACTCTAAGCTGTTAGATGTTCGGATACGTATGATGGAGATGAGGTGAAGGGGCGGTCGGAAGGGATGGATTGGGCCACTGTCGCCAAGCTGGTTCCCCTGCAACTATGAACGGCTGTCCTCATGGTCGGCGGGGGTTTCTTCTTCAATCATGAGCTTGGTAGTCTTTCACGCTCTATATAGAAGTAGGCCAGATTCTATTGCTAGTTTTGTCATCGGTATCATCTCCGCGACTCTGGAAAGGTAAATGAGTAGGGAGTGACACAGTTGCGTGTATCTTATGTGTGTAAATCGCTCATTTATGGTGGATTATAGTGAGCACGTGAAGTGAACTCGGAGAAGATTACGTACAACACCATTGTGAGCTCGAGATAATGCGAGACAAATATTGTACACTATAGGTGCCTATCTCGGGGGGTCATACTGGACATCTTTGTTGCATCTTATCAGTCTGCTAATGGAGCGCCATCAACCCAAGAAGCCAATCCTGTTCCTTGAAACCTAGAGGTTGGTAGCGACGTGGAATGCAATGCGCCCCTACAAGAGTGGCGTGCTTGACTTCGATTTCGTCAATCTTGGTGCTGGTCTTCTTATAAGCCCACGGGGTCTCATCTATGCATAGTTGCAAGTAGCTAGCACGAACACTTGTATTGCGCTCCTCGGCGTCCTTCTCAATGGTGAGTGGACGTACCACGTAGGCCACAGACTCAGCGCCTGTTATCGCTAGGCGTGCCCCAAGGTTGTAGAGCCCAACTATCTCATCGCCTGTCGCAGTTTCTGCTGGCACGATCCAACACAAATGCTCTTGAGTTATGGCAATCCTGAACGCCTTGGTCCGAGTTTGATCAGTCGAATAAGTTTTGGTTAAATAGTCGCTCATCAGCCAGGAATTCCTCAAGGGATCGGTTTTGGAGACTCCGCCATCACCATATGGCGATGCCGGACATGTTTTTTGTGGTGACATTGGTGGGCGTGAATAAGATGCAACGTCGACACCACTATTCCTGAGAGTAGCGAACGATGGCCCAGAGAACTCCTCCCACAACTTTGACGGGGTGTCTTTAGGCTGTGTTTGTTCGTTATAATGTTCCATTTCTCTGTATACTTTCATACGGAAGTCCGGTGCATACATAGATGGCTGTGGCAGTATGTCGCTAGTGTGAATGACGATACTGTGACAAGTGTCTCTCCCAGTGATGAGTAGCCTGTCCGTCCTCATGTCTTCACCATTTTTGTCTAATTTTAAAGTATCTGTGGATTGTAGTTGCCACGTCTCGTCAATGAAGCCCCAGTCCGGCACCCACGAAGGCCAATACGATAGGCCAGGTGTTCTGGTAATATGGTCCAGTGTTTGTTCGAGTCCCATCGTCATGAAGATGTATTTGCCCACAGCAGAGAAAACCTCCTCGACAGTTCTGTCGTAGTCGACCGTCAAGTACTTGGCTACAATCTCACAGTCTCGATGCATGCCCATGTGCGCAAAGACCATGTCTCTTGCGTCGGTTGCGTGGCACCCTTGTCTGCTCTCCATGAGGTCCAGCAGGGAGTATGATAGTAACGCCTTACGGGCATCGTTCATAGTCTTGAGAAGTACCAGCGGCTCATACGTCCTCGTCCAAATCCAAGCTAATTGATCGAGGAGATAGCACATCTCTGTCCAGCCTACCCTGTTCCGGCCACATTGGACCTTAGGGTTCCGAGATAATATTAGCTCCTGAAAGACCCAGACCCGGCGAAACCAAGGTCGTACGAGGAGGTCTTGCATGGCAGCGTCGAGAAGCTCTTCTCGCAACCCTAGAGGCAGCAGTCTATAGAGGCATCATAATTAGTCGCCCGTAACCAAGGAAACGACCGGAAGTGCCGTTGTACATACATCGCTTTCTCTGTATCACTTCTATACAATTTTATAGGAACAGCGTCGAAGACTAAGTCTGTAAGCGTCGACGCATCGCCGAGATAGATGATTGTGCTGCCTGCGCTGGAAAATATATCACCCATCATTGCAACTTGCTGGTTACGTTCCCCCACATTGTTTTGGTCGATACACAATGCGTCGGCCCATATTCGGCAGGACCTGGTCGAGTCACGTATATCTCTCAGTGCGGCTTCCAAGTTGGCCGTGATTCCTACGTTATGGACCTCCAGCCGGATATTCCCAACAGGCGTCGGATCGCCCCAGACGTAAGAGAGCGCGGTGAAGGGCTGAATGATCTCGTGGAGCTCGGCTGCTAACGTGGTACAAGCCAGCGAGCCCTTGAGGTCAGCATCGTGATCTTCCGCTGGTTCAAGTACCAAGAGTCTGATGGCACCAGACTGCGCCACACCACCTGCGAGGGGCTCGTAAGGATATTTGTCCGTATTACCTTGGGTAAACTCCATGGAATCTTCGTCATAGACCTGAAAACCGGATGTTTCAGTAGTATAGTCTCAGTTTCCGAAAAGGGTTGTTTACTTTGCGCTTAGATTATGGAATATACTGCCATGTTTGGTAGTTGCCGACGCTAGGGGAGGCGAGGTCTCATATCAGGCAACAAACACAGCGGGTGCATATTGCAGCCTTACCTGAGTGCGCTGCATCTGCACTAACCCCCCTCACGTTTATGCAGTCGATCTCCATCAGATCGAGCTGCAGGCTAAAGCAATCAGCTCGGTCCGAAGGCCCTCATCCTCCTTAGCATATACGAAAACTCGAACATCCTGCAGGTCCGACAAGAATATTTGTACTTTGCAAAGTTTGTCTATATTCACGCACATACGTTGGAGGCGACAATCATTGAGTAACAAGCTACTATTGCGTAAAGCGATCAACACCAGAATAATGATGGCAAGAAGCTTCGTCTGAATACTATACCAAACACTGGACATGCCTCATGCAACGGAGAGGATGAGTGTCAAGGATACGGAAATCTCGTGATATCCAAGGTACATTTGAAGAACCGTAACGTCCTCAGGGCAGCGAGAAAGAATATGAGTCAAAATCATCTTGGAGAGTAGACAGTGGTCGGCGGGTAACAGTATTCGCTTTGTGAATTTGGCCCATATTTTTATATTGTATATTTTCAAATACCATATTACGTAATATTTTGGCAACAATCTCGGCGCGAGCTTCATTTTGGACTACTTATACGAAGTTAACAGCAAGACCGAATGGACTCGGGTCAAAATGCGTTGAACACAAAACGACTATACATTGAAACAACTTTGTGACGTGAGGCACAGTGGTAGGGACCATAAGATCTCATTATACAGACGGGAGCAGACTTCAGAGAGATCGACCTTTAGGCTCAACATCATGTGCCTATTTAGTTCCTAGTCTTCGTACTCTCCCTCTGCATCAAATCATAAAGGCATGTCGTGGACCTGGTTCGAGAGACGGGATGTTTTGCGACTGCAGGGCAGCCCAAGCGGGGTATTTCTTAGTTGCATATCTGATTTCTGATAGTTATCTAGACACATATGCATTAGACAGAGTAAAACTAATTAACGCGAACGATATCGGATGACATGATCAGGTTTAAGCAGTTCACGGGGTTCATGTTAGTTGGTGCTAGACTGCTAGCTTGGCATCGGATCCCTTATTATAACCCCAGGTTCCATCCAATTGTTGCGGCTCTGTACCGAACTAAACGAGCCGGCCTGCGACAAATCGTCCAGCTTTCCCAAGCTGTAACACCACATCTCATGAACAGTACCTGCTGCAGCATGTGAGCTCACATCTTCCGACCCGGTGGCTTTCTCACAACGTCAAATGAGGTGGAGACTATGAACCATGATCCCACCCCGACCTCGCCGGCGGATCCTGACCCGAACTCCAACCGCCATCGCGATGAGGACAATGACACTTCTTCAGACGGACAGCAGAATGAAAGAAGAAGCAGCAGCATCACAAACACACAGCGGCAGCACCCGAAGCTTTCGCAGAAGGCCAAGGAGGGCCTCTCCAAGAAGCTCTCCTTCCTGCTTCATCTACTCTTGAGCTTGGACACCTTGATATATGCCGAGCTGTGCACATTATATTATATGGAGTATGTGCTTCTTCCCCTTCCCTCCCCATCCAAGGCATGCGTGCCCAGTACTTACATTCATGCCAGCTGTTCCTTCTTCCGCCTCATAATCCGCTGGATTCCGCACTGGCTCTTCCTGAGCATGAAATCCGACCATGTCATCTTACCTCTACCGAATTACCCCGTGGGCGCCATATTTGGGCCCAATGCCTTCTGCATGTTCCTGCACATCGTCAGTTCCTTACCCAAAGCTACCGAGGCGTCGCGCGGCTATCTACACGGTGGCGTTCTCATCGATTTCGTCGGGCAGAAGGCGCCGACGTCGAAGCTCACCCTCTTGCTCCTGGACGTAGTGGTGCTGGGTTTGCAGTGTTTCATGTTGGCTGTCAGTATGGAGAAGGATAGGATCAAGAAGACTATCAGTCCCCCGCGGCCGGCTGAAAGTGGTGGGAGTACCGAAACGACTGGTACCAATACCGGCCAGGATCATGATGCCGAGGAACGCGGTGTTCTGAGAGACGCGCCTACGATGGAAGGGAATAACGATATTGAAATGCAATCACTGAGGAATGGCGACGGTGGTGATGAGGAACAAACGGCTCTCCTCGATCGGGAGAGATCGGAGATGAATAGCAGTCATGAGGAGCTCGGTGATGTCTTATCATCCGGCAACGCTATCCTGGCCGACTTACACGTCCGACACGCACTTCGGACTTCTTGGAATGATTCTGGGAACACAGCTGAAGGCGCCGCAGCATATGCGCTACAGAACGTAGGCTATAATGCAACGCTTGCAGCGTTAGCAGCGCAGCGGAGAGCGAGGCTTGCCACGGGTCAAGTGGGCGGCCAGGGTAGACGGTCATGATAGCACTTCACAGTTTATAATGGATATCGTCAAGTCGCCATGCTATGCTACCTTCCTGCCGACATTCCCAACACCGGTCCCCTTCACCGAGACTATGATGTCGTCCGTGTCGTCCTCTACATCTCTCAGACCCCAACTACTTGCGCCAAAGGTCTTCAAGGTCCTCGCAAGCTCTATCACTTCCTCTCTGCCCATCACTTCTCTGCCAAATCTTATCCTTCCCACGTCTTCGGAACCCATAGCCATTAATATTAGGGCAGTACTTGACGCCGCCAAGTCCATACATCCTCCCGTCTCTATCCTCTCGAGCAGCTGATATGCACATCTCTTCCCAATGTCTTCGGGTACGACCCCTCCTTCTGATGGTGCTACGACGTCGGCCGAGTACACGACACCGACTGCGGTCGACTCGGCGACGAGACTCAAGCCGAATCCAATGCCCGTCCTCCTCTTTCCACCTGCTTTGTTCGCGTCGGCGATCAATGGTGCTTGATCGTACTGTGCCGCAACGTGTATGTCAGTCACCAATGGGTTTAGCACCTCTCTTGCCGAATGTATCATGCGCGCATTGTTGCTAGCGGAGACGCCCGTCGCATATGCCACGCCGCGTATCCTCTTTATCCTGCCAGGACCCCGGTTCAGATGTAACGTCTTCGGTAAGCGCACCTGGCTTGCGAACCGCAGCTCAACTACACCAGCGCCGCCTGTACCCCTGGGCCCTGCGCAAGATCGCTGCAAAACCCGTAACTCTATGCGCGCGGCCGGTATGCCGAAGAGGTCGTAGAGTGGAAGTATGGCGGTCCGGAAAGAGTCCACGGATAGATCGCCCGTTTCCGTCGCTGAAGTAATGACGCCAGGCCCGGAGAAGCGCACGTTCATATGCGACTTTGAGAAAGGCGCAAGTTGGCATAGCGGCAGGAGGAAATATGTGACGCCCCTCGTACACGTCGCCGGTAGGTGGTGCTCAATGACATCGCCATCGCCTGCGCCAACGCCGGGCGCGGCTCCGGTGATGAGACCTGGGTGATAGGTTGTGGTCGTGCCTGTATATGAAATCTGCATAGACGAGCCATTGGTCACAGCTTCGAGGAGGCGGAGGAAGGAGACTTCATGGGGAGCGAGACCGGGATTCGTGGGCGACGAGGAACGGATCTTGGAGATGTGGACTGGTCGGCCGGTGAGGGTCGAGAGGACAAGGCGCTGGGTGAATGAATTGTGGCCTGTGAAGCGCAGGTAATCTGTCTTTGGCGCTGACATTGTCGCTTGTGAGAGGTACTGTCGGACAATATGCACCTGTTTGTGAATTGGAACGCCTCCTCAAGTCATGTCGGCAGACTCCCCGCTATTCTCACAGATGAAGGCAGGCCTGCAATGAAAGCTGCGAAACGGCAGAATTTGGGAAATTTTGGGCGGTGTACACACTAGCCCCCCGATGCACTGACATCGGATCATTTAGCCTCCGTCGCGTCCGCTGACGTCCATTTTCAGCATGAATTCTACTCTACAGTACTGTAAGACCCCTGTCGGTCCAGGGACCGTTTTTCTAACTTTAGTGCGCGCAAGAGACCTGGCAATTGAAAAGTGTCATGATCTGGCCAGGGTCTCGTCATCTCGAGTTCACCTATCGCCGAAGTCAAATCTGTACTGAAAACACAAAACTCCCAACACGCTCATTTTCTCCCGCCGGCGACACCTTTCCACATTTTCGCTGCTACTGGCCTACGAAACACACCTAATACAGATAATAAGAAACGGCAACCATGTTCGACATAGATTGGTGGAGCCTTGCGCTCCCCTTTAGCTACATCTTCGTGCTGGGCAGTTCACTCTACGTCTTCTCGACTATCTATCGGAAGCGGAAATTCTGTATGGCCTTCCCTGCCGCATCTCTTCCATTGCCACCCCAAAGTGCCTTCTTACTGATGCAATCAACTACAGCGCAAATGGCAAACCTCGAGCCCTGGTTCCCGCCCCATCTGCAGAAGCAAGTCTACTCCTCGCTACTCGAGATCGCCGCCGATGACTCCGGCGAGAAGAAGACCAAGGTCCCAGATAGTGTCGTCCGCGCCGCCCTCCTGCGGCGCGCGGTAGAGGACATAGGTCGTATCGTCCAGGTCCGACAGGCGAAGCAGGCGCTCAACGTGTTGCTGCAGCGGGGCAGTGTGGGTGAGGACTTGAACCAGCGGTTCCAGAGGGCAGAGAAGGAGATCGAGGAGGAGTTGAGGGAGGTCGTCATGGAGGTGAGTTGCGCGCAAGCTCCTTCCGGTGGACCCGAGAGTCTAGACACGTGTTATGTGTACTAATCCCCGGAACTAGGCAAATGCTCTCGCACCCGGCTGGGGCCAGTCCATCTTCCAATCTGCCAACGAGATGGCCGCCAATACGATGCTGCGCAACCGCCTCGACGAGATCCAGGCCCAGACAGAGTCCGAGAAGGAGTGGTGGACGAAGCGCCGTGAGGTCATCCGACAGGACTTCGAGAAGGAGCTGAATGACGAGGAAACGGCTGCTGCTGCAACCAAGATAGACGCCAGGATCGGTAGTGACGACGATGGTGTTTTGGTGGACTCCGGTACCCCTGCTGCGACGCCTAGCGGTGGCAAGAAGAAGAAGGGCAAGAAATGAGCGCGGGATATGAGTCTTTGGTGCTATTCTCTTGGCGTCTAATTACTCGAGATATAGGTAATGAGATGTTGAACGTTATACCAGGCGGTTTGACATCAATCGCATTGATAATGGCATAGTTCTGCGTTGGGCGTTCCGGGAATGATCTTGGTCAATGGTCACAAATATACATCAATGCCACCACACCCACTTCACATTTACTACGCAGAAGCTTCATACGTGGGTTGCCAATAAACATGTATGATTTCGCTAATTCAAAGCCCCAAAGTGCTAGACAGCAACCGCTTCGAAACGAGGGTATCGAATAGAAGAACATTCACTTCCCAACATCATCCCCTCCTTTACATGAACCCCTCTCGGGTCCCCTTTCCATTTCGTTGTCATTCAACACACCCGGTTCAGTACCACGTCAACTTCCGCCTCCAAACCTCATCCTCATCCTCGCGCTCCCGCGCCCGCCGCGCCTCCTCGACGACCTGCTCCTCGCTCGTCTCGCGGACCATCCGGTCCGTCCCCGCCGGCGTGTCGCACCCGCGCAGCCCGATGAACCTCCCGATCTTCCGCCGCTTCTCCTCGAGCCCCGTGCGGGAGTCCCAGAGGACCGGGCACGGGTAGTGCGCGGTCCAGCGGCAGGGCGTGCGCTGGTGGTAGAAGTGGGCCAGGCTCTCGAGCTCGGCCTCCGTCAGCAGCCAGAAGTTGAGGAGCGTGCTGGGGAAGGACGGGTGCGTCAGCCCCGTGGTCAGCTGCACGAGTGGCGCGAGCGGCAGCGCCATCTGCTGGAGCTTGTCGGCGAAGGCCGGGTTCGTGCGCGCTTGCCTCGCCGTGCGGTGAGCCGAGAAGGCTGCAGGGGGCGCTGGGGAGAGGACCGACGACGACGACGACGACGCGGGGAAGGCCGGCGTGCTTGTGTAGCAGGTTGGCTGGGTGGAGATCACGGGGATGGGCTGCGGTGAGAAGGGCGTCGCGGGCTCCGATGCGAACGAGACCAGGGGGCTTAGGGCTGCTGAGTCCTCCGGGAAGCATAGGTCCATGGGCGTCGGGGGGAAGTCGGCGTCTAAGGGGGACGGCGGGAGCTGGTTATCCATGGGTGTGTCGGGGGGGAAGGAGGGCGCGTGGTGTTGTTTGAAGGGCATTTTTTTTGTGGTCTTCTGTTTTACTTTCTAGACACGGAATTCCACGTGCGTCAAATGTTTTTTGGTGTTGCGCAAACTAGAACCGCGCACGGCTTGTTGTTGGTTTGCGTTGTTCGAAACGATGGTGTATGCGATCTGGCCCTGAAGTGTGCCGCTTATGGTGTCGGTACTTTGGCTAGGATCTGATGGGTAGAATTGAAACGACGACCAAGTCAAGACGAGGGCGGTCCTTTTTATATTCTGCTTGCGGGACAGGCGTGACTCAACGGTATCCTGTGGATGTGCGTAGGAGCCGTCCAGCAGCTACGATTATATGATGGAAGTTAATAGCAGCGATCTTGTGTCCCGCGAGGAGACAGAGATAGGTCAAGAGATTGAAAAGAGAGGAGAGAGAGAGAGAGAGAGCACTTGGGAATCAATAGAGAAAAATGAGACTACGGGGCTGGACGTGGGACCGAGATGGCAAAGCGAGAGAGGAGAATGGACTCGAATGTTGCGGGAGCGCCGCTCTTGTAGGTCCCCGGGGTGTTGTAAGCGAGGATCTCTTCTTTGTTATTTTCCCTTTGTTCTGCCTTTGTACTGCGCGAACCGAAAGGTCTACTTGAGTTTTTGTTCTGGAAGCTCGAGTACCCTCGCTCTGGATTCAAAAAGGATTCCGTTCAAGATATTAGACTTTGCTTTCACGGGCGGAAATGCTGGTTGGTCAAGACGCATTTGGTATGATCTGAGCGCATCGTCCTTTTGAGTATAAAGCTCGTGATACTGTCACAATGACTTTTGGCCACCCGAGCCCACGCCAACGATCAATCAGACGTCAAATCGATTGACTGCCATCCAGTAGAATCGAATCACGCGCGGAATCAAAGACCCCTCCAGGCAAGTTTGGCGATGTGGTCCGTTTTCTTCCTGCTTTGCTTCACAAAGCCCATGGCCTTCATTTCGGATATCGCACGGTAGAACAGGACCAATGCCGTCCGTTCATCCAGTCCATCCTCGTTGTCTTCCCCGACAATCGCGTAATAAGCTGACCATAGATCTGCCACGTTGATGAGGGAGCCTGTTTCGAGGTAGAGCTGGTAGAGGATCGCGGTTGCGGGCATGGTGGGCATAAGTTGGTCTTGTCCTGACTTGCAGCAGGAACAACTCAGATAATCATGCGGTCGCGATAGTGCCCGTTCAACCACTGCGCGTGGTCGAGGTATGAATACGTCTTTGTAGGGCACCTTGGAATCGTATAGCCAGACCTCGTGGAGGAACTCGTCTTCGGCTTTGGAGACTTTCAGCGTCTCTGCTAGGTGTTCCGCCAAACGTTCCATAAGCTTAGTATACGCCTTGTCCTCATCAGTAAGCGCAGCACTATCTCGACTAAGCTGCACTTTCTGCGCGATGACGGTCGTTCGAAGAACTTTGCTTTGGCCACTGTACTTGCTCTTCAGAGTTGTGCCATTCTCTTCAGCTTCTTCGTACAAGGTCTTGATCTCGGCAAGTATCCCGGATAGCGTCGTCAAGGATTCTTCGCTTTCTTCGGTCCACACTTCCAGTCCAAGGCTATCGTCACCTCCCTCAATAGTGTCAAGAACTTGGGTCAAGAATGACATAGCGTCAGAAGGTAACATTCGTTGTATTGAGTCCAAGGCATCCGTGTCGTCACTCGAAATATCAATTCCATCCGCAAGAACACCGAGATAGAGTTGAACGAAGTCCAAATTCAAGGCTTTGTTGGCTGTCAATATTTTGACCTTGCGCAGCATATCCAATACCCACTGCCTTGATTCGTTTCGCTGCGTTCGTAAACGATCTTTGAGATAGTCATTGTCGTCAAGTAATTTCCGGACTTGGCTGATATCTCCGGCTTCTAAGGTGGACTCGATAAATTTGTGGAAAGAAGGTAGAGATTTCACAGTCTCTAGGTGATCCTTCTGCAGCAACTGACTGTCTAGCTCATCGGATAATAAGATACTCAAGGGACTTGCGAAGTAGTGACACATGTATGCATACTATCATCGTAAGCTTAATGACTCTCTACAGGTCATCTGAGACTTACCTTTAGAGAGCTGACGAATACAGGCACTCCGGCAACCTGGTCCCGTTGACGTTCTAGGAGACTCTGCAGAAGAGATGGTCCAAGTCTCAGCGGGGCGTCCGCATGTGCGACCGCCGTCTTGAAGATCTTTTCGATCACGGACGTTGACTGCTCCACGTCGAACTGGTCGCCATACAGGTGATTACATGTAGACTTCAGCAAGCGCGCCTGAAACAACTCCACAGAAGTTGCTACTCCGAATAGGAGTGTGAATGGGATGCGGTCAAGCCAGGAGCTAGAGTATCTCATTAGACTCAGTCGAGTCAAAGGGGATTGTCCTGGCTCACCTGAAGAGAAGAATGAGATCTGACACAAGCCCGGTCCCGAAGGCCTCACTGTCCTGGAAAGCAACAATAACATGACTGCGGGGACTGGCCTTTAGGTGGCTGTGAAGAGCTTCGAGATCGTAATTGAGATATTTGCGACCCTGTCCCGTCAACTGGTATTCACTTGAAGATAACAATTTGACTTACATCCTTGCCAACGGAAACCTCGAGGTCGTCCCCGTCCTCTGTTGCTCTAGCCGTGACATCATGTATGATCTTCTTGAGTGCCGCTTTGAGGTTAGTCGCGTCTCCCGAGCGTAGTCTAACAACCTTCGCATCGGAATGCTCCTGGAGGGTGTCAGACAGCTGTCCGAACAACAACTCCTGGGAGGCAATGTTGGCCCCAGTAATGACAAAAGCCGAGGGGATTTTGTCGATGGCGTCCCGAGTCTGTGATTCTTGCACAAATGAAGTTACATTTTCTAGCGTAGATTGATTCGCCTCTTTCAGGACGTGCTTCTCAGAGTCAGTTCAGTCGACATCAGTTAGGGGTAAGAATGTCTGTCGGCTTACATGAATCCTCTTATCGATGCAGGACCACGCCTCTTCGAACAATTTTTGGCGTAGCCGCACGCAGTCTTCGCTCTCCGCTCCGTCGAATAACGGTTGAAATAGAGAAGTGGATGAACGTGTTGATCCTTCTTTTGTAGCTTCCTTGCTGTGCCTCTTGGAGACTTTCCTGCGCTTTGCAGGTCTGGCCGGATTATCAGCCTCATCTGACGGGTCAAAGATGTATGCAGCCTGGACTTGACTTAGTCGTAACTCAAATGTGACATTGCAGAAGCAGTTACCTGATGCTCCTTATCGACAAAAGCCTCACTTGGAGCCTCCTCTATGGCTATATTCATATTGCTCGTCGTGGGATACAGCTGAATAGGTCAGTCAACACGATTGAGGCGCGCTTTTCAGCTGCGCTATCGCGGTTGTTGTTCCAAGACCCACCTCCAATTGACAGGGGCACAAACGCGCTAATGCTTGGCTGCTGGTCAGGCGCGATGATCTCACTGACGACGACCGAAGTCCCCTAATTGAAAAAAAGTTTTTGGAATCGTCTTCCCACCCACTATTACCGTCTTGGTCACTGTACCGCTGCAGCCTGAACTCCCATGCATCCAAGGAAGTTACTACTCGAACGAGGCTCTCGAGATTACATCTGCAGATCTTGTCGCCTAGGTTTACAGAGGAAAACTCGGCCAGCGCCGGCGCGATGGGGCATTCGACGGTCGTCGCAAGCAGCGGCGCGACAAGCAGCAACTTCCAAAACGACAACCCAGACGGTCGATGATGCCGAGCGACTGAGGACTATGAGGAAACTCGGTCTTCTGAAGGACGATCAGGACCAAGAAGAAAAGTTCGAAGTGAACTACTTTGAAGAGGCTGACGGGGGAAAACTACGGCGGCTCAAGGATGAGGAACAATTCACAAACTCCTTGACTGACCCTGGTGGGGAACTATCAAGAGACCTAGAAGAGATGGAGACTGGATTCTCGAATGCGACCAAACTCTTCGATATTCTAGAGCGGGAAGATGTCCAAGAACAAGTCGAAAAACTAAGGGATCAGCTGGATCCTGCAAACAACTCCAACCCGAATAGCGAGACCGTCAAACCCTCAGAAGACGGGTCCAACGAATCAAAGGAACCGTCCTCCAGGCCCATACTTATCACGATTGAAGAAAGAGGATGGAAAAAGAATGCCAGAGAACACATAAGGCACTTGAACAACAACCTGCAGCTCGCTGCCAAGCAACTCAACCGTGGTAAGGTGAATGCTATGGGATTTGAGTTGTGGAAATTTTATTCTTTGGCTCGAAGGACCCTTGCCACGAAGTGGGAGTGTGTCCCACCAGCCGCGTGGGAGGTCTTATGGGATATCTTTGCCACAGAGTCTACTAAGAACCCCAATCGCCTTAACCATGTTTTCAATCTCGCCAAAGACATGAGTCAGGCGGGAGTCCATCTTACTGACGACCGGCGACTGTTGGCGATCGAAGCCATGTTTATGGAAGGGTGGCGCGAAGAAGCCATAGAAAACCATAGGAAACTCGTTACAACCTTGGGCACCAAGCCAGAAACGTTTCTTGCTTTCTGGGAGCTTGGACTGCGAATGTACTGTCAAACCGGTGATTTGGTACGGGCCGAGCGCCTTGCAGACGTTATATTCGATTCGCCATACCAGAGAAACCCTCGAATCCTGTATCCCCTTATCCGAGCATACGCAGAGAAACCCGAAACGGTGGACAAGGCGTATGATACGTACGAGCGAGCCCGGAGGGATCTGCATACTTCCATGTCTATTGAGGACTACGACCTAGTCATCTCTTACTTTCTAATGGCAAATCAAACAGAGAAGGCCCTGTGGATCTTTGTCGACATGATGACGTCTGGCTCCGTTGACTTGCGGAATATGGACAAACTTCCACCTAGTGTTGCGAACGAGTTCTTCGTCGGCAAGTGGTTAAAGAGACTAATCGGCAATGGCGATTATGACGGCGCCTACAATGTCCTGCTGCACATGAAAGACAAAGGAGTCATACCGAGACCCATTCAAGTCAATGGGTTGATAGGCGCATGGTTACGATCAGGAACAGCGGCGAATATTGAGAGAGCAGAGATGGCGGCCTGGGCCATGATCAACTCCCGCATTCAGTTCGTTCAAACCAGGTCTCAGTTGCGGGGACGCGACCAACACATCAGCCTACGAATGACGGGGGCCGGATGGCCCAAGGCGACTCTCGAGACATTCTCACTACTTGCAGAGAATTACAAGGATCGTAGACTCCCAGACAAAGTTATGGAGCTTTGGCAGGCCTTGAGTTTGGCTGAGCTTGCCCCTGACTCGTTCATCATGAACCAGCTGTTGTTTGCCATGCTTCAGAACGGGGAAGGCAAAAAGGTCGCCGAATTCTGCCGTACTTTGACCACACAATACAAAATTGAGCCCGACTCAAGGACCTTTCTAGCCCTCTGGCAATCCTTAACCATCAACCGTCTTCAACAACTCAACCCCGCTGCAGTTTCCGAGGGCATTATAGAGAGCCGGAGACTGTTTGCGGAGATGGTCAGCCATGCTTCGATCTTCTCGGCGGAGGGAATCAACCACCACTTAGCGCGAAGCATCATGCATACTTTCCGAGAATTGCGTGACCCGATTGGTTCGCTGGTTGCCTACCGGGCCCTGCGTCAGGTCTTCAAGCTGTCGAGCCCCGGCTCGATGGTTCTCGAATTGCTGACTGACATACGAGAAATCGGAAAGGCAGCAGGCAATCCAAGGATGAGAAGTAAGCTCATAATGGCCACCCAGCGCATTGAGAATTATCTGTCGCAAAGACAGGCCCGCATGGTGGAGCTCGGCGAACTCGAGAAAGATCAAGAGCTGCCCGAGGAGATCAAGACGGCCGAGATGGCCGACTTCCTTGAGATTCATCTGGAGACTCAAGTCTCGACCCTCGAGAACGCAGAAGCGCTCTTCAGAGAGGCTGCTCAGGAAATGGGTGTATATGGACCCCTTCCTGATGATGTCGATTAGTTGGGTCGGGAAATGTACAATAGAGCTTCTGAAGCTAGCAGTCCCCTAGCTTATGTATACGTACAACCACATTTGCATAGCACAGCACCAATACCATGTAGTAAAGGCAACTCCATAAGAAAACACTACGTTTGCTGCAAGGCTTGGCGTGGTCGCATAGGTTTCTTTCGTTGTGGGCCCTGGGGATGCGACTAAGATTCAATCGTGGTCCTCCTCCGTGAGTCCTGGACACCCATCCATCTCTTCGTCGGGATAGGAGAATTTACACCAGAAGCAATACCGATACTCCTTTCTCAGGTACTCCACCAGTCGCTGTAGTTTCTCGTCTGGCTCCAGCGCATCAAATTCATCCAATTCCGGGTCTTCCTCCTCGAGGTCCTCCACCGGCATGTACGAGGTCTTCGTTTTCCCCAACGCTTTCAGATCATCCGCATCCTCGTTGTCATCCTCGTAGGTTGGCAACCGCGAGAGGCTCTGCTCCATATCATACCGCATGCGGCGTTCGCGCTCTGCCTCCTCCCTTCGCCGCACCAAGCCGCGCCACAGGACATTGATGCTCTTCAACGGCCTCGTAGACAGCGTCCTATTCTTGCCGTTCACGATCTCGCCGCCCGTATCCCGCCGCGCGTCCCGCTCCTCGTCCATCATCTCCACGATCTTTTGCGCCCCGTACGCCTGGCCCTCCCACCTCTTGAGCTCCCTCTCCCTCCGGTTGCGCTCCCGGAACGCGCCCTCATCCACGACCTTGGGCTTCTTCGAGATGCCCTCGCGGTCCACGTGCTCGTCCAGCGCCCGCTTCCGCTCCAGATCCAAGCCCACGCCCCCTCGGTCCTCCTTCAGGTTCAGGTTGATCGGCTCCTGCCGCGCCGCCTCGTTGCCCTTGGCGCCCAGCGCACCGCCCGCGAATCCCATCTTCTTCATCATGGACAGGCCCTTGGACTTCTGCGCCGCCAAGGGGTTGGCCGCCTCGTCGAGGAGCGAGGTGGCCAGGGCCTGCTCGCGCGCCGCTTTCTCCTCGGCTGCCAGCTCGGCCTTGGATTTGGGGCGCCCCTTTATCTCGCCTTCGCGCCTGAGGCGCTGCCGCCGCTGGAGGGATGTCTCTGGTAGCGAGAAGGTGGTGGTGGTGGGGGTTGTGGAGGACAGGAAGTCCATGGACATGTAGTCCTCTTCTTCCGAGGAGTCGGGCATTGTGATGGCTTTTGGGGAGGTGGTGATGAAATGGAGAGTGAGTGTGAGTTTTCCGAGAGGTGCGGTGTGAGTTGCTTTGATCCGTTATGTACCTACTCAAGGGATTGCATTTGCTCGGCTCACTCATGCAGTGACTTTGGTGTTCGTCAAGAAGGTTCTTAAAGAGTGCAACTAGCGAAAAGTGGGGCTGACCAAGGCGGGAGGGATCCTTACGGTTCGACTTCATGATAGGAGTCACGCTCTGCTCGACGGATATATTGCAGCAATTTCCGCAAGCATAGTGCCAAGTCAATTCTGATATGAAAACAAAGATTCGTTAGAGCAGCTTCAGAAGCGAGTTTTGGTTAAGACGATTGTCAGTATTTCGACTGCCGTTTCTCCCATTGGCATTGCTATTCGCAGCTCAGACTGGAAGAGTCTTGTAGAGGTGAGGTTATCTGAATCTCTCTGCTTCACATACTACGTATTCTTTTTGAGACCAATACGTAGAGATGATATCATAGGGTTGAGTATTAGAGATAGAAGCCAAAGTCGATCATGCTACGCCTCATCATTCTGCCCTGTTTTCCACCACTTCCATCCCTTTTGCAAAGCCGGGCGTATAAGCATCCTCACTCCTATTGGATTTCCGATTTTCATTTCCATCCTATCATATAGTATTCTTCTCATGGATGTAGAGATGGTCATTTAGATCTATTCGCGGCAGTGACGATAAAGCGCAACTGGCAACGGTCGAGTGGTCTTCTCCCAAGTAACAAGCTTTCTTGTCCATCTCGCCGAAAGAGATGCATGTAGTGCAAGATGGATTAAAAAGTACAGAAATCCCAGAGATCCAGACCCAGCGAGCCCAACTAATTACACCAAAGGAGACGGGTCCAGCTACAATTCAACAGCGGTTGCTCAAGATTGTCACGAAGTGGAACAGACACATGACGGATTCAGGAGGGAATGCGTCTAATTTACGATTGCCTCTGAAGCTTTCCAAGGGCTAGCATTCCCTCGAATCGTGTCGTACCGCAACTGAGTGAGAAGCCCCATGTTCTCTAGTTAATCAATGTGATAACCCGGTCTCCCAGATCAGCTCTGTTTCAGCGGGCCTGCCTGTTCTGTCATTTCGGATCTTTCGGATCCTCCAACTGCGATGTGCGTATAGTGATATTACCACTTCCTCATATGATATTCAGTATTAACGTGGAGGCGAGTCCTGTAGGAAGTTTATCTTACCGTATCCTAAACCGATAGAACTTAGAAAACGATACTCTTCGTAGCTTGCTTTTCCGATACCAGCATCTAAGGGGGGGCGCCCGGCGGAGTGAGAACAATGAGCCCAGTATCATTGTCGATCATCAGGCCGAACTCCTTCACTCGGGAACAGTCGTCAAGGAGTAGCTGGTGGTAAAGGAAAAGGTACGCGATAGCCGTCGGATCCATATCTAGCAAGAAGGCAAGGTGATTGGCAAGGAAGGCCGCCGAGGGTGTATATCGGGTGCGATCAGCCCATGAAAGAAGGCCAACCATGACATGCGGCAAGATACTTAACTGGAAAAGACTGGAGGCCGGGGTACCTTTGAGGTCGCTCAGGTAATAAATGTCTTGGAGCAGCAAATGGTGATAGTCCTTGACGCAGCGGATTATGTGCGGGCCCAGCCTCTCGACGAGGGTCAAGCGGCGCAGCTCCAGCCAAAGTTTCGAGGCAAAAATGCTGTCTGGATTGAGCGTAACGTCGTTGTTGGTTTCTTGCTGTGCCATGGTGATATGTGATGATGATGGCTGGTGGTAGAATGTGGGAATCGTGCCAAGGAATGTGTCGTTGAGAAGTTAGACAAGGGATGATTTCACAGAGACGACAAGATGCTGTCAGGGAATGGTTGGACGGGAAGGAGCTCGACAGCGTTCTTCAGTATAGGAAGGCGTGCAAGAACGGAAGCCTCGCTTAAGAAATCACTACTCAGATGCGTTTTGACTACGACACGCACTGGCCTAGTTTCTCTGCCTTCTACCAGCCTCAAGCTGTTGAAATGCCGGGAGCGTAGCGACTGCCTACCAAGAACGCCTTCCAGCGGAATTTGCATGGTGTGATGCACCGAGCATAGGGCCTTGCGAACCAGGACTGTCTTCGCGTACAATATTGTCTCTATTGATCGAGCGGAAGTATACTTACGCTACTTATGTGAAAGCAGAGTCTTACCCTGAATACTCCATTGAGACTATATTACCTAGTTATCGTGATGAGCCGGCCTTGCAGTCCAAGACCTATCCCACGTCGGCGTGGGTAGTAAAGGACTAGATCCTCCGTGCTAGCCCATGCAGCGTCGCTAGTCAAGTAGTCGAACAGATTCCCATCTGCTAGCAGGGCTGCCACACTCGCTATACTCGTCGAACTGCGTGGCAGCATGTCCGTATTCCTCATCGATAACCACCCAACCAATGACCGAAAACACCAGCATAACCATCAGGAGGGCTTCAAGGACCCGAGTCGACACCGGGTCCTGGATGACTCGGCGCCGGTCGAGCTTATCCGAAACTGTAGCCTCGTAGGTAAAGGTGTCGTTGATATTGCCCACGACGGCTATGCTCAGAGGCATGTCATCTGGGTCTGGACTTATTGGGCCGCAGTAGCCACTACCGGCGGTCTGAGCTTGGATGATGCCGTGCTGGAGTTTAAGCGCATCAGCTACGGTAGAGGCTTCCGCAGCATCGCCAAGGTAAGTCAGGGGAACGGCATAGCGGCTGGTGGTGACGGGGCTGAAACAGGTATCAGAGACATTGGTGGGAGGACAAAATCGGGGCAAGCTGATAGTATATGAGGTTATCCCGGTCACCCTTCTGGATAACGATTGGCTGGGCGGTTGCGTCATCTGGGATAGGAGGCGCCCCGTCGCTGATGTTAAGATCATCTCCAAAAAATATCGCAGTCACAATTACGCTTTCCAGAGTCTCGTTGCACCCCATGGCAAATGCCGATATGACGGCACTCTCACCGTCGTCTGAGGGTAAAGACCAATGACCCCAGACGAACAGGAAATCGCTGCAGCCAGTGATATCACTCTCAGCATCCGTATTGCCGCCGAGGCCGAAACACGCATTCGCTGGAGTGTTTGGACCAGTACTCAAGACCAGATTGCTAAGCTGCGAATCCCGAGTTGGGTTAACACCGCATTCTTCTTCTTCGACGTCCACTCTCAGGGGATTCGAGATCAGAGTTGAGATATTGTAGTTGGGAGTAAAGTTGGTTCGAATTTGCGATGGCTTGTAAACCCGGCATGTGAGTGAGGACCTCATAGCTGGTACGGTTGCATTTATAACTGACTCTGATGCGTACGGGCCATAGGGATCATTTGACATAGTACCCGTATCGAGCTCCAGCTCAGGCAAAACAAGGTTCTCGTACGTGAATCGAGGCTAGGAGAGGTTGCTGGCAAGTTTCGGCGACGCTGTCAACTGGCCTTGCCCTCTATCGGCCAAGGGGTCGAAGTTCCCGTCGTAGATCAAGCCAAGCTGTTGATTTTTTTGAGCTGGAAAATAGCCGCCACAGACGTTGCGTAGAACGGGGTTGCCGAGAAGATAGTCAAGAAGGATGTGAGAGCGACTGTGACCGTGGCAGCAAATGCCGCAAGACTTCCCGTATGGATCTCTTTGATGATGGTTGATAAGGTGAATCGGTTGACAAGATCAAGACCGACAGACGACTCGAAAGAGGCACCGCGGCTCAGCCGGGCATATGGCGCGAGGGCACGTGTTTCGAAGTCCACGGCAACAAAGCTCATACCCAGCACTGTCAGAACGATAGCTGGGATGGTGGTCCAGAGGAAATGGAAATAGGTCTCATCCCCTACATCACCCAGTCCATCCTCTCTTCGTGACATCATGAGCGTGATTTCGAGGATAAGGATGATACCAATCAGAACAATATAGATGGGTATACATAGGGCAAATGAAGGACCGTCGGATGGGCCTTGTGTCTTTCGCTGCTACGTAGTTCCAGGTCGTCGTTGGCTGGCAGACGCTGGTTGTTGCGGATATGAAACTGCTCGTCTATTTGGGATTGGCAATCCCAACAATCAATTAGTTCCCAAAGACTATCCCTACTCGCAGCACCCACACTTGTCAACGAGTTCAGAAGAGGCCGACTCTGTGCCAACAAAGCGGCAATTCCAATCGAGGTGCTCGAATTTCGAGAGAGAGCTAGATGATTGGGCCTCATACACCAGACTACTACTGACAATGTAATTGAAACAGCGAGTAGTCCTGACATTAAGTGAGCTGCCATTGATCGAACAAAGAGACGGTCCTCGAGTACCCAAGCTGACCCCTGCGATGGGACAGAAGTGGATTTCAAACCGAGCCGTGGGCAAGGATAGCAGCATACTTTTGGTAGTAGTCATGGACAAACTGGCGAGAGCCTTCTTCGTCATAGGGCGAATCAATAGTAGGTAGCTCCTCAGTGAAGTTTGCAAGCTCCAACGCGAGACGTGCCAAAGGATCCACATCCACCGGGGTATCCGAGACGTTGATCGCATAATTCCAGCTAAGATTTAGGAGCTAATTCGAGTATGAGTCGAAATGAGCCTGCGTGATATCCCATGGATGAACAGATTCCAAATTGCCGGGAAGCCGAATCGCTCGGTACGAGCCAATCCCCAAAATGCTGTTGGTCGATACCTTTGTCATTCCTGGTGATGTCAACAGCCCTGATGCTGTAAGTTGGCTTGCATATCAAAGTCATCGACAAACTCGCTATTGATCGTGAGAGGAATCTCGTCATGGAAGATCTAGGTGGGCGACAAGGTAACCAGAGCGGTCGATATAACGATCAGAACTCTGATTATAATCGAGTTCGACGTCGTGGCAGCCACGATATAGTCCCTATTGCGAAGTGCCTTAACCAAAGAAAGCGGCTGGAACATGGACAGATAGTCTAGGAGTAAAGTCCTGTGGGCTTCTGCCGGTCCTTTTAATAAATTGTGCCATGGCGTGACCAGTCTTGTCTGTGGATCTACTCGCATCCAGAACGCTGTTAATAGTACGAGGAAGGCCGTCGGGCCATATGTCCAAAGGTAGTGAAGCCCCTCGCCACTTGTTCCCAGCCCAATACGTCTATCAGAGACAGCAACAAGTGCTTGGATAACTACAATCAGTATAACGAACGTCGTAATAAATGCTGCCAGAGCTCTTCGACGAAGGTAAGGAGCATACCATGTTCTTGCGGTGACAGAGTGCGTACTAGATTCAGGAGCGGCCGATTATGGAGATGAGCCTGGCTTCCCTGAATGGACATCTTGTAGATCTACGTAGTCGTGGTTGTAACCCCTGCCTCGATTTGGCTTCTTCTGCCCATTCCAGAACAGTCACAGAAAACGTGAGCTCAAATTATGTCGAGGGTTCCGGTGTCTGAACACCTGTGTCCATGCTGGAAATGGATATTCTCACTGTCAAGAGAGCAAAGTGTGAAGTGTGTTTCAGCTAACCCCCAAGAGATCATACCTGACAGACGTCACAAGAATGTAGAGCAGAAGTCGAAATTTGTGTGCAAGACGAGAAGTCCCAAGACTGAAGCACAAGGGCGAGACGAGGTTGCAACAAGGCAGTGCCCAACGTCAAGTTTCGCAAGAACGTGCATACTCCGAAGCAATGGTGCAAGAGTCCCGCAGGTTGATGGCACAGTCGGTGTTATGCTGCGTGATCCGGGCAGTCCCATACGCAGGTCTCACTCAGGGATGATAGTATAGGCAGGTAGTTAGCGTGGCGCTAAAGACTGGTACGTACTTACTTATACGTATACCACTCTCCAAAATGGTATAAGTCGATACAGTCGATCAGGGTAGACAAGAAGCTCACGCGAATTTTCCCAGGTAAATTCTCACACAGATCTATAAGCGACCTGTACGGCAGATCCAAGAGCAGCATGCTAGTGGGATTCCAAGTTATCGTTGATGACGAACGGTTGCTTAGCTAACAATAGGCAGGACTTTGCGGCTGCGGAGGATTTGCCAAGAACCGCGCCAGCCACGATCTGCGACCTGGGCGGCAAGGCACGAGACCACAAGGCTACAGTCAGCGGCTCTACCAGATACTATGTTGGTGATGCATGGTCTCAGCAGGGGACATGCTGCGGAAGTTTCATGTCAGCCGCTCACACCTGATTCGACCATTAGACATCCCAGTCTCGAGCTTATCGTAGATCTCTCTACTGGCTTGTCGGTAGACTGTCGAACGATGCCTTCAGCCCATGAAATACAGATATAAAACTAATAGAGTTTGCTTGGGGGGGCCAAGACGCTAGACACGAACCACTGTATTCTCTATTAGAGACAAGTCCACGCCATCACGGTCATCAGGCGCAAGAACTCAAGAGAACGTTCACTTACCATGGTTCAACTCTCCAAGTCAGTAGACAGCTACGCTAATCAACGAAGTCGCGATGTAGAAGGTCTGTAGATCTTATAATCGGGCATGAATTCTTCCTGTATACACATGGCAACATAAGAGCGCCTAAGATACAAATCCAGTTTCCAGCAGCTCAAGCTGGACGGATTAGGCACAATGCCTCGTCTCACCTCCTATCCATACTCCTGGAACAGTACGATGATTGCCTCCTTATCATGCCACATATCCGGCATTGCTTTACACGGCCAATACCCGCGAACTGGCATGCCGGACTCCTAACTCCGCGCTCGTTCTTTAGTAGGTACGCTTGAATGGCGGGACAGCCTTGCACTCGTTCTCGTCCAGCGTCGTGCCAATAACACGTCTGTATCCGAGCTCAACTTTGCCTTGGGGCTTCTTTTGGAAGGTCAAGGTGTGCTTCATCCAGTTCTCATCGTCTCTGTCGGGGAAGTCCTCACGAGCATGAGCGCCACGTGACTCCTTTCGGTTTGCGGCAGCAATGGTAGTTTGGGTGCTAAGATGCCATCAGTATACATGTCTAATTCGAGCCGGAAGAATACGTACGCGCAGGTCAACAAATTTCTCAGCTCAAGGGTCTCAACAAGATCCGAGTTCCAGATCATGCTACGGTCCTTGATACCAACTTGAGGAAACATTTGGTCGACCTCGTCTATCTTTTTGACACCTTCATCCAGACTCTCTTGTGTTCTGAAGACACTGACATCAGTCTGCATAGTCTTCTGCATAGCTAATCTGATCTCGGCTGTGCTCTTGGGGCCGCTCGAGTTGCGAACCTGATCCAGTACCTCGATAGACTCTGCACCAGCGTCGGCGCTGATGGGCTTGGGTTTGGTGCCTGGCGTGAAGTTGTCCCGGATGGTGTGAGAGACAGCACGGCCAAAGACAACCAGATCCAGAAGGGAGTTGGCTCCAAGTCGGTTTGCACCATGGACCGAGACACAAGCAGCTTCACCACAAGCAAACAACCCAGGAACGACCTTGTCGTTACCACCCTCATCGACAGTGAGGACCTCGCCAGTATACTTCGTTGGTATGCCGCCCATGTTGTAGTGCACAGTTGGGAGCACAGGGATGGGCTGCTTTCGGACATCCACACCGGCGAAAATGGCGGCAGTCTCAGAGATACCAGGCAGACGCTCGGCTAAGACCTCAGCAGGAAGATGGCTCAGTTGAAGGAAGACGTGGTCCTTCTCGGGTCCGACACCACGTCCTTCCCGGATCTCCATGGTCATTGACCGAGAAACGACATCACGGGACGCCAGATCCTTGGCAGTTGGGGCATAACG
The DNA here is from genome assembly GCA_022432505.1 of Xylariales sp. AK1849. NCBI lineage: Eukaryota > Fungi > Ascomycota > Sordariomycetes > Xylariales > Xylariales sp. AK1849. The sequence continues at coordinate 1,759,331 of JAJKKH010000008.1, forward strand.
CTCCATGAATCGCTCGCCCTCGGAGTTGAGTAGGTAGCCACCCTCGCCACGAGATCCTTCGGTAATCAGGCAACCCGCTCCGTAGATACCGGTAGGATGGAATTGGACGAATTCCAGATCCTGGTTGGGAAGACCAGCACGAGCGACCATAGCCATACCGTCACCAGTGCAAGTGTGTGCCGATGTACAGCTGAAGTAGGCACGGCCGTATCCACCAGTAGCCAGTACAGTGTTCTTTGCCAGGAATCGATGCAAGGTGCCGTCCTCCTGGTTGTAGGCCAAGACACCTCGGCATTCGCCGTCCTCCATAATCAGGTCAACGGCAAAGAACTCGATAAAGTAGTTGGTGCTGTGTTGAAGAGATTGACCATAGAGGGTGTGAAGAAGCGCATGACCCGTTCGATCAGCGGCAGCACAGCATCTGTATGCTTGACCACCCTTACCGTATTTCTGCGACTGACCACCGAAGGCACGTTGATAACTAGTAGACTGTGAGTAGTTGCGTTATCAATCGTGTCTAAGCCACTTACATCTTGCCGTCTTCCGTTCTCGAGAATGGGCAGCCGTAATTCTCTAGTTCGATGATGGAAGCCGGGGCCTCTCGGGTCATATAGTGGATAGCATCTTGGTCGCCCAGCCAGTCCGAACCCTTGACTGTATCGTACATATGCCATCTCCAGTCATCCTCGTGCATGTTTCCCAGCGCAGCATTGATGCCACCTTGAGCCGCAACTGTGTGACTTCGGGTAGGGAAGAGCTTTGATATACAGGCTGTATTGAAACCGGCTTCAGCAAGACCGAAAGCAGCTCGCAGACCCGAACCACCGGCGCCGACTACGATGGCATCGTACTCATGATCCTAGATACCGGAAATCAATGACCGAGGCCTAGGCAGATAGCAGCTTGTGGGGGAGACGTACGATGACAGGGTATTTGCTGCTAACGTGTGCGGAGGCTTCCTTCGCTCGTAGGGGCTGGTTGGCGATGATGCGAGCTATAAACAAGTGCGATTAGATAATTGTCGACAACGGCCGCTTGAGTAAGGGTGAGGGAAACGCACAAACAGGGCGCGTCGAAGAGAACGTCCTTGCCTGGCATCTTGCTGCACGAGAGAACTATATCGTCGAAATCTATCAGCAATCGCGTTCGTCCGAACGATCCAACGAAGCAGAGCTGAAGCATCGCAGAAGACCGGCACTTACGGTCGACCCTGTGGCCAATCTCCTCATGGCCATTGACGATGCCATCTTGGATAGTATTATGTAGAGACAGGGACGGGGAGAGAAACAGAGAGAGAGGAGATTGTATGGCACCAACAACGCGGGTTTTGAGGCTCTTGTCCTGCAAGTTCCGCTGGATTGAGTGGTGGCTCGGAATGATGATTCTTCGAATGAGGAATTGGCGGGAGCTTTGCTTGGAGTCGATGGCAAATTCGGCCAATCAAAAGAGAGGCGAATCCAGCTTACCGCAGGTCTTTGCCGAGGACTGGAGTGATGGATGGAGAGAATCGGGGAAGGGTTATGGATCCCCACATCATCACGTGCTTGGGGAAAGAATACTTTCTAGTCCAAATGACGATTATAATCACGATGAGCCGAGTACAAGCAAGCTTCAACATATCATCTCAGCGAAGAACGGGATTCTGGTGAGATAGAAAAACCCAGGGCTCGACCCAGCTCGTGACTTTGCATACAGTACACAATCAAAACAACAACGAGCACGAAATTCTGGTTCTTAATGGATAAGTCGAGCAAAATGGTTTGCGCCGATGCCAGATGGGTGGATTACCCAAAACTCAGGCGAGGACGAAGTGCCGACTTCAACTGTGTGATCGTATTAATGCCCCTTGCATATATCACGAGACGTCTTCTTATTTAGACGCATCGACAACCTAGCCACCAGCAATGCCCTATCGACTATGCAGTTGCCCTCCACTGCCTCCGTTAACCTCCAGGTCTATCCTCTTATACAAGCGGATACCTTCATTCAACCCACCTTCCCCTATACCCAGGTGAACACTTCCATTGCGCTCTCTAACGAGCCAAGACCATCCTCAACATCTCCAAGAAATTGTCTTTGAGATGATGAACCTCATTGACGTCAGGCTTAACCGGCTCGCCCGCACTACGTCGAAGACGATCCTGCCGCTTGGCCCTCCTCCGCCTCTCAGCTTCAATGGGATCTAACTCGTCTTCTAGCTCCTGCTCGGCTTCATCATCCGATTCGTCGTCATCATAGGCCATATCCTCCAGGTCCATGTCGTTGAGCCCGAAGTCACTGCCGTGGAAGCCCGTAATGCCCGGGAGCGTGGCGTCAACACCAGCATTACCTTCTGCCGCCATCTTCTGCCGGGTCTTGTCATGATGCCATTTTTTGCGAGCTTCCTGCCATGCGATGAGCTGGTTGATCTCTGCGATTGCCTTCTCCTTCTCTACAACACCGGACGCCACTCCACCTTCGAAGAGCGCATTGACATCGAAAGCGCCTCCAGCTGGCCCGTTCCGTAAGAATTCCAAGATCCCTTCGATCCAGCCCATGAGCTGGGTGAAGAGACCGTTGTCATGCGTGTGGACCTCATGCACGAATTTGTAGAAATTGTGCTCGTGACGCTGGCAAAGATCGATGAAAGCTTGAACCGTCTGGTTAGGATCTGCTGAGGTATCTTCTTCTCTACATTTCTCGACCACCTTTTACAGAGTTAGTCGTCGGGGTATGTGTGAATTTTCGAGTTATACTTACCTGGATCATGTCATCCATGAACACTGAGAAGTCCGTGATGCTGCTGTAGACATTGGCCGACTTGTACACCCTGACAAGCGGTTCGTAAAAGATGGTGAAAAGATCTCTGAGTAGCTGCAATGTGACGGGCTCTTCGATCATGTGGAGCATCATAGCCTTGTCGCGTTGCCTAGTCTGCAGCTTCAGCAGCTGTTTGAGATAAGAGAAAAGTTGCGCTCCCTGCTTCAGTTCATCGTCAACATTTTCCACCGCACTATTGAAGGCAACGTAAGCGTTATAGAGCCGCTGTACCTGCCCTGATACGAGCGGAGGCTCTATCAAGTCTGAGCGTAAGACGGCCACAATGATGTCAACATCGTCAGCAATGGCCTCCTCCCGAATGGCAACCTTGACTGGTTCATCGGAGTCGGTGAACTTCTTGATCTTCGCCACGAACACGTCGTCTCCAATCTTAGCTGAAACTGCATCGATGTTCTTCTGGGAGCTGCGTATACCATCATTCAGAGCTGCGGAGAAGATCCGCTGCATCAACGACCGAGATCCGAATGGCTGTGCAAGGAACAAGTCGAGAACACTGGACATAACTGCTGCTGGGTTTGCTATTCGGATAGCATTCTTCATTAGTGTGTAAGGAATCAGCGAGTGGATCCTCTTCATCTGGGCAAATAGCTCCGGTGAATTGTCTTCAGCAAGGAAAAGATGATAGACCGTCGCAGCGACCTCAATGCGTAACCATTCGGCGAATTTCTGGTACTGCACGCTCAGATCCTGGATGGTCTCCTTTTCCTTGACCTCCTGGAAGAGCATAGTTAAACCATTGCGCTCTACGATATCTTGACGGAATTGTTCCATGTAAACGTCAAGTTCCGCCGCTCGTTTCCTTGCGATTTCATAGAACTGTTTCTGTTCTTCGATGCGCCTTTCGTCCACAGCTTTGCGACGCATTATGTCATAGACGTCCTCGTCGGTCGGTGTCATCGGATCACGTGTGAGAAAGTCCTGCATCGCCTTGGTCTGCGCTACTTGAGGGTTCTGTAAGAGGTACCTTAGGAAGGCTCTCAACGATATTCTCTGATTCTCGCGCCACAGAGTAGCAGTCTAACCAAGTCAGCACTTCCTTTGTACATGGTATCCGTCATTTTACTCACGTCAGTCCTTGGACTAGGAGACAGCGGGCTTAGAGGTCCATCCATACTAGGGCGTGGACTAGCACGTGGGGATGCGCCCCTAGAAGAAGTCGATATATTCCGGCGGTGATCTCGAACTGTTAAGTTCCTCATAGAGTCTCGTAGGCCGTTCCTCTCCGGAGGCATGATTGATATGCTGGAAGCTGACGACGCATCGGAGTCGTTTCCGTTATCCGTCATGCGCCCTAGCAGACCTGTTGCAGAAGTGTCTGACTTGTTCTTCTTGGGCATTGGAGGTAGAACCTTGCCGGGCAGCTCAATTCGTAATTGCTTGTGCAAACGGCTGAAGTCGCCATAGCGTCGTCCTATGAAGTGTTCGAGCTCTCCTTTCCTCTTCACGCGCAAAAGGAACTCCTACGTGATGTTAGCTAGCTCCTACTCCCCTGCCTCGACCCGAGATGTACTTGCCGCATGTTTATGCGATCTTATCCTCTGCTTAACGGATGTTATCCGTACACCGGCGACATTGACATCCCAGCCGTTCACGTAGTTGCCCTCGGGCAGTGTGTTCATGACGCCGGTATCGATGGCATCTCGGTCCACAATCTCCAGCTCGGCGAACCTTATTCGCTCTTCGAAACCGGAGGCAGTTCTGACGCCAGACACCATCATCAACTCGACCAGCTTTCGACATTTTATGGCCAATTTCCGCCGCTTCGTCTCTTCCAGTCGGTCCTCCGAAGATGAGATGTTCTTGCTAGCGAACGATTCGAGGAACTAGGAAGTAAATCGTGTTGGTTAATTACTGACGCCAAGCTGGCAAGTCGGAGTCAGACATACCACTTGTAGCTTATCCTGCCAGAACTCCTTCTCCTTTGCTTTGTCCAGGAAAGGGAATTCGCGGACATGATGGACAAATATGTATCGGAGTATGGGTAACTCTGAATCTAGCGGAGACACTTCTCCAAAGTCGGACTTGAAAGGAGCGCCAAATCTGCGGAGGGCGGTAGGCGAGTTGAGCTCAGAGATCTCCCAGTTCGTTTGTTCCGAAATGAGCTCTCGCTTGAGATCTAGGTGTCCGAGTCTGGAGGTTAGCAATGAACTCGAGATACTTAGGTTTTATAAGTGGGTTGACGAACAATGCTCTTGTTTTCCCGTCAGCGTCTGACCCGGAGGCGGCATCGACTGGGTGCTCGTGGTCCGCACGGGATTCCCAGCACCGGGAACGTCCGACATTCGGTTCGAGGCAGGGATCGTGGGCTCTGTTGAGGCCATCTCTCGTGGGAGGTCAATGATCAAGTTCCAATCCTCCAACGAACAAAGACAACGGCCGCAAGAAATCGCAGGACGTCGAGAGGCTGGCTCTCAGCGGATGACGTCTCGCAGGAAGCTTATTATCAGTATGCAAGTAGGTAATCTAGGTAGGTAATCCAGATGGCGGGGTACTGGAAGAGTGGCTTTTAAGCTTGGCGAGAACTGCTTTATCATAGACAGTAGCAAAGCGCGAGATCTGAAGGAAATCCTGCTGGCGCAAAGCTGATGTAGTCACAAAAATGTGGGCGTCAGGACTAGTTGTTTGGACGAAAAGTAGCCCAGACGTGAAGGTGGGAAAGCCGTTGAGTTGTACTTGGGGACTTATTATTCCGCAATTGCTCACATGCTTCACAACGCCAGGATGACTTGCGAAGCACACAGCTAGCGCTAAAGGGGGAAAAAAAAAAGACAGCTAGCTAACAGGGTTTGTGCCGGGAAGCCGGCTTCACACGAATCATCCAGCTTATTCGGCACCGGGCAATGCCTTCTTGGTTGTCGTCAACACATCCCAGCCCAGTGACTGAGATGTTGCGACCAATGATGATGATATTTGGCAGCGCGTTGCAAGTACTTCAAGGTAGACACTGCTGGTGGAGGGTAGTGGAGGGGCAGCTGAGTCGGGCCATGACGTCGCAGCTGAGACACACAATTATAGAAGTTGGTTCCATGCAACAGGTACTCGGCTTCCTGGGTAGATTAGGTAAGTAGCGATAGATAAGTGTATTGTTCTCTCATTCCGACCCGTCTGGCAACTGATTCCTAGTAGTCTCTCTGCTTCCTTTGCTTTTTGTATTGGTACGCTTCATCGAGTACTTAGACGCATTCAGTCTCTTGGTCAAAAGCCCTGCCAAGCTCAGGTACGGCTTGCTATCTGTGCCCAAGAGCGTGTTTCAAAAATTGTAAAGTACTAGGTGGTAAAGCTGCGCGCAATACATACGCGTCCGTGTGGCTTCTGCTTTTGCCTCTACAGTAGAAACGGCTATTCGGCATAGCCACATGCATTTTCAAGCGTTATTTGCAGACTGTGATGCCGGTATCCCGAGACCAAGATATTCAAGTGCACTGAATTGGTGCTGTATGCAACAACGTTTGGGCAGGTCTGCAGGGGCGCGGCACAGCTTTGCCGTCACGAATAGTCTTAGAAATGGCCGAAGAAGAGCAAGGCCGCACCCCGAGATATATACCCTTTCTTGACGTGTCCCTTTCCTGTGGTACACATGCAAGTAATGAGATGAAGTCAATATTGAAGCAACGGCATGCGCCTGTGCGTCCGGGTTTAATGCCCTGCCACTGAATGCAATTCTAAACGCACACAACTCTTCACCCGAAGGATATAAGCTATTATCATAATTCGTCGAAAGCCCGCAGTATGTTTTCGTCGACCATGGGGCCATCGCCTCTGGTCCGATTCAAGGCGGCCCTTACATCCTCGTTCAAGTGCTCCGATATCCTGTTGTTCTTTGTGAGCTCCTCCCTCGACGGTGGCGTGCCAGAGCTGTTGCTCGACATGATATCCCTCAACTTTCCCTTCACAAGAGACCCCTTCGTAGTTCCGACATCAACAGGAACATACTGGGTTCCAATGAACAGAAGGAGTATAAGTAGAGCCAGCACGGAGGTGATGATCCATACGACCTTGAGACGTTTCCGCGTCTTCTCCTGCCATTCCCGGTCGGCTCTCTCCCAGCCCTCGACACGTTCTCGGACAATGTCCACACGTTCGCTGAGCTTCTGTGCTTTTCCACGTCCTGCATATATGCGGGTTTGTAAAGTTTCGATGCGTTCTTGTTGCTCGCCGATTTGGCCAAAGGCGCCCAGTTGCGACTCGATCTCGGTAACCAAGGCTTGTGAATCAACTTTGAAGACCTCGTTCGTCTCCTGTGACATGCCAGCTAACTCTTTGATTCCGATAATCGTAGTCTGTAGCATGCCCAATTTTTCCAGTACAGCGTAGTATGTGTCGTCCAGATGTCTTGTCGTCGTTATCGAGAAGGTATTCAGTTCCATGAGGGACTTCTTGAGACCACTAGCTCCCAACATTAGCTCACATTTGCTTGTGCATGCGATTATATGACATACGCAATCCTTGAAGCAGCATGTTCTCTCTCAATCTGCAGCGCCTTCTCCTTTAGAGCAGCTGTACTAGCAGGATCCAGTATCCCGGCTTCCTCAGCGCCTGGTGGCAGCATACTCGTCCTCCGGCTCTGTTCGGCGCTGCTCATCAGGTACGGTGTGACTACTTCGGAGCGCGGGAAATCGAGGGAAGCTCGTGGAGGCATTTCAAGATACGGGGTGGCAGACTGAGGAGTCCGCTCTGAGTTGCGATCCTGATGTCGGCGCTGATGGAGAAGATGGTGGTGACGATGTAGCTTTGGTGCAGACGTCTCCGTAATGGACCGGCTCACGTGCTGTCGGCGCCGTAGTGGAGACGCCTGCTTGGACGTGTCGCCGCCACTGTTAGACATTGTTCACGTCAATGTCTGGCAACTACAGTATATTTATCGGACGCGGTTCAGCTTGATGTGCTTGAGACAGGAAGAAGCGATAACCATGCACAGATTGAGCAGATCCCCACCGCGTTAGACATGGGCTTGCATGATTTGGAGTACGGCACGAGCCATTAGCGCGTTGACTAGCGTCACATGTGAAAGCGCTGCAATCGTCGAACCTTTTTACCCAGACTATTGGGCAACGGTGGTGCAGAATAAGAATTGTCCATTTCAGACCGGGCTAGCGGATTTATAGAGGTCTCATCAACATGTCCTAGTATTGAACTGTCATGGTTTGATGCGCCGTTTCTCTCAGCCATCCTATGAGCCTGTGCCCTAAGTCCACCGATGGTTGCAGTGTCGCAATACTGAAGAGACATATCTGATGCATCCCGCAAAGCCTCGTAGTTAGAAATCCTGGGGCGGCATTTGCCTCATCAGGCCATACAGTCGTTCAGTACCTTGGGCTGGTAGCCATGAATAGGCGGGCTGCAGCATAGAAGCTTGACGATGCTGCACTCTTGGCCTTCTGACCCAGATGCCCTGAAGGGTCCGTCGTTTACGTCCTCAAAACCACCCTCAGAGCATTCTTCATGAGTTAAGCAGCTTGTTCCGCTTTTCTTTCCTCTTCAACCGTTCAACCCGCTTTTTGTGCATCTTCTCCGCGATCTTTTCGTATCTCTCGCGCTCCTCCTTTGCTGCCTTCTTATCTTTGATGGCTTGGACTCGTTTCTGTAGTAACATATAAGCTGTTATTAATGTCAAGTGAGCATAATCAGAGGAGTCCCAACCTGGCGCTCCTCTTCTTTCTCCTCTTTCATCTCCTTCTCTTTCGCCTTCATTGCTACGGTCGTTACCCGCTCCTGTGTCCGCTTTTCGTATGATTTGAGCCCCGAGCCGGGTCGAAAAGCTTTACGTGGTGAATGCCATTGTTTCCCTATCCAACGTGTCAGTAAAGCACCTCGGAATGGCATAAGTCGATGAAGCCGTACCATTTTGGCGCATACCCTGAGGCTGCTGTTGGGAGGCATTGGCAGCTGCGGCCGCGCTGTCGGAAGACATTGACCGGCGACTGTAAGCTGAGCAGGAGGAGAGACCTTTGCGACTATTCGTGATCCAATGCACAGTTCTTGGCGGCTTCGGTGTGTTGGCTTAGTGAACGTTCATTTCGGTGTCATTCGGTGACATCTGCAGTCTGGAACCTTTTCGGGTAATGATTTCTGAATTTTTCCAGCAAGGCGGGACACTGCCACGGGAGCCGGAGCTGGATTGAGTTCCGAAAGACAAGGAAGATTTTCCGAATTTCGGGGTCCTTCCCCACAATCTCAATCCCACTCCTAATGTCTTACGGGGCTGGGTTGGGAAGACTCTCCTTGTCAGGTCTTAGAGTGGATCTGGCAATTTGTCCCTTCCTAACGAGGAACCCCATGATTGGCTATCTCCTGTTCAGCTTTTCTTTTTCCACAATATCGGACAGGTTTCTAGCAGCGATATCCTCGCTTGACGTGTGAAAACCCGGAAATTGGCCATCTTGAAGTCAGTAACAGATTCACCGGAGGGAAAGATGATCTATCGTGTCAACAAGTCGGTTGCGCCATGCCTCGCCGAATTTGTGACCGCGTGACACCAGGCCGCAGGGCAGGGCAGGGCAGGGCAGGGTAGGCAACACGAACACCGGGCCAGGGACCACGCACATGGGTTGATGCCGATCGGTTTTGGTCCGTCAGCAAGCGAACAAACAACAAGCATTAATTACCAAAACGGCAGTTCGGCTCACCCAGCTCACTCAGCTTTGTGAACGCTGAATTTGGACTGTCCGAGCTAAGCGTAGGTATGTCTGCCAAGTGGTCAGTAGCTGGGGGTTCAGGGCTTCGGCATCTCGAGGCAAGCGAGGCTTGTTGGCGATGTTTGCTTCTTTCGAATCGAGAAAGGAACGCAACCACAGTCCCATAGATTGCCCCGCGATGAACAGCATTCCGGTTCGTCGGTTGCAAGGGGAAGAACGCCTTTCGTCATGAACTTGTGTGGATCAAGTCTAGCGTAACTCGTACAGTTGCAACCACCGAGATTGAGACCTTGGGCCTGGATATCCCAAGTTAGACGGTCACTCCGCAATCCATAACTTGGCCATTGACCGCGCTACCGCCCACTTGCAGAGTACTGTGTAATAGTATCGACTCAGGCTACCTACAGTACGTAGCAACTACCTAGCTTGTGGACACTTATGAGGCTGAGCGGGCAGTGACTCAGGCGTGAATACCAGCAATTGTGACGAGACAATGGTTCTGACTATCATCATGATGTTCGGTCATTTTCTTTCAAACCAAATGCGGCTGTTGCTCGTTCTTCTTTTGGGCAGGCAAGATTGCTGCTCATTCGCGGCGGCAACAGTTGAAGCTGAGAACGGGACACTCACTAGGTAGGTAACAAGACTACCTAAGTTAGGTAATTAGACGAAATGATGAAGGCTATTATGACCTTAAGCATTAGGTATCTACTTTAACTTGTGCATCCAAGGTTTGATCCTGGACTATCTGGAATTACTTGGTTATGTGGCTTGAGCTGTGTGCACCTATCACTTGCATCTCGTCGCCCTTGTAGTGTGTCTCAAAGGTATGTATCTGCAAGAACACATGAGCGTCCACCTCACGTCGTAATCATCGTCCAAACCATCTACAATCCTACGATGGAAACAGTTAGACCCGCATCCTGTGCAACCCTAATCACTGCAAGATGCTAAGATCTCGCTCTTTATCCGGCCGGTTACCCACAGGGCCGTCAGTGCGCCTTCGATTCACTGGCTTTGGTTGGACGGGATGAACGCGACAGCTCTGATGGGCTTGCTCCTACAAGAGGCTACTTAGGTGGCTAACGGCTAGGCCTTTGGCCCTTTGCTGCACACTTAAGGGTGAATGAACTATAAACCATGCCTCCTGCCAGCTTGGCCCAGCCTACATGCGCCTACGACTCTGCAGCGTTGGACTTTTCATCTAGCTTGCCTGCACAACTCGATTTGGCCAGGGTCCCCTGGTTCGTTTCTCGAGTCAAGGCCAACATGAAAACAAAACTTGTTACATCTTATCAATATGCACAGAAAAAGCAACGATAGACCGTCGCTCATCTTGCGTAGGCACCAACAACATGGGAATCCTCGGGAACATGGTGGAACACAGTTTTTGGAATGGCTCTCTTCTTTCACGACCCGTGCACTATGTAAGCCGCAACGTAACAGTGGATACAAGTCGCTGGCAACCCCGACTGTGCCGCCCCATCTCAGAAAATCGGTAGTAGTCTGCATAATTTCCGCATTCCCCCCAAAGAGTAGCAGGATGGAACCAGGTGCCCTGGCAATGGCCTCCAGAATCGGAAATTCCAAAATAACCTCTCATCTGCCTTGCCGAATTTGCGGGACGAGTGCTGGCAAACCTATGGACCATGGACCATGGTCGGTGGTACTTATGTGAGACGCATATTGTAAGCTGGGGTTTCAAGTAACTGCCCATCGTAGTATGCCCGCCGGTTTCTGTCTGGTAACAATGTCTATCAATACGCTCACATGAAGACAATATCTATTGAAGCCATGTGAAGTCAGGAGAAGTATCGATGATGCTACGATGCGTCTTACGGAAAGTCAGTCTGAAGCCGTGAACAGCGCCGCGGGATCTTGACATGACCACATCTCACCCTGGGTCGCTGGACTGGAACCATGGTTTAGATGTTCAGCCGTTGTTCCGTCCAGAAGACATGGATACCATGAGTTCGAGTTTGCCGCTTCTGAAAGCTCTTCTGTTTTCATCATCAGTCGTGGCCGTCAATGGCAACGCAACGATATTGATTCGATAGCTCGTGTTCATGGATAAAAAACAACAAGACAAATCAATGATTGCTCAAGTACACGCTGTTAAGATAATGCCCCTGACGCCTACTCTATCTTGTGAGGTAATCTTCAGGGGATGGATGCAGGGGTAAAATGAGGCATGTTCGATGCCGAAACGGCGAATCAAGTTCGGTCCTCGAATGATAGCACTAACAAATATACTCCTTCCATGGTTGTGCTGTTCATTAAGTACCTAGGTTAGGTAATTCCATATTGAAATTATACAATATCGAAGGCCGTGAGTTTCCTCCTGCGCACCAGATCGCTGCCACAGATCGTTGCCACTGTGCGCACTGAGGCTCGGAGAAAGCCAGCTACCAGGTACCTACCTACCTACCTACCTTAGGTACCTACTTTACACAGTAGTGCTATGGGCGACCACCCCACTGCCTGCCTGGGCACGCTAATCCCCTAGCGGTCACCAAGGCAGGGCCAGGACCAGACCAGACCAGAAGCCAACCAGCTGTGTGCACGCGCACCGTATCAATTCGCCGGTTCGTTGCGACTCTCCACTGCACTGAGCTGCGCTGCACTGCACTGCACCGCACTGCTGCACTGATCTGATGAGGAGTGCCTACGCTCCTTCCGCCTTCCGCTTTCCCGTCCCCGTCCCCATCCCCATCGCCATCGCCATCCCCATCCACTCTTCGTCTTTGCCAACCTCACCTTCCATCCTCCTCACGCAGGCCTCATACCTTACCAACACCTGGCTCAATTCCAGTCGCAAATCTTTGGAGGATTTGCGGCGGGTCTTGGCCGTCCGCTCCTTTTCACCGTTGAGACTTTTCTCAATTTCTTAATTTCCATTACCGAGCATCGCCTTATTTTGATGCATTTCTCTCTCCCGTATCGATTGGTTGACGGGAAGAAACAACAATAACAACGCAGCAGCGAGCCAAAGCAGTCGAAAGCGAGGCAGGGAAAGCAATTGAGGTAACACATTACACCAGTGACTATAATTTTTCAGTCATTTTGCTAGTTATTTTCACCGCCCCTTCTGCCACACCTTTACTTTACCTACCTGCCATTATCAAACATCTAAGTGTCTAACCTCAGTCCCCCGTTTCAGTGTCATTGGAATCCCACTCTGAAATCTGCCACCATTCTTCGCAAGCTAGCCTTTGCCGCAAGACATCTGACAACGCCACAGAGAGTAAAACGACGCCAGTTTCTCGGAAAACCGGTGAACCGTTCTCTATGAAATCCATCACAATCTAGGTGCTTCTCAATTGGTGCCGCAAAGCGGCCTTGCAGCAACATGGCAACAATATACGCTGCCTCTAATAGTCCGATCGACTCTGCCATGGCGAGACTTGGGGGCGGGGACATGGACGAGAGCCAAGCACGACGACATCTGTCAATTCCAACACCCATATCCATCGATGGACCGATGGACGACGACGTGTCCTCGTCGAGCCCACAGCCGTCTCCTCGCTTCAATAACCTACCGCCTCCCAATCCTCCTTTCGTCTTTCCAGCCCGGTCGTCACCTTCGTCTGCGCCTTCGTCCTTCTCTAGAGCGTCCGGCAACCGGCCCAAGTCACTTGTAGAGTCGCAAGAAATGCCGCCGTTCAGGCTTGGGGCTGGGGCTGAGACTGGTAGCTGGGGTGCCTCGAGCAGTCGAGCGCGTCGTTCGCCTGCACTTCCAGACTTCAGTTTCAACCCGGGCGCTCAACCAAGTCCCAACTGTGCGGCTACTGATCTTCCACAACGGTCTCCTGCTCTGCCAAGCTTCAGTTTCAACCCTGGTGCCACCTTGGAGTCAGACACGTCTGCGTTGAGCCCGCCCTTGTCCCCTTCGTCCCCCCGAATGATACCCAACCGTAGGGGCCATCAACGGGGTGGAAGTGAATTTGTGGGCGGGAAACTCAAAGAGGGCGAATCGATCACATTAATGAGCACCAGTCCCACCAAGTCGGAAAGCGGCTTCGCTTCACCAACACTAGCCCCTGTAGACAGGTCAGCACGACGGGGCAGACACGCGCATCGTCGGTCGGCAGCAATCTCCAGTCATGATCTCTCCATGATACTGAAACCGCCGGGCAGTTCAAACCCGTCGAGAGGTAGCAGCGCCCCCTCAAGTCCCGCCGATTTCGAAGAGAAGGCCAGACCGTTCCCAGAGACAAGCGCCGAGCTCTACACCACCCAGGATTCCGAACCAGAGAACACTTTGGAGGAAACTAGAGAAGAAGTGCCGCCGATCGAGGATGGTCCAGAAGAAAAGCCGGTCCCGCGAGCGAGGGTCGGCTTTTCTGATACGCTTGAATTCATACCCCGACCGCTGTCCATGGTTTCAACCGATACAGCCAGCACAGTCACGGGACATCCTGGCCACTCGGTATCTGGTAGCATCTCCTCTATCATATCTTTGGCGAATTCGACGATAGCAGACCGCGACAGACCTACGATTCTCTCCTCTCCCGTCTCCAGCTCCTGTAAGAAGGGCGATTCACGTCCAAGCACTGCTGGCGCTATCTTGGAACGCACACCTAGCTTGCTCGGTCCAGCTGCCGATCAGAACTCACCTTCACCTCGCAGGCGCAATTCAATCCCGCTGTTACCTGGGATCCCTACGGACGGTCAGTCACCACCGGCTCTTCCGAGTCCGTCAAAGGTTCCCAAGCGGTGGTCCTTCTTTGGCCTGGAGTCTTTCGCATCTTCTGGCTCGCCCACCAAGCAGCGACCACATAGTTCAAGCTCCTCAGAGACAGCCACGAAAGCGACGGATTCAGCGGCCGTATTGCCAGAAATCGAGCTGAATTCCACAATAAATGGGCCTGAGCCGCAGTCAGCTGTGAAGAAGTCATCAAGTAGAAAAAAGAAGCAGAAGAAGGTCAAATCATGGGCTGGCTCTATCCTAACGCGGAAGACCAGAACACGGTCTCAGAAGGCGAAGGCCAACCGTCGACGTTCGCAGACACCACCTCTGCCGAGGGATGATGATATGGACGACTATGAAGCGGACATGTCAGGACCATTGACAGCGCCTATGGTCATGGTTACGGGCACCCACACAGTACCGGAGCTTACCCGACCTGATCTGCCTCGGTGGAAGTCTGAAGATGATGTGTTATTTCCTATGATCGACCTGGATGCCGCGCTTGGCCCCTTCAATACTCCTTCAGCTCGTGATCCAGCATGGGACGCAGCCCAGCGAGCCGGTGCACCACAGAAGCGTCAGCTGCACAGCGCAGCTGGCATGAGAGGGTTTTCAGGCCCAGGAATGCATTATCATCGTCGTGCCGAGAGCGCTCCCGAGATGCCCCCTTTTGAGGCTGCCAGATTCGGCATTCACAGATTCGGCAGCTCTTCTACAATGGCTGATGTCTTTGAAGAAGACGAGGAGGATGAGGACGAAGATGATTCAGGCACATCGAGCTCGTCAGACGATTCGACACCAGACGCGAGCGGAACATCCTTCGTCGATCCTGATACTAAATCAGCCTACGATGACGCTGCCTCAACTCCTACGCAGGAAGGTGATTTGGACTACAAGAATTCCAAAGAGAGTATTTCTGTACCTACTTCAATCAAACGCAAGGGAAGTGGTTCAAGCTTAGAAATGCAACCTCCTGGGTCGAGGGCCAGGATCGAGAACTCGGCGAACTCGCTACACGAAGAAGTCATTGTCGAAGAAGCCCCGGTTCAAATGGCAGTTGATCAGGAACGCATTTTTGAGACTTTCCAGGAATCGGCAGACTCTGCTGCACCGTCGCCGCGACGCATTATCACTAACAAAGATCTTGCCCCTGTTGAGATACATCCGCTCAGTCTCCCCGGCCCTACCCTTGCGGTTGCCAGTCCTTACTCCATGAGCCATTCTTCGCCTTTCCCTTCACCGCGGTCGCCTATGTCCTATGATGCACACCGGGTCTCCACGGCTCCTTCGTCTGTCACCGAGGAGAATACCTTTCAGTCTTTGCTCATGGGAGAGCCTGGCCCTGAAGTGGTGCGCATCTCGGTAGATGTCCCGTCGCTGACTAGTAGCAACTCAACGATGACTCGAGAGAGCAACTACCCCGGTGTTCGTCCCAGAAACATGGCTTTTCACGAACAACGCCCTGCCTCCTTCACGTCTACTGCATTTGGAAGACGGAGATCGAGCTTAGCCAGTCTCAGTCGCCTCATCAGCACGTCACACGGCGAGCGAAGCAAGCTGAGTACCGAGGTTCCCGTCGACAGCGAACCTGAGAAGAAAACCAAATCCAGCACAACTAAGCGATGGAGTCGAATGATGCAATTTTGGAAGCCAAAGGAGTCAGAAACGTCCTAGAAGGTGGTTCGCACTTTCTTCCTGACTACTGTACTACATCAAAGGCAATTGTCGAAAAATTGTCAGCCTCGAATGGATGGAAAGTCCGCGGCCAACTAGATGATATTCCGCCTTGTCGTTACCGAATCGATGGACGGACTTATCCACTCGTTCTCTCTGGTGCATCAACTCATCCCCTTGATGCCGCTAGAAAGGATACCCCGTAATGTGGCTGGAAGAGCTTTTACGACAGTAATCATCGTGTATTGTCTCCTCCCGGCCCGTTCTCAGCATAGCCTACAAGATCTCAACTATGATCTAAGAGCTTGCTGCTTCACGTACAATTTCGGCGTTTCACGAGAGCATGAAGATACAGCAACTATGTGCATGATCATGGTCATGATCTATCAGTTCACCACGGTATCTGTCGCTTCTTTTCCGACGAGAATGGTATGGACCACGATCAGTGAGCCCATTGGTGGCTTGGCTTCTTTGCACATAGTATACTAAGGAAATGAATGAAAGCTGGCAGATAGAGATACGCACGGCATGGAGGGAAGCGGAAGTTTGATAGAACCTGCCATACCCAGGGCTCGTATCGAATGCTTCTGGAGTTGACTGATTTGCCTCCTGGAATGATAGAATGATCATCCTGCATGTAGACATATAATAATGAACATCCGCTAGTACTACGCGTGCTTGCCGTTATCTGCTACAGTCTCGTTGACTCTACCGAGCGCCTAAACGTAAACATAACCCGTTGGTTCGGCACGGACGGCAGGGTCAATTGTGAGGGTCGGCAAAACCTCTATACACCACATGCTTACGCGCCCTAGCTCTAGACTCCGGTTCTCCAAACCCCGTTTTTTCCGTCGGTCAGGGACGATAGTACCACAGGTGGCGAACGTTGCATACTTGTCTTCATTTATCCCCTCCCCCCCCCCCCAATCCCTATGATTGCATTGGAGATTACTGCATATTTGTATAGCTACAAGTAGAAAGAGGTACGATGGGTAGTGCATCGACTTCTTGCACCAGAGTAGCGTCTCCTCCTTTTGAAATATGTTCAACCCCTAGATCATGACGTTGTCAACCAATAGACTTGGGACATTCCCAATCTCCGCAGACAGCCAGTAGTCCATGTTGTCGGGCCATAACCATGACTTTGCAGGTTCAAGGTCAATGTGATGGTGTTCAAGACTACTCGACGCTCTGCCTGGATTCATTCAGGGACCTTCAGGCACTTCTTGCAGGGGTGGTTATCATCCTGATGCTTGTGAAATTATTGGAGATGTTGGAATTGCGATGCTTGATCAAACAAAAACTAGACAGCTCAACCCCATCGTCATAGCAGCCCCTGCTTCCCGAGCTTCATCACCTCTAGTGGGGGGAGACCATCAAGGGAGACTCGGTGACCGGAAGGCTTCCAACTGCTGTGAGAACTGTATACATGTTTTGAGGGGAGTTGTCGACGTCGTGAAGTAACTGCCAGAAGAACTCCACGTAAGAGTCGTGGGCGACATCACGGTGTTCCATGCTGTCAAGTAATCGTTTCATGTCTGCCACAGACAACGCTTAGCTGCGATTAAGGATGGGCACAGTGAGTTGACCATCATGCTATGGGTTAGACGTCGACTTACACCCAAGCGGGGACTGATCGTCAGGTACTAGTATCTTCGTACTTAGTCATCCCAGTCACCTCTTACAGGTGCCACTGCAGCACTGCCAGACTCTTGGGTCAGACCGCACAGCCAATAGAGGGACCGCCGATCACCACAACCGAATACTCGTATAATATACTCCCCAAGGGCCCCAAAGGCGTAATCGGCGAGTAATAGAGACACCAGCCCTATATAACTCGTATTAGTATAAACCTTCTCACGTTACTCCCGTCTTTTAACTTAAGTTATAACGACGTTATTATCTCAAAATTATATATTATTCTAGACGTCCGCTTAAACCACTACCTTCTTTTATTAATTATTTTTAATAAATTTATATAATCGCTAACCGCGTTTTATATATATTTAATAAATTATATTACGATACCGTTTATTTTTAATAAAATTATAATACCTTTAGATATTAAACGAGGAATAAAACGTTTTATTATATTTATAAACTATTTTATTAATTTCTATTTTTGGTTTTACTTTTAATTTATAATAATCAGGGTTAATAACCGTATTATATTCCTTCGAGCTTCTCACGGATAACCCGTCTACAGGTATTTATATAGAGACTCGCTTCAGCTTAACTTCATAGCTCAGCCTACCGGGTGAGGCTGTTGCCGTTACTTCCTAGGCGAACCTAGCCGCCGACTCGGCTCTACTCCCCGATCTCAGCCCTCTAGATATGTAAGCGCCGGGATGTTTGCCATCCACTCTAAACCGTTACAATTGCGATCCTCCGTGGAAAGCAAGCAAGCAAGCAAACCAAACACAAGGAACCCGACGAGGGATTCGGGGTTATAATACGTCAAGTCGCATCGATTGGGGTAGTATCGATCCGTGCGGGCGAGGGAGATCACCGCCTCCTATGACCAGACAACTGCATATCGTTCATCAGAGCCCGTAGCTTCCAGGCATGATCTGATGAGAGCAAGCACCGGCTAGGACTGATCGCACACTAATCCTTACCCTTTCGAGCTACAGTCGCGATCCGGCCTCACCAAGCTCCAGGATTTCCTAATTCCGTCATTATCGGAAAGGGCGCTAGCGAGTTACAAAGCCGTTAGGGATTTATTAACGATATAATAAGAGGGTTAAAAGTAGTTATTATATCGATATAGCTAATATAAATATTAACTTCGTATATTTAAAAAGTTATATCTTTTCAAAAGAACTATTCCTGTAACGTAATTAAACGTCGAATAAGCCGTATAAGTTACCTTTAATAAAATTAATTAAAACGACCTACGTCATAATTTTATTTTCCGGCAATTTATACCGCTTAAGTCTTTATTACGAGAAGATTATTTTAGAAATAAATTCGACCCGTTACGCGAGAAAGGAGATTTGCCGGTAAATAAATTTATTACCGTTATCTTAATAAGGTATTATTCCTTCGTAAGCTATAACTTATCCCTTTTCCCGCGAAAACTTTTCCGCTAATAGCTATAAAGCCATCCTAATATGCCTAACCTACTATGCGTTTTGCAGGCGGTCGTACTCCGTTGGAGCGGAGACAGAAAACTATACTAAACAGCCGATGAAGCCTAGTCCGAAGCGATGGAACCTTTGTTTTGATTCGATATGTGCGCAAACAGGAGGAGATAACTGCTACGAAGCGCCGGGTTGCTGAGATGGAACAAGAAGCCGCGAAGCTACGTGAGATGTAGGCAAGCCTTGAGGAGCGTGGTAACGACTTTAGCGAAGATGAGTTAGACGTCGACAGTCGTAGTATCTTCGTTAGTAACGTGGATTACTTTATTTTACCCGAGGAAATATAAGCTTATTTTTAAGAGGTCGGTTCGATTAATCGAGTAACTATTTCATTAGATAAATTTACCGGATAACCGAAAAGGTATGTTTTAACGCCTACGACTTTACCTACCTTAACGAGAGTTTTTATCTAACTAGTTAATTCTTTATAATTATATTTACGTCGAGTTTACCGAGCTTAACTTGGTCGCGTAAGCCCTGGTCCTGAACGATAGTATCCTGAAGGGCCGAAATATCAAGGTTACACCCAAGCGAACCAATTTCCCGGGCATGAGCCGAGGACGAGGACGTGGTAGTCGTGGTGGCTTCGGTGGTCGCGGAGGTTTCGGTGGAAGAGGTGGTTTCGTACCGGCGGGTGTTATATACGAGGCCGCGCTGCGGGATATGGTCAGGGATTTGGGCGTGGAGAGGGTTATATTGAGTGTTGATTACCCGTTGGAGGACAATGTAGAGACCTCGGGGTGGTTTGATCGTGTATAGATGAACGGTGCTGTGAAGAAGGCTATTGCGTTCGGGAATGCTACGAGAATGTTGAAGATTTGATATAGGGGATACTCGTGATGGAACAAGGGGACATCAACCCCGATTATCGATTTCCCGTAACGCTCTGGGTACCTTCAGGATGCCGCTACAGTATTTGCCTGACTCCATTGAGGAGCTGAGCTTCAAATTCCTGCGATCGTACCACATGTTATCTCTGCTTGGATCGAGGACTGGAGCTTATCAATCTGGCGCAGATATGATGACCAACGTCACGCTGAGGCGAAGAACAAAAGAAGAAAGATTACCCAAATATAAGAATAATAACTGGAAGCTCGGTATTAAAAGGTAAGTCATGACCTCTTAACTCAACTCTGTTCTTAGGACCATGCTATTTACTGACATTATTATTGCCAGAAGAACACGCCTTCGTCTATTCAAGCATTTAAATCGAATCACGATAGGCAAAGCACGGTGCTGAAGCTGAGGAAAGGTAGCATGTGATATTGCATTCTGCATGCCTAATAATACCATAGCACAAACTGTTCACCAATTACCCAGATTACTACAGTCTTGCCATCAGGGCGAGGCAAGCAAGGCTGGAAGCGTCAATGGACACGGCAACGGCGGGGAGATTGGGTATGCTCTTCATGCACCTCTGAAAGTGAGAGATGGTCTCGCTGCGCCAGGTACGTCGTTTCCTCGGGTATATCTTGCGTGTCATGAAATCCCACGTCATAAAGTGCCTCGTTCTGCAATTGGCAACATCTAAAGGCGCGCTACTTGGTATAAACGACCAGCTACTAACGGTTCCCAGATCGGTCCACTACGCCTGCCCTCCCGATATCTGCGACACCATTTGATTTAACGGCAGGCAACTTCCCCTATCCCGCCGGATCAGCATCGGTCTTTCGGCCGAGTACGCCGGCTCCAGCAGGCACAACCCTCGACACAGGTTCAGCTGACAGTATCTTCGAGTCCGTAACGAGCCTTTGCAAATAGGGTTTGACATTGTCTACTGTCCTTGACCAATCCTGCCAATGGTGCGTTGGTTGATCCGTCGGACAGAGGAACGCCAGCTGCACGCACGCACGCGCGCACGCACAAACGTGATCAACCACGTCGGAGATGATTGATTTGAACAGATTCGTAGGCCTCACGAAATGCTCCAGCCTCGCACGCACCACTTGTGTCGAAAGATGCCTTAGAAGCCTTGATCAAGTTCTGTCATTTGCGTCCCATGAATCCTAGTTGAGCTGCGCGCGGGATCCGATTCAGATATGTGTAATGTGGACCGTGCACCATACTTCCCACACTGGGTTAAACACTGTGCTTGATACTTAGCTTTCTTACTACTGTCTATTAGCGAGCCAAGCACTTATACTGACTGGGCTTACGATGCAATGTTGCGCTGCTGATTTCTTTCCCATGCAGTTCCATTGCAGTGGTGCACGGTCACTATCTGTGCTCTCGTAGTTGAGCACACTCATAGACACGACTGTTTACAAACTCTCCTCTCCGTGGCAAACTGAGGTTTCTCGTAGCAGGCATGCGTTCCTAGAACACATACAGTAGTAAATTTGATTCACCAGTTGCAAAGTACTCGGTATCAATCATAACGCCAGTCATGCTGTCGTGACATCGACATCCTGCCCACCAATCCATAGACGACATATGCACGCCACCAAGAACTTCTACAAGCTATGGGGACGTGTTTTCAAGGCTTGACGAAGTCAACTATCTGCGGATACATATTCACCAGCGAATATCGGAATTCGCCCATGTATTTCTTCTACTTCTTAGCCGCTGTCCTGCGATCATGACGAAGGCAGAGCAGTGGAGTTCACATCTGCAATTGGTGCAATAGTCGCTTGAAACGCGCATATGGAGGTACGAGGTCGATCTATTAGGCCAACGTGCTAAGTGACACAAGATAGCGGCTTGAAACGCGTATATGCAGGTCCAAGGTCGTCTTGTGAGCCCAACGTGCCAAGAAATAATTTGATTAAACCCAGCTCGGGTAACCAATCAAATACCTGGTGTAGTATACGGGACATTTGCGGGACCACTGCGCCACTACTTAGACCTTTCGACAGGAACCAACAAGTAACATTACCGACCATCATTCCAACGCCTTGGGCTATCTCAAATCTCGCGAAAGCTTCGAAATCATGGCTCAAGGTAAGGAGAGCATAGATCGTGTAGCATTGGACGGGCTTGCCTGTGCTAGGAGACTGGTGCAGCTTCGCTTTAGGGGCATACTAAACTGAGTCATGGTTATGAGGCATTCCCGAAGAGACCGAAGAGATCAAAGAGAAAGTGGCCGTGACCAGAGCATGCGCCAAGCCCTCATAGCATCGATAAGCGATGATCATATCAATACAATGCATGCGAAACGATGTTGGATCAACGTTCGATACTCTCTTTCTGAATTGTCGACTGCCTATACATCCTGGTTTAATAGAAACAATGATATTCCTAATATTGAGATCCCTGTACGTAAAATAGATGTCATAATCGTCCGAAAGGAAGGCTCCGGATGCTGTGACGATCATCCACCAAGGTCCTAAGATAGTCCCTAAGGAGATGCACGAGGGTCTCTCCATGTTAACAGGATAAGCTAGCCAGATAAGGCTATAATTATAGTCCAAGATATGCTGAGCAGGTGTACAGAGAAACTGATTGTCAAGAGTAGGGGTAAGATAGGTGCTTAGATTGGATACTGAGGTAATGAGTGTCTGTCTAAGAAATCCAATATCCTTATGTATCCATTCACTCCCTCACTGTTAGTATAGCTTCTCTCGGTAGAGTTATTTGGTGATCAGGTCCCTAGTGATCATAACAATAGTGATCGCGATCACTTATCCTAACATGATATTACTTGCGGTGTATTGCCCCTAAGAGATATCCATAGCATCAGGAGATATAACTTGAGGTTGAGTCGAAGG
Organism: Xylariales sp. AK1849; assembly: GCA_022432505.1. NCBI lineage: Eukaryota > Fungi > Ascomycota > Sordariomycetes > Xylariales > Xylariales sp. AK1849. Next base: position 1,782,000 of record JAJKKH010000008.1, read on the forward strand.
TATATCTCTACTGCTGCTTTCCTCAAGAACGTGCCAGCTGAGGAAGGCTATTATATCATCTATTCCAGTCGGCGAGTTAAACCAATGTCCTCCGCTGGGATACTCTCTCCATATAACCTGTGCACCGTATCCCTTCAATATGTCTCTCAAACCTCGACCGTTCTGAACCAAAACCAGTGGATCATCAACACAATGCTCGAGAAATATAGGAGTATTACGAAGAACTTCGTTGTGGTGTGGGACGTTTTCTAAACCAAGGATAGATCTTATTTCGGGAAGTGTCCTGCCGGCAAACGGACACCGGCAAGAAAATCCCAAAAAAGCGGCCAGTCTCCCACCTTGTGTGGCTGGTATATCTAGATTAAAGAGCGTATGTACGCTGGTTGCAGCACCCATACTGATTCCCGCTATCCATAATGAGAGTTAGTAACTACTCTTTCTTGTGAAAATTGAAGTCGATCAAGTCATGTTTCAGAACCAAGGCTTCTCCAAAAGCCATCCGGGGAGCCACAACTCCCGAAGCAGACTGGAACAGGGAAATGGGATCCCCCAATCGACGTACCCAGGACGGCGCGATTCCACTGCCCTCCTAACAGTGCAGCCTCGTTTGCTAATATAGATCGGACGGCGGGCACGACCTCTTTGAGTCCCGCCAGTTGGAGCTCCTCGCGCTCGGAAAAGTCTTGGACGTTCCAAACGTCAAACCATTGAGGCCAAACGGCGGGAGAACTGGCGCATGGGCGCGTCGGGGCCTGGGGAAACACCCAACGGAAGGCGGGAAAGGCTTCTATGATTGTGCGGTTATGCGAGTCACGTGAGCGTTCTAGGGACGCCGCGAAGCCGCTTGCAGTATCGCCACGCCCGTGGAGGAAGACGACGGTGTGTGTGTGGTGCCGAAGGGGGGATGGCAATACAGGGAATGTTGGTGAGTGTCATTATGAGACTTTGGAGGCACGTGTACTCAATGACGTGAAGGGCGATGTGAAGACGTAGTAGGGAATATGCCCACCCAGATACTGTTACCAAATAGCGAATTTGCTTGTTTGTGTACCTATGTAAGTTAAGGGAGCGATGAAACCAACGTTGTTGCGGTGGAGAAGATAAAGCTTCTCCAGCGGCACAGCACAGCTCAGCCCTGCGGGGGCCCTCTAAAGCCCACTGTCGTAGGTTTAGCACAAGAGTAGGTACCTATCGCCAGGCGCATTTAACCCCTGCTCCACACAGGCTGTTTGAAGTTGCGGCTACCTACGAATTGGCCCCCCGCGCCCTCCGCCCCCCGTGCCACGGCCCGAACCCAACTATTATCGAGAACCTGTCCCCACCAATATTCAACACCCATAAGGACAGTATTGAGTTACAGGAAATTCCTCAGATGTAGATTCTGGGAACAAAAAACGGGATCATTTGGAAGAATTCATATTGACGGTAGAGAGACAGCCAGCAGCAGCGTTACTATAGTGTACGCGAACTCAAAACTGTGAACGAAATCATCGTGTAATGTGGAGACGGGGCTGCCAACCTCTACATGTTGACGGTAGTGGTCTGACTGTGGATGGATATCTGTAGGGCATATGGATTGTGGCACTGTAGGGTTTTGTGCTACCGAGTCAAAGGCCATCGCCCGACTCCCAACTTGTCTTCTCAATCTCAAACTCTCGGGAATAATCGCCCAGTTCCCGAAAGATACTCTTGATCAAATTATTGTACCTCCGGGGCCATCTGCATTCCTTAAACATCGCCTTGGTATAGTCCCAATATTCGGGGTAGTACCCCGCGGTCTCCCAGTCCACGATCCCACTCACTATCCAACCATTGCTTCCGTCCGATCGTTTGTCGAAATAATCTGTCATGACAGGCTCGCCTTGAAGATAAACTTGGGACATGTCAAGTTTGATACTTGGGGTATTGGAACACTGCTCGTGAGGTTTGAGGGTCTTTGTAGCTATCATTACAGTAAGGTACGGAGTCTTGCCAGTTTCTATGGGACATTTTGTATTAGCTCTATCACTGGCGTTGTATGTTGGATAAATGAATAACTATTTAAGTGTGCGAGCTTTTATTTCCTATATAACGTGAGCAACAGAAAATTGTATCTTCCTTCTATCCAGCTCTCCTCACAGTGAAAGACACTCGGTATACCATCTTGCCATGAGATGGCAGTAGCATTGTGACCACCAGACGGGTGGGGCTAACGCACCACAGTAGTCAGTACGATACTATATAGTCGTACAACTGATGGGGGGATATGTGTGACGTATTGGTGTCGGGCCCATTCACTCTTCTCTCTGCTCTACAAAGTTCTCTGATTCGTTTGGTAGAATGCTGGGCAGCAGCGCTTGGAATATCCCAATGCATAGCAAGCTGTGCTTTCGTGGCCGCAAACGGATTGTTCATGGGTGTTGGAACTAGAAGCATCCACGAAGTGGTCGATCGTCTTGGTTAAATAGCCCTTATCAAGCTTGTACCGTCAGACTTTTGTGCGAATATGAATTCCATCGACAGCCTATGGGGGGAGTCATCACGACCGCTTTTCAAGGTATTATAGATGGGATAGTCGTGGTCATTGAGGTAACTCTACAGGCTATTCTGGCGAACTGGCAAGGAAGGACGCGACGGACATATTGCCCTGCCTGTCAGCTCCATCTCCTTCTAGATTACCTAACTAGCCGGGAACTTGGCCGCCAGCCTTACCCGATCAATCATACTATATGCCTTTGGGGCTTCAGGGGCCGACTTGGCTGGGTTGTATGGATGCATGAAGTGATGTGATAAGGTATGTGTTGCACAGCATACCGTGCCCAGTGTATTATAGGTTGGCATAGTGGCCGTGCCACTTGACTCTGGCTGGGCCTTGAGATGTGTCGGCATAGGAAGAGCTTCGCGCTTTCATGCGTGCCAGTGGGACTGACCCACGGCTTGTGTTCGGGGATGATCGCACGAGCTGTCGTGGCGTTGTCCGTAATGGAGTGGCGGCATGTCGTCGCTATCTCGTGCCAGCACTAGACTTATGGGCTCTCTCAGTGCAGCTTCTCAACAATTTGGACGTCCCTTGGGTGAGCGTTCGACCTCGGTGCTAGATTTGTGCGTGTATCCCTTCCGACACCTGATTTATCGATGGGCCATAACCAACCCAAGATGACACATCACCTTCATTATGGCTGGTCGAGAACAGTCTTGCTATGTTCGAGGGCATGTGACGCCTATAATGACCAAGTCCCGGGTCGGATCTCAAAGCACCAATGCTTGGAAGAAGCACGAGGGTATTCGGTGCACCTTGGGGGGAAACGATGTGTTCTCGGACGATTTGGACCTAGATCCAAGCTCGTGCCGTTATCATGCGTGGCGGAATATTCTGATCCGGCGGCGTAGACATTCCAGTAAGCCACGGAGCAGTGCTAATATACAAGGCCTACAGTGTCCCACACCAGTACGATTAGCACCGTTGCAGCAGTCACATGATGGACATGTAGACTGAGCCTAACAGGAGACGCCGGGAACGCCAATACGTACAGAGTATGCTTTTCAGTACATGCTGCGATAGCAGCAGTCTAGACTAGTACAGCCCACGCGCAGACAGGGGATGTTCCAACCACTGATCAGTTGCTACGAAGAATATCATGCCATATAGAGTCAGCACGGTTGTATGCTTCCAATCCTGGCCAGGGATACGTTGTCGCAAGCCTCAGCCAATGGTACTAGTCCCGTAGGATGCCTGGGTTTCAAGATGTTCATCCTATATGTGACAATTATTCGACTGTTATTGCTTAAAACCGGCACAACAAGCGTAGATATATAATTTACACCTAGAACATCGGCGCGGACGTTGTCCATAAAGTCATAACACATATGTTTCAGGAAGACTAGGACATCGATTACCTAGTAGTTGTGTGATGCGCTGGTATGCCGATGACTTCCTAAAAGAAACGTGTCGTAGCATTGATCGCCGCCACGTGGGAAAATGCAACATCACTGGGACCCGACGAGCATCACGTAGCAATGAGACCAGTTTCTTTTGAACGAGAAGGTTGTCAGATCTCTCGGTATTTCCCCAACGTCTCCTGCCCATGTCTCCTATCCTTCGTATGGGTATCCCTTGAGCACACAAAGGATGAAGGCATCTCTCATAACTGGCAGCCTACTTAAGTAGCTGATCAACCCCTCAGTAGTTTAGTCTTTGTTAGCTTTTTAGCCTCAATGGATTGGTTGACGTTGATCTTCTTCTAGATATGAGTCCTGTATTCTAGAGGGACTATTGATGATTCAGGGGTAAGGAAATGATCCTTTAAGCGTGACGGTAACTAGTCTACTACTTACCTGCACGATGATACAGTAGAGTCCATCGATTATGGAATATCTAGTCTGTTGAGAGTATGCAAAGCAACATACTGCTGCGAAGTCGTCGAAAGGAATCTAAAAATACGGCTTTCTCTTGGGTTATTGCTCCCCACAGCGCCTTGTCACCATCTGCTCAACAGTGTCAGCTACATCTCTCTGAATCTCCCCCGAAACTTGCGTTTTCATTTTCTTTTTTGGGGTGTTTTTGTTTTCGGCTGTAATTGAAGGTCATGAATGCTGCGCCGAGTAATCAGTGAAGCATCCGTGACTCAGAACCATCCCTGCATCTATGCCAACCGCAGGCTCGGTGGCCAATGCCGGCATCCCATTGTTGCCGGCTACCCGCCCGGCACGTCGGGGGAGTAATCATCCCAGACGGCCAACTGTCTAAACTCCAAGTCTGTCTATTTATAAAGCTCGTCCGATCTAACAGAAGAATAAGCGATACCCTTGGCAAACAGTAACGCCTTCATACATATAGAACAAAACATCGATACTTATATAGAATAAACCCGACTACACACGATAGAATACGTGGCAGTGAGTATTTGGCTTGTTACTGATGTAGCAGTTCTCTACGCATATCCAACAAAGCATCGAACTCTAACAGAATAGTCTAGAGGGTACCCAGAGATCATGGACCAACCCGCCTGCACACGGTAGAAAATACGGCAGTGAGGAGTTGGGATGTTGGTGATCTGACAGTTCTCCAAGGCAGCCAGTTTATCGATGCCTATGAACCATAGGCCACCAATCAGGTATTACGCAGACTTCCCGATGTTCTCTCACTTGTCGGTAAGCTTATTCGTAGTTCGCCAAAGTGGGATATCCCTAAAGCATGTGAAAAGCCACATGGGTGAAACTCGAGAATCACTTCATTGCCATACCTAGGTAGGCATGCATCACCACTTCAGCATTTTGAGTGCAACGGATGGAGATTACGGCACATGTCATCGAACGTTTCATCAGATACTCCATCGATGTGACTCTGGATGATGCACAGTGGCAATTGCTGGGACGGGTCCGACGGAGGTCATGGGTAGAGCGCAAGCTCGGCAAAGAGTCAAAGTACAGGGTGAGGGAAGTCTCTTGACGCCTGGGCATATCGCTGCACAATATACCTACCTACCTGTCCATGGCCGGAGAGATGGGAGCTTCTAGACCCGGGCAGACCCGCGGGCGCATCTACTATGGTACTTTAGTAGACGACAGCCCCGGGAAGCAGGCAGCCGGTGCTTGGGGTCGCACACAGCAATATACAACGTATCGTGTCATATATCAGTTTCTGCACATCTTGACCGCTAAGCAGAGGCGATTCTAGACACGCAAGTCGAGGCAGGCAACACCCACAACCCGATCGCCTTGTGTCACACTCCGGGCCTGCACGAGCCCCCAAATGGTGCAAGCTATCTTACCATGGTACTGTACGGTACGGTACGGTACTGTGATAATAGATGTGATGTGAGCGACATCGCAGCTGGCAGCAGGGGACTCCCACGATCGTGCAGGGCTGCTCCCTCCCTCTGACAGCCATGGGAACTGCTTGCCCCGCTTTGATATAATCGACAAGATTTCACTTCACGTACAGTAGATTCGGGCGGCGTTCCGACGACACTTTGGCTGCGTGAGTGGCTCACGCGGCATGGAAGATAGGTGGCTCACGCGGCATGGAAGATAGATGACGATGCTCGAGCGATTAGAAGTCGATTGTGTGGCTCTCCCACTGCGAGCGTGGAGAAGATGCGCTTGCGCACCCGGCAGTCTTCCTTGTATTCGCAATCTTCGTTCGTCCTGTCTCTGCGAAGGTTTAGGTGCGAATGTTATGACACAAGTGGTCCAGTTGACGGAGGCGCTCCGAGCGGCTCCTGACCATGTGATTGGCCGAACGGCGGTCGGGACGAGCTCCGACTGCCAGACATTAACATTATTCGCCCTTAAGCTAGGTTAGATATCCGTACAGATGCATACACAGTGCAGTCGTGCATCTAGCTCACACCTGAGATTGCACCACCTCCGGATCGCCAAATGAGGGGAGAAGTAGAGAATCCTTGGAGATGTGTTGTTGTGTAAAAGAAAGGACATTTTCGTTTTTCTGAGGCCTGCTGCCAATACTTCATTGGCTTTCTCCATCATCGATACTCGGTTCCATTCGTTTGACCTACATAGGCATTCGACAGCTACCCTACGTGCTTCCCTGCCTGCGGCTGCTCCTGCTCTACAAAAGCACAAACCACCTCCATCGACACCCCACCTCCAGTAGACAGTCTCAAAGCAACTCACCGGTCGACCACCACTATCATTGACTACTACGGGCAGCCCGATCACCAAAGCACGGAAAACGGTCCATCTCATCCAGCTTCTCACAAACATCTCGGGGAAACCTGCGAACCCCATGAACCCGACACAGTTGATGCCTTGGCCGACGCCAATGTCCGCCAACATGGACTTCTATAACCCAGACTACACCACGCCCATGATGTCCTCGGCCGGATTCTACTCGCTTGAGGAGGAGGCATATGACCTCAGCTTGCCCCGTTCGTCAGGCGACGCCTTTGCCAGCTCGGTAGATTCCAACACGACCCAGAGTAGTCCCATAGATGTGAGTACTCCCACTTTCCCGGATACCCAGCATCGATCGGTCTTCATAGAAACGTGGCCCGATAAGAAGGGAAGGGAAGGTCCACGTACTTACGCAGTGAACAACAGTATGACCAAGCTGCCAATCAGTTCATGCAGCACCATCAGCAACCTCTGGGCCTCATCATGCAACAACAATCTCCCACCTTTCCTCATCAACAACAACAACGACAAAGCCACCACGTTCATAAGAAGCAGGCCAAAGGATCGATGAACGTCCCAACCCACTTTCCTCAGTCTTTCGCGACGGAAGTAAAAGATGACTTCGACATGTTCTCTTGCGGCGCTGAATCGCACAACTCGCGCCCGATAATGGTCCGTCGAGAAAGCCTAGCTAGCATGACCCATTCAATCCTGTCCCCCTTGTCGCCCGAATTGCAGATTAGCAACATGGCAGACATGACAACTGGGCAGCCGCATGGGATGCAACAGGATCGCAACCGTGAGAAGAACCGCCTGGCCGCCAGCAAGTGTCGAGAGAAGTCCAAGAAGTTTGTCGATGAGTTACGGGAGCGTGAACGAGACTTGACGAATCAGCGAGCCAAATTGACAGCGTGTGCTGCCGCCCTGAAGGATGAGGTCCTGATGCTCAAACATGAGATCTTCCGACACGGCAACTGCAAGTGTGACTTCATACAAAATTATCTCAACAATGCTGCAAAGCAAATCACCTAATGAACTTGTGCCACCACGACTACGCGGCTATTCACCACCGCCGAGATAGTGATTGAGAGATACTTGAGGAGTCGACCGTGTGTTATTATTGTCATTTAGGGGTCATAATGTTTTTCGTCGTCGTCGTCGTCGTCCATGTGACGTGACTATCCCCGTTTCCAATTTCTGCTTCGGATGTTGTTATTACCATCATCCTATTCGCCCGCCTCTGACACCGCCTTTCTTGTCCAGGCGGTTTTGACAACATCGATGTTACAAGGAAATTCTCGCCGTTATGACGGCAACTTCCTAATCGAATATGGGAGGCCTCATGGGCCATTTGCCTGCTACGCATGGCAGCCAACGGTTCGAGTCCACTGATGCGTTGCATTTTGGAGAAGCTGAGCCGGTGCATTGACGGATGTAGCTCGTTCAGTGAGAACATCTCGCAAATATGCATCACTATGCAGTCTGAGAGGCAACAAGGAAAAAGGATCCGGCCAGACTCACTTTCCTCCCACGACGTCCACTTTGGTACTGGCTAGCCCCTGATGCTCACGGCCGCCGGCAGCAGACTATCAAGATCGTGCTGTCCGGCTACCAATAATGAAGGACATGGACGGGGTCGCGGCGGATAGGACGCCAACGACGTGTGTATAGTGAAACAGGAGATGATGGAACGATGCAATGGCAGAATGATCAGGGTACGGGGCCTTCATATACCCAGGCCACCCGGCCTTTGTCCCTGCTATGCATGGCTAGAGGGTTTCAACGCGTCTGCTGATGTCTCTAGAGACACTCGTCGTCTTCATGAATGATTGCCAATTACCAAGTAACAAGAAGCAAGAGTTGCGCAGCGATATGCTTCCCTAGGCGCTGTGCGGGTGGGCTTTTCAGGAACTGTGCCAGAAGAGAGGGAAACGAGGAGGAAATGGAAATATGAGAACCACTTCTTTGTAGAAAATGCAGCTATAGTAATACCACTGCTTACAAGAATTGGCAAATTGCACGACGATGCTTCTCGTCATGAAGCCATATAATATGTTGTCACCGTGTCGTACATTGTTCCTCATAGGTGCCCACATATGAGTTCTATGGCTGCAAACAGGTCGCGTGTAGAGGTCGGTGTCCGGACGCCTCGCAGGGGGCGGGGATCACCATTAAGTATACGTTGTCAGACCTCTTCCAAACCAGGACAGTTCTAACCATTGGACACCAGAGTGGAGACGAGGCCTACGTCCGGAGCAATGAAACCGGCGAATCGTCTTGGTGATTTTACAGCGTACTCACTATTCTTTGAATGACTGTAGGTTTTGGTAGGGTGGTGGTGGTCGTGTGGGGGGGGGCCCCACATCACAAGTCGGTGTGCCCCTTTCACTTATAGCAAAGTGACGTGAGAATCACCGAATGGTAATTGCGCAACTTGGCCTTGCACGAACCTGCCGTCACCTGGGCCGCCGGTAGGAAACCTCGTGGGTCAGTCAAGTCCAATGGGGTCCCAACGAGTACCTACTTAAATCATTGAGCTGACCGTTCGGGCTCCCCTAAGGTCGCCGTCGCGGCAGCAGCGAAGTGGACCGTCGCTTAGTTAGCTTGTGTCTAGAGCCTCCACCCTGTGTCGAGATGGATCCATGCTTCCGCCCTTTTCTGTACAAGTATGTGAGACGGCCACTTCTCTTCGGATCGTTCCTCCCGCTTCGACTTCGACCAGGTAGGGAAATGAAGTGCTGGTGTGAGAATTCCAAAGTGCAGGCGAATATCCTCGTCATGCGCTGCAGCTCACTACCTTCCCCCTTCCTCTTGGCCGACGTGGTCATGACGACATCGTATCGTAACCTTCGCTGACCCCGGGCATACTTGAGGAGGTGAGTGCAATGGATATACACACGCTGATCCTCACAACTCCCGCTGGTCCAATGACCAATCAGGATGGCGTGCGTCTCGATCGCCGGTGACTGGCGTGTTGTTCGACGTCGTGGCGGCCGATGTCCCGGCTGCGAATCCCTCAGAATGCAACGACGGCTTGCAATTGGAGGCGACGTCCTTTCTCTGGAATACTTACCGGAATAGCTGTGTCCCAAGTCTCCAGCGTGGGAGTGCGCATCTAACGAACAAGATACCGCGCTGATGGTTGGTGCATTTTCGCCGATCACCTACTTAGGTGATGGCTGAACCCTGAGGACTTTGGGGTATATATGTAGGTCAGAGACTCCTGCCTGCTGATGATTGAAGCAGAGGCACGCATGAGAACTGACGAGTCTCCCGGAAGTCTAGAAGACCTCGAGACAACGGCCTTTCCACTAAGTTCTGTTCAGGTGCTTATGTTGGTCGCTAATTAGAACATACCTTATTTTGTCTCATAACCTCTTCGAGCATCTAGTAGGCGTAGAATTGACGATCGGTGTGCATTTACTGCATGAAGCAACTCGAGATCCGGGACAGTTACGCGGAAGCCCAGTCACATATGTTGCTGAACTGAAATAATTACAGCCGGGTTGCATACGCCCAAATCCCTCTATAGTCAGTTTTCCGATTCTATAGCCTCGATAGAAATTATACAAGACAATGTGTATACAGCTAACCATTTTCGGATCGTGTGACTCAGCCTCCCGCTAGGATGCAGTTACCCCATGGTGAATTCCAAAACAAGTGAATTGTCTGTAATTCTGTAGTTCTTAAATTCATTCCCAAGGCAGATTCATTCCAATCACGAGTTTCGTCGTGTACATAGTAGGCTGGGGAGAGGCGCGTCACCATGACCAGGCGACACAGCACCGAGTGCCGACAGCGACAGCGACAGGCCCCGGACCCCGGTGCGCCCATCCAACCAAGGGCCAGTACATCCCCTTGAAGCCTCGGCAGCTCCCGAGACCCCTGTAGCAACCCGATCCTGGGAGGTAGCTTTTCACGAACATCCACGGCATCATCGTGTTCCAACGCACACCCAATCCGACAACAATAAGCAGCCACCCTCACGCACGCCTTGAAAGCGCGCCAGCCTCGACGACGAACTCAATCGACAAGACGACACGACCAGATGCCCTCCTCCACCGTCCCCTCGGCCTCCTCATCGCGCAACGCAGCAAAGCGCCTGCTCCGCGAGCTCGCGGCCTGGGAGAAGGAAGCAGCGACCGAGAGCGGGATCGAACGCCTGGGGCCCGTGGGCGAAGACGAGCTACTGCAATGGGAAGCCGTCATCAACGGACAGGGGGTCGGGGCCGGATATGACGGTTCGTTTTCCCCGTCTCCTTAGCTACGCCATTCACTTTACATACCTACCTACCTACCTACCTACCTACCTACCTACCTACCTACCTACCTACCTGCCTACCTGCCTTCCTACCTATCCTGGTTCTTTCCTCCCCTACGTCCCATGCTTCAAGTGTTCGACTCGAGCTGACCACCTACAACTTCATCAGAAGGCCGGTGGCGCCTCACCATCGCGATCCCGCCCTCGTACCCGCTCGCCCCTCCCAAGATCGCGTTCGCGACGCCCGTGATCCACGCCAACATCGCGCTCGCCACGGGCGAGATCTGCCTCGACCTGCTCAAGGACCAGTGGACGCCGGCCTACAGCATACTGGAGTGCGTGCGCGCCGTGCGCATGCTGCTGGGGTGTCCGGAGACGGACAGCCCGCTGAACGTTGACGTGGCCGCGCTGATCCGCGGTGGCGACAGTCTGGGTGCGAAGCGGCTGGTCGAGTTCTGGGTGCGCGACGAGGGCGGCCGGTACGAGGGGAGCTGACGTGGGAGACTTGCATTGGTGGGCTGGGTGTTTCGTTCGTAGGTGTGGCGGGTTGGGTGGCTATGTAGGATGCTTTCATGTATACACCTGGCTCCTTGAACTTTGGGGGTTGTACGGATGACATATAGGAGCTGCGATATACGCGGTGTATTCATAATCGGTGCAGGTCAAGAAGCGAGCGACATGGCGCGGCAAAATTCGATACCAAAGGCAGATTGCACAAGGGCGTACTACATCAAGGGTCAAGTTTTCGGGGCCAGGCGCACCATGTGCGAGTATCATGGGATGGCACGGGCTGGCGACTAGTATTTGCTTCGTCTGTGGCACATTACATCTGACCAAATAATTGACTTAACAAGCAACCCATACTCAAATCTTTGCACAGGTTTGCATTCATTGACCGCAAACTATCAAGCGCCTGTAAAGCAACGGAAACACCCGTCTATGCTGACCGAAGCACCTGGCCGTCCGATAATGTATATGAATATTCTTACAGCCTTCACCCAAATCCGCGCCAAGCTTTAATTTTCCAGCCACAGGCTCGAGTTGCTATGGTTTACACAAAAAAAAAACGGGGATTTTCCAGCGTTTTCCACTGCTGTGTTCAGCAGGATCGTACAAGTTTTGATAGTGCCTGTCGAACGAGGCGACGCAAACTCCTCATCTCCACGATGCAGTATTCGGAGGCGCGTGACAGATTCAGTAATTCGTAAGAGAGGTAACAGTGCCAAAGCCACCGAAACGGCAGCTTCCTACTATTCATTGTAGTGAAATACCTACAGTCTGTGTTAGCAGGAGCCCGTAGCTTCCGAATCAGCCTGCACTTACCTTATAGTTGGGCAATCCTGTAGATTGCCAACCCAGTCGCCTGGCCATCTTCGCGAAGCCCTCCGTCTCGATCAGGTGATAGAAGGGGAACGGCGGAAACATTGCACCGTCTCGATGAACATCTGCCCTCACCAGTAATGCTGTGCCACCTACTCCATCCAAGGGAACCTCTGCACGGACGTCTTTCGGGTCAGGCATCTCCATGTATGCCATGAGTGTTCGATATGTAGGCAGTTCTGCGTAGCCCTCAAGCAGGAGTTCGTCTTGGCTCATCTTGGCTGCGAGCTCCTGGGCTGTCCCACTGTCTTGCCAGCTGTTGAAGTCGTAGGCTCTCTCAGCGGGTTTACCATCGTCGTCGGTATACCGCTGGTAGCAGTTGGGCACGATGACGGGTTTATCGTGCGATGCTAGATCCTGGATCAGGGTAGGTGGTGTCTCGACAACGTCAGCATCAAGCCAGAGCACCCACGAAGTATCCGGTCCTAGTGTGGTGAATAGTAACGAGTTGCGTGCTCGGGACATGGAGGCACGACGCTCCTTCTGGTTCTGCAGCTTGTGTCTTTCCGCTTCGTCCTGCGATGACAGCGGAGGATCAAAGTCTTGTCGCTCAATGATAATCTTCCTGAACCGTTGTTTCGCAGTTCCCTTCTGTGCCTTCGTTATCGCAGCCTGCAGAGCCGTCGTCGCAGCATTTCCCTCCTTGTTCTTGGGTAGTATGAAGCCAAGGGTTATGAGCTCGTGGGGGTAGTTGAGCTTCATAAGGTTATCCCAGTACTCCTGGTAGAAGCGGGCCATCGGTGTAAGTATAAGGACAGCTTCGCGATTTGCGACAGGGTCGCTGGTGATGGTGACATGGTTAAGGTTGAAGCGCTGCACATCGCGTCGAATGTGTTGGACGGTGGATTTGGGCGCTGGCTTCGATGGGGCGCGGTGCTTGGTGGTGACCGGATGCGAATTGGAGCCGGGTTGTGCGATGAAGTAGATGATGAAGGTGCAGAGGACGACTCCAATGAATACCGTCACCCAGTTCGTGCCCTTCTTGAGACGGACCGACCCCATAGGGCGCGCCATCGTTCCTCGCTGATGTCTTGCTGCTCTCAGCTATGTGTCACGTAGGGATGCCAACGAGGAGAAAAAGCGAATCACGATACGATGTCGGCCATCGGGAAAAGGGGCTTTCAATCGCTGGCAATTGAGGATGCCAAGATCCGTCGTCGCGCTGTTCGAAAGCTCCCCAGTGTCGACAATGATGCCAATAGTGCGCGCTTCCGTCACACGTTGTCGTGAAGGAGGATTGTCGACGTTTGTCAAAGACCTTTCCAATGGAGATGACCACCGAGTCGAAGGGACACCTTGAAAATAATCCATGTGCTTTAGACTTTGGGCCATTGGCGAGCTGATGAGGCTGACCTGTGTTAAGCCCGAAAAGGCTTAGCCTTCTCTGACAAGCTGCGATGAGTTCCAATTTTAGTCCCTTGCCAAGCCCGAGATATGGAGATCTTATCAAGGAACCACCCAAATTATCCAGTTTAAAGATGAAATATAACTTTTGGGTTCTGCCAACTCAGACGACCAAACGATTGACAACCTCTGTCTTTTCTATGACCAAATTGTGATTGTTGGAGTCGTTTGCCGTGTGGACTCCGCTGGCAGGTTCCCCAATGATGGGCTGGTAGGATGTCCGGACGTCAGATCCGTATTCCAACCAAGGACCAAGATTATCGGCGCCAAAGAGCATTGGTGGCGAAAGGGAGCAATACTTTCCCCTTCTGGTCGTTACTGACCAAAGATTGCAAGGAGCTCTCTGTCCAGATTAGAGAGAATGCGGGTGCCATCCTAGCGCCGCTCGCTATTCCTCAGTAACATCAGCGAATCCCTTCACTAATTGGTGACAAAAGCTTAGATCCAAAGAGCGACGACGTTGACACTTTCCGAACCAGCACTAGACTAATTGATGCAACATGAGGTATTCTCTACTATTCACAATACAGGCACAGGTAGGCCAAAGTCACAGGTACCTGTGACCTCGTAGCAGCGGCAAAAGGAAGAGCTCGCTGACGTTGCGGCGGGATGATGCAGACATGTTTGCAGGTCAAGTTACGCAAGTCTTGCGTGTACTCCTGATGTGCTTTAGATTGCTTGGCCGCGTCTCGAAAAATGGGTTGGTTGTAACGAAACGCTGAGACACCACCATGAGGGAGAGAAACAAACATGTGTAGTATAGCACCTAAGCAAACAACTCTAGCGGAGCTAAGCATATGCGCATAGCTTACAGGACGACTTGGCCTCACGAGGGTTAGTCTATTCCCGAACTATAATACAGAGTACAAGACAGGTTGATCGAATCATCTTTTATGGAAGTGCTCGGAGTGGTCCCAAGTCTGGCTTGGCCTTGACCCCGAGTTGCGAGCGAGCGAATAACCCGCGGCATGAAACAAAGTGAGGCCAGACGATATGCTACACTGACTGAAATGCGCGCCGGGGTTCGAGCTTGAGTTTCAAGTTGTCAACTAGGTCCGAAGTAACGAAAGCTAATCGATTTTATTAGCATCTGAAGGCTTGACATGCGCAAGTAAGACAATTCTCCTAGAAACATAGTGACTCGATGACGTGCGGCTAGTCGGTTGCATATCGCATGCGCTTGTTTTCGTGGAGAGCCGATAAATTCACCGTTAAACGTTAAAGTCTTGGCAAACTTACAGCCGGCTCCGGAGTGTTTGCATGGGTACTTAAGTACTCAGTGAGGACGGTCTGACTTTCGGGACAGGTTTTGTTTCTCCGAGCGATTCGAAAGGGAAGGCAGGCGGTTTGAAGCGTTACCTGTATCAGGAAACAAACGGTAGGCGAAAGACCCTATCTTATGTATGTCAGGAGACGCCATCATCTGGTGTGTCCACTGCTGCGGGAGCCGCAGCATCTACCAGCCAGCGTGTATGTTTGATGTATGCGTAACACATGCTTGACATGGGGGAGGTCAACGTAACATGTACCTACTTACTTACCTGAGTAGGTAGGTACTATAGGTAGGCTTCTGACTTCCAAGCTTGCCCAGAGTTTGGAAAGCATTGCTAGCTGCGAGATGTCCCGTTTGGGGTTCGTCCAATCACCCCCTGTAACTGTTCCGTCCAGAAGCCCAAAGTAGCCTCGGCCGTGGTACAGTACAATCCCCGCCTGAGTCATGCTTCAAGGCTCGAGTGATGATTCGATGCCGGCTTTGCAAGGAAGGTGAGCGAGCGGTAATTTCTCATCTCAGTAGACCTCAATATGCAAGTGCAACTATGCATAGAAAGCCTCGTACTGCTCGATTCTCCTGAATAGCACTGGGAAATAACCTTAGATCGTCGGGCTTGAACTTTGTTCTGAAGCCTTGCCTTGCCTTGCATACCCTCAGGTACAGATGTCCCAGGTTGGTTCATTTGACCTCGCTTCACGTTGAGAGTCTCAGGCCCCAGGGGTCCATCTTAGTGCAGTGCCTGACAGTGGCACGAGGCGGGGTTACGGGGTTCGGGATCCACCAGATCGCCTGCGTTTCAGGGCCCTCGAAGGCCGGTTGGTGGCTAGAAGCATTTCTTGGGGACCTAAAGGACATTAACCGACGAATCTCGATGCATCAACTAATAAGTTGAGACCCCCGCTCAACTTAAAGGCATCAATCACAACAATAAAACCCCTTACCAAACCTCAATCCTGCTGGGACCTGCGCGCATTCCTGAGGTTGCAGATCTGTGGAAGCGATCCCAACCGCCGTACGGTCATATATCAGCTGGACTTCCGGCCGCTCGGGGCCCTCCAGACCTCGTGAACTGCAACCGCTCATGGAGACACTTCGGTAGCACATGCGTTTCGTGGCTGCTAATGGGGAGCAAGCAGCGACAGGCAGTAACAAGCACCACACAGGCTTAAGCGACTTCTCGTTTTCCTGAACCTCTCAACCTCTTCTGGACGGACAAAGCCCTTGACACTGCAGGCTTCGAGGGACCCGCAGAGGACGACGGCGAAATCGTCTGCGCCCAGCCATCCCCGACAAGCTGGATACGCCTTTTCGTACGTAGTATAGGCAATTTGCGGCTAACCTACGAATCATACTTGCAATCTTGGCCAGCAGAGGCGTACAAGACTCGACTTCGTATCAGATCTGGAACCTACATTCCAAAGGCCTTGCTGAACAGTCGACGACTGTCCTACCTCGATATCAAAATACCCCTCACACCATCCTACCATCGCTTTCCCCATTCGCAACCCCCTCCATCCCGACGAAGTAGGCTGTTACGTTTTGACAGGTCATGGGCTTACGAACACCTCACAATACACGACCAACATTTCAAAACCATAGTTCGGGCAAGTCTTGGGGAGGTCAGCCAATATGGAGCCTGTCCCGGAGACCGAGAGTCTGGAGCAATTCCGCTCTTCTCCTGTACCTACACTACGACTACAACAACCTCGAGCTATCTCGACCCGCGACTTCGAGTTCAGTCGCAAGCCTCCTACGGTCAGGCGGTCTACGGAGCCGTCTTCTCCGAGCTCGCCGTCTTGGACCCCACCGGCATTCTCGCTACCATATCGTCCGAGGACTACGTCACCCCTCTCGGGCGCTCACACCAGATCACAGTCGACTACCAGTCTCGCCCCGCCGGCCATGTCACGCACGAGGTCTATGCCAGGCTTCGATGGTGCCGGTCGTTTCCTGTCCTCGCCGTTGCTTCGTCCGGCTAGTCCCTCGGGATCTCCGAGCAGGATCAGGCAACGTCGGAAACCTGCAGATGAGGCCTTTCCACCGACGTCGCCGGTGCGGGCATCCATTCTAGAAGGTCATGATAGACAGACCGAGGGCTCGACCATGGGTCATGGTCACCACCGGCGGACGTCTTCCCCCCTTCGACATGCTATCCCCCCTACGTCACAGTCGGTATCATGCCTCCCTTCGACGCCATCTTCCGTAGCCACCTCACCCTCGTACCGATATGATGTGACATCTGGCAGCTATAACTTGTCCACGTACTACCCTTCTTCCTCGGTACCATCGACCCCTACCTCGATAAGATCCCGAAGTCCCAGTATCTCCAGCTTGGAGACAATCCCAGACTCTCCGGACGCTGAGGAGGCGGCCTTGGAAGATGAGCGCGTTGCGAGATTGAGAGCAGCAGCTGAAGGCTCGGATGGAGAGGATTCGTCGGGTGAATCAAAAGGAAGAAGCAGTCTGGATGTACCCACGCGGGGGAGAACCTTGGGGTTAGGTTCCAGAGACAAGCGCAAGCGGTGGAGTGTCTGTGGTGCCGAGAGAAGAGGCGATATTGATCTGGAGACTATCTGGGAAGACTGAGCAGGATCAGAGCGGCATCTTATCAAAGTGCGACAACCGGGCTAAGGGGGTGGGTTTGTGACGAATGAGGTTCAAGAGATTCATGAAACATGCATAAAGGAGGCTATAGGTTGTTTTTCTCAGCACATTCGCATTTGCTTTTAATCAAGGGACACAAAGGCGTTCTTGTCGAAGCTACTCGATACCCTGTTGCATTTGCTTTTCACTCCACGGGCATCATGGACTCGGGCAGACCTCAGATCTCAGACCTCAGACATCGTATAGCGAATCTATTGGTTTCTGGCAAGGGATGATCATTTGTATGATGCTGCGCTTTCGTCAACTCTCAACTGGCCACAATATGCTCATCTTGTGCGGAGTTACCACGCTGGATTCGTTAGGAACGAGCCCATCACAGTCTGGTATGAGTGCGCATACAATGGCTATCTATTTGAGTAATAATAAGAAACCGAAGAGTTACGACTTATGGCAGGTTCGTGTATTATCATAGTGGGCTCGTTCCTGCATCCCGCAGCGTGAACTGGGTGAAACTTGATGGCTGGAGGAGGGTCAAGGGATGATGGGAACCCTTCAGCTTGACCAATATCCGTGAACCCTTTCCAATAGCCTGGTCGCAACTCGAAACTAGTATGGACACCGGTTGGAACAGCTCAACGCCTCCCACCATCATACTACGTTAGAAGTAAGTTGTGTCTCTAGCCTCGAGTGAGAGTGATCCCCTAGGTTCGTATAAGTAGTCAGGCAGGAAGATGACTGCTCTACTCGAACTGCTATCCACCATCGGTCTCTTCCTTCACTATTCCAGGTCTTGCCATACTTGGTTTTTCATTCACTATGAAGTTTTCCACACACATCAGCGCAACGTGCGCATTGACATTAGCGGCCTCAGGTGCAAAGGCTCAGCTCAGCTCAAACGTGAGCTCACTGTCGCTTCCACCGTCAGGAACTTGTGCGACTGTGACAGAGACAATCTACGTATACACGGGCACGACCGGAACAGTATCCCCAGTGCAGACCACGTATCACAATGCTTCCGTTTCGGCACGAGTATCGGGATCTGGTACTCCCCCTCTGCCAACCAACAGTACTGGTGGGTACTATGCGAACTACACCACGTCCCTATCCAGCGGGTCTCCAATGAACCATACAGTTGGTCCGCCTCCTCGGCCATACCCTACCATCGGGCCGTATAGTAGGAGCACGGGTGCGTGGGGAACATCAGGTTTCCCTTCTGCCACTGCAGCCACAGATGGCTACTACACCAACTCGTCTTCAACGACCAGCACTTACACCAGCGCATCCGCAAACTACACAGGGACTGCGAACTATACAGCGCCCACACACTCCACAGTACCAGCAAATATCACCGCAACCAGCGTAGATCCAGCAACCGCAAACCATACAGCATCCGCAACCTACACAGCACCCGTATTCCCAACAGTACCGCCATACCCCATATCACCCCTATACCCTGTAGGACCCGCCTACCCCACAGCGCCCTCAAGTTACACGAAATCCGCAAACTATACAGCAACTGTAGGACCTCCAGTATCCGCAAACTACACAACAACGCCAACGGGTTCATCTACGGTATCACCCTTCTACACTAGCTCGGCCACTCTGTTGCCAAACACCACGACAACGGCAGCAATCAACTCAACCCGGACCTTGACCCCCTTTTCCACCGTTATCCTGACTTTCCCTTCGTCCCTCACGTTCGAAACCTCGACCCGAACTCTGCAAATTAACACAAGTTCCATCTCCACTTCATCGTTTTCCATCATCTTTAGTGCGTCCGTGAGCCCAATTCCGACCGCGAGCCTGACGACGACCGTGACAACGACGACCAGCTCATCGACCTCTCTCAGCTTTGACCCATCCATGAGCCCCGTTTCGACAGGGATTCTGACATCGGCCATCACTACGACATCGTCCATCACTACGACATCGTCCATCATTACGACATCCAGCTCATCAGTGTCCGTAATCTTCAACCCGTCTGCCACTCCCATCTCGACAGGGACACTGACCTCGACGCTTCGAAGCACGGCATCAACGTTGACCCCAACGTCGACCGTCATTGGAACCCAGGCGCCTACGGGCACCCCTGGAACTAAGACCAGCCACTGCGGTGTCCATGGGCATGCCATTGGGGATTACTTCCTCGGAAGATTCGTTGAGCAGGCGTCTGGGGTTCCCGTTACTTTGGAAGGATGCTATAAGTTCTGCTCGGTGAGTTCCTTCCCTGACTCCTTTCTCCCCCCTCACCGCTCTCCCCCCTTTGACTTCGGACCCATTCCAAAGTTCCGCCTGTAAGCAGAAGAGTTAATACTGACTGTCATCGAACAGACTGCATGGGGCAGCGAGTACGGCTGCCAAAGCTACGACTACTATCTGGAACCCGGTCTGGGAGCCCCCAGATGCGATCTCTACGGGGGCCGTGTCGCGAATGAGATAGAGCGGATCGACAACAACCAGCCGGATACCTGGTTTGATCTCGATTGTGGAGATCCTCTCAAGTATCAGCGTTGAGCGTGGTAGCTGATCTTTGTGCCACAAGGCGTCGTGGCGGCAGGTGGATAATCATGACGTATACAAGTGATGGGATGTGGGACGGCGTTTAGACATTCTAGTTTGTGTGCTTCTGAAGGATCTTGGGTCATGTAATAGCGGCAACGCCCTGGAGGTATCTGGTATACGAGAGCGACAAAAAAACCACAATATTTTTATAAAAACCCAAGGCCCCATCTGAAATCTTGTGCTGGTCCCCCCCCCCCCCCCAAGAGGAATGTGGAAGGATGTCTTTTTGCAGTAACAATGTTCAGTGTCGCAAGAATTCGCACAGGAGGCCCACTGGCAAGACCTGTTGCACGAGGCTGACACAGAAACCTTCATTGCGGATTTGATTTGGTGGAGGAGACAAAGTTAAGGGCCGAAATCACTTGGGACCCTGGATCCGAACGCCAGAGACAGGATAGTCTTGACCAGGATAGTATTGACATGCGTGGATTTCTTGCTAAAATCTTGGATCGATGTGCCTTCACGTCGGCGGGTTGATCAGCCGGCAGTTTTCAATACGACCTTACAGTTGGAGGGTTTCAAAATGGCTCCAAGACATTGGCGCAGACTAGCTTGCCGTGGCCTACTATACTGACTAACTGACATGCATCCATCCTAGCTGACGCCCCATCCAGTTAGGTACATAGCTCTAGATCCATTCTATACCACGGGATGTAATATTTCTGAGATAGAGCCTATTTGCCCTCCCCGAAGTTTCCAGCTGCATCGCCAGGTCTTGTGCCGGTCCCCAAGAGCAGAGCACCTAATCAGCTTAGCTCCCGCTCTTCTCGACATGCCCAGCCATGCTCCCGTAATCCTCGCCCAGCTGCTTCCCGGCAACCTCAAGCGGCGCGGCGTCCTGCAGGAAGTACAGCATCCTCGCCCACTCGGTCTTGCTCGGGTTCCGCCACGCGTGCATGGTGCCGCGCTGGACGGCGAAGTCGCCCCGCTTCAGCAGGCGCGTCTCGCCGGAATCCAGGACCAGCTCGACCTCGCCCTCGATGACGACGCCGTAGTCGAGGCTGATGGTGCGGTGCATGGTGCTCAGCGAGTTGGGCGGCGAGTCCACGAAGCGCGCCACGGTGCCGCCCGGCACCGTGAGGCCCGGCGGGCTCTCGAGCAGCGGCGCGTACGTCTTGAGGTCCTGGCCGTCCGTGAGCTCGACGGGCCGCCTGTCGGTGGCGTAGCCGAGCAGGAAGTGCGCCCCGTTGTACAGCTTCTGCCCCGGCAGCGCCTCGGGGAGCGCCGACGAGAAGATCGACTCGCCTTGCGCGCTGTGGTCTGTTATGTAGCGGTGTATTTGGGGGAGGTCGTTGGGCTTGTGCGGGGGAACTTCCTCGGAGGCCATTTTGGGGGGACAGTGGTGTGCTTGTAGGTAGGTTGAGGAGGCCGGTTGCTGCGCTGTGCAGGTAGGATTCTACGCCGTTGAATGTGGTGAGAGCAAGGGTCGGATAACGGTCTTCTCAGCTCGTGATATGGTCATAAGTCATAGGAGGCAGAAAGTGTTTTGAACCTGAAATTCTGACGAAATACTCTGACCGGAAGCTCTGCCGTGCTCTACATCCCGCACCCCGCAGTCAAGCGGCAGAACCGCTACAGGGGTAGGGAGAGTCTGTGGAGGGGTGTGACATGAACAGACTATAGTTTCCGGTAAGTGGGGGAGGAGCCGGTGTTTGGAGACAGTTCGGTATAGTGGAGTGTGGAGTTAGGTCACAACAACCAGAACGACAATCAAGGGGGGTTCCCTCATTTTGGTATTCAGATCGTCATTGTTGACCAAAACGGACCGATAAGTTTATGAAGCACATAAATTTTGTGAAAGACAGGAAAAT
Source organism: Xylariales sp. AK1849 (assembly GCA_022432505.1). Classification (NCBI taxonomy): domain Eukaryota; kingdom Fungi; phylum Ascomycota; class Sordariomycetes; order Xylariales; species Xylariales sp. AK1849. The sequence continues at coordinate 1,803,910 of JAJKKH010000008.1, forward strand.
CTACTGCGTTGAGTGGCACTATCTACCTGCTAAAATCGAGCGCTTGACTGTGTCAAAAAGCTGTAAAGAGACCTTGGGTTGGGAGCAACTCCTGACGCCGTATTACGTCCGACCGCCACTGTCCACTACTCTATCCTCCTGCAAGATGACACATCAGGGACTCCGAGCCCTTCTACCACCTTCGCGCTCACAATCTCGTAGATAGGTATCGCAGCCAAGCCTGAAGTTACATGGTGAAGCGTTGGCAGGCTGTCCCAGTCCCCGGCATCGATATTGAGAGACGGCTCGGTGGAACGCGCTACTGAGCGAACAGTGGCTGGTGCAACCTTTGACTCCTCTGCGTGCGGTACTACGCATGCGTACTCGACGTCTGCTTTGCCCGGTTCTCCGACAGCTGGGACGTACTTGTAGGTCAGGATGCCGTAGTCACTCTCACCTCCGATTGTGCCATGTTCGGTGCTGGGGTCGTCGGACTTCAGGCCTTTCAGTGAAAGGTCGATGAACTTTGCACCTCTCCATGAGCATTGGGCGCGATAGGAATCCGCCTTCCGCTCAATGTCGATGTCGCAGAAGAGCTTGTTCATGCCTAGTTCGTCTCGGCCCGAAACAATCGGGTCACAGAGACTTTCGAATAAGACCGACAAATGAGTGCCGACCATCGAGGTTCCGTCCTTCTTCGTGTACTGGACCCCGTGGATGTAGAGCCCGCAGTGGTCGTAGCCCTTACCGCCCAGCCACGACATGTTACCCAGCGACGTAACGGATATGCTTGCTGTGCACACGGTTGCGGGACTCGCAAACGTGAAGGACGACGTGGGAAACAACGACTCGAGATATGTCCGAGATGTCTTGAACTTCACCGAAGCCGTAAGGAACGTACGTTCGCCCTGTCCTCGGCGAGGGTTCCCCAGAGCATCTTGCCGCGGTCCGGGGAATGGTCCATAGCCAATTGGCATTCGCCAGTACATATCTTTCTTTTGAGACCATAGCCACCTCTTGAAGATGTTCGCAGAGTTGTCTATCTCATCATGACCAAAGTTGTATGCGGTATAAGCCATCACTACATATCATAAGCTTTGGGACGCCTCTAGACAAGTTCGAGGGGTACTTACTGTCAATCTGGGGCTTCCCATCGATCCAGTCCTTTCCAGCTTGTCGTGAGTACTCTTGTATCATGTGTCCCCTATCATATCTGATCTTCTCGTAAAGCTTCAGACGTTCTGGAACGTCACTCGGAGCTGTACCTTTCGGCAAAACGGTAGCCAGTGCTGCGGCATCTTCCATTGCTTGGCCAGCACCTTGTCCCTGGTCTATATGGTGTTAGCGTATTGGAGATACAATGTAGGACATTCGACTGACGTGGTGTAAAGGGATGAGCTGCGTCTCCCAACAGAGCTAATTTGCCCTTGGTCCATGTCGGCAGTTTGTCCATGTCCATTAGCTGCCACACTTTCAGATCTGCAGGATCAGCTTTGCTGATCAAGTGTTTCACAGCTGGATCGAAATCTTCGTAGACTTTGAGGACCTGTTCAACAGTTCCTTGTTTGTTCCATTCTGCGAAGGTTGTTAGCGAGGTGAAGATTCATGTCCTGTCTTGCCTCGACTTACCGTCTCCAGCTGTAGCATGTGACTCGGTGTCTGGGTGTATCAGGATAAAGTTCAGGGTTTCGTTGTCGTTACATGGATACATGACGATTCTCTTGTCGGAACCGTACCATATATAGAGAGCATTCCTGTTGCGTGCTAGTGGTTCTGTAATTGGGTCTTCCAATGCGACTTTTCGAGAAATCAGAAAGCGGAAAGCTGCCTTTCCGGAGCCGAACAGTTTCGACTTCCCGCCGTCGATTGTCTTCCTAGTTTTGGACTTCCATATAGTCAGCAACATGTCCTGTTTGCTCGTAGCCTGGGTTAACTTACATATATGCCATCAGCACCAACGATAACATCGGCATTGACCGATTCGCCCTCACTGAACGTGATTGTCCCAGCCTCAGCATCGACGTCAACCACCTTGCTTGATGTGTGCAAGGTCGCGGGACTACCAGGTTCAGCTTTACCTGTCGCTGCCTCCTTGAGGGTTTCGTGCAAAGCGATCCGGTGAGCCAGGTGCCACGGATGCTGCCACATCTTGTTTGGGCCACTGAGATCAGCTTCCTTGACCAATCTGCCCGTATGGGCATACTCGAAGAGCGTGTTCATGGCCGTTCCACCGAACTTCTCGGCAAAGATGCCCCATCGACGAAGGAGACCGTTGGCATTTGGGGACAGATGCACTGCAGCTCCAGTCTCGCTGGCCAATCTGGATTGTTCATAGACCTGGGGCAGATGGATTAGCATAAGACTGAGCTGACAGGAGTTGCAGAGACCCATACATTCACCTCATGACCTTGGCGGCGCAGAGCAATTGCTGCTGAAAGACCGCCTATGCCGGCCCCCACGATGGCAATCTTTAATGGCTTGGGGTAATCATGGACGAGCGGGTTGCGTGCCACCTCGTTCTTCACGTGTACTCCGTTGGTAGCCATCATGAAATGATTGTCTTCTGGACGTTATCGAAAGACGGATGGCGTGACCAGTACAAACAAGTAGGAACCCGTGAGATTTGTTCTGCTACAAGTTGGAGAAGGTTTAAGAAGGCTGCAGCTAGTGGTGACGAAAGAAGGGAACGGGATTATATCTAGCTCCTTGGGTGAGATGGGCAGCCGTAGATGGGCAGTTGGGTAAAGTTACGTAGTGGGCCAGCCGGCTTATGTCCAATGCATGCACAACTGTTCGAGTGATATTCGTGGCATGGTGGCTGTCATAGCCGACATGTCTAACCATCTTTGTGAGTTCCGAATTCCGAAGCTGGTACTCGATCCTGTCCGACCTACGTATATGATCGAGAAGTACCGACCGCCCGCCCAGGCAACAACCGCTCTTCCAATCCGGACCCGCATACATACCTAGACACGATAACGGGGCCCCTCAGCCCAGCCGCCGGGAAGCTAAGGGTATCCTTGTCATCAGAAAGGAGGAGGGCGTTGACTGACCTACGGCTCAAGACAAGAACAGACCAATCCCCATGTTACCGCGAAGGGGCGGGCTACTTTGAACTCGGCAGTCTCTTGCTGATTTCCCAATTGCATACACCGAGAGATCGGGGCAGGGAGGACGATTCGACTTCGAATTGAGGGTCTTGCCGAGGGGCACAACTAGAGGAGTCACTCAAAAGGCACCTAGGGCTTGCTAGGACATCGTTATCCCCTCGACTCCAAAAAATAATCGAGGTTCCGTGGTGGGGTTCCGAAAGTCCCGAAAAGCTTGTCTCCCATGTCACCGGTACTAAACATTGAGCCGGAATACGGGGCAGTAACGAATCAGTGCCGGTGGCGTTCCAGCCTCCCAGGACGTAGCAGATTGCCAAGCCCTTTGCGGTCTAATATGAGCTCGTGAGCAGCTCGTGAGGTGAACTGAGTGAAGTCTGATGGCCTACGAGTCGCACTTGCATTAGGCCATAAGCCACCCAGTCGACTGTGGAGGATGACCTCGAATCTCACGTTGCTAGAGAGCCTTTGCGTGCCCAGCATACATAAGCCCGGCTTTATGGGGATGCGGCCATGGAATGTGGGCGTCCGAGGCGCCCTGATAACTCCCGAGACATGGGCCCGTCAAAGCGGCAGCCATTGGATGGACCCCGCGCCCGAGGATCACTGCACCCCGATTGCCTCGCTGCATTATCCCGGCCTGATGAATCGGTCCCCTCCCCCGTCAAGAGCTCACGCAGCAACCTAACACCAACCAGCGTTTAGGGAGTGTGTGCCTGGTCAGGTCACCATATTCTATCACATGGCTTCACCAACCCCTGCTATCCTCATCAGCGCTGGAACTGCGGGACTCGGCGCCGCCACCGCCCGTCTGTTCTCTCAGAATGGCTACCGGGTCGTCGTGAACTACAGCAGCAACGCCGCAAGGGCCAATAAGCTGCTAACAGAGCTGTCGGGACTGTCGAGTCTGCCCCCGAAGACCCGGGACAATGCCTTCGCGGCCGTCAAGGCTGATTTGGCTAGTCGAGATGATGTTAAACGTCTCGTAGAGGAGACGGTCGCCAAGATGGGCCGGCTGGATGTCGTCTTCTCAAACGGAGGGTGGACGCAGATTCGAGATATGACTAGTATCGATGGTAACCTCACTCGAGAAAGATCTAGTGTCTACCATAGGGACCACGTTGACTTGAGCTGTATGAACAGAAAACGTATATGATGAGGATTGGGATAAGACCTTCACCATGAACGTCAAGTCACACTTGTGGTTGATGCACGCAGCCAAGCGATACCTCGAGGAGACCGAAGGTTCGTTTATCACGACCGCCTCGTTGGCCGGGGTGAGCCACAGTGGCAGCTCTCTGGTTAGTAGTCGAGTATCCGGCAGACCCCATTGAGTGACCTTCTTGAGTGACACAAGCAGGCTTATTCCGTGACCAAAGCCGCGCAAATCCACATGGTCAAGGGGCTTGCTGTCATGGCAGCCCCGAGAATCAGGGTGAACAGCGTCTCACCTGGGCTACTTCTGACAGTAGGTTGTTCACCGTACCGAGTGTTCAGAAAGTACCGCTAACGGGATGAAGGAATGGGGTGAAAAGTTCTCTGACGAAGCCAAGACAAAGCACCGCCAACGGACCAAGCTTCAGCGCATGGCCACCGTCGAGGTGAATGTCCATCCTAGCACCGCAAGAGAAGAAGCATTACTGATAACGTTTAAATATAGGATGTTGCTGAGCAAGTACTTACTTTTGCGAAAAGTAAAAGCATGACTGGTGTCAATGTCTTGCTTGATGCTGGTTTCGTTTTATAAGTGTGTTTTTATAGTAGCCTTTCGAAAATAGTTGCACATAGACCGATCACAAGTAAAATATTGGGCACAAATAAAAGCAATGCAAGCCATGATCATTGCTACGGAGGATTCGCCTTTTGTTGCCCAACGACCCGAAAACTTGGGCAACTTCACGCAAGTAAATCTAGCAAACTAGAACCAATCTCGACCTCAAGTGCTTTGGTCATCCCTGTATCACTCACCGACCTCTCTGTCATTATCCCAGTGCACAAACGAGAGGATTGGCCAGTGCCACGTTGCATGGCGGATAGCCTTGCCCCAGATGTAGAGAGGCACCCATAGGATCAACACAAAAGCTGCGATTCCAGCCATTGTTCCGTATGCCTGAAGATATCCTACTTGGTCGATCCAGGGGTTGGTGTAAAATGATAGCAGGAATCCAAACAAGGCTGTTCAATAATTAGTGACGTACTTCTTTCTGTGATCTCTTGGACTTACATTTGAATCCCATTATAGCGAGAGTGACTTCTCCGGCTATAGGTCGGTAGGCGTCGATGACATATACTAGACAGACATTCGTCCCTTGAGAGATTGAGAAATTGACTATCCCAAGTCAGTAATTGGAATTCACCAGACACAAGTTGATACTTACGAAGGCCTAATCCTATAGTCGGGCACATCCAGTGCAGCTTCCTTTCTATACCAACGCCAAACAGTACCAATCCGAGAGGTGTGGCGAGGAGACAAAGCATCATAGCTGGTAAACGCATCTCAGGGATCCTGATTCCCCCGTTGCGTCTTGTGAACCAGTCCGCCGTAGCGTCAGCAAGCTGTCCACCAGCCGGGATGCCAAGGAGCGAGCCTATGATTGCCGCAATGAAGCAGAGACCGACCTGCCAAGGTGCAAATCCATACGCCGTGTTAAACGCAGGGGCTACATTGGAGGTTACTGCCACAAGAAACCCGATCGTGACGGATTGCACCAGGGCGGCCCAAAGTACCGGCGGAAGGGCGATGAGTGCAAATGGCCGTATAAACATCTTCAAGAAGCTCTCCTGCGTCAGCACTCGATGGTAAATCTTGAGACTTTCCTTATACGACTGTTTCGAGTACTGTTGCGCGCCGGGTGATTCGAGCTCCGTGCTACCCGAGATAGAATTGCCTTTCGACAGTGCATCCGTGGTATTATGTCCAACGTTGGAATTGACGCGTCGTGTGTAGGCCGTTTCCGGGAATGTGAAGAAAGCCAGAACGAGAACCATGCCGACGAGCGCCGCGGCAACCTCATAGATGACACGCCAGTCATTATTAATGAGTATAAGACTACTACCGGTTAGACTAGACGAGGATAGTGACCATCAGTAGTGGGACTTACCCATCAATGAGGATACCAAGTGCCACTCCAATCGAGAGAAAACACGTATATATACTGTAAGTAATTAGTGCGGTCTGGGCGCCTAGGTGTGAAAGATGACCTACGCCATGACGAAGCCTCGCTCGTGAAGAAAGAAAACATCTGCTATCGAAAGGGGGGCTATTGTTTCAGCAGCACCAGACCCGATGCCCATGATTATGCGGCCGGCGAGGAATCCGTTGTAGTTCTTCTCAAATATGAGCCAGATGATACAGACGAAGTATATCGAGTATGAAGTGATGTACACTGGCCGGCGACCAAATTTGTTCGTAATGGGCATCCAGAAGAAGTTGCTCGTTCCTTGAAGTAGCGCAGTGGTTGTGAAGAAATAGGCTACACGGCTTATGGCTACAGGAACGGGGCTTGCGGGGAAGAATTCCATGGCAGTCTCAGCGATGGCGACAGTCGGACCTATGCAGTTGTTAATAGCCAAGCTGAGTGCTGGGCCTGAAATGGGCCTTACCTGCGGCGAGGAAATTGCACATCAACATGGCCAGGCATATGACAGCAGCCATATAATACTTGTAGGCTTGAGACCTGGAAAGAGGGTCAACGACGAACGGGAAACGTGTATGTGAGCATTTCCGTACCAGTTGAGAGGATCATTAGGGTCATTGGACGGGGTTGGAATCAAGATGACTTCGTTGGTTTCGTGATGTCGAAGGCGAACTGTTCCCAAAGTCCTCAGCCGCTTCTTCTCCGCGGTAGGATCCTCCCTATCGGGGTCAATAGCCGTCGCGATCTGGGAGTCGGCCATGATGTTCTGTCCTCAGTGCACTAGGCTCGCAGTGTAAGTGTCGTGACCGGCGACTCAGAGTGGAATTGAATTTTGAGGTTGGGTTGATGGCCCTGCCAAAGAAGGAAAATCCGGGGTATCGAGGAAAATATACTGGCGCGAGTTGATCCTACGAGTCCACGGAGGGGTGGGGCCGGATTGGAGTACCGAATGAAGGGGTTCGGGAGATCTGCCTTGTTATGGGGAAAGAGCTAAAGAGGAAGTACACCCCCCTGTCGGACTTGACATCTAACACTAACGTAGCGAAATGATAGGAAGGTGGACGCTGGTGCAGTGCATGGGGGGATTCAAATCCGACTCGAAGCCGGCAGATGGCCCGACGGGACTGTGCCCTAATAGGTTGAACAATGAAGTAATGTCCATACGTGTACTTCGTTTACTTACTGTACTATGTAGGGTTGTGTTGTATTGTCCAGGTCGATGCCTCTTGTATCTCCGACTCGGCTGCAACGCAAGGTGCGACCTATCTAATGCTACCCTGCGGCTGCGGCGGCGATGCAGTCCTCGAGTCCTCATCAACTGGACCCCTGGAAGAGCATTGGATGAAGTACTGTAACACGAGATCTAGCACGTTGCGGCCGCTTGCAGAACACAGTTCTTCTGTCCTAGATGTACCGATCGACGTTGGACTTGACCCTGGTCCTAGCAGCCTAACCTTGGAAATGTATTGGACTTGGACGCGACAAATCGTCTCAAATACCTTGTAGCGTCCACAGGGATTATGTCCACAATTGTTCAGCGGCGACTCAAATCCAACGAAGACAAGGTATTATGAACTGTTCCTGCCGAAAGAGTGCATGGGCCCGAGAACGGGGTCTCGATATCCGGTAAATTTCCAGCAATGGGATAGTGATCAACCCCTTTCCTTTCCTGTCCTTGAGGTTGGCGAGCCTCTCCAGCCGGACACGGCATAACGTTCTCAAACACAGGAACGCGAGTCGACCATTGAGTGTGAACGCTCAATTCCGGCGGGACATTCTGTAGAGTAGACACGCATTGTTACATTGTACATCTGTACTGTAAGATCAGATCAGACTGCTTGCTGGACAATTGATTAACGCAGTAGCAAGCCAAGCCAAGCAAGCCAAGCCGAGCGAAGTGGGACCTCCACTTTCCGAGTATGCTACTGCAATCCGCGTCTTGACCTTAGACGAACTATTCACGCCTGGGTTCAATGATTAGTACAACTTGGGCAAGCTTCGAAGATATCTGCTAGATATATTTCGACGAGTGATCATGGGTCTTGGAGAGAACCTACCCACTCTTGCTTGAAACATGGGGTCATGATTGTCTAGAGAAGGAGACGTGGGGTAGTTGCGTCCTGGAGTGTCTAACTTAGTACATAATGTCAAGCCTCAATCTGACGGTCGCAGAATCGTGGTCTCGCTGCTTGCGCTGAACAGGCTCCCCCCCTCCTATGCCCAACGAGACAGACGATTTCGGCTGTGCTGTAAAAGTAGGTGCGCATTACATTACACAGTAGACTTCAAGCCACGCAGGTACCTACCTAGGTATCTACACAGTAGGAGGGTAGCTTGTGTCCGGTCTCAGAACGCCCGGCTTGCGTTCCCCGTCTTCAACGTTAGGGTGCATTTCTGTTGGAATCGTGATTGATGCTGCCCAGGATCTCGGAATGTGGCCTGCTTGTGTTGCAAGTAGATAGATTTATTCTCGAAGCATTGGAAACGATCAGTTGATTTACAAGCTCAAACGTAGGAACATGCCGGTTGCTACCTCGTCCGTAGTTTCATGACAAGGCAAACCTAGCAGGTGATCATATATTCTAAGCCAATGATGGTGTAATTTTGGTACTTGGAGAGTCTTCCCAGGAACGGGTACTATCAAGGTTGGCGTAGAGTGTGAAGTCCCGTCATCTCGGGTTCTCACTTTGCAACACCTCAGTAACGCAAAGTCTGCAGAGCTGAGAACTAATGTTCGGATTGATTGGTTTAGCACTCTCTTCATGCTCCGGGGGTGTGCAAGAGGTGCTTCAAGTTGCATCAACATGCACTCAGCCGTATTTCAAGTAACGCTTCCTTCTAGCCGATCGATGAACTCCGATGATAAAGGGCATCAAGTGACACAACGCTGCCAAACAGATGTGCTTCCACTTGTAGTTGTGGAAACGAAAGGGAGTCCATGTAGGAAGACACGCCATAGTGATACAGTACACATCAGTACCATCCAGCACATGCTAGGAGACGGTACTTTCCGGTTACAGTGGCGCTTGGATTCACAAGCTAACCGGCCCGAACATTACATAGTAGAGATCTGCGCGGAGTGATTTTGCTGACGGTACCTACCGAGGCAATGTCTCGACGATGAGTGGTCATCGTGAGGAAGTCTTGTATGCACAACCTTTGGCACTAATCTATCTACGTGATCAACCCACGCGTAGCGATCTTGGCTGGCATACGTAACCCCTGCACAGTTGTATCGCAGTAGCTAGATGCAAGGATGGCGACGCGTCATTAAATACACCGTAACACGGGCATGCACGGATTCATTCTTCGCTTCCTCGATAATGTTCAGCCTTGAATGGTAGGGCAAACTGGCAAACTACTAGAGGGATGCGCTCTCCGCAACGGTTGGAGTTACAAGTTCCCTCTAAAACAGAAAGCGGAGAGCTTTTCGACATGGCTTTCTATCGCGAAAGCTCTCCACAAGGGCCGGTCTAAGAGTGATACTAATAAGTAATAGTAGCTTTAGGGCGGGAGGCAGGGGGCGTGCAGACTGCGGGGAAGTCCACATGTAGGGCCTGAAACGTTGATCGCTGGCGTCCTCCATCGTCCCCACCCACATTGCCCAGCGGTCGCCTTGTTGAGTCTTCAGCCCAGTTTAGGTAGGCATCCCCCATTTCGGAAATGCATCTTCCTCCCTGCACCTAAAGATGTATCTTCAACAACACTTCAACGTGTCAGGATAGACTATATACAAGGACTAATTCGAAGTCTAAACCTAATTTTGATCGTAGCCGTACCCCAACGTATGCTTCTATACTTTTCGGAAAACCCTTGACCCCAAAGGTGGACAAACGAATACAATAATCGTGTTATTACCTAGGTAGATATTGCAATCGAGGTCTGACTCTGAGCCGACCAATTAAAGCCAAGCTGTCATAACATGAAGGGGGGTTGGTGCGCAACTGGGCTGCGAGTCTTGGGACTCTCGCCATGAAATATACTGAAGGCCTCTCCATATTTTAGAGTGATCGGCACTCTTGACGTACAAGATCGTCGAGTTGAATGTTTCTGGACTGGACCGGCCTTTTTCGGTGTGAGTTCCTCGACATCAACCAATTCATGTTACCTTTGAGCCGCATAGTGCATAGCGGGTACAATTAAAGCGCTGTTACCACCTGCCTGCCTATGAAGTTCGCAAACCCTGGTAGAAATCGAAAACAGTGACGACCCTCCCGATAAACCTCCATTGTTTCCCACTACCCTTCCGTGAACCCTCACCCACTTCGGGTTCACCCTGAATCTCAATTCTAAGACTTTTGCAGCTGCGTCAATAGCATGATCTGCCTGAATCTGGTCTAGCTGGCATGGTTCCATCTAATTCAATCGGCTCGGTTCGGGTTGAGGTCCAATTATGTCGGCCAATTCGTTGAGTCATCTGCTCCATGCAAATGCCGCTCCGGAAGTTCATCCATCACCCACCAGACCGAATTTCAACTATGCTATTGCCAACACCGCCCCAACGCCTCTGCAGCAACATCAACATGTGTCGCTGGGCCATGCTGTCAATGCCTTCACCTCAGTCCCCCCACCGCCTCCGCTTCCACCTGCCTCTGTCTCCCAGCCTCCGTTGACGACACCGGTACAGCCGACGAGCCCTCATGATGCCGCTTCCGTTGCACCCCAAACTCCGTCAGGACGCAGCCATTCTCTGACGCACAGCTTATACCAATGCGCCGACTGTCAGAAGCGCTATTCCCGCCCGGAGCATCTTGCTCGACATATCCAGACCCAGTCAGTATTCCGTTGCTTTCGCTCTCTCCGAGCTCGCTAGCAGGTTGCAGAGTGCGACGCCGTTGTTGGGCGTTTTCTTACCAAATGCGATCTTTCTCTACGCTTCTGGTACCATGTGGATTAGTCACTAACCCCACGATGCCAACAGTACCTTAGGGAAACGATTCTTTTGCCAGGTATGCGGTAAGGCATTTGCCCGGGCTGATTTGTTGAAGCGTCACGCCGCGAACCATGAGTCCGATAACGACCCTGCGAAGAAGCGTAGGAGAACCGACTCTTCGCCCAATGCTGGACGAGTTTCTCATGCCTGTAGGGCTTGCGCGACAGCTCGTGTTAAGTGCGAAGAAGTCAAGCCCTGCACACGTTGCCGCAACCGTAATCTAGAATGCGAATACACTTCAACTGAAGCCGGGTCCGCCGCCGCTATGCACCTGCTGCATCTTTCCGCGACTGCCCACTCCAACATGGTAGAACCAGGCCGAATTGACTATCCGAATCACACTGCTTCTGGTTCTATGCAGTCCATGGGTGAAAGCCCCTCGGCCGCTTCTTCGAGTCTGGTTAAAGCCGAGGGAGGCCAGTTACCAACACCAGATACTGTGGGGGAACAAGGTGGTCAACTGGCGTCGTTCGCAAACCAGTATACCAGTACCAATATGGTCGATATGACCAAGCTGCCGTTTTCTGACTTCCTGCGCGACGTGCTATACGAACAATCTCTGAATCCGACTCGACCAGAGGAGCCTCAGGGTCTTGCTGTCTTGGACTTTTGCGATGATACAAACTACGAACTCACCGACATGGACTTCGGCCTATTGGACCACTGGAACCTCGATGAGACCAGTAATGCCCATACAGTTACTCAAGCAGCTACACCCCGAACGGACGATTCCACTGTGGATATGTCACAGATGAGACAAAAACTGGTAACGATATGGACGAACTCACCTTGGCGGTGGATTCCTGATAATCGAGACTCGGTGTATGCCGAGTATGGCAACCTGCCTATACCACATCGAGATGCAGCAAGTCAACGCTTCCAGGAAAGTCAACAACGAGCAGATCGTGTAATCAAAGACAAACTGGACCCGTCAAGCCGGGATAAAATACTCAGTACCGTGCTACAAACGGTGAAGGTCGATGCGATAAGGCTCCGTATTGCGTCATCATTTCCTTCTGTCGAAGTCATGGACACTCTGACTCACATATTTCTGGCTGCTCACATGTGTTCTGTCAGTGGGTGGATTCATTGGGGTACATTTTCTCTGAATAGTCAATGGCCAGAATGGTTAGCCAGTGTTGCTGCGGCGGGAGCTGTATACGCGCCAGTCCCTACGCTCAGGAAATTCGGCTTTGCTGTACAAGAGGCCATCCGTAAGTCAAACGTTTCCTGCGTGAAAACATGTGACTAATCTGCGATAGGAATCGCGATCCCATCGAAAGTATGTACTAATATCAAACATCGTCTTGGAAGTGTAGTAGGACATCTTGAATGACCAGACTGACAGATTATCATAGTTCGAGGAGAATAACACTGGTGTTAATAACCTTGGGCTGGTGCAAACGCTTGTGCTCGTCCAGGACATAGGGTTATGGAGTGGTAACCGGCGTAAAATGGAGATTGCCGAGTGTCATACATTGGTACCAATCACTGTACGTATATGGACGATTCGGATGCGACGGCATTAGCTGATAATAGTCCAGATGATGCGATATCGAGGCAAGTTTCAACGATCATCATACACTTCGATAAAGGTCGAAGCGACGGATGACGGTGAAGACCTGGAGAAAAAGTGGCAAGATTGGAAGGGGATGGAATCCTGGAAGAGGTATGACTCTCAAATCTACACGTGAACGGTTGACTGACCACGGGAAGGCTCGTGTTTCATTGCTATCTGCGAGATGCGGAAACGTCCATGACCACGCTCGCACCGCCAACCATGTCGTATTCCGAACTCAGTCTTCCACTCCCGGAAGCTAAGGAATTGTGGTTTGCCAGAAGCGCCGTGGAATGGAAGAGACACTTCCTCGCGAGATCGAACCAGACCAAAAGACCACCGTCTCTGCCCGACCTCATTCGCGACATCACCCTTCTTACGGCAAGCTATCAGCGTCTCGACACCCAGTTTGCCATATCAATATATTTGCATTGCTTCTGGAGCCTGATCCTGGAATGGCGACAGTTGAGCGCCGTACATCGGTCGAACTCATTTGTGAACAGCTACGAGGCCGGTCCACACTTGATCCTTAGTTCACGGCATCAAGAACTGTGTAGAACTCTTCACAGTTTCCAGGTCGTAACTTCGGACTGGCATGCGTCACTCTCCGTGCAAGAGAGCCTGCTTCTGAATCTACTCTTGATGAATTTACATGTCTCGATGGACGACCTTCAACTATTCGCTGGCAAGGAAGGAGAGGAGCAGGCCCGCCGAGTATACCCGATTCTTCAGCAATGGTCCGAAAGTATAGAGGCGCGGCAAGCTGTGTGGCACGCTGCGCAAATACTGCGGCAAGCGAAGCTGTTTCCAAATGGGCACCTCAAGGACTTTTACGCCATCGGTGTCCATCACGCGGCACTGGCATTATGGACGTATGGCGTAATCGGCAAGGCAACGAGACATCAGTCAACTCCGAGTGAGCACCAAGAGACTGTGCTTATCGATGCATTGGAGTCGAACCAGGTCCAGCGTTACATCGGGTTTGGTCAAGGGCGACCCAGCATCCGTACCAAAGACGAACAACGGACCGAGTCTCTAGACGATCCGAGGGCTTGCATGGAGGTTGTAGAGGGAATCTTCAGGAGCAATTTCGTCAAGGGCCGCGACCTCTCACCGCCCATAGTGGAAAACATATGTCAGTTAATTCAACAATTAGGGAGTGCGGTTCATTTCCTATGGGACTAGGCTGGTTAGGATCAACGTACCTGGATCTCGGTGTTGCCGTTGGTTACTTTCTGCCAGGCAGGAAAAGTGAGCTCGGACAGGGAAAGGATACCATTTGCTTTTAAATGCAGTTTCAGCTTTCGTGATCCTTATATTACGTTAGGTAGCTACGACCAGGTTTCATGGCGCCAATACCAGTATCTAATGTCTGTAGCTGTACTACTGTCACATCCGATTCCTCAGCTGATCAGCACCCGTAATCACTGTCCAACGGCTATGCCTAATTTGATAGTCGCATAACTCCACCTCTTGCAGGGGATGAGATAATCCGAATGGCTATCCTATTCGTAGAGAGATGCCTCGGTTTGTGAAGCTTCACGTGGAACGAAGATTCGTGGATCGGAATGGATGGCCACCACGCCTGGTGGGGGCGCCCGGCTGCGCCTCCTCGAGTTTCATTGACGAGCGCAGCACACGACTACATAGTAGATTGTAAAGCTGGGAGTGCGGGTTCGTACTTCGATTAATTTGCCAAAGTGCCCGAGTCCTCGGAGAGAATATATACTTTGGGCTGTTGGTTTTCAAGTAGTGCCTCCATTCTGACCCGGCCATTGATCCTGGGGTGTGTCGTGCGCCGGATTGTTGACGCACAGGCAGGCTGGTGGATGCAAGTGAACTCGGCTCAAGCCCGCAGAAACTGGAATCTTTGCAAGCCGTGAGATCAAGGTCCGCAAAAGATGGCCCTTCTCTCGAGACTGTTCGACGTCCCCGCGGAGTCGAGGCCGGTGGCCGTCGTCGCAACTACGGTCGTCACGACGGTCGCGCTGCTTTCCCTGGCGCGATGGTCGCTGTACCCCAGGCGGACGCAGGTCATCGCCGGCCCCATGACCACGACTATTCCGAAGCTCTCCAAGGATGAGCTGGCCAAGGCCCCGTACCAGCCCGATCACTTCCCGGGTGGCAGGGATGTGGTGACTCCGGTACGTGTTACCTCCATGGAATCTGGGCCGAGAGGACGGCATGGCTGACTGGACTACTTGTCAAGTACGGCAATATCCACGTCTACGAGTTTGGACCCGAAGATGGCCGCAAGGTCCTGTTGCTGCACGGGATCAGCACATCGTGCATGACTCTCACAGCTATCGCCAACGACCTCGCGGGGAAGGGTTGCAGGGTCATGTGTTATGTGAGTCCAACAGCCCGCCCACCCCATGATGAGATCCCTTGGACTGACAGCAGCAAGGACCTCTTCGGCCGGGGCTACACGGATGGCGTGGGCGACCTTCCGTTCGACACCCGACTCTTCGTGTCGCAGATCCTGCTAGTCCTCGCCTCCTCCCACCTGTCCTGGACGGGCGACGACGCTTTCAGCATCATCGGCTACTCCCTCGGCGGCGGCATCGCCGTGAACTTCGCAGCCACGTTCCCGCACCTCGTCAAGTCTCTGGTGCTTCTAGCACCCGGTGGCCTCGTCCGCGCCGAGAACATCGGCCGCGCGAGCCGCATGGTCTTCACCTCGGGCATCATACCGACCCGGATCCTGGAGGCGCTGACGAAGCGCCGGCTGCGCACCCCGCTCCGCGGCGCCGTCTCCAAGAAGCGGCGGCAGTCGATCGCGGACGAGCTTGTCTCGCCGCTGGATCAGCACAAGGAAGGCTTCGTCGACGCGGCGGTGCACGAAGCAGTCGACACCCACGCCAACGGCGAGCCCGCCGCCGCCGACGACGACGACACGCCGGCGCCCATCAGCCCCCTCGAGGCCAGGATCGCGGCCTTCATCCACTGGATGCTGGACGCGCACCAGGGCTTCGTGCCGGCCTTCATCAGTACGATCCACCACGCGCCCCTGCTGTCTTCGCCGGAGCAGCGCCGGTACTGGCGGGAGCTGGCGAAGCGGAAGCCCGGGACCACGGCCGTGATCCTGGCGCGGAACGACGAGTTGGTCCAGAAGGCCGACTATGCCCTTGATGCGCTGCCGCTCATCGGTGGGCAGGACAACGTGTTCTGGCGTGTCGTGCCGGGCGGTCACAACTTCCCCTTCACGCACTCGACGGACGCTTTGAGTGCGATTTACGAGTTTTGGGAGATGAAGTAGGCTAGCTATTCCCGGAAAAGACGCTGTCACATCGGGTGTTGCGTGCGTATAGACTGGAAATTTGGCGATGGAGTTTCTTGGTGGCATAGACGATGGATTCGCGGTTCTTTAGATGAATATGTATTCTTGTTCTCCTAGACACTATTTCTTTCCAATCTGGGGGGGTTTCTTTTCGCGAACGAAGCGCACTTCCGCTTCACCATCTTTTTCGTTCCGTTTAGGTTGCAATCGAGTATAAATAATTAATAAAACCTTATTAAAAGTAATGATACCACAAAAACGCCGTTCCTCCGTACCGTCATGATCATACATCGTACAAAACATCTAATAATCCATAGCGTCTCGCCCGTTCAAGAGAATAATACAAGTCGCAATCGCAACCACCTCATCCACCTCGTCCGTATTAAGTGCCAGTACGGCGTCCTTTGCAAAGCCGAATCCGGATACCATGCCAACCTCCACCCGCTTCTGGTTGAGTACCTTGTACAAAGTCCCGTTCTGCCCATTTGACATGTCCCAGAAATACGGGATGCTGTGTCTGATGAAGCACTCGTGCTTGTCCTCGCTCTTTGTCTTGTCGTCCACAGGGGACAGCTCAACCTCGTGCCGCGAGTGCTCACTGCCAGACGGGAAGCGCACGCTGGAGTTGTCGAACGATACAAAGGTCATGTTCAGGTCGCAGACCTTCTCCCCACTGGAGTCGGTCATGGTCTTGACGGTTCGCATCATGTTGCCGGAGCTCTTGAGCTCGTATAGGGGCTCGTCCTTCATCTGGTCTGCCGCACGCTTGACGTCCTTCATGAATCCTTGCGCGAAGTCGTCGAATGGCTGGCTAATCTTTCCCGACAGGTCCAGGACCCCGGCATCAGTCTTGAAGTGTATTGTGCCCTTGAGGTAAAAGACCTTTGTGGGTTCAAGGTAGACATCCTCGTCCACCGGGAAGTCTTCGGGGCTGAATGGGTGAGGCATGGTGGCTGCGTGATATCGAGACAAGTGAACTCGCCGGGTACAGATTTGAGGTTTGGTAGGCTATCACACTTGTATAGATTCAATCAATTGAGACGTTCAAGCTTGCGGGAACTCATCCATAAGAGTTGAGCAGACTTGCGATGTTGTTTAAACGGTTCACGGGCACTGCACCGGCGCGGCGTGTGACGTCACGGCGGCCCGAAATACCTGTTTCTAGGCCGTGGCCTTTTCAAGCAGATCCTGGTTTCAAGGGTCCATCCTGCACCACGCGGCTGAACGTCCTGCTGAAAGATGACAACGGCAGGTTGTGATCGTCAGAAGTGGATTAAGCCTTACCTGCCATTTCAGGGTTTGGTGTGGGCTGGTTGGACCATCTTATCAGAGCGTTGTGATGAACTATCACCACAGAGGTTGCCCTGCGATGTGAGCATCGTCATGCCGTTCCAGTCCACATGAGAAATGTCCCAGTTATATGTCCAGGGAAAGGAGAAACAGAGAGATGGGGAACGGACTGAGCACGAGTTATCTCGTCGCTTCGTATCCTCACATGGATTACTCACTGGTCCTTCGTGATAATGATTATAACCTTCGAAGACCAGATCGAGCTGACGACGGAGATTGCGTGTAGCGGTGGTTGAATATCAACAAGTTGCCAGGTTACTACCTTAGATAGGTAGTCAGTGTTCGGTAAGATGACCGCAATTGTTGCAGCCGGTTGTCAGTAAACGAAAGACAACAGCCGCGACTATGCGAATCAAGTCTTAAAGAATGTAAATTTGTCTAACTCAGTCGATGTGGCCGTTTTAAGTTACGTAACGTTGAGACATCGCGGGGTAAGTGCTGCCCCGCGCGGTCATCAAATGGTGAGCAACTGAATAGTCAGTCGAGATTGTAGCTCTCGATTATGTTGGGATACTTCTTGCCGTCTCTCAGAAATGGAAAGGCTTGGGCCATGCATCTTCATACTTTATTTCGGAGGATCGGTTGTGAAGACCCAGACGATTAACATGACTAAAGCGGGCGGCTCAAGATGTTAGGTCTTATCAGGCCCCTTTCGTTGGCTGCTAGTCCCTCGGAAAAGCACCGTTCTGCAGCTTTGATAGCGCCGCGCCATTCATAGCCATGGGAGTGAGCTGGAATAAAAAGAGCCGACCATGATTGGACATTGGGTTACCTTATTGACCTCATCCGGAAGTCATGACTCCTGCAGACTGTCGAGACCTTTTTGCGACACTGGGGTTGAGCAGCTCGCCCCCCTGCGCTTAGGACTTCTCCGAGGCTATTGTAACTTGAAAGAAAACTCATAACCTGCGTTCTGCTCGTGATTTAGCTCCATAGTGTAGCTGTATCTACTGCCTTTCAAATAAGCTCAATAGACTCCAATCCAATCCAATCAGATGGATACAACTGAGGACTTCAGTCCTTATCGGGCGGACGGCAAGCTGGTAAACAGGCCTTTCTTAGTCTAAAGACATTTACTAATCCGAGCCGTGACAGCATGGCTTTGTCTGTGTCGTGACCGGGGCGGCGCAGCCTGTTGGACAAGCTATAGTTCATGAGCTAGCAGGTTCGTCGTGACTTACCCTCCTGTTCTCCCAGCCGAACTGACGATTATAGCACACGGCGCTGCTTCGATTTATGGTAAGGAACTCTTCCATGACATTCAACTGTTTTGTTCGAGTAGTCCCTTGGATACTGATGACGAACAGCCTGTGACAAACCCACTGCCACGGACTCTTTCAGCAAGCTGGCGGACGATGTCGGCAAGGAGTACCCGAACAGCAAGATCATCCCATTCCCGTACAATGTTGCCAGCCAGGAAGAGACGTTGGTCCTGATAGATGAAGTGCTGAATGCCTTCGGGAGATTAGACGTCTGGGTTTGTTCGTCCGGCCTCCTTGGTCCCTCGTCGATCGAGGCCACTACCCCAAATGACCTTCAGAAATGCTTCGAAGCGCACTCCATGGCTCCTTTCTTCGCGTTGAAATACGCGCCAGCAGCCATGGCAAAGTTGACAGAGAAGCAATCGTATCCTAATGCTGCGCCGAAAAGCCAGAAATATGGCTCGATCATAGTCGTTAGCAGTGTAGCTTCGATCCATGGAGGCTGCTGGGGTCCTTGCTACACGTTAGCATGCCACGCTGCCCTCGGCGTTGTCAAAGCCGGTGTTGCCACTCTGAAGGGGACTGGCGTTCGTATCAATTGTGTTTCACCGGGTCAAATCGACGTTGGTGTAGACCTCCAAGGTGTAAGTAAGAACGCCGTGTGGTACGGGCGCTCGCCTGACATCCGGAACAGTTCGACATGCGCGGCATGACTTCACAATTCCCTCCTTCTAGCCTCCAGAAGCCGGATGTAGGTCGATACTTCTCTTGTGACTGGCGATGATTTCGCTAATACCGTGTAGGTGCAACAGACGACCATCGGCCTGGAAAGGGCTGGCAGACCTCAAGAAGTTGCACGAGTAGCAGGTTTCCTAGCTTCGGGCTTCTCGTCGTACGTCACGGGAGCCAATATGATTGTGGACGGCGGATCGAGGCAAGTTTCTCTGCTGTGGCACTGCCCGACGGTTTCCGCTCTTATTTGAGCTGACATTTTCCCAAGTGTTATGAACCCTTTGACTGTGCCGATCTAGCGTTTCTTCAGCCAGCAAACTCGCGACCAGGTGATACTCCAGAAAAATGCGAATGTTGAGGTACTTGACCGCTTGAAATACTTGGGTGGCTGTTGGATGAGAACATGAGCTCCTCGACCCGGACGAGTATGAGGCTTGAGCGGCGGATAGGCAGTGGGTCGGTGCGTCCTGTCATGATAGGGCCGACGCGCAGGGCGGCGCATTCCAGGTCCTACGCATCCGGAAGCCGCGAACTTTCATAACTGGAGCACATCCCATCCCACAAGCTTTCCTTCTGGTAGAACTTGAAGTCTGCAGCTCAGCTCAACTTTCAATAATTCGTTCTCAAGATGCCAGCTCCAATCAAAATTATCTCCAGCTCCAATTCGACTGATGTTGAAGCAACGTGCAGCGCGTACAATCTAAGTAGTGCGGAATTCGCTGAGCTCCACAAAGGCAGTGTTGCGGCCAAAGCGACGGCCTACTGCCCATATAGCCAATTTCGTGTTGGCGCCATTGTCCTATCGGCGGATGGCACGTATATCCGCGGCGCGAACGTCGAAAATGCTTCGTACCCGGTAGGCACATGCGCTGAGCGTGTAGCATTTGGCAAGGCTGTCACCGAGGGACATAAGAAGTTCAAGGCCGTGGCAGTGGCTACCGACATATCTCCTCCAGCCAGTCCTTGCGGCATGTGCCGGCAGTTGTAAGTGTGATCCTTACCACCGGACTTCTGCCATTTTATAGTCGTGATCTGACACCAGTCACCCAGTATCCGGGAGTTTTGCGACCTCAGTACGCCCATCATCATGTTTGATAAGAACGATGATTTCGTTGTTCTGCGGCTGGAAGAGGTCAGTAATCACCCCTTGTGTGTATTAAGACTCGTTCGGGACTGACTTATTCATTAGTTACTACCACTCTCCTTTGGGCCGGAATCACTGCCTCCACCAGGGTCCTTATCCATATAGCTCTGAATCTGAATCGAGGTGATTGTATCTCCTCGACAGCCGTTGAAGAGTGTATAGTCCTCCCTATAAGGCAAGGGGCTTGTTGTCTGGCGCCGGTGATGGTGAACTTGAGATATCTTTGTGGTTCTAGGGTAGTGCCATTATGTTTGCAAGCTCTCATCAGTACTTATACACGTATGGTGGCATTTTATTCGGCCTGTAGTTGGAATCTAAGATACAGCTACTCAAGATCTCGCTTATATCCAGACGATCGTCTAAGTAACCTTCTCGAGTATATTGCGTGTTAGCAGGACTACCTCTTTCGTTGGTGTACTGTTGAGAGCTTTGCTCAGGAGCCGGCAATGCTGATACGTGTATGTATGCATGTATGTATGTATGTATACCAACCACTCGTACAGAAGTAAGGCGGTGGATGCGAATGGCGACCATTGGCCTGTAGTATTGTTCTTCTCAAGCAACTCGAACGAATTGGAGTGTCCAGGGGCCGGTGTCGATCTTTGTCTTGCGCACCGTGCGCCGCTAGAACTTCAACCAGCGACCTCCTCCTGCCCAAGTTTGGGCGCTCGCAACGATCCACTTCCACGTTTTCTGTCAATCGGGAAACTGAATAGAGAAGAAGCACGGCATACGTCTCGACAGCCCTCCAGAGCTGAAGCTCACGAGTTTACGAATAATGAGGAGACGCGATCGACACCAGCGGGTCTGATTTCTTGACGCGTTCTTCTCCGTGGCTCCCTCAACCAACGGCGCCAAACCCTCGGCCCTGGCCCTTCCTTCTGTCCTCGCTCTCGCCCTCGACCTCGACAGCTCACGAATCCAGCCGTCGTTCCTCCCTAGCCGCCATCCATAGTGATCACAATCACCTCCCGCGACTATGGATCAGGCCGACATACCGGCGCTTCTATCGCGCCTGGCGAGCGATGAAGATGCAGCGCGCAAGATGGCCGTCTTCAAACTTCAATCCTCCATCAACGACCCCGCATTCGCCGACGTCTTCATATCCTCAGGCGGCCTGATTATTCTGCGTCGACTCATAATGGGAACTGGAGGAAACACTCTGGCATATTCACTGCAGAGTCTAAGCCGATTGCTGGAAGTCGACATGGGCTGGGATATCTTCGAGGGTCCAACGGCTGGTGACTTGGTCGAGCGGATTGTGGAGCTGATTGTGACGAACCCTCTGGTGAATATCCTGCGTGGCGCCATGTCGATCCTTGTTGCGCTTGTTAGTCATTCCCAGTCAACAACCCGAGGCCAAAACCGCCCGCCGGGCACATTCGGGTTTCGAGCTCTGAAGCCGGCTATTGCTGTGTATCCTCAATTCTTCGATCTCGTGATACAACAACTTCAGTCAGCAGACCATGCGCTATGCGGCAATGCGCTAATGCTCATAAATGCTCTAATAAGAGACTCGGTGTCGATCGAAGGATCTACAACCGTCAATGGCAACAGCAAAGCGAGCAGCACGGGAGAGGAGTGGCCCAAGTTCATCAAGCGCCTACAAGATCTTGGACTGATAAAAGCCGTATACAACCTCATGCAAAGCTCAGCGCTACAGGACCTCGCTCATCCACTACTGGAATTCCAGAGCCTTACGAAGGTGCTGCTGCGGAAATGGAGAGAGGTGCGGGTGGATCTTGAGCGACCCGAACACAGAAGAGCGCTGAAGGGATTGCATCTCGCCAGTGCGCCGAGCAGAGAACATGGCAATGCATTCAGTAAACCGGAGGACGCACAAGAGGCTACCAAGAAGGGTAGCAGGAAACATGCACCCGAAAAGTGGCGAAGGCTGGGCTTTGAGACGGAAAGTCCTGCGGGAGAGTTCGAGGAGACAGGGTTCCTCGGCATGATGGATCTGACAGACTTTGCAAGGAAGAACGAGGACGGGTTCCAAAAGCTACTCCTGGAACAGTCGTCTAAACCTTTATCGCAGCGGTGCCCGATCGCAAGGGCAAGTCTAGCTGTTACACTGACCCTCTACGACCATTTTGAATGCGACAAGACCGAAATGGAGGACCTAAGAGGCTACCAATTATCAGACGGGAAACAGCAAGACAAGCTCTTTCGACCCTTGTTACTCCAATGGTCAAGACTGCATACTGCAGGGCTAGCTTCCTTCTTTCGACTATGGAAAGCCACGGGAGCTGCGCAAAGCGACTTTGACAAGGTGGCTGAGCTCGTGCGTATACTCGTCGATCAGGTCGTCGGTCGTGCTGGGCGATCTAAAGACGTTGCGGAAGTAGAGGAAGATCTGTTAGAGCATGACTATGCCCAACTGCGCGAGCTCCAGATGAGTCTTCTCGAGCTGTCTTTCGAAGACAACTGGGGACAGCACCTTTCCCAGGTACGGAACGACCTGAGGAAAGAGTCCTTGTCATTTGTCAAGGAACAGCGGATACGATGTCTACTACAAGGCTCGTGGTTCTCGAAGCCGGCCCTACGGAAGGACAGTCGAGCCGATAAGTACCAGAGCCGACGGAATGCTAACGGTACTCAGTGGCGGTATGTGAAACTTTCACACAACCGCCGATATCTACATTACGCCGACTTTGCGCTGCGAACGGCACAGGAGCCGGGTCTGGATGCGTTGAACGAGAAGCTAGACACCAGGCAAATCAGCTCCGTGGTCTCGAATGTGTCGTCAATGAGCGAGGACGCGAGCAGTGAGACGAGCAAGTCAACACTCAAGACGCCAGTCAATCTACACTCTGAATCTACGACAAAGATTACCATCTTCAGTTTCACCAGCCCCGAGGAAGCAGCCAAGCCGAGCGGTGACGGAAAAGAGCAGCCGTTGCTCACGTTGCACCCCTTGAACCACAGCGTCGCATCCGAGTGGCTAGACGGTCTTCTGATGCTCCTTGATCAAGTGCCAATCACAGCAGAGACTAATAAGCTCGTGTCGCTGGTAGGCGACTATAGTCTCAAGATTAGATTACTCAACGTACGAATGGAGGCGGCGTATGGTGGACCACCGCCAGGAGCGGGTGTTGTGCCGAGTAGGGAGGGTTTGGATGCGGACTACTGGTACGAGGTCTAGACCGTTGTCAGTTTTGCTTGGGGGAGAAACTTGTTTGAACTATACATACGTGAGCGATGGAGATACCCTAACGGACGACAGCTTTTAGTGGGTGGTGGTTCATGTCGATCCACGCAATAACTGACTGGTAACTTGAGAGTATATTGACCTGTCCGTAGCAGAATAAGAGGCTCCAGCTACCAACATCTGTTCATATTGCTCGTGTGACCTGATATGACCTGACTTGAAGATCTGTGACAGCTTGTTCCTGATATCTGCCTAAGATAATTACTGTAACTCCAAAAGCCTTCCAAGGTCGCTAGTGTTGGACCCTGAAACGGCAGATCGGGTATCCCCACAACGGGCCCAGCCTCGTGGTTTCTTCGGCCGTAGTACCCATAGTATAAGCTAGTGTACCCGCCCGTTGCTCCGTTGCGACCCCACATCATCTTTGTACCTGACCGTTTCCATTCAACTCCCCAATTCCCATCTCTGGGATTATTGGTTTCTCTTCGCCGCCCGTATAAGTCGCCGATGAGACTTGGACGTAGAACTCCGAGTACCAATTGAGACAAGTGCGAGAGTCTAGTCGGTTCCACGCCGGCCGGACGCTCTGATTCTGCCGCCATGCCTCGGGCCAAGACGACGTTTGGGACTTCAGACACACCTACCAAAGTACCGCTCGATGGATACTTCATCAAGGGGCAGTGGCACTGTAAGTCTGCCTCATTCCTTGCTGCTCGAGCAACGTCCCGCCGGCGAAGGTTTGGAGTTTTAACTGACCAGTCTTTCCCGAAAGGCAATTGCCAGCCTCGCCTCCCCGCCATCCAATTCCAAGTCAAGCGCGACTCCAAGAACAAGGGCCGATGGTTCTACGCATGCCAAATCGATCGCACTAAAGGGAAGCCGGGCCAACCCGAGCGATGTGATTTCTTCCTCTGGGCGGAAGACGCTCGGAAGCGCGAGGAGGGCGCTGTCCTAAGTAACTCGAGGACCGAACATACAACCCCCGTGAAGAAACTGAGGCAGACGACACTAAGCGCTGCTGTGACGCCGAGGACTGAAGGCCCTCGACCAAAGACGGTAGTCACGCAGATCGCCGAGTCGGAGCGCCAGGTCAGTACGGCGAACGGTGCGACCGCGCGCGTAAATGCAAGTGATAGTAAGAGTGTCGCAAGTTCAAAGACGCTGGACCATGATTTCGGGAGCGATATGGATACCGATTCGGAGGACGAGCTGAACGGCACTCAGCAGACTCCTTCGGTGGGGTCTAAGAGGAAGCGACCGGAGGATGATGAGGACGACTTCGGCGATCTATCATCAGACGAGGAGAGACAGCTTGCGGCGATTACAGATAGCTCGTCCAAGAGTCAGGAGAGCAAGAGGCCCGGTGTGCTTGCCACGCCTGCTACACAGAAAACAGCTGATGTCGTGGGGGGCATGCCGACACCCTCGCTTACGGGCAAGTCCGTCCGAAGGGTCCTGTGGGCCGATGAAGTCCAGCCGAATGGCAAAAAACAGCGGCTCGACGAGGCGGGCTCCTTCGCCAATGTCGGGGCGATATCCTCGGCCACCTCCTCACCCTCGTTCTCGCAGGAAGCCGTTTCTATGACGCCGGGATCCGGCGCAACATCCAGTATCACCGAAGAGGTGATAGACCTACTCAAAGGTCAAAAAGTCGACGAGCCAGTCCTGCGACAAGTCAGGTATGCGCTGGAGAAGCACGCCGCGAAAGCGAAGGGGCTCGAGCGCGGGAGAGATGCTTCACGGCAGGCTGTCAAGAAGGCGGATGTAAAGATTGCGCAGCTGCAGCAGAGGATTGCGGATCTGGAGAACCAGAGGAAGCTGGACGCAGAAGCTAGGAAGAAGATCAAGAGTGGGTTGATGAATCTGTATACCGATCATTAGACGTCTTGTGTCTAGGCAGGACGAGGGCTTTTGGAGTGACGTTTGAATGGTGCCTGATGGCTGGCTATGCTGCAATCGATGGGTACGAGCGTTTGATATGATGTGAGGAGATGATTTCACGAGATATGCGGATACCCCTAATGGTACAATGACAAAGAGCGAGCGAGTGAGCGTTGCTTTAGTAGTTGGTTTGGTGGTATTTCGAGAGATGGATACAGGACACTCCGGTATATGTACAGCTCAATCTGACTGCCATTTTTATCGTGTAGCCTAACCGGGTTTGCTCTTCTGAAAATCCTCCAGGTACTTTGACGTGGGCTTCATATGGGCATTTGACCATCGCTGCCTCGTCCTGTCCGCCCCGTTCATTCTAACAATACGTAACAGGGCCTTCTATAATTCGTAGTGCCGGATACAGCGGGAAAGAGTAGTAGTTGGCATCCTAGCCAAATACAGTGGAATGACCTGCCACGAGTTTAGTGCTTATAATTATTCGCTTGGATTAGAAGTAGACTAAGTAGAAAAGTTAACCTAGTTATACTAGTTATTGTTTAAGTGAGAGGACAGGAGATATGTAGCTTGTAGTATTGTTATCGATTATTAGGTCGGCTACTTATACAAAGTTCATAGTTCTAACTGCTTACACTAGTTTTATTCCGAGCTTATTATAATACTGAATATCTTGTTAGAATAAACAGCGTTTCCTAATTACCTAAATTAGGATCTAAGTCAATAATCGTGAGTACTACGCTTATAAGAACGTATTCAATCTATCTTCCCATCTCTACCTAACGGTTACACCAGTCGCCTAGTCCTGCTTACTTGCATCACTCCCCTTGACTATCTTCATGACCAGCTTGTAGATCTCGTTGATCACGTGTTCCTCTGTCTCGATTTTGCCCTCAACAGCCTCGAGAAGGCTCATACGCAGACCCGGCAGCACATCCGCCTTGCCGGTCTCCCAATCCATAAGTTCCGTCAACCCAGCTGCAAGCATGTGGCCGGTCATTTCTCGCAAGGTAGTACTACTACTCGTACCTTTCGTGACTTGGCCCCATAAAAACCAGGAACCGTGCCGGAGGATACATTCCTCGAAGACCGTCAGACGTTCCCAGACATTGGGGTCTTCGGTGACGTAGTTCTTGGCCCGTACCCAGCCGGCGCCCGCGACGCTGATCATGATGTATATGGCTGAAAGGTCCTCGAGAGAGAGCGCCTTGAGATATTCGATTTGCGGGGTACGAGCTCGTGAGTTGGCGAAGGGGTCGAAGCTACGGAGCTGGCCCGGCAAGCTAGCAGAGTGATCCCATATGCCCAGGCTCACTAAGTCGTAATATTCGCCAGGAATGCCGGCCTTCGGAATATTGGCCGCAATATCGGCGATACGATCGCAGTGATATAGAGCCTTCATCAACAACTCCACGAAACGCTCCTGCTTACGGGGAGTCAGGGGGTCCAGGCCAGGGGGTCCAGCAGTATCGATGAAGCCGCTTTGCAGGATACTGTCGATACGGGCCTCGCGAAGCTCAAGCTCAAGGACCGAATGGAAGGTCACTGCAGTGAGGATCCGGCGCTCCGGTCCGTAAGAAGACAGCACGTTGCCGATAGGTGGAAGGACAAATTTCTTGGTACGGCTCTTACAGATCGACCGCTCATATGACTTAACAATGAAGGTAACACTCTTTGAGGCAGTTAGCTCTCGACTCCTAACAAATTGAACACGACATACTTTGTTCGTAGCCCTGAAATTCGTCATCGTAACAATATCCATATGCTCTGCTAACTCCACAACGAGCTCGGCCGGGAGCTTCGCGATTGCCATGGTGCCTAACAGGATAGGGATATTGAGAGTTTTTGAGCGGCAACTTGATACTGTTGAGCATGCAAAGCAGCAATAATGCTATTGATTAAGTTGTACGAATGGTGCGTCCGTCTTGTGACGTAGGTTAGGTAAAGTTGGTAGCATGTGAACCTTGATGGGAGGCCGCACTTGGCACTTATTTGTTGTAAGGAGCCATCAAGGTAGTGAATGTTAACTGTTCTTTCCATCATTCAAGTAGTGAATGAATAGGGAGGGATAGATGCTGGTTCCTCATGAAGGCGTATCATGCAGATTATGCGAATCATACAAACAATCTATTAGTATAAGTTGGGACGAACAGCCGACTGAAGAAGGTTTCCCGCTAGTACAACAACCCGTTAAGCCTACTACAGTGCGTCGAGGATTACGAGGTTGTTATATCGGTGGTCGAAACTCGAGCATCGACGGGCGTCGGGGTGGGCAAAACAGCTGTAGACGGTGGATTACCGGAACCATTTCTTGCGGACACTGACTTACATGTGTATATTACAATCATTCTACACTGCCCAGATATTCCGGCCTTGTCATTTTGTAACGATGACTGCTACAGGCTGATTGATAACTGACAAGGCCAAGTAAGCAGCAACGACCGCGGGTGTCTACCTTAAGTTCACGAAAGACTTGGTCCGTCTGGACATACAACTGCCCCTTCATCCAATGATTCGGTTTGAGTCGACGCCTCAGCAATTTGAATCACAGCTAGCCCTATGGTCACAGCCGCTAGACTCATCGTAGACGGCACAGAGGCATTTGGTAAATCCGTCGGACTGACATAAGTAAGCCATGTAATAGCAAACACCCCACCAAGAATGCCACAATAAAGTGATGACCAGGCAGATTTGGTGACAGAGAACCCCAGTTTCGCATGCATTCCTCAGCCTGCGGCTCCCATATCCATCTTGAAAGGCGGGCATGCATGCACGATAGACGATCCCGCGGCGCAGTTGAATCCCACCGATAGGAACGGTAGCTGGGAAATTCGACCAATCATGTCTGACAATAAATGCGCCTCAAAGCTCGTAGTGTCTTCAGCACACACAACAATTTTCCATATTCTTATTGCACAAGTTCAATACCAGTGATGGTCACAGGAATGGAGCCGGCAATAAACCCTGCAGCTACGGGCAGCACAAGGCTGGGCCAGGCTGACAATAACCGCGACACCACGCACCTGACTACAGACACTGACGCTTACATTGGTGATGCTCGCTTCAGTCAGACCTTCACACTACCGCCTGGACCCGGTCGACCGGAGCCATTTCAAGTTACTTACAGTGACTACGGTTATCGCAACCCGGCCGAGCCAGAGCAGGAAAATGTTCTCTTGTTCTGCGGTCCTTTGCTCTGCACGTGCGTATCTGTGTGGGCTCAGTCATGCACGTATCGCTGATCTGTAACGAAGCCGTTTCCTCCATATCGCTAAGGATGAGCTGGCAAAACGGCATCACGTACGCATCATCAACCCCGACCGCCCTGGGATAGGTGGCACCACTGCAGTAGACGCCCACCTTCGCTTGAACATCTGGCTTGAAATAGTGCCGGCGTTGATGCAGCATCTCAACGTGTCTCACTTCACGCTCGCCTGCCAGAGTGCGGGTACACTGTATGCGCTCAACACTTTACTGCACCTCCGCCATCTTCTTCGACCCGAGCGTCCGTACGTCGCATTTTGCGGGCCATGGATTCACCCCACGCATTCCGGCGTTTCGCTTATGAGCTTGAGCAGTGCACTGCCCTCTGCAGTTCTGAAGCGCTTCGACAGTGTTGCAAGCTTCCTGCACTCAAATATCGCCCCAGCCATGGGCTTCAGTAGCGGCTTGCTCTCAAACTTAACCCCGTCGTGGCGTCAACAGAAACAGACGCTTGCGGAGGGAGCCGATGCCCAAATGGTCGAGTTCGAGGAGAAACTCATGCCACGTATTATAGATCGTGTCTACACTGAGGACATCCAGGGTATGAGCCAGGAGGTACTCCTTCTTTTGAAGAAATCTGGAGCAGGACCTTCGGGAGACAATCTTGTTTGGGGAACATGGGACGATATCGACAAGTTCGTGCCCATGCTTGCAGCGCTGGAAGAGGAGAAGGCTGCGAACGACAGCTCTCATGCAAAATTGGAGGTGAACGTCTTCTTTGCCGAGTCCGACCACATGATTGGCGACAAGACCGGACCACGGTGGCTAGAAGATTGCTGGAACTCGGAGCGTCGAGGAGGAAACGTCCACTTCCAAAGTCATGTCATCCAGGGGACGGAGCACGATAGCATCCTCGACTTGAGGTATGGTGTAGCGGAGAGGATCTTTCAAAAGATGTCTGGGATCAGCGACGAGAATGATTGATTTCTTAGTCTCGATAGCTTCCTTCTATTTCCATCGATCGTTTATTGCTTGGTACAAGGATTGACGCTAACTGGGGCTCTTTCTATAAATACGAAGAATCCTTGGAGTCGTCGTGATTTTGAAATGAAGGCTTGTTCACATTTCTTGTCTCCTCGATTGGCTTAGGTTCTCCCTGTGTCGATTTACCGTTATCGGGTGCTGCCTCACTGGCGGTAAGCAACGAATTGCAGACAAGTAGAAGCATGGAGCGCTCAATCAGAGAATTGGCTTCGTCTGCGTAATCTTTCCATCAAATTCAAGGGAAATGGAAGGGTAAATACACATAGAATAGCTATCTGGCTTGGTCCTGACCTTCAACGACCCGTGTAACTTCTCGAAGGGCTACTTTAGTCCAGCCAGTGTGGAGAATCTATATTGCCAACAGGACTTGCTTTGGATGATTGGATCTGGCCACTGAGGGAGAGTACCAGCCGTAGAGAATCCGTAATCGTGAGGAAATCCCTAACCGCATTCTCTCTCTGTGTGGGAGATGTCGAATTTATATGCATGATCGGGACTATATGTTCGGTACGAATATATAGTACTCCTTTGGAAAACGAGGGGCCGGTATAAACGGTTTTTGTCGGTAATGGATTAGTAGCTGGCCTAGCATGAAATTAGCAGTGAAAAGTTATGGTATTGTCATCAACCAGCGAGCCGTTTGCGTAGTCTGGCGGCAATCAGACACCCACGAAGGCAGGCCCCTAACACCAGGATGCCGGATCATGTAGAAGTAAAGGCTTCACGTCGGAAAGGAGAAAAAGAGAAAAACCGAAAACTCGCCAAGAAGAAGCTCAACGCTCTTGCCATATCCGATTAGGCTCCTGCGTCGTGAATCACGAGGCTTGACTAATGCAGTCAGAGCCGGTCTATGATCGCGTGGATCCGTTGACTTGCTGCTGAGGCTCGTCGTCGCAACGGGAATACATATTTCTTGCACAGGATTTGCAAGGCTGCCAGCAATTTTCTGGAATGGTAGTCGCAAAGTTCAATGGGTGGCGGGAATGTGGAAATCACGCGAGTGTTATCGTCACAGCCGTAGAGAGATTGGAGAAGTTCGGTTTATGTCGCCATATAATTACCGCATATAGAGAGTCTCGTTTGAAGTAAGCGATTCTTGTACGTACCAAATTCGAGAGAACCACGGCCAGCTAAACCGTTTGCTCAACCGATTGACGACGGCTTGACATGGTACTCGTAGCAGTGACCCGTCGTCTTTTTCATCTATCCAAGCCTCCATTGTACTGTATTTAGATACCGGAACGTCACAATGGTTACCAACAGGTAACAGGCAATAGTAGAACAACAGTATCAGGCCCCTCTCGATGCCTTCTAACGCAGTGACTAATAATAGTCACTCACTACATAACACAAATCCTCTTGGACACCGATTTCTTTGGTTGTGCGCGGCTGACGCATGCTGGCTCATCGGGCTGTTATGTCAAAGTCCAGCAACGATTCTGCGTGCCCTTCAATCATCTAGATTGGACAGTCAAGGGGTTAGTGACTGCGGAGGGGAATGCTTGACCAGAGCTTGGCTCTCTTGCATGTGGATCTATCCAACAACTGGTCAGCAATTTACGACCTTGCAACTGGCAATGGGCGAATTTGGTGTCAGGCTATCGTGGCTGACGAATTTCTTCTTTCGTTGCGGTGGTCGTGGTCCGTCACGGCGGATGACTCAAAGGGCGGGGGTGAAGGCTTGTAGGCTATCTCGCTGCTTAGTAGTATAAGCACACGCAATCCGCCTTCGCGTCCTAGGCCGCAAACGTACGCCGTGCAACGGTCCTCTAATAGCTCCTCTCCACATAGTAGCGACGGAGTAATGTTCAAAGGATCTTACGCATGGCCCGTGATGGCTCATTGCCGGCTGATGACTCTAAAGGCAGAGAAAGGATTTTGTTATTTCCCGATCCATTGAAGAACTTTAGCAGTCATTGGCCAATTAGCTAGGACTTCTGTGGATACGCGTAATCTCAGTCCACAACCCCAAGGGACTAAGCCGCATGTGTCAAAAGTCCCAAGCCCGCCCCCAATCTCGTTTCCGACTCCTTGGGAACATGGCGTAGCATCCGCACACTACGACCCGGCGTAGAAGACTTTGGCTGCCTGGCGTGCGCAGGCAGCCATCAGATCAGGCATGCTTTATGTTGGTTCACTTCACCTAGTCTGCTTGCAGTAAGTTGGGACAATGGGCTTAGACGCTGCAGCGACGGCGCGGACTCTGGTTGGACAAAAGCTGATGGCGGCGACGGGAATGATTCGGTGCTATACCTTATCAGGGTACATACCTACATACCTCGTGCGGCGGCTGTGGCCTGTGAGTCAACATGGCTTGCACCCGGCTTACCAAGAACGCTGTCGACGAGGCCGGATAACTGCAAAGTCCTTCGGCAAGTAAGTACCTAGGTAGGTATGTACAGTCCTCAGCGTTGTCAGGGTACGTACCAACGTCCCTTCCTCGAGATATAAATGAGTGATGCCTTCCTCGGCGATCAGGTGTCTATCATTGCTCATTGCTCATCGCTCATCGTCAATCATCAACCCAATTAGCACTCCAAACAAGTCCTTCGTTCACTCAGGCATCACAGTCCATAGAGAACTTGTTCATGAACCATACATCAGTCACACAAGCCAGCAAACAACATCTCACAATGTCCCAACCATCATATGCCGCTTCGACCTACTCGCAGTCAACCACGTACTCTGTCGATGCCCAAAAGATGAGCCAGTCACATTCGAAATCCAAGCGTTCATCGTTCCGCCGAAAGCTCAAGAACATCCTTTCAGATATTGGCGAGTCGCCAACTGCTCGTTACGAGCGTGAGAACGGTCTGGAGTCGAAAATATTCGTCGTCCCAGCGTTTCCGATGTCGAGAATCTGAAAGCGGTAACTGAAGCCGCTGCTGGATGGAAAATCAACATTTCCATAACTAGTCAAATTTCCGAGTCGGGAAGCAAATCAAGAAACCCCCACCCGGGGTTTTAGGTTCTTGTCTGCATTGCAACAGCTGGCTGCGAACTCCAACCTTAATCAATGATTCGGCATCACAAAAATAAGACGGCAGTCGGATTACACCGAAACTCCACTTTTAAGGAGACGGTCATCCAGCCAGTGATGTTGGAGGCTGTCTATAGGACTTCATTCTTACTTTCTGTTAGCGCTGAAGCAACTCGAGCATGGCTGTTACTTGTAGAGAATGGTCTACCTTCGTTGACCCTGAGGCATGCCATGTAGGAACGGAACATGTAAGAGCGGAAGGACTAATTACGCGCCTGAGTGAAACTTGATTTGGGATGGCGTTGGAACACAAAGGCGTGGGACTGGGAGTTGGCGGTCTTCTTGATAACTAGCTAGCTTGCTTACGCTCAAATCATGTTTTGTTTTCCCGTTTTGACTGTCTCTCTTGCCTAAGAATCATCAATGATCGTCCTTGGAGCCTTACCTTGGATGGCAGCCTTGTTGCCGTGATCGTCACCTGCACAACAAACGCCCTATGCATGTAGAGGACCAATGGCTTCAGAACGCGTGATTATCGGTACGCAACCTTTCGAGGTGATATATCATTTCAGGCGTACTTTATCCTGGACAAGGAATGCATCTCAAACTCGTCAGAGAAGCAGCCAGTGAAGACGCTCGGACTTGGGTAGAAGGAGGAGAATTGCCTAGGCACTAACTTAGCTCAGAATCATCTGATGTGATCGGCAAGGCGGTGGGGAATAGTCCACCTCGATAGTCCACAGAGACAGGCCGGACCCGATGTCACCCCAATCAGCGTAGTTGAGACGTCCAACAAACTATCACGAGGCAGTAGCTCGTGAGCGGCCCGAGTCCAGCTCTGCAACACTCCGACTCCATCACCTCAGTACATGAATCACGCTCATCATTGCAGCGGCCCGAGGAGCGAAGAAAAGTACATGGCCTTCAGAATAAGTTCAACAACAACAATTCGCGAGTATCCTTGCCCTTGTCCACACCCCTAGTTCCGGTACGAGTGGCCGGCGAGACGAATCCAATCTCTTTTCTCAGGCAACAACATAACGTATCAGGTAAAGTGTATGCACGCTGTTCCCGTACCCACAACGATGCCGAGAAGTTGTCCCATCACTTTCAGTGTCTTGCTAATTTGGCCATTGGTCCGAACGAGGTTGTGAAAGCCCTGATCCTCTTACCAAATAAGTACAGACCCAATGACATGGCCAGTATGATATACGCAACTCCCACCAACTCGCCATACGCATTCTTCAGCCCCTGGTTCTGAAACCAGGCAGTGATATAGGTTGATATGAGGCAGGCAATGGTGTTTCGAATCACGAAGACAATGACAATGGTCTCACCGGCAAGCTATCATTCATCCTATGTTAGCAGAGGTTCTTGGAATTCTTTTATCTCTACGAAGAAAATGCTTCGAACAGTAGACGGAGCATGAGGCGCCAGTAAACACTCAAAACTCACAGGTCGATAGGCGTCAACAGCGTAAGTGACAGCAATATTGCTCGCAGCCGTAGCACCGAATCCTTCCATCCCATACCCAATAGCCGCGCCAGCCCAGCTCTTCCCACTCGCGATCACGAGTCCAAATGCGAGCACACCCATTGGCCCGATGATCGCTGGGATGATCATGGCAGGCAGACGGTACTCAGGTTCGGCATGCTGCCCATGGCGGGCCGTGAGCCGCGTTGCAATCTGATCGATGAGCCAGCCACCAATGAAGAATGAGAGGACGGCCCCGATGAATCCCGAGAGGGAGAGCAGGCCCAACGAATGAATCGTCCAGTGGTAAGGCGCGGCGGTGAAAGTTTGAGATGCGGTAATCTGTAAGGCAATATTGCTGCCTTGGTGTCAGACCATGCTGTGCCTAGGAGTTGCACAAAAAGTGCAACTACGTGGATGGAGGCTATCTATGCAGGTCGCATGACAAGTATAGATACTTCCTAGTACTTACCAGCCGATAAAGAGTCCTACTGTCAGCCCGGCGACCCACACCGGTGGGTAGGCCATCAGTTTGACAGTTTCGAATACCCAACCGAAGAACGAAGCCTTCTTGTCAAACCCGTGTGTTAGTGACAGAGAGGCTGCCCAGCCTCGTTTCTTTGGATATGCCGACAGGGGTTTCTCGAGATCCCGGGTCCCTTCTGTCACGCATGCTGTTTCCTTGATTAGCATTGCCGCAAAGAGCACCGTCACGCCAGACACAATGGCCATGACTCCGCATATCCAACGCCAACCAGCGTACTCGGTGATATACGCATTCACGAATGGTCCTACGAAAGCTCCAGCGGAGATGGCGACATGGAAGATCATCATGACGTGTCCACGCTCGTGGAAGTAAAAGAGGTCTGCCACGATGCTGGCGACGGGAGCGTCGGCTGCTCCCGTCAAGAAACCACCAAGGATTCGCGACGCCAGAAGGCTTCCATATGAGATCGAGAAATAGCCCCATATGTTGGTGATGCAGAGGAAGAGGATTGAGATCAGGTACACGGGCCGCTTGCCCATGGTCCGAGTCAGTGGCATCTAAGATTTATACATTAGTCGAGGTTTTTCTACTCAGATTTCCTTCGCTCTTGAGTCTCACCCAGAAAAGGGCACCGAATCCCATGAGCAGGACATGCAGCGATGCTATGAATCCAATCAGGAACTTCGTAGCCCACGCTCTTGTGATCATGACCATTGCTCACTCAGATAACTAGCTTCCGTCGGGCTCTTGCCGAACTGCTTGGTGATCGGGACGACAGCGACAGTGAAGGCGGACGAGTTCATAAACTCTAAGAATGTGAACCAACAAACTACTAGATACGTAGTGTATTTCTCGCTTTGCGACCAATTCTCCAGGATTCAGTCAGTCCTAGCTAGGTGAACTCGGCTGTAAGTTACGTACTAAAGGCTCATTTGGGTCGTTGGTAGGTTGGGGACGCAGTATGATCCCCGACTCAGACCGTTTGCCTTCGATGATTTCATGGTCAGCGACTTCTCCATGCTCCTGAGGCTTCTTCATGGCCACGGGTGGCTCTCGTATATCGTCCGTATTGGTTTGTTCTTCCTTCATCATGATATCCGATATACCGCTCTCAAATGTCGTCAAAGCCATAACTTCCACGACAATGACCTCTAATAGCAAGTCATAACCTCCCAACTCCAGGCGATACTGTAGTCGAATGCCGGGTGGATCTTCTGGGGTATCGGGCTGAAGTAAACGCTCTGATCAGGTACATCATCCAAGCCCCACCTAGTATACTACCTTGCGGGGGATTTTAAACATACCGACATAAACACAGTAGCAAAAACCTCATCTCGCCTGCGTCATCTCCATTACCCCTCAACTACCTGCCGAACTCAGGCCATGCCGCTTTAAGGTTGAACCTGGCCTATGCTGGTCTTAAGTTGTGCCCTATATTATAGAAATACGAATATCATACTTACTGGTGGAAAACACAACGTTAACTCTCGATACCTTACTGACACAATTACCAAATACAACCCTTTAAGTAGGCATAACTGCGGTTCATCGGGTATCTTGCACGAGCTACATTTACGATCATTGCTTACAGAGAAGCCCCGATGGCCCAAATAGAGGCCAAACCCCCGAAAATTTCTATCTAGAGTCTAGAGACATGACTCTAGACGGTTAGTAGATTAGTCCAAGAATCAAAAGCAAGGAAAAAGATAAGGCCCTGAATCTTGCTGACTGGCAAACTTGAAAGGCCCCATTTATTGGCTGTGCTAATGGAGGCAATGAGCTTGGAAGGATGGAGGTACTACGGTCGCGAAGCGTCCTCGTCGATGGATACCCGCCTTGCTCTGCTCGAGCGCGCTCGTCTGTCTCCTAGGTACAGCTTCTCAAGTAATGAGGTGGGTTGAACGGTCCCTCGTTAGACTAGCCAGTGTGACAACGAGTTGTGACTACTTCGGGGATCGACGACTTGGGTTTCGACTACTTTGCTAACTGCTAACTACTGTTACGATCTTCACAGCAACTCTAGCTCCATTGAAGCGACTGCAATCCCTGTAAGATTTCTTCCTTGCCTATACAACAAACACTTAGCTTCTAATTCTGACCTCGAGCAGTCCAGGCATTGTTCCTTTCCTCAAACTGCCAAGCTCAGACGTTTGCCGTACTGTATGGCATAGTACGACCTGTTTGTTTTGGTTCTACGCCGGCCCTGAACCTTCTATATATCAGAAAGCAGGGGTTCTCACCGAACACCTTCTTCGTAAATATGACTTAACAATTTGCGATCCTGGATCTAGCTGCGGCTGAGACAGTCTTCACTGTCGCCCCACCCGCTTGGTGCGCCGAGTATAGACAGCTTCGAGGGCAGCTTTCTTGATACACACACCTAAACCCTTGTTCTTCAAGCATCCAAGACAGCCTTGGATTGTACTATCGCCCCTGGGCTCCCTTCTCGAGCAGCAGCCGCACGGTAGCTTCGTTCCCTCGATCTGCTGCCCACGATAGCGGTGTCCGGCCGTACTTATCTCGGGCCTCGATCTGGGCTCCCTTCTCGAGCAGCAGCCGCACGGTAGCTTCGTTCCCTCGCTCTCCGGCTGCCCATAGTAGCGGTGTCCGGCCGTATTTATCTTGGACTTGGATCTGGGCTCCCTTTTCGAGTAGTAGCCGTACGGTAACTTCGTTCCCTCGTTCTGCTGCCCTCAATAGCGGTGTCCGGCCGGATATATCTTGGGCTTCGATCTGGGCTCCCTTTTCGAGTAGTAGCCGCACGGTAGCTTCGTTCCCTCGATCTGCTGCCCATAGTAGTGGTGTCCGGCCGGATATATCTTGGGCTTCGATCTGGGCTCCCTTCTCGAGTAGTAGCCGCACGGTAGCTTCGTTCCGTTGCTTTCCGGCTGCCCGTATTAGTGGTGTCCAGCCTTCATCATCTTGGGCTTCGATCTGGGCTCCCTTTCCGAGTAGTAGCCGCACGGTAGCTTCGTTCCCTCGCTCTGCTGCCCACGATAGCGGTGTCCGGCCGTACTTATCTCGGGCCTCGATCTGGGCTTCCTTCTCAAGCAGAAGCCGTACGGTAGCTTCGTTCCCTCGCTCTGCTGCCCTCGATAGCGGTGTCCGGCCAGACACGTCTATCAGATCAATATCGACCTCTCTTATAGCAAGAAAAAAACCGAGGATTTTCTCATTACCAAGTTCGGCGATATGGGACAAAACATTTCTTTGTGGTGAGAAGGTAAAATCGCGAGAAAACTTATAAACTTTCGTTCCATCTTCAGCATACTGCCTGCTTAAACCATTAAGAAGAGATTCTGCAAGTTGATTTTCTGCCTCGATTTCCAAAAGCGTACGGACTGCTTCCTCACTCTCCGTAGCAAGTGCAGCAAATATCGGTGTCCCATACCGCTCGCCTCCTATGTTGAAGCACGACTGGCGAGAAGGCTGAGCGCGAATGAGAGCCGACATATTGCTTTCAGCTAATATGTATACGAGTCTGACGTTCGGCGGATACCGACGTACTTGGTGTTTTTCGAATACGTTATGATACCTAACCCAGTCTGTGATTGTGAAGTCTCGTAGAAAGTCCTTCTGACTTACTCCCTTACTCTCGGCTTCGTCGGCGTGGTAGAGAATATTCTGGTGAGCGTATTCAAGGAAGGGGCACTTTTCAGCCACGCTTTGGCGGAGAGCTGTAGCTTGTTTGGACGACGCTTTTGGGAGTGGACTGGGAAGGTCAAGATGGGTAACAGGTTCGGCACTCATGTACTTGACACAGCATTGCTTTAGCTTCTCGTGAATTTGACCTTGATAATTGCTTCCAAGATCAGGCCAAATTGCTTTCAGCCCATTGTCTTTAAGCAAGAAGTCGTTGACTGATTCGTGAATGAACTGAACCGTCGGTGTTTTAGACTTGGTAGACTCGGCAAGCCCTTTCGAGTTGTCGAGAATATATTTCAGTATATCGTCCCGTGAGATATCGTCCGAGTGACAGCGAGGTAAACTGTCAGGTTCGTTTTCGGAGATGACTGCGAAATACAGTTGCTCTGGAGTAAGTGGCTGCCTTGCACAGAGTACCCATTGGATACAAAGAAGAAGTCCATGCGTATTGTTATGATCGCGAGTCAGGATATCGCGAAATAGCTCATGGAGATCGTTGGGAATATGTCGAAGTCTATCGACGAGGGTGTGTTTACGCCCACGGTCGTATTCCTTGTTCAGAATATCCACCACAAGAACTACCCACATAAAGACACCAGATGCCTTGTTTTGGAGCTCGGATCGGATCTTCTCAGCGGTCGGATCATGCCCGATACGTAATGCGCTGCCTAGATAGCTAGCTATGTCTTGATCATGTTCTTGTTGGTCTTCGAGGACGAGGCCAAGCGCCTCCTGGACCGTAATGTGCGGGTAGTGCCTACTCGCGAAGCAGATATGGACTCTGGCTCCAACGGAGACGGCGAGCTCGCTTAGGGATGATACCATGTCCCGGATTTGCGATTCCTTACATTCATCCAGTGCATCTATGAAACACACAAGCGAGTCTTCCCCTAGGGCCCGGATGGCTTCTTCGAAGAGGGACTTGAGTGATTCAACGCTCCACTGGTGACCCATCCTAACGGAGTCCAAAACAAACTGTAAAGCTGGGCGTGCCTCAAGCAGCTGTAGCAAAAGCGATCGGTATAGACCGACGGTAGATTTTTCCAGGTCGTCTCCTCTTGCATTGAAGAAGAACGAGATGACAATCTTCTGTTTCAACGTACGCCGGGCATGGGAAACGGCGAATTTCATCAAGGTGGACTTTCCAGCTCCGGGTTTCCCTTTGATCCACAGGAAACCGTAGTGATTGTCAAGCTTCTTTGTATCGAGCCAGTCGAGATATTGATGGGTTTTCAGGAGCCATTGACATGTCTTAGCGTGTGCTTTTTTGATGCTCATGTGGCGAGAATCGATCTGGTTAAACCACAGCGTTTCAAGTAAGATCTGTTTCT
The DNA here is from genome assembly GCA_022432505.1 of Xylariales sp. AK1849. NCBI lineage: Eukaryota > Fungi > Ascomycota > Sordariomycetes > Xylariales > Xylariales sp. AK1849. Next base: position 1,843,537 of record JAJKKH010000008.1, read on the forward strand.
GTTCCTTACTGATCGCTCTGTCGCTGTTAATGGTTACTGGCGTCTTTTGTCAGTACCCAACTGCCGGGTTTTGCGGGATAAGTCCATACCAATGAAGTCACGACCGACTTCGACCTGCCCATTACTGTTTTGAATACCTTGGCCGTTCAAGCGATTCGATTCATGCCTCCGACCATCACGATATTCGGTGTCTCCATTTGAATGTTGACCCTCCTCCTCGTCACAGTGCCCATGATCGTTGGGCTTGCGTCTCTTGCTTGGTCGTTCCATTGTGTTCGTTCATAGTAGGAATCAACCGCAGGACGATACGCTGGGTGAGTACGTATATCACAGGGCTAGGATAGCATCGTGATCATTTTGTTTAGAGTCGCGTTGTGTTCGTACTGGTTTTGAACGTGACTGGCGGTATTTGAAGACAGCTGGGAATCTCTTCATGTTAATGACAGTAATCTATCGGCGCCTAGGCCGAGGGCGACGTCCGTTATAGATGAGGCTGAGTTACCCCAAGGCAGTCTGAAATGCCCGAATTTAAAGCAAGCGCAGCGCAGGGCTGTGCACTCATGCAGCTAACGTTAAGCACTCCAGGCTACAAGGCTGCGATGAACCCCATCTCAAGTCGATGACCGAGCCAGGTTACAGTCGTAACCCACCAGGATAATGATACCGTGTACGATGCTGAATGGTGCAGTACCCAACGGATGGTAGTGTAACGTCAATAATGTGATTAAACAGTATGGATAAGAGTCGATATTGAGTATCATGTTTTTACCAAGTTCCCCCAAATCGTAAATTTTGCTCTAGATTAGGGGCACGAAGGCCCCCGTCTTAGAATTACCGTGGACGTCAATATTTTCCCAGTAAGCCCTGCACATTACCTATATCACGGACTTGTATATAAGCTAACAGGCTTGTCTTAGAGGGTATCCACTCAATCGTCCCTCCTCCAGCAGGCGAATACGGTCCCGAATAGCATACCTCCATTCCTTGACCACCTTGTATAGTAAGAGGAAGAAAAAACAAAGAAGAATGCCAAAGAAAATGAGAATTATCACCACACTGAACCACAAGGCAACCGACGACATTGCTTGACCACCTGTCTCCGATTGGTTTTGTTCGACAGCAACAGAAACCTGCATTCCGCTCAGAATAACTGACATAATGCCAATTACGAACAGGACGGGACCGTAGAAGCGGGCAAAGTACGTCCCGTACTGGTATTCGACACGCTGGAAGTTTGATTTGTGAAGGAGGAACGGAGCGTAAAAATTGAGTCTCGTCAGCCGGATCTCGCCATAAGCATAGCGCAGAGAAACGTCATGATCGCTAATATCGGCGAGGCCGGATAGAAAGTTAGAGAATTGCTCCCATGTGATATCGTTCGGGATAAGGCGCAGGCTGGAATCTTGCGCAATGCGAAAGTCGGATTCATATTGTACTAGATATTTGTACGTCCTGAGATAACCCAAAGCTGCTTTACGGATGCGTATTTGGTACTCTTGGGTATCGTCATCCGCGTCGTCGTATAGATAGTCTTGCCAGAATGTGTGCGAGGTAATGTAGCGAGGAAGTGGCTTAATAAAAATGCGATCGTAGACCCATACTAGATGGAGTTTTGGATCCTCCGTTATAATGATGACTCGGCGTTTTATAGACTGTCTGTGGAGTGGAGAGACGTTCCCGCTATCTTGTTTTGACATCCACCAAAGCTTATCTGCTATCCGATCCAGGTCCCCTGAGCAGAATTCTTTGTTGAGGAAGTCCATTACCTTGCGTCGATCCTGAAGTGGAACACAGGGATATCCAGGTAGCCGTTGCGCTAGAAGCGAGGACCCTGCCGGTTTGTTCAGCGCTGAGCTTAGCTGATGCGCTACCGAGAAAGGTGGATTAGGTGGAGACATTGGACGGGCGGGACGGAATACCATAATAGCATGACAGAAGGAACTCACTCTACCACACTGGGGCAACTCCCCGTTTATACTATCGCAAAAACACAAAGGCAGCCTTAGCTCGTCGGAGTGTCAGAGCAGGCCAGCCTGCCGCATATATCAAGTCGAGGCTCTCCGTCACCAAGTCCACGTGTCACTTGTTAGCCCCGGCGGTACGATGCTCCAATAATCTAACTTAGCAAGATGTCTGTCTGCCTTACGAATCTCAGCACAGCCGCATGTCCTAAATGCCAAACCGCCTGGAACCTAGGATTTCTATTCTGCCATGCGCCTTTCGAAGAGATTAGTTCGAAAAGTCAAGTCAATAATGCCTATCACAGATTATGCGATGTCCTTCGTTACTAACATGTCCGGTTTACTAAGAAGAGATGATGTTCTTCACGGAGACTGGGCTCAGCCGCTCTTTTGCACCATTGTCGTTCTGTTGGTTGCCATCTTCTGTCTGTTCTTCCGGCCAATATCGACAAAACAGGTGGAAGCCATTGAAAAACCCAATATACATGTTAAGCAAGTTTACGGGAAGCCCAAACGGAATATGACTTTACGGATTACAGAGATTCCGGTCGACAAATCTCGTAAAGCGGTGGAACGCGACCTTAAATCAATTGCCATAAGTGATCCGGGCCTACGGGAAACCCTCGACACCTTGGAACTACGCTCTCTTGTACAAGAAAACAAGCGTGTCGCCTGTGCTACGGTCACGATTAGTACGCTGATTCCCGAGGATGAACTTCTGCAACGGTTCCACCAAGCCGGTAGCAAACTCCCGTACCGACTCGACTGCAACTTTGATGGCGTTACGCCGCTTCATGAAGATGACAGTGGCGCAAAGGTCGAGTGAGTATACTCGCCCATGGATACTGCATCACTTGCTAATCTATCGCTTTATCTTCAGTGTGATTGCCGTACCTGGCCTTGCCAGCCATGCGATTGGTTCTTGGAAATCCCCCAGGAGTAACGACGTCTGGCTGCGAGACTATCTCCCCGATGACGTTTCGAACGTTCGAGTACTCCTGTATGGCTATGATACGAAGCTTTCGAAAAGCGATTCTCGAAAGTCGATTGAGGATATGGGAAAGATTTTACTCGAATCCATCACAGCATTTCGTGCTAATAGCGGTGTATGTACTTTCCAAGCGCGGGTGTACTGAGCCTTACTGTTCGCCAGGCCAATCGTCCGGTCATATTCATCGGTCATAGCCTAGGAGGGCTTCTGATCAAAGAAGTAAGGCTAGTGAAATGCTACCTAACTTGCTTAGCTGACTCATTTCATAGGCACTTATCCATGCTCAGAAGAAGAAGAATTACAAGAACGAGATTTTCAAGGCATGCTGCGGCTTGCTTTTCTTCGGCGTCCCAAACCTCGGGTTACGAAATGAGCAGCTACTGGGTATCGTCAAGGGCCAGCCAGATGAGGCCTTGATACGAGACCTGAAAGTCGATCAAGACTCGGAACCCTCTTCCTTTCTGGAGAGAATCTCGAGTCAATTCGCCGAGTGTTGTAAGGGCCGATTCCGAGTGATCTCCTTTTACGAACTTAAACACAGTCCAACAGTAGAACGACAGCCAAACGGGACATTGCTAAAGACCGGAGAGAGAATCCTTATGGTTACAAAAAAGTCTGCTACAAGTACGGGTTTAACTGCAATAGCCGACGAAGACAACATTCCCCTCGACGTAGACCACTCAGGACTCGTGAAGTATGATTCCAGAAGCCAGGAAGAGTACGCAGTCGTGAGGGAGCGATTAAGTACGCTTGTTTCTGAGGGACTAGCTGTGGGAGCCAAAAGACTCGCTGATGGTACGTAACTAATTAGTCTTTTGAGAGAGCCAGAGCTAAATTCTAGCTCTTAGACCGTACGTCTAAATTGAATAAGCGCTATAGCTTTAACGATGCAGACGAGATTTCAACTAATAGGTGGAGTAACTCCCTTTCTGGTCAAGGGAACCAAAACATAGGGTCTGGAAGTATTTCCATTGGACGGAGCCAGCACTTTAATCGAGGGTAATATATACATGTTAGCTTGTCGGCATTTGCTACAAGATGAGCAGATGCCGACAAGCCAGAAGTTACGCTCAATCACTCTCTCAATAGCGACACGAGTATGGGCTGCGAAATGATGGTATCCCTATCCTCCAGGCTGGAACGTGATGCACCCGCTCGGACTCTCTATTCAAGGTGTACTCGGCGTAGTGTACAAGTCCTTTGACGGCTGTGCAGAAGCATGAGACGGATTATGGTGGAATCGGGGAATACTGATCCAGGAGACTTGAAGCGGCTGCTTATTTTTGTTGTTGTTGTTGTTGGGGGGGGGGGGGGGGGGATGGGGAGGCCACTTTGTCGACATTAAGTTTTGATATTCAGCATGACTGGAGCTCTTCCAATCGAAGACATCATCTGTATGACTTTAAGTATGACGTGCCTCAGAAGCTGATACACGTATCGTAAAGAAGCTGAGAAGACATCCGAACGCAAGATGGTCGAGCGCGGTGACCTCTCAGCTCCGATCCATTTATTCAGGCCAAGTTGTGATAAATATCTCGCTAGATCAAAGGATATCATGAATAACGTGAGGCCGGTTTACGGATATGGATTAAGCATCTTTCGGTATCGACAACTATATACTTGACGAGATGTCCTTGCCAAAAGGTATATGAGACGACGTACCGGAAGTGGTCGTGCCAGCGGCAGAAAACCGGCCTTCGAGAGGGCCTACGTGAGCACAGTAAGTAATTACGGTTGGATCAAATTACGTACGGCTTGAAATAATGAATTGCCGAAAGTGGCCATGCTACTTCTTGTTCCAAGCAACCATGGCTATATGAACGATGATGAGCTTGCACAACACACCCGCTCGGTCAGCCGGCAATAGCGATGAGATTGCGATGAGATTGCTCTTTGAGAGCGAAATGCTGGAAAGAACTTCGCGAGACAGGCAGGTCCATACTGTTATTGAAGGCCATGGGAAATTCCAGCCACGAGGATTGAAACTGCTTCTTCGGTATAGTCTTGCGCTTGTGATGTAGATAGAGACAGGTCGGTCTTGGAACTGCAGTGTTTCATAACAATCACTTGGTTGAGGAGTTAAAAGAGATGACGGCACCAAGGAATAAAATGAAGAGAATCAGTCGAGTTGCAGCCTTTATTCCAAGCCTCATATCATATTATGTGGGTATCGAACTATACGTATGATGACGGAAGATGGAGAGAGAAGGAACCCGGCGACATCACGGCGTACAAACCTCGAAAGAAGATAATAGGGGCTCGGCACCTATATATGATTAGGGGCATGGTAGAACTTGCTTTGACATACTATATACAGGGGAGCTATGAAGAGGTCGAGAAGATTCACATCGAGCCTGCTGGATCTTCAGCGGGATATAGTAAGTAGGCAACAAGCACCCGGACACAACCGAGAGCATGCGTCACTCCACGTACATATCTCCCCTGATAACCACTCAGGTCCGCCTCGTAAGACCGGCTGAAAGTGGTCCATCGTAACGACTCTCGCAAACGATTGAAAGCCACCTTCAGACCTCGACGCGACTGAGTCAAGCTCACGTCACAGAGCACCGGCGGAGGCGTATCGATCGCCTGAGCGAAGATTGAGTTCGGCCGTCGTTGTATAGCGGGTCAGATCGTTGGCAGGTACCAGTCATACTCCGTGAGTAAGCTCGTGACTGATAGTCGACGGAGCCGGAGCCTGCGCAAAAGCGGCATGAGAGCTAGGCCCGATGTGGCGGGTAAACGGGTGCCATAAGCATCCAACTACCGAATTGGTAGGCGATAATAAGCTCTCGCTATCTCCAAGGATTCATCACTAATGAAGTCTCGGCATTCTGCACGGAAGCTATAATCGTACCCCAGTTCCCCCACACGGCCCCCGCACCGATGACACCGGCACTGCATAGACACAACGCTCGGCGCCGCCAAGAGAAAGCTTGAACATGGCTTACATAGACCTTCGAACCACTACAGCGGGAGCTCCAGATACACGTGTTTTCTATCAGCTCAAGAGTAATATACCGATCCACGCACAATGTCACCCAATCCCATCCCCCTGACCTTCGCCTCCCTCCCCTACGATCGCATGCTTCCCCTGTCCACGGGCGAGGTGACCATCCCGGGCGTGGCCCTGAACTTCATCGCCCTCCAGCACCCCCGCGACGTATTCGACCGCATGGCAGGCGGTCACGAGTTCGACGCCTCCGAGCTGTCGATGAGCGAGTACGTATGCCGGTACAGCGCGGGCCACCGTGACCTGGTCGCGATCCCGGCGTTCCCGTCCCGCGCGTTCCGACACGGCTTCATTGCCGTGAACACGCGGACCATCCGCGCGCCCAGGGACCTGAACGGGCGGAGGATCGGCGTCCAGCTGTACACCATGACGGCGGCGGTGTGGATCCGCGCCGTGCTGAAGGGTTGCGGCGTCGACCTGAGCAGCGTCAGGTGGGTGCAGGGCTCGATGGAGAGCGGCGAGGCACACGGGAGGCCGAGCGCCATGCCGCTGACGGAGGAGGTCGCCATCGAGCGGAACGCGAGCGGCAAGTCCTTGAGCCAGCTGCTCGAGGAGGGCGAGATCGACGCGACGATCGGCGCGGATCTGCCGGGGTGCTTCGGCAAGGCCGAGTACGTACAGAGGCTGTTTCCTGACTTCAAGGAGGTCGAGAAGGCGTATTACCGGCAGACGGGCATCTTCCCCATCATGCACGCCGTGGTCATTCGCCGGGAGTTGGTTGAGAAACATCCCTGGCTGCCGACAAGTCTGTATAATGCGTTGAATGACTCGAAGGAGGCGGCGCGGATTCGCATGCGGTTCTTGGATGCGCTGAGGTACATGTTGCCGTGGATGGCGGCCGAGTTGGATGAGATCGACGAGGTGTTCCAGGGAGACCCTTTCGTGTACGGGGTCGAGGCAAACAGGAAGACGTTGGAGGCTTTGGTTGATGCGTTACATGACCAGGCCATGATAAGTACGACGCCGAGTGTCGATGAGTTGTTCGCCTCGATAAGGGGGCAGAACTGGAAAGTTGGGTGGGGGACTACAAGTGCTACGAGATAAAAGGCAATGAACAGACGCGAGGCCATATCTACAGGATAATCCCTTCATCCTAGAGAGGGACTCGTTGTCGATACCGTCAGACGCGGCTAATGGATGTGGATGCAGATGTTGATATACTAATTCCGTCGGAAACAATGCTGCCAGGCCACCAGAAGTCTAGCGTCATGGACGGAGGGAAAGATGTTGGGACACCCATTGTCAGTATACCATTTCAGGGGTAACTTGCCTCACTGATCGAGGTTGTTGGTAAATAGAGGCAAGTGGGAAGACTCAGGGGCCAAACATCGGCCGATAAGTAATCTATGAAAACAAACTACCGCCAGTAAGATCTCCCAGCCTTGATTGATCGCCTGGGAACATTCGGCACACAACAATGTCCAACACTTCCTCTTGAAACAGTCCGAGTCGCAAACCCAGTGTCCTTCCAGGTGAATTATGATACATGCTACGATAAGCAGCTGATGCCCAATACCATCGTCACAGTCCCTGCCGTAGGTCACAGGCCGTTCAAAACCGTTGTCTGCAACGAGCAGATAAGCCACCAACGCCATCCAATGCAGGTAGCGGTCCGCCGTATTAAAGAAAATCACATCAAGGTGTGCTGAGGAAACGAGGATCGCCCAGGTCGCAAGCAAAACGTGCTAAAGCGGCCTGAGACCTAGTCCTTCTTCGAGTTATCGACGAATCGTTCTTTCATCGACACCCGTTTGCCGCCCATAGACTTCACCTTGTCTATCAAGGTTCCCCTGGTGTCCAGCTCAGCAATGTCGTCGCTACCACCAATACTCTTGCCGTTGATCATGACATTGGGCACCGTCCTTCTCCCCGTCATCTCTGCGAGCTTCGACTGTAGTTTCTTGCCTAAGGGGTGCTCATCGAGCTCAACCACATAGGGCGCAGGCTCGATGGAATACTTGTCGAGAAGTACCGCTTTGGCTCGTTTCGAGTAGGGGCAGTATGTTTTGGAGAAAATGATGACTAATGCCAAGGTCAGTAAAGGGAAGAAAGCAGCTCCTGGTCGCGCAACATACCTGGCGACTTCTTAAGTATCTCATTCAATGTGACTTCGATCTCGTGTTCCTCGTCAGTCTCCTGCTTCTCTTCTACCTCGGATGCGTCTCCCTTCTCCATGGCTTTCTTGTTCTGACCACCCGCTGAGCTTCCAATGCCGACCACCTCACTCGGCGCATCAGGCTTCAAGGGGGCCTTCTCATTGGCAAGGTCCTTTGCCTTCTTTTCGGCAGCACGTAGTCGCTCGGCCATCTCGACCGCCATCTGCTCGTCATCCGCGTCGACGGAGCCATCTCCATCTTTGTCCTTTGCGTCATTCACGGCCGATCCCTTGCCACTCATAACGACCTGAGCACCGCCACTCCCCCTCTTGTGGTCCATAGCGTTCACTGTCTTATGGTAGAAATCTTGGATCGTCCTCGAGTCGCGCTCGCTTGTCGCACGCCATTGCGAGGTGAAGAAGAGAGTGGTGATGACAACGGCGAGGACCACGAGTATTAACAGACGGAGCCTTCGCGCGGAAGGCATCTTAGGCGATAGGATGGATTGTCGTGACGGCTGATATCGAGGACGAAAGGCCGACGGAACGACCTCTTTCCCACGTACTCCAGGAGTTGCGCGAGCAATGATCTAAGCCAGGTCTCGGAGTCGTAGTGGAAAATATGCGACAGGACTCGGATGACGTCTTCGTAGTCAAATTTCGTAGGGGCTCATTTGAAGACCATGTCTTGGTTCAGTGCACTAGATGCGTAGGGTGGACGTGTTCCGTATCGCAACTCTCGCTAAGTTACCTGGGTAGGTAGGGACTCGGCAGCTCGCTCAGGCAGGAATCAAGTATCAATTGGACCGCTCCCAATGTACTCACGCAGAGGCCACAAGAAAGAGATGTATATCGAAGGGGCAAATGACATATAAAAAGCCACAGGTTGCACCGTTATGCCATGCAAGCCAGAAGTGTGCGCCGCGATGGATTCCAACAAGGGTGGTAATGGTAAAGATGCACTGGCAGTGCAATGGAGGATAGGATCCACAGGTGTCTGTCGACTGTCCTCAGCTCAGCTCGCGACACGAACGAGCGAGCGTTGCAAGCCGGAATCGATAGCCGCGGTGGAGACGTTCGGAAAGCGTTAGGGCCCATCTGGATATGGTCTAACGTTAGCACGTAAATCTATTGCTGCAGGGGATCATTCTCGGCAATGCATAAAAGCTGGGGAAAGGAGCTAAGTTAACTCCGAATGCGTATGCCTTGCCTTACATACCTAGTACACCTTCTTAGCCGTGGTCCATGGAGTGGTTGGTTGATTGAGTGATTGATTGATTGATTGATTGATTTACTTACATACTACGCTCTCAGGAGTGAACGACGCTCTCATGCTGCTCCCCACATGTCCTTTGCGACGATGATCAAGGTCCACTTCTTGTTGCCAAGGGAAGGGAGTGTGTACTGGAATGGCGAGCGCGGCTTCCCTTATAACCCTTACCTACCACTTGATCCCATTGGGACTTCTTTTTCAACTGCTTGTGGTACGTCGGTGAAGGTGGGCTCTGGAAGTCATTATAAATTTCATAGTTCGGATATTTGTTTACACTCAGATCTGTATGTCTCAAACACTTTCTCAACAATTACCTCTCTACACAGTACTCGTATTTCACTTCTACTCAGTTACATTCTGATAGCGCAAGATGCCAAATCTCAACTACCTCGGCCCAGATCTACCGCTTGAGATCGCCGATCGTCGATTGCCAGAGTATGACGACGATGGACAACGACTCTCAAGAACCTGTCAGCCTTCGCGATTACATGCAACCACGCGTACAGTTATATTGAAAGACCATCGTCACAAGGTAGTCATCATACACGCCGTTCCCTACAGAAAACCGGGCATCTTGTGGGCCATCGAGAATCGCTATCCTTATTACTTTGAGACAGATATTGAAAGCAGGCGCCGATCTGACTAGAAACAGTGGGCGAGGGATGTTCCTCCCGATGAAGGTCGGACACGGAGGTTCGGGTATCACAGTCCGGCTCCCCAGGACGAACTTTGGTCAAATGAAGGGGAAAAGCCAGATCTGATGTCTGCCCGTATAATTGGCCCTTTTCTAGGGAAATTGACCGGTCATCTACGCATGGAACCGAGAATTCCGGGTTCTTCTCGACATCCACCGATCTTACTAAGCGGATGGAGTCCTCCAATTTGTCCGCGATTCCGGTATAGATGAGGTGGAGCTTACAGGACTTCATCCTGCCGCCAAAGTCGGGTTCGTCGACGTGATCGAGCTCCTAGTTTCATCTGGGACTGAACTTGAAGCTCCATCAAAAACGTATGCGCCTGTTTTCACAACATTCGTGGTGCTGTGGATGATGACGGAGAATTGCAACCAACCGACCTGCTGGACTCTTCATACCGCCATTGGCCTTGGTCACAATGGCGTTACACAAGCGCTTCTCCAGTTGCTGGTTAAAGTGGGAGCTGATGTTCACCATGATTCTCACAGCAGCAGTAATGCTCTAGCGTTGTTGCTACCACGTTGGGACAAGCACTTCAGTCACGCGATTGAGAGCCTAGAACCTTGCATCTCTTTGCTTGTACAGAAAGGTATCAAGTTGGGCAGGTTGATGGATAGCTTCTGGATTGGTGATCTTCGCTTTTCTGATGATTGTTATGATACTGACAATCGAGGTGTAATGCAGCTTGAGATTGCCAGCTTGCTCATAGACCTTGGTGCTAAAGCTACACAATACACCCCGATGGCGTGAGGAGATGGTCGCCTTTGCCGTTTTTTCCAAGAGTGAGGAAACAGAGATTCGCCATGAACAAGCTCGGCGCCGAACAGGTCCATTTGGAATTGACAATCTACCTGAAGACCATGCGCCTAGTGAGTCACATAGCGGGTGGCAGGTTCTCTGCCCTCCATAACGGGAAGCCGCATTTCGAAGCATACTTCAACTAGAGCAGATGTAGAGGGTGCAATGCAGATATCCGTGGAGTCAATGGCTTGGCATTCGGGGGAACGAATTGTTACGCGGACGGGTCATATGAAGGGGGGGGGGTTAAGAGCAACGAGTAAGATCCGAGGAGACGGGTGGTATCTACAGGGGGAGCGAGAGCAAGATCGTAGAAAATGTTCAAAAGAGCGGCGGGTAAACATGTGTCTCTGGGTGCCTCTACAATCTGGGTCCAAGTCAATCTTGATGCTGGTGGCCTAGGAGCACCAGGGTCATTGTTCCGCTAGCGTGGATCTATAGTGTGCCCCCATAGGCCTTGAGGACGAGTGAAAGGAAAACATTGCGCCGCATGAGGGCTCGTCTTCAATGATGTCAGATTCATCCAGAAAACCGGCGACGTATGGGGACCACCTACGGAGAAAGACACAGTCGATGATTTCCGACGTTACCAAGTAAAGCCCAGAAACACATGTATCTTTCTACGATTTCAAGTACAACGCAACGGTCCTAATTCATATCAGAATTTTTGAGAAACTCCGAGCAACGCAAGCGGTTCAGGGCTCCCTTGTGGAGCAGAAATTATGTGCCAAAACTGCCGAATTCATTCGACTATCGAAGAGTATAGTACATCCAACAGTATATACAACAAAAGGAGGGTATCACAATCCCAAATGTTTGTCGTGGCCGGACGAAAGGATCCCTTATATACGTGGTTCATCTTCAGGGGCCTGAGCAGATGTACTCTTGATTTATGTACCAATTCCACTTGATCCAAGATTCAAGAACCAAACCTAGTATCTCTCCATGTCGCAAGTCCATGCCTGCTTCACCCCTTCAAGAGCTCTCCTGGGAGTCTTGCGGATGCCACCAGCGTTCCGTAACAATCATTTTGTTTTTTCCCTGTATTTATCGAATGTGCTCGTGTATTCAAACCTGCCTCTTTGAGACTTCGAGCTTGACCGTAACCAGGAACGCCGCCGAATGTAGCTGAAATCAAATTGCGGAATCAAGACACCAGCAGTTATGGTTCGCCGAAAAGGGTATATACCTTGCGAGTACGGGGCAGCCATGCCGGTGCCGAGTTCAAGCCTCCAACGCCGAACATGCTTCTTCGAACGCCACCTGGATATATCTTGGTCGACAAGCCTAAATGCGACGGAAGTCGGAAGAAACATAGAGCACGAGGTAAATGGGGGTTCGTTTGCTGACGAGGAAGTTGCCGGGAAGTCGAGTGAGGATCCTATCCTAGCTTGCGGAAGGTTTCGACACCGAGAGCTGGTATCTCAACTTCACTGAGTCCAAGTACGCCTTCATCGCGTCTCCTATCCACGAAGCTGTTGCACTCGGCGACTACTAAACTCCATTCAGCGAGGGCTCTTCCAGCATATCTCGCGCCTGCGGTAAAGGGGCCCTGCGGTTTCATAGGGAGGACGACTGATTCCGAAGTGGGTGTCAGAGGGTTTAGTAACCGTGGTTCCTCATCGCTGCTTCTATCAATCGGGCTCGTCGGGTCGAAGCCATCGTGGTCCTCGAAAGTTGTGGATATTCTGTGAAGAATGGGCCGAGCTTTGGAAGGGTCCGCGTTCCTCGCAGCTTCCACGAGGCCCACCTTGGCACTTCCCGAGACGGCTCTCGTGGGAGCCGGTCGGCCTGGTGCGGGCTGAGGCTGGCCACCGTCCCGATCTCTGGTTCTCGTCGTCACCCAAGCCTGTGCTGGAGCAGGAAGGCGAGGGCGGGTCAAAATGCGATTTGGCGGTGCCATGGTGTGTGGTGCGTTCCACGAAAGTGTGAATCTGAACACATACTGCAACGCCTCGTAGGTTGGTGATGAGCCAAGACTATCGGAGTCAGAAGCCGGAGGAGTGACCGTGCCACCAGAGTGTTTCGGGGGCGGAGGTGGCTTGCGGGCGGCAGCAGTGTCCCGTCTCAGCGTCTCCAAGTCGTTGGGATTACTCGTGCTTCCAAAGTTGAGAGACACTTTACCGAATATATTCCACTTCTTTCTGTTCGTCGCCTGATCTGCACTAGACGTGTCCGCAGAGCTGGAAGGATTAGCTGCATACGCCCCAGGATCAGGGGCAGCCATGGGCGTCGAGAATGAATCGAATCCCATCATAAGCCCGGGCTGTGGGACGGGTATCTCGGTTCTAACAATCATGAATCGTTTGCCAGGAGTGGGATATGACGGCGCAGATGACGGCAGGAGCTTGTTGTTCGAATCTGCCTCTTGCTTAAGCCAGAGATAGTAAGACCAGACCGTCTTCAATCGATCCCAGACGGTCACGAAGATCCTTCTGTTTCAAAGGTTAGCTCATGTTTTCCGGGTGCACATGAAGAGGGAACCTACGCATCAAGGTCGTTTGCGCTTCCGGCATCCCGACAGATACGCCAGCACAATAAGCGCATGTAATAGGCTCTAACCATGGGACACCAATTTGTGAACCACTTGTGGAAGACTTCCTCTGTCAAGAGCCATTTCAAGCAAACGGACTCCTTGCGACTCTGGCTACTCGTTATGGCATCCCATACTGAAAAGATTAGTGAGAGAACTCTGATTTCAGACATTGTGTTGTTAGATTCCATGATCTTCTTGCAGACCTCGAACCAAAAGGCCCAGTCGACGTATTCAGAGGTCGGCCGATGATTATCGACGAAGCCATCGTATGCAACCAATGATTCCTCGAGAAAATCACATAGAGTGAAGCATGCGTTGTGGTCGTAAAGGGACGTTTTCTTCGCGGACGCCTTCATCAGCGCCATGAACGCCTCTGCGAATGTATGGCGTGCAGCTTCGAAGGATATCGAGCTCGCTGAAAGAAAATCCTTCAAGAGCACGATCAACCGGTTCTCGCCCATTCCTTTCATGACGTTATTATTCGGCGCAACGGGCAATGTCGTAGCAGCAGCATCAGCTCCGTGTACCCCGTCTGCAAGAGGCGGGATCATCATGGCCTCCACAGCGGCTTGTCGATGTACCGTCGAATCTAGGTTGGCGAGGATCTGTGCATTTACAAGCACAAATGCTGGAGCGCGACCCTTTTCAGCCAGCGGTAGGTCTGCAGGCATGAACCCCTCCGACAGCACGAAGTAGTACTTGCAGAAGATGAAAAATAGATCGGTATCCCGACCACGCCATCTCGTGATCCACGGCCCGTGCCATGCAACCTTCGCAGCAGCCAAGGGTAACTTCGCAGCCTGGCGTAGTGAGCTGGACATGGTTTTGACAGAAGTCCAGCCTAGACTATCCATGTTGGCCGGGAACAGGGACACGATATCATCGCTCTCGCCCTTGCTACGCCAAGGCAGTCCAAACTCATCCGCAACCCGCCGCATCAAATCTGGAGTCAAGGTCCATAGTCTCACCAAAATATCAGCAATCCCCGGCGCGAAGAAGAACGCATAAGCACAAGCCTTCCCGGCAAAATTGACCAGACTCAGAGGCGCGTGTCGTTGGGACAGTTTATCCACCACAATCGCCATCTGCCTGACCAAGTTCGTTGTAAACATGGTCCTAACATTGTGCTCAGCTGACTCGGCTACGAAATCCGACTCCGTAGAACTGAGAGACTCGGCACTCGAGGATTCCACAGTGTGGTCTCGCTTTTTCCTCTCGACACGATCTCTGGCGTTGCGATCTGCCAGAGGGGTGAAGCATGGCGTGCTCAGACGCCATTCGGGGCGCATCATGACGAGTGTCGTGACCTCGAGTAGAGCCGGCCGATCCACACCCGCGACGGATTGCTGAGATCTCCCGTCCAGGAGTTCGAGTAGCCCAGTCCACCACTTGTCCAGGATGCGGGCTCTTTGCTCCACGTGTTCGAGACTTAATTTCTGGTTTGAAGGATGAGAAGCATAGCTGCGTAAAAACGGAATGAGCGCATTCCGAACCAGCGTCATCTTTCCGGGGGCCGGCTTCGCCTGGAACTTGGCATGTTCGGATTCTAGATTCTTGAAGGCCAGCCACAACGGATCTCGTGCTTGCGGCGGCGCGGATCGCCCAAAGGAATCGTCTGGTATCGAAGGGAAAGTATGGTCGGATGCCGCATTCGACGGGTGAGCAGCCGTAGAAGCAGGAGCAAGGCTGGCTACCGAAGAAGTCGTGCTGCCTCCATCATTATCAGGTCCGCCTTTCGCCAAGGCACTCTTCGACCGTGGTTTCATTTTCCCAAGAACTGTGCCGAGTCGACTGAGAGAATCTGACGATTTGTTTCCCTCGCCCTCAATGGTTGATACTGGTCGCTTACGGGAGAGCCTCTTTAGCTTGCTGGAAGATGTGCTAGGGGACGTGTCGCGGGTCTTGTGGGACACGTAGTCATCCGCCTCTTTCATGTTGCTTGCCGATGGTGAAGGCGTCCTTGTTGTACCGATCCAGGATTGCCTTGCAAAGGAAGCGAAGGAGTTCGACCTGACAGGCGGTCTGGGTTCCGGGAGTCCGGCGGCCCTCGCTTCTCTGTTTTCCTCTCCGGCTTCTTCTTTCTCGGCTTCTCTAGTATTCTCGTCGGCAGAACCACCAAAATCGAGGGCTGATCTTGAAGTCGGCATCCACGACTGAGGTCGGCCTAAAATTGACCTCCTCCTCCCCATCTTGTCTTTCCGGGGCCTCTGGCCCTCCGAGTTCGTTGCGGCTTGGACGGTTCTGGCTTGATCATTGGTGCTAAGCTTTATCGTTTTGCTGACCGGTAGACTTAAGTCAAAGTCAAATCCGTCGAAGTCGACGGAGGGGAGGTCGACAGCCGGCAGACTCGGGATGCTCTTCGAGCTCACGTTCCGGTGCAATTCGGGTGCTTTTGCACTAGGGCTCGGCTGCGGCTGTGCATGACCGGGCGGAGAATCTGACATGGAATGCGAACGATGGAATGGAAAATGCCTCGACTCGACGGTTGGGGATGCCGTCACAGTCATAATTGGACCAGTCATCTCATAGCTGAGAGGTTCGGAGAATCGACAAGCGGGTCTAGAGGAGGAGAGCTGTCCTGGCAATTCCGGGGGCTGTGTTTCAACGTCGATAGCAGTGACGCAGCTCTGAAGCTCAATGACACGACAAACGAGGGGCGCTTTGGGACTGAACTAGAGATGTTAGAAGAAAGTATGATCTCTCCGGCATAATGATACTGGAGAAACATTTCTCTGGCAGTGAGGGCGAGGCGATGTGGGCACGCTGAGCTGGTGTTTCAAGACTTAAGTTGGTGCACTAACTACCTAGCTAATAACGATGGGGGATGGACCCAAACTTAGCCCTCCAAATAAGTACACCAACTATTATGGCTACAGCCTACAGTACGTACGTACGAGAGGCGGCTCCGCCTGCCGTGCTTACATGCAGATCGCTCGTCAGTTAGCGAGGATCAAAGGCCGAGTAGTAATGACAGTTAGCCCAAGTTCTTTGGGGCCATCTGCAACTAGATGGGACCAGGGTAAGATGTATATTGAGCACGATATGCTTGATCGAGGGATGATGCAACGAACACCCACGTCGGCAGTGCCGGGAAAGCGTAATGATTTACTCTGGGAACAAGACAGGCTGCAAGTTAAGGGGTGAAATGCACGACTAAGCACATGTTAAGTGCATAACTTGACCAAATTGTGCGCAGCTCCCGAATTGTAGAAAGAGAAGTACATTTCGGGCAGTTCACTTGAAATGCTAAGTTAGTTTCAGGAACACTTGGACAAAGGTGTACTTTAAGCATGCGCTAACGTACGAGTAAGATAATTGAGACATGCGGGATCTCTGTGTACTTAGGGGTATTATCAAAAGAAGAGTTGATACATGCACCCGCCAGTTCAAAATAGCGAGATGCTATTCAATATCAGTACAGGAGGTAGCTAAAGCTGGTATATCATCTGTACTCCTGTTTTCTTGTCGCTTTCTTCCCCAACCCCATTCCATTCGACAAGACTCCTCGAGGCACGTCCAGCATGTCGGCCATTTTACCTTGACCGAACCCCCGCAAACCCCGCGACGCCGCCAGAATGGTTGGGCCATTGTAGAACATGCTAAAGCAAGACAGTTTAGGAAGCGAGCGCTGCCACATGCTCTCAGTGACACGGGGAGGCTAAAGACCCCGAGGGAAGAGGAAATGAGTTTACACAAACCTTCCATTTCTGGATTCCCACATGGCAATGAGGAAAGGTGTCACTTGATCGCATATAGAGTTCGGTACAATACTGCATTTGGCGTTCTGCTGTGACACTATACGGTAGCTTCAACAATTTCATGGAATTAGTTAATATTCGGGATTTGAATTATTGGGAGAAGTTTGATTTCCTGGGCGAAATATCCTGCAACGGATAATCAATCTTCTTCAGCTTCTGACCGCTTTTCTGGCTATCTGGGTCTTTCTTTGGGTTAGGTATGTATGAATGGCTCCCTGTATCTGTACCTGTTGGGAAGATAACAAGCAAGAAACGCAACTCGTTCCCCAACGAGCAATCCGAGCAATCCGATTTGCTTGCGAATCGTACATCGGTGAAGCTGATGCAGGATTTCGATAGTATCTCCCTACAATGATCGACCGACTCCCAAATACTGTGTACAATAATGAACTGAACTTGGACAAGGGTCTTTAATCCAAACTTCAAGTGTTTACCCCCATCATACGAGACCGCTTATGCGTCGCCTAATGTTTAGGGCTCTCAGGCTGTCAGCTTGCTCAGCCCTCTCGCAGCTCAGGGTTCGACCACCGGTACCACCGCATAAGACAGGACTACGGGAAGAACTCCCGCGGTGAGGATGCCATTTAGCACTATGATCTTAAAGCCGCTGGTCTGCTTTTATGAGAAGCATCTTGCGCTCTGTAAAGACCGTTTGCTATTTCAAACCCATTGTTCAGCATGCGCCGCTTAAAGCTTTTGAGGGTGGTGGAGCCCGGGTTGACGTTGGTGCCGCTCACAAACTCCTAACTACCTAGTCCTGAGCCCAGTCATCAGCCACACAACGAAAGGGAATGCTAGGAGGCTTGGTTCTCTTTTCAGTACTTAGATATGTATAAGTTTCCATACTAGATACAAAAAGTCATACTATCATCATCAATCTGCGCGGCCAGGAGTATGGCTCAGATGTTGTTCCTATCCGCCCTCAGCGAAATCTGGCCTACCTGCCCTTGAAAGGAAGACCATAGTTACTTGACATGTATTGACCATTAGCCTTGGAAGAGGAATCAGGAGCAACACTGATTCTAATGTTGCTATCGACTACGCATGGTGTCGAAGACGAAGCAAAGGCAGATGTTTCTGGACTGCTTCGCAGACATACAAACAGGAGCGTGATATCTACTCGATATTGAAGTTATCTTCTAGCACGGTGCCTATAACCGCTAAAGGAGGTTTGCCAATACGAAATGTATCCCCTCAAAGCAATTACCGTATTTCAAAGCGTATAGCGCTGCTGCCTCGGATGATAGGGTATTGGAAGAGATGATCTTTGACCGAACTCTAGATGGTCGATGCCGAGACTACTATGTACTTGAGTAGGCATGACAAACTAAAGGCACGTACGTGGTGGTGTGTGGGTATTCTGGGGTGTAACTCGATCTGGTTTGCCGTAGAGAAGCAGCTCATTCAACACTGCTACACCTGAGCTTTGTGACTTGAAAGAGGAGACTAACAGCCTTGAAGATGATACTCTTAAACCCGAAGCAAGTAAAATCACCGAGTTTAAGACAATGGGCAGCACCACACATGGGTATAGCTGGACCAACCAGAACTCCACTCACGGCACCAAAGGTTACTACTATCACCCTCAGAGGAACCATCTCCCCACCGGGTCATTATCCTCACGAATATTGTGGGAAGATACCCTAGACGCAATAAAATCCAAATCAGCGATTAGGTGAGAGGAGCAAGTCCTACAAGGGGTGCAGGTTCCCCGAGAATGATAGAAATGTTAGAAACACGAGCCCACAGCACAATTGCCATGTCACAGTATATCAACCGCTCGGAGGGTACTTAGAATATCATCTAGCAGGCTGGCAATGTCTGTTCAAGTTATTAGTGTTCAGTTTCTGCGGACCTGACCGTTCACTTCTCGCAACCGCGATTTAACGTGTGTTGTGCTTCGCCAGTGAGACAGATGTACTGTCGTAGACCTGGACTGTGCTTACACAGTACGCCTCTACTTTCAAGAATCCCCATTCGGCGACATAAAAATTCCAGCACCGAGTTGATAGGTACATACATAGTACATAAAGTGATGAGATTAGCGATAAGAGATAAGCGATAAGCACCCGGTAACTTTTTTCGAGATCCCCTCCAAACGCTACACATTTGACTGCCTCACACAAGATCTTCGCATAAGAGCAAGGAAACAACATGCTCAGACAAATGTAAGCCCTTCGCAACGATCGCGATATGTCACACTGATGCTAATTGATGTGCAGTAAGCCTCGCACAGCGCGCTCCAAGCGAGCCTTGGAAAAGGCAGCTCCGAAAGAGAAAGAGAACGCCCGAAGTTGCCTTTTTCTCCGGGGGACCAGTTGTTCGCAGGTCTGCCAGGACGCAATTTCCGACCTCCATAAAATGCGCCAGCCGCTGGCGAAGAAGTTCACAGTATGTTATTTGATCCGGTAATCCCCGAAGAACCTCATCATAATATTAGTAGAAAAAAAACGCTGTACATCCGTTTGAAGACCCAGCGTCACTGGAATTCTTTGCCGAGAAGAATGACACCTCACTTCTCGTGTTCGGCAGCTCGTCGAAAAAGCGACCGCACACGCTCACGTTGGTGGTAAGTCTTGCGCCTCCGACCGCTAAAGGCAAGAAGCTTACAATTACCTCCTAAAAAGAGAACGTTCGGGCATAAAGTCCTAGATATGTTAGAACTATATCTAGATCCCGAAAGTCACAGGAGGATAGACCAGGTGAGTAATTTACCCAGAACTCCCGGATACTCGCCAAGTTTGCCTATCAGAGCTGTTACTGACCCTAGATGCTGCAGTTCAAAGGGCGCAAGTTTGCTGTAGGCTTAAGACCAATGATTGTCTTCGCGGGTACAGTCTGGGACGGTCCTGAGGCGAACGAGTATACAATGGCAAAGAGCATTTTTATCGATTTTTTCAAGAACGAGGTATCTGATAAGATCGACGTCGAAGGACTACAATACATTGTGTCAATCACGGCGGAGGAGCCAGTTGGAGACGTCAAACCCGCTATACATCTAAGAGTAAGCAACTCGAAGAACCTACTCTCCGCGTTCTATCCTACTTCGATAGCAGAAGCTAGGGGACTCTCCATTTTCTCTGGCTTTCTGCATGCTCAAAACACGCCTGAACAGGAAGATACTGACCATTGCAGGTTTACTTACTGTCAACTAAGCGCAGCGGGCAGAAGATACCGCGAGTGGAAGTAGAGGAGATGGGTCCTCGTATGGACTTCAGGTAAGTTTGTGATACTCAACCTATAGAAGGTTGTACTAATATGAGTAATTTGGGCAGAGTGGGAAGAACACAGGAGCCTTCAGCAGACATGTTGAAGGAAGCACTCAAGAAGCCGAAGAAAGGCGAAGAGAGAACGAAGAAGAATGTGACTACAGACACGATGGGTGACAAGCTGGGCCGTATCCACTTAGGAAGGCAAGACCTCAGTGAACTTCAGACGAGGAAGATGAAGGGTCTGAAGAGAAGTCGTGATGTGGATCGAGACGACGTGGAAGAGCTTGACGACGAGGCGCCTAAGAAGAGCAAGAAGTGATGGTTCCTTGGGTTCGCAACTTTGGCGTCCTGGTGTGATTTTTGTTACATCGGGAGTTCGGCGTTGCTCCAAAATCCCTTAAACGCCTGATCTGGAGATGATACATTAGCTGATTCGTATGAACCCATCAACGCCAATAGTGTAACAAGCCATGGATGCGTTTTCAGCACGGTCTGATAGGCAGATTTGAATTGGTCGAACTTCCTCATCTGGAGACGACTCTTCTTTGCTTCAATGCCTTACAGAGGGGCTACGGTGATTCTCCGCCTTTGTCGTAATGAGGTCCTTGCTGCTTCGCCCCGGGTCACACGATGGAGTATGACAACAGGGCAAGCCACATCTCGAATGTAGATCAGCTGCTTCTAGAAAGTGAACTCTATATTTACTACAACGATATCATGACTACCCCACTTCTGTGCCGCCCAGGACTACTATCATTCCTTTAAGAAGAGGCAAAGGCTTTTTTGACTCGTGTACAACGTGTAGATGTGCAGATGTGCTTGAGCGCTCGAAAACTCTTGTAGCAGGAGGACAAGGTCATGGCTCTCCTACTCGACAAAAGTTATTGCCCAGCTGTCCAAATCTCCCGGCGTTACAATCAGCCAATGGACGGACTAACATCCATCAGCAGTACAAGGCACATCGTGGCACCACAACCGTCAGGTGATATAGAATGGTGTGGAGAAAGATCTAGCTGATGAATGGGCCGAGAACCATGACATGCAAACTCTTAGCATGGCATTGGGGTCCTTTGATGGTCGAGAGCCATCCGCTGTACGTGGTCAAAAGCCAAAACGAAAGCTCAGCGCAGTAAAATAATTCATGGAGGGCGCCGGAGCTCGGCCTACTTGGGTGTACCTCCGAAGGGCAGAGCTATAATGCTGTCATGCCCGCCTCCTGCAAAGCTTCATCCCCCGGAACAGAAAGTGACCAGGCAATCGAAGAGCCGCTACTCAAAGTAGGAGGCTGGAACACCGCACTCGGTAGTCTCCGAAGCTGAGAGCAGGCTCGGTCAGACCATAACGGTCAAGGTCGTTGCTACAGAGTTGATGCCAAAACCAGTGCTTGCCAGCACCGGACTGGTGAGAAGAGTAAGAGGCGCACTTGTAGAGAGATCAAGGCACCGCCCCAAGCAAACTCGGAGAACTGTTGCAATGGAAACTCGGACGCTCAGGGGTAAAAAGTGGGAGAACCGAGTGCCCACCCCTGTGGCCACCTGCATACTCTCCGTTTGTCACCACCCCAGGCAACCAACCAGGTCTTCCCATGAAGACGAGAAAGGAAAGATGCGCCCGAGATGCGATACGTAGTCCACCGAGTCCAGTGTTTGCCATGCTCGATCAAGGCGAGATACAAGAATGAAGCCGGGACCGCTTCGCTGACTGTCTGATATCCTGAGCCCGTTCATTTCAACAAATCACGGGTTAGTCCGTTCGCCCAGTCCATTGACCTCGACTGGAACAAGCAACTCAACCCAGCAACGTCTCCAAGATCCCGCCATGGCAAAGAACAAGGGAAGAGCTCGGGACACTGCTGTTGAGCCCAAAACGGCGCCAGAACGTCCCAAGATCGTCAAAGCCTGGGAGAAGTACTTCGGGGCTGGCGACCTAGCTGACTGGCAACGCCTCATGCGAGATCTCGGCAGCACTAAGGAATTCAAGAGCAAGAAGTAATGTCGGAAGGTGAGTCGTTCCAGGCGTCGTGCTATGAGCCTTGGAAGCCAGTCGCTGATGTATGTGAATTCCAGGCACTGAGAGGTGTCTGGGTCAACATCCGGGACTTCTTAGATGCAATCGACCTGGGGAGCACAATCGAACACCTTCCTAGCCAGCAAGCCCTAGCGGAGTACACCATTGCTTCGCATAAGCTTTATCCAAGGAAGGCTATCCCGAAAGGCAGTCCATTGCTTGGCTTGTTGGCACATATATTCTGCCCTCGTATCCAGGGATACAAGAGTGTTTATGTGGACGAGGTGACACAGTTGTTTGGAGGATTCTCGATCAATGAAGAGGTTCTAGTTGGAAGAGCAGCTCGATGAACAAGTCGACTACAGGGTAAGGGGTCACGGTGTTCACAGGCAACTCGTGTGGTATTACTAGCTCCTGATCTCCCACAATCTAATCTTCCCTGTGTCATTGCCCACTGCCAGCAAATCGCTTTTGCTCCCAAAACTGACGGCTGTGATTCTCCCAAGCGGCGTTTGCGCAGTAGGCCAATTTCGGTAAACTGTGCAGCTTGGCAAATGCACGAGCCGTAGCGCATCCTTCTTGAGTCTGCTTCCAAATGCCAGCAGTTGTCCATCTGGACTAAAGGTCAAAAGGGTAATTGCTGTCGTCAACTGCATGAGTCTTCGAGTGGGCTCTGGTCGCTCCTTGAGCTTTAGCTCCTCATCTGCCGATGGCAGGATCAGCTCTTCCCTATCATAAATGTTTGCCACGCCACTGTTTGATCCGATGGCTACCCATTTGTCTCCGCCGAGGATCTTAGGCCCATGACGGCCACCAAGAGATATGACTGTACCGCCGATTGAGCCTTCATCGTTCCATATGGCGATGAATTTTCTCGACGCCATGCTCCATTCTCCAACTTGACCTGCCTTGCCAAGGATCGTCAGGCCGTTCCCGTCGCTCCACCATTGGAAATCCGTCTGTAACGCTCGTATTAGTAGTTCCCACTATTTAGTAGAATAGGAAAGTATAGGCTTCGAAGAGAAGAGTTTCTTACAATGCCTCCTCGGCTATCCAAGCGGGCGGCTGATATCCATTGCATTGATGTGGCATTTACGATATTGATGATACCGCCACCCTTGCGAGTAGTAGCAATCAGGCCTAACCACCTTCCGCATGGACTTAACCTGAAGCGTTCCCACGTTCTCTGCTCCATATGATGACCCTCAAGCTTCTCTGTCTTCTGTACGAGGCCTGTTGGCAAGTCCCAGGAGTGAATGAACCGACGCCGACCCGCGAAGAATATTTTGTCTCCGCCGGGAAGGAGGAATTCAGCGTGCCGAACGGGGACCTGCTTGATTTGGACAGACGTCAGGAGGGGATTCGGCGTCGGATACGCCGGTGAAATGTGATGGAGGAAGAGAAGAGTTGAAGTGGAAGAGGAGAGAAGGACTGGATATTCTGGATGGAAAGATAGTGATGTAACTTCATCTTTATGAGCGTCTGGAATATCTCTCGTTTTCTGAATATCGAGTGTTTCTGGGCGCAGTTTCTTCGTTCTTGTGCGACTCTCTTCTCTAAGGGCTCTGGCATCCCGCAGAAACTTGTCCAATGGCAAAGCAGAGGCTTCACCATCTTCGTCGCTCGCACTGACGTCTGACGCCTCGGATTCATCCGAGTCTGAGGCGGCTGAAGACCTCCGGCGACGCTTAGCCGGGCGCTCCTCAGCTGCCTTGGCCCATTCAGGAAGTGGATTGAGGTTTAAGTACTGCCTGCGTAATCGTTCTGTATACTCCTTTCCTGTCACATAATCATCCTCCTGGGTGATTCGCAGTTTTCGTAATTGACTAGCACCAGCCAACGACACCGTCAGACGCTCATCATCACTGTCTTCCCAAGCCGGTAAATTCTTTGCGTCTGACGGTGCTGATACAGCCTTGCTTCCCGTTGTTGCCACCTCCTGCTTGCTGGCTGAAGGGGGAGGGGCATCCAGGTAGAATAATTGCGCGTCGGCCAGATCCTCGATATCTACGCTTTGTTCCTGCTCGCCATCCTTCCCAAAGCCGCCGAAACCAGACTTGCCATCGTCGTCGTAGCCCTCGAGGAGCAGTTGTCGAAAATTCGCCGAGTCTCCCAAGACTAGCCTTTCGAGCTCCTCTTCGTCAGAGTCTTTGTCGATAGGCTGAGGTTCGGGTTCGAATTCATCGTTGCTTTCGTAACCCAGTTCATCATGGTCCGAGAACGATGCGAAATCGTCCTCGTCAGCTGAGCTTTGCGATTTCTTTGGTGGCATTGTTGTCGTCGAGAAGTTTGGGAAGTATTGGCGGGCAATTCTCCCACGATCTGAAGATAGTTCTCTGCTTGGGAAACTTTTTTTGGTGGAGCTAACAGCCTTGCATGCCGCTAGCAAGGATTGTCCACCACATTTTGGAGCCTTGCGACTACCCCTCTTGAAGCTCTTCAAGTGCATTATACTGGGCTTACCGTTGTATGCAACTATCGATTAGATAATCACATCTCAGAGTATCAACTGCGTGATTGTTTCTGCATGCGCCTTTGAATCTACGTGATATATGAAATTATTGAGATGGTGTCTCTAGCTCCCTTGAATATGCAGACGTCACTCCAATAGCCTCCAACCCTCATACAATACAACATGGCATTACTTCCCAGCGGTGCAGATACATGCACCGCTGGGATGATACGAAACATCCCATAACGCACCGTAACTGATAATAATACCTTGACGACCTGCAAGGGCGACTATCCAGATTCTTCCAAATCCGGCGGCCGCCATATCCGTGCGGTTATGTTCGTCCGTTGTGATAGTCTAGTCCTGCCACGTAACCGATAGTTCCCAGTCTTAATCTTCTGCTGGCGACACTGGGTCAGAAGCTTGAGATGTCGTAGGAACTGGTGTAACTCTGGCTGCACGCGCCAGGGCTTCGTGTCTGTCGATACGGACATATCCGAGCGCACCCAAAGTTGCGTTCCCCTTCGGTTGCGTGTTCGTGCGAATTGGCGGCATTGTTGCTAGGTATGAACTCCGAGTTGCTATAGGCAAGTGAAAAGAGAAGATAATTGAGATGCCTGATAAAGGGAAGAGAACGATAGCGACGCGTTTAAGTTGAAGGGTCGATTTCGTGTGTGTCGTGCACACAGCGTATATACGACATTCCGAAGCAACGGGTTTGAACAGAAGAAGAAACCATGCTCGCAAATTATCTCGCTACATGAGCCACCCAGGGGGAGGACGGTATCCAACCACTTGCTACTGGCTTAGAGATGAATGAGTTTTGACAGAGCACGTTATGCTGATGAGAGGGGCGCTAACGTCCTGCCCAAGGATTATAAGTTCCCGTTATAGTCCTTCAAACTCTATCTTTGACGTGGCAACTAGCGGAACTAGGATTTCGACCTTTGCGTTGCAGCAGCGGCAAGCTCACTCTCGAGAGCCCCTAGCTTGTCGCTCACAGACTCCGAACTACGCAGAGTCATGACGGCCCCTTTTTGAGCGATATGCACTAGATCCTCAATTTTGGCTCCGCGAGCCAGTCCCGCAATGAGAACCCCAAGGAAGGTGTCACCGACACCGTTGACAGAAACTACATCCCTCACCGGCTCCGCAACCGGGAACAGTCTCATGTACACACCTCCAATATCAGGGTGGTCATGGAAAGACCGGCATAATATGAATGGCTCGAAAGCTACATCTACCAAGCGAGGGTCCTCCTTTCGGAGTATCGTAGTCAACAACACCCCTTGATCGCCCATCTTCGTGATGATCGTTGGTATATACGGCAGAAGCTGGATGGCTTGTTGCGGAATGCCGGCATCGGTTATGCTTGCTGAAGTGATTTTCACGAATCGATCCCTCGCTCCCTGCATACCCAGAGCATCGATTACTTCCCACCATTTCTGGTCCTCGAGGTAGCCGTTCTGCTGGGCCGCAGCATGCATTGCCGCCAGTTCGTGCTGATTCGGTGTCGTCAAGTCGACGGTGGGTTTCGGATATACCCCAAGCCTTTCCTGGTTCTTGGTAGCGCAGAACAGACGAGCAGACTTCGCGTTCGAGACTGGTTCAAACGCGACAGACGAGCCGTTGTTCTTCCCAGCTCGTATCCATGAACGGATGCTCGACTCTGCCCAATTACCATCAACGACAAGCCATTTCGGCTTGGACGCTGCTACTACGGCGTTCCATTCAGCGGAAAAGGCGTGAGTTGCGAATATGTCCATATCTGCCATTCCCAACACGAGGCTTTTCTTGGCGTCATTCACGGCGACGTATTGCGCAGTCCTACTTGACGGATCGTTCAATTGCCTCACGCATTGTGTGTCCATGCCTGCAGAGTCAAGTGATGCTAGGACTGTTGAGCCGGCACTATTGATATCAATGACTATTCACACAAGGTCAAGTATACCGACTCACATGTCATTGCCGACCATACTGCAAAGTTTAACCTTCATGTCGCCACTCACCTTATGAGCGGCCAATGCTACGTTACGCCCAACTCCGCCTACAGATTGACTAATCCGGGCAAGGTTTGATGTGTGGAGTTGGGGAGACTGATCACTTGCACTATTTGGCGAGGCATAGTCACAGCTCAAGTCCAGGGCAACAGAACCGGCAATCAAGATTTCGGCCTCCTTTGGAATCTAATGTCATCGTTAGCGATCATCTCCATATCAAGTAACATGCACAGCTCGGTTGTGTAAGGCGCCATCACATCTCCCCGGCTCATATTTACGGTACTGTTTGTACTATTCATACCTTCGACTCTGTTCTGACTATGTCTTTCGTGACCCCCTTAGTAGTAACATATGCTGGCCTTAACTTCGAACTCTCCCTATACCAATTTCTATTAGGCTTTTCCTCCCGACCGTGTGTTGGAGCTATATGCTCACGGTTGCAAGGATACCGCGAGGTCTCCTGAGATGATCTGTGATATCGCAGTAGCAATCTTAGCAGCGCGTTCTACGTTTGCTCGCACCAGGGCTTTGTTGGCTGGGACACTTCGGCCATTCGTGAGCTCTCTGATCCTTGTCAAGATGAAAGGCGTGTTCTCGCTGCCGAGTGCACCCTGCTCTGTTGATTCAAAGACTGCCTGTTCGATGATGGCGTTCATCTCGTCCCGGTGGATAGAGAACGCCTCGGGTATCGGATTCGCGAACAACAAACCTGACTCTATGCCCAAGGTCTCTTGCGCCAATATCATTGCCGCTGCTTCCTCCTCGCTCTGTACCGTAGAGGGGCTCTTGACCCCACTATCGCGAGCCCAGAATGCAGGGAAGTCAACTTTCCCATCCCGTCCGTCGGCGAAGGTTGAGACAACGACTCCTTGTGTCTCTAGATACTCCAATGTCCGCGGTATGTCAAGGAAGCCTTTGCATCCGCTGCTGATGACTGCCATCCTGGTACGGCCGAGTTCAGTAAGGTCGGCCGAAATGTCGAACGAGTCTTGGCCACCTCGATGAACACCGCCTAGTCCTCCTGTGCCGAAGACTCGTATACCAGCTAATCTTGCAAGGATCATTGTTCCGGCGATGGTCGTGCCACCGTTGATTTTCTGGCCCATCATTCCCTATCCAGTGTCAACACCTGTAATTATCGAACGTTACGGCCTTGAACCCCTCACCCTCCTCGATGAGCGATGCTAAGGTCTATGAGTACATGGAAACTCACCAGGCCAACCAAGAACGCGATATCTCTTCGAGACACTTTCCTAGGCGAGTTTTCCACCATGTGGGTAACTTCGTCGGGTAGTAATCCAACGGTGGGTACGCCCTCTAGGATGCCACACACGGCTGGCACGCCACCATTCCGTCGGACTATAACCTCCAAGTCGAGATCGTTACCCAGTGCTCCATGGGTATAGATGGTAGACTCAAGCGCGACCACCGGTTTATTGGTTCCCAAAGCATCTGTGACTTCCTCTGACACCTTCAGGACATTCTTCAACCCCCCTAGACTGGTAGCATTTGCTGTTGCAGGTTGCGCTTGCCAAGTCCTCCTTAGCGACGTAGAGAAACGGCTGTGTGGGTGATGACAACCGCCTCGCCCAATCCAACCCCACGATCTCCACATTGCTAATGAATTCTCCCAAGGCCTTGTCTCATACACTTGAGAGTCAATGACGCCGAGCAAAACGTCCAATTGTTGCACTCTCTCAATCCCAGTACCAGGGAATCTGAATTTTGGTTCTCACCTCGGTTCAGTCAATGCCGCTCTTATATCGTCAAAATCTCGCAGGTTTCAACCAATCATAACGTGAGTTGGTGGCATTGATGATTGCGCGCCTTTCCGGGATTCAGGCCACTCAGCTTTACCGCAAGACGTTGAGTGAAGTCCAAGGGCGTGCCATAATCCGGCCGACTCCGAGGTCAGCGCCACAATGCAAAGGGCGTGCCGTGTAGCTTAACTCAGCGACTAAGTTAGCGTTTCCACCGTCATAAGCTTTAAAGTGTGGCCCATGCCTGTGAGCTTTAACATGAAACCCGGGCTGCATGAGAAGAAGCTTCATCGTCACAATACCCAGAGCCTCTGCCATGGGGCCCGCAAGTCTGGTTCATACTGCGCCTTTTATTAGAAGTCAGCCAGCATAAGCGTCAGGGTTCCTGGACTTGCTGATGCAAATATCTGTAAAGTTTCTTTAGACTAATTACTTAAGTATCTAGGTTGGTACAGCCAGTTAGCGAGGGTCCACCACCTAAGCTCACGAGCTTTCGTTAATCAAGTTGACGGTGTTGAAGCGAAGTTATGCAAAGGAGCTCCATTGCACCATATCCCCCTCGGCCATCATGCAGTCGAACCCTTGCGCATGAAGATAAAGTGAAGGATTGGTTCCAGGGTATACACAGTAGGGCCACCTGCCCAGATTCCCGGGGTCGCCCATATTGTCTTCCCGAGATGACGGCACCCTCTATATCTCACGACTTTAATATGATGTAAAGGGTGACAAGCCGTTTTGCATGAACCTGGTTTCTTCGATGGCCCGACGATGCTGGCGGGAACTCATTGGCTAAATAGTCGACCACTCTCGCACAGGAATCGTGTTGCCTAACTATTTTGTCTTTATCACCATCTGGCAACTATCGCAAGCCATCCTTTTGCGACACAATCTGCCTCGATGGCATCCATACCATTCGCCGTATGTTTGTTGGTCTTTGTGTCGCGTGTTCTGGCCCTGAATTTCACTATTTCCGGTGGTCAAATCTTCACACCGGGTTTCGCGATACTCGATTCCCCGCAACCTGGAACACCGCTTGGAGGTGGTGAGTTGTCACTTCGGATCCAGGAGATCGGGTCACAATCTTACAAGTACTAGACACGATCGAGGTAGCCCTCGATGTTTCCGCAGATGGGAAATTAAATCTCCCTCCATATGGTGATGACAGTCCGAGTCAGATCCACAACATCACGATATTCCTGTATAGTTACGACACTGGAAGAAACTTCACGATCACCAATGGAACGGCTTCCGCGAACAACGCAAGTCTTGGTGACATCATGTTGTCGGAATCAGGTTCGACGGTGAAGCATGTCAAGTGGCACTGGCCGGACTGTCTTGTCGGTGATGGACAATCAACGACAAACGATAGTGATCGTGGCGTCTACAATGTAAGAGGCCATCTCACTCAGCCTTGGGCGTGCCGCGTCTATGGCGATCGAACTCACAATGTGCTAGATATCGATCCGCCAGAACTTCCGCCTTAACGGCGACGATCATTACACGATCTTTGACGTGCCGATCTCAGTGACGAACAGCATCGACTCCGCCGGGTTCAGGCCCTCGTGCGATTCTCTCGATAACCCACTGCTTACCCCGGAACAGATCAACGCGACGGCAGCCAATGCCGTTGGCGTCTTATTCGCACCCGGTGATGCGACTCAGGTCGAACAGTCAGGCTCCGGGTCTACTGATGGAAGCGGTCCACAAGGACTCGGAAGTGGAGCAGCCGTGATGAGTTGGAGCGGCGCAGCTTGCTGGATGGCCATTTTGTCTGCTACTATGATGATCTTTTCGTTATGATACCCTGTTAGTTCATTTGACTACCTTCGCACTTCTCAGTTCCTTAATATTTGTTCCCTCCCCGAGTTTAGGTGGGCACAAGAGCGCCAGGACCCAAGTTGCGTGCCGTTGAATTGGATTTGTTGTGTAGGCTGATTTGAGGCGACCACTCTGGATATTGGAAAGTTGTGTGGAATCGTTCGAAAACTACACCTAATTTGGGGATATCACGGTGAAGCTGCTACTTTATACGCGAAATGCGAATGCAAATACTAATTCCGGAGCACTGCCGCATGCCCACCTAGTTTATGTGTTATGTGTATAATACCCTGGATCTGGGAACCATGATGAAGCTTTATCGACATGTTGCGTCCTTCACAAAGCACTGGGTCTCCACAATAACGGGAAAACCTGGCCGATTACAGCTCATTAATGAAGTTGTGTGGATTGCGTACTATATGATGTTCGTTCATGGGTGTTACATGGGCTCCTTGGGTAAGACGGTCCCATGACTTATAGGTACCTAGGTTGGAAAGTTCTACTTGAAATTCCATAGCCAGTCCCGAAGTGTGCCTTTGCTGACTCGCTTGAGCCCCTACCTCTTATTTCCAGGATGCTGCTATAGCAAAATATACGACAATAGATATCTTTAATGATTTGAACAACTCACTTTGAGCAAGGGTCTGCGGTCTATTATTCAGGCGACCATTACGAACGATGATTCGGAAAGACATACTAGCAGAAGTTTCGCGCTTCGCCCTGGTGTGTTCTGGAGAACGTAGAGGTATCGCAGTTACCTGGACTGACACCACCAGACACGAGTTTGGAAAGAACTCAATCGTAAAGGCATATGTCCTTCCTCACCTACAAAGAAAAGTATCGACGGTATAAAAAAATTACAGTTACGATGCTGCAGCCAGAATTTCGTTGAGAGGTATCACATGGAGACCATAGTTCGTAGTTACTGCGTAGGACCAAAGCTTCAGCGAAGTGCCGTCTGGACTACCACCAGATGCTAGCTAATTGGAAGGTGAGACCGCTGTAGTTGGTCTCCCTCAAACGTAACTGCTCAGAGACACGCGAGGATGAAAGGCAAGAGGCTCTCCCACCTTGACCTGGTTTAAACAACTCAACGACTCCAGCATCCCACAGCCCTCCAGATTGTATCACCAATAATATCCTGCATCAATCAATTCCTCGTCTTCAATTACCAACAAGAACATATAGTATCAGACAACGCCTCGTCTCTGTCAAGATGCAGTTCCTTATCATAGGCCTAGCCCTTCTACCCACGGCGTTCGCTGCTCCTCTGATTGACACTGAAGTCACCAAGCAAGTCATCGGAGATGTACGTTCCATTCCTCGTGAATCTTGCGTTACCTCGATCTCTGACAAAACCCGACCAGGTTCGCATATGCACCGGAACGGACTTCAATGAACCATGCGAGAACATGTTTGTTAGCGGCAGCGGTTCTTTCCAAAAGAATTGCAAGCAGCTTCCTCAGCAGTATATTGAGAAAATGGGATCTTACAGGCCAGACCATCAGACACTCTGTCGGCTCTTCGAGTTTGTCTCTTCCCTCCGCCTACCACGATGGAGACTTGGATACTTTACTCGCGGCTAACTCAACTTACAGCTCAGCTCACAGCGAATGCACTGGTACTGGCGTCGCACGCGATTGGTACCCGGGTCAGGCAAACTTATTCAACCTCGTAGGCGATCCCGGGCATAAGGCTCAGTACATCTCGTGCGTCAGGTGTGACAATTGTGAATAAAGCATGACTCTTCACAATGCTCTAGAAGTTTGGGGGATAACATGGCATTGGGGCATCGTATACTCGCCGGCGGGTTGAAGAAGGACAACTGCTAAGTAATTCACTAATTAACATCTTACCCAACTGCCCTCTTCATATAGCATGTATTGAGTTAATTGCTTGTCCTGCGAAGATGGATAGTAGAACAGAGCGTGATTTCTGTTTGTAGGTATTCTATTCGAAAATTTGTAGTACCCGGCTTATAGCAGTATTCCCATATATGAAGGCTCCTATTGTATTGCACTAGCGAGTCAGTCTAGGGGTATGAAGTCATAACTCAACGCTTTGTTTGCCAACTTTCTCATAATCCTCCGGAAGACCTGGAAAGGATAACCCTACCGCCGATGTCCATGACTAAACAGCAAGCAGTATTCAGCGAGGGAACAATGCTAGGAAGACGATAACCTCTAGAGTACCTGGATTCTTGCTCTTGACGTCTTGCATTCAGACATATCGGGCATGTTAGTACCTACTTATTACCACCAGTCGTGGTGGGACGATGGTCCCTAAACACCATCACGGGTCAACCAAGAGGCCCGCAAATATCCAGCACCTAGTGCGTCGGAACGGCCCAATCAGTAGTACGGGATACTCCATTCAGAAGTTGCCTTAGAAAGACAAGGCAATGTTCTTTCCATAATCTCATATTGTTATCTGGCTGATAAACAACTATGTTACAGTGGCAGCGAGCTACGAATCGGACTGGATTCAGATGCTAATTAGCTCTGTTCCCCAACTTCAGATGACATACGAAACGGGAACCGATCGCAAGGTGGTATGCAGTGAGTTTCAACCAGATCCGAACGGATGAAGTTAGGTTAGTATGTCATGATGTGCATCGACATCTCCTAAAGCAGGAACGAGGTCGCGAACCCCCGGGATGTTCCCCAGCTTCTGACCAGCATCCCCGCACTCTCCACAGCGAAGCCGCCGCACCATTCACGCCAAGTCAAGAAGGGTTGCCTCGGTAGTTTGCTCTCCAAGTCAGGCTTGCACCACCGCTACGCTGCAACATGTGTTGTGTGCATAGGCGCATTCTGGGAGGAGTTGGTTATCTGGGAACCTATTTAGAGGTTGTGTGGCCTCCATTCCGGGGCCACCGTATTACCTCATCCTGGGTTTCATGCGCTCCAGTACCTGAGCTTCATCGACGAAAGACCACGAAGAAAAACCACGCTGGAATCAACTGTTGATCTGCAAGGTTCAGGCAGACGTCTTCAGACAGCTGGTCAGCTTGCGATCATGCCTATCCATCAAGGGTGGCTCCCGCGCGAAGGGTTCACAGCAGATCCCATCCTTACCCTACTCGGCAAGACTGCTTTCAACCCAGCACTGCTGTTGCCAGTCCTTCTTGCTGCGCGAGTCACCAAGAAGGGTGAGGATTTATCTATACTACATTCGCTAGCATACTCTAGAGTCAAGACTCTATTCTACCTTGGGCTTGCAAAATGGGCAAGCGCGTACTTCTCAGACAGAGTGGTCAATAACTGGACAAGCGATGTGTATGACTGGCCAAACGAGATTGCAGTGGTCACTGGTGGCGCCGGTGGGATTGGCGGCCATGTTGTCAAATTGTTGGCAGAACGGGGCGTCAAGGTCGTTGTGTTGGATATCCAGGAATTGACTTTTGAAGCTGGTAGGTGTATTGATAATCCCGGCAGCTCTTTGAGTACGCAGACAGCTAATTCCGTATCAGGTCCGAGCGTACATTACTATAAATGTGACCTGACCAACTCAAACAACGTCAAAGAAGTAGCAGCCAAGATTCGCGCTGAAGTAGGCGATCCCACGATCCTTATAAACAATGCCGGAGTTGCCCGCGGCAAGACGATCCTTGAGACTTCGGAAAAGGACTTGAAATTCACATTTGATGTCAACACCTTCGCACACTTCTATACCGTCAGGGAGTTCCTCCCATTCATGATAAAGAAGAATCACGGAATGGTCGTTACGGTTGCGAGCTACGCCGCCTGGATGACAGTTCCCAATATGGTTGACTACGGTGCCTCGAAGGCAGCTGCGGCTTCATTCCACGAAGGACTGACAGCCGAGCTGAAGACTCGCTACAACGCCCCCAGAGTCCGGACCATCGTCGTAAACCAGGGGTACACAAAGACGCCACTCTTCGCAGGGTACAACAACCACCAGCCTTTCCTACTTCCCACATTGGAGCCTGAGTCAGTCGCCGATGCGGTCGTAAAGCAGATCTTCACGGGCAGGTCGGCCCAAGTCATCGCACCCGTCTTCGGCAGTACTTTGCAGGCACTAAGGGCTCTGCCGCATTGGTACTCGTATGGTGCGCGTGCAAAGGCCGAGAACGTCATGACGAACTTCAGTGGACGACAGGTCGTGAAGGATTTGGATAAGCATTACGCGGACCGAGAAAAGGAGGTCGAGGAAAGCACCGTGCTTGTGCCTAAAGCAGAATGAGCAATGGACACAGCTTGAAGCTGGTTATTGTCCCCCTTGGGCGATTCTGGACATGCGACATATTGTTCGGTGCAGGCAAGTGAAAGGACGTATCTCGTCTTATATATTATCTGATGTGACCCTCCCGTTTATACTACTCACCGATACCAAACGACTAGTGTTCATCTATAGACAGTAGTTGAGTAGAGGATATAAGTTGCTATGCTCTGAATGAGGATCATTGTTCAATGTCGATGTAAACCTTGGCTATCGTGTAGGGGGTTCTTACTGCTGGTGATAAGCAAGGAATACAATTCATGTATCAATGTCGACGTCTAAGTACTGGCACATCGGTCTAGATCATTGCAAGTAGGACGGCGTGACCGGCAGGTAGTGTCCCAAAGCAAGGAAGCAAGATACGAGTCGCTTCCGCTTGGAAATATGACTCTAGCACAGGACAGCGACTTCTTTCATCCACTTATGGCATTGCATCTCAGAAGAGAGATCACTCGAGTACCACAGTAGATGAGGGGCTTGAGAGGAAGCTCGGCTGGTGTGCAGAACCAGAACTTTTTTTTTTTATTTTATTTTATTTTAGATATATGCGGTTTGTGAAACCAGTCCGTTGCCCATATGCGCGAACCATGGTCAAAGCTCCAGACATGAATATTCTGTGCCAGATTTCAGCCACAATGGAGATATCGCAGGCGAACAGTTGCCCTACTGCCCATATGTAGACTTGCTGGCTATTTAACGGAGGAGTCGGAAGCAGGCTCTTCCACAGAGATCTCTTGCACCTATTGGTGGAACCTTGAGATGCCATTCAGGTCGACTCTCCACGTGTTGCAAAAAGGATTCCATGACGATTCTGGATACCTATTATCTTGGGTATTGCGGCATGGCTCGTCGGTATGCTTTAGTACCTCGGTGAAGGATATATTAACCCCTTTGCTTTGATGAGGGCTGTAGATACATTGAGCGAACAGGTATCGAACGACGTAAGTCATCGTAACCAGTCATGAAATTCAGCCTCGTATCTAGTATCTGGCACCAGTCGAGTCATATACAACTTGCAATAGCAAAGTTATGCGTTAGTTACTTCGTATAGTAGGACGAAGAATAGGATCTGATCGAATAAATACACATACTTGTGGTAGCCTCATGGCTCCTCTCACAAGTAACTGAGAAGTACATCGCAAGAGAATAGAATTGGGTGGTGAGACTTTTCCTTAGTCTCGCGCTGAATACTCTGAACCGTATAGTAATATATACGCACGTAACTTTCTCCACTTCAGACCCCTTTGCGAGCCCAATAGGTTCCGCATAGTGAATATTGGTAGTAGATACTGCTTCTTCAATACACACTGTTGTCGATGATACATATCCATAAATCTAAGAGAGCATGAGCTTTACTCCTTTTTTCCCCCTTGCGCAGCATCTCTAAACCTGGTCCACAATACCCCTATAGTATAATCCGCGCAAGCAACAAGCATTACGAAACCACCTCGCGTCTTCCCTGCATTTGGAATAGCATCTAGGACGACGCTGAGTATTATTCAATAAGCCGCATATATCGAACCAGCGCAAGACAATGTCAATAACGTACAGCCAATGTTTATTTCTTATTTCCCCCCCTGTGACGTTCCGTCTCTCTACCATCAACAAAGATAGTAATACCGTATTCCATCCCATTTAGATTACAATGCAGTGCCAACGCCTGAGACTATGTATATATATATATATATACGATATCATACGGCCAACCACCTCACAGTTTAGACTTAGCTTCCCGCCCATCCTTTAAGTGTTTCGAGAATTCGCCGGTCAACAAGTAATCAGGATACTTCATGTCTGCATCAATCCCGACACTAGCGCCGGACTTCAATCGCCAATGCGCCCCATCAACGACGAGAATCTCACCGTTCACGTAATTGGCAGCGTCACTAAACAGATACACCGTCGCATCCGCGATATCTTTCACCGTACCCCAGCGACCAAGCGGAACGCTACCAGCCTTTTGTGCCGAGCTGGCCTTCGAGCTAGAAAGCCTCTTCATGCCCTCGGTATTCTCGATCGCGCCCGGTGAAACGACATTGGACGTTATACCATAGGGGCCGTATTCCAAGCTCACCGAAGCCATGAGAGAATCGATCGCTGCTTTTGCGGCGGAGACATGCGCTTGTAGTGGCATGCCGGTGTAGTGAAAGTTTGCTGAGACGTATATGATCCTCCCTCCGGTCAGCGCGTCGCCGCTCGGGTTCTTGTTTCGTGCGGCGGATTCGATGAGGTAGGGTGCTGTCGCTTTGATGGTGTTGAAGGTACCGATGACGTCGATGTCCATCACGGTCTTGAAACCGTTCGGACTCAGACCCGAGATTGGCACAACGAAGTTCCCTGCTGCGCCGGCTCTGTCAAGGAGAGGTGCGTGTCAGTTTTGGTCATTGGCGACTTGTAGGAAACGAACACGGTGTGGCACGTACATTACAAAATCGATCGCCCCTAACTCCTTGACGCATCTTTCGGCAGCTTTCCTCAAGCTTTCAGGCTATACGACCATCAGTATGTACTAGCTGGAGCAGGTGTCGTCGGCGACATACATCCCGCACATCGCACCCGCCAATGCCCAAGACTTTCGCGCCTTTTCGAGCGGTTGCTATATCTTTAGCGGCATCTTCGGTCTTCTCTACATTGCGGCCAATTATACAGGCATTTGCGCCTAGATGTACGAGAGCTCGCGTTTGTCCGCTACATATGGTACCAGCACCTCCGGTAACGAATGCGACGCGGCCATCTGCCGGCGGAAGATTATCAGCGTCTGGGAGATTCCCTCATATGCCCGCCACATTGACCCACTTACCAAAGATGCCATCTCGCCATACTGTACTAAGATATTCGGACCTTGGAAGCGTCATGCTGAAGCTGGCGTATGTAGGAAGTTGAAGGGGAGAGAGGCAAAGCTGACAGTGACACGGGAGCGTAGATGGATTCGTGAGATGAGTAGGGGCTGGCTTGTTACTTCATTGAGGTAGCTAGGATACAATATATAGTACCGTTCTCTTCTGTTGAATGAAATACCTTTCACGCTTTAAGATGATCTCCCTCGGCCATCTCGAGCCTGATTAGTCGTGTTCGTGGTGGGCCAAGTGAAGTTACCCTCGGTCCTTGGCGGGGGGTCGCATCAGAGCTCCCATCCTTAGCTCCAAACTAAGCACAGTCCCTACACAGTAACTAACCGGGCAGTTATCGGTATGTACATAGAATACTATAATCTACATATCTTATGCAATGTTGCCGTAAGTCTCCAAGCGACTGAAGCGAAACCCCAGCTTGCATTTCAATGGAATTATTTTGATTGGCTCGCCCCGGATTTGACAGGCACAGGCGCTTGCTGAGTGGAGGGAGCGGGCGAGCGAGCGGGCGAGCGAGCGATTGACTGACGCAACTATCGAACGGCAAGCCGCCCAGCCCAGCCCAGCTCAGGCCATCCCATCCCATCCATCCATCCTCGAGCCCAACAAGCTGTCACCACCTTTCGACTCCATGCGACTTTGACCCTCCATCATTCCGCATCGAACTCTGCAACACCTCTGATCTCATCCAAACCTCTCCCGCGCAGTCTTCGTCTTCAACAATGGCTTCGAAGAAGGTGTCGGCCCTCAAGTTCGTTGGGACCGTTTCGCTCGGTCTCTTAACGGTGAGTGACCTCTTCCCCCAATGACGTCTCATTCCAACATCACCCCACCTGCTCCCTTTCGCAGGATCCCCGGCCCAGGGCCTCACGATTCTTCAGCAGCACTCAAGAACCTTTGCACAATGATCATAGCATTGCTCGCTCTGTGGAAGTGGACTTGATCATGCTGACAATGTACAGGGCGCATCCTACACACTCTCCACCCTCACCATCCCCTCCCTCCTCGACCTCCCCTCAGCGTCGAGCGCGTCCAAGGCCTTCCGCTCACTGACCACAACCGCGACAACGCACCTCAATGTCTTGACCGGCGTTGCTGGCTCCGCCTTCCTTTTCGCCTTCGTCCTCTCTCCTCGCGGTTACAGACACCCTTACCTTGTTTACACCTCCCTGTTCGTACTTGGCACCCGGTTGACCGACTATGTGACGCCTACGCTCTTCGGCAAATTCTCGTCCAGCTCATCACCTGCTGCCCAACGAAGAACTGCAGCGCGCAAGGAGAAGAAGACTGCGAGATCCATGGAGGCTAGCTACGAAGTCCTCGGGGACTCACATAGCGATGAGGGCTCCGCTGGTAGCGTGGAGGAGCTAGATGAGGATGTAAATGGGGAGGAGGTCCGCAGTGAGGTCGAGTTGTTCGTCAAGAACCAGATTGTACAAGCTACGCTGGCCGGTATTGGCTTCATGATGGCCGTCGTTGGCATCTGGGGAGATGGTGCACACGGCCTTGTCGGCAGTGAGACATTGATTATCGAGATATAGAAGGAGGCTGGAAGTGGTGAGAAATCGTAGCTGGATGAATCTTGGATTCGGAAAACAAGACTCGGGTCTGCTCTCACTCTCTTTACTTGATATGGGAGGAGAAGAAGCCTCGTACAGTTCATTGAAGGTGTTTCGGATGATGGTTGAATCGCAAATCAGAATATCCATGGAGTTAGAAGGGTGTGGATTGGGTGTCGTATCAGTCGGGCTCTCTTCCCTTCATCTCCTCTTACACGATACAGTAACAAAATATAAATTTGCATGAGGTAGTAACACTGCGGTTCAGTATGTGTGCTTCACATGGTCTCGCGCACCTCGTCAGTCCTATCATGCTGCTAGAGCTTCTAGACAGAGTGCCAGGCCAAGCATCTATCCTGTTGGACAGGCATTACTGAAGTCAAACAGCAACTGCCTTCCTACTTGCTCATGAGCCAACGTCCCTACTTGAGTTGGACACGTGGGTTTGAACACAACGACGGCCATGGAGATGGTATTCGTCGTTCTGCAGAACGTTAAACTCGACGGGCTCTCTCTCTTCAAAGGCAGTCGCAAAAGCCTTTGCCATGAGCAATCGCTCCAGGCTAATTACGACTAGGTCCCCCCTTCTTACATCACGCCTAAGTACTTATCCCAATCAACGGAACCTCAACATTTACTTCTCACACCTCACTAATCTCCCCCAAGATGATCTCTCAACATCTCCCGTCCGCCTTTGGAAGAACCTTAACCTGGACACAACTTCATCTTCGGCTTCTGCCGATATATCACCACATCCCAGCATCCCGTCCAAACACCACCTGCTACAAGGCGACCACCTTGTACCACTCACCATGCCATCTTTCCGCCTCACCAGTGCCGTGCTTCTGCTGTTCATAGGCAGGACTACTCGCGCTTCGGCCGCAACCCACCGATCCGTCTACCCAGCGTCGATTACTTCCATCTCGTCCCCGCCTGGCCACTCGGCCGCTGCCGCTGCCGCTGCTCCGCAGACCCAGGATCGGGAAGGAACCCCCGCCGCCGACTGCGGTCCGCGCGACCTGCCGTACTTCTGGCAGTGCGTGCAGCAATGCCGTGGAGGCGAGTGTGCGAAGGATAAGGCTTGCCAGGATGACTGCATTCTGCATTTGTGCAGTGAGTTTCTCCTTTCAACTTTCAGGACGTGTTGGCCCGTGTTTGGTTCGACGGAAAGGGGGGAAAGGAGGAACGACCATGGGACAAGGGAACGCACCGTATTTCCTAGCATGGCGGCTAAGATGATCGAACGACAGAATGTATCTGCGAGGGCCCGGATGTCCAGGCTGGCGAGACGAAGTGTGCCTGGTCGGGGTGTGAACTAACGAATGGGGCGTTGTCTGATTTCAGGGGTTGATGGTCGGTAGTTGGTGAAAGGGGTCGAGGCAGTCAAGGGTAGCATCAAGAGAGGGATTCGCTTGCTATACTTTGAGTTGCTGGGTGTAAGTGGACTCTTGGAGGACTATTTGGCTACCTGGCGAATACTGTCATTGAAACCTGAAGTTGTGCCTAATGACTCACACGACAAAGACATACATGAGAACCTTGTTCATCTATCACAGCTTCTCCTATCTCCTGCCCTACGTTGAGACGTTCCTCAGGCTGCCAGTAACAAAGAAGCTGCTGTC
Source organism: Xylariales sp. AK1849 (assembly GCA_022432505.1). Classification (NCBI taxonomy): domain Eukaryota; kingdom Fungi; phylum Ascomycota; class Sordariomycetes; order Xylariales; species Xylariales sp. AK1849. The sequence continues at coordinate 1,884,181 of JAJKKH010000008.1, forward strand.
CCTTCGCGAATATAAAACCAGCATCTCCTACAACAAGCCCTCACGCTACTGTCAGTGTCGCCCATAACAAATACACTTTTGAAGGATTTCGCAACTGCTGAGTATCAAGATGTTTCTCAGATTCCTCACAAACCTGGTGATTGTCCTCCTGGACCGGCTGTTCAAGTTCCACTCCACACTACTCACCTCGATCACGAACCTTCCCATTTACCTCGCAATCTTCGCCAACCTCATCTACATCAGCCTGAATCATGCCAGCAGAGTCGGCACCCAACTTCTCAGCGTCCTCAGGCAGCTCCTCCACGACAGCCTCTCGATCCTCATCACCTTCGCACCTGTGGCGCTAGAAGGCGTCGTCAGGCTGTGCACCAGAATGTCCTTCGCAATCCTACACTTCCCCCTGTTCCAGCTCTTGGCACGGCTGGCCTCAAACCTGCATGAAGACATCACATACCTGCGTGCCTCGCCCTTCGGCCCGACAGCAGCCAATCACTGGCTCGGCGCCATCTCCAACGGCGGAGGACTTCTCCTCTTCCCCCTCGTCCCCTTCCTTCTCTACCACCAAGTGGCGTCTGGGCTATCCCATCTCAAGCGACAGCCACAGACGTTCACCGCGATCCGGATCCCGCGAGACGGTACACCCCACCTCGTGAAACTGACGACCCGTCGGCAGGGCCGGTGGTGGGTGCCGGGGTTACTGATGTCCTTCATCGCGCGTCACGAGTGGCTGGGCGAGGTGCCCGACTTTAGCAGACTTGAGACCTTCTCGGAGGCTGACAAGGATTTTCATCTGGCACAAAAGACCAGCGTTCCGTTCCCGAGATCGCAGCTGTCAAGCGATGTCCAGAACCCGGAATACATAGAGCTGGGCCACTATGTCGTCTGGTGCATCGGCAGGGAAGCGGGGCCCATATCTGCTGGCGACATGCGTGATGACATGCAGAGACAATTAGAGCTCAGCGACGAGTTCTTCATCGGGTGGTTTGTGAGGCGGTGGTACAAAACCCTGAGACGGCCGTCCATTGCGCAGTATCTTGACATGAACGATGCCTTGCTCAAGGGGTTTGGTTCGTATGGTATAGACATGGAGAAGATGTTTAATTCATCGAGGGGAGCGGTGTTCATGGATAGTTGGGATAAGGAGATCCAGCGTTAGAGACTGAACGATGTGCTGCTTGAGATGGATATTGATTACTGGCAAGTCCCTAAGCGGAATCCTACCTAGCGTATTGGAGCATGTGGTGAAAGACGAAATGTAATATGACGAGGAATTTGTAGGATAGGTCGCCCGTACGTACGTACTCCTTTGGTCGAATCTCAGTCAATGAAGTGTTGGGACCTTCTCTTAGTCTACTTTCAACCGAGGATCCATTGATATCCTATCCAAAATTCATGAATTTTCCTTTTCCAGATGACTCCGTGCCATCAGTCGGGTATCTCTCTAGTATATGATTTTCGTCCTTTTCTTCGTCCACGCCTATCCCACAGTCCGTGATATCCAGTGTGAAACGGCAGCTTAGTGGTGGAAGAGCCTAATGTTCTGCTCCACAAATACGATGTCCAGCTTGGAAGCTGTCTCGTGAACTGCATAATCATTCTGGCTGCCGCCTGGTGCGGCAATGTACTTAACGCCAGAACGATGGGCGCGGTAGATGTTGTCAACGAAGGGAAACTAGCATCGTTAGCATCGCAAGACCAGGCCGTCGTCATGCACTCGAACTTACGAAAGCATCACTAGAGACAGCGACATCCTTCAGCTTGCTGGACCACTCTTCACGCTCGGCTTCTGTGAACGCAGCGGGGACCTCCTCAAAGACAGCCTCGAACAGCTCACGCTCGGGACCAGACTTTGGCAGCTCGCCACTTACCAGAAGGTCTATGGCATTGCTCTTGTCGGGCCGCTTGGTGCCTTTCTTCCACTTGATGCCAAGAACCTTGGGGTGGAACCGGAACCACCAATTATCGGCCTTGTCGCCGGCCAGACGGGTGCAGTGGATTCGGGATTGCTGGCCAGCCCCAAGGCCAATGATTTGACCATCTTTTGCATAGCAGACCGAATTGCTCTGGGTATACTTCAAAGCAATGGTAGCAACAGTAAGATCTCTGGCAGCAGCCTCAGGTAAGGCAAAGTCCTTGGGCGTGACAGTTCGGTAGAATGAGTTTGGTGAGATTTCAACATCATTGCGGTGTTGCTGCAAAGACACACCGTAGACCGTCCTTGTCTCGGTAGAATCAGGGGTGTACTCCGGGTCCATCTGCAGGATCAGGTACCTACCACCCTTTTTCTTCTTCAGTATCTCCAGTGCAGCATCTTCATAACCTGGTGCGATTACACCATCGGAGACCTCCTTTGAGATGATGCTCGCGGTTGGTACATCAACAACGTCGCTGAGAGCAATCATGTCTCCAAAGCTGCTCATTCGGTCAGCACCGCGGGCTCTGGCATAAGCCTGAGCAAGACCAGAGGTTTCAATGCCCTTAATGTCGTCCACGAAGTACACCTTGCGCTCTTCAGCACTCAGCGGTATGCCGATGGCTGCACCAGCTGGAGAGACGTGTTTGAAGCTAGCGGCCGCAGGCTTGCCTAGAGCTTCCTTGAGCTCCTTCACCAATGGCCAGCTGTTTAGTGCATCTAGGAGGTTGATGTATCCAGGAGAGCCACCGAGAACTTTGAAGGGCAGATCCGAGGACTTCATGAAGGCAGCGGCGGGCTTCTGATGGGGGTTGGCTCCATATCGCAGCGTTGAGTACTGCTGGCCATCGGCCGCGTAGCGCGCACGGAAAAAGGCCGAGATGTTGTCATCGTAGTCGGCTGTGTGCTCAAATGCCTTTAGGGCATAGCGATTACGGCTTGCTTCCTTGATCTCGCCAGCTTCCAGCTCCTTGAGAAACTCAGCATAATCGCCCGGATCACTCAAAATAGTGACCCGCGAGTGGTTCTTTGCTGCAGCCCGAATGAGGGTTACCCCACCAATATCGATCTCTTCTACAGCCTCGGGGACTGTGACGTTCGGCTTCGAGATAGTGTCCTTGAAAGGGTATAGGTTGCAGATGACATAGTCGACCTTGTCGATGCTCTGCTCGGCGAGGTCCTTCTCATCAGACGCGAGGTTGCGGGCAAGAATGCCTGCGTGTACGGCGGGGTGAAGGGTTTTAACCCGACCAGCGAGCATCTCGGGAGCCTTGGTGATGGCAGATATGTCCCTTCACATAAGTAGAAATATGAGCATGAGATTGCACAATGCATTGATAGCGAGTTGTATCTTACTCCACAGCGAATCCGGATTCCCTAATCATCTTTGCTGTACCCCCAGACGCAAGTATGCGAACATTCTGCTGAACGAGACCTTTGGCAAGGTCCAACAGGCCCGTCTTGTCGAAGACCGACACGATGGCAATTCTCTGAGACATCTTCAAAGTAGGTGGACTAACTCAGGCAGGCTGCTGATCCGGCAATCAAAGATGTCCGACACAATGGAGTAGTTGGGATGGATTGTCCAGAAGGATGAACATGCAAAAGGGCCTCTTCTCAGCTCAGTACCTAGGTAGGTAGGTAATGATGTATGTATTATGGCGGGGTACGGAGCAAGCCGGGAGGAAAGGCCTAAATAAATTTCCAACATGTACTGAATCGCGGGGTAGGAATTTTTTATCTTTTATCTTTGCAATCTTGCACTGCAGCGCACGGAGCGGAGCGATTGCAAGTATGGGTCAGCCTAGCCGAGAGCGCCGGCTGATTCGCTGGGCAGATTAGATCAGATCCCCACAAGGATCGGGATGGGCTGAAGTTGGAATTGACGCTAGGGGCCCCTGGAACTGAAAGGGAAACCGTTGATGGTCGTTTAGTAAATTGCCATTCTGCTGACATATTTCATTGCCCCGCCATCACTTCAGACGCGTATTCCCGACGACGCGCTTTCTTGTATTTCATCTCTAGATAGAGAGTGTCTTGAGTCCGATCTCACTGTTTCGGCGTGCAACCCATCGTGCTAGCAGGTCAATCCTACATCGCAATTCGTTTGGTCAGATGTACGGCGACCTAGGCAACAAGCTTGTGAGTACCTACTACTCTGCTCGCATTGATTCGACATTTACTGAATATCCTCGACTGCCAGGTCCATCATGCGAAACGGACTGAGATTTTGGCACATCTGCCACCGTACCAGACCGAGCTCGTTCGCGCCGTGACGCGCGAGGTCCGCGACCTAGACAAGGACCTAACGAATCTGTTAGAATCTTTCCAAGGCAGCTTTGAGCCCCAAGCCGACGAAGCCAAGTCATGCACAATGCTGGTGGACCATCTTTCCATGCGCAGAAACAAGCGCTGCTTACTCGCCTATCACCGAACACGGACGAACAAGTTGGAGGAGCTAGTCTGGAAAGGCGAAGACGTGGTTGATTTGCCAGGCCAGCAAGTTTCAGGTAACCAAGGACCTGGACTCGCCAGTGCTGATGCCGATGGTGGCTCGAGCAGCTTGAGTCCGCAGGAGGAGGACTATGTGCGGCAATATAGTGATCTGCTAGCTGCTTACAAGGGTCAATGGACTGATATCGATTTGACCGGCAGCCTCGAACCCCCTCGAGACCTCTTCGTTGATGTACGAGTCTTGAAGGACGCAGGGGAGATCCAGACCGAATATGGGTGAGCTTCTTGCTACCTTTGACCCATTTGCCTTTGTCGGTAACCTGGTTAACTTACCATGACAGCGCCATCACATTGACGAAGAACAGTCAATTCTATGTCCGCCAGGGTGATGTGGAGCGTCTAATAGCTCAGGGTTATCTGCAGAAGCTCAGCTGAACAATGATTGCTGGATATGCCAGATCCAAAATAGCAAACCTGGGTTCGCTGTTTAAGCTCACGAAGGGTCTTCGGGTACGGCCTACGAGAGCTCCCTCCAACCCAGCCTTCGCAATTACTGTGATGATCGAACGTCATTCACTCAATTACTGATATCATGAAAGTTTTGGGTAGAAGGACAACATTGCAGTGGTACAGACATGACACAATGACTAGCGTTCCTTATGCCATATATCGCAACACAGCTACTAGATCACGATCATGAAAGACTGGGTGGATGGCAGTTAATGTTCTCTATCAAGCCTTACTGCAGATGCAGATGCAGATGCAGTGATGACTACTACTCCACTCAGGATTATCAGTGCAGGAGCTACAAAGGGCTGGTCGTGGCAGCGCGTATCGGCCCCTTGCCCCTAGAGGTGAGGAGTTCCTCCACATGAGAGATTGGGTTTGTATATCTCGAGTACAGGCAAGAAGTCCGGATGCAGGGCCCAAGGAGGTACTCACAAATTGGATGCTTGGCAAAGCATGCTACGCCTTACAAAGTATCTTAGTATCCGTGAGTTAGACGGCAGTCATTGTTGGTCGTCAATCCGGTCAGCTCTGGAGGCGCCATATGACGATGAGAAGTTTTTATGAGGTGCCTGCTTGCATTATATCTGGCCCGAACGAGCCGTCCCATGCTTTTTAGCCGCATCTGATCCATAGGTGGACGAATCCCGCTGCTTGCAAGTACGTAACGTAAACTAAGATCCTGTACATGTTCAGGAGCTGTCACGCCATACGAAGGTTGTTGACGGTATTAATTGCATGCTAATTTGGCATCCTGCCTCACATGCCAAGATACCCCTCTGACATGGAGCAAATCTAACCACGCCGAGACATGAAGCTGAGGGTAAGAGCAGCCTCTTGCATATAATACTGAATGTGATCGATGCCAAGGACTGCCTCATCCTTATCCTTGGAGTGGTATGAAGACCAATTCCGAGGAGAATTCAACGCATCCATCAGGTCTCCAAATCCTCAATTCGCACCGTCTCCAATTGCCCCGCAAGCGCACAGCTGTGGGTAGCAGGGATCGCTTATGCGGCTGCCTGCATGAGGTGCATTCCGATGCAGGCCTTCAGACCACGAGGGAGTTTTTGCTTTGGATTTGCAGATCCGTGACGGTCTTCTTGAGCCGCGTCCAACGTCCGATGTCGAGGACAAACTCGGCTTCCTAAGGCGGTACGTCAAAAGGACGCAGCAGGTCGAGGCCAGACGAGTTCTGTTGCAGAAGACGGGTCCGCTTCTCAGGCTGGTGACTTCGCGCGCTGCATCCTCTCTCTAGACTCGTAGTAGGTATTCGGATCTTCAAACTTCTCACTGAGGAATCAAGAAAGCAAACTGATATCTAGCTTGGCTGGCCAAACAGCTGCCTTTGCTGAGCATCTACCAGAGACCCTGTCTCATCGTCTTGTATAGTGCTTCGCATGCGACGTACAACCCCGCACAAAGTCAACTGAAACGGTACCATTGGATCAGGGTAGCTTAAGGCAGATACTATGTACACAGTAGAGGCATATATTACACTACAACCCACCTATTCAGATCTATTGCATGCATTGAAAAGCTGGAAAAGTCACGATGCGGGCGACTTTTTACGCGGCACGTTGTCAAGAAGCTGCCCCGCGGCACGGCCACGGCACTTGACTTGATATCAATTCCAAGAGGGGATTGGCTGATTGGTCGGTATGGGAGTTTGCCATCGGCGCCGATGTCTGCTTAAATCCCTGTCCATCGCGATGGCGCTTGATTTGCCTCTTTTCACTTGGGAAAAGCGCGGGGCCACCACACCATGTGCAAATTTGTTTGGTCGTCGTCCGACAATGGAGACCTTGACCTTGAGCTTGCTCGGGGCCTGGGATTTAACGACGATGCTCAAGGTTCTCGACGATGACACCGGCCTAATTTGGTAGATTCTTGTACCAACATTGAGCTTCATTCTTTTCCTCTCCGTATCAATAGTTCTCTTTCTTATCCGCCAACGTCCAACATTTCGATCAACTCTTATCAATGCATTGAACGTCCCGGCAATAGTTGATAGATTTTCCTGTACAAATGTTCTTCATGTACGAATCCTCGCGAACTGCCTGAGCTAGCGCGAGCCTTACATCCATCCATTGACCATGTCCGCTCCGTCGTTTGGATTCTCCTCTTGGCGAAGAAGGTCTCCATCCGTTACATCCCGTCCGGGCTCTGACGACATACCCGTGCAAGCACACAGTCCCGGCCAGCCTCCCCGGGCTGCAAACCCTGACGCCAGACTGTTGTCATCTTCCGTCAGTTCTACGGGCCACAGAGAGCCAACCAGATCTTTCGTCCCGGGCTCTTCGAGGGAACCTTTATGCAAGTGCCGCTCATACGGTATTATCACTGTTCACAGCCACTAACACCTGATGTAGCTTTTGTCGATAGTGCCAGCTTTGCTCGCAGTGTTCGCGAAGATACCGCCGAGCTTGCGTCGTATGTCCTGGCCGATAAGAAAGACAAGCGGAGAGCTTCGTTTTTGAGACGAAGCACATCCGTTCCCTCGTATCCTGATCGCGAGTTGTCAACATCCGAACATGGTGCTGCCAACACAGAAGCTCAGCAAAAAAGTGCGAGTGAAGAGACTATAGCTGAAGTATCGGAACCCTCATCGCCGGACAGCACAATCGAGGATATCCCCGATGAAGGTCCTTCGATCTTGTCAAGCATGCTGAAGCATTCCCCTCCGGAACACGGTGGCGACGCATCCGAAACCGAAGCCTATGTGCCTAGCGAAGACGGAGGACGATCCACAAGGCCAGCTGACCAACTGTCATTGAAACACGGCTCGCTCGCTTTTGGTAGTGGAGAGGTTGATGGTGCCTCAGAAAGAACTCCTTTGTTACGGACCAAGTCGAATCGATATCGGCTTCTTGACAGCCCCGACCTAAGCGAGGGAGAGGATATGAGCGATGTCGAGAGTCAAAAGCCTAGACCGCAATCACGGCACCGCAACTACAGTAGCGCCAGGGAGATTGCGGGAGATAAGATCAGGTCTTTGTTCAATGTTGTGAACCCCAAGACTTGGGATAAGAAAGCAGTATGGCAACAGGTCGTTATGCACCCCTTGCACTGCCTACCAGCGGTCGTCCTTGGACTTCTTCTGAATATTCTGGATGCCCTATCTTACGGTAAGCATGGCTAAGGAACGTGACTTGGGCTGCATATTGATCGACTTTCGCAGGCATGATCTTGTTTCCACTAGGGAATCCGATCTTCGCCAACCTGGGACCGGCTGGCATCACGATATTTTACGTTAGCACTATAATCTCGCAGCTGACTTTCTCCACCGGGAGTATCTTCAGGGGCGGTGTTGGATCAGAACTCGTAGGTTTTGCCCCTCTGCTCAATGCATCTGTATTACTAAAGGCCGCCAGATTGAAGTTGTGCCGTTCTTCCATAGTATGGCTGCCACAATAACAGCAAGTATTGGAGAGGACCAGCCGGACGCTGTCATTGCCACTACAATAACAGCATACGCAATTAGTTCGATGCTCACTGGCATTGTTTTCTGGTGCATGGGCCAGTTCAAGCTCGGCTACATCATTGGCTTCATCCCTCGACACATTCTCATTGGCTGCATCGGCGGTGTAGGCTGGTTTCTGCTACAGACTGGCTTCGAAGTATCAGCCCGTCTAGAAGATTTCCGTTACGACTTGGGCACCGGTCAGAAACTTATGCAGCCAGATACCTTGCCTCTTTGGATCATTCCGCTCGCCTTGGCCATTCTTCTTTTTGGTCTGCAGAGGAAGATCAGCTCGGAGTACTTTCTGTCGGTCTATATTCTTTGCATACCCTTCATTTTCTATTTCTTTGTAACTACTATCGACAGCCTCGAACCGGAAAACCTGAGAAAAAACGGATGGATCTTCGAAGCGCCAAATGAAGATGAACCTTGGTGGTACTTTTGGACACTGTACAGTAAGTACTGACGCACTCCAAGTGCACAAAGTGGAATGCAACACTGACATCCGATTAGGATTCGATCTTGTGCACTGGGATGCTCTGCTCGAGACAGTGGGCGCCATGTTTGCCCTGACTTTTTTCAGTCTGTTGCATGTTCCCATCAATGTGCCTGCACTGGCGCAAAGCACTGGAGAGGACAACGCAAACCTGAACCACGAACTCAAGCTTCATGGGTACTCCAACTTCCTCTCGGGTTGTGCGGGCAGTATCCAGAACTACCTGGTGTACGCGAACACGTTATTTTTCATGCGATCTGGCGGCAACAGTCGACTTGCTGGCTTCATTCTCGCTGCGTTGACTACGCTCATCATGGTTCTCGGGCCTGTCATCATAGGTTACATTCCAGTCATGATGGTCGGCACACTTATATTTGTCCTTGGGTTTGAACTCTTGGTAGACGCGCTCGTAGCACCTAGGCGAAAGCTCAAGATGCTCGAGTACCTAACAGTGAGTCACGTCAAACGGTCTAATTGTTACCACTAACTCCTTGATAGATCTTAGCTATTGTCTTGACCATGGGAATCTACGACTTCGTCGTGGGCATCTTTGTGGGCATCATCCTCGCCTTTGTTTCCGTGATCGTTAACCAATCTGGCGTATCCGCGATTCGAGCCTGCTACACTGGCGATCAAGTGGGCTCGATGGTCCGACGAAATCCGTCTCAGTACCATTACCTCCAGGACGTTGGTCGCCAGACCTGCATCATTAAATTATTTGGGAATCTCTTCTTCGGTACAATTGTTGGTGTCCAAGAAAAGATTCGAACTTTGATAGCTGATGATGTCTTTGCCAACCATCCCATCAAATACCTGATCCTCGATTTGTGGCAGGTCACTGGTATTGATTATTCGGCCGCGGAAGGCTTTATGACTATCAGTCGCTTACTTCATAAGAAGGGGGTCATACTCCTCATTAGTGGAAAGGATGCCGATAGCAAAGTTGGAAGGGATCTGCGAGCTGTAGGTCTAGGTGACGATGACATTGAAGTCAAGTTCATGCCCGATCTGAATTCGGCGCTTGAAAGCTGTGAAAACGAGCAGCTCAAAACGTTCTATGCGCAGCAGGAGGCGTTGCGCGTGGCTCGACCTCCACCAGCGAGCAGCCTTGAGGTCCCAGATACCAGAGCAATCCAGTCTCTAGACCCCAGAGAATACCTTTCACAATCCCCGAGACGGAACTATCGGCACCAAGCGGCAAACAACGTACTGACTGAGCAGGAGGTCAAGCGTGCTTCACGTTGGCGGACCATCAGCGAACCTCTCCGCCTGATGCTTCAGATTTTCCATGACCTCAGCGATAAGAACGAGGATTTCTGGTTCCGTGCAATGCCATATTTCGTACGCAAAGAGTACCCAGCCGGCTCTGTGCTATATCACAGAGGAGAACCAGCAAAGGGGTTCTATCTGCTGGAAAGGGGCGAGTTGCGCGCCGACTACGAGACTCCACAAGGCAAGCTATCGGAACCCATAGTGCAAGGCACTACTTGTGGCGAACTGCCATTCTTCTCGCAGACGGACCGTACCGCAACCGTACTTGCCGTCAAGAATTGCGTGGTTTGGGTAATGGACACCGAGAGCTGGGAGAAGTTGCGGAAGGAGGAGAACGATGTTTATCAGGAATTGCTCAGCATTGCATTGCGTCTTACTAATGAGCGCATGCGCGCAATGACCAACTACACTTTGGCCAACGCAAACTGAAATCCAGAAGCGATAGAGTCATTCGAAGGCAGCATAGGCAACGAAATCAAGGGAATGCAGGGGCCGTCTATTCACCAAACCGACTCTGCCACCTATCCTGGCCACCATCAGTCGCAGGGGCCATTACTATCGTCCTGTTTGAGGATGTCGGCGTCTGAGGAGGAGGTCATCGATATCCAAGAAGTCCACGAGACATGCAGCACTAAATCAAGCACCGCGATGGGTTCGGCGGTTGGTTGGGCAATGTGTGGGTTTGTGTTGAATACCTATAATGATAGAACAGAAAGCTATTAGATGGCACTATCGGGTCCAACATGATTGATGCTTTAGCTCGGGTCAAAGACTTGGCTTCGATGTAACCTTAAATATACCCGGAACAACTGAAACAGCAACAAAGCTGGAGGTTTGACACCTGGCATCCAGGGGCTGTCAATTCCAAGTTCGCTACAGTCTTCCTTGACAGCGGCTACTCTTTGCACATGACTAGCGATTATGATCGTGGAGAGCGCGAGTCGGCCCATGATGGCCCATATATATTATTATATCTAGATAATTAATAGTTATAAATACAAATAAAGGAAGGTGGTAAAATTATTATCATCATAACATTTTAACCCCGCATCAAAAATTCCGCGACGTTTACATACCGACTACAAGTTACATCATAGGCATAGGGGCCAGGATTCTCGCTCGCCTTCGGCAACCGGACAGCTCCGCACGAATCCGAAAGACGGAAATGCCACCAAGCAGCTGAAACAAGTTTTCTGCGACGTAGGTGACAATCTTGACGCCCATGAGGCCCATGTGCATGTCAGCTCGCGCATGAAACCGCGTCAGCGCGTATCCCGGTCTTAATGCTAGCGTTTAAGAACACTAAACTCAACCATCACCGGATCTTTCATGCGCGCCCTGGTCTGCGGATTTCATGCCTCGTCGTTACGATTGGCATAGTCAAAATTTCTCCTGACCATTAGTCTTGCCCCCAAGATTCGATCGACACCCGAACGCATGAAGGTCCGAAGTCCACGTAAGTACAGATCTGATGACTGTTTAGGTTGGTGTGTTTCTCGCCCATTGGCTTGACTGGATTGACCGCAAGTAAATTCCGGATCCGGGTGCCACAATTGTCCTCACCGCACTTGGGCCAGCTTTCCATGGCGTTCGAACACTGGCATGGATGCTTGCTGTCTTCGACTTCCGTGGAACGACCTGACTGGAGATACGCGTACCTGGATCGACCCTACAAAGGAATGTTGGGGCCTGGCCGTCCACGGCACCACCTCAAATACACCCCCGGTTCATGAAACAAACATTCGCTAACTAATTAACCTCCCACCTGGAATATCCTGCCTTCTCTATTGACTATATGCGCAAGGCCTGATCTATATGCAATTCTGGCTCTTTGAGCGAATACTCTGATACGCCTCAACCAAGATGGCAGCAGATACCCCGAAAGGCAGGCCTGCGCTCTTCACAGCCAAACTCAAGAGCTTCGTCAGGGACGTGACGCATCATAAGAGATCATACAGCCAGGTTCTGGGCAAGTCCCCAGAGCCACCCGTGACGCCTCGTCAGCCATGGGCCATCGAGCAACCGTCCCATGTGCAGGCTCTGGAGCTAGCTGCGACGCCGCAGCAAACATGTGTTGTCGACAAAGAGCTTCCTACGGAGGCTCGAGAGCTGGTCGTGACGCCGCAGCAGATATGGGCTATCGACGAGGAGCTCTCTACGGGGCAGCCGCAAGGAAACTCGGGGATCTCCGTTCAATTGTTACTCAGCTTTGAGAATCCCCTGGATTTCTCTATCAACCGGTGGTACACCAGCTCAGCGAGCTTCGAGCCCTCCGAGAGGCTTCTGAGGGGTTTGCTTCGTCGGGTCGATCATGGCTCTTTCGAGTTGATAACGCGCAAAGACCCTACTGCTTCCAGTCCTACGAGAGCTGATGGCAAATTAAAGCCAAAGAGATTTGAGATGACTTTCCAAATCTGTCAAAAAGACTCTCCGTGGGCAACGCGAACATACAGATCCTATCAAAAGGAGCAGGTGACCCCAGAGGCGGTTAAAGAGATTGTTCTCTCCTCTAACCGTCTGATTGGCCTGTTCTTGAGACGCCACGATCCTGATTTCATATGGACAGATGGGCCGATGCAGGACGAATCGCCAGATGCTCCAGAGACCTCACCATATCGAGGCAGTAGTGTTCAGCCTATGAACTGCATCCCTCGCTCACGGTTCTTGGAGAAAACACAGAGCTTTGAATCAATACCTGGGTTCACAGTTGAGCTTTCGTTCACTAGCCGAAGTCCACCTCGCGAACCTCCGGAATGGCAGAAAACGATTGAGATGAAGAGTGATCAGACCACTCCACTGGACTTGGCTGTGGCAGAGTCTTTGTTTTCTGATGCGTCCTATGCCTTGGAAGACGCTCTCCGCGTACGGAGGAAGAAGCTTGAGGAGGAACATCGTCGTGATTGCGAATTCGTAGGCGGAAGCTGTCGACATTATGAGGAAGACGCTACAGAAATTAAGTTGCGAGTCATGAATAACCTCGGGCCGCAGTTCAGCCACCTGGAACGAAGCATACATAACCAGCTTATCCTCTTCAGTGACCCCGAGGCCCAGGAATGCGTCGACTTTCTCAATGGATTGGAGACATCCTTAGGCCATGCCCGGGATGTCGCCGATGAGTCCATTAGTGGTACGAACGATCTGAACTTCCGGGTCATACAGCTAGGGGGACGCGGCTGGAAGCTGGATGAACCTCTCGTCTTCACGCTAGGACCATCCGATATCTACTCTCGACGAAGCGTCCAAGCAATCTTGGACCGAGTCCAAGCTGGCGTAGCTGATACTCTTCGTGGAAATGCTGTTACTGTCCGGATGACTGCCATTAAGCGTGGCCATTTCATTTTGGACAAGACATTAGTCGCCAAGGGCAAAGAGTCGACACCAAGTAATAGCAGGTGGAATACACCCACAGTGAGAAAAGCAAAAGTTATGAACCGACTTAGACTGCGTATTCAGCAGGATATAGATATGATTTGCAAGGACACCTGTTCACTGGATAATCTGGACGATGAATTGCCAACGGTGGAGCGTGCGCCTGAGGATACCTCGAGTCAATCGACGTTTCCTGACCTGGCTTCTATTATCCCACTACCACAAACACCCTCAACGGTTGCCGATCAGGCTCCCACACTCTCTCTGCCACAGTCGCCTCTTGCAGAGACTCTCTGCCCAAGACCAATATTTACTGATGCTCACGGGGCGCGGGAATCCCCAGATGAGGCGAGGGCTATTTCGCCAGCGACAGGCGATAGTTCGGAGAGAGGTTTGGCAGCTAAATCATCTCGAAGCTCAAAGACTAGTGCTAGAGTCCTTCCTAAGATGCCGACTGCAGGTAACCCAGAAGCCTTGGAACGTTTTGGCACGGGTCCTTGCGATCAGGAAGTCAAGCAGCAAGCAGCGCCAGACGTAGCAGCTGGATCGACGATATTACAGAGCGATAAAGTGGGTGTGGCTTCCAAAGGCGAACAGTACCCAAGTTGCGCTGCCATATTCCCTTTTAAAATCAAGGAGAATGTAGAACACGTCATTCGCAGTAAGCGTCGGGGACAAGAAGATTTCACTGAGAACGAGCAGCCCGTCGACGATAAAAGTCAGGCTCGAGATATGGGCACTACGAACCTTCCTGGACACCATGAGAGGCGCACATCTGCGACCACCGTTGATCTTCAGAAAAGAGGCAATGATGCGGACGAAGTCTCGATCGCGCCTTCGACCCCGAGCCTTGTCTTTGGTGCCGGTCACTCTGCTAGAAGCAGTATCTTCTTGTTCACCCCACAGATCCCTGCTCCAAGCCTAGGCGAAGAGTTGAAGCCAGCGATGGATCAGGGCGCCGCGGAAGATGATATCGACGGTCAGATATCGAATGAAACTGTTGAACTCGATGCCCGTCAAGAGTTCACGAGACCTAGATCAACCGATTTAGCTTTACCTCCTTCAAGGTTCGCCAGCCTAGCTAGGACCATATCAACTCCATCACCACTTCAGCGGGAAGACTTTGCTTTGAGCGATGACAATCTGCCACATAGTGCAGACACGGCTGAAGACAACACTGTCATTATGGACACTGGTGGGGGGGAAACACCGCAACGAGACAGCGAGCCAGACGATGATCATTTTGAGGCTGAACATAGGGACTCCACTGCTCGAGGCGCGACAAAGTTGTCATCAAGCATTCTTGACGTCAACCCTAAGAATCCTGTGGCTGAACCTCAAGGCCCAGAAACCAAGTCGGGGTCAGGACCATCCGAGCAAACTATGCCTATGCCAATCTCAGATATCCTCATAGCAACAGCGTCTACGGAGACACCACCAGCCACTCCCCTAGATAGAGAAACTGGCCGGAGTCCCAACACAGGAATGGACCCAAGCATAGATGACACTTGTGCACTGGTTGTCGCGTCCCCCGGAGAGTTGGAGCCTGTTGATGAACCCCCCACACCCACACCAGCGGACAGAGGACTGCGGACACCCTCGGAGGGGTTTGCTCAAACGGCAGAAGAATTTGACTTCTCGTCGCCCTGGACCGCTTCACCCTACAACGAGGATTTTGGACCCCCCTTTGACATGAATCTGGACGACAACATTGACAAGGACACACCCCGGGATCGCACAGGAAATACTAATTCGAGATCACTTTCGCCATCAGCCAGCTTGGTACGTCCGCAATTTACAGGCACCCGGCACAGTTCGTTTGGAAGCGCCGGGCTGCTAGGCTTCTCTCGCCAGGCTGAGCCACGGCTAATAGGAGTTGGACTGCGTAGGGCGATGACAATGGGAGGAGGGATGTTCCCAACGACGACGGCGATGTCTTTCTATGACGCCTTGAACAGCAAGAGCTTCCACCACAATAACGATATACTGACTAGGATACCTGCCAGCTCCGGACAGGAGCTGGACCTTGCGCAGAGGCCGGCGAGTGCTGCAGGGACGGAACTCGGCTTTACAAGGGCTAGTTTTGAGGGCTCCGCGGTGATGAAGAGGTCGCTAAGCTCGGATAAGCTGGACGATATAGTCTTAGCGAAGAGGAAGGACGACGAGGACAAAGCCAGGGAAAGGAGGAGAGGACGAAGCGGAAGTACGATGTTCTTGATTGCGGGTGTTACCCTGGCTTCGCAGATCATCAGACCAACGACTGGTTGAAAGGATGAGGACATATATGCCTGTGTGGCTGCATCAAAAACGGGATTTGTGTGTTTCAGGATATTATAATGACATATTCAGGGAATCAATACGGCGTTCCGAGGCAGAGATGAATGGGTAGATACCTTGGCGGATCGCATATAGTATTATACATATCATGGATGACAAGTATCTCTGCGAGAGAGTTGAATTCGTACTGGCTGGTCAGTGTAGTGATCACTCTCAGTATTCATCAGTGGCGACAAGGAATGTGTGCGAAGAGCGTTACACAATGTGTCAGGGCCTAATAAGTAATTAGGTGCTTAGACTGCAACTCTATACGCCAACCTTGATTCATTGCTACTGGCAAGCACCGCCCAGTAAAGAGATAACCCCGCTATTCGCACAACCTGTCTTCTTTCACCTGCAACTACTAGCAAGTTAGGCTGTCAATTAGTGAACATAATACCTAGATACTGACCATAACTGGTCGCCTCAGATATATGATACGTCTCGGACCCATATCACTTTAAGCAACACCATCCACCATAGGTTTAGTTACACAACCCAGACCCGAGTCGCCACCTTCAACCACCACTACAGCCATATTCTCCCCAGGCCACCAAAGTATCAGGTGTCAACATCTTCACCCCGAGGTTCTCTGGCATGATGGCGCAGCCCGAGCCCAAACCACACGTCAAGCCACCAGCCATGGACTTTGAAATCAACGAACCTCTTGCCGAGTGGACAGTCCCCGCACAGGCGTGGCTCACCACTAACGACAAGCACTGGGCGGGCCTCTGCTCCGGCAACCTAGTCTTCAACCCCTCAGGCAAGATCCTCATCGTCCAGCGCGCAAGCCATGACTCCATGCCTGACCGCTGGGAGGTCCCCGGCGGAGCCATAGACCCCGAGGACGCCAGCATCGTCCACGGCGCGGCCAGGGAGCTCTGGGAGGAGGCCGGGCTGGTGGCTAGGCGGTTCAACTACATGATCCCGCATGGCGGCGTGGAGGGTGCGCCGGGACAGGTTTTTACGAACCGTAATGGGACGAGGGTGTTTTGTCGGGTGGCGTTTGATGTTGATGTGCACGGGTTCGAGGTTACGTTGGACGCTGATGAGCATCAGGATTTTGTCTGGGCGACGGAACAGGAGGTTAGTGAGCAGACGGTCGGGGAGAGGACAATTACGATTACGCATGCTGCTATGAAGGCGCTTATACTGGAGGGGTTTAGAATGAGAAGGGAGAAGGGGAAGTCTAGCTGATGAAGACCGGTGGAAGGAATATGGATCTTTGGCGCGCGATCTGGTTACTCAGAAGCTGAGTTGTAACCCTACCTTGAAGTAGCCAACCAGGATTGGATCTGGAACATCAAGAATTTCAGCCTCTTTTGCATTACAGATAAAAAGAAGACCATCTTATATGCAACATACAACTTCAGCAACCCAGAAACCACTTTCCGGTTCAATCTGTGTATGTCGGAACTGACGATGTGGAGCAGTTGTGTCTATGACGGTCCCCCTCAGTAAGCTGTGTACTTTTCTTCAAGTTTGAGATTTTCAGTATACTCCAACACCCGATATAAGACTCCATTTATTTGCAAACGGGACCGTAACTCTTGGTCCTGTGCCTCACTGCCTGCCCCTGATACCTGGAGGAAGAAGCCTGCCTGCGGGTTCAAAGTGGCAGAGTATTTGCGACTCTTTCTTCTGCTATAGCTACTCAGCCTAAGCAGTTGTAGTTGCCGCCTGCACCAAACGTTCGGAAGTACATGCTTGATAGGTTAACGGCCTATTATATCAGCGTTTTTATTACGCGAGCTACAGCATCACAGAGTTCTAGGGACAGTTATTGTATGTCCTATACATAACTGTTTATCTAGTGTATATACATATATAGAGACATTTATGCTCTGATTACTCTGTGTTTGGCCGTATTGCTGTTACTCCATCACACCCCTAGACCGAACCCCATAGCGGGTTCCATGAACAAGTTTCCACCTTTTCCGACAATCCAATTTTCAATAACATCGGGCCCCTTATAGGTAGTCGCCATAAGGATACTCAAAGCATCCACATCCTCTGGCCGGACCGACGCCAGGAGCGGCTCAAAGTTCATACACTCCACCCATTGGTGTGCTTCTTGTTCACGAGCTCGGCTCCAGCGTCCAGCGGTATTTGCTCCCCATATCTTGGAGCTGCCCATGAACGACATTTGCGACACGCGATTCCCCAAGTGGCAATAGCCCTGCTTTGCCATGGCATAGATCCCGCGCATCTCGTACGCGAGGATGATGGTCCGCCGACAGGACTCCGCAAACAGAAAGCGGCGCCATGATGTGACCAATTCTGTGCTTGCATAATCGCCCGTGTCATTAGTATTATACCATGCCGCAGTATGATGACCAGATCCCTGAGATATGTTTTCTGATTCGGGCTGCATGACTTACAGGTTGGCCTCCTGATCACGCTCGAAAAGGCGCTGTCCTACGCGTGCCTGGAGAGCCGTCATCCAAGAGTCAAGCACAGATTCTGCTTGGTCCGCTAGTGCACGTTGACGAATATCACCGTCGAACCATCGTATGAGCTGGTACATGACGAGCGCCTGCACTGCAACATCTGGGGTCAGTAATAACTCTAATAGGCAAGCTTGGCGAGTATTCGGGAGTTCTGGGAGCTTTCTCGGGAGCTTCCACTCTTTTTAGGCAACATTTGCCTTCAAAGCTAGCCAGAAGGGGTGGAAAATAACTCCAGAAATTGCTTACGGGCTGCGAGCTGCTGTAGTGGATTCCATGATATCTGGTCAGGAGAGTACACTAGGCCCATTGCTTTGGACTCGACGATTCCAAGTACTAGAGAGGCATTGCTCATGTTCTTCATGCTATACGCAGCGCATACAGCGTAAGCATCTTGAAGACTTTGCGGGAGTGTGGTCCCGTAAAGGCTAGGATTGATGAACGGACACAACCCGTCCGTGACCCAGTGCATTGGGAAAGTACTGAGCTGTGCCATGCCCCAGTCCATGGCCGGTCGAGAAATAGCCGTATTCGCCGGCCCAGATGCGTTGAAGAAAAGGGGCCATGGATCCACGGCCCCTGTCACTACCGGCACCGGGCAAATAGGTGATGAGCCTGGTAGAACGGCCGTGAAATTTGAGATCTCCAACGGCTGCTCCGTGGCTTCTCGAGAATTCCTGACGTCGAATTGTGGGTACACGCACACTTGAAGTCCGCGTCGCACACATTGTGTGCATCGGGGTAGAAGCTGGTCACATCGCCGTTTAGCTGTTTGACATGCGGTACACACACGGCGGCGGGCCGAGACGCTGCTACTGCTGCTTGACATGGCGTTCTGGAACGGTACTAAAGAAGGACCCCCTTACGAGACCACCTATTTTCGTCGGTGGGGGTAGGTTCTCAGAGGTCCGCCAACTCACCGCTATAGGTAGCGAGTGAGTTCAACGAGAGAGTGTAGGCACCACCCACTTCAGCCGACCTCCACCGTCGTGATTTGCAGGGTGATCATACGTTCACTATATAAGTCTTGGTGATCCAGTTCAGCTTCAGCCCTATCAACAGGTGACAAAGCATGACGCGATGGAAGGCTATTTCAAATCCCATCGCTTCATCTGTATAACTCGCTGACACGTCATTGACGTAAGTCAGCGTTCTTCTCGGCTTTCTGCCAATGAACAGTAGCAACAATGCCCCACAATTGCCGATTGTATACTAGACCCGCATATGTCGGAGTTGCTATTTTCGTCTTCCTGCCGATTTTCTCTAAGGGAATAGTCGTCCTTTCAGAGTTTCGACGGTCGTCATGGTAGAAATTTCAGCTCAATCTCAGTGAGCGGCGTTTAGTTATTTGGGCGCGCCTAATACCAGGTTTCAACATACGAAAAGACGTGTGGGGCCCATGACAAGCATTGCGCGGATCGGTTATGACTTCTATATCTTGACTCTAATTTAGGCTGTAGATTCACCGCGGTCCTTCCTATACTCACACTCAAGGAACATGTAAACAGCGTAGCTGCTGATGCTCATAGCCATATAATTCTGATCAACTCGGAGATGGAGGCTGTACTTAGCCTAGACGTTGAAATTATTGTACAAAACGCTCAAGGCTTGGGTGAAGTTTTGATGAAAGCTGTTAGACTAACGGATGATTTGGGTGTAGATAGCATAACAGCGCGCACTCCTCGCTACTCTATCTAGGGATTGAGCTAACATGCGATTGGAGACAGATGAAGAAATAGTGACATATGATATTGTCTATTGTCGTACCAGAAAACAGGGTCAGCCTGACCATGATTCGAGGTCCGTTATCTAGCATTATCTGCTGTTTTCAACATTTATCGAATGTTGGAATACTTGCCACGACTATTTATGCCCTAATGCTAGCCCTGCCCAAGTCTTTGGGACGAAACACTTGACGACTCTTGGAATATCCCTTCTGACGTGGGATGAGCAAAAGACGTCGCCGGACTAATGCCGTGGTGTGTTTCGATCGATCTTGCATTGTGTAACTCATGGCGACTGAACCTGGGTTTGAGATGTCGATGACACAAAGAGCCTCATTCATAGGGCTTCGAGGATACTTGAAGTGCGGCTCTTCCGTCCGACATTGACGTTTTCAGAATTATTTCGTCTTAAAATGAAGAGTGGTCACAGTTACACAGCAGGAATGTGGGCGACTCGCTTGCGTCACCGTCACGCAGAGACAAGATGTCTCTGTCTATGCATCGTAGTGCATACAACCGGAGCCCACCTTCGCAAACGTGAGAGACAGCATTGCATGAGATGATGCTCTCCAGAGTCTCACCAATCAGAACGCCTTATTGAAGAGTCCACGATGATGAAATCGTCGGTTTTTGCCGCACATGACCTTCCAATCGGCGGGTAGTAAGATGACGAAGCTGGCGATAATGAAACGAGATCCAAGCATCTGCGGCAGTGCCTGTGCTAAACCCCTTCCGTGCCCCCCCAAGAAGAAACGTCAGTTTCGACCACCAGAAACACTAGTCCTCATTGGCTAAACAAAGTTTCGAGAAATGTCAGACGAAACATTATTAGCGAATAAGTGCGCGCGGTTTTGTCATTGTTTAAAAGCGCAGCTCGAGGACAGCCAGCCGCCATCCGGTTCGCACGGTTCAGATGCATGTTTAATTGGACTCGGAGAGTTCGACCAAGGCTAGGCTCGAAATTGTGTATTTGCTCCTCGATTGGATCATCGTGAACATCCGAAATGGAACTGCATTATGGTCATTTCTCTCTTAATTCCTGAAGCCAGGTATCGCCGAGCCCCTGGCGTCTTGCTGCGGTGCGAATCCAGGTCCCAACTCACCTCGCGTGCCTGCTCAACAAGAATGTAGAATCCTGGTCTTGTATCACCTGTTGGATTACCTACTTGTATGGAGGAATTCGTCGCAGATTTCACAACAATTGCTTTTTCCGTGGCCGAGTTAACTAGGTAACGAACGGTTCGGTGATTGACGATGGATGACATTTTTAGCGGTGCTAACGTTGCCGCGCGCCATGTCGGCAGCATATCGGGTCTTCAGCACAGACCCCTGAAACCACCGCCGCCCACCGCCCACCGCTTAATTTAACTACTAGGAACATGCGGTCTTTGCTCAAATCCAGTTGTCGGTCGTGGTCGTGGTCCCTGAGTCTCAGCCTGGGCGGGCGCGTGCCTCATTTGTGCGCTCCCAACTCTCATCCAATCATCAGGGAGGCCCATTGCATTGGCTACATAGTAAAGAATCGAGGACTGACTTTGTGCAGAAGTCGTCCAAACATCCGAAATAATCGAGTGATCAACCATCATACCGACTTCCACAAACGTCCAGCCAGTGTTGGTGATCGTTACCTTTAATAGCAGTGGCGACATAGTACTTGCAGACGCACAAGGATTGTCGTGAAGATCCCAGCCATTCCCCAGGACCTGATCGGACGGTCGAGGCTCTGAATGCAGGGGACGACGATAAGTAAAATTACAGATTACCAAAACGGTCCGCGAGGAGCTTTTGCAGCTTGCGGCGCTAAACATACCTGGGTAATCGTCCACTCACAGCCTCTGCTGAAAGCGCTACTCTCAGGAGAACTAGCGGTGATGCAGGGTAGGGATTGCGCTAGAGGTGCTACATCACGCTCTAAAAATGCCTACTGGAGAAGAACTGGCGTGTGCGTTCCAGGGTCTAATATTGGATGAAATGGGGTGAAAGGGCAGATTGCGACTCTGCCGGCCTGGTCTGCCTGGTCTGCCAATTGGAACCCCGGTAATCGATGGGGACGATTCTAGTCGGCAGATGAGGAACAACGACCTGTTCGAAAACCACTCCTCGTCCAATTGTCGCACCGTCTCTCCTTGTGCTGTTCTGGCGGTCGACCGTCTCTAAGACATCTCATTCCCCTTCGACGTTCGATGTATCGTGCTTGGCCCTTCGGAAGGCAATAATCTGCACATTTCCTATTGCATCTAGTCACGAGGGAGAAGACCAGGGGTTGATCATTGCGATCGATATGGAGTTCATAAAGCAACAGCCTGTGGACGGGATGCCGCTGCACCCCTCCATCACGTCTACCAAATCTGATACTCAGAACGCTTCATCTGATGTTTCCTTCTCTCAACACCTCTCCTTCCTTCTTGATAGCTCCCCAGCCACCGTTTCCGCCCTGTCCGCTTCGAGAAACACGAGGAAGCTTGTCATCGACAGTTCGATAGCAGCACTGCCACAGCCAACTAATCAAGTAATTCGACGGAAGCCGCTGTCATCTTCTGCCTCGCCCATCGTCACGAGGTACTCTTCCGGGGAGTATCTTACCATCGCCCGAGGCCTTCCCCGACCCGAACAGAGATATTCTCGATCCTATTCAGTGGACAGTCCTACTGTCTACGAGTTTCTTCCCTCCACTATTGGTCCTGTCGCGAACCTGGATTCTACAGCAAAGGTGGCGGCGCCAACGAAAGACGCGGTGGCTTCAGAAGGCTTAGGGTAAGTCAATGTCTCGCTCAGCTGCAATCCACTTACTTGTGCGCCAAAGTCAAGAATGCTAAACAATGTTGATATAACCAGGTACCCTACTGAATTCGAACTTTCTCTCCCGTTCATGAAGCCCGACCCGGCTGTCATAGCGGGTGATCTCAAACATCCAAGCTTGGCAGACCACAACCCTGCAGCTCCTCAAACAGAGCCTACATCTGGGCAGTCACAACACAACGGACAGACGTCGCATGACCTTCCATTGGCCGAAGCTGAAGCTGACGCAGACCTGGATCCCTTGAGCGTCCTCGACGGTTATGATACCGATTCGTCCTATAATTCTAATTCTAACTCTAATATGTCATTGCATGTTGTTCGGAAACCAGCACCACCACATCTTAGTCTTGTGCCAGTCGATACAAACACCAGAACAACTACGATAACGGTCAATCACGACGTTACTACACCTAATACAGACAAACCACTTCCAAAATCACCGGGCTCTTCAAAGCTGAGCAACTTCTTTGGTTGGGGATCTCCTTCACCGTCGACGCCAGAGTTCTCCGACAAGAGCTTCTCACCAATACCCTCGCCTTACGCTCTGACAACGTCGAATTCTTACACAGATGCTTCCCCCGTCACCACAGTTAGACCCTCGTCTTATCTTGAAGCCCCCAAGGCATCATACGGGACCGGGAGTTCCAGAGACTACTTTGATTCTTACCTTGCAACACCATCATCTATTACACCGTCAACCTCGGACCAGATCGAGGAGATGGAGGATGAGTTAAAGGCCATCTCGGCCGAGTTGGCAGCGTCAATTCGGCGCGAGATGGACCTGGAAGACCTTGTCGATAGACTACAAGCTGAAAGAGACAACCCAACAACTACTGGTAACAAGAGGACTAGTGACTACTTTTCCGACTCCGGTTACAGTTCGGCAAAGTTCAGTGAATATGATCAATCAAGGGAAGAGATTGAGAAGATCCAGAGGAGGGCAGAACAAGACCAGGCACAAGTTAGGCTGGAGCTAACCACCAAGCTCCAGGATGAGAGGTCGAAGAGACAAGAGCTCGACGACCAGATCAAGGAGCTCTCCCAGAGGGCATCGCAAATCGACCTTGCGCAGATGAACAGCGTGGATGCGAGTGGTCGTGTCAAGGAATTGGAAACTACTTGCGAGACCCTCCGCCGCAAACTGTCTGAAGAAAGACAAGTCAAGGACAACTTCGAGGACCTCCTCTCAGCTTTGAAGGGCGAGCTCCAGAAAGCTGCCAACGAGCGTGACAACCTGCGCGACGAGGTGGTTCCCCAATTACGAGCTCGTGTTGAAGGACTCGAGGGCCAAGCTTCAGAACTTCAGAAGATGACGTACGAATCAACCAAGATGCAACAGGAGTTGCAAGTGCTGAAGGTGGAGAACACATCGTTGAAACAAACCAAATCCATGAACAGTATCGCGGAGGAACCAAGTCCACTACCCAACACCTCTCGCCTGTCGCGTTCGAATTCGATTACTGGCCCACCTTCGTCATTGAGGCTCCAACGACCTTCATCTGCATCTCTCTCGAGGTCGAAATCTGTGAAGACCACCGAGTCTCGTGATGCTCTCTCAGACCGACTCAAGGATGTCGAAGAGCAGCGTGACGCTCTGCATAAAGCGCTCAAGGCTCTTCTCGAGCGCCAGGAGTCCCAGAATCGCGAAAATGAGAAGAAGATTCGTGCTCTGGAGATGGAGCGCGATCGCCTTGCGACTAGCTCACCGCAAAAAGCCGGATTTGTAAGAGAGGTTTCCAGCCTGCGCGAAGAAATCAACGTCTTACGTCGTAGGTCTGAGGAAGCGCTAGAGCAGAAATGGCAAGTCGAGAAAGGACTTGCGGGTTTGAAGATGGATCTTGACCGTGCTGAGCAAGAGATAGCGTCTCTGAGGAGCTTGCTTCAGGAGAAGGACATTCTTATTCCTGAGTCGCTAGCCCGCTCGAGTGGCAGCAGCGATGGACAGTCCGCCCCGGCTACGTCTGAATCGCTCACGGCCGCCTACGCCAGTCTACAAGCAGCCTATGCCACTTCACTCGAGCGCGTCAAGAACTTGGAACTGGTTTCATCGCCACGCGACGAGACAACAAAGCTTGCCATCGAAAAGCTGGAGCAGGCCCTGGCATCGGCCATAACAGAGCGAGAGTTTGCTCACCAGGAAGCCTCTTCGTATAAGACGCGACTGGATGCCGTGAAGGCTGACGGGCAGACGTACCTCGAAAGTGAGATGGCTCTTGCTGATGAGCTCCGCGAGTCTGCTCGCCGGGTCGAGGAACTGGCCACTCAAGTCAGTCAACAGCTAGCGACCAACCAAAGCCTGCGCCAGCGTCTCACCGACACTGTTGCTCGAGGCGAAGCTGAGCACAAGTCCAACGCTGAACGCATTACTACAATGCAAGCTCGCTTACGTACGCTCGAAGAGCAAGTAGTTGCCGCTCAGACTGCCTCGGAGGAGCGGGTTGTGCGACACGAAGAGGAAATCAGTGCCCTCAAGGAGAGCCACAACGAACAATTATCTCGGTTGGGCGGTGGCCTGCGCTCTCCTCGCTTATTCCCGCCCAAGTCTCCCTTGTCACCCATGTTCGCTGGCGCTGGTGGGAAATCGCCTCGTCTCAGTGCGATGAGTGTGACTGACGAAGCTCAAGTTGCAGCCCTCAAGGAGAGAGTCGCAGAGCTGGAAAGAGCACTTGCTGATGCTGACGCGGTCATGGAGGAAGTCGTCGGGCGCATGAACACGGCGCAAATCGAGGTGTTAGAGCTGCAAGAAGAGCGGGAGGCCGCAATGAGCCGGACTAGGAAGCTGGAAAGGGAGCTTCAGGCCGAGAAAGTGAAAGCTTTCGAAGATCGATTCAAGAGCCTGCAAGCATAGGATCTGGCGAGATTAATGAGTTGAAGTCGTCATACTGCAAGACGAGGCGTTCTTTCCAACTTTTCAAGCATTTACAGGCATTGGGTATTCATGGGACCATCAGGGCTAGTGCAGCCTCTGAATGAGGAGATTGGCGTTGGCACATAACTGCCTTGATCTTATTTGACTACTGCACACGGGTTTCTGTCTTGTATTATATCTTGTCACCGCCTCATCATGGCGTCGAACTATATGTCTAATGTTTTGTACCTAGTCTTAGTCTGTATCTTAAGTATGTATATTGGACGGAGAGCTTATATGCAGAAGCTGGTAGTGGTATATCTGATGTTGGAACTCTAATGAGACTCAATACAAACATGATTGGGATCTTCGACTGTAATATCTTCATCGTGGACGACCAAGGACAATATCTACAGCCACCCTCCATACCGGATGATTCTTGCCTTCCGTCAGGACACTGTCCCAGCTGCTCAGTCATCGCGATATGAGCCGGGAAGAAGTCATGTCTGTTTGTGTATCTAACTACCTACAACCGCAGCCATCTGACACGTCTTGACTAACATCTTTCGCCAGTGTCTCATGATGGTCATTGTACTCGTCAGAACCATCAAAGCCGTTCGTCATTGACCTCTCCTGCTTCTCCTCCAACACCGGACGAGGGAAACTGATGTTACGGTCCATCCACCGCTTCGTCACAGTCCCACCACGCGCATTCGCGGCATACGTGATGGCAGCAAGGTTAGAAACGATTTCGGAAGTCGGGCCCGGCCTGGGTGGGATTGATGTCTCGATCAGCCTCCGCAATGTAAGTAAGTAGTCTGGAATTGTTTGGGCACAGCTAGGGGAGAATGGGAACGAAAGGGGGATGCGGAGGCGTGTTCCGAGGAGAGGATATAGCAGAGGAACAGACCAAGGAGAGCTCGAGGCGTGTGAGACAGACTCTCAATAATCTAAGATAAGGAGATTTCAGGAAGCGGGGAAAAGGAGGTCTTGGAAACTCGAATGGTGTTGAAGAGATTGTCTTTGGGGGTTGGCTATGGAACTTCAAGGAGGGCGTACAATGCATTGTATGAGTTCCTTGAGCTTACCAGTCCATCAACTCACTCATGGAGGTAACTTCGTCAGGGAATCAGGAGGCAAATAGCGACTCTTGGCATACAGGGGACACCTGGGGTATCGTCTTGCTCTTCTCGCAAATGATCCTTCCCTGGCAGTCGGAACAGACTGTTCGCGTATAAGACAGTCTGTCATGACACAGTCAGAATTGATCCTACAAATATGTACGGTTCTCACATCACGCTAGGTGCATTTGCCTCCGAGCCAGCTGGCAGCGACGTTGGTGATGAGCTACAAGCCCGGAACGGACTCGCTCCCTGGTAGTCCTTCCGGTGAATATTGTACATTGTCCTTTTCTAGCCTGGAAGAGGAGCGTGTCGAAGCCCAGGTACGAGTCTGCAACGAGCACTGCATGCTATTGGGCTGAGAGACTCATCCATGGGACGAGTTGAGACACCTGAATAGTTGTCCGTGGCTGAGCAAACAATTCTTTCATAGTGAAATGTATATTTCACGTTACGTGTTACAGTGAAGTGATATCCACAGGTGGGGGGAGAGACGACGACAAAAGGCAAGCACAAGAGACCGATTGCAATGTTGGCATCTCCTTCCGAAGAGTTGTATCAATGAACTGTGTTTCATGCGAAGTAAGCCAGTCATCGGGAATGGCCAGAGACGAAGCCACTGACAGTCATTTAGGATGCTATCTACAACCCACAACCTCAGGCACCAGCCGTGACAAGATTGTCTGCACCCACTGCATTCCCATGCTCTTCCTCTCCCGGCTGCTGCTCAACCACGACCGTGGGCAATTCCCGAATGTCCACGTGCTCGGTACTGCCCAAGTCAACAGCCCGGACGGCCTCAATTCCCACAATACCGGGCTTCAACGCCAGGAACCGCAACTCAACTACGTGACACGCACCGGGTGCCAACGGGCCAACCCGCACATCGGCACTCAGGCAGACCACCTCAGCACTATCGACAACGCTGCTGCGCTGCATGGCGTGCACCACGTTTTCGTCCAGGATAGCATCTGCTACACTGCGATCGCGCGGCGTCTTGGGCTGCGAGGGCCCGTGTGCTGCTGTGGGCGGACGGGAGACCGAGGGTGGCCGATTGACGCGGTTTTCGTTCCGGCGCCGCTTGGGTATCACTACTAGTGCCAGCTTCCGGGGAACTGCGGTTGATGTTGACGGGACGCGATTCACTACGAAGATTGTCCAGACGAATATATCGCCTGGGTAGATCTTCTGGGTTGGTGGTGGAGCCGTGAACGTCATTGTTATCCCGAGATCTGGGATTGATGCTTCCGTTTTATTTGTTGCCGCTTCTAATAGGGGTAACGCGTCCGGCCGTGCTACTGCTGGGGCGGTGAGGGAGGTCATACTGTTGATAGATAGTTGACTTGGCCTGTGCGAGCGCTGAATTGGCTGCATGGCTGCTCCGAAGCCCGGATTGACTGGGAGTGTGAAGTCTACAGTGGTAGTCCAGGCCATGGTCAGCTTCGGGGTGCAGATACCTGGCTGATCCAGAGCGGTCGCCGATATAGTGATGTTGAGATCACTGGTAGAATTCCTGGCCAAGACGTCTGGCTCTTCCGGAGTGATACGGTATAGAAAAGTAACATGGTCATGTGCTACGCAGGACATGGGAAGGGCCATAGCTGGTTGCGAGGTTAAGTCCTCCACCACGCCGTCTGAGACAGACATGGTGATGGCTGTAAGTGCAATCTCGCACTCGAAAAATGGTGTGAAGTCCACTTCTAGCATAGCAATTATCGCAGGACTAGGCGGCGTGGTATTAGGACGCGCAAACCGGATGCGACAATGCACTGCAGGATATATACGTAGCGCAAGCTGTTTTGGGGAAGATTTGATCGGTTGAAGAAGGTCCTTGGTTCGTTGAGTTAAGGGTGCTACTCGGGATACGCGCAGGGCGGACAGTCGTGGCTGGATCCCGCCTAGAGCTGGGTCATTGCCAAAGGACTCGAGTAGGTTGAGCCCTGATGCCACTCCGCTTGTGAGATATCCGTCTCGTAGTCCACTAGACAGGGACAGCTCT
Organism: Xylariales sp. AK1849; assembly: GCA_022432505.1. NCBI lineage: Eukaryota > Fungi > Ascomycota > Sordariomycetes > Xylariales > Xylariales sp. AK1849. Next base: position 1,912,908 of record JAJKKH010000008.1, read on the forward strand.
GCCGGCTTCAAGCTTGCTGTTGCTACGAAGACAGCTGAGGGTCCCTGTAGCCTTATCCTTGGGCGCGCGAGAAATACTGTGAGCTTCCAGATGACGAGTGAAGGACGGATCTGTCCATCGTTGCCACTAAAACCGTCGCCATGATCAGATACCACAAACGGTTCGTCCGCCTCTTCCACTGTCCCATGATATATAACTTCGGAAGCTGGCGGGCTGTCGCGATCGGGCGCATTGCTGTTGACGATTTGTGCCTCGAGAGACACGACCAGTCTTCTCAGCGAAGACTTTAGGATTTTCTCTCCGACAAACGGTGTTTTGAGGACAAGATACACATTGACGGATTCATCTGGCATCTGGAATGAGTATGGTGAGAAGTGGATTTTCCTGGATACTGGAGACTGGTCATACCAAAGAATAGAGAGTCTCGGTGTTCTACGGACCCTAAGGCGGCTTCAACGCTGTCTACTGTGCCTTCAAACGCCTCTTTCACTTTGAACTCTGTCGCGAGCGGAATAAGATACGTGAGGCTTGAGCTGGCGATAAAGTCTAGCCCGGACGTAGAGCTGGGTTGGCCGGTGAGATCAGCCATTTTCGACAACTATGAATTGCTTGGGTACGATGAAAAAAGAAAGTCTGATGCGAGAGTCGTGTCCAAAGTCATCATGGCCTGCCAAAGTTGTCTCAATGTTGTCTGACTGGCATATCAGCAGTCATTGTCGTCATGGTATGCATACGCGGTTGGGTTGGGTGGGAACGGGGAGCTCAGCGTCGCGATAACCCAGCTACCCAGCTACCCAGCTCTATCGGCTAAGTGCATACCTCCCTCATCGCAGTGCTAAACGGGGTGAAGCTAAAGCTAAAGCTGACGGAAAGCTCCACTCTTCCAGGCGGTTCAGCCTCTCTACTTCGCGGCGGCTTTTCTTCCGCAGCCATTCGCGTTGTCGACTTCAACTCGAACTTTCAGTGGTTTCATATTGCACAGTTCATCGTAGCCCACGATACAGATACCAAATAAGAGTCGTGTCGCGAGCGTCGAGGCGCACTCCGATTTAACTACTGCAATTCCCAGCCATCATCTCTACAGTGGTCTCGACGTTACTGTCGTCCTGTCACTACCGGATTGCCCGGGGCCAAACCATCAAATCACGACAATGAATGGGGCAAATGGCCATTATGGCCAGCCAAATCCATGGGCGGAGCATAAGACCGCTGATGGTCGCGCCTACTACTACAATATCATGACCAAGGTGACGCAATGGACGAAACCCGAGGACATGATGACTCCTGCTGAGGTACGTCGTGTGAAAGTCCTCATAAGATACTGGTCAATCTGCTAACACTTCTACAAGCGCGCCCTTGCCAACCAGCCGTGGAAAGAATACACTGCCGAGGGAGGTCGAAAATATTGGTACAATACTGAAACGAAGCAGAGTTCCTGGGAAATGCCCGATGCCTACCAGCGGGCTCTGGGCCAGGACAGCGGACCGCCGACTCCTGCACCGGCTGCCTCGTTCGCTCAACCTAGCGAAGGCTACCCGGGCCCGTCATATGATCAGCGCGAGCGAGATGTCTACCCCGAGTCCCGACAACTGACCTATGGCAGCGATCCTCGGGTACAGGCTTTTGTACCCGCGAGCAGCGAGCCCGAGTATGCCACAGCTGAAGAAGCAGAGGCTGCGTTCGTCAAGCTGCTACGTCGCAGTGGCGTTCAGTACGACTGGACTTGGGAACGGGCTATGCGAGCTACCATTAGGGATCCGCAGTATCGCGCCATCAAAGACCCCAAGGACAGAAAGGCTGCTTTTGAGCAGTATTGCCAGGATGTCATTATTCAAGATAAGGAGCGAGCCAAAGAAAGACTGGCGAAGCTGCGTGCTGACTTTGCCATCATGCTTAAGAGTCATCCCGAGATCAAGCACTACACGCGTTGGAAGACGGCACGGCCTATTATTGAGGGTGAGACTATCTTTCGCTCCACTAACAATGATGACGAGCGACGTCAGTTGTTCGAAGACTATACCCTCGACCTGAAAAAGACCTATGTCGAAAGCCAAGCAAGCCTTCGCAAGAGCGCTATGGACGGCCTAATCGAAATGCTACCCAAGCTCAACTTGGAACCTTACACACGTTGGTCCGAAGCTCAAGGCATGCTCAAGTCAACTGCTCCTTTCCAGAATGATGAGAAGTACAAAACCCTCACCGACTTTGATGTTCTCACTGCTTTTCAAAATCATATCAAGGCATTGGAACGTAACTTCAATGAAGCGCGACAGGATCAGAAGAACAAAAAGCTTCGCATCGAGCGTAAGCATCGCGACGACTTCGTTGCACTGCTGCAGGACCTTCGAAGAGCTGGTCACATCAAGGCTGGAACGAAATGGAGTCAGATCCACCCTATGATCGAGAACGACGAACGCTACAAGCTGGCTTCCGGCCAAGCTGGGTCAACTCCTATTGACCTGTTCTGGGATATCGTTGAAGAGGAGGAGCGTGCTCTTCGTGGCACGCGGAACGATGTTCTTGATGTCATGGACGTGAGTATTTCGGCTTTGCCCCTCTATCCGTTACCGGTGGCTAATCCCCTTTGCAGGATAACCGTTTTGAGTTAACCCCCAAAACCACTTTTGATGACTTCTTGTCTGTAGCCAAGAATGATCCACGGACTGCTAACATCGATCGTGATATCCTGACGCTAATCCTCGAGCGGGTAAGCTGCCCCCTAGCACAGCTGCATACTTTTCATACTGACCCCCTTCATAGCTTCAGGAGAAGAAGGCAAAGAGGTCATCTGATGATGACAAACAATTAGAACGTCAACAGCGTCGGGCTTTTGATGACTTGCGTTCTTACATCAAGCACATGGACCCTCCCGTCCTCCCTGATGATACGTGGGAAAAGGTACGACCCCGGCTTGTGCGAGCGCCTGAGTTTCAAGCCATCACCTCGGAGGAGTCCCGACGCGGCGCCTTCGAGAAGGTGCTTCGACGTGTGCGAGATCGTGAGGAGGAGGATAGGGATCGCCCGAAGCGTCGGGAGCGCTCGCCTGATCGTGGTACGTACAGAGACAAAGACCGAGGAGACAGATCTCACCGCAGTGACCGTGCACGACCTTCCCGTCACAGCCGTAGTCCGGAGCCGGATGCATATGAAGCAGACCGAAGAAAGGCAATCGCAGAACGGGAGAAGAACTATCGTAAGTCAAGCATGGCAGAAAGCTTACTGGCGGATCGTCGGCCCTCGGATTCATACCGAGATCGGGATGTTCGTGATCGGGATGTACGAGATCGGGATGTGCGCGACCGGGATGTGCGTGACCGGGACGCGCGTGACCGGGATGTGCGTGATCGGGATCGAGAGCGCGACCGGGATAGGGACCGAGATTATCGCTCCCGACGTGAGGATCCACCAAGCCATTACGCTCGAGAACGACGGGACCGCGAGGAAGAACGTGAGCGCTTGTACCGTCGCCGTGTTGAGCGAGAACCTGTTGATGCGCTCCCGTATGGCGACGAGCGTCCGACGTCTTCCCGCCGCCGTAGAGAGGATGACGATGACCATGATCGCCGTGACTCGAGGGACTCCAAGGTATGTGGTTCTTACTTCTTGTAATGCAAAAAAGACACTAATGATCGGATAGAGATTGCGAAGAGAGAAAACTCCACGTGAGCGCACTCCACCAAAAGAGGCTCCTCCTAAAACCAAGACACCACCCGCAGTCCAACCACCTCCCCAGGATGATGGTGGTGTCCACTCGGGTAGTGAGGAGGGCGAGATTGAGGAAGACTAGGATGCTCACTCTACAACTCGCCCGCCTCTACAAAACCCGCTTATGGACTCGTATAAAACTGAACGAGCAGTTCAGCCACTAAAACGCCGTAGCACGCCGATCGAAGCAGTCTGAGTCTCTTAGGAGCCCGATGAGTGCGAGAAAGCTCGGACGATATTCTTGACGTACGTTCATGAACTCCGACCGCTGTTTTGTTGCTGGACTTGATGACTTCGTTCTCGCTACAGCATGGACCGTTCGAAACCAACACCGTAACTCGATCTCAGACCTCGTTCGTTCGTTCTACTGTCGTCACCTCAGCTGCATACATGCTGCCGGCCCTCACGCTACCCTTGCATTATGCAGCGTAGACATCTTTCTTGGCGCATTTCGTAGCATTCATCCACATTTCGAGGCTTATGCGCAACCGCAGCACGTTGGGAGCCGCGAATGCAGACGCTGGTGTGTATTCTTTCCCCCTTCCGCCTAATTGATCCTTCCTCCGTAGCTTGTATATAGTAATTCCATCGACATAAATCTTATTGGCTTCATCGAACCATTGTGTCACACTGGAAATACGGTTGAACACTCTTGTCGTCTACGAAAAGCTATTGTCAACTTTACTCTAACCCTTCGATCTAACACCGACCGGTCTGTTCCCCAGAGACCGAATGTCGCGTAATGACTACGAGGAGTAGGGAATTTGCGTCCCCATGGTAGATGCCGCGATATTCAAATCTTCGTACCACCGATCTTGAGTGAGGGGCAATGTTCATGCGGTCTACGTGATGGACTTGGGGCATATCCCATAACCTCACTCCGATTACCAGGCCGATCTGCGTGTGCATGTCCGAGAATACCACTGCTCGTGTGACATGACTCCATCATTCGCGGAAAGCACTGTCATCTTGTGTGACTTACTAGCGTCGAGACTTGCGTGTGCTCATGGAAAGGGACCCTCGGGAGGAGACCGGGGTAGAGCCTACAAAAGCGGTCCGCTCAGCCTCGTAGTCGGTACAAGCATTCTCTTCAAGTAGCGTTACTGGTTTACTTATGTATCACTTGATTTGCAACTGCCTACGGGCAATCCAACTCGATATGGCTCTCTTCCAAATAACCCAGCATGGCAGACTATGCGCATATGGCAGCAGTCACCCACTTGACCGGTTCGCCCCTCAATCTACGGGAATTGTGCAAGGCCTGATAATCTCAGAGCGCACCCTATGTTTCTTACGTATACCTTCCAAGAAACATCAGAACCTATTTCTGTAGGACCAGGCAAAGACAAGGGGTTAGACCGCCGCCACCATGTTAGTCGTCCGGCTCATCGGCGTCGTCACTACCCTCCTCATCCAATCCAGCAGAACTTTGAACACCAACGGCGCCGCGTTTACCGTTGTTTTGAACGCCTAGAACGCCGGTGCCGGATGAGGAAGGGGCATGCAAATGCTCGTGACTATCGTAATCATCGTCATGGCCACCTCCGTGGCCGTTTCGTTGTGGCACGCCCTTTTCAAGAGTCATTTTCCTCCAGGAAGAACTGATGACAAGATTAGTAAGATTAGGGGGTAGTATCCTCGACGACTTACGTAGTTGCCATGCAACTTCTGGTCCTGGTCAAGTTGACTGTTAAGCTTGTTGATACGAGGCCGGAAGTTGGTTGGGTCGCGGCGGAAGGTCACATCCAAGTTCTTCAAGAAGGTGTTGCAACCTGTCAGGAGAGACTCAGGCTTGTTGGCATGAGCATCGATACCAGGTTGGCCATCAAACACGATCACGCGATCGGCGAGGTACGTGGCCATGATAAAATCGTGTTCGACGCTGCAAGGACTCGGGTTAGTGACACCTCTTTTAAGTAGTTTGGACTACTCAGGAGTTTGTGTATTTCTTTCAGGGGTCATCCACTCCATTTCGGGATTTAACCGCCCCTAAGACTAACTGAGGGTATAACTTGACTCCTAGAAAAACTTACATGAAAGCCGTCTTCTTGGCATGCATGATGAATCTCTTGATGACACGGGATGCGACGATACGCTGCTCGGAGTCCTAGGTTTATGGTCAGCATGTTGGCTTATAAAGAGTGCCGGCTGACTTACTAGGTAGGCAGAAGGCTCATCGATGAGATAACTGGTTTCCAAATATGTTAGTCTCTCGCGCGGATGCATATTACACCTACTATAGACATGTTGGAGTGGGGGCTGTTAGGGTGGGGGTGGGGGCTGAGATTATAACATGGCTTTCACTTACATGTCTGCGGGAATACCAAGGGCCAGTACAATAGCAACACGCTGCAATTCTCCACCTGACAGGTTTTTGACCTACGAGGTGGTTAATCAGCTTTTCTTTCCTAAGTATAGTCCATAGAGCTGAGTAGACTCACTTCTTGATCGATGAAGTCTTCGAGCTTAAGGGGCTTGACGACGTCGGTCTGGAACTGTGGCGATAAGAAGGCAGCCTTGATCTTCTTGAAGAAGAGTTGGCGGACTGAACCCTCGAACTTGGGGGTGATGGTTTGCGGCTTCATGCTGATCTTCATCTCTGGCACCTTCTTGGTGCCGTCAGGCTTCAAGGCGCCGGCAAGCAGCTTGCAGAACGTGGTCTTGCCAGTTCCGTTCTCTCCCATCATGACAATGATCTCCGAGTCCGTGAAATTGCCAGTATCTATGCGGAGCCTGAAGTTTCCGAGCGTCTTCTCCATTTTGGGGTAGGCGAAGGCTCGGTCCTTGTCCGCCATGTAATCTTCGGTGCCTTCGGCGATACGGAAGGTCAAGGATTCCTCGCGGAAACGCAAGTTCTCAGTTGGAATATGACCGTCGAGGAAGATGTTGATGCCTTCACGGACCGAGTGCGGCATAGTAACCACACCGTAGACGGCCGGTCTGCCGTACAAGACGCAGCTAGGAGAGTCAGTAAGAGCTGGTCCAAGTTTGCAAGGGCCCAGAATATCTTACATGAAATCCGAGAGCTACGAAGGGGTCAGTATGGAATGTACATGGCTGTGTTAGGGAATTGCTTACATAATCTAGGACTGACAAGTCGTGCTCGACCACGATTACGTAATTTGTGCTTTTGACTAGAGAGCGGATGATACGAGCAGCGGCGAGACGTTGCTTCACATCGAGATCTATGAAAACAAAGTTAGAGCTATGTCCCACTAAGCTGTCGCATTTGTGGTGGTAGACTTAGGAAAAGGGACGGAGCAAGGTGGCACCCCTCCGCTCCACACACAAAGTTGGAGTACTTACATGAGGACGGCTCATCAAACATCTGGATATCAGAATCACATTAGTTTCTCATTTTTTTATATTATATTCCCGGCTTGTCGATCTTCTATAACACTGAGGTAATGTAAGGATATCGCTTATGTGGAGCACTTACATAGACGTCTGCATCCTGGACACAGACTGTCCCGATGGCGAATCGTTGAAGCTCACCACCAGAGAGTTGGGTAACTGCACCTCGTGTTAGTAATGACTCAAGTCAAGCTTGGAAAAGATTCGGGAAGTTCTGTAAGCTGTTTGGAAGCCTTTACTCTGCATCGGGAATTTGCCGGCGAATTGAGCCAGAGGAGCTGGGAAATTACTTCAGAAATTGCTTACCATCTCGGTCCAGCAGATGATTCAACTCCAGCACTTCGAGTACCTGCTTTGCATTATCCAGCGAGGCCCTGCCCTCAATCAAAGCCCTGACTGACTTCTCCGGTCCGCGAATGGCTTTCGGTATTTGATCAACGTACTGCGGCTTAACTACAGCCTTGAGGTCGTCTTCGAGAATTTTAGTGAAGTAGTTCTGAAGTTCAGACCCTCGGAAATACTTGATAACATCTTCCCAATCAGGAGGGTTATCATGCCGACCCAAGTTCGGCTTAAGCTTGCCACTGAGAATCTTGAGTGCCGTAGATTTTCCAATACCATTTGTTCCGACTGTAAAATCTGGCGTCAGTAATCACTTTGATAGGTACGCTTGATGGGTGATACAGAGTTCCCGGAGCTTTATAGGAGCCATCAATTTCAATCAGGTAACATTTGCTCCCAAAACTAGCCGTGAAGGGTAGAAAATGAATCTAGAGGTTGCTTACCTAAACCGAGCACATTACCGGGTCGGGGCATAGGCACTACAACATCAGGGGTCAGTAATGACTGTAACAAGCAGGCTTGGCTAGTACCCGGGAGTTCTGGGAACTTTTCAGGGTTGCGAAAGAGCACATCGAGCACTCCTTAAACATATCTGGAAGGGCCATATTGACTGCTGACTTTATGAGCAACGGGGCGTACACGCAGTGCTTGCCCCACCGACCGTAGCCCGGAGGCGACTTAGGCTGGGTTCTTCACCGTACCGCTTGGTATGTATTCATTCCAGTTCGTGCGTTAATGCCAGTCAGGAATCTGGATCGTTTCCTTGTCTCCCTTTCTCTTATCAAAGACCCTGTAATTCCTTATCTTCGTCCTCCTCAGCTGTGGATGAAGCGTACGATACTCGGAGATGACATGGTAGTGCCTTCGCCAGGGAATCAAGACCCATACCAACCTCACTCACTGTCAGGCAATATCTGCCCCAAACTAGCTAGAAGGAGTTGAAGATAACTTGATAAAACTATGCTTACAACGGTGGAGCTTGAAGCTGTTCGCGGAATATCGATGCGTGACCTGAGACTCGAGGTTCGTCGGCAGGTTGATGATGGTGATTGCGCTGAAGGGGCATTTTTTAGGACAGATACCGCAACCACTAGCGAGTGTTAGGAAGAGCTGGTCGAAGCTGATATGGATCGAACATATCTTACATGCAGAGACTTTCAGAGATGAAAGCAAGCTTCGAGTCAGAAGCGACCTCGATACACAATTTTCCACTGCGTACCACGGGGCAGCTCTTCTTGCACCTGAAGCAAGGGGAGGAAGGTTAGCATCCGCATCAAGAGCAAAAGAAGCCAGAGGGGTTTGCGGAGAGATCCAACACAATTCGACCCTCATATTGCTTGATTTTCGGTAATATGTCTCTAGGATGCTTACTCTTGACGACACTGGAGGACAAGAGGACGTTAGCAAGGCGGAAAGCGGTAGAGTTGGAGGGTGAGGGGAGTATACCTTCTTGGGCTTGCACTATGGTTAATGGACCAGTCAGTACTTTTAATTCTCGGACAAAGCACCAGGGAACCAACCTTGTCAGAGTTGACAATGGCAATACTAGATCACGAGATTGTCAGCGGATGTCGCTGAAGGGTAGTCTACCCGCAGGAGGAATTGTCGCATACCGGGTCAACTTGTCAGACATCGTGGCGGCGGTGGAGTCGCGGGCTCGAGGGAGGTACAGTAGAGAGTAACGCAGGCAGTCCCTCGCGGATGAAAGACAGAAGCGATACCAGTTCAGATGGGCTCGTTGACGTGGACAGGCCGATGCAAAGAGGACAAAAAGGACGGCGAGAACAGAAGATATCGTGACGATGCTGACCTGGATTTGTGTGCAAAAGGTTTTGGTGGGGTATCTTTTGGACGGCGGGGTAATGCCCGAGTCGATCCGTGCTTGCTAATTTTGAATCTGCAGGGTTGTGATAGGCTGTGGTGACTGTAAGAAGAAATGCAAGTCATCTGAATGACTGATAAGACAATATTTATAGTACTTTTGCATCATGGCTCAAATATCTCTATGACTAGATTGCTATGTGAAGAGCAGACTTCTCCGTAGAGATGGAGATATCGAGGCGAAATGCTGTATCTGCAGAAGCAGTGGACGGCTATACACTGAACAATTCTATGGTATTGAGCTATTCACTCACACAGGCCACATCAGAACTGAGTTGTAACCAGTCGTTGCTTTTCTGTGTAGAAGTCAGTCATAACACTACTCAGAAGTAATTATAAAGTGCCTCCAAAATCAGGTTGAATTCATTATTGCACTTAAGTTTATCAGGTACATTGGACCCTTGACTACCAAGCTTGATCTTGTTTCTTAGTTTGTCTATGAAATCTACCTCTTTGTTTCGTGTTTCGAATAATACTAATAGCGACACAGTTTCCAATATCGGGATATCTGGTCATTTTAATATAGATTCTTGTTAGTTAATTTCTGTTGGTATATACAAGTCCACCCATCGGAAGTTGGAAAGTGATCAAAGAAAGAGGCGTGGCAGTCGTGTGGTGACTGGTGAGCAGAAGAATGTAAGTGATTGTTTGGCTCGATGAATGCGGACCTTATTAACGTTAGTACCGGGTGCTGGACGAACTAGGTCAGTTTGAGCTCTACTGTGTAAAAGGATCCGAGGTATAATCGTAGACGCTGGTCGAATTGAAGTGGTTGTGGGGTCTATCAGACAGTCAAATGAATGGCTCGGGAGACAGGACGGTCACAGCAGCGGAGAAGCGAACCACAATATTGACGGAGAGTAACGGTATTCTTGGTGGTGATTTGCCATGTTGCACCTCCAGTAGGTAGGTAACTAAGTAAATGAATCCAAGGTGTTGGCCGCCTGGTCTTGGGTCCGTAACAAATCCCCGCTAACCCGCTTAAAGTTTAGTGTGGACAGTTCCCACTCCGACTCTCTTCGCCTTGGAGTTCTGTCACTCAATTCTCTTTCAATACCTCACGTCGACTTTCTAGGCTCTCTTCAGAGCATCCACCCACTGGAAGGCCACCCCTACCAACTCAACATAAACTTACCAAGTCCAAGCCACTCGTTGCTCTGCTGCCTGAGGGGTGTATTTGATGACTTGTAAGTTGATTTCCCCGTTCAATTTGCTGTGTGGACTCTCGGCAAGGCTGGCCGACGCTTCTCTTGGCCGTGTCCTAAAGGTTAAAATCATCTCGAACCTGCCGACACGTGCCCCTGGCATCAAGACCTCAACGGCATCTAGATCCTTCGGACGCGTCGATTTCGATAGAGACAGCTGCTGTGACATTGCGGGATATTTCAGAATTGCCTTGCTGCCCCCGCGTTGTGTCGACCGGACGCATGTACCGTAACAAGATACCAGCCTTGTGTCTATCAACTAAGCTCCCAATATGCGCCAGAAGGATAATCTAGCTTGATTCTCTGCCTACCTGAGCCTTCTCATTGCTATCTGGATCGCTGCCTTCTGATGTACCTACCTATGCCATTGGCACGTCTGATCAGCTATGCGAACCTCGCTAACCTCGTCGTCTGTAGCAGGCAGCTTCCCAAGCCTCCCATCCTCACAACGAATATGTCGAGCTCACCCGAGCCCGGTCATACCAATGGCTATTCGCCATTGGATAAGCCCGGCACCAACGGTACTGCCGATGATGCCCATAGCGAGAGTGATCTGTCCGAGGTCAACGATACCGTCGTCATTGCCCAACCAATCACATCTACATCAGCCTTCGGTCACGGCTCACCCGACGATGAGAATGTAGACATGAGATCTGCTGAATCTAGTGAAGATGGCAATGGTAATGCTTCCGATGATGCCGACTTCGACATGGACGATAGCCCCGCCCCCTCTCAGAGTGATGGCGCCCAAGACGAGCGATCGACATCCGACGATTCACAACGAGCTGCCAAGCGCAAAGTCGGTAATGATGAAGAAGGGTTCATAAACGCGAACCCGGAGCTTTATGGATTGAGAAGAAGTGTATGATACGCAAACTTGACCCCCGCAAAATCTCTGCTGACCTTGTTGCAGTCTCGTCCATCCAAGCAGGCCAAGGTCGTAAGTCATCGTCTCCTTAGAGTCATCATCAAAGCCATCGTATTGACTGACTACCCAGGTTGATTCTGATGAAGATGGTTCCGATTCTGATGTTGTTCCTGTACGCCGGGGTGCTAAGAGACGGCGAGTTGAACAAATCTCACATCAATGCAAGTACCCCAATCATCTTCATCTTCCATCATCCATATTCACTATCATTGTCATGTCACATGTAAAGCTAAACCAGCTTCACTCACAGCTTCCAAAGGAGGCACTCCTGTACGATATACACCTGTCGATGACTCGGATTCAGATACCTACGGTGGTGCACGCGCGAAAACGCTCATGAAGAAGGCCCGCCGCCAACAGAACCAAGACTTGCTTGTCGAGAAACGATGGTCAGGGCGGAATGCTACCAAGAAGGTCACCTACAACGAAAGCGAGGATGATGATGAAGACTCGGAGCTAGGAGCCAACTATTGGGCCGGCGAAGACATGGCTGATGACTCTCCCTACATCGAGAAGGTGGTCGGCCATCGCGTCAAAGATAACGGAGAACTGGCCATCGACGCTACAAGAGATGACTTCGAGTACAACATCAAGTGGGAAGGCAAGTCACATCTGCACAATACCTGGGATACGATGGAAGTACTGCGAGGATATCGTGGAGTTCGGAAGCTCGAAAACTACCACAAGAAGATAGTCGAGTATGAACTGGACCTCAAGTTTGCTGGCGACGACATCCCGCCCGAGACTCGAGAACAGTATCTGCTCGACAAAGAACGCGAACAAGACGCCTTAGCAGACTACACCAAGGTCGAGCGTGTTGTCACACAACGGAGTGGTGACGAGGGCAGAGAGTACTTCGTCAAGTGGAAAGGCCTTACCTACGAGTGCTGCACGTGGGAGCTTGCTACAACCATTCGTGACGATGCTCAGGACAAGATCGACCAGTTTCTCGACCGGCAATCGCGATCGTGGACGTCGGACAAGTATGAAACAAATCCCAACTCAAGAACTAAGTTCTTGAAGCTCGAAAAGCAACCAGACTACATCAAGGGTGGTGAACTAAGGAACTTTCAACTTACTGGGTTGAACTTTCTATGTCTGAACTGGTGTCGAGCGAATAATGTCATCCTGGCTGACGAGATGGGTCTTGGCAAGACGGTTCAGAGTGTTGGCTTCCTCAGCTGGTTGCGCAATGAGCGCCAGCAGGAGGGTCCTTTCCTCGTCGTCGCACCCCTCAGCGTCATTCCCGCCTGGTGCGATACCTTCAATTTCTGGTCGCCGGATATCAATTATGTTGTGTATCTCGGTCCCGGGGAGGCTCGAAGTACGATTCGGGAGCATGAGCTGATGATAAATGGCAACCCTAAGAAGACCAAGTTCAATGTGCTCGTCACTTCATACGAGTACATCCTCTCCGACGCCGAGTTCTTGCGTACCATCAAGTGGCAGGCTATGGCAGTCGATGAAGCCCATCGTTTGAAGAACAAGGAGTCCAAACTATACTCTGAGTTGATGAGCTTCGGCGCCCCTGCCCGCATGTTGATCACCGGCACGCCCATCCAGAATAACCTGGCGGAGCTATCCGCGCTTCTCGACTTCTTGAACCCGGGCAAGGTCAATATTGACGAGGACCTAGAGACTTTGGCTGGCTCTGACGCTCAAGCTAAACTCCAAGACTTGCACGCTCAAATCGCGCCATATATCTTGCGACGTACCAAGGAGACTGTCGAGTCTGACCTACCTCCGAAGACGGAGAAGATCATTCGTGTCGAGTTATCCGATGTGCAGCTCGAGTATTACAAGAACATCTTGACACGCAACTATGCTGCTCTGAACGAAGGCAACAATGGCCAGAAGCAATCTTTGTTGAATATTGTCATGGAGCTGAAGAAAGTCAGCAATCACCCCTACATGTTTCCCGGTGCTGAGGACAAGGTCCTCGCTGGGAGTGAGCGACGCGAGGACCAGATCAAGGGTTTGATCACCAGCAGTGGAAAGATGATGCTGCTTGATCAGCTACTGACCAAGTTGAGGAAAGACAACCATCGTGTCTTGATTTTCAGCCAGATGGTCAAGGTCCTTGATATTCTCAGCGACTACCTTCGTCTTCGTGGCTACCAATATCAACGACTCGATGGAACTGTCGCTGCGGGTCCCCGACGTCTTGCTATCGATCACTTCAATGCTGAAGGCAGCCAGGATTTCTGCTTCCTCTTGTCCACTAGAGCTGGTGGTTTGGGTATCAACCTGATGACTGCTGATACAGTCATCATTTTCGATTCCGATTGGAACCCTCAGGCTGATCTCCAGGCTATGGCTCGTGCTCACAGAATTGGCCAGAAGAAACCAGTCACGGTTTATAGATTGGTCTCTAAGGAGACCATCGAGGAAGAGGTCCTCGAACGTGCCCGCAACAAGCTCCTTCTCGAGTATCTTGCCATTCAGGCTGGTGTAACAGATGATGGCAAAGCCTTCCGAGAGGAATTCAAGCAGAAGGGTCTGAAACTTGACGAGGCCAAGTCAGCTGACGACATCCAGTGGGTATTGAAAATGCGATCCCAGAAGATGTTTGAGCAGTCTGGCAACCAAGAGCGGTTGGAGCAGCTTGATATCGACTCCATCCTCGAGAACGCCGAGGTCACCAAGACCCAGGTGTCCGACAAGATGAACCTCAGCACAGGTGGAATCGACTGGGACAACTTCATGCAATACACTGATGTCAAGGTCGATGATCTTGCCCTCGATTGGGATCAGATCATCCCGGCTGATGAGCTAGCTGCAATCAAGGCGGAAGAGGACAAGAAGAAGAACGAAGCATACCTCCAGAAAGCACTAGAGGAGAACGCCCCCAGACGTGCTGCCTTGAAAAGTTCCAAGGGTGATGGCGATACCGAAAGAGCTGAGCGCATGGCGAAGAAACGCGAGAGAGAACAACTCAAGCAAGAACGCATAGAGGAGCAGCGGGCTTCGAGGTCCGACCCCCGTCGGCCACTGAACGAGAAGGAAACCCGTAATCTGATTCGGGCTTTCATGCGATACGGCTACATGGACGACCGCCCGGATGAACTCTTGCGCGATGCGCGGCTGAGTGACCGAGATCGGGACTTCATTCATGGACTTCTGAGAGATCTCAGCCAGGCTGGTCAAGACGCCATGGACAAGAACAATGATGATATTCGGAAGATGGAGCAACAAACTAGCAAGAAGATGACCAAGAAGGATATCAAAGCCGTAATGTTCGACTTTGGTGAGGTCAAGAAGATCAACGCGGAGACTATCCTCGAGCGACCGCCGCAGCTGCAACTCCTTCGACGTGTTGTCAAGGAACAGTCGGATTTTCGTAACTACCGACTTGCTGATGCCACCAAAGCGGCACATTACAGTTGCGAGTGGGGTGCGAGGGAGGACGGCATGCTTCTTGTTGGTATCGATCGCTACGGTTTCGGTGCCTGGAGTCAAATCCGGGACGACCGCGAGTTGGGCATGCAAGACAAGTTTTTCCTGGAAGAGCACCGTATCGAGAAAAAGCAAGAACGTGAGCAAGCGGAGACCAGGGTTGCCAAGGCTCCCGGAGCTGTCCATCTTGTTCGCCGCTCCGAGTACCTATTATCAGTACTCACTTCCGTCCACTCGGATGACGTAGCTGCTCAGAAGGTTGTCGAAAATCACCATCGGAACAATAAGAAGTCGGCTCATGCTTTGGCAAATGGTCAACGACGCTCTGATAAGACCAGCGCGTCGGCGTCACCAGCGCCGCAGAAGAAGTCTTCACATCACAGAGATCGCGACCATGACCGTTCTCATTCCCGTGGAGACCATCACCGCTCTCGTAGCCACATTGGTGAGGGCAACACCCCACGCCCTGACTCAAAGCGCAAGCATAGTGGCGGAGTGGATGATCGTGGCTACAAGCACCGTCGTGTCGACGAATCTGATCGTCGTTCGGCCGACGCCCAAGCTCGAGTACAAGAGATGGAGGAGGAAGACGATAGGAAGAACGCACCGGTCATCGAGGCACTCATGCAACCGATTTGGAATCATGTCCAGCGAGTGGAGCATTGCACCAAGGCCAAGATTCCCATTGCGAAGGCTCGAGCTAAGGTCTTGAAGGCAGAAATTACGGCAATTGGGGACTTCATTGAAGGCCTGCACAAGAGTTCGGGGTTATCAATCGACAAGCTGGCGGAACTCAAGCCGAAGCTTTGGTGAGTATACAGCATACACTGCACCGCTTCTTAAAATCGTTTGACCGATGCTAACTTACTGATAGGAGGTTCATATCCAAGAGGATTCCTGCTAACGACAAATCGGACAAGGATAAACCCTCTGGCCCGGATCCCAATCGCATGACTGGACCCCGACTTACAGCTCTCTATCAACAGTTGAAGCTGGCTGAGCAGAACGGTGATGTCCAGAAGACTAAGATTTCTGCCTCAGCTACCAACGGCTCTTCTCGAGGCGAATCTTCGAGATCGAAACACTAATCTCGACCCATCTCTGACCTATCACCACTTTTACCCGGTCGATCGCATGTATCGGCCCACTATCATGTTGCATTATAAGGCGTTCTGGCTTAGCATCTTTCATTTCTCTTAGGTCTAACTTACGATCTAACATACCCAGCAAAAGCATCGATGTTACAGGAATCTCGGCGTTCTTGGTTTATATCTAGCTGATTTTGGTCTTTCCTATTCATTTGCTACCTGGCATCGGACAGACAGGTCACGGTCTAGACAGGCGAGGAACAGAAAAAGAAAGAAATGCATGAGGGTCCCACATCAAGGATATGAACGGGTCACTAGTACTACCAACAACGCTTGCTTCGTCGACCATGTGTGTCCACGCCTTGTCATACCGTAGAAGCGACTCGTGGTTTACTAGCCGTGTAGACAGCAGAGCTTTATCTTTGCACGAAGGAGGATCGAGGAAGCGGTACTACAGAATAGCACTTGTGTTGTTAGTCTTCGTTGGGCTCCACAAGATCCCAACGTTGAAAATGAGCGGGAGACCTCGTATCTAGGTTGGCATGGAGCCGGCCAGCTAAACTGTTGCTATTCAGCAACGGTGATAATACTGTAGATACGGAACAGACAGTTTGACAATGGAAAACTGTAAACAAGACTCTTCTCTCACATTGCTTGCTTACACAGGCCCACCACGCAGAATGGGGACGTCAATTACTCAGTATGCAGATGACTATCAGGTTTACCGTCGTGTCCGAACTCATACAATAGCCTGTCATCAACGCGACGTACCGTATTAGTAGTCTTGGAGTAATGCTGCCACAGTCCACGTCTAGACCTTGTTTACTGGGAATCTCAACTCTCACCAAGGGGAGAACGACCGATGCTTGTATTACGAAGCCCGTCTGGGATGCATATCGAATGACGTCTCGAAGACACTGATTCACAAGAGTCGGCTCTGGTGCCTTGGCGACGTGGATTCTGGTATATACTCACTTGATGGACAGTGTCACAATAATACGTGCAGGCTCCATCTTCTTTCTCCTCTTCGTGGGAGTTAGACTCGCAGGAAAATGTGGCATCGATTGGGGCCACGGAAGTTAACAGACGAAATGGGTTTCACTGCTTCCTTGAATTGGTCAAGAAGTATGTATGATGGGGGTTGTACCTGTGCTGCTTGTCTATGGCATAAGATAGCTTCACGCCAGTCTAATTGACACCAAGGGACAACCTCGATGAAAGAGACAACCGAGTTCAGAGGCGGCCCAACAACGTCGACCGTCAGCCTCGGATCAGCCTTTCTGAACAACGACTTCCAGTCGCTCAAGCTTCTTTCGCCGCCTCCGAATAGAGTGAACATGAGCAAGTCCTGCGTCCTCAACTGCTGTTCCTTGTGGTTCGCCATCTCCCCTGTGCGATCCGGGAGGATGCGCTCGCACACGAGCAGCTTAGCGGCGCCGGTTTTCCATGGCCGGGATGAGTGGCAACAGGATCTTGGCACAATCTTCGTCTTGCCAGTCGTGCGGGATACGGCTTAGCACGTACGCCTCTGGCACCAGGCCCGATGGTTGAGGATTGAAGAGGTCGTGGACTTGAAAGAACAAGCGGTCTTGCGCCGAATGCTCCTCTATCAATGCCCTTGCGGGGCCTCCGTTGGCTGGAAGATCTTGCACTATGAAACTGATGCCGGGGATGTCTTGGAGCAGATTGACTTTAATGTGACCGCTCCCGCTGCCAACATCGATAAGAGTGCCCGGGCTAAGTGAGGCCCAGTCGAACCCTTGTGCGTAATGGCTTAATGAAGTGCCCGGGAGTCCTGCCATCATCGACTTCATACCTCCGCTAAATTTCTCCAATCCCTTGCCATCGGGGTCGTCTTGCTCGAGGATCTCCCACATCGTCCTTCCGCGACTGTCGGCAGGCTGGCACGGGACCTTAGCTCGGCTTGGGCTGGCCTCATCGGCAATGACAAGGGCCTCTGGTATCTTGTGTACACCACTGGTAAACAATGGGCTGAGTCTTAAATGCGTCTACGCCGAAAAGCCCGGCATTGCAGCTGATGAAAGGCGTGTGCGCCACCCGACCTTCCTGGGGCTCATGATATATCCCCATCAAAAAAGCAAACCTCAACTACTGTCTAATCAGGCCCTCATGGACTGATAGCTTCTCGGCGAGCTCGCTGATTCCGATGGATCCTCCATCCAAGGGAACAACCCTGCGGCACACCAAGGCAATCTAGCGTTCGCAGCACCTCGATCTCCGAGATGGCCGGTCCCGTCAGCGCATTCATCGTGTCCATGGGGCCCAAGGCGAGGTTGAGTATGGTCTGGCTCGCGTCGATAAGGGCCGGACCTTATTCTCAAGAGGGCAGGGTACGACGACGCATCGTGCCAGTCCTTGCGGCCATCGACGTCAAAGGATGGCTGCGGAAGAGCGTGCTGATCGAGCTGTCGCTGGAGATGTGTTGCTGCTTCTAGGATTGCAGTTGCTTGCTCGACGAGCGACGGGGTTGTAACTTTGGCCATTGCTCTCTAGGTGAACCCTCCTTTCGAGGGTTGACTGCGGAGCGAGTTACTTCTTGGGAAACGAGGTCGACCTGTCTACCCACCGAGTACGTTCGGCGATGCAGCGTTCGTTGGACAAGGCCATATGTAGCTCAATCAACGGCGCGCAACCCCGCTTTCTTTCATGCTGTCTGGTATCTGATCGGCGACATGTGCATGAGTCTGACTGACATCGCCAGTGAGCACAGCGGTTGCAGGTGATCCATGATATCTGAGGTGATCCTTGGCAGCACAGGCTGGAAGATAGCAGTTTTCCTGTCTATGACATTGTGAGCGAGTCTAGCTATGACACTTCGTCAAGGTTGCTGGGCTTGCTCAAGGGTGTTCAGCGATAAGCACTTTTGTATATCTAATCGCGCTCTTTTCGAATGCAGCGACTGAGGGAACCGCGTACGAATCTTCCACCGTGTGCGGATGTATCTTGGTGCATCTTACTGTGTGGTAGTAACGGATGGAGCCACTTGACTTGGCTTCCGTTCCGACCCTCCAGTGCCGAATTGGCAGGCTAAACTGAAATGCGTTAGGTAGGTAGACTGCAAGTGGGTGGGATTTGTCTGGCCCGGTCCCATGGTTGTGCACTATTAGGTACAGTAGGTACCATTTTCGCTGGGATTCAAACCCGACGACGGGTTCAGTGGGAAATTCCCAGTCTTACCGGCGCCTGCTTTACCTGCGACTACACAGCATACTGCTCCGCCAGTGTGTACACAGTACACAGTAAAGAGACCCAACAGGCCTGCATGGAATGACCTGGAAAACTGATCGGCCACCGAGAGAAGAAGTTCAAGCGCAAGTTTCACAGTCTATATGCACCTCCTCTGCGAGTTTCAACCTTGGTGAAGGTCGGATTCAGTATTCGAGGATGTCCCTTTAAGAGAGTCGTGATATAGCCAAAGTAGCTGGCCTAACTCCAAGACGAGGTTTGCGGGAAGCTGAGAGTCCCGATGCCGTGTTTTGATCAATATCGCGACGCAGTCTACGTTCCAGCTTGTCAGTCATTGACCCTTGACAGCTGAAGAACTGATAGGTATGTGAAGTGACGTCCTGCGACGCACGAGGATGCCATTAAGATTAGTGGCACGCTAGGTGTCTTGGAGATACAGCCGTTGTATGGCTTGCGTGGCCTTCAGTGCCCAATACTTGATAGTCGCCTGCTAGACTAACTGGATGGTGGACCACCAACTCATGCAAATATCAAGCTTCTAGTGCAAACTATGTGAAGCAGACTAGGGAGAGGATCAAGGAGCCTGGATTGCCGCTTGATCTTGATTTGGTCCATGTCTGATTGGCGGAAACTGACATTATACCCTCTGGGGATTAGTGGCCTGTTCTGTAAAATTGGAATCATTACCAAGAAAGTGGACGGGCTGAAAAAAGTTCAGGTGCGACGTCATCCGCTCTAGGAATCAACCTGGAAGCGGCCCCGTCCCACCAAAGGCCTCCTAGCGCTGGGCCCGGATCTGATGATAAGAGACTACAGTACCTACAGGCACAAGTCACGTTGCAAGATGACTTTTGGGAGTTTCAGCAATGACAGATCGAGGTGCCTAGACATTACCATCTTAATTGATCAAGTCAGGCACGATGGACCCCGATAACCCTCAGGTTTTCCGGTCGCCGTCACGAGCATCGGAACCCGAGCAGCGAGGGGCGCCGCCCGCTCGCCCTCGTGCCGTGCGGCCGCAGCAGTCGTCGATCCGTCTGCAGAGGATCCCATCCAAGAGGCCCAACCAAAACCATGACGGAAATCCGCCGCCGCCGCCGCAGCATGAGCAGCAACAGCAGCAGCACCAGCAGCAGCAAGTGCGGTCTATGTTGGATGTGGACGGCGGGCGAGAGCAGAACCAGGCGCCCATCCATCTACGGAGGCTCGAATCATCTAGACCAGATCATCTCAACAATGGAGACAGAGGCGGTGGCATACCACAGCCGGGCCGGTCGATG
This sequence comes from Xylariales sp. AK1849, assembly GCA_022432505.1. Taxonomy (NCBI): domain Eukaryota; kingdom Fungi; phylum Ascomycota; class Sordariomycetes; order Xylariales; species Xylariales sp. AK1849. Next base: position 1,933,294 of record JAJKKH010000008.1, read on the forward strand.
TTGGACGTCCCGGAGCAGCCAGACGATACCCAGACTATAGACTTCGAACCCTCACAGCCTGCAGACAACAATCCATACAAACAACGGCTTAGCCGATTCCGTGGGAGAACCCTTGGCAGCCGGCGTGGTAAGAAGGGCAACGGATCAATCAATGGCGATCCCCAGCCAAGCGAGCAGGATATGTATGATGCAAACATCGTGGATATGCTCGATGTCGTAGGTAAGTGCGCGCCTCCTGGTGGTCGGCCTGCCCATGGGATAATACTAACACGTTGATCAACAGATCCCGAAGTGGCAACGCTATCTTCCATCACAAACATTCAGAATTCCCTCTTCATCCCATCAATGGGGAAATGGCTCAATAGACGCCCAACGTATAATCTTTCACGAATCCCGCCCTTTCCCGGGGCATTTCCATCGTCTCAGGAGGATGTTACTACGCAGCCGCCTGGATATACGCCGCATCAGCAGCCTGGGGACTACTTCCGGCCGGGTACGCCAAGCACGATGGGCGATCTGCAGGAAACGCCTCAGGAGGAGCCGCCCCAACGCCCCACGGCTGAGCGGATACCAAGTGCTATGACGGACCGCTTCTTTGCTGTGCGTCCCCACGATACCTCGCTGGCTGACTGGAGCGACGAGGATCTGGAAGAGCTCAATGACCATGTCCGCCACATGCTACATTCGAAACGTTCCAAATTCAAGCGGCGCATGAAGGCCTTCGGCCAATACGTCCGGAGGCCTCTCGGATTCTGCGTCACCCTTTACGCCACCCTCATCACTCTCTTCGGTCTAGCTTGGGTGCTGTTCCTTATCGGTTGGATCTACGTCGGAGAAAAGCAGTTGTACATCATCAATGTGATTGATCTTGTGCTCGTAGCCCTCTTTGCTATCGTGGGCGATGGCATGATCCCTTGGCGCACCGTCGACACCTACCACATGATCTATATCGCTCGCTACCACCATCTGACCTGGAAGCTCCGAGACAGAATCAAAGCTCCTGATCTTAAGGACAAGAACGACCTTCCCCACGAAACCGTGGTGACCAGACAGGAAGAGCTCGACCTCGAAGCTGCACGCAACAGACATGCTAAGGAGGAGCTGTCCGTCCTGACGCCTGAGCAACAACGCAAGCTTGAACACCACCAGACCAAATTCGCCAATTCCCATACCTTCTACAAGCCACATGAGACCGAGACCCACTACGCCTTCCCATTGCGTCTGCTGGTAGCTGTTGTGGTGTTGCTAGACTGTCATTCGTGCTTTCAGATCGCTCTTGGCTTGTGCACGTGGTGCATTGACTACCGCACACGTCCGGGAGCGCTTACGGCCACCATCCTGAGCTGCTCCATCGCCGTGAACACCACAGCCGGCATCTTGATCACGATCGGTGACCGACGGACGCGCAAGAAGGACGTCGTCGAGCGCATGTTCAGGCAGGAGCTGACGAAGGAGGCCATGCGCCGGGTGCAGGAGCGCAAAGAGAAGGAGGCAGAGAAGGAGGCCAAGAAGGAAGCTGAGAATAATGGGCTGGCGAAGATCAACGAAGAGGATGGGAAAGTGAGGAGCAGCTTCGATATTGGCGGCCTTCCTAAGCCCACCTTGGACTTTTTGCACTCTCACAAGAAGAGCGACGATGGCTCAGGCAAAGGTATAAAGAGGAAGCCTGTTCCCGACCAGTCGAGGAAGTCTCTCGATCAGGTGGGTAGGTTCAGTGCCGATACCGTGTATGCCCCGGGCTGGGGGAGTGATGCGGAAGCATCCCACCAAGGAACTTCGTCTCGCCCAGTTGTTGGCGCTTTCCCAGATGAACACTAGGAAGAGTGGGAGCAGAGTATGTTTAATTCTTAACTATAATACCAGGACTTGCATATACACGGGACACATTGGGACGAGGACATCATCGGAAGTTGGAAGAATACCTAGATTAAAATGCATAGCGATCTGAATTTATTATTTGCAGGCTGCCTTTGGACCAGTAAATTGTGGTGCTACCACTTCACATAAACGGTGTTCGAGATACAAGATGCTACGTAGGCGCGTACTTTGAGTCTAACTCCGTGATACACAACCAGAAAGTAGATGCTGTCGGTAGACTCGATCCTAGCTATATGCTTTCTAAGGTATATGCCACGATGTTATGCAGCTACAACACAGCGGCAGTAGCTTCTATACAGTTGCTCTATACTTTTAGTCGTCGATTCTGATACTTGACGTGCTACCGTCAATCCCGTAGCTTCCAAAACCTTCACGCTCTTGAATTGCTCTTGCGTGGTGGGCCCTTGAGACGACTAGGTCGCCATTCTGGCTCGCCACGATTCTTGACTGCTTTCTGGGATATGGAGAGCTTCGTAGCACGATAAAGGCATTGCCCTAGCTTATCGTGGATTACTGTAGCCCGTAAGAACAGTGTCGAGAAGGCAATGTTAGTGTGTAACAGGGATACACCCCTATTCTATACTTGCACTATAGTTTATACTCGCACTATAGTTTAAGCACTATAATTTGAGCGTACGAAGTGCGGAAGAGATATCATCCGAAAATTCCTATGCATAGAAATCTTCAAGATTTGACCACAGACAAGGAATCCCAATATTACACATGGGCAAAACGGTTTGCATTCCAGTAGACTTATTAGGCGGTTATATAATCGTGTGCTGAAAGAGCACCCGAAACGACTCAAGCTACTTCCATTGCCCACGCTTAGAGAAAGGGTACGATATCCACGTTGGTTCCCTTATCTTCACGAGGCAGTAACCACCTCCTCAGCCCTTGGGCCAGAATCATTTCAACGCCAATGGGACATCCCAGCTTCGCAATCGTTGGGAGTCCCCTATGCAAGTTCATCGAAAATGCATCATATCTATGTACAAGCTTTGCTGAATATATGCATCCAAGAATCGAGGAGCAGCGCAACCACCGTGTCGTATAGCAAATATTTCGTGTAGAGATTAGTTGCTCATTCTCGCTAGTCTATCATAGCCGCCATTCCCCTAGGTTTAGACGGAGGAGTGATGGTCTCGGAATTAGCTGACGAAGGCCGACTTGACTGGGCAGGAGTCGTAGGTCCTTGTCGCAAGCTAGTCTCCTGCTGCAACTGCGAGTCAACGGCGCACTGATCGGTCCTGCTACCCAAGCTATGACTGTCACGCTTCTGTCTGAGAGCTGAAGGCCGAAGGCTGAAGTCGGAGGCGTAGACTGAGCTTGCAATAGCATCCACCGGCGAAGCTTGATCGGTTTCCAAAGCCCGTTTCGGTGGTATCTTGGACTGCGGAGCAACAGTTGCTTTCGTTGCCTTGAAGACGTTCTTGACTGTAGCCATGGGCTTCGCTTCCACCTTCTTGGTCTGCTGCGACTTACGGGCCCCAGGTTTCTTGGTCTCCTTGATCGCGGGTGCAGCGCTCGGCCTGGCCTTGGATCTGCCTGGGAATACAAGCTGGCTCTGTTTAGTCTTCTGTTGCTGAGGCTTGGACGGTAGCGCAGTTCGCATCTTGGGACTAGCAGTCGGCGTAGGAATGCCCTGCACCTTTTCGATAGATTTCGGCTTCGCTTCCACAGGAGTAGTATCACGTGACTCGTCCTTGACCGAAGAACCGGACATAGTTGGTGATGTCGGGATTCTAACTTCCAACTCGATGCTACGCAAGTTCTCCTTGACTTGCTCGTACCGCTGATCATCCACCTTCACATCATCCCCAAGAGCTGGACTCTCGTCCCAGTGTGGTAGGCCGACCAACGAGGCGACGTCGTCACACTTGCCTTGGACAACTAGGTCCCAGCAATCCTTGAGGTCCGCACCGCTTGGCTCCGATTCTAGATTGATCCAGGCGGTGATACCATCCTTGCGTTGCCTGGTGACCTTACACATGTCTTTCACAAGCATGCGCACGCCGGGAATCTTCATGCTCGTTCCAACCACTATGACTGCATCCGGCCGGGCGCGCACATCAGCCTTGACAACGTTGGCGATGGCCTCATCGTCGGGGTTGGCCTCGTTATAAAGTACCATGCGAGGGCGCAACCTTCCGATGCCGTGACTTCGTTTGCCTGCGTGTGACGTGCGTACGTTGTCGATCTCCTCACAAGACTTACAGAGGGGTGCTTCAGGCCCATTGAAAAGGTCACCGTCGAACGGACTCATTTCTGTGCATTTCGAGCACACCATCTTCTCCAGACTCCCGTGGAGCTGTATTGTTTTCGGCCACGGACCTCTCGTGTTCAGTGGCACAGTGGTAGCGAGCGGCAGCATAGAAGAATCGATGCCGTCGACATTCTGGGAGTAAAGCCGCAGTAGACGACCTTCCTCAGCGATCGAGGCGATCATGTGGTGGAATGGTGAAGGCTTGGCGCTCTTGGTCTGTTGAGCCATCTCCCGGACCATATCGTGGAAGGATGAAGTGGAATCATCGTGCTTGTACACGGAGGCGTCAAACAGTTGCTTGCCAGAAGCCTTCAGTTTGTGTTGAGTGCGTAGGGTATTGAACAGACCGCCAGAGGACCGAAAGTCGGGAACTAGAAACTACAAGTCAGTTGCTGCTCACGTAGGTAGCGCATGGGGAGGGCGGAGACTTACTTCCTGCAGAAACAGAGATTCCGGCGCCTGCGACCACGACAATCTTCTTCTTTTTCCGGAGAGCTGAAGTCAAACGTTCCAGAAGCTCGTCGTCGTCATCGCTCTGTTGGTAAGCTGCGCGCAGGTTCAGGTGCTCTGTGGTTCGAGCTTTCCGCTCTACCTTTCGTCGCTTGGCTGGTGGTGCGCCGTCTGGGTTGACGCAGATCGAGTCGGCCTCAACTGGTTCGGACATCTTCATCGGCGATGCGCTACCTGAATAGGCTGTAGACAGGGGAGAGGGATAGCGGGATCTCGGCGAAAGCGAAGGGGACTTTGACAATTCGGAAAGAGGAGACGAGGGAGGGTCGGAGGAAGGAGGATCTGAAAGATCTGAAGAGGAATCCATGGTAGGCGACAAGGTAGCATACAATCCGACCAACAATCAAAGGGTGACGGAAGGCACCACGGACAATCGGCGGGTGAATAATATGAGTAGGTAGATACTTAGATTGAAGAAACAATAGGGTCCTCAGGCCATGATGGTATCCAAAAAGCGAATAATGACGATCGCGTATATAACCGCGTGCTGGTGGTGCTAGTGCGCCGTGACGGAACGTGTATTGTTCGCGTGTGATGGCGAGACGAGTCGAGAGAAAAGCGAAGTCGTTACGTTATTTAGGATTTGGAAGGAGGTCGGCTCTGCTCTGCTCTGTACTGTAGGTAACTTACGTACGCCGCTTGACGAAGATACGGCATGTTCTCGCTGGGTGTGTGTGTGAGTGTGAGTGGATCGTCCGGCTGTACCTTTCTCCTTTGTGTTGTCATCAAGTACCTGTGTACGTACGTGCTGTACTGCGCCTGGCTGCGACAGGATCGCCAGGAGTCAGAACTTTGATTTTACGGGCGTGTGTTCTCAGCCCACAAGTACGAATACAGTTTGTCACTAAAGTTAGGTACTTAAAGTATGTATTTGCATTGGTATCAGTATCATCGCCATCCCATCGCCCAGCGCATATTCCAGCTCGATGGGTGCCCCGAAGAGGCACCCTCGGCTTCTCTTCGTACCCTTAGTCTGGTACTCGCACATGGATCTGACTCTCTTTCATGCAAGGCGGTAGGTACATGTCTAGTGGACAATGCTTTGTTCTTCTCTTAAAGATCGTCGAGTGTGCAGTCAACCTCCCCTTGACTCCTCTCCCAATTCCAACATGATATTCGGTTAAACCGGATACACCTTTGACCCTTGGCTTGGTGTATATCGACGATGCGCATCGCCAATGTTTGCATCGAAGAGTGTACCTCATTCTGAAGAGACTTTAGTAGCGTCTGCTGATCCATGTGGGTTGAGTCGTTGCTTCGACAACCTCAGCATACCCCTGTCTCCGGACTAAGGGATTATGGCGCTAAAATAAAAATTGAGCCACCCGAAAGTTGGGGCTTCCGCCGCTCTACAGGGAATGAATTATGGCGCACAGATTTGATAACGTTGCCCCAGAGTGGCTGGTGTTGCCCATCCTTACTCGCCTTTGCCGACGAGATCCAGGGTCTTACACGCTACCTGGGCAATTGAGTTAGCGCTTGAGGCTTCTTGTGTCTCGTTGGGTCTGATGCAATAGCATCTTCAGCCTCGTCGCATAGAGTATTCCCAGAAGGTGTAACCCTCATTAGATATCTCGGAGGCAGGACGGAGCGCAATACCGACTACACAGCAATGCCTTCTCTCTCCACACTTTTTGTCGACTAACACCTTTACTTCCTCAGGGAGCACGGATAGTGACTTTTGCCGTCGTTTGCATCTACGCCAATCTTGATGTGGGGACGCCCCTGTGAACCTTAGGGGCCTCTAACCTACAAGGCTTCGATAGCAAGGATCCAGCCTCGCGGAACACACTCGGGAGCATGCCTCTCATACTCGAGAACCCTATGGGAGGAGCCGCCATGCAGGTTGACCTTGGCGATGTGGATGACTTGTTCGGAGATGCACCGTTGGCACTCCAGAATCACCCACCAAGCAAACGTTTATTACAAAGACTTGATGATCTTCGCAGTCGCGGGTCCTGCCAGTAAGGTCTCCATCATCCATTATCCCATACAGTTGCGCTGAACAATGTCGCAGAGGACTTGCGTGGTCCAAGACGGGCACCATAGCGTCCATAGCCCCTGATGGTCTATCACTCGAGTTACGATACATTCGTGCCCGTCCCAAAGATGCGACGTGGGGCCTCAGTGAGCCTACTACTTCTACGCCGTGGCAAGATTTGGCTGGTGGCCCGATAGTGCACCTTTCATGGGCCCCCACCCAAACCTCCGAGTTGGCTATCATTGATGCGGTAGGAAGAGTGACGATCGTGAACTTTAGTACGAACGTCAACCGAGCATTGCCTGCGAGAAGATGGGATTCAGATCCTGTCGATGATGTAAATGCCGTCGTGGGAACATACTGGTTGAACACCTTTCCCTCACACCGGAATTCCGTAAGTCATCCGGTCCACCACTCTTGTTCAGCATTACTTATGGATCAAAAATACTTAGGCCAACCCATTACATGCTCCTGCTGTCAAAGAAGGGAACACCTATAACTATGAAACCACGCTACTCATTAGTAATGCACCATATCATCCTAATCCTACAAGGTCGGTGTTCTTCTGTGTGACTATCAATGGCATGTTGAAGATGTTCTGGAATCAGAACACCAACAAGATCGAGGAGACACCCCTCGAACTAGAGAGCATCACCTCGGCTGACGACTCGGTGACCCATGCCGCGCTATGCTCAGATAGCAGAGGTATGTCTCGGAGCCAAAGTCCTTCTGGTTCATATACTGATGGAGCTCCAGCTAAATGTCTATTTGTCGCGCTGGCGACATCATCAAAGCAGTTGCAAGTCGTGCAGGTAGCCGTCAATTGGGGACTACCGCCGCCTGAGAATCAAAAAGGGATGCTTCCGGCCAGCCAACCCTTAAACCCATCGCTGAAGGGGAGGCATGTTGCCATCACCACTTGGCTCCCGGGCGGTACAAGCGAATCGCACTTGGATTCTTCCATGACACAGATCTCGCATATGGAGTTCCTCCCGACTGCTCTGGATCAGCCAAACAAGAGTTTCCTCTCGCCAGTGGTAGTAATAGTACGATCATACGTTCCGAGCGCCGATACCCCTTACAACCAGGAAGTCCAAAGTATCATCGATCGCTGGGAACTTATCTTGGATCAATCACAACCACTCCACTCCGCCTTTGAAAATCTGGGATCGAGAAGAAATAGCGTCGGCTCGGCATCCCCGGTAAGCCGGATGGAATCCTGCCCTAGGTAGATGACTCTAACTTAGGCTTTAGGCGGCACAAAGGTTGAAGAGGCTCGAGTCCATCATCGTGAACAAAGTCGTAATCGGAATAAGTGTCATCCGCATGGGCACGGTGGTCTGCTTTTCTTACAGCGATGGGACTGTGGAATACCGCGATCGCTCGACGATGAAAGAGATGTGGACCGAGGTGAACCTGAACCGCGTCAACTCGATTCACGAGGTTGGGTTTACCCAGAGCGGAGAACCATCATGTAGGATGACACTATATGCAGCCGGCGAAACCTTGCTGATAAGATGGACAGGTCTCCAGACGGCCGTATCCCCGACGATGTTCTCCTTGGTCCAGATAGGTGAAGATGGATCAATGAAATGGCATGGGGTAAACTATGCGCTGGGCGATCTAGCATCTTTGAACGATGGCAAGTCATGACCCTTGACAATGATGATTTAAGATATAGTTCTGACAGCAGCACAGCCCAATACTCCGCCATCGTTGCCTCGTTGACGATGTCGGCTGCGCAAGCGGCTGCATCCCAGAGCAATATAGATGATATTCTTGCAGTAGGCAGACAGGTCACCGGCAGAGCGCGTAAGTCATCAATTCCCTGGACGTACCTCACGAATGTCACCTGAACGTCGATCAGGCTTTCCTGTAGATTGGGTTACGGAAATGGTCCGTATGATGCGCATCTCCGTAGATTATTCCGAGGAATCCCACCACGACAACCTGGTTCGCAATAACCTACTGCAGTTGTGTCTTAGCACTCTCAATCACCTCGGATGGAATGGAGAGTTCCAACCTCGTAACTTTCGCAGCAAGATGTCAATGTTTGCTCTTAACTTACGAAACATCGTCATACTAATCACCATTGCCAATAACGGACCGGGTCATATGAAAGATAGGACTCCCCTTGACGAACCAGGTGAGTCTCTTGGTTTTCTTATGCCATCAACGGTGGAGCAACCCATTGACTGTGCATAGAGGTCGTCGATGCATTGGCGGGCTGCTGCAGATGGTCCATCGATCTTCTATGCTGGCTGGCTGATTCTCTGTTCTGCCTCTTGGACGACACCAAATTCATGAGACTCCTTGACCAACAGCACTTTGCGGAGGTAACACCGTATCTCCTCGCCAAGAATGACATCGCTTTGCATATGTTGCTCTCGTCTCCGATCCGTGGCCTCCTCTCCGCAGTCTGTCGCCGCATGGTCCACTTGCATAACGTGTCTCAGCGAGCCATCACCTACTACGAGTCGCGCAACGGCGGCGCTGCCGACACGACCGCCCCACCAGGATCCAAGGGAACTGGGCCGCCACTCACTCTACACCACGCATACCAGAAGATGATGCGGTATACGAGCACACCTCTCATCGACGTTACGAAATTCGACGCACTGCTTTCGGCACTTGGCCAAGACATCCGCAAGTGTTACGCAGACTCCTTCACTGAGATTGGGAAGCGCGCGGCGGCTGCTGACGCTGCTAAGAAGCTGCAGAACCCCAACGCGCCAAAGGTCAACCAAGCGGAAGAAGCTGTCAAACGTGCCCAGACACATTGCGAGCTTAACATGCTGCTGGTTGGGAGCCCGCCGCCGCCATTCTCCCGGCTTGTGGAAAAGTTCTTCAAGGAGGACCTTGCAGCGTTCAGAACACACTGCGACCCAGCTAAGCTCTTCTTCTCGGACTACGGCATCCTAGAAGTCGGTGACGAGCCTCAGGCGCTTGCAGCACGGAAACAGCGGAATATCAGGGTCGATCTGTTCAAGCGGGTTGAGATCTTTCCGAATAAGAACAAGGGATTGACACAGGACGGAGAGCATGGAGCTGTTCCTTGGCGGAGGTGCGTAAGATGTGCTAGCGTCATGGAGGATGCAACGCATATGGCGTCGAAGCCCGGTATCGTCTTTGTGTTGAGCCAGCAAAGGAACTGCTGCTGCGGTGGGAGGTTGGCAGTTCTCGGGAAGGGAGAGCTAGTCGGTTAAGGTTCATTTGTGCACTTGACAATCAATGAGTATCAATAGTGATAGGAAGAAGTATGTGTCTTAGAATGGTAGTGATACTTTAACGAGGGCTAAACAATATAGCTAAGACAAGCACTGTTTATGTCTTATGATTCCTCACTATAATAACTATCTCATAATATTTAGCTTCTTATGATCCCACGTGATGAATGCTAGATATACCACATGATTACCTGGTAACAATAACAAAAATACAGCAGGCCAAAAAAGAAATTGCACAGAACAACCTGGTTAATGGTCAGGGGAAGAGTGGGAATTATTACCTACTGGTTGCGAGGTAGCCGGTGGGGGTGTGCCGTGGCGCGCTGCTCTTTGATTAGCATCTCCTCGGGGGATACCCCCTCAGAGCTCTCCCGGCCCGCCTCCGGTGTGCAGCAGATCCTCCAAGTTCGTCTTCGAGGTTCGTATACGGGGGGCCGGTCGAGGGGGTCGGAGTTGGCGTATGGTCCGGCGGATCGGTCTGGGGAGCGAATTAGCAAGTTGAAAACTTAACAAACCGGCCACTGAACCAGGTTGTTGCTGTGCTGTGTGGGAGGTTGCTGCGTTATTCCGCTTGAAGGGCAGCGTGTTGCCTGGTCGCCGCGCTCAGCAGCCTGTGCGTGGGTGGTTCGTGTTGCCCACCCGACTGCTTTCTGGCTTCAACTGCGGATCGATGGCTTGTTGGGTTTGTCGGAGAGGGTTGGGGTTCGATTCTCCTTTGGACCGCTCTTTGTGGGCGTTTTTTCTTGTCTTCAAGGTGCTGCTCTCACCATACGTACTGAGATTATCTGCGGGGGTTTTCATCTAAGCTTCGTCGTTTTCCCACCCGCTCCATTGAGTCTCAGTTCAGGCCATCCATCCTTAGATGATACTCGTCGATATGATGAGCGAGGCTTGGTATTTCTGATGTTTGGTCTATTCCCAACTTCACCTTCATCCCCAAGCGCTCTTTCACCCTTTGACGCATAGCCTGCACGCGGTTTCTACGATACCAAGGCCTCAACACAATCCTTTACTCCAGCCTATCGCCCAACTCTTGAATCAACGCTACATCTAGGTGGGAGATCGGCTGGAATTGTATGCTCAGCATATAGTGACTGGGTATCACTTCTCTGGTATCTACCGAATTAGGTAGACACTACATCTTTGATACACACGTTACCTGATATGCAATGATGTTATCTTGTTAATTAACAGGAAAGTATGAAGATATCACGACCGGTAGGATATATGCCTGATATGTTATGGCGAAAGCATCAATTCACAATTGAGCCTTTGAGCCAGCGTGATAGGAGATAGAGACACAAAGACGGCGCAATCAGGCTGATGACACATTCCAAATTCAATCCCAGCAACGTACCAGCATAAATTCGGGGAAAACCCGTGTTTTCATCGTTCGGGCTGACTCTTACCTTCCTTTTCGAGTTTAAATCGCTTCTGCGATGTTTGTGGTCTCTGTGATCCACATCGGCTCCGGGTGGAGACTCGACAAGAACGCCGGATGTGGTCGGCCACCTCCGAGTCGCACTTTCACAGGATAATAACATGTCTATTGTACCCAGATGTACACCATTCCGCAAAATGAATACCTGATGTAGGATCAGATACAATATCGGAGTATGTGTTTGCAAGATTAAGAGGTGTCTACTAAGATCTCCTAAATTCCGGGGCCGGGGGGGGGGGGTATCTTATGTGATTCTACTCTATGCAGGCTTCGACGATATCACTAGTGGAGAAGGTTATATTTATGAGAAACTTTCGGCAATTCAATCCATGCGCAGGGAGCGTCCCGACTTACTAGTTCTCACTGTTCAGCCTCTTGATACCACGCTCTTCCAAACCGAATCGCACGAACTGCAGCGATATTTGGGTCCTCCCTACGTCTCTGGTATTGATCCCACCTTGGATCGGATCTCCGCCCCAGAAGCGCCAAGCTCTACCACGTGCTGCTCGGTGTGTGTCATAGCTCTTCGACTACGGCATACGGCAACTTGGGACATGGTCTGGCCATGCATACAGAACTAAATGTCTATTACGAAGAGCAACTCAAGCCGATTTTTCCACTAGCTCGCACATAACGGAGTCTCGACGCTTATTCCGAGGAGCCATGGAATAACGGAGCTACCTACCAGGAGGACACGGTGAGATGCGTGATGCAAAAGATGGCTAGTCGTTCGTGATTGTGGCGTCGATGGTGGAATTCAATTACCTGCAGATGCATATTATGGACTCCATGCCACGTTATGCGTCAAGAGGTATCGAACGCGTATGGCCGTATGGGCGTAGGCGGCGTTGGAAAATTACAGCGCGCCCAGAGAGGGAGGTTTTGCTTGATGTGCCGCAGTGATGTCAATACAGCTCGGACGCCGCACGGGCATCGACTAGTTTTACAGATGTTATTAGGTGAGTATTTAGGCGAAATCTCGCTTGGGTTTTGCTAGTTCATGATGTGTTGTTGAACAGTAGGCAAAGTACGAGGTCGAACCAGGCGGGCCGGGCAGTCGGGCAAAAGCAGCGGCTCGCGCCAATATGGGAGCCTATGATGTGCATCCCGGGTCGCTCTAAGCGTCAACTTGCTCATATAATGGACCTCTTGTGGTGGGCTAACCCTTCAAACCCCTAAGATGTCACCGAACAGGGGTCTATGGTCTGTTGGCACTCTTGCGCATGCGTGTAAGTGTGTGCTTGAGAACTTGGAAAATGTCAAGATTAATCCCTATGTTGAGCCGGACGATCTTATCAAGTTCTGTTCTGTATAGCCTGAACCTGATCCGCATCACTCTTCCTGCCGTTCTCTGAATAGCTGTTTGGCAGCGTGTCAGTGTTGAGCCAGCTACTCTTCGAGAAGAGCGCGCGCCATAATGACGAAGCAGCAGTTTGACAAGGAGTTGATGTGCACTTGAACACAGTCGGTCCCTTTGCTGAGTGTCTTTCTGCTTGTCTCGGTGCTTTAAGACGCAGTTCAAGTGCAAAGTCTATTCCTGCAAGGGCATTCAATCGCTATCGCAAGTGTGCTCGCTTCTTGTATGGGCGTTGAAAAAGTTGACCTTGCTAGGTCTGGTAAGTAGGAACAAGCGGTATCTCACCGGAAACACTGGCTGGCATCTTCAACCGGACCTGTTTCCGGTGGCTAATCCCCTTTTCTTCCGAGGTTATGGGAGTGGTTTCGACATTGCATTAGAGTCGGGACCCATAGTCACGGATCCTCCAGGCCTGGGCCAAATGTATGTGGTCATGATTTCAACTCCTAGACATCCCTATGCTTAATCGAGAACATGAAAGCTTTTAGATACCGAAAGAGGTCATCATGCATCAGTGTTTGCACTCCGCATCCGTTATCAGACGACAATTTCTTGCCGTTGCCCTACTGCATCTTTGTTTAGTAGCATTCAAGTACGCATAAGTGTACAGCTCTGGGAAATCATCGCGACCCGAGGCGGTCTAGATGGAGATAGTCTCTCATTCGTTCTCTCATTGACGACGCAACTGTTTGCCATCGCGAGGGCCATTCCCAGGAAGGACTTGGCTAGTAATCACCGTAACACGGCAATGCTGCTACATTTCCAAGCCAAGCTCCAGCGCCGTCGCCATACTGAATCTTACTTCTGGACGAAGCAACTAGTAGCCCGGGCACCGAGACTAATATAAAGGTTCGGGAGTTGATCAGACACGAGTTCCACGACTCTACCGACCAAGACAATCATATATCGGATGAAGGACAATAAAGACCCGGATATGGTGGGTACAGTTGAAAATGGGCAGATAGTGCAGTTGGTCCGCCAGCGAGAGTTCTTAGCACCATTAGTAATAGACAGGACACACGAGTACGAATATATACCGCAGCGCGATGCTAAAATCCACGTTCTTCCTCAAAACAAAAATTAACAATATCTATCAAATCAGAAGTGATAATGAACTACACTTCTTAGCCCGTGTTCCAGAGATGCAGGGCAGTGAATGCGGGCGGGCGGGCGGGCGGTCTCTATATAGGTACGTACAGAAACCCCACGTCTGGAATCCTTAAGTGTACGAGTGGCTTTTGCGACCGGCTTTCCCGCTCTTTCGTATACAAGAGCCTTAACACTGGGCCTACTTGTTGATGGAAGCGAGAAATATAAAAACAAAACCCCCCATCAAATGCCAAGAACTTCCACCAGCACAGAAAAAAATTCAACTGGAGAAACGGCGAATTGAACGCCGGACCTCTTCTATGCTAAAGAAGCGTTATACCACTAAACCATATCCCCGTTAAGGTGTTTCTCAGAACTTGTTGAAGAAAGCTGCGCTTATCATTAACTATGACATATTCACGCTGTGGGCGGAAATTCCCATGAGGCTAGGGCAGAGGACGAGGACCCCGGTCTCATTCCAGCTGTGCTACGGTTAGCCGCTTGACATAAATGTCTCATGTCTCCACCCTTCTAAAAGTACAGCCGAGAAACTGCACAGCCACACTTAAGATCAATGTCACTTGTCGTACTGTATCAAAAGAAAGGGGTGCAACCCTCATACAGGCTACCATTCACGTACTTGTCGATATGGGCTGCCCTTTATGCACTTGGTGGGTACCTACTTCTCAAGTTAAGACACGTTTACCGATTCTTACAACCAATCTTTGCATAATGAGTCAACAGGATATGGTTGATAGTGGTGGCTGATGTGTGGTGGCAAGATCGGAAACTCCGCACTGCACGACATTCACAAGCCACGCTATAGCCATCTTACTGTGGTACGTGATACCGCGTTAAGCTTTGTTGTGTTCGATCTTCCGAGGAACATGACAGGACGATAAGTAGATAGACTGGAAATAGGGGGTTTGTCTATAATACCTTTCGTTTTAGAAAGGATCAGATAGAGATGTTACTTCGTAGGGGTAAATGGTCGTCTTCCATGGTGTTGGTACCAGGACTGTGTTAGCCAGTCGAGCTCCCTTGACTTATTACGATATCAATAATCGGCACATCTCTCTGGAATCAATATCCCTTTGTGGCAGTGTTTGGTAAGCCTCGGTTTCATGGTCTTTGTCTGTCGAGACAATGACGGGTTGCAAGCTTCCCATTAGAATGATGACATGTCCTTAATTGAAATACTCTATCATCCAACCTGAAAAACTGCGCCAATCTTAAAAGAGTCAGCTACTGCCCATCAATCATGCCGGCTCAGACACGATCAATGTTGAAAAGGGGAGGTCTTGACGCACTTCACGGCAATACAAAAAGGTCGTGCCGTGTCGAAACGGGAGGCAAGGTTCCTAACATGATGAATACTCAATCTCCGACCAGCCCAAAAGGAGTGGCTACGACAGCCGGCACACGTCAGGTATAATCCTCCAGTCCCCAGGGTGATCACATCAACTGACCGATGCCTAGAAATTAAGTGACGACGTTTTCTGGCACCTGGCACGGTTTTTTCTCGATATGCCATCTGATGTCTTCCACTTAGCTCTCTGCAGCCGCCGCTTATGGAATGTGTTGGACTTCGAGTTGTACCGTACCCACGTCCAGTGGACCGAAGTCTCTTTCCATCGCATGATACGTCCTACGTTCGAAGGCAAGCGCTGCGATTGGACACCACCCTCCCCACATAGGAATGGTGTGGATATCGACGGCTCCAATTTTTATGAGTCGTATCGATGTCGCTTCCCAGGAGAGGCGTCGACAGGATGGAAGGAGTTGCTGCAGCTTGAGGGTATTGAGACAGCCCTCCACCGGGCCGGGTCTACAGGCAACGTCATGATGGCGAAGAAGGGCATAGATGCTGCTAAGACGTTCTGGCCGGGCTATCTCAACCTTGAAGATGCGATGGGCTTTTCGCCCTTGGTCCTCGCAATCAGGGGCGGTCATCGGGAAATCGTCCAACTCCTAATCGATGAAGAGTACTGTGACGTGCATTCACCGTCGAATTACGCGTGCTGGTCTCCCCGTCCCTTACATGAAGTCATCAACCACGTGGCTGCACCGAGTCTGCACACACACCCAGCGCGGGGGTATAATCTTGGGAGGAGAAGGCCCGATACATTTATGATTCCGGAAGGCGATATGGGTCAGCCCCTGTTTATACTTGACCCGCTAGGATTTGCAATTCTATCAGATCATGAAGACATTGCAGTACTGCTACTTTCGCGCTACCACCAAATCCTAGAGCAAGTGCCGTCCGAGTTTATAGTCGACGATACAGTAGACGTAAAATGTTTCTCGCGCCATGGCAGCCGACGGTCATCAAGGAGTGAAGAGTACATGGATTCATTTGTTTACATGTATGTCAACGGGCATCAGCCTTCAGATTACTGGGACAAAGACCGCAGGCTGGTTGATGATTTACATTTGGCAGCATTGGCGGGCATGACGTCGATAGCTGAAGCCCTCATATTGCATTCTGATCCACTGGAGTCGGCAAATTCACCTTCTTACCACTTCCACGACTGCACGCCGCTGCATATGGCCATGATGCGTCCTGGCACTGGGGGAGTCATTCGTGTCCTCGAGAAGTATGGAGCACAGACACTTGATATGGACGATCAGGGCCGTTCTGCCATACAATATGCCCTAGATTTCAAGCAACCCAGCCATGTCAAATGGCGCATCAGTGCAAGGGATCCAGTTGATTGCTGGAACCTCGGTATCGCTCGGCGTAATGCTGTCTATTTCACTCAGCCTCGTTGTCCTATGAAAGCCTGCATGGAGGACGATTTATTCTTCGAAAGCACGAAAGTCATCTTAGATAACTTGTCGGATCCGATTTGGGATTCCTGCAAGAAGCCTGCGATGGAAGTTGTCAAGTTTTGCGTTCAGGCGGCACTGAGACATGGAAAGAACAACCATAAAACACTCGATTTCATCATCCGAAAGGGTATAGGTCTCATGCCGTTCACAGATGCAGAAATATTACAACTTGGTCCCGACGGGGCCGCACATAAGGATTCTGGTGCGGCGGCGATTCATCGGGCAGCGAACTCGAAGAATCTGCCCATAGAACTCTTCGAGCTTCTATTAACGACGAGGAGTAAAGAAGTCGACCTTATCAACCTAGCAACCGGAGACGGTCGATATCCACTTGATTTTGCCTTGCAAGGCAAGAACACGAGGCAGGATATTGTTTTGGCATTACTTGAACACGGAGCAGAGACGCAGCTCATTAGCGGCGAGGCTCGAAGAAAGCTTAATCGGATTATTAGAGAGTCAACGGAACAGAAAGTCTCGACATGGGAAAGTAGAGGTTGGACGGAGTGCGGTTTGGAGACCCCTGAAGGCGTTAGATACGGACGAATGTACGATGGTGATGATTGAAAATGATTCAAGGACAACCGTGTTACTTCCCTGGACAGACGTTTTTACAACTACTTCTGTAAACCTTGATGAAATCTACCCGTCGTTATTCTCTGCTACGGCAGCCATCAAACATAAAAAACATGTGCATTGGTCGCCTGTTACGCTATTCCACGGGGAAATTGACCTTCCTATATTATAAAATGGTCTACTGCTCAGGTAGGAATAGATTGATTAGCAGGAAGTGCTCCGAGCCATATTATCTTCCATCCGCTTTTGCATTCAGACCGACTTTGAGAGTTCAACAAGACTCAGGACATCTCTAAATTCTATCATCAAACTTAAACATGATCCTGAATCGCCTCACACCAAGGCTTAAGACTTTGACCCCGAAAGGGAGTGCCATAGTGAACTCTATGTACATCCCACAAAATATAAAGTGACGTCGGATTCTTATCAATTCAATCAATTTTTCAGTTTTCGTCCTTCAATAATCCATTCATACACAAATTCAAGTCGCAATGCATTTGAAGAAGCTCGTGGTTGCGGCAGTCGCTGCCGTAAGCACTGTCCAGGCTTTGCCTCACAACGTTACCGCATCTAACGCCACCAGTACGGATATGTACGTTGAGTCCGTCCCAGTCAACACCACCATGACAGATGCCGGCGATGACGGACTTCAGGCAATGAGCCCTCCCCCTATCCACCACATTGAGGATCAAGCTTTCTACGACGTAATGCATGCATGCTATGCCCAATACAGAGAGATGCGTAGGCGATCCCCTCAGCCCCCTGAACGACCAGGTTTTCTTCGTGATTGTAGGAAACCTACTAACCAATATTTGCGTAACAGGTGGCTGGCCAGGTATGATTTGCAATGGCTATTTCTTTTATCGCGGCCATGATAAGACTTGGAAGAGTGAGGACGACTGTGTCCACCATCACGACCTCAGCTTTGAAGTCAACTTCCGCTACGCCAGAGCTGAAATGAAGCTAAATACATGGGTGAAATTGGCTCATTGCTGGACGGGATACTTTCGAAACGAAAAATAATACTAGGGTGGTTGGTGAGGAACCAGTTGCCTGGGCAGAAGTCACACTGGGTGCTTGGTTTCCCTTGGATCTCACTGGCGGTTCAGGTTTTCTTCTGTACTTGTCTTTACCCCAGGGTCCTTCCCTTTCTGTATTTGATTTACAGCGTTAATGAATTTCGGGATGAGGTAAGGGAAGCTATATGGGAAGAGCAACGGTGTTTCTGTCTTCTTTTTTACCGGATTTCCTCGATAGTAACCTCACAGGAAGCAAAGCTAGAAAAGTTTATGTTCTGGTGGTTATTTTAAGTTACAGGGACAGGATACTTGTAAATCAGTGTTCAAGTTGGGTTAGAACATGGTTATAATGAAAGCTAGATCTTGGCGAGCCCGCCTCGCTCCTCCGCAGATTCCCTTGCTATCAAGGTATCATTCGGGAAAAGCAAAGGATAGGTGGAAACGGTAGCTAAGCGATGCGTCAACTACCGTATCGAAAGTCAGCTAGTCTTCCGGTCTTCCGGAAGATAGTTTTGAAAACCTTGAACACCTTGTTATTTGCACCTTAGCCTGAGCGATTTGTGGCGCAGCTTCAAGTTAAACATGATTCTGTCGTATAAGCTAAGATATACGCTTCCTCTATCCTTACCAAATGCAGGAAAAAAGAGTCTGCTATAGTGCACGAATTACCAGCCATAAGCCACTCATTCGCGGTTCATTTCGTTGCAATTGATCTCGAGTAAGCGGAAAAGTAGGACTGCTTACTAGTTACTCGAGAAGAATGACCACCATGTGCTTTTGCGAGTCCTTCCTTAGTGTCTTATATGACACTGGTTGTGTACGCATTCAGCGTCATCGCTCCACCGCCAACGATAGACAAGTCAGATGCCAAAACCGATATTGTAATTCTTTGATTTCGTATAACGATTAAAGATAATAAGTTATGCATGTTGCACAGCTAGCTAAACGAGCGGGCAAATAGTCCAGTCCAGTCCAATCCAATCCGTACCCTTTTTTCCCTTGACCCCAAGATCCAGCAGGTGTGTACCTGTCTATGCTCGTCCCTCATCACCATCCATCCCATGTATGTATCATAATTACTAAGTGCTTCTCAGAAGACCTGGACCAGCCAAGCCAAGGTAACATCATCGACACCACGATATCTGTCTATCTCTAACAACTCCCACCATACCTCACACCCCGCTTACCCAGCTCCTTGCGCCCCACGGGATCCTCAGGGAAGACCCAACCTCTCGTCCGCTTCGCCTCCCGCTTCTCCGCCAACTGCGGTGATGGCATCCAATCATCCTTGGGCAGGGCCTTGCGTCGCGTACCCTCAGCGGGAGCACCGATCTCCGCCTTCCAGTGACACTGGCCGGGCGCCGCCTCGTCGGCGGCCATCATGCAGAGGCCCCAGAGCGCGAGGCAGGCTGTGAGCTTCTGCTCATCGCCCTCTTCCTCATTGTAGTTATCCGAAGTGGCAGCGAGCTGCACACTGTTTACCTCGAGGTAGCCGAAGTACGGCGTGCCATCGGCGCCGTTGCGGACCACGACTAGCTCGATCTCGGTGAGGATGAACCCGTACCGACACCCGTGCTCACGCATGACGTTGTGCAGATGCGCTAGGCCCCGCAGGTACTCGACGCGCTTCACGTTGCCCTCAACGCGCATGCCTGTGTTGAAGCGGTCGAAGCTCTTGACAAGCCCGACGACGCGCGCCGTTGGCTTACCGCCAAAGATGGCGGCTGCCGAGGCGGACTCGCCTGCTACGTTGGCAGTGAAGATGTGGTCATTCGGGTTTGTGGGCTTGGATGGAACAGAAAGTTGTAGCGCCCGTTGTGACGAGAGCGCCAAGGCCGAGTTGAGCTTGGGGAGGTAGTACGAGGCGTATATGCTGTGCAGTGCGCCTTCTGTCTCTGGGTGGCGGGCTGAGACGGCTGGTTGAGTGAGAAGGGGCTGGGGAACTGGGCAGTTGAGAAGCGCTGATGCGCCCGGGAGAGAAAGGATAGTGGAAGAAGTGAACGCGGTCCAGGGGCGGATTTGCCGAGCGTCCCACCAGAAGTGCTTGGTGTTGGGATCCCGCAGAGGGAACGAAATTGTGCGGACTAGGGACGGAGCCGGGTTGGATGAAGTCAGGTAGGTCATGAGCGTTGTAGAGGCGATCGGCTCCGGGGTGGAAGCGATGCTTAATGGAGATGGCGCACGAGGCGCATACTGAGCATACATGAAGGGGTCCATCTGCGGTTGCGTGACTGCAGAAATGTAGGATGGCATCTGACGGTAGGTGGGGAAGCCATACTTCTCGAGCGCGGAGCCGTCCAAGCTGCATGTAGATGCGCGGCGCGATTGCATGTTATCCTGAGGGAAGATGACCGGCGAGCAAAGCAGCGACTGAGAGAGCTGGCTCTGGTCGTCGACAGGAGTGAAGAACGAGCCGGAGAACTGGTTCAAAGTCTCTGGGTTGGTGAAGCTCCGTGTATGGGAAGGCCGGAAGCCGCTCTGGCGTCTCGGCTTCGGAGTAGACGCCGGTGAGGTCTTGACACGCTTTGGCGCAGAGCTGATCTCCTGGTCTTGGGAGCGGATCTTGGGTAGCAGGAGAGGACCGTGTTGGCGAACGTGAGGCGGAGGTGGCGAGTGTGATGGTGTGGTATGGCGTGTGGTCATCGAGTCGGAGGGAGATGACTCGGTAGTAGAACAGATGGAGCCATACGAGCTTGAGCGAGCATGCCCGGGATGGTATGGAATCTCGAGCAGAGACGGGTCAAAGGAGAAGCTCGGCGGCGTGGCGGGCTCGCAGGAGGGGAATGTGAAGTCAAAGGACATGTCTGCTGCCAGACTGTTCATAGCGGTGTTAGTTGGGTTTACTGGTGTAAGTGGATGTGCTCCAGCTGGAAACTCACGTAGTCATGTTGAGGATATGCGGTGAATGCTGTCTGCTTAGACAACAAACAGGAAGAGGTGATTATGGATTAGGGAAAGAGGGAGACCAGCTCCGTGTTGAGTGATGTCGTCGTGAAAGTCGTTGATATGTACGATGACGATGCAAGTTGCTGTGAAGCAGAGGAGGGAACCGAGGTCGCACAATGGGCGGCCAAACTCTTCAAGAGATCTAAGAATGTTCGAGACGAGAGCAATAATGAAAAGGGAAAAGGATTGGTATTGGACTGCAATAGTTGACTGATGGACTGGAAACAGAATGGGGGAACGAGTGGGAGATGTGAGGTCTACTTATCCTCGAGAAACGATGGGCCACGATGGGCCGGTTCCAGTCGACCCACTCGAGCTCGATTTGATTAGATGATGTCGATGGCATCTGCAGAAAAAGGGAAGCAGAACTCTGAAACATGGAGAAAGAATACAAAGGGTCGGCTTCGATGTATGGTGTCACTCCCATGCATGTAGGAACCCGAGCCAGCTCCTTGGTCTGCTGGCCACCGGGTCTGGTCGGCCATAACCTAGTATGCAGCTTGGGTATGAGAGTGAGTTGAGGAGATACTGTGTAGAGTGAGAGTCTAAAGCCTTGGCTTCTTCTGCAACCTGCGGCTACGGCAATACGAAGGCGCAGCAGTCCGTGTAAGTCGAAGGGGGTCAAGCACTATACGGCCAGAGCCAAGTATGTGCAGCTGCACAGTGTCCCTGTGGGATCGACTGTCAGCGACCCCTGCCGGACGCAGCCCATGCTAGGCTACGCCATCCCATGCCATCCCACCTATCAAGGCCGAAACCCTGGGGTCCTCACCGTCGATACCCAATCTCGCACACTGACTGGATTAACGACACAACGTCTCCCTATCCGGTGCGACGTCCCCAATGCAATGCAGCATGCAGCGTCTATGAGTCACTCATTTTTAGACATGTGGCGGGCATGCTGCATTAGCGCACTTCGGCATGCATGGCTCTGCAAGGCGCCAAACGCGCTGTGGGGGAGGAGCCTGCCATTCGACGCGACGACGTGGGAGAACTCAGAAGGTCCAGTCGCGAAGACACACACGACTTTGCGTGATTCTGCGCGAGGGCATTGCCGCGACGAACGAGAGGCATCGCGACTGTGTTTCCTGCCGGCGATGAGACTCCGCCTGCAGCTGGCAAGTCATCTTCGCAGTTCCTGCTGCACTGCGTCCTGCTCAGCAATCGCTACAGTCGCTACCTGACCTGCAAGCGCGCAGTCCACCACTGCCCAAATGAGAGGCAGGACTCGTTCCTCAGTATCAAGCCAGTCGCAGACCCGTACCTCGTCCTCCTGACTGCAACTCATTTGATGCTGCGCGGGTGCGCTTGACGTCGGGCGCTCGCCTGTCCGTCATGCTATTTTTGTCTCTCGTCGCAGACGCATGCCCGCCTAATTTGCTTTCTCAAACTCTATACACAGTAGCTCGACTAGCTAGAGTCTGGCGAGCGCCTACTGAAATGAAAGAGCCGACCTCCGAGCGAGCAGAAACGCAGGACTTCCTTTGCGCGGGGAGGGTAGGCGCTCGCAATATTAAACGCGGGTGGGTTCGCGCTGGCGGTTACAGCCGACGAAAACAGTGTACTGTGTATGAAGGGGAAGCGCTATGTGTATGGTGTGGTATGGATGGGGTAACGAAATTACTATGCTCTAAAAATGTCAAGGCCTGTGCCCGCTACGTAGTACAGCGCCTACTTAGTACAGCCCTGTAACGACCCTGAGGCAGCGGAAGCGTGAAGACGAACCGTCAGCGGCTGTCTCATCTGTCAAGGTCAGGTGTGTACACCCTCAGCGGCTGTAAACCTGGGCTGCTCAGGCTCAGTACTAGCCGTGGTCCGAAGGCGGCCGAGGCCAGACGCCCGTATGATTATCGTCCCTTCTCAATGCCTTCTGTCGCGCGGTAACAGGCGGATATACAAATCCAGAATGTACCTTTCACCAAGATCTCGCCAAGATCTCGCGAAAATCGCATTGCACAGCCTCGGTCTCCGGCGCGTAACTCTGAACCGTGGCTCACGCCAGATTAGATTTGCAGCCACGAGGGACGCACGAGCCAGCCACGCTTCCACGGTCCATCTACTGCCTCTCATTGGCCACCCGGCACGCGCTTCACCCAGGTCTGCGCGCCCTACCGTCCGTCCAATCGGCACCGTGAGAACGACGTATCCACCGCGAGCACCGCGTGGATTTCGGGTCGATTGGCCGTCATTCGCCCGGCCATCTTCTGTACCTCTACTAGCTCTCCCGGAGTCCACCGCCATTGGGCTGTTTGTCAAGAGTTTCAGGTTTCCCTAGTAGATCGGTATGCGGGAAGACTGGATAGCTCCCGTCTGTTCTGCTGCTTCTCGATTTGCCGGACTATATTGCATCTCGCAATAGTGCATAGGGCAAAGACATGTGAGTCATCTTTCCTTGTTACCGCACCTCGACTGTATGCAAGTCTGGTGATCGTTACAGGCATTGAGGGCTTGGCGACGAATCCGTTGAGCTCGATGGCCATAGCTTCATACAGAGCGCATGCAGACCTTGCCCTTCCAAACTGCATGGCAAGTGTACTACGGGATAGCAGAACCAGATAAGGTGGTTCGTTTACCAGCTGATGCCGAATACCGATCCGGCCGTTTGCCCTTCTCCTGTGCAAATGTGATCAACACTAGAGGTTACGCATGATGACTCCCACTCGAAAGTCCAGTGGCTGAGAGGTCTTGATGGTGACGAAGACCTCATGCAGGGGGCTTTCCCGAATACATCGACCTACATCGACCGTCTCTACGAAGCAGCTTCCTTGATGTCTGCGTAGGTAAAAGGTAGGATGACTCTCTGCGGAGAGTGCCGTCAGGCAATGATCGTCTCACCTTGCGTCAACTCTATCTGACCTTGGTCGTTGTCGACGGCCTCGACCAGACCTGTTTCATAGCCTTATGGGCCTTGAAACAAATGGTCAAGTAAACACTGCCACCTCCGGACAGCTGATGCTACGTAAGTCCCACGAGCTCCTATACGTATGGGCTGCCTCCCGATCTCATGGAATCTTCGGTGGTGAGGTTGCGATAGACAGTTTGCCTACACGATGGATCTCATGCCTCATGTGAGGGGTTACGTTGTCACCAAGGAGAGAGCAACATGCATATCTTTGGTGTGACGAGATAACATTGGGGCAGCCAGTAACATGGATAGTCTTCATTATCTCGTCGTTTATTCAAACGGCACCTTCTGGCCGGCTGCTTCTGGAAATCGCCACCTACATGTCCTCGGTCTTTGCCCTAGCTCGACTGATGATCATCGACAGAGACTTGTCTGCATTGCCTAATAGTCCACCTCACCTCATGCCACTCAATGCTGCCCCCATGACGCTGGATTCGCCACCTGAGCTCGCCGAGGCCACCCCGTTCTCGTGACCGGTCGTGGACTCGACAGAATTACCCTCTGGTTCGGCAACGGCGCGGATGCCGGATGTGCCTGCCACATCCACCATCCCTTCCATCTTAAGCGCATCCTGATCAACACTGATCTCGGGGCCCGGCAGAGCATCTCTCAGCTTCCTCAACGCACGTCTCAGCCCATCCAATCGTCCCCGTTCAAGAACCACCATACTCCTGGCAAACTCCCTCACCGCTCTCCTCGCCATCTTCTCGTGCATGTCCTCCCACCCGGCCAGCTCACCGGCAACAACCTGCTGCGTGTAACGTAGCTCACGACCCAGCTCGTCGACTTCCCTCTGCTTCTCGCGCGCCCTCTCCTCTTTCTCCTCATTGAACCGCTGGCGCGTCTCGTCGAGCAGACCTAGAGGCCAGCGGGTCGAGCGATTCAGGGAGTTATAGGAGCGCTCGATTGCGCGGCGTGATGATGTTATCTGGGTTACTAATTGCGGCGGGCGGGCTAGGGAGGCGAGCATGGCTGTCATTGTGGATTGGATGGCCAGGAAGGTCGAGTGCAGGCATTGCGAGGGAGAAGATTGCGAGGGGAGTAGGGTGCGGATGTATGTTTCGAAGGCGGAGACATGGGTTTGTGGTAGGAATGCGAGTTTTCCCACTTGTTTATTGAGAAGACTTGCGGCTTCGTAGAGATCTGGTATAGGTTAGTGATTTGCCATAGCATTGAGGGTGGCTGTCTTCGTAGGTGACGCAGACACGTGAGGAGGCTTACCCGCGCTCACAACGCACAGCCCATTAATCCGCCGCGCAACACTCTTTGTCGAGTAGTTGACGCTGCGGACCATGTCACGGGCGTGATCGACAAACTGTTCTACCTCGCGCACATCTTCAAGGGGTTCGTATTCATCGTGAACCTTCTCCGCACGCGTCTCAGCTTTCAATCTACTGCGCTGCTCCATCATGTCTGCCTGCAGGTCAGGCACCAGGAAGAACTCCCACAACATCTCGTGAGTAGCGAAGGTGGAGTGAGAGAGCATGATCTTGAGGAACCAGTCCGTGCGGACTTGGATGTCCTTTAAAATCGCCCTCGACGGCTTCGAGGGGATTTGGAAAGGTGTACGCTGACTCGAAACATTCGGAATCCATGAAGCCGGATTCTCAATGGAGAGCAGATTGGCGAGGCGTTCGAAGTCCGCCATGGAGCGGCGGCAGGTCGTCACCGTGAAGCTGTTGTTCGCACTCGGGGCGCCGGACTTTATGACGAGCCGTATTGTAGCATCTTCCACGAAGAACGACCGCACGACGCCTGTCACCCTGGCATCCTCGGCTGCTGGCATAGTGAACAGCGTCAAGTCGTCAATCTTATTTCGAACGTCGTCGTCCTTGGCCAGTTCGACAGCCGTTAGGCCTCTCAATTCCTTTGCTGCAACGTCCACCCTCGGGTCCCCATACAAAGCTCTCACCATGTCGTAGCGGCCATACTTGCTGGCTACCATGAGCGCAGTGAACTTCTTCTCGTTCGTCGCATTGACATCAACATCACAATATTGTAGTATCCTTACGGTAAGCGACGCATCGTGCACAATATGCAGGAGCGTGTTCCCTTTGGAGTCCACATGGTCATCCAGGTGGAGCGGCTGACCGTCGCCCTGAGACGATGTTGCAGCTTCAAGGCCGGCCTCGACCATGGGATGATAATTGACATGGTCGTACGACCGACAAAGTGAAAACAGTGGCGTCAAGCCATTTTTGTCTTTTTGCCGCCAGGGAAGCAATCTCCCGATGCGCCCTACTAGAAACGGCGCGTGGAAGAGGTAGTGTGCAACGCTGCGGCCCGATGTGTCTTGCAGCGCGAAATACTCTGCAACCTGCGCTTGGCCGGTCGCAGCCACGACAAAATCCAAGATTATGTCAATCAGCTCGGTGTGTCCCAGCTGGACGGCGGCGCTTAACAGAGTGGTGCCTTGATTATTGCTGTCCTCGAGGACAAATTCGGTCGGGAAGAATTCTTTTAGAGAAAGAAGGTACTGCAATGTTTCCGGACGTTCATTCTGGACTGCCATCATGGGAATCGACTCTCCAAAGGAGTCCTGAGTCTGGCAAAGTCGAGATACCGAAGTATCACCCTCAATACCACTGCCCATAGTTGTCGCAACGCTCGCAGCTCTTGAATGAAATGAATATTCTGAACCACTTGACACACTCCTGGTATCCATTGCAACCCGTTTGACTCTTTTTACAGGCGAGAAAGGCGGGGTGTCAGTGCCGTTGCTTTGGAAAGGAAAGACATGGCTGAGCCCTGAGCCCTGCGAGTAGGCATCAGATGCTGTATAAGCTGTAGATGATCTTCTGGAAGACCCATCCAACATGCTCCAACTAACAGATGGTGCATGGCTGGATATTGGGGACTCCGGAGGTTCCTCATCCTCAATGGCCTCTGCATCGGCATTCACGATTCTTTTCAAAGATGCCATATCGCCTTTAGCAGTTGCGTCCCAGAGAGCCTTGTTCCGTCGACTTGCTCGCCGAAGGGTGCTAGAGTCCCTGAGTAGATAGGACAAAACAGCTTCAAAGGTGCTGAGTGCATATCCCATTTCACCGCTATCCACGTCGTCAACGAAAATGAAGTGCCTAATGTACTGCAGGCGCGCTTGTAGGTGCTTGACACCAGCCCTGATGACCACGTATAAGAGTAAAGACACAAGCGTGTCGGCATTGATGGTGAGTGGCGGTTTTTCTGCTGTCGCAGTGGCACCTATTTCAGGCCTCGGCTGCTCCGTCAATGTTGTGACTGCCTTCGTGGTCGACAGAAGCAGGTCCATCATTTCTTGAGGACCCATAGCCGATGACATCTTGCCAAACTCCTCCACCGCGAGTCCAAGCCTCATGGTCAGCTCGTGCTTTTCTCTCGGACCACCATCTATGGCAAGACCAAGCTGCGAAATGTCAATGAAATCCATCTGACGTATTTTAGCCTCGAGTTCCAAATCATCTTGCCGCCGCATGGCAGCCAGTCGTGTCCAGATGAGGCTATGCACATTTTCGGTCACGTATCTCTCAATTAGTCGCTCAACCACTGGACCTGTGAGGTCAGTGGTGGCGCCAAGCATTGATAGCTGCTGCTTGTCGACGCTCTGAAAGAGATCGATGGCACTAGTCACAGCAGTTTCCAACGAGGCTCTCATAACATCTTCGTCGTCTTCCGCAAAGAAGTTCTCGGTGGGTCTGGTGCGATTGGTACCGTTCGGCCCATTGTAACTAGTTTGTCGCGCAGGCGAACTATTTGAGCGTGCCTTCTTCATAGCAGCCGATATTGGCCCTTCTGGCGTTGGATCTGGGATATGGCGAGCTGATGGCGGTGGGGGGAGTGGCCTCTCAAAGATGACGGTGAACTCTCCGAACAGCTTCTCCAGCCCTGGCTGCATTTGTCTGGCTATGATGGGAAAATTATTGAGTAGTTCGTGGAAGCTCTTAATCTCCTTCTTCCTTGGTAAACTCGGTTCACCATTTTCGATAGCAGCGATTTGCCTAGCCTCCACAAGCTTCCTCTGGGCCATTCCTTCGGTGAAGATGGCTGGCTGGATCTGGACTTCATCCCACATTCCCATCAAGGGTCGCGATATGTAGTAAATCAACCATTGTCTCGGTTCGAGTGAGTCGGCGTACCAGATGGAATCGCTAAGTATCTGGGCTTGGGCCAGGGTACGGAAGCCTGATAGTATCTGTCAGCAACATGCTCTCCCCTAGGCACTGCAGAGTGCAGGGACCCGTATAGCAGCAGGTGATAGTAGATATGTATAGGTACCTTTGTTGCTGTAGACGAAAGCATCTTTTATCACCACACTTCGACCGTTGAGTGTATTATACTGGCGGGCCTTGCCCCTCAGCTCACGCAGGTTTCCGACACCAGAGTCCTTCCCTCCCGCTGTAGCGACACTGCTGGGTATCTTGAGCACATGGCTACCCAGAAAGTCCTCAGAAGCAATTAACTCTGAAGGCGACTGGCCGCTCTCGGTCTCGCGGGAGGTAAGGAGGAACTCTGTACTTGGGACGAGGAGGATGTGATGATGAACCGGCGAACACTGGCTGATGATGGGATTGCCGGGTCGGAAGAAGGCGGCCAGATAGGGGTTCAAAGGCAGCATTCAAGCAACAGTCTGCGAGAAGCTCTTGAACTACCTCCTCCCAGTCTGGCGCCCGCTGCTGATAGACGAGGCGGTTGGTTCGATCGTCGAGCAATTGTCGCGCGTGCGGATTGCTGGATCGCCAATCACCCAGGGAAGCTCCCAGGTACGTATCGCCCGCAATTGTAGAGACAAAAGCAGGGTGTCTTGCGTCGAAAAGGCGGGGGATATTGTCGACAGGACGCGACCTCTTCGTCATTGGGGTTTGTCACTCTAGTGATGTTGTGGGACGATTAGATAATTACGAAGTTGAAGGATTAGGTTGCGATTAAAATGTACCTACCAAATGCGCTCACCTTGGGATGCGCGATCCAGTGACGCACCCCATGAGCTGATCCTTAGAGCTATCGAACCGAATCGCCTATCGTTCCGGGGCTGGGGCCACATTTTACCGCTTATCACATGCTAGGCAGCTGGATCGACAGCGTCGATAAGGGGTAACTTGAAGATTTACATGAGTAAGTACATACTAAGTAATGACCTTGAACAGCTTGAAGGGGAGTGCTCTAATTAATTGATAAGCTTCATGAGCCTCAATACTTCCTCGTCGCACCCATCAATAAAAACGTCGGCCTGATGTACTCAGTCTCCCATCCCGGATGCTTTTCCACCTCCTCTTCTGTTGGACACCAGTCAACGAAATCAGTGAGCTCAAACCCAGCACTCAACAAGATATTGATGTATGTTCCGAGCGTGCGATGCTGCTTTCTCACCCCCTCAACGAACCAGTTTCGAATTCTCAGGCCTTCTCTATTATAAGCATCCATTGGCCAGATTTTCCGACCCTCTTCATCAGTGATGAATCCACCTCTAGTCGGACCAAGGAACAAGGGGTGCTCGACTGAGAACACGAACCTCCCCTTAGGCTTCAAGCTCTTCTGGATATCCTTGACCAGTGCCGGAAGATTCACGAGGTAGTGGAAAGTGAGCGAGCTGAAGACGAGGTCATAGTCTCCCTCAGGCAACTTGAGCTCGTCCAAATCAGCCTTTTCGTACTCAATGCCATCTACTCTAGTCATGCTACGCGCTTTCTCGAGCATGTTTTCCGACAGATCAACGCCATGGACATGAGATGCGCCATTTTCTTGCGCCCATCGCGCAAACCACCCCATCCTGCATCCAAGATCCAGATTTCGGAGCCCCCTCCAGGTCTGGAAGCATGGCTCTTAAGCGGGGCCATTCCGGGGCGCCGTCTAGACCAACAACAACTTGCCGGTCTAGTTTGATGTATTCATCGAAAAAGTCGGCAGTGTCGTAGATGTTCTGCCCTCCCTTCACATCGCCGGTTTTCGGTTTATTCTGAGACATGTCTGTATCACGACTATCGTCGTTGGGTATCTCCATTCGCTCAAAGAACGTGCGACTGTCCGGAGTCTGCGCTATCTTGAGAAATAAGCTCGCCTTGTTATCATGCTCTGCGCTCAACGATGGTCACTAGTAGCATGCACATACATACCAGAATAGCACTGACAATATGAAGCTAATGCTAATACATCGAATCGGTATTGGCATCTATAAGCTCATTCGCATATTCATAAATAATCATCCGCATCTAGATGACATGCTCAGGGAACCGGGGTGGGCTATACATTCCTTATATCTTCTGCTGCAACACTCTCAAGCTTGCTTCTTGCGGCTGAGACATTACGTTATAGTGTGTGACTCATCTGGCGAAACGGTGGCATCAGCCCATGCAGCTTCTGCAGGCAATGCCTAGCAGCTAAGGTATGGTACAATACCACTCCCCTGAATTCGGGGCATGGGTTTTCCACAATTCCCATCGGGGGATTCCGTGGAGTGCCGTGCTGCCAAACTGTATCTCCGTGGAGTGCAGTGTTGCATAATCATGTTTCTTGTAAGAGGTTATTTCGCACAATTACTTTACTGTCGCCCGATGCTGAACTATCGATTTTGCCTCTGCATTGAGAATCTTTGCTGCACAAGGACAACTCAACTTCCTCGATCGTCTCAAATTTCCCTATACCTTGCGAACCATTGCAACAGTCGATGGCGGCAACAGAGTCTCCTAGCTTAGTCAAGTTCCCTCTCTATATCAAGGAGCTTCTTGGCGAACTCCACGCGCAGTCTTTAAGTCAAGAGAAGGCCATTTCGTCAGATCACCTCCAAAGTATCAAGTCCCTCTACGGCCAAGATCCGAATGCATCCGTTGCGTAAATGGACGAGTTGATGCTTGATAAATACATCGTACTCGACTAAGATCAATGCTTGTTCATCCATCATCTTCTGCTTGCCATGGGTGCGACTGTGGTTGTCGAGGCTGGGACAAGTTTCGGTGTCAGCACCCTCTACAATCTGGACCTACATGGCGCTTCCGACCCTGCGGCTCATCAAAACAAGGTTGAGACCGGGGTCAGTTGTCTTGACGGATAACACTATTTCATCAGCAAATGGCTACCAGGATCTTCCCGGTGTACTACGAAGCCCCGAGGGGCCATGGAAGAGCATCCCGCTTCTGTATCATAGTGGGCTAGAGATGTGCCTGTGTTCTCCCTGAGAACTTGCATTCCTCCATCCCAACTACACCTTTATTTAAAACGGAAAGATTTTAAGACGATGATACACAATATGCGTTCTTTCAAATTCGCGGGTGAGTGGGTAGATGCCTCGGTTAATATCAGTCAAACATCATATGTGTCTTATGAAGGACATGTTAGACGCGTTAACCGATTTTAATAGCTGGACCTCTCCAGCCAGATTATTGAAGGCACTCTTACAATATGCCACTGCACGTCTCCCTTTCCATTGGGAATATCCTACCTCACCATCTGGTCGTGCTCGCTGGCATTGCTAGGTATTCTCTCAAGGCTCTTATGGACTACAACGAAGTTGACAAGAAGTTGGCTATCAACTACTCCTTCAAGCGAACCATCATCCTCCAGAAGGCCCAGGGAGCAACGATAGGCGCTTCTCTGTAAAGAGGATTCCCTACAGATTGTGGATATGGCTGATGAAATGATTGATACTGATAAACCCGAGTTTCCTATGCACATTGCAGATATGACTGATGTGCTTGCTGGCAAAGACAAACTCGAGTGCCCCATGATGTTTTATCAATTAAGCCACCAGTCAAAGTTGCGACAAACCTTCTCTTTCGCTGACGACATACCACTCCGAGATATGACTGTCAGTATAATGAGCTTATCCGGAGCCCTTCGAAGAAAACAGACAGTAGGGCAAGCTCGTTCTAGGTTCGATGAAAAAACAGCTCCGACATGATGAAGAAGATTGCGTTGACAAAAAGTACGGCGGCGCATATGCAAGTTACTGTTACAACCAAGACTACCGAGGAGAGATTTTGGTCAAGTCTGAATGGGAAAGAAACGAGGAATACGGCATACCACCTCGGGGGGCGACACGCGGCACTACTATGCTCGTATTGGCCTTCTGTGCAACCATGCAGAGCAAGAGCACACACGAGAGGAGAAGTTCGACCACTGAGGAGACCCCGCTCAGTATGGATGGGCCTGCTGAAGTGCTGCGTTTGGCACTGCAGATGAAGCTGTATGATACCTCGCACACAACAAGTATTTCTAGGCTGCCTAGTTCCTTGTGAATTAGATAGATAGTAGCGAGCCCTGGATCCGGTGACTATGGAAAGAGATGGTTAGGGAACCGAGGCTGAAAAGGAACGGACGAAACTGACGTAAAGTAAGGCGACAAATAGCACAGCGCACACTAAAGAGGGAAAGAGATGTGTCCATTTGATATGGCATACCCTGCTTGTATGGCGATGTGTTGATGAGTGTCGTGGTCTAACTCTCATCCCCTGACTGTGGAGCTGTCGTGTGATATCTGCAGTCTATAGGGGGTACTTCAGAGAGGGCCATAATGCAACGAGATATCATAATATTCATAAATGTCTATTAAAACCCAGTGGATCATTATCACAAACTATACGGCTCATTGGTCCTCTTAATGTAAACCTCACCTATAAGAACCGCGCAGCCCACGGTCATCGCGATAGCGATGATCGGAAGATTCACTCGCGCGAAGTCGAGACTCGACACGCGAATGTGTTTCCGGGCAAGTATATCTCGCCAAAGAAGACCAGCAAGCGATGCGCTGAACGCCGTGCTGAAAGCTCCGTAGTTCACGCCGAGCGCCATGCCATACACGGTAGCCCAGAACGTCCGATCAGAAATCGGAGAGGCACCGGGAAGCTCGTGAAACCCTTGCCACGTCTGGATGACGCGACAGAGGAGAATGG
Organism: Xylariales sp. AK1849; assembly: GCA_022432505.1. NCBI lineage: Eukaryota > Fungi > Ascomycota > Sordariomycetes > Xylariales > Xylariales sp. AK1849. The sequence goes on from JAJKKH010000008.1 coordinate 1,966,176, forward strand.
TGGTACCGATGTTCGTGCCTGCGAACTAGGAACAGGGAATTCTTGTTAGCTGACCAAGGCTATGTACAGGTGATATGTAGAGACTTACGTTACACAGTATCACGGAGAGAAAAGCCATACCACCAACGCCACCGACAGTTCCAGTCTTGTTCACCCAGTGGTCCCAGCCGTAAGCAAAGACTTGGACCCAGCCCTTGGTGACGAGAGCTTGTACGAGGACGAACATGGAAAACGCGAATGGCACGAGGGCGAATGGCAGGTGTGCGACCACAGCTGTGACTGTCGGGAACGCCTCCTGCGACCATCTGTACCTACCCTTCATATACGATACGAGAGTTGACCGCCCCCGCTGCTGCCTAGGTGCGGCGTTACGAGAAGCTCGCTTCTCTAGATCAACGACTTGCGCATAAGACTCAGGATTCTCCTTGTCTTCTTCCTGACACGAAGTCTTCCCCAGCACGAGGCCTTGGGACTTGTGACTAGAGTTGATGCGATCCATTTCGAAGTCCTCCTTCGCTGACGTGACTGCAACCTCATCGTCTGTATTTGCGCCCGATAGACCTGACAGACCGGAACTGTTACCATTGCCATTCTGTAATTCTTCCGGCGAATACGTTCGCCTGAGAGCAAGTTGCTCGTTGGCCGCTATAGCGTTTTGCTCATCTTCCAGTCGAGCCGCTTCCTCTGCTTCCTGCTCCCTGATTGCCCTCTCCGCTCGGGCCTGTTCCACCTCTTGCCGACCCTTCTGCGCAATTTGGCGCGTCTCGTGACGGTTAAACCATCCGAAAGCAACGTCCCAGCAGAACATGACGAATGCGGCTGGCAGGGTCACATAAAAGACAGGTTTTTCTTGACCACTGGCGTTGAGCGCCAGAATGGTAATTAGTGTCACTGCCATGACAATTCCACCGAACGCTGCGCCTTTTTTGTCCAGAAAGGGATTCATGATCTCCTCAAGCGAAAGGAGCTTGCCTTGTTCGTCATTTATATGCTGGTTCTCTTCTTCCTCGGCTGTTCCCCTTGCGTTGGGGATATTTGGGTTGACGGGTCGCTTAGCTTTTGCTTCCTCGGAGAGCTCATGCATCTTGATTGAAGACGGAATGAGGGCCTCATCGTTGAACACGATGTACAGCAAGAAGGGAAACAGGACAATCGCTGTGATTACGACAGGAACGATCATATTTGCGGTGTAGTCGATGAACTTGATACCGAAGGCACCGGCAAGCACGAGGTTGGTAGGGTTGGAAGAGACCAGAATGGCCGAGGCAATGTTAGCTATAGCAAACTGAGAATGGATCCAGGCCCTTGGATGAACAATATTGCTTGATACCCGAGTCATATAGGCGAGAAATGCAGTGCCAGACAAGATGATAGGGTCGTTCCCAATGAAGCTGCCTAGGCCGAAGAAGAAGGCATAGAGGTAGAAGAACAGTCTGTGCCCGACACCGCCTCCTTTTTGGAGCACCTTAAAGGCCAAGTACCTGATCAGGCCGGAAGCGTCTATCGAAATAGCGATATATGCCAGCGTTATGAAGAAAGCCATAATATCGATGGGCTGGATTCCATCTGCTCCAAGTGTACCACCCTTGACCTCTTCCCGGCCAATGGCTAAGATGGCGAGGAGAAAGAGGTCTGCTATCAAGGGTGCAGTTATAAAGTTCAAAGGCAGGTTGAATCGTACGAATGGCTTGATTTTGCCATTGTTGTCATCATCCTCGGAGCCACGACGAGAGCGGCCACGTCTTGGGGGTATGACCCGGAAGCGACTTAGAGTGTCCAAACAGGCATTCGAAACTGCTCGAGGAACGTAAATAGGGATATGAAAAGGGAAAAGCACCACGATGTCTGCGAGGGTTAGCAGAGAACTTGGCGAAACGAGGCACGAGCTGCTCGGTATTCTCATACTCACTGGTCACGACAAAGACAATGAGTGTGACGATGGAGCGCCAGTCTTTTATATCATCGGTACCAACATCTCCTCCGTCCGAGTCAGACATGGCGGGGGAGAATTCGGATAGTCTTTCGACGCTGTGGGGTCCAAGGCGCTTATAGAGACTTCAGATCCGTGCCTGAGCGAGCTCGAATTTAACGTTTCTGCAGGAGAAACCCGTTAGAGCGACGTTGCACGTTACACGACCGTGGCGGGGGAAATTGAATCGATGGACAGTTGTAAGAGCCTCTCGCGCCAGACATGTAATTCAGGCCTAAGTAAGTATTCACTGAAATGAGACAAAACATAATCACACCAGTGAGCCGCCATGGTCAGTAGGTGGGGTGACCTCCAAGGAATATGATGTTCTTACCCGCTTCAGAATACCACGCTTCTCCATCAGATTCTCTCATTCATGATGTGCCAAATGACCGCCACGGACGAAAACGATGCCAGACCAGGTTCAGGTTATGTTACGCTGGCTCATGACCCTTCGAGGCAGTGATATGGTGAGCGAGCGACTCATGGATTAAAAGGAATGACACGCCAAGGGTGCGTAGTTTTTTCCAGCCTAACCGCCGCACCTGTGGCAGTGCTCATTTCTTGTGGCTACCTACCTACTTACGGGTACTGCTTTCGCTGAACCCAATTTTCGCTCAGTCTTAGTTTACCCCGCAGTCGACACCGATGGGGCAAGGGGAAGGCGCGGGGAAGCTAAACGAAAAGTGGCACTGAACCACAATCTGCCAGCTGTACCCGCTTATTCCGCGTTCTAAAGTTTCTTGTTTCGAGCGCCGTGGAACGCGCGGTGATATGGAAGCTCGAATTACTTGATGGAGGGATTATACCACTTCGATACGTTTGAGTGATGCATGGTTAAAACCTCTTTGGGCACTCATGTTGTCCTCTTGTCACCTGTCGCCGCCTCGAAAGCTGTCAGCTGCTGTGTACCGCGTCAGCAAATTTCATAGGCCAACTTGAACCCGGATCTCGATATGCAGGCGCCTGGCCGGGAGCGAAGGATCGATGCTGACGCCTGATCGGGTGACCGAGCCTCTATCTGGCCTAGCAGGCGAGATCGTCGAATCTGAACACTTTTTAATCTTTGCATACGCTGCCATCATTAGTCCCAAGAGACCGAACGCTCTTGTCTTCGTGTTAACGCACGCGTACGAGGATACCATTGTTATTTGCTTTATTCCGACGTGAGCTTCTTGGGAGTGTGATGGAGGCCAAATATGCCGGTCCTCCCATTGACCTCTCTGTTGACGAACGCTCTTGTCGTTAGTCGAAACACTACGACTGAATTCGCTGTATCTTCCCAAGGAGCAAATGCTACCGGTGATGGCTTGCAAGTAGTTTGCGCGTGGCCCGTAAGTGGCCAGTATGGACCCGGATCAAGGGCACTGTGAGTCATCCCAACTTGACTTGTTTCTCGAACGAAGCTTGCGTGTTGTCGACAGTCCAATACTATCCGTTCAGACTGACATTCGACAGATACTATGTTCTCGTAGCGGCCTGCCTGGCAGCTCGAAAAACTGAATGGCTGAAGAAGGCTTGCTTGGCAGCTGCATTGGTTTTCCCGGCTGTCGCGGCCCTTCATGGTATTGTCCTCGCGGCATTACACGCCGATGGTACGTTCTCCACGTCAGATGACTATATGCCCTTGATTCACACCTCGATGCTCTAGGCGCTGTCGATATGGATGTTTACGGCGCCTTTCAACTATGTTCTATAGGGATCCTAGCTGCCCCGGTAACGGTCAAGCTGTCTTCGACGTACTTCAATGACCGTGGTCGAAATCTTATATTCTTATGGACGGGTCTCATTCTTGCTGGGCTGTTGAGCTTGACGGTTGAGTTCTATCGAGCCTCAACGTCTGACTGCACCCACGACGATGCTGGGAAGCCAATCAACAACGCCAGAGACTTCCCTTACAATGGATTCAAGTGCAATCTCCCTTGTGATATTGACCAACCGTATTCTCCTATGCGAACAGACTCGGCGAATAACATCTATGTGATTCCAGCGCCGAGCATAGTCCCCTTTGGCACGGGCACACTTCTCGCAGCGGCGTGTTGTATTCCTGCGATTCTGTCACTTGTATCCATGTGGAATAAAATTCTTGAAATCAACTGGAAGAAGCTCTTCGGTCGTGGAGACGACAGCGAATCTAGTGACGAGCCAATCGAGGGGACCAATGGCGCTACCACCGGCAAAATGAAGATCGTAAATGAGGATATCAAGAAGTACTTGAAGGTCGCTATCGAGGTCCCAGTATTCGGTGGTGCAATACTTACTATTCTTATCAGCGGCGAGTTGAACTTCTTCAGTCCTCAAGTTTCGTATCAGACTGAGCCCATAGCCAGTATTGGTAGGTACTCCGCTACCCTATCGGCACACTAAATTTAGCTCGCTGACAAACTCCGTGCTCGCTGTAGGCCAATGGGCACCCATAGTTGGCACCGGCCTCGCTGCTCTGGGGTCGTTATATCTGCTTCTAGCCGCAGATCTTGAAGCGGCGGAGGGAGAAGATGAGTCCATACATCACTGCAAATGTTCACATCATCATAACCTCGAACATCCAACTTTGCGTTACTCGCCGAGAAGTAGCAGAGATGCTCGACGCATTCGAGGTGATGATTATGAGAGTCCACCACGATCAGTGCGGGACGACGATGGCAAATTACGGCCCACGATGAGTCGAGTTTCGCGGGCAACGGACGCTGGTAACAGGCGTAAGGTTGCTACGAGTTTAATCAAGATAAGCAATTACCTCGGAAATCCAGCACGCAAGCGATTTGACGACTCTGAATTCCGACGCGGCAGAGCACAAGACTTCCCTGAGATCCCAGGAGAGGCAAATAGAAATCGAGCTTTGTCACGAATCAGGAGAGGTTACAACCAGCCTCGGGACGCAGAGGGCCACATCAGTGAACAGCCTTCAAGAACGGATCTCTCAGTCAGCAATGTAGCACCAGACCCTGACATGGAGAGTAGCTTGACGATGCGGTCACCAGATCAATCACCAACTACGCCTGGAAGAGCTGGCACATTGCCGGTTACACGCACCTCGTATGAATTCCCGGACCATCCTTCATCGCCGACGGTTGGTGCAATGTGGAGGACAAGACAGCGACGGGATACTCTTGAAGTCCCATCACCTGCTCATCTCAGCCATACCCGAAACACCTTGTCATCGTCCTCCAGTACTTCTACAGTCACCATACATGGAAGGCTACGTTCACCCACCATTATAATATCTCCAGAACCCATGATGTCTAATCCCATAGACTCCTCGGGCCCACCAAGTCCGCCTGTACGTCCTACTTCCACTGGATGACTACCACTGTTGTCTGCCCATTCGTGATGTGGACTTGAATGAAATGCCCAGAAGCCACAAGTCGTTGAGCTGCCCGAACTGGAGGGCAGAGACAACAATGAACACCTCATGATGCCTCTAGCAACACCTCATAGGCCAAGCAACTGTCATCGGAAAGAGCATAGTATGCAGTGCGTGGTAATGGTCGCGAAATGGACAACTGAGGATGATACTCGTTGCATCCGCAATATCCCAACGATGGCCCGAAGATAGAGAAGTCACCAGCAGTTCGGCGTACTACGAATTTGCAGCTATGCTTCTCTCACTTGCATTGCCTGTTTTGCTACCCATGACGATGCTATCCAATGGCTATCAACGATTAGGTGTCGTATCTCATGTTCCAAAAAGCATTCAGGGGTTCAGCGGATCTATATGTACCAGAGCGCTCAAGCGTGTCGCTGGCAATTGGCGCTCAAACAACACCTCTTGGAATCCAGCATACCAACTTATAAGGAGGAGGTGGATTATCAACAGATGATTCTCGAGGAAATCGGCATTGCATCTGATGCCGGAAATACTAGGAGAGCAATTGGAGTATCCGCAAGGAAGCTCCTCGCGTCATATCGTTTGCAATCAAAGGCAGCCGAGTCTCTTCGGCTGGCCTCTTACTTATGAGCAACATTCAGAGGTCTAGATACCGAGATGGACACCTGTTGCTTTACCACTGACAACAGAACTTTCTAGTCTGCTTGCTAACAACCGGCTGTAGCTGCAGTGCGTAGATTCGCACCCTGTTAACAGGCGGCCATGAAACCGGAAGGTCTAGCCCAAATCTAGTCACACAGATAGTTCATTGTATAATAGTACCAGAAGTCTTCGTTCGAATAGTGCTTAGTCATGAAGTGTTGGTGACGTAATGTCGGTTGATATCCCCAGCTCAGATTGAAGAACGGGTTCGCTTTGTGACATCATCCCAGTAGACGTGTCATTACCGAGCGCCTGCAACCAGAAGAGGCCGGAGCGAGGTAATTCTACGAAGTACTGCCTATCAATATTCGATATCATATTAGCTGTTGCAGGGGCGTCCTTTGGGCATAGTTGATTTGGAGATAGAGGCTTGGGGCCCTGCCACCACTCCTTCATCCTGTAGTGCTTCTCCGTTATTTCCCGTAACTTAATGAAGGCCGACCATAGATCTCTGTATAGCAGGAAGGTGGATGCATTGGAAGTGGTCCCGGAAAAGAACACAGGGGCCATCCATCTTGTTGGAACCAACGAGCGGACTGCCCCCGCCGCCGAGACGACGCTATGCTGACCGACGGCGGACCCCGATTCTGGCTTGTGGCTGCTGAAGAAGGTGGACAATACGCCCCAGGCCCGACGGGGCATACGACTGCCCGTCATGTCTGCTCTCCCGATTCCGTGGACAACCTGGGGAAGGGGTGGAGGCCGACACGTCGTGCGGCCTTGTAGCGAGGAAAGTCCTCGATCCTACTGACCTGAACTCGCGACGTTTAAGTCGCGACGCAGTATTGACGACTGAGCAATGATTCAGTTAACGATAGAATAGATAGTATGGTGGCATAAACGACAGTATATCATTTTGACATTGAGGTGGTTACACGTGAGTAACTCGGTAGCAGTGCGGGAGAATTGCATAGCCTTCGCAATTGACCAATAAGGTTTAATTTTTGTTTTACTTTTGTTAAGAAGTAAATATTCTATAACTTTCACGCAGTGGACACTTGGGAGGTTGGTATTGTTACAACATAAAAGCTGAATTTGGCCATTGTCGTTCATGTTGCTCCGACCTTTAGGTGGGCCAAGTAGAATAGTGAAAGGGGGCATTCTTATATTATCGGGAATTATACCTACAAACATACCCACTCTCTATATCGTAGAATAATACTCTAGACTATCTAACCGCAATGATACCTCGTATATACATGGCAAGAAACCTGCAAACTAACTAGACGCCGGTCTGTAAACAGATGTTAACTTTCGAGCGTTCGGAAAAGCAACGTGACTAGTCCGAGAAAGCCATGTCGAGTTCCCTGTAATGTTGGGGTCAGGGCCGTTGAAATCATGCGGGAACCCGAGGACGAACGGTTTGACGCTCTCCAGGTATTCGATCTGTTTGTCCGTCAACTTGATGCTCAGTGCCTTGATGTTGTCTTTTAAATGCTCCACTTTCCGGCCGCCAACGATCGGGAACACGTTTGGTGCTTTAGCCATCACATAGGCTAACGCTATTGCCGTGACGGATTCAATGTTGTGCTCGGATGCAACTTTGGCCAATGCGGCGCTGACCCTGACTTCCTCCGCGGTCTGTGTGCTTGAATAACCGAGTTTCCGCAACGGCTCGCCAGCTTCTTTGCGTTTCTCTATCTCAGTTGTTGTCTGGAATTTCCCTCCTCCGAGGACATCCCATCTAACGTGAAGAGTCAGCGAGATGACACCAGATACAATTTGATGTGGAATTACGAGTTAGGCAGGACTCAAGTACTTACGGTGCAAGGGCCATGCCAAAGTGGCGAGCCATCGGGATGATGTCCCGCTCAAAAGCCCTGGTCATCACATTCCAACGTCCCTGATAAACACTGAAAGGTGTTTTGCCATGATCGACCGCGTAAGTGTTGGCTGCTGCCACTACCCATGCAGGCGTGTCCGAGATACCAAGATATAACACCTTGCCTTGGTCGATGAGTATATGTAGAGAGTCCATGATCTCCTTTACCGACGTAGTATGATCCCACCAATGCATGTATAAGATGTCGATATAATCTGTCTGGAGCTTGGCGAGGGAGTCTCGGACACTCAAGTGGATGACTTTTCGATGGTTACCGCTGAAGTTCGCCGCTTGGGGTCCCTTGCCAATTGCATAACTTCTGTAATCTGTGGTGAACTTCGTGGCCAGCACGATCGAGTCGCGATTCCCGCGCTCCTTCATCCACTCACCAATCCAGGTTTCCGACTGCTCATCCTGGTAATTATTGGAAGTGTCGATGAAGTTCCCTCCAGCTTCACAATAAGCGTCAAGCAGCTTGAACGAGGAGTCCTTGTCCATTGAACCTAGAAATCCAGACCATGCTTCCCCAATTGACATCCCCCCAAGCTGTAGTGGAGACACCCGCACCGCGGCCGTCGAGGAGAGGACTCGAAGCCGGCCCAGCTCCGTTGGTGGCTCGGGAGCGAAGGCAAATGCCATGACGGCGGATTTGTGGATTTTTAGCAATTATTTTGGCCCGATTGTCCTTCAAATCAGGGTGTTTGGTGGCAGCATCTACAATCTGGACCTTTGTCTTGAATCTCAGTTGGGTGTACAGAACGACGGGATGGTCCAGAATTGATAGCTACATACTTACCTGACCACTGTGCAGGGTTGATGTCGGTTTCGTTACCGTTTGAAGGCTTGCCACAGTTGATGTTTCATGTTAAGAGGGGGTCCCATCCTTGATCTTCAGATGTTTTCCAAAGCTAGAATGCCGCGGTTTGCGTCAACGTAACATTCAAACAATTAATCAGATTCGATTCGGAAGGCGGTCGGGTGCACGTCATTGGTGTCCGGGCCGCGGTAAGCCGCAGGAACCCCTACCCATGAGCAGGATCTTAGATTCCCTGCCGCACAAGGGCCTATAACTTCACGATTGCTCTGGCATGTTTGAGGTAAGCTCTACCTCGCCTCCCTTGTGTGCAACGATCATCTGAAATACTGAACTCCTAAGCATCTGATCACATCATCGAAACATCCAGTATGCCCAGTGTGGTGTATCATATTGGAATCTACCTATAGCTTAGAAACCTCTCTATGCCTTGACCCAAAATTAGTGTATACTAGGATCTACATAATCATGAACATTCTCTGTTGAATGTATCTAAACGCGTCGCCTCTGCTTTCTTGACTGCGTCGAATACCCTGCCGTTGAGCCAGTATCAAGTACCGCGACGCTCAGGTTCGGTAGACTGAATTCGAAAGCGCCATCGTCGCCAGAAACAACCTTCTCCTTGGTCGTCGTAACAACATTTATCCCGGTGAAGGGGTCATTGTATCCGTAAGGGTTCTCCGGCCCCGAAAGGATTGTCAGCTCAGCCTCCGTACCAGCGGCAATACCATCGAAGGACAGTGAGATAGGTACATCCGCTGCGTCAGTTGAGTTGTAGACTGTTGCCTTGAAGATGTGGGCGCCGGTATCTTGGTTCTTTCCGGCGACATAGTATAAGGGGTTGAAGTCATCCGAAGACGGTAGCGTGTGCGTCATGAGGTGGCCGGCGAGGAGCTTTACACCAATGTCAATTTGAATGCCCGGCTACATAGAGGCGGGTATCAATCTACTTACCTCCCAGACGTACCAACTTGTCGATTTGGTTGTCAATGCTGGGTCAGCGGCAAACTGAATCATCGTGACTGCCCACTGCCATCTGTCCAAGCTCCTAACGATGGGGGCCTGTGATGATTAGTAAGGAATATTGTGGAGAGGAGTCTGAAGTAGCGCACATAGAGAGCACCGAGGGTCCTATCTGAGTTTCTTTCGTAGCCAATCAGCGATGCAGCCTCACCGATACTACCACCCCACCAGGGGTAGGGCATGAGGTATGCATCCCATCCAAGTCCGCCATTCGGATGAATAGCAGCTGCTTCACCTGCAAACAGATCACCTATTAGTACCTGCTGTCCCGTGGAGTGTGAGTCCAAGCATACCAATCAGATGTGGGATCGTGACATTGTCAAATAGATTAAATTGGTCGACCATATCGTCAGGCGTGCCATAAATGTGATAATCGCCATCAGCTGGAGCGGGGATGTCGACGTAGCCATCGAAGACTGAGCCTGAAGAAACGACTTGGATATCTGGATATGCGGCATTGATGGCCTCAAGGAACATTGGGAATCTGTATTCCTTGTACGTGTCCCACCCTTCTGGGGCCCCTGCAAGCCAATCCTCGTTGCCAACCTCAACATAGTTGAGTGTGAAGGGCGCAGGGTGGCCGTATTCTGCTCGAAGTGAACCCCATTTGGAGTCTGCTGGTCCAGTGATGAACTCGATCTCGTTCAGGGCATCATCGATAAACGGCTGGAGCTCATCCTGAGGCGTAACATCGCCGTTTAATGACAGTCCGGAATAGACTGCAACAACTGCAGAGGTTTCCGGTCAGTAATAGGGAGCTGAAGGCGAAGAGGGAAACTAACAAAGCTCAAGACCCATGTCCTCGGATAAATCAAGATATTCTAGGAGCCCTAAACCATTGGTCTGTTGGTAACCCCAAACACCCGAGTAGCCAGGGCGATTTCTCAGTGGCCCAATGGATTCCTTCCAGTCCCAATAGGATTTGTTCGTAAGACCTTCAAGCATGTTTCCTCCAGGAACACGCAGGGCAGTCTATAGTAGCGCGGTCAGTTTCATAGTGTTCTCGCCGGGGTTATTCGGGACCTACTGGGTGAAATCCTTCCAACACTTCGGCAAGGTCAATGCGAAGACCATTTTTGCGACCCTTGTATGTCGGAGGGAACAGGCTGATGAGGTTGAAGTCCAAAGAACCACCCTTGGCCCCCTATATAGCGTAAGACGAAGAGCAGATGATGGGCACCATGTTAGTGCACTTACAGCAGAGTCGAACGTAATTGCGAAGGAATTATTCGAACTTGGTGCGTCCTTAGTTGGAGTCAACTCGAAATGGTGTTCCACCCAGTCATGAGGTGAGCACTTTGAGGAGACTTCCGTACTGCCAAAGACCTCGTCCGTGATGTTAGAGATAAGAGATGCAGTAAAATTGCCCTGGTATGATCCTTTAACCCAGAATGACCCTGTGTACTTCTTTTGCTTGACGTCAATGCCCCAGTAGCCATCATTCCTGAACCCGATGATTCCCGTTGAGTTGGACCATCGGGCCCCAGTCGCATTGGAGGCACCGACGTGCAAGGACGTCCTCAGTTCATTGGACAGAGGTCGGCTGATGTTCTGAAGACTCAGTGCAGCGTCATTGATCGATGTCCACCCTTCGAGTGTAGACGGGTATGCTTCACTAGACTGGAAGGCTCGGTTGCGGATCAGTTCAGCGTAGAGGCCACCGTCACCTGAGTTGCTGATGTCCTAAGTTACGGATGTTAGTATCACAAGCTTCCAAAAGTCACGTCAAACTCAAAATAACTAACCTCGTGTAGAAATCCGTATTGGTGAGGACTCGTTGCGTTGCCACCATCGGAGCTTACTGTGATGGTCACCGCAGCAGCTAAAGGCGAAGCTGCTGCAGCCAGACAAACAAAGTTGAATGACACCATGTTGAATTGCTTGAACTCGATAGCTTGAGCAGTCCCGTGACTAGACCGCCTGGATCGAAGTCATGGCGCGTCGCAAGATCTCAGCCTAATATATATACAATATTCCCGTCGCTGGCAACCCGACATTGTTGGAGAATTGGAGTCCAACGGGTTGGCGCGGCAAGCTTGGGGAATGCCTGCCAAGTGACCATGATACGCGTATTATTCCCAATGGCTAAGATTGACGAAAACCAAGAAATGGGGTTCAACGGTGTATGCGCACCTATCAACTAAGTTGGTTCATCTTAAGATGACGGAGAATATCCATGACTAGCGTCCATGCGTCCGATCGGTATTTTGGCTAGTTGGAGCCGAATGTAACACTACGCGGCACTCGCAGTCGGATAGACCCGATCCTTGTTGTGATAGGTGGAATACTCCACGACATCTACTGTACCACAGTACACCATGTTTTGCGGGGTAAGTGGGTTGGGGGTGACGAGTTGATGATCCTCCTTTGCTATACGCACTAGTTGAATCATGTGACAGCGCTCACTCCTCAGTGCGGATTGCTGGGATTTCACGGCATGCAGGAACTTATGATAAGCGGGTTTTCCCTTCATAATTCATCGTCTTCGCTTGTGACTTCATACTCGGCTTGGAAGCGGGGTTGGCTGCGGAAGCCGCGCCGTTACCTTGGATCTTTGCATTCAACGAGTATACATCAACCTTAAGTTAAGTAGGCATGAGCGCCGCCACGCAGCGTGACGAAAATGGGAATTCAAATTGCGTAACTTCCACTTACACGCAAAAATTGGACTTCCGTGACCCAATACTACGTCGAGGTGCAAGTCATCAAACGCATGCATAGTCTCCCTTAGAACGTTCAAGGTCCTATTGTAGTCAATGGTTGCACCTAACCAAGTTGCGGTCAATGAAGGTTGTTGTTATTCCATGCGTGGAGATAACCACGATGAAGATGAAGTAGGCCAAACTACTCGATGGATAAACACAACAGAGACGAATCAGCGTATGATCAGCCACTAGGTCAGTTCCCAGAGAAGAATCTAGGCATTGATTAGTTTCGTTTGCTCTGGGAGCGACTCATTCTCACGGCACTGGATGTTCAACGACCTCGAGAGAACCAATACCGGACTGATCATGTCGACGGAGAAGAACTGATACTTGATGTTGGATGCGGGTCATCATGGGTCTTAACCTATATTCTTGGCACCTATTCTTACAAAATGCCTGGTCATAACAGGGTAACATACCATGTCATAATAACTAGCGGTATAACATGATACTTTCTGTTCATTCTGATTGGTGTTCAACAGATAACTACAAAACCCCAGGCTTATGGCAGGTTATCAAATCACGTCGTGGGCCATTTCTTCTTCTTTTCAGTCAAACCGGCGTAGTATTGCTGTGACTGGTACAGTGGACTGCATAGATACATCCTTTGAAGGTCCGAGTACGAGATAGACGTAGCCTTTGCCTACTCTTATAGATTCTGATAATCTGCTTCAACTCATATTCTACCCCTTTCCACCTCGATCTCCGACCTCACTTATATACTGTATCTTAGGAATCCGGGAGCGTTGCTACTACCATTTCCCCTGTTCCTTAACTACTTTCGTCCAGGGTATAACCATGGGAAGTCAGTCAGCTTAACGAAAATCTTAGAAGGGATCGACGAAACGGCTAGTACCCAAAACGCAGTCGAGCGTCTACGGAGCTTCACTCTAGCGCCGGAGACACTTAGCCGCCGCTTGAGCAAGCCATCGAAGCGAATCCGATATGCCCAGTGTAAGTTGGTGATAACGGAGCAGTTGAAGATGACTAGGCTCAAAGAGACTAGTAAAGTCACTGGGGATAGGGAGAACAGGTATCATGCTGGCCACAGTCGCATCACGGCGATCAGGAAGCGGATTCATATACCGATGAGTATGCGTTGGGTATTCGTCGATCTTGTAGTGTGTGGGCTCCGAATTTGCTCTGAAAGAAAGATATTGCTTATACTTCTTGTGTACACTACTCGGAGAAAAAGCAGTCTAGATGGTGAAGTGGCGAAATGTTGGCTTTCCGGTATTGCAGTGCATTTCGATTGCATGAACTTATAGAGGCTAGAGCCGCAGCGCGAACAACATATCAAACTCTCGCTTTCACCCTAACTGGCATGCCATCCTTGGGATGGGCGGTGATCGCATTCCTTGGCTGAGTTTGGTAAGCTTTGACGCCCAAGAATGTCGGCGCATCCTCCTCGTATGCAATCTCCATGTCGAACTCCCGCACCGTCAATGCCAAAATAAGTCTCAACTCTAGACTCGCAAGCTCCTGTCCAATACAATTCCGTGGACCCTGTTCCCATGGACGGAAAGCATTCTTCACTGGGTGTAGTGGATCATCCTCATCCCGGACGACAAACCGCTCAGGGATGAAGACATCGGGCTGAGGCCAAAAGTTAGGGTTCCGATGCACAGCAGCGGATACGCCGAAGAGCATAAAGTTCTCGGCTGGATACACGATGCCCGTGTCAGGGTGCCGGAGGGAGAAACCCTTGCCGCCGATACGGACTGTGCCCACAACAGGCCAGAGGCGGAGTGTCTCTTTGACGACACCGAGGGTGTAGGGCATCTGGTTGAGGAGTGATGGGTCAGCGGTAAGGCGCTCCGCAGCCTGTGAGGGATTGGGGCCAAGAATCTCGTCATGTTCAGCACGTAGGAGAGCATGTTTGTCAGGGTTCTGGTTGAGTTCGTAGTACGCATAAGCCAGAGTCGTTGCGGTCTAGTTACCAAAGCCAAGTCAGCGTCTCCATTTTTTGCAAATCTTATCAAGAGAGTAATGAGATCTCGAGGCTTTGTAGGTCTCGATTAGGTGTATCATTCAGAATGCGCGTGGAGGCGACTTCCACCTTTCATAGTCATGAGGAAAAATTGAGAATACAACTTGTTTTTCGCACTCACAGTGTCATGGCCAGCAAACAGAAACATCTTGATATGGCTGACGACTTTGTCAAGGAAGTCCGGAGGGATGTTACCACGAGCCGAAAAGTCTTGAACTTCGTTGACATAGGATTTAACAGCGAGGTTAAGTACCGTCTTAGGTCCCTCAATCTTCTCGTAATTCTGAACCGTATGCTTTACGTAAGGCATCATTGCGTCCCGGAAAGTGCGATTGTACAGCCAGTGGCGGATAGGCCGAAGTGGGTTGAGTACTTTCCGGAGGTCAAGATCGAAGTAGAGCAGCGATACTTGATTCAACATTGCTTGAAGAAACTTTGGCGGCTTTTCTTGCGCATGAACCCTGGCGCCCCTGAAATATACTTAGCAATGTGATTAGAAGGAAAGGGACCAAGAGAGGACGAGCTTACAAGACTGCCCGTCCAATGATATCAACCGTCAAATTAGTGGTATAATCAACGAGATTGACGACCTCTCCCTGTACAACAAACTTCTTCAACATGTCCCGAAACACCATCGCTTCTTCAACGAAGGCCGGAATAAGTGACAGAAGATTCCTTGCCGAGAAGCCAGGGTTGAATATGCTCCTGCCAATTTTCCACTCCTGACCGTCGGTATTGGCAAGATCCGTGCTGCCGGTGAAAGGGCCAAACTCTCTCTTCATATTGGGATGCTTCAGTTGATTGTCTTCCTGAGTGAACTGGGCCATAAGATCGGGATGGAAGACGCTGATCATTGGCTGGCTCATAGGCCAGACGTCCATGTACAGGAGACCTGCTTTCAGAGTCTCTGGGTACTCTTTAGCTAGAAGTAGGGGCATAATCTGCCCATGCGCATCGGGAGGCATCTTATACTTGATAGCGACTTTTGCAATCGTGAGAAGGTGGCCAAAGACGAATGAGTGTGGTAGAGAGTACTGTTGACCTGTTAGGAAGCGCGTTGTGACGTAAGTGACATTTGGGATCGGTTTGCGTTGTTATTGAGCTTCCAGACATTTGCCAATACTTCAGGAAAGAGGACTGAGCGGACTGGTGAGGTGGGATGCTGCGGAGGAAGTCGGTATAGCTTACCACTCCGGGCTGTCTGAGTGCTCGTCGAACCATCAAGCGAACCTGTATCAGCTGGTAGAGAAAGGCCACCAAGCCAATGACCGCCGAGTATGCGGCTGCCTTGAGCAAAAGGCCACGAACCTCCGGGCCCGGAAGACCCACATTCTCTAACATCGTGGGCGGAACGTTGGGTTGCAGACCGGACTCAGAGTCGTGAGAATCTGTTGTTGGAGACGAGTCCGTCGCGACGTTGTTTCATCAGAATACGGAGAGATAAGCGACTCAGCCTAGCCTTGTTGGTCACACTAATGAGCTGCGCCTCGGCTCCTCACTCACTACATGATCGCCATCACTCATTGTCGAGAATTGTCCAAGCATTCAAAGTCTAGTCGATCAGCTGCTCGTATATAGAAGGAGAGCTCTGGGGTGGCGACGGTCAGCTCACTGAGTGCGTGAACGTACAGTAGACTTGAAATGCATTATGGCTGATAGGAGCTACCATCGCAAGCCATGCTTCCAGGCAAAGCAGATGAGTTGCCTATTTCCTAGTCTCGATGCATCTTGGACTTCCATGTTACAATGGCTGTCCTCAATGAGACCGTAGCAGCTGGTGTCGTCTCATGTTGGATTCGACCGACGTTGGCCGCGTCAGCACCTGCCCAAATTGTAAGCATTGCTTGGTGGGTAAATGAGTTCTTTCGGCCGGGTAGATGCCCGTCGTGACGAGAAAAGGCAGTGGTTTTCATATGCAGGCAGTGAGGTTGTTTTAGGATACTGTACCTTTGACGATAGTTGAACAGAAAGAACATTGATGGCCAATTTACTTGCTCCTAACTACCTACCCCCGCATCGTCCCGTCCAGTTCATCCAAACTCAAAGACTGACAGCGTCGTCCGTACTATGTGCTGTACTGTGTAAGGCAATTTCGGTTCACAGGGCAGCCACAAAGCCTCCAGAGCCTGTAGAATCCGTCGGCCCTTGAACGTGGCGCGCATTGCAGCCCAAGTGGGGTGCCAATCTGTCGCGTAATAATACGAGGAGACGGCACGCGATGATCTGTACAGTATCGTGTAACCTACTTTAAGTTACCTAGGTACCTTATGTAGGTAGTTGCACAGTAGTACTGTAGGATGCAGTTTAGCGTTACAGCGAGCTAATTCTATCCTGCCTGGCCTGTCCTGTCCTGTCCTGTCCTGTCCTGTCCTGTCCCGTCCTGTCCTCCGGCGTATCCCGTTACTGGGGCCAAATCTCCTTTGCGACCATCGATTGGCTCCTCCTTTTCCCAGCACTCTCCGACCCTTTCGCTGAAGTATTGCAGCTCCGAACTTCTGACGCTGTCTCAAGTCACCTCCAAAAATACCCATCACCGCCCCTCTCGCTCGTTTCAATCTGTGTATCGTTTCCTTGCATCGCTGTTTCTGCTCTCTGCTCCCACGCACACGCCATTCTTGGGTCGCACATGAGCACAGCGGGAAGGAAGTAAGACACCATCAAATTGCCGCGCTCGTCCGTGTGTGCTCAGCATACTCTCGACCATGGGGCTCGTTCTCAACATGGACAATGGGACGCGGCTACGGAACCTCGTTCTTGCCAGGCTCACACGATCGCGTGCCATCCTCATCACCATCTTCTCCTTCTTCTTTATCGTCTACATCCTCTCACCGTACGACAGTACCGTGCGGTCGGGGTTCCGATTCCAGAAAAAACTCGTTTCCGACTACATTCAACACAACTACCCGAGCGACAAGTGGCTGTTCAGGGCACAAAGATACCCGATTGATCCGGTTCAAGACATAGGAATCTTGCTCAAGACGGGATATGGTACGAGGAAACGAGTACCCAAGGCGTTGGCGGCGCTAGGGAACGAGACTTTCGATAGCGACATACTCATTTTGCAGGATTACCCCCTGCTTAATGGCCAGGCCTACACCTCGCCAAATGGGAAGAACATACCAGTTGTCGATATCATTGGATGGATGCTAGAGACCAAGAAATTGAAGGGTAAGGAACATGTTGAACGGATAACCAAATATCAGCACTTGGCCGATGCCATTGATGCCGAGGAATGGTTCGTCTCGGATGGGCTCAGCAAGAGCATGGGATGGGAACTTGATGCAATGAAGGTAAGCTCTTCACTGGACTTCGTTCTAGGACGGGAGGATGCTAATAGGCGACCTGCAGTTCATCTCTGGCTTCCAATATGCTTGGGAAACCATGCCGAAGAAGAAGTGGTACATCATGTCCGATGACGATACATATATCATCAAATCGTCCCTCAGTTTACTGCTCGGCCACCTCAACCCCGCGAAACCGCAGTATTTGGGCAATCCAGTCGGCGACTACAAAGGACGTTTCGCGCATGGTGGTTCCTCTGCTGTTGTATCTGGCTCAGCCCTGGCCAAACTGTTTGACCACCACCCTGAGATTGTTGCAGAGGCGCATATGGAATCACCGGCGGCTATCTGGGGAGACAAGCTCCTGTCCACCACACTGATGAAGATCGGTGTATACCTGGACGAGGCTTACGCCCGCCTGTTCAATGGCGAGAACCCCTGGATGACGCGTATGTGGGCCGATAGGTTCTGTCTCCCGCTTGTGTCTTTCCACGGTCTTGGCAGTGGCGACCTGATGGAGCAGGTCGGTACCAACTTCAAGGACTTGAACGAGCCCGTTTTTTGGCGACAACTGGGCAAGATGTACGGAGCAGCCGAGTTCGACTCGTTCGTCGCAGAGCCCATCCGGGTCAACCAAGACTTTGTCGGCCGACTCGACGAACATAGCACAACTACGCACGACGTGACAAATGTCGAGGAGTGCGTCAGAATATGCGGCCAGCACTCTTCAGACTGCTTGGCATGGACGTGGGACCAGGCCCGCAAGCAGTGCCACTACGCTCCTTGGACTATCATTGGGGACTACAGAGACGGCGTGTTATCAGGAATCAACTACCCCTTGGCAAAGAAACTGGCAAGCGGCTGCCATTCTCCACCAGCACCAGTCCACGCATCTGCATAAGCGTACCATTGGATCTTTACTATGTCAAATTAAGCCTTCATTTGTATATACAGGCGTGAGGCGTTCTCGCTCATTCTGGGGTATATGAGCACGGGACGGTATGCAGCCAAATGGTCGGCTGCGGATTTCATAGACCTAGGATATTGGTTGGGTCGCGGAACGATTAATGATACCCAGGGAAGGTCCACCTGGGACAGCATGGTAGTGGCTTAATTACACTATACGTAAATGTCTAATCAAATACGTTCACATTGGATGAGCAGCTCTCAGTTCGTGAACCATCCTACCATCTACTCCCAAATGCCTAGGTCATAGCTCACTGAAAGGGCTACTAAGCCTCGACTTTTCACAGCAGTGAAAAGAGCAATAGAAGGCCTGTCTTGGCGTCGAAAGGATAATGAAATCTTTGCCTAATGCCGAGGAGATTTCCCACCACCCTTCCTATTTCTCAACTTTCTCTCATCTCTTCCTCAAGTCAATATCGTGCCATTGCGTTTGCATATTATGTCGATTCATCACGATGCAAACCGCGGTCTGTAAGTACTACGAATCGCCATGACAATACATCCCGGAAAATATTCAGCAGGTGAATGGGAACCTAAATGTACCGTGTCTATGACTGTGAGATGGACTGGCGAAGAGTCCGGATAGTGGTTTGTGAATGGGGACCACGGCGACAACACGACCATAACGCTAAATTGGTTGTCCAAGAAAGTCTTTATTGCCTACCTTTACCGTCACGGAAAGTTCAATCTGAAAATAAATATAATCTTTAATACGCCAACCTTGATAGAAGAAAGGCCTATAGCACGTCCTAACTTCCACTCGCTCCATTGATAGAAAACTATTTACCGCTAAGATCAGCTTTAACCGAGTTAATGATAAGGTCACTATACACCAGTGAAATCATATTTTAACCATATTAATATGTAGCTCAGTTACACCACCCTCAACTTGACTACGATTATGTAACAGGAAAATCTATCTGGCCCTTTGAGGGGGTCATACGTTCTTGTTGGAGGGGGCATCGTGAGTTTTCGAGCCAAGAGTCTGATCCTCTATTAGCTATAGCACCAATCGATCCTTCTACGGGAATCACTCCTCTGAGGTCTGAGACAATCGCAGCAGTTCAGAAAAGGAAGTACAGAAGCTGATTACTGTATAAAATCTAGCCGGCTGGGCGGAACGGTCGCGTTCAAACAGTCCTTGAAGGACCTGATTCCTTGACATTAGGAGCTGGAGTTTGCGGAGATACGCGGGGAAGCTACAATTTGCATAATAAAACAACTGCTCATCCCAACAAGGCGCCTATTCTGCTATTGATATAGTTGTCAAACTTCCTGGCAGCATAGTATACAGCTTGGCTAATATTATATACTTTAATGAGTGCATACGACATTCCTTCATCGCTAACGATATCGATGTGCCATGATTCATTGACCAATAGCGAGCGGTACGATTATGTCCTGGAATGGGTTCACACTTCTGCCGAACAGTTACTGTTCCTATTCATTTTTAGATGCGATAGTCCGATATGAAAATGAAGGCCTACAATGCATGGGGTAGGTGAATCAGTACATGGCTGGGGGTGGCCGAAACGAGACAATACGGGGACCACCACTCAGAAAGCAATGGTCCGTCCTCTACGTATAAGAGTGGTATTTCTGCTTTTATTAGATCAACTGTGTAACAAAACGTTAAAACAGTTTTCAGGTATTAGGGTACAAGGTCTTATGTATCAATGTTGAATGAGTATATTTATGAATATATGTCTGCACTCGTTCAAGGTTTAATTGGGGACTGTTGGAGGAACCAGAATTCTGTCAAATTGCCCTAGTAATCGGTTGCACCGGTAAATCGACTCGCCGTGACGTATTATGAACGCTAATTCAACAAACTTTCCCACCTCCTGATTAAACAAGTAGGTAAGAACTGGGTTGGATGGACTGCGGGTCGGATAAGGATAAAACCTATCTTTCTCGTCTTAAAGCCATCCGGTAGACTTCGTTAATCCTACCCATCCGGCGGGCCATCACCACACCTTTTCTCATCACTCATCAACTTCGTCATCCATCATGGCAGCACAACCAGAAGGCCGCGGGCTCATGACCGCTATCTTGGACCGCGCATCAGACTGGTTTTTAGGTCTTCCCGCTGCGGAGTGCTCCTATACAGTGTCCGAGGTGCGCATACCCATGTCCGACGGCATCCACCTAGCCGCCGACCTCTACCAGCCATCCGGCCAACCGTCGGGCGAAAAGCCCCATGGGCTCATCTATGTTCTTTGCTGCTATGGTCGCGGGGCGCTCTTCTCCATTCTCAATGCCCGTATCTTTGCCGACCGGGGCTACACCGTCCTCCTTGCCAGCTGTCGCGGCACCTTTGGGTCCGAGGGCACATTCCTCCCCGGCATGAGTGAGCAGGCCGACTCTCAGGCCATCGTCAGATGGATGCGGGACCAGCCGTGGTACCCCGGGAAGTTTGCTACGTTCGGGGCGAGCTATCTAGGCTATACTCAGTACGCGCTACTGCACGACCCACCAGAGGACCTCGTCGCCTCGGTGATCTTGTGTGGTCCACACGACCAGGCCGTACATCACTGGAGGCCCAATGGTCTATTTCGCATGGATCGCATTTCTTGGAATGACATGATCGTACATCAGGAGGATCCCGGCCTCGCCGCGGCAAGTAATCGATTGAATGCCAGTGCGACGATGAAGACTACGTTCGAAGCCGTACCTCTACTCGACGCAGTAGAACGCCATTTCGATGGGAAGGCGCCATATATGCGGCAATTGATGACCACGCCAGATGTCGAAGACTCTTTCTGGGATCCAGTAAAACACAGCGTTGCCTTGGATCGCATTAACACGCCCGTCCTGCTAGGGAGTGGGTGGTACGACACGTTCACCTACCAGACCATGGAACAATACGAGCGCTTGAGGGCTCGTGGGTGCAAGGTGAACCTTACCGTCGGCCCGTGGACTCACGCGTCGGCTTGTGGGATGAAATCGATGCCCGAGGTATTTGCTTTCCTTGATGAGCACGTCGCCGGCCGGAAGAAGGATCACCGGCCCCTTGCGGTTAAGCTCTTCGTCACCGGCGCCGAGGAATGGCGCGAGTTGCCGGTCTGGCCTCCAGCCACTCAACCTCGTACGTTTTACCTGCAAGATGAGCAGAGCCTTGTGGCGCAACATCCAAGATCCGACGCCCCCCCGGCCTCCTTCACATACAACCCTACTAGTCCAACGCCGACAGTAGGCGGGCCACTCATGTCCGGCAACGGCGGCCGCGCAGACGATAGTGCATACGCCTCACGGTCCGATGTCCTCGTCTACACGAGCCCGCTGCTAGAGGAGGAGATAGAGGTGATGGGCAAGCCCGTCGTGCACGTCGCACATACGACCGACATCCCCTATGCCGATCTTTGGGTACGTCTGAGCGAGGTCGATGCGCAGGGAGTCTCGCACAACATAGCAGAGCAATTCCAAGCCCTAGATCCAAAGCGCGGGAGTGGGCCGCTGTCTCTCGATCTGCAAGACTGTGCGCATCTGTTCAAGAAGGGGACGCGCATTCGGCTCATCGTCGCGGGCGGCTCGTTCCCCCTGATGGCGCGAAATCCCGGGACGGAGGAGAACCGGACCACGGCAAAGGAGATGAAGGCCGTAAAGCATACTGTCCAACATGCAAATGGAGTTTCGAAGCTGACATTGCCATGCTCACCCTAGGAGGCGAACCCAATGTTGCGTGCAACGGAGCCGCCGTCTGAAGACCAGTTAAATTCCCGTTGAGAGTTTTACACAAGACTGATCATATTGCTTGTAATTGTTTGTGCAACAACTTGTGACTTTGTGAACGTGTCTCCGCCATGATGTATTGTTCGTAGCCATACTAAGTTTTGAGGCCCTGAATGAACTCCAGATCCAAAGTACTCGAAGAATTTCCAAGACACACAAAGCCTCAAGGTTTTCTAACGGGGGTCTTACTTGTGTATGGAATGGTACAATACTATGGTGTTGCCAGGTAATGTGGAAATTGTCTTGATAGGTAGTCTTGATACAAGAGGCCTGTGTTACTATTAACATTAAGCACTTGAACGCATCACTTATAAAAACTCAGTTGTTAACTTACAAACTACCTTGTGTTTTTTTGCTACTTGGTGGAGATGCTTAGCTAACTAGTCAAGAATCTTGAAAAGGAGGATCGAATGCGCCACCGACCACAATCAGACCATTGGTCCCACCAAGAAGTTCGTTCCTTTCGGACGAGGCAGTTGAGACTCAAGCTGACTAACTCATCCAACAATGGCCATGGCCTCCAAAGTAGTCCTCGTTCCAGTAGTCGTGCTCTCCATCTTCGTCTTCGCACTCGACTTATCCTGGCTATGACTAGCACTCCAGCTGAACGGTCCACAATCCACCTTAATTTGAGCACCAG
Source organism: Xylariales sp. AK1849 (assembly GCA_022432505.1). Classification (NCBI taxonomy): domain Eukaryota; kingdom Fungi; phylum Ascomycota; class Sordariomycetes; order Xylariales; species Xylariales sp. AK1849. Next base: position 1,989,148 of record JAJKKH010000008.1, read on the forward strand.
CATGCGAAAACTAGACGGCTTCCTCGAGCGCTGTGGTATTGCCACGGAACTCGAGCTCGATGTTCGAGGCCGCAATGAAGGATGCCGAGTATGCTTGGAGATAAGGATACTTGGACAGTGAGTCGTTGTTCTTCGGTTCAATGTATTTGTGCAGGGGCATGGCACCAGGCGAGAGGCCGACGTCGAGGCTTGTGTTGAGCTCGGGGTCGGCAGAAGAGTTCATCGTGGAGCCAGGCACCGTCGATGGTCACGAGTAGTCAATGTCACGAGTAGAGCTTCGAACTTGACGTCCACATCGCAGTTGGCAGTTGCATTAGATGCTTTCCCGTGGGAGGTCATGGTCAGTTCAGATGTAATATAGTCTGTGGAGCTTCTGCATTTACATTGAGGCCTGCGAATGGTTAATACTAGCCGAGGAATTCCACTTACCCCCAGTTGCGCCGGCGCTGGCTGACGAGGAAGACGAGGAGGCTTCTCTGGAGCTCGACTGGGAGGATGCTGAGACACTGAAACTAATATGAATCGAGTTCAGAAGCTGTCTTGGGACAAGTAAGAATCCAACAGACCTTTGTCCACTTGCTCGGCTCCAAGTTTCCTGGTTGCACAACCGCAACATCGTTACGCGGTATCCCAAAACCTGCGCACTTCCTCAGCATATAAGAAATGTATTATGGAAGGATATAATGACTAACCCACACACTGCCCATCTACTTCCGCATACTGGGTGACGATCTCGGAAGTTCGTTCCGTCCAATTCGGACCGAGCGGCTAGCCAGAGTTGGCTGTCTATAAGTTGCCGGCCAAAGGTTATTAGATTTATGTTCAAACCTTCCGATACTAGCAGGCAGTTTGTGGCCAGCCAGACAGCATCTTAACAGCATCTACAACTATGTACCGCGGTGTCACGCATATCTTTCTGCATGTCTGTGGCAACCACTTTGAGTCAGCCACCTGGTTGTTCACTATTAGGAGCAGGGCAAAACAGTCAGCTTATACAGGGAATAGATATAATACGCTTGGGCGTCCTGATCTTGTCATATCGCCCCACGCGCTGTGGAATCCGGACGACGCGCTTGTCGAGTACCTGCTCGAAACTATATCAGTTGGACTAGCCCTCAACACATGGTGAGATCCGACGTGGTTTCTCTACTGATATATGAATCCCGGAAACAGCCTGTGCAGCCAACGTCGATAGCGCCGAACGATCGTTTGCTGGAACGAGATCGCGAGTGCTTTAGCATGAACGAGACAAGACAGGAAACACAACGTGGCACCGAATGTGACCCTTGTGGGTAACGTAAAGAAAGCAAACACACGTCTAATTCTCTTTACTACTACGCATCCCCGAGAGCGGGAAGATGCCTCCTCAATACTACTCAGGCTTTCTTGCCGTCACAAAGCGGACCGTAGAATAGATCTTTCCAACCCCGAGCTCTTTTCCAACTTGTTCAACGAGGTCAATGATTTCCCGCTCTGACATGCCTAAGTGAGCGAGGAGTTGCAACGAGAGCTCCATCTTGCCAAGCTGCAGGACTTCCATGAATATACTGCCAATTTCCTTCATCTTCTCATCTTCCATCCATGGCCCTATCGGCCATTTGTAATCCTGCACATGTACCTCCGCGAATCCAGCCTCGGACAGTAGTCCTGGCAGCCGACCGGGGATGGTTTGGTCAATTCCAAGCTTGGACACAGCCTCCTTCCGAAGTTGTGTCCACTCAACGACCTTCGACTTGTATTCCGGAGCTCCAGGGGGCTCATCTATTCGGAAATCGGGGGGTCAGTTATGACTCGCCACTGAAGTTACAGAAGTCGCTAGAAGTACACCCGTTCAACAGTCGTCGAGCCCCGTGTCTCACATGCTTCCGAACTCGAACACCAGCCTAGAGAGACAATAAAAGACGCCGAACACTGACCTGTTGGACGTGGCGTCCAGATCTCTTGCAGCTCAATGTATCCACCCGGTTTGAGGTTCTCATAGCATCGACGAAGAAGCGCCGGCACCTCTTTGGCGTGCCAGGGAACCAAGCGCGTGTGGATGATGTCGAACTTAGCACCACCGATCTCCCAATCTTGCTCCGCATTCTGGATCAGAAAGTGGCAGTTGGGTGGTGGCGGAATTGTCGGAAGAGAGAGATCTATGCCCACGACTTCGGCCGTTGGATATTCCGTTGCGAACTCGGCTGTCCATACTCCTGTTCCCGAGCCAATATCGAGCACTCGGCCGACTGGCTCTGCTACTGGCGCATTCAAAAGTCGGCCGTCTAGTGTTTTTCGGAAAGCTTCATGTAGAAGGTAAATACGAGTTTCTTCATCATCCTTTGCTGGCGGGAGGGGATAGCGATAAGAGCTCATGTTTAAACAATGAATGGGGAAGTAGCGTGTTGCCTCTAACCACAAGACCGAGCTCCTAGGAGGTTGTCCAGATCATCTCGACCCTTCGATGTGCGGGGGCCATATCGTGGGGTCCGAATGTAAGATTTGTTGGTTGGTGCGGCACGGTTATCGTTAACTTTTAGAAGCTGTAGATCGACGCACTTATCGTTCGGTTGCTTCGCTTGCCTTTCCATCCAGTTAGCAAATAAAAGAGTAAAAACACACGCGGTTAAAAAAGATTTGAGTGTAAACCTTTTATGGCATTAGTAGTCCCGAACATATTGTTTCTTTCGGCGGTCAGAGAGTTTTGCGCTGGTTGGAGTGGCGAAGCTTAAGTAAGCAACCATATTCGCCAGGGTACGATCTCTGAGGCTCGGAACGCTACATGGAATACTTGTCCCGGGGTGGGCAGTCTTACTTGGAAGATGGGTGTCTCTAGGACTGGGGGACTAATACTAACATCTAATCCTCCTTCCTTTGATCCCGTCTTTGTAAGAAGATAATAGAAATATAAATCAAGATTATATCAAAAATTAAAGTAACTTAATAAAGTAGTCAAATAATAAATAGTTAACGTAAATGATTATTCTAGTATACGTGCAATTTACTCAACTATATTTTTAAATAAGTAGCTTTTTAAAGTCCTGCTTAAGATATAATAGCTAGATTATAACCTCTTACTTAGTCCTAGCTACCTCCGCTAACGGCACCCTTCTCGAGCAATAGCCGGACCATGGCTCCTTTCCCTTTCGTGGCTATAAGCGATAACGGCGTGTGGCCAAACTTATCTGTTGAAATAGAGGATTCAGCCACTTGTGGCTTGGGGCGGATTGCTCCAACGCCCCACCTAATTTGTATGGGAATAAGGAGAACTTTTCCCATCACTTCAGTAGATTTAGTCACTATCACCAATTTTACTCCTAATCAGAGCAAGCCACCTGTTCTTGAGCTGATATAATAGTTATGAGCCCGGTGCTCCTCTGACTGAGGGCCTGGCCCTTACGATGAATCCACGCGTTGATCGCGTGGATCGTCAGAGGTTACTTCAAAACGTTGAAGTTTAGGAGGAGACAAGGGACTTCTCACCGCAACTTGGCCATAGAACGGGAACGTTTCCATCGTGATACGATGGGTGGATTAGAAGTTCTTACGGGTTGTTTACCGTTATCTTAATAATATCAATAATTATTAAAAAAGGCTTTACGGCGAGTTTATAACTCTTTCGACTATTAGTAATAACGGAACTTTACCTTTCTTTATCGAAATTCGATATTATAAAAGCTAAAAAGGTAAAGATATTATTAAAGACTTTTCGAGACTAGCCAAGGTAGTATAACGCCTTTAAAAAACGAATAAAAAGAACCGATATTTAGAAGTATATCGACCTAAAGACCGAATCTTCAGTTTTCGAACCTTCCGAGATATTAAACGTTATATTTATTAAGAACTAGATTAATAAAAATAAATTAAAAGACGAGTTAGAGGTAAACGAATAAAATAAATAAATTTAGAAAAGATAAAAGGTATAAATAAATATTTTTAAAATTAAATATTTTATTTATTTTAACGAAAAGATTATTTACCGAGAAATTAATTAATAAATTATAAAAACGGTAAATTATACTTAGATTTAATTTACCCTAAAGACGGGAAATTTACGCTAAATCGTCAAATCTTTAAAGAACCGGGTATTTATTAACTCCGATTAAGAGGTCCGAGACGCCCGAAAAACGTATAAAACCGCGTTAAATATTATTAGGAAAACTTTAAAGTTTAAGGAATAATATAAAGTTTAGGAGTTAGTTCGCCTTAACGGTAAACGGCTAAAGATTTTTGATATCGAAAGAATAATAAAAATCAAGGACTTTTTTAAATTTATTAAAAAATTCGTATTTATATAAACGGAATAAATCTAGATAACCGTCGAAATAAATAAAGAATTCGGTAAAGATACCTTTACGTTCGAATAATTAGGCAAAATATTCTTTTAATATACGAGAAACTTTAAAACTATAACGAAATATACCGTAATAACCATTTTCGGGGGTAAGACTATTTACGAAGGTAACGGATAATAATAAAGACGAGGTAATTTATAAAATAACCGAAAGATATACGATTACCTTTATTATATTTAAAAAGAAAAGTATATATAAAAATTAAAGATTTATAATATAATTTTATAAATTATCTTTAAAAAAGAAAGTTTAACGGGTAAAAAAATACGTTTTAAAAAACTAAAATAAAGTAATATCGATAAATGTATTACGGAGATTAATAAACCTAAATAAAAATCATTACTCGAGACCGTTAAAAAATAAATATAAAATAAAAGAGATAATATTAATTAAAAAGATTAGCTTTTTACGATAACGAATATAATTATTAACGTTAATATCGAGTAAAAATAATTACCTTTTTTAGTATTTGCCGTTATAAGAAATATTCGTCGCTACCCTTTTTATAACTCCACGATTATAAATAATTATTTAAGAGTTTACGTCGTTAACGACTTATCTTTATTAGAAGAGAACTTATACGAACGAGTTCGAAACGGAGAGTGTATATTAGTAAAAGACTCGTTTTTATAAATGGTAAAATACGGTAAAAGAATTATAAAAAACCTTTTAAACGGACTAAAAAAGCTAAGAACACGTTATTTAATTATTTAATAAGTGGTAACGTACATGTACAGCGAGTCGCCCACGTCAGCGAGCCGCCCACTTTCCACGCCAATTGGCACGGATTGACAAATAACTTAACCACAACGTAATAAATCAATTAAAACTACTCGGGATCCTCTTCTTCAGAAGATGGCAATTTTACTTGACACGTTCGCGCATTATGCCTAGTCCCGTTGCAAATGCCACAGCGCCTGGCGCGCGTTTCGGTACGCCTTACACGACCACTATTTTGACGCGTTTCCTCCTGTATCTGCGTCGCCAGTTCATTTGCTTCTCTCAAATCTGTTGCCTCTTCGAAAGTAAGTGCTCCTCCGTCCCGTAGTCTGGTTTTTTTGGCCCTCCGACGTTTGCTTAGTATCGAATTGGCCTCCCGAAGCTCCTTATTCTCGGCCTCGATAAGAGCCAGCTTATGCATTATCATTTTCGTCCCCTTCGCAAAATGATCGACAGCGGCCAAAATACTTGTCGGGGAGCTATTCTGATGCTCAGAGACCCTTTTTTTCAAAAAAGTAGACTGCGAATGGGCCTCTATCGGGTTGTGTGGCGTTTGCGACACCCAAGGTCGAGCCTCGATCTCGGGTGAGCCAAGAGGTGTAGGAGTCCGTAACCTCACATCCAGCTTTGAAATAACCTCTTCAGGATTATGAGGTACGAGGCCTGACCCTCTAAATCCAGCCTGAACGTTGCTTTCGCCAAAAACTGTAAAGAATGCGTCTTTAAAAAGGGGAAGGAAGTCTTCCTTTGTGATGTGTGTTAAGGACTGGCGCATCATTTTTCCTACCAACTCTCCGTATTTCCGCTTTAATGGTCCAAACAACGCAACATCAAGTGGCTGAAGAAGGTGGGAAGAATGCGGAGGCATACATAGCGTTATAATTTTGTGTTCTTTACAAAAGACCTCAAAATCATACGAAACGTGGCTCTCGTGCCCGTCTAGCACTAACAAACGGTAAGGGCCAGTATTTTGGTTTTTGGAATGCTTTTCGAAATGTTTGATAAATTCGAAACCAATCTCATTCGTCGTCCATCCATTTCTACTAGTATGAACTGCCCACTCTTTCGGGATGGTGCCGTCTTCGTACCAAGAAGCGAGGTGAAATCGACCGGAAACGACGATAAACGGCGGTAGCGCCCAACCGGTAGATCTGATCGATTGAATTACCGTAACCCATTCACGATTGCCTTGTTGGACTGATTTAGGTCTGGCACTTCGATCGGTGCCCGTAACGACCATACTGGTTGAGATTTTGCCCATCGTAAACCCAGTCTCGTCAAAGTTGTAGATATCCTCTGGTAGGATACCGTATTTGGCGCAAACGTTCTGAACAAGCCGAAACCACTCTCCAATAAGCTTTGGATCTTCGCATAAAGCCCTTCGGTAATCGTATAGGCGATTCCAGCGAGTTTTTAAGTCTGGGTGGCGTGCGACGAATCTTTGCGCCCAACGCGCTCCGACCGGGGCCAAATTACGCGACGCGCGAAGGGTATCAGCCATATCTTTTATACCAGAAAGGTTGGGAGGAAACCCTCGCGTACATAGTTCGAGTACATGATCCTTTATAGCCTCCTCTTCTAGGTCGGTCATAATACGTGAATTGGCTGTTATTTCGCGTCGGGGAGTTCGGCCGTTTCGACGGTCGCGGAGGGTCGATCGGGGTACTTTGTAGATGGATGCAACGCGTCGTATACTAAGTTTTGGGTCTTTTTGGATAGCTTGAAGGGCTAGGAATAAGTCTGATTCGTTATAAGCTTTCGCCATAATAAATGGTGAAGAAAGTGGAAGAAATTGTCAATCCGTGCCAATTGGCGTGGAAAGTGGGCGGCCCGCTGACGTGGGCGACTCGCTGTACATGTACGTTATATATATTTAGTTTTTATATTAACGTTATTTCTTACGTTATTTTAAAAAAGTAAAGATATTAAGTTTATAAGAAAAATAATATTTTACGTTAAAGATTTTAAAGAAAAAGCGAATTATAAAGTAATTAAAGGAAAAATATAACCTAGTTATATTTGAATATAAATTATTAACCTTTTATCGTTTCCGCCTTTAATTATTAAAGTTTAATATTTTTTTAGCTTTTTAAATAAAAGATTTATAATTAAGAAAGCGGAGACGTACGTTAAAAGACCCGTTATTAAAAAGAATAAATATAATTAATTTATAGTATTTAAGAACTGGTTATTTTAATTTAAAAACGTTAGAGTAATTCGTTTTATAAACGAGAGGAGTTAAAATTAAAGGGCTAACCACCGTTAAATATAAAGTATATATTACGGGTAAAATATATGTCACGGCCCTGGTACACAACGTAGGGGTACTCTTAGTATATTGTTGTTGTGCGGGAAGAGGAACTATGCTATGGTATCGTGAAGGGTTTTCATCGTGGGCGCACGGCCCCCGTGGGGCCGGCGGCATGGTCCCGTGACAGTAGCCCCACCTCCAAACCGCGATTGACCGCAATCGCGCTGTAAGATCCGTGCACCCGGGTGTCCGTGCGCCGGCATCGCGAAGCCCGTTGCCCGGACGGCCGGTGCATCCGCTTCGGGTGCCCGTCGCCAGCTGCCTATCGCGTCACGGCTCCGCCACCCGGACGACCGCGCATCCCCGCCGCGTCGCCCCTATATCCTGCCCTTCCCGAATTTTCACTTCTAAAATTTTTTCTTCTTCTTTTTACCAACGTTATAGTACCAAGTTTACGAACCCATCCTTCTCTCGAAACGCTAGCCTTCCGCGCGGGCAAATACGTTCTAATATATATTACTCCTACTTTATATACATTACTCGATCATCGCGGCTATATCGTTCGTATTTAAGGACCCCTTCGCTTTTAGTCCGCCTCTTACCCGTTCCCTAAACTTCGCAAACTTTGGTTCAAGTTTAGGCTCAGGTTTAGGTGACGACGACCTAGAGGTGCCTAACCGCGCCGTTATGTTGGCCCGTATACCATATACGTGTCAGGCCGGGGAGCTATTCTATCTTTATTGCCTCAAGACTAGTATCAAGAATTACCTAGCGGCTGTTGACTAATATTGCCGGGACGGCTCGGAACCGCCTATATTTCGCCTCCTTTGTGAGGAGAATCCTGGATCGGTTTTTTACCGTTAGTATGGTGCCCGTAAAGACACATACGAATGCGTGAGTATCTCCCCTAAGGATGTGGCTACGCCATATTAACGCCACGTAGACCGTGGCGCTTATAAAAGGTGACGCCATCGACTTCGTGGCCTTATTAGATTATATCCGTCGCTTTTGGCGTACCGTCGGCGTAAAGGATATCGCGGACGGTATACACGATATTACCATCGAGAACGGGGAGGCCGCCATGTTCTACAGTCGTAACGCCAAGGTCTCGGTCGCTCGCCTGGTCCTTAACCTCGGTAACGCTTTCGAGGCTGTAAAGAAGGTTTGCCGTACCGAGCATAACCTGACCGGGGCCAAGAAGAACCGATAGGTATGTCGCGATGCCAACCTCCCGCCCTTATAACGTGGCTAACCTGTGTCCCTATAAAAGACTTAACGAGCCATACTATCGTTCGTCTAGTCCCGTTTACAAGTAAACCTGGCTAGTTCGCCTATTCGCCCCAAAAAGGCCCGCCGCGTCCCTATTTAAGAAGCTACGACTACTATAAGTTATCAATCCCCTATTCCTGCTCCTGGCGGTCCGTTGACGTGACCCTGGCGTAGGTACGCCTTTAGTATAGCGACGCCGGCCATATGAGCTGGAACACGGCCAAGCGTACTTTCATACGCGAGGTTCGTACCCTTATCCGTATCGATTGGGAGGCCTTTATTGCCTAGGAAGCCGTTGTGGAGATGGAGGAGGATGATATGCCTACCGTTTAGGGGGGGCGACGCCTACGTAACGTAACTAGGCCGAGTGGTAAGGCGTAGAGTTTTTGGACTCTGAGAACGTAGGTTCGATTCTTATAGTTATCGTTACGTTGGCGTTCCCTTGTCTTTTTTCCTCGTTACGTTAAACTTATTTAGGCTTTAACCTTTTAACGTTAGTAAATAGGTATAATAATTGTGTATAACCGTCGTATCGTTAATCTTACGCCGCCTAAACGTTAGGTTCTGGCGGCCGATACCCTCGCGGGTAACCGCCCGCGATTTAAAATTCCACCTTTCTATATTCTTTTAATTTTATGAAATGGTGATAATGATTATATATAACAATAAGGCTAATACCATTATCCTAAATCTTCCGTAGGCGTCCCCTTTTCCGCCGACCCGTAATAGGGGCGGGAGGGACGGGTGTTATAAGTTCTGGGCTAGGTATAGTTAGGTTATTTTTATAGAATTTTTTGATATCCGAATTATAACCCTCTAAATGTATAACCGGTTCCCAAAATGGTCGTTATAAAGTTGGCCATTTCACCTTATATTCTAAACCGGTATTTGTAAACTTAGAGGCGAGAATTTTATCGAAAAACCATTCCTTTTCGCCGTCTTTACCGTTATCGTCTTTGCTAATTACGCGGCCTATCGCTCGTGCGTCGTATTTATCGTTGATTTTCTCCTAACCAGGGTAACCGGTCTCGTTTCGCCGTATTAACGATACGTGGAAAACTGGGAAGATTTGGTACCTCGGGGGTAGCTAAACTATTAGGGCTTTACGGTATACCTTTATTATTAGGAACGGGCCCGCCTATTTATCCGAGAGTTTCGGTATCGGGCGGCCTATCTTCATATTCTTAGTATTAACTTAGACTAAATCCCTTATTTGGAAGCGGCCTACGTCTAATTTATATTCATTTGCGAAACGTGTTTACTGTTCTTAGGCCTCCGTTAGGAAGGCGCGAGCGCGGGTTACTACCCGCTCCACTCTATCAGTTACTACGCTGGCATTATAGAATTCGTCTTATTGCGTAGCCGTTTTGGGGGCGTCGGCCTCCCGTACCGGTTCCGTACCTATATGCGGGTGCCAACCGTAGTTAGCGAAAAACGGAAAAACCCCCGTAGATTCCGAAGTCTGGTTATTCGTAACGAATTCCGCGAGGGGAAACCAATCGACCTAGTCGTCTTGGTAAAACCTATAATACGCACGTAAGTATTACTTTATAGTAGCGTTAACGATTTCGGTTTGGCCGTCCGATTCGGGGTGGTATATTATAAAGAACTTTAGCGTTACCCCTAAACGGCGGTTCAATTCTCCCTAAAACGTCGAGATAAATTAGGTACCTTTATTTAAAATGATTGTCGTGGGGGTACCGTGTAAGCGGTATACCCACGTAACGAAGGCGTCTACGAGAGTGGCCGCCTTCGTATCGGGGACGGCTATAAAGTGACGTATTTTCGTTAGCCTATCTACTACCACTAACGCGTGGTTGTAGATAATACCGTACCGTTCGTAAGGTGGTAAGGGGTTTACGAAGTCGACGGAAATATCCGACTACGGCTTAAAAGGGATGGGTAAAGGGTCCAAAAATCCCGTTAGTACCGATCTAGAGTTTTTAACCCGTTAGTATAAATAGTATCCTTTAACGAAAGAAGCGACGTCTTTTGATAAACGTGGCCAGAAATAAAACCTTTGTAATAGTTTATATATTTTGAACCTTTTTAGGTGGCCTAAAGGGCCAAGATTATATACCCTATATAAAGCTTATAGGCGGAGCTCTTCGTTAACGGGGAGGAATAATTTGTCTTTAATATAGATCCGGCCCCGAGTCGCCGTATAATCGCCTATAATAATACGTAATTCGCGGCGGATAACTCGGGGGAATTTCGTTATTAAAGGGTCTCGTATATAATCTAACATTACCTACGCCTATTTAGAGGCCGAATATACCCTATCGATATAGTCGTTAATAGGTTCGGTAACGTCTAAAGCGAATAAAGTTACCCATCTTTCAGGAGGTAATATAATCCTTGATCTTACCGCCACCCTATCGTTAGTTAAATCGGTCTTATCCGTTGGTACGGCGCCTGGTAATCGGGATAAAGCGTCTAGTACTATTGTATACTTCCCCGGGCGGTATACTATCTAAAAGCGAAAATCGCTAAAGAACTCTAACTACCGGACCTAGCGTTGGTTAAATAGCTTCGTAGTGGCGAAATGCTGGAGGTTCTTATAGTCCGTTATTACCTTTACCGCTCGTTCCGTACCTTGTAATTTAAGGCGCCACTTTTCGAAAGCCTTTATTATCGCAAATAGTTCTTTATCGTAGATCTCGTAGTTGCATTCGGTAGGGGAGTACTTAGACGAGAAGAAAGCGACCGGGTGGAGGTGGCCCTCTAAGTCGTATTGAGAAAGGACTCCCCCTAACGCCTAGTCGGAAACATTAACCTCCACCGCTATTCGTCGTAACGGATCGTAATACGAGAGCACCGGTACCGTAACGAAGGCGTCCTTCAGGCGTTGGAATACCGTAACTGTAACCTTAGGGGGGCTAGCTGGCCACCTGTCCTTAGACATCAGCGCCGTTAGCGGCTATATTATACGTGAAAATCCCTTGATAAAACGTCGATAATAATTTATAAAGCCGACGAAACGTTAAAGGTCCTTTAAGGTCTTCGGAATTTCCCATCCCTTTATAGCCGCTACCTTATCGGGGTTTATACAGATCCTAAACGTCGTAATAATTAGACCCAAATACTTTGTCTCGGTAATTTCGAATTTACATTTACGTACGTCGATAATAAAGCTAACGGACATAAGTCGCTAGGTTACTTCCTAGACGTATCGCCGGTGGTCCCGTTTCGTTTTATTATATATCAAGATATCGTCTAGGTATACAATGACGTAATCGTCTAAGATATCGAATAAAACATTATTCACGTAATACTAAAACGAGTTTAGGGCTCTTATCATTCCGAAATTCGTTACTAAACACTCGAATAACCCGAAACGAATAATAAACGCTGTTTTTTATTCGTCTCCCGGGGCGATCCGAAGGTTATTAAATGTTGTTATAATATTTAATTTCGTATAAAACTTAACGTTATATAAAATATTTAACGTCTCCTTTATCAAAAGTATCGGGTAACGGTTCTTTACCGTAACGTTATTAAGGCTACGGTAATCTATATATATACGTACGCCGCCGCCTGGCTTCTTAGTTAATAGGACCGGTGCCGCGGCCTAGGAGGTACTAGCCCGAATAAACCCTTTAGAGAGGTGCTCGTCCAAGTACTTCCGAATCGCGAGCAGCTCCCTCGGGGACATAGCGCGAAAGCGGTGGTAAGGTGGCGTTTGTCCTGGGAGGAGCTCGATCTTGTGGTCCTAAAGGCGGTGAGGCGGTAGTATATTAGTTCGCTCGGGGTCGAACGTATCGAATTTCGAGTGCAGCCAAGGGGGTAAAGCCGAAAGGACTTCATCCTTGGAAAGCTGTGGTTTGCCCTGGAGGTACTGAGAAATATCGTCTTCTGTAACGCGACGTAACCATAGGGCTTCCGCCACCTAATCGTAGAAGTTACGGAGGCGTGGCTCTAGTTCCCTTATAATAAGGGATAGGTCGCTAAGTAAGATCTTCCGTAAGGTAACCGATTCGCTCCCTAACATTACCTTATCTACTAAGCGTAAATCGATGGTAGAATCCAAGGATAATAACGTATCCGTAATTGTATATAATTTAGCCATAAACATCTTTTCAACTACGGTCCCTTTCTAACGGGCGACCGTCAAGAAAAGTGCCGCGCCAACAACGAGGATATCAACCGGGGCTTGGGGTTTACCCTCCCGGAGGGGTGGCGGGGCTGCTTTAAGGGCGTGGTATTCCCTAACGATGGTACCCCCAACTTATATTGTCCCTTAGGTCTAGTTAATCGGTAGGTTATGTCGGCGGAGCCACGGTAGGCCGAGGATAATATTAGGGCTATCGAACTACTAGACCATCAAGTCCAGCTCTTCCACTAAAAAGCCGAGTTAGTGGTAGACCCGGGCCGTATAGGAGATGGTACCTACGATGGTACCGTCGGCTAAACGTAAATTCGTAAGGTTGTTTACGGGGGAAAGCGGGAATAAGTTTTTCTGCGCGAATGTAATATTAATAAAACCGAGCGGTGAATATCCTAAATCGATAAAGGAACTGGCCTATATCGTTTCTTTACCGCCGAACGAAATTTGGCTATAAAATAAAAAATTTATATTAAGGTTTATAAAACGTATATATACGTCTTTAGGGGTTATTCGCCACGGTTTAAATAATTACTCCTACCTTTATTTACGACTAAAAACAAAAGTTACTCTTTTCCCTAAACCTTCTTCTTCGCATCGCATTCTATCGAATAATGTTTATTCGAACTATAATAAAAATATAAATGGTTATCCTACCGGCGTTTCCGTTCCTCCGGGGACAACTTCTTGATTTATAACGTAATAACCGCGTCGAATACCATCGCCTCAAGGTCCCGTACTATAGCAGATGGTTAAACGGTCGTAATACCCTACGTTCCTAGGGCCGGGGATCTGGCGATAACCTAACGTTTATATACGTTATCAATAATATTATTCGAGAGTCGCCTAAATAATTTTATCCATCTCGTAATATCGTAACCGTCCGGGCGGTCTATTACCGAAACTAATATATCGTTTAATTCCCGGCTAACTTTCCGGCGGAATACTTCGACCCTAACTTGGTCGGGTTACTAAGAATCATCCGCCAGGCGTTAAAAACGGGCGATAAAGTCGGCGAACGGCGTGTTCCTCTATTATAACGACTCGAAATCGCGGACTACCTAGCCGAAGACGTCGAAAACAATATAAACCGGGTTAAAGGCCGCCACCAGGTCGTCATAGTCCCGCCAGCCTACAATCCACTTATTAGGGTCGCCAAGGTTTTCCGCTATCTCATCGACACGGGGTCGGACTCGAACGTACGCGTCGCCACCGAGGCGTTAAGCCGTATATAGCATACGGGAAACAGGATCCGGGAAGACAACATAGTCGAACGCCAACTTAACCCGCAGTTACGAGCGCCAGTTGGTGTAATCCTCTTAACGCTATTATGGTGATACGGAGTCCCCCTTAAAGATCGGGGGGTCTTGGTTTCGTAGCCGTGCCGGGCCCGTATCGGCTCGGTAAAGTTGGGGTGGCTACGTTATAACATCTACTGGCCTATATATCGGGTTAGGCGTTTAATCTTATTACTGCCGGCTACGTTATAGCTCGGCTTCAAGGGCCTCGATCACCGTATTCTTCGCCTGGACGAGGTCCCTGCGCTCTTCGGCGAAGGTGGCCTTCTCCGAGTACTACTCGGAAACCCTATATAAAAGAGCTTGGAGTAACGAGGTACACCATTCATCGCCGTTAAACAGGCGAAATAATGGCGTATAATCCCCAGGGAGGGTGTGGAATAGCTTAGCGAGGTCGGGGCACATAGACTACATAAAGTCCACGGCTAACCTCATCGTTATACCTTGGTCTGGTGTGGCGGTCCCAGAAACCCCTGATATCGGGCTGGCAATACCCGGAGTAGTTGCCCCCGTATCAGGGTTAGGAATATTTAGTGTAGGCTACATAGCCTGGTTAAGTACCGGCGTAGGGTTGTCTTAGACTTGGCGTATCATAAAGGGTCGTGGCTTAGGGTTTCGTGGCAAGGTGTGGCAGGATCGTAGTTCTTATGAATAAGGGGTGTCTTAGACTTGGCGTATCATAGGGGGTCGTGGCTTGGGGTTTCGTGGCAAGGCGTGGCAGGATCGTAGTTCTTATGAATGGTATAACAGGGTCGTGTCTATGGCGTGAAACCGGCGTGCTACAATATAACTGCCGTAGGACACCTGGCATAGGAAAGGCACAACAAACTGTCACGGCCCTGGTACACAACGTAGGGGTACTCTTAGTATATTGTTGTTGTGCGGGAAGAGGAACTATGCTATGGTATCGTGAAGGGTTTTCATCGTGGGCGCACGGCCCCCGTGGGGCCGGCGGCATGGTCCCGTGACAATATACCAAGTAATATCTCGTAAAGAGTCCGAGAATCGAGCCCGCTAATTATTTTAAAAGGTAAAGCTTAATATATTTATATTCTTTAAGGCGTATAATAATAATAAATACGCCTTATTAATCTCTAACGAATTTAATAAATTAATCTTTATATAGACTATAAAAAGTAAGTCGGATACGTTTAAAATAATTTAAAAACTTAAGAATAAAGTTAAACGGTACTTCGGATTAACGATTAATTTTATTAAGATAAACGGAAAACGAGCTTTTCTAAATCTATAATATTAAAAGTTTTCTCTATTTGAACTTTAGGTTTAAAAATAAAGTATCGAGCTTAAGGTTATATTAATAGTTATAAAAGAGCCGAATAAAGAAGTTAAACGATTAAAAGGAATAATCTAATCGAAAAGACGAACTATAATAGAATTAGTAAATCTTTTAGATAATTTATAGCTAGAGGTTTAGAAAATAACTATATATTTATATAATATCTTACCGAGTTAGCGAAATTTATAAAATTCGCTAAAAAAGCGCTTTAGAAAATAGTTTAAATAGTATTTTCGGTGGTTTTAAACACCGAATTTACTACAAAACGTATTAAATTTACGCTTAAATGAAAATGGCTTATATATTTATAAGGCAAAAATATACGCTTTAATATCTAACGTAATTCAGAATAAATAAATAACGCTAACGTACCCCACAAGCGAACCGGACACCTAAGCGAACCGGACACTTTTCGTAATACCTTTAGGTATTTGGTTTCTAATATAGCCACAATATAATCAAATCAATTAAAACTAATCGGAATCCTTTTGGCTAGTATTATCTACATCTTCCTAACAAATGCTTACGTAGTGACCGGGTTTATGGTAATTACTACATAACCGAATACCTCTTTTAGCCCTCTTCCGACTACCACCCTCAGACTTGACTTCTGGATTAACAATATTTATATCGCCTCTCTCGACCAAAAGAATTTGGGTATCTTTTATAATAAATAGTCCTCCTTTTTAGATACGTTTGTTTTTGGTTTTACGACGTTTATTAAATACGTTATTAATTTTACGAAACAAAAGGTTCTTTTACTCTAAAAACGTATCTTTATATAATAATTTATATATAATTTTTATTATTTAATCTAAAGTTATAATAATTAATATAAATAAATTATTTTAATAGTTCTTAATCCGATTTTTAAAATAGACGGATTATAAAAAAGTTTCAACGAGGTTGTTAAATATTTTAAAGACCTAAAATATAATAAGTAATCTAGCCGGAAGAATAAGTGTTCGGGTAATATAATTAATATTTAATTATAATATTATACTTTTTAAATCCTAAAATACTAAATTAATACCTCTAAATCTAACCTTAATATTATCGGGTATAATAAACTTGAAAAACGTTTAGTAAAAAGCTTTAAAGAAATCTTCTTTCGTAACGTAAATTTAATACCGTCGTATAAGATTCTTAATTACTAATTTATACGCGCGTTTTAAAACGGAAAAACAACCAACATTAAAAGGCTAAAACTTATAAAACGAATAAGCCGGCATATAAAACGTAATTATCTTATTATTTTTATAATATTCTTCGAATTTTATTAAATAATAACTTTCGTAACCGTTAAAAATAAATAACCGATAAACACTAATAATACGGTCTTTCGTATATTTCTAGAAATACCTAGTTTATCGTAAACTAATCTTATTCGTCGTCTAGTTATTTAAATTTAGGTCGATAGTCTAATCGGCCGGAAATAGGTTGTCGCGATATTACGATACAAAGTAGTTTTTCCCCGCCACGATAATATACGGCGGGACGGTATAACTATTAACATTAATAGCCTAAATAATTATAACCTATTCCCGATTACTAAGTTAAGTTTATTTAAGTTTATTACGTCGATCGGATCGCGTAATTATTATACCCGTTATAATTATACTTATTATAAAATTTATTTCGTTAAAATTATAAATATCTTTTTCTTAAATATTATATTTAACGATTATATTTTTAATAAGCCTAAACCATTTACGAAAAATGTTAAGATTTTCGTAATAAACCCTTTAATAATTTATCCGTCGATTTAAACGCGTTTTAAATTTTAGTCGTCGTTTAATAAAGTTACTAACCTAATTCTTCCCGACGCGTAGCGCGTCGCGTACGCGTAAAAGAATATCGGCCATTTCTCGAATATAATCGATCCGGGGTAAAAATACTCGCGTATCTAAGTTAATTATCCGTTTGACAATTATATCTTCTTCGAATCGAGTAAATTTTTGGGAATTAAGTATTAGATTTTATCGTAATTAAATACCTTTCTTAATACGATCGTATAATATAAAATAACTAATATTAAATAATTTAAACGTTTTTCGGTAATTAATACGTGGGTCGTTTTAAATAACGTTAATTACTAAATTAATCCTAGTTTCTTTTAAAAGGTAAAACATATTGGAAAGTGGATAAAAGGTATTAGAAACCAAATACCTAAAAGTGTTGCGAAAAGTGTCCGGTTCGCTTAGGTGTCCGGTTCGCTTATAGGGTACGTTATTCAAGATAAAGTTACGAGCTTATATTAGATATTTAATAAACTACGTATCTACGAGTTTATACCGTATATAAATACTAATAACTAAAGACGTTTTCACTACGAAAAACGTATAATTCGATAAAAAGACCTTTTTCGATTTACGAAAAAAAGATAAAAACCTATTTAAGATAACCGAATATCGGGGACTCTTTAAGGTTTTAAATATACCGGATATCTTATAACTAGATTAAAAAGTATTAAACTTTTATTTCCTAATTAATAAAAAAACTATTCGGGATTCGAATTCGGGGGTAAGATCAGCTATAAAAGAGGAGACCCTTCCTATAAAAGAGATAATCCTTTCCGAAATCACGGTTAAATTTACCCCTTTATTAAAAAAGACGGCTTCTCGAGGATTTCTAACCCCGGAAAAAATATTAGATTTACCTAACTTACCTAAAGAAAACGTTTTTTATAAGATTTTGGCTAAAAATCTAAATAAATTAACAAACTTTTTAAAAAAGAATAACGTCAAGCATCAGCGAGCTGGCCACCCCACCGAGCTGGCCACTTTCCGTGCCAATTGGCACGGATTGACTTACGAACCTAATTACTTAACCATTCATTATGGAAAAGTCTTATAAAGAAGCAGACTTATTATTAGCGCTCCAAGCTATCAAAAACAACCCAAAACTAAGCGCGCGACGCGCTGCATCGATCTACGAAGTCCCCCGTAGCACCCTTCAGGCCCGTATACAAGGCGTACCTTACCGACGCGATACCATGCCCAATTCAAAGACTTTGACGGATTTAGAAGAGGAGGTCATCGTAAAGCATATATTGGACCTAGATGCGCGAGGATTTCCTCCCAGGTATCCTGATGTGGAAGCTATGGCGAATTCAATACGCGCGTCGCGTATCGCGTCGCGCGTTGGCAAGAACTGGGCAGAAAGATTCGTCGTACGCCGACCAGAGTTACAAACGCGCTGGAATCGCCCTTACGACTATAAAAGGGCCCAATGCGAAGATCCAAAGCTTATTGGAGAGTGGTTTCGGCTTGTTCAGAACGTTTGCGCCAAATACGGTATCCTACCGGAGGATATATTCAACTTTGACGAGACTGGGTTTTTGATGGGCAAGATCTCAACCAGTATGGTAGTTACGAGTACCGAACGACGTGCAAGGCCTAAAACATTGCAACAAGGTAATAGGGAATGGGTTACTGTGGTCCAAGGCGTCCAATCTACCGGTTGGGCGCTGCCACCGTTTGTCGTTGTTGCGGGCCGGTATCACCTCGCTTCTTGGTACGGAGACATCACCATCCCGAAAGAATGGGCAGTACGGCCTAGTCCTAATGGATGGACGACGAATGAGATTGGTTTGGAATTTATCAAACATTTTGAAAAGCATACGAAAGATCGGAAAACGGGGGTATACCGTTTGTTAGTGCTTGACGGGCATGAGAGCCACCATTCCGGCGATTTCGAGCTGTTTTGTCAGGAACACAAAATAATAACCTTGTGTATGCCTCCTCACTCATCTCACATCCTTCAACCACTTGACGTTGCGTGTTTTGGGCCACTAAAGCGGAAGTATGGAGAGTTAGTAGAAAAAATGATGCGCCGGTCTCTAACACACATCACGAAGGAAGACTTCCTTCCCCTTTTTAAAGACGCATTCTTCTCCGTTTTTGGCGAAAGCAACGTTCAGGCTGGATTTAGAGGGTCAGGCCTCGTACCTTATAATCCAGAAGAGGTTATTTCAAAACTGGATATAAGGTTACGGACTCCTACACCTCCTGGGTCTCCCGAAATCGAGGCCCGACCTTGGGTGTCGCAAACGCCGAATAACCCGACAGAAGCCCATTCGCAGTCTACTTTTTTAAAAAAGAGAGTCTCCGAGCATCAGAATAGCTCCCCGACTAGTATTTTAGGTGCTATCGACGCTCTTGCGAAGGGGACAAAAATGATAATGCATAAGTTGGTTCTTATCGAGGCCGAGAACAAGGAGCTTCGGGAGGCCAATTCGATATTAAGCAAACGTCGGAGGGCCAAAAAAACCAGACTACGGGATGGAGGAGCACTTACTTTCGAAGAGGCAACAGATTTGAGAGAGTCAAAGGAATTGGCGACGCAGATACAGGAGGAAACGCGTCAAAATAGTGGTCGTGTAAGGCGTACCGAAACGCGCGCCAGGCGTTGTGGCATCTGTAACGGGACTGGGCATAATGCGCGCACTTGTCAAGTCGAATTGCCATCGTCTGATAATGAAGATTTAGAGTAGTTTCAATTGATTTATTACGTTGTGGTTAAGTTATTTGTCAATCCGTGCCAATTGGCACTGAAAGTGGCCAGCTCGGTGGGGGTGGCCAGCTCGCTGATGCTTGACGTTACGCCTAAAGAAACAAAGACCTTAATTAATATTACGAGGATAGGTAATATAAATAAAAAATCACACGAAAAACTAAGAAATTTAAAATTTAAAATAAATAAACTTTACGGGTAACCACCCGTTAAAGAAAAAAATATACGACCTTTACTATTATATTATTAAATAATAAGGGATAAACCGAAAAAGAAATAACGTAAAACGTAACGAAAAGTCCACGGATTAGAAATATCCGGTAAAAACTCGCGAACGCCGAAACTAAAAATTAACCTTTTCGTTATCTTTTTAAGAATAAAATTAAAGGATATACTAAACGATATTAAAATCCTAACTACCTATTATATAATAATAACGGTTATAAAAAGAGATTATTATCGATATAAAAAAAATCTTTTTAAAATCCTAAAAAGATAAAAAGATTTAAATAAATATCTAAAAGAAAAAGGATTTAAAAAAGTTTATTATACCGAAATCCGTAACCTTTTAAAGAGAGGTATATAAAGAATAATCGAATAAAACCTAAATTAATAAAAGATTTTTCCTTTAAAATAGGTATTTATATATAAATTCGACGAAAATAAAAATCTTTTCCGTTACAAGGCTCGAATCTACGTAAAAAGCGACCTTTAATACGAAAACGGAAAGGAGACCTACGCTACTACGCTAACAACTAAGTCCTTTCGAACAATAATAGCCGTAGCGGCCAAGTTCGATCTAGAAGTTAAATAATTAAACGTTACGAACGCGTTCTTAGAAAGCCCGATTAATAAAAAAAACGGCTTAATATACGTAAAGCTACCCTTTAAATATCGAGACCTCGGATTTAAAATACCGGGAAATAACCCAAAAGTAGCAGAGCTTAATAAAGCTCTTTATAGACTAAGGGAGTCACTATTATTGTAATATAACGAGTTTTCGGGTACCTTCGTAAAACTAAAGTTATTAAAATCTTTAGAAAAGCCGTATATATTCGTGGGAAAAGGCTTTTTTATATTATTTTACGTAAACGATATCCTAATCTTATATAAAAAGGCCAATAAAAATAAAATAAAGGACTTTATTAAAAACTTAAAGTAACGATATACTATCCGAAAAGAGGGAGATATTAAATAGTTTTTAGGAATTAAAGTTATCAAAGATTGAATTAACAAAAAGGTATATCTTATTCAAAATACTTATATCGAGAAGGTAATTTATAAATTCGAACTAGACCGAACTACGAAGATCTTATCGATCCCGGTATCTACGATAACTATAGAGAGGAATCTTAAAAAAGCTACGAAGTAAAAGATTAAACTATATTAAGAAATAGTCGGCTCGATACTTTACGTAGCTATCATAAGACGCCTAAATATAATAAAAATAATAACCTAATTATCGAGATACCTAACCAATTTATCGAAAATCTATTATAAGAATACGAAGCAAGTTATCCGATATTTATATTTAACGAAAATACCTCGCTATCTAATACGGAGATTACGAAAAGGATTAAAAAGCCTTTATAATAGCTAATGACGCCTTATTCGCTAACGATTAAGAGACCCGACGTTTATCTTAAAGATACGTAATAATATTATTCGGAAGCCTTATTATCTAGAAATCGAACCTTTAAGATACCGTAACTACCTCAACGACTAAAATAAAGTTATTAAGAGTTAAGAAAATTACCAAAAAAGTTTTTATTTTACTAAGATTTATAAAAGATATCTTTTTAAATTTAAAAATTCCCTTTAAAGTCTATTACGATAACGTATAAACGATCCGCCTTATATTTAA
Source organism: Xylariales sp. AK1849 (assembly GCA_022432505.1). NCBI lineage: Eukaryota > Fungi > Ascomycota > Sordariomycetes > Xylariales > Xylariales sp. AK1849. Next base: position 2,010,801 of record JAJKKH010000008.1, read on the forward strand.
CGAAAATTAACGAATTAATATTCGATTTAGGCACGTTAATATCTAAAATATATAGTTTAAATAAGAGTTTCGAAAAGGAGTCTTTACCTTCGAATACCTCGAAACTAATGAGATGCCAGTTAATGGGATAACTAAAGCCTTTACGAGGCAAAAATTCGAATATTTTCGAGCCCTCCTCCACCTCATTAATGTCAAAAGAGAAGTAACTCTTGACCAAAAGATATAAAATCCTGATCCGAAACCACTAATCTGAGCAAATCTACTACTAGAGAAGGGTCTCTATGGTAAAAGAGACGGCCACCTTCGAGCTTTTTATAGTAACGACCACCAAACTTACTACTCAAAATACTAAAAATGGAGGCACTTCCTAGCCCAAATGGCAAAAAGAATAAAACCTCCCTTCGTCAGGGGTTAAGGCTCTTTATAACCAAGTATATCTTTCCGTCTTTCTGAATTGGGATAGAACGGTATCGCCACGTACAAACGGCTATAACGGTTACCAGATTAGGTGGCAAAGCGTCACTGGCAGCCTAATATACGTCGGGATTCACGATAACAGCCACTACCGCTTTAAACGAGATACCGGGCCCCGAATATAGCTATATTACGTTATGAAATACTCCCGTTATTAGGATCTATATAAAGGGGACCGGAAAGTGGGCTCGAGTAACCCACCAAAAATGGTGGAATTAAAGAGGCAGTCTACCGTTACCAAGGGAAACCAGCCAAAGACCACGAGCGATTCGTAACAATGGACAGGTCTTTGAATAAGGACCAGTAGCTTAGTTGGTAACTTACCACTTTTAGGGTTCGAACCTGACGAAAACCTCCTTTTCGTTTGTTTTATTTTCATTTGTCAACTTCAGATTCTGAACCTGAAGGCACCAAAATCTGGGGGGTGTGTTGAAATAGAGGATTCAGCCACTTGTGGCTTGGGGCGGATTGCTCCAACGCCCCACCTAATTTGTATGGGAACAAGGAGAACTTTTCCCATCACTTCAGTAGATTCAGTCACTATCACCAATTTTACTCCCAATCAGAGCAAGCCACCTGCTCCTGAGCTGATGCAACATTATCCTTAACCTCGACGTTGGCACCCTTCTCGAGCAGCAGCCGGACTATAGCTTCGTGCCCTTCCGAGGCTGCCCATAATAACGGCGTCCAATCTTGTGTATCCTTAGCCTCGAGGTTGGCACCTTTCTCGAACAGCAGCCGGGTTATAGTTTCGTGCCCTTCCGAGGCTGCCCATGATAACGGCGTCCTGTTTTCTATATCCTTAGCCTCGAGGTTGGCACCCTTCTCGAGCAGTAGCCGGACTATAGCTTCGTTCCCTTGCACTGCTGCCCATGATAACGGCGTCCTGTTTCCTGTAGACGTAGCCTCGACGTTGGCACCCTTCTCGAGCAGCAGCCGCACGGTAGCTTTGTGCCCTTTCTTGACTGCCCATGATAACGGCGTCCAGTTTCCTGTAGACGTAGCCTCGACGTTGGCACCCTTCTCGAGCAGCAGCCGGACTATGGCTTCGTTCCCTTGCACTGCTGCCCATAATAACGGCGTCCAATCTTGTGTATCCTTAGCCTCGAGGTTGGCACCCTTCTCGAGCAGCAGCCGGACTATAGCTTCGTGCCCTTCCGAGGCTGCCCATAATAACGGCGTCCAATCTTGTGTATCCTTAGCCTCGAGGTTGGCACCTTTCTCGAACAGCAGCCGGGTTATAGTTTCGTGCCCTTCCGAGGCTGCCCATGATAACGGCGTCCTGTTTTCTATATCCTTAGCCTCGAGGTTGGCACCCTTCTCGAGCAGTAGCCGGACTATAGCTTCGTTCCCTTGCACTGCTGCCCATGATAACGGCGTCCTGTTTCCTGTAGACGTAGCCTCGACGTTGGCACCCTTCTCGAGCAGCAGCCGCACGGTAGCTTTGTGCCCTTTCTTGACTGCCCATGATAACGGCGTCCAGTTTCCTGTAGACGTAGCCTCGACGTTGGCACCCTTCTCGAGCAGCAGCCGGACTATGGCTTCGTTCCCTTGCACTGCTGCCCATGATAACGGCGTCCAGTTTTCTATATCCTTAGCCTCGACGTTGGCACCCTTCTCGAGCAGCAGCCGCACGGTAGCTTTGTGCCCTTTCTTGACTGCCCATGATAACGGCGTCCTGTTTCCTGTAGACGTAGCCTCGACGTTGGCACCCTTCTCGAGCAGCAGCCGCACGGTAGCTTTGTGCCCTTTCTTGACTGCCCATGATAACGGCGTCCAGTTTCCTGTAGACATAGCCTCGACGTTGGCACCCTTCTTGAGCAGCAGCCGGACTATAGCTTCGTGCCCTTCCGAGGCTGCCCATAATAACGGCGTCCAATCTTGTGTATCCTTAGCCTCGAGGTTGGCACCTTTCTCGAGCAGTAGCCGGACTATAGCTTCGTGCCCTTCCGAGGCTGCCCATGATAACGGCGTCCTGTTTTCTATATCCTTAGCCTCGAGGTTGGCACCCTTCTTGAGCAGCAGCCGGACTATAGCTTCGTGCCCTTCCGAGGCTGCCCATGATAACGGCGTCCTGTTTCTTGTATCCTCAGCCTCGACGTTGGCACCCTTCTCGAGCAGCAGCCGGACTATGGCTTCGTGCCCTTTCTTGACTGCCCACGGCAGCGGCGTCCAGGCGGTTTCATTATCTGAGAGGGCAGTCTGTGTCCCAATCAAATGAAGAAGATTCTTTGTGATTCCCTCCCGATGCATTTTGTCGTTCATCACGTTCCTTATCATCTCTATGTTAACAGTGATATGGTTCCCTCGTCCTTTCAAAAGCGATTGTGCGTTTCTTGCGTCTGATGATCTTAGAAAATGCAAGAGCATCTGGTTATCAAGGGACTCCAAAGTATCCAAAAAGCCCATTATGCTATCATATGGTACTTCTGATGAAGAGCGTATATCGCAATGGCATATATGTGAGATCGTATCGCGAATAATCTCTTTGACAGATTTGTTGTAATCTGCCTCGAATATCGCATTGAATATTGCATTGCTCGTTAGATCTGTGCACATCCCGAGTAGTGCATAGATTTTATCATATTCTTCTGATGCCTTTGCAGATGAAAACCTTTTGAGCAGCGAGTAAAGATCTCGGCCGTGGTCCCCTTCTGTACGAGTCCTCGATGGCCCTGGCATCAGATCTAGGACTGGTTGATATAGACGGCTTTCAGGTTGACGAATACCAATTAGGCGGGGACTGATAGCAAAAATACTTGCCGAGACAAATCTGGTTCCACAGTACACCAAAGCATCCGGAGCATTTGCCACTTCTTGCAGAATCCACACCCTAGAAAACCAAGGTTGGTTGAAGATGTGTTCCAGGCCCTCTCTTAGTCTTGCTTTCAAAGCGAAATGTTCGTCTTCCAGCTTGGCTTGTACATTGTTCCAAGCCGCATCTAAATCATCTTTCTCGACTGCCCACTCATGGTTGGAACTTTGTTTCTCCAGGTCTTGCAGAGAAGTCATCAAAAGATCTGTCAGTTCTGTTGGTCGGCTTACACAGAAAAGGACACGTCCAGAATTCTTGTAGATCTCTCTCATCTGTTGTACTTGGTGACCTCGCTCCGTGTCATTGTCTTGGTTGATACAGATAGCGTCAATCCATAAAGTCCGGTCCGTATCCGAAGAGCGCAAGTCGCGAAGTATTAGACTTAGATTGAGGGTGATGCCTAGTTTTTTCCCGTGTATATTTATGGTATCGGCCTTTTCATTCGTGCCCCAGGTATACGATACAGCCTCATATCGATTCTTTTCCTTATCCAGTGTCGTATGGATGAGTTCACACTCAATAACTCGTCCAGTCCCCCTCTTTAGGCGTAACAGCCGTAGGACACCCGTTTGAGGATGTAGGGGCTTATGAGTAAAGCTGTCTATATCCATCTGGTAGAGAATCAAGCTTTTACGGATTGCTATATACTATAAATATTAGTATTCATGACTTGCAACTATTGGTCGTCTTCTAAGCGGTCTCACCTTTCGGTCGCTTAAGGACAACCCATATCATATACCCTTGACTTTTAAGAAGGAATTCAAGACAATACTGGTCGCTAGATCTTGCTAGCGGATGGATCCGCAGGGCAACAATACCAAAGGTGTTCGTCTGTTATGATATTGTAAATGCAATTTGGTCGCGCGCGATCTTGGTCGGTTACTCGCGTTGTTTTGTCCAGTTCTCGAGTTGAATTCGTTGAAATTCTTCGGTGATTCGTGGCAAGAGCGGACAACAAGGAGGCCATATATGGGAGGTCGCCAGTTTACGACCTGGTTCGGCTGACTCGAGCGGGGTCAGGCATTCTTGACAGGAAAGCCCTGGGGGCGCGGACCACAGACCGAGAGTTGCGAGGCAGGCAGACACCAGACTGGGTCGCTAAAGAAGCAGGCAGCCACTACAGTACATCCAACGGGGCTTGCAGGTGGGCTTTGGTAGGGTCTACAACCTGCACAAATTGGACACTTCGTTAATGTCCTGTATGGACTTATTCTATCAGCATCATTAGCTTTCAATTAGTTATCCCAATACTTTATAGTGCAGCAAGTGCTCAATGAGTAGCAGCACGAGCGCCTCGGTGGTGCGCACTAGAGATCTGCCTTTCAGCTTGTCTGACATTCACGCAGCTCATGATCATCATAACCAATGAGCTCTAGCAGGGGTAACAGACTACTGTGGCAGTGCAAATCCCCAGCCCAGTATTTACCATATAGGGCGCCAAACCTACATCTCGTCGTGACTGTAGCCCTGCAATGTATCATATTAGCTCGGTGTCAGCTGTTATTCTAATCCAAATCCATCGCCTTCGAAGAACGGCAAGCGATGCCTCCATTTTCGAGGCGGCGTAAGCGGGAGACGGACAAGACCAAGGAGGCTCCTAAAAAGGCCAAGACTGATACGGCAGACTTCGACACCAACACCGTGACACCCGCAACTTGCAGCGAAAAGGCTAGTGTTCCAAGCAGAACAACATATGGTGGCCTTTGGGCCAAGTCTTTGGGCCAATTGTTAGCAGGGACGTCAGAAGAAAGAGCTGTTGGCAATCGACTTTCTAATTTCGTGTCAGAGACAGCTTCAACGTCAGGTGTCGCGTCGATCACTGGTGACGACCTGATTTCTGAACTGCAGGCAGAAGCTAAGCAAAGGCAGGACGAAGCTGATGCCAAAGCGTGGAAGGTGCGCGTAGGGTCCAGGATATGGGTTCTTCGTGATGTCGCGGGAAAGATAGTTGTATGGCTAAATAGGTTCAAAGAAGTTGGAGATGTCGCAGTCAGTTTTGACCCAACTCATGCTGCACTGCCCTGGGCAGCCTTCCGCTTTGTGCTACAGATACGTTACAAGACTCAATCGTTCAAGGCAATGAGGACATCTAATCGTTTGCAGGCCGCTACTATTCAGAGCCAGCATGCAGCTGAATTGCTCGTTGGGTTGGAAAAAATCGCTAGCATATGTTTGAGATGCAGAATATATGAGCGGCTCTATCTCAACAACGATCAGCGAGAGGTATCCAAAGCTTTAGAATCTGCAATCACAGCCCTGTTCGTACAGGTGCTCGAGTTTCCATCCCTTGCAGTTCAAGTGATTAAATCGAATCAAAGCCTCCGGAATACCGTTGTCGGAATCTTACAACCGGAGAGGTTTGCTTCCAGATTAACAGCTTTGGAGGCTCGAGAGAAGGATGTCGAGATTGCCGCAAACAATTGTCATCGCCAACTTGGTGGGGACACCTATCGTAAAATCGACACGATTCATGGGGATCTCATCAGTCTATTGAATCAGGGATTCAACCGAGTTGATGACAAAATTACTTCACTATGGACGACACTAGACGATGATGAGCGGTACTATATGCTGCGGTGGATATCGGATATTCCTTACCAATCTGACTTCGAGAACATCAGATCCTCCCGGCTTGAAGGCACCTGCGAATGGCTGATTGCCCATGAGAAATATATCGAATGGAGGGACAGCAATTCGTCGACAACTTTACGGCTGCACGAAATTCGTAAGTTCTACCATGGCTAGTGCTGCTCAAGTCGTTAACGGAAGTAAAGCCGGTGCGGGTAAGACTAGACTGACGTCTAAGGTAACGGAAGATGTCTTAGCAAAGGCGGACGTCACCTCAGAACAGGATTGGGTTGCCTATTTTTTTGTGATAGGAGCCGCGAAGACCGGAGAGATCCCCTTTCCGTCCTTTGTAGCTTGGTACGACAATTGTCATTCTCTCGGAACAGTGCTAAAGTCATGCCTTGTACGGCAGCGAAATACCTTGGGAAAAAGCAAGATGGTTTTGCTTCGAGTCACCTTGCAATGGATGAGTGTCGAGCGCTTCTGGTCGAGCTTGCGAATATATACCCTCAAACGACCATTGTGATAGACGGACTGGATGAGTGCGATCCAAAGTCTCGTCATGCTCTCATGGAAGCTCTAGCCTACATCGTTACGAAGAGCTCCGGCTTGGTCAAAGTATTCATCGCTAGCCGGAACGATGACGATATTAAAGACCAATATGAAGGAGGCGAGAATTTGAACATTCAGGCATCTCATAATCAAAGCGACATCGATAAGTACGTCGCGAATAAGATGAAACAGACCAAGTGGTGCCGGGAGAGGATATCACAAGAAATCAAGAGTCAGGTTCTGAAAACCTTTCAGGTCAAAAGTCAAGGGATGTGAGTGATGCACCAGGATTTCTTGATCGTTAAAGCAGTACTTACACCTAACTTACACCTTCCTTAGGTTTCAGTGGGCAGCACTCCATATCAATGACCTTCTCGAACTCAAGTCCGATAGCTTGGTGGCCGATTATTTGCACGCTCTCCCGGAAGGCTTGACTGAGACATATGCACAGATCTACAACAGCATCGACAAAAGGAAACGTCATATCGCAGATCGAGCATTCCAAGGGATGATCTCCTCGTGGCGGCCCCTAAGTGCGGAAGACCTAGAAATCGCAGTCTGCCAGGACCCTGATGCGCCTTTCTGTGAAAAAGTTGATATTGACATTGATTTTGTTCTGGAAACCTGCAGAAACCTCATTGTGGTGATACCGGAGAGCTCCAAGGATGGTGGGACACGGAGAATGTTGTGCAAGTTTGCGCACTTATCGGTACAGGAGTATCTTGAAATCAATCACTGGTCTCCGGAGGCGGCGAATAACCTCATCTTGAGAACCCACATGCGCTATCTGAGAGGTAATTACGAGACCAAGATCCAAGTCCCCAGATTTTGGAACAACAGAATGAGTCATTGGGACCGACAGAGCGCAGCGTTCGACGGAAAATGTTGTCCGAAAACACTTGATCTGATTTTGGGCTTTCTTGGCAGCCCGAAGGAGAGCAGCTTAGCATTCAGAGCATGGGCGAGCGAGCTTCGGGACCCAACCGACATGGGCAACTTCGAGTCTGATGTCCACCATCCAACAACATTGATCGACGCCATGCACAGCATAGACACGGAAGAATCCGTCCCGAGTGACGTCTCTGCTCGGACACGGCCTTCGGCCAAGGGAAGATTCCAGTATCCTAGCGCCGAATACAACTCAACAGACGGTATTACCTGGAAGACTACGTGGATAAGCTGCGTCACACTTGGCTTACATGATGTTATGCGCGAGTGGCTACAGGCGGGCTTGCTAGATCCAGATTCGAGGGACAGCAACTCCAACACCGCTCTGGGTATAACGTTAGCCATGATGGCCGGTCACTATCATATTTGCAAGGTGTTACTTGATTTTGGCGCGAATCCCAACTTAAATACAGGACATTTCGCAACTCCCCTGCAAGCTGCCGCAGTAAATGCCAAGGACGGTCTTCTAATCGCGCAGTTGTTGCTGGAGAATGGAGCGAAGCCTAACATCAAGGGCGGTTACTTTGGTACTCCATTACATGTTGCAGCTGGGGGAGGGGACGAACCTCTCGTCAGATTGTTGCTTCAAAATGGCGCAGATATCAACGGTGTTGCTGGTCAGTATGGCACTCCGCTGCAGGCAGCAGCAACCTACACTCATCGGAGGATTTGCGAGATTCTACTTGACTCAGGCGCTGATGTCAACCTCCCAGGTGGGACGCACAATACGCCACTAGTAGCTGCCGTCTCACTGTGCGACCTGCCCCTAGTTGCCTTACTCCTATCGCAAGGGGCCAACGCCAACTCTAGCAACGACGAAGGCACCACAGCTCTGCACGAGGCGCCGATTTGGGGGAAGAAGATGATTGAGATGTTGATTCAGCATGGCGCCGATGTAAATGCAGTTTCCTCCCGATATGGTACGCCTCTTCAAGCAGCTTTAATGCTGAGACAGCCGTCACCTAAGGTCGTTAAAGCGTTGCTTCGAGCAGGTGCTTTATACGATGAAGATGCTCTGAATGGTAGGAATCTGGGTTCTAAAGTGCGAATCGTTTTGGGATTGCAACCAGGTGAACATGATTCGGGATCTGAAGCCGACTCTGTTATCTCATCTGTTACATACCTTCCCTTTTACCGGGAAAAAGATTGGTAGCTACTAAGCTACCTTGCCAGAGGAACAGTAGCAAAGCCTGAAGCAAAGCCATAGCCTGACAAAAACCTGGTCTGAATGGGTACACTACACCTTTATCTGGATGATATGGCAAGCTGATCACTTGTCGTTATTACCAACCAGGTCGTTATTTCATCGTCCAGCGTAACTGGGTTGTGCCGATTTGTCCTTCTAATAAAATAAACGAGATACAAGCTCTTCACATCACCTTGGTAACGACTTCGGGCTATGCCTCCCAAACCAGTACACTTTTCACCTCACATCTTCCAGCATTTCAGTCAACCATTTGCAAAATCGCCCACTAAACGTCTCGAGATGGCTACAGGAGATCATCACAAACCACCTGAAGATGTTGGCTTTTATGGGCTGCCACCCTTAAGCAAAGATCTTTGCTTTGTTTCCAGATACCCTTGCCTTCAGCAAACGGCCCCTCGTCCGAGTAATGTCATCGTTCCAGATGGTGACCTGTACCTGGCAGTCGGCCTGGATAGGTGTCTCCTAGACTCCGAATATCGGTCTGACTCTTCTTCTTCCGATGGAGAGTCTCTTCCTCGCTTCCCGAGACGCTCGAGTCCTCGTGAGTCTAGGGAGCATGGACATGAGGAAGCAGTCATATTTCTGGTCTGCTCTAGGACTTTGGCGCGGGTGTCTTCCGTCTGGCAGCGGCTATTGTCGCAGAAATCTGCGACTGGACAGTGGGCTGTTCGCCTCCCCGACGACAACCCCGATGCAATGGAGAAAATCTTAAAGATTATTCATAACCAGTATGACTGCATCCCGGCCGGCGGGCTCATGGAACTGAACGATATATACGAGATAACCATCCTAACCGATAGATACGACATGACGCATATTCTGCGACCTTGGGCCGCGCCCTGGACCGTAGATATGTTCAAAGAGGTGCTTAATGCCGACGAAGAGAAACTCAAGCTCCCCACGTACCTGTACAAGCACCTATGGGTAGCCTGGACATTAGGGGAAAGACATCAATTTACGAGAGTTCACCGAAAGATAACCAGACAGAGTAGCATCACCACTGATGGTTACTTAGTCTTCGCTAGCGGCTCCGAACATACTGGATATCCGCAACTGAATGAGATGTCCGGACCTGGATTTATTGGTAAGCAACTTCGAAACCCTTTCTATAAAATCTAGAGACTCCCAGTACCGCACTGACTTAGCACTTCAGAATTCACCAAGGAACTCAGACAGAGTTTCATCTCGACCATATTGGACTCAATCGAAGATTTCCTGCTTGGCGGTTCAGATAAAGGCCCTTATTGGAGCGCGTTCCAGATACAACGTCAGCAATGTCTGCAAGAAATTGGCCTCTGGCCGATACCACACGCTTCCGCCATCAAGCACAGCCCTGTGGAGTTGGAGAAGATACTTAAACAGAATCGTTTCAGCCTAGATTACAACTTCGAGGACAAAGGCCTTTCACACTCTATGACAAAGCATCTCGATGGCCAAGCGAAGAAGACGGGACTACAAGGACTAGAGAAGAGAACGTACTGGACACACACGACGGAGTGGACCCGGGCTCATGTCCCAAGTCACTTAGAATGGCCGTAGACTTCGTGGGATGTTTGGCGAAACTAATCAACGGGGGTGGCCGTGGTGTGCCTGGGACATGTGGCAATGCGGCCACCGGCTTGAACGCAGTATCCCGGATTAAGCCATAGGTTTGTGCAGTTATGCTCCATCTTCGGCTTAAGGAACCAGAGGTCCTCGTTTCGAGTTACAACAGCGATAAATGTGTAGTTCATCTTGCCCCAACTGTACGGTTCGAGTTACATGACGACCGCACGCTTCGTCTAGCTTAGTTAATAAAATAGCAATTAGGGTAGAACATTGACTACGTACATGATGAAGTCCAAAGATAGACATTGCCTCGAATGGCAAGCTTGATCATCGGACAAATAGCAGACTCCCAACTGTGGTCCTTGAATAAAGCACTATCCCGCTACTTACACGAAGTTGAGGTTTCGGCCGAGAAGGATTGGCTCAGCAGCATGATCGAGTGAAATGAAAAGTGACACGTATGGGCCTGGGTAGGCCTATATAACTACAGAAGAAGTCAAAACAGGCACATTCTATGATACATTGTGTGTACCTCTACTAGCCCCAAAGGCTGACAACAGAACTAAGCCCCAATTCTCCAGTTTACGACCGGTGCAGATTGGAAAGACGTCAGCAGCCTGCCGACCAATAAGGCGCGTAGGCATTTACCGTGCTATACGATCGTTCAGTCGCCATCAGTCTGTATGGCGACAGCTATAACCTCATCATCCGAGTTGTACTTTACAGTGCCTTCGTCTTGCTTTTACTCTAGATATGTGCTCGCTGTTTCAGAAAGCGACAGATTCACGCGTGGTGGCGTCGATGTGGAAGCTCCGTCGTGGTGACAGAAATATGCAGCCCTCCATCCAATATCATTCCTATTCAACTCGGCATGCAGGCTTAGAATTTAAATCAGATTGTCATGATATTAGTTATAGTGCTCTTGAGGGCAAATCTAGACCGCTCTATAGCTTCCATGGGTAGGTGCCCGACCTCTTGTGTCCCAAGATCGAGTATCCCGCTGTTAACAAGCTAGATCCAGATAGAGGACAGAGGCTGTCCATTCCTCGTGTACCCCAGGGTATCTAAACCATCTCTCCCCTGAACGAGGGTGGCAACTTTTCGGTCACCTTGTTCATGGCTTTGTTCTCCAATGCGCCGAGCTTGTTGTCGATCTTGCCTTCAATGCCCTTGGCCTTTTTGCCGAGGAAGGTTCTGAAAGAACCATACGCCCCAGTACACAGCCAGAGAATGCAGTTGACGAGGTCGACCCACACAGCGACTTTCATGGCCTTCACGCTGGTGCCTTCGTAGTCGTCCCCCGTCCGCTTGAGGAAAATGCTCGCGAACGTGCCAAAGACGGCGATCCAGAGAATGAAGAGGGTTAAGTCCCAGGCGAATAGGCGGTGAACTGGAGCGAAGGGGATGGCATAGACGATGCAAGTAATGCAGGACATGCCAGACACGGCGACCGCATACACCCAGGCGGCAGATTGGGAGTTGCCGGCCTTGCGATCCTCATCGACGCGGTGCCCGTATGAAGCCAGGACTATGAGGGCGAAGACGAGTTGGATTCCGCGAGCTACCCATCGAGCAATGTTTTCGTAGATGCCGAGTTGCTTCGTAGCTGCACCCTTGCCGGCTTTGGCGATGAGTTTTCTCGCCGTCAGGAATGCCATGATTGATGGTTGAGATTTGAACGAGGGTGTGGAGTATGAGTGAAGGTTGACTTATTGGCGCTTCCAGGGAACCGAAAACACAACGAGCAAGAAATATTAAAGAGTGTTGGTATGTGGGTAGTGAATGACTTCCAGCGTCAGCCGTTGGTAGATTAAAAGCAGATCCGTGAATAACTAGGAAATAACATAAGATGGTATGGGGAGCATTCTGGCCGAAATGCTACGGGCAAGTTCCATATGCTTTATGTGTCTCGGTGAACAAAGGCGCAGCTATCTCTTGGGAGGCTCCGCGGCCTCGACCGAGTTGAATCAAAGAGGTCTAAATCTGGATGTACCGATTGGCGCCCCTGAACCAATTAATGGCACAGTAGTGATCGTCTGTGCTTGGGGCCTTGTCGCGCAAATAGCCGAGACAAAGAGGTTGGCTGGCTGACAAGCACCGTTGGAGCCGCGGGCGCTTACCCCATAAAATCGACACCTCCAGTCCCGCGCGCATTTACTTATGGGCATGGAGAAACAGATGGCGTATTGATAGGGCAGGACAGGAACGCTCTCGAAACTCGTCGGCAATGATTAATACTTGCAGATGATAGTGGAGCCTCATCATTGGCTGGTCTCATGATGCTCTGTCTGCCAGACGAGGAACGATTAGTGGAGAAGACCGTTACGCCCGACTTCCTCTCTCAATATAATCCGAAACATGTGACGATCCCATGGGGTAAAATATCTCCCCATATACATATATGGCTTCAGTGTCGATATGTCGGATTTGAAAACCTTTCTAGGGCGCTGGATAGTTTGGGAGTGATAGCGGGTTACCCTCAAATGGCCACATGGTTCGACTAGGGGAAGGAACCAAGTCCGGGTCAGCACTCACTTCCATACCAGCCAAGTACGTCTTGGGCACATTTCCTTATTTGCTAGTGTACCTTGATCTAGACCGCGTGTCTGTATATTCGATGCTCCAGCCCATGTTCCATTCACGTCGTGAAATGAAAACACATACGGCTCGTCAACGAGGCATTCCCCAAGACGGAATTTGTCCCTAACCGTTCAATAGGAGATAAGTTGTGCAGTTATTACGGGTCTACTCGTCCTATTTCGGGACTGGCAACGGGAATAGATAATCATCGTTGCTAGACTGATGGGTGTAGTGACAGCGCGGAGTAGTTCAGGAAGGAGCGACACGGAGGCATGATGAGGACAAGGGAAGATTTTGGCGGCAGATACTAATATTAGGTCCCGCCTAATAAAACCGTCAATAATATAGCATGCCGAATAGTTCTTCGTATCAACTTGTAGATGTCAGTAGCATTGAGCGCTCCAGTCATGGGAAGACGGCCCAGCATTCTGTCGTCGAGACACACAGTTTGCACGCCGCCCCAGATGTAGCTGAGAGTGACGGTAGGCTGTGTGGGAACCACACATTGACACCAACAATCGATTAGTAATCGCGGCGTTGCGGCATGAGTTCGAGTTGCGAAACGTCATTCGTAGCGAACGGGGTGGGAGTCTTCGCAACATCTCTTTCATGTCCTGAGGAGGGGTAGGTCGATCCCAATTGGGGTCTATGAGCCTAGCGAAGCCTGACGCGTTAAGAGTTGGACGCGGAGCTAATAGCAATGAACTGACTCCGAAGAGTCAAAGAAACTACGCAGATGAGAACGAAAGCAGAAGGCAGCGTTTAGGCGAAGAGGAATATCAGATTCGTGTAGGCTGATCCGAATGTGTGTCTTGCACATTGCGAAGCATCGACTAGATCTCGAGATGTACCAAGCTCGGTATCTCTTGGCCCTGTGGTTTGCGACTAAAGAAAGTATCAACAATCGTATGTGAAATCTTGTAAGTCGTGGAACTCCTTTGTTGACGTGATACTCAAGTCAAACAGGTCAGGCTGTTGTCTTTTAGTACCGACGATTTGCGAAAATTGCCGGCCATTACCACTGGTTTGAAGCGCTCTCATAGTACGTCGAACCCGCCTCCCATCGAAGGTGTTACTCGTGTTTGTCCGCGCAATAGGGTGGCTGTTCGGTATCTCGATGAAGCTTGAACTTCAAGTATGTTGAGATTGTGGTCATCCCGAAGGAGGGGTTCCAGGCTTCCATTCCTTGTATGCACCAAAGCGCCCTCTGCAATGGTGGTCTTATGTAAGCGACACATCAAGTATCCGTGGTCGGTTTTGATTTTCAAAGAAATCAGGGATCTGGAAACGTAGGTATGATTGATGTTGAACTTCGAATGGCAGTCTCATATTTCGCTTCACGCCATTGCAGTTGTAGTGTGAACCGAATAAGACTTGATAGGTGATTATCAAATGCAGAAAGGATAACCCATCATGTCGCAATTTCATGGGGCTATCAAGTTACAGAGGGTATGCATGCGTATATGGGGAGCTTGCCCCGCACCTCCCCTCAACCCTGTCGATGTCCCTCGTGTCGTGCCTTCCATGACGTCGTCCCAACGATTGACGTCAAAGTAAAGTAGGTGCCGCCTTATTTCACCTCAATAGGGCAATATCCTTGATTCGAAGCACAGCCGCCCGTTGTTACGCCACCCAAGACAGGTTGATCATAAATACATATCTTATCTTGACGGGCCCCCCCAGACCCTGTGGAATTGCACAATAAACACGTACAGACGTCCGATACATCCGCAGATCCGACCCCTTGATACCCTCCTGAGCGACAATTCGTCAGACCCGCGACCCCGATAATACCGTTTCGTTTTCGCAGAACAGGAAATCTACGAGGTGCCGGTAAAATGTCCGAGGGCCAGCAGACGCAGAACCCGCAGGCTAGCGGCGCCGGATGGACGTCGTTTATCAAGGTATGTACATGTCCCATATGCCTACCTATGTTTATCTCGTATCAGAAGGGTTTCGCTGATGATTTGGTCCACTTGCACGCAGTCTATCGCATCCTTCAACGGTGATCTCTCGACTCTAACTGCTCCACCCTTTATCCTCTCCTCTACCAGCCTTACCGAGTTCAGCTCTTACTGGGGCGAGCACCCTGCCATACTTGCTGCGCCAGCGAAGGAGGCCGACCCCACCAAGAGGGCCATATTGGTCCTAAAGTGGTTTCTGACCACGCTGAAGCAGCAGTACGCAGCCAGAAGTGAACAGTATGGAAACGAGAAGAAGCCGCTCAACCCCTTTTTGGGTGAGCTGTTCCTAGGATCATGGGAAGATGAGGCTGGCACCACCGAGTTGGTCAGTGAGCAGGTCAAGTAAGCTTTTCCAACCACACTACGATGAGGATTTGATAAGCCTAACCCATATACAGCCATCACCCACCTGCCACAGCTTACAGCATTACCAACACCAAGTCTGGCGTACATTTAGAGGGCTACAATGCTCAAAAAGCCTCCTTTTCCAAGACGATCAACATCAAGCAGATCGGACATGCCGTCTTGACAGTACCTGTTCCTGGAAAGCCTGACGCAAAAGATACCTACATCATCACACTTCCGTCGCTACATGTCGAAGGACTTCTGTTTGGATCACCGTTCATCGAACTGGATGGCGCATCGTACATCACAAGCTCGACTGGCTTCACCGCCAAGATCGACTATAGTGGTAAGGGATGGATCAGCGGGAAGAAAAACTCGTTCACCGCGCAACTATATCACACCGGCAAGGAGAAGGAGGTTCTTTACAATGTCTCGGGTCAGTGGACCAAGGCGTTCGAGATTCACTCGGGTACTGCAAAGCATAATAGCCCCAGCAACCTCATCGATTCCTGGGACCCTACCTCTTTCCCTCTATCAAAATTGAAGGTCGCAGCCATTGAGAATCAGCACCCACTCGAGTCCCGTCGTGCCTGGTCGAAGATTGCGAAGGGAATTGCCAGCGGCGATATGGACCTGGTCGGCAAAGAAAAGTCAAAGATCGAGCAAGCGCAGCGTGCATTGCGAAAGAAGGAACAGGCCGAGGGTCGTGATTGGGAGAGACGGTATTTCACCAAGGCCGTGGAACCCGATGCCGCGCTTCAAGGTCTCGCGAAGAATGTTGGTCTCAAAGAGAACGGTGATGCGGACAAGACCGGCGGGCTTTGGAGGTTCGACGGTGCTAAGGCGGCAAAAGTCAAGGGGCAGGAGCTGACGGATACGGAGAAGAACAAGCTAGCAGCGGAGTTGTTGGGGCAGTAGAATACCCTGCAACTTTCACCACAACTACAGTTGCCGATCGAGGTCGTGCCGCTGGTTGATGCTGAGAATCAGAACGCTCCTACCATACCACGGAGGGAGGCTAAGATCCGGGAATCTTCGCATTGCCGTCGTTGCAAGCGGGAGTAATAGGCGTGGGGTCAGGATTCGATCGGTCTTTCTGAATGCATAAGTCATGTATGTTAGGGCCGATTAACAGCAGCATGGGTTCTTCTTGTCCCTGATCAACTAGATTAGTAATACCGAACCATTCCTTCCAAAAAAGATCTCTGTTTATGCGACAGATTCATCGATACTCGCGGCTTGGCAATTACCACGCCCTGCCACGCTGGTACAGGAAAAATGAGCATATCATAAATATACTAAGTGAGCAAGCTGCTACAAGTAGTTATGTCATTTGTGGTTAGCTTAAGGGGGTTTATCAATAATATCAAGGATTTGCATTTCCATCATTCTGATCGTTCGAATTAGATATGTAAAACCCCCCATGTTCATACCGTGCTGTGATAATAATGCGCATCGCGTTAGGCTTGTCGTAACGCCTTCTTCTGCATCGGCGTGGCTACCTCATTATCATCGCATCGCTTCGCCGTCTACCTGACAGCAACCGGCCCAAGATCGAAACATTCTCGAGGCTCGTCCGACGTCGACACAACAAAGCTCTACCCGCCGTCTGAACTATCCGGCCGAGAGGGGCAGAGGGGCCACTTCGTCTGATCGCCCCCTGCCGCAGCGGCCCGCCTTTTCTGCCAAGAAGCTTAAGTGAACAACATCCCTGCGGAGGATCACTGGCGCGCATTTACATCGTACAACCCCGGAAAGCGCGTTTCAAGACACTGCTCGGAACCCGGTTGTATGGTAGACTCTCGCCGGGATCAATATATTTAGAATCCTCGCACCCAATGCTCTGCTAGACGATGCAGGGTATCGGATCATGAAGCAGGGGGGGCGTGCATATGTTTAATCACCGGGGGAGAACGCGAGACTTTCTGAAAGGTGGGGTTTGGGCGACAACAGCTGCTTTCTAGAGTGCCGTTGAAGGCAATAGATGAGGTGTAGATTGAAACGGTGCGGAGCAATCGAGCTTCGTTTCGACAGTTCATCTGATCTCCATCTAGTGAAGCAGGAGGCGCATGTACTTAAGCTGGATGGTAGGCGTGCCTACGATGTACCTTTCTTTGGCTTCAGCGCTTCTGCTGCCTCTTGACTTCACTTCTTGAATCGAACGCTTGATAGCGCTTCATCCATTCCTTTCTATGCTGTGCGCTCCTTTGACACTTGAGCAGTCGACTAGTGTCGATTCGCATTTCACTCCTTTTAGAGCTTATTGATGATCCTTCTTGCCGCTTGATAGCAGAAAAACCGTGCTCTTCGAGACATATTTCAGCTTAGTCTACAGAGCTTCACATTTATACATCCAAAATGAGGTCTCTTACCCTTCTGTGCCTCCTCTCAGGGGTAAGCGCCCATACCATCTTCACAGCCCTCTTCATCAACGACATTCCTCAAGGCGATGGGACCTGCGTACGCGAGACTTCCAACCTCGCAGCAAACGTCGATCCTGTCCGGGACTTCCTCTCCGACGACATAACTTGCGGCTTCGGGGGCAACACGCCAGTTGCCTATACCTGCCCAGCACCGGCTGGGGCTAAGCTGACCTTTGAATACCGTGAGACTGCCAACACGGCCGGGTCCGGCTTCATTGACCCCTCACACAAGGGACCATGCGCCGTGTATGCTAAAAAACTGAGTGCTTTGGATGACGAGGCTAGTGGTAGCGGCTGGTTCAAGATCTGGGACGAAGGTTACGACGAGGCGGCCGATTTGTGGTGTACTGAGAAGCTGATCAATGATGATGGGTATTTCTCCATCGACATTCCCGCTGCGCTACCGTCGGGGAACTACCTCTTCAGGCCCGAGGTTGTTGCCATGCATAACACTACGCCCGCCGTGGAGCCACAGTTTTACGTTGGGTGCGCCCAGGTTTTCATCGAGAGCGACATCACCGGCGCGCTGGACATCCCGGAGGAGTATGCTGTTAGTATTCCTGGGTATATCCAGGCTGGCGATGCGGGGGTTACGTATAACATCTATGTCGATGAGGAGTACGCCGATCTGAAGATACCCTACCCTGGGCTGGGGCCGGGGGCCTGGGCTCCATCTGCAACGACCGGATCTGGTGATGTTACCACACAGACTGAGGGAGCAGTCCCTGAAGACTGTTTGCTCAAGAACGCCAACTGGTGTGGAGTTGAAGTTGCGAGCTATTCCGACTTGACGGGCTGCTGGGCTGCCGTCACGGACTGCTGGGCTCAGAATGACGCGTGCTGGGATGCCGCGCCACCAAGCGGTGGAAGGAATTGCGGAGTCTGGGAAACGAAGTGTCAGGATATGGACGATCAATGTACGGCTAAGAACTTCGCCGGTCCGCCAACATTTGAGCTAGTCAGCGCTGACTGGCCGGCTCCTGATGTCGTTCCAGCTGCGATGAACGCTGGTGAAGCTTCGGCGACGGCCACAAGCGAGACATCACTGACCAGTAGCACAGCTGCCGCCGCTTCCAGCATAGCTGCACAAGGTTCGCAGCCCACCGGCACTGCTGCGTCGACTACTACAGACGTTTCCGCTTTCAGCACAGAAGCTACCCCATCTTCTGCTACTCTCATGACCATTGCCATGAGCGATGCGACTACTATTTCTGCTACATCTAGCAGTGTCATCGTTACTTTGCAAACTTTACCAGTGGAGACCGCGATATTAGCCACTGCCTCTGCTCAGCCCTCGCATGCCATCGGCTGCGGTCGTACACACAATAAGCAGGGCCACAAACGCCGTGCTCTTGGAAAGTAGCACTGTGAATACATTCCGAGCTCAAGGCCAACGGCGGAAGTCGTGCAGTGATGTTAGCTGTTGAAAGACTTCGGTATGTAATCTTTCTGGTCGATCGTCGCCTGGAGTGGACACTTGGTCAAGGGCGCTAACTTCGTTGAATTGGGAGCGCTGAGAGGAGGCCGAGTGACCAAATAGCCAATTCCATATTGAAATGCTCCATCTCCTACAAGCCTCCATGCATGTAACACTCCCTGAACATAAGCTGTCCAGATCGGTAGTCCTCCAGGAGGAATATACAGAGGTACGTGTCGTCCATAGTACACGATTGCCTCTTTTCACGATTTTGGTTCATCCACTACACAGTAGAGTGCGATGAAAAGGTTCTCCCATAATCGGAATCAAATGCACGGTTGAATTGGCCGAGTTTACGACTGCTTCTTCTAAGAAAACGGATAGGCCATGGCTGCTGGCCCAAGCTACAAGGTCTGACTTACCCAGATCACTAACGGACTAATTGCTACTCAGTTCTCAGCACAGCCTTCTGTGTACCCCCGTCTCGGATATGTTTCAGCGGATACTTTCAACACATTGGAAAAATGGTCTCTACGTGATCTAAGGCGGTAAAATGTTCGCGGATGAATTGTGACGGAATTCTCAATAGGAGATATTGTCTAGTTTGAGCACAGATACTCCTACAAGCTCGATAGCAGTTACTAAGATAGGGATTGACGGGCGCGTTTGATGCCTCGTCTGGAAGCCTGATGTGTTGCATTGTTCATCATACTTGCACGCCGTCATAGTGAGAATGAGCATTTGAGTATCAAAAATAAGGCTTATACGAAGCTTCGATATCTGGTACGATCGGCCCATTCTTGACTATATCCGCGCAGCATCAAAGCCCGAGTCATATGTGATATAGCTCTACGTCACATCGATTCAGTTCCTCCCTGTTGAGTTTCAACTACTCCCAGGAGATCATACTGAAGTGAAGGCTTGCGCTTACTTGTCTGGGTTAACTATCAAACTCACGATTGGTAAGGGGCAAAGTGAAGAGGATATATACGCAGGTACAAGTGAGCACCGAGTTGGATTACAACTTCCACCTATTTACTATACTTTCTCCGAGCATTAATTGTTGTTTGTATATCGGGACTGGTAACGAACACTCTATATCGGGACTGGTAACGAACACTCTATATCGTCAAAGAGTGGACTAACCCGATCGGGTGAGGAGTCCAATCGAGCGCGAGCTCAATGCGCCAGACATCACTCAGCCTCACGAGGCAAATTCGGCACATGACGGACGAGCTGTCAGTTGCATTGTGTCTCAAAGTGCGACGACAAGAGCGTCCCGTTGCTCTTACTTCCAAGACCATCGCGATGATGCCAGCCCCATCGACAGGTAATCGCTTAAAATTGATGAAAGCCTGCAGGGGCTGCCGGCGGCGTAAGATCAAGGTACGTACGCGTTTCCAGGTCCAAGCTGAACCAAGATACTCATTTCCACTCAGTGCAATAACGAGGTGCCAGCATGCCTTGCTTGTCTACGACTGAAACTCCCATGCGTCTATCCTCCAGATCGGGACAGTGGGACACTCGTCGGCGCGTTCGTCCATCCCAATGAGACTCAGACACTAGGAAATGAACTTCCAGCCTACAGTTTCCGAAGTCCGAGTCTCCCGGAGGACACAAGCCCGCCTCGCACGCATTCCCCACCATGCGCTTCGCTTGAATACCCTGAAGATCAGGGAACCGAGGCCTCTGAGCTGTTTCCACCAGGCTTCAACTCAAATGAGTCGTCGGCTTATGGCAATGCTAGCTGGTACCGACCCGACATTTCTGCCTCTTCCAATGCATCGCTGGCGACATATCCATGGGCAGCGACACTCGTCACGAGCCATTTCCACTGGCCAATTACTGCCGCACAGATCAGACTACTGCGCTTAGCGCCTGGAGAGCACGATGAGCCACTTCGATGTGCCTTGAAAGCCGTTGACATGCGCAGAATAGCAGCGTCCATTGAGGGCAGGGGCTCGCCGTATAAATACCAGGCTCTGTCATATGCATGGGGAAGTGAGCCACCGACCTCTGATCTTTTTATCAACCGGGAACCAGCACCAGTTGTACCAGACCAGGGATTCCGAGAGTCCGTTCGAGCTAGTCTCCTTAGTAATTCATCTGGACTGTTCAAGATCAGGCCGAACCTTCACCAGGCCTTAACACAGCTACGCTCCAAGAAGGAGGGAATCTGGCTGTGGGTGGATGCCATCTGCATCGATCAGACGGACGAGCAGGAAAAGAACCACCAACTCAGCAAGATGCCATCAATCTATGGAAATGCCTGGTCTGTGACTATCTGGATAGGTGACGATTACAATTCGGCCTCGCAAGATCTGGCTATGGGGTTTATTCCAACTATCCTCAACCTGTCGTTGTTAGATCGACTGGTGGCCACTCCCGTCCCTAACGAGGAGACACTCAAGCGTTGGGTGGCCTTTGCGTCACTCCTCAAGCGCCCCTGGTTCAATAGACGCTGGGTGATCCAGGAGATTGCGTATGCCAAACGAGCGGCACTGAGGTGTGGCAGCAACATAATCAACTGGCTAGACTTCGCCGATGCCGTCGAACTTTTCTTTCGAAAACTGGATCGCATTCGTGCTCTTTACGATGCGTCGGAGCTGTCAAAGATAGAGCCAGACGTCCTCGGCCATGTCGAATCCGCAGGGGCTCAAGCATTGATACAGGCCTCCAATGGTGTCCTCAGGAAAGGTTCCAATGGAGCCGTCTTGGACCGCATGTGGAGCTTGGAAACGTTGGTTATGAAATTCAACTCGTTCGAAACCACGGATCCGCGAGACACAGTGTACGCACTTTTGTCATTGGCAAGTGACATCAACGTAGAAACACAGGAGGACAGCAATCGAGACGACCAGAGGCCGGGGAACAAACCGTTCAAGCCAGAATACCACAGACATCCACAGGACGCCTTCATCAGCTTCGTCCAGGCCTGTGTCGAGACTACCCAGTCACTCGATGTGATTTGCAGACATTGGGCTCCTACACTCGAAGGGAGGAAGATGCCCTCGTGGATAGGCACAGTAGATCAAGCACCATTTGGGCCCCCGTCTCGCTTTACCGGACGGATCAACGGCGACAGTCTAGTTGGAGAACCGAGACAGAGAATCTTCAATGCATCCAAGGGAACCTCCGCCAAGGCCACGTTTCCGCCATTCAGCAATGACGGACAAGATTTCGAGAAAGCGCAGAGAGAAGGAGGGCGAGGCCAGGATCCGGCTACCAAGAAGCGGAAGCGTAACGACGAACTCCATCTAGGCATGCAAGCAGTTGGAAACGGAGTCTCACCCACTCCCGGAGTGAACTTCAGCGGTACAACAAACAGCGGTAAGGCGGCTCGTTCCGGATTCTGACACGCTCTAATAACCCACCCTAATGCGTTGACCCGAAGCATATACTAATGCACTCTACTGATAGCGGGTGACTTCTCGATACCCAAATTAGATCGCACAACGATGGCTGTCGCCGACGAGCTGTATTATCCAAATTCCCCTGCACAGCTACCACAAGCTGCAAACAGTCGTCATTTAGGGAAGAGCCCTCTTCGGGAGTCCGAGCCTGTGGCGAGCCTACGCTACTTTAGCGGCAGCTTCTGCACCAAAGGCCTTATACTGCGACGCATTGAAAGGGTATCTCCGCGCGTAGTCGACGGGACTATCTCAGACGAATGTCTGGACATCCTCGGCTGGCAACATAACGCTAATGTGAACGAGATCCCCGAGCAGCTATGGCGCACCCTGGTGGCAGACCGAGGGCCGGACGGCAGGAATGCGCCGACGTGGTACAAGCGTGCTTGCGCCTACAGCCTCTTGAAGACTAGTCCCGAAGGTGACCTGAACACATCGAAGCTCATCGAGCGCGAGACCCAACCAGCATCCGTAGTCGAGTTCCTCAAGAGGGTCCAAAGTGTGGTATGGAGTCGCAAGTTTTTCGAGACTGATATGATGTCTCAACAATTTGCGGCAGATGGTGAGGACACAGCAAAGCTTGTGGGCATGGGGTCCCGGCATATTCGCGAGGGTGATTTGGTATGCATCCTCTTCGGCTGCTCTGTCCCTGTCATACTGAGGAAGCTGGATGAAACTGGCAATAACCTCTGCTCGGTGAAATTAATGGGCGAGTGTTTTGCATATGGGAAGATGGATGGTGAAGCATTCGCTGGCCTGAAACCAGCGGATGTTCAGTCTCGGCTAGTATCGTTCGAGATCTGGTAGCGATTAGCATAGGGTAGGTCGTAATTTGTAGCCTTTGATCTACAATACTAGAGTCTCGTCACTCCCTTGCGTGGATCAAGTGTACTTGGCTTCGGCAATCTTGCGCAAGTAGTTGGCTTTTGGGCCAGGCCGAACCTGATGTCTGAACTCGGTTGGCGGCACATAGTCAACAGGCATTTTCTGGTTGAATGGTTGTTTCCGGTGCGTTAGGTGTTGGGCAATGAAAGATTGGCAACCTCTGTAATAGTCATGCCACGGGTGAATATATGGTATATACTTTCCCCGGGAGACATCGACCACGAGATCCAATGGAGGGAATTTCATCTTGAAAGAGTTCCATAGAAAATTATCAAAGCAATCACCGCATTGCATTTCCAGAATACTTGTCTTACGCCAATCATAATCACAACTTTTACCCGGTGGTGCACCATACTAACAGTTTGGCTCAGACTTGCCTTTACGACGTCATTGCTGGCTGCATGTTGAAACATCTCGACTCGTCGGGTTACTGCAAACGCAGAAACACACAGCCGATCCGAGTAGTCAAAGCGAAGCAATACCAAGCTCGGAAGTATCTGACGTATCATCATCGCCAGATTGTCTCGCAGTTATTGGGGGTTCGGCGGTTGGGTAATCACATCTGTTCCTCTCACTCTCGCGCCGCCAATTGTCCGTTCTAATTTCGCCGTCCTGGCGCCAAATTGAATCTGCAGCTGTCAGTACTATTGCATAGCGTACGTGGCCTCAACTCACAGCTCGCTTCTTCTCTCTTGCTGTCGACGGAAGGTTTAGCTGGTCAGCGAGGAGTCGCAGGACTCGTTTGGCAGGTTCAATGACTGCCGGATGGAATTGGTTGCCGAAGTCGCACTTTTCCCACACGGGAGTGCCCATTGCAAACCTCATGAATTCTTCATCCAGGTACGGGAATCTCACCTCCTTTCCCCAGTGCGACAGGACGCGATCATCCCTCCCCAGGTTGCGCTCGCCGATTCTACTAACGTCGAGCTTCAACTCATCGATGAGACCAGAGTACCCACGCCTTTTGAAAGCTGACTCATGCCGTGAGTACCCACCGAAAAGCTCATCGGCTCCAAGACCGGATACAAGGACCCGAGCTGGAGTGGTGACACTGGGTGCAGAAGGGTCGAAGTTCGCATGGTCTGTATAGCTATCTCCCATACCTCGGCTTGCGAAATATAATGCCAAAGCGATGGAGAGATCCATTTCTGTATTGTGAGGGTATATCAGAGATACGACGCGAGATCGGTGTGCCATCGTCTCTGCGTAGGGGACATTTATCTATAGGGCTGCGTAAGTGAAAGCTACCTGCGGTAACACCATGACCTACAGCAATAAAACGCCAATAACGGGAGGGACAGGCCGCTCTGAGCTCTGCAAACGCTTTTCTGCCAGTCACCCTGTCGGGGCAGGCTTCGTAAGCTAGCGAGGCTTTCGCATCTGCCCCTTCTGGGTGCGAGGCAACGTCCCGGGCATTCTGGAAGGCGACGTTGACCAAGTCTATTCCTTGGGATGTGGGCAGAAACTCATCAGCCAGTCTAGCTAAGATGGTGCAGTCCAAGCCACCCGAGAAGAGGACCGCGATGCGAATATCGATATCAGACTGGGGATCAGGGGTAGTTGGTGGTTCGGGGATATTGAGGATGCGCAATTTGAGCGACTCTGTGAGACAGTCTCGAATCAGATTGACGGAAGGCGTCGCAAAGTCTAGCATTTCTCCGCCTTCCGGAACGGTCGTGTTGAATTTGCCGATACTTGAGACCTGTTATCGTTAGCTTTGGCGAGACGCGACCAATTAGATAGAGCCTTACCAGGCCAGCTTCACCGGATGGTAGCCATCCATGTTTACTTATGTGTAGGCTTGTGGCTGTGTGAGAGACAAGGTGCATCGAATGAACTCCATCTGCTTCGACTTCCACCCATCCATTGCTCAGACTATCGGCGATACTGGAGAACGTAATTCGCCGATCTTCCTCTGCTTGATTGATTAGTAGAGAGCGCCGCCCGAGGCGGTCGCGGCCAAAGTACAGGCACTTGCCCGGAGCATCATAGAATAGGAAAGCGAATGGTCCTTGGATACTCCGTAAGACCGTCAGTATATGGTTCTCCCTTTGACCAACGTCTGCAGAGGGGCTGTTGATCAGCTTTGCAAAGATTGCCTCGCCATCATTGCCATCGACGGTCTGGGCACCGATTTTCCATGCTTCTCCGTTCCAGCATAGGACCGATCGGGAGCACGGGTCCTGGAAAGGTTGCCTTGCGACATGATCACCCCGCAGCGCAAGTACTGTAGATGTGAAGGTGATTGAGACACTGTCCTGCGCATCATCACGTGTCACCGAACGTGTTGCTTGGCCAAGGTAGTCTGGCCCACGGCTCAACAGTGCCTGTTTCAGACTTTGAGGTATCTCGATATTCTTGTTGGCAGACACGACGGCATAGATTCCGCACATCGTCTTCACATCGCTGAATGTGACGTTGTAGTCCAATTGAGATGTTGACTGTGCATGATTTGAAGTCGGAGAGATATTTGCGATAATGGTATGTCAAATTTGCCGCCGATTCTAGGTGCTGCACTTACGCCAGTTGCCTGTCGGCTGTCAGTCGATATTTCTTACTAAGTAGTATACTAGTAGTACTACTAAGTAAATTAGGCAGATATTTATAATATTATATTTTATATAACTTAGTTATAAGAATAAATTACGGGCTAAGAAAAAACAAAAGATTACAACCTCAGGTAAAGAGGAGACAAAAGACACGACAACAAGTAAAGGATAAGGAAATCGAAGGAAAAAAAAAGTAGTCAAGTAAATCCCTCAGTCCCTCACATCCCCCAGCCCACAACCACCGGTGCACGTGAACCAGCCAGGCGGAGGATCGTAACCCTCCATTATGGAATAAATGGCACAGACGTGGTCTCCAGCCCTCAGAGAGGGGTGACGCAAATCGGGAGTATCCAGGGAGTTGAACCCTGACCTGTGTAAATCGAATTGGTTTACAAACCACTTGACTATTGCAGCCCCGACAACTGCTGTTGTTGAATATGATGGTTGTTACTGGATATCTACCCTGCCTCGTGATTCAGGGGCCACTCGATTTCCACTTCATCTAACAGTCCCGTCGCCATCACGCCCCCCGCAACGCGTCCCAACGCGTCGTGTCTGACCAAGTATCGAGCCCATACGTGTCGATATTTGGTCCGCATTTCGCTGCACAGTTCGCTTGAGATTTTGTGCGAACAACTTCATCATGCACTATCATCATCAGTCAAAGCCAGTACGCGAACGTCCATATTGAACGCCGTCGGTATATACTTGCTATACTCACGTTTGCAAGTCTTATATGCTCCAGATATTCAAGTAGTTAAGCAGACTCGAGAAACGGTATCTCGTCTTTGTGGACAAAACGAAAATAAAGCCTGCTAGAGCACCTGAATATTCTGCGTCAAGTATAATAACTACAACTATTCTACTAGAATAAATATTATCGTAGTGAAATATCTCTTCTCTCGTAGTGGGTACTCAACTAGGATAAGTGTCAGAGTCAGGCTCGTACTAGGTCATTAGAGCACGCGGGAGGCTCGATCTCTCTTGCCCCAGCGTGGGTCGTGTTGTTTCCCACGCGTATTGAATTTCACTGACCATTGGCAGATCTCTTATTTCAAACCAAACATCAATTAGCTTTTGGCGGAAGCTGGCAATCCATCCAAGCCTACTCACGACATCCCCGCCACCGTCAGCATGGTACTACAAATTCTCATTAATTTCTTGCCGCGAGCCGGTATGAGATATGATCATCAATTAAAGGTCACCAATCGTGATGCCCGCGGCCGCCTCATCTTCAAGTCATTCCAGTCATCCAACATCATCACTCCTGGCCAATTATCCACGCAGAAGATCAAAGCGGACAAAGCAGCTGTTCAGAACGCCATAGAGGCTGTGTTCGTTATCGCCGCACGCCCGAATCTCATCCAAACCATCACCGGTGACTCTGATACGGTCGACTTTCTTTGGGACCTGAAGGTTCACGCACCCTGGGCCAATGACCTCAGCGATCCAGTCTGGGTTGAATTCTTCTATCGACTCATCAAGGCCCGAAAAGATTGGCTTGAGAACCCGTTGCCACCCTTTGATGTCAGCACTCACACGTCCATGGTTCGACGAATTGACAACTTTCTGCAGGCCGCAGGTGGTCGATGGGATTCAATTGAATACGACATGGCGTGGTACCGCTTGGCTGGGGCCTTCAACGTAGCTGAGGATGAGAACCAGGACCAGAAAGAGGATCAGAACGAAGACCAGAACGAAGACCAGAACGAAGACCAGAACGAAGACCAGAACGAGCCCGAAGGATGCCAGGCCCAATCTGAAGGAGACCTAGTGATGACAGATCTGGGAAGCGCCTTAGACGACCACCTGAACGAGGACGAGACTGCGAAGGGAGTTGAGGAGATGGACTTGGACGACTAGCTCCTTGGAAAGGGTCACAGAAGTCGTGGGAAAAGTCACGCGCCAGGGATAAGAAGGGACTTGGAAACTATTCATAGTTTAGGACTCGATCTCTCCTGTTTGGCAATCACCCGCAGGTCCTTCCTCAGAATCTTGCCAGATGGGCTCTTAGGTATAGCGGGAATGAATGCAACCCCTCCTCTCAACTGCTTGTACTTGGCTACCTGCGTAGCGACGAAGTCTGTGATCTCTTCCGCTGATATTTGTTTCGGGTCCGCGACTACGTAGGCACTGTTCTTTGTCAGCAATGGCAGAGGCGGTCAGCTAAGTGAAACCTCTCACCGTGGGAGCTCTGTCCCTTCTGCTGCGACGCCAATCACGGCTGCATCCAGTATCTTGGGATGGGAGAGTAGAACCGCCTCGAGTTCAGCAGGCGCAACTTGCGTACCCTTGTATTTGATGAGTTCCTGTGAGAAAGTCAGATCCACCTGTCTTCACACTCAGCAGACATGCTTGCCTTCTTTCGATCAACGATGTAGAGCCATCCATCTCGAAACACACCAATATCACCAGTATAGAACCATCCGTTCCTGAATGAATCTGAATCTGCTTTGGTATTGTTCCAGTACCCCTTGATGACGACTGGGCCTCGTACCAGAACTTCGCCTTCTGTACCTGGCTCTACGTCTTTCCCGTCATCATCAATCAGCTTGGCGTAATGGTTTGGTACCAAGCTACCCACAGTACCAGGCCTAAGGTCGGTGCGATCAATGGGAACGGTGGTGATGCTTCCTGTGGTCTCGCTCAAGCCCCATGTCTGGCGCAGCTTGGTTGTTCCCCTGCCAAGCTTTTTGCTCACCTCCCTCTGTAAGTCTTCGCCCATCGGGGCAGCTCCAGCAATGGCATCTACCCAGGTGTCGAACTGATCTGTCACAAGAGGAGACTTGGATATCATCAGGTAGATGGGAGGAACTGAAAATCCAGATGTCACCTTGTACTTTTTGAAGTACCCGCAGAATTTGACGAAGTCAAACCGTGACATCCAGTAGAGCGTGCCGCCCATGTAAGCCGAGTTAACAAGATAGCCTTGTACGCCAGCGATATGTGCAACGGGCAGATGACCGAGGGCGATATATTCGAACCCCTCAGGTCTGTGGGTAGTATTGTACTCCTTGATTGGTTCTAGGAGCAGTGTCGCACTGGCGACTAGATTGCGATGTGACAGCTTCATCGCCTTCGGTAGACCTGTGGTGCCACTGGAGAAAAGAAGGCTAGTTACCAAAAACAAGTCAGTGTTTCGATTTTCTGCATGTCTTGTAGAAGGATTCAATAAAATCTGGAGGCTTAGTAGGTCTCGACCTGGTGCAATTCTTATGCACGTGGAAGCGACTTGCACTTTCTATAGCCATAATGGAAAATGGAAAATACAAATTGTGTCTTGCACTCACCACACGACACTGTTGTCGAGCTCCTCAGCATTCGAGATGCGCCGCCATTGCATCTCCTGATTCGATATTGGCACCTTTGCCCCACCGACCGCCTCGTACAACTCAAGGTCCTTCTCGCCCTTGTAGGAGATGATCTTGCTTAACGGGAAGTTGACCTTCCTAGCGGCTGCGACGGCTACATCCTTGGTATCCGGATCGCAAAGAATGATTTTCGGATCCGTCTGCTTCAGCTGAAACGCAAGCTCTTCGGGAGTCGCGCCGGGGCTAGTAGACGAGAAGATGCCTTCTGCAGCTATTGTGCCATAAAACATGAGCGGAAGCATGAAATGGCCCGTTGAGATTGTAAAGACCACATCTTTGCTGGGGCCCAGGGCGCCGATGCCATATTGGTTGCGCAAGACGTGAGCAAGCTTCTTCAGATCCTGCCGCAATCTACCCTTGGTCAGGTGATTTGACGGATCTGCAGCGTCTGCGTGGAGGATCTTCTCATCGGGTTTGTAGCATTGCTTCGACTCTATGGAGTAATATCAGCGAGGTATCTCGCGAAATCAAGAAAGCCCATGCTCCGGGTAACGTGAGGGCCCCTCACCAAATATCAAAGTTAGTACATCAAGATCGGGTACGGTCATGGTCTTCGCTGGCTTATAGATGATGCCCTCAGCCGTCTTGACTGGAATTGAAGCCATCTTGATCGCCCGGCAAGGCTGTTCTGATATTAACTAAGCTTGGGTTACAGTCGAGAATCTTTTGAGCTGACGAGAATGTCATCTCTGAGGAGCACGGATCTCCGCATACATGTTGCCTCTCCCTGCATCGCAGGCTTGACGTTGGGATTGACGAATAGTGATTGCATGGCAGCTCCCCGCATATCTCTTCCCCGGCTCTTCCCTGGCTCTGCCGAGGTACGCTAGTGTCGCCTGCGGGTAGAACTAATTCCACTAAACGAAGCTGAATGCAGGAGGAGTCTTGGAACTCTCAAAAGTCGCTGTGCTAGGTGACCGCTACGGAGCCTCTGTGAAGGGGTTGGCAGTGAATGATTATCACTAAATGACTGAACTGGGAAAGTACGATGGTATGCGTACCTTTGCTACGGCAGGTGTGAAGGGAAGAAATTAGCTACCTATGGAAGGACTCCTATTCACCAGTCCCATTGCGGTGATACCGTGAAAAACTAGGAACAAAACTAGCTAGGTCTGCTGCAGATCATCGAACACTTCAGGGTTTTGCACTTCAATCCGACGTTCCGGTGTGCGCAATACTCTAACTGTTTGCTTACACTGTTCATGGGTATCGGTCGTCCACAATACACGATTTCCTCTGTTCACAATCATCGCCTGTCTACTAACTCCATTATTTATACTACCATACTGCTTGATAACTAGTCGTCAGGTATATGGCCAACGATACTGTGCCAAGCGCCAATACCACATGTCTCATTACCTAAGGTGCAGTGTTTCTAAGCTCACTCATAGATGGTTCGCCTGCTCTCTGTGGTTGGTTAAACTAGAGGAAGCTTGTAGTCCATGCCTAGATATGTATTTGATAGCGTATATCTGCCTTTGAAATAATCCGTTATGCTTTTTGATCACCCGTAAGCTATCTTCTGACTCGCTGAGAGCCACTTCACGAGTCTTCGTTCGGAATGCCTGCCACCATGAGTACGTCTTGCCAGGACTCGCTGTGAAGGTCGATAGTCATCAGAGAGTGGAGAGTATAGGGTTAGGGAAAGATGTAAATCGCTTTTGGATCGTCCAAACGACTTCACCGGGTGATGATAACGGGCTACCGCTAAATCAGACCCTAAGCTCCTGAATATATACCTTGGACAAGACGATATATAGAATGCTAGCAGTACGAGCATTAATCCTGAAAACCGGGCTCAAAGTCACTTTTCGATACTGGAAAGAACCACACTACTCTTCCGACCGTATGACCAATAAAGCAAACAACTCCGGGTATCATCATTTCATCGTTTTTTTCATCAAGCTCACAGCCGCGACTTCTCAGCCATATTTTCTCTGCGTCCCTCAAACTCCCAAATATGCTTCTGGTATACTTTTCAGTCCAATTATGTCTGCGCTGTCGGCACTTTCCGGACTGCGCTCAATATGGCGTTCATTGATTGACATGATCCCGGTCCCGGAAGCAGAGCTGTCAGTCCGGGTATGCCCAGAAATACCGTAGCGTTCGTAGCTGCGGTACTTGTACCCAGACTTCTTGCGGATACTGCCCCTGACGGATTCCATGAGGCTGCGGGGTTTGAAAAGGGGCTTCAGAGCCGGGATGTTAGCGCAGACCAGGGCAGTGTTGATTTCGATCATGGACCAGAGATTGACCTAGGTGGACGGTCAGTATTGTGTGTGGCATCAGTGCCCATGTGTAAGAGCTCACCGATATCGCGTCGTGGAAAGGATCTGCGGCTAGAGTGTATCTGTAGATGGACTGCAGCCGAACACACGATAAAGCTGTGGCGAAGCTACCAATACCAAAGACGCAGTAAAGTGCCCACTTCTCCCACGGTGGGATGTGGATCTTCCTCAATGTAAGAATGGGCAGCAGCAGGATCCAGAAGTCTGTTACTATATTGAAGCCAGAGGTGACTAGCGCAGTGTCAGTTACAGACCCTGTGACAGGAACCTTAATCAGCTGGGAGCACATACAGTAGAAGAAGGCAGTGGTGTTGGTACACGTTCCTGGCATTGTGCGAGAGATATCCCATGCCTTGTCCAACGGTCGGCATTGACCCACTGTACCGAAAATGCAGATCAAGAAGAAGACAGCCAGAAGGATAAGCGTCCCATGACAAAGGTACCGAAATACCTTACTAACAGCTACTTTGCGCATTAATGTCGGTGTAATTCCCACAGTAGTGGAAGCTACATACCAAACCTCAAGTACATAAATAAAATAGATGATTTGATGGTGAAGATGATGGTATAATACATGACCTCAGTGGCGAATGCTGACTGTTTTGTTTAGCGTGAGCGATTAGGGACACCTCGAAGCCTTAAGAACCTACCTTGAGCAGGCTTATCATGTTGTCGCGTGTTAGTGTCGTCATAGGGAATCCAATCTTGTTGGATCTCATAACGAGAAGAATTATGAGGTATCCGATGGTGAAGAGCTTCCTCCTATCAGTACTTCGGGAAGGCATAAAGAGGTATGTGTTCGCGCACTGTTCCAGCAATAATCATCACATCATCCCAACCCGGCTTCCGGATTACACCGAACCGCACAGCGCATCGCAAGAGAATAAGCGTCGCTGTGCAAATCGACTTAGCATGACAATCCTAGGGACATTCAGGGGCGTTACCCACTCGACAGTGACGTGAGTATAGCAGACGTTACGATTAAGCCATCCTGACGTGCCTGGTCGGCGTCTGACATCTTTGATGATTGTGGGATCGTGAGATATCGCCCTAAACTTGGCGGTGTTGTTGGGTTG
The DNA here is from genome assembly GCA_022432505.1 of Xylariales sp. AK1849. Lineage (NCBI taxonomy): Eukaryota > Fungi > Ascomycota > Sordariomycetes > Xylariales > Xylariales sp. AK1849. Next base: position 2,043,221 of record JAJKKH010000008.1, read on the forward strand.
CGTGAACCACTGAGTTCCTTCGTTCGAATAAACAAATCAAGATCCACCCCCGAGATTGTAAGCTCGTCTGGCGGCCAGGACAACAAGAAGCGTTCGCTTGAGACTCTGGCTGTCGATCGTACCGGTTAAATCAGGCACTGGGTCGGCATGATGTATGGCATTTCAGATTACGGACGCTTCAAAGGACCCCGGTACCCGCCCCATGACTGCCAGAATATGAACTTGAGGCATTCAACAACTATTCATTTAGTATCCCTACCATCCTGAAGATAGCTGGTGGGTGCAATTCTGATACTTATGCATGGGTAGTGTGCCGTGCCTGTTATGCAGGACGACAGCAAGAGCGCAAAGCAAAATAAAACAAGGATGTTCAGCATCTTGTAGGCGGACTGCAGTAGAACCCCACATACACATTGTAAACATGGATTTGAGTTGATTTCTCAACCAGTCAGTGAAATCGATTTGTTTGAAATCCAGCCACTCGGCCCCTTGGTCGGTGAATTGGTTGCAGGGTTCTGATTCTAAGATCCCAGTCAAGCTCTGATTCCATACGTGCGCTCTCACCGACGGGGGAATCACTAGAGCTAAAGGAGATTTACCATGCAAACCTGGTGCGTCTGTATACCCGGGTTCGATAGCCCTGTCGGAAGACGTCAAGGCGTACAGCCCACGAACGCATGATGGCTCCTAGTTTTGCGGGGGACGTCCAATGAGGTATTCTTGACTTCTTCCGGGACGAACTGGCCAGGTTCACTTGCGTGCCGCGTCTTGGCATTGTCACGCTGACGGCACGGTCGTTGGTCTATTCTAGATCTTGGGTACCTTAATGTATGACCCTGGGCGGTCCGTCGTGCCGTGGTGCATGCGCACAGACATATATTGGTACTCGTTGCGAATGTGGACTGGCGGACGGCTCGCAGAGAAGCTCGCGAGACAGAATAATTTTACCCCATCTCACGTCTGGTGAGTCTGCTGGCTCTTCAAAGAGGAGTAATGCATGTTCGAGTTCACGGCAGCGGTGACATATAAAAAACTTCGGGGTCTCAGCAACGACCATCTAAAGTTCCAAGGCCGTAGTTATCCAACAGTTTCCATTGTGAGCACTCTCAAGACTCATATGAAGCCATTGTCTGCCAATGGCCACAGCAGACGCTTCCATGACATTACTGAATGATGATATAGCCCTTGGCTTCTAGCCATCCGCAAACAGGTGGTCACAGCGCTCGCAAATGTAACCAGCAAAGTCGATAGTTGGGTAAACACGATCTTGGTGAACCGTACAAAAGTTGCCGCTGGCGATGAAACCCTGAGCTGACCACGTCATCCTTGCCGTTTCCCTGCTACTGTATGTACCATAGTGAGAAGGATGGAAGCACTGACGCCGATGACTCGTCTGGACAAGAACATTGTGATTGGCCAATGATTGAAGAACGCGGGGAGCCCTGGTGGAAACGCGTCATTTCTTTCGCAGAGGGTAAACGGGTGATTGTTCGAGCCATTGCCAGACAATCCTGCCTGACTGCTACTAGAACTTGGATTTCTGGGCCGTTACGAGTGTCATTGAGGACATGGCGACCAAGCTATAATGGTTGAATGACGAGAGTAGCGGACAATTACGATGGACTGACCAAACCTGCTCGCCGCACAAAAGACCCTGGTCCCTGAGATCCTGTTCTCCAGTGTAGATCCGCCAGGCTAAAATGAAAATCTGGGGTAAACTGATGTTTCAAGATTTGGAGAGACTCGACGCAAAGTCACGAGACTAGGTAGGTACTTGACAATGACATGTTGTTTGCAATAGACGAAGGGGGGACCTTGATCTGCATGAACACTAGCGCCTCAAGGTAGGACGTAGGAAATTCTCGGGACACTGTTGCTTGGGCGAGGATGGGCTCGCTAAACCACCACGTGCAGCAAGCGGGTTTCATCCAATCACGCAGATCCACTCACGACCGCATATATCTTCCCCTCAACGGTGGGCGTCTGTCTTGGCAATACCAGAGCCAGCTCCTCAGAATACCTAGGTTATCTGGCGAGAGATGTCACTCTCTGTGTCCTTCTCCCAGGCTTCTCTGGCAGCAACAATACTGGCCTCCACTATTGGCACATACATCGCCCTTTCCCCGCCCAATCCGAGCGCAAACCCCATCCCATCAACCGGCGACTCAATCCGCTGGCTGCATCTCACGCGCAAGCACAGCACGGCAGTGGCTTTGATTCCTTTAGGCCTTCTAGCGCTGCACACATCCGCGTTGGTATACCTTCACCCAGATATTCCGTCGTCTGTCCTCCGCCATGGCGCAGAAAACGGCCTCAACGACGACCTCATCACCTGGTCAGCAGCAACATCCATCCCACTGGCTCTGATCTTTTGTGCCGGTCTCCCCTTACGCCTGATCTCTTACGGCGAGCTCGGAAAGGACTTTACATTCGCGCTCTCGAAGCCGAGTCGGTTGACTACCACCGGCATCTACCGTTATGTTCAACATCCTAGCTACACCGGCATCGTAATCTTAGTTCTTTGTAACCTGGCACTGCTCTCTAGAATAGACGGGGTGCTTAGTTGCTGGCATCCGCCCCGATGGCATCAGGCGGTAAGGTCACTCGAGTCAACAGTCGCTGCACTGGTGTTGTCGGTGCTCGTGTTCGCCGTGTGCACGCGAGTGAGGCAGGAAGAATCTATGCTGCGTGCTGAGATCGGCGTCGAATGGGAGAGATGGCATGCCAGGACTGCACGATTCATACCATGGGTCTTATAGGTTACACCAAGGATCTAGTTGGCGCCTCCATGGTATAGGACATCCACAGTACACGATTGCTTCTGACGCGAAATCACTTTGTCCGCTACACGGAGAATTCAGGCGATTTCGGCATTTCCATCTGCCTATACAGGGTGGCTACGCCAAACTTCAACACATATTGAGCAGCTTATGAAATGAATCATCAAGTCAGACAAGAATACATATCTTCACGAAACGCACAGAAAGAAGCCCGTCCCTCGATCCGTCTATTCCACTGGGGTATCCGGGCATACGTCGCTGCGAACGTTGAAGCATTTCAGGAAGTTATCGTCATTTCCAACACCCATATCTGTCTGCGAATAGTACTACATGTATGTCAACGTGTAGACTAAAGCCAGGGGCGGGCCAGTCTGATCTTACTTAACCATGTGGTCCCCAGAAGAGGCCTAGAAGCCACCTCCGGCGCTTACTATAGCGACGGAGCCAGGCAGGGCTATAATGCTGGCGCTGTCCATCTTGGTGGGGTTATTTGAGGACTTGTTTCGACTGTCTTAGTACAGACTAGTCTGAGAAGGTGTATTTTATCTTGAAATGCTTATAGTCAAGTGATCCCTATGAGTTGACAAGGCCTAGCCTGCCAATAGCTAAGTAGGAAATTTTAACATTCTCGAGAGGGTCGCATCTTTCTAGTAATGCTTTCAGGCTTTGCCGGGTTGCATATGAATGTAGACATTCTTCAAATTCATTGTCCATTGGGAGTTGATCATACGGGGGAAGCCATCCACATCTGCGACACCAATTCTTTCGGTCCACAGATCTCCAAATGACGGTCTTGCAATAAATATGGGTGACCGGCATAATACCATATAGCTCGAAATCACGGTCGATGCCAAGAGAAAGGGTGCAAGAACAATCATCCACGAGGCTGAACTGCCAATCGAAAGGTCGATAGGCGTACTTCTCTTCGGGAAGGCTCCGCAAAGTAATGCAGAAGTTTGAATTCATGGAAGCAAGAAAGGCCTCTAGCTCGGCTTCACTCGCACCGTCCAGTATCAAGGTATGCTTTTTGACTGAGCTGGCTCCATACCGCTGTCTCTCGACTAAGCAATCATGCGACTAACAGACGTGATACAGTGACGACGATTTCACAAGCATCTACTCTGTTACAGGACGATCGTTGGCATTTACGCATTTGGACCGCTGTGAGTTCTAGGCGAAAGATCAAGTATTCAACAGCTCGGACTCTGAGTTCATTCGATTGCTTAGACGAGGGACCACAACCACACGGAATGTGGAAAATCTTGGGGTATCACATCATATCCGGATCAGGCACCTGAAAGTAATGACCTGACAGTAACGTGGAAACTGGTCGGCCGCATTTGAAAAAGTTGGGTACGAGTCCCGTGCTTCATAAGTGAAGATGCCGTATGATACTAGTAAAGTTCAGGCTTATGCAACTAGCCCAGCGGCAGTGAAGAGCATGATATTGGTGACTCATGAATTATAGACAGTTTTCGATCTGGATACTGGCTGCACGGTCGCAAACTGGCAGTTCCTTTCGTAACCGAACCCAGAAGGAAGCGTCAAGGTCTGCTAGTATCTTCCTCATTCATGATACCTTCTTCACCACCGCCATGGTCAGGTTCTTTCTCTACCTTGCCCACTATACCCGTCCCACGGAAACCTAGACCGACGATCGCTGTACTAAGGATGGCCAAAGAGAAGTTGAACCATTCCGCGGATCTCAGCCCGGCTAAGGAAGCCGGATCCCAAGGTATGATCTTGCCAGATTCTTCCACCGAGAGTCCCCTTTCACGTGCCATGACGGCTGTCTGCAGAGCTGTCGTGATTGCTAATCCGATTGCCCTACCAACTTGCCCACATGCATTGATCAGAGCACCGCCTAATGCCTGGTCTTCCTTCGGTACTGACTTGGAAACAAAGAGAGTAAGACAGGGCCATGTCGTGTCAGCACCCACGACAGAGGAAATCATGGCCAGGAATCCAAATGCGAAGTACGATGTGTCTGAGGGGATCGGAATCGCAAACAACAGGCAGGAAAGTGCGACAGCAAAGTTACCGAACATCAAAAGCATGTACGTCGGTACTTTGGATATCAGGCGGGACATGATGAATGCGACGACGATGCCGGTGACGCCGGTCGGTAAGAATCGTAGCGTGGTCTGAAGCGGGCCTAGATCTTGATAATCTTGAAAGAAGTACGTTGCATAGATGAAAAAGTCGTTGAAAGTCGCGAAGAAAAGAGCCATAAGCACCATCGCTACACTGAATAGCCTGTTCCTGAACAACGATACTTTCATCAAGGGAGGTCGTGTCGTGTGCTTCTCCTGGTACCATTGCCAAGTGATGAAGATGCCGATGAGTAGAAGCGCAATCACGATGAGTAGGTAAATCCATACGGTTCCCCAGCCGACGACGTTGCCTTCGGTCAGAGCGAAGAGGAGAGCCAAAATGCCTGCCGTAACCAAAAATCCACCAAGCCAGTCAACTGAATGAGCTAAAGACATGCTCTCCTTTTGCGTGGTAGTTTGGGGTGGTGGAGCCGGGATGAAGACCACGCCTGCGATCGTGACAAGCACAGCTAGGGCTGCCATTGTCCCAAAGACAATCTTCCAACTTGCGTAGGAGGCGATGAAACCGCCCAAAAGGTTCCCAAAGACAGAGCCCAAGGGTGCGCCAGCAGCGTAGGTGCTGAACGCGTAGTTCTTCGCCTTGCCAGGTGGGAATGTTACACCAAGGATACCAATCGCTGTCGGTACGTTCGCCGCACCACCCTGTGTTTTGTCAACAGGTGCTCCTTGACACTGTCAGTCAGGTCAGGGACTTGCTCACAATGCCCTGGAGTCCTCTAAAGAGATCAAACGCGATCTCATTGTTTAGGAAGGGATTCACGATCATCGTAGCTGCCACGAACGCACTACCGAGAATGAAGATCAACCGTTTGCCAAAGATGTCGGCTATACGACCCCAGAGCAGGAGGAAGCAGCCGAAACCTAGCGAATATGCGGAGACAACCCATTGCAGTCTGCTCTCGGGGATGCCAAGATCCTGGCCTATCGTCGGTAATATAATGACGACAGCTTGAACGGAGAGCGTCTGCTTCACGTAAACAACGGTGTACGCTTACTCTAAAAGGTATACTGACGTTGAGAAAGCTTGCGCCGGTTACCGTTGCCACCAATGCGATGCATCTTGCCCGAGAGAACGGTAGACCGCCTACGCTGGCTTCAGCCCCGCTTGCTGTAGTAGTTTCCGTTCGGACGACTTCAGGCTGTTCTGAGACATTCAGCTCCTTGTCGCCCACATGATCTGCCGCGGTAGGAGATGCTGTGTCGCCGCTCTGGACTATCATCCTAGTAGAACGCGCACTCGCAGGGCGGTCAGGCAATCCGGGGAATGCATGGTGAAAATACCTCAGTGATAGAAAAGCCCTTCAACCAGCGTAATCGGCGCTAAGCCAGAGGCGGTTTCCGAACCCCGGATGTCCATCCCGGGTGAGGAAGCCGAATGACGTGCCGCATTTGAGCGTAGGACTCCGAGCCCGTCATCACTGAAATGTCTACACGCAGTTTTGTGATTCTGTCACCGTTCGCAGATCCTCTCCATCGTTGAGTATGCTGATCCATTGCCTATCGTCGGCAAAGCTTAGTACGGGTTCCGAACACAACACAAACGAACGTATTGCCCTACTGAGAATGTGGGCATGATGTGTTTACCGCTTGCAACTCCACCATCCGAAGTGCAAATATCGTAATTGGTGTCAAGTGACCATCGAGCTTCGGGGTCGTGAAATCCCACTCGATTCAGCAGCCATAGTGAAGCGAACGCAAATATCTCGACTTTGGCGGCACAGTCACTTCCGCGGCACGGGTTCGATGGGCGTGAACGCAAGGCGTCTGTAACCGCGATATGTCGCCTGGTAATCGTAGAACTTGGGGGCAATGATAACAACACCCCAAAACCTGGGCCGCAGCGTGTTTGCCAGGCTGCTTTCCGGCCCAAGATCTGTGGGCGCTTGTGATGATACATCCCTTACCCATATGCATAGGATCACTCACGAAGTATCAAGAAGATCAGACTGGTATCGTAACGAAACGCTTCGTGCTGCCCTGGAATGGAAAGCTAGAAACGCACAGACATCGCGCCAGGTATAGGACTTTTAACACAAAATTGAATATGCACGACCCAGACTGTTACAAAAGACCCTATGTCGGCTCGTTCTCATTCTTCAACACTGTTTGTGGCATCACTAAAGAGGTGGAATGCGACCCAACTCAAGCACTATAGACAACCCCGTTCCAAAGATGCAGTTCACAGGCGATGCAAGACAGCATAAAAGAGTTTCTACTCTACTCCTATTACTAACTTGACTGACCTAGCATGACCTAAAATAGCGACCAGTGCCTTCACCGACAAGACGACTACCTTGGAATCGTCAAAGTATGCTATATTAGTTCAATGTTCTCAGCCTAGCTAGGCGGTGGCGCAGGCCACATATTAGGTAGCTTTTGGGCGGTGGTTTTTTGCAGCTTTTGCTATTCTAAAGCATCGCTATCGCCTTGTCTTGCCAATGATATCGAGTATTCGAAGAAACCCGCAAGTAAGTCATTCATGATGTTGAATGGCATTCAAAATTGCTTACGTTTGATGTTGACTGTGCGACAATGTCAGTCTGCCGTGAAGCTAGAGGCTTGACGACTAAGAGCATTTTCAGAACACCCCACATAAACGTAATTAAGGTACACTGCCATCTTTACGACTTTGACAAGGCTCTCGTTCGTTCAGAAATTTGCGGGAGTCGCAGCCAATCAAGTCTCAGGGATACGCCTTTCATACCTACCAAGTCACTACTTACGCTAGGTACGCAAAGACATCTAGAATGTGGCGCGATAAGGGTGGGCAGCAGCTAGCGGTCACCGTTTCGGGATCCCTCTTGGTTTATCTTAACAGTATAGCGACCACTCTCGGAGAGCTAAGATCGTTGTTGTTGCTTGCACCGGAGAGCAGCGAAGATATATCTAGGAACGATGAAGGGATAGTGCACTTTGAGAACAGGCGGATGTCTGTGTTGAAAGCGCATGAAATCGAGGAATTCAGTCGGAATCTTGAGGCTTAGCGAGACGCCAAGAAATTCCTGAAATGACCGCCGCCAGTGGGGCTGCACTACAGTAGACGATTACTGCATGTTCTTAAACGATCGAATTGGCATGAAGAATGGCCCCCGAGGTGGCTAATAACCTCCTATGGATCGGCAACCTAGATCCTTCGCGTATCTCGACCGAGAAGGTAGACGTTCTCAAAAGTCTTTCAAGCCCCAGAAGAGAAATGGGGGGGAATGATCGAATACAAGTCTTCTGACAGACGGCGAAATTTCTATCGCGAATATATAGTCGATTGCTCCTGACATGCACTGGAAGGAAAGAGTTGCTCACGATGCGGACGACGCGGTCGAAATGAACCCTCTCGTCAACAATGGCAACGACATGAGAAACGACGACACCAAGGATGGGGCTGCTACCACCAGCGACCAGCTGTGGTCAAACATCAGATCGCCTCAACCTCCTAGCTTGGGTTTCGGTCCACTATCACATCCCGCGCTCTCATTCTGGAGAAAGCACTTCTCCGGCTGGCGCTTCGGTGTTCTCCGCTCCACTGTCGGAGCCGGCGCAGCCTTCGTCTTCTTCTTGGTCGTCTTCTTGGCTCTCTTCCTAAGTGTCGATACACAGAAGGGTAGTAGCACCATATTCAAAGGGCGTTGCGATATTGTGCGAGCCTCTGATATCGTCATCCATCTCGTGCTCAATGTTTGCAGTACCTTGGTCCTTGGTGCGTCGAACTATTGTATGCAGGGGCTTTGTGCACCAACGAGGGAAGATGTCGACAAGGCACACGCAAGGGGACGATGGCTTGACATTGGCATACAGAGCTGGATGAATCTGAGGGCGGTGAGGCTAAGCAGCTTGGTGTGCTGGGTGCTACTAGGACTTGCATCTCTACCGCTACATTGGGTGTAAGACAAACCTCAACTCGGTGGTGGACGTCTACTGACGATTCCAGTTTCAATGCTGTGTTCTTCTCCGCAAGTGAAGCAAATCAGTATTCCGTTGCTGTAGTCGTGCAGGAATTTTTCACATTGCCGGACTGGGAGCCGACCATAGAGAACAGCAGTCCGGATCTATTTCCTCAGGACGACAATTTCGTCCCTGTTGAAGATAACGATACCCAGGAGGACTTTTTCTTTCGTAAAGACGCTGATGTTGTCGTCCAGGCTCTGGCAAATGCTCGTTTGCAGTATCAGAACTCAAGTGTTTACGCCCGGCTGAACAAAGTGGACTGCATCAATGCGTATGCGACAAGCTTCCTCCAGGACAGGAGTAACATCGTCGTCGTGACCAACACCTCGAATGCTTCTCAACCCGTACTTTGGAGTCGATATCCTGCGCGATATCTGATCGACAATGATATCATTCCGGAGCCGTTTGGGTGGATCTGCCATGACCTCAAGAGTTCCGAAGACTTTGACAAGACTGCGGACCACTGTACTCAAGAAACAGCAATGGAGCTGACCGCAGAGGGTGGAAATTGGACCGTTTATGGACATCCTGTGGCATACTGCATATCGCAGATAGCCTCGCAGAGCTGCACCCTATATTTCAACGACTGGATCATGTTGATGGTCGTGGTCTTCGTTGCCATAGAATTACTCGTCATGCTCAAGCTAAGCTGGAGCGTTCTGAAAAGCCCCCAGGACACCGCACTGCGCACGATGGGCGATGCAGTAGCCTCTTTCCTGAGGCGCGAGGACGAGTCAACCAACGGGATGTGCCTCGGACCAATGCATCAAGTGCAAGATGGGTGGAAAGGCAACCAGGACCCGGTCGTTTATCATGGTGCTGGCAATGTTCGTTGGGCTAGGACTACGAGCCAAAGGCAATGGTGGACAACCTTGGCTTTGTAAATCCCCCCTGCAACTCGTAGATGGATTACGCGAGCCGAACTAATATCAAGTTTCAGCACATCAAGCTTCACCCTTTCAATGGGCGTTTGTCTCTATTTCGCCCTTGCCGGCTCTTCCTTCTCCAACGGCCTAGGGCGGGCTGACATCCACTCCCTTACGTCCGTCACGAACGATTCGGACGGTTCGAGCACGTTAGTCCCTACCATACTCATCGCTTCTTTGCCGCAACTCGTTTTCAGTGCTATTTATCTTGCCTACAACAACCTCTTCACCCGCCTACTCCTAGCCGCAGAATGGCGCTCATTCAGCACGAGACGAAGGCCCCTCCGTGTATCTGGAGCGCCACGCGGCGCCCAGAAAAGTACGCGAATGCTAGGCATACCGGGCAAGTATGCAATATCCATTATGGTATTCGGCTCGGCTGTGCATTGGTTTCTATCACAAAGCTTGTACCTGGTGCGTGTTGATGGTGTCGACAGTAATGGTGTCTTAGACAAGCAGGATGTCATTGCTAGGCTGGGCTACAGTAGCTTGGGGATCATGCTAGTGCTTGTGGTCATGACAGCTGCGCTAGGCTTCGCGGTAGGTCTGGGTTGGTTCAGAAGGCTCCATGACGGCATGCCGGGCGACGGAAGTAACAGCGTGATCATCAGCGCGGCGTGCCATCCGTGCAGCGGCGGACAAAACGTGGACACAGAGTCGGAGCCGGTGATGTGGGGCGATATTGGCGGGGACCAGCAAGCGGAGGTTGGGCACTGTTCATTCAGTGCAGGTTTTGTTTCTCAGCCAACAGATGGTAGAGCATATCAATGAGCGAGAATTCATACCAAAGCGTTGGCCACTACTCCGACCAAAGCCTGATATTTTGGTATTATTGACTGTCACCCCTAGTGACTCCCAAGAGCTTGGCTGACTGCGTCTATCATATTAGCTTAAACGCCGCTTACAGCAGGTCTTCAGAGTGCTTTTCCGATTCGCGAGTGGGAGAAGGATCTTACCTATGCTGTAATAGCAGCGTCCGGGGCAGATTATAGCGAGCGATGGATTTAGTGTCTCGATCAAACCGTACACGGACGGTCTATTTCCATAATCTCCATAATTGTTATATGTATCTAAGGCTAGATTCTACCAACCAGTACAAGTCCTACTTCTGTTGCACAGAGAATTGTAAGAACATGAAAATGACCAAATGAACCCCCGCCAATCAAGTAACCATTACGCATATGTCCTAGTCACCGTGGGTTCATATCAGCCCATTGTAGGCCAAATAGAGAACTAGGCCAGATAAAATGTGACACAGACAATGTGCTCCATTAGTAATATGCTTGGTTGATATGAAATCCTTTGTTTTTATCCAAACAGTATTCTGCGTACCTGCTTTACTTATTAAGACTTCAATGAGTCAATATACTCCTTGACTAAATCCTCTACGTTTGAATCCCTGACTAATCCGAGCCTATCCGGGGTGCTCGGGTCAAAGTCTTGCGGCCAGCTCCTCAAAATTCTCTCGAGCTCAGGACTAGCCTCTTCTTTCAGGAGCTTCAACTTGTCCTCTCCACCGTATTTCGCCAAGCCGTCCATCAGCGCTTGAATCGATGCCGAAACACCAGGGAAGTTGATATGACGAATATGGTTAGGCAAAGCATTGCTTTTCAGGTTCAGTACCCGCACCAGGTTCTCAATGACACCGCTCGGAGAGCAGATGTATGACTTGAACGACCTGTCTTCCAAGGGAAGAGTGCACACTTGGTTGTTCATTGGCTCCCGGATCATGCCAGATAAGAAGGAAGACGCGGCACTGCTAGGCTTCCCAGGTCGAACGACCAGCGTGGGAAATCGAACGATGAAGCCGTCGATGAAACCCTTGCGGTGCATGTCGTTAATGATGATCTCGGTCGAGAACTTGTGCGAGCCATATGTGCCTTCCGGTGTCGGAGTGACGTCGTCGGTCACTATAGATGGAAGAGGCTGACCGTATACGGCTTGAGAGCTAGAATACACCACTCGTAAACCCGGGTTCTGCTCTTTAAGAGTAAGGAGAAGATTCCGCACGCTGTCGAGATTGATCCTCATCGAGAGGTCGAAGTTCGCCTCTGAGCCAGCCGACATAATGCCGTGGAAGATAAAGATGGCATGAAGGGGTTGGGCAGCGTCCAATAGTGTCTTGACAAAGCCGGCATCGCAGATGTCTCCTTTCAAGCAGGTGGCATTTTCCGGATTCTTCACGCCCGCAGGAACTGTCGGCTCGACGATGTCGGTCATAACAACTCTGTATCCATCGTTCAGAAGACGCTTGGAGAGCATGGGGCCGATGAGGCCACCGGCTCCGGTGACAATGACATTTTTAGGGGACATTGTATAGGTGTTCAGATAAGGGTGTAGTTGGATGTAGGCCTGGAATTACATGTGAATTTGGCAAAGAATTCGGTGCATCCCCTTTGATCGTGAGAACCCCGTCGAATGTGTTAAGCATTTGGAGATCGGAGAGCTATGGGGTACTAAAGTTGCGGGGGTGGAGAATACCTCGTCGTCTCGTAGCTTCAAGATGCGGAGAATGAGGGGCGGGAGTTGCATGCCCCGCGGCTCGTCTCGAGGCAGATATGTTCAAGTGGGTATCTGAGGCTGCGAAGTCGGTGACTGATGTGATAGAAAAACACTGGGTATACTACGATATTTCTAAGGTCAGGAAGCTCTATCTAGATCGTGAAGATAATGATGATACAGACACCAGTCGCTATTGTGCACCAGAGCGAGTGCCTCTAGTGCTTCAATTCTAACAACGTACTAATTAGACTCTGGATACGTAGTGCCGAGTATGGTAAGAATACGGGAGACATGTACTGTATATGTATGGTAATCCCATAGCCTATTGGTCTCGGGGTGCTATATATAGCAAATTCCATGTTACACAGCTTACATGACTGGAGAAGAATAGAGGAAATTGCAATTAGACTTCTTCTAACGCTAGGTATTGTGTAAACTCTGAACCTTCACTTGTCCAGGTAGTGCTGCTATGCCTGTCGTAACTGTCGTGCAGCATAAGGTCTGCACATTCGGTAACTACAGGTAAAGCATATTGCGCGGGCTTATCGCACTTCCGTTCTATGTACCCTAGAAGCGAATTGTCACCTTTTTATCACCCCGAAGGGGAACTATAAGAAATTGTGGTTGGCATCATTATGACCTAGTATCGAGCAGCTTCACTCAAGATCAAAGACACGGGAGAGTCATGGTTCACCGCATTGTGCTCCGGAAGCAGGTGGCTCACCCCTGATCCTGACAATGTGAATCCTTGGTGTATTAAATTTCTCTTCAATAATCTGTTCCATCAAACGAATCCAGCCTCGATCCTCGGCATCATATTGCAGTCACGCAGCGCCACCCGTGGAATTGACATACTGAGTACACACTCAGCCTAATTTGAGCTGCATCCTCAAGAACTCAGCCAAGCCCCTTTCAATACTTGCTGAGATGGCTGCAAAGATGAGCATGCCGGTGCTGGTAGGCGGCGGACAGTAATGAACGTCTGACAACACCTCGAGCTCCTGGATACCCTGTACCTGAGCCAGCTCGCAGATCCAATCGAGGCTCTCGTGCTTGAGGTCAGCTAGTAGCTTGAAGTCGCTAACTGAGAACTCCTTTGGCCCGTCCCATTGCTTGCTTGGCCTCCCTGCTTGTACCACCAGACGCAGTTTCTTGATGGTATCATTGCTCTGGAGGAAGCGACAAACGTTCCGCCATTCACATCGATCACTTCCGCAGTGCAGGATTGGAGCACTTTTATAAAGAGAGATCTCCCGAATAAGATGTCGATTGAAGGGCGTGATATCCGTAAGAAACGGCTCAACTGCTTCAATATCTCTGCCAAAGTCGAACGAGTGTTTGCCGTACACCATGTAAGATGTTTCTTCGTATATTCTCCGGTTTACATGCATCAATGCTGCGCAAAAGTATACATTTTCGCCCGCAAGCTGATATGTCGTCTCATGGCATCGTCTGTGTATTGTCTGATCCACCACGTAATACCTCGATCTGATTCTCTGTTCCGTCTTCGGGACCTTGCCAGCACCACCACTACGGATGCAAAGTGTTCTGCTTCCGTTATCAATGAAAAGATAGTTATAAATCATCATGCGCACCTCAGCAGGCGCACGCATGAAAGCGGAGTCATCCATAGTGTAAAAGCCTCTTGATGATTATCAGGTTGCGAGTGGTGTATCGAGGGGGAAACAGATGTGGCAGTGAATGAACGAGTGAGTGATATAGATGGCAAGCCGGGACCATGATGACGAAGAACTGAAAAGGCGCAAGGCATTGCGCTGATGTAAGTACTAACCGAAATTCACCATGTAGATCCTCAGCTGGTCAACACGGTTGCTTACGCTAACTGAGCTGAAAAGTTGCCAGATTTTGGCCCATTCCTGTTGCCATGTACACTAATCGAGGTGACATCCAGGGCGCTCCTCGCATCGCCTTGAGCTGACCTAGACCTCCTCTGTCGGTGGCTTCGAAAACTCAGGCAAGACACGGAGTCATGCCAGCAAGGTCCACAAACCCAGTGCGTACAGGTGGAGTCAGACCGAGCAGCTAGGCGCAGAGATAGGATATGTCGACTTCATGGCCGTCGGACAATCATTCACGGCTAGCGCGCAAGTTGGAAACCGACTCGAAAGATTGCGCCTGTGGCCGTCGCTTGGACGATGATTAGAAATTAATCGAGAAGATGTAGAAGACAGGGGTACGTTAGTGCTTAGGTCAGCTCGGGCTGCTTGCAACAATGGAACACAATTGTTAGTGCTGACAGCTTATTCATAAGATGTGTTGGGTAGCTGTACCCAGTACGGGTTGCCGGATTAGAAGAGCGCTTGGGTCACTCACAGGAATTGCTTTGAGAATGAGAGCTAAGCTCTCTAATCTTCGTGTCTCCGACCACCGAGGCAAATGTAGCATCAGCATCCCAGAGCTATATAACGGTTGCTAATCCGTCCGACCCGACTGCTCTTCTCCATAGACCTGGAAGAGTTACATTGACTTGAACATAAGATATCATCAAGTTCTCGACAAATTAGGTGAGGCCAAAACTTAGCCCCGTGCTCTTGAGACACCACCGATGCACAAATGGTATGCTATTCTGGCCCGGTTCCAAGACCATCGCCGGCTTCGGTGGCTACCTGTTCTGCGGATATTCACGTTCAAAGACTCGAGCTTCTGTATCCTCCACGCCTCATGGCCATACAACTCCTCAATTGTCTGGTCGCCATGTGCATAGTTAACGTAGGCATATAAATTGGAGAATCCACTACCTTCCAGGAGGATTCTCCCTAAGTGTTTCTCTGCTTCGATGGCGTGTTCGTCAAGAGACGTCTTCAAGTAGATTAGGACAGGCGATCTGGGAGAGATTAGCCTCCTGAACGCTCCTTGGCAACTTGACGTTTCTAGTCAAAGGATCCTACAGTAGTAAGTTGTTGAACCGATCGGGGTACGCGGTGCTCTCTGACGCTACGGCTTGCACTGCCTTTAGTGTATAGCCCTCATTGATGAATAAGGAGTTGTTGAGACCGGGTGCGATTTTCATGATATCGTTGAGGTAGTCGAAGGCTGCTTGCTGCGCAGTCACATTATACGTTTTCACACTGACAGGAAATCTCAAAGCGCTGTATCCAATGTCTTGACATGCGATATCGTTGAGCCCATTTTGTGTCAGGCTAGGAAGCTCGGGAGATGCTGCTAATACCACGCTTCCCGACACTGGCCCTAAGGCACTTAATTGACTTAAGTATCGCGAGGCTGCCTCTTCGGTACCTCCGAATATCAAATATGTCATAGCCACAGCCTGGTATTCGATCAACCACAAGCCCCTTCGATGCGACTTTGGGCAGCGGTACTTACATTGTTTGGATCAAAGTCTGGTAGACGGAGGAAGAACGAGAAGTTCAGGAGCTCACCGGGGTGTTTGCCTCCAGCTCCCAATTTAGTCAGAAGATTGAAGAGAACTCCGACCTTTTCCTGCGTGTAAATGTAAGTACCGAGGGTCCAAATGTCGTTATCTGGAATGCCACAGATCTTATACTCGACAGAGGTGACTGACTATACCTGAATTATGGCCAGCACCTCGTAACTCCCAAAACATATCAGGATAAGGGTCTTCAGACGAAGTAATCAACGAGCCATATGCGAGAACAACATGAGCCTCGATGATGCTGTTATCCACGCCAAGACCATAACGACCCTGGAGCCAGCCATGGCCGCCACCGAACGCTGGACCCATAAGTGATGTGCCTTTGCAGAGACCAGTCACTTACATTGTCAATTTTCCTCAGTTCGGTCGCTAAAGAGATCCCCCGGTCACTCAACAGTCTATTTTCCAATACGCCACAGAGCATCGGTCACCTCCTTGGTAAGAGTCCACCACCAATGACGGCGGTTTAGCCTCCTCCTACAATGTGTACGGAAATCAGCCTTCTCAGGTAAGTCTCAACGCCGTAATCTAGAGCGCCGAGCGATGCAATAGCTCCATGGCCGCCAGTAGTGGCCAAGAATGGAAGGTCTAGCGCATTCGCGATTCTAACCTATATGTTGGATGTTAGCCTCAGATCTTATAACCGCTTCGATATCATTTCTGCCTCCAGTCTGTTGCACATCGCTCTCAGTCGCAACATCAACCGCGACCACAAAGTGTGGCGCCTCCCAGACTTGTCAACGCAGTGTAACATTTGCGAACTCATCATAACCCGGGGAATATACCGACGCTTCAGGTGATAGCAATGGACCTAAGCGCAAAGCCACATTGAGTACGTTCCCGGCAGCTGATGAGAATATCGGCTCTCCTGAACCACTCCCAGAGACTGTTCTCAAGGCCCAAACAGCTACTCCTGCGAGAAGGTTCATCTTCATATCAAAAACTGAAGTCAGTCTCTGTCCCAATAATCAGCACAGTAATCTGTTCGTTTGGGAGGAGACGAACCATTGCCAGCACCATCGCGACCGTTTTTGACAACGGTGTGTTGTCGGTAAGAAACTCCTTGTTCGAAGCGGGGTTACTTCTCTCTCATGGTATTCAATTGGTGAGGTTCCTATATACAGCATAATTATTGAATCCGGCGTTAGCTCATAGTATACCGGCCGATCTGTTTGCCGGCATGCTTTGTCAGCTGCGTGTTGGATTCTTTTGGAATTCCACAACTTATTTCTCTATATCGCTCAAATATTCGTGGTATGACGAAATGGATTAATTTGCGATGTTATAATTGAATAAGTATGTTTCTTAAAACTGGAGAATTAGCATCCAGTCTGAAGCTCCGGGAATCATACTGCGCATTTATGTATATATTACGGTCACCTCCCACTCCCTCGACCCATCTCTCATTGGTCGGTAAAAACGTTGTCTATAAGCATAGCTTGGGGCTATCAAGTCAAGGCAATAGCTCGGATGAGGCTGGACATTAAGGTAACCATCATCGTGGCGTATACCGTATTACACTGCTTAAACAAGAAACGGCTTTCCCGCATCAGAATGATTGCTTTATATTAAATGTGGTGATTATCAAATCTGACTGGCTGGTTGAAAAAAGAAAGAGGGGGGGCTCTCGGTTTACACTAGAGTTTATTTCAAATGCCAATCGCAAACGAGGACTCATGCCAGATTATCTGTGTCATGACAAGCTCAATATTAATACATCTAGCGTGCCCGTGCATATGGTTGATATCCCAAGTGATAGTAGTGTCAAGAGGCGATCGACGAGATTAGACGAGATGTAATCTTAGGAACAGCTGAGACCTTGGTTGCTCTGCATTGTTGACAGATTCGTTATGACTGTTAGTACTCTAATCGGGCAAATACTTGGCATATAACATTGTGATTAGACTTCGGACCGTCCAACATCCTTCCGCAATTAGAGAGTTTCGATGCATTAGATAAGCAAGAAGTGCTTGATCTTCTCGGAAAGCGTAAGCGGACGGAAATTGGTGTGCGTCGAGTTGGTCGTCCTACCCTAATAATCACGTGTGTGCCCAAGTACTTGGTCTATCCGATTGAGGGACGATGTGGATCTGCCTCAGGTATCCAAGTCTGTACGCGTCACCGATGCGGGCAGCCCTTTGATAAGTCGAACGTAGATCGAGCTTTGTTCATGGATATAGGTTGTCCATAGTACACGATTGCCTCCTTTCACGAGTATAGTTCATCCACCACACGTTAGACTCTATAACTGATATGCAGTGTTTGAAATGCAGAATACGTTTCTTGCTGCATGTTCTTGAGAGGCGTCCAGTGACGATCTTGAACGTTGATTCAGACACCTGTACTGTTCTAGCCGTGACTTCCCATAAATCTGGTTAAGGCTAGATAAAAAGGTCTCAGTAGGCAGGAATGCCCTGATTAAGTTACCTAGGTATAGAAGCTAGTCTTCGCTACCATGACTTGAACCTTTATTCACATAAGCTTGGTGCAGGCTCAAGCGCGGAGACTCGTGTCGGCGTGAAGGTTCGATGACGTGAACTTTGGTGCATGGGTTGTGTTCGGGTCGCACAGCTGGAGCCTCTGCATCATTCCGTTGTCCAACCATGCGGTCGTGGTCTATGGCGTCCTCTGCTGCCTGAAAATATATCATGTGACGGCGTGTGATCTCGCGGGCTCAAGCATATATATGTAAACAAACCAGGTCAACCTAGTTTCCGAACGAGTATTCCAACAGGGTTCATCTCAAATTACTTTGCCGTCCTTCGCCTCGAGATTATTTGAAGTCCGACCACAACAAATCATTCATGGGGACCCGCCACCTCGTCCTGGTCTATTACAAGGGCCATTACCACATCGCGCAGTACGGCCAATGGGACGGCTACCCCAGCGGACAGGGTATCACCATCCTGCGCTTCATCCGCGACGCTCAGAATCTGACAAAACTCCGAGCGGTGCTTGACATCGAGGGCATGCTCTACGAGCCCACCAAAGACCAGATGCAAACTTGGTACGATGAATGGTGCAAGAATCGAGACCCCGAACAGAAGGTGTACCCGCCAGGTGTCTCCCGCGATACAGGCGCCGAGATCTTAGAGTTTATTGCCAATGCAACGGAGCCTGTTCCCATTCTTAAGGAAGACATCCAGTTCATCGCAGATAGCTTCTGCGAATGGGCATATGTCGTGGACCTCGATAAGAACATAATCGAGGTGTATAGTAACCACATGTTTCCACCTACGGTTAACGGAGACACGGGGTCTGGTGGAGGGGAAGACATCGAAGGAGGTGATCGATTCCAAAACATGGATTGCTTGAAGGGTGCCGATTGTTTGCCACCTCTAGTAGGCAAGTTCTCGTTCGATGAGTTGCCGGATGAGCCGGATTTCATCTCATCTCTGGGAGAGGGCAGCGGAGAGTAGGAGAAGATATCCTAGTCAACATAGTGATACCATTTACAGCCATCGCAAGTTGTCCCTTGTTTCTTGATGTGAAAGCTGAGTACATCTATGAAATTATGTCAGACGTTCTTCATAGTTAACCTGGTGTTTATTCTCGAAGTGTTAGATCTAGATATTGGCGTTTCCTTGCAAATGATTAAAGGGGTTTGAGGACGATGTGCTTCCTAGCCACAAACGAATATAGTAGTAGGAGGTCCACGTAATCTGGGATACGGTAATATTGAAATGTTCCAATCGATCCCACTTCTAGTATTGGAGTGCTCCATCTCGGAAGATAAGCAACGCCTTGGACACCATGGAATGTCGTCAACACGACGCCACTCTACCAAGAAATGACTTAGTCTTCGGTAACCCGTAGAAATCGCAGTTTTATTCGACTACTGTCTCGGGAGACAAACGCAGTCTACTGCACCGCATGCCGTACGCTCCATGACCCGCTCAAAGCCATTGAATTCGATGTGCAGCACCTACCGGCATGTCATCATAGTAGTATCATGCCGACTGGCCTGATATGTGACCCCAAGATCTGAGAACACCACCCGCAAATCATTTATACATTTGCAAAGGAGACCTGTGCTGGTCGCAATTCTGCTACGGCCGGTGGGCGAACACGATGACGGCGCGCCGTGTGGTGACGCTGAAGGCATCGGGGATGGTTATGACTCTTGGGTATGCGTTCTCTACTAATCAATGGGATGCATTAATGCAGAAACGAGAAGAATTCACAGTCAACTCATCAAACCCAGTACCGCATTTCACGGCCTTCAGGGCTAACCTCACCATTCGTGGACATTTGCACGGCTTCTCACAACGGTCATGCTGTAGGCGCAACGCAATTATTGGCCAAAACTTTGCTGGTATTCGTGCGGACACTTGCCGATCGTGGAATGGAGGCTGGAGTCAAGCTCGATCTGGTGATGATACGAGGTATTCCGAATTGCCCACTGCTTTGGGTTTAATAGCCACTTAGAACTCCGAAGGGCATGGTAGCTGACTTTCGAGAGGGAGAAGCATCAGTATAAAACAGATAGCCTGCAATGCCTGACAGTTAGCATAATATACAAGAAATTGACACTGCCTACAGTCAACCGCCGCTCCCAAGATAGTCTGGATACTGATCTGATTATCAAAGGAGATGTGCGCTTCGAAGGTGAGTATAGCTATGACACCTTCAATCCGCTCAAGACCGAGCTCCCAGGATCTGAAGACCGCTCCTCAGGAATCATGTGGGAGGAAAGATCAGGGTGGCCTCTTGGATGACTTTGGTGTTACTCGACCCGCCGACAGGCCTCTGCTAGCGACTCACATCGGATATGTCCAATTGCACGATTGCGACGACCCGGAATTTCCTGTCCCGCCGGAAGCCGAATAGTCAACGACTACCAAGCAAAGATGCGAGTTTGTTAGGGTCCACCAGTGCCTTGGTCGACGGAATGCTGGATGTTTTGTTGACCGAGGCAGCTTGAAGGTCGACCCTCGTCCACGCTGGCATGATTGTAGCTTAGACGGGGCGCCATGCAACGAGCGCAGCAATGGTCATTGCAGGAAACGACGACGGGACGGCTGGGTGACGATGAGCTCGAGTTCGATCCTAGTAGCGCGTTAGGTCCAGGCCAGTCGCGCGAAGCGATCAAGCCTAGATCAATCATTAATTGGCATGACGTTAATGCAAGTCTGCTTGATGTCGATCAAAAGGCTAGGAAGCTGATTGATTACTTCAAAAAGAGTGGGGAAATTTAAAAATAATATGCAAAATTACAGATCGAGTTATGAAAGAAAGGGTATTATTCAAGTCGAGCCTGTTATATACTGTACCTAGACAGAAGGTACTTCCTTATTCCACACAAACTAACTTTAGGCTTATAGCAGGCCGTGGATATACGGATCAGGCTTGCTTTTAGGTAGATCAGCAGTGCAGAACTATCACATGTGGCTGCTGCTGATAACGTCAGCAGATGTGGCTCGTGCTCAGCTTTCGACACGGACAGGACGGCCCGTCGATTTCGATATGATGGGAGCTTCGAAGCTACAAGGCAGCCGGATTACTTTATCGTTCGTCCGTCCGCCCTCAAGCGCATACGCCATTCCTTTGGCAGGCTTCTACCATCAATGCACAGATGAGATTCCTACGATATATTATCCATTGAATTGATCACCTTCTCTCGGTATTGTCTATCTAGCTCTCCACCATCATGACAACAACTCCAGCTCCGCCTGAGGACCAGGCGCGGTTGCTCGAAGATGCTCTGATCGCCGTGCGCCAGCAGTCAGTGCTGATGCGCAAATGTTTAGACAACCCGGGGAAGCTCATGGATGCTCTTAAGTGCTGGTACGCTGTTCCTCATCCGCCGAAGCTGATAATTTGGGGTTGTGAGCTTGGTCTCCCACGAAGACAATGACTGACGTCGTGTGCCGCAGCTCTACCCTAGTATCCGAGCTCCGAACGAGTAGCCTGGGACCCAAGCAGTACTACGAACTATATATGTCTATATTCGATGCCCTACGACACCTGTCGGTGCACCTTAGAGAAAATCACCCCCACAACCACCTTGCCGATCTGTATGAGCTTGTCCAGTATGCGGGTAATATCGTTCCTCGACTGTACCTCATGATCACCGTAGGCACGGCCTACATGTCGATAGCGGAAGCGCCGGTGAAGGAGCTCATGAAGGATATGATGGACATGAGCAGAGGCGTTCAGCATCCCATCCGTGGCTTGTTTCTGCGTTATTACCTCTCAGGTCAGGCTAGGGACTATCTTCCCGTTGGAGAAGGTGACGGCCCTGAAGGAAACCTGCAGGACTCTATAAACTTTATACTCACCAACTTCGTCGAGATGAATAAGCTTTGGGTACGATTACAACACCAGGGGCACTCGAGAGAACGGGAGCAGCGCACGCGCGAACGGAAAGAGTTGCAGCTTCTGGTCGGTAGCAATGTTGTACGACTCAGCCA
The DNA here is from genome assembly GCA_022432505.1 of Xylariales sp. AK1849. Taxonomy (NCBI): domain Eukaryota; kingdom Fungi; phylum Ascomycota; class Sordariomycetes; order Xylariales; species Xylariales sp. AK1849. The sequence continues at coordinate 2,065,313 of JAJKKH010000008.1, forward strand.
ATTGGTTGACCTAGAGACATACAGCAACGGGATACTAGGGCCTTTGCTTGAGCAAGTGGTCCAATGCCGGGATGTACTGGCTCAGGAGTACCTTCTCGAAATTATTACACAGGTGTTTCCCGACGAATTCCACCTACATACGCTAGACCAATTCCTCGCTGCCGTCTCACGGTTAAATCCCCACGTCAATGTCAAGGCGATCGTCATTGGCTTGATGGATAGACTCTCAGCATATGCCGAACGGGAATCTCAAGTAGAGGTCAGCGGGGATCGGGCGAAGATCGAGGAGGATGCCCTAGCAGATCTACTTGAAAAGGTACGCTTAGGGAAGGAACAGCAAGAATCAAAGCCGGAGCCCGCCGAGCCCTCGGAAGAAGCCAACGGGGAGGAGGAGCACACGAATGGCGAGTCTGCAGAATCCCCGGTTATGGATTTTGCAGAGGGTGTCACTGAAACGGCCCCTTCAGTCGCAGACACAGAGACCACTGCGGTCGATGCAGATGGAGAGGAATCGGTGAAGTCGCTTAAGCAAGAGCGCGGCATTCCGAAGAACATCAAGCTGTACGAGATTTTCTTCGAGCAGGTGAACAATCTAGTTGTTGCGCAGCACCTTGCCATCCCGGATACCATCGCATTGCTGGGCTCACTCACGAATTTGGCCCTCAACATTTACCCTGACCGACTTGACTACGTTGATCAGGTGCTGGATTATGCCAACCGCAAAATGCGAGAACATGCAAACAGCGCCGACCTACACTCACCGCCAGCTCAGCAGAGCTTGCTAGCCCTCCTCCAAGCACCTCTCAAGAGATATGTCTCCATCTTTACTGCGCTATCACTCCCCACCTATGTACCCCTATTCCAGTCTCAGACCTACCCGACACGCAGAGCAGTAGCCGGCGAGGTTGCCAGAACTCTGCTCAGCAATCAAACGCCAATAACGACCACTACACAACTTGAGAATGTCCTTGAAATTCTCAAAGTCCTCATCAAGGAGGGCTCGCAACCTCCTGCTGGCTACCCGGGCGGGCCCCAGCGACGCGCTACGGAGACAGATGAGACGATGGAAGAGCAAGCTTGGCTGGCACGAATCATCCACCTGCTTCGGAGCGAAGACAACGACACACAGTTCAGGCTACTGCAGATGGTTCGCAAGTTCTACGCTGAGGGTAACGAGCGCATCCGTACCACGACACCACCTCTCATCACTGCGGGCATGAAGCTGGCCCGGCGGTTCAAGACGCGCGAACACTACGATGACAACTGGGAGACACAGTCTTCGGCACTCTTCAAGTTCATGCACTCGGCGATCTCGGCGCTTTACGCGCGCGTGAACGGTCCTGGCGCAGCTGAACTATCTCTCCGTCTCTTCTCGGCATGTGGTCAGACAGCAGACATGACCGGCTTCGAAGAGGTAGCCTATGAGTTCTTCGCACAAGCCTTCACGGTGTACGAAGAAGCCATCAGCGACTCGAAAGCGCAATTCCAAGCTGTCTGCATCATCGCCGGCGCTCTCCACCAAACTCGCAACTTTGGTAAGGAGAATTACGACACACTTATCACGAAATGTGCCCTCCACGGCAGCAAATTGCTTCGCAAGCCCGACCAGTGCCGCGCCGTCTACCTCGCCAGCCATCTCTGGTGGGCTACACCCATCGCGACGACGGAGGAGTCTGATGAGAGTCTATATAGGGATGGGAAGAGGGTCCTCGAGTGTCTCCAGCGCGCGCTGCGTGTCGCTGATAGCTGTATGGAGCAAGCGACTAGCATTGAGTTGTTTGTGGAGATTCTGGATCGTTATGTGTACTATTTCGATCAGCAGAATGAGTCGGTGCGTACCTCCTCTCTTCTTCCCCCTCAGCACCGCACCCATTTAAGATCCCAGACTTCCGAGTTGAAATCAATGGATCAATGGACTAATGCGTACAAACAGGTTACGACGAAATACATCAATGGCCTCATCGAGCTCATTCACTCTAATCTCAGTACCAACCAGCAGGACTCGGCCAGTGTCGAGAGCAGCAAGAAGCACTTCAAGCACACGCTAGAGAACATCGCAGGTAGGGGCTACGAGGGCATTGTGCTTGATCCGCAGAAATGAAGGGCTGGTTGAGTGAGGGCGGCGTGGGAAAGAGAAAATCATGAAGTAGCGCAACTCTAATCATATTCGTGTGTACGAGATGAAGTGCATCGGTGTGGACAGACGTACTGACCGTGCGGGCAGTAGTCTCAATGGCATTTGTGTCATGCGAGTGGATTTCTCTTCTAGAAGTGGGAAGAGGAGCGATTGCGTGTACATAATATGTTGGAGGTGTAGTGGGAATAAGAGAACCGGTGCGCCGAATCTTGCATCGTTGCGCGTGGCTGCCCCGTACTCTTGTGTCTGTCATCTTGGGTGTCTCAGCGTTGCGATCCCCGCTCATAGACGTTACCGATATTGCCGAGTCGCTCTCAGGATTGCGACCACAAGAAGAAATCACTTTGATACGGCCTGAACCAGCCGGACGACAAGCTGCTTCCGGCGAAGCTTATGTCAAATGTGGTGGTCTGTTTCAGTCATGGCAGACTACCTTTGTTTGGATGCAATTTGGAACTTGGTCTCTGGAGGAGGGTTCATCACTCCTTTCTCACCAGAGGTACTTTGGCTTTTTGAAGTCTGGATCTGTTGTATTCCACAGCTTGCAATATATGTTCTATATGTTTTGAGATGGTAGTATTGCATTGAAGCAGATAGATGTGAATGCGTTTGGGAGAAATGCAACACCTTGGTATTATTCTGAGGATGATCGTGGAGGCTTTGTCAGGCGGATGAGGTTCATGAGGACATGGGACTCTGACAGTTTTTAATTTATGATATCTTCCTAATTACGGCCGCAATTGATCAAATTTGACGTCGCGATTCATCAAATTATCTAGGTTGAGTTCAATGGCTTATCATGAATGAACTGCTTGACTCGCCATCAGTACACGACTGGCAAATAGCAGCCCTGACAAGCTTCCTGCTTACACAGTGCAGACGAGTATGGAGTTGTTTGCGTTTATTCAGTCTAAGGATTGTCTCAGCTCTTTGTTTTCCAGGCCATATTGATGCGCGTGCTTAGGCGATAATCGGCAAAACGCCGTTTCCGGATGCTCAGGCAACAAGAACAAAGAGATATAAACACAAGAGAGCAGATCCTGTAAATTTCTCGACTGTCTGAAAGATTCCCTACCAGAATCAGGGACTGGTCGTCACCACTGTGAGAATCTGGCACGTTGCTTTCACGTGCACAGAGGGAAATACGACAAGCTTCTGCTATCAGGACGCGCTTCTCTGAGATTAGACAATAATACCGACACTCTCAAGCGCCCAAACAAAGCCAATTCTTCATCATGTCGGCGAATCCTGGCACAAACGAAGGCGCGGGCGTATCCGCCATCGCGGACCCGCGCGATAGAGCAGGGGTAGCGAGGGAGGTCGCAGTTGTGGAACTGGTAGAAAGTTTCGCAACCATCGTGTATAGGAGAGATCAAGACCTTGCAGCCGGCTCCGTAGACGACCCATTGGGAGAGAGGCTCCGAGACCATATCCGACCCATCATCGCCGAGCATATCGACCAGTTCCACAACGAATGGATCAGGAGCCATAAGATATACGCAGACGAGTCTCGAGTTCGTCACGAGGCCGAGAAAGACAAACTCAAGAATAGAATCAAGGAGCTCGAGTGGGACGCGGAAAAAGATGGTTATGGAGTCCGCTTTCCCGAGAGGTTCTACCATCCCAAGCCACCCAGGAAGAAGGAAGGCGAAGCTCGCCTTCCCCTGATGGGCACTGATCGGTCTTATGACGGGATCATGGCTGAGCTGTACGGGTGGGCTGCGCCCCGGGATCCCAAAGATGAACCGCCTGCCAGCCAGTCGATAGCACTGCTGCATGGGAAGATAGCGGAGGCGTATGAGTACATAAATGTCGAGGGGCCTGCTGAGGTCACGAAGTGGGGGGCAATGGAAGTAGAAATGACAGAAGCCCGCGATAGGGAGGAAGAGAAACCTCCTCCTGAAGGCACTCCTTGGTCTGAAGCCGCCATTATGGGAGAAGGCCCGTTCGAGGCGTGGATTGATTGGGATAGTAAGAGGAATGATGCGAGAATGGAGCGTGAGGGTGCCGAGTTATTGATCATTAAGAAGCATGAACATATCGAGGCATATTGGAGGAAGATCCGCGAGCTGGAAGCACAGGCGAGCGCTGAGGCAGAACGCGCGAATCCAGAGCCCAGCCCCGAAATACAGACCCAAAACACAGCGGTAGACACAGGGCCTAGGACACCCTCACCTCGCCGCTCAGAACGGACAATAAGACCAAAGAACCGTCATCTTACTGGATCTCCATCGTCGTCCACTGATACCAGCAATGATACTTCACCATCCTCACAAGCTACTCCGGGACACGGCGACTATGAAACTTCAGCGTCCGATCACACTATCAGTCATAAATCAGGATCCTCAGAAACCACCCCAACACGCCCCTGCGACGCTGGATCTCCGCCGTCCGATAACATCAGCGTTTATAATTTAGCATCCCCAGAAGGCACTCCGGAACGCGACATCAATGATGGACCTGCACCGGACCCTCCTGCTGGGGACGAGGCCAGTGATGAGCCCGATGACCAGGCTGGTGATGAGGCCGGTGATGAGGCCGGGGATGACGACGAGCCCCCACCACTATTTCCAGCAGGCTTCGGATTCGAAGGCAGCAGAAACTGGCCCTGGCACGTCCTGATCGTCCTGTTCTGCGCCTTCATCGCCATGGTCGTGTTCTCCTCATGTGCCATGGCTGAGGGCAGGAAGTACAGCCTTTGGCGGGCAGCTAATGACATGTCGCGGGCTCAGTACGTCAACCAGTGGTATTGCATCGAAATCCCTGTTCCGCATCCGGTTTATTTCTTCGAGTGGGCGGCTCGTCCTTGGTGGTAGTAGGGACGGTGGGGAGGATACGAGCGGTTCTGACAGTGTCGGATGGATCAGCTAGGGTTATATGATATGGCGTGGTGCTATGGTTTCCGAGGTTAATGGGGCTTGTCGTTATGGACGCAGTTGGTTTCTAAATCATAGTCAATACTCATAAAATATTTCTCGCCTTGTACCATAATCAGGCGTTTCGGATGCTTTATGCGAGTGTTCCTTCTGAAATTCGACTTTGGACCCGGATTGAGTCGACCCATATATAAACAGATATAAGTAGTTGGATTGGACTTAATGTTTTATACACGCGCGACCAATCGCTCCTGTCCAATATACAAACCAAGTCTGCCAACATCGTCCAGCCATGCTGAACCAGCGTAAAATTGAAAACGACAACACAACCCGATGTCGCGTAACAACCCCCTTCGGCTGAAGCCAGCCATTGATCCTTAACGCCCAGCAATGCGACTCCATGGAGGCCTTTGGGCCTTTTGTATAAACATAGGAAACCCCGTCAACGGTAGCTATCATCCCTTCAACAGCGCGCTTGCGGCAGCGGAAATGATTAATGCCGTCTTGTCCGTAATCTTCTGTGCTAAACCCCAGTCTTGGGCATCAACAGCATCCCTGATAGCAGGGAAGAAAGCCTCATCGTACCCAGACCACAACTGCGGCCCAAAAACGACGTGGACGAACTGTGTTCGATTCGGTATCTAGTCCTTGGTCAGCCTTTGTCTATTGTCGTTGCGTGATTGCACAGAAAGATAGATGCAGGAGGGAAAATAACTTACTCCGCCGCCAAACTCAAGGTCCAAAAGCCCCGTCTCGAACGCCGCCATTCTCGAGTTGTATTCGCATCGTTGACGTCCCAGGCCAGTGGGTTCCCAGCCATTCGAGCTCAGAACACTTTGCTCCCACTCAGCCTCCCAGTTGCCGAATTTGGCAACGGCTTCTTCAACCTCCTTGATCGCGTTTCTGACAGGGTTAAGGTCGAGTTTTGTCTTGTCGTCCCTATTTGCCCCGTTCTCCTCGCCCCATTTCCACAAATCCCCAAGATAACGGCCAAGCGCAAGGGCATATTCAGCCAGGTCGAACGGAAGGACGGGCCGATCAGCGAGTTCCAGGACGAGGAGAGAGAGAACCTGTCCAAGAAGGGCATGGTAGATGAAGTCAGGGTCGCCAACCCGTGACATCCAGTCGAAGTTGTCGTAACTTGAGTGATACGGATATAGGTCGCCTCCAAAACGAAGATCAATCGAGCTGGTCCCGGCAATGTCCTGGAAAGCAACATAGTCACTACCAGCTCCTAGGCCCTCGAGCTCACCCCCACGTTCATCCCACAGTGTGCGAAGACTTGCGTTTCGAAACGGATCGTGTACGCGATCCAAAACTTTATATAGCAATTTGTTGAACATCGGCGAGCCTGCAGAATGAAATTCGTTGCCGCTCACAGCCGAATCGAGGTTGAGGTACGCAAAGGCATCCTTGCGAAGGTAGTCTAGATTGTTTTCGACGAACTCGGTACTGCCAATTAGATTGTACTCCTCGGCATCCCAACTCATGAACTCGATGGTCCGAAGGGGTCTCCAACCTCTAGCTACGAGGTCGCCGAAGACTCGTGCGACCTCTAGCATCACAGCTGTGCCGGAACCCGGGTCAGTAGCACCGAAGTTCCAAGCATCGCGATGGTTGCCTATTATGATTGCCTTTTCGTTCTGTTCAACGCCAGCGATTTTGCCATAGATATTCCAGATTGGCTGTTGCTCATCTTCATCTTGCTCGTTCTTAAGCCGGACGATGGGAGACGATGAGTTTCCGCTCCACCAGTCGACATCTGGAACACCGCCTTGCCATTCCTCTGGACAACGATAGCCGAAGCCTTCGAGGTGTTGAAGGAGAATTTTCGCGTCACGCCAGGCCAGAGGAATGCTGGGAATCTGGACCAGGCCCTTTGTCTGGGTTGTCTTCTCACGTGGTTCTCCCTTCTTACTAGCCCAACCGGGGGTGAGAACATCACCTACCACCCAACTCATAAGACTAACGGCACCCCTCTGCACACCGTCCGCTGGCATGAATCGCCCATTCGGCGCAGTCTCGCCTTTGAGGAACCCATCGTCGGCAGGATCGCTGTATATGATGCAACCTGCAAAGCCAGCTAGCTCAGCAGCCTTGACCTTGAGAGCACGATCTCCTTGTGCGCCATAGTATCGCACCAATGCGATAGCGCCAGTCGTGTCGATGCCACTGTCAGCCAATCGCTTGAAGTCCTCTCTACTGCCGTAGTTTGCGTAAATCAACGGGCCCCTGACATCACCAGATTTCGAATGCCCGTGGAAGACGAATGTTTGCCTTCCGGCAGTTTCGCCGCCAACTTCGTCTTCTTCAATCTTAGCGCTCCATGTAGCCTTCGTTCCGTCCTCGGAGAGAATTTCCACAGCTCGGCCGCCGGCCTTTGGGTAGTTGAGATAGACGTAATATTCATCAACTGTAACATCTTCAAGTCCACTCTTCAAGAAGGCATTCCGTACATCCATGGCGAGTGCATAATCACCTTCAGTGCCGGCAATGTGCGCATAGCTGGTGAAATGTTTGAGTGTGTCGCGCATTCGCCTTGGATCGATACTATTCTGTACATGCTTCCGTACACTCTCCGGGTCGAACATCTGTCCGCCTATGCGGCGCGACATGTTGCTGAAGAGGTCGCTCACGAAGAGGAGGTACAAGAAACCCAACACCAGTAGGATCGCTAGCACCCGTGCTATCAAGAGCAACACCGCAGAGCTGGTCATGTCAAGCTTGGGCAGTCTCCACCTCCTTGTAGTGGTGTTTGAACCGTCGGAATCGGGTTGTGTCGTGCTAGTATTTGCCCCGTCGCTCGCACGGGGGAGCCGGACAGTGAGCCGCGGAATAGGCCACCGCCATCTCCATTGCGGCAGAGAAAGACCAATTCGTTTGTGCCATAACGAGCTTGATCTAGAGCTCGATCCATTCAGTGGGTCTTCTATCTCCAACTCTTGCATCTCCCGGCGCAGATGCGGATCCTCCGGGTCGTCTTCATCATCGCTAGCCAAACTCCATTGCGAATCTTCATCATCGGTTTCGACATGCGGCGGTCGGTAGCCAGCAGGTATCCTTCGGTCGCTCGGCCGAAGCTGTGATGAAGTTAGGAGAGATTGCGCTTCCCTCTCCGAGTTTGGCCTGCTATCAATAGGAGATCGGGGAGGCTGCCAGTCGGCGTTGGATGATGATCCGTGTGTCGCTTCATCGTATGTAGGAATGGGGGGCGCGGATATGTACTCGGACTTCTCGGAAGGCATGGCTATTGATCCCCAATGGGTTGGACCATCTGCAATGAGCTATCTAGGGTGGTTCTGTGCAATCAAGGCATAGGAGAACGACAACGAATGATTAGGATTGGAATAGGGTAGAGACAAATATACAACAGAGGATGTGGTATAGCGATGAGGTGGTTTGTCAGCCCAGCTGCCAAATGTGCAGACGTCAATAGTGAAAATGAGAACAATCTACGGAGTACAAGGGTATCATGGCAGAACCGCGAAGTTGAAACTGGCGTCGTCGGTCCCTCCAGATCTGCGGCTCGTAGGGGTTGCGGTCGGGAGAGCACGGATACCGCACCGAACTAAGAATCGTTAGTCATCACTGCACTGCCACCCGCCATGCCTGAAATTGACAACGTCCATAACCGGCAATGCAGAGCCCAGGGATTCTTTCGATCCCACTTACAAGGCAGGTTGGTAGAGATGACAAGCTTTGTACGGTATGTTTATCAGAAATCGAACTAGTAACCACTTGTTGTACGATACAAGTCTCAATTATTTGAGTACACGAGTTGTTCCTTCGAATGCCGCAACTCCAGCGTTCTCGAATCCGACAGAGTAGAGATCAGCATCTCGTGATGGATTTGCGGTCCATTTGCTCACTCTGAGTCGGGAATACTCCCACTGATGGGCTTCCAACTGAAGATTTCTTTCCAAGAATTTCTGTATTCTGAAAAGGCCTTATTTTCCCACTAGGTTCTCTTGCACCGAGACGAAGCTGTAATGTCCTGGCTAATCTGATACTACGACCGTAATGGAACCGCTCTCACTCCCCTGTTCGTAGGTAGGTCCCTTGTATAGCTTCCCTTAACCTCCCAGTAAGGCTTTGTTCCTTTACAGAGTAGCTGGACTACTGTAAACGACAATAGGAATAAACATGTAGGATTAGTATATACGCATAACATATGAACAGCCATCGTCAATGTGGGTATCCTATTGGATATAAAACAGTACACCACCTCCTCCTGCTTGATATGCACGAAGCGAAATCAACTCAGGGGTATCCTGCGGAACGCCACCCAATGCACCCATCTATAGTACTCAATGCCCACGAGACTCCACTCTCTCCAAGTCCACGCCTTCCGCCTGCAGCGTCTCCTCTGCTTCACCCTCATTCTCTTCCCCGTTCATATTCTTCAGTCGCTCCTTCACCAGGGGGTCCTGCTCCAACTCTTGCCAGAGCTCTAGATGCCACTCCTCGGCTGAGTCATCCACAGCTGTCTGCTTCCATGGCGGCCACCTCCACAGCCCTGCCACAATCAAATTTCGCTTCACGGCCTTAGCTGCTGTTTCAGTGCAAATCAGAATAGCGGAGGCAACAATAAGTGTGAGCCACCACATCGCATCTGAGCCGAAGATCTTTGTGAAACCATCTTTGACAGCGTACGGGGTTGCTGCACGCGCGTAGAGGGCCGCGAGGAGGACGTTCCACACCCACCACCCCGCCATTGTAAGAGCGAAGCTACCCAGGACAACAGCGCTCTTGTTATGCGTCTCAATAATGCTGAATTTCTTTTGGTTAGCCTCAAGTTGTTCGTGTGGGAAAGGAGATAACTCACAAGAGTTTATAGTTGATCCATACCACGCCCACTGAGAAAGCCAATTCTCCCAGTGCATACAGCCCATCGTCTTTGACCGGCCCGAAGACAGCGCCATACCCAGCCCACACCGCGAACCAAACCCCGACGCCCTCCGTAGCCGCGGCGAGCATCCAGCCGAGGTATTTCGTAACATTAAGCCCCATATCTCTTTGACCATAGACATACAGCTCCGGTACGGCAAGCAACGTATCTGCACTGAGGTCCTGTTCCCAAATTCCAGGGACAATGACGGCGAGCGACGTGAACAGTGTATTGAACACCGTCAGACTTGCACTTTCATATAATGAAGTGCCCGTGTACCCATTATACCGCTGATACAGTGCGGTGGGCAGGTAGAAGAACATCTCCTTCCAGAAGGTGGCAAGAATGAACTTGGCAGTGCGGACGTAATTCCACCGACCATGGACTAGCAACAAGCGCTGCAAGAAGCGGAACTGAGCAATGGCGTAGTCGGCAACCCGGGCGGCTTGCAAACCCTCCTTACCCGAGATGCCGACGCCGACATGAGAGGCGGAGATCATGGCCAAGTCATTGGCACCGTCACCGATCGCAAGAGTGAGGGCACCCGGGACGCGGTGGCGAACGGCTTTGACGATTGAGGATTTCTGCGCTGGCGACGCACGACAACAGATAACAGAGTCAATAGTCGGAATGAGAGAGTAAAAGAGGTTCTTGACGTTGGGGGACTGCTCAGCAACCGCTAGTGTTTGACCGTCAATAACCACGACACTATGAACACAGCCTGTTTGGATGTCTTCCGCTACGGCGAGGATCTGCGCTTCGAGTCCACCCTTAGTAGAATCGAGGATAAAGATGTCGGAGCCAGGACGGCAAATGCGGGCTGAATGGGCGATATTAATAGCGGTCTCACGCTTATCCCCCGTAAGCATCCAAATCTTGATGTTGGCGCGACGGAGTTTTTCGATTGTTTCCGGAACACCAGCCTGCAGCTTATCTTCTATTGCAGTAGCACCGACAAGATCCAAGGACTGCTCTATCATTTCGCCAGCCGCTTCGATCATCTCTTGGCGGTCGACGAGGCTGGTTGTGGCATCGTTGTAGATTTTCCTCCAAGTACGGTACTCTGCTTCAGGAATGAACTTCCTAGCAAAAAGAAGAGTCCGTAACCCTTCGCTTGCGAAATCGTCCAAGTGCTTGAAGCAGCGAGTGAAGACAACAGAATCGTCGTTGATAGATGGATCGTCGAGAAATCCGAACTTGTCATCCACTGGCGTAAGTGCCATTGGACTAGATGCGGACAGGCTTTTGGAGATGTCGAGGGATACAGTCCGAACACCAAGAGATGGTCGCCCCTTGGGAGGTAGATCCTGTGACCATTGTATCTTCGATGCCTCAAAAGACTTACTGCGTTCGATTTCCGGTCGTCTCTTGGATGGGCCTGCTTGAACCGGTGTGCCGATGCTCTTCCTAGCGACCGTCAGACTTGGACGACCACCAAAGCTGTTCCGTGGTTCCAGTTGTTCGCTCCTTCGTAGTAGTTCACGCTCTAGCTCTGCACTCTTGCGAACTTCGCTGACTTTCTTCAGAGCAAGATTTGCTAATCTCAGTCGGGGTAGAACCATGGAATCAGCGCCTTTGCAGATAATACATATCCTACCATCCGGATACCGCACGACTATTGACATTCGCTTGCGCTTGCTGCTAAACTCAATGACATCAAGGATATCGTAGATTTCAGTCCTTTCACCGCCGTTATCGGAAGAGATATTCAACGTAACAGTCTGGGAGGATCGGTGTATAACAAGGTAGCCCAGTTCTTGGGCAGCACGGACAAGTGCAAGCTCATCGGGTGAAGACGCTTGGAAGTCCACCTCTCCGTCCTTGATCTCGGGAAGACATGTATGGCATAATGCCAATGCCAGGATATAATCGCGGGCTTTCCTAGCAAATGGCGAACCTGGCCTCAGTCTGATGAACTCGAGAAGATCACTCGTAGTAACATCAGGTTGAAGAAGGTCGGGTCGACCGGTAGACCTCCAATGAGACGAAGACCTTCGTCCATAGTGGGAAGGTTGCCGCGTGAACATTGGCGAGGTCACAGTGATCCTCGGCGAGGCAAGGGATGGCTCATCATCCTCTAGAATAACGCGTGTAACCTCTTTAGAGTTACGAGGTACAGGGGTCTGCTGGCGGCTAATCTGCTCTATCTCAATGGAGTCGGTCGATTCAGATTGAAGATCAACCTCATGTAACCAGGAAGTGCCGGCGATGCTCAGCTTCCGGAACTTCATAACATTTTCTGTCAGGGTCCCGGTCTTGTCGGAGAAGATATGAGTAACTTGGCCAAGGTTCTCGAGGATGGTGTTCGTGTTGCATCTTGCGGGAGTGTCCGTTGCCTTATCATACATCCCGATATCGCTGTTCAGCATAAGCATCTGTCCCAGCTTGACGATTTCGAGAGTGACGTAAAGCGCGAGCGGGATGACATTGTTGTACATGATAGCAAATCCAATGATGATCTCTTTGAACGCGACAGTGGCATCATTGAGATACCATGAGTTCCTCTCTGTAGACCGCTTCCAGATAATGTATCCCATCGAGCACCCGACAGATAAGACGATGACGTAAAAAGCAAGAGTCATAACGATCTTGTTCGAGATAATTTCCAACGCGGGCTTCTTCGCTTTGGGGTGCTGATTCGCGTTCTTTCGGATCTTGCACTCCTCTCCCGTGTTGATGACGATCCCAATTGCGCGCTTGGTGTTCCTGAGCGTGCAGCCGCGATACACAACCTCGTTCAGCGTCAGCGGGAGGGTCCGCCCATCAACTGTGACTTTGCCATCAAATCGGTAAAGGTCGGCATTTGGATCTTCAAGAACAAAGTCAGCTTGGGATGACCGGATAGCAGACACCGAGTCAAACTTTTCGAATACTGGCAACGACTCCCTACTCTTCAGGTTAGTCTCTCCATCAAGTGCCATAGTATCAACGTAGGCAATGCCATCTTCTCCAGTTGAATGCAACAGCACTAAATCAGCTGGCACTTCATCGTCTCGGGATAGTCTCACGACGTCGCCAACTTTGATGTCCTCCCAATGGACCTTGATCCATCGATAGTCAGCATCCTCCCCATCTTCCTCCTCTTCTCGATTTTCGATACGGTTCGCGGTTCTTGCAGCAGCTCGTCGCAGTCCAAACCACTTCCGCGGCTTGGGGGTCAAATTGACTTCGCGCGAAGGTCTCCCTAGGATAGTCACAATATTGGCATTCTCTAACGTGTCTAAACGATGCCTCTTGTAATCGTCGTATCCTTCTTTCGCAACCGTCAGAGCGACAAAAAACAGCAATGGTAAGATAGTGGTGAAACTCCCAGTGGTACTCAGACCCGGAATCGTCTGCGGTACACCAACACATAAGAAGTAGAAGTTGGCCAATCGCGTGAACTGGAATATCAACTGCTTCGGCAGAAAGTCGTAGACGGTGTATCTCGATGTTCGTATCGTGTTGGAGATGTACTCATGGCCTCGCCGCTCGTCGATTAAAGGGTTTTCTTGTTCCACCCGTAATGGCACGTGTCGCCCGTCTTTAGAAGGCTTTAAGGGCTTCTGCCGCAGGAGTCCTTCTATTAGGTACTTCTTATACCACAATTCTCCTCGCTCGTGTATTGCTTCCCTGAGACCCTTGCGTCGTTTTTGTGTCGGACCCCCGGCGACGAACCCCCTGTTCCCCTTCTCAGTTTCGTCGTCTAGCTGAACATCACTGCCAACTAAGTCCATTATGTGCTTCGACGGACGAGGGTCGTTGCTTTGAAACTCTTCCTATCGGGAGCATAGCGTAACTCTCCGTGTCGTCAATGTGTTGGTGCTTTACGCGTGTTTTGGCAGCAGCTCTCTGGCGATGACATCGAGATGTCGCGTTTCCACCGAATAAACGAGTGTGTCATGGGCCGTAAGCCTCGGAAGATGCGACAAAGCGATGGAACTGTTGGAATCTAAAATCAAGATCGAACGAGTGGACAACGAATTGAGTCGTCAAAGGTGGGAGGAGCACTCCGTTCATGCCGGATCACTGCCCCTGGTAGCGCAACTTGGCAGCCTTCTCTACAGAGTAAAGATCACCGAATTCTCGAATGTGCCGATTGGCGTCCCTTCGGCGTCGGCACCCGCTTGGCAGCTATGCGGCGGGGCCCTACCATGGTACAGTGTGTACAGTACCAGATTAAATTCGCGCTATGCCAAGTTATTCCTTCGTATTTATGCACGTGGTTGGTTCGATCGATGCAGATTGCGGAACCAACGGGGCCCCCACTAGCGAACCACTGCAAACGGTGTTTTAGTAGTTAGGTACTTAAGTAAGTAGTTAGGTACCTACCTAGGTAGGTAATAGGTTAGCATTCCAGGGCTGACGCGTAGCAGGAGCTCATTCCAATCGCAAAACTCAAACTGCATAGAAGACTATCATGGCGTTTATACGAAATCCCGTTTTTCTAGTGCATAGCGCTAGAGTGGAGTGGATCACAATGCGGCGATAAGATGAAGTACAACATCTTTACGTGCGAAGTCGACGAAGACACGGACAGTGAGCGGCCTGATGGAACGTCTTCAAGATCCGTGCAGCCTCCAACTGTCATGATGAATCAATGTATTGCCAACCGAAAACTGTTCTAACCTTGGCCTAAGCCACACCGTGACCAGACCTACACCTTTACTCACTTCGCACAGCGCCGGGAGGAGGCCCCAGTGTGACCAATCCCGGCGGTAGATCCAGCATCTCCATCGCGATATCAACACACTGAACAACCCATCAATGATTGCCAGAGAAAACATAGCAGTGCATATTACATACCTGGGGACAATTCGCCTCAGCGAACTCCTTGTCCGAGAGCAGCTTGTCTAGCTCAGACGCCTTCTGGACCTTGAACGTCCTGGCGTCCTTGATATCAGGGCTCATAGCCTTGAATATGGCACCGTAGTCCCAATCGGGCACGTCGTTGTACGGTTCGTAGAGACCGTGTAGGATACGTTCTACGGTATATCTATATTGTGTTAGTTCTGGGCGTCCTCCAGTCCCATGTTGCATTGCCACTTACCCGTTGTTGTTGATAATAAACACAACAGGCACGATCCCCCTTCTCATCAAAAGCGCGAAAGCCTGCACAGTCAACTGCAACGATCCCTCACCCGTGATGAGTATCATTCTCTTATACTTCCCGGACTCCTTGCCCGCGATGGACCCCCCGACTGCAGCGCCCGCAGCGTACCCGATGCTGCCGTAGACGGCCTGCGTCCACATGTGGCTGCCGTCTGGCAGATAAGACTCGGCGATGCCGAACTGGGAAGTCCCGGTTTCGACGACGATCAGATCGCCGGGGCGAAAGTAGGATGTCAGGCGCTGTTAATTGTCAGTGAGTAGGTATACAGGATGTGATGGTGGCTTATGAAAGGGAACAAGAGATAAGGAGGAGGGAAGATGAATTAGGAAAGGGGGGGCCTACCTGCCAGATCCACTCATGCTTGATGATTTCGGTCTTTGGCTCTTTCAATAGCTCACGTGGAGGAATCCGAGTTGAGGAACCGCGCTTATGCAGCGTTGGGTGAGCTTTGAGTGTCCCGATGAGCCTTTCTAGGACCTGCGCTCCCACATCAGTCAAGTGTCCCGTCCCATTCGCGTATTCAATATCTTATGCTCACATGGACCATACTAGCCTCGTGCTTAGTCTCCCCAATCATAGTGTGGAACCTTTGGAAATCCACCACGACATCCTCCTTGACGTTCTCCGTGAAGAGACCCCTATCAACGGTCAGCCTTATATCCCATGTTCCTCGCCCCTTTTCCACTTCTGCGTCATCATCAACTCACGTATTGAAATCCCCCGGATAATTCCCCAGCCAAAGCAGACAATCCGAGCCCTCAATAGCCTTGATCACGCTAGGCCAGGACTGGGCACCTAGGTAGGAACCACCAAAGAGGTCACTGCTCTCCTTGACGATCCCCTTGCCCAGAATGGTAGTGAAATAGGGGATGTCGAGAGCGTCGACAAGCCCATCTGCCAGGTGATTCCATGAACCCCGTGCGCCGCCTCCATCGACGATGAGTGCGGGGCTGTTAGAGGATTCCAGCTTGGCAATGATTGCGTTTATGACGGATGTCTCGACATCTGCGGCGTTGGGGCTAAGGAATCTGGATAAAGGGGTCGAAAGGCCGGAAGAAGGGATTTTGGAGTAGGCTACTTCTTGGGGGATCCCGATGCTAGTCACGTCAGCCGTTAAGCTCAATCGCATGGGGGTGGCATCTGCCTAGACTTACTATCCAGGTTGCGAGTGGTAAAGCATAGCTTCGCCTTTATCAGCCAGACCGCACCTCATAGGGGTTAGAACTTCTCACCATTCAATACCCGATCAATCTCGTCCGCCGCAATCGCCGGGTCCTTTAAAACCGCAGTGGCGCAGCTGAGCTCCGCGGACATGTTGACGTAGTGATCATAACTCTTGTCGCCCAATGTATGATGGTAGATCTTACCACTCTTCTTCACAGCATCGTTGGGGTAACCGACAATATGCAGCACGGGCACGAATTCGGTGAATGAGCCACCTATGCCGCAGAGAGCACTCAGCTCGCCTGGACCGAAGGTCGTGACCAGCGCCCCGGCCCCCTTGACGCGCGCATAGCCGTCTGCTGCGTAGGCTGCTACTAGCTCGTTGGGGGAGCCGACCCATGTCAGGTCCGTTGGAGGGATGAGGTCGAGCAGGGCTAGCTCATAGTCTAAATTGGAGAGTAAGCTCTGGGTGCTGAGGAACAGTGGCAGAGTAGTGGATAGGAGAGGAGAGGGGATATCGAGATGCGATGAGAATTGGGCACAGAAGATTGGTACAGGGAGGGATCAAAGAAATAACAAAAGACGGCCTTCACGTACCACCAGGGACTCCAAAGATCGTTTCGATACCAATCTCACGAAGACGGCGGAAAAGGTACTCTCCCACATAGATCTCAGACATTCTGAATAATACGACTTTCAGATCAAGTTCTCAGGATCTGGCGATATGACGAACTACGAACGGTTGATCGGGAGACAACTAGTATCTACGTTGAGACAAGCCTTTGATATATGCGCCAGCTCAGGGTTTAGAGTCTACGCCCAGTAGGAGCCTGGCATCGGCATACCACATGTGCTGAGTAAGACACATCGCGCTGATGTTGTCACACAATTATTGCAATCACCTCCGCCGACTGCAATGTAACACGACTTCGGTTAGAGCTACTGTCGGTTCTACGCCTAGATACGGCGAGTAGCCATACTTCTGAGACGCTTCCGTAATCTAAATCCGTAGGAACCAAGCGCTAGAGAGCGTAGCTGAGTAATCGCCAGGTCATCATGAAAGGTAGATGCTCCAAGATGTGCATATACCATGGATAGAGGCCTTGATGGCCGGTGCGTACGGCCATTTCCTGCATAGAGACAGCCTCTGTGGTAGCCGCGGATGCATACGGATGACAGGCGCATGAAGCTAAACCACAGCGACTAGTCCCCATCCGCATTTGAGGTAGCAATATGATAAGTGATTGGTCAGAACAACCTCGAGTGCCCAAGATGCAGCCCATTCATGCGTCACCCAAATTCCTGATGTGCGTCACCCCTAGTATGTATCTTCAACATACTTGAACATGACGAAGAGGTCGTATTCGAAGACTAATTCTTATTCTAACCTAAACCCTACATATTTATTGTAATTACTAACTAACCCCTGACCCTAAAATGGACCGAAGGTCGAAGATATAGGCATTAACAAAGTAAATAGGTCGATACTACGGTCTGACCTATAGGAATAACGTCGAGATGCAGGGGGTTGACGCATACCAGAAATTAGGGTGACGCATAATTGGGCGCCGAAGATGAGTGTCAGTAGGTTCTCACATCCGACTTAGCGGAATGACCAAAAGGAGGCTCGGATATCGTTTGACCGAGCGACTATTGGTCCACTGCAGCTTGTTCTAGACGGAGTGATGTAGCCTAGTGAACATGGAGAAGAATATGCCGGCATACGTTGGAGCCAGTGCAGCACGTGACAAACGGGTGTCTGGATTTCGAGCTGTGATACGCATCCGCGTCCGAGGTACCGCCGTGATATGTGCTTGGTCCCACATGTTTCAAGCGCGTTGGCGCCGCTATATTGGTGATTCCATCAGGGCCCATCTGCTTCAGGTGCGTCGATCAGTCGAGTCAGGTCTGGAGCCGAGTAGCTGTAATTGATGGCCGTGAATGAATATATTAGGGGTATAACATGTCATACGAACACGAACCAAGGCCGTCGCCTAAACCCAACGACCTGCTTGACTGGCCAGGCAAACTCATGCTAACCATCACTCCACTGATGCATAATTTAATGACCGTATCCGTCTCCCTTTAAAGCAGGCGACTGCACTATAAACTCAAAGCTAGACAGGCATCTACGGCAAGTCCAACGCTGTCCATGTTGTCAGTCCATGGTCACAATGGGGTACTTTGTCGGAGCATCTACTCACCGTCCTTCCTTCTGATAGACCACATCACTAATGATATCCCTATCTAGATCCGGAAACATACCTGCCAGTGTCTCGACCACGTTATTGTGTTCAGCTCTGTGCAGACGCTGAGCTTCTGCTGTTTCGGCACTCGCCTGCCTCGCAGCTGCTTCTTCAGCCGAGAGCTTCTGCCGGATGGCTTCTTGGGAAGGTCGTCTCCCGTCCGTGCTCGGTCGTGGAGACAACCTTGGCGTTGAATCCGGTTGGGGTGTCCGTGCCGGAGAACTAGGACCGGCATTGCTTGGATCGTCGGAGAACATACGTCCGATTGTCGACAATGGCTTCTGGATAGAGCGTAGCAGGCCGGATATGGGAGCTCCATCGTCACCCTGCTCAGAGGACAGTGACCGGCGTGGTGTTCCCGTTGAATCCAGGTCCAGTGAAGGTCGAGTGGAGTATGACTCACCGGATGCATTCAGACCAGACTTCTCCGAGTAGTTTTCTTGCTGAGGAGAGATCTCTGCATCGTGGCGGTGCTTTTCAGCAATAGCAGACACCGCTGCTTCCACGTTCTTCTCAAACTCTTCATCTGTTATTGTAAGCGTAGTACGGTCCATGTTCTCGATGAATTGCACAGCTCCCATCTGTGAACCAGTTAGCACGGATCAATGAGACTCAGCCAGTGAGAACTAACTAGGGACGAAAGATAGTAACCGGCTTCTCCACCAAGTTTCTCTTGATTTCGAAAACGTAGGATATATTGAACATTAGAGACAAGGTGATCGGGATTACATTGTAGCACAACGTAAATCAAGAGGGGCATGAAGGAATCCGCAGAAGTGTCGGACTTGGCGTTCTTAAGGAGCCCTAACATTGTTAGCAACACGAGTCATCAGCCCCATGACCGACGGTTCACATACCAAAAATAACTTTGCAGCAGTTAAGTACACATATGATCTTGTCTCTGGGAGCTCTGTATGATCGAATTTTCAAGAGTTCTGGAATGGTCAGTACTAGCCATTGTGAAGTGCATGAAAACCAACCTTGCTGTGCGAGAGTAAGGAAGCGTTTCCCACTGTCACTAACAGGGGATATATCCAGATGCTCCTCTCGCACCCAGCCATAGATGTTAATCTTCTGCGCGATGATCTCATCACGTTCAACATCTTCCTGGTGCTGGCCGCGCCGACCTGGACCCATCGGTCGGTCACCACCTCGTCTTTTCGGTTTTGCTCCAGGAATTGGCTGCGGAGCTGGTATCGCCGGCGAGAATGTCTGGCTGTACAGTCGATTCATGACCAACTTCTCCATGCCCTCTCGCGCATTGTCGAATTCGGCATCCGAGACCTCTCTCCACACCTCACATTGTGCCATCTTATTTGCGATGAAAGCCAGAAAGTCACTGATGATCTTTACTTGCTCATGGACCATCCACTGCCTCTTGGCGAACTCTTGCAGAAATGACTTCAGATACCTTGCAACAGGATCCGCCTTCTTGTTCTTGAGCTGTTCAAGGAAGCGGTGGAAGTCAAAAGGTAGGGTAGGTTCTGGCTCGGGATCAGGGGGAGGAGGTCTGTGTATCGTTGCTGTGGGTGATGTTTGAGCATCGGGGGACATCTGCTCATCTAATGGGGTATCTTTGGGCGGAACGGGTGGCCGTTGATCGTCCCTGATGTCTCGCTCCTTTGCGTTGGGCCTGGCACTTACTGGAGACGCAGAAGAAAGCCCCAATCCTTGCATCTCTTGTATTTGGTGCGCTATACTAGGCGCAAGAGGTTCAAGGCTAGACTTCCTCGGCGGGTGTTGAGGTGATGGACTCGACAAGAACGGCGATGCAATCTCCAGTCGCGGACTCATGACCTCCTCTACATCTGGACCACCTCCCTCCTCCGGGAACTGTTCCATGATGCTCTGTATTTCTGATCGTGAACTCCCCTCCTGCTCATCCTCGCTTGCGTACCTGCGCTCATCGTAGGCCACATCAGATCGCGTCGGAGAAGGTTCGGGTCCATGTCCCTTAGACCCGTATGCCGAGCTTGTCCTCGAAGGCGGCTGAGAGCCAAACGGTGTGGGGGGAGTAGGATCCACGTAAGGAGGTGTTTCAATTGTCAAATACTGATGCTTATTAGGCTTATTAGGTTTCAGTGTCGCAACTGAGGACTCCATCAGATCGTTATGACCCGTCCCTTCGCTTGACTGAGCGCTGCTCTCGGGAGCCTTTCCCTTGTCAAGTGGCGCATCTTTTGCCGGAGGTGGAGGGGCTGGTTTCTTACTACTTGTAAGATTATCTTCCAGGTCGATCAGGTCTCCCGAGGTCGAGTTCCTAGCCTGGCTCTCGGAAGCCTTCGAGCTTATGTTGCTGTTCTCCTTCGCGGCATCTTGATCTTCTATTCCAGGTGTGGCCACAGTTGGATTATATGTGCTTGTTGGCTTTGGCGTCTCTTCTTCCACAGCTGTGGTTGCGGAGGGGTCAGGCAGCTTCGCCGGCGTTGATTTACTCATAATAGCGTCATGATCAGACTCGTCCTTCCGATCAGAGGAGCTCGGAGTCTCGGGGGCGACTTGCGGAGGTTCTGGAGGAGGCATGCAGGGAGCAGAAACAGCTTGCTCGCTGCTCGAGGTGGTGAATGTTTGGGTTAAGTAAGTAGTTTCTGGTTCACGGTAATCGTTATCGGCGTCAGGAAGTTCGAAGGGTCCCAACAATGATGGTGGGGCTGCCTTTGTGGCGCCGAGACACATGCCAAGCCACCAGCACGGGCTGTTGTAGGGGGAAAAGATCCTTGCTCATAAAAGACGTTGCTTGGCCAGAAAGACACTCCCGTTCTTAGCTTTCAACGGAAGACCTACATGGCTTACATACTAGATGTGCAATAACACATATCCTCTCGCCGTCCTCTAACATGAGGTATGGCCTGGTAACTGCCAAGATCCAGCTCAACATTCCCTACTCCTACCCAGCGGACAGGTATCTGCATTGAGGTGGGTAGGGCAGCGTAATCGGTCCCGAACTCTATCATTTAACCGATAAGATATCCAAACAATTCTTTGATACAGCAGAAACATACCAATAGTTGAGCTATGTATAATGGCTTCTATATTGACCACAACAGCCACGCAGAACGCCGCTCCCGTGGCAGTCGCCAATTTCTGCTCCATCTTGGTTCCCCAAGCCGATGGTCTCATATGCTACTCGACCAACACTACCCTGCAACGAGTAGAACCTCGCGATTGCTTGAATACAACTTACTGTCTAATGAGTATACTCAAGCAACTGCTGGAATTTGGCTTATAGTAAGGGACGGCTATCGTCCAACCGGCCGCGTTTAACTGTACTAACGTTATCGTCGACCCTTCAACTGCAAAGCTAGTCTCCAATCATGATACTTAGACTAGGTCCTTGCCGTCTCTATTGATATAGGCTGGTAGCCTGAGGAAGTGGCCGAGTGGCTCCTTATAACTCAGTACCCAAAACTCATAAGTGATGATCTCTCAGCGAGCAACTGATGGTCAGTCTGTATCTACCCTTTTGACAATCAGCTGCAATCTCTTATCCAGGAACCCCATCCCCAAACGAAAAAAGTTCAGCCCTCTGATTTCGAGCAACGTTCCTCCTTCTTACATCCAAAACTGATACTGATCTATCTCGCAAATTTGTTGGTAAAACCAACAATGGCAGTCTTTGTCTCAACCCAAAGAAAAGGAAAACCACGGGGATTATGTCTACTTAATAAAGGTATCAATCGCAAGCTACGTCTTTATCGCGTGTTTTTCGAATCGAGTACAAAACTGCAATCGCCACCATCTTTCTTCGTTCGAGTTGTCAGGCATAATCTCTTCTACCACAAACACAAAGTACTCCCAATAAGTCCATCACCACAAAAGTAAGTCTACTATTCCAACTACCATCTACAGTATATCGGCCAAATAATCACGATGTGCTACACACGAGTGATGAACCTTGCCTGCCCGTCCTGTGGTCACCCACACTCACCCCCAGTCTCCATCCCGATCATCTGCGACGCTGCAGCCCCAGTCTGGGGCTCCTGCGGGAACGGGCTCGATGATGAGAGACAGGCATCTATGCCAGTCTCTGCCTACATACCTTACACCGCTGAGGCTCGAGCTCCCTTCAACGCTTCGCGTGCTAGTTTACGTGAAGCGTTCAGCGAGCTCCGCCGTCTCCACGGGGACCAGAGCCAATTCTATAAGCACGCCATTATGGAGTACGCTCTCACTTGCCTCTACGACCCGGCCGAGATCGCACGCTGCACGTTCCTTCCCGAGACCCTACGTGAAGGCTTCGAAGGAAGAATCATGCAGATTGAGAGCAATTGTTCATTATTTTTATGCTTTGACCATATTAAGGAGACGCTAGCGGAGACGCCTCCCGACGAAACGCGGAGTGAGGTTTTGCAGACACTAGGGCAGTGCCTTGTATCCCACGAGTGCGAGCCGGTTGATATGGCCGCAGATGCCGCAGATGTAGATTTCGGCGTGCGTGTCTCCGTCAGAGATGGGGCAATTGGTCGGGGACAGTCTAGAAGAGGCGCGCTACCAGGTTGGAGCACACCAGATGCACAGCAAAGCCTTGAGGAGGTTGAAGACTATGATGACGAATCTGATGAGGATAGTGAGTTGGACGTCATTGGTGATTGCTTCAATAACCAGGCTCAAGGTAATGCTGACGCTGCTCACGGTCGGTCGGCATCGCCGCTACATAGTATAACGGTAGCATTCCCAGCACTTGCCACAAATCCGCCAGTTATAGAGGACATTATCGAGAGGCTGAGGCGGCGCATCGCCCCCACTGTAGAATGAGAACCTGACGAATAGGCGTGAATGGTAAACCTGGAGGACGCAAGTAGATAGCATTCTAGAGATTTAAGGTGAAAAAGAATTAACCTTTGAAAAGAGTATTGTTGAGCGAGGCTTGCGTTGGGTGTATAACACCTTATGTTAGCTAACGCGTTCAAGTGATGAGTGAAAATTTCCTGATCTTCAGATTGATAATGTGTAGATCCGAGACAGCAGGGTGATCATGCATCGAATGAAGCAGGGCTACTTTGATACTCCTGAATATATCAACGGATAATGAATGTAAATTGTCTTGGTAGTCCACCACTGCTAAGTCTCTTTGGTTGAACGATGAGAATTATGACGGAATCCCCTTTAATAGAATTATTGATGCGCTGAGAAGGCATAGCTTATATTGTGCGTAGCGACTCCTCAACTCTTGGACGAGCATACCTCTAAAGTCTGATACGATTTCTTCAAAGAGCCCTTATTCCTGTCTGTATAGCGAGTAATGACATTACCATGCAAACATACACGGAAACCAACATCAGTATAAGGCAGCTGAGTAGGTTTTAGTTAGTTTCTGATTTACTAGAATAACGTCGACGAAATGCCTTTCACTAGCGTTTATTATATGTATATAGCCCGCCACCGAAGCCGTTATGTTATTCTTCTCGAATGTGTGAATATACTTATGTGAGTCACACGTTTTGTGACACAGTGGCCTCCTGGGAATTCATTGTTGTGGAATTTGCCCCAATTTCGCACGATGGTAAAGAAAGAGTCATGAATAGCCTCAAGCCTGCTTGTCACATACAAGCGAAGCACTAATCCTTTGTGGCAGTGACTGTAAGGAAATCACAAAGCGGTGATTCCAATCTGTTGAAGAACAATGTCATTATTACCAGTCTTCGCTGTTTGACATAAATTGCTCTTCAGCTTCAAAAGGTTAAGCTGAGAAACCAAACGCAATTGACGGGAACTTTCACTTCCGACATACCCACATCACCAGTTCTGTTCTTTCCATACCGCCAGAATGTGTGTCGCGCTAAACTGGTATCAAGCTTGTGTGCTGTTCGGTCATCCTCTAGAGGACACAACTGCAACGGTTAAGCATGAACTTTGTGCCGAAGCGAAGAGTACAGGAAACATGGGAGATTGCAACGGTGCATCGATGATGAATGTGCCAGAGTTCATTTCACCCTATTGCACCGAATGCAACGCGTTGGAATGTATGTTGCAAAGCAAGGTAAGAACAATTTTGACATCGAACATGGGTGCCGGAGGCTTCGAGACGGCAGTTCTTACGGAGGATTTCATGTGCGAGATGCAGGGCCTTCCGATTGACTTGTCACGAGCCCCTATTATCTCACTCGAGCAGATGTTGGAATTTTTACGGCAACTCTCGTCAAGGCACATGGCAGACATCGATATTGCCCGAGCAGAACTGTGGGTAAAGGCAGAGAGTCGCAACACCACTTCAAAGATTGGAACACCAGACGGCATGGATGAGCAATTCGCACGTTGGTTCGTTGCGGCGTTCCAGTTACGGATAATAGAGGCTGCAATGGCGATAGCGCAGAGCGAGGGCGATGAATCTCGCATGATACTCCTAGCACCATTGGAGATACAGGCACAAGTTGCTAGGACCTACCGGGCAAGACTAGAGTACCTTGGTATGTTTGGTCTGTTCCTCTCCTTTACTGGAATCGGAGAGGCGATCGCCCCTGAACCTGCAGTCGATGAGGAACTCGATTCCGTCAACGAAAGCGAGCATCCTGAGCCCAAGAAGAAAGTATAATTTAGATGTAACAGCCATTCCGAAGTATTGATACAACAAAAGACCTATTTATTGATATTTCAGGAGCTAAGTGTTGTTCTGTGTATCATCGCGAAAAAATGCTACTTCAAATCTATAGTGCTAAGCACTCTATGCCTGTATAAACCAATTTTAGTTACCTAAATGTACGAATCACGATGCTGAAACATGCTTACTTGCGTAAGATATGATCTTTTCGTGCCAATACCTATCTCTCGAGTTCTTGGGTCGCCACGGTCACGAAGTTGGGTCTTTCTAAGAGCCTCCTAAACGACTTTTTCGATCACCTTTAAGCGTCGTCTTGATAGCCACCTTGCCGTGAACCTTAGCTATATATGAACTCCTGCATATATAGGTCACCACACCTGCGAATATTACACGGTATCCGAGAATCTATTCAATGGGCTGCATGATAACAGTAAGCTTTCTGAGGACACAATTTATAGTATCGATAAGATTCGAGTCTCAAAGCCGCTGGAAATACTGTCGTGGCCGTTCGCTTAGATCTGGTTCCCATGCGTTTTGACTTGCGCGGATATGACGTTCCTTGATCTAGAAAATTCGCTCTTTGTTTTTCCTTACTGCTCACATATCATCTGGTAGTGACTTGCGAGTCTTTGTCCCCTCTCATTTTCCTTGTCTCAGATACCTTATTGTGTGTTGATGTACTACAGTCCCATTGTGTACTGCTCTGTTGCTTGCATATCTAACAACAAAAATTGTCATCAGCAGATGGAAGAACCATGCAAGGCTCCCTAGCTTATGAAGTTGGTGCTTGGGCTTATAAAACCCCTCTCCAGGCCTGTCTTCCGACACAAGCCTTTCAATATCAGAACCAACACGCTTAGCACGCTGACATCTAGACTTGAAACTGCTATTATCCTCGAAATTTGAAGTCTCGAAAGAACAAGAGCCAGAGATGTGTCCCCATATCACCCTTGTCGATAAGTGCTGCGCCTGTTGGGCCTACTTTACCGACGCCGATCGAGATGCTCGAATCCGTAGACTACTCTGTGATACTAGCAGGTGGATGAGTCAAGGATCAACAAACCCTCTGGACTTTTACGGAAGTTGCACTGGAAACCAAGGTACTGGGACCAAAAACGGCGATTCCAAAGGCACTGGGCCAGATTACGGTGTTGAGTTTGTTGCAGGAGATAGGCTATGTCGGCCATGCTACGCGCAGATGCTGAGAAAGGGTATTTTAGAGCACTATTTTCACCATTGCATTAATAAGGGAGCGCTTTCGTGGCCTCAGTACGTCCCCTTTCTTATCACGGACGTAATCAAGAATCCCTGGGATTTCAATATTGCTGTATCCGAGTACATGGCTGATCCGATATCAATATTTCCCAGTCCTGAGCCTGTCGCAATGGGAAATCGCTATTATTCGGGAGGTTCTATCACAGAAGAGCACCCACTGAATGAACTCGCAACCTCTTCCCATACATATCCGTCTAACAATCTCACGCATATGCAGCCAACTTCTGAAGTTCTCAATACGCAGCCGGCTTCCCAGGCTCCACAGATGCAGCCGGTATCTGGGAGCCTTTTCGGCACAGAAATCTATCTTGATAGAGAATATGACTAGTAGATGCCCACGCATACCGAGACGGAATTTAGGAGGTAAGCCTGAGTTCCTTGTAGCTCTTGCGGGCCACCGCCTGAAGATTATCCAAACATCATATCTGCTGAGGCAATGGTTAGAGCGATTGGTAGGTATCGAGACTTGTAAGTTAGCATGCAAAGGATTCTGATTCGGTAATCGCTTCGATGACCTCGCACGGTCCGCGACCTTCATGTCGTACAAGTGTTAACCTATTTTGACCAATATTATGATCTGGTAGTTAACAACTCAACACTCTTGGTGACTTATCGTCCTGAGCCTACTAGCGCTGTAGAGCACGACGTATCTCAACCTTGGTCCTCAAACTCAAGCGCGAACAGGCAAACTAGTTCGAAGCCGTTCGTTTTGACAAGAATTTCAAGATGAATGCAGATGTGAGAGTGGTGCGTTTCGAATCAACCTCGGCAATCTTTGCGTTTCTTCTTGTACGTAAACGATGAGTGAGCAGATTGGTGGAGTATGACAAAATCATAACATTTTCTATTAAAACACAAGCTTAGTTCTTTATATATAGCCCTTGGACATGATAAAGCCAGGTTAAGAAGAAGTGACGTTCGCTGTCTCCAGTGCATCTCTGACAAAGTACAAGTTCTCAATAGCAGCCAAGCCGTAGAGCGCGGCATCGTTCGTTGCGATCCAACTCGCCTCGTCGATGGGTGCTAGAACCGAGCTGTTATTGATATGCTCCGTAGACCATGGGGAAGTCGGCAGTAATCCGTCTTTCGTGAACTCCGACCAGGCACGAGCAGCAAGCGTCTCATTCCGAGTCTTCCAGGCGACGAAGGCGGTCAACCGCGAGTGGCCCTGGTAGAGACTGAGGCTGCCGAAAGCTGAACCGTATCGGGCTGTTTGCTCCGCACTAGAAGCACCGTAGTAGTAGCAGTATTCTAGATATGCGTCCATGAAGCCCTCAGGTAGATCATTGTCCGTATGGTCGGCTAGTTGAGTTAAAATTTCCTGTATGCCAAACACGGCATCAAGGTGGGAGAGTAAGACTATGCCGTCGTTGTCCGGGTCGGTGGGGGGTGGGGAGATAGAGCCGTCGGTTGAGTTGTAGTACGCTTCTCCAGTAACGAAGGCGTTCTTGAGCGTTACAATACCTCGCATGCCTTCGTACAGTTTGGCTTTCGCTTCTTCCCGTCGTGGCCCGTGTCGTTCCCACTCAATGAGCCAGGCTCCTGCGAGGCCAATCCAATCGAGACCGATGTTGAGGTATATAGCCTCAGGATTAGGCACATAAGTGACGTTGGCGGGCCGCACTTTCCTCCGCGCATCAACGGTAACAAAGGCTTGCTCCGCATCCAAAACACCATGTATCACATCCCCGACTCGCTCGTCTCCTCCAGAAAGGTAATAGAAGAACTTTCGATATATGGTTGTCGAGATTCGTATCTGCTTGGCGCTGTCACCCCAATGAAGAACTCCATGGCGGGTTCCAAGACCTGAAAAGTTCCCAATGTGATAAATGTCAACTTCCGACGAGTGTCGAACTTGAGCTTCAGCGATTCTGTAGACGTCGGATCTGCCTGTTCGTAGAAAGTAGTTCCAAAAGAACAGATCAGGAGAGAGCTCGGAGTTGTCCCATGCGTAACCGCCAATGTCGTAACGCCAGGTATGCCTATCAGTATCGTAGGTGTGCATGATATCGCCGTGGTCCCAGAATCCGTACCATTTGCGATCCTCGATTTGTCCCTCGTAATATCGCATTAAAAAGTCGAGGTGCTCCTCGATAGTCTGCGAAGCGGCGGTTGAGTTGTCAGGTAAGCCCCAATATGTGCCTATAGCCTCAGTCTCCCTGATGTACGCAGGTTCCGCGAACAACACCGGCGGCTCGTTCGTATATGAAGTCAAGTTTGATAACGTATCGGAAGATGGCGTGGAGTCGAAGCCGAAGAGGAATACTTCATTAGTCCTTCCAACACCGTAGGGAGTGTCATAGCCACCTTCCCAGTCTTCGTAGGTGATCTCTAGGGCATCGAGTTGTAGCGTGTAGTTAGTCTCTCCCATACTATCATGGAACGGGCGAAGATCCATCGGTGGGCCAGCTGGGCTGTAAAGCCAGAGTGTGATCTGACCCACGTCTCCGGTGGCATTGCGGATATCTAGGCCAGTTGGATACCGTTTCCACAAGTCGCGTAGACCGACAGCCAGACCACCACCGCTTGCGCCACCAAGGTAGGCTAAGCCGCCGGATCTAGTACCACCGGGGATCTTAACCCAGGTGTACCCGGCCTTCGGACGTTTCTTCAATGTGAACCCGTCAGGAGATAATTGTACTAAACTGTAGTCGGCCCAGTCCGGTATCCACTTCAACCCAGACGAAACTGTCGCATCCCAAGTTGATACATCTGGAGTCTCTTCTCCTTGGAATTGCGCAGTGCGAATGGCTTGACCGGGGTCCCTCCTTAACCCAGTGATGCCTTTCACGGCTTCGTTAAGGAATCCTCCGTCAATGCCTGGTAACCTAATGTGCCGATTGTACAGCTCATCGGACAAGGGTACGTCAAACCGAATTCCAATGCCCCTAATAAAGTCTTTTTCCTGGTCGCCATCGTAGAGGATGTTGTGGACCACTCTGATGGCCTCTGAGTCCACGTACAAATAGAAGTAAACTGTGAATGGCAGCCAAGGGGCATGCTCGGCACCGGCCGTGACTTGATGTTTACCCTTGACCGTCACCAGAGTCCGAACCGAGTTGACCTCACTAACAGTAGCCTCCCCAATCTCGCTCTGGAAAACAGTCTTCTCAGGCTGGCTGCCTCCCTCGTCATCATCCACGTCTGATGACTGGGACTGGAGAACCAGGATACCGTTTTGTCCGATCGTCTTGCCACTTGTTGTCTCGATGGAACTTATAAGCACTGATCCTGACTTCTGGAATATTGCTGTAATCTTGCCGGTATTAACCACGATATCATGATCAGACTCTGTAACCATTGAACTTGCTCGTCGATGCTTCGAAGTCGTGGACGAAGAATTTCCAGCAGAGTTTGATGCCACAATGGTGTATCCAGCCGCAACCGTCTCCGTCGCAGCGATAGCATGTCCAGTCCATTTGATTGAGTTGTCCGCCCAGTAAGCTGTGATCCATGTTTCGAGCTGGACCTCTTGGCCGCCGGTAGTGGTACCGGTGAAGGCCGTAGTGTCAGCCGAATACTTCCCACGGGGCCACGGAAGTCCAAACGACGTGCCAAGGTTCAGGCTCGGTATGTCACCAACCCACCGTACTGAAACAGAATCTCCGGTACTCGTATTGAAGTATGATTGGGAGGCGACGTGGTTGAAGTAGCCAAGGATGGCCAAGAAGCGGCATGTGGATGGGTACATGGCTGTACCGAGTACGTCCAGTCAGAAAACGGTGACTTGGAAAGGTTTCATCGGTACGTCGTCAAGCACGGATTGCCAATATTTGTAGAGATTCCGGAGACTCTTAACCCATGAAAGCGGCAGGCATGGGCCCGGGGGAGCCAGCATAGTAGATGAGTGTATCTTGCATCATTGTGTTGGACCCAGTTTTCGGGTTAATATCAAGTTGATCAACGTCTGTCTGATAACCTACGCGGGCAAGCTGCAAGGCGATACCACACAAGACCAGGCGCAAAATGTAGTAACTGCTTGATTGCCCACCCGACCTGGCAGCTCGCACATGTCAGTGGGGTATCGACCCGGTCAACCGGATCGTCATATGGCGACCTGTTAGACGAATCCACGAATGGAGTGACGCGCGAGCAGGAAGCGCATTGCATCCGAGAACACCATATCACCTATGCCCATATTTGCTTCCCCACAGGATAGACTTAACATTGGAGACTATCCTGGACGAATTTGGGGTTCAGAGAGATTTGCCAAGGGCTTTTCGTGTTGCGTGCTCTTGCGCGAGACATCGTAGTGTTACCCCGCATGAAACCGCGGTGCAATAATGAACCGATGATTGCTCTGTTCCGAATGGTCAAAGGACGTGTCGGAACATGATGCAAGGAGATCTGGAATATTCGTATCTTTCATCGACTACCGTAACCATCTTGACATACCCTTCGCTTCCGATGTGTCGTCAACTAAGGATAGATAGATTCAACTCATAGCCCACTTTGAGGTGGAATGAGGCCAGACCTGAAGCAAGAATTTGGAGCTGTTGAGCAACACAGCACTAATACTGTGGTGTTGAAGCTAATGAGATGAAAGCGACCAACCAATCGTCCATACCTCACTGCTGTTTGTTTGATTTGTGAACTGGACCTTCAGTCAAGTCTGGAAGTGGCAAAGACCTTCTTGTGATAGATGGTCCCAATCAACTGCCGAACGGGGTCTGTCCGGGTCGCCTGCATGACACTTGAAGCTTACCATCAGTCAATGCCACAAGATGAGTCACGAAAGGAACTCTCCTGCGAATACATAGGACCAAGTGGTGTGGCCAGAGCATCTGACAAGCGGAGGATGGTTTGACTGTTCACGAACATTGTATGGGCGCCGTAGCGGCAAGGCAAGCATGAAGTCCGCAGCTTGACATCAAAGCATGATCGATACCTGCATAGATAGGTAGGTAGGTGCCTCGGTATACTCAATGCTGCCATCGCCGGGTGTTGACATGCGTAAGCCGGTGTTTTGTAAATTTATGGACTGCTTATTCCACAAGGGATTGTTGCAAGATAGTTAGATTATACAGTTAGTTAAGTTACCACAAATGAAATAAAGTTGATTCAATACTAGCGCTCCGTAACCGCACTAATTTAGTACACTCTCAAGATGTGATCCACTTCCTCCCGGGTTGGATCAATTCGGATAAACCTTCAACACAAACCCCTTCACCCGGAACAACTTCGGCCAGATATCATCAAGACGCTAAACGACGCTAAAAGACGCTGAAAGGCAGAAGCACACCCCTCTCACAGTCACGTGCAGTATGAGTCCGTGCTCAAAGTTAATGGACCTGCTGCTCTGCTCGGGCTGTTTTTTCAGCAGCAGCAAAGGGTCCATCGATACGTTGCTGATCTTGATTATCGCGCCGTTCAGCTGGGATTTCCACAAGAGAACGCAAGAGGAAGAGGCGCGTCGCGAAGGTGCAGAAACAGTCTAAACTGCTCAGGACTCACGACGCCACACAACAATCACCGACTTTCCCTTGACACCTTTAGCATTCCACCAAAGCCAAGTCCTGCTGTGGCATAGTTCACAGGTCGTTCACACTTGGATCACCTCGACTTTTCGGTCCATTCCTGATTCCACACTGCCGGCGCGCAGTCCGACGCATCTCCTTTCTCTTTCTTTTCTTTGCGACAACCACAACATGAATTGAGCCTCGAAAGGGCTACAGAAAACCATGGCGAGCCGCGTACCGCCCCAGGCTTTCACTTCGAGCTATGCGCCTCGATTGCGCACATATGGTAATTCCCTGCTTACACCTGTCATCCACTCAACCGCGCCCTCAGGCCCCCAATCGCGCACGACCAAACGAGGGACCACGCTCATCAATTACGCTGAGGACGGGTATGACTATGACGATGACGATGATGACGAGGGCCGAAGGCGTCCCACCGGCTTGCGCAGTCTGCGACGCGAAGACAGCACCGCGAGGATAGATGCCAGTGACAAGGTTGCCAAGGAGACGCATACACCAGTCGAAGTACAAGGCATATACAGAGACTTCATCACCAAGAGCAAGCTACAATCCAATATCAACAACCAGGCTCAAGCTGCCATGCCAGTCACTCTCATCCCCATCCGCATTGACGTCGATATTCCCTCCTTCATGCCTGCTGCGCCTTACCATGGGCTCAGAGACAAGAACCCCGTCCCCGCCCAGGACCCATCATTATACAGAGCTTCAGAGATGACAGTGCCCTACAAGCTCAGAGACATTTTCCTTTGGAATTTGCATGAGACAGTCATCACTACTGATCAGTTTGCTACGACCATGGTGCAAGAACTCGACCTGCCAAACCAGATCGCCATTGCCAACGAGATCAGCAAGCAAATACGAACCCAGCTGGAGGAGTATGCTGGTGTCGCTCTACATCCCCTTTTCCACTCCGAAGAGTCCACCCCGGCACCCAATGGCAATGCCGCGGCAGCTCCTGCAGCCATACATCTATCTTCGATCCAAGATGCCGCTGCCACTCCTGGTACACCCCTGCAGCCTACTGCCTCTCTCCCCGGTGGCGCTGGCACACCGATGCGAAACGGCATGGACACACCTTCCAAGGCACCTGCACCCGCAGTCACATCCGATGCGCCGGACGTTACAGCTACTGCGACACCTATACCGGCGGACACGGAGGATTTTAGTCCGGATGACACGTATCGGTGCTTGGTCACGCTCAACCTCAACCTAGCCTCACATCTTTACACGGACAAGTTTGAATGGTCACTGTTGCATCCACCCGGAACGGCTGAGGCATTCGCAAGGGTTACCTGCAGCGATCTGGGCCTCGCTGGCGAGTGGATCCCTGCCATGACGCATGCAATCTACGAGGCTGTCTTGCGTCTGAAGAAGGAAGCTTGCGAGTCTGGTGGCCTCGTTACGGGTTGGGGCACTATGGGTGCCGAGTTCCCCAACGACGCAGCACATGGTGCAGATGCTGGATGGCGATACGACCCGGAGCACCTGGCCGATGAATGGGAGCCCAAGATCGAGCTTCTCTCGAAAGAGGAGATGGAGAAGCGGGAGGGTGACCGCGAACGACAAATCCGCCGGCTTCGTCGCGAGACCGCACGTTTCAGCAGCAACGCAGGAATGATCGGCGGTATGCCTCTGGGCGGTAGCTTTGGTGGTACCGAATTGGAAGAGGAGCGAATGGGACGTGGAGAGAGATCTAAGAAGAAGCGTAGATTCAGGAGTTTGAGTCCACTCGGTCGATCTGGTACCCCTGCAGGACGTGGAACGCCCGACGTTGGTGCTGGATACGGCGGCGGTGGTGGCGGCTCGCTCACCGAATCGGAGAGATTGAATTGGCGATGCACTCATTGCCGCATATGGGGCACTAGTGTATGGGCAGTTCGTGATGGCCCGTACGGACCAAGAGTAAGTCTTGTCGATGCCTTCGCATCTACGTGAGTGTCTTGTGCTAATGAACGTGCAGTCTCTCTGCGCCAATTGCGGTCGTCTCTACGAGCAGACCAAGAAGCTTCCCCGGTTGACGCACAATTTGCATCTTATGGATCTCCGACCTCTGTAATTGAGCTCGATTCACGTGCAACATGTAGGATTATGGCGTTCAGGAAGGATGGTATACCAATTTTGCGTGGCAGGCTCGGTAATGGCCCTGTGGTCGATCTCAGGGGGTAATCACCGCCATAAGTGCTATGTAGCCTACAGAAGATCTGGACTTCTATGTTACCGGGCTTATTCAGCACGTGTGACGTGACAATCCTGGGTAGAACTCAATTGTCGTGATTTACTAATCTGTCTAACCGAGATATTAGCCTCTTGTTTTGGCCTGGTGCTTAGATCTACTCGATGATTCGATGTGGAGCTCCTACCCCTATTTGCTCATACCTTTCTCTCCCCCTAAGATGTTGAGCCGACTCTTACCTCGCGATAACCGTCCTTTTTCCTCCACGCCACTCTGAACCTCCCCCGATGTTCTGTCATATAAACCCAAGAGAACCACTGGCGTCACTGTGTGTCGGCCGGCAACGTGGGTCTCGGGGGTTTGGAAGGTATCAAGAATGAGACGCGCCGCCAGGAAGGGCTAACTGGTAGGAAGACAATTGCGGGATCTTGTCAATCTTCTACAGCCACCAGAGGAGTTCGCAAGTTGCGAGAAATGCTGCACATTGATATCGAAGGTGGTGTCGATCGTAGACTTCGTTCTTACGGTAGATGGAATTGTTGTATGCTCGATCTTGGTTTGAACTGTAGATCTTTTCTTCAGAACTGTGTGATTCCTACAGCCTCAACAATGCCTCGGTACCGCTATCACCGTAAAACTTAACCTTGCGCGCGGACTCTCCAGTTGGATACCCCCTGGTAAGATTACACAAATACTACTTATCCAGGTGGGGTGCACTCTTGCAATAGGGAGTCCTGAGCAACTAGCCAATGTAATACTAATGTTAGTATCTTCCCTCCGGGACTTCCCAACGGGAAGAATAGTATATGGGCAACTAATATGAGGATTTGGTCAACTCTGCTTGGCATTTGATGAGTGCTTCATGATGCAAGTCATTTGGACCTCGCCCGGACTGCAAACCATGTCCCTTAGTGAGGCATGCGGGCGTCAATTGTCCAACAGCGCGGCTTTTTGAGATATACGCGACCGCAAAACGGCGGTGGCACAGTCTTGATACAATCATATATTCACCATGCATATTATACTTCTATGGGAACGACAGTTCATATTGACTCATGCCTCCGGTGACTGGCATGGGAGTCGGATTGAAACGGTTGTCTTGTCTACCGCCTGCTTTATCAACGGTGTAGCCCTTGACCTTCTCATTGGCGCTTGGGGTTTGGGACACGAGCCTCGCCACAGCGCTGTCCACTTTGGACTGGCTGGACGATGCCACAGCTACGCAGGCGCCTTGCTCGAGGCATAATGCAGCTACCGAGAAGCCGATCCCGGAGGAGCCTCCGAGGATGAGTATGGATTTTCCGGAGATAGATGGCATGATGGGCCTGGTCGTATTGATGTCTTGCGCGTATAGTAAATATCGGTTGTGTGCGCGTGTAGCTAGTTTTGGCCTAGTAACATTAAACTCCTGCAGAAATTTGTATACTCTGTTTTCTTATAACTATGCGTATAAACAACAACCTGGTAAGTACAAGAGATGTTCCGATGGCAATCGAAGCTCCAAAAACTATGCGCACATACATACCATATTACAAGTTACAACACGGGTGCTAGGTGCGCTTGTCTCGTGTCAATCACGGCCGCAGAGCATGCTGCGAAATCGCGGATTCGGCGCCGGAACGGACTTAAGTGAGCTCGTTAAGGAGATAGTCACGGAGTATATCTAGTCAACCAGACGGTGCCAACATCTTGGCGCTATTTGTCCCGAACTCCGAAGAGGGCCTTAGCTCCTGCCATACCGAATTTCCTTAACTCCAGCCCGAGATATTCAACAGGGGTCATTTCGGAGTGGCACCATCCAATATATAGTCAGCCTTACGCTCAGGGATTGGCCACAGGGGTGTATGATTGGCTCCGAGTAGACACTCCGATATGCGCGCATGCATGGGCTGTAAGTGCTCTCTCTATAGATAAGGGGATAGGACATTGCATAAAAATATTCAATATCTCTTGCCTCTTTATACTCTTTCTGAAAATAGGGAGATAGGTCATTGCATAAGAAACATTCATTGTTTCTTGCCTCTTTTCTTCACTCCAGTGCTTTTGCTATGGATTGATACCATCTCTAAGTCATAGACCAAAGCTTGTTTTTGTTCGTTTCGATGTCAGCCATCCTCGTTTTGTACAGGTTGTTCTACTTCGCATTATTCAAGTCGCATGGGAGGTTTTAGTCTTGTGGAAATAAAACACTTTATTATGAGCAATAATGCTTGCGATGTAGAAGCCATGGAGCAACCATCAAATAGAGGGGCGCGAATATGATGTCTAATGGGTCTCCTGCGCCGTCAGAGCAATTGCATCCTCCCATGACTTTAACACCTTCTTCACCGCTGGTCTGGCGTACAATTTCTATCCACTGCGTGTATGTCTTGTGGACTGATGTATCGATCTCCGGCGCGATAATCATGGTAATCGCCTTCGCGTACGGGACGAACATCAGGTCCGCATAGGTGCACTTGTCTCCAACCAAGTGTCCAGTGCCCTGTCTCGTAAGGTGCAAGTCGATAACGCCATTGACGCGGAGGACTTCGTTCCTGTAGCGCTCAATGACAGAGGCGATCTTTTCCGGGTGATGGTGTCCGAACCAGCCCAATTGGCCGAAATAGGGGCCTTGTCCACTATATTGGAAATAAGACCATGTCCTGCACTCAGTTGATTCCTCAAGACTAGACTTCGGGTAGGAGAGAGTGTTCTGCTTGTCGTACGTCTCGATCAGATACTCGACACAAGCGCCAGACTTTAAGTATCAGCAGGAATCCGAGTGGTTCGCGGGGTCAGCGCATCTCCCACACGGTCAAGCCGGTGTTCGGGTCCTCGATGGTGGGCACACGACCGTTCGGGTTCAAGGAGATGTAGGGCTCCTGTTTGACCTCGGCCAGACCGACTCGATTAACGTCATACGGAATGCTGAGTTCCTCGAGGATAAGTATTGGTTTCCAGGGGTTTGGGCTACCTCCCAGGCTCCAAACCGTAATGGGCTTCAGGTCGGCGGTCATGATGCTGGTTTCTGACGGGTTCTGGCTAAGTTGTTGTCTCGTTGGGTGAGAATTGGAGCGAACTTTTCCTCTTCCCTTAGCAAGTCTCTTTTCTAGGTATATACACGATAGAGATGATGTGCTCCTATTCCCGCCTCATGCGTAGCTCTCACTAAAAGCCGATGGCAGTGGTTGGTCATTGCCGATCCCAAAAAGCAGCCTGCACGGGCACCACTACAATGCCGTTCCTCAAACTCCGTTTAGTTTATGTCCGTTGTTGGTAACCCACACTTGCCTTTGTTTGCTGTCCTGTAGTATGAGATATGTCCGGTCTTCTTAACTCAGGCCGAGTGTCTTGGAAGACTTACGGCCATGTCCTACCACGGGCTCACCCGAATCCGCCTCAGCGGAGTAATATGTTACGCATAGATCTCAGCGGCGTTAAATACTACTATTACTACTACTAATGACTTATCAGTGCTCGCCACTATAGCTCACTACTTAAATTAAGGGGAGCAATAAACCGAATGAAGACGACTAATAATGCGCTTGAGAGACAAGCCAACGAGCTCATCGGCTACGCAAAAGAGTTCCCCTCACAGTTGAAAAGGCCAGCAATCGATTCGATCACATAGTCTATACCGCCTGTCCTTTCCCTCAGAAGCTTCCACAAGGCCGTCTTGAGATTTGACTCGCATAATTCTTCAAAGAGTTCAACCCCGTAAAAATTTCGTTTTATCATCTGCTTCTCTTCTTGGGATTTAGACCGTGTGGCGAAGCTGTGGCCAAGGGGAACATGCGACGATTGTAAACATATATGAATGAATTTAGTTGCAAGGCTCCTGTAATCTGCTACCTACTTGTGGCTCAGATTTACGCCTTTGAAACATGCGCAGCTTGCATGCGTACAGGCCTTTCTAGGTCGCGAGTTTGTGTCAGGTGGGTATCGTAAGTCATACTACGTATATCAAGTGTTTATAATTACCTCAAAAGTGTTCGATGATGCCGCAAAACGTCGCTTGCAGATGCACATAACTTCTAGCGAAGCTACTTTGAGTTCCTCTGGTCTTGAAGCTTCGATGGCCCGCATCGTATAACCAATGTGTGTTTCTTGACCTGGCGGAAGCTCAACTGCCTCGTCGCTATTTGCCGTCTCATTGGGTGTTTCTAGTCTAGCTACAACACGCAAGTTGGTTGGACAGGACTAGGCTATCTAGTACGCAAGTCAT
The DNA here is from genome assembly GCA_022432505.1 of Xylariales sp. AK1849. Lineage (NCBI taxonomy): Eukaryota > Fungi > Ascomycota > Sordariomycetes > Xylariales > Xylariales sp. AK1849. The sequence goes on from JAJKKH010000008.1 coordinate 2,103,386, forward strand.
CTGCCATAAGCTTTATTTTGCTCACAGTGATTCCACTGAACTTAGTATCGGAACGAACAAACGTGACTTCATTCGATCTTACAATTCACTCAAAGCGGGCATATTCTCTAGCCTCAAGGTTCCATGCTCTTGAACAACCGATATCATCACAGTAAGCCGGGTATATTTTGGATGTCATAGTCTGACACGCTAGACCGTATTTCGTCCATAAACAATACCCTAACATATCATTTCCGAAGTTTTTGTTCTACCTTGTGTGATTGGGTCCTACACTACAGTACATAAACCAAACCCACATCGGGAGTGGCCTCACCCTTACACAGTTTGTCCCAGCCCTGTTTAACGTCCTCCATACTATCACCCCAGGTGACCTTAAACCCCTTGATGCCAGCCTTTTTGTAAGCGTCCCACTCAGCCTCAAGGTCATCAAAGTATCTCTTCTCGCCGACCTTCTCTATAGCCCGGTTCCGCATGTCGTCCGCATTGACACTCACAGCCTTGGATCCGGCTTTCGCGGCAAAAGATTTCAAAACTTCATCCTGTGTTGCCTCTTCGATCTCGTTCCCCACGCCGATCGTCTGGAAGTTACTGTGAGCCCCGCTGATCGCAGATGCCCATTTCGCCCCCACTCCGGCACGCCCACCGAAGTCAATCATCATGACCTTCTCTGTAGAATCGATCTTGAAACCGGACAAGATATCAGTTGGTGAATCACTCGTCGACACAACCTCGTCATAAACCCCAGTTTCTTTCACGAAATTCCTCGAAAACTCGCTGGCTGCCCCGATGATTCTCTTGACATTCGCGCCACTCCGCCCATGCCTCAACTCATGCGCGAACGCCAAACCAGTCTTCGACCCGGGTGCCAGCACGATCACCGTCGCTCCACTCAGATCAGCCTGTTCCGGTCCCCAGGGTAGGCTGAGATCCCGACTAGGATGCACCGTCTCCTTCGGCTCAGCCGCAAACACGAAGCGGTTCGTGAGGTACGCAGTCTCGAACATAATCCTGATCATAGCATCGTAAGCCGGTCCATCGGCCCTCTTCTCAATCTCGGCCTTGAGCGAGGCCGGGTGCACGATATAGCGGTTGTAGATCGGCATGATCTGCTGTCTATACCCGCTGGTGACGAACACCTGTCCTGGCACGCTGCCCTCCCTAACCTCGACGTCCTGGGCCAGAGTGCCGAGCGGGAGGTAACCCCATAAGTAGCTACCCTTCGGAACGCTTGGAAGGGTGGAATCAAGAACCTCGGCGTAGCCCCAGCAGTTCATCCGGCCATACTTCTTCGCGTCGTTGTATGGCGCGGGTGTTGTGGGGGGCAGAGGGTGGACATCCCACCAGTGCAGTAGGAAACCAAATCTGGCATAAGTAAGGTTGTTGATGGTGAGACACATCACCTTCGTGCGAAGGCGGAGGGTGGAAGGCGCGGTCAGAGGCGAGTAGGGGACTTCATCTGGGAGGGAGACGAGGTGCTGTGTAAAGTAGCGCTGCTTGTCTAGGATTTGGATTACTGGGACTTCTGCCATTGTCGCCATTGGGTGGGTAGGTTTGTGGGAGGACTGAATCCAGTAACAATTGATTTGGAAGAAAGTTGGGTTGTTTTCTGGTTGAAAGCAGCTCAAGCTAAGGCTTGAATGCAAAGGATAATTGAGTCCTGGTCAAAGTGGTGTATAAGACTTAAGTGATCTTGACAGACGGGATTCGGAATTGATAACACGGCCGTTGCAACACAGCCGACTTGAAAGCCAGCTGCCCTTCTGACTCAGACACCCGAACGCTGCATTGAAATGGGTTTAACGCTAGCAGGGCCGCTCCCTGAGGCGTCAATATATCCTTGAATTGTGAGTGGTGGTGCGTTCCTAGATAGGCTTAGCGTTGTGATATTTACTGTGGATGAGGCTTCCGTTACATCCGTCGTGATACATAGTATTCGGCCTTGGCAGTGAGCCAACATCAAAATTGTGGGTTGGGTATGCAATGCCGAGGCAACGTCTGTTCTGTGTGTCTTCCGATGCCGTAAGAACACTCCGAAAGTCCCTCGGAAACTCTGGGGGTATGGAAGTTAAGTCCGACCGGTTGATTGTTCGAGTTGTTCGGGGTTAAAGAACCACAACACAAATCTATCAGTCTTCGTGGGTATCCCTGTAGCTGTGCATTCTGCAGCAATGGCGATTACACCTGCAAGAAACAGACACAATCCATCCAAACCTCATTTTGAGTCTTATCTGACAAAAGACAGCTGCCCGAAAAACAACTATCACTTCTTGCTATACAATATGTCCATTGTGTGGCAATGTACTATAGTTGTGAACGTCAGAGAACGTCAATACAATGACTTTATAGATCTAAGAAGCAGTTCAGTTCACGCGATAAGCAAACTACTCACCGAAAAGCATAAAAAAAACACCGCCAGAGAGAGTCGAGACGTGGTCTGAACGCTGCTCGTGGGAATAGTGCCACCGCCACAGAAGACAAGCATATACTGCCCATGATGATCCCATGCTTCTTTCTGGGCGCTCTTTTCAGAAGAGTGTGCGCTGGCTTGAGCTGGTGGGGTATCTACTGACTCTCGTATCATAGTCCCCAAGGCCAGCGACTGCACTCTTAAGTGAGGGAAGTACCTTAATCAGTGGGCCAGAACGGTGGCTTAAGACAATGGCAGCCTTGCTCTTCGATGTGTGGTGGACATTCGAAAAGATTTGGATGATATCAGCACCATCTTAGTTTAGAGTGTCCAGAAGGGTTGCATGGTGCTGGTGTATCTGGTTGCTATCAAGATTAGCGTCCGATGAAGTGAATTGCTTCGGTTCGGGGTGGCGGAATAGGTGGACTGATACTAAGGACCCGAAATGATACTGCCTTGGCACCATTGCACTGCACTGCACTACCCTTCAACGAGGATAGCCTTTGCCTGGTGAGGCGAGCGGCAGACCTATACTCCCAAAAGAAAAAAGGGGGTACTCGCCCGCTATTATTGCTTGTGAGACCGTCAGACCCTAGTCCCGAGCGCTGGATTGCCATTCTCCATCGGACTGCCGCATGGTCAGTAAAAGAATGAATCGAGTTTGAGGTGACTGGTACTGTCGCGACTAGAAATTGCACCGGATAATCTAAGAGCATCCTCGAAACAACGAAATAGGCAGATTTAGTGTGAATTCTTCAGTATACACCGAAAGTAGGACATGATCAACGTTACTGTCACGGTCCCAATCAGGAAGAAGCGCCCAAGGAGCGATGCCGCTCGGGTTGCTGAACATCTTGCCTCAGCAACAGTACTTGAGCATCCGTCCGCATCTCAGATGCACCAAGATCAGCAGTGACCACAAATATATACCCTAATTAAGCGGGGGTGATTCATGGGGCTGACGCTTACCACTGAATGGACAAGTACAGCCATGGCGCGGGTAGTATTAGGGAGGCAATTGGTCGTCTGGCAAGATTTGAGAGTTACACGAAGTCGGCGCAAGTACATCGATATACCTGATGGCGTCTTATCATTCATGGCCTGCGAAGACCGCAGCCTAGCTGTAAAGATGTGGTATCTGCCGAACTTCCATTGACCCTTCCTCAAAACATATGAAACCGATATTTGATTGGCTTATCCAAGTCTTTGCGCCATTGTCCAATTCGCCCAGAAAATGCTGTCTCAATTGCCAGTCCAGTTGAGATTCGTCGCCGTATTGCTCATTATATCGTCACCAAAGTTAGTAAACTCCATGTTAAGATATGTATCAATATCAGTCATCCCCTCATTCTCCAAGACGCCCATCAGCTCGGTTTGTTGGGCCTGGCTAAGACTACCTTGACGCTCGGGTGGTAGGCCATTAAATGGAGCATCAGGCATTTCCATAACGTCCAGGCCATTGGCGTTCGCCGGGTTATTCCACAGGTTTCCCCCGCTCATCCCACCAAACGCATAAGGCGAGATGAAAGGCGGCGGTGGGCTGAACCAGTCGGTTACTGTTGTAGGTGGTGGCAAAGGTCGTTGGCCCTGATTTTGGTGTTGTGGAGGGAGAGGAATCGTAAAGGAAGGAGGAGGAAGAGGAGGTCGTGATTGATGCTGAAGCATCGGCGATTCATATTTCAAGTTTGGCGTGGTCATAGTGGATGGAGGGACAAGAGGGGTGTTCATGAGAGGAGTGACAGCACCGGGGGTGAATAAATCCGGAGGAGTCGGGTGATGGTTTGGAGGAGACAATAATGGCGGTGATACAGCCGCGTCTGTCCCCGGAGGAGTAGCGTCGTCCACGAGGTGGTCAGTCGACTGGATGACATCTGGTGGGAAATAACTGAATCGTCGACCAACAGAAGGCTCGTTGGAAGCAGGATTTGCGAAGATAGAGTTGGAGCGGAAGGTTGGGTGCGGTAGGAAGGGGTCATCGAACGTGACTTGCTCTGGCGCCGTGTCAAAGACATAGCCGAATTGTGGCCTATTGAAAATAGGGGTGGGACCACCAGCCTTGGACGTTGGAGTTGGACTAGAGACCTCGGATATCGATGGTGAACTGATGTCAGGTTGTGAAAGTGGTGTGCCAAGGGTACTGGAAGTCGAGAGCACTGGGGTATGCCTTGCTTCATAGCTCTGTAAGCATGCCTTCGCAAATGTTGCGTAGAGTTCTGACGCCGCAGCTGTACCGGGCCAGCGCTCTGCACACTGGTCAATGATATCAAGGGATATATTTATAAGTTCTTGAACTTCATCGCGAGTATGAGTAGCGCGAATCTCTGGATACGAAGCGACACTCCAAAGGATGGTGTTAACAGCCATATAGAGAGTCAGCAGAAAGATCCATGTGATATCGACTGCCGCAGCCATCATCTGCTTGCTCGATATGTTAATGACAAACGCAGCCGAAGCAAAGCATTTCTTGGCCGAGTTCGGGGATGGCTTAGGTACTTGAGGTGATGGTCGATGAAGAGCAACCATCAGGGTGTGATATCTGCCAGTAAACCTATCAATCTATCAGTATGTCTTCGCGATTGATCCAGGTTGTGTCTTCACATACCATGGCTTACACCATGCGGGGTTCTCTGGTGATTCGTGAAGCCACTCGTCCATCTTGGCTTCCATGGTCGAGAACCATGGGTGTTGGTCATTCCTAGGCTCTGGCTGCTTCTTCTCGTAAAGGACCCGCCGAACCTCAGCTTGCTGTAGGCGCATCTTGCAGAAATGAATAGCCACCAACTTTTTCTCGTCCGGTGGCCCCGGCAAAATACCATTTTCGGTGATGTGCTCATCACTCACCGTCTCAAAAAACCGTAAATCCACGATATCATCGCTTTTCGCAAACCCGCTAGGTCGGCCCATGCTGTAGGCTAGCCCGAATTCATTCGTGGTAACGATCCAGCTCAAGCGCCTCCGCATATCTAGCGCCAAGGGATCGGTGATTCCTAGAGTAATGGTCTTCTCATCGGCCAAACCCATCTGCTGAGTTATTCTTGTGGCTAAGCCGACAATGTAATATACGGCAGTGCGTGTGGGAGTCAGCAGCGAATATAGGCCAATCAGTACCAGACATTGAAGCGTCCTCAGATCTTTTGGCCGAACAACGTCTTCGAAATATTGCATCGCTGCCAGATAGTAGCTATCTGCAAGGCCCGCATAGGTTGTATCCAGCTTTTGCATGCTGATCGCCATCACCATCCGCACGATAAAATGGCAATACGGATCGCGGCTGCCATTATACACGTCTTCGAGCGCTGCTGCCAACCTCTTCTCATGGAGTGTCGGACTGAATACTTGGGCTGGGTTACGTTAGCAGTATGTCGACAGATGCGTGCTAACATGACGATCTACCGGGATGATGCACATACCACGTTGATGAAAGACTTCAATCAGTTTATCAGCGATGGCTCTACTTGGCAAGCTTTGCGCTGCCACGGCGCTGATCATAGGATAGCTCTTCTTCCTCGAGGACATGGGCGGCGGCATACTGAAAGACTGTGACCGTTTGCCAATGGCACTGCCTCCAGGTAAAGGAGCTTGTCGTCTCGTGCGGACTTCAGGAATCAGCTCCGATATCCGTTGCGAATCGGTATATCGCTTCGCCTCTTCCATAACCATACGTGTCATAGCAATGCCACTCGAGGGTCCTAGGTAGCGCGGAGTCTCGTCGGATTCATTGAGGCGCACCAGTCCGCCGGGTCGTATGAGCTCCTCATTGTTCCTTGGGAAGTCATCCTCATCAGTGTATTGGCCGAGCTCTGCTTCGAGAGCCCGGACTCTCTCCTGAAGCTTGACAACATAGTAACGACTTATCTTCTTGCCCTTTGCAGTGTCGAAGTATTCGCAGATCGAACCTGATCGCTCACATGGCAGACAACGGGGCAAGGTTGGGTCGCATCGAGTTTTCCTCTGGATATCGAGTTAGAGATGCTTCTCTCCACGTCCCGCAAACGGCCTCGATGCAAGTATCCTCCGAGTGGAGTAGCCAGTTCTGCTTACCTGTCGACAGCGGCAGCATGCAGTTAGTGTATGCGCGATGCGATGCGATGCCTCATCCTCTTCGCCGTGGTCGTGCGGCAGATTGACGGGGGGCTTCTTCGGGTGGAAGCCTTGAGGGAGTCTGGGTTGCTGAAATCTCCCGAATCCTTCAGCGCGCAGGAACACATCTGGGGCTTCCATCGGCGCAGGGTGGTCACTGTTCGGACTCCTGATGCTGTCCTGATGTTGTCTACGCGGCCCGTCGCGGCTCCAAGCCACGGGGGAGTGTCTCTCCCCCAAACGCGGGGTGCTATCGCTTATCTACCCGCTTTGGTAGGAAACTAGGGCGATCAAAGCCCCACAGAGAGTTGCGGAGTTGCAACAAGTTTTGAGGCTCTGCTTGTCTTCTCTCATCTTTCTAGGAGAGACACGAGCTTGACGCTCAATGGCTGATGAATTGGCAATGGTGGTCTAGACTCTCACTCCTGTATGTTGGCCGAGACAGTGTCAAAAGGGAAGTGGTAAAGCATCCGAAGCGCACAACCGATTGATTCCCACTCTACTTACTGCTTAGGTATTATTACTGCCTCTGCCACAGTTAGTTAGACTTAGACCTTCTCCCATCAAGATTTTGTTGTATTCAGCCTTAAGGCGCAAGCAAATTGCGCAAGTTGCTGATGAGGGAATATTCCATAAAAGTCGATCATGCAAGCGCTCGACGGTCCACGACGGTGGCGTTCTCAACATGTGCTGGCAGAAAGCCTCACTGGGCTGATGCAATTACACATCTACCCCATTGGACTGGCTTGAATCCACCAACTCGCCATGGCTTTGACCCCCAATCTGATTTGAGTTGATGATCTTATCTACGGCACTACACCAGCAGATGACAGCGCAGCTACAGTGCTTTGGGGGGAGCTTGGAAAGCGGAGGTGCAAGGGTGCAGAAACGGCGGCCAGAACAACTCGCGCAATCCGACCCCCCAGATGCGAGAAGGCTATCAAGTCTTGTCGGCGGGTTAGGCGTTTCCACCTTCCAATGGCAGACGAAGATACAGCCTTACAAGGCGTATAAATAGGCAGTGCTGCTGACCACCCTTTGTACAATAATCCCATCCCTCGAATCACAGGTCGCGGGTTATCGCGTAAAGATGGATGGTAGAGAACATTTGAGGAAGACTTGCCGTCAAACCAATTGTAATTACCCCACCTTGCAGTCTTGACGTTAGTGGACCGAAGAAACAGCCCGCGACTACCACTACCACTACCACCCGCCGCGGCAGCCTGCGAGTGTGACCGGAACTAAAGTAGCCAAGATTGTCAGCCGTCACCTTGGCGGCATGAGGCTCTCTAGCCTAGTATCTGGATTCCGACATTTCCCATTCTCTGACCAAGGTCTCTACAAGTGTCACCCAGGGTCAAGGAATTTGTATGATTGACCGTCACGCACCCGCTCTTCAGATCGTCCGCTGAAGTGCAGTGCGGCATCGCAGACATCGGGGGCCAGCGCACATTCGCTCGGCATGTCGCGTGCTGAGATCGACACGTAACAGCAGCGCTTTCTACTGTCTTGAAGCCACTGACAACATATAAAAAAGATCCAAGGGCTCATAGACCTTTCAGAGATGAGAGACGCAATGCCTCGCTCGAGCTTTTCGGACAACCCGTTGCTTAGAGTATCGCGACCGGTATCCGCGTGTTCTCGATGTGAGTTATCCCAGAGCTATGGGCTCTTGGGCTTGATACCACTTCCAGTAAACATCGCGCTGACTCGAAGATAGGTCGCGCAGCTAAAGTGAAGGTATGCATGGCTCGTTCCCGAGTTCGGGGCAGAATACTGATGATCGCAGTGTGACGGCAAGCTTCCGGCGTGTACGGCGTGCGAGAAGGCCGGTCGAGAGAGCGAGTGCTCCAGCGCCAATGATCAGTTTGCAAGGGGAAAGGAACGCAGGTGCGACTTGTTCCATATCACTGCTTGAAACCGTCTTGTTGACGATTTCCAAAGCTACGTAGCCGCCTTGGAACTCCGCATTGAAAAGCTCGAGAGACGACTGGCCTATGCAAGATCCAGAAAGGCATCGGTTGCCCAACATGAGTCGGACGTACCGCCTCACACAGACCGGGAGCGGAAAGACTCGTTAGCGAACATCAAGGCGGCCATTCATCGGAAAGCCGAACGCAAACGAGAGAACTCGGATGTCAACTCGTTAATGTCCGATTTCGGGTTCTTGTATGGTCTGCGTACCCTTCTCTACTTCGTGGACCAACTAACCGCACACGCCTAGGTCCATCAATGCCACGACAAGAGACTTCGAACCATCTACAAGTAACATGACCTTTGCGCGGCTTGTACTAGCTGCTTCTTCCAACAATCGTCTTCCGGACACTCACCACTGGACCATGCCGTCGAGGCAGGATGCTTTGGCTATCGTTCAGTATTACATGAACAACATCTATTCGCTATACCCAGCCTTCTCGGAAATGACACTATACACACTTCTAGACCAAGTATACACGCAAGAAAGGTCGCTCAAGGATTCCGACTATTGGTTGGTTTACATGGTATTGGCCATTGGATCCATGGCTCAAAGTCAAGCTACGAGCGATGGTCACTGCATGAAAGCTCTCTATTTCGTAGCGAGTGCCATCCAGCATGCAGATAGAGCTCTAATGCCAGGCTATGTCACACAGATACAGTCACTGATCCTCCTAACGCAATATTCCATGCTGGATCCGGCACATTTCGATAGTTGGCATCTAATCGGCTTCACGTGTCGAGCCGTAGTTGACCTGGGATTTCATCAGGATCCACTTATGGAGCAGATGTCTGACAAGGTTCAACTTGACATGCGGCGGAAGATGTTTTACTGTGTCTACTCGCTCGACAGGTAAGCTCTATCAGTCTACTGATGAAAACTCAGCCTAACCTTGTCTCAGGTCTATCAGCATGGTTCAAGCAAGGGCATTTTCTTTTACCGATGCTGCCACAAACGTTGCGTGGCCGCGAGCGCAGTCGTTCAGTCGCCGTGCCTCCATTACGGGTCAACTGCTCTCGGGATCCGAACCTGCGTTCCTGCTGTTCCAGTTACGATGGGCTCAGTCGCACTGGTATCAAGCTTTGTTTCAGTCAGACCCAATGCCCCTGCCGGATTCTGACTCGTTCATCTGGCAAATGTGCCAAGACATGCGGGAATGGGCAAATGCTTTACCTGGCAATCTACCCATTAGTATGAGGGAATTGTTTGATCTAGAACTACGATACAGCTATGTATACTGCGTAGCACCGTCGGCAAGAGCACCACACATGACCAACTACCGTCGAATGCTCATTTTCGAGCATGCTATTGCTTATCTTGACCGCATCCACGAAGTGGCTCAGGGTGGTGTGCCTGCTGCGTTTTACTCAAGTCACGACGCTCTCCGTGTCTTTTTCATGGCAAACCAATTCCTTGCTGTACTCAACGAAGCTGAGGACTTGCTGCTGGCTGGTGTTACCGTGGCACCACCACCAACCGAACCCGGCAAGCCATTGCCTCCACCTCTTCCATCCCGGCTTGGTGGTCTCGCCGTAGATAATATTGGGAGGAGCCTGAGCTGCTTGGAGCGGGCGAACCAGACACTAGCTAGATACGGCCAGCGCTGGGAGGACTCGCAATCGTTACAGCAGACGTTCGAGAGGCTCACGAGAGATACGATTGATCGACTGAGGATGAGGCAGCAAGTCAAGCAACGAGTTTCACCCCCTCAGAGCACGTCCCCGCCCATGCCTAGAGAGATGAGATGGGTCGGAGTCGACGTCGAGTCGATGCTGAGGGGCAATATGGGAAGTTCCCGGGTCAAGTTCGAGCAATGAGTTCATAAAGGCTCCGATGGAAGCTGGATATCACGATCAGCTATGACTTCAGCAAGATTGTTCATTTTGTCGGGTTGATATCGCAGGTTTGATTGTCTTGGCGTAATTGGTCGGCTCTTGATACCATGATGTCACGATTCAAAGTCGACGGAGCACTATTCGCTCTGATATGAATATTGCGACGTAGATTAACATGCTTTTATAGTTTGTCAAGTCAACAACTGCAAGCATACCATATCATCAGCCACTGCCTACCTGAACCCCAAGATGTTGGCGGCCCTCGAACTCATGCCCACCATAGCTGACTCCAACGACGTTCTGTAGTAAATGAAGTTCGTATTTGACAAGGTTCACAGATAACTGTCTATCTGACCATCATTATTCCCCATCTAATTACAGCCCGGCTCGAGCCGAAATCACAGTCTACACAGGCTTGTATCTCGATCCTCCACATATGGATTCTCAATTGCACGATTGGGCCAAATGACTGATCTGAAGATCAAGGGATTTGCTATATGCATCGGGAGTTATCATTGGCTCCGGATCAAGGGATTCGAGTACGGAAACGGACGAAAAATAAAATCACCGAGTCAAACACCGAAAAGGCCCTGGCCCAGCTAGACCCAGAACAACAACAGAGTCAACAAGTACACATATGACTTGGCATAGAAAAAGCATCTCTAGCAAACACATGTTACCAGTCGCGGAAAACTTCTCCTTGAATCTTGTAGTGTGGTATGAAGTATAATGAAATCGTGAGGCTTACGAAAAAGATTTAGATAATATTCCTTCTCTGGTATGATCGACCTAGAAGGGAGAGCTGGACTACACCCTATGTTAACCCAGTACTTGCAGGGCCCTGTGAAATGTACAACTCAGACGACGAATCGCACGGATCCCAGGGCAGCCAAGGGGGAGATGCCCATCCAATTACTGAAGTGGAATGGCGCCTAGCTCGTAACATGCCATTGACAGCGGCCTCCTTGCAGAAGCTTCTGAGGGGCCAAGTACGAGAAACCAGTATACTGCCAATCGTTGGACTTATGACTGTGTTTTACTGGCAGGGAAGCAGTGTGAAATACAAGTTGACAGCTTTTACAGAGTATTGGATTCTAGTTAAGTCGGTACACTACCTAGTCTATAGTGTACAAAGGACATAGCTATGGCAGGGGTGTAGATAGAAAACTCACGCAGCCATACGGCAAAAGACTATTGCTACTTTGTCTGAGTCGAGCTGTGCGGGACTCGTTACTCTTCCTTCGAGCTGTTTGATATAGCCTTGCAGGACCAGGTAATCGTCCCGGTGCACGTGCTATGTATAACAAATGATGCATAGAAAGGTTCCGGAAACACAGGTCGGCGGGTGCAAGTTGATTGATGGTACGAGTTCGTACAAGATGGGAACTATGATCTCAGGTATTCAAGAGGTGGGAAGGTAGGTACAGCGCCGTTGTGATGTATGAATGACGGTCTTCGCACATGGCGAATGGTGGAAAGCACAACTCGGCCAGTAAGACTGAATCAAGACAGTATCTGGTCCAGTACACGTATTGAAAGAGACAAGAAGAATACAGTGTGAGGATTTATAAGCCTCCTCGCTATCCGTAGATAGAATTTGAAAATGAATACAGACGTTCGGTCAGAAAGGCTACGAATTTACTCACTTTGGTGTTTCAGCTACTTATCACCGTGCATCTTTATCTGACGAAGTCTCTCAGGCGATGCTATGGTTGCAAATCGCCTGAGAACTAGATAGGGGCAATAAACAATGTGCGTGGATCGGGTTCAAACGACTACCGCAGGGCGCCTGCGGAGAAGCTGGGCTCGAGCAGGATGTTCCAGTAACCGACCTCGTACAAGTCCGAAATTATCGAAATGAGATGATTGACCTACTAGATGAGCTTGCGACGTCGACGATTACGTGGCGTCAACCTTGATGTGAAACTGCAGTATCGCCATTAAGCCAGGTCTTGCGAAGAATAAGATGAACTCTGGTCAATGGAGAAATATGCGTGTAGTCCCATGTTAAGACTTTTCGGCTTGACTGCAATGCGAGAGCGTATGGTGCTTGATAGGAGATGTCAACGTGAACATAGGCGTAGAGGTTACAATAACCGTCTCCACTTGTAGATTGCCTCGACTTACGAATAACAACAGCTCGAGACGCCCGGATGGGAACTATCTGGTGATGGAATGACCTAGCCTGTTTCGATAGCACAATCTCACCGCAAGATATGCGGGCAGCAGTCTGTTTCTTTAGCTAATTGTTGGTCTTACTTACTGTCGGCTAATACTCCCAATCCTCCGAGCTGCTACTCATTGTCAATCGTGATTCATCGGGGAATGAAACCGCTTATGTTTATCTTGATATACCCATCCCGTTCAGTCATACAAGGAATCAGGTCTCTGCAAAGCGGCTAGTCAATCCGTGCAGACCCGGTCGAGCGGCAAGGCTTTTGATTGCTGGAATATCTTGCTAAGATCCACGACGCTTCCTTCAGCTTGCCGCCACGAATGCGGATGGCTGAACCAGATTGCTGGGTCTTTTGACTGCAGGGTTCTTTGATCGCATACTTAGTACTCAAACGACATACGACAACAGTTCCAACCATCCAGATCCGCAATGTACCCAAGTGCTCATGCATGAATATGACGGGTGAATAGGATAGAAGGGATTGTACCATACTCGACATCAACTTCCTTTGCCTTTTTATCATCTCTTTAATTGCAATATCATCATAAATCTTTGTCTAAGAGCACGGCGATATAGAATTTCCATCTTGATCTGCAAACAGAACTAACTTACCATGATAATGGCAGACTAAAATTATCACAAGCATGCAACGATCTCTTGACTTCTTAGCTAAGAATTGCGAACGCCAATTCTATAGCCACAGCGAAGGGCCAGCGATGCGAGCTAAAATTTACGACACTAGGATGATACTCCCCAAGCCGAATGACGGGGCGCATGTTCGTTGCGGGTGGACCTAGAAATTGGATAGGCCAGCACGTGTCGTCTCATAAAGTACCTAGGTACTAACCTGTCAACGAAGTCTGGGGACTCTATGGGGACTGTATGGGGTATGTATGGGGCTGAGGGGCTCTGTCAGCTCCTCTACTTGAAGCGAATTGGCCTGCGAAGAGGTGTGCAGATGCAGAAGATGGGGATATCTAGATGAACTTCGTCATTTTATCACGTTTACAGGCCATCGGCAGTCTTTACGTACTATCCATGCACACATGCGTTCTTTGCTACCCAAATTGCAGCGAAGGTCAAGCTCAAGCAAATGACGGCCCAATTCGAGAAGTTGACGAGGGCCAGCCCACGACTCGTGGCATTGCACGACAATCAAGCCAGTACAGCTTACCAGCCTTGCCGGTAAGGTGAGAGACAGCTGGGCGGTCGAGAGAGCCGGGCAGCCGAGTCTAACTGAAGTCTCCCGCCTTAATTATCGTTGGCTTTGCAGAAGGCGAAACTTCGATTGGTGGATTCTCGAGAGCCCTGGTTTTCCATCAGTGAATCCGGGGGCCCTGGAAGCTAGCAACAGGGCAGACCGGGATCGTAAGGGTCCAATACGGGGTTTGCAAGGTCAAGAAAACGGTCCGAGATTGGTTTCGCTAATTCTCTAGCCACTCTTAGCCATTTATCCTTCAAACAACGACAAAAATGTTCCTTTCGAGTAGCATCTTGACGCTATCCCACAAGGGTGGATGTAGCGTCGGCGTTGTGATCCATCTTCGAGAATGCGGGGTCCAATTCAGAGCTGGCTATCGTACCTAGTCAACAGGTGAAGATGGATCGTGGAGTGTCAGGACCAAGCGGACCAATCGCGGACGTCTGGAGCAACCCATATTCAATCCAGCCGAGGGAATTGACGAACCATAACAGAAAATGGAGCCTGTGGGTTACGCAGCACGTCCGGATGCGGAGTCCAACCCCAAGGGTGACTTGGAATCCCATGTATAAACCCTGGCTGAGCATCGTTCATAGTCGAATCCTGTGGGGACCACAGGGGCACCTACGTGAATACTTTACTTAACCTTCTGCACGCGCTTCTTCCCTCCCCCGTCCGCTCGCGTCTTCTCTCGCACCGACACGACCTTCGTTCTCCGGTCCTTTTACTCTCGCCGTTGGACCTCCTTCTCTTCTTGCTAGTCAATTACCTCACAGACTAGTTTGGCGTTCGCCAGCACCGCCATCATGGCTCCCAAAGAAAGAATTTACAACTGGTAAGATGACCAAGTCCTCTAGCCGAGGGTCTCGAACAGAACAGAACTGACAGCAATGGTCTAGGTACATCTGCATGGTGGCAGCAATGTGCATGGTGTTGTACGGTTACGATGCCTCGGTTTTCAATGCAGCCCAGGGCTCAGCGAACTGGCTGGCGTGGTTCAACATCGATGCGAAAAAGGATACTTATCTGCTTGGTCTTATCAATACTGCTTACACCATTGGAGCCATCGTCTCTGGATGGTTCTTTGGAGGTCCTATCGTAAGTCACCTGGCTTGACCGAGATATGAAGACTTGCTCTTGCTAACAGAGTCAGGCAGATTACTTTGGACGAAGAGTTGGTATGGGGGTCGGCTGTTTCGTGACCGTCATCGCGACATTCTTGCAGACCTTTGCGCCCTACCATAACATTGGTTGCTTCATCGGAGGCCGTGTTATCATCGGTATTGGTCAAGGTATCGCTCTTACCGCGGGGCCTGTTTACATCAACGAAATGGCGCCACCGGAGATCCGAGGTACGATGATGACCTTCTGGCAGCTCAACTACTCAGTTGGGTCCTTCATCGCCTACTGGATCGCATACGCCACATCTTTGCACAGGGCCGTATTGGGAAACTGGGATTGGAAGATGGTTGTTATCTTTCAGATGCTAGTGCCAATCATCATCTTAGTCGCCCTTCCGTTCCAGCCCGAATCTCCTCGTTGGTGGCTCAAGCGTCACGGTAATGTCGATGAAGCCAGGAAAGCCCTTCAGAAGATCCGCTCCTCTGAACAGGATGTCGAGGACGAGCTGCTCGCCATTCGTGAGGCTATCGAGTTCGAGAACGAGGCGGTCGGCGGTTCATACTTGGCTCTGTTCAAGGACCCCTCCGTCCGCAGACGAATGTATCTTGCCTTTGTGATCAACATTGGTCAACAGCTTACTGGCCAGGGTACTCTTAATTCGTACTCCACCGCCATATACAAGAAGATCTGGACTTCAAGTCAGACTATCAACCTTATCAACGCCCTCAACGCTACTTGCGGAATCCTTTTCACCTTAAATGCCGCATGGACTGCCGATAGATATGGTCGACGATGGCTCTTGATCGTTGGTGCTTGCGGAATGGCCCTCGCCATGTTGATCGTGGCCACCGTAGGCCTCACTACTCCTGACGTGAACGGTGCCAAGACGCAGAATGTAGGAATTGCCATCGTGTTCCTGCTATTCCTGTTCACATTCTTCTACAAGCCATCTTGGGGCGCCACTGTCTGGATTTGGACCGCGGAAGTCTTCTCGGTAAACGTTCGTGCTCAGGCCGTCGGCATGTGCTCGCAGATGCAGAACGTCGCCAACACAATCTTCAATCAGTTCTTCCCCATCTTCCTTGCCAATGAAGGACTGAAGTGCCTCTTCTTCTTTATGGCTATCAACATCTGCCTCGCCGTCTTCGTCTACTTCCTCATCCCGGAGACCAAGAAGATCTCCCTCGAAGAGATTGATGTTCTGTTTGGCGGAGTCAACCATGTTGAGAAGGGTGGACAGATTATGGGAGTGCCGGATGCGCACCACGCTAATGCCGGGCACGACTTGGAGAAGAATGAGCACAATACCCAGCAGGAAGAGCGCCCTCGCGAGATCAAGGAGACTGCTCCTTGAGCAAGAGAGCTCTTTGTGTATTATTTGGAAAGAAAAGATGGATTAATGAGACGATGAACTTGCTGAGGCGTTCAAGTTCTATACCACCATTACGTTTAGCTGCTGGTACACCTGGACTTGATTACCAAAGCTATTTGGAATGCATTCTTTATCGTATGAAGTCTTGATGAATATCCTCCTTTCGGAAATGGGAACCTGAGTATTGAAGCTGGTCCCTTCAACGCCCGACTATGCAGTCCGCAGCATGGCGAGATATCTGGTATACCTGACAGTAAGTTCGTGCACTCAATGGCATGGTGATGGTACGTGAAGTCTATGATGGTGGTTCAGGTCACCTGATCCTAGCCAAACTCAAGCAACGAAAACAAAGTACACAGGCTTATCCATGATTTCATTGGCTGCCTGCACCTTAAGAGGTTGACAGCGCTATTGGAGCAACTCAAGTTGCAATCATGGGCGTTCTACTAGGCAGCATAAGCTCTCTACATTGGAGCACCGTCTTTAGCAATATAAATAATCTATGGTCTATATAACCTGCCGGGGGCCTGATTCCTTCATACTAAACTGTAGTAGCGTAACGACGACGCTCTTGCTGCGCCGTAGCACCGCATTACAGCCTCTGTTTCGTATCATACTGTAAGTGCCTGACCTCTGATTTACAACGTGACAACAATTGGTCGGCGACCCCTAATATCAGAACCATGAATCTTGAGGTTTTTACAGCAAGAGATAGAGTGAAGTAGTTATATCAGAATCGGATAAAGCATAGTAAAAGCCGCTCCTCAATGTGCAGCCTTCTGCATGAAACCCCGTGATTCGCGGACCTGCAATGGCCTTCGGTCTTCGAGACCGAATTATGCTGGGTTATGTGTGCCTAGGTAAAACAATGATATGCAATCTGAGATGGAGATGGATGTTAGCTCACGCGGTTAAAGTGAAATACTTGTTAGGATCCGGGGAGACTTGAATAAAAGCTGGCAGAGGGTTTGAGAATCTATGAAACACTAGAGTTTTACTCTAACAGGTAAGCCAAGCTCCATAGATGACCAAGGAATGATGGCTTACTTTCTGTCGTTACATGTTGCATTTAGCAGTTCTTGCAAGTGATTTCCTCGTAACTGTAACCACTTGGATCATATGCTCAGCTACCCGTGTCTGTCAATCGGCATGTCAGGGAGTCGGTTTCTGAAAGTATTCGACGCAAAGTATTCGAATTTCGAAAGTCGTACTCACGTCATGAAAGCGTTTCAGGAGACCTGCAGATGAATGAATCAAGCTTGAACGATATGGTCCAGCTTCGAGACTGACTCTTGCTTCTGCCGGTAGGCAGAGCAGAGAAAGGATCTAGAAACCGCTTCAGGGGCATTCTATCATTATTACAGAGAGTGCCACTGACACGGCTGGACGGGGATGCGTGACTAGATCGCTCATCCCATCCGACAGCCTTGGATGTTTCGTCCTCACCTTGGATATCATCCCCGTCGGCTCCGCAGCCATCTCTCAGGTCATACATCTAATGCCCGAGGGCAGGCTTTGGTATCGCTTCCGGGTGGAACGCAGCTGCTCTGACTCGCAATTTGACTGAGATATGTCGGCGTGATGTTAGTCGTTCTGCTCTGTGAGGTATCCACGTTTCTCATCCTATTCGCGGTAGTAGTCGACCTCCTATCCAAGGGTTTGAACTATTTCCGGGGCCTGCGTGTAGGAGCGGAGTAGGACGTCGTCGTAAGTTAGGGTAAATTGGTCAATCTCGAGGAAGACGAGAGATGACGAGCAACGAGTATCATTGCTTGAGAACATTCAATTGACATCTCTATTTGGTATATTCCAATGCGTGTTGATCAAGTGAGATTAAGCTCGTGATAGTGTCTAGTGAAAACAGACTAATCGCTCTATGGATTGGAGCATCGTGAGAATTCAACAATGAAATCGAGGCCTGAACATCCCGACTTTGCAGACCTGTAAGATCAGTACGAGAAGCACACATCAGTCGTTAATACTGAAGTCTTCAAGATTCCTAATGAATTTCCTCTTAGAAAACCACTGCATCTATGACGCGGTATTTAAAACAAACTGACGAAGGAAAGTGAGCCCGGCAACGGAATATGTCACAGAGGCGGGCCGAAAGGGACACATGGACTTCATCATCTAACGAATGAAACAGAGATGCAAGTTACTATATACCTAGAAGAGAAAGATCATCCGGGATCTGTATTTTCAGACCCCCATGCAAGAAGCAACGTATATACAAATTTATGTCTTCGCTCTAATCTTTCCGGATCTTTTCTGCCATGCAATCATCAAGAAGTCGTCTAAAGCTCTAAAGCTCTATCAGGAAGGGTACAGATGCTCGTGGTCTATCTATCGCTTATGCGGCGAAGGTCGAGTTGATGGGACCGAACTTGATGTTGGAGTAGATGACGGAGGAGGAGGCCTGCTTAGACTCAACATCACTCGGGACACCGGAGGTGGTGGCACAGGTTCCACGGGCGGAGCCGTCAGCAGTGGAGTCGACGGGGTAGGTGGAGTCGAGCCAGAGCATGTTGGCGGAGTGGTCATCCCAGAGAGACATGACCAGGACCATGGGCTCGGCAAGGGCAGCACCCATCTGGGAGAGTCCACCCTGGGTTTCGAAGTCGTTGGTGTCGCCAAAGGCAGTCTTCTGGGCATCGCAGTAGTCCGTGGTAATAGAGTTGCCAGTGACGCCGGCGATGGTGCTCTCGGAGTTGGGGATAACCACGCCGCCCTGGACATAGAAGCGCTTGATCTCAGTCAGGTCGCCAGAGTCGCCAGTCAGGAATTGGGTGACGATGGTGAGGGGCTTAGTGGTGTCGAGGGTGAAATCAGAACCGGGACCGTAGAAGGTGGTATTGCCCTGGCGGTAGCTGTTGAAGTCACAACCATCGGGGTCGCAGTCACCAGCGTAACGGTCAGTGGAGTAAGTACCACCGCAGGCATCACCCTCGCACGAGTGGTAGCCAATGGTCTTGCATGGATGAGGAGTAAAGGCAGTGGAGATGTCGTTGGCCTCCCAGATGTCCATCTCGGAGCAGCAAGAACCCTTGTTACCAATACCGGCATTGGCATCGTTGGTGGATGGCGTCCAACCGTCGGAGTTGGCCTGGTAATGATATTAGCATGCGTCTAATTCCGCAACGGAACGAATAGGGTAGCCATACTTCACCGTCAATGAACTTAACATCACGGGGGCACTGCGAATCGCAGTATCCTGTTCCGTATTTGGCACCAGCGGTGTTGGTAGAGAACTCGCTCTTGCCACCGTCCTTATCCATGGAGACGAAGTATACAGCACCGTTGAGGCCGCAGCTAAACCGGTCTGGTCAGTAATGTCCGTCAAAACGAAAGATAGCTTAGAGAACTTACTCGATGTTGGAGACATCGACATCAAAAGTGAATTCGTTTCCGAGCAGGGTGAACATTTGGTATGAGTCATCACCATCCATCAGGTAGAAACGGCTACCGATGTTCGTGCTGTAAGAGCCCTCGGTGACGAAAGTCAAGCTCAGAGCGTCGCCGCTGGTCGTGGCACCGTATGTGCCAGAGTAGTCAGCACCATCGAGACAGCAGTTCTTGGCACAAGTCGCGCCATCGGGGCAGTAGTCTGCGTCCCATTCGTTGCCAGTGTAGCAGTTAGTGCTGTTTGCGAGCAAGTGAGTCCATCTCCAGTTGGCATCGATTGTGACGGATCCCGCGACTGTCGTGCAGGAGTCTGCGCCGGTACATGTGGACCAAGACAAAGACGGGTGTGTCTCGGTGGTCAGCGTACAAGCTGACTGGGCCTTGACAGCGGCGATGAGCGCGCTGGCGACGGCGACCTTGGAGTGAACATGCATCTTGATCCGGATTGACTGGTAGTTGGGGCTAGTGTGGTAAGGACTGGAGTTCGTGAAGCGGTTGTGCAAAGAAAGCTTTTCATGACACTCTGGGGAGCAGTGTTATATAGCTCTCTGTCGCCCACGGGAACCTCGCGCCATGGGGCCGAAACTGCATACTTGTCCAAGGCTCGCTATCAATCTCTATCGTTGACGGACGCATGACACCCAAGAGTAGAGCTCATGATCATGGCACCCTTCCGACGCCCAATTTGGAGAGACCAGGTCCGGATGGCGGGCCGGAGAATCTTCTCGTCGTCGTCAAGTCCATAGTTGGGACTGGACCCAGCGACTGCGAGCCATAAAGGGTACCAACCCTGCTACGCTGCCTCGGCCAGTGTCTTAGACTGATGAGTATGCTCCTTGCGCAGAATTGGAGAAGCAGGACCGCACATGGAGAGGCGCCGGTGCGATGGTAGCACGACGCGGCTCAGATGTCAGTCGACGGAGCGGCAATGTCACGCTACACAGACGCAACGGATGGATAATCCAGGTCCGCCAAGCCCGCCCTGGATGCGATAGATTGGGGTTGCCGGCCTTGGTCCACCTCGGCGCAATCCTATTGGAGGATTTTCCCAGGGTTGCGAAGCTAAAACGGAGGCCATCTACCGAGTATCACCATAACGGCGGGGAGCAACCCTGGCTCACGCGCTCGGGGGCGACATGGTAGGTCGATGATCGCCCCTGACCAGACGTCGGTTGCCTTCGTGCGTACATACTACAGTAGTAAAGCGCCGCCCCTTAATTGAGCCTCGTGACATGGGGAGACTGCCTTGTAGGAAGATGTTTCATGTAAGTTCGATTCCAGAATTTGTAGGCCCGCGGATTTTGGTGGCATACGAGCAGATAGAGTTTATCCCGATAATATACCTAAAAGCGGGAAATGAATATAAAAATGTGAAAGAATCAGATAAAACAGTATCCGTCTGTTATTTGCAATATCTTATTCATTTATCTAGTTGTGTTAGTATTCGGTATAACTGAAGTTGCCATATTTTGGTCAGATTTGGGGAATCGTCAATTAATCTGGGTGGCTCCTTAAGGGTCTTGATTTTTAGTTGGAGAAGATCGACGTGGCCCCAGACTGGCAGGGTTACTCCGCAGATTGAGATTCTCGCAGTGCCCAGGCACCAGGCGTCACTCCCCGCACTGACGATCCGGCGTCCGTTTCTTTCCGCACCGAAATTCAACTTCTTTGGGTTAGCTTCTTCAGCTGTCATGAGAATAACAATCATTCTGTTCGGTTGGAAAACGATTCTCCGGTAATGATGAGTCGTCTTCTTGAGCTCGAATGATCTCCAAGTGATGTTGGCGCACGTCACAAAGTTGTATCGAAGGCCATGGACGGCAACTTGCATGGCTCCCGGCGCGGTAATTTCTGCTCAGTGTTCCTGACATAGAAGGGCTGTCCTATGATTGGACGCAAGCATGCTGGCAATTCGAGAACCAGGAACGCCAGATCCAAGTATATTGCCTCGTTTGCACAAACGAGCCACAACCTGGGCGCTGGGTAGCGGGAGACGAGTATGCACCGCCCAACATAGTTGGTGCCTCAAACCATTGCATGTGCTTATCTCATCTATGGCCATTCCTTGACACACCCTCGCACGACCGGCGGGTGACCGCGCCGATCTCAAGCATCACTCGCATGCCAGAACTTCCGCATTCAGCACCATGGACTTGCCATTTCCGATAGTGGAGCTGATCGCCAGACTGAGTACTATTTCAGGTTGCCACGATGCGTGCCGCCCACTGACTGGATCAGCGCCGAAGACGAAAGAGCGAAAAAACAAAAGAAAACTTATGTTCATAGGAACTGAGTTGATTCAACTCACAGCAGTACCTATGCATACTCTGTCAGGCCTTTAGGCAATAGGCACCGGTAGCCGGACCACCCCTAGAGTGGGTTCGCGACAACAGACAGCATGGGAAGTTGAGGAAACCAAGTACTCCACCCTGACAGCCATACCAAAATTGATAGAGACCAGATTACTTGATTGACTCGCTTACTGTTCTAATCCGCAGGCAAACCAAATGCGGAAGCTTGGTTAGTCCAGATGGAGTCTCTGCGAATGCAGTGACAGAAGTACATAGCAAATTTATCATCTTGGGAGCTAGGTCAGAAAATATACCAGATCCTCAACGAAGTCGAGATGACAGAGCAACCGGCATCGTGTAGCACCTGCGTCCAGTGAATTTGTGCTTCAGAGCCTTCGATCGGAGATAGCCCAGCGCATGTATTTAGGACGTCAAGACTACCATCCGACAGAACGCGGCTGACTAGGACCCAAGCCATATTCCAAGAAGCTCCAAGACCTCGAAGATTGAGGAGGGACCGTCCGAGCCGGTGCGAATGCAGAATATTCGGCATACGCTCTGCGAGCTTCCGCTGGCTATACTCGTACTCAATGCAGATCTCCTGGAGTCGTACGTCCGGGTACTATTGTGTTGCATGATCGGCCCTCATACACGTTCCTCGGCCATGACACCCTTGGATATGTCTGCGTCAACGGCCGGGACGAATCAACTTGTAGAGTATCAGCCCCGTGACGACATCAGATGCAAGCTTGACCATGTAGATACGACTCCGATAGGAACCATGCCGATTCGCTGCTCGAGGCTACTGGGAAGATCCGATCACTAGATTTGGTAGCATGAATCTATAGTTCCCGCATCGGGTGGCGCTCTAGAGTGGTGTCGATACTACCTTGATCTACAGAGTGTATACAAAAAAATTGTAACCTTGCCATATTACTAGCCGGTAAAGCGCGCAGTAGTGCGACGAATCACATGCGGCGCCGTACCATCCGGACATGAAATCTAGGGAGTCCCGTTCCGCCTACCGCGACACACTTGCGAGATTGATATACTCGCTGCGGTCGTTTCCCTCAACTAGTGCACAACGTGAAGCATTCGCAAGCTGTCATTCGCCAGGCTTTTCGTCACTCGGGGCAGGTGGTCGAGTCGTGCCCAAAAATGCAACAATCTCATGCAGCCTTCAAAGAGCCTTTGTCAAGTGTAACGCTGCGGCTGACAAGGGAGGCGTTCCTATCAACTTGCATCCTATGATATCTGAGATCCAGTGAGATACAGGCATACGCACCCACAGCAGGGGACTTACCGATTCGTTGACAGACTTTGCATAGCCTGAATCACACTTAACAAAGGCATTCTGGAAGCACAGGGCCTACGCTCCTACTCCTTTCCTCCGTAGTGCTAGTAGGCGAGCTGTTATCCGAAATCGCAAAGACAGCTTGAGAGCCAAGGTTCCACAGCTAAGCGGCGTTTTCACCAGACGACGGCTACCCGACTGTAATTACAAAAACGAATAGTGATGATCCTTTCTCTCGCGCTGGCCATCCTGAAGTCCCAGTACCACATCCAGAGCTAACATCGCGGCAGCTGGATTGCCCCCCTGTATAGCTTTCAGACGATCACTTGGAGGTACTAATCCTTGCCAAATTAGGGCAACGTAGACAGCTCGTAATGTATTCAACTTAGTTCAACTCTTCTGCGTTAGCAGATAATCCGTGTACGTAGATTTCCACAGTCAAAGACGCTCGCTCTCCTTCACTTGCTTCGCGGAGTCGGTCTACCAGCGTACTCACCAGGGCCCGCTAGTCACTGTATGCACAAGGGCGAGACAAATCTGACTGATTGACCAATGCCATCACCATGACACTACACGGTAGATATAGCTGTTACGAAGCCTAGGCTGTAACATCAACCAAAGCTGAAGAGCTGCAATATTATATCTATCGCCAGCTCAGCCTTGAGATACGAACGCAATGACAGGAACTCGACTAGTAACAGTAGCGGTTCGCTCTGTGAGGAAAATCTGAGACCGACCTTGAATATGTAGAGTGCTCCGGTTCGAGAAACTTTTAGCCTGCATTCGGAGAGCACTTGAGAGCAAAATCGTGGAGATAGTGAGCCTCCGCAGTACGGAACGTCTCAGCGACCAGACCCCGTTACGAGTTTAAAATATATCATTTCACCGTAACGCCGAACTTGGTTTACTCAAGTGGCATGAAGATCCCAGTAGCATGAAGCTAGCACTCGGTTGAGCGGAACTCTGGTATATTTGTATTTACTGTCTGACACTGATCAACGATGCTGATCAGGGCTGGATATATACTATCCTCCACAATTGTGCACTTCTAATGCGCGCCATCTATGTCCAAGCTCTCCGCAATCTTATTGGAAACATCGGCTTTCTTAGCTTTGGAAGTACCCGGCTTCTTCTTCCGCCTGCCACCCCCAACCCCAGATCCCGCAGGTGCCTCGCGGACCCATCTTGCCACAGCCTCAGCTCGCTCGGTAAGGATCGGATACTCGCGTCCATCATCTACTGCCCAACGCTTCTGACTGGAGAGGGAAGGCGAGTTCACGGCGCTACTGCCTCCCTTGCCGTTCCCGTTGGCAGCATTGGTAACGCTAGCCTGCTCGGCCTCTGACCTTCGTTGGCGTGCTAGAATGGCTGCCTTAAAGCTCGCCTCGTCATTGACACGCTCGTCCTCGAGGGCCTCGATGATTGCTTCGTGCTTAAGACGCTCTTTGCGCTGCTCTTCCGTCTCCACAGGGCTTGGCCCGCCGGTGACGGCCTTAGCCATAGCGTTAGCCGTGGCGGCAGAAATAGTCCCACCATTCGCAGAGGTGGCGGTGTAGAGGGGTGCAGGTGCGCAAAGGTCCTCCCAGGACCAAGATAGTTCGATCCAGTTCTCGGCGCGACGCAAGACCTCAATCCAATCTGCTCGTGCTGGAGACCTACTCGCTTGAAATATAGGATACCCGTCGACGAGTCTCGCTAGACGCGCAACCATAAGGGCATGGCGTTGAAGCTCTTTGGTAGATGTCTGGATGAGGGTATGGCATAGAAGTAACGAGTGGAGCGCATCTGTCAGGAGGGGATGGTAAGTAACGAATTCTATCGTTTCGAGTGGCTCTAGAGAACCGAGAGACTTGACAGAGACAAGATCCGTGTTGGGGTAAGCGGGTAGGTCTGCCGGAGGCGTTGCGGCAAATAGTCTATCAAGTGAGTAGACGGTATGACCGAAGCCACTACCAATCGGGCTTGAGGAATCCTGAGAACCATTGCGGCCTTCGCTACTGAATTTCCGATGCTTATGGTTGGCGTGGTTGACCTTCCTAGTGAATTCATCCGAGACATCAACCGATAAGTTCGGAGAATAATGCAAAGATTCGAGATATTTCATGTAATCTCGAAGAGCGCGCTTGGCATAGACTCTGACGAGCTTGCGAGCCTCCATTTCTTTCTTGTCAGACCCGTTTTCTGGAGATGCGACCTCAACTGATGGGGATGCCGTGTCTCCGTTTCGAGCATCCAAATCTGTGGCGCTCTGGCTTTTCTTACCATGAGCACTGTCATGGCCAACTCCATTCTTGTGACTGGCAGCTTTGGGGAACGAGGGTTGAACATGATCACAGGCCAGCGTTAGATAGCAGCCAGCTCGCTGGAAGTAGAGCTGGACTTCGGTACTGCAAGGTTGATCTCGTTCATCTAGTGAAGGCATCTCGCGACGTCGGCTATCCTTACGCGCTAGTTGCATGTTCTCATAAGACGGTACATGGGAAGGCCGGAGTTGGAGCTTGTAGATATCCAGGGCGCGGGTGAAGTCCTGAACAGCCCCTTTGAAGTCGTTCTTGAACATGCGCACGATAGCCCGGGTTCTCAAGGGCTCACAATCAGTATGCCTCTGGCTAATGATAGGATCCAAGGCGTGCAAGTCGGTGCACTCGGCAAGCTGCCTACTAGGAATCTTTTCGTGGAAGAAATGCACGTAGTTTGCATCAGGATCATTAGGAGCCCTCTGCAGCACCAGACTAGCAACAGTCTCCAAAGCTGATGTTCCCTGCATAGTGGCCACGCTCGAGGCAATTTCATCGATGTGATATGCACGGGATAACTTCTGCGTTGCTTGCTCGCGTAGCCTGAAGCGGCGCTCAGGACTGAGCTTCATGGTTCCGCCAGTATTGTAGCCCAGGCCAAGGGCTTGCATTTGATTGGCAGTGCCTCCGGAGAGGTTATTGTTGGTCATGGGTGACGTCGTGATCCCATTGGCGGCACGAACAGCCAGTGTAGCAGCCTCGTCTACCAGTGTACGAATCTTCACCAGGTCGTAGAAGACAGCGGGGTCGACGGGGCGCGGAAGAGGCATGTAGTAATTGTTGTTAGCCACGGCCTCGAGGACCTCTAGTGGAAGCTGAAGCCATGGCCCATGGAATGAAGAGATGTACCGCCAGTGCCTAAGAAGAGAGAGAGGTATGTGTCAGTGGCGACAGTGACTATCTGCAGAGGTTCGCATACTTGTTGCGGCAAATAACCAAAGCAGAGGGACCAGCCTGGGCTGTAGAGGTGTTCTTGTTTGCCTTCTTCGTGGTCGGCATCCCACTCGCACTTGCAGTGGCAGTCGGAGTCGAATTCGAGGTTGTCGCATCGGTGCTCGTCGACTGCTGAGCGGACCCTTCTCCTGCCAAGGCCTTTTTGTTGTTTTTAGCCATTGCGTCCCGAAACCATTGAGGAGGCCTCTTGAACTTGATGCAAATAGCAATGCAACCAACAGTTTAGTATACCATGCTGGACGGGCGCAAGTAATAATGGCGTGGCCGACAACTAATCCGTTCTGCAACCCCGTTCCCAAAGTCTTTCGACAGTCGCATCATTGAATTGAATCGAGTCCATCGGTATCTGCATACGATACTTGCGCTTATCTTATCGGCGAGCCCACTTTGCAAATCGCGAACGCCTATCGCCACGTGATGCCTGCAAGGAACAGTCCAACCCCTGAGACTTTTTGGCGCTACTGTACGTCTGAGGTACTTGGGTACCTAACTTAGGCTCTTCTAAATCGGTGCTGCAACGTCTTAATCCTGTTGTACCTGGAGGATATGTATATTATTATTGTCATAGAAAAATTGTGTTTATTCCTGTGATCTTCAAGGTCCTTTAGATTGAAATCAGTACTTATCGTCATTGCGTCGAGGCGGCTTTTGTTATATTTGACACGCGGGAAGCCTGGCAACTAGTTAGGCCAAGCGTTTTGCGCCACATGCGACAATTTGATTATATACCTCTTCACCTTCGCAATATTGGAATTCCATCAATACTTAGTCGCACCTCATAATGTCTCTGTCATAAAAAGCGGCACTACAGTACCAAGAAGAATCTAGTTGCAGATTAGATTCGGACTATCATATGCTCGTAGGCGTGTCGCATTCTACCTGTATAGATTCAACCTAAGTGCATTGCTGGCATCTCCCGAAGACGAGTTATTCAGGACTCCTTGACTTCCAATGCGGCAGTCCGACGGAGTTTCACAATGGAGACACCGAATAAGCATAATAGGCAAAGACTTGGTTCAGCTAAATTACTCTAGCAAAGCCCAATCCTCGAAGATATTACCTATTGTGGCTGCTAACCACAGGCTTACTAGGCTCGTCGTAATACCACCCCCCTCTTCGAGCTTGTCCAGACAGTCAACAATATGTCTTGCTTACTTTGTTGACTGCTTCATGAACGGGCCAAAATTGCATTTTGAGTCGCGCAGTTGTGTATGTAAATCGTAGGAATCGAATGAAGTTGAGCGGATCGATGTCAGTCTGTAGGTCGTCCATCCGAAGGCTTAACAAGAAGAGAGGCAGAAAAAGAAATGTTGTTGGTTATCATATCAATCAATTCCTATACAGCGCTCTATACCAGCCTCACCGATTGGATCAGAATACCCGCTGCATATCACGCGGTACGCACCTCCCAATCATGCTATAGCTCTGGAGTCCGTGGTTTATGAAGCATAGCGCGCCAACTCTTCTGCCGAAGTGCGAAGGTTATCGGAGATCAAGGTCTTGATGCTGCTAGGATCTTCACTCCACTCATAGGGTTCTCAACCACTACTTCAGGTTAAGCAGGTTGTCAAGTTTCTGATGATTCTGCCAAACTCAATCAAATGTCACCGGCTGTCTTATCCGCGTCCCCTGCACTGATAGAATTGTTAGAGGAAGCACAAATGGAACAATAGGAGAAGAACGGCTCACCATATTCGTGGATCACAAAGCAATCAGTAACTGATGACGATGGCCATGCTAATTTGCAGTGAACAGAGAGCAACGTTTCGAATAGTGAAGGTGGTGGGTGCGAAGAAGAGAGCCGGCAACCAGCTTAATCACAGAATGGACATTTGGCTCTATAATCGTAGTAGCTAAATTCACTTAAGAGTATAAATGGAAACAATGCTCGTGTTCACTCTATATGAGTTTGCTTGGCAGTTATCTCATCCCCATGGGTCCGACAGGCTTCTAGGGTGGGATAGATGAGATGGTATTTGCATTTGTCGCTGACTGGCTCTCACTTATCTCATTGTAAGTGGATATTGATATGAGGATACGATACATGAAACTAAAGAGCTCGATGTCAAAATTGGAAACGATACAAGAAATAATGGAGAAATCTGAAGAAGGTAATGCCAATTCTTGTCGAGGCTACGTCAGCTGAAGTCTCTTAGGGTACGCTGACTCTAGCTCTCTTCCAGAAGACCTTCTATTTAGAATCAGATAACCGTGGCGCGATTAATCTTTTCCTGATACGCCCTTATTATCACTTCATTACGAAATTTATATAATACATACTTATCAATTGTGATTCGTCTCAATGCCAACCCTGTTCAGTACTACTGCAATCAAATACCGTCACTACACGTGAGCAATCAAGGTCAATCTTCTCGGGATCTTGAGCGGCCTGGCGGGTATTTACACGCTTCTTGGCGAATTACTGGCTAAGGGCGTGCACACCAACATGCACACTAACACCCAATCATCTCGGGTGGCTATCATATTCCCGCAAGCGAACGTTTCGGATCGGCTTGCTCCGTGGTGAGGAAATATGAGGTTTCTAAGGTTCTAGCACCGCCACAGCACAAATCTAACCTTTCATAAGTTTAGGTACTTGTTATAGGGAATCATGCTGGGCGTTCTCGTCGTGTCATCCACAGCAATAGGAATATTGCGGTAGCAAAATTCAGTGGTCAGAATAGCAACTTCTCGCTTGACTCTAAAATATCGGAACTAGTTGCAAAACACAAGTTGGGTCAGAAAAGCCTTGGTACTACACAGAAACATAGTAGTTGGCATTTGACGAAATGTTCGAGTCGATAGAGAACCACCATCGCGTATGTAAGAAAGCGAGGCAAAGGATGAGCACGGTATATACACATATAAACAATAACTATATAACAAGAATGCGATAATCATATCCAACGTCAGAGAAATCCTATCAGCCTCAGGTCGAAGCGTAGTGAGCAACGTATGCAACCTCCATCATACTACCATAACCGTCTAGAGTAGCAGAGTTTGGATTTCCGGGCTGGAATGGAGAATATTAGCTATTTGTGTCTTCACACGTTGATAAATTATTCAGATTGCTGAACTTACCCAAGACCCGCCAACAGCGACGTTCACAATGAAGAAAACAGGATCATGGGCCAGAGCAGCCCAAGTAGCCTGGTCGCCGATTTCGGTGCCACTAATCTCATGGAAAGCTGTACCATCCATATACCACGTGATAGTCTCGCCCGTCCAGCTGCTGGCCGTGCGGTCCCACATGATGCGCCAAGTGTGCCAACTCTGGTCGGGGACGGCAATTGACTCCCCGATGCCGTTCGGCTCGTTGCAGATACCACCCGGAATGACATTGCAATGGACAGTGCCGTAACCGGTCAAGTACCCGTCGACCATCTCCATGATGTCGAGCTCGCCGCAACCCGGCCAAGCCGTGCCATGTCGGATGGAGTCACCCAAGATCCAGAACGCCGGCCACATGCCCTGCTTATTGGCGGTTGGGTTGCTGCCGAAGCGTATGGATGCCTCAGCTATAGTCCTCCCACCTGCTTTGGGAGTGAAGGTGTACGTGCTTTCCATGCGGCCGGAAGTCCATCCTCCGGACACGGTAGAGTCTTTCCATGGGACGATTTGTAATGTCTGCCCGCCGCTTCGCTGCAGGTTGTTTGTCGACGATGTGTATGTTTCCAGCTCACCGTTCACTCCGAGATTCCCGGTGATGATATTCCAGTCGCTGGTCGAGGGAAGGAGTCCAGCAGCACCATCGAATCCTGAGTTCCAGATGTTGTTGTAGCCTGAGTATGAAGGGGGAGCTGTACCGGAGACCAAGCTCGAAAGTACGGCCAAAGATGTGGCTAAGGTGGTGGAGGACTTAACGAACATGTTGGAAGTGGGTACGTAACTGTCAAGGAGTGACTATGAATATCAATATGTATAGTGACAGCAACTGGCACTGGCCGAATCTGAATTATGTACTACTCAACGATCAACGATGCAGTTATGTTGATCTCCCGAAGGATCGGCGTCTCTCTTTATTTATACTCGAACCATACTGCCGACCTCTGCTTCGGAACAGTCCATCAGACTACGGTCCTCGGCTCAACCATCATCATCTGCTACCCGGTCTCTTATCTGAGTACAGTAAGCTGCAAGTGATTTGACCGACAGACATGCCGCGACTATCTCTCCATCAACCCAGTCGCATGCAAGAAAACTCCAAAACCTCAGGGGGGGATGATGTGTAGTTCACCCTAGTTAATCAAACTCGTGAGTAGACCAGCCTCGGCTTGGACTCTTCCCTCACTCCCCCTGCCTTCCAGAAGAAGCAAACGACTACCCGCGACGTCGACGGATCATGGACGTTGGGTGACATCGACGCTGTCCGACTCGCAAACCCTCCATTAGCCTCCTGACTGGAAGCGGTTCATGAGACACTGGCAGTGTGACTTTGCTAAGCCACCGGGGCGCATCTGCGGGCTGTCATTGGCCTTGACAGCGAATTACCATCACGCATCAGGGGAGGTACCTGCGCTAGCGTGTGGTGGTGTACCCCGGACTCTTTGGCTCTTTGGTCCTAGTGAGCACAAATGATCAAGCTCTGGAGTCCCTGAATGGCCCGTTCCGGCCCCATGGGACCGTTGCACCATAGCACGGGATCGCATCGGCTATCGAACCGCTTGCGGCGGAATAGCGGGGCCAAGCTGCTAGTCATGTTCAAAGCTAATCTTCTTTAAATCCTTGGATACCAATGCTTCAGAGACAATTAAATCATGAGTCTACTTCTACATGATGTTGGCCTCGGAGCTGACACATCTTATTACGTTAAGGCTCTTGGCCACTAGGAGATTTGTTGCGAGTGCCGAGCAACCTGGACAGTACGCTATAAGGTGTCGAAGACCCAGAGAGGCTCCGTCAAGTATACACCACTTACCCTACACTCTCAAGCCCAGGTAAACAATTCGAGGGATACCATTTGAGAGCTCGGAAAAACACAATACCACCGACGACCGAACTAGATCTTTGCGAAGGGAAGGAGATTGCGGGTGTGGGAGGGCCGCATGCCAGGGAGAAGAGACAAATCGGCCGCGTGCGAGAACCGCTATCTGCTTGATCAGGTGCCACGGGAGTAGCTGCCTGCATCGTAAACGTAGTAGGGAATTCCTTCGAGAACCACTTCTTGTTCACGACTTGGACTTCATTCCATAAGCCTGCCCGCAATCGACCGCCAAGAATACACCCGGGGTGAAGTCTGGGGTAACGGAGTCACTCCTCACCAAGAGCTAATCGGGCCGAGGACACACTAAAAATAAGCTTATCAAGTATCTCCACCTACCTACCTTAAATAGCCTAGACATTGGATTCCCTTCGCTCACACACAACGTAGGGAACATTAGCACCGAAAGGAATCGATTCATTTCGATAGTGCGAATGAGTTGAAATCCCACCACTGAACAGAAGTGCTGCGTCGTAGGGGTAGGCAATCCTAACCGCGATACTACTGTCGTGCCTCGACCCTGAATGCGAGTGGCATGTGAACGTTCTCGAACCGATAGGCCGGGGAAACTCACCCCCACGTAGAGGGAGGCTCAAGGCTCGAGGCTCAGCTAAGAGGCTCCAATATTGAGCATCCCTGGCTACCGCAGACTTCATGTTTGCCGTGCCGAACTATGCTCTTCGAGGGCCACTTCAAACCTATCTTCATGACCTCGTGCTTCGCTCTTATTCGCAACTTCGACGGTTCACGCGACTTTCGAAGGTATACTCACTAATGCAAGTGTGTCTCATGTCGTTGATTTATGAACTCGGATGAGACAGATGTAACATTCCATTGCATGCAGTGGGGTGGAACATTCACATTAACCCGGAGCGGTAAGTTTGTTCTAGGGTAGTACTAATTCAATCTTGTCATCACTTGTTCGGTATAACTCGTCGGTGAATTTAGGAGTCTTGAGCTAGGGTCTATATACACGCACATGCTTGGTTTTCACCTCTCGTTTCCACTCCTCCTTGATGTCTGTCAGCAAACCCTTCGTCGTCAAGACATCCAACGCGACTCCAGCCAACCCCTTTCCAACGCGCAGACTCCTCTCGAAAGCAACCTTGGTTCCGGCAGCCTCCGCAAACTCGGGATTATGTGGCCCGTTACCTCCTGGTCCAGGAGGGATTGAGAAGCCGGGACTTAGGCTTGGCATTGCATAGCTGATATCGCCTTGGTCGGTGCTAGCTGCCGAGCGCCCCTCGATCTCGTCCACTTCCTGATCCACCGGGATCAATTTGGGTGGAGAAAGAGCATTGAAATAGTTCCGGTATGACACGCCCAATACACGGTTCGGCACGTGGTCTGCATACGACTGGGTACTAGTCATCTTTAGTGTTGCGCCCGTGGCAGTTGCAGCAGCCTCGAAGCAAGATACGACCTTGTTCTTCAATACTTCAAGTCGTGCCTGGGTGTTGGCTCGCACAACCCAGTTACCGGCTGTATAGGCGTGGATGATGTTGGGCCGAACTCCGCCGTCGCTTATATTCCCTTGGATGATATCGCCAGGCATTGTTTGCTGTCGAAGAACTGAAAGCGCGTTATACGCCGTGACCATCGCATCCAGTGCATTAATGCCGAGCCATGGGCTCGCTGCTGCATGTGCCTCTCTCCCAAAGTACTCGACCTTGAAAGCTGTGTATGCAGAGGTACGAACAAGGGCATGATCTTCAGCAATGCCAGGATGAGAGATGAGGTTGATATCAACGTCGTGGTCCTTATAGGCTCCCGCCTCAAGAAGCTTGATTTTCCCGCCGCCACCTAAAAGCTGATGAGCCTTGCACTTCATGTCTAGAAGGGATAGGCCGTCAATACCGTCGTTGGCCAAGCTTACCTTCCTCCGCAGGAGTGCCGAAGACTACTACCTTTCCACACAGGTTATATCGCGCGACCATTTCGGCAGTTGCCAAACCACCCACCACAGAAGCCGTTGCGATAAGGTTGTGCCCGCAAGCGTGACCAATACCATCAAGTGCATCCATCTCGACGTTGAAGGAGATCACCGGACCCTTCTTTCCACTATCGTATACTGCGACCCAAGCTGTCGCCATACCATAGGCCGACGGCGTGACCTTCCATCCCTTTTGACCTTTCATGAACTTGGTCAGTGTGTCATGGGCGATGAACTCCTCAAATCCGAGTTCCGGGTTATCGTGTATCTTCTTGTTGACAGGCCATAGCTCTTCCGCCATACTGTCTACGTAGTCGCTGATGCTACCAAGGTAATGTGGCTTTTCATCGTTGATATCGTCTTGTGTCTCGTCGAGAGACACAAGTATGAAGTCGTCGACCAGGCGAAACATGCCGGGCGGACGTCTCCTGAAGACAAATATGATTGGCTAGAACGGAAGGTAGAGTATCCCAGGATGGCAGCGCCAACATGGACATGCGTTGTGTTCAAAAGATCGGTAAATGTCGGTTCTAGCCTTCAGTCAGCCACGGACCCCCGCTGAACGCCGTTATGTTATCATCCGACGATTCTCAATTACTGTCTCCAAGGGCCCTGTAGCGATAATTTAGCGCGAAGACTAAGGCTGGATTAAGGCTAAACGCCATTATGGACCAATTAGATTGAAGCCACTATCGTATACCGCGGGCCCGGAGGTGCCCGGTTTTCCAAGGGACATGATAATCGTCGGCTATCAGTCTACCGTCGTCGCGGATGGCAAAGACGGTGATAACGAACTTAAAGAGTCAACCGTTGAAATCATTTTGATGCATATTTTCGCTGATTTCTGACGTATTGCATTGCTTTCCCTGCTAGACTACGGCCAAGATGAGTACTGAGAAGCAAGGTGTAGACGATGGCATTCGCGCTGCCACTAATGAGCCAGATGCCGATCTGACCAAGATGGACATCAAGGATGAAGCAGGAGAATTCGCGGCAAAAGCTCTGACGAGCGGAGTCGTAGACCCCGAGGCGTCACGCAGAGTCCGGAGGAAGATTGATATGCACATACTTCCCTTCCTCTGCATCACCTACGCACTCCAGTTCATCGACAAGACCTCCCTTGGTTACAGTTCTGTCTATGGCATTCTTGCCGACAACAAATTGGTCGGTCAAGACTATTCCTGGGTCAGCTCGATATTCTATTTCGGGTATCTGATGGCTGAGTATCCAGGCGTCGTCATCCTTCAGAGGTTTCCGGTTGCCAAGTTTCTGGGAGCGAACATCGTTCTCTGGGGAATAGTTCTTATGGCTACTGCGGCATGTTCATCCTTTGGTGGTCTTGCCGCAGCTCGTTTCATCCTTGGCGTTACCGAAGCTACGATCTCCCCCGGATTCGTCGCCGTGACGGGGATCTGGTGGACAAGGCAAGAACAGGCAGGTCGCTCAGCTCTCTGGGTCTCGTTTCTCGGCGTTGGAAGCTTCATTGGCGTGCTCTTGGCATATGGTATCGGCCATATTACAGGGGGTCTCAACCCCTGGCGGTACATCTTCATCATATTGGGAGCGGTGACTGTCATTTGGGGCGTTCTCTTTGTATTGTTTGTACCTGACAGCCCAACCCGAGTCAAGTGGTTGAGCGAAGAAGAGAAAATTATCGCGATTCAGAGAGTGATCGAGAACAAGACGGGGACCAAGAGTCGGCGCTTCGTCAAAAGCCAAATCATCGAGGCGGCCTTAGATCCAAAGATCATACTGCTCGGTCTCATCTCATTCGTCAACGCTCTTGCATCCGGCGGGTTGTCATTTGGCTCTCTGATCATTGCCGGGTTTGGATTTACGGCTATTCAGACAACACTTATGAATCTTCCTCTATCCACTGTACAGCTAGTCACACAACTGAGTTCTGGCTGGCTATCGGCTAAGCTCCCCAAGTCCCGCTTGCACATTGCTACAATAGCCATGGTTCCACCAGTAAGTAATTTGCTATCATCACGACATTAAAGCAGGCTCATATGGCAATAGATCATTGGGACTTGTCTTATCAATCAGCTCGCCACTGAGAACAAATGGGGAAGGCTCGTTGGCGTTTGGCTTCTGGGCTCGTACCCTGTAGGCTTTATGATCATCCTCGGTCTCCTGTCTACCAACATCGCCGGCAGCACCAAACGATCCGTTGCTTCTGGATGGGTCTTCGTGTGCTACTGTGTTGGCCAAATCTCCGGTCCTCAGTTCTTCGAGAGTTCGGAAGCCCCCGCGTACCATGGTGGGATTGCTGCCATGCTTGCGGGTTTTGTTCTGAACCTGGTGCTGAACCAGGTTCTCCGCTTCCTTTATGTGCGCGAAAATAAGAGACGGGATAGACAGCTAGAGGGGAAGTCGGAGGAAGAGATCGTCGATATGAAGAGAGAAAGTGACCTTCAAGGCTTTGAAGATGTCACTGACAAGGACAATGCAAGTGGTATTTCCAATACAGAAACGAGCCGTTGCTGACACCTACCAGATCATGTTTCGTTATGTTCTATAGACTGCTCAGGATCGGAGTTTAATTCAGTCATCATCAACCTCGCGTCCTGAACAAATCATGTGTTCATCTTAATAATGTCCGGGGATTCAACAATAATTCAAAATATTGCTAGTATGTGGAAAATGGAGGCAATCTCGATTTCTCACTACTTGGTCGTTTATGAAAACCCCTTGAATGAGGCCTGGAGAACTTGCTTGTTTAGTGATGAGTGAGTACCGTGAACCATTAAAGTCATATATCCCTCATTTAGAACTCATATATTCCTTGTCTAGCACTCATAAATGTCTAATTTGCTGTATTTTGCTGTATCGATCGACTTTCAGGGCACAGCACCACGTGGCATTCCGTCCATTCGATAGAGGTATCATTCCTTTGGGTCCCTTCCGCCCCTTGCTGCCATCGCTGCCTTATAGTCCTCTTCCGACTCAAGGTCAATCTCAGCCGGATGTGTAATAGGAGTGATGGACAGGCCTTTCTCCTCGAATTGTTTCAATCGCTTGGCTGTAAGCGGCCGTAAGCGGTTCATGCTGTAAACGTTGATGCGGTGACACGACGACGTAACGTGAAGATCCCAGTTCCTGTCGGAAATGTTTAGTCAGTACGGTGAGTTTGGTATAAGAAGGGACCAGTGATTATTTGCAGCCACTGAGACGTACCAGGCGGATCTGACGTATGTCGGCTGGGTGTTCAGCGAATTGTCCCATGTTCTCACGCAGAATTCCAGCCAACCTTCGGCGTCAACCGGCAAATCGATCTCCCACAACCTCCATGCATGGTAATACTTTTGGGTCATATTCTCATATGGCACTTCGTACCAGACAGACCCACCATCCCCCGAAACTTCGACCCTTATTGGCCAATGACCTCCCCCACTGTACGCCCATCCCCTCAGCTTGATAGACCCATCATGGACAATCTGGTCTTTTTCAACGGGAGACATTATGGCGGAAGAAACTGGCATGTCCTGGATACTGAATCCGTTGCTGTACATCGCGTTCTGCTTGCCGATCTGCGGTGTGTAGTAGAGGTACTCCTTCTGCTGGACTGGGGCCGTACTTGGCCCCGAGATGGCACGGATTTGATACAACCACTTGCAGCTGCGGGCGCCAATGTACCCAAAAACCACGGTCCGTAGCGGGAAGCCATGTATATGTGGTAATGGTTCACCATTCATTTCCCATGCGAGGATTACCTCGTTGACCTTGACCTTTCGCCACGGCACGCTGACAACGTAGTTGTAGGCCTGACCTTTCTTAAAGTAGGTGTCGGCACCATAGAACTCGAGATGATCAGCACCATCTTTCAGCCCACCGCAGTACTTGATGACCTTCTTGAGGCTAACGCCCGTCCACCGAGCGGTGCCAATGGCGCCTTCACCCCATGGAGCGTTGATCAGCTCATCGCCATCACCAGGATACATGCTTATCTGCTCAATGCGCCGAGTACCTGAGCATTGCAGACTCACAACGGTGGATTGTCGAGGGAAAAGTTTCTCATTCTGAAGGTCAGCAAGCGTGAGCGTCTTTGGGTTATTGACGAGCCCAGCGATGTCGAGGGCGTATTCTGAGGCATCTATATCGGGGACACCGCCGTGATTTCGAACAAAATGATCCTTGTTATCGGTGATCTCCTGTTCAACAAGCCTTTTCTACAAAAGGATCAATATTAAATATAGGGGACTGCATGGTGTGTGCTACTGACGCGTGGAGGTTCTCCATTGTATGGGAACTGCAATACATGGATCATGTCTTCAGACTTCTCCTTCAACACATACTTCCAACTGATATCAGGTGCAGTTGCAAGAGTCGATCCAAGGGCATAGTGATACTGCTTCCAGCGTTCTCCCGTGAGTATAGGGTTCTGTTTCGGCAGCGGCTCCAGCTGAAATTCGGGCGGCTACAAAAGTGAGTAGGTCAGCGTCGACACATGCATTCTCCCTAAGTTTGCCGACAAGGATTGCGAGAGTCTGTCTTGCGAATTGTATTCAGGACGAGCTAGACGAACAAAGCCAATCGTGCGCGACGGCTCGTTCAGCGCTTTGCGGTGCCACATGGTTGTTCCAGTCTTGTATCCATATCGCAGCGCGGTTTCCACAGCAAGGTATTTCCAGGGCAAGTAGGACTACTTACAACTGGGAAGTCATACTTAGCCAAAATCTCAGCCGCCTTTCTCTTCTTCTCAGGGTACTTCTCCCATTCGACATAGCCTTGCCAACCCTTGCGTTCTTCTGCGAAGAAGGGAGCATTGCCCTTCTGCCTGAAAGGTACAGCCAATGGCTCAGCTGGAGACATAATGAATTGTAGATTGCCCGTAACACTGAGCGAAAGACTCTGTTCAAGAAGCTTGGCCGTTTCCACAATATATACGGGCCAACGCTGAGTACTCGAACCCCCGCACAGGCCCCGGCAAACTAAGAACGTACTGATCAATCATGACGCAGACGAAGCTGGCTGGTGCATGAACCAAGTAAATCTTGCGAAATCGTCCAATCCACCCAGCATCATGCTTGTTTGTGCATTATCTGTGTCGGTCTGTGTCGCTGATATCTCGGCAGTCGGAATAGCCTATCTAATGCCGCACGACTCGGTGTGATACACACCTGCAGCTCACCTGCAGCTCACCTAACTGCATCAATAGAATTGAGATGGGAGTTCACTAAGCGACGAGCAGCTCCCCACGTGAATAAATGACCATGCGCGTGAAATTACTGTACCTGTCAATCCAGGGGCAACCCTGTAGGTTATACTATAGTACTTAAGTAGCTTAGCTCGCCCCCATATGGTATCTCAGTAAGGCCAAGTATGATAGTGATTGCGTAAGCTTGGAAGATGTGATGCACACCGTGCGCGCCCTTGATTTCCTCTCGTATCTGCAAGCTAAATCACGTTTCCTTCAGTCCACCTAGCCGGATTGAATGAACGAGACAGAATAAGTATAAGCTCAAGTTGTGGCTTTCAATCAACACGTTGATATGAAGGAATGACCTCGGTGGCACATTCAGGCTGTGCCTCTCAATCGCATGATTATGCACTAGCACACGCTCGGGCTCAAAAGCGGTGTCTAGATCATCACTCAATATATATGGTTCTATCACCTATAGTTTCATCGAATTAGAAGTCGTGAGTGCCAATTGCCGGCTCCGCGATTATAGTTTGGCGTCATTTTCTCCATTACCCACAAAGAGCAGTACCAGCCACAGCCTCTGAAAAGCGATGCACTAGGAAAGTACTTACTTACTCAAAGTCTCCTGCTTTGCTGTCCCTGACGGCACCTGATCCCAGTTGGTACTGAATCATGAAACGGATTTTCGATCAACCATTAAATCAAGCCAAACTCCGTTGCCATGGCGAAACCTCAAAGAAATGCGAAACTTATCGCTTACTGCTTAAGTCTCCTTTTGGTTCCTGTCACGGCTATATGAGGGTTAGGTGTTGTCGATCACACATGGAACGACGTAACTTATGTATTAGTAATAGTACTGCAACTATGATTGTGACGCCCTCATACGCACCACTAGCGCGGGCATGGCCCCAACCTCGTAATCGTAGAGGTCATATAAATCGCAATTACGTGCATTGCCGTGGTTGATATAGGCAAGTGTGTGTTCGAAAATCGGTGTTATTCATCGGTATGGATCGTCCGCAGTACACGATTGCCTCTTTGTACGATTATCCAACGCACATTAGAGTACGACGGGAACAGGGTTGATTGCAAATAGCTTTCTCGGCTTGACAGAGATCTGGTAAGGTCTGGTGGCTTTGATATCCTGGCATGAGACTGAGGGTTGATGGGATTGCGCGTTTCATGTTCTTCTCCATTTTGAGAAATGACGACGACTTTTGAGGAAAGCGCTGCTTTGGCATCGTTTGCCGCGAAGCAGTACCTCCAGTGAGGTATCACAGTTGAGGGAGTGGTGAGCAATAATTCCAAAAGATGTGTTTTCCGTTTGATTGCTTCCACAACTATGAATGATGATAGAAGCCCAAATCACTACAGAGGCTTATACTCGCCTAAAGAGTCACCAGTGCACTTTTGAAGTGTTGCGTTAGGGCTTACGAACTGACACGATATGTGCAATATTGCAGGTTACTTTGCAGGTGTTGAGATGAAGGAGAAATGTCGAGTACAGCAGTGAAGTCCGCTGTTGATTTTGAGCTTTCTTTTGCAGCTCGAGATATACTGTTAACTACCTAGGTAATTGCGAAACGTGACGAGCTACTCTCTGATTATCCCTGAACAGCTAACATTCTTCTTGTATTGATGATGTCAGCTGCTGTATGCCAATTGCTGTTACTACCGGATGTGACGAGAATGATTTTCGGGTTTGTTGGAAACGGTAAAGAGTCTTTCTCGTCACAGTTTACACCCTAATTGATCCCTTTCTCGAAGACCGTCAGGTTGCTGATTGCTAAAGTTGACGTGTCATAGTCCCACCCCCATATCATCAAACCCGAGCTCTCGTCCAATTTCTTGCATCTGGAGTCAATTTCAAGCCATAACTCAGTTGTCCATTCGACTAGAGGGACTTCATACTGCTGAAGTAGCTGTTGAATCCAAGCCAGCGGACCGATATACCAGATATGGCTTGCAATGTGAGCATGTCACCTAGTGCGTGAATACCGTTGTTGGGGTTGTTCAGACCGCCCAGAAGCGTTGTGGCCTGCCATCCACTGGCGATAGAGTGCTGGCATCTATAAGCAGATACGCCGGAGCAAGTCTCGGGAATGGGAGCAACGGTATTGTTGGTGCGTCTGCTACGCGTCGTCGATATCACTACGGTAGATATGAGAGCCCCTCCACTCCTTACCATTACCTGCCAGGGCTGCACCCGTAGCTACGAGATCCATGCATGTTGGTTATCAAGACGGAACGGATATCTCAACGATAGATCTCAAAGCCTTAGTCCTGAAGTTCATCAGTAAGCACGGATTCTGTAAAAGTCATGGTCGAGGATTGTGGAGCGGGACGGATCACTATACATAACAACAGTATAGACGATTGGAGTATACACTATGCAGAAGAATATAGTCTTTGCAACATTTCAAGAGGCAAGCCGTCACTTCAATGCCTCCTAATTTCGTGACTCTGGACACCGTCCTGTGCCAATTTATTCATGTTATGTAACCGACGGACGTCTAGCTCGTCTAGTAGGGATATATCATGCCAATATATTACAAGCATGGTACAGATATAGCCTCCTCCTGGTATTCAGAAGCAAAAGATGTAGATTGGCATACTTAGGCAAGATTGAATGCCAAACAAAAAAACGCGCGCTGTCGGGAGAACACTGACTGCTGGCTAATACCTCGATCCTCGTCCAATCACTCGCAGTGCGTTGAAGCAGTATCCGAACTCAATGACGGTGCTTTACGGCGAGAACTTCCAGTCCCCATCGAACTGACCATACTGAATCTCGGGATTGTCCGCAAAGATATCCTCGTACCTCGCCGTGGAAGTTCGGGGGTTCTTCCTCTGTTCGAAGCAATCTTGTGCCAGAGCCACCATCACAGGGTGGTTCCACATAGTCGCCATCCAGTCCAGCCCGTCTCTGGTAATGCTGTCAAGGGGAAGCTGATAGCTCCTGAAGCGCTGCAAGGATATTAGACTTCGTCCAGATGTACCGATTCAGTGCCATTAGACCATACACTGAAATACTCACCCAAAGTACCGGCCAGAAGAAAGCATCAGCAATAGTAAACTTCCCGAACAAGAATCCCTCGTCCTCCTCGCCAAGACTCTGAAGCCTTTGCTTAGTCTGGGCTCTTGCGCCATTCCAGACGCCGATCATCTTCCGGATCTCCTTTGCCGCAGCCTCAGAGACAGGTATCTTCCCAGTGTATTTCGCCGTGAAGTTAGAATGATACGTGTTGCGCACCTCCCCAAAACCAGCGTGCATCTGCGCAGCTGCAGCACGAGCCAGGGCTCGGAGCTTGACGTCCTTGGGCCACAAGGCCAGTTCAGGGTGGGTCTCAGCTAGGAACTCGCAGATAGCGAGCGACTCATCGATTATGAAGTCCGGGTCATTTGGGTCGGGCTGAAGCATCGGGTACAGACGGCCCTTAAGACGATCCGGAGGCGGTTGCTCCGCATGGCCATAGATATTGTAGTATTGCGCCTTGTACGGGATCTTGAAATATTCGAGTACCAGGATGACTCGAGCGGTCCAGCCTTGTTGATGTGAGTCGATCCTCTCATTGGTATTAGTGTTGGTGCACTTACTGGAATATCTAGTCCAAAATCCATGGACGGTAACTTCAGACGTAC
This sequence comes from Xylariales sp. AK1849, assembly GCA_022432505.1. Classification (NCBI taxonomy): domain Eukaryota; kingdom Fungi; phylum Ascomycota; class Sordariomycetes; order Xylariales; species Xylariales sp. AK1849. The sequence continues at coordinate 2,145,494 of JAJKKH010000008.1, forward strand.
TAGTTAAATCTGCCATTGTGGTTCCGAGAAATGCGTTGGTAAGTGTTATGGCTCGGGAACTGAATGTCTGGTGAGTCTGCAAGAGGTTATTATAGTGTTCGGTCAATGGAGTTGGTTGACCCATCGAATAGTGGACGACGGTACGTGAGTCACGGCGAGCTAGTCGGACGACAAGTGGAGCAACCCGAAGGGCGCACATTAACTCATAGGGCGCACATACGGTAGGCTTCAGCTAAGTTGGCTACTTACTTAGGTACTTAAGCAATCATATAAGACGGAGCTTGATCCACACCCTCTGACTGGCTATCGAGTCGCAGTATGCTGTATCGCCAGAACCTCGTCCGGTATAGGCCCTTATCCCACCTGCGCTGTCAACACTACGGAACCCCGGCACATCAAAATCAGTCTCCCTGCTACCATCAATTGTTCAATGCCAGGCACCTGGCGTCTAGATTTAGACGTTGTACGCTCCTGAGAATAAGGCCATCCGGTTTACGTCGTGGGTCGCTGCTCTATTATTGGATGGCCACTCAACGACAATTAATCCGGAACCTGCCCCTCTGTCCAGATTCACAATTTGTCGTATGGACATTATCATCCTCCAAACCCATGCTCTTCACGAGAGCTCTCTTCCTCAATCTGCGAGTAGATGGAAAAAGGCGTAGCTAGCCAAAACGCTGTATAAAGATCTCCAACTTCCTAGAGACGCCTAGCCAATCTGTAAGTCACTAGTGTGGCCTATCATTTCCCACAATTACGATTCCCTCTGCAAAGATGAAGCAGCGGTGAGTTTCCACTGTGACTTATCATAGGAACTAGGCCAAACACCGTTCTATACGGAGGTTAGTCAAGTCCGGCGCGATACCAGCAAGAGGGAAGAGAAACGCTGCACAAAACTCACCTTCCCAGGCGCTAAAATCCCATTGGGATCGATTGCATTCTTCAGCTTCTCGCTGAACTTCAGCAGTGCGTGATCATTCCAGCTATATGTATCGGCAATCTGGTCCATGAGCGCCAGATGGGTACGGTATTCGCCCCACCCATGCGCTGCGCAGTCCTCAATCAAGGTGCGGATCAGCTTGTGCATCTTGTCCCTCTGCTCGGCATTCTTGCGATCAAACACGAGACAGACAATGTGGTGCATCTCACGCATGCCAATCGTGAACGTGCCGATGAAGTCAAACCCAGCTTCTAGTACGCGCTTCTTGGTGATGGAGTACTGCAGGCTGGCAGCGTCCCCGGTGATCTCCGAGATGGGCGAGAAGAACAGATGGGCTCCATTGGGCAGCCAGTCCACCCACTTGAGCTCGTCCATGGTCGGAATGCCGCCCAGTGTTTTGGCGCGAATGTCGAGCACGCCTGGTGACTGTTTGCCTTCTTCAGGCCAAAAGAATTTGGATCCGGGGATCTGACCGAAAGCACCCTTGACGACCTCCCATTGCGCATTTCGCATGACTTCGGGTCCGTACAGAGCGCCGTAAAAGTTCCAGCGACCAAGTCCCAGTTGCTTCTGGATTTCCACGAGTTCCTCTTCTGCAAGAGGGCGGTCGACGTCTTTGAACGATTTCTTGGTCCCCAGCACAGCGGCGTCGAGGAGGAGATGGCGGATAGTAGGGGCGTTCATCAAGACCATGGCCAGTCGGAGTTGGCGAATGGTCTCGACGATCTGAGGCAAGTCGGAGTCCTTTTCAAAGGTTATAAGGTAGGGCTGGTAGCCACCAGGGTTAGGCATCAACCACATTCCCACTAAAGTGCCCAAGTCAGCGTCTATTCCACCGTTGCTCCATTATCACGGAAAAGTGTCATGGGTTGTGATAGAAGGGTTACTGACTCTTCACAACAATTCCATAATTGCTTTGAGAGAAAATGCCATCATGATAGGGTCCAAAGCCGTAATTGAAGAGCTATGATGGATTTAGGATAGCCCCATAATACCCAACTAGTGCTCACGTACCTGCCAGCATCTGTTGCCAGGCTGCTCATCAAGAGTTCCGTGGGAGGAAGATGCTCCTGGGTTTGGCATGGCGCCCATCCCCGTTCGTACGAGCTCTCCGCTCGGGAGCACAATCTCCATACCACAGTGCATCTGAAACAATATGTCAATATCTCGATCCTGTAGCGTAGTCCAGATCCGATAGTTACCATGAAGTGGTCACCATACGGCGTGTACCCAATGCCACGCTCAATGCAGTTTCCCAAGACTGAACCACCTCCGAGATCAGGGACATCGATCCATAGCTTTTCATTCAACTCCTTTTCAACCAAGTGGTCATACAGACCTTGGTACGTCACTCCGGGCTCTACCAGACAGTAAGCATTCTGCTCGCTGACCTCTAGAACCTTGTTCATGTTTCTCCCCATGTCTAGCCCAATGCTACCAGGGACTCGAGGGGCAGCACCACCGTACCCGACGTTACGGCCGATGGAGAAAGGCCATACGGGGATCTTGAACTCGTTGCAAAGCCGCATGATCTCTTGCACCTCTGAAACCTTACGGGGCGCAACGACGGTAGAGGCGATGAAGTAGTCCTTATCAAAGACATTGAACATGTCGTGGGCTTTCGAGGGGTCGAGATACGATTCCTTGTCCAGTACATCCTCGCTGGTGATAACCGTGACATTCTCAGTACCTACGACTCCTGTTACACGCTTAAGGTACGTCTCAAAGTGAGGGGCTTCGATACCCGGAGGAAGAACGAGGGGTTTCTGCGCAGCCATTTTCATGCTGAGAGGCGGTCTTCAAGGAGAGCAAATCGGCACAGCAAGCGTTGAACGATGGCGGATGTTGATAAAGGTCTATGGGATTGCCAGTAGTCATTTTATGGTTGAATTCCGTGAGCCGAACACTGTTTCTGCAGGCCTCGAATGTTTGCACATGTTTGCAAATGCGTTCCTAGGCGTCTCCGGTTACTGTCACTTTTACAGCCCAATTAGCCATTCCCTTCCCCCGACCCCTTTTTGATAGGCATCACCCCTCATGCAGTATGCGGGGCTTTTCGGCTAGAGTTCTCGTCACTTGTGATACTAATCTTTTTGGGGCATACGAATAGTTCACGCTAAGCAATCTTATATAGCAACTCCAGCTCAAAATGCTGGATCGAAAACTCCCGCATATACTGCAAACGGGTGATGCCTATCAAGAAGGGGGATGCCTATCAAAAAGCTGGGGCCGCCTAATTGGCTGCAATCCATCCCCTTACCGTCACCTGACTCTGTAGTCATACTGACGATAGTCGCGAGAACTGCGTTTGTTCTTGTCGTCATTTACTCAGCAATACACAAAAATAGGACGAGAGAGTAATCATAGTGCAGGCCCTTCTATCTCCATTGACTTCCCCAGGCTCCGTATGTCACTCACGCTAAAATTAACTATGAACCAGATCATGGAGAGTGGTTTCATAGCCCATATCGCTACTATGGTTATAACTTATAAGTATGTTTTCCCACGGGCCAGGTATTGCGCTAGTCAGCGGTCTTGATGACTAAGTTTTTTCCAAGGGGTACGTTGGTTATCTAATTTACTGTTAGCACGCTATTCTAAGCCGGGACTGTCTTAAAGGCTGAAGCTCACTCTAGTAAAGCTTTGGCATTCACGCGTTTTTGTGTACCTGACCAGAGTAATAAACTTTGTAATATCATTGAAATAGTATATGCCATAGCCACTGGAGGTGGGGTCAAATCATCTGCCGATGGTGTGATGCTGCATGACTCGCGGCCGGCAAATGCAATGCCGTAGCTACCAAGCACCGTAAAGCATTCTTCAGGGTCTAGGGCGCTGAATCGACGACACAGGCAGTACCAGAGCTACAGTTCCTGGCAATGATTTTGAACCCTTGTCAGATATGTCAAAGGGGGCCTAAGTCGAAGGTGGTCAAGCGCATGTATTTATACAGCTTGGTATACCGTTTATCTTGATAATCATTTGACTGGGATTCAAAATCCTTGCCATGTAGATTACGATTTCAAACTTGCTCGATTGACTTTGCAGTGGCTGCCGAGGCTGCCGAGGCAGACGTATAGAGTATGGTTTGTCGAGGACAGTCACATCCACAGTGATCAATGAATCATGTAATTATGTTATGGTAACTTGAGGGCCTTATAATAATGGGTTATTGGGGGTATATGTTCTACCTTGGGTGTGTATCGAGACGCAGAAAGCGCTGAAGGCAGCACTTTAGTTCCTCGAAGTCGGATAAGGGTAGGAAAGATGATCCTGTTACGACATTAATGAGCAAGAAGGATGACCAAAAGGAAAGCAAGCAAATGTTACAGTTTCGCCAGAAACCTTTCTCTTCCATCAAACCGCGAGGCTGACTGTTCTAGAACATGTGCCCAAGAGCCCATATTCAAGGTTTTGAGTGACCAATGATCATGTGGACCGGTCTGCCGACACTACCTGCGTCTCGGGGGCTCACACACGTGCCTCTTTTGTCCAGGATGCATCGTTTCTCAGAACGTGACTTGTACGACGATCGAGCCCTGAGTGGTCAATCACGCAACTTGACAGTTCAAGAGCAGTCACACCTATTATCCCTATTCTTTTAGACTCAGCCTAGTATTTGACACACCCCGATTGCATCTTGGTCATAGGAGATGTAGTGAGGCTTGCTGAACTATGTATGGTAGAAACGATCTTCATCTTGCATGTACCTGCTTGCAGCTTACGGAGGATAATTTGCAACATCGTCGTCACCGCCGCGTCTCTTTGCTAGCGTTGAGGCGAACCTCAAGCGGTCTGCTGTCTGGCAACAAATGCGGCAAGGCTATAACCGGCGCCTCGTCTCTCAACCCAGTGATTAGGAGCAAGTCTACATCTACGGCGCCGTACACCACATCCAGAAAAAGCTCCTCTGGCAGCCGGGGTGCTTGCCGCGCCTGGCCCTAGCAAAGTCGTCAACGCTGGCCGGTGTTGCTCCTTGTAAGCATGGTCTCAAAGAAGGCGGTTTAGGTCAGCATAGTAGCTGACACGTATTCTCGCTTGATTGTATCGATAATGCTGACTGCACGCACCATGGAGTTTGTACGGGTACATGTGGTGGACACGAAGACCCAGACATCGGCGCGATAGCCCTTGCCGGCGCAGTTTTCGCCCGTGACAAAAATGATAACCTTCAGTCCCATCGGCATCTTGGGGAGCGGCAGGCGTAAGGCAGCACACTACGCTAGTCCGACCGGTGTTTGAGACGGCCCAGGCGCGGTGTTTCTGTGAGGCTGATCCTTTTCTCTGATAGGATTGCCGCCCAAAGAGCATGCATGACTGTTGCAGGCCGTGAAGACATGAGGAGCCATTATCCAGGCCGAAATTAGAAAGCTTATAATACTACCTTCCTACCCAGTTTACTCCGCCTCGTAAGATTCATAACAGATATCATCGGACGAATCCATGCTCTCCACATCCTCCTCATCGGTCTCGCCATCATCACTATCGACCCATGGGTTCTTTTCCTCATCAAAAGGGAAGACATCCAGCCTCGCCTTGGAGACTTCCATGAATTCCTCCAGACTTTCGGTGGCCGGCTCGAACCACCTCTGGCTGACTTGAACCTCAATGGTGCGGAACGTCTCAGCTTCCGAGTAGATCCGGGCTTCCTTCTTTGCGTTGGCAATCTTCCGCAATGTGTCCCGTACTTTGTCGTATATCCCATCCCTGATATCGGAAATCACAGCCTCGAGTGTGACGCATTCCGCAAAGATTGCTCGGTCTCTAACGTCGCGCAGAAGCTTCTCAAAGAGATCGATTACTTCTGTGGGACATCTGTCGCGTGGTTGAGTTTTCAGATCTGAATGTATACGCTTTCTGAGTTCGCCCAAAGGGTTCAGCCTGTTGACATACAATTGTGCTGTCCTGATGTCCACGCCAGTGATTTGAGCACTGAGTAAAATCGTCAGGATCTCAGATGTGCCGTGCATTGCAGCTGTGTGTAATGCGTTGTATCCTACGTCGTCAGAAACATCCGTCCGTGAGCCTGTATCCAAAAGCAAACGGGCCATGGTTTCATTTGCCAGCCAAAGTGCAGTGACAAGCGGAGTATTGTCCTGATAGCCCCTAGCTTCTATCAGTGAATTAGCACCAAACTGAATAAGCTTTTTAAATGTTCGCTTGACAAGCGGTGGTTCGCTACCTGAAAGACTGAGACGATGTAGAACTGAACGCCCCAAAACATCCACTTTCAACACAGATGCGCCCTTCCGCAAGAGCCAGGATGCAATATCATGATCATAGCAGGAACGATGTGTCTGTTCTACTGCCAGCAACAGCGGAGTTAGCCTACAATAGCCAGGGCAATCAATGATCGCGCCAGCCTCTAGAAGGGCGGAAGCAATAGTTATCCGACCATATGATACAGCTACATGAAGAGGTGTATATCCATCGCGGGTTTTGACGCCCACTCTGGCTCCGTGCCTTATCAGACAGGTGAGGCCTTCATAGTTGTCTACGAGGCAAGCCAGATGCATTGGGGCATATCCTGAATCATCTAGGTCATCGATGGTGGAAGGCTGCTCCTGGAGAGGCCGAAGTAAATCGCCTCTACCGCGCATTGCTTCGTGTATCACGAGCGATTGAAGACCACTCTCCTGCTCGGAAAGTGTAATTATCTTGTCGTAGACATGCTTTTCTCGGTCTGCTTGGTTCGGATTAACGTACATTCTCTGCCGAGTTATCATCGCAGCTTTGCTGCAGAATATGTTAGAAGATATATAACAAACCAAGTCAGTGCTTTAGTACTCTACCTGATAGTGTCTGTATTAGATAGCATATAACCAAAACGATTAAGCAGGTGCAGAGCCGTCTCTAATCGGTTCTGATGTAACGCAAACTGCTCATTGAGTCAGTCTACTAGTTCTTCCTTGATTCTGTGGTAGGAATTCACCACCAGTATTGATTCTCCATAATTACTCGAATCTAGCGGGGTGATTGAGTGTTTGGTAGCCCAGTCAAGCGCACTTTGGTCTCCGCCCTCGTATGGTAGGTTCCAAAGAGGACAATATTCCAATACGACAGGGAAACGCAAAGTGATTCCTATTCCATTTTTGAAATTGATTCCTGCCGCGAAGACGATCTTTCTTTTGGCTATCCATTGCGGTAGATTGTAATCAAAACCGAAGCGTGTACAAGATGACCGACAATTGCATCCGCTACAGCCAAACAACGCCCAGTTAGGTGAACTCAAGGTGGCGAGCCAAGAACTGCCTGCACGCGTTCCGCTGCCAGTCGTTGTGACGGAACCTCTGGCATGACAGCTACAGATACAAGGGGGCCGCTGGTAGTTCCATAGGCCATAGCTGTGAGGACTACATCTGTCCGATTCGAGGAGATCAGTCTGATTGCCGAGGATGCTTCGGGACGCAGGAGCTTCTGGACTGCTGTGCTCAACACCACTTGAAGAAGTCGAGTCGCAGATAGGTCTTGGCCTCGTAGTGAATGCATGGATTTCAACCAATAACCTGTTCTGGGTGCTAAGAAAACAACTACGTAAGCATCAAACTGAAAAGCCCTGGGCTCGGCATCTTACAGTGATTGACGAAATGCGAGCATCTGTATCGCTGACTGCAGATATCCCTGGATTCTGCGAGCTTTGTCACAGAGATCTGTAACTTTCTGTTTCTTCCACACCCACTTGGCTCTGACGGTAGTCGGCAGGCGCCGCTCCGCCTCTACCATCTGACAATCTCTCGCCAGTATTGGTAGCTTCGTCAGCAGGCCGTCAAGTTCCGACCTGAGCCTTTGTATATATGCCGGCTCCTTCTGGTCAAAGGGTCCTGGTGACTGATCCGATAAAGCTTGATCGAAACACCTTTGCACCTCATCATACATGCTAGTGAGTATGTCGAGCTGGAATTCATCAGTGATATACAAGGCAGATGAGAGAAAGGCCTAACCTGGAACAAAAGATCATGTAACTCTTCCCGAACATTTGCAATCGACTGGACAGCCCGGATGATCTTGGGTATTGCGGCAAGCGCCTGCCCAATGGCGATAACGCTTGCAGTAGCCCCAACAACCTCCATATCGATCTACAGACAAATTCCAATATCGGGAGACGACCCGAGAAGATAGGCAACAATGTGCTTCGGTGCTGAGACTACCATGTCATGATGGTCGTTGGCCGGTCTGACAGCCTTGCGAGAGCCTGGCTGCCAAGAAGCGGCAACGCTAACGCGTCAGTATTAGCCAGCTTCTTGCGTTGAACAATCGCCGTGCGAGGGGTATTAACAATGCAGACTCAGCATTTCGTGTCGATGGCAGAAGACCATCCGAGACGAGGCGAGACAAGACAAGATGAAGAACATCCGAAGCCTTTCGACCAGCACGAAGTGTGAAAGCCAACCGACACTTTCTTGGGGGCTGATCTTCAAGGGGTGCTGCCAGCGAAGCAGACGTGCATATGGCTTCGCCAATAGGACCGAGCCCAAGGCGCCTTCGCGCATCAGTCTGCCGCCGACACAGTATTGAGTGAAGACGGCGTCCAAGGCATAACGGTGGGCGTTTTCGCCGGAGCCGACAAGGCAAGTAAAATTGAAAATAGATCCATCAGATAATTGATTCTGAATGACGCCTGCCACAAATGACCTTGTAACTGCGTTCGGGTAACCGCTGGATTACTAGGCCTCGATTGGTGCTCTCAATGGTTGAAAATACTCTTGCACTGAACTCCCAGGATATGGATAAAATCATGGATTAATACATTACGTATCAGTAGACTGATGGCTACCCGAGTTTAGAGACTGCTACTATACAGTTCCGCCTTAGCTTATTCCAAGCGACCTCTCTAGTCTTCCTTCTGCTCGGGCATTCGTCACACGTATATGACGATTATTACACATATAGTAAATGTCCTTTCCGCCCTACAAAGCGGATCGTCATGTACAACCCTCGTCATCCTAGCATCAGGACACCATGTCGCAGAAACCCGTAACTCCATGGCTGTCCTGACCTCGCATTGATAATACCAGAAAGCCAATCCCCAGCTGAGCTGAGTTTTCTTCCCAAGCGTCCCCTCGACGTAGTTCTTCTTTCATGTTTCCCAAGTCACCCCAAGCCCAATATTACGAGGAATCAATGCAGCAAAACCTCTATCTCACACCAGCCCTCGAACTCCGTCCTCTTTCCCTCTCCCCATCCCTCCGGTGCGTGCCTGTAACCCGCAACCAATCCTCCCACTCCTTCGAAATCTCCATGAGCACCGCACCCATGACCCCCGCACTAGCCATGAGACCATGGCCCTCGCCTTCCAGCACCCTTACCTCGCACCTGCGCATCGTCTTCCCTAGCCAGCGCACATTCTCGACGGGAACGCGATTATCTCTACTGCCGTGGTGAATCACCACGGCACGCGTGATGTCGACATATCGGAAGCCGATGGTATGCCGGCGCTCCAGGCAGACGAGCAGGTCGACTGCCGGGTTGGCACCCGTTGTGGCTAGATCCCAGATCGCATGGGTGAGGCGCGTGTCGTAGGTCATCTGGCGCTCTTTATCTGCTAGGGCGTCTGCGGCTGCGTCGAGGACCGGGTCGCGTGGTGGGTTGAAGTCGGAGTCACTTGGTCTAATCTGATCCATGTTCTCGGTCGCAACGGCTGTATACGTCTTTGCGTCACCATCAAGTGAATCACTCGCTACATTCTCCTTGTCGAGGGCGGAAGGAGTGATATCCCGGCGCTTCTCAGATGGCGCATTCGACTTCCGTTTGGAACGGGCGCTCTTCTTGGGAAGAGAACTGGTGATGGAGCTGCTTGTTGCCGTCATGAAGGAGCTGTTGGCAGCCTTGAGGAAGGGGGTAGGGAGTGCGCGAAGAATGCGCTGGGAGGTAGGGATTGCATTCGTAGGTGGCATCGCCTGGGATGTACCAAAGACGTTCATTTGGGATGGAGGTATCCAAGGAGCAAGAAGGTGGATGCGGCCGCGGATATGCTGTGGCATTCGGAGGGCGGTGGCAAGTGCGTAGATGGCACCTGCTGAGTGTGCCAGGATGGAGAACTTAGTGATCTTCAATGCTTGACATATCGCGTACACGTCATCTATAAGCGCATTAGCGATCAGTCTTGGAGAGTACAATTTAGCCAACTTACCAGGCCAGCTCAACGGCGTTGCTGTGCCATCACCGTATGCTTCACTGTCGCCAACCCCAGGACGATCCGGCGTAATGAGTCGCAACTTCAGCGTCAAAGCTAGTTCATCGTAGAAGGCCGTGATATACCTAGTCAAACCCATGCCCACGCAGCAGAACACGGCAGAGCCTTCCGAGTCACCGACTTCCGAGAAGGAGATTACCCTGCCAGTCTGCGGGTGCCTGATCTTTTGAGATAAACGAGGCGAGCATAGGTATGATTCGACAGCATCATCAATAGAGTCAGTGCTCAACGGGCGGTCGTAGCTAACACTAGGTTCCGGAGTTGTTGCTTCTGCTTCCTCGCGCTCCGGGCTCTTTGGCCCTACTGATAGTCGCTTTGTCAATCTCGAGCTACTTCGCTTCATCTTGAGGGTCTCCACGGGTTCGGGAGTACTGCGGCCTGACTTCCTCCTTCTCTCGGTGCTGCGTGCACTCCGTTGCCTGCCCGAGTAGATGGAAGGGAATGGTGCGCCGTCATCAACGGCGTCATCGCCCGTCGCCGCTACCGCTTTCCTATCCTCTGCAGATGTGGCCTCATGCGGTAGCCTACTAGCAGATGACGCACTCAATCTCGCAGGATTAGACATGTCAGCTCTCAGTATATCTTCCCTTCTCTTCTTGGTATCGGCTTCCGAGTCCGTGCGTACAGGCTGTCGACGCTTCGGAATGGAGAAGTCTCGCGGTCGGTGATGCTCCTCGTTCTCCGGTATGCTATCATTGATACCACTGTCGCTTTCTCGCTTCGACCTCGTCGACCTGTGCGACGGCCTTTTCGCATTGGAGCCTGTTTTACGAAGGGATGATTCCCTTGCCGGGATGGAACGTTGGAGTCCAGAGTCATTCGAAAGGCTCTGTTCCGTCATCTTTCCCCTTGTCGCTTGGATGACATTGGTCGATAAAGTCGGCTCCTCGCTGATCGGGTTCTCGACCAGGAACGGGTCCGCGCTGGAATTACCGGCCATTACGCCTGCACTGGTGCGTTTGCGCTCTTCTCCGCTAGCCCGCAATCGCTCTTTGGAGCTCATGTACATCAGACCCTTCTGATTCCGACCCGACTTCCGCCCCCAGCTGTCATGCGATCGCTGCTTGCGTAGTTCTGGCGTTGGTGGCACGCCGCGTTCGATCGATAAGTTCCCAATGCTGCGCGTATCATCCTGCGATGAAGCAGCTGAACCTCTGGACGACGGTCGTGAGGATCGTAAGAGAGACTTGAGACCGCCTGATGCCTCACGATTCGGCGATTTGGGTGATTTGGGTGCCGTCAATGGCGAGAGGCCGGATGGAGGTTTCGCTGTTCGGATGACCGGAGGGCTCGCGGCTAGTTCATCAAGGGGAATGTCTTCCTCCGTCAACCTGCCGAGCGACGAATTCAAGAAGGCACCGTAGTCGACGCCGAAACTGCCTTCCCTCGGCGATGTGGGCACGGACAGGCTGTGCCCTTTCCCGGAATGCGCATTCACCGGTTTCGAAATGACCGACAGACTGGTGATCAGGGAAGAGATGACTTCGGGCGAGCCTGGATGTACACTGATGCGATGGTCGTCGTTGCTCCTGCGACCATCGACCTGCAGCGAGTTCTTCTGCGATGGCTGGCGGCCCCGGCGTGGAATAGGGGGTACGGACGAATCCATGGTCGATTCAGCAACGCAAGGAGGACTGACACTATGATTCAGATTGAAGCCGACGGGTGGGATTTGCCTAATTGCGACCGACTAGTCCTGCGTGTCTGTGACGCTCACGCCTCGCCTGGTCTACCCTATGCAGCTCCTGCAGACAGGAGAAACAAAAAGTAACGCGGTGTAGTGTGTATTGACAAGAGACACCTGCAGGGTCCTGGTAAGCAGTTCAGGAATGGCCTGGAACCACTAGGACCGAGCTCATTTGGGCCAGGTTGGAGACATAGATCTACTTAGCCGGCGCGTAAATAGATAGGTAACCTTTGCCTGGGAAGCTACTGGAATAGGTACTAACTTGTGATTCTGGTAGGACACACACGACTGAACGCTCAGGACCAGATGCAAAGTAGGTATTTCCTTCCGCTGCGGCTTCAAAACCACGGCATGTAGCTTGAAGTGTTTCAGTCAGGGGAATATAAGAGACTTTGGATGATTTGTCCTGGATGGGTGGGTGATTTGCTGCTCTTCATTCAACGGCACATTGAAGGAAGGTAGCGGGGATGTAGATCTCGCTAGTCGAAAAAGCTCTGTGCGATGTGGGCTCTCATTCCGAATTCTCATCCCCTGAAAACGTTGAGAACGTGGTATGGCAACATACTAATGTACTATGTAGTCGTGCTACGAAGGTACCTGGAGGAATCACAGATGGTATGCCTTTCTGTAGCGCATTACATTTGCCAGATGTCGCTTCCAAGCGCATATGAGGCTGTTTCAGCTGCCTTTGGCACACCTCCGCATCAACTTTGAATTCAAGAGGTAGCTCCCGTTCAGGTGAAGGCGATGGTTCAGGCTCGAGTTGGAGTTGGGGTCCATTCTGATTTGCCCAATTAGCGGATTGACGGCCTTCACTAGCTTGACTTACCACAGTACCTAGCTAGCTGCATTGGCCGGTGGCGTGTATCCTGGTCCCTGGAGGTTAAGAAGCTACCGTACTACAGTACCTACCTCCGTAGGTGGGTATGAATTGATAGCGAAAGAAATCCTGGTCCTAGATAATATCCAGCTCAGCTATAGCCCTAATGTAATTCCCGTAGCCTAAAACACTGATCAATGACGATTCATCTGGGTGCAACCTCGCTCGATCGCGAACCCCGTTGCGTGTTGCTCGAGGATCAGGACGACCTCGCGTGATTTTATCCCGGCCTGTCAATGCAAGCAAAGCCCCCGTCGCGCGCCCGCCAATGTGGAGACCTGCACAGTAGACACCTAAGCTCCCTTGCGGGGCGCGGATCTTGGCTTAATTACATAGTACACTCCTATTGGCATCCTCTGTGAACGACCTTCGATTATACTGTGGTGGGATTTTGATGCATTTCCCGACCTGGATCCCCCCAGGAAAGTCATCGTTCGGTACACGACGACGCAACACTACAAATTTTGATCGAGAATGAGTGGCCCCGGGGACACATACCAGAGCAATTCTCCTCATGGTACTCTATGCGACCGGAGGTGTAATAGAACCGCCAGTCATCTCTCGATGACTTACATCCAGACTCAATACGATTCTGCCGTTTTGTGACATCGATGCTTAGCCTCATCCGCATTGTTGTATTTCGTCTTCGAGACCCGCAAGCGATTCTCGATAAGTAGCTGTCTATGGAAATGCGACGTGATGAGAGACGGTACGAAATTACCTCTCACACTGAACGCGCCACTACGACGTTACGTGCCATAATGCTCGGGGCTTGTGCTGCATCTGTGAGATCCGTACTGCTTGACGAACATCCTCGGGGCGAAAGAGAGGTTCCTGGGCCCGCCTAGCGAGCAGTGGCAAAGACGGAAGACGCAGAGTTATGATTGAGTTGCCGGCAAGACTCGTTGATGTTCGAGTCCCGAGACCGTCGTCAATGATACCACGACCAACATACGTCTAATGAAATCAGAGTACTAGGACAATTGTCCGGCTCCCGCGTTCTGAAGTGTCAGCACCCTGGTCTTCAGACAAACAGATCTCATTCAGAGCTGCCGGTGTTGGTACATCAGGCGGCTATCAAATCTTACTGGCGAGCAGCGATAATCTCCGGGCTGATGTTTGGTGATTGTGTCGGTATCGGTATTCGTAAGGTTGCTGTTACGAGATAAATATGCCCTTCTCCACTGTAGCGCACGTATCTTGCGACACCGTTGACGACCGTTGAATGCACGTGGCATACAGTCAAAATCAACCTCACTTCATTTCTTTTACTGCGCCGCACCAAACTCTGGCGTATGAGTGAAGTAGGTGGGTGAAACGTAGTAGCCACGGTTTAACTTGGCAAGAATGTGTGTACTGTGTAAATGTACGAGGCCGGAAAATCGGTGCCCTCGCAAGAATATCTGATTGGGTCGCCGACGCCAGCGATGCAAGACACCAGTCGTAACTACGTCATACCTCATCTATCGCGAATGTTAGCAAGAAACAAGCTACGCGAACTAGTCTAAGAACGTCTCTACTCTTTGTCTCGCTTTCTTATCATCATCAAGTTTGACTCTACGATAACCGCCATCTTGTCGATTTCTCCGAGCCTCTGAACCGGCAAGTGCGCATCTGTGAAACTCTTTTATCAGTGAACGCGACGTCATAAGGTCAAGATGGATGTCCTTATGTCTCTCCCCATCGTCTCCTACTTCGCAGCGCCGATGCTGACCTCCTGGTCCACGTCGCTGAACCTCCTCTTCTTCTATATGACATGGACGACGCTAGTCCTGTCACATTCGCCGCTCAAGATCGAGCTGGTTGGCACCCTCGCGGTGCGCATAGTGATGTGGCTCGTACCATCGCTTGTATTCCTAGTGTTTGATACGGGGATACCAAGTCTATCCGAGTCGACCAAATTTCACGGATCGCAGTCGCTCCCGCGCCGCGACGCAGCGGGCCTGCTCAGGAAGTTCCTTCTTGCCATTGTGAATCTATCGCTGTTCACGGCCGTCCAAGCCGGCCTATCGATCGGGGCGACGATGTTGCTAAAGGGCCCGCTCTTCAAGACATCAACCACACTGCCGTTACCATGGCAGATCATCAAGCAGATTGGCTTGCTTTACACCGCTCGCGAGATTCTAACATACTATATCCACCGCTATATTCTGCACTCGCGCGGTACAGTCGCCGACCTGCACAAGCAGTACGCGCACTCGCATCGCGGGGCGCCGTACTCTCTCATGCTCTATGCGGACCATCCATTACCCCTGATGCTGCACCGTCTAGTACCCGTGTACCTCCCGTCACTGCTCATTCGACCCCATCTCCTGACCTATTTCCTCTTCACGATCCTCACCACCGTCGAGGAGACGATGTCCATGTCGGGGTACAGCGCCATTCCGGGCATCATCATGGGCGGTGTCACCCGTCGGGCAGCCACGCACTATGCCAGTGGTGGACAAGGAAACTATGGCACATGGGGGCTGCTGGACTGGGCCAATGGGACGAGTGTCGGCAAGGATATCGTCGAGGATTTTCAGGACGAGGCAGATAAGCATCAGTTGAAGGAGAGGGGGGAGAAAGCAGCGGGCGATGCGGGAAGCATGGTTCAAAGTGGCATCGACGGGTTGAAGAAGGGAAGGAAGGGGAAGAAGAAGAACTAATCTGATGATCGCGTAGAAGTTTACGTGTTGCTATTTTCCTATATAGCGGTTTGTTTGCTACTTCGATACCCATCTTGAATCAATTGATATTTTTACAATTATGACTCGTATCGAAAGCCGTGCCAGTACTCTGTAAGTTGATTCATCTTCGACAAGGGGTATCTGGTCAAGGCGGACCTTGGTCACACAAAAACTCATGTCCTGATCTTCCGGTTATTACGTAGAGCTTGGAATTCCCAGAGTGTTCGCTACTTAGCTATGATTTACACCGAACTGCTATTGTTGAATCTAGGACCTAGAGCTTCTTCGTTAACTACATATTAAAACGTAGGGCCGCAGTCTGGAACCACGGTACAGCACGGGGCTCTTGCGGGATGATCTGCTAGGTCAGGGGTAAATGGAGTGTGCGTCAGGACGTGCCACGTCTTGGACTACGGCTCTGGGATGTAGTTGGCAGGCTTGGAGCACGTTCACCTCTTCGGACCAAACCGCCATCCTGTTTATCGGTCCCGATCGGAAGTTTCAGAGACATAGCACGTCCTCAATCAAGCAGCACCCTATGGTCAGAAATAGTCCATTCTGCAGGCTATCTACTACTAGACGCAGCCTTTTCAGCCACCTAAGTAGAATGACAGAGACAAAAGGTACACGCCTCTTGCTCTGCATACTATCCGGGGATATGTGTTCCCGGAGCCAACTTCCCATGGAGCAATGTGAGCGCAACAAACATGCCTCTTCTCGAGATCCTAGAATCAATCTCAAACAACGATTCTTGATTACAGACGGAAACATCCACGTTGATCTATCGTTAGCATCCACATGGAGGCAAATTTTACTTTTATAGCGTAAGGGCAACTTACTTGTGCATTGCATTATGCTGGCAGATAGCATCAAATCATGTTATTTCTAACTATAGGCAATGTGGGTCACGACCTGCTAAGTACCTGGGTGTGGGGGTCGTTCAGGCACATCTGGAGGTGGTAGCAGTAGGAACCGAATCTCAGGCGTCTGTTGACTGCACAAGAGCAATACCTGCATAGATTTAAGTTAGCTCTCTATCATGAGAAACAAAATGATTAGAATAACTGACCCGAAAGGACACGTGAGGGGATCATCATCCAGGTATTTACCGAGATCAGTGTACTTTATCATCAAGCACTTGACTCAGCGAGTGCCATATTACAACTCCCCAATATTTTCAACCTCAGGGAGAGAGTAATATGGAACTCACCGGTGCATGATCTAGATCTTTGGGGATACTGTTCGGCACAAAACAAGAGAACCCTTCAAATCAAGACGATTGACTTGCAATTCTACTTTCTGGAAGGAAGAACGATATTAGTAATTTGGCTTCGTCAACTTAGCTGCAACAGACTCATTGTTGCTTGGGATAGTGTCAATCCATGCCGAGAACGAATATCGTGATTCCCTTTCTTTGCGAGTCGTCGGGATCATAACCTTGACTATTGATAAGAGTGATAATTGGGGATTTTACGAGATTAATCTTTGGTGACTGAACCATTTGAGTGAGGCGAAATCCCAGAACCTCCCAAGACCATCGTCCATGGTCATGACGTAGTGGCGGCACTGAAAGAGCTCTGTATACTTGCCGAGAGGAAATTGTTGAAACGATATCAAAGCTATCTGCTCCAGTGACTACCGTATAGCCCCCTAGGGCAAATCTAGCTTGACCTCTCGGCTTTGTTGCCATCGAGGAATCTCGATACTTCTGCAGATGGAAGATTAACTTGGTATTGCTGCTCCAGCTGTTCTGTCCGTGAAACCGGGCTCGGATGAGAAGATTATCAGTTGGCCAGGGCACCCTCTGACAGATAGTCACTGCCAGGACGATTGGCGAAGACTTTCTTGAAGTAAGCTGAACTCGAATCGGCTGTGCTGGAAAAGGGGGGCGGGGGGTCCGGTGGGCAAGCTGATTGGCCATGCCTCGCTGATGGAAGTCGTGCTTGGTGTATTCAATAGTACAATCTGCTGGAGAAGACCCTCCTAGAATCTTTGACATTATCACCACTCAGCACTCCTGTCACTTTCTGCTGATAGAGACGGGGTAATACCATCATCAAGATTCAATTCAACATTCGATGTGGAATTCCACGTTGTTGTTGTATTAGTTCGAGACCCGTAGTCCAGATGTATTATCAAAGTGTCGCCGATCGATTTATTATCGTGCTTCTTGGGACCTGGTACCTGATTGAGGCGCATCCTGGACCATTATCACACTGCCTGTGGCTAGAAACAAAGTTTACCAAGACTATTAAGAATGGAATGTAATAGTTATAATGTACTGTACCAAGTTTCTGTGATACGGAAGTGTCAACCACTACTATTACATGCCTTATGACAGCGGGCTCTGTGAGATTCTATCAGGTATATAGAGCAAGAAATGCGTAAGACATAAGTGCTACTCGATAATAACCAGCATCGTCAACGCTGAGGTCTTTAGCTCAATTCTCGGAAATAGATCGATAGGCGCTTCGTGCCCACTGATCTTGGATGCTGCGGAAATGAGAGATGGGATTCGCCGAGGTCTCCTGTTTTGTTAATCCATGCTCGGCAGGAAAAACAAGTAGACCATGCACATTATGATTTCCCTTTGTCATCGAACGGGGACTTGATTGACTTGCCGCTTCATGAATAGTTGTTGATATAGATGGCCGAGTCGTTAGTTGACTGAAGGGCGCGCTGACAAATATCAACCTCAGCCAATTGTGGCTCGCATTTTGCCGCGTCTATGCACCAGCAAATCACGTCGGCCCCCACGCCTCCCACATGAGTCACACTAAATGTTAACATCGACAATGTTACTTTAATAGGTAACTTCAAAGGTACTTGAAGTGTAACATTTACCCATGAATGCGTTCAGAGCACTGACCGAGCGACATTTATACAGTCTTGCATTCCCGCGATCATACGAGACCAAGCTCCATTATCCATAAACCAGCCATTGCTGAACACTACCTAGATGCCTTCACCCATCAATCCAAAAGCTTTAGAGCCCGGGGCAACAATAGCGTTCATATCCCCGTCAGCGCGGCTAAACGATGAGTTTCCAGATGTCATGTCACGAGCGACTAATGTGCTCTCCGGACGAGGTTACAAAGTTCGTACATTCTTCAACCCGGACACGACCATTCAATCTTCCATCACCAACCGCCTGTCCGAACTGCGCGCCGCATTTTCGGATCCCGATGTCTCCGCCATCATCTGCACCATCGGTGGGCCGTCCTTCACCGAGCTGCTGCCAGCTTTGATTGCCGACACGGAACTTCACAACATCATCCGCGCCAAGCCCAAGATAGTGGTAGGCTACTCTGACATCACTGGCTTGCACTGGTTCTTACACGCACTAACCGGACTTCGAACCTTCTACGGGCCGGGGGCTATTCCAGAGCTCGGGGAACCCAACTCCGTCGACGACGAAGCCTCGCCGCTCGTATTCTGCGTGAAGCATCTCTTCCGCGTCATTGCGGACCGCGAGCCCATTGGTGATGTCCCACGGTCACGCACATACGTCCCCAGGCTTGCTCCCTTCGTCAGCGATCCGGGTTCTGTAGAACCACCAGAGGTAGCTCCCACCCCAGCGTAGACTTGGCTCCGACCCGGTAAGGCGCAAGGCCGACTCTTCGGTGGCTGCCTCACTGTCATGGCCCGCATTCACGGGGTGCGCAGTATTGTCCCCGACTGGCGAGGCCGAATTGTATTCTTAGAGACGGCTACTGGCGAGGATTATGAGGCAGGAAATCCGCTCCATCGAGTACGGGCTGGCATTGCAGATCTTATCGCACAAGGTGTTTTCGACGAAGCTGCAGGGTTGGTAGTTGGACGCCCGTTCGGATACGACTCCAGGGAAAAAAGAGATGAGTATGCAGGCGTCATTAGAGGACTCTTGTGTGAAGGACGCTTGGCTAAGAATGAATTTCCTATCCTGTTCAACGTTGATTTTGGGCATACGACGCCGATGGTCACGCTGCCATTCGATGCTATGGCTGAGCTTGATTCCGAGAAAGACGCATTTTCCATTTTGGAGTCTGGGGTTATATGAATACACATTACCTTGACACTCATAACGGTAAATTATCGGCTGCAAGTCTAGTATACTACCCTTGTGACCTGCTCTTATATGAGAGCGTAATGCTTTCGTGAAGAAAAGGACGTCATGGTCGACTATCATAATTTTGTATCACATTGATTCAAGACACTGGTAAATCAGTTTGGTAATTTCAGGTAGGAAAATAGGGGATAGGGTTTTGGGGGGCCCTGGCGATTTGCCGTGCAGTACCCCTATCAAGACATTTCCAGCCTTTTCATTCCAGTCATTGAAATCGGCACAATGGCAACGCGACTCCAATCTATTCTTTCTTTCACTGACCCCCGTTTTCGATAGGGAAAGTACATAATACTTCTAGCACCACCCGCTCGCGACATACTTTGTTGCAACGTTCTTTGTTACAACCTGCAACAACTGCAGTTTCGTTGAGATTAGAACAGACAAACGCATTCTTGCGAATATGTAGGTTAATATTGCCATGCGCAACATGCGCTGTCACTTGCCTACCTAGCATCAGCATTCACTACATGGGTAGACTCCAGTAACTCAAACTCCTGCCGTGGCTTCAATGGCGCCCCTGACATTCAAAGAACATCTTCAGAGATCAAACTACAAGTTTGAGAGATACAGGCGCTATGGTCATGATATAAATTGGTTCGCGGGAACTACATTAGCCGTACAGGCGGCTTATACCCGACTTCCTGTCCCTTCAACCGATCAACTACGGTTGTTCTGGAGCACGGGCGCCTGGAAGGCTTCCCCTTTCGCACGTCAGGGATCTGTAGGGGATACACAGCAGACACTGACCAGGTATGATGAAGTAACTCAATGGTTTGGAAGCCCTCCTCGGTGGAATCCACAGAAGGCTCTGGGGGTTGGCGGACTGGGAATGGCCATACATTATAAATACAAGCCGAACGGGACGACAGATGCGCAGAGCAGAGATTTTGTTCTGAAAGTTCCCATCGATCAAGATGACTGGCAAGATGTCAATGCAAGAAATGAGGAAAAGAATACCAAGGTGAGTTGTCAAGCAAATGAGTAATGACAAACTTACCAAACACAAACAACGTAGCGTGTACAAGGATCCGCGCACTGTATCCAAACAATAGAGCCGTGGCAAGTCAAAGGGCCCCCAAAGGAGAAATTCATCAGAGGACTTCCCGATTTGCTCCCAAGCGACGATTCTTCCGTGGACGGTTCTGAAAATGAGAAGAAGCCGCGCTCTCGACCGAAGCGGCGATCGACGTGGACCGCGGCATATAAGGAACACAAGAGACAAAAAAGAGCAAGGCGGGACAGAGAGATAAGAGAAGAGATCGATGAGGCTGGAGACCGGCCTCCTCCGAAGGACTACATCCTTCTAGAATACCTTGAAAATGGCAGCTTAGCCTCTCTTCTTTACAAGCTTCGTTCGGCTGAAAAGGGAGAAGGAGCAATTCCCCAAAGAGTGCTTTGGTCATTCTGGTTATGTAGTAAGTCAGAGACCCCAGGAAACACATGGCTTGCAACTAAAAATGTCGTAGTGATCAGAGCATGCGTTGGTTTGGAGTATCCTGTGAAGAAGTTCCACCCACTGCGCGAGCGGCCGGAGTCTATGCCTATCAATGCCGTCGACGAGGCAGCGGCTCGAGAAAATAAGATGTTTAGGACTTTAAAATCACTTGGTATCCCAATATTCGATAAAGCAGCCCACGAAGAAAAGAATCGGCAGTACGAACAGCTCCAAGGAGACATGATCGAGGAGGTCCCCACCGGAGCTCTAAGGCAACAAGGAGAGAATATTGTTCATTTCGATATCGATCCTTCCAATAGTAAGCTACGTTCTCTCTTGGCGGGCATAAAAGCTAACATCACCCAAGTCTTTGTCAATGGGTTTGAATTGAATGTCGCTACGATGAAAGAGTGGAAGGAAGTACTCGATAAAGACGAAGGGACTTCTGGACCGGGTACGTCGACTACTCAGAACGCAGAAAAAGACACGAGCGGTGGAAATCCAAAGCCATTTTCCCATACCGCCGTAAAACCCGATAGGGCTGCTCATGAACACGAACTTGTTCCAAGACTGAAGGTAGGAAATAGCGTCTAATCTCCGATCCGTCCAACGTATACAGCTCACAATGACTTAGTTGGCCGATTTTGGAATGGCGGAGAGAATCAAGTATCAGAAACGAAAGTAGGTCCTCAATATAACTGAAATAACAGCCGTTGAGCTTAGGCTGATGAAGCACACAGCATCTACTACCTAAATCGGCGTTGGAAAGCCAAACAAGGAATGTTTGCGCCGGTAAATATTCAAAGAGTCTAAACCAGATGCCTGATCATCCACTGAAACAATCGTATTTAGGAGCAGTTTGGTGCAGAGTGGGAGTATGCAGTATCTCGTGTCTTCCACAAGCCTTGAACCCAGTATTTGCTCTCGGCTAGAACATATGTGGATTGCTGACGTTCAGTGCTGCAGTTTTATTCCGGATGAACGCGACGGGTCCCAGCTTGCTGATAATGCCGTAGCTGGAAGATACAGCTCTGCAACGAACGTCTGGGGAATGGCGTTGGTGGGTATTTTCGTATCCTTGACTGCTTATAGCTACTGGACGTCTTGCTAATGTATACAAGACTATGTGGAGTCTGATCACCCAAGTCTGGGCACCGCACCCACCACAAGCCCAGGTGCCGCCTCACCTTGCTGGTGATGTTGTAAAGCCAGCAGAGGGCAGCGCAGACATTGACGGGGAACTGGAATCGTGGGGCTACGATACCAGTACTCAACCTATTTCTTACTGCGAATTTCTTAAAGATCCCGAAGTTGACGGATTCAACTGGGTTGACGAGGACCTACGCGAAACTGTCTTCAGGTGCATGTACCATGACCCCTATGACCGCCCATTTTTACATGAACTCCTAGATCAGGCAAAGCAGAAACTCGCGGAGGATTTCGGCGAGTCTGACGAGTATATAAGACGTTGGATCAAGAAGTGGTTTTACGAGGCACCTGTCCAAATTCCCAGTTCTTCATCTTCTGGTCCCTTGCCACCACCTAGTCAAGGGCCAAAGCCAGGGGCTGGAAAGGGCCAGTTCGACCAGGCAAATTATGCGGCAGCGCAAGAGGACCCGAATAACCCGATCCGCCAACAACTTAAGATCAAGCTCAATAGCGACTTCCCATATGGTTATGACCGAATTCACAATGCCGCTACGGGACTTCGATGTGGAAGTAAGTGCCGCTTGGCTTCTGTTCGAATAGCTAAAGTGTTTGGTTCCCTCTTTTCATGGGCTTTGTCACCGCCTGTGGGTCATATCACAGTTTCTTGAATGTGACATGCGCATCCTGGGTCTTTGATGTAGGTTTCCGTAGACTACAATCGCTGACCTATGTATAACAGTTCATGCTATCAACGACAGTCTACTTGCCCAACAGCCCGCCATTGCAGACGAAAACTCAGTACCTCCTATATTAGATCAGCTACAAACCATTATGGACTCTTTGCGAGCCAATGGAGAATTTGATGACTTCATGGTTGATGGAGATCAGGAGGAGGACGGGAATTATCAAGTATCTCAGCTAGCACGTGTCCTAATGGATTGGGGAAGACTTCATAGCGAGCATTTGCAGCTTGCCTACGTCCTTGAAGGACGAGAGAATCCAATGTGGGAGACGGTCGAAAATCCAGATAGTGCAAGGATAATATGGATCCACAACGATAATGCGATGGATCTCACAGGTGGCGCTACGAGGTACAACCATTTCGAGGGTATGAGAGCTAAGCCAAGACCTGTGCAGGAGGAGGATGATTCGCTACCCAGCTACGAAAGCGATAGTTACGATGGGACCTGGGCATAGGGTATTTTCTGTAAATTCTACACCGACCTAGAAGTTTGTGGAAGTGCAAGTCCTCCCAAACAAGGGTTCTATAGAATTACTGCGACAGCTAGAAAAAATAGTCGGTTTCACGAAAAGCCACTTTCAGATGCAGGTCTCCAGTTTGACTCAGGACAGATTGTAATAGGAGGAATTACTGTTCGGAAATTCTCTTCACTACGTCCATCAAGTCTTTTGAGTTTCTCCGCCAGCAACCAAAGTTGGCTATCAGGAGTAACTCCATTGACCCAATCATAACCTTGCTCTGCGAATTATAAGGACCTTGAACATGCCATTCCACTGTCCTGGCAATCTCCTCCGTTGTGAAAGTTAAGATGGCGGTTGCGGACCGAAGTAATACTGCGAGCTTGTCGGGAGGGAGATAGAGCTTAACGAGGTAGCCAACCGCTCAGTCAGGATGGCTTGGGCAACAGCGACTGCGATGACACCATCCAGAACCCGGACTTGAGCTATAGGACTGGTCATAAACCTTGTTGATGCCATTAGCCATGTGTTTGGGTAAAAGCACTGTCGTATTCATCCACAACGTTTTACTCGTACTATCACACTTGCTTCCGTCATCGGGCCCTTAACCTCAACTTAAGCGACGATAATAAGACAGCTGAGTGAGAGTCCGAAGCCAAGACCGCGAATAACTTGAAGCCTGTACTTCACAGCAGAGATCGCTCTCGAGGCTGTAGGTAATGTTGCGAACGATCTCAGCACCATGAGTTGCAATCCTAGGTAGGGAGCTCGCTAAGACATACCAACTGATGTTGTGCACATTGATAATATCCCGCCTAGCCCAGTACCCCAAGAAGATAGGGCTACTAGTGGTAGCATCCGGACCCCGGCTTTAACTGGCAATAGGCCATTGGCAAGTTGGGACCGCTGCGGCAGGATTACCCACCGTTACCAGAAAAGACACCCTGCTAGAAATCCAGTCCTGCATAACCATTAGCAGTCAAGTGCGGGATTTCAAGTGTTCGTATAAGACGTACAAGAAGGAAATCTCAACGCTACGCTGTTTGGTAAGCCATCGGGAACAGGAGCAGTTTTGCCTTTTTTCACCCAGAGGTTCCCATGATACGATGAAGCCAATGAATCCCATACCCACGACAACGAAACTAGTAGTTCTGACCGCATAATTTCATGGGTAGAAGAAGCCGCCCTCTTCAGAGGCAAAAAATATCAACGTAGACGCTACAAGACATAACATCACTCCCAGATATTGTATGGCTGCAAATGTGCGCAGTCAAGAATGGACGACAACGTGAAGATTACACCCACCACGCACTGCCCATCACTACACAGCATATGCTGTAGACCTAGGGGGAGTACGACGAACCGGTCCCTTTGAGCTAAACAAATGAAGAACCATGGGTCGAGTCAGGCGGGCAAACCCGAAAGACCTCGATTGATATTCCAGACACCCAAAGAAGTCTATCTGCTACGCCCGTGTATTCGACCCAAACAAGTACTCTAATCGTTCTATATCCCTTCATAGCCGTTTCCACGATTCATGATCTTCACCGGCCTAAGCTGCGATTATCTGTCACTATCCTCATTTCGTGTTTTCATAACCTCATGACAGGCAGCATGGCAGCTGTTAGTCAAGTGAGCCGCCTACGCAGTCTCCCAACCATTCTCTCTCTTGAACCACCTCAGCGTGTTCGTACCCGTCTGAACGCGCATGCCAATCCGTGCATCAAGGACGAAAGCCTCCCATTTGGCCACTTTCTCCAGCCAAGATTGGCACTCATCCGTCTTCTTGCGACGCCATGCGTCTATAGCTCTCTTCTCGTCTTCAGGGGAGACCGTCGTATCGGTCTTCACTGATCTTGCTGTGTCTGGGCGTGGTTGCATCCTGAGCTCAGGTCTTTGCGCCTCTACCCACGCCAGGGCGGCCATCTCGTAGGTCGCGGCAGGCTGCGCATAGTCGTCTTTCGTAGGGCCTTTGAAAGCTAGCCTGCTTCCGTGTCAGCTTAAAGCAGTCATGAAGAATGGAGGGCGGGAACGTACCTATCAATGGAAATGATGGATTCGCACAACGTCCTGGCCTCATCCAGCCTTCCCAGTTGTCTATAGATCCCAGCTAAGCAGAGATCCGCGACGGCATGCTCATCTTTGTCGGCTTTGATGCTGGCGGCTATCTCTTCTGGCGCAGTCAACCGTCCCCAGCTGAGACCCTGAGCAGCGCGTTCTAGCTCTACCGGCTGCATCTTCTTCCCTCCATTCCATAGGTACACCATCTCCTGCACGGGTGATACACCAACAGCGTCGATGAAGTCGACCTTCAAGTCCTTCGAGCGCTCATCCCACTTCTGCACCTTACGCTGGACGAATTGTTCGAAAGGTAGGGGCCGGGACATAAAACGCTTCTTGCCGGCCACCGAGGGTGCTTTGCGCATGTATTCTTCGGCTTTCTTCTTGTGCAGCTTTATTTGCGTCTCATCCCTCCTCTCAGCGTGGAAGGCGGTACGATAGAGCTCAATCTCGGCGCATCCAGCGAGGAAGTAGTAGAGCGCATGACTCCAGTCGTTCAACTCGACACAGCGGAGGAAGCTATCCCGCATCTGTGGGTAATCTCCGACATACATCGTGTCCAAGGAGAGTTCGAAACTGTTGAGCGCGGTAACTTGTCGCATCTTGGAGTCCGTAT
Source organism: Xylariales sp. AK1849 (assembly GCA_022432505.1). Lineage (NCBI taxonomy): Eukaryota > Fungi > Ascomycota > Sordariomycetes > Xylariales > Xylariales sp. AK1849. Next base: position 2,171,429 of record JAJKKH010000008.1, read on the forward strand.
TCTTGGCAAGTAGGACAATTGCACCGGGCAGATCGCGGCTGTTGGAAAGCCCTCTGGCTTCCTCGAAGCGCCAAAGCCGCGACTCGGGGTAGCGCGTTCTCATGTTATGGAGAAGTTCGGCGCAGCGCTGCTTCGGATATCCAACGATTGCTCCTGTTTCCGTCGCGTCTTCCTCCGAGGGTAGAATGTCGGAGAAACCTAGCAGGCCATTGTGATATGCCAGTAAAACCAAGCCCGCGGCTGCGCCGTTGATGTTGTCGAAGCGGGTACTCTGCCAGAGCATCTTCACGCCCCTCTCCCTGTCTCCCGTGAAACCGACGATGGACAGTAGGCGGGAAAATGCGGGCGGGATCATGGAGATCAGGAGTAATAAGATACCTAAGCACATGTTGGTACCACTGTGGATGAAGACATCGATGGGATTGGTGAATATGTCCGCTTCGGGGCCTTGAGCAGCCTGGTCTCGTGAGATTGATGGCAACGGTGTGCCATTCCCTTCCAAGGGTTTCTTCTCTCCATCTTTGGTTTCGATCGATAAAGCCGCCAACTTCTTGTCTGCGTCTTCGGTGTCCTTGCTTAAATGCCCTTGGTACTGTGCTGGAGTCTGGCTTCCGGATAACTCCTCAGGGGCTTCGACGAACTCTAGATCGGAATCTTCTGCTCTTTCTTGGCCCTCTTGTGCCACACTCTGCCTTTCTGGCATGGGTGGGAGGTCGTCCTTGTTATTATGCAGCTGTAGACCCCTCTGCTTTAGAAAGGCCGCCTCAGATTCCATAAGCCCGTTGAGTGTGACGAACGCCTTTCGAAGCTTCATAAACCCCTTAATAGCTTCCGTCAGGCTCTCATGCAATACCGCAACCATGGCCCCCATCAACTGGGCTTCAGCCTGAACCAGCGCATATTCAGATCCCGGCGGGTAGATCCGACTCTCTCCATTTGCACTACTGGTGGCTTCCTTCTGCGCCTTCTTCTGCTCATTCCAGGACGCAGTCTCGCATTCAGCTAGCTGGGCACTCGCTGCTGCCATGATCTCTTTCTCGAAGCCTAGGATGCTGCGCATGAAGGTGGTCATGCCACGACCTAGCAAATGGAACGCGGAATTACCTCTCTTCAAATCTTCTTCTGCCCCGTCAATGTCGTCATTCATGATCTTGGACGCACTGATCATCGCATCCTGCAAGTTGGCGAGTTCAGCTGCACGCAAGTCCACCTGAGATCCCGTCGGACTAGGGTTGCTGCTCGTCCGGGGCGTACCCCGGATCCACCCAGCAAGTCTGCTCATGTTGAGAAGACGGAAATTGAGGATTGAAAGTAAAGAATTCAAGGCAACCCGTTTTCTGGTGAGAAGAGCGGATTTCACAGCGCACTCCGGGCAGGCTACGCCGCTCTAGCACTGCAGGTAGTGATGGAGCTAAGGGGTCTTTAATCGTTCCTCGAGTCCGTCCGGTAACTCCGAGCTTACATGCCGATGGCGAAGGGCTGAGTTATACGACGTTGGTGACGAGTCCGGGTCGATTAAGCATGATGGCGCCGTTTCCGCCAAGTACAGAACGAGAATCTAGGATAATATATCCCTTTAAAACGGAGCCCTTCCGCAAGGGGCCAGATTGTAATGCAATGACGTCTTGTCCTGTAGGGCTACCAAAGTTGGGACAAATGCCCCGCGATGGATTCGGCGGAGCCGCGTACTATTGAGCTTCAGTCATCCTCCTGCTCTGATTTTTGGATCTGGAGGAAGTACGAAGAGGTAGAGTTCGACTGCAATCGGGAGGGACCAAATAATCTAATAAACAGAGAATCAAGAGTCATATCCAAGATTCATGTGAGAGAGAAGTATCCGAAAGGAAGCTGAATACGGAGGTCTCGTCCCACCCAACTCAGCGCCATAATGCGCTGAACAAGCCCGACCAACAGCTTGGTGATGACTACGTTACTAGCGGGGCGGGCGATGCTTACTGATAAGAGGTAAGCCGGTAATTACCTACTTGCCTACCTAGGTACTTCAAAAGTCGCCCGCCTTGGTTCGTGACGCGGTAATATAACTCGCCTCCCTGCTGTTACCGATGGTCGGGTGAATCTTGATGCGGCTCTTTCCCTCAGTGGAACCTTAAAGTAGCTCCGATTATCCTTCAAGCTTCCTCAGCTGTCCAGCCTCACCAACAGCCTCGTCATACAACTTCCACTTGTCTGCATTCACCACCAAAGCTTCACCGCGCCGCGTACTCCATCCACAGCAACACAACGAAGAAGACACCGCCCAATCACCTCAGACCTTCTATAATTGCTCGGGGGAACCAACGTCCAGTATTCACAATGGCATCAAGCACAGACAAGCCATCAGACCCCAAGCCCGAGCAGCCGCAAACGGCGCAGAAGTCGGCGGCTGCACTCGAGGAGGACGATGAGTTTGAGGATTTCCCTGTCGAGGGTATGTTTGCATCTAATTACCGACTTGATTTCAGCTGTATTCCAACTTGCGCCTGATTGGCATTCGGTATTTGGGAGCTCAACATCTCCCGTCCGTCCCTTGGGCGACGATAGAATGGATGAGTCTCTCATATGCGGGTGTACACCCATAACTACAACATTCCACACCCACTCCACTGACGCGGCTGCGATCTCTTTCGTGGCCTCTAACAGTCTTCTCTTCCCCACTGCTCGCAATTCTTTGCACCATGCCGTCCCCCTCCGTACATTACTAATCATCACTGACACACTCGCTCTCCAGATTGGTCAGCTGCAGAGACCGAAGCCGCAGCCCAATCAACTTCCAACTCTGGCGAAGGCGCCCCAACGACGACGAACAACCTTTGGGAGGAATCATGGGACGATGATGACACATCGGACGACTTCAGCGCCCAGCTGCGCGAGGAGCTCAAAAAGGTCAACGATGCTTCGAAAACCGGTGGTGCTGGTCGGAGACCGTAGGAGTCCCCTCCGCCTAACCTCGCGGGTGCTGAGCGAGCTGTGTGGAACCAGCGGGTGAAGGCAGCGAGGGAATCAGGGCAGGCCTAATCAAAGGTGGGCGGAATAAGAGAAGATTGTTTCAATAGTCGTTTGAAGAGCAGATCCAGACGATGACAGAAGAGACAATATACCTTTACCTGCGCTGGAAGGAGGCCGGGATTCTGTTTGCAGTGGACTTGAGGGTATCAGTAGCGACTTGAAGTCAATCGTTGGCGGTGAACTTAATAGATGCTTCAATCTCGGAGTGACGGACAAGCACGCACAAGAGTCGGATACGACGTCTACGAGAGGTTTTCTGTTATCAAGAGCAAGCAGCATCCCAATTCTTCTCTACCATACCCCGTTCAACATGTGTGCATTGCTCTCGTGTAAGAAACGCGTCGTTACGGGCATGTCTACCTAGGTAGTTGCCCGATTCTACGAGCCAACCTTTCTATTTGTCCGTCAGTCTATCGGAATATTCTACATCCATTCGCTGTTTCGCCCTACATCCGAGCTTTAAGTGCTGTGACCCAGCACCCGGGGACGGTAGGCCTACGCGCATGGGGTATGACTAAGTAAGTTTACGAGGACACGGCTATCCACTCACGCAGTCTGGGTCTATTATGTCCAGAGCTATCTGGGTACCTACTTACCCTTACCTATTCCCTCAGCCAAATGTATGCACGAATTGTCGGTTTATTCCAAGATCAAGTAACGAACACAACGTCTACTTGGGAGGTTCGTCGCACGAGTAACCTGACGTTATCTTACCCCTGATTCACAATGTCATGTCGGCCGTTTGTCGTAAATTGTTACTCCAGTCTCGACTTGATAGACAAAATACAACACGCCATCCTAGTCCCATGTAGTCATCACGATAACATTCAAAATCTTATTGTATTCTAGGAATACGGCCCTCGTCCCCCCTTCTATCTACCAGCCTATCCGTCCAATTTCTCAATACTCTCTTTCCATTCCTGAAAGAATCACAGGTTCACGACCCACGCGTTCCAAATCTGGCTTAACCTTTTGCCGGTTTCCTCATCGCTATCATTCCCATTCCCAGTACTGTCGCTGTTGCCCCAGCCATTCAATTGCCCCTAGAGCCTAGACATCGGGCCGGCGCTCGCAGCACCAGCAGCCGCTATTCACTTACTGCTCAGCGCCGTGACACCGGGTAACTCCTTGCCTTCCAACAACTCCAAGGATGCGCCTCCACCGGTAGACACATGACTGCACTTGTCCTCGACACCATACTTGGCCGCCACCGTCGCGGTATCACCGCCACCAATGATGCCGATCTTGCCCTTGGCGACACCGGCCGTGAACGCGTCCAGCGTAGCCTTGGTGCCCTTGGCGAACTTCTCGAATTCGAAGACGCCAGCCGGTCCATTCCACAGGATCGTCTGCGCGTCGTCGATGGCAGCCTCGTAGAGCTTGATGGACTCGGGACCACAGTCCAAGCCCATCCAGCCATCAGGGATGCCCTCCTTATCGGTAGCGGCGCCGACCTCGGCGTCCTTGTCGAACTTATCCGCCGTAACATAGTCGACGGGAAGCGTAACCTTTACGCCGTTCTTCTTGGCCTTCTCCATCAGCTGCCCCACGGTCTTGGCGCCGGCCTCGTCGAACAGCGAGTTGCCGATCTTGACGTTCTCGAGCGTCTTCTTGAACGTGAAGGCCATGCCGCCGCAGATGACGAGCGAGTTGACTTTTTCAAGTAGGTTGTCAATCAGCTGGATCTTGTCCGAGACCTTCGCGCCGCCTAGGATAGCCAGGAAGGGCCGCTTGGGGGACTCGAGGGCCTGTGCGAAGTAGTCCAGCTCCTTCTTCATGAGGAAGCCTGCGGCTTTTTGGGGCAGGTCGACGCCGACCATGGAGGAGTGCGCGCGATGGGCTGTGCCGAAGGCGTCGTCTGAGATGTGTCAGTCTTGGCTTCCTCGCTATATTACCGCATGCGGGGAACAGGGGTGTACTCACTGACATAGACATCCCCCAACTTCGTCAACCCCTTTCTGAACTCCTCAACCTTGGCCTTGTCCGCCTTGGTCTTGTTGCCATCCTTATCCTTGGCGGAGCCCTCCTCCTCGATGTGGAAGCGCAAATTCTCCAACAGAACGACCTGACCGTTGTCTGCCTTGGCTACAATACCCTCTACCTCGGGTCCAACAGAATCCGGGGCGAACTCAACGCTCTTGCCCAGCAGCTTCTCGAGCTCCGGGATCACGGGCTTGAGGCTGTACTTGGAGTTGGGAGAGCCGTTGGGTCGACCCAGATGCGACATGAGGATCACGGCCTTGGCGCCATTGTCGATGGCGTACTTGATGGTGGGGACGGCGCCGGCGATTCGTTGGTTGTTGGTTACCTTCTTGTCGGCATCGAGGGGTACGTTGAAGTCAACCTAACAACTGTGTTAAAATACATCAAAGGAACAATTGGCATTGTAAATTGCAATATTAGATACTTATGCAGGAGTTGTGATTCACTTACTCGAATGAGCACCCGTTTGCCCTTCAAGTCGACATCAGTGATGGAGAGCTTGCTGGAGAGAGACATTGTGATGGTATGATATCCAGAGCACAACGAGAATGGGAGATTACAGATGAAACCTATGAATAACTGCGAGAGGGTAGAAAATATTCAGAAGGCTATGAGGTATTTTAGAAGATTCTGAGTAGGTACCTAGGTATTCGAAGTGGTTTGAAGAAAAAGCACCCAGTAAGGTTGAGGCTTGGGAGCTCTGCTCGCCGTGTCAAACGAGGGGCAATTCAGTCAGTCTATGGTGGGGTGACGGTCTAGCTTTCGGCCTTATGCTGCAGGTGACCTATGCAAGCAAAACCCAGTGACGTTACCCATGGGCTTAAGCGTGAGCTTCCTATTGATTTTCGTGGAAGCATCTCGCAAAGCTGGAAAATGCCATTGACCGCGGCATAGTTCGGCAACTCCAGGAACCCCCGGCCTAGCATTGTAATCGTAAGTAGATCATGGTGTTTGTCTACTGGCGTGCGGGCTACTTGGTATGTGGAGGGATTCCGTGCTTGTCGCATGTGCATCAAACTGCTATTTGCCTGTTCGTTGGGACACTCACATGATTTGCAAGTGGAGGTCGTAAATATGCCATACTCGGATCGCATCTAGGTACAGACAGAAGAAAGTGTAACGCCGGCCTGTTTTCCACCTTAAGATCACTGCCAAAACGCCATGCCCGTTCATGAGACTCGCAAATACCTTGGCAGCATGGAGGTGCCCGACATTCTGCAGCCCTTGGTATGCCCCTTGATCATGCACTCCCACAAAAGAAAATTGTCCTACCCTCAACTAGCCATCGTCACGGTTTATTCGAGTTGGATGTTCGGTGATCGAGGAGCGGCATTGGGTGGGGCCACGTCATCAGCTGCGTTGCTGAGTGAGAGGTATGCTGTCCATGCGATACCAACTGTCGAAACAAAGGGCTGTGATTTCGGGTCAGTACAAGCCCATAAACACTCTTACGTCCAGGAGAGCCTACCAGCTGGAACTGCACCGGCATGAGCCTAAAGTTGATAATCTGTACTGCCGGCCAGACCATAAAGTTGGCCTTCAGTGTCGGGATATACATATCCCTGAGCTTATGCGCAACGGCCCGTCGACCACCACCCTCGGTGACCGTCATGACAGTGAAGAAGCACGCAATACCAAAGGGGGCGAAGACGAGCTGATCGAAGGCGACGCGCTTCATCGCCGGGCCAAAAGCACTAGTCTTGGTGATCGGGAATGCGCGGGATAGGAACGAGAACCACTTGAACTGGAGGGGTGCCATAGCAAAACCGTAGGCCATGAAGCGAGTCAGACGCTCAAAGTCGAAAGGAGGTGGCAGCAGTTTTGAGGCCGGGATCAAGTCACGGTCGAAGAAAGGGTTCTTGCGGTCCAGCTCGTGGATCTCGACTGCGATCGGGTCTTCGTCTTTAGAGATACCGCCGGGTTTGCGGAGTGCGCGCTGTCGTACTGAGGTGATGGTCTGGGCGACTGTGTCGGCTACTCCTCCCAGGACGGCGTTGCACACCATCATTGTAAGGACTAGAGATGGCCATGTTAGACCAAGTCATTCGATGGTGATGATGAACGAATATGCATACCAGGTCGGTCACCGTAGTAGGCGTTGAACCTCGACATTAACCTTGCGAGAATAGCCATCTCGATGAAGAATATCACGGCATGGAGCAGGGGCTAGATAGTAAGAAGTGAACAGTCAGCCTTTTGACGACGATAGTGATTGAATCCTGTGTTATCAGTGCAAGACAGGGCCGGTGCAGCATTCGGTTGGTAGCATGCTAGGGATGCGTGCGACATACAATCCGATCAAAGATGAATTTGCTATTGGCCGCCCGGGCAATGCGACGACTGGTAAGTTCCCAGGTCATGGTGAAGGGACTAGTAACCGAGTAACCAAAAAATCCAGAGCGTCCAAGAATCAAAATAAGGATCCGTGGAAATGTTGATCACTGTTCAACGGATGTTTCCACGTTGCCCACCAGGATGCCGTTCTGCTCTATGACGCCAAGTTGACAGAATAGCTGTGGCACAGACCAGCCAATCTCAATTCCTTATCGAATCGCTGCCAGCTCAAGCGGGGCTAATGGTCCGGGCAAAGGATATCCAGGAGGAGACGACGACGGTTCGCAGATGAAGACGACTTGCGAATCTTGGAGTTGATGGAGATGAGCAACAACATGGATGGGATGGGATGGGATTGATAACAGTTGGCTGTTGGCTGCGATGGGCTTGCTTGCGAATCCTGCCCACCACTTCCCAGTGAGGCGGTGCACCGTCCTCGCCTTCAAGCTGACCCCAAACGTCCCAACTTCCCGCAGGAGACAAGCCTTCTACTTCAAGTTTAGCGCCATCGAGATTTCTATGGATGCCTTTTGAGCAGGCCGTCCCGTCACTTGTTATACTGTGTAGTTCTTACAGGATCTCTACGTGCAGCGCGGCCGAGCACTCAAACGAGAACGCAACGCAAATGATTCAGCCAAAACATACATCTGGCTGCGGTGCATGCCATTGCAATACTCGCCGGGTACGTCATATCCAAGTTCGAGTAGCGCTTGGTAACCTCAGATCCGAAAACCGTGGCTCCAACTCGAAATTTGACGCCAACGTTCCCAAGAGACCTAAACCTCAACAAGCTCCTTGTGTATGCTTCTCAGAAACATGCTTGTGCAGTTTTATTTTCTCTCATCATCCGTGTCCGATCTTGCAACGGGAAATGGGATTCTACCTTGTTCCGCACTGGAGCTAGTTTCGTGGTATCGTCCTTGGTCCAAATACAGCATCTCGGGCACGCTGACATGGACGCAAATCTCTTCAGTTGTAACCCAGACAGTGACCCAGACAGTGACCTAGTCAGTGACCTGACTTGTACCGCTAGCCAAGGGTAAGAAACTGGTATCAAGTCTGTCGAGGAGTGGCGTTTTCCGGATATCTGCTGAACGGTCGTCATAAACCCTTCCAATTATAAATATTGGGCTGAGACAACCTGAAAGAGAGAAACTTGAGTTGTCAAGTTTCATTACGTCCATCCATGACATGTCTGCAACTCCCACACACAAGTTACCTGCAGGAAGTGAACCTGAGGCGGTCTGTGGTCCAAGTTGATACGTGGCCATGTTGGTCATTTTGTCTGTCACTTTGGTGTTGATACAAGCCTACCTTGCGCATTTGTAGAAGTACCTGCGATGTGACTCACCCACCGAACATGAGTTGGGGTTCCCACTTGTTGTTCATGTTATCCAGATATTGAAAATTCGTGGACTTGTGATTCCAACTAACTAGACTTCTGAGCATTCGGCTAATTGGTCAATTTTGCTTCTCCCATTGTTCGAATTCTACAAGCAAAAGCAGTTGCCAACATACTCAGCTATACCTGACGAGATGCCGCGCTGGGGTTTGCGTAAGTAGCTGGTTTGATATTGGTGTCCTTTGCTAAAAGGCTTGTAGGAATGTTCGAGGGTGACCGGGATCGAGAAATTGTCGTGGAGCTGAACCAGGACTACCAGATAAAGATTTACGGGGAAACGCAATCGAATAACGATATACTGGAGGCCAACCGGGGACAGGGTAAACCTGTCAAACATGTCACCGCGGCGGATCTTGCGAAAGCGAGGCCGGATTTGTCGAACTTGTCCCTTGGTATTCCAGATGTTACCACACGAGTCTGCGGCGAGCTCGACACTGGTCTAGGGAACGATCTTTTCGACAAGTTTCGCGGCAAGGAACACGAAGAATCGGGCCAGTACCGTGTCATCATTCTGGGCGCGACACTCATGCGCGCCGGTGCTAGGATCAGACCTGAGGACATGCAACACATGCGCGAGCTAGTCCCCGGCATCGCCTGTAATACTGGATCCGGGACGCTCATTACAGATGACGGATTTTGCCATCCTGGCAAGGTGCAGTTTATCTGTGCTTTGGATAACTACCAGCCCGGGATTCCACTCAACTTCGCAGTGTCTAGGTCCGTGAATAAGCGTATCAGCTCGTCGCTTTAGCTGACCCATCTTAGTTGCTACAACTGTGGTAAGACTAAAACTGATACTGGTCGTCATCTCGAGCCTTGTACAGCATGCATGTTTGCTGGTTATTGTAATTGGGTAAGGTCCAACTCAAATACTACTCTTGAGTCAGCTGCTCACCAAGTCGTTTGCAGGGCTGCGCGAGCGCCCATTGGGAAGCACACCAACGTAGCTGCCGTCCCCAAGCATCGAGCCAATAGCAGCCATCTATGAGAAGGGCGGGCTACAAGCGATGTATCGTACCATAAGGACTTGGCAGCTCTAGAGAGGGGTTGGCTACGTCGTACTTGACATAACTGGGAAATCGAGGCATGCGACAGCTAGACTGAAGCATCTGAGAAACGCGAATTGAACTGGATCCTATGATTATCTGCATACCTATGCAAGACTACAGTGCTGGCAGCTTTCACTCAACTCTAGAATTGCCGACCTTTTCTCTCATCTCCATCTCCAACTTCACCAGAACTGCTCACTTCACGCAATAAGAACTAGGCACGCTTGGTATCTTATTCTTACGCGCCATCCGTCACATACTCCGTGAAAGTGACCAAAGAACACGGATCGGGTAAGTATCTAATTTCGAGGCCGGGACACTCAACCGACAACGTTGTTACCGCTGCCTGTGCTTGGGCTTGATAGCTGCAGAAGGCCCATTCCAGACAGGTCACCAATCCGTCGGGAGACACCCACGATATCCTCACAGCCTCGGTCTCATGTATGGATATATTGCGGAACAGAGGTCTCAGCCTCGCTTCGTCCACGGTCTGTGTCAGGCCCGTCAACTCGACGACGCGGGTGGCCCAAAGCGGCATCCTAGGAGCTCTCTTGCCCTTACGATCGTAGAGGACGGAACCGCGCATGTTTCTACCCTTCACTATGAACCGATCGGCGCGAACATGCTCCATGAAACGCGAGGCACTCTCTGGGTCCGCAAAACGGATGTAAGCGGCACAACCGTGGTGCCCCTCCTGTGGACGCGGTGGTCGGATCTCGGTAGAGAACACCCTCCCGCATCCACTACCGTGAACAGAGGCGAGGAGGTCATGTTCTTCACAGTCTCCTGCCAGGTTCTTGATGAAGAGACTAGTATTATCTTGCTCTTGCAGTGATTCATACCAATTGGTAGGGTTTGACATGTCCCCGAGATACGTGGTGGTGGACCGGTTTGGTGAAGGGCAACTCGGGTCACTCGGGTAATAGTGTCCGTTATCTATCTGTTTCTGTAGCATACCTGAGCGGGGCGTATAGAGAGTCTTAATAGCGTGCATGAGACTGATACTGTTGTGTGGCTCTCCTGAACCAGTGGCCATAACATGGCCATTCATTTGTGCAGACATACCCCGGCAGTAGCGTAATTAATTTACCGTTTACTTGTTGTTGATCACTGGCAGTTTGATGGATGTTCTTGACTGATTGTCCGACTTGAGGAAAGGGTAGCGATTGTTTCAGACTGATGCCGAAGGAAAATAGCAGAAGGGAGTATGGACATTGCGGCCTACTTATACTCCCCAGACGCAGTCGGACATCTTCATCCCATCCCTAACAAGTGCTTTATCTTTACGCAAGGTTCAATGACAGTAGTTTTTTTCATTTAGGTCTGAGACAGAGAGTCGTTGTTGCAGAGGGGCAGATAACATGCACAGACTATACTATACAAAGCCGGATACTCACTGATATTCACAAAGCCCAATTTTCTGCAACTTTCTCCTCTTGCTTTCCTTATTTTAGTTGATCTATAGACAACCCAAATTTCGCACTAAGTAAGGCTGGCGGGAGACCCTCTCTCGACGCGGTAACCGGGTTGAACAAATGGGGGATCTCTATATATCAGTCGCGGTGTTCTAAACGACTACATTGGAACCGCTGGACTATGTTCGATCAGCGCCCGAAAACTCATCTTTTTAACTCCTTTGGCTCGCAGTTTAGGCAAGGATCGCATCCACGCTGATCCTTCTGTCGGGTTCGCCAACTCATCGCTTGAAGCCAAGTGAGGCACGTGCATCCGGGTCAAGAAGGCACCTTTTCCCATCTCAGTCTTCTCGAAAGCATATACACAAGCAATGGGAATATAGTCGAGGCCACAATGCTGGAGTGTATCAGGGGTAGGAGTTGGCAAAACCGTAAAACGGACGTTTTACCTCTGCTAGTCTTTTCTAATCACGTTAACCTCCTGAATCCTGTGGAGTGCAGCAAATTTAGTAAACGGAAATGTTTATGGGTCACTGGAGAGACCTGAGAACAGAAGTTACTCTGATACTTTGTCCTATCCGTAAGTCCAAATCCTTTTCTCATCTAATTGCATCTTCTAGCTTTGCCAGCGGCCCCAATGTGCTTTTTTCTTGGCTATAACTGCTTCAGCCTCCAACTGACTTACGAAGGCGACTAGTGTGACTGAGGCGTCGGTATCGGCGGCCCATTCTTCCAGGCCGGAATAATCCTTGTAGCCTTCGCCAGTGATTGTGATAATATGAGGCTCGACATCGGTTGCTCGCTTTGCCAGAGATCGGTAGCGCGTGGGATGGGGGGGTCCTTGACCACGGCAGAATGTAGGAGCGACCTTACGCTGCAGCTCCTTGTATCCAGTATTGATCAGGATACCAAAAGCCATGCTGGTACCAGCAAGGGTCAAATAGGTAATGAGCTTCATATCTCTCGTTGGTGGCGTTTAAGGTAAGGTATTTACTGAAAATACGAGATCTGCACAAGGGAGTACAGCAGAGCTGTTGCGCAATGGCGCGGAGAGGAGAGAGCATATTGAGAAAGGGAGACACAGGTATATATCTAAGTATCACCAGGGCGTGGAGACCTATCTTGGTCTGTTCCTCTCTGAACATTAGGCCTCCAGGAATGCTGTATTGACGGTGGCCAGATCATACGCAACGTTGTATCGATAATCACCAAACCATATACCATCGCGTATGCAAGGCGGTCTTTTCAAAAGCGCACACTCATATCGTTATCACCACTAGGTCATATTTGACTGGTTCAAAACGATCGATTCGTCTGTTAGTAGTGCGCTGGTGCTCCAAGAAGTTTTACTACAAATACGGTATCTGCAGGGTGTGATGTCAAATGTTTATCGTTCGAGGAGCCTAATGATATGCGAGAACAGCAACAATTAGTCTACGCCGCTTGTTGTACTGGTTGAGATCGTTCATGCAGTCACCATACAGGCTCAACGGGATGGCATGCTATAAGCCATAATCCACATCAGTTTCAGTCGACATTCCCTATCACCCCGGATTTCAAGGTGTTTGCACTTATCGGAGTCGCAGCTCATCGTCCTATACTGTCAACAATTCATCTCTAAACTCGCCACTCTATGGCTAACAAGCGTAAAGTCTCGAACGGCACATTTCAGACAATTCAAAGCCAATTAGAATGGGATCACAGAAGTATGAGCCGGTTGCTAGTGACACAGAGGCTGAGTCTCGTAGTCCGTCAAGATCGTCGTTGGAAGAGCAGTTGGAAGAGCAGTCATGGCCGAGAATGTCAGTAGTGCCATCCATTTCGACGTTGACGCGACTACTTCTGCTCTCACTCGGTCTTGCAATCGGCGACCTCATCGGACGACAGACTGTGACCAAGCGTGATTGCGGCATCATGCTGTCAACATGGTGTAAGTGCTCTGTTATGCAGCAAATCCAGTTTAGTCAGGTAGAAAACTCAACATGTAAAGCTCCACACTACTCTCTGTTGGATTACTACGATGCCACATTTGAGGGCGACTTTCTGGCCCCATCCATCTGGCGCAAACCAAGCCCTGAGCTCGACAAAGCCTGGGAACGCATTTCAACCGGGGGGTGAGGGAGCCTCTGTATGTCTCGAGGAGATCTTGCTCGCATCAAAAAGTGAAGCGATGCCAACGTGGCGCATGACTTTGACGATGCCACCGACGGTGTGCAGGTCTTGCTGGAAGTCCTTCAACAGCTTCATTGTTTGGTAACAGTTTCTACATAAGCTTGTTACTTGACGCCATTGTGGGCTTATTGTGCCGCATTAGGAAACGATTCGCAGGTATACATGGCCCGAATACCATCAACCCGAGGTTCGGGCTGAGGTCAACCTTAAGTTCAGTAGGGAAGTCCAAACCTTTATCAGAATATCAAGCTTGATCAGTTGATCAGTGACCTTTATATTCAGATCACTGCATCGAGATAATACGTATCAATCTCATGTGTACAGCTGATGTGACGCCCATAATTTCAACACATAAGTCGTGGAACAACAATGTCTACTTAGTTCCCGATTTCAGTCCATTACACACATTTGTCGGGATTTCGACAAGATTCTAGAATATATGGAGGATGATGCTGAAGTTTGGGGTTTCTGGGACAAGAAACCAGGGGAACTTGATGAGTTTGACCATCTCGCCTAGATATAGCACGTTTTGAATCAACTATTTCGGAATCGATGCAGAGAGAACCTGAATACCATATACGGGCTTCGTAATACGTTGGCTTTTAGTAGGCTCCAGGTACGATGACGACCTCTGTGGGGTATAGCGTCTAAGCTGCGAACTTAATTCAATCTAGTATCGTCGATGAAGTACGAATGCAGCCAAGACGTCGCTATCGCACCTCCGTAGAGCCCCCGTCCCGATGAGCCATTGCCAGAGCTCCGCCTCCCTATGAGCCTTCGGCTGGCTTTCTCTCCCCTTACGGTCCTCGGGCTGGATACTTCCCTCATTAATATTGTGACCTCAATTTGCCCAAACCTTTGTTGACGTTGCGTTTCCTATACTCCATCACAGGGCGAATATCTCCGTCCTTGCCTATTGTCTATACTGACAAGCCCAAGCTATCGCGGCGACTCCAGTAGCTACAAAAGCGGCAGTGAGCGCGATAGCTGGCACAAGAAATCCCAACATAGCCAAGCTTGTCAGGGTCGCGAAGAGACCACCAGCTGGCGTAAAGCCCCCATACATGTATGACTGGAAAGCTGCAGCGAATGTACCTGTTCCCCGCCGAAATCAGTGATTACATGAATGGAGTGTTCTCAGATGTAAATTGAACTGACCTGCGACAATACCTCGTGGTCCAAACCCAAGGATGAGCAGCACGATGAGCAGCAGTGTGCAGATCAATGTGAAGGTGATGGCCCACACGATCAACACATAATAGACCTCTTGCATTCAATCTGTCAGCAGCTTCCCTTCAGGTACCTTATATGCTACTGCAGGGAGAGCACTTACGAGGCTGTGACAGCCAAACGATGAATTCAGACCACCAATGTTGGATGAATTGGAAAGCATCATTCTGCCACGAGGAAAAGTCGAAAAAGGCCAGAATGACAGCCATGAAGAGTAGCTACTCGATGTTATCAATGAATTCAGCAAGCTTAGCGCCGTAGTCTAACGAGGGATCGAAGATCTTGCAAGAAATGCAGGTTCGCAAACGATGATTTAGTGGACGATGGAATGCAGAAAAAGCAGGTAATTTGCCAATTAAATACGCACAGCGTCAGATGCTGAGAACTGGAGGAATCCGAGAAGACTTTATCGAAAGAGGTGTGATATATGGACTGAGTCTGCCTCGTGACTTTTGTTGGTACTTTTGGCCGAGTCTGCCTTGTGAGTTGTTGTTGGTACTGCTGGCTGAGCGGCGGCAAGTGTGCGGCCTCCCGCATAATCTGGCCAGTGCTTCGGCCACTCCAGTACCTGGCCTCGACGAGCGGCCGAGGACATGCAATGCGGCAGTAGGTACTTCTTCTATCTAAGATCGTGAATACCTAGGTACTCAGTAGGCTACCGCACCTCCCGAGTTCGGTCTCCCTTCACGATATGAATTTATGGATTGAAACTACCTCTCCCCGAAGTCTCCCTCTTGTACGCTTAAATTCCTTCTCGCAACACAGTGATTGGAAATCGAAAGAGAATTGGTTCGGTTGAATTGACCAGCAGCAGCTTTGTCAAGCCTTATGGATATGATGATATATGTGGGAGGCCGAGTCAGTATAGGCAAAATAGGACAATGGTCGTAGTACTAGTCTAGTATCATTCAGAAACACGCACTTTCCCGCTTCAGCAAAGAGATTGGTGCTGCGGCTAAAATCATCTATCTGGACTCGAAAGGCCGTTTTGATATCCGAACGTCATCAGATCCAACGGTGATCATCCCCACTGTTCTCCGCTTCTATCACTCGAATTTCCGGGGTATGGACCTACTTTCCCCGCAAATGTTCAGGACGACTTGCCCGACTAGGGACTGGATCGTCAGCACTACCGGCCTCTCCTAGTGAACCGACGCCTTGAAAAGGACAGTCATCCCAAGAACCTCAGTACAATAAATATCCATGATTCCCACCGTGTCTATCTCAACTCGTGGGTGAGGTAATGCTTCAATACTGAGCTCTCATAGTGGAACTGCTGCTTGGGAGAACAAGCATGACCTCGCGCGCGAGGTGATCGGCAATCCCCAATTTTGAACCATGCAACATCTTCTCTTTGTACTATTTTGCGCCAGTTCAGAAGCATCCTATGCCGCAACGCAGCAGGTCATTGACCCCCGAGGGGAAAGCGCAAACTACCACTCCAGCGCCGGGATTCTCCGGTATGTCAATCCTCGCATCGGCACGAATGGCTTTGACCCGAACGACAACGGCGGCATGATCCCATCAGTGTCAGTGCCCTTCGGCATGACGCGTTGGACGCCGCAGACTCGCGAGAACTTCATATCGCAGTGCCCGTACCACGACACCGACGGGTACATACATGGCTTCCAGGCTACGCATCAGCCGGCTATCTGGATGGGAGAGCTGGGCCAAGTGGTCTTGATGCCTGGGTGGGGCGATGATGTCAAACCACTGTTTGAGCAGAGGGGTCTTGCTTTTCGAAAGAAGGACGAGGTCAGCACGCCTTACGTGTATGAAGTTGTTTTGGAGGCAGACACTACCGGCGAGCATGGGTGGAACTTGACTGAAGAGGCTGCCGGTGAAGGTCCTGTCCCAGGAGGCGCTGGTGGTGCTCCAGATGATGTCGTTGAGGGCACAAACGGCCGAATAAGAAGGTCAGAGCTTCAGTCGACAGACTACCGTCGTTATATTCGAGTTGCCATGAGCGCAACGGCTCACGTGGGCCATCTGCGTCTGAGCTTTGAAACTAGTTCTGAAGTTCGGGATGGCAAGCATCCAGAACCATACGTCTTCATCCAGGCGTCTCGGAAAGATTGGACAGGCCAAGTTCATATTGATCCTCAGAGACGAGAAATCTCTGGCAGCAACCCTCAACGACAAGACTACCGACTGGGACCGGACAGGCCAGATTCATTCAGGGGCTACTTCGTGGCTCGATTTTCAGAACCGTTTACGTCTTATGGAACCGCAAATGGCGCCAATATCTCTGAAGGTGCAAATAGTGCCTCTGGAGGGTCAACAGGAGCGTATGTCAAGTTCAGCTCAAACACGGCCAGAGTTGAGGTTCGCACAAGCATTTCATTCGTTAGTATTGAACAGGCCAGGAGGAACCTTGACATCGAGATACCCGACGGCACTGGTCTAGATGACACTGTTCATACCGTTCAATCAGGTTGGCTGGAGAAGCTGGGTAGAATCACGATAGAGGGTGTCAACGTCACAGATGCAGACCATGATCCCCGCACAATCTGGTACACTGGCCTGTTCCATGCGTTGCAGTACCCTAGCGACTTTTCAGAGCCTACCAGTAGTGATCTGAATTGCACTCGAATACTCTATAGCGGTTATACCGATAGCGTTCACCTGAGTAACGAATCTTACTACCAGTCCTGGTCCATCTGGGATACTTACCGAGCTGAGCACGCCTTGCTGACCATGTTCGCCCCAGAGCGAGTAAACAGTATGATGCGGACCCTGCTACAGATATTTGACTGGACCGGTCGGCTGCCAATGTGGGCCAATATGGTCGAGACTAATATCATGATTGCTACAAATGCAGATGCCGTGCTAGCCAACGCAATATCTCGAGGATTCCGTGGGTTCGACGTTCAGAAGGCATGGGCAGCTGTGCGCAAGGATGCTTATGTTCCACCAGATAAAGATACAGAAGTGCTTTACTATGACCGCGAGCCCGATACATCATACGAGGCTCGCGCGGGTCTGACGAGTTACATGGAGAAAGGCTGGGTTGCCAACGACGGATGGTCCGAGTCTGCGTCGCGGACGCTAGACTATGCTTTCAACGATGCAGCATGTGCTATAGTCGCGCGTGCGGCAGGCGAGATGGATGCTGCTGCGGCCCTGGAGGAACGAGCGAAGAACTACGCGACAATTTGGAATAACGAAACTCAGTTCATGCAAGCACGTAATGCAAATAGTACTTGGGCAAACGACACATGGGGTTGGACCGAAGGCGATAAGTGGGTGTACACGTTTGACGTGATGCACGACGTCGATGGACTGGCATCACTGTTTTTCAACGGTAGCGACGGTCTCAAGAAGAAGCTGGATGAGCACTTCGACGGGGGGCATAACATGCACTCCAACGAGCCATCGCATCACGTCCCGTACTTGTACTCTATGATTGGCCATCCTTCGGTTACGGCTGAACGGGTCAAGAGTTTATCATGGGAGGATTATAACGCTACAAGCTCTGGATTGAGTGGTAACGAGGACTTGGGACAGATGAGCGCCTGGTATGTGTTTTCGGCGTTAGGATTTTACCCAGTAAACCCAGCGAGCGATGAGTACATCGTCGGTTCTCCTTTGTTCGAGAGAGTCACCATACGACTGCCCGCCGGAGCGGCAACTGGCGGGCAGACAGATGCTGATGGTGGCGGAGAGAAAAATCTGACAATCAGCGCGCTGGGAGCTCCAACCATGCCTTACGTCAAAGGGCTGAAAGTCGATGGCGTTGTGGTTGACCGGCCTATTCTTAAGCACGGAGAGATTGTAGGTGCATCGTTGATAGAGTTTGACATGAGCGAAACGCCGACGTCCTGGGGCACAGAAAGAAGGTCATGATAAGGATCTAATAACTGACAAGTCTATATCCCCGAAAAAAACACTATATCATCCCAAATACCACTAACAGTGAATTATGCTGGTTTCTGTAAGATCAAAGAGCTGATAGTGCATGTCACCGCACTACCGCTCACGCTCGCTTTCAGACCACTGATAGAGTATGTTGTGGCGCTGTTGTAGTTTTCGGGGTTTGTCTTACACCAACTTGAGTCGGTGCCTGTGCTTGTCTGTAATGCCAGTTAAAGCCAACGTCTTCGATCACCTCACAGTGGGAGATGACTTACGATGACAACATTCTCGAAAGTCAACTGGCCGAAGTCCCAGCTAACACCGGTACTAGTTACGACAGTCAGAGCAGAGTACATATGGCAGGCACTGTTCAAATGCAATGGGGCTTACAGCTCAATGGCGAACAGGACTTGGTTGAATGACTTATCGGCTGTGACATAGTTTAGCATCGAGCTCTGTGCAATAAAGTATACAAGTCCACGCCAGACCCTTCCGATGACTTACCAAGTGCGAACGAATCAGTAGCACTAGCACCGCTTGTTTGCCTCACAATAGTCGAAGTCCAACCGGAGTCATCACTCTCCAAGGTGTTATTGAACGCGATAGTTTCCCCGGCGTAGGTGTTGAAGCCGCCTCCCCAGGGCAAGCTGGGATTGCTGCAACACCAACCGGAGCCCAGCCACCACGTGCCACTCCGCCCGTCCAAGACGTTCTGGTAGACGCCGCTGCCATCAGTCGGTTGCAGGCCCGGCCATAAGTAATAGGTACCGGCTTGCGGCAACGTGGGGATTACCATCTCACCCGAGAAGGAGGTGAACTTGGCATTGGATGGGGTAACGTAACGTAGAAAATACCATGTTGCGGCGGAAGCCTGGCCGGCAAAGGCTAGAAGAGCGAAGGAAACGGCGGCCAACAACATTATATCGTCGCTGAATCGCAAGTAAGGGAGCGGTGGTCGACAATTACAGCAGATCCCCCGTCACGAGAGACCCAGGTAGACGCCCGGCTTAAGTACATTTCACATCTGCTGGACGATACGAGATAATCTGTATCGGCCCATCTCCCGGGCTAAGATGTCACATTAACAACAGCTATTGCTACCCAGTGTTGCTCTCCGACCACAAACAGCGAAGGTTAGTGGATCGCGCCTGGTGGTGGTGGGTTACATGGCAGGCAGATTGAATTGGTCTGTTACGAAGTAGTGATTTGTGGTTCTTACTGTAGGTATCCATTCAGACCCAACTGGGCGCGGAGCAATGCTACCCCTGGCATTAGTAAAGTGCATAACACCAATTAAACATTGCCCCTGTCATCGGCAGCTCCCCAATCTACTTGACAGCGATCGCTCTATTTCCCGTTTCGGATACGAGCCTAGCGAAACTAATTATCTCCTTCTCTGGGATACGGATTACAGCGGAAAGCTTATTGCGGTCGGATATAGGCAATGTAATCAAGCGATACTCTTCGACTTGTCATTCAAGGCCAGATAACTAACTCAATGCCAGAGTAGCCAGGCTATTCGCTCCATGACCATCACCACGATCCCTCAAGCTGATCCGATCAGAAACACCTCACCGGAAGAATCGCTCGTCATGTACAGCCTACCGACTGCGTCAAATACAATGCCGACAGGCCGCGCACAACTTGACGCAGAGCAAGCACTTTCATCCGGTGGATAAAATACGTTAATGTAGCCGCGCATATTGATACTCACGATAGGAGCGTAGGCACCGCTGCTATCCTTCTCGAAAGGAACAAGTACAAGCTTGTAACCGGCGGGAGGCTCCCTGTCCCAGCTTCCATGCAGCGTGACGAAGAGGTATCTGAACTCGCAGTCGAACTTACAGTCTAGTGGGGCTGCATGAGCTTGGAAGACGAGGCGAGGAGGCACTGATTTCTCTATACAGGTGTTGTCGTCGAATGTGCTGTTTGGCATGAGGACGAACTGATCTCCCACCTGGAGCTGGGTGTCTGTAATCTCGCTGGGATCGCCCACGGTGTAACAAGTCGGATACCCATACCAGTTGTCGTTAGGAAGACTGACATCACCCAGAAGATTCAGCTCTTCAGCCGGGTTGTTGGTGTGAATATCCGTTGATACGCCGTTGACCGTGCGCACGAAAGAATCACCGCTGTTCTCAACACCCCAAAGCCTGGTGTCCTACGGTCAGAAGCAGCTTTGAGAATCTGGCAGTCGGGACACCTACATTCCGTTACCATCGAAAGCGAGGCCGACTTCGTTGCGCAGGCCATAGCCGGCGTTCCAGCCCTGTGTCACGAAGTCATAACCTCCCGCTGGCGTGGTGCTTGTGTTGAAGACCTTGACGATCGCTCTTGCGGTCCTCGAGTTGACGGCCGCATAATCCATATTGCCGTTGGAGCCGTGCGAGACGACTAACAGCTCGGGGTATTCAGGTGAGATGATTAGTGTGCGAGTCGCGTGACCGCTATCTACCATGCCCGTGACGACGGTGTTGATGTCCGCACCTAGCGTGCCGCTAGGCGAATCATAGGACCAAGTATATACTGAAGTCGGGCTACTTGCAAAGAGTATCGTACCATCTGGGCTGAGATAGATACCGTGATTGAGACTGCTCATTGAAATCAACCAATGGCTTGAGGTGATGCATCCATTCGAGTCAACTAGGTGCTGGCTGATCCCTACACCTGCTTGAACGATCAGAAGGCGACCTGCTGGGTCCCTGATAATCCCGCGAGGGTCAGTCAAGTTGTCGGCAACCTTCACTGCTGCGAAACCGCTCGCAACCAAGAACGGGTAGCGGGCTGAGATGACAGCGGGGCAAGAAGAAGGTATTATCTGAGCAGATGCTGCTTCATCTGTCAGTGATGCAATCACTTTGCGGAACAAGATATATGGCATACCTAGGCCAGTGACTGCCATAGCAGCAGCTGCAAATCGGCGATTGAAAAGCATCTTGGTGGTTGAGTATCTGCTCGTCGGAGTTTCGATGGCAACCCTGATGAACTTAAGGAGCCATAGTCTTGATGGGCAGAGCTGAGATAAGAACAACGTTGAATCAAGTCTCAATATCAGTTTCGGAGATTACGAAAGCAGCCGGCAATGACGTTCATAAATTGTAGGAAGGCGCGAGTAACCCGCCATAGAATTTGAGACATGGGAACACAAGTGTTCTAGAAAGGAGACCATCGGCGGAAACCTCGTGCCTTGAACTACATGATGTCACATTGATGATGCATCGACGATTGCTACCTGAGAAACACCTCAATAAAGGATCCGACTGGTTCCAGATTGTGCGACTCGATATAGTCATCTACTTTGCCCTGTGTTTGTCACTGCTATCCTTGTGGTCCTCTTCTCTATAGATTTATTACAGACCAGAGTAACTCGAACCACTCCCTCGAGGACAGTGCCCTGTTCGCCGTCTCCCTAAGAGGAAAGCCGTGATATGTGCGGAGGTGGATAGTAAAACTCAGGTTAAGAGCCGCGTATGTCCAAACACACAAAGTCCAGGCTGGTGATCTTTTCCTTTGACTACGTCCCAGATGACCAGAAGGGGCAGTAGTGAGACGACAATAGCGAGAAGAAATAGTGTTGGTGCTCGTAAGTCTCGCTCTGTGGTGTCTATAGTCTTCGCGTTGGTACTATAACGACTTCGAGTGTCTTGTTGTATTATCCTTCGAGTTGAATTGGACAAGTGAGTGACAGCAGCAATATAAGGGCAAAATACCCAGACGACCAAATGCAGAGCTCTGCGTTCGCGTCGTAATGCTGTCCTAGCCAATGTAGGGGTTCGCGAATATAAGTGCGTTTAGGTTTTTCTGCCCTTATATCAAACTGCCAGCGCTACTGCCTCCGCGCCGCGGCAAAAGCATGAATCGCGCGACTCATTTAACATGTTCCACCTTCGCCGCCATTCAGACATTGGATGTTGAACGACTAGCGCGCGATTGGCAGTCAGCTTGTCTTCATTAGTGTCTAGAGATCGCTAAGCGAGGTGACTTCCTGCATGTCTGGTTGGCTGGGTTGAGCCTTGGGTTGGGCTGGGTTGATCCCATGTTCCACCTGCAACCGCAGTCATACAGCCCCTTGAGAGCATGGACTTGCAGGAGGGTGCACGACCGCGTTGATTGGCAGCGCTAGAGGATAAAGGGTGATGGTGATCGCTCGAGGCTATGTGCCATCCTTGTCAGCCCTATCGATCTAGCCATCTGCTCCCTCGAATTGGGTCCAATGGGAGACAGCAAGAGAGTACATGCATAATTGGTTGATTTCGTTGTTCGTAGTCTGACCAGTTGACGCGAGGGTTAATGTGTTGACATCAGACAAAAAGCACCCCCGGCGGGAATTGCAGTAGCCCAGCTCTGAGTATAGACGAGACGCGCATGGTGAATGGCCTTGGCGTAGGCCAACTGCTGACATGCGGCTCGAGTTTGTTTCATCGGCGCAGGGCAGCCAATGCTTCACAATCTGACCGAATCTCGCTCTATTTTACATGTCGTTCGCTGTCCTGCTCGGCGTCGCGGTTTCTCGTTCCCTTTTTGCTTCTGGCGTTGCACTACAGCGCCCTCGCATCGCATAGTCTACAAGTCGCTGGTTTCACAGTCATTTGACTATAGCCACGGTGCATTCCTCGACGAGCGCAGGATAGTGTGTCTTGTATTCCGCAAATGATACATTGCACGGGATCCCCGATGATTGTCCTACCGCTCCTGCTGGCTGTGCCATCAGTTCTTGCGGTCGGTAGCTTTGTCAATCCATCATCCTCGGCCAGCTCATTAACGCTGCATCCTGGCGATGAAGTGAGAATCGAATGGCGCCAGGTACCAGACTATGACCTCCTGTCGTTAGGATACTACTCCTATAGTAATCGTACCGTAACATGGCTGATCTGTAAGTTTGTTCCCCGCTGACTAGGGTACTCGCTCACTCCTATCTAACACGGATGGCCTCCACAGCAAACTCCAACGGGCACCCGACTAGCTATGATTGGACTGCTCGTCCCGACTTGGACGGCTTCACAACCTGGCAGAATGACACCTTCAACCTGTACTGTGTGAACGGGACGAACTTCGGACTACCATTCCAGTCATCGCCATTTCACTTCCAGAGCAAAGAAGCTGATACTGCGTCAACAACCACATCATCCTCCTCATCACCCACGAGCGTGGACGTTGCGACGACACCTACGACGACGCAAGCAACGCCCCAATCATTGACCAGCCAGAGCCAGGGTGGACTATCTACTGGAGCGAAAGCTGGGATAGGTGCCGGCATCGCAGTCGCCGTACTGCTGATTGTAGTTCTAGGTTTTCTTGCGTTCAGGCGACGGGATGAAAGCCGCGGTAATGGACTTGGCGGTAGTTACCAGCATACCAATGATGACCATGTTGTTCCCGGTGGCAATAATCGTACATACAGGGCAGGTGGCTATCCGCAGTTTGGTGGTACACCTGACACGGCTAGTACAGGAATTGTTGAGAAGTCGCCTCCAGTTGAGATGGATGGGACTCCCATGGGAACGGTGGAGCTTGATGGTGGCAACCATCACGGTACACAAGGAGGTGTATACAATGGCAAATTCAGAGCCGCGTAGGTTAATGAATAGAAATGGAGATAACTTCCCTAATATATATGAGCCACCCACGCATACCAACAAAACGGTGGAAATTGGACGAAGCCAAGGACACGAAGCCTTGAGATCCATTTGACTTGATCTCCATTCGATGCACGAATGATGAGACCATATTCTAAGAATTGATACGTCTTGCGGAGCCACGAACGCTGCTTGACGACTGTGTAGCAGTGCAACGCTCGCCGAGTCACAGGTGAACCTCCTTTATTCATTCCTCGCGCGATCAACAATACAGGTTTGACGATTCGTCATATAAGTGCAAGAATCTGCTCACAGAACAGTACAGAGTACGCGTTCGATAGAGCTGAGCTCATGCTGTGCAGGCACATATATCTGATACTATACTTTGTATCCTAGATGCTGATGCTCATGATGTGACCGAATGGTTCGGGGGATATTGTAGTTATTTCATTCACTCGGCGTTTTGGTAAACTCCGGTATCCCACATTGCTCCATTTGAACACTGCCGCCAACAAGGGACAGCTCGTTGTCAGGGAGTCCGTGGGACTAGCAGAACACTGTTCTTTAGCTTCAGACTCCCGATACTCGTTGAAGTGGCTCCCTAGATAAGCTCTTGAAGCCTGCTGTCACCGTTTCCACTCAGGATAGGTAAAAGGATATTGCTTATCAGTTAACTCGCGTTGTCTTATTCGGGAGTAATCTATTGCCACGGATCGTCGAAGTCAATCTCGAATAGTGGAGGCATGATGAAGAGCACCGCCTCCTCATCCCATGGCAGCTGCAGGTACCCGTCACCCATAATGAGTTCATGCGGTTCCTCGAACCATGCTTGAACAGATGAGACCTCCCCCTGTTCCTCCTCATTATAAAGATATTCAACATCCTCACTGTTGCTTTGGCCATACAAACTATCTTCATCTGACTGCTCTTTCGAATAATGGTTCCCGTCATCCGAGTTGGACATACTATCGTAATGTAAAGACCTTCTTCTTCCTGTATCAGCATCGTCGTCCTCCATTTCAGAATCGTCATCTTCCATCTCCGAGTCATCGTCTTCTGTTTCTCCTGGCTTCAGAGGTGGCCATGGTAGGTCGTCCTAGTATGGGCAGTAGGCTTCCCTCCCTCGCCATAGTTCCTCGAAATCGGCTTGATCATACCAACCGGAGTACGTTGCTTGCCGCCGATACCCTAAGCGGAACTCGGCAATTTCAAGGCCAGCGCTTTGGAGGGCTGAGTCCCATAGGTCTCCATGATAACTGGTTGGCCTATCGCTACGTCCCCAGGTATTATAGGCCCAGTTTGAGACCGTTAGATCATGGTGGTCAGTGGCCAAAGGATCTGCCCCTTTCTCCAACAGATATGTGATAGCTTCAAGTTGTTGATGCAGATATTGACCTATCATGTGCGTCGTTCCCGCTTGACAGAGGCATGTATGGAGACATGTGCGGCCTCTACCATCACGGTCGTGGATGTTGGCGCCTAGCGCAAAAGGCTGACTGAATGTGTGCTTTCTGTATCCTATTACATGGTTTTGACATCTTTGAAGAAATAACGAAAGACCATCATCGTCCCGACCAAAGTCGTTGACATTCGCTAGATAGCCGACCAATTCTGAGTTCCAGGCAAGTCTGATTGAATCCTACGAAGCCACCAGTACACGTATGCCCCAACATCAAGGAGTACATTCACAGTCCGCTATACGGTGTAGACTGTACAGCCCGCGTTGACTATTTTGCTGTCCGCGGAGACGACGATTGATATGATGGCCTTGGTAGCCAGGGTTATAATATGATCAGTTTGACATTGTTCGAGACTTCGCTCAGCCGGTTTGCTGCAGATGATGTCGGCCACAAGGCACGTTAAAATGGGTTGAGGAGCAATATTTCGATTTCATCCAAACTTGCCTAGACCGTTTGCTTGATCCCGAATTCCGCTAATAGTGAGCGAGGAGAATTGGACACGTTTGCAACAGTTCGTCTTGTTCGCGAACACCAAAGTCTCTTGAGAACTTGATGATACACGGGATAGGAAGCTATAATGATGGAAGCGGTCTTGTCGGCCGGTCTGCGCGGTAGGCGCTACCGCAACCTTTCGGAGAAGAACGGCATGAAGGATGTATAAGCATGAGGTCACCATCTAGTGTTGAATTTGCGTGTTAGTTGCCTCCTCCTCCTCGCTGTTGCTTAGGACAATTGCCGTGGAACTTCCTACGTACACATCATTGAGGTACTTGCACTAGTATTGGTAGACAAATCGCGAGGCTTTCAAAAGTTTTCTCTCTTGTAAGGCCTTGTTCACATCCCTCGTGACCTGCTTCTACTAGTGAACGATCCAGTATTAACTCAAGCTCTCTTTGCCGGGTTTGACTACTGCCTTAGGCGGCACGAAGTCTGTGCCTATACGACCTATACGACCTTAACGGCTCCCGCCGTCGATTCTTCTTTAAATACAACCAGATGCGCAGTACCTGGTCGGCTCATCACAACTGGCGCAACAGGCACCAGTCATTGACTTGCTCAATCAGCGGAAGAAGTTCTTCTCAGCCACTTCAGGTCTTCTCTCAATATTGCCCTCCTGGACGGTTGCAATAGCTGGTGCTGCGAAATCACATGGGCATCCACCACTGGTGTTTCAAACGACGGCTCCATGATATCCTGGGACTTGGCGCGGCACCGGATTGTAACGAGGTGGTTGTCTTGCTTCAAAGAATCAGCTTAGCTGCTTCAACACTTCCGCAATAGCATATCTGACGTCGCATTTTTTCTGGTCTGTATACTTACCGACCTGGATGTTCATGACACCATCGTCGTTGAGGATGGTGAAGGTGGGAAGATGGTAGCAAAGACCGAGTGCATAGTCTTGAGCATCGGGCCGGAGGAAACCAGACAGCACCAGAGCTAAGATCACGGTCAACGCAGGGGTCTCAAGCTCCAGATTAGAGGTGGTTGTATCAAGTCCCACGCGCGAGTTGGCCAGCTCATCCGCTCCGTATATCAGACAGTCGTCAGCAGTTGGACACAGAGCCGTGACCAGGCCCCTATACATTGATATCAACATCCATGCTCTGGTGCGGATCAAGCGGGGCTTTCAAGTGGCCGGATTTTGAGAATTGGAAGTGTCGCGAGGTGCGTCACAGAGGCAAAACAAACACATGAAACTAGAATCTACCAATGGTACAGGTCTATTCCGCAGCGCAAAGTGTACCCAGTCAACAGGAGGGAAACCCCATCGACACGAAAAGCAAGCATGCGCTAGACTCATACATATTGGTGGGATACCTTGTCAACCAAAGGTGCAGACCAGAGAATGAAGGACCCAAAAAACTATCAAGACCTTAACGCGGAGGATAACAAATGAAGTAGACATTTTCGACTTTATCAGAGTCTGGCTCCCATCAGTTTCTCAACTTCAAGCAGCTCCTCAAGATGCATCAGTCAAGGAAAGTGCACAACTTCTCATCGTTGGGATCCAGCGCCAAGACGTAGTATATTATTTGAAGAACAAAGACAGCTAATGCAGGAAATATGAGACCCACGAGGACTTGTCATCGGTGAGCATGCGCGGAGGAAGGCTGAATAGTGGAGTCTTGTCCCAGACTCCCAATCCCGGCAATGCTGGATTCCCGGTCAGCTTCCTAGTGTCGGGGATTATACGAAGGCTACTGTAGAGCAGTCGCACATTTTGCAGAAGACTTAGGTAACGAGGACGAATCTCGCAAGAAGCAAAACTTTCGGCATCAGGAAGATGAAAGAGGAAAGGTGAATCATGTTGCAATGCTTCTCGACGAGGTTTTGATCTGTAGTCTTGGGCTTGTGGGAGGCGGTTGCCTGTCGAAGCTGGTCGCGCCCGATTTATGAAGCTGACGTCAGGAAGAGCACCCCTTCTATCTGCACCTTCCGTATACACCTGCTACCTGACTGACTTGATAATCAATTCGATAGTTACTTCATTCTCCGCTCCTTGCCCGCGATCAATCGATCAGTCATGATCGAGCTCTAAACGACAAGATGGATGCTACCGCACTGATGGTGTGACCGTTGCTGATGAAGCCATATACTTCAAGTGAGAGCTCAGATGTAGCAGCAATCCCGTGGCGTTGGCACCGGTCAAACGTTCGAAGGCTCTACTGTACTGGCAATATGAACTTCCACAGGGGTGCGTAGGCCCACGTGATCATAAAGCGGCCGGCTCGGTATGGCTTTGTTCCGCTTGGGCGGTTCTTCGTCTCCATCACCGTCATGTCATGTCATGTTATGAACTAAGGTTAATTGAGCATAGCGTAAAATCAGCTTTAATTTCGTTTTCGGAAAAGAATTCGCACCCGGCAGGACGACTGAACTGTCATTGGACAGTTTGCTCGTTGGCCCCGGATACGGAAATAAGCTTAAGCACATGCATACAAGCCTCTCTACAGGTGCACCAATAACGGCCGCCAATTAAGCTCGTATGCGTGAAGTGGATAACCCCATCCACTGGATACGAACGTGAGAAAATTGACAGACTAGGATCTGGGAGCGCCTACACAGTAGGCCGGGATACCGTGCAAGAGGATGTCAATAAAAATACAGCGTGCAGAAGCATTGAAATAGGAGCGGACGCCCAGCTTGACATGAGTGTGTCGATCGTCACGAGTTGTTGCCGTTGTCGCCTCCAGGTACTGGCAATCCTTGTCATAATAATACAATAATTGTAATTCTTCTTTAGTCGCCAGTATGCGGCTTTCACTTGCGCTGTGTGCCTCAGCGGTTTCCGCATCGCTTTTGCCCACCCGGAGCTGGGGCAAGAGCCCCAACTTGCCAGACTCGGCGTATCCCAAGTTCCAAACAATTACACTCGAAGAAGCCAAGCTCGGAAAAGACCGCGAAATCCAAGGCCTCTCCGACGATAACTCTACCGCCGCTACCACCGAAGGTTTCGAGGTTCTGGCCGCCACGGTGAAGACACAAGACACGGCTTCGTGCAGCGCCAACCCCAATGTCCGCTACGAGTGGCGCCAATACTCGGCCTCGGACCGGCTGGCCTTCGTGCAGGCCGTCAAGTGCCTCATGAACAAGCCGGCATCTGGCAACTTCCCTCCCGCTACGAGCAGATACGAGGACTTCGTACGATTGCACCAGAACTACATGCCGAACGTCCATAACAATGCGAAGTTCCTCTTATGGCATCGGTACTATCTGTGGACGTTCGAGCAAGTGCTGCGTACCGAGTGCGGTTTCAACAGAGCGATGGTATGGTGGGATGAGACGCTGGATGCTGGCAAATTCGCCCAGTCCGACATGTTCACCAACACGCAATACTTCGGCCACTTGCCGGCCAAGGATAGCAATGGTAATGCAGTGTGCATCACCGACGGCCAATTTGCCGGCCTCACGTGTAACATTGGCCCGGGATCCGCGACCAGCCCTCATTGCCTGAACCGTGCAGTCGATGAGACTGCAACAGCGCAGTGCAGTTCGGATTATATGAACACCTGCAATCAGCGTAACAATTACGCCGACTTTGAGACCTGCATCGAATATGGGTGAGTTGCATTCCAGTGACGCATCTGTTCCCATTTGCTTTTTGGAGAGACATCGCTGACTGATCGTCGCTTGTAGTCCGCATGGATATGGTCATAATGGCATCGGTGGAGTCATGTCGGACGTATCCGCGAGCCCTAGCGATCCAATCTTCTGGATGCACCATACCTTCATCGACCACGGTTACCGCATTTGGCAAAACCAGGACTCGAGCCGAATCAGCACTCTCAATGGAGTCGACCATAACAACAACCCACTGACGTTGGACACCATGATATACATGGGAGGTATCAGGCCTGATGTGCCTGTAAGGTCTATCATCAATACCCTGGGCGGTGTCACCATTGGTAGCGAAACGTTCTGTTACAAATACACGTACTAGGTGTGCGTCGCGTATGAGCGGAAGGCTAGTACTTGGATTGCTGTGTCGATACAGCCAGACTATTGGGATCACGAGATAGACCAGTGCTTTGATTGATAATGACCAACAACAGTAACTTGCGCCACTCTATGGCTAGCTTGCACATGTTTTTTGACGTCTGAACTACCTCTTGCTTCGCTCGCTGGTGCAAAGTTTATTGGTTGCGTAGATAGGACTAACGGCAGACCGAATACACTAAGAGTATTCCCGTTCTTCTAGGCATATTCGAACATTATTAGGCCTCGAATAATTTGATCGACGAAGCTGCTGATGACAGTCCATCTTTGATTGGCTATCAGTAGTATGGTATGTCCCGAAATGCTCATGGTCATCTGATTGGACATCAGCATCAAGGCATGCTCAGATTGCTAAAGCCATAGCAGCATTGATGTGTTCATAGCGCTTCCTACTGGAACGCTATAGTAGGCGTACCTAGGGCCTGCACCTTTGAGCAGCCCAGTGATACGATCCCTTTTTACCCATTTCTGGTAAGCGGCCGCCCCCAGTATGTGTATACAGCACACTTGAATATAACGAAGAGACTGTATTCAAAGACCAACTCTAATGCTACCCCTGTCCCTAATCCTAGCCTAAACCCTACGTATCTTTCATAATCCCTAATTGCATCCTAAACCTAAAGATCATCGAATAAAGTTAGTATTCGTGTTTTAAATACTAGAATTAAAGGTATCGAATAGATAGGTTTTATTTATAAATGAACAAGTCAAAACTTCACACAAGCTAATAAAACCAAGTTAGTAGGTAAGTACAGACC
The DNA here is from genome assembly GCA_022432505.1 of Xylariales sp. AK1849. Classification (NCBI taxonomy): domain Eukaryota; kingdom Fungi; phylum Ascomycota; class Sordariomycetes; order Xylariales; species Xylariales sp. AK1849. The sequence continues at coordinate 2,202,166 of JAJKKH010000008.1, forward strand.
GGAAGGAGCCGCAGACTAGAAATGAGGGGCCGCATAACTAAGCTGCCTTTGAGTTACACAGCCCACCGGGCCCCCAATTAGGGCGAGGCGGAGAGCTTTCAGCTCGACTGCTTGCTAAAATTGCCCTGAGGAAGTTCGGATACACCGGCCATTCGTTCGATCGTCCCCTTCCTCAAGCATATTCCATGAGTCAACCCGACGATGTCGATCGTGGCCTGTACCCCAAACTGAAGAACTGGTGGATGTGCAAGTCGGATTGATCGAATGTTTTGACTTCGACTCTTTCAAAATAACTTGGCAGGATGGCTTGGTAGGGTGGCTGTGGTAGTGCACTATGTTGTTGCCTAACAGGTAACTACTTAACATAGTATCTGTAACCAGGCACTACTTTTGGGGCCATCCTTTGGGAAGCTATCTACCTAGGTAGTTAATTAGCGCGCCGAACAGGGACTAAGTTCTAAGAATAACCTTGGAATAACCCCAAGCTGAAGTATGGGTTAAGGCTATAGAGTCGGGTGAAACACACAACTCTCGTTGCTTTGCTATGAGTACAACGGCTTCGAAAGCGTTGGTCCTATTCTTGAACCAACTCTAAATTTAGAGAGATTGATCTGTTTCTTTCCGGCAGCTCATCTATAAGAACGTGTGTTTGGCTATCAGGCTTTTCTTGAATTCCTCATCGACCAGACACAGCAATCTATCAATAACCACACTGCCATCTTGCATCGACACTCGAGGTTCGACGCCAAGTTCATTGCACTTGTTCTTATTCAATTTATCATCAGCTCAACCACATAGCTTCTTGTTCTCCAGTCTTCCAAGATGCGTTCCATCTCCGTCACTCTGGCTGTCTTCCTCGCTGGCATTGCCAGTGTGCACGCGTCCCGGGAAGAGCAGTCTATTTCGGACACGACTTGCTACGACAAGAAATCTCAGACCGACATGATAGCCAGTACCGATGATTGCGAAGGAGCCATTGATAAGGTCTACAAACTAAGCCAGTCCGGCGGCGGCATCGGCGGCCCCGTTAGCAGTGGATGCAAGGAGGTTGCCACCAGTGGTTCCTGCTCTTTGTCCATATGTAACATGAATACCGGGGCAACAACCGTATCTTACGGGGCCATCGCCAGCGCAGGACAGTGGATACACGGTATATGCAAGGGGAACCCGAGCACTCACACCACCGGCGGCTATAGCTCTGTCCAAGGATTCCAGCAAGCAGGCGAGGCACACTCCCTTGGTAGGGTTCTCTTGGCAAAAAAGGTCAGCAAGAAGCGAGGCACACCGAACGGTGATGACATCGTCGACAGAAATGCCGACGACACTGTCGTTGCTCGTACAGATGACGATAGCCAAACCAATGTTCCCGGAACCAATCATGTACTCGTCAGAAACTGGGTATCCAATGTGGAGAGCGGCCTGGAGGACTTGAACCGTCAAGACCAAGGCAAGTCGTGGCCCCCTATGTGTCGAGGCTTCCTCGATGGCCCCTCCGTATCCTGCTGACTCTAGATACCACACAGGGCGATTGGTGGATAGATTCGTCACTGCATGGAATGCCCAACAGGGATCATCCACGATCGTCACTTCTCGTATCAACGTTGGAACTGTGCAGTACACATTAAGCTTCGTGGCTCACAACAACGCTGATATCACCCGCGTCGCGGCAGGGAATCGAAGAAATGAAGTCGAGTCCTTCTTCCGGCTCAGGACACGTAACGGATCCCCGTCCACGTTCTCGGCGAGGCTTCAAGTAGATGACGGCACAGTCCTAGGGACCATGATGCTTATGGACGTGGATATGACACCATCAGTCGGCAACTTCTTCGGTGTAGCATTGCATGTGGAAGGGAGTTTCTAGTTGTTTTCTCGAGAAATCGACGTCAAGGAGAAGGTCATGGTTAGTCTTTGATATGGTTGTATATTGTATTCTTTGGGGTCTTTTTGTTTTGGCTATGCTAGGGCAGGGCTTTCTTAAGCGGTTTGTCTCTGATTCCGAGTTTCGTTTACTCCGGTGTTTGGATCTGGCATAAAAGGGATGTAAATAAGCACATGTAGCTAGTGTTGGGTAGCTAGTGTTGGTTAACTTGAATATACTGGATGTACCTCTTTGAAAGACATACAAGTAATTTATATTAAGCCTGCGTTACCCCTCTATCTGCTCATAATATTACCTTTCATCACGGGTTCAAGAAGTTGGACAGGTATTTCCAAAGACTATTGCGGCAGACCTTTCCTCTTCCACTGTCTCGTCTTCTGGCGGATGTTATGGGATTGCGAGTTTGTGCAGTGATATTTTCAAGAATGTGTTTGTATGATGTATTCCAGGAGCTGAAATAACAGTACGAGGTCTCAAGTAATGGGCAGAAATTGCCTTGATGCAACATACGCACGTTCGTGTTGTTTCGTGGACACCATTCAGGATGTGACGGCATTGCTACCCGGCACTTGGGGAGAAGGCTCTGGCTGCGCTGTGTGTAGTCGGGCAGTGTCTTCGACGGCCATTGGCAGGACTGGCAACTGACGTCCCATAAAATAAGAAATAGTCTTAGAGGGCTATAGATTGTAGGTACGATTACGCAACAAGTACAAGCGACGGTTGCAAGGCGGTCGTGGGGCAAGTATCAAGCGTCTTCGCCAACGCGATACGGACTTCCTCATGAAAGTATTTGGACGTAACATGATGTCATTGACCAACGCCCAAGCCGTCTGAAGGCGAAGGTGTTGGTTGTCAGTTCATCAAAGAGATATGTGATAATGGAGGAAAACGCTAGTATCGTTGTGCAGTTACCGCTTCCATCTCGTACGTCTGGACATTCGTGAGTACCATGGGAGACGTTGAGATTCGAGCTATAATCAGGGCAAGGGCAGCATTTTTACTGAGAAATAGAGGCATAGAGCGAAGGATAATACTATAGGTGGCGTTGTAGCTAATCTTGTACGGTAATATTACGAGATCTGATAATCCCACCGAACGGAACTGTTCAAGTAGAAGCTTCCCGGTTAATTCGGGTGGGTTTGATAAACTGGGACATAGGCCAGAAGAGTAACACGCTACAAAAGAGCTCCAAATTATCATTGTGAAAAAGAAATTATGTACTGTGGACAACTCATACCCACGAATATAAGACTCTACTTTTCATCGGACTGTTTATTAATGACTACAGTCATTGGGCATGGGCCGTTTTCTGATCGATGGCACGGACACAGGGTTGCAGCGCCACGACAGCATCGCAGACCCGAGTCTTTCATATCATTTCTGTGCTTGTAGACTGATTTATGAAGTCATTGCAAAGTATAACGCGGTGAAATCCCTGAAATTTCACTAGATACTGGAAGTGGGTGCCGTTACAGAAGCACTTGACCGTAACAGCAATCAGACGCCTGAAAAAGAAAGAAAGAACCGCCTCTCCGAGATCACCGGTACTGAACGAAGACTCCTTGGATCAGTGTTACCATGTGATGACCTAGCGCGGTGGTGAAACTCAGAGGACTCAATGCTCTGGCGTTCGGACTGAAGCATGGAGTTAAGGGTCGTCTCGGATGGTGGCTATGCAACTATGCGAGCTACACAGGAAATCGGGGGTTAGGCGATTCTCACAGGAGAGTAATAGCAGTCAAAGTTCCACTCTATACTAACAAATGACTATGCATGTAGGCTTATCCTTGCTTTTGTGGGCATGCAAAGTCCGTCCTATCTCGATGGCTGTGTGAACCAGAAATCCGAGTTCTGGACAGGCAAGATGCCTGGCCTGGCCCATCATTGTAGTTAAACAGTTCTATGCATTCCGCCAAGCATACTGGCCGATAAGAGTCGATAAGAGGACCCTTGACGGTTGCCCAGCTTCTAGACTTGCGCTAGCGCGTCTTAGCGTGTCCATAGACACACAAACGGAAAACCGAACCCCATCAAAGCAGCTGCCAACACTTGAAAGTTTCAGGTAGTCCATCCCTCGGGCGCTAAACAACCGACGGTCAGGGATCTTCAGACTTAGGGGTTCTCATCACCGACTCGACTCGATTGCTCGAGGGCAATAGTGAACATATTTTCTCTCCTCCTCGAGGTGAGCCAGGTAGTCCGATCCAGTGAGTTACCCGATTCCGTAGAAGCCCCAAGACACAAGAACCCTCAATGTCTATCCCTTCTTTCTTTGTCTGAAGAATCCGAGCACATCTTCACCAGTTACCGCCGTTGAAGACCAAGGGCCCGCAACTCGATTCCCCCTCCTTGAGGTTGCCCCCTTCAGACCCTTGTGCGAGAAAAAGTAGCTGATCTCAAAGACTTCTCAAGATTCACCACGAACTGCTTCATCCTGGGCCCGATGCATGTCTGACTGACGGTTGCCAACGGCATCTTTGACCTCACATTCGACGCAATAACCATCTGGTTGCTGTCGCACTTCGAGATCCCCTCCGACTCGGTCGGGTAACTGCCCCTCTAGTCACCTCTCGTGCCGCGTTCGGTCTCCTGCCTTTCGTCCGACAGGTCCAACAGCCTGGCGATATCGAGCGATCGTGAGACATCTGTGAAGATGGACCCCCAATACCCCAACAATCGTCTGTTCTTGAACTTGGGCGACAACAACCAGCGCCAGGCACCCGGAGTCAATGACCGCGCATATCCGACCACGCCCTCGACCTTCCCCCAGCCCGTCTTTCCGAATCAGCAGCCGGGCGTGGCTCAACAGCCGCAGGTTCCTGCTCAGCAATACCAAGGAGGTTATCAGGCGGCGTCCAATTACTTCCAAGGTGCTCAGGGTTATCAGTCGTATGCGCCCCAGGGAGGTGCGGATTATGGCCAGAGTCAATATGCATCAGCCGCATACCAGCCGCGATCCAATACGCCGGGAACTAATGATCCCAACGTGGGTCTGGCTCACCAGTTCTCGCATCAGAATCTCGGCGGTGCCGCCCGCGCATCACCTTATGCGCAGCGGGGCCCTTCCCCCGCTCAAAGACCCCGGACTGCTGGATCCTCAACCCAACAACAACACGCAGCTTACAGCAACAACTACATGAACGCACCCCCTATGCCTGCCCAGAACACCCGACCTGCTGAAGTCTTCCAGGCTGCGCCCGAGCGCAACCCTGAGAAATACGGCCAGAATTCTAACAACAACCAGAAGAAGTGTTCTCAATTGGCCGCAGACTTCTTCAAGGATAGCGTCAAGCGTGCCCGTGAGCGCAACTTGAGACAGAGTGAGATGGAGCAGAAATTGGGTGATCCCAGCCAGTCTGCTGCGAGACGTGAGCAGATCTGGATGAACGGTGGCAAGAAGGAGGGCAGGTACTTACGATTCCTGCGTACCAAGGACAAGCCCGAGAACTACACAACCATCAAGATCATCGGCAAGGGTGCTTTTGGTGAAGTCAAGCTGGTACAAAAGAAGGCTGATGGTCAGGTCTACGCAATGAAGTCCTTGATCAAGACTGAGATGTTCAAGAAGGATCAGCTTGCTCACGTTCGTGCCGAGCGTGATATACTTGCCGAGTCCGACAGCCCGTGGGTTGTGAAGCTTTTCACAACATTTCAGGACGCCAGCTTCCTGTATATGTTGATGGAGTTCTTGCCTGGTGGGGATCTAATGACGATGCTCATCAAGTATGAGATCTTCTCCGAGGATATTACCCGCTTCTACATTGCTGAGATAGTGCTCGCAATCGAGGCAGTCCATAAGCTGGGCTTCATCCATCGGTGAGATCCCATCGTGCTGGGATTCACCACCCTGCAGTCTGCTAATCCTCGCAAATAGTGACATCAAGCCTGACAACATCCTTTTGGACCGTGGAGGCCACGTCAAACTGACAGATTTCGGTCTGTCTACTGGCTTCCATAAGCTCCACGACAACAACTACTACCAGCAGCTCCTCCAGGGCAAATCCAACCGACCTAGAGACAGAAGCTCTGTGGCTATCGATCAGATCAACCTCACTGTCTCTAACAGAGCCCAGATCAACGACTGGCGACGATCTCGCAGACTCATGGCTTACTCTACCGTCGGTACCCCTGATTACATCGCCCCCGAGATCTTTACTGGCCATGGCTACTCCTTCGATTGCGACTGGTGGTCCCTCGGAACTATCATGTTCGAGTGTCTAGTCGGTTGGCCCCCGTTCTGTGCCGAGGACAGTCATGACACGTATCGCAAGATCGTCAACTGGAGACAGTCGTTGTACTTCCCTGATGATATTACCCTGGGACGCGAAGCTGAAGATCTTATCAGAAGGTAAAGCCGTAGAGTTATATGAGACTCGTAACTTTCACTAACACCATGCCAGTCTCATTGTCAATACGGAGAATCGTCTTGGACGATCAGGTGCCCAGGACATTAAGGCACACAACTTCTTCCGCGGCGTTGAGTTCGACAGTCTTCGACGCATCAGAGCACCGTTCGAACCTCGTCTCACTTCGAACATCGACACGACCTACTTCCCAACCGATGAGATCGACCAAACGGACAACGCAACTGTTCTCAAAACTCAAGCTCTGGCCACTGGTAAAATTGCGGACGAGACGCCTGAGATGAGCTTGCCGTTCATTGGCTACACTTTCAAGCGGTTCGATAACAACTTCCGATGATCGTGTGTACCACCACACGACCGGTGTTTCGTTGACGCTAGTCCTTTGTGGCGAAACGACTAAAGTCAGGATACCGTGGCTCTGGTTGCCACTCCGCTTTGGATTAAACATCCTCTTGGCATTGGTATCTGACTACACTCTTCCAAATCCAAAATGCCCTCAACATCCTCTCCTTCCCGCGTGGCCATCAACCATCTGACTGCCACACCTAGTGGTTTTGCAATGACCACCTGGAACATTCCCCACAACTGAGTACAAATACCTCAGCACACACTATTCCCAAACGGCGTACAGGTTCAAGTACCCACTAATATTCCGTCCTTACACGTCGAGGCATCTCCAGCTTTCGTAACTTACAAATCCGATCTTGTGGCATGATGCGATCAAAAGCTGGTTATAACATAATGATGCGGCTCTGCCATTTGCATTTTCTCGACATCAGACTAGCAGACGCTCTCGGTAGGAGACATGGGGAGCATGGCACGACACACCATATGAAGTGGTTGTTTGGTGGGTAAATACATTGATTGTAATGGGCATGAGGATATATAGACCAAGTAGAAAGTGCAAAAACATTAAACTGAAGTTGAGTTAATTGCTCTGAACAAGTGATGATGGCTTCGAATAAGTTGATGTGGAGTCCTCATGGGTACCGGATCGGCGACTGCCTTATCTTATCACCGATACTCTTTTGCCTCAGCCTCATCAATTTCAGCCTCCATTCTCAGTCTCACCTCGACTTTCACCTTCGCCTTCCAATAGCCTATCCATCCCGCAACGAACCGGCGAGCACTGCCTAGACCGTCACTCCCCCAAAACGGTCGCGAAATCAACACTCCGCTCATTCCACAAGACTCGCATATACCCACCCGGCAATGGATTATCAAAATCGCGCCGGCTCCAAATTCGGCGGCGGCGGCGTGGCCTCCCAGAGCGCAACGAACGCCGACCGACGCGAGCGGCTCAAGAAACTCGCCCTCGAGACTATCGACCTGGACAAGGACCCGTACTTCTTCAAGAACCACGTCGGGTCCTTCGAGTGCCGACTGTGCCTAACTGTGCACCAGAACGACGGCTCGTACCTCGCCCACACCCAGGGAAAGAAGCATCAGACCAATCTAGCGAGGAGAGCCGCGAAGGAGCAGAAGGAGGGCAAGGCCGGCCAGATCGATGAACGCACCGGGCTACCCATAGGTGTCGTGGGTGCCGGCTTCGGGGCTCTGGGGCTGGGAGGCGTGAGGAGGAATGTGGTCAAGATCGGACGGCCGGGGTACAAGATCACGAAGGTGCGGGATCCGGTCACGCGGCAGCAGGGTCTCCTCTTCCAACTGCAATATCCCGAGATCAGCGGCGATGTCACACCGAAAGTCAGATTTATGAGCGCGTTCGAACAGAGGATCGAGGAGCCCCCGGACAAGAGTTACCAGTACATGTTGGTCGCGGCGGAGCCATACGAGACGTGTGGTTTCAAGTTGCAGGCGCGCGAGGTGGATCGATCTGGTGAGAGGTATTGGACTTGGTGGGATAAGGATTTGAAGGAGTTCTGGGTCCAGGTCATGTTCTTGACAGAGCGCGAGGAGAGATATGTGGGTGTGCCTGGTTTGCCGGGACGGCGATGAGGAGCAGGAAGCTGGCCACAAGGGTAACGTAGCTCCGCTTACGAGCAAATACTTTCCACGCCGCTTTCAAGTCGCGGTGATCAAGTAATGGGAAGCTGAGATGCACATGTAAGATCTCGTCGCCTAAGAATGACGACTGGTGTTTCTGACAGTTATCCACAGAATGAGAATGCACCAACAGTACCAAAGCATCGACTCCTTGTCTGAGGTCGAATTTCCATTCATGACTCATGCCTCGGTCAGATATAAACACTCCCCACGGAGGCAGATATCCAGGCACTCCTGCCCGTTTCAATGTAGCTGTTACCCAGAAGCCGGCAATGTATCATAGTTAATGTGGCCGATTACTGGCAATGACTGGTTCTCAGTGATACGTTCATCAGCTCGGGGGTCATGAGAGCTCTTTATCTTCGTACCCCTTGCTAGCGGTTCAGATGAGTGAGTGATAGAGTTCCCGGCAGCATCCACGCGTCCCACCATTGCGTGAGTTCAGCACCTGAGATCCTGACCACAATACTTTTTGCTGGTGCTCGCGTCGCTTCTACTGGGTCCGGACGAGGAAGCTTACAAGGCGAGAAAGAGGAAGATGTAGGGGAAGGAGTGGATCGAGGGGCATGCAGTCTGCTGAGAGTGCTACCAGCTACAGGACATCTGTCGAGTTATAATGGTCAAGGGAGTCGGTCATAAACTCGTAGAGCCAGTGGAGGATACGCGGAAACCCTTCTCGGCGTAACACAACTCACGAGCTTCCTTAACGATCTACTTTGCAACCTCATCGTTGCCCATAAAGTACCGTGGTGCAGAGGCTGAAACCGATTGACTGAAGTAAGAAATTCTGTCGGTTTTGTACCCGCGAAATAAGGACAAGGGATGAGCCGAGCACGGATGAACCTCACCAAACTCCTATCCTTCCAAATTGCCACAATTTTGTAGTACTATACATGTAGGGTGTAACGTATAGGAGCCAGCTGACAGAATGGCCATGAAGCTTGGTCATGCTTGGCCATTCTTATTGACGGAATGATGTTTAAGTCCCTGACCATGATCCCTTACGGTTGCAACTGATCCTCGTCTGGGACGTCGCTGAAGGTCCCACGTTTCCGTTCACCCGCCGCGCGATGGAACACTGGTGCCGTCATCACAAGGAGAGTGGGAGACCAGGCGGGATGTAAGCATATCGTAGCGAGCCGGATATTAGATAAGTCCGGGTAAGGCAGGCAATATTGAAAGAAATGCACATGTGGGCTGACCATGTAAGCAAGTTGGTCTCGGAGCTTGATCGGGACCGATACCCGGCCTCTCTCGCTACTGGCTCCGGGATAAGTTATATATATCCATTTCACCGTTTGTTCCTTGCTGAATACTACGTCTTTATCAGTGAAAACAGCGGTATACGGCCATGCAATTACGAGATCACCGACAGGGGTTGACCGGGTTAAGAAACAAGCCCTGCGGCCGATTGGCAAATGACGCCAACATAACCGACAAGTATCTGCAGATCCCGTCAGCACACTTGGCTGGAGCTGCGAAGTATAACGCACAATAAGCCCATCGCCATCACTATTCTTTTGGTGCATTGGTCGTCTGACAGGAGCTACAGCACTATGGTAGTGTAATACGCTGACCATCCTTGCAGCGGAATTAACTTAGGATCCATGAAACAACAATTGACTCGTGCTAGTGTCATATGCTTACCAGTCTTGGCGCATCAAATGCTATTTTTGTTACTGGTTGTGTAAGCCGGCGACAAATAGATCAACCACCACAACTATTTAAGTAGACAAAGGCCTGTCGTACGTAACGCAAATCGAAGTATCAAACAGCTCATCACAGCCTCCAACCTACGATCTAACAATCCAAAACCTCAACCAATTTAGTCAACATGAAGCTCTCGATTACACTTCTCACCCTACTGGCCGGATGGGCCTTGGCAAGCCCAGCAATGGTTGGTGACCTAGAAGCACGAGTTGACTGTTCGACATGTGGTTGTTCGTCCGCAGAGTCTTGTACTGTAAGTCATTTCCCGCTGTGAAACACGTCGTTGATAGGGGCATGCTGAAACCGTTGTTGTAGTTCGATGTAAGTCTACCCGATGTTATCGATTTCAGTAATTACTGCCAGAATACTGACTCAGGTGGTGGCTCAAGTGTTGTCAAGTAAGCTTCACCTTGATTTGATAACAGTCCATCGTCCTGTCACTTTGTTGGCTAATTATTTTGCGAAGTAAATGGAAAGCGGGTTTAGGATTACAGAGGCAGCTTGAATGGTTGTTGTATGGAGTTCTCCGTTGGAGTTTAAGCTCGGCCGACCAGAAGTGGGTTCCCGTCGTTATCAATCACAACTATATGTTGTTATGGAAGCTTCAACGCATCATGTTTCGCAATTTTACAGTCACAACCCCGGTTGACAGAATCCAATCCTTACATTCTGTCCCTGGAGGTGCTATAGAAAGAGAATCCATGGCAGTAGTCGAAGTCGAAGACCCTCGGCTTACTGGATTTGTTCATCAACGCTCTTGAAGATTCGTGTCTGTTGTTGTGTCCCCTTACTGCCGTAGTCTATTATCGTATCTCCTTCCGGAGCCTTGCCCTCTCCGACTTTGCCACCTTCTATCTCCCAGCAGTACTCCCGCCCTGCTTCATCAACAATATACCTAAGGCGGAGGTTGGGGTTCGATATGTTCCTTTGTCCTTTGATAGTGTTGGTCGACCTGGGTATAGGCTGGGATATGGGCTTTGAAGTATTTAACTCGGGCATGTAAACTTTCATTCATTATGGTGTTCAACTGTTCACAATGATACTCACTAATGTATAAAGAAAGAAAAATAGAGTTAAATGGTACACGTTGGTGGCGAACGCGTCCTGGAAATATTCGTGGACATCTCTAGGCAACATCCTCCACCGAGGCTCAAGCGATCAACCAGACTTGGCAACAGTGCAATTATGTCTGACTCATTTATCCCTGACTCTATGGTCCTTGCGAATGGATCGATGAGCAAAGGTAAGGGGCCATGAGAAGATGCACCGTGATGCCCCTGACTAAGTGGGTAAGGAGTCTATTGAACACCGACGAAAAGCGACAACAGAGCGGGGCACTATCAGTGCATTTCGCCGGCGGCGATTGGAAATAGATGTCTAATGCGGCATGTGGGACTTCGCCGCAGCACAAGAGTCAGATTTTTAAGCGGTCGTGTCACGGCACTCGTACAGTGTGACCGCTGAGCCCCAAGACATAGCGCTTGAGAATATAAAACGGTCTTCCGAGGAAACTCGCAACCTTGAATGCGGCTCTGATTGATCACGCGTCGTATAAGTCAGCAGGTTTACAGCCGTACCAAAATCTTCTCCCGGATTTGGTGGCTCGTACTTCTTTCGCGTGATTGGATTTCCAGGCTCAGTCTGACCAATCAGAAGGCTTTGGGATCCGTGGCAAGGCGTCAGCTTGGAGTTTTGGGTCATGGTCTGACGAATGGTGCGTGAGACGCAATCCTTATTGGGGCCAGGCTGAGCTCAGATTGCGGATGGATCATGTGCCGACTTCGCCTTCAATGTTAGATGGGTGAGCGCCGAGACTGAAGGACGGTCCACGGTTTAATTCGTAGAAGGCGTATAAGGTCGCACTATCTGCTGCATGATACTCGTCAATCTTCATTTTTCGATGCGTGAGATTACAAATCATTATCGTACAGAGAGTCACACCGAACACACCGAATCCAGTACACCTCTCAGTCTAATTACATCGATATAAGAGCAATTTACGACCAGGGAAGACAAGTACTGCAATGAAGGACGATCATACCCCTCTGCTCACTGCTACGTTGAAAGGTTCACAACCCCAAGTAACATCAACTACAACACCGGCTCCTGAACCGACCCCCATGCCGCCGACTGCGACACCTGTCGATACCGCGCCAAGGAAGGCGGACACTAATATATCCTGGGGCACCCCCCTTGGACTTGGTGTCCGGGGCCCGAACGACGAGAACCTGATCATTTTCCGCAAGGCGCTAGGTATCAACTGGCACAAGGAGAACGTCGACAACGCGACCTTGGAAGAAGGCCGTAGGACTGCAACTGGAGTTTACAAATCGGTTATCTCGGCCCAGACAAAAAAGAATACTCAGCATGCAGCTCTCACGGCACTGCTGTATGTTCTATACTTCGCACAGGTCGTTATTGGCGCTGCATTGACGGCCCTCGGGCCCGCGGCCGGAGAACACACGGTGGCTATTACGCTTCTGGGCGCCGTGAACACTGTCGTCGCCGGCGTGCTGGCATTGATCAAGGGGTCTGGACAACCGCAGCGCCTTGGAAAGGATCAAGTTGGATACAGAAAACTGCAAGATTGGATCGAAGAGACCGAGGCTCTGTTGGCGGTGGGGGTAATTGGAAAAGACAGGAAGCAGGTAGGGCTGCTCGTGGAGGTTGCCTTTAAGAAGTACAACGCGGCGATTGCGAGCGAAGAGAATAACCGGCCGGACATGTACGTTTCCCAACCCATGGAGTCCCTTGGTAACCGCGCGAGCTCAGATTCGCCCGATGTGGGAAGCAGGCCGGGATCCACTGGAAAGACGACTTGAATGAATTCAGAGCAATAGACATTAGAGTATTAGAAGAAAGGCGTTGGTGATTTTGCATTATTTAAGTAAAATGTATCTAATTATCTAAAACCCACTAATTAGTGTTACTCCACCATACTATAAACTGGTCAGAGTACGATTTCGGATGCTTCTTACGATGGTTGGTTCATATTCACTTGGTTAATAGGGGAAATATACATAAGAGTCAGTGTTAAAGCCGGTGGAAAGCACGGGGTAAGCTGTAGGATGAGCAGAAATCTTGTCATTTCTCTTTCTTAATGGCGAAGGACGGACGGACGTACTTGCCTCCCCACTATACTTCAAATCACTGTCTCTCAAATTACTTAAGTGCACCTCCTAATTACCGTGCAGTATAATCTCTGTGCTCCCGTCCGTTCATGTGCGAGCTTGTCATCGTATCGCAACTCATATTCGTTTCTGGCATGGGTATCTTTTGGGATGTTGGCACTTGATCGCACTACCATTTATTGTTTTAGTCTGTGGGTCGACAATGAAACCTCACGAAATAGCCTGAAGTTACTAAGGCTATACATGCCTCTCAAGTTATTTCTTATGTAGTGGCTGCTAGCCTGTTAGCCGATAATTACCTAGGTATGGAGAATAACCGAAAGGCAGGACGCAAGATACATACTATAAGGACGGACTACGAAAAGCTGCAAAAGCTGCATCATGCCTTTATTGCACGGCGAGGCTGTGGCATAAACGCGCATAGCAGATGCGATGCTATATCTACCTACTAAGTAAGTAGTAAAGGATTTGCGACGACACGAGCATTTCGTTGGCGATGGTGGGATGCTCAGCGGTTGTGCTACCGGTTCCGGCAATTCGATACATGATGATTGGTTGTACGGTCTGCCACTAACAGGCTTGGTTTAGCGTCGCCGGAGTGGCTGCCTAAGCTGGCTCAGGCTTCAAAGATGAATCACATTGAAGCCGAGCCACCAGGCCGAAGCCGAAGTGCCAGCCGATGTCAATTCCGAGAGTCTTGGAGCAATGATTTGTCGATAAGAAGGCATCAACAAGAAACCTTGCGTCTTTTCCCCCCCCTTTTTTCTAGACATGGGAACGCGGCCTCAAATGTGAGTGGTCGCTCCGTTCGCTCATGGTACTTGTGTACATGATTATGCCGAATAGGGGCGAAGTTTTCTCAAGTAGGTCTGTTACGTGCCCTCATATTACGTGGGACGCAGCTGCCGATCGGTGCACAGATTGCGCCGACCATGGCTATGCTTACGAAAGTCGACATTCATAAGTTGACCAGTTGCCAATTTTATCGTATCATTCCAGCAGCCTTGACACCACGATCACTTTCCAGTATGGGGACACCAGAACAAGCCGAAGTCGCCATGACAGATACTGCCGTCCCACCGCCAGCGTACTCAGCAGCCGCGCCGATTCACACACAAGAACAATCGGATACAAAACAGTCCATACCAGACATCAAACCAGTAGCGCATATTAATCGCCAATTCCCGCCGACTTTCAATGCCTACTACCAGAAGAAGATCACTACAACCTTCCACTTGGGCGAGCACGCCAAGGAGCCACTCTATGCCCTGAGGACGCATGCAGGCTGGTCCGGACTACCTGGGATTGTGCTTCATAACGGGCCGAGCGACACCGACCCTCCGCTGGCAGCCGCAGGCAATGAGAACGTCTGGAGTAAACACACTGTGGTGATCCTGCCTCCACTACCCGGGACCACGGAGGAGAGCTCCAATGAGTTCATGCGCACCAACGTGAGCTGGAAAACCATTACATATCCGTTCACAATCGATGTTGGCGAGGGTCAGAACACGCGGCGTGAGAACTTTGAGTGGCGACACAGCCGAGGCGGTGAGATCAAGGAGCTCGACAGGCACAGCTGGGGATGGAAGCTCGTACGATTGACAGCTCATGCTCCTGGCCCGGGCGGGGAGAGGAATGAGAGGCCGGTCGGCGCGACGAGTGATGGGAAGGAGGTCGTGGCCGTGTGGGCTCGCTACTCGGGCTGGAGTTTGACCAAGGCCTTCAAGTTTCAGTTCCTCGGAAGTGGAGCGACCGGTGAGATGGGCGAGCGTTGGGCTGTCATGGCTGTCATTACGGCGCTGCGAATTTGGTATCTAGAATGGCAAGGGACTAGCGCAAGCGGGAGCAGTGCTGGGGCAGCAGGAGCCACGGCGGCTGGGACATCGTGAAGAACTGTTTAGCGGCATAAAACTTCAGGCTATATATACCCTTGGGTTCAGTTACAACTGGTTGTGTTGCTTTATTCCATATTCTAGCTCATAAAATCACCATTTGATGTTCATGTAAACAAAGCTTGTTCGCTTTCAATCCTTCAAGGTGTTAGTCTGCCCGTGATCCGGAACAACACTTCTGCAGCGACCTGCAAGCTTGGCCACCAATTTTTGAGATCTATTGGGACTGAGATGTGGTTAAGCCACTCAGGTAAGTGCCCACTCCAAGTGTGATATCCCAGCCCAAGGTTCTTCTTCTGAAGGCGTGGTAGAGACAGTGGGCAGCAGAGGTTGAGCCTGCAAACAGCGCCACTGTGTGAGAACAATCATGTACTGAATCCTGTGATAGACAGTATCCACAGGATGCTTGGTGTATTGGGGAGGTCCCCCGGGAGCGAAGTTCGCCGCCAGGGTGGCTAACAGCTCGGCTTCTTCCTTTCTATCTTCGTCCGTCTTTTTGTTGATCTCCTTCGGATCTTCCAGCTGTGTACGACCAGCTCGAGCCCTTCTCCCCAATAAGTCGTGCAACCTGATCCGGTAAAAGTCCAGATCCCCTAGGTGCAACTCTTTGTTAGAAGACTTCTGATCGTCTTTGTTCATGCTTTCCTCCTGCTCACTGTCCTCATGTCGTGGCTTCAAAGACTCGAGAAGCTGAGTCCACTCCGAGATGTTGGCATTGCGACTGTCTATGCGCTGCTGATACGCGTTCTTCGGTGGCTCTTGACCCATCGGTGTTCTCGGCTTCGGCTTCCGACCTTGGCGTAGGACCTGCAGCTCATCGGCTCTGTTCCAAGCCCGCTCGTAGACGATCCAGTCCTCAAGACGGCCCCGGAGAGACTTTTCACGGTCAGTCCACGTAGCGACTGCGACTCGTACATGGAGTGACCGAATGTACTTGAGGACAAAAGCGTCGATACGTGCTTTCTTGATGTAGGTGTTGTCTGTCGGATGATCCTCTTCATACTCCTGTATACACTGCCGCAAATACCTGATGTCGACCTCGAGATTGCGAAGAAAGTTAGCAGCCTCGGGCCTGTCTGTAATAGCTAGTGCTTTTTCGTAATCAAACTTGTACTTCTCTAGTTCAAATTGAAGGCTCGGTCGATAATCGCGCAGTGTGGCTACTGGTAAATCCCCTGTCATAGTCATAAGGTCCAGGCCTTCAGTGACTTTGTTCAATTCCTCAGTGATAGTGTCCAGCGTTTCAGGAACAGTGACCTCGTCCTCCTCGGCATCCGCAATACCCGCTTGGTAGCGGAGTAACTCGATATCAGCGTCGGCGTTCTCCAAGGTATAGTCCACGAAGGGATCTGGTCCATCGCGTATCTTCTTCCGCTTTTTTAACGCTGATGAACCGATCTTCCTTCTCTTCTTGTTCTTGGGCGACTTCACGGTGGAGGCTTGTTCCATAGCTGCATCCTCAGGCGTCACGGAACCCCCTAGGGTTCGGAAAAGCGCCAAAGTGCCCGGACGCTTGTCGATTCCGTAGCGGAATGCGTCATCCGTTGGTGGATAATCCACATACGTCGGACGTCTTTCTTCTGAGAAAATTCCGGTGAAGGCGTTCCCAGAGTTTCATCAAATACCACTGCCAATAAAGCTTGGCGGAGGATGAACTGTGAGTTTACAACCAGAGACCTAACTTCTTCTTCTGTGACAGGGGGGCTTTCCCTTCCGAGGGCCAAGAAAGAGTCGAAATTCTCGTCGAAGGTTGCATTGGACACAATATCACCATCTTTCCACGCCGAGGAGGGCAGAGGCTTGTGTTTCTGAAGGAGGAATGTCATGTTGCCAAAGTGTCGCATTACTCCAAGACGATACCTATTCCACATCGATGCACCAATTCTCTGCACTTGCGTGTACAGAGCACTGTACCATCTTGAACTGGGTCCCTCTTCTTCCTCAATTAACTCCTTGAGGCGCTCTTCAAAAGCCTCCAGTAGAGGGCCACTGTAGTCATAAAGATCATCCCAGGTCACCTGACCCGGCCCACCCGGTGGAGGGTTCCCGGCTGTGATGTTGGCGTGGACACCAGTGATGGAGTCGATGATCTCTGTATAATCCGTAGAAACAAGATGAGCAATTGGGTTTGCCTTGGTTTGGGGACGCGATGGGTCAGCAGGCTTGCTGAGACGGCCATAGAGGTCTTGATACCTCTCGTACCATTCTACGAAGAATTCGTTCGAAACCTGCTGTTGAGTTGGGACGAAGGCCATTGCAGTGCACGTCGTTTGCCAATCTCAGAAGAATTTTGGTGAATAGCAATGCCAGTGGGCATTGAAAATCAACAATCTACTAAGTAGCGAGGAAGGATGCTATTTAATAATTGCCGATGGGAGCTCATCCGCCGGTGCGATTGCAGTGTCTTATGCATATATTTCATCTTCTTACTTCTACATGGGCGTTTGGCGTTGCATTCGGTCGCGTATCTTCGTTGAGCTCATTTCCATGCGAATTCTTTGTCAAATGCCGGAAACAGAACTTCGTGGTCGATTTAAGAGTTTGACCTCAAAGGGAGGCAGTGTCAGCGTCGACAACATTCTCATAAGTACCTCTACCAGCTATTTTGTCATATTATTTGTGTGATAGTTCCCTTACCTCCCGTGCCCTTCTGGATCTTGAAACCGGGCGTCATTTCGTAACTTGTGTCTCAGATTCAGCTACACTTTTATCTTGCTTCAGTTCTTAGACATTCCAGAACAACTGAATAAATTGTGGCAATACGAGCCAAGGCAGCCTGTGGGAACAACGGGATATAGCTGGGAAAGGCCAAGGGATAGTTGCAACGCGAGACATACCCGCTGGTGTAATACTTCAACAAGAGTCACCAGTCATAACATGTCAAGACAGTGATAAGCGGTATGGAATTCACCAGATAATGCGACAATTCGATGATCTGCCGGAGGCAACTCAGAACCAGATACTCGCTCTTCATGCAAATCCCCAGCTTCAGCGGCATAATACAGTAACGAATTTTATACTAGCGTACCGTGATGGGAATGGAGATAGAATACCAGCAGAATTAGGTCAAAGATACTTGGACCTTATTTGGGTCTTCACGACGAATGCATATCAGCTAGATAAAGAAGAAAGACAGGTTTACAGAGGGTACACAGATGGTCTATTCCTGGCGCAGAGTCGTCTGAATCATTCATGCTATCCCAACACTACCTCATACTTCGAGGGAGGAGCGAGGGTTCTCACGGCGCTGAGGGACGTCGGGATGGGAGAGGAATTGACTGCCGCCTATGTCTCGATCGCAGAGCATCCGGAACGTCTTGCGAGACAAAAATATATCCGTTCCCAATGGCACTTCGCTTGTGCCTGCGAACTGTGTGAAGTGGACGACCTCCGGGTAGATACAGCGGAGTTCGAAAAGAATGTGGTTAGAATGAAGGCTTATCGAAACGCAAATAATAGGTATTGGAGTGTAGAGCATTGGACGGTGCTTACCCCGTTTAGACAAGATCAGCACCTACTCGTCGAAGCGCTTACAGAGTGCGACCGGTTATTAGCAATTGCGAAGGCTTTAAACTGGCGAGACCACGCCACTGTTCTGTGAGTATACTAAGCACTCCACTATGGACATGCACAATATGCTTTAATAGACTAACTTGATTTGACAGATATAAAGTTCGAGCAGATGGATTTGATTGCCTCTGGGACCTCACTAAAGATGACAGATACCGGGATCAATGTATGTGGAGTATTGTCAACGGCTCAGAAGAGGCGAGGATCTGGTCAGGAGAGAATTGTGGGTGGATTCGAGAATTCAATGAACGGGCCACTATGCTAAAGCTGAAGCACGATATGTAGAAAGCAATCGTATTCTATTTCAAACGACCCTGCTATGTACAGGAATACTTTATTTGAAACCGGTATCTTCAATTGTTCCACAAGAATACCTAATTAGATGAACAGAGCCAAAGTTCACTGACGCTGAAACTGACAGGGACATCAAGTCACCTGAAAGAATGCATTGAATAGTGTAAGTTCAATCTCCGAAGATCGCAGCCCACTCTGCGCTAGTCATGATATCATCCGATTCATCTGCCAGTGTTGGAGTTGGGAAGTCAATAGGAGAGAACCTTGTACTGGACCATCCCTCTTCAAATGGAGAGCTTGCGTAGGCGTCACTAGACGGTGTTTCCTCCGACGTGCAAGCATAGATTGGTACAGCGTCGTCCCCGTCGTTTGTGGATTGTGTTTCTGTCGTTGGCAAAGACGATGTTGGTGTCGACAATTCGTTGCTGTGGAGTTGCTGCGTACCGCTCGGCGACCCGGATTGATGAGTTGATTGTTGTATTATATGATTATTTGTTGTCAAAGAGTCATCGATTGTGAGCAATGATGATGGTGTAGGCTCGTAGTCGCTTTGCCAACTTGTAGCTGGAGTCGGTAATTGCAAGACGGTCAATGACTGAGGAGGAGTAGATCTCCACTGCAGAGCAGCCCCTTGTATTGCAATGCCAATCTCTCGAGGAGACGGATTCGTCCCGAATTGAGCTAAAGAATTAGGTAAAACATGTCCGACGAGAAACTGGACAAATTGATCCACGACTTGCAACTCATCTGCGTAAGGCGTCTTAGGCTCTGGAAAGTTTGGAAACAATTGACGCCAGATCCAATACCACTTATAATGCTGGGTCTCCCTAGTTTTCGGCACCTTTCCAAGCCTGTCCACGGGTACGCCTCCTGTTGGCTTGCAGTTACTGCCTTCAATATGCAACTCTAGAACGTGATCATCCACGAAAGACTCCCAGCAATCCTTACAATGATGTCTACCCAGTCTATGGTCATTGTGTAAGTGCTGGTTTAGAGCGCTTATATTTTTGAAGGTTTTGTGGATGCACGATAAGTGTAGCCGTGGATTCATCTTATGAAAGTGACATGCTAGGAGACTGTCTTCGTCGATGTTGACTGTCGATTGACCAGCTTTGGTAGCCTTGGCCTTCCTTGTGTCTTTCGAATCTTCTTCGTCGTTGGGGTTGAGCTTTCTCTTATTTGAGCCGTGGTGCGGCTCATGATCCCCTGCATAATCCAAGGAGGAACGTGGAGGCTGATGAGGTGATGATCCATCCTGCTCCACCGGTGCTTTCTGCCAAAAGTCATTCCATGCTTGAATTATTGCTGGATAGTACGGGTTGCTACTGAGAGCCGACAACCACTCCGAACGACTCCAGTCTCCACTAGAGTTAGCCTCCAGCATCTCGTGCTTGCTAAGTGAATCACCCAGTGCAGGAAATTTTTTGCAGAAGTTTCCTGGTATGTTGGATTCAGAAAGTGGATTCTCGACGCTCGGTTTTGGGACAACGTCAACATCGTCGGCCATAAACCTTGCCGTGTCGTTGGTGGTATCCATTTGTATTCTCACATTATGAATGCCTTTGATCTCCTGCTCGTGGTCTGGGGCAACATGGAGGCTATCATAACCTTCGTCTACAGGTTTCCAACGGTCTAAACGAACATCAGGTTGATAACAGGGAGAGGAAGTTGTAGAGAAGAAAAATATTGAGGATGCGTCGGATGGTGATGAAATTCCTTCTGACTCTTCACCACAGGGCAATAGACTGTTTGGTGAGACGTGGCCGCGTAGATTGCCAGGCTCATTGCTAGTTGGTGCATTAGGCTTGGACGGGGAGTCGAATTGTGATAGATTCGTGTCTGGATACTTGTCCATCGAATTTCCGGGTTTAGCTATTGATTGACCTTTGTATATCGTTGTCTTCGGGTAAGGAGACGTGCCTTGCGTCGAGGCAAGATGCAAAGTGGAAGTCCCATCCCTGGTATAGTGTCGTTTTGGGCTAATGGTGGGATCTCCCGTGGACTCATCATTGACAAAAGTCCGTTCAATAGCACAGCCGGTACATCGGGGTCTACTACAGTCTGCGCAGTAGGTATTCATGACCGTAGTCATTCCACCATATCCGCAGTTACACTGTTGACGTTTAGTGTTTGGACGCAAGGATGTCGAAATGTACCCTACTTACACAGTACCACAAGACCGTTGGAACACGTTTGCCTGGCATCATGCGTACAGCTCACGAAATGAGAGGCGAACGATTTACCAGGCTCAATGGGACTATGAGATGATGCCTCGATACATGATCGATATGGACATTGTGTCTCATTGTCGCTTCCGATACAGTTGTACCGATGCTGAGCTTTGAGGTCAAAGTGTCGCCCAAATGCTTTAATCAAGGTATTGATCATTAGGAGCCACCCCCCTGTAAGCCACAGAATGTACTCTTAAGTGATTGGAAGCGGCAAGGTGCGGGTCCACCCGGCACACCTTACATCGTATTAGCGACACTGTGCATATCCCTAATCCTGCACTGTAGGCATGGAGAGGTCTATTCGCTATAAAATTGCACAGTTTCACAATTGAAATCAACCAATTGATCAAACATTTGATCATATGAAATTCGAGAGAAAGAGGCACGGCGAATATAAATCGGGTTGAAACCACAAGCCGTATAAACCGAATGCCAACGAACCTTGACCTTGCCATAGTGTGTCGAACCCGAAACTCAAACATGCCAAGAAGTTCGGCGAAATCGCGACGGTAACGGAAAGCCTATATATTATCAAGTTCCCTAACTCTCGCTGACTATACATGTAGAAATAACAGTAAGGATGGAGTGGGTAAACTTCCGCCGATGCTTGCAAAATACGTCAACAGTGGAAAAGTAACAGTCTCCGACCGATTACTCGAAGTACAGTCTTGTCAGGTAGATAGTGTTCGTAAATATGGATCTCGAATGTACGAGGAGCTTGGGAAATGGGAGGGCCATTGGAAAGAAGTCTCAAAATGGTAGGTTTCGTTAACGCCTAAATTACTTCGGATGACTAACAGGGGCTGGCGAAGAGTGGATGAAGCATTACTGCGGTCATTCTCTATTACTTAGTTACAATTAGTGGCAGATTTCTCTTCCATTGACCAACCAACAACTCCAATCTATAGGCTCTTAGAAGCTACTCATCCGCCGTGTCTATGCTTCTTACGCATGACAAGACCTATAGAATCGACCCGGGAGGAGGACCGAGAATGCTGCGATCCTTCGGTGTGGGCAATCGTTCAATCGACCCAGAGCATGCTCCAGTGTGTCGGTGAACTTGAAACCTTCCTCTTGGTCTTGTAGGCGATCATTATCCTCGGCCTCCACCAATCGGCTACCATCCGCATAGAGTATCTTACGTATCAGCGAACGATCAGCCTATTTGAACGTTCATCTTCATCTCGAAGGCGAAAGCATCTCAGAAGTCCGTGTGATAGGCCAGCTTCGTTGACCCACTTGATGCGATAGTTATTGAGGTAGAGGTAGGAAATACTGTACATCGCTCCGATTGTATCTACCATTCAATCGAGCGTATCTATGTTTACTCCCGTGGATGGGTCACCGCACATCCCAGATGGATCGAGCTCAAGTCACGGTTGATGTCAGTTTATTATGGGTTAGTTGCTGAACGAAATAATAACTAAACATAAATTGAAAATGGTAGTTGGCCTAGCAGATGAGGGAGAACAACCGCAGGAGTCTACTATCATGCGCAGCTACCCAAGGGGAAGCGGGCTAACTGGAGAGTCTTGCAAGTTTGCGTATAAGAGTTGCTAACTCAAGCCGCACGTTCCGTCGCTTGTTGTAAGTCGGCAACTACAACATGTATAGGGGTAGAGTCGACACGTACTTGCTTGCAGAATAGAACCCGGATGCTGCTGCCATGTCAATAGCTGTCCGAAAGAGAGGGAAGGAGCAAGCCAGCGGAGAGGATGGCCCAATCTCAAACCCGAGGCCTTGAGACTCACGTCTCCTCTCTTCCCCTTCCCTCCCAGCCGCTGACGACGACGACGACGACGATAATGACGACGACGACGATAACGACGATGACAACGACGATGACGACGATGACGAACTCTGGCGGTGGTGATGGTGATGGTGCCTTTTGGCACTACCATTACGAGGTGGCCGGGACCCTCGGCGGGTGGGCAACGTTTTTGGCTGCTGTGGTGGATGGCCTCTGGGGCCTGTTCTTGTTCTGCAAGAACAAGGAGAAGAAGGAGGAGGGTCCGCCCGGTATGTCTTTTCTTCTTATCATGACTTGCTTGGTTAACATCCATTTAGTTCTTACCAGACAAAGTATGTACTAACGCTGTAATGTTGCTCGAAGGTCCTGCTGGTGCTCCCGGTGCTGACGGTGCCCGTGGCGATGACGGTGCTCGCGGTCCCGCCGGTCCCGCCGGTCCTCCGTGCCCGTGCCGTCGCTGGGACGGTATTAATCCGGCTTGGTTCGATCTTCCTCCCTCCCCCCCTCCTCCCTCTCCTCCTCCCTCCTCTCCTCCTCCCTCTCCTCCTCCTCCTCCTCCTCCTCCTCCTCAACCTCCTCAACCTCCTCGAAAGCGCCTCCTCCGATTTTAAATCGGAGAGTCACTCCTTTGAGTGACAGATGACTTTGCGCCAGTCGTCGACCCTAGACCAAACCTCCAATATGTACTTGGGGGGGCCTGAACCACGGAGACTGTGGGTCAGACGCTTCCATCAATCATTGCGTACCCGTTCAGGTCTAGTAGGCATATCATTCAAGCCGAAGCTAAAGCAGCTCCATCGCCTCGCTACCTTCAAAAGCAGGCGTAAAGGCGACAACCAACCCTTGAAACGCGCTCGCCATCATCTACAGTCATCACCAATGGCCACCTTCACATTTCTCAACAATAGTCATCACACCGCCAACCTCAGAGGAGTGCTGTCATCCACCTGCAGTTCAGACACATGACAACTAGAAGTTCACCACAGCAGAGGAGTCAGTCCATACAAGGACAACCTGGTAATCATCTCAGAGACACCAGGCGGAACGGTGCATTCTCAATATCATCCATCAAGAGAGCCCATTCATGAGGAGAACTCACCACCAACTTCAGAGGAGTGCTATGTCATCCACCTGCAGTTCGTACACATGACAACTAGCAGTTCACCGCACCAGAGGAGTCAATGTACACAAGAACACCCTGGGAGTCATCCTAGAGAACCCACCCATGAGGAGAACCCACCCATGAGGAGAACCCATCCATGAGGAGAACCAACCTGTAAGGAGAACCACCATCAACTTCAGAGGAGTACTATACCATCCACCTGCAGTTAGCACACATGCCGACTAGCAATTTATCACAACAGACGAGTCAACATACACAAAGACACCCTGGGAGTCATTCTAGAGAAACCCATCCATGAGGAGAACCCATCTACGAGAACCCATCCATGAGGAGACCCCATTCACTTAAAGGAGCCTTTTCAGGAAAAGGGGTGCAAGACTGGAGCCTAATTGCTACTGGTCTGACAGTTTGGAATTGAGACATAGCCAACATGCTTCTTGTCGTGCAAATGGTTGTGGAAAGTCGAAGTGAGAAAAATCAGCTCCGGCACGCTGTAGAGTAAAGCTAACCAAGTCGAAGGAATCGTCGTCGTTGCATTCATCCTTGCTTCATTCTTCTTCTTCATCGTCCCCGTCCTCGTCATAGTCATCGTCATCGTCACTCTTGTTGTTGTTGATGTTGTTGTTGGCATAATCTATGCTGGTAGCACTTGCGTTTGTCCAAAACGATTGAGCCGCACCTAGGTACTGTACCCTACTGTCACCTGACAAGCTATCATCTAGCTGGCTTCTGTCGAATCAACTCTCGGGGTAATGTAGAGTCCCATACTCCTCACTCTGGAACTATCATAGTTTCTTTCCGGCCGCAGAATGTTGGCGCATTTCGGGCCAACAAGTGTCCTGCAAAGCCCAGCACTTCCGACGCTCGCCATGCATACTTACTTACCTAGGCATTTGGCCACACGCGGGACCACTAGGTCACAGCTCAACACCTCAAACTCAGTGTTGACGCAGCAATGCCATCTGACTTTCGATTGCGACTGGCTTTCCTGCACCACATCGCATGCTTGCCCACTGCCCCCATGGACGAAGCATCTCAAACTTCAGTCAAGGTTCCAAGTGCAATTTCCGCAAGTTGAAAATGGAAGGCAATCGTCGTTGAGTGAAAACTCCGGAAGTCTATCTCCGCCGAAGCTTGGGACACCGAATCCTACCCGTCTGTCAGGTCAGGCCACTGCCACGGTCATGCGCAGCTAGCCACTCGCATGCAAACGAGGCTCGAGAAAATTGATTCGACGCGCTACGTCAATCAGTAATGTTGCTCGCAGGTCCCCCTGGTCGACTGCGTCCGTATTACACAATGCTGTCAACCACGATATTTCAATTCGTGCCTGCACGTTAACACTTCACTCGGCGTTCCACATACTATACTCCTAAGCTCGCACTGTTTACGATTTGTCGGAACTGCCACTGCGGTGTTAATAATTACTAAGTTCGTCACAACCACGGAGAGAAGGCCGTTGGGTATGGAGAGCACGCACAGCACCTCCCAAATATGCTCCACGACGAACAAGTTACACTTTTTCCAAGACACTAGAAGGCCGAACTTACTCAATCGCCGTGAGTCATCTTCGAAAGGCGAGTTTGCTCAAGTTTGGCTCGGCACTCTATATAAGGCTCATCGCCCACTCTCTTTGTAGATGGAATACCTATCAAGCAATCCATTCCTATGACTCTCACAATCAGCTGAAGTGCGACAATTCGAGATCTGCATCTGCATCAGCATACACTCTGTTGCTCCACTCGTCTTCCCGCCCACAATACATCATCTGCATTCCTCTTGTGCAGCTACGGATTTTGAACACCGGCGAGGATCAACCAAGTACTCAGTACATCACAGCGGGGGTCACTAGCTCGCCTGGAATCTCGCAGACATGGACGACGAGACAAGCCTCAACTCGTTGATATTCCACACCAATCGCGCAGGCATTAACGACGACGAGACAAGCCTCAACTTGTTGATGTTGCACACCAAAGTGAAGCAGGACGATGGATGGCATGGTCAGCTACCATGTGTCTCCTGCTATTCCCACCGGGGCTGTCACCAACACAATCCGACGCGGTCGCCCCTTTACCGCAATCCCCGTCTGCCTCCGAAGGAGCTGCCTCCGAAGTATCTGCCTCCGAAGTATCTGCCTCCGAAGCAACCGTCTCCGAAAGAACCGCCTCCGAAGAAGCAGCATCTAAATCGCTTCACTCGTGTCTTGTCTTGGTTCTGTCACAATTGTCGGGACGCCTTTCGCCCCAAAGAAACAGCAGAACCAAAATGTGAGCCGCTACTCACTGATACTGTTTCGGACACAGCAACAGAATGTGAGCCGCTGCTCACTGATACCGTGTTGGACACAGCAACAGAATGTGAGCCGCTGCTCACTGATACCGATTGGGAAACAGAAACAGAATGTGAGCCGCTGCTCACTGATATCGTTTTGGACAAAGACCCTGAGCCTTCGCGTCGGTTTTACACGAAACTGCCTTTCGATTCCCATTTGGTCGACACCCTTGCACCTATACACCCAACCATGCCCTACCATCTTGCTTTCTACCACCTAGACTGCATACGTCGGCAGCGCGGTCATAACGTTCGTGTCGCCTTCATCCCAGAATTGTCGTGCGGCGGTACTTCCAACTTTTATCACAATGGTCCCGAATATACATGGTCAAGCGAAATATACTTCCATAAAGAGTCCTTCCTACAAAAACAAGAAATCAGTTGTATGATAGACGAAAAGTCAAACTGCCGGACGCTCGAATTCACCGAGTGCCCTCATATCACTTTCAGAATCGAGGCACCACGGTTCGAGGATAACGACGGTTTCGCTGTAGTGCAGACGAGGTTGACTATTCCACCACCAGTTTATGGCCCTAAACGCAACTCGGGGCCCACATGGTGGACCAGTAAGATAGGTCGTTTCGCCAGGCTGAACGGTTGCAGACGATGTCACTCAGATCACGAACTAACCTTGGAGCTGGTGGGTCGCCAGCTTTATATACGAAACACCTGCTACAGAGAATTAGGCGCTGCTACAGATCGGTCTATGCCCAAATGGATATCTCTTCTAACCGGAACGGGCATCGTACGCCGACCCGACGACTATACGGTGTATGCGCGTGTCTGGCAAACCGCCCAGGAATTATACCGGCCAAACATCCCCTTGATCACACACACTACGAGGTATTGGGAGTTTGTTGTGGGCTCCGTACACTACGAGCCTAAAAAGTGATATGGGATTGCGATTTCCTGCTTGAAGCGGGTTAACTGGATGGAGAGTCTTGTAAGTTTGTGTATAGCAATTTTTTACTCAAGCCGCACCCCCAGTCGCTCGTTGTGGGGCTATCGGAAGTTGCCCCTCGGCGACGATCCCGGAGCTACCCCAGATTTACGGAAGTCAACCCTCAGCTCTTTCTGACTTCAAGTCCTCAAGCAACAGCAACACACCTAAATCAGTCTGCGCGACGACCACCGGACACCCGGCTGACCCGAATCAGCAGCTTTCCCCCGGCCTCGCGAAAGTCACCTAAACCTCGACTACCGCCGAAAGCGCACACAATGTCCTCACGCTTCGTCTCCGGCGGCACTCTCCCCGGGGACCAATCCACCAGCACTGCCACCTCTACCTCCCCTCCATCGCAGCCCATCGCATCGACATCCTCCACCAACCCAGAAAAAGCGTCAGCCTGGGCCGCAGCCCAAGTGCAACTCGATCGCGAACGGCAGCAGCGCGAAGCCGCGCGACAAACCACCATCGAGTCGTCCTCGCAGCAATCGCTCTACGACACGCTGCAAGCCAACAAGGCAGCCAAGCAGGCGGCCTTCGAGGAGGCCAACAGAATCAAGAACCAGTTCCGGGCGCTAGACGACGACGAAGTGGACTTCCTGGATGATATCGTGGAGCGGGAACGAAGGGAGGAAGAGGTGAAGAGGCGGGAAGTCGAGGAGGGGCTCGCGGCTTTCAAGGCGAAACGGAGGAATGGAGGGCTGGAACATGAGGGGAGTCTTGGTGGTGATGATGGGGTTGACGAGGTGGTGAGCGAGGTTGTGGGCTGGGGTGCTGGTGGTGCAAAGAAGAGGAAGAGGGAGAAGGAGCAGGGCAAGATTAAGGGGTTGAAGCGGAGGGCTAGTGAGGGAGTGAAAAAGGAGACGAATGGTACTATAAAAGGAGTATCGGCGTCTGCGGCTAAGGATGAACAATCGCAAGCTGGGGTTAGAAAGCCGGCTGAGAACAAGGAGGCTCCCGTCGATGTCGATGTTGTCCCCAAGGCCGCAGGCCAGAACCTGAAGATGGGCCTGGTGGATTATGGATCAGATGACGATGATTGAACGCTGGAAGGATATGAAAGATGATACAGACTTCCCGCACCAGACTCTGGAGCAAGCCGTCGAGCTTTACTCTCGTTCTGAGCGATGCGCTGAGGACGCGTCAGGTTCGTGGACCGACTGCTTGATTGCGCGCGGAGGACGCTGAAATGGGGAGCTTGGTCTAGCAATTTAGCTTATGGAAAAGGGAAGTTCACGAAGGGAACCTCGCTGACTAGGTTGACCAAGATTACCTGGAAAGTGACCTTGCAGTGAAATGGCACTCATGTGACTGCTGGAGGGGTTTAGGGTATAATACCTAGGTAGTTATGGCAGGCAGTTTAAAGGTAAGGAGACGGTCGTTCGAGTCTCAAATTAGAGTTGTGATTGATACTACAGGCATGATATGAGCGTGCCGAGTCGAATGAGAAGTCCGCTGCTCCCACCACAGTTGGTCAAATCTACCCCTTCTATATACCAAGCCAAACCAAAAGCCCAGGGATGCTATACATCAAGGATACCCGCAAATGCAACGAGATGGTATACCCGTACTATACAATATTCCCACAATATATCAAGCAGTCTCCAGGTCAAAAACTAGAATAATGTCACGCTCGACACTATTCTCATTCGTCTGCCCAATAGTAACTCCTTGGCTCGGAACCTGACACAGCCCAGCGGTACAGACTTCTGAAGCTTCCCTTGATCCAGCCCTCAACCTCTTCTTCGGGCACCACAATCTCCCTTGCACGTGCCTGATCTTCAGCCTGGATCTCGAACCGCCGCATGCGCATCGATATCCTCGGGTCTAAGACCACGGGCTTGGCCCAGATCTTCTCCTCCGGCACCACTGCTGGAGACGCCTCTCCCTCTTTGGCCTCCTCTTCTTTCTTCGGCGCAGCTTCCTTCCACACAGCTTTTGGCCAGTCCCTCTCTTCGTGCTCGAGCGCAGCTTGTTGTTCTGACTCGGTCGTATCCTCACGGTACTCGCGAGCATGTGCCAAGCAGACAGCCGCCACTTCTCGTCCAACGTCGTCCGCCAGGTGGCGGCGGTTCAGAAAGCGTCGTAATCGGATGAAGGTGTTTGAGAAGCCAAGGATATGTGGGAATGTGATTTGCGTAGAGGGCGAGAACTCGCCGGGGATTAGCATGGGGAGTGATGAGGTCGAGTAGTCGTCAATGGTGTTGTATGGGACAGGTTGTTGCGGTCTCTCGGGTTTATCTTCGGCTTTCTCTTCCTTCTCATCTTCACCTTCAGCAGACTCGAGAGTCACTTCCGGTTTCGGTATTGCCGGCACTGGAGGTGCAGTCAAGGATCCCAACCAGCCTTCATGTAGTCCCCGGATGTATTCCTTCCAGGTATGTCGCCCAATCACGATGTCTCCTCCCATACCGGTCCATTCAGGCGTACCATTCTTCTCTCTGATGCCCCTCACGATCTCCTCTCCCGTAGGCTGCTGCTCTTGGCCCGGCTCTGGAATGGGCTCCTCACTGAGGCGCCTGTTCCGCCGTATCTTCTCGGCCACCGCCGCCCTAACATCGCCCTCCTTCCGTCCCTGTACAAATTCCCAATCTAGGCCTGAAGCAGCGATGATCGGCTTGACATACTCAGTAAAGTGATCTTGTGCAACCCTCAACCCATCATTCGGCGGACTCTCGAGGAATATGGTCAGTTTTCGGGGGAGCTGATTCGGGTTCGTGATGGGTTCTTTCCCGAGATGGGATACCGCTCTGCTCCACCGGGCCGTCGCGCGCTTCTTTTCTCGCTTGTCGTATATGATGGCGGCCGAGAGGGATGCCGTTATACCCCAGAAGATCAACCAGTTGCGTGATGGAAGCTTCTTGGGGAGATTTGGCAAGCCCATCATTCGGAGGGCTGGGTTAGGTGTTGCTGCTTTGTAGTTTGCAGCAGGGTTTGCAGCAGGGTTTGCAGCAGCTGGAGCCGCGGTAGGAGCAGCCGGAGGAGGTGTTGGTTCAGCCATCTTGCTCCCGTTGCAAGCGATTCCTCCACGGTGTGGTAGGTAATGGGGTTGTTCCTCGACACGCTTGTTGATTTTGAACCCTGGAGCTCGAGTCGCTCCAAAATTCAAAATTTGGTCGAGACTGGGGCCAAGACTGGCTTATCGCAGCTCTTATCGTCGTCCCGACAGTAGCTTGCGGCAGCTGCCAGAGATCCACTTTTGTCTAAGTATTACTACTGTGTACATAGTAGTACTAGTATCTCAATTACAGTTACTTAGTAAGGTAAGCATGCATCTTTGGCTTGAGTTTGCGTATCATCACCCTCTCCTCTACCCATCTCCGCGTGTCTCTTCTTCCCCATGGCCAATTTCTGAAGGAGATTACATCATGAAAGATTCAACGAATCTTTCGTTTTTACGAACGCTATGACTAGAAAATGCCGACTTCGACAATGGTTTCTAACAGAGTGAGACCAACAGGTGGCGTTCATTGAGTTAGTGCCTCTGACCACAGCTTACTTTAGTGAAGCTAAAGCTCAGGTTGCCGTTCCGATCTTGAGGCATTCCACATCGAGGCAGTGAGAAATGCTCGGAATCAGCACCGTGGCAACCGAAGTGTACCACCAGGAACACTTCTCAGACTTCCGGACCTGACGGAACAGCGTCGTTCCGTCCGTCCCTTGGATGCTGACACCTGCAGGGACGAATGGTTCTGATTGGAATGACTTGCCCGCGAGGATTCCACGACTGCTGACATTGCCCCTTCTGGTGTTGTACAGCTTCGAGGCTGAGCGAGAGCCGGATCCGCGGACAACATTACCTCAAGCGTCATTGGACAAAATCTGGGGTTCCTCATGGTGCAACTTTGGCTGACGGAAGCCATTGGTGTCGTTTTCTACTTCGGGGGATTTTGTATTTCGGCAAACGCCTCCTTCGGTAGGATTATGTTTCATGACTGTCGTGGCCCGCTTTCATGCTACTTGGTGCCTTCGGCTACTCGCGAACTCCAGAGGCAGCTCAGCTGTACTTAAACAGCACTGCAGCCGCTGCTAATTCCTTTGAGCTCATTATCCGCTACTGTTCTAACTGATATACTCATAAGTGGACTTAAGACTTGCTCACACTAAGCCTACTCAAACTGCCTCACTCACATCGACCCCATGATGCAATTCCTCACAGTCCTCTCAATGGCAGCCGCTGCCTCGGCCGCCACTGTCAAGATCAATGTTGGTAGCACCACTGGCCTTGTCTTCGACCCCGACTCCGTCACTGCCGCCAAGGGCGACATCCTCGAGTTCCACTTCCTGCCGCTGAACCACAGCGTCGCCGTGGGCGATTTCGACAACGCCTGCCAACCTGTCAAAGAAGGCGGTTTTTTCTCGGGCTTTTACCCGACTACGGCTGAGTCCGTAAGTAACCCCTTGCCCATTCCCTCTCGTTAGACTAGCCTACATCACGGAACCTACCTTGCATTATTGACTCGTTACACTGTATATACTTAACCACGTTTGTACTCACCTACCATCCCCAGGAAACCATCTTCAGCGTAACAGTGAACGACACTAACCCCATCTGGCTCTACTGCACCCAACAGTCCCACTGCCAAAGCGGCATGGTGGGCGTGGTCAACCCGCCGGCAGATGGTGACCAAACGCTCGACGCATATAAGAAGAAGTCTACCGAGTTCAAGGATCAGAGTGGTGAACCTGCTGTCCCTGTCGGTTTTGGTGGTACTCTGAGTGTGAGCGGAGGCAGCGGTGTTAGCTCGTCCAGCTCCGCAGCTGCCTCGGGAACGGCTACGCCAACCACAAGCACAAGCGGGACGATCACGGCGACTCCGAGCGCTACTCCCGCCGGAGCCCCCGGAACCAAGGTTGCCGTTGGTGGCGTATTGGGTGCAGTGGCGTTAGCTGCTTGGGGTCTGATCTAGGTCTTTCTGCAGGAATGCTTACTTGGTGTTCCCAAAAATGGTGGTAGATGGGGTGAAGGAGGTAGGCTGCATCCTGGTTGCATCATTTTCACGAGGACATGAATACTTATGTATTGCCCTAGTAATCATTCATGATCTCATACAATACCACGTGTCGCAGCACCTCACGTTGACACTGTACCCAACTGTGCTGAATTCATTCTCGACATAAGCAATGCCAACACTTTGTGAAGCTCAATTATAATCTAGTGACAAAAGGAGTGAAGAGAACATACTGTGCTTGGGTCATGGCGGATTATGGACTCAATGTCCCCCTCCCCCATGCGCTATTTTTGTCAAATAATCACTAATGTTCTCACATCAAACCTGTTTAGTAATAACTTCGGGCTACACCACCACAAATAACAAAGCAAAAGAATCGGTAATACTCCAATGAAATGATATATATGATAAGTACTTGAAAATGCCGCAACTTTACAAGGAAAATGCTTGTAGAGAAGTAATATATACCTCAACCTTCATACTGACAGGTAGTCTTTGCGCAATCAAGAAACTGAGCGAGGAACTAAAGACCATTTCACTTGCGGTAACGAAATCTCCTCGTCTTGATCCTCCTACACCAACCGCCCCCATTACCCATCTCTCGTTCTGCTCGCCCGTCTGTACCTTCGGTTCATTCTCCAGGTTCTCCTTTTGCCCACTATCGATAGACCCCAATCTGCCCTGCTGATCGAAAAGACCCAAATCCAGTAAGCGGCGAGTAACTAGGGTATCTCCGGGAGTCCACTGCGTCTGTCTATGACTTACTCACCTCTCTCGACAGGCTTCGGGGCATGGTGTCGCACTTGGGGTCGAAGTTTGGGCACTGGACCGCTTGGGAGTCTTGGGAGAGTTTGGCGAGGTTCCCGAGTAATCTCGTCATTTTGGTTGTGGCTAAGACTAATGGTCGCTAAGCAGGTATATGATGTTGTTGTGGTCAAGTAACGAAGATACTATGGTACCATTCGGTTACAACTTGGATAACATAGGGACGAAGCGTTCTGTTTCCATGTCTTGATTCTCTCCCGAACCGAAGGTTGTCGCCATTGTCCAATTCCGACTGCGTTACGGCAACCTCTTTCCAGCCGTATCTGCTGTATACTCCTTCGTTATACTGGCGACTTTGCACCAAAGTGCCGCGCGATGAGTCTGGGTCTACAGTTGAGATCGTCTACCACCTCCTTAGTGTGTATCTTCTCGGTGTTTCATCGAGCTTCTTTACATTATCATCGAAATTGGCCATTATCTTGGCATGCTCGCGGGACATGAGTTAATGTCCAAACCAAGCATTTTCGCAAACCTATAATAGAACCTTGTGACATCAACTCCAATGCTTTCCTTTAAAGACCTAGAGATTTCGAAGAGTTAGCGTGATGAATTGCTGCGGCCAAGAGCACCCAAGCTCTGGTAGATCGACAGTGAGTCGGGCGCAAATAACATGCACGAAAGGTCCAGCCGAACGATTCTAACTAGTGTGGAGTGAATGGTAGGGTTTATCGAATAACGATTCATCGTAGCAAGCCTCAATCGGGCGGCTATCAGCTTCGTGCAGTATTAGACTACCTACCACAGGGCGAGGAGTTTTGTCCAATCATCGTTGCAAGTTCTTCGTATGTCATTCAAATCATCTCCTCCGCTGTGCTGCCCGTGCACATATTGAGTGATGGGAAGCTTGCAGCGAAGAGTGCACTCTAGGTGCAATGCCAATCACAACTATGAGGTACAAAGACGAAGTTGTTGAATCTTCTAAAGCCAACCATAATCAACATTCGGTGAGTAAGAACAACAAGTTGCCTAGGGCCGAGAATGCGCTTCAATATAAATTCCGACGATTTGTCACCTGGGCTGTATCTTTTTCTTGTATCAAACTAAAAGTAACCGACTAATTGAACTTAGCTCAACCAGTGCCTCACTTCAATACCCCCTTTTCTCTATAGCTTCATCTACAGGGTAGTTGGATGATACGTTCTTCGGACAGCTTCTTCGCCTTTCAGACCCAGTGATCAATGCCGTCGCTAGCTGAATCGAATAATCCTTCCTCAGGGCAACCGTCAGTCGAAACCAAGTCCTTCGCTTCGCTGGAGACTATTATATCAACGCTAATAATGTCTAGTGATGCCAAGGCGAGAGAAGAGATCCTCTTGGGTGTGGGTAGTTGGTCGGACAAGTGGCCATCCTATCCGAAGAACGAGCCACATCAAGTTCATCAACCTGAAGGCACCTCTACGAAGACCAAGACCTAAGACAAGAAGCATAAATGATATACTGGACAAATGGAAGATGGAAGACCTAGAAGATGAGCCTTGGAATCATCTCGCCTAGTCTTCATACTGTAGTGCGTTATACTATTCATGGAATCTGGAATCTAGGGAATGAGATTATAATGGGAGGGAGCTCACTTCGAATGCACCTCTTCTGCTCTGCCTCTTGGTCGTAGTAGTTTCGACAAGCTTATTTGTCGACCTACATGCCTCGTGGTTATGTTCCGTAGCCAATATCGAAAGCCCCCTCCAAAGTTCCGATCAACATTGATTCAATATTGCGGGCAATATTAACGACCTAAGCCCACTCTCTGGAAGAAGAGTGTTCTCATATGCTAAGGTTGTGGTCGTGCCAATAACTTAGTTGCCGAATCACTTAGGCCTTGCTATCGCACTTCGCATGCCGGTTTAAGCTTGACAGAACTAGTGGCAGCCGTCTTCCATTGCCTCGCCGGACATCCTAGATTACGTTTGCCTAGTTGAAACAAAGTCGTAGTATTGAAGTTCAGCGCTATGGTCGGTACGAATCATAGCAAGGCTACGAAGAAGCACGAAGACTAAACGTACGGATCAGATCTTGGGTTACTAATCATCGTTTCTCCAGTGTGCTGTCCTGTCTCTAAGACCAATATGTCACTTTGGTGGTCCTGAATTTCGGGGAAATGCTTTTTGGGATCAGGCCGGAAAGCTCCCCGCAGTTCGGGCTAGAGGTCTCCGGCTGGCTCAGCATCCGTCCCCGCGATCGGTTACGCAGCATTTGGGTATGTGGTTCCACGTAAGAACGACGGATGTAATCTTCTGCTTTGGACAAGTAGTTCTCTTACGTGGAACGAGACAGTGTTTATCGAACCGCTTCATTGAAAAGAGCTTCACGATCATGTCCGTCCGTCCACCCTTCTCCGCGTTGCCGCTTGATCCCCACGGGCCACCGGGGAACGCATGGGGCCTGTACGGAGAAGCCGACAAGCTTGGCGCCTTGAACCTACTCACTCCGGAAGTCGTCGTCCGAGCCGCGACCGAGATCTGTACAGGTCAGCGCGTCTCGCTTGATTGGTCCCTGAACAAACCGTCTTATCCCAGCTTCGACCGGGATCCGTTCAAATGGCAGCTGAAGAACAGAGGCGGCCGTACCGTCAACGATGACCATCTAAATTTCAACACACAATGTAGCAGCCAGTGGGATGGGTTTCGACACTATGGTGGGTGATCACGCTTTTGAGAAGCGGCTCTGGCATGTGGCAGTAACTGAACTGTGCCTGTACTTTTCAGGATATCAGAAGGCGAAGAGATACTACAACAATACGAGCCAGGCGGACTTGGAGAACCCTGAGAAAATCGGTATAGATGGTAAATATGACCGTGCTGTTTATGCGCAAAAGTAAAGTTCGCTTGACTGACTAGCTTCAGCCTGGGTCGAAAAGGGTGGTATCATAGGGCGGGGGGTTCTCTTA
Organism: Xylariales sp. AK1849; assembly: GCA_022432505.1. Lineage (NCBI taxonomy): Eukaryota > Fungi > Ascomycota > Sordariomycetes > Xylariales > Xylariales sp. AK1849. The sequence continues at coordinate 2,238,052 of JAJKKH010000008.1, forward strand.
GACTACGCATCCTTCTGTTCCAGGAGAAATATTCTTTTGTCGGCCATGAGTAGTGTTGGGATCCCTCTGACTCAACTCAAAGAGCTGATTGACGAACAACAAATCTCCTTCAGACCAGGAGACATCATCTTCATCCGGACAGGATTTACGGAGGCATACGAGAAGCTATCTATCGGCGAACAAAAGGCCTTGGCAGAGCGTCCCTCGCCCGACTTCATTGGCATCGAAGCCACGAAGGAGGTGTTGAAGTGGATCTGGGATTCAGGCTTCGCCGCCGTCGCGTCTGACGCGCCGAGTTTCGAGCGAGCGCCCATCGCCGGCCCCCATACCGCCAAGGGTTTGCAGTGGGCTGGGGAGAAGTGGGAGGATGAGATGATCGGCGGTGGACTGCTGCACCAGTGGCTGCTTGGTGGTTGGGGCCTACCAATTGGGGAAATGTTCGATTTGGAAGCATTGAGTCGCAAGTGCGACGAGCTACAGCGGTGGTCATTCTTCTTGTCTAGCGTGCCGCTGAAGGTGAGTCAAGCATCCGACCCCACAGCCTCCTTCGATGCGCCATGTCTAACCCTCCTCTCCCGTAGGTCCCAGGCGGCGTCGCTAGTCCGCCTAATGCTGTAGCCATCTTCTGAATAGACGAGTAAGTATGATAACACATTGTCTTCTCCATCAAGAATTGCAGTATGCGGATCCGAATGCGAACTGCTTTTACCGATGCCCAACGGTAAAAGGATCTGACTAGACGCATATAACTGCAAATATCGATTGATGCCTTGTGAGGGTAGTTGGCTTCGTTGATAGCTGCTATGCCGTAAAGAGCATAGCCTAAAGTCACCACCAAATTTAGGTACAGCACAGGCCCGTCGTGGAGATTCAGATGGACCGCATTTGTTGACGTCCGTAAGACTTAAGGACATCAACAATCTAGGATCGGTCAGGTTTGTTGTGAGTGCTCCTTTTTGTCGTAATTCGACCGGGGATAACAAAGTTGCTGCTATGGAATCGATTACCGCAAGGTTAACTCCATTTCTGCCTCGCCAGTTGTCTCGTTTCAATCTACTGAGAATGTTCCATTCAATTCGTTGCGGGAAACTGCAGTGATCGCGATGAATCATCGTAGAGCAATTCTTCAAGTGCACCGAAACCAGACGTCACCTATTTCGATTGTCATTCAAGCTCAATTGGAGACCTCAGCGAGAGAATGAGTCCGGGCTTACTAGTGAGTCGAATTGGCCCCAGCTTGTTACATCGGCCAAGGAGCTGCTGGGACTTGTATTCCAATTCATGGCTTGTCCCGGGAACATCTGGCCACCGTCCTGGGACATCAAAGAGCTCAGCTCTTCGACAGAATTCTCGAGGGTGCCGCTCGTCTGGAGAGATCCAGGTTGCAGCAACGACACCGTAGAATCGACGCCCGTAGTCTGCCTGATCGCCTCTCTACGAAGCTCCTCCAGCACCAAGGAATACCTTTGTGTTAAAGAACCCTGTTCCGCAATGTTCGAAATTTGAGTCTGGCATCTAGTCGCGGCTTCCAGATAGTGTTGGTAACTGCTAATGGGGGATGACTTTTGCTGAATGGCGTGAACGAACAGGACAACAACCGCGGAGAAGGCAAAGTACAAGGTGAACTAGCGTCCAAAGTCAGCTTTGCGTGCGTCAGCCATTCCTTTAAGAGTTCATGCAATACCCAGTAACCCCTATACATCTGTTCTGCCTGGAACAAGCCATCCACCGCCTCGACAATCTTCATAGCGGCACCCAGACACTCTGACACACAAACCTCAGCCGGCGTCTCGTGCGAATCGGAGGAAGCGGTGCCCTGTTGCTGCAGTCGCGCAAAGTTCCGCAAAAGAAACGGACGGTTGGTCAGGATCATGGCGTGCCAGTACGCAAAGTTCAGTACGTTCCGTTGACGCTGAAAAATGGGTAACAGAAGCGAGGCGTTGATGCCCCCGACATCTAGAAAGGACGCAAACTTTGCCTGCCAGGCTTTCAAAGCGGTGGTGTGCTTCAGTGCCAACGCAGCCTTGACCGATTCAGAAACAGGCTTTATTGAGTATATGTCTCGAAGGATGCCACTGACTATGCGGGACAGCCTAAATTCCAGTGTCAGCAATCCACGGTCGTGAAAGTCGCAGAGCAGACGGACCTCACGTGGGCCACGGGCGCCTGCATTAAAGATTGCTTTGGGTTTAAAAGGCCTGGCACGGGGGCTTCCCCGGACAGCTCGATATCGTCGGCGCTAGAAGGTAGATCTTGGTCTATATCATCATCGTGAAACGTCCTGGGTCGACCAAGAGCTGCGCTCAGATAATTGTCGAGGCTGTAGGCGCACCAGAAAGTTCGGCGCCGGCATTCAATCTCGATGCGATTGGAGTTGAGATCACCGGTTCCGTACGATGGTCGACGACGGTTCAGTCCGATAGCCAGAGCCAGATGGGCCGTCGTACCAAAGAGACTCCAGCAGTGATTGATTCGAGACTGGCAAAGGAGGAAATAACATTGTGCAAGTCTTGCTTGGACACTGGTCAATTGAATCGCTCCTCTTTCTTTGGATAACTGCTGTTCTGCTGCGAAAAAGTAGCGTGCACTTTCTTCCGTTGACGAATCTGGCATGTATTCTTGGGCCTGGGCAAAAACCATGAAGAGGACAGCTTTTCGGGCGGAGGCATCTTCCCTATTCCTCATCGTGCCTTTAGTGTCAAAAAACTCTGCTAGCCATATTTCAATGGTAGGGCGATGGAAGAATCGATGGGTTGGTACAGCAAAATCGAAGTATCTCTCAAGCAACCTTTGGCCCTCTTCCCGAGAAACCAGGAGACAGAAGGGAGTGTCGAGTTCGGACAGTGGCGCGTCGCCGAAAGTGAAGATAGAGGAGGCTTGAGAGAAAGATACTGCCTGATGTAGGCGCTTCTGCACCCGCAAAAGGAAGGACACTCCAGAGGCCGGTCCGACAATATGACCTTGGAGATCCGTCTGGGAGGGTTCCGGCGAAACCCGCGACGACGGGACGATAGGAGGTGCACTTGGCGCTTTGAGCGAACCATGGCCCTGCCGTTGAACAGATGCAGGGTCGTGTCCTGCCTGCCTAGGTCTCACGCCCTGCTCGGTGAGGATAGCCTCAGGCTGCCTCATTTCTGGTGTCGACGCAGTGCGGTCTCCCCTGATGGACGGCATGCGTCCGCGAGTATAGGATGCATGGTAAGTGCAGGAAAAGCTGGCTTCAGTACATTGTAGGCACGGTTGGGCTCCACTGCATCTGGCTTTACGTCTACATATTGAACATTTAGTTCCAAAGCAGCACAATCACAGAAGAGGGATGTTCAGTTACCTCTTGCAACGATCGCAGGCGCGCGTCGCACGGCTCCGTTCACGAGGACGCTTTCGCTTATTGGGCGAGCTCGGGCCGTGCGGTGTGCTGCCATCCACCTCGTTCGGATCCAATTCCATGGCGACCATCTGAGGTAGAAAAAGTTGCCGGTATTTCCTTTACGCTGCCGAAGACGGAGAAATACGCGCTCGGAAGCGATACTGGTTTGGCTGGCGGGAGGAGGGTGTATGCGTTGTGAGTCGTGATTGCCGGGGCCGAAGGCTCGGAAAAGGATCGGATAAAACAATCGAGGGAGGGTTCCCGGAGCTATGGATATCTCGGCCTTGGCGCTTTAGCAGTCCGGGGTCCACTGCATGGGTAGATTGACTCACAAGTTCGTATATCTCAAGAGTTGCTATAACGGGACCTTGGTAACATCCAAAGAAAGGCAGAAATGCCAAGGATCTGAAGTGAAATTAAAGGAGAGTCGTAATCGCAAAAGAATTGCTACCGATCCTGAAAATTTTGTACAAATTATTATCAATTCGAATCCTCCAGTTCTAAGTAAACAAGCTGCGTCTCGATGAGCAACGCAGCAATTCACCTTCCGTGGATGATTTGGAAGAAATCAAGACCAGGGAGTGTTCCAGAAAGCCGCAGAAATGTTACCAGAGAGCCCAATATCGATCCTAACTCCCGAAGATGCACAATTGTGAGCGAATGAGAAGCAATTGGACAGACACTAGCGAGTACACACTCTTAACTCAGGACCATAAAAAAGACGACAAGGAGCTCCATTGTTGATGTAACACCAGATTGTCGGTTGAAAAACCACTTTGACTATCGGGAACATTTTATTCCTGCCCTTAAAGTAGAAATCTAAAGCCTCTCTGGACGGCGAGTCCAGGAAGACCATGCTCCTCTTGTGCCTCGATCGCTTGGGCGCTACCAACATCTCGAATTTCCTCGCCACGGTCAAGCTTTTGGTTGAGGCCGCGAAGATAGAATCGGAGGATGATGGCAAAAATTATCGTCATCGCCGACATGACACAATTCACAATGAATGCCACGGTATAACGAGGCGCCGCCGATGCTGCAAAGATAATTCAGTATAAACGTATGTTGATTGGGACGGGAGGAGCTCACAAGGGTACAGAAAGGGAGAGTAGATCTGACAGACATTGCTCAGCGCATTGATCAATGCCAGAGCCGCTGCACGCTTGGCCACAGGACGAGGCAAAACTGGTGACATTAGCTAAGGCAATCCCAGATCACTGGTTGATTGAGAGAGGCCTACTGTTTGAGATATACCCTAGCGCGACCACGTATCCTGAATATGTTCCACCGACCATGATACACATCGCGCTATCGAATGTGGGCTCAGTTGCAGTTCATCCATGTCCAAGTTCAATTGCACTTACAAGTACCTTGCCACGAAGTTGGTCGTAGCCGCAGCAATGATGTAACCTGCCAAAGCAACACAGGGTGGCCCTGCTATGTGGAAGAAGCGCTCTCCTGTCTTATCTGCATACCATGCGTTGGCCAGACAGGCAATGACAGCAATTAAATACGGCGGCGTAGTCAGGAACAAGGTGGTGACATTGTCTTTACCAAGACCCTTCATGACGCTAGATGAAGAACCAGAATTAGACTGAAAACCTGAAGAGGTTGAGCAACACGAAGCCACGAAATGGACTCACGTGGGGAAAAGAGTAGTCATTGAGCCGCTGGCAGTGCTTCCGTAGATCACCATCAAGATCAGCCAGGTCTTGACGTCCCTGCCATATAAAAATCAGCCAGTATCTTTTAAGAGAAATGTTCAGGAGTACTTACTTCAGCGCAAGTATAAAGCCATGGAAAGGAGATTGGTGCCTGCTGTCGACCCAGTCCTCCTCGCCGATATCTCGCTCCAGTCTCCAGGAGGCCAACTCTCTTTCCTGTTCACTCAACCAACGAGTGGTCTTGGGTAGATCTGGCAGACAGAAGAATGCGGCAGATGCTACAGCAATCTTGGAAGATAATCAGTTACGAGTAGTCCCGAGCTCTGGAAAGTCATCTCAAGTGGGCTTTCATATACATACCGTAAGGATGGACTCGATGATGAAGAGCCATTTCCACGCATGTAAGCCGGCAACACCATCCATGTTCTTTAGGATGCCAGCGGCAATCAGACCACCAAAGGCTCCAGACAGCAGCGATCCACTGTAGAGAATTCCAGTTCGCAAAGCAAGTTCCTCCCTGGTGTACCAGCAAGAAAGGTAATACAGACAGCCCGGAAAGTAGGCTGCTTCGACAAAGCCAAGAATAAATCTGCAAGCCAGGATGCCACCGAAAGACTTTGCACCGGCTGTAGCTCCTGATATCATGCCCCAGATGATCATACAGGCAGGGAGGTACAGCGAAGGCCTTCCCAATTTGTTCAGAAGCATGTTGGAGGGGACTATCCGTCATCTGTCAGCGCTGCCGTCTCATCGCATCATGTAGACCTACCCTGCATGAGCAAGTACCCAACGAACAAAATGCTAACGCATGTTTGGAATTGATCTCCTTCCAGGGCAATATCCGCTTCGAGGCCCGACAGACCAGCGGCAGCAATATTATTACGGTCGAGGTAATTTAGGATATACATAATAACGATCATGGGAAGTCTGTTGACGTACAATAGTTAGCCCAACTCGTACTAACAAAGACCTTCATTCGGAGAAAGAGGATTTTACAATCGAAGATCAATCTTAGTCCGGAGCTTCTGTGACCTCGTAGCCAGTTCCTCAGGTGTGAGATCCCGGATCCATTGCGGTGCATCCACGCGTGAAGAGTCAACGCGCTCGACCGCATCGATGCTACATTTGCCGTCGGTCATACTAGAGATTCTTACAGCGCTGAAGAGAGAATTTGCAAAATTGAAGATTGAAGCTTGAGTCAGACAATGGCATGAAACATGTCAAGCAGAGTTGCCAATGCGCGGGATCAGGTGCAAGAGATGTCGACTTCTTGAATGTGGTACGATGCAAACAAGGGCCGAATTGACCTTCAAGGTAATATTACGCGTTGGGGGGCCCTGAGCGTTTCCGAACGAGAATAAGCAGGCAGATCATTCATTCGGCTTACTTGCTCTAACCTTAAGCTGGTATGGGGAGATTCTGGGGTACAGATACTTAGCTTATCCGAATGAACTGGGTAATGCGGGGAAAGGACACTGCTAGAATTCGTGTTCTCCATGTTCAGGGGGGGAGGGGGGGCAATATCCCGAGCAGCACGATACACCTTGGGTAACGAGAGCCCAGAGACCCACGTAAGGCCGTACGCCAAACGTTGCTAACGAGCGGGAGTTCCTGCTATATTTAGACCTCCTGACAAGGGACGGCTATGGCGCCCTCGACCGAGCCTACGTCTCCGTCCCGCCCCTCGCGCAGGTTGAGAGTCTACTTCCTACAGGTTATGCGAGCTCTTCGAGGTATAAAAGTCCCTAACGAAACATAGGAAAGTGACAAGAGAGTTCGTAGCACAACACACTTTTATAAACTGAAACACTGCAAGCTGGTCTATCTAGATACAAAGTTTAAAAGAAATTGGTTGAAACTAGTAAATTTTACCAGCATGAAACGTGGCTGTTAAATTTGGAAGGGGGAAAGTGACGAAGGAACAAATATATCGTCGTCGTGAACAATGTCTACCACTGGGTATTCCACCATGCCACCATCTTCTCAACTAAACCACTACGAATTACATCAAATCCTGCTCTTACGGATTCGCTAGCTTGTTCTGTAGCTTTGGTCTCAAAAATCAAGCCCTCACGCCCCGGGTTGTCGTTATCGTACTTGGTCGCGAAGAAGTCAAGCAGCTTGATAGTCGGGTTCTTGACCGGGTCCGACTCAGAGTTGCGGAGACGAGCAACCCATTCGCGTTGTGATACCACGTCAAAATCCAGGCCAGCCAACTTTAAGGCTGGGAGAAGATCCTGAGTCCAATGGAAAGTCTTGGTGTTCTGAACCTGGTACACGGTTGGCTGGTTATGGACTACCGTGGCTTCGGATATTTCACGTCCGTGATTGCTCGTGATGCCGGAGAGCTCAAGGCAAGCACCTGCCATCTTGTCTACGGGCATCCAAGATGGGTTCTGAATGAATGTGTCAGCAATCGAGAGTTTTTACCTATTGGGTCTAAGATATAGGGGGAAAACCACTAACCTCGTTGAGAGAAGGTAAAGCACCAAACACGTGCGCGGTGCGTATCATCAAAGGGATAGCTTCTGTAAGATTCCAGATGCCCTTCCCTGTATCGCCGATTATTTGTCCTAACCTGAGAACCTCGGCACATAATCCCGTCTTCTCACTCGCTGCTCTGATGATGTGCTCGGTCACATATTTTGACCTCGCATACCCTATCGGCTGCACATGAGCAGGGTTTTCGATGAAAGTCTCCGACACACGAGCGGGAATTGGAGTACCAGCGGCTGCTGATATAGATGAGCAGAAAAACAAACGTGAAGGCTTGACTGTATTTGTGCTGAGACAGAGATTAAGCAGGTTGTAAGTTCCCCGGATGTGATGAGACTCAAAACTCCTGACTCCCATATTGAAGTTGACTGCCCATGCCGAATGGATGACGACGGTCAATGTGTTGCGGAGTTCTTCGAGGATCTCTGCATCCAGGCCAAGCGTCGGCTGGCTGAGATCAGAGGGTACGCACACCACCTTACCCCATCCTTCAGACCTAAGTGGTGGCAAGCCCTTGGACTGTAAGGTTGATGTTAAGCGATCCTGTGCATTCTGTAGCGACGAAGCCCTGACGAGACAATAAATCTTCTTCACATTATGGATGCGGACAGCTTGCGACAACATATGTGCCCCCAAGGATCCAGTAGTACCGGTTATTATCTGTAAGTTCCGTTAGCAATGTCCCGTCGACACTCCATGAAAATGACCAACCATCGTCTGCTCAGATGGTTCAAGGGTCCCTGGCACTCGGGTAGGAAACTCCGAGTACTTCTCAATGAGTCTTGACATAATGAGGTCTTCGCTGTCCTCCAAGACTAGTTCATCTGATCTCAAGAAATGGAGATGTTTGGCCAATAAGTCGATCGAAGGGAATTCGAAGACAACATTCAGTCCAGGCACCTTACCTCCGAGATCGATTTCCCTCATGATCTGAGCCCGGATGGTTGTCGCCTGCAGACTGTCGATACCAACTTCGAAGAAGTCGGTTGACACCTCCAAAGTCGTCAAACCAAACCTGTTACTAGATAGGCCGAGTAGATATTCCCTCAGCTGAGGTTCATCCAAAATCAGAAGCTCCTGTCCTTCCAAGGGCGTGCGTGGGGCCTCGAACGCGGCATAAGTCGCGTCGATTAGTTCGGAGAACTGTGAATACAATCGAGCTCGAATAACAGTGCCTTTGTCGGTTCTGGGATATTGCGTGCCCGCATCCAGTATCCGCACCATCTCCAAAGGTACTCGGCCAAAAGCTTCTGCTTTCGAATTCGCAACCTGGACATCCGGACTCAGGATTCTAAGCAACTCGCTCCTGGTGACAGAAGCAGCCTTCACGCTGGGAATGATCAAAAGACCTGGGACGGCGCGACCAACGCCAAAAATCACAGCTTCTTCCACTAACTCGTTCTGGCGAATGTAATGCTCGTACGGCACTGGAAGGACTTTCTCGCCGTTGACTAAAGTCACGCGATCGTCGAGTCGCCCTAAATACTTCCATGCATCAGGCATCGTGGGGTGTGGAACAAAGGTATCCCGTGTATGGTAGGAGTTAGGCGGATCGTCTGAGTTCGAAAGAACTTTGGACGGAAGACCCTCTAAGACTACACATTCGAAAGTGCCTTCTCCAGTTGGGACCATGCGCAAGTACTGTTTCGCGGAAGCCAACGGGCGCATGTAGTTCCAGGCATTGTCTGAAGGGCTCCGGAAAGATGTCATCAGCTGTCCCATCTCAGTGCTATATCAGCTTGTCAGGTTGCGGTCGTCATACATATAGCGAGGCATAGACTTACGCTCCGTAATGGCCCACGAGATATACCCCATGCTCGACCAATTGATCACCCAGGTCGTCCGGGCAGCTACTGCCACCATACAGCACGAGCTTACATTTCCGCAAGGCCTGGATGCCCTCAGAGCTCTCTGCCAAAAGCTTCAGAGCGTACGGTACGCAGTGGAAGCTCTCGGGATCCGTGGCGGCCAGAGCCTCAATCAGGGAGCTTCCGGATAAAGGCAGATTCGAGTTATACATTGCTACCTGTTTCCCTGCACATATCGCACGCATCAGTGTTGACAGTCCATGATTGTGGAAGAGCGGCAAGGTGACAAATGCACGATACGGTATCCCGCTCGAGTAATTCGATAAGCAAGATCGATGCGTCTGAAATATGGGCTTAGGCAAGCCTGTGGAGCCGGAGCTGTGCACGATGAAGGCAATACGACGAGATGCATCCGGAAAATAGACGGGTGGGAAAGGGGGATTGATCGAGTTTGAATTGTCGAACTGTGCCTGTTTCACAATTTCGAAGCAGGTTGTGGTGCACAGAGACGTGATGTGCTGTGTAATTGTAGTATATACTGGATTTGTGATGAGTTTCGTGCACTTGGTCTCCTTTAATAGATTGACATATGCCTCGGGTGCCAATCGATTTGAGAGTAGAAGGACAGCAAAGCCCATCCTTGAGAGAGCAAATACAGAAACCACATATTCAAGGTTAGAGGGGGCTAGAAGCGCCACTACCTCTGTCTGTGATGGTAAAGTGACCTGTAAGGGTGTGGTTAACGATATGCTACTAGTCCAGATTTCAAGTTTTTCTCACCTCTGGGACCAGACCAGCTTCTTCATACTTCCAAGCGGCTTCATTTACATAGGTGTTGAGTTCTTCGAAAGTATGATAAACAAAGTCGCCTTTGCCACGGGATGTAGCTGGGTATCCAACGCAAGACGATCCAGAGAACTTTCTCAGACTGTCCTGAAGAAGGTCACTTATTGTTTGTATCGTAGATTGCTCTGGGCTTCGGCAGCGAGTGTTGCTCGAGTGAGGCTCAGCTAAGGGCACTGGGACAGCTTGATGCATTGCTACTGCCATGATTACTCTGTATACTGGTTGATAATCTGAACGACGCAAGATGGACACACAGATGGATTGTGCCCCATTGATCAACTGATCGGCGCGTTGCAAGACCCATCGAATTGCGTTCCTCGGCCTTCACATCTTCGGCTGAGTTCAGTCCGTGCCTTCGTTCGTGCCCATCGGCAGGCCGCTAGTTCGCTGATTCCATTCCCTCAATTACCACACAAACCCTGTTCGAAAGGGGACGAGGCGGGATGGTTTTCCGAAACCGGCTCGGAAATGCTTTGGGCGGAAAGGAGGACGAAGCGGGGTATCCCGGTACCGTACCGGAAAAGCCAGTATACATCAATCTGCGTCTTCAACATTCCCATTAGGGTTATGTTGCCAGATTCCGCTGCATAGACTGCGATGTTTGTAGAGCATTGGTGATATCAGGAAAAGCTGGACCATGACAATACAATACGGTGCATTGCTATTTACGACACATCTCGACGTCATACTGTTTTGACCAAAATCGGGTGAGAATGCCTCTGACTTCTGCATACCAACTGAACAGCGGCTATTCAATACCTGCCGTTGGTTTGGGAACGTGGGTAAGGCCTACCTGTGAGATACGAATATTCGATGTACAACACTGACAATTCGGGTACGCAAAGCAATCAAAGCCTAACGAGGTAAAAAATGCCGTTCAAACAGCATTATCTGCAGGGTACAGACACATCGACGCCGCGGCAGTCTACGACAACGAAGAAGAAGTCGGAGCAGGGATTAAAGCATCTACAGTAGACCGCAAGGACATCTTTGTAGGTTCTGCCACCCCAAGCTTAGCTGTCATTTGAGCACCCCGTTTAACAACCGCAGGTCACTGGCAAGCTTTGGAACACTCATCACAAGCCCGAAGATGTCGAAAGACAACTCGACATTACATTGAAAGAACTGCAGACTGACTACCTTGACCTGTATCTGGTATGTGTCAGGTTCTCGGATGAACGTACATTCATTCACTGTATGCTAAGAGCTGCGACAGATTCACTGGCCGGTCTCCTTCCAACGCACCAATGACACTGAACGCTTCCCTGTAAATACCACCACAGAGGCGGTTGACGTCATCGACGTGCCATTCATTGACACATGGAGAGCAATGGAAGCCGTGGTCAAAAAGGGGAAAGTTCGATCCATTGGCGTCTCAAACTTCACCAAAGAGAAGATTCAGGACCTCTGGGACCAGGCCGATATCAAACCAGCTGTAAACCAAATCGAAGCTCATCCATACTTACAACAGCCAGCTTTACTTGAATGGTGCAAAACGAAGGTCGGGAGGCAGTTCTGGCATATGCCGGTCATTATCCAGAGAATGAGTCACATGCTAAACGTCCCACAGGGTATCATAGTTGCTGCTTACAGCCCACTTGCGAACAATATCTACAATTTACCACGGTGAGCAAATTGATGCTGTTTGCCGCCAATGGACGAAACTGACAAATTTGAAGTGCCGATGACGACGAAACAGTGAAAGCTATTGCGGTGTCATTGGACAAGCCTCCGGTTTCTGTCTTGCTCAGCTGGGCTATTCAACGTGGCACGGTTGTTCTGACCAAATCAGTGACACCGTCAAGAATCCAGGCGAACCTTGAAGGTAAGCATAAACACAGATTACCATCCATGAACAGACTTGTCTGTCTAATCATGGTACTTGATATAGTGTTCGAGCTGCCTCAAGATGCATTTGACAAGATAAATGCGCTTGATCGAGTTCATCGGTACAACTTTCCCATTAGATTAGGAGTCGACATCTTCGGAGAATCAAGCCCTGAGGCTTTGAAGAAGGGAGTCGAAGATTGGAAAGAGAAGCAACGTCAGCTCAAGGCTACGTCCAAGTAGGCTAAACACCTCCCAATCAAAGAAATTGAACATGATTTCAAAGAACGTCGGTCTCGGAACTTCCATAGGTGGACCGATTAAAGTATAAGTCGCATTGCATCGTATGGTAGGCGTTTCGCTGGTAGCATTGAAAAGTTGACGGAGCGGGAAACTCGCGAAACGTGCACTACACATACTCTTAGACGTGAAAACAATACGCCATATATGTTCGCTTGCAGAGACGACTGCATATGATTTAGAGCAGTATTGTTGGTGGACAGTCTGTCGTAGAGCACCCCCAAGTATCTCATCCAAATGACTGTACACACAATTCATTGAAACCTTCACTATTCAAAAACTTCGTGCATTTAAGAAGGAAAAGCTTTCATAATTGATTCAAAAACGGCAACCTCCTCTGTGTATAATGTTCAAGCCGGGGTGGCACCGAGGTCGTTCTTCTGATCATAGCAAAGCCTCTTCCTTCTCAGCCCCTGCCAACAGGATAGGATGCCATTTCTCCCATTCATGATCTGGAAGTCGTCCCGTGACCGGTAATCGTCCTGAGTTCATATCACCAAAGCCTGTCACCCTGTAGACGGCCTCCTTGATCCCTACCAGGCCGAATTTAGCGATGTACTCCTGCGCTCGACTCACGATGAACTGCAGCCTTTGTGACTCCTGGAGCGTGCTCTGGTCTACTGGCTTCTTTTCCGCTAGATCCATCAGTCGGACCACGATCTTAGGGTAGTACGCCGCCATCCCGTCTATCACGCCAGCCGCGCCATAGTGCACGATAGGTCCTAGCTGCTGGCCGAAACCGCTAAAGACTCTGAATTTTTGATGATCAATTTCCGGGTCCAGAGATACCTGTACGTGGTGCGAGACGTTGCCATGTGACCTTAGTACCATCATTAGCCCGATATTTCAACATGGAAGTTTTCTTTCATCCTACATCTTGCAGCCGACGATATTAGGATGCTTTGCCAGCGCCGTGTAAGTCTCCGGCGCAACCAAGACTTGGTTAGTGACGCCTGGATAGTTATATCTGGTAGAGAATGATCAGAGACAGACGACTTCAAGCGATGCGAAGTAAGTAAGCAAGCGTGATCGAGACTCACATGAGTATGGGTATAGGACTGTTGTCCGCCACAATGGTATACCACTCTTTGATGTTCTGCTGGCTAGCCGTTGTGCCAAAGTATCCCGGCGCTAGGACGAGGCCCCATTGCGCACCAGCCTCCTTGTAACTACGGAGCCATTCCAGGGTTTCGTCGATCCCATTCGTCAGCACCCCGGCCATGATAGGATAGTCACTGAATCCAGCTTCTTGGAGGCCATTCTTGACGCCTGCGACGAGTGCCTCCCTTTCGGCGCCCGTTAGGTGAATAGCTTCTCCAGTGGAGCCTAGCAGCACAAGACCCCTGATGCCATTTTTAGCGAGGAAAATGCTGTGCTTGATCTGCGTGTCGATATCTACCTCTGCTTGTAGCGCTGAGGTAGTGGGTTTGAAGAATGTGGGAACCGGGACGTAGACGCCGGTTGGGGGACTGGATACTAATGCCATGGCGGAGGCGTATCCTGCACGTGTATGAAGCTGCTTCCGGCAATTGCAAAGACGTGCGAGTCTCCGTGCTGCTTCAAGTACTATACACCAGCGTTTTCTTCTAACTTTCCCTGACTGGTAACTATGGAAGGCAGACACCTTGCTCAATCTAGGTCCGGAAGGCTGGTGGGCCGAGCCCGCGATCGGTCGGGGTAGGAGGGCAACCAATGTTCATCTCCGGAAAAGAGTGTGGGGCTCCTGCTTTTCCGAGAATCCACATCAAAAGTATCAGCAGCTACGCCGATGTTCCAAACCCGGTCTGGAGCGAGTACCAGCGAATAGCCGATTAAGGGGCTTGGTCAAGAAAGAATTATGGGTTTGGTCGGAGTCGTTGATGAGCGAGCATCGACTTGCTTATTTTCTCACTGCATAACAAAGTGCCAGAGATCCAAGCGTCATCTACAACAGGGAGAAGATTGCATTTATAGAGTATTTCGGGTTCCTCCGCGTTGGCTCTTCGACAAGATCACAGACGTGGAGGGGAATCTGGGGTGGGGAGAGTCCTCCCTTGATGGGCATACACAGGCTGTCGAGGGATGTTTGGATGCCTGGTTAGCCCAAGTTTTGTGATCCAGGAGATTAGCCTTGTCATCCACTGTAGTAGCACTGGTCAAGGTCCTCTAAGCTAACATACCAATTGCGAGTCCTGGAAGGTAGAAGACGGATATATCGATATCTAGAAGTCCCAGATCTCAGCATTGAATTTGAAATTGACGAGGAAGAAGTGCGGAGACTATCCAAAGATACGAAGGCTCGGATCAGCACAGGCTTCATGAGACCGGGTCACGAAAGCAGAGAATGGTAGAGTGGTTATCTGAGGATAGGATAGGGGCAAAGAAGTTGGTGATCCGTCACGGCGGAATTAATTTGAGGTGACGTTATGGCCAAGTGAGTGAAAGCGGATGAGGAGGCAACCGAGCCGGGGAGAATAGCGACGTAGCACCATAAAAGCTTGTGGAGCCCAATTGAATCAATACATCGAGAGCCATGTCTGAATTTATTCATTGTGCGGCTAAATGCTGAACGTGCTGGCGAGTGGCAAGTCTCTGCTACTCCTTCCGACAAGGACCCCATATTCGCCTGCTTGTAACATCCACTTCTGCGCCACTACATCCCATATACTCAAGTCCCTCCTAGTAAGGCCAAATTCAACGGACAAACTCTCACCTGCCTTAACCAACGGTTTCTCAAAGCCGCGCAACTGCTTGACCGGCACTCCGGCTCCTGGGATCTCCACATAAAGTTGCGCAACCTCCCGCCCGTCCCTGTCTCCAACGTTGGCGATCTTGACAGTGACATTCGATATGACATCCCAAAGATCGGCCTGGCCGCCTTGCACTATCTCGCCAGTGGGGTACGGCTGAGAGGCAGAATATGTCTTTGACACCACAAGATCCGTGTATTCGAACGTCGTATAGCTCAGTCCAAACCCAAATTCATAACGAGGTGTGATGTTCAAGACATCAAACCGCTTGTAGTCAATGAACACGCCCTCAGTGAAGTTGGACTGGGGGAACATTTCATACTTGTCGGGAGCAAGTGTTATGTCTGGTTTTAAAAGCGATCCGTAATCAGACTCATTACGAGCAACGGTGTATGGCAGTCGTCCGGAAGGATTGACCTTCCCATACAACACAGATATGAGAGCATTGCCACTTTCTTGGCCAGGCAGATGGGCGAATATAAATGCTGTTACGTTGGGATGGTCAATAAAAGTGTCGATGAGACGTATACCAGCATTGTGTAGTACTACAATAGTATTGGCGCACTGGTCCGCGACGTTCAGGATCAAGCCATCAGTGAAGTCATCTCGTAGTGAGGGTCTGTCGTAGCCTTCGGCCGCCCAAGCATTGCCTATGACGATACATGCGTCTGACGTAGGATTGACAAGCGGGTTAGCCGACTCAAAATCCCAGAACAGCGCCGTTCCGTCCTCATGTGCTTGTGACACGAGCGCGTCGTATGGTGCGCTGATCAGATTCTGAGCTGTTGCTCCCGACCCACCACCAGATATAATCGTTCCATTAGGTGCGATGGAAGATTTCGTGATGTTGAGATTGCCCAAGAAGCCTACGACCACTTCAGTGATGTTTGCGGACTCGGCGCCATCATCCCAAGGCGTGAAGAATAGCTGTTCGGTGGCACGTCCTTGATTATTCATACTTGGCGCTTTGGCGGAATAGCCGAATAGCGAGATCAGTTTCATGTTGGCCGATTTCAGAGGGAGAGCACCATTCTTGTTCTTGACAAGCACATGGCCTTCCACCGCTCCGTCGAAGAGAATTGATCTAGAGTCTGGATCCCGTGCATCCACAACGTCATGTGGTGCTGTGATATCAACGGGCATACCGATCCCGGGGGTAGGGAAGTCAAATTGGTCCTGGGCCATCTGAAACCAGGATGCGAGAACCCTACGATCATAAATATTAAGTCCCCTTGCAGTTGGCATCGTCGACTTACCTAGTTACCATATTATCCACCTGAGTTTCCAGAACAGTACCATTGTTCACCGCCAGAGTCAAGTTATCTTCCCATTTCCCTTCCGCGTCTGGCATAGCTACATCAAGCCCCGACAGAGCACTCGCTACTCCAGACTTTTGGGCGTACCAATCGGAGACCACCCAACCCTGAATATATCATATTAAACACAGTGGCTCAAAAACGGAATGCTGGAGGAACTCTCACTTGGAAACCGAGCTCCCCTTTGAGAACGCCGTTGAGTCCCTTACTGTTCTGGCAGGCATATGAGTTATTAACCCTTTGCAGGGAGCACATGATAGCCCCGGTACCTGCTCGGACGGCATCGTAAAATGGCCTAATTGAATTGATGAGTGTCTTGTTTTCACTCCGAATCTTTTCACCTTACCAGAGGTAGAGCTCATGTATAGTCCTGTCATCAACATTAGACGAGACTGACTCGGCGAAGGGACCTGTAGTGGCAGACAAGCGATGACTTTCCTGCTCTTGGGCAATGAAGTGCTTACACAGTATTAGTTCAGGTATAGACTTGGGATTACAGTGATACTAAATACCTTAGTACTAGTAATAACATTGGCAGACTGTATACCGGACACGGTTTCGTATACTAGTTTGCCGGCTAGATATGGATCGACAGAGAAGGCTAGACTCATGTTTGGATCAATATTTGCCACCATCAAGACACAGCCTTCCACTTACATTCCCAATTACGTCCACCTTCAACCACTCTACCCAAAGGCCCAGTGCATGGCCCCAACAGTACGTTGACTCCTTTGATTTTTGCTTCATGACCCAGAGCCTCGGCTCTCCGACGGGCTAGGTCTTTGCTCCAGCTTTAGGGATTGGTAAGCACATCACAGCCGATGTCATACTTGAACAAATGGCTACCCACCTTGCGCCAATGTGCAGGCTAGACGGCCAGGAGCTGACATAATCCGTGTCTCTAATACCGTTGCCAGCATCCGAAAGACACAGTCCCCGAAACCCAAGCCTCGGGATACCTGGAATGAAGCCGGAGCAGCTAGTTTGTGACGTTACGCCACTTGTTAAGTTGACTTTCTCCTCGAGTGTCATCTGGGCGACAAGCTCTCGGGCTTTGAAAAGAGACTCGACCCATGGGCCCGTATTATTCATAATGGCTATCAAATGTTGTCAGTTCAGATGCATGGTCCGCAATGCTTTGAACTTACGTGTTGGGTAGACAGGGTCAGATTCGCCGTAGAAGAACACATCTTCGCTGACAATATCATTCTCGGTAGCGAGATTCGAGCTAACAAAGCAGAGCCAGATGGCTGCTTGGGCGATGGGGAATGATATGACGAGCATATCCGCAAATGGGCTTAGTATCGTGATCGGGGCTGGTCGATATATACCATGGAGGACAACACAAAACCGGTGTCCATGCTGAGGTTTTTATGCTCACAGCTCAGATTTATTCAGTCCGCATGTATGTAATATCTTGGTAACGCTTGAACCGGCCAACGAGATTGCACACGGTAAGCCTGTCCTATCTTAGTCCAAGCCATTTACACGCCCCCACCCTCTTTCGCGATGCCGGTCTCCGCCTTGTATTTGAGTTTGTATATTCAACCATTCTTCAGCAACTTTTCAGAACAACGAAAAAGGTCAGAGTGCGAAACTAAATCGAAGCCTACCGGAAGCCTAGCTGTACTTGACGTATCTGTCATACTTACTAGCATAAAAGCAGTCAAATAAATATAGTATTCGTGATTTGCGATATCGGAGTCGAAGATATCGCTACCAGCCAGAATCGAGTCCTTTTACGGACAGACCAATCAAAACACCCTATAATGCAGGGGGGATACGTGTATCGCAAAAGAGGGGGGCGGGGTTTGTAACTGGCGTGATTTAGTCAGTCGAGCCTAAGTACCTTGGACTAAGACACTGCACCGCATATCATACCCCGTACTTGAAGTGAATACCTAGGTAGTTTCTACCGTTCCCCGCACGATGCCCCCGGCAAGTGGGAAATAGGCTATCTCATAATAATAACCTACCACACCATGAAAATAACGACGTTGCGACTTTTTGCTTTGTCGTGAAGAGACGTAACCGAAAGTTGTCAGAAGTAATGACATAGTCTTCAGGCACAATCGAAAACTAGATTAGAAGGAATCCGTGACCGACCTTTCGGGAATTTTTGAGAAGTTCCAATGGGTTCGAGTCCAGAGAACCCATCGCAATACCATGGAGCCTTGATTTTGTGGTCGGTCATGAGACTATAAAGTGCTCCACTATCAGAGCGACGGAAAACCCGGGGATGTGGAGTAGCCTGGGGAGGGATTTGCCGGCGATTCCCAAATCCAGGCTCCCGGGAAGTAAGTTACATTCCCTGGCTCAACCTCGGCTGACAACCAAGAGGCACACACAGAATCGGGCCGGTTTGCGCAGTATATGACACTGATGACTGGTATCAATGTGCGTTGTATTGACCTGACTGCAGATAAGCCTGGTCGTAGAGACATTTGTCAATCGAAAGGGATCTGTACGTCCTAAGATGCTGGGTGCATGCATGATTACGTTGATAACGCTAGACTGCAATGGAAACGGAGATGGCTTTTTTGGCTTTTTTTGGCATGACGGATTGCTAGTGAGGTTTGGTGCCACGTTCTGGAGTAATATGAGAGAGGACGTGCGAAGCTATGAGCCCTCGTAACCTTACCAATTTGCCCGCAATTATCAGATACCTCCTACTCCGGTCTCGCTCGGATATTTACTCTTGCGAGTATGATACCAAGTAACAGGCCGTTTGGATAGTATCTTCACATCCCAACCGTCAAAGTGAGCTGAACTTGAAGAACAGAATACAGGCCGGGTTAAATATACTCGTTATATTTTCCTCCAGAATATCGTTATCGGCGGGTGCTCGTCAAATTTAATTTATAAGATAGCGGAAAAATAAAGAGCATTCGTCGATATGGTTTTATGTATTGCGGAATGATTATACTAGACTCCTGGAAGCTAAAGCGGTACGGTCATACGAGCTGCCAGATTCAGACTCGGACTCAGACCCAGACTTGGAAACCGGATTCATGGTCGGTTGGTCGCGGTTCAGCTAGGCATCATAAGGCTCTCGGCTGCACTCATCGAGCAACTCAAGAGTGTTTCAGTGGGCCCGTCTCTGGATTCGGGCGTTAAATAGGCTGGAATGCACACGTTGTTCTGTGTTTTCAAATATTGCTCATCGATTTATTGGTGGTCTTGCTATGGTACTTGACACAAATTAACTCAGTCTAGCTGAACTTTGCCACTGGAATCAATACCGATAGTTGAGAGAGGGGTGGCGCAGGCAGATCCTGTCTTCAAACCTGTCTAGGTTGCGTTTCTCCAACCTTTGTCACTACACTTCGTTGGCGTTTCAATCGTTAGCAACGAGACCGTATAATGTGTAAACTCTAGAGCTGTTGTATTTCTATATTGAGTATCCAATCAGATACTACATTGATTTACGTAGTTTCTTCCCAAACTTCTTGATATGTTGTGTGCTTTCTCTACTCGCTCAAAGATGCTGCGGTCTGGTGCAATCACGAGATACAATTTACAACCATGCAAAGTACAGATAATTCAAGTCTTGTATCAATGTACGATCGTTTTGCAAGATACGCTATGCATAGTCATAGTTGTCAAGTAAGGAATGGCGTGCTACTTTGGTGAGTATCACTAATTGGACGAGGCAGCGCGACCACGCGACTGGCTGCTCGGCAGGCACAAAAGCATATTTAGAGCCTCAACGCTATCAATCGCCAGTAGAGAATCGCGGTCTAACTCCGTACCTAGGCTCGCAGCATGCGACCGTATATATATATCTTCCGGGTCGGCAGACCGTGTCACAACAGATGGACAAGAAATCGTCAAAGATGGTATAAATTACGAGTGGTAACCACAACCAATGCGGAATGTATCAAGAGGACTGGGAATCACTGTTGAATACCCCTTTTCACTGTCAAAACGTACTTCCCAATGCTTGCAATCAAGTATTGTCTTTCGTTTTGTCAGGTTGCTCAACTGACAAACCAAAGAGCATCAAATATAAGCAGATCCAGACTTCTACCAGCTTAAAGGATATCGATCCGGAGCAAGACCGAAGAACCCCGAACCCGGCAGCGGCAGTAATGACGCATTGTTGTTGTATAGCTGGTAATCAACACCCTGCGTCGGCACGTTATTACCCCACCAGCTGAAGGACGTGTTCTGGCCTGCGCCGAAACTGAAGACGAGAGTGACAATCAGACCTGAAATGGCGATGCCGACACTGAGGCCTGCAAATACCAGGTATGCGTACTTGCCCCACCAGGCAGTATAGCGGCGCTTGAGATAGAATTGGAAGTACCATGCAACGTAGATGCCAAGCGTCGCATAGGTGAGATTGGTGTTGCCTGCCCATTGGAGAGCACCAGACAAGGCGACGGCCGGATTTATGCATTTCATGATACTGGAAGAAGGTCTCCACACGTTTCTGTCGAAGGACGAGAATCGCTTCTCATCCATACGACCCTCGATGTTCTTGCGCAGACGGGGTGCCAACTTCTCTCCAGCTAGCCAGGCTACGCCGAGGATTGCGCCAACCAAAAAGCACCATGGGAGGCCTGGGTACAGCTTGAACATGTTGTTTGTGCCGAATGCTCCGAAGAAGATGACGGACGAGTAGACCGAGTTCGCGTATACGCAGACCATATGCTCTTTGTTGTCCCATTGGCACAGGGTGTTATCCTCATTGAAGTAGATCATCATGACTTCGAGGATAGCGCAGTAAATGAAACAATTAACGACAATTGCTGCAATGTGTCCGCGGAACACCGCCCGTGGAGGGAGTTTAGCGTAATGTGCGTATTTCAAATCATTTGTGAAACCGCCGGCCATCTGCTCAAAAGCGCCACCCAGCATGAGAATAACTAACTGCGGAAGAGGACGACCAGGCCACCAGATTCCAGGAAGGACCTGCCAAATCACGTTGAGAGAGATTCCAGTGGCCGCAATTGACTCGATGATGACCCATGGAATGGTCAACAGGCTGCCGATACCCGTGACGGCCAGGATCGACCACCAAGGAGTTTGTGTAGGCCATGCAGTCACAGACACGATCGATATGATGAAGCCAAAAAAGAACACAATGCCGTACCACCACTCTGGAACTTCCTTGTATCGTCGCATCATGCGGGTAGTGCCATCTTCAAAGCCTGTGTAGATGGACTGACGTTTGATCGTGTTTACCACAATTCCGACGAAAGCCTTTTTGAGGGCACCCCAGTACTTGACAAAGACATACACAACGGAGAATGTGTAGTAGACAAAATTGGCACCCGTCACGAATAAGTTGGCGACAGCATAGTATGGCGGTCCGTAGTCTTTGTATGCATCGATGTTGACCTGGTAATCGGGAGTGAGCACCTTGCTAACGTTGTATGATTGCATCTGGTTGTCGAAAGCTCCATTCGAATTGATGGGCATGAAAGCAGACCAGAACGCGTTCTTATAGTACATGATCAGAATGAGGATGCCTGCGACGACACGCATGACATACTGCTGAAGTTGGCTGACCTGGCGTCAGCTTCATCACTGCGATTTACGGATGTCATTACTCACGCAAAGAAAGGGGAGTTCATCGCGTTCAGTCCAGAAATGTTGGGGTCCCAACTCGAGAAGGGGTTGAACCCCATGCCGCCATAAGAACCTGTAACAATAGCAAGGTTTGTATTATTCGGGGCAATCCATGTCATCCAATTGAACAATCGGAGGGCGCTAAAGAACTCGTTGGGAATCCAATAGTATACGAGGAAGACGCCACTGAAGATGAGGAAACACCTATAACGGGTCATGGACCAGCCATTGATAGCCTCACGATTATTGTCACTCTTAATGAGAGTCCGGTTGAGAGCAAGGACCGGTAGTGTTGTGGGCCAGACTGCCTGGAGAGGATACACCGTGAGGCGACGGAGGATACCAGCCATGCCAAGGCCATAGACCTGGTTTGCGAGTGCAAGACAAATGGCAAACCCAAAGTTGGACCAGTGCTGGTCGAAGAAGACTGGAAGACGCATGACCAGTAGTCCAGTGAAATTGCCGATCGTTGAAGCGCCGGAGAAGATGATGGTAGTGAAGAGCTGTTCTTTCGATGTCCACGGGCCGGGATTGAGAGTGTAGCGCTTCCCGCGGATCTTGAATCCCCAGTCCGGGATCCCGTAGGCCATAGCCCGACCCATGGGAACGAGAAGGAGCTGGACCACTTGGTTGGGAATAGAGATTCCAGGCTGCCTTGGGGCGAAGACTGCGTGGTGGATTAGCGTTTCCAGCCTGGTTGCAATGCATATTGCTTTCACGGGAAGGACCACTCACATGTGTTGACAGCTGTGCAAACGCAAACCCAAAAGAAGCCGAGGAAATAGGCGCGGATGCTTTCACAGGCCTCTTCCGGGTCATCATATGGAAGAGTCACGGCCCGCACTTCGGCATAGGGAGACCAGTTGTACATGAGACCTGCGCTTTTACATGTCACGTACGCCCACTCTCCGTGCTCCATATCGCACGCCTCATTGCCCTCAACGAGCCCCGCGATGTGATGCATCTGGGCCCGGTCGAACGTGTAGTCCTCCTGATGGTCTCTAATTATAGATCTGAGCATCTGGACAGATTCCTCCTCGTTCAAGGTGAAGACAGAGGCAGCGACGCGGTCGGGATCCGAGCCAGCCGGCAAAGTTTCTGTGTTGCCACCATGAATCCCACTGTACTCGTCCAAGAAGCGGGCAAGCCATTCGTTTGGAGGTAACCAATGATCTGAAACTGCATCAGTCTTCTCGTTTATACCGACAGCTTTCACATCGCCAATCGGATCCATCTTGGCGAAGATTGCTTTGGAGCTCTCGGCCGCGAGGACTAGTAGAAACTCAATCCGGGCTCATGAGAGCTAGGCACCCCGACCTTTTTGAATGATTTGGTGGCGAGACGAGTCAGCGAGAGTATATACTGGTGCGGGGACGACGTTTTCGGGGAAACACGATGCGATAAGCCTAGACCATGTCGATGGTACCGACCGACGACGTATCCATGTTAATCTTCGAGATAAACCCTGTGCTTCATAC
The DNA here is from genome assembly GCA_022432505.1 of Xylariales sp. AK1849. Lineage (NCBI taxonomy): Eukaryota > Fungi > Ascomycota > Sordariomycetes > Xylariales > Xylariales sp. AK1849. The sequence goes on from JAJKKH010000008.1 coordinate 2,261,457, forward strand.
CCCGAGCTTACATGACAATCGAATCCCATGGCCACTGAGATCGTGTGGGGTTGCCAATTAAACGGTTGAATTGTGATCGACTGCATCCCCCCATGTGCCCTAAAATAGAACACAGCACTCCAAAGCAAACAACGTTACGTGCGGAAGGCTGTACACAGTAGATGCAGGCAACGCACGCTCGGACAAGAGATCACCGAAAACAGCGTCGCCGGATCTAATGGTCGATTGGGGTGTTGCAGGAGATGCGATTCGTATCTTTTTTCATCTCATGACCAGGTATTACGATACGTCTAATCCGATACTGGATATCTGCGCTCAATTGCCAAGCGTTGTTGCATGGTTGTAGATAACAAGAACATCTGACCGAACCCCTGGGATTGACCACGTCCTTCGGCTTGGACCGGCACTGTGCATACCTCTTTGGCGTCAATCTAACTCTGCTCATGCCAATGCATGATGCACACATATTCTTATCTCGAGTCACATTCTGAACAGTCTAGTCGTCGAGCAAAATCGATGGTATATCTTCCACAAAAGGCATCGTGTTGCTATCGACAGCTCCCATCGACGTGGAGCCGGCCCGGGGACGAGCGCGGGGTAGCGTTGGCGCCATACAGCGCCTCGTGATCGCTGGCTGAGCCTCGAGACCCGTTTTGATGTGAGTGGGTATCTAGACAGCAACTTGTGAGAGATCTAAATGCATGGCTCTGGCCATCGCGTAGTCGAATGGTAGTCAAATTGGTTGGTGGGCGACAATTGACCTCATCACCACGAAGTCCGCAGTTGTGCGTACCTCTCGTAGGTATATCCCGAGAGACGTGAAGACTTACCAAAACGCGCTCTAGATACGAGCCGTTGTTGCTCAAGGTTGCCATGGTAGGGCTGTAGGTGGCTTGAGGAATCAAGCTTTGCGCGAGCCGTTCCTGAGCGAGTCTTGAATGATTTATGTATTAGCTGACGTGTCAGAACGCCCCTGCGCGATGGTGGCTTTTGGTGGCGTCTACGCTGATTTTCAGCATACGTTAAGTCAGGACATACAATAAGGATGGAAATGAGACACATCAAGATGTCCTAATAAATACCTAAACAACTTAAAACAAGCCGTCGTTCTCTTTAGTTCACCAAAACTCGGCGAAATTTTGAAGAGTTTTAATCGACAATATTTATTAATGACAACGCTCTATCGTTCAAGCTTTATTATGCGAACTATTAAACCTCGTATTATTATTAACTGAAGTGCTAATACAAATTTACTACCTACCTAGGGTACTTATCTCGTGGCCCGCCTCACGATCTCCTCGTTAAAGTTAAAAAGGTGTATCCCGCACAGCAACCTTGACATTTTGGTGTGCAAACAAGCAGACTGGATACATTAATACACTTGATCGCCGGTATAGGTTTCCAAAGAATATGTCCCAGTATGTGCATCAACGCCCGAAAACGATTGCAGTAAAATAAGGTGTCAAGCAGTCGTCCCTCATTGCCGCAGCACAGACAAGTAGCAAAGCTGGAATATTTGTGCTCTCGTCTCTGAACGCCAGATAAATCAAGCGATAGGCTATCGAAACAGGCAAACTGGTCCAAAAGAACGGAATGGCTAGAGCCATAGCTTCGGTACTGAGGCGAGCGAGAACCCAGCGTTGGCTTTGCGATAAGAGCTCCTCGGGAAATCCAGCGGGCTGTTTCTCTAATGACATGGGGCTCGATATCCACAGTTCCCGCTTACAATGCTTGTACTATGGTAGACTAATGAGTTGCGCCAGCCATCGATCATCACCAAGTACCCGTTTCCAGTAATCAGGAAGGCCGACTCCCGAGAAATGCGCATGAGGCTTGAAGTAGAGGTCGGAAATCCTTAGCAATACATCAAACGGACTGAATGTCATAGTCTCATTCAGACACATAACAGCGCCCATGGAGCATGCCACAGCCTCAAGGAATTACCCCTTCCAGAAAACAATCCATCTTCTGAAGGGCACCATTGGGCCATTTGGCGCATTCTTTAATTCTCTGAACACAGCTAGCGGCTCTTGTTTCCGGGTTTGAATGCTATTGTGGAACATTTGGTAAGTCAGATATCGATGTTCAGACAAATGGAGACGAAAAAGGAACGATTCGCGTCAGAATAATGAAAGAGTGAGGACAGTATTACGAAAAAAGAAACAATAGAGAAAAAGCGCTTGGGATGCATACATGTATCAGAATCTGAAGGAAAAGGGGTTTGAATGGTCCTCTAGGTATTTTTGATGATGTCTGCGAACGTATGAATGGATCTTCCCTGAATACGTGGCTTCCCACCGTGTTGAAAGATGCAAAGTGTGGGAAATACCATGGTCTATATATCGAGTTTGGCATTATATATGCAAATTGGAATTGGTTCTTATAACAGTGAGTTCGTCTATTGCCATAATATCAATCCCAAGGTTATAAACCAAATCTGCAACAGTGACAAATACAGGTGTTGATGCTAAACCTCCTCAGCCTAGCAGCCAAGCCTGGGCTATAGCTGGCAGGAAGCTAATCAATGGCACGCGGCTGCCTGATTTCCTGACGAGCTTCATGATTCCCACCCACCAACACGCGCGAACTCCAGCCATTCCCACTCATATCGACATGAATGTTCCGCCCATCAGCAGAACAATTCCAATGACCACAAGGGGCACGTGAAGCCCTGTAACACCGACACCCGCAGCGTCCAAAATTGGGAACTCTGACACGATGCCATTGGTGAAATTTAGGGCGGCTCCGGCGGTTGCAACTTCGCTCAAGTTTCCACACTGAGCGTTCAGCTGCTGATCCATCATCAATGCCATCAGCTTCGGCTTCTGAGTATCCAGGATGCTTGAGGCCGCATCGGTTCCCAGGGGAGCAGAGCGCAAGAATGCTGCGCGATAGGTCGAGTTCAAGGCGATCGTAGAGCGGTTCGCTACAATGGCGTAGTTGCTGCAGACCGCCGCGGTCGCGGCATCTGCCTGGTTCGCATTGGGGCTTTGTCGAGGTGCTAGCGCCTGAACCACATCGACATCTGCAGCTGCGATGGAGGTGCAGAAGATGGAGAGGATGAGAGCGAGGCTGGTATATACCGAGAAGAACATGGTGACGCTTGTTTTGTCGTGTAATCTGGGATGAAATGGCTATTAAAGTGATTATCCGCCGTGGCCTGCCACAAAAATGTACTGTATCGTGAGAAGGGAATTGGTGAAGCGAATGAATGTAAACGGCGCCAAGAGGAGAGATCAACTCACGACTGGAGGGGAGAAAATAAAAGAATGACCAGATTCGTCTTTTGACTTGATGGCTGGACGACCTTTGTCCCTCTCAAGTGTCATCTCATCGGAAACGCTACACCCTTCGCCTTACTGGCTCGTGTCAGAGAAGGCGATCAGACGAATATGGGTTGACACCTTGTCGTTGATTGGCTCCAGGCCCTCGCTATGAGCCCCCGACCCACCATCCTGAAGGCGCCTTGTGTCTGAAAAGGCAGCTGAAAAACGGCCGACTCCTGTAGAGACCCATCAGTCTACACTAGGTCTGCACTAGCACCAATCGATTTCTATGCACTCTCGTTTCTCCTAACGACGCAGCTTTCCGCTCCGTCCTCCGCCCCGTCCGGCTGTGTTTGCGCGACTCTTTCAAGGCGTCCGTGCTGTGTACCAGCCGTGAGATGGCTCCACCGGGGTGAGTATCACGTGACGTCGCTGGCGTCGTTCAATCCATGATTCAAAAGAAGTCAGGATCTGCAACACTAAAATGAGTCGCTTTGGAATATACATCATGAAATCGCGACAATACCGTATTGCCAACTACCCATGGGACGTTGAACACTTGCGGACCGGTCAATCGGCTGACGTTTTCCAGTTGTTGCATATGGGTTGTGACTTTTCTTCTTTATTATCTTTCTTTCCTTTGAACACTGATATGTTCAAGCATTGAACTCAACTAGGTACTTACCCCAGGTGTTGGGTTATCTGGTGATGGCAATGGCAGGCGCTGGGATGTGGCCAAGCTGTGTAGGAGCCAGACCGACCCATCGAAGACGGACTGACTTAGTGAGTGTAGTCCATATCCGAGTAGCAGAGAGAGGATGTAGTGTTTGACATTGACATTGAACTGAGCTAGTCAATGGATTCAGGAATTGCGTCTGATCAGAACGAGAAGTTGAGTGCTCATATCATAAAACCGAACCAAAGGGGCTACTTCTCATGATGATTGTCATCTCTGATCTCCTCCACGGTAGCTTGGATATCGGAATTGTCAACGTCGCCGATTGGCGTTCTCAATGGCTTAGATATTTTCGAAATATTCATGATCAGCCCCATTTGCAGAGAAACCCCATATATAGGCCTTTGCACCCTATTATCATTAATGAAGATCATCTAAGCCCGAACTCTAGATCCACCTGCTGTGCCTTTGCTATCGAAATGAAGAGGATGGCAGTCTCCTCAGATGGTAACACTTCTGCGTTATTTCCTACCATGCAATCTACCCCAGTCCTATCCGTACTTGTTTCCCATGACCCATGTATCATCCAGTGGGTAGGAGCTTCATATGTTGTACGATCGCTCATTAGTTTCACCAGCCCGCCATGGTACCACAGAGGAGTACCATCCTCGTCGACATGACCGGAAAAGGCGCTGCATACCCGAGACAGGCGGCCAATAGTCTTGTTATGCAACCACCCAATTATCACCCCACTTTGCCTGTCAAGAGAGGGAGTCCAGCTTGGAACTTCATAACCAAGCCACCAACGTTGTTTCGCAGCGTATGGATTCCTGCGTAAGGTCTCGTCTCGTACAGATGCTGTGCTCTGCCAGGCGACGTGAAGAAGCCCCACGAGATTATCTGGGCGTGACTTATCGATCACTACCACGCCAGAATCACACTCTTTGGGAGATCGGTTTGTCTGAGGCAGGAATCTCCGGAGATAATCTCTTGGATGATACGTCTGCGACATCCACCGGTTATGCCAGTCACTAGATGTATGCCGCTGGTCTAGATTGTCGCAGAAGAGAAGAAGGCCATTGTCTCTGTACGCTCGCTGTTCGAGAAGCACATCAGGTGGCTGGAGAAAGACGGCATCGGCATCGAGGAGGACGACCTGCTCAAAGGTACTCGCCAACGCTGCAAATGGCTTGATTGCCGATCTAGCACCATCCAGTTCCAGGCTATCAACGTCGAGTAAGGTGGTTATATCAAGAAATTCGAGGCCATCAAAACGCGAACCTAGCAAAAGACGTTGAAATTCATGCAGGTCTTCGTTCCCAGCATAAACGATCTGAATAGGCATATCGCTCTTGAGGACCTCCCGCAATGTGATAACGAGGTGGAAAGTAGAGCGTAATGTCTTCACGCCAGTCGGAATGACAATGCCTTTGGACCCGTTGTCGTACGACGTTCGGAGGTCAGTCAAGGGGGTCGTGCTTGACATATCCAGGCCTGGGCGGTTCAGGAAAGGGAAATCCCTAAGTGCAGCATTTTCGACGAGTTCAAGCTGCGATTGCCTTTCGGCAGATGGAAGCATTGCGTCGATGATTCTCAAACACTCGCGGAGTATCCGAGCTCGTTGTCCCATTTCGGCGAAATTTTCTGTATATGCTGGAGATACCTGCGTGCGCTTGAAGTAACTGATCATATCCTCCATGCCTAGACCTTGGTCTTCCGTCGTCCATCTTAGAGGTGCTGATAATGATGAGGGGTTCAAAGAACTCGACGGTAATGCGGTTAAGTGTGAATACAATCGTAGGACAAGGCCAAACACGAGTAACAGAATACTTGTAATACTGAAGTTGCGCAACACACGATATGATGGCAGATGCCGAGGCATTGTCAATCTGATCATAGTAATACTCACAAGTACACGAGACGATGTGATTTAGTCAATTCTGAAGAAAGAAATGGCATTATAAAATTAAGAAGCATGTAAGAACCCAGTGTACTCGTGCCCGTTATGCGGCGGTGGATGGGCGCCCCCTGTTAACATTTGGATTCCGCCGCCTACGCCGTACGGGCGCTTATAAGTGACGTCTAAATCGAAAGGTCGGCTCAATGCTCTTCAATCGTGGCCGGCCCGATGATCTCGGGAAATGGGCAAAGAGTAGTTACTTACCGGCCCAGCGCTTAAAATCCTCAGCAATGCCGTGATAGACAGGGGTCACAAACCAAGCTGCCAATCACATCGTGGCCAATGCGCACACACAGTGTAGCGAGCGCGAATGTCAGCCAGTCAAACAGAACAGCAACTCCACTGCAGCGGATTTTGGAACCAACAACAAATCCTTCCGAAAAGCAGCAAGGTCATGGCCATCCTTCAGGCCTGTTGGCATTGACACCAATCAAAGATCAGGTAAGAAATGAGCAAATACAGCCAACTCGTTTCACTCAGCCAGGTGCTGCTGTCCTGTGAGGTTAGCGCTTGCAGATCGCGCATCTTCCTGCCTTGAACAACGGTTTGTGATAAGTGAGCAAGTAGGATGTCAATCATACAACTCTAATTCTTCCCCTACCTAATTTTTCCCTCTTGCCATTGCTACACAAATACCTTAGTTGTATGTTTCTCTAATCAAAAGTCCTCAATGTGTGTTCTATTGCTCGTCATTTTCGCTATTCTTGCCCTGGCCCAAGCGGCTGATAGTAACATCACCTGCTATGGAGTCAACGGTCTGCCTTATCCAGATCAGGTGCAATGTCCCGGCTCGAACGCTTGTTGTAGTGCCGACGTTCCAGATGCCTGCTTGAGCAACCGCCTCTGTCGCAGTCCGAAAGTGCCAGACGGAGTATTGATTCGAGGGCCATGCACGAGCCAGGAATACGACTTTGAGACATGCGCACAAGTTTGCGTATACAGTGAGTTGGTCCCTGACAACTTGTTCTCATTACGCGGTACGTCAACATGTGAAGAGGGCTGAACTGACACACTGTAATAGACGAGACTGCCTACGCAAACCTGTTCCCCCGAGTAACAGTGTGTAGTGACGGGAGCCTATGTTGTTCCAACCAACAATCTACCTGTTGCGAGGATGGGCTAGGTGTGTTCATCAACAACGACGGGGTACTCGTCAGTAGTTCAACTGCATCATCATCATCAGCCTCAGCGACGACATCCTCCACCCAGACAATAGATGCATCACACCCCACCACGGAGCCACCGGAAGCGGCGACTACGTCACCTACCAGTGTGCCGCAATCAACTAGCAGTGAACATAGTGGTGAAAACAGCAATCCAACAGTCAAAATGGGAGTCGGGGTAGGCATTGGGCTGGGAGTGCCGCTCATCGCCATTGTTAGCGGCATTTCAGTCTGTGTTTTGCTGAAGAGGCGACGAAACGAACGAAAACACTGGGATGCATCGAGTATGGTGGTTAATCACGATGAGAAGAGACACACATTCGCGCAAACCGGCCCAGCGGAGCTATCGTCGCAACAGACGGTGAACGTCCACGGCCCTGTAGAGTTGCAATAATTAGGACCGCCGTACATGCGAAGACCCTTCGGAGACCGAGCATGCCAGCTGACTGGGGTCCGAATAGTCAGACGTCGTGGCTTCGCGCTAATAAAGTCGAGTCGGGACCGGCATTTCAGTCGAACAGACTTGGGACTATTGAATAGTGAATGGATACGATACATATTACATATACTAATAGCGGACGGATGGTTCAGCATATAGAGAGTGCTCGAACAAATCAATATATCAGCTTGGGAGATTTGCTCGTCTCATGGCCTACAAGAAAAGCTATTCCAATCACATTCGGTCCGTTTACAGTTCTGCCAACGGTGAATCAAATGTGGAGGCAATCGATCTTCGTGGTGATATGACGAACATGGCCAAGCCTGCCTCATCAAGTCGTAGTACTCTAAAGTTTATTAGGCCGTAGCCACTTGATAACTAAACCACTAGGCCGGTGCATGATAAGATCACGAGTTCATGATCAGCAGTGGTCTGCTAGTAGTAAGATGACAATAGAGCATCAGGGCGGGTCCAGCTCAGGCTTTGACGACGCCGGGCTTCTACTCTATTTTAGGTGATGGAACTCTTATTATCGGGGCATATTGAGAGGAGTCAGGTGGCAACAAAGTCCAGCGGCAATGTTTGTACTCAATTCGTTCCGGTAGATTGGTAGGATGCTAATTGCTTCCATCGTATTCTGGGGCAGACAGCTGCTTGACCAAGTCGGCTTCAGGACTATCTCTTCAATCCCAAGCATGTTAGACGACGATTGAACAAAGACGATGCTGCTTGCAGGTTCGGCTGCAACATGCACAACGGTAAAGGAAACCGACATTTACACTCCTCCAACTTTCCGGAGGTTCAGTCTCCGTGATCCTTGGCGAACCTGCATTCCCCAGGTCCCAGATTACGGGTTTTGTGGTAATCTATATCGTAGTGTTCTATAGTTTCCTCCCCGGTCTTATTACCGGACCGACTACCGACACTAGGATAAAGCTACGAAACAATCACAGTCAATGTTACTAAAGGGGTCCTTCCGCATTAGGAATGATCACCCAAACCACGAATAGGATACTACATTAGGTAGCATTACAAATTGTTCAAACTGTTCTGGCCCAGCTTAAGCTGTATTTAACGGGCGTTAGGTTAGCTCGCAATAGCTATAAGTCAAGGTAGTATTATAGAACATTACTGCTTAGAGAGAGGTATAACTGGTCCTCCGGCGCGAGCTACCAAAAAAATAGTCACAAGAACTGTAAGACAAAACCATCAGATTAAGAAAACCGAAAAAGATGTTCCCCCGAGCCGGATTTGAACCGGCGACCTGAGGATATATTTAACAATTACACTGTTTGAATGTTAGTTTGGTGACAGAGATTTTATTCATCAGGGGTGCACGAACGTCCTACGCTCTGCCAACTGAGCTATCAGGGGATGCTGACCTCCTATCACCGAGGCTATAGAGATTTGAAAATTTTGCCGGTATCTTATGGTATGCAGTACACGGCCAAACACAGAATTGAGGATTTAGCACCGCTGCACGGGCCACAACCCGGCAATTTCACCCGCGGGTGGCGACTGTGTAGATAGGTACCTAATCCGGAACATGTACAGAGTACAAGCCCCGCCTAAGAGAATGTACTCTGAACGATTGGTTCAAAAATTATTTACCTATTCTCCTAGTTCCATGCAGTTCTCGCAATCGATGTAAGGCAATACTTGACGAATTGCCCTTTTGCAAGCAGCTATAAGCGGCGCTTTAGGGGTTTCTCCTGTAGTCCATATTTACAAATTGCTTCGCTGCGGCGTACCATTAGGGTATCAAAGGTCTTCAGAATTCTCCATGGCAAGAGCAGCGGGGACCTGTATATGTATTAAGAGAGCCGCCGCCTCTGTGGGAAGGAAGTATGGCCAGGTACGCCTTGAGGAGCCACGGGCCCGTTGTTGTGGCTCCTAAAGGGGTGGCCTATACCTGCCAAATCGGGGCATCGGAACAGCGCGTTCTCTAACTGAGGTAGTTATCCTGTGAGAGTTGGATCGGCCACTCAGAGTGAGTCATCCAAGTAAAATGAAAGCTGGCTAACCTCGGGAAAATTTTGTACTGCTTCAATCACTTGATATTTAGAGGTATGGATTGACCACAGTAGGATTGCCTCCTTCCACGATTGTAGTTCACCCATCACACGGCAGAGTGCGATAGGAACTTGAATAGATATTATTTCGGTGCTACGGGAACGGTTCAATGCCGTGCTCAAACCCAGACATGCTTCATCACAGTGCCAGCCCCTCCAGAACTGATTATCCCAACTCATCTATCTGCGTCCCCGGTCACTGGTTATTGAATGAGCTAACATCCACCGCGCGAACTCGCAACGCGTCATACTCCCCAACAAGCAGCGTATTTCCATCCGGGCTCACTGCAAACTCTCTGGGAAATTGGCCTGTCCGTATTTGCGGAAAGTTGACAACCGTATCTGTCAGTGCCGATATGCTGTCAACGACGGTAATGCCAGTAGTAGTATTGCTGTACCCCCATCTGTTGGAGTCCGCAGTCAACACGTGCGACCCGATGAGAGCAATGCCGACGGGAGAAGTGCCGGTCTGCACGGTGGTCACCAACACGTCCGACGTCTGATTCTTCGCAAGTTTCTCGGCGTCGAACGCAAGGAGCTGGTTCGCTTCGCGCACCGTGACCCATAGGTATTTACCGTCGGGCGTGATCTTGCAACGCACGGGGTGACATCCGCCATTGACCTTGTGAAGGAACGCCTTCCCGGGTGTCGTCTTTAGCTTGTCGACATCGAGAACGCTTATTGATCCTTCTGACGTGCTCGCTGCGTCCGTGGCCACCTCGCTGGTCACAAACAGCTTCTTGAAGTCCGGGGAGAACTGTTGGCTCACTGTCGCGAAGCCGAGCACGATGAATCCCTTGTATTCCCCTGTCACTGTCCCATTGTTATGTCTGGTCACTTTATAGACCTCGATGGCCCCCCTGTTGTAGGTGGCATTGTTTCCGAATTCCTGGCTAAGGAAGACAAATTTGTCATCTGGGGTGATCGAGATCTCGACCGAGTTGTTGCCTGCACGGCCGTTCTGGCTTAGAAGACCAACAACCGAATCGTTTCGGCCAGCGACTGCCATTGCTGTGTCGAAAATCACAGCGCCGTAACCTATAGCAACATATAAATTCTTCTTGTCGTTTGTCAAAGTCAGCCCGTGAAACTGGTAGCCGTCGGAGGCCGGGTTGTTATCGCCAGTTACATATGTGGATGGGAGGGGAATCGTGTACTTCAGTACTGGTTTGAATTTCGACGTATCCAGCACTCCAAGATTGCGTTCCATAGCAGCAAACGCGATGTTGTTGTCTAAATATATCATCCCAAATGGATGCTGAGGGACGCCAATACTCGTCGTGGTCAACGTGATCGCGCTCTGAGTGGGTGATATCGTTGCACAGACGTCGCTTAAAGGTGTAAGTGATCCCACAGTCGATGAAAACGACACGACAGCAATGGCCGCCGCCGTGGCTATTGAGGATATGATGGAGCCCGCCATAATCTCTTACTTGATAAGCACCGTATGCGACAGACGGCCGTGGATCGAAACGCACATTGCGCCTCTCTCTACCGAGGAAAGCGGAAGATATAGGAATATTCAACATGTCAATCGACGAAGAATAGTGATCGCCACTTACACATCGATAGGGCGTGTCTAATACTGCTCCACGCCGACATACGGAGTTGTATACCTCTAACGGATTTATCCCGCGATGCACGGCGTCTGGCCGAACAGATTTAAGGTTACCTTGGCTAATCTGCCAAGGCCAGATTAGATTGTCGTCAGCCATGGCCAGGCACAGCCAGCCAACCAAGGTGTCCGCCACCTTCCTAGCTGGGAAACCAAAACGAAAATAGTCTCACCCACGACATGCACACGGCTCTCCCACGCGTGCATGTTCTTGGCTCATATCCACTTTGAAAGCCCCCTCATAGGTGGCAGTATACAACGTTTCCGTGTTCGAGTCGCCTCGGAGATAGGGAAGCGCTGCAGCGTAACACTGCACTGAGGCATTTCAGTTGAGTTTTGGTTGGGGACCGTGTTCGAGGCCCTACGGTACGCAAGCCCAGTCCGGCAGTCGGTTCGGAGCTCCGAGAAAAGCGGAAGACCGAGCCATATCTATTTCTGGAGAACTTCGAGTGCGTATAGTATATTGAGCGTGGCTTGATCAAAAGGAGGACCTCTGTGAACAGACTTGGTAGCTTCTCGTCTAAGCTCCGCAGCCTCCGCCCCAATGAGTAGAGTATATTTATGTTTAAATAATAGTCAAGAACCTCAAGGGTCAGTTAGAGCATTACATCAAGATTATCATGAAAGTCCACTGTAGTAGAGGGTCGCTGAAGACTGTTTCATTGCACGGTACAGGCCTCTCGTGACCAGATGTAACGACCCACACAATTCCGGCCGCAGTCCAACGCACTGGAGGAGAGACCGCAAACGGTAATTCGGATATTCAATAGTTATGCACGCAAAGGTACATCGTCTGACGTTCAGACTAGCAATCCCACCCTTCACGCCATGATCTTGCTATAGTCTTCAACATCCCCACATGAACGAAAGGACTAACGGCTAAAGACATACGAAAACGCCACTATTCCGTATCGAACCCACATGACATTATGCAATGTAATCTATGATTGAACCAATAACCTCTGACCGACCCCATCCGCGATCACAAGAACATAGCCCGGCTATCGGCATCCTTCCTCGACGCACCAGGTGCAGTGTAGTCCACACCGCTCAGGCTTGTCAGGTCCTTCTCAAACGTAGCCTGGATCTTGGTGACCTGCTGCAATTGCCTCAGGTCCAACTTGACCTTATCAAAGACCGCAAGGCTCTCAGCAGCTTTGATGACGTTCTTGATCTGTCGGCCATTAAGGTCATGCTCAGCAAGAATGGCAAGCCCGCGCTCGTTGATGTCGACGCCCCCAGGGACCATTTTGCAGAAGTTGCGCCAGATTTGCGTCCGTGACTCGACGGAGAGGTCTGTGTATCGGATTGGGATGTGGATACGTGACTTGAACGCATCATCAAATGTTGTGACGCGATTCGTGGTCAAGAACAGGATGCCTGAGTAATACTCCAACACCCGTAGGAACACGCTGACCATGGCGTTACGGTGGAGGTCGTGGAGCGACCGCCTCTCTAGGAATACGTCTGCTTCGTCGATGAGCAATACGGCACGCCATGTCGAGGTCATATCCATGATCCGTGTCAGCTGGTGGTCTAGGTCTGAGCTTGTCACTCCTAGGTCGCCTGACGACACCATGTAGAGTGGCCGCTGAACGTATTCCGCTACGCATTCTATGGCAAAAACGAATCAACACAAATGAACTCCAGCGCCTTTAAGTCACAAGCTAGGGTTCCCGGGTTGATAGCTTAGAAGCCCTTGCCAAGTGTTTGGAATGTAGAAAAAGGGGAAAGAAACTTGGGAATCTTACCTGCCGTCAAGGTTTTGCCGACACCTGGTGGCCCGTGGAGGACGCAAACTAGCCCCTGACCCTTTCCCTTGACAATGTCATCAAACCCCTCGCGCTTCTCCGAGTGCGTAGAAACAAGAGCCTGGACGGTCTTCTTGATGCTCGAATCGAGAACCAGATCATCGAAGCAGCTCTTATTCCAGTCAATTGGGAATAGCTGGTCGACAAAGAACTCAAGAAATCTCTTCACTGTGAATGTGTATCCGCGTACCGTGGCATTGGTGAGCAAGACATCTTCCTCTGACAGTTTGTCGTGTTTGATGCCTTCTGACACGAAGTCGGTATTTCCGGCTGCCCTACGCCGAGCTCGATCCCTTTTGGCTGCATCGTCATTGACCAATTCCTTGCAATGGAAGGAGTCATTAGCCTCCAACCGATGGTAGGTCTTGCAGTCAATCATGACTCGACCCGTGACATTGAATCGTGCGTAACCTTGTTGGGTCTTCTTGAGCGCAATGCCATTGTACTGTTCAAAATGTTGCCCGATATAGCCCTCAAACTTTCTGCCACGTGCAGAGAGTTCCTCTCGGACCTCGGTGGCATCCTTCAATAGCTCAAGCGGCATGGTTGGGAGCTCGCTGAGTTCCTGCGTTCCTGTGTACTTTGGAATGAACAACTCCATTCGGCGGGTCCCAACTCTCTCTCCGTCGAAGTCGACGAAGTTGACCTTCATGCCCAATCCCGGCAGCAGTTCACTGTTGTCGTACCAATTTTCGAGAACACGGAAAGCCCGGTGCTGCTCGAGCAACTTGCTATAGACAATAGTTCCAGGAGGGAAGAGTGTCCATAAGCGTTCGTACGCAATCGCTCTGAGGTCTCCAGCCATGCATCTGTTGTGGGCTGCGATGTCATGTTCAAAATGGGTTTTGATCCACTCGAGCAGTAGTTTGAGCTGGGAAAGAGACTCTTCGTCATCTTTGAAGCGCTCGAGACCTACCGCCTCGAGCTGCTCTCGATAGTAAAAGAGTGAGTGGTATGGCGCCTCGATTTGTACATCGTCGGCGTCAATTGGATCCCCAGGATAATTACCAATGACATCGTACAGGAGCTTACTCAAAGGCTGAGGGTTGACGTATAGACGCGTGTAGCTGTGCTCATTATCCGAGTCGAACAGGCGAACAATGCAGAAAGCAAACAACCGCCACCAGTCTTTCTGCTTGGGCTTGTCGACCTCAGTCTTGCGCTCCTCAAAGTACTGCTCATCCTTGTCATCATAGCGCCGGTCTAGATGCTTGAACTCGCACTTCATGTTGGCATCCTCCGGAGATTCTTCTTCTTCTTTCTCCTCTGTGGATTCCTTGGCTTCAGGCTCCTCTTTCGGCTTCTCATCAGCCTTGGGTGTCTCGCCGTTAACACTGTTGAGTCCCTTGCCCTTAGCATGTCCATTGACGATTGGAACGCAATTGTCCCCTCGAGGGACAGAGGTGCCCTCAGGAACCTCGTCAGATAGGACCCCCGGAGCCATGGCGGTAGGTACGGATTACGATGGATTCAAACCTAGGCTAAGGCTGTGAATGCCGAATGTCGGGCCTGATTAGGGTATAACAGAACGAACCACGATGATGAAGTTGAATATGATGTGTGAGAGAGAAAGAAAAGTCTGTGAAATCAGGTTCTACTGAGGTTATATTCGCTGCCTCCTCTGATGACTCCAGCCTGGTGGGGTGGCCGGACGAATAAGCGTGCAGCCGGCTTGGTTGAGTCTCAGGCAGCACAGAGCCCGCCGGATGAGCCATCAGTTTGGTACGCGGGAGTCGTACAAATGCGCCTTGTTGCCTTGCCGATGCATTGATGAGAGTCTACAGAACAAATCCCATCTATCCCGCTCCACGATGATTGGACGAGGACCCGCATCGTCAGGCAGCACCGCTGCGCAGCTGACGCTGACTCGCAGAAAGGAGAGGCAACCGGCATGGGGATTGAAGGTCGACATCAGCTGTGAGGCCTGGACAAAGATTGACGCAGCTAGGTACTTAAATGCCCTACTGAATTTGTGGCGACTTGAAACCAACTCGACTTTGTCGCCAAAACAACCCATTTGCAACTAAGACAAGACTCTTCGTCAATCACGTGATGCACCTCAACTGACCGGATAGTGAATAGTGGACCACGCGCTGACTAACGCCATGTTGCAACAGCAGAGCAGATAAGCCCAAATAACGGACCCCGAATCAAGGGTGGAGCTTTACCCTGTCTCTTGAGATGCGACACGCCAGGTATCAGCTACCACCGATTGAAATATGATGGAAGATTTGCAACTTGAACCTTGACTACGATGGGGAACGAATGAGTATGGTAGGAGCAGAGTCATCACGAAGATGGAAGGAGCAGTGCTTAGAAGTGCTTCGGGAGAGAGATGCATTCTATGCCCGCCACATGGCTAGGAACTTGAAGTACCATCTATCGGCCGGGTTTGCATGTCAACAGAAGCTAGGTGTGTACCTAGTCAACGGGCTATACTGTGTAAATGGCGGAGGGCTAATCACTCTACGCCACTGCTGTTTATCTGACTTCCCCATCTCGGAGCGGGAGGCATATATTGAGGGACGCCAGACCAAGTATCAAGAGAACATGGCGTCTTCACTCTTAGGCATATTCGACTTCCAAATACCGCTCATCTCTGTCACCCGAGTTTCGTAGGCCTGGGTGTATTACTAGGAAAACCACAATATGTAATTGATTGCTATCCCAGGGTTGGACCGACTATACCGATATCAGATTGGTTGGAAGAGTGCAAGGGTGAACGCGTTGATTCTTCAAAAGAGTCGGCGTATTGGAGTCCTCATTGTCACAGCGCCTTATGGTTAGCGAAATCTGAACCCCGTTGTGCTGAATTAATTTCGCGCACTTTTACTACCAATTTCTATGTCGTTATCGTAACACTAAGTGGGCAACTAGCCACGCTTACTCTCAAACCCAGAGCGAGTAGCTTTCTTCTTCGCTTTGTCCCTCGAATCCCTTGACACACCTGATACTAATAGAGGGCAACATTGCTCCCGAGTAAGACACCTTCTAAGCTGAGTGACGTTGGGGATATCAATAGTGACAACTACATTTACAGCTAGGTACTGTACAAGCGGACGCTTTCTGCTTTTTCACTATATGAGGGTGTTAGTATGATCCTCACTCGCATTGCCACGCTCATAGTCTGCGAAAATTGGTAGCCTCTGCGACGTCTTAACTTACCGACTTTAGTCGCTTCATCAATATCCATGTCGTCTGCGGGCGCGTCCCGCTTCTTCGATTCCGTAGTAGCTCCGGTACGACCTTTCCTATAATCGGACATGGAGAGCTTCTTGGTGACACTAGCCGACTGGGTCGTGGGTTTGTCCTCCTTCAATGCCAACTTGGCTGCCCTGGTTTGAACTCCCGTTCCCGCCTCAAAATCGGCCATTGAGATTGCGGGAGCAACTGTCACACCATGATACTCATCGTTCAGGTGCTCAGTTTCGTGGATGTGGTTCGTGGTGTGGATAATCTTTTCCTGGATCGTCTCTCTCTCGATCACAGGCTGGATAGTCTCGTGGATATGGCTATCATCAAGAACCGATTAGTCGCGGTTTCCAACTCTCTCAGCGTATAGATACTTACTGGTGAATGTGTTCGTCCTCCTTGGTAGGCAAATACTCTTTCGAATGCGTGGTGCCCTCGACCTTCTTCGTATCGTGAATAGTAGCAGCCTCTTGTTTCGCCTTTTTCCTCGCCGTGTTATCTCGGTGGTCGATTTTCTTCTCGGCCTCGTTCTCCTGGTAGACGTGCTTCGCCGAGAGGACTTTCTTATCTTTGACGGGCAGGACTGTGGTGTGGTAGTGGTCTTGGTGCACTTCCTTATCGACCACGGTGTCAACCTGCTCGTGCTCGTGGCGCTTCACGTCCTCGTGCACAACGGCTGCCGCCTTCTCCTTGTGTACGGTTGTGATATCATCATAATGAGCCTCCACGGTCTCGTCCGCCTTCTTGACGGCTGACGCCTCGACTACGGTCTTCGTAATCTCTGTATGGGTCGTGTCTACATCGCCGGGATGGCCTGTCACAATGTTCTTGACCGAGCTTGCTAGGCTGCTCAAAACGCCTGTTGGTAGTTCGGATGCCATATGAAAGGTGGTTTTCGGATATCCGTTAGTATGAGTTGTAATACTGCAGTGGTATCTGAGGATCTCGAAAGCCACGGTCTGGATGATGGGGTTGTGTTTGTTATATCAATGACCCAGGCCCTAACAGGGGTTGTGGCTAGTGTCAGTTGTACGTCATTGGGACCTCGTGAGTAATTCCACGATCGGGGCAATACCGGTTTCTGCTCGCTTAAAAGTCCCAACGACACAATCTCCAGAACCCTAAACGGATCGAGATCGTGTCTCCTGCATCATTGTTTTGTTATTGTCAGTCATTAATCTAACTTAGCGGCGAATGCGTCCCAGGCACGAGCGCCAAGGTGATGCATCGAAAATGCGCGATCAATGCATGAGACC
Organism: Xylariales sp. AK1849; assembly: GCA_022432505.1. Lineage (NCBI taxonomy): Eukaryota > Fungi > Ascomycota > Sordariomycetes > Xylariales > Xylariales sp. AK1849. The sequence continues at coordinate 2,278,907 of JAJKKH010000008.1, forward strand.
CCTGTAGTGATATAGTGGATACCGATAATTCAAGGAGTCAGCGAGTAAGTACTTACTGTGGATGTTGTACTTAGCACCAGGGCTCAGAAGTTGGCGTAGAGCGGGACCGCTTGGGAATGAGAACACTAAAATAGGGACCGATGACTTGACTGAATTTTCTCGGTGTTGAAATCTCGACATTGAAAGCCAGTCAGTATATTAACATAACTGTCGACGTTGCCGTTGTGAACATATTCCATAGGAGGCTACGTGCAATTCTCGACGTACTGTGTACTCCGCATACGCATATCCTGGAGGTGTGGGGTCGCCCCTGTTCTTCATGGCGGGGTAGCTCAGCGCGTCGCGACGGTTATGGAGTGTCAGTGTACTTAATTAAGTGCTTGATGCATCTTGAACTGTTACTTGCTGAGTAGTATGTACTATCCCGAGATTGTAGTTACTTTGATGAAGGCTGCCTCAAGCTCTGATTACGATGTCTGTTATCATAATCTACGCATAGTCTGCCCTGGAAGCTGTTCGCTCATCAGCTACGAGCACTGCGACACTATTGTTTCACAGATCATACCGATTGTTACAATCCAACTACATACTAATTATATCTTAACCTAGAAGGGAAAGCATTAAAAACAACCAATAACATGCCTATAGCCAAGGCACCCAAAGCTATAATACCGTAAACAAGTTTCCTGACCCATCTTAATCACTGTATTATTCGTGCTATTCCCTATCGCGATTTTTGGCCGAACTATCAGTTGTGGACGCGTTACCTCCAGGCGTTATTGCCCTCGCCCTCTCCGTACCTGCCAGCTTCACCTCCCCGGAAACAATCAAGACAGGCTGCAATTCACGAAGGAAACCCGTTTCGCTGCTCCCGAACCGTCAGTGGCACAAGGCATGCACATCATAATCGCATAATAGCCCTTACTAGCCATGAGCGTTATCTCGAGGCACGTGGTCTCTGTCGACGCGGTGATGCTGTATATCCAGTAGATAGCTGTCCAATCAATATTTTCGTTATATGCCTGGAGCCCAGAAGCAGCGGTGATGCGGGCTTCCTCAGCGCGTTTGGAACTGGCGCAGAGGGCTTTCACGCAGTCGAGGACATACTTTGTAGATCGTTGCGGTTGGTGGGGGTGGGAGGGGGGAACAACGGGGGACGGGGGTTAAGTGAGAGGGGGACGACCCTGGTGGATTGGAATGAAACAATGGTGGCTGAGAGGAGGGAGAGAAATATCTTCTTACTGGTGCATGTTTACGGCTCTTAAAGCTAAGCTAGCACGAATTGGCAATCAGTACTCACGTTGGTTGGATGAGTGAGTCTTCGTCAGAAACAATGATCCGCTGACTTCCAGCTTGTTTCTCGAACGCGTTCCCCATCAAAGTACCTTACCAACTGAGGCGTGCCGTCCCGAGAGCGCTTATCGCCTAGTACATCATAGCAGTATCTGATTAACCGCCAACTTTGCATATTCCATTAATGATTGGCTTGACTCTGACCCCTTGTTAACCGCCGACGTCGAGGTATGAAACGTTATACTGTATTTACTTGTCCGTCTTGTGCATCTTTCTAACTGGTTCAGAGAGGGTCACTTTCAGTTGGGCCCCTTGGTCTGATGCCCTTCGCTCACATCAAATAGTTCGAGTCGCTATCAGAGCAGGTCTATCCGGTCTACGTACTCCCATGCACCATTGGAAACGAAGGAGAGTAATTGCCATACGAACGCTGTATGGTGTGCGGGACAACACGTTGCTATCGAATATCTCCACGAAGCAAGAAGGAACGTTCCAATCGCGTCGCGAAGAGTTGTTCCTAAATACAAATAGTCTTGAAGACGGCCAGGTAGTATTGCCAATGGAAGAAAATACATCAGAACTGGGTTACTATGGAGTGCAATTTGCGATGTTGGATTTTTCGGAACGCAATGAGGGTTTCGGTTCTGACACAGAGACACGACTGTGCCTTACCTTGGCATTTCACGTCTAAACCTTCGTGTCAGGCGTTTGTGAAGGAGTGCCAGGACACTGTATTGATATCTGATATTCTTGCCTACGACCTATCCAGGGAGGGATGCACCCTTATATGGTCCTAGAACCTGCCCGAGACCGGTACCCGTTATGTTGACCCCTGACACCTTACAACGGGTCTTTATTGTAGACATCGTGTCTCGGATGATTGCCCGACTGTACCTAATATATATTGAGGCTACGGTTTCGTGTATCAATATACCTAAGACCTTGGCATTTTACTTGATTTGCCAAGCCGCGCAAATATCAGCTGGGGAGTATCGAAGCTGTCTTCTCTTGAAATTTCGGAAGCGGACGGTTCTCTTCGATTATGTGCCATCCACGCCTTTCTATACATATACCTAGATAACTTGCCTTATTTCTCAGGGCTATGCCCCTGTCCCATCAAATCTACAAGATGATCGTCCTACTTAACCAGCAATAAAGGCTCACGGCCCGTCCCAGACATGGGATCCTGGTGCTCTCTTCCTACACTCCCGATTTCGACTTTCCCAGAAATGCTTCCTCTTTCTCGAATATTCTGGATTTAGAAGACTTAGCATCAATCTGCCTAAGCAACACATTATGCCCGGCTAGCGTCGTCATGTCGTGGTTTTCCAGAGTTAGGCACACTGCGACATCTGGGGTCAGTAATAACTCTGATAGGCAAGCTTGGCGAATTTTCGGGAGTTCTGGGAGCTGTCTCATGAGGTTCCACTCCTTCAGAACGATAGCCAGAAGGGGTAAAAAATAACTCCAGAAATTGCTTACAGGGCCATCATGAAGCACCGTGTGATTGGGCACCTGATTGTCGACGAAGGGCGTCTGTATCAGGATCGTTGGTCCGTTTCCAGGGAACTCCGTCCAGTGACCTGAGACGTAGCTAGTGCTCTTCAGATCAGCGGCGAGGAGCAGTGAGGCCGACAGCGTTCCTGGCTGGAAGTATGCTTCGCTGCAAGAAGGAATACTGGCCCCCTGATAGCCTTTTGTCTCCGTACTTAAACTACCGGATTCCAGAGCCGCTGGGGCAGATACGTGGATCAAGCCGTTCAGAACCACGGTGAGCCTTACAAAGTCAATGACCGTCAGCACAGAGTGCAATTACACCTTAGGGTCTCGTACTGTACAGCAGGCGCCCAGGCCTCTCCAACCACGGTTCTTGGCTGGATGGTAGACCAAGTGGCTTTCGATATGTTTCCAATGCCGTAGTTGAGTGCTGACATTGCGTCCACGGGAACAGACGATAGTTGCCAGCATTCGATTGTCGAGTAGCCATCCCGTGAAGTAAGGGCCGTGATGTTCAACGGAGCGTATTTTGTTGCCAAGGACGTGTTGGCCAGAGACATGAGTCCCAATGAGAAGACGGCGTCGACCCTCATCATCTTAAACGAACGGCTAGGTTGAAGATCTGCTGATAGGATGGATGGATAAAGTCGTTGGTCCCGTGATTGCAAGTATTTCTTTGAAAGCGGCGGGGACGGATCGCGATGCTGTGCTACGAAAACTACTTGCTGCATGTCTCAGCCGCAATCGCAACCGATAGGCAATAGAGGTATGCTGCACACAACAAGCGTCTTGTAGAACAAGTCTGGTCGTAGATTTACGCATGTGAAATTTGGTTTGAAGGCATGTTATTGGATTATATGAAGCTAAGCACCCCGGCATTATGGAACATTTCAAGGTAGATAACAATGTTCAATCGCTTGAACCAGCAAGAATACTGAGGACACTTCCCTTTGGCTGTACTTTTTCAAAGCTTTAGGAAAACAAACCCGTGCCAGCAATAAATCAATCTGCCTGAATGCTGTGACTCTGACCATTCCTTCCATTACCACTACTGCTTTCACGATAGCGATGAATGGTGGTCCTCCGAGACTCGGAGGTTCCTTGCGATTGCGAGTGCAGATGTTGGGACATTTCTTCCTCAAATCTCTCAAGTTGCCTGCACTTTTCTTCGTACCTGGCCATTGCTTCATCACGCTCGTGATCTGCAGAGTTGCGAGCTGATATGGCCTTTTCCTTCTGCTCGCGGGCTTCGCGAAGCATCGTGCGGAGGTTGGACATCTCGAACTCAAATTCGCTACAACGGTCATATCAGGTTTTGGTGAATGATGGGGCTGGAAAGCGGGAATACTTACCTTCGGTCTTCGTGAAACTCAGTGTAGGATTCGCAAACCTCGTCATACTTGATCTCGCATTCGCGCAACTTTTCAGTCACACTCTCGTATCTGCCAGTCAGGCTGATGAGCTCAGCTTTCACTCCAGCAATGCTAGTTTGAAGCTGCTCATTCTCGATGACCAAATCCCCAGACTTGCGAGTCGCCTCATATCTTTCAACTTCAAGACGCTTGACGCGGTCAGTGAGGCTGTGTACCACCTCAATCTTCTCCTTGGATTGGGACTCAAGGCGGCGGAGAGACTGTGAGAATGTCAGCGTCGTTGATCAGGGTGCGCACTGCATGAGAACTACCTCTTGTAAGCCAACGTTTTCGCGATGATGTTCCTCAGACTTTTTACCTTCGTGGTAAAATTCCTCGCTGATGCGTTCTTTCTCGGCGGTCAATTGTCGGATCTCCTCTCGGTTCTTGGTGATAGTTTCATATAACTGAGTCTTTTCAAGTTCGTGAAGCTTAAGCTCTTCGCGAATAGAGATAATCTCACGCTCGGAGTGTTCCGACTTCAGTTTCCATTTACCACCAAGATCTTCAGAATCCTCCCTGCAGATCGAAGATTAGCGCGCTTGAGAATTAGGAATGATGGCGAGCTTTATGAAAATAGCATACCATTTGCAATGTTTCTCCTTCAGTTGACGCTTCAACTCTTCAACCTTTTGATGCAGCTCATCTTTCTCATAGCCTAGCTTTGAAACAATCTCCTTGGACTTGGCCAATTCCTGAATCTTTTTCTCGTGCTTCTCGGTGACTCCCTTGACCTTGAGAACATACTCATCGTACTGATGTTTGCTCTTGCGCAAATTCTCAATTATCTCGCCTTTCTCGCGAAGCCAGTCATGCTTCTCTTTCTTCAAACTCGAGCTCAGCTGAGTAAGGGATACTAATTCGGCTCTCGTAGATTCATGCTTGCTGTTCAGCTCCCGGTGGGTGCTTTGCAGCTCAACATATTTCTGATTAATGTTCCGGAAGTTACTGGCCGATTTCTCTAGCTGTCCCCGAACGTCGTCGCATTGCCCTCCACTGAGGGCTAATTTAGACCGTGTATCATCAAGAGCTGTTTGGATTGAGATCTTCTCCTCACGGAGACGTGCACTGCTATCCCTGTACTCGTTTAACTCGTGACGTACGCTCAGCAGCTCGGTGTCACGATCGTGGAGTTTCTTCTTGTTTTGGGTGACGCTTGCAAGTGCAGCTGTGACCTCTGTACACCACCATTAGATATCAGTCGAACGAGGAATTAGAGATTACCGGTACGTGCCAAGGCGAAGTTTGCTTATCTCTTGTCTTCTCTCCTCATGCTCGTGGTTGTGCTGGTTGTGCTCCTTGTCCTTTTGTTCAATCATCTCAGCGTATTCCTCGAATTGCTCTTCCATCTTTTCCATCTCAGACAAGTACGAATCACGCTCCGCAATGAGCTTTGTCCAAATCTCCTTTAGAGAATTGCTCTTCCAGGAGATCTTGGTCATGAGCTCCATCAGGCCGAAGAACTCACTCTCACCTTGAACCATGAGCTCTCGCGATGCCTCAGAACGATGTGAGCTTGAGTGAGACCGGAAGACGCCACCACCAAACCGGCGGCTCGAAACACGGCGTGAGCTGAAGGAGCTTCGAGCTGAGCCCGCTGGGCTGGAAGCACGAGCATAGTTTCGGAGCTTGAAATGCTTCTGCTGCGGAAGACCGCCAACCTCGGATCCATGGGCAGAAGAAGCCTTTGCGTCCGTATTCTCAAAGTGATTTTGGATCATCTTGAATCCAGTACTTCCCTGCTTGACCGGGGGGGCTTCGTTAGCTTCTATAGTAGTAGGAGCAGGCATGGCGATGGTAGTTAGGCAAATTGGAGTGCAAATTAGATAACAATAGAATATGCGCAACAGTTCTTGTGCTATACGAGGAAAAGATTCTTCGGAGTTGAGCGTCAACAACCAGCTGAGGCATACCAAAGCGTCTCTATATATATTCGAGTTTGTAAGCATCTTGGACTCTGAGCATCGGCAGACTCTGTTGCTCTCAGATAGCTTACTTTGCTTGATGCTTTGGCTCATTACCCTGCGACTTTGACATGCGTTCTTCTATCGGACCACTAGAGTCGGGTATTGTTTCAGCCCATCACGTTCAGTTCGCCGATTTGCTGCTCAAGCTGCAGTGTTTAGTGATACGCCAGCCACGTCGTCATGGTTCTGTGACAATTATCATCCAGAATCGGCTAAGAGGCAATAGATCGGATATTGCTTGACTATAGCAGCATGTTCGAGCCTAGGGCGAAGATCACGCCATGCGTCCTGTACGTCTAAAATGTAGCCTCGTCACAGACTAGGCCACTGCAGCCCGATATAGCTGTTAGGTCGATCTTGTAGATACATCCAGGAAGATCTTTCGTGTATAAACGTCACCGCGCGTCCACACTATGACAGCAGCTCCAGACCCTGAGTACACTAAATCAAACGATTGACATCGAGTTTATGTGTGTTCTAACTGGAGTTTGTGAATCCGTCTAGAGTGATGTTCGATTATCTACAGGCCTAGGTTGCCGCTAATGTACGGTCGAAGATCGTTAGCTGTTTAGCCCGATGGAGTTACATAACTGCCGGCATGAGAAGTTGCTGGCTAACATCTTGCAACGCCTTCAGTTTGGCGGCAGCTATGAACATCATGGGTTAAGAGAATGATCTAAATCCGGATGCTCCCGGCGCGGTGTCACTTACAAGGGTCATCACGATGATGTCCTCGGGGTATTGGCGTTATTAGCTGACGACGTGCCGGGAAGTTCCAGGCAGATGCGTAAATATATCGCGCAAGCTACGGCGACTTGCAATTGACTTACAGTTGCGTCGAAACGAAAACCAATGGATTATCATCCCGAAACACGTTGACGTCAACATAGCCGGCCTTGATACCATTGGGACTTGTGACGGTAGCATGCGTTCTGGCGATAGTATGCTTGTCGACTTCTAGTAGATCCATCGCCTTTTGTAGTTGACATGATCTAGGAATCTCTGATCAAAGTAAGCCGAGGCATCATTTGGCTTCATAATAATTATCAAGTTATTTAAGTTGATTTTAATGAACAAATTTTGATAAAAAGAAAAAAAAAGTTTAGGCAATATCATCAACCCAGATACCAGTCAGCGGCATAACGAACAACGACTTCACGATGCTGGCGAATAGTTTCTTGCTAGCAAGAAGCTTTCTTCCGTCATTGCGCATCCAATAGGGCGCCTCGTCACTCATATTCGAACTAGAGGAGGAGCTGATGGTGGAGATAATAGTAAACTAACGCAACATCGCGCTGGCTACGGCCCAGCACCCCCGCAACACTGACCTCTGTTGGGTCGAAAGGCAATCACATACTGTCTCCATAGTGTCTGTTGTATTGTTGTAAGTACGCCCTGATGTGGGTTGATAGACAGTTGCCACAGAACCCCTATGTGCACGATATTGTCTTGATATATTTGAGACTTGTTCTTAGATATACAGTTGCCGTACCCCTGTCTAGATGGGTACCGAGCACAGGAACTGTAGAGCCGCCATTGATTAGGGCCGATTCATCTCGTCATAATGAGATCGATCGGCGCTTAGATGTCGAAACTCAATTCAGGTGGATCAACGCTGCTTTAGGGCTCATATTAGTCGAAGTTTCGTGCTCACCCCTTCCCCACTCCCGCCTGCATGCGGCTCTACTCTAGCCAACCTTAGTCCGAGCCACAGGCAGTATACTTATGCCCAATCAATCTTTACAAATGAGGTCTACTGCGGGACCCTACTCCTATATGAAAGACCTATTGCTACCAGCAGAGTATACTCGATACAGTATTTACAGGGAAGAGAAGATTCAGGAACATGAATAGTATAAGTTAGAGAACGAAGGGGAAAGACATGACATGGAGCTTAAGTTTATGATTTCTCATAGCTCGATTCTGATATGACGTTTCTTTAGGCTTGGCCCAGATCGTCGATCGGCCGAGCTTCGCTCAGCCACTCTTGCTGAACCCGTTGCAGTAGTCCAAAGCTACCAAAAGCTACCAAGTCTCTTGGACAGCCATCGACAGCCATCCAAACAAGTACTATTGATGTGAGCAAAGCATTAGCGCAGACTTCAGTAACAGACAGATCCAATTTCACATCAGAATGGCGCCTGCTGCTCTCGCATCCACCGTGCCGGCCATGGCCCCCTCACACGTGCCTCAAGACCAACGATCATACTCCAGACAAGTCTCTCTGGGTTGCAGGAGAGTGGAATCTTCCACGACAATGGAGGATCCCGCTGGGAATCCGAAAGATAATCTATGCAGAACAGCCTTACTATAGGCACTTTAACTATCTCTAATACAGTCGCTTCAGAGTCAATATGTTATTTTATACTTTTGCTTTATGAATCAAATAACTTCATGTGTCACCTGCAAAGAAACCTGTCTCAGATGGTGATCACCACGCAACAATGGCGGAATAAAAGCAGCGTTCTTGGCTGTTACCTGATCAGGAGGAAATTTTGACCTGGTCAATAACTGTGAAACATGGGCCTTTCTTCGAGAGGTAACATCAGACAGAAGAGGTGATATTTTGTTCCGGATTGCCGAAGGTCCTGTTGGCATCTCACTGGGAGGCGTTCAGTTAAGCGACACCGTCATTACACTAGTTGGGGGATGCGTGTCATTTTTGTTCCAGCCCATGCCAACATAGGGTTCGTGTTGTTTCCAACTTGTAGGACTTTGCTGACTTCAGGGCATAATGTTCGGTGAGAGTCTTCTTGGACTATTCCCAGAGCCATGGCTCTGCATGGTGAATCGGCCGCCAACGTTGTTTCAATAATCGAGAAGTCAGAAAGCCGACTCTGGAAGGTCCTCGCTTATGCCCATCGCCTGACCCATGGCAGATCCATGTCTGTGATATTGACGATCAAACAGGACCATGTAATGAACGTTGTCTTGAAGTGTATAACAAAGACAGTGGTGGTCTGGGAGAGCATTATTTCTTCAATCCTCAATCCGAGCAGAAGACTAGAGATGTTTTGCGACTTGATCTGGCCGGCTTGGACGACGGGGGTATCAGCCTTGATATACTTACTTTAATCTAGATTGAGGCACCATCATTCGTTATCAATATACCCGGAAGATCAAGCAAGAGGTACCGAGTCCATCAATAGAACATACCTTAGATATCATCAAAGTGCGAAATTCATCTTACAATAAACAACAAGAGGCAGCGAGGATAACAATCTACATAACTTGTAGAAGTGCAGATTATAATTGGTATGGCATAAAACGGAATATGCCATAAGTGGTAAATCCACGTTGAATTATTATGTGTTCTATTCGTGTTGCTATCGATTGTGGTGGGTTCAACGACATGACACCGCGTTATCTCGTCTGTCTTCGCTTCTTAAGAGGTACAGAAGAGGCTTCGATCTTCCTGAGCCCAAATCCCCGAGCCTAAATCCCCGGACCAAGAGGATTAGAAGTACGGCACTTGTTCAGGGGCATCACCTCCATTCCAGGAATGACGCCTCGTCAGCGAACTTGTTCGAGCGACTAAGCTCTTGGCCTGAGAGCCGCTGTGACGGTAAGTTCGAGTTCCGCGCAAAGGATGTATATATATTCATGGGAATCAACACTTAACGCGCCTGGTGGCCCCCAAAAAATACGACATTCGTCTTTGCTTGCGGGTTTGGAGACCAGGCGTATAGCCCTGCGCAACCATGAGTCACCAGAGATTAATGAACGAGGTTCGGTATGCCGGTGCTGATCATTATTCGATGCGGGTGGGAGAACTTGTGAAGGACCGTCAAGATTGCTACCGGAACTTGAGACTCAAGTCCAGCACACGCCAGAAGAGCGTAGATATAGGTATGCATTCGACTGAGGGAACTCCAAGGCCGAGGAAGAACGCGTAAGAAAGAAGGAGGGGTAGAAGCCATGGCGCGCTAACTCCTCGTAACTCCTCGAGAGGCTTAAAGATAATCTGAAGATCATTGAACCTACTTACAGTAACACTAAAAGGAAGAACAATTCCTCAACCTCACGACTCTCTGCGCCCACAATAAGTTCGACATATAGCTATCATAAAGATGGCTCAGGTAATCAACCAGCAAATATCTGTTAACTAGCTTATGAACCTATCAGTGATATAAACCTACTAATGAAGTTCAAGTCGGCGGAGCCCCAAGCCGCCTCAAGGTCGGATCCGCATCTGTGGGGAAGAACCCCACAAAAGCGCTGGACTCGATAAAGGCGCAAAAGCCCACCTCGTCTGCTCCAAGCGAAGACGACACTGCAAAGCTCGGAAGGAAAGGGCCATGTCTTCTTGCCTCGACTATCTACCGTACCAGAGTTCCAGGTGTCGTTGATGGCATTGACACCGAAAGCGCCAAGGTTGAAGTTCAGCCTACTGAGGGCATCACGTCACTCCGCCCGGGCTTCCGTTTCCTGACGTCAGTCACCTAAGTCCCCGAGACCGAGCTGTCTTCGCCCATCACGGGGTCATCGTAACGGGCTTGGCAGCAACTGCATAAAAGATGAATGCCCGCGCACTTGCAAGCGCCTGCCATGGCGTCCGACGCTGCAGTAGGACGCGAATCCATGGAGTTAAACTGTCCTCCCGGCTCTATTCCACAGCTATGGGGGATATGGGCGCTTCTGCCACGCTCCCGTTGGAGGGCTACCGCATATTGGACATGACACGGGTTCTCGCTGGGGTAAGTGTCCCGAGTTGGCTTGAGTGCCAGAAAAGCTTCATCTGCAGCATTACATTCAGATGCTGATGCTAGCTCCAGCCTTACTGCACACAAATACTGGGAGACCTTGGGTAAGGCCACATTCACCCTTAGTCAAAGGACGATATGTTGATCCAATCAAAGGGCAGAAGTAATCAAAATCGAGCATCCTACCAGGGGTGATGACACCCGGGCTTGGGGTCCTCCGTACGCAACCTATGCCGCAGGCTCTTCACTTTCCGGCCCCGGCGAGTCAGCTTACTTCCTAGCCGTGAACCGGAACAAAAAGTCCCTGGGCCTGTCCTTCCAGCACCCCGAGGGCGTAGAAATCCTACATAAATTGGCTGCAAAGTGCGACATACTAGTAGAGAATTACCTCCCGGGCAGTCTAGCCAAGTACAAGATGGACTATGCGACACTACGAAAAATCAACCCGGGACTTATCTACGCGAGCATCACGGGGTATGGGCAGACGGGCCCGTATTCTAGTAGGGCTGGGTATGATGTCATGGTCGAGGCTGAGTTTGGACTTATGCACATCACCGGGAGCCGGGACGGACCGCCTGTCAAGGTAGGTGTCGCAGTCACGGACCTTACGACGGGGCTGTATACTAGTAATTCCATTATGGCTGCGCTGTTGGCACGGGGTAAGACAGGCAGGGGCCAGCACATTGATGTTGCCTTGAGTGATTGCCAGACTGCTACGTTGGCGAACATTGCGAGTAGCTGTCTCGTTAGTGGGAGGAAGGATTCCGGTCGGTGGGGGACTGCTCATCGTGAGTATCTCAAGAACAGAGCGGTGCACGGATGAGTGGACATCTGGCTAACGGAGATAGCGTCGATCGTACCATACAAGTCGTTCAGGACAAGCGACGGGGACATCCTTCTTGGGGGTGGCAATGACCGACTATTCGGGATTCTGTGCGACGGCGTAGGGCGGCCCGAGTGGAAGACGGACCCCAAATATGCCATCAACGCGCAACGAGTAGCGAACCGGGTGGAGCTCGAGGACAGGATCGAGGCGATTACCTCGCAAAAGACAACAGAGGAATGGCTTGATGTCTTTGAGGGTAAGGGCATGCCATATGCCGCCGTGAACGATGTCCAGGGGACTCTCAATCACGAGCACACCGAGGCGAGGAACATGGTGGTCGAGATGGAGCACGGCGAATGTGGACCCATCAGAATGGTCAATACGCCCGTAAAGTACAGCGAAAGCGAGCCGAAGATAAGAAGCCCACCGCCGACATTGGGACAAAATACCGACGAGGTATTGGGTGACATTCTAGGATTCAAGACGGATCAGATTGAAGGACTGAAGGAGCAAGGTGTTGTGCGATAGGACTCTGGTGTGGTGGGGTAGTTTATGAAATAACGCTATCGTGACGACGCTCTGCGATCCCATCAAAGCGATGATCTTGTGTTGGTATAGCTATCGGTATGCATCCAGACGCTTCCTAGGTAGCCGACAGGTTGGGGCACAGACTGGATAAAAAGTTGCCCAAAATAGTGTTGCGTTGTGCCAAAATTAGTTGCCGAACCCACTCGATCTGCGCCTCCTCTAAGTTACAGTACCGCACAACGGTGAAACCAGGCCAATGGCGCTGAGGCACGGTGGATATCCGACTTACTTCGTCGGGCTGACACGGTGTTCTTGAGGACCCGAACTTCTGCCCACCTTACTCCCTTACCCTGCACTCAATTGGAGTCGCTTGTTCTCGAGCGGCCGTCTGCTCAGCCTCTTTCAGCGAATGGGGTGGGCAGATTTCCTCCTGTTCGTCTGCAATATCCGCAGCAGGAATGGGGGGATGTTGCGAGGGAAACCTGGAGAATATCTGTAAGGGTTGTGAGGGGCCTTGGTCATCGCCCCAATCCTCCGGCTTGCGTGCATAAGAGCAAGGTTCTTTCGTTTGGTGGAACCGCCTACACGAGCATTGTGAAGTAATTTGCGACCAATTATAGCAATCTCGAGGGATTCAATCTGCAACCCAGAACAGTTGTCGGGTGTGCGACACCAACCGGCCATACGGCGCATTGAGTAAGCCTTCGCATTTCTCGTATGGGGCATTGTCAGCCGGCATTTGGGGTGGAGGGACGGGATAAGATGAGAAGAATCCCGCTCTTCGTCGTGATTGAGCCTTTGTTCTCGCTCTCTCATTGATTGATGCGCGATTGTTGTCCATGTAGAGCTTCCATTTCTCTGAAGCCCTCGACTCCGTGCATCGGTCAACCCGTAACGAAAATTCACGATGGCACCATCACTGCGCGCAAGAGACGATGCTTTCCTGGATGACAAGACACAGCTAATCCAAGCCAAGGACGAGACATCCATCAACGTATCGCCATGGATAATTGTGGCCATCATTATTGGAGTGATCCTGGTTGTTACTATCGTCATGTTCGTTGTCGTGTACTTTGCACGAAGACGGAGACTTGCCGCACAAGCTGCACAACAACGTCCGTTGAGCACCAGTAGCTACCACGACTTCACCCGGAAGAGGAAGATGAGCGCGGCAGATCGAGCAAATGCAGAGGAGCTAGAGCGAAGTCTAATGATCCGAAAGTCGCTAGCTAGCCGGGCATCTTCCCGAAGTGCAAGGAGTTCTCGAATATTGGAGAGTGCGCGAAGCTCTCGGAGCTCGCAATTCCTTGACGACATACCGATGGAGGCAGCTGAAATGGCCGATGGGCATGGGTTGAGAGACGACTGGAAGGAATGGGAAGCTGGCATCCAGAGGGAAAGGAGTACATTGGATCTAAGAAATCCTGCGTCGCAGATTCGAGGGCATCCTGCTTTGACAGCAGAGCCGCCGCAGCTTGTCATGCCTCAACAAACCAGAGCGCCGTCTCCACCACGTAGAGGCATCAAAGAGAGGCACACTTTACCCTTGCCTCCCTTGCCTCCTCCACCACCATATAAGGGACCGTTGAAGGTACCGAGAATAAGAACACAATGAGGATCATATCTCGAGCATAATTGGCGTTTGGTATCTTGGGCGTATCGAGGCTGCGTATTTGGAAATGACGGGAAGCACTTGGCGCACGGTATGGCTTTGGCATTCTTCCCTACCTGGTTTTAAGCGACGCTGTACTTTCAGCAGGCCAGTGATTCAGGGCACTGGCATAACAAATGTACTGGCATTGCGACAGTTGAAGCAAGTGGCTATTATTGTTTGGCGACGATGATAGGTGCAGTACTACCTACATATGCCCCTCACGAGGCAATAGTGCATGGGCCACCGGAGAAACTTCACTTGGTTGTATGATCAATTGTAAATGACCATGGAAAGCGCTCGGAGATACTTTCACTTAGTTAAGTGTCTTCGATAAAACAGGTATGCAAGTAGGCTTATGACAATGGGCGGAACAAAGATATGTGATTGAGCGCGATTGATTGTTCTTCGTGCCACCTCGGTACAATTTTTCAAAGTGGCATGGCAAGAAACTTAGCAAAAATCCTAACTTACTACTTACTGTGGTAGTAGCTCAGTAATAAAGAGGTGATGTACTGTCCGCTTACTAGTTAGCACCCCGAAATGGCCAGGAAATGGCGGGCGGACAAATGTGGCTTTTGCTACTAGTACTTTACCACTGGTCTAGTGGGGCTATTTACGGTTGCAAAAACGGTTGGCAACATCTGGCGGTAGGAATTCTATTAACCGTACCTACCTACTAGTAAGTATACTAAGTAGGTCTAGGTATATTACTAACCGTTGTTAGATAGTTATCAGATGTTTGGAATTTGGACGACCGTAGCCCAAGGTCGCTTAATAGACTGTATTGCCTCTGACGGACGCACCCCCGGCACATTTATAAGTACTTTGGGTAAGTAGGTAGGTATCAATAAAGTTGTACGGCACAGCAGCCTAGGGCGAACCGAAGCCATGTCTCACCTCCAGATCGAACCTCGCATGCTGTTTCTCCATAGTCTTCCAAGCGACGCGTTTCTCACGCAATACCCTCCGACTTGACCACCTCTAGCTGCGATGGCAATCAACGCAACGGAGGATGCGTCTTTTGGCCCCAATTACGCTGGGAGTTTTGATTTCACTATTCTTTTCGAGCAGAGCATCTTTTCGCTTGGCCCTTCTGCACTCCTGTTGCTTGCTGCGCCGTTTCGCATCGCCGCCCTGATCCGCAGCAAATCCAAGATCAGACTCGGCATCCTGCTTTGGCTCAAGCTTGTAAGCTCTCCCCTTCCCCTTAGTGGGGTACTGCTGGTAACAAGGCAAGCTCGGAGTGCTTGTCCTGTTCGTGCTTCAATTGGTGAACCTTGTACTATGGAGTCTCTCCTCCGCACCCTATGCCCCGGTCGCCACGGCTGCTGCTTCCTTATCTCTCGCAGGAGCTGTAGCGATAGGCTTGCTGCTGTATGCTGAACATCGCCATTCCTACTCACCATCTATGCTTGTCAGTATCTTCCTCTCCATCACAATCCTTCTAGATACTGCAACCATACGCTCGCTGTTCCTCCGCGGAAATCTGGTGGCTCTCGGTGGAATCACCTCGGCGGCTGTTGCCATGAAGCTTCTGCTTCTTGTGCTAGAAGAATTCCCCAAGAAGCGCTCCGCCCAGAACACCTCCAAGGAAGCTCTGAGTGGCCTATGGAACCGCTCGGTGTTCTGGTGGCTGAACGTCACATTTCGCAAAGGCTTCAAGGCGTTCCTACAAGTAGAGGATCTATCAAAGCTTGATCAGAATCTAGCATCCGACTATATCGGTAAAAAATTGGATCAAACATGGAGCTCAGGTACGCGCCCTGACCAGCGTTGACCTTGCCTAGTTATATCAGACTAACACATGTCAGTCGATAAGAAAGAAACGCATTGCTTGGCATTGGCAACCTTCAAAGCGTTTCAAGCGACCTTCTGGGTTGCCGTCCTCCCCAGATTGTGCTACACCGGATTCATGTTCGCACAGCCGTTCCTACTTCAAACAGTTGTCGACAAGGTTGGTGCGCCAGAAGTCAATCGCTCCCAGAGTGTTATTGGAGGTCTAGTAGGAGCGACAGCTTTGGTGTATCTGGGTATCGCGGTAAGTTGTACATTGTCCCAACGCAGAGCCACTTACGGTTACCAACTAAATTTTCTTTCTCAAGGTCACCAAATGCCATTATACCCACCATACCTACCGTCTAATCACCTCGGTTCGCGGTGGACTCATCTCACTCATCTTTTCAAAGGCCCTGAACTTGGATGCCATCACAGCCAAAGACTCTGCTGCAGTTACCCTGATGAGTACTGACATTGATGGAATTGCCAGCGGTTTGCAAAGCATTCACGATATCTGGGCCAGCATCATTGAGTTGGGCTTGGCTGTTTACCTACTTGAGAGGCAAGTAGGCGCAGCTTGCTTCCTTATCCTGGTGCCTGCTGTCTGTAAGGCTGACCCCCTCTGAGTTATGACTCTGATTGAGAACATGTGTCGTTGACTCGATCCGTTCTAGTGTCTAGTCTGGCGATAGGAAGAGTTGCTGGAGAAATGGGACCAGCAAGAATGGCATGGAACGCCAAAGTGCAGAAGCGAGTTTCCACGATTTCTACCGTGCTCAACCAAATCAAGGGCATTAAGATGATGGGACTATCCGATCGCGTCTCCCAGTTGATCCAGTCTCTCCGTGTCTCGGAACTCAACTCATCTAAAAGCTTTCGCATATTGCTTGTGTGGACGAATATGATAGGTACTATCTTTCATCAGGGTAGTGTGGTCCTTTGCTAACAAGCACTGATAGCCAATGCGTCAGACCAACTGACGCCTATTGTTGTAATTGCTGCGGCGGTTTTCTGGACCAAGAGTGGTCGCGACTTAGGCGTGACTGAAGTTTTCACGTCTTTATCGATCATCGCTCTTGTCTCCACACCTCTTGTCAACCTTATATCAGCCTACCCTACATTCGTATCCGGACTAGCATGTTTCGGACGGATCCAGACTTTCTTGCTACATGACGATATTCATGACTATCGATCAATTGCTTCTTCTTCACGCCCAAATACCAAAGGCTCACCCACCACAGGAGAGATTGAGCTACAATCCTATGCGAAGAAAAAAACACCAGGCACGGACTATTCTTCAACGGTGTTTCGCCTGGTGGACGCTTCTTTCTCGCATCAGAACAGTACTGAGCCCGTTCTTAAACACATCAGCATCGACATACGACGGTCAACACTTGTCATGGTTGCTGGTCCTGTCGGATCAGGCAAGTCATCCCTTCTGAAAGCGCTTCTCGGCGAAATTCAAATTCTCGAGGGTTCCGTCGAACGCAACAATAGCCGGGTAGCATATTGTGACCAAAATGCGTGGTTGCGGATGGGATCGATTAGAGACAATATTCTGGGTCCCAATGAATTCGACGAGTCTTGGTACTGGCAGGTCATTCAGTCCTGCGCCTTGAGTGAAGATATCAACCGATTCAAGAACGGAGCCCAGACGTCTGTTGGCAATGGCGGCACGGCATTGAGTGGAGGTCAGAAGCAGAGAGTGGTATGTGTCCAAAAACGCTTCAGGGAGGCAGATTTGCTGATCATGTGTTTCAGGCACTTGCGCGAGCTGTCTATGCTCGAAGTCCTGTTGTTCTGCTGGATGATGCCTTCAGCGCGCTCGACAACAACATGGCCCAGCATATCTTTACCCGGTTACTAGGAAATGATGGGTTGTTGAGAAAAGCAAACACGACCACGGTTCTTGTAACTCATACAAGTAAGTTAGCCGCTAAATCTTGCGTTAATAACAACCCAGTTAGTAGTCGACGTTTCTTAGACTGACGTATCTAGCAAATATGCTGACTGCTGCTGATCATGTTATTGTTCTCGGTGAGGGTGGCATTGTCGCTAGTCAGGCCACCCATAATCAACTAGACTTGAGCAAACCGCTTTTCCGAGCACTCGAACAAGAGCAAGAGGCGCAGAGGTATGACTCGTCCTCAGCCAAGTCCGAGGACCATCCCTTGCAAGGATTCAAGGAGAAGGACTCGGTTTCGGAAAACAAGGAATACGAGTTAACGAGGAAGACTGGTGATATATCTTTGTACAAGTTCTATCTGAACTCTATTGGGGCCTGGTTGTTCATCGGCTGGCTTTTCTTGGGAGCCGGCTATATCTTTTCTGGAAAGATACCGCGTAGGTCAGGCCCGAGCATTTCTATGACAACTGTATTCACCTTGTTCTCCAGAGATTTGGCTCCGTATCTGGACCGAAAACGGCACATCCAATCATGCAGCATCATATTTCGGAGGTTACCTGGGTTTTGGTTTACTCTGTACCCTGTTCTCCGGCCTCTGCATATAGTAAGTTCTGCGTCTGCGACAAGTGGGGACTGGCTGCTGACTCTCGCTAGTTATTTCATGATTATCGTTGTTCCGAAGTCGGCTCAGAATCTACACTGGTTACTTCTTGAAGCGGTGATGAGGTAGGAAGTACCTCGACCAGTGCTTGTGCGGATCATTGACCGTAATTTCAGAGCACCTCTTTGGTTCTTCACGTCGATGGATACCAGCACGCTTCTGAATCGGTACGAGTAACACCGCAATGACAAATAAATGGCCGTAATTGCTGACCACGCTTGCAGATTCAGTCAAGACATGACATTGATAGACCAGACCCTGCCTGTTGCTACCTTTACGACAACTTTCGGTACGCCCGCGAATGTTGCTAGGCACATACGCATGAAGCTGACATTTTTCTTTTCTGCAGACGTGTTCAATGTGATTGCAGGCACGGCTCTTATTGCATCAGGTGCAACTTACGTGGCCGCAGTCATCCCACTCTGTATTGTGGCCATCTACTCCATACAGAAGTTCTATCTCCGCACATCCCGTCAAATGCGGCATCTAGACTTGGAAGCTAAGTCACCCTGTAAGTACCTTGAGGAGTCATCTATTACCTCTTCAAGCCTGTTTGGGGGCCCACTCCCGGTGGTCGAGCTAGTGAAGAGTCGTGTCTGAAGAGCCGTACACCCTACAAAAACGAGCTTAGCTACGAAATTCACCCCTTACAGACAAAGCCAAGAAGGAAATTACTGATTCGTTTTGGTGCAGTGTACCGGATTTTCACAGAAACAGCTACTGGCATCGCAACTATTCGTGCCTTTGGCTGGAAGAAGGAAATGGCAACCGAGTGCCTTCAACTTCTCGACCATTCATCAAGGCCCTACTACATGATGTAAGTAAGAGCATCACATGATCATACACTCTGCACTTTGGTCATCAGTCAATAGCATCGGGGTTTTTCTATCATTTCTCTTTTTTGTTTCTATCAAAACGGATGAAATTCTACTTATGTACTGATTGAGAACATCTCAGGTACTGCATACAACGCTGGCTCAATGTGGTTCTTGATCTCTTTGTCGCCGCCATAGCAATCATACTCGTAGGATCTGCACTCGGTCTCTCAAACACAGCAACCCAAGGCTCCATTGGACTGGCCATGCTGAATCTGATGGAGTTCAACCAGAGTCTGTCAATGCTGATCAACTCTTGGACCGGACTTGAAACTTCCTTGGGTGCCATCGCTCGGCTCAAGAATTTCCTCGCCGAAACCAAGTCCGAAATTTCCGATGACGACGGTGACGAGCCCCCTCCTGATTGGCTTCAAAGAGGGTCAATCAAATTCGAGAAGGTCACCGCAAAGTATAAGTAAGTCTGCCTATCAGGCGCGAGAAACCCTAGGACTCGGCTCCCACTAACAATGCTCTTCAGCCTCACAGATGCACAGTCATCACCAGCGATCTCCAATGTGGAGTTAGACTTGCATCCAGGGCAGACTGTCCTCGTTATCGGTCGCACTGGAAGCGGGAAATCATCACTGATGCTTACTCTACTCCGTCTCCTGGATATCGAATCCGGAAGAATTGAAATCGACGGAAAAGACATATCGCACATTCCCCGCCAAGTCCTGCGTTCGCACATCTTGACGATTCCCCAGGAACCCGTCGAGCTTCCTGGCTCAGTGCGTTACAACCTTGCCGATGTTTTATCATCAGTGACTGGGCAGCTTCCATCAGAAGATGACGAGGCTATGAAGCGCGTGCTGACACGCGTCAAACTTTGGGACGCGGTAGCTAGCCGCGGAGGATTAGATGTCGATCTCGACACCATTGGGCTTTCCGGTGGCCAGAAGCAACTCTTCTCCCTGGCGCGAATTATTCTTATTGCGCAGCACAGAAATTCGAAAGGTGGTCTTGTGCTCCTCGACGAACCGACGAGCAGTATCGACAATGAAACGAGCGCCATTCTACGTCAGACAGTCGAAGAGGAGTTTACGGGCTACACTATTGTCACTATTAGTCATCGTCTGGATGGGATTGAAGAGGCTGATATCGTTGTGAAAATGGCGAATGGGAAAGTGGAAGAATTAACCAGGATGGCCTGAGTCAATGATGGGCTGTATTTGTCTTTCAATCTCATGTATCGGGTCCGATGAGAGACAGTGTATTCGCAAGTGTGGCTGCACATGTTCTGCTAGTCGCAATTAAATACGCAGAAAGGGACAAGGCCAATATCGCGAACTGTCCATGACGTCGACTAAAATATAGAATAGAGACCCGAAGTACTAAGCTCGGCCACAAGAGGCTGGGCTGAATACATGACCACAGGTAATGTACCTAGTCGAGTCTACAAAACTAGGTAATTGGAATGGCCAAGCTTTGGATTATATATGATGAATATAATAAAGAGTCTCGCAAACGATATGAATGCATTTGGTTCATGCCAGTCATGGCCATATATACAGCAGTGGTTACGTGCTATTAAAAGCATGATAACTCACAAATAGCAGCTAGGTCGGCATGTATCCTTATGATAACTATATGTTCCTTCTTAGGAGAAGCTTATTTAAAGGCTTTTGTGCCTTGCGATCTTACGGACAGTTGTCCGATTTCATACTTGGAGCTCCTGGTGACGGTATTTCGAATCTGACGGCGAGACCTGCCATGAATGTAACATTCTGGCATAGGTGGGCAGCTCTCGTGTCACTGTGTTCCTGGTTCGATGCTTTGGGAATCCATTCAAGCCATTTACTCTGAAATTTCGGTTGACGCTCTCATGTTATAGTTTTGAAAGCAGTGAAGTTCTGCGAAATGAGCTCTACCAGCGCTCTTATTACGAAGGCACAGTTTATAGGCAACCTTAACGCAGCGCTCCATCAGGAGAAACCCCCACCCTCCGCTAAGTATAATCCCAAGTGTAGGAGAAACCGAGAGACTACTACGACGGGAGGAGAAATCCAGTGGCCTCAATCATCATCTGAAGTGTCCTCTGGTATCCCTTAAGAATGTCGCAATTCCCGGGTCCATTGACGAACTGGCTTTTGCCCCTCCCGTAATGTCAAGTACTATCTCTTGAGGGGGCATTGTAAGTTTCTCGGTATCCAAGTATGCGTCTTCGTCCACGTACTCTTCCATATACCAGATGCGTTACGGTATATATCCGTATATGCTCCCATCGACGAAGCGTATGAAACGGAGAGCGGGATCCACACTCTAGCGTAGTTCACGGGTTACACCTTTCCGTGTCATCCGTGTCACCCGTGTCACAAGCTGCGGGGCAAGTGATCCCTCCGCGCTAGGTACTTAGTAGGTATGTCCTTATAGCGCAAATATCCTAGTAGTGAGGAGATATGTACACCCAGAATTTACCCCACTTTCCATGCAAGTAGCGTTTGAGCTTTGGACATCAGCTGACTCATCTTTCCACCTTCAACTAGGCTGCCAAACTCGGATTTAGTATCGTCAGCCTCAACCTCAAGAGACAGTCAATCCTCCTCTCCTACCTCAACACCTA
The DNA here is from genome assembly GCA_022432505.1 of Xylariales sp. AK1849. Classification (NCBI taxonomy): domain Eukaryota; kingdom Fungi; phylum Ascomycota; class Sordariomycetes; order Xylariales; species Xylariales sp. AK1849. The sequence goes on from JAJKKH010000008.1 coordinate 2,300,565, forward strand.
TCATCCATCGACCTTTGCGCATCTCAGGTCACGGCTGATTCTCTCCTCCTACAGCGTCGTTAGGCGCCAAATCATCCGGGCGCTACATCATTCGTTAATTGCAAGCTTGCGCCTGCGACAGCAGCAGGGATGGCGACTGTCAAGACCAACTTCGATCCTTTTGCTGCCATGGGGAATCAGCTGCAGCAGGGCGAATACCGAGAGAACCTCAACTCGAAGCTCATCTGCCCGGACTGTCGAAACGATCCTCCGTTGCTCGTCGAAGAGTTCTCCAGTGGCGATGTCGTCTGCGGCGAGTGTGGAACGGTGTTGGGCGACCGGATAATTGACACGCGCAGCGAGTGGAGGACCTTCGCGAATGACGAGAACTCGGATGATCCTTCCCGTGTCGGTGACGCTGCGAATCCTCTCCTCAACGGCTCGCAACTGGAGACCAGCATCGCCTTTGGGGAGGGCGGTCGTGCTAGGGAACTGCACCGCGCTCAGAATAGGTCTCAACATGACAAGGCCACCAAGGGTCTTTTGTCTGCCTACCAACAGATCACTACGCTTTGTGAAGCCATTCACATTACCAAGTCGATCCAAGACAGCGCTAAGCATATCTACAAGATGACAGACGACGCCAAGTTGTTCAAGGGCAAGAGCCAGGAGACCATCATAGCAGGATGCATCTTCATCGCTTGCCGTCAAGCTGGTAGTGGTCGTACCTTCCGCGAGATCTTCACCTTGACAGATGTACCCAAGAAGGAGATTGGACGAATCTTCAAGCAACTGGAGAAGTTCTTGATGAACAAGCGCGAGGCTGACAAGACTGCCTCTTCCCTTCACAACCTGAGCTCATACGAGAACACCAACTCTACCGGTGCCGAAGAACTGTGTGGTCGTTACTGCGCCGCACTCAACTTCCAGAATCCCTATCAGATGGAGAAGTACTCGAAGATGCTGGCTGCAAAGAGCTCATCCGTCAAGGACCTGGCAGGTCGTTCGCCTCTATCCGTTGCTGCTGCTTGCATCTACATGATCTCTAACCTCTTCAACGACCCTAAGCCGTCTCGCGATATTGCCGCGGCGGCTGGTGTCAGCGACGGAACCATCAAGACCGCGTACCGATTCCTCTATCAGGCGCGCGAGCAGCTCATCGACAAGTCATGGACTGCTCCCCAGGGCGCTGGCGACATGACTCTGCTTCCTACTAATTAGGGTTTGATGGGACCTAGGGTTAGAACTCGCGAGGCGCCACACGGGTATCATGAGTACAGCAAGGTAGCGAAACAGACTAGCCGTCAGCGCTATTCAGTTGGCCAGTCTTCGCAAGTGGCGTCCCTTCCACCCCCTCCTTCTTTCACCTGCTCGTAGCAATCGCATTTTCCGGCTCTTGAAAGACAGAGGTAGGAAACGAACTACGCACACCATCCCCGACCGGACCTATTTCTCCAGCATCCTTACGCGTACCACGAAACAGCGGAGTTTCTGACTTTGATCAGCGTTGATTTGTGCCAATGATTTAACCTGAAAACGGTCATCATTAAGGGTATAGACCGAGGCGTTTTGCGACAGAAATTGGCACGAATGGTTGATCTCTTGACTTGGCGGACAGTCCATGTATCAGTTCCATGGCAGACGTTGGTCGGGTTCCTCACGATACTACTGGTTTTAGGATCGTAGATGCAATGAAGCGCATCTCAAGATCTACATGGTTTGCTGTGCTTCGTGATCTCTGATCTGTGGTGTTGTGAACTGCCATAGTATCATTCCAAACATCAAGCTCCATGCCATCCAAAGAGGAGGGTTGGAATTAAGGTAAGACAATGTCTGAATGTGCTAACGCTTGGGTACAGTACAGTAGTTGATAGCATGCAAACAGTTGATGTTATCTGTGTATATCATCCAATTGAACAAGATTCTTCTCATGACCTTCTTTCGGCGCCACTTCTGTGAATACAACTGCCATTAAGCTCTCTAGCCAGACTTCAATCTGCAGGTAACCCCTTATGCTTCCATGTCGGAGATTGCATTCAAGGTAAAGGAAGTACTCAGCCGTTTGCACTAGAAGCATACAAACTGAGGCCACACTTTTCCTTGACTTCGGTTTAAGTTATCGGTGTCCTCTCCTGCAACTCGGCTGGCTGCGACCGGGGCCTCGCCAATGAAGACGCGTGGAAGTGATTATGCCACCTCAGCTGCCAGTCGCACATATGCGCAGCTGCGCATAACCACTGGCGTAACGCAGCTGGTGTGGGATTTAAATATGCGGGCACATTTTTTGCAGCCTCGATAGTCAATTGGAGTTCTCCATCGCTCATAACTCAATCCTATCTGTAAGTCCTGACGAAGTATTTCTGGTAATCGCATACAGACAGACTCATCGTTTTCTGCCATCGTGGCCTACTCCAGCTCAGGGAGTTCCCGGGACTCCAGTGGCTCCGGCGACTCACCGGTCGGCAGCTGTTCTACTCAGGCGACGGAGCAACACCAGAGTTCGAAGTCCGAGAACTAGACGGGTCATTCGATATTCCCGTATCACAGCAGTACATAATGGAGACCTCAGAGGGTTACGAAGACGTTGGTTATTCTCCAAGCCACCCAAATGACAGTCCTTCCAGCGAAAGAAAAAAACCAATCGACAGGAAGTCTCATCTAGCAAAGAAGTGTAGCGACGAATGGAACATGAAAAGAGAGCTTGAAGAGCAACGAGTCGCAGTATTGGCACTAGCACCTATGGCGCCACCGAAAGCCGACAGTACCAGCATGAAAGGACCATCCTTGAGGCCGCCCCCACCATCACATGCACCATCACCATCCCCTTTGAATGTCTTTGGCAACGTAAAATACTGGCGGCAAGATGTTCTCACTCGCAACAGAGAAGTCTGGCCGCAATTTGTTATCCCTGGCACCCATTTCTTTGAGGACCAGAGGTATAATTCGGCGAGGAACGACGCCTCGCGAACTACGCGTGTTACCTCTCCCTCTGCCATTGCCAGAGCAAAGTCATCACCATCAGGGAAGACTGTGGACGAGTTACAATATCGCTTGCGGCCAATGCAGAAGGAAGCTCTTCCACAAGCAGAACCAGCAGCGGGTGCCGTAGTCGTGAGGTTGGAGGATACATCGACAGAAATCGATGGCCATTATACGTCGACTGCCGAGTCTGAAACCTCTACTCTCTCGGCTGAAGTCTCCTCGGTCACGTCTGTCTCGACCCATGGATTAAACTTGACGTTGTTGACCGACATAGATAAAGCTGCCATCGTCGACTCTCTAGTATCCTTTATTCTAGATGGCATCCACTTGCGTCGACGTGGAGAAAGCGGGAATCAAACTAGTGGCTTCGACCAAACGTCACAATCCTCCTCAGATTTGCAATTGCAATCAGGAACGAATCACAGCAGATCATTGGGACACAATCAGGGCAAGAGGGGGAGAGAGTTGGGGAGCAAAGACCCTGGCGATGAAGATGGCGATGAACCTGATAAGAATGACAAGGGGAAGGGTCCAGCTGAGCCCAAGAGACGGAAGTCAACATGGAGAGGAAACTAGCTTGCCCTTATTTCAAGCGGTATCCGGAGAAGTACGTCGATGTGCGTGTCTGCTGTGGGCCCGGATGGGATTCAGTCCATCGAGTGAAGTATGTCAAATATCATGCAATCCATTTGGGCTATCTAATACATGCAGGGAACATCTCTATCGCAAGCATTCCTGGCCGAAGTTCAGATGTTTCCGATGCTACACAGCCTTTGACGACTCTGAAAGTCTCGCCGTACATGCACGTTCGGATGAGCGATGCACGAATCAAACGCCCGACTCCGACAATAGATTCGATGAGAAGACAGAAATGGCCCTCAAGTCCAGGACGCGAGGAATCGAAAAGAAGAGTATGAACGAAAGATGGGTCGAAGTGTACAGAATACTATTCCCAACCGAAAACGATGATGCAGTCCCTTCGCCATGTAAGTACATTCTCTGTCCCAAAAGTGCACCTCGTGTACGCTGAATTCCTTAAGACTATGAGTATGTGGAAAAGAGTACAATGAGCGTTCACGGTCATGATCAAACACTGCAAGAGTACAACGAATTCATTCGACGCGAGTTATCGCCTGTCCTTCGCGAAGAACTCAGTAGCGATATCGAGGCTCAGCTCAATGTTTTCGAAGACGGACTGAAGGATAGAGTCACTAAAATCCTTCAGCGACTCAATCAACGCCTGTTCAGTGACTTCAAGTCCAGCCGCCGGGCCGAAGACGCTAGTGTTCAGATCTCCGCAGATGCGAGTGCTACCGCACAGTCAGCTCGGCCCCTGAATCCTTCTCCTTCCTGTGAAGTGCCACAAGATTTGGCTTCCGCTCCCCAAGATATTCTTCCAGTTGGATTCTTGACTGGTTATGAACTTGCCTGGGACTCGTTCCCCCCTGAGTATCTTGAAATACCAGTGCAGTTCAGCTTGGGTGACCAGGAGAAGGAGGGATACTTGGACTCGGATGATCGTGATAATTCTAGCGGGAGCAATGCAATTGGGAATATGGATTGTCCTTCTATCGGACAAGAACTATATTTGGATCGACGCTCAGTCAATGAGGAAAAGGGGACAGAAGAAAGGATTGAGCGCAGTCGGGATTGGTGTCAAATCGACTCTTGTAGGGTAGTTTAAGACGATCGTTATCTCCTTTGGAGTTGTGCATCGAACACACAAGTCGCTGAACCTCATTGCAGCGGACCCGGGTACCGAAATTATATTTTATTTCGAACGACGACGTATGCTACACGTACTATGCTATTTGGGTGTTATATAATCGATTATGTTTATTCGGAGATTAGAGAAACGAGTATGCCATCCACCATCTATACTGGAAGAGGACGCAGGGCGGATTATTCGCAGAATAATACAGACATGAGTTAAGGGACAAGGAGAGCGCGTAACCGTCAATTGAAGAAGCGCGGAGTCGACACGCAGTTACTCGGGTGGTTGCTTCAACATTGGAAGGGGAAATAGTGCGGCGATGACGGATGACGCAATTGGAACCACGAATCGCGACCCCTCATGTTATACAAAAAAGAGGCCATCGACAAGCATGAAGCAACTTCTTGTGTTTCGCAGATTGGAATAACCGGGATACACCCCCCATCAGACAATGACATCGACTGTAACCTTCGTGACGCCAGCTGCTCCGGCTCCTCCGGGTCAACCGGACATCTCGTACGCCCCGGACGTCACGAAATGGCAGGCCCGTGCCGCGCGCCGAGTCAAAGCAGGTGGTTTGCCCACTTCCGTGCCGAAAGGCTTCCCGGAGGCGTTGAGCGGAGACCTTGTTTGGGAAGGCGACACCTTGGCGGAGAAGTATGATTGGACTTATACTCTCAACAATGATCAGCTAGATGAGATCGATCGAGCTGTCAGACATTTCAAGTGTAAACAGATCCCCTCGACACCATTGCCGAAGTCAGGCTGAACAACGTAGCAACCGGATTGTCACTCGGCCATATCTCCTCGGACACATTCCCGCTTCCCGCATTACGTGTGGAGCTTCGGCGTCTTTCGGATGAGTTGCACAGTGGTCACGGATTCTTCGTCATTCGCGGTCTTCGCGTCGACGACTACACCCGCGAAGAGAATGTGATCGTCTACGCCGGCATATCAACGCACATAGCCCCACAGCTCGGTCGCCAGGACCATAAGTTCAACGGCAAGCCAGCTGATGTCGTGCTCTCCCTTATCAAGGATTTGAGTTCCTCGCAAGAGCACGGCGTCATCGGCAGTCCGGCGTATACAACTGACAAGCAGGTCTTCCACACTGACTCGGGCGATATTGTGTCTTTGTTCGCCCTGGAGACCGCAGCTGAGGGCGGAGCAAGCAAGCTGGCGAGTACATGGCGGGTTTACAATGAGATCGCACAAACGCGACCTGACCTGATTCACACACTCTCGCAACATTGGGATATGGAAGTGTTAGTACCCGGCAAAGAAGCCTTCAATAGTCACTCGTGTTGCTGATCGTGAGCCTTACAGGTTTGAAAAGTCAAACAAGCAATGGACTGAAAGACCGCTGCTGTACCATTTCCCGGCCACCGACACTACCCCTGAGCGGATAGCTCTGCAATATGGAAGACGTTACTTTGTCGGTTTCGGCGCCCTTCCGCGGAGTTCTAACATCCCGCCCATCACCGAGGCACAAGCTGAAGCCCTAGACACATTGCACTTCCTCGGCGAGAGGTTCTGCGTAAACACCGACTTCCAGAAAGGGGACATCCAATACGTCAATAACCTGGCGATATTCCATGCTAGGGATGGTTTCACCAATACCAGTGACCATACGTGAGTACCTACCTACATAACTTCATCTTCATATCCGTTGCAAATTTAACTAACAGAGGTTTTCCACAACATTTAGGCGACATCTGATGAGGTTCTGGCTACGAGATCCAGAGAATACATGGCAGACCCCAGAGGTATTGAAATGGCGATGGGCTCAGCTCTACGAAGGCGTAACGCCAGAATCTCAGGTGTTTCCTCTTGAGCCGTTTATTCGCAGCGCAGGGAATAAGGCACGCTGAGTACAACACAATACCATAAATTGCATGTATGAGATCCGATTTTCGGACAGCAGTTTCTCTATTCCGCGTTAATTTGAACATGTGATAACCACCCAGACCAAGGTTGCTAATGCGTCAGACTCTGGACGCTGGCGTAGCCGTAACGTAATGTCTCATACCTACATCTAGGATTTCGTTACACGCATAGTGTGGTTAACATACACTCCATAAGCAGCAGCGGCCAGAACTACGTAGTATATGATTGTCCCTTCATAACGGACAAACGAAACCATAGACTCCCATTGAGCTTGGAAGAGCAACTGGCGGTGAAGGCTCCCTGATGCCTGATTGCTAGCTACAGAAGGCATTGGCGCTTGATTCTCATGACGGTGGGCGGGACTGGACAGCAATACGCCAGACGTACATATGCATAAGCCCCGTGCCATCTTATCCCAGGGCTTGCAGTGTTGATAAATCTCACGTGGCCTAAGAGGGTGTCTGAGTCCGAAGTTGCGATAAGACGATGAAGAAACTTGTGCCCGTCCTTCGACCATATTGTCGTAGACTCTGAACGAGGCGGAATGTCTCACGGTGTGTTACATCACGGACCGTTGCGCTGGAGGAGGGTTGCTCTCAAACTCCTGAGAGGTTCTTAACGCTGCACGGCCCCGTGGCACAAAGCTTACACGACCAATGAATTCGGCGCCTCAGGTAGAGGTAGGGAAACAAAGGCCAACGTTCTGCCACATGGGTTTCTAAAGAGGGGTATGCATACCTCCAGAGACGTGCCCAATCATTCAACTGACATGTATATATGCAAGACTTACATTCCTCCAAAACCGATCTCACCCATGTTTCCTTCCCGGCTTCCCATCAGCAAATCTCTCTGAACAACGAAGACCGCTTGTCCTTCGCTCTCATCTGTTTATCATCATGTCTGAGAGCTGGTGTGCCCATAAGATTGCCAATCTCGAGGGTCAAAAACACCTCAAGTACCTCGACCTGCCAGGCACAAATGGAAGCCTCGAAGGCCTCGATATCCGTATTCGACGACTCGAGACGACATTTCAGCTTCCGACACTGGCTCCTATGCTGACGCCTACATGGGAATCTCTTGAGTACCGGATTCGGCAAGTCCAGACCAGACAGCGAGTGACGAACGTCCTCAAGATCCCGGATACTAAAGCAGCTGCAGCCGTCCCCAAGACACTGGGCGACGTCAAACACATGTTTAAGCTTCTGTTCGTCCTCGCCAATGAATGGCTGACGGTTGACCCGTTGCCCGGGCACCTATTCGATGTCGACGCAGCTACTGACGAGGACACGCAGCTGCGTGAGATCGCGCAACGGTTGTGCTATCTCGCCGGCCGAACCAGCAGGGATGTGACGGACTTTGACAACGAAGTGGCGTCAGTGTACGAACTTGCTGTTCAATTGTCGCTGTTGACCTGGAGTCGTACAACGCACGTCTCACCATTGCATGGCCGACCGGGTGTGCCTGGCCCGCCACGTCCTGGCCTATGCCAACCGAAGGCGTGCTGTGCTTGTTGCAGCTGCCATTGTCACAGGGCTCAGGGGCCCTCGGTGGGGCCGATACGGAGAGTCGTCGTTGTCAAACCTAAGCGGAAGTCATTCGGGGCTCGCTGGCTAGGTAAACTCTGGTGTTTTGGGAAAAGACGAAGTACGGCTAGCAGTATAACCAGCTCTTCTTCCTCAGAAGGTACTTTGGCAGATTGAAATGGAGTTATGGGAGTATCGTAGTTCAGCTCGAAAGGCAGTCTGAGAGAGAGAAATTCCCTGGCATGGTGTGCGGGATTCGTCTGACATACACGGGCCGGTTTTGCAAATCATTAGGCCATGGCTTGGTTTCGGGTTAGCGAGTTGTTCTACTGTTTGCACGTAAGCACTTCCTTCCCATCTCTACCACTGTCTCCTTTGCCGTTTGGACTTGAGTAAAGCAGTATAGCACATCCAGAAAGCCGTGAACCGTGCGTAATACTCACGACTACGTACTGGACTGGGCTCTTCCAAAGTTATTGAATGACTCGGTCCATCGTGGCTCACACAGTTCGGACATCATGTCAGAAAGTTTTGACCACTACCACTCAGCAGTCCAAGAGCCTATGGCTCTGGAGCCCACCTTGTAGAACGTGCTGGGTTTCCTTCTACCATCCACATCAACTTGCCTGAGCAGCGTGGATCGAGCGATAGTCTCAATCCCCCTCCCAACGAATCACGGTTTCTGCAGAGACCGGGTACTTATCTGGGGTACAGCCATGCCGTTCTCGGAACAGACATCGACCCCAGCCATAACTCCTCGTGACGTTCACGATCAACTTGCAAGATAATACAGTATTATGACCGGTGTGACGATGACCAACCTCTGACAACTTCACTGAGGTAGAACGGGCAATTCCCCACAAAGTCAGCCCCTGCATACTCGAGTTAGCAGTGAACCGGCCTGCCTTTCTGATGCTTAGCCAAGTCAAGTCCAGGAGATAAGTATGTTGTCTCCGCATTGGGCTCCTAGAGCCAAAGCTTTCCTATGTGCAAGCAGGCATACTTGTCTAGGGACGGGGGGTATCAAAAGGCTCTCTATAACGACGTAGGTTGAACAAAGCCATAAGGGCACACATACTACCTTATAGTAGCTCTTAGCTGAGCCACATCATACTCTTCGGTTAGCCTGTTGTTATTGTGGAGTCAGTATGGAAGGCATTCTTATGTATAGTGGAGCAATTGAGTTTGTCCACTCACCCTCAGTGCCCTGTCGGGAATAGAACGGCAGCGAGAACGTATGAGTTATTGGGGTAGTTATCAGCCTCCCGTGCGGGATCCCTTCGAGTCATATCAGCTATAATAATGGAGTATTCTGGATGCTCATGACAGGAAGGCAGCTTAACGGGAAAAGATAGAAAAGGCCAGAGCCTGCCACTCTGTATAGAGGATCTCCTCGAGCAAGTAGTGAAGGATGCTGGCTGATCGATTGCAATGCCTCAAAGCCATCCCTCAACTCTTCAAGAAGCTTGCTTGGACTTGGCCCCTCTTGAAGTTCCATTGTGTTTGGGTAACGGAAAGGTATAGCACGGTTGAAGTGGAACCGTGAGTTGGAGTAGTCACCCCGTCAATAGGGAAAGGCCGCGAGCTTACCGAAGTAAATGGGATGGCCCAGCCGCCAAATTCACATAAGCCATTTATTCAATCAACTCGTATTGATGAAGACTATCCGGATTAACAGCAATGATCTGGACAAGTGAGGATTGATTATTCGTACTAAAAAGTGAATCAAGGTTGGATATTGCCGTTGCCGTACACTCAGGCGAAAATTCTTCGCAATTGATTTACCAGAATGTAGACCGATAAGAAATCTACCACGGTGTATACTGTTCATGTATATCTAGGGCCTACAGGTACTATGATGAAAGCTTCCTGATAGAAGCCTTCGTGTGGCCACTCCTGTCGAAGCGAGACACAACGACCTGAACATAAGGGAAGTTCTCACATAGCTGATGATGCATCAGCTGTGGTGCTACAACTTCTCCGTATGGCGCAGCGTCTATGTAAAGACAAGAGCGCACTACTTCATGTCGAATGAACATACCACGCGTAGTCCACTCTCAATGATCTTATGGAATCAGCGCGTGGATGACAACACAAGACTATTACGAACATATATGCTGGGTGGAAGTCATATATAGACATATCGCAAGCAATGCCTCCCTGGATTCATTGGCTGCCAATGAGGCTAATCAAGACAGGACCTGTAGACAGCTCTGACTGCCACGCGATATACCTGATTGGACACGGAAGATTTTCGACGTTTGCAGACGTGATCTTCGTGTCTCTTTCTGTTGTGGGATAGATGTCAAAATCCAACGACTATATCGTCCTCGAAGCACAGGACTGCATCAGAATCGGCGGAAGCAGCGGACAGGACTGTTTTTACAATGGTAGAGCTGAGGTCAGGAGCTATGAACATTCTTGTCCTGGAAGCAATCAGGAAGCAGTTATCCGTGAACGACGCAACTATGCTAAAATGCTGGGCAACTTGTATCAAAGATAGCCCTGACATCCAAACAGCAGAGTCAAGCTCACTAAGCACTGGCATCGAGACGCGGTGCCTTGAGGACAGTACCATTGGGGAGAGTACCATATTGCGGGATGTCAATCTTGACGACGAATCATACGAACTCAGTCGAGTGCATTGGGCTTTGATACTTTCCAACAGGAACAGTGATTATGGACAGGACATGATGGAGTTTGCTTAGAAACCGGTAAGCAAGTGGTTCGAACATGCGTTGTATATGGAAGTTCAATGGAACGGAAGTACAGTCGGAGATGTTACGCCCCTAAGACGAATCGACGGCACTATCGACGAAAGAAGTCATTAACCATCAAGTCCCAAGGTACTTGTATTAGCGAGTGCATGGTAACGAGTTCCTTAAGCTAGTTCAGATTGTCTCAGCTATTCTTTCCAGTCTTAGACAACAGCCGTTAGAGTAAGACATATCACTGGTCTTCATCGTACCAGCTGGCTCCATTCAGAACGGAATGCTTATTCACAAGCAACTGGCTGGTTGGTTACTTGACGGCTTTACTGTGTAGAACAACACCATCGGGCCACGAAATCCCGCAACTTGCCTTTAGAAAGATTTAAACCCCGCGGACAAGTGGTAAGACTACAGTGAGAGATGGTGCCAGCTACAGCCGTCATAGTGTCATGATCTAAGCTTCAGGAAGCAAGGTCTTGAGAGGATTAGAGCAACTGGTACCATTTCGTTGTACCGTACTGAGTAGAACAGGTGCTGTGGGTAAAGATGAGCAGTCCAGTTAGCTAATTAGAGTCAATTAGGGCACGTATGGACAGAACAAGACATCCTCAAGTTTGATCAATTAGTTTCTTTTTCTACTTGTGATTTGTTTCTGTATCTGTTCTCAGTCGGACCTGATTAGGCCAACGTTTCCCTTTCTATCAGGTACTAGGCCACGCATGGACCCGGTGCCATAACGCTGAATCGATCAAGGCAGTTGCGTTGGCCAGAACATGATACATGCTGATTCTGCTGTACACATTTTGATTGTTGTATGCGTGCCATTGTTCTTCTAACTCCCCATCAACGGGCCAATATGCACGTGCGGCACCACCGTCACTCCCTTCCCGAAGTCCATCATACCAGTCGTAAAAAAGTAAATGAAAGCGACCTCTCTTGGTCTTGAACAGAATAATGCCAGAAGCCAAAACATTACCAGTAGTGCAAAGACAAAAACCCAGTAACCCCTTTTCTACTGAATGCCCAATCCGTGAGGAATCTAAAAGTCCATCGACGTCGACCAACGCAGACGACACAGCCAGCCAAGTTGGAATGTATTTGGGTAGCCCAAGACATCCAAAATCTCCGACGGAGCCGAGTGTGATGCCGTCGTTGAATGGTGAACGATGCCCTGAGGCAATAAACGAAAGCAAAGACGACCCAAATGTTCAACCCTTTCCTGTATGCTAATGCTGCGCAGCGACCGCTGTTTCGAAAAACTTTGAGACAACAGAACCAAAAGACGCAGAAAGTGCCCCTCGAACAAACCCAGATTAACAATCTGCTCAAGGACCGTCCTATACACTTCCAAGCCGTCCAGGGACTGAGCAGGAGGCCAGGGGAACTAGTATCGTGGCAGCGTTAAGTATATCTCGTAATGTAAAATGAAGGTGAAAGTCATAGATTTCTCTTGTGACTGGCGAAGGAGGCCCTGCCCCAGTCGTCACGATGAATCTAGAATGACCCGGCTATGCGTTTTCCGGCTTGCCCGGCACCGTACCGCAGTAGGGTACCAGGGCGGAAAGGGCGGACCGAATCTTCTCGCCTGTTTTCTCTGCAGCATGTCGAAATCAAGGAGAATGTGGTGTGTGACTGGTATCGTAGGATGCTCCGTCTCTTTTGTTTTTAACGCCAATTAATCCGCAATTTTTACCACCACCCATGTAAGGATGCGACCTGATCGAATAGAGGTCTATTGGAATGAGAACTCCCCGTTGTTGGACCGTCCGTGAATTACCGAAGCCGAGAAACGCCAATTGAAATGATTAACAATGCCAAAGTCATAAAACAACAAAATGAAAGTCCTAAAGGGCAGAAGACCTATGTCACCAAGTGCACGCACAACCGAGGATGCCATGCAACCATGTTCCCACGATAGCGACGATTCAGCTCAGATGAAAGCTTGGTGTGACACATGTCTTTAGCCAAAGACAGGTCAATCGTGAAGTGCCAAGTATATCCGGTATCGTTGTACGTACCCCGAGGGTATGTAGAATGCCGAGGTATGTCCATGAATATGCCGAAAATGTCCGCAGGAACATACATTGTCACTTGACCGAGTTCAAGCACAACACTTAGCCCATCACGGATTGACCAAAGCTGTGGTGCTGGAAATAGTGAGCTGGCTTGTGAAGCGTTGCCATACACTGGGAGCAGTTGCACTCAGCAACGCTAGAGTCCCAAGCACCCTGACCTCCATGGTGAGGGTAGTGCTGGTGTTGAAAGTGGGTACTGGCTCTGGCGTTGTTGAAGTTTGCTTGGCTCGGCGCACCTGTAGAGTGATAGCCCCGGTTGTAGCCGGCTGCCACTGCCGAATTGAACCACTCGTTATATCGCGAGTTGAGCGATGCTGCTGAGTTGAGATACTCCGGAGTACCATATCCCGAGTCGGGAGGAGTCAAAGGTGCAGCTTGCCAAGTATTTTGATACTGACCAGCCCAAGAGCTCTCGCGGGGACGGTATCCTTTGCCAGCACGAGCAAGACGAAGACGCTCATGATCAAAGATTTCTTCCGGCGTCCAGCCTTCGTAAGCCAAGGGATGATGCTGCGCGGTCGAGCGAACGTCAGTGCGAATAGTGGTGACAAGGGGAGCAAGTCTCTCGCGAGCAGCAGCCTGTTGCTGTTTCTGTGCCAACTGCTCCCTCGCTTTGTTGGCTTGCCAATCTTTCCAGTTGTTCAGCCAAGCATTGTAGTCGCCGCTCTTATCCAGGTTGACGTAGAGGGTCCAGTCAATGTGACAGAGCCATTCACTCTCCATAGTGTTGAGTTCCCGCACGGCAATCCCGCTCACTTCTGACCAGGATCGATTCTGGAAGGTGTTGTCATCTAGGAACTTACTCGCCAGTAGAAGCGATACAGTGAGCATTCGCCACACCTGACCTTCCGTGATCTTGAAGTTGCCCTGGGCGTTGAGTGTGTTGACTCTCTTTGCGAGGTAGTTCAAACCTAGCAGTATCGTCGTACTCGGAAGTCTCGTTGACGTCAGGACCTGGGAGACGAACTTTCGGAAGGCACCAGTAACCGTGGCATTGGGCAAGACCACTCGCATTGCCATCTCGGACACATACTCTGACATGATATCCACCTCATAGTCGAGGACAGCGCACACACCGCCCGGCATCATGACGGTTTCGAAATTAGACTCCGTCAAAGATCTCGATGACCTTTGTCGGAGACAGAAGCTGAGATTGCTTCGAACGCCTGAAGGATTGCAAAAAGTGACCTGGGCAAGAAGCCTGTGCACTAGTTGGCGGTCCTAGGGCGGGAGAGTCTCTAAAATGACAGGTCGAAAAGGGAAAGGTCGAAAACCCTTATTGCGAGACTCGAGCCATATGATTGTTCAGTCTATCAGAGAAGCTAAACGAAATCAATGGTAGTGATGCTCGATGACTTGGAGGACACGTGGGCAGTAACGCTTCCGGGTGTCGGTCGGTCGTTGGGGTGTTCGAAAAGAGGTAGCGGATGAGGGACTGGCTCGAGTGCCGCTGGTATTCAAGCGCAGTGAAGGCTCAAATACGAACAGTGTGAGTGATTCGAAGATGACAATGAAGCCTTCCGAGGATAGTTTGAAACCTATGCACGGTACCGATGCAAAGGTGAACCGTATGACCAGTAGGTATAATGGAGGGAAAACACTGAAACACCACTGTCATTGATGTTAGTCGGACAATGTTCCTAGACGGTACAATGTAGTGAAACAGAAAAGCTGGAAGAACGAAGGTCTGTGTGTCTTGGTCTAGCGCACTTCAGGTTGGTCGTTCAGATGTGTTGATGGCAAGAAATCGCGTGTCGAGGGTCCGGGCGAGCCAAGTTATTAATTTCGCAAGTGGTTCTCTTGCAAGCTGTGACAGCAGAGTAGTCAACGGTCTTGCTGATGTCGAGGAAGATGTTGTACTCCGGATGGCGTTGAATTTTTCGTCAAGTCCAAGGTGATCAGAACGAGATGCCGACTATTAAAATGATGGCAAATTAATCATGTCGATGGTCGAAACACCAGATAGTTCAAGTCGGAGTGGGACCCACCCTCGAGACAACGTTCGATTTTCCTTGGGCCGTGTCGACAGACCAAGATCACAAACAGTGTTAAGAAGCAAAGTTGTGAACAGGGAAACCAACTAACCTCAAAAAAGTGATTTGGAAAAGGGCTGGTGATGCAGGAAGGAGGATCAGCGGGCTGCAGAAAAGCAGGATGAGCTTGTCCGGCTTCGCCGTCGGGCTGATGGTCAGAGGAAAATCCTATGCCTCGCAAGTGACGTTCGTTGACAGAGGTGAGGTCGGTCGTTTAATAGGTGGCCACCTTGGGTTGACCTCTGCGCAGAGGCTGGAGTCGAGCACGGACAAGCCAAGCGACGGTTTTGCACAGCAACCGGCTATGAGTCGAGCTGGGCCCTTGGTCACTCTTCTCGCACCCTCTTCCCAAAAAGAGATTTGTAGGAACCCGAATCCTGACGTTCGACGACCAGGGTAGATTGGCAGAACTACCAATTGAGGTCGATTCGAAATTGATGGGCGAGTCGCGGATGTCGAGGTGAGATGGGGAGTGGGAAGAGTTGGGAGGGGAGAGGGAAGGGAAAAAGACTGGTTGTGTTGTGATGGTGATGTCGGATGGGTCCCAAAGGTAAGGGCCAGCAGATGGACCCGGCGGCGAGGAAGAATGACTAGAATGTCCAGAATGTCCTGAATGACCCTGCAAGAGAACGGGATGGGATGGGATGGGATGGGATGGGACAGGGGGTGCGACGGCAAAACGGCCAGGGTAGACAAGGAAGCGGAGCGAGAATGAATGATCGATAACTTATTTTCCCTCCCTTGTTGCGAGGCTTTATTGGCTCGTTGCTCCCCGGTCATCCACTTGCGGGTCCCCAACAAGGAACCAGCTCTGTAAACGGTAGGCTAGATTTCCACTTCCACAGTGTATTATTACGGAATTCCTTGTCCCATCCAATACGACCCTTGGCAAGAATACAGACTCCCACCGCTCGATCAGTGCGCCCGAACTTGACTAAGTTAGGTATCTATATATTTCGATTCGTGGATGTCACAGACTCACAACGTTCGTGTTTCGCAGCAGCGCGTACGGGCGATTGTGGCGTTGTGGCGTTAACTGCACCTACAAAGTTCAGGGCTTGCAGGACCACTGACAAACCCTCTATCTCGATAGAATTCCAGCACATATCCGTAGACAGAATTTGACTGATCTCTCGAGAAAGGCCTAGTTCAGATGTGTGAGTACTAAAGGTGGGTGGTATACTGATGGCGAGAGATATGGTGTAATGGGACACGACCGGTTGTGCATTTCGTTACTGGTGCTGTGACCAGGATCTGACGACTGTAAAATAAGTTAATTGTCGTCCGATAAAAATCACCAGTGATTGTAGCTGAGCAATTGAGGTAAACTCAGAGCTAAGCCCAAAACTTCAGTTACTATTCACGCTTTAGTACGTCTTAGGCTTAGGATCCCCGATGTACGGTGACGGTGGAGCGATGGATTTCGTTTTTCGGAACCAGAGAGGCTTTCTGTTGATCGTGCCCTTGATTCCAGAAGGAAGCATGGCCGGTAGGATGTCTGTCATCCCCCTACCTCGCCACACATACCAGGTGAGAGTACAAAGTTTGACCAAAGTGGCAGCAGCAGAATTATTGTGCGCATCTACTTACTCTCGGTTGAAGAAAGGCGGGCATGCAATATGTAGCAGTCTCCATTGAGCAGTGAGGTGCAAAGTCGCAATCCACTTCAATCTCCGGGGTTTCATCGATGTTCTGTACCTGTGACAATTCCGAGAAACATCGCTTCGCGACGCGAGGGCTGCACGATTCGTACCTTGCTGTATGAAGTGGTACCAGTCATTCGTGGAATGCTCTCAGCTCAACCATTCCCGAGGTAGAGGCAGTTGCTGTAATGGTGCGTGACGCGTTGTTATATTGTACACAGTAGGCCACGACAAGCCCTGGCAGAAGGGAAGGTTGCGCCGACTACATTTTGGATAAACTTCCCTCCGTCGGGCGTCTGATCGAATGCCAGGTTTAATCTGTGTAAACTGTATCAACCCTCTCTTTCGTCTGTGAGATCGACGCCTCGTGTCGTGCACTCGTATCCTCTGTTGCTTCGTAAGAATATGACGTACCGTTGTCAGCCAACAGGTGCAAATGGGAAGCCGAGTCAAGACCACTAATTTGAGACTCGCGCATCTGGAGGGGGTGCACAGAGAGAAGGTCGAGGCGTGTCCCGAAGCTATTCTAGAACTTCCCCAAGCGTGGAAACACTTGCCCCAGGCAACCCAAGGACTCAGGGATGCTGGAATCAACGGACACGCCCCCATGTTGCCATGTCTCTCGAACATCTGGGTTTGGAGCCGGAGGGTCGTCCGGATTACCACGTGAAAACATTGAGGGTTGTAGGCTCATTCGGTATTATTCATTCGAACACACCTAGATAGATGGCTGGCTAAAGGCGTGGTTATTGCGAAGCGCGGTGAATAAACCACAATACGCCGATGAATATGCCCGTTGTGCCACTTGTTAAAGTTGTGCATGCACCATACGCGAATGGTAGCGACGCGAGAATCGCTACCTAATTGTTCCGTCCGTTGCCGATCATTTGATTGCTCCGTTTTCAGGATTAGGCACCCTGAATACTTCCGTATTTGAGTTACGCGTAGCCAGTTGAACGGAATGCGTGAGATGACGGGGTGTGTCATGGGAGAGAGAGGATACGGCTGGTTGTGCCAGCGTACGACGATGCCAACAATGCCCCGAATTACGACAAATAATCAATCCTGTGATGGACTCCAGTCAGAGCCTTGTGAGCTAGCATGGTTAAATGTTCGCCGCTACTGGTTTAAGGTGACTGGCAGCGCGTGGGCTCATCAGTTGAGTGAGCCTATGAAATGGTCTCAGACTGTGCACATCGAACCGTGAGCGAGTTCGTCATCAAAATCAGCTTGGAGTCCAGCAGGACTGTCTTGCACGATGACTGGTCAGAAGGTGCATGCCACTCAGCACTCCGCCGACCTCGAAGAATCAATGAATGTGATGCGATGCATTGTCGTGCTTCAAGAGCGACCCCCAAATCGTGATCCTTTCCAACGATCCTTACTAGTGATGGTGACTAGAGGCCTGAGGTCTCACGTCTCACCAAACAAACGCAAGATTAGGAAGTCCATACTGTCATTTCCACAACGGAATTCAAACCGCAATATTAGATCCCGGAACGGCACCTACCTATGTAGTAGGTAGGTAATTAGACGAAAAGTTAATATTTGGCCTGTGGACTTCAGGGTAAGATTCGTAACGGACTGTTTAGAGACTTCAGGCTACGGAAGAAGTGAAGATGTCCAAACAACAAAACCGTCCATGGTCTGCATAGTCTGCAATAAACATCAAAATCATCGTCTTCAGCTTTGAAGATTTCAAACGTTCATCAGCCAGTGTATGAGATGAGGCAGAGAGGATCCGAGATTCATCTCCACCTTTCCATCAACAGAGCAAGGAACCCGTTTGCAGACCTGTGCCCAATCAGGTCTTTTGTTTTGTTGGTCGGGTAGGCCGGCCTAACTCCATTGGAGACCCGACAGGAGGAAGGTAACGAACGGTCTTGGGGCTGGGTTAGTTGGCTCGTGTTTCCTCACCATGTTGCCATCGCGAGTATGCTTCTGCCTCTTCTAGGTTCATCATTTTGTCCTCAAGATAAAGACGATGTCAGTTGCATGGTAGAGCAGCTGATGGGGCGCTGCTTGGTGATGGCATTATTCCTGGATCTCATAGACGTCTTGTGGCAATCTAGCCCTAACCATCAAGTCGAATTTCTCGGAGTCTCGAGCCGAGCACTGCCTGTTACTATGAATATCTATGGGACCCCTACTTCAGGGCTGGTACCGCTAAATTGATCCGGCTTCCTAACAAGGCTACGAGCTATGTCTCACCCTTCAGCAACGAGCAACTCATCCAACAAGACCTCGTTCTCATGGCGCCACAAAAGGTCGCAACTACTTTAGCTTTGCATCAAGGTCTGGCGTAGGTACACAGTAAAGTACCTAGGTAGACAGCCCGCCATTTCCATACTACTGCAGAATCACGGTTTGAGCTATCATCCAGAGTTCTCATGCAAGACCCCCACCAATCTGCCATGTCGTCGTCTCTAGCAGTCTACAAACAGCACCACATGCGACTTCTCCCGCCGGCCCCGAGGAGACTGCGGTGCTCCACATGCCCAAGAGATTATTGACAGCCGAGCTTAGGTACCTTGGGTGTTAAAGGGGTCGAAGAGATGGATATTCTCCCTTTCCCCGCATTTGGTCAGAGTATGACTACGAAATTTTTTCGCTGCAGTAGTAATCCGAACCGGCCACTACTTGCCGCACTGCAGGTAGCTCCGCTAACACCGAGAAGCCATCACAGTTGTGTCTGTCGAAGTCTGGTCTCACACAAGATTCAGCATCGTGATACGTTGAGCTCGTATTTACATGTGAGATTCACAACCCTCGCCATCTTAAACCCAGTCACGTTGCACAGTCGTGGACTCATCATCACATTATCCCGTTATGGGAGTTTTGGCGCCAATGTGCAGAGTCGGCGTGCACCGCACGCCTCCAGCTGCCTGCTAATATAACTAACTCACGGTGGCTGGTGATACCGGTAATCACTCAAGTACCACCAACAAAATGACACGGGAACCACCCTTAACCGCGATTACCTATGATGTATCCCACAGTCGATCAGCAGCTGCTCGAGATGTACTACCTATCCAGCAATTTACGTCCAAGATCGTCCAGTCCAGCGGATCCAGTAACAGACATGACAGGCAGCAAGAAGCGAATCGTCAGAGCCGAAAAGCCGACCTAGTTTCTTGCGGGGTATTCTACCTCAATACTGCAGGTTTCTCACCGTCCCTCGTCGCTTCAAGTAGCCAAATTGACGTTAACCGACGGGCTTATGACAGGCATGCAGTCTTGCCTGCAGTTTTCTATACACCGCCATCAGGCTATCGGTAGTCCAAAGACCACGAGACTGACATCGGCCTTGACTGGCCTGGAGCACCCGCAGTTGTGGCGCCTCTAACGCAGGCGGTCGGTCCATTTAACTCTTGCAGCAACAACCAGATGGATCACTCACTGCCCACACCACACATGACCGGCCAAAATCTATCTTTGCGCGACTTTTCCCAGTCCAGGCACCTGCTGGATGGGAGTTTCGATATCCACAAAGACAGACACCTCGCCTTGAGTGCATACTGACCAGGCACGGTATGTATGCTGGCTTCCAGCCGATGCAACTGTCAACGAACCATTGCCTGTTCCACCAATGAAGGCGCGCGCAATACATTTGTATGTTACTGTGGGAAGTAGGTACTGGATCTCCTCCGGAATCCCGTACTACTGGGAGAGCTACTCGAAGCGGACATAGATCGCTCTATCGGTGTCTCTGTCTTGGGATACTGTGCGCTTCATTGGGTGGCCGACGAGCCCAGGCTCCGGCTCTCGCACGAATCACGTTTGCCTACTGCCGTGTGGTAAGTTTGTAAGCAAAAATTGGGACAGTGGTGTCTTCGTCGGTTTCCACTCAACTCATAGGACGGTATCAAGTGTGCACGCCGCACAGCAACATCATCGCCACGCTGAACAGTCATTAGTCGGTCTTGTTTTCCCCTCAACGTCCCAGTGACATCGCCAGCATGTCGAACTTTCAGACTTTTCCCGTACAAACTCGGTCTATTGATCAATTGCCCGGCGCTAGAGATCCAGCAGAACGATCCCCTTTACCCATCTTCATTTGCATCCAGCCTATTTTGACCGACGTGTGTGTGGGCTGATGATGACTGGTGAGGCTCTGGTTTCTCATCCTCAGGTCCGCCCCCTCTAACATCGTCGATGACCGGCAGACTGCATCCAGATCTGACCCGCCCCGCCCCCCAAAGGCTCTCAAAATTCATTAACATTGCGCCCCACCTGTGCCTAGACGTCCGCAACTACCATAGTACGTCCGGCCAAACGCGGTTTGGACACGGAAGGGGGAAGTCGGGTTAAAGAGCGTGCAGTAGCGTCGTCCAGGCGCCTACGAAATCGGTTCTACCTGGAATTGCCGATCAGTTTCCATATGGCCGCCTGATGAGATTGAATATTCCCATCCAGTAAGGGGAGATCAGCCGGCTTCGCTGTGGGCGAAACTAGAGTGCTCTACTCTGAATATAGATGCAGAAGTTTGGTAGGGCGGAATGGGATTGATTATCAGGTTGCAAGAAAGGCGGCCGTGACGACCAACTTGGGCGATCTTTCCCTTCCGACATTACACAGTAGACGAACAACGTAGTCCAAGCCTGCCCCATCGGTGCCAGCCATGCGATGAAGACGATGATTCCCACCCGCCGAGCATCGACCGGACGCAGCGGGGTGATCCTCTGTCGCTCGCTCTCGTCATCAGTAAGCAGACCTTTCGGACAGCCATGCACCTGCGTTCAGATGCGCGGCGATTCCTTCCGACTAACGCATGCACCTGTTGAACCCCCGCGTACGTAGTACAACCCTCGCCATTCCAATGATTTGTAGGCGCACCCATATCGGAATGATGCAATGGTGCCCAAACCCGGCCCTGAGCCGATTCATCGTGACGGCGTCCGGACCTGTCAGTCCTAGCGAATCCCCACGCTCGACTGTCTGTTACGCATCTGCGTTCATCAATGATGTTCATCATCGGAGCTGCGCCTTTTGCCTCGCAGCAACGATCCCCCCCACGTGTGGCACAACCGTGCAGGACCTGGCATCTGCGCGATCAGCAACTCGTTCTTCAGTGCAGTGAGTGTGCGTTAATGACTGGGTTTTGCATGCATATGCGTGCATATTCTGCATCCTTCTCGGTGCTGAAATGCCAAGCTCGTGTGAGTACACCATTTGACAATCCGAGTAGTATTGCGTCAATGAGGCTATTCCCAGTGTTTCTGACACATTTAGCCGTCGTCTTTCCATTTACCACGGCGGATGAGACGAGAATCCGCTCAGGTTCGTTGGGTGTGAAAGTTTTATGTAATACATCGATGGCATCAGCCCTTGACTTCACGTGCAAAAAAACTTTGCATTCCTTCAGCGTCATAAGTTCCACGTAAGATATCTACGCAACGTTCTGATGGTTGAATAAAGCGGAAAGCTTGATCCACATAAGCTTTCGGCTCTGAGTCGTACATAATAGTACCTATTTATGAACCTCAAGAATATGCGACAACCCTGTTCCTCTAGATCACTATCTCGGCCAATTTCTTTGGTGACGCGGTGGGGGCCTGTTGACTGTCGAAGATGCTCATCTTGATCTTTGCGTACAGTACGATCCAGTATCACAACTCGATGACAACCAGCGAGTCAACACCGTAGAAGATCAGCGGCTTGCCAGGTCCGATGTCAGCCTCGGAGTCAATAAGGACTTTGGTAGGCTAGCTTAGCTGTCGCTGCACGCTACATCAGCTTAGTTAACTCACTCGGCGATGCTGCGCCAACCGTCTACTCATGCGGAGCCGCGTCCCTGCCCTGCCTCTGGGCATCTGCCTGATGCCGGACGCATTATCAGCGCTGGCGGCTGGGCGACGCAGGGACCCGAATGCGACTCCCTCCTGTTGAGCGTTGAACCCGTGATGCCGGAGATCGCTTGTGGCGTGCGGATCAAATGGCTGGTCGGTGGTGCAGACACGACTCTTGACTCCTTTCGTCTCGGCTACAAAGCCGAACAACTTCACATGACCTAGGCTCCGGCCCGGCCGAGAGCCATTCGGTGCCGTACTGGGGCATCTTGAATAGGGCCCTCGGACGGGGTGATTAGACAGGACACCAGGTAGATGATGGACGGATGAACGAGTCAAGGATGTCGCCATAAGTCTCGTTCAGCTTTCGTATACTGTCTACGTTACGAGTTTATTGCGCTACACCATCGTGAACAGGACATGCGCGCGAGGGCAGAGTCCTGGAGGTGACTGGCACTAATGTGTTCTTTCAAAACGCAAAGACGTCTACGTAGCCGTCACTGCAGCAACACACGGCGAGAAGCATGCCTTCAGCAGTGCATACTGCACCGAAGACTTCGGCCTACGCGAGGACCTCAATGCGGATCAGCAAGTCAATGTACCACGTTCATGGACTTGCCAACACGATGGTCATCGCATGCACTAAGTTGAGCTGCCGATCTTTGACTCTGACCTCGGCAATGCTACCAATGTCCAGGCTTTACGCACTACAGCCGGTTTCCTGGCCGCGGCCTACGACGCCGATGCTTGGACTAACACGATCGACGGAGTCATCTTCCCCGGACCAGCGGACTCAGCTCCTTCGAGCCTCAAAGTCTTGGTTTTGGATACTAATGTTACTTGTGCTACCTACAGCTAGCAAAGGCGAGCAGAGTGAGTCGATCTGCAAGCTATTCCTCGACCAGAAAGATGGCCACATCCTGCCTATCCCACCGGAACTTATCAGTCAGGGTCTGAAGTTGCGCGACACGGCCGTCGGGCTGGCCATATTCAAGGCCCCCAAGGAAAAAGCTAGGTCATTGAATGTTGAAGACGATGTTCACAGGTCGAATACGATACTTTGAAGCAGGCGCTTAACTCTTTGGACGACACCTATGCAGAAAGTGTGCAGCTTCATCCAGCACAGGAGAGTGATACCAACTTCCCTAATGTACGGATTCTGGCGAAGGTCGATCCGAATCAGCGGATTGGGAATAATCCGGTTGATTGGATGTTGTTCATGGGGGGCTTAGCTTAGATAGGATCCCTGGGGCCGAGTGCGCCTGATGGGGAAATGCTGCGTTATGTGAGCAGTATGTTACGGGAATGATGGCTGCTAGAGTAAGGAAAGTGTAGGAATAACAAGAGACTGGTGTCTATCTTGGACGAGTAGTATTCGGTATCACATTGACTTTGAATAAATATCATCCTGTGTTGACTATACGGGCCTATTCCGGATAGCCGCTGAGCCTCCAAATCCTCTGGTAGCCCCGTGGACCTTGGTAGTCACTAACGCCTTCGAATTACCTTTACAATGTGCGTGCGAAATATACTTGGGCGGCGGGTTATAACAAAGGTTGCGAATGTATCGTAGGAACAGCAGGTTCATTGAACGGGCCGTATAAGAATATCAAATGGGGACGCACTCCCTTCTCCAGTTTTTCTCAAGACAAGACAGGGGCTTCACTACCGCATCCTCAGCAAGACAAATTCACCGTTAAATTCAGATATCACTCCGTAACTGCGTAGCAGGTATCTTAACAGCAGCCAGAATGACCCGACTCGCCGTCTTTGCCGCTGTTGCTGCTCTCTTCGCCGGACAGGCTCTAACTTTCCCTCTCTAGTGCGAAGTCAACGACCAGTACGGCGGATCTACCCTCCCTGCCGACCCAAGCAGTGACTGAGAATACCATCAAATTTGACGTTAAATGTGGTGGCAAGCCTGTTGGCCAAAATCTCTCTCTTGAGTGGAGTTCGAATATGTTTTCATTGACCTCGAATCATCTTTGCCTACATTTCTGCCCGAACGTGGGGTCCATCGACGATGGTCATACGATAAATTGGAATCGATTGTTAGTGTCCAAGTATAAAGTTAGTGGGACACGGACAAGGGCCGCTATTTAGGTGACTGGCGATTCAGCAGGATGCACACCGGAACAACCAACAAGCGTGCATGCTATGGCTAGATTCCTAGCTACCTTCCCAGCATGCCCTATGAAGCTGTCCTAACGACCCTCACCCGCAGGAAGCTCCTGAGGCTGCAGAGTAGTATAACTTAGTTCCTGCGGCCTCGAATGACCGTGCAACTCAGCCTGATTACCCCAATATGTGTTTCCGTACTTTTCAGGTGCGAGCTGTTCATGCATGGTACTGTTCACGACTGTCACTGGCAGTTTCTTGCGCTTGTATAGAAGCCAAAGCCCGCTTGAAAGGATAAGAGCCACAATGCCGACACTTAGTCCGACTCCCAGCCCGATACCGAGTCTGTTGCTGGCCTTGCCGCCGTTGTCAGATGAAGCAAGTTGACTTTGAGCTGATGATGGGCCGCTGTATCGGTCGATGGTGAACTTGCGGCCATTGGTATGGCCGAATTCGACATGTTACGAGAGGTGGACGAAGTAGTAGCAGAAGGGGCCTGGCTCGAAAGTGTGGTGAATATCGACACGGCCGTTAGCGAGAAAGTCTGAGTTGAGTTCGTACAATCGCAGCCCTGGAGACCGAAGCAGCAGAAGAGGTTGTCCCCGCATGGCTGAACGCCGTTCCCTCCTGCTGGCATCCCATGTAGGTCAGCTTCAGCCCTCAGGTAGAGTATCAGGTAGTCTAGCCCCCCCCTATTACTAGTACATACAGGAGAGGCACCGATTTGGACAAACCGACACCGAGCCATTGGCTCACCCGGGCACGGTTCAATCGCCTCTGAAGTAGGGCGTGAGCGTGCCTTGGATATTTGCCACGCAGAGCCCATTGCTGGCGCAAGAGTCGCCAGCCGCGCAGCACTGCGAGCCGTCAGTCTCTTGCGAGCAGGCGAGACTGTTGGAACGTTCGTTGTCATATCTGTCGTAGCATTTGGTCATCTTGCGCCATCATGCCAAAGGGAGGCGGGAAACCCGCTGATTTGAGGGAGCTGAAACGTCTTTGAATAAGAAAGTTGACGTTGCAGTATAGTCGCACCTGCGTTACTGCGCGGTATAGTCTAAAATTAGGAGTGGCTTCGCCCCTTACGCTAGACTTTTAGCTATAGTAAAGTGATTTACCTAATACGGTAGACTTTGCTAGAATTCTTTGCCGGGCAGCGGGTAGGCAGACTTTAAGCTTCAATCTTGTTCATTACCTCGCTTAGCCGCATGTTTGTTAAGTCGTTGCACTGTTAGTAAAGCCTTCCATATATAGTGCATGTATATAGTGACATGAGAAACTTGTCATTTTTCTCGTACCCCAGAGACGAAGAGCATTTAACGTCCAACCCGGTTATAGTCGATTATATAAATTCGGCTGATAGAAGGATAGATAAAAGATAAATTACTGTATATATGTTGTAGACAACCCCTCTCGTCTACTTCGGAACATCTCTCATGGTAGGTATAGATCTTGGTGTCACCGCCCAACCCGTAGTAGGAAGCGGCACTGACATATCTTCCAACCTGGGTCATCTCGCCCAGAGCTTGAGATCTAAACATGCTACCATGCGTGACACATAACAAAGACGTCACGATTGCGCTCTGGGCATCATGGCCACCGACTAGGTGATTCATGGTGTGCTCCGCCGATGAATCGAAATGAAAAGACAGAGATCAACGAGCAGTATATTGTTCTACCCGAAACTAATGCAACTGCCAAGGGTATCAACTCTCACACAATTGTTGATCGCAAGCAATCATATGGAATCTTAGCAGCGACGCCGACCTGCCTGAATGGGTGTCTAATGCTGAATGTCAAGACTCCGAGCGCAGGGTCAAAATCAAGTAAAGGCGTTTCCTTGGCGTCCTAGTTCTCCTCCCGGAAGCGCAGCCAAAAACGCCCTAATCACCGATACTTTCTCAATATCCCATTCCATCGTAATAGTACACAGTTATCCGTCTAAACCACGGCAACTCCTCCAGCGAAAAGCAGAAGACGGTGCCCCTGGCTTTGCCGATCAGTGGGCCGTCGCAAGTGGTGGGAGAGAGCAGATTAGACAGACGGCTCCAACCCAGTTTTCGGCGACGCAGTCGTATAAGTCCATGGTTGTTTCGTATTTGGCTTCATCACCCAGGAATGACGCGGTTCAAAAGGCGCCATTTCAGGGACCGGATCATGCAGAAGTACACCCGGTCTAGTCACTGTGCGATAGCAAAAATTCAACCAGCCATGGATACCCTACATCTTGCTGTACGGGACAATCGCTGCATCAATGACAGGTGGGCGGCGGTGTGTGGTCTCGCTTTCGGGGCCCCATTTTGCCTTCCACTCGTTCTCCTGGTCGAGTGCTTGTGTGAAAGCTTGTCGGCACTCCGGCGGAAGAAGGTCCTTGATGTCGTCGGAGATGGCGCCAAGACCTTGAAAGTCTTTCAAGAAAGCAGGAACAGCGTGCTGCTGGTAGGCCGCGGATGCGATGCCAGCAGGAGGCGATTCCATGACGGTGTCGATAACCTTGAAGTTGCGAGGAATCTTGGGATCCAACGGCTTGAAGATCTGGCTCTCGGACTCAGCTGAAGAGTCGGCGATTTGTATTATGCGAGCATGTGTAGGCTGCATGCTGGCAGGAAACTGCATCATGTTGGTATGCACATCATAGACACCTCGATTATTGCCGCGACGAATGGCACCGATCTCAGCATTAAAAGTGCTAGAGAATTGTTAGCTGGCAATGGACCCACGTAAACTAAACAAGAAAAGGACAACTTACCTTGCGGCGCGGGCATGCTCGAGCTGCCAATTGGAGTCCGTAACCGTAACACGTCTCTTCTTGACTTCACCCTTGCCATTCGGCATGGGCACCGAGGGTGCTCCGGAATGGTAGACTGCACTCGCTCCAAACCATGCAACATACTGGTTCTTGTTGTACTCCTCTCCCGGGACGATCCTGTCACTGGGGTCGGCGAGTTCGCCCTCGACAGCACCCTCTGCCCTTCGCAATGCCTCCTCGTAATCGTCGATGATCTTGCGTCCACCAACAATAATCAGGGCGCCAAACTCGCGGAAGACCGACCGGGCCGTAACGATGCCGATAGCTCTGCCTTTGTAAGAATGCGGGATGATTTCGCGCTCGATCAGATCACGCTTCTCGTCGTCATCAATGATGATCTTGTAGAGGCGCTTATGCTTGGTGAAGAAGAGGTACGAGTCCCTGAAACCAACACATCGCGCAGGCTCAGTGGACAGCATGTAGAGCCTATCGCCGCGGCCATGGACTGTAAAAGTACGGCAACGGTAATCACGACCATCGCTGAGGTTGCCCATCTTGTCAACCTTAGTCTCTCCCTCAAGATCCTCAGGCAAGACAACCTCGTCGTCAACAATGTCTGCCATGGTTCCATCCTTGTCGATACTCTGTTGGGTGGGTTTGAAGGACTGGCCCTTTCGGCCGCCTCTGCCGCGATAGCCTCCTCTCCCTCTCCGTCGTGGGGTCTCATTGGGGTCACGATTGGGAGGTTCAATGGGAAGAGTATCCCAATCAGGCGGTCGGTTCTTGGGCGGGCGTCCTAGTCGTCGCCTTCTGATGACGGGTTGAGGGGGGGGTGTAGGCGATTTGGGCGAGGCAGGTTCGGATTCGCCATCTTGGTTCTCCTCCTCTGGTTCAGCTGCGGAATCTCCGTCTTGGTCGTCTCCATCAGCCTGCGGCTCGATCTCGGAAGTTTCTGCCTCTGCATCTGGCATTGCCTCATCCTCAATGTCGTCGAACGCTCGCGGGGTGCTCTCTGTAGATGGTCAGTGGATGCTATTTGGCAATGCGATGCGATGCGATGCGATGCGCGGCGACAGAGAACATGGTGAGGAGGGATGCGTACCTAACTTCTCAGCTGCGCGCTTGGCGGCAGCACGACCTGAGCGGCGGCCCATCCTGCGAGTATTGACTGAGGCAGAGTCACTATTCGAGGGTTTTGTATACGATGATGCCTGCCTATGGCGATGTATTGCTATCAGGAATCAACGTGAGGCCGGATCTGTGTCGCAACTGGAAAGCACGAGTTGCCTTGACGCGGTGGAAATGCGTGGGTCGCTGTGGGGAATGTCGTTTTTTGCAATTACTGGGATTGGTCCGTGCAGTACTGTGTCGATCTTATAATATATATGTAATAAAATCAATCTATCACCACAATCGGTGAGATGGCCGAGTTGGTCCATGGCGCCAGGTTAAGGTAAATCTTAACATCGTTTCCTGGTGGGGAAACCCTCGTGGGTTCAAATCCCACTCTCATCAATGTAACTTTTTGATTTTGCTGTCCCCTCCGCACTTTTTTGATCCCTTGTTCAACACAAAGTGCATCTATGATGATA
This sequence comes from Xylariales sp. AK1849, assembly GCA_022432505.1. Classification (NCBI taxonomy): domain Eukaryota; kingdom Fungi; phylum Ascomycota; class Sordariomycetes; order Xylariales; species Xylariales sp. AK1849. The sequence continues at coordinate 2,329,357 of JAJKKH010000008.1, forward strand.
ATTGAGAGTGTGATTGAACACTTCAAGTTCTTCTCTTCGCTTCTATAATTTTGCCAGGTTGCTCGACACTGGAGCGATGTGACTCGGCAGCAGATTTCCATCCGGTTCTGCCATGCCGTTTGTAACGATCCTCAAGTTCGGCGTCATCAAGCCCAGGGATGAGATCCAAATCATGCATCTTCAATTGAATCATCTTGCCTCTTACCAGTTCTTCATCACCACCTCGATCAATCTATACAATATGTTCTATCTCCTTTCCCTCAAAAAATGCTGTATTATTGCCGCTCCTCTACTGCATGTCCCTCCATAGGTGCACGGCCTGCGAAGTACCGCCAGCACTTCCAATAGGAGGCCATCTATGAACTGCTTTCCACTTGATACACTTCTTTGAACCGAAAGCCACTTGCTTTACGACTACACTCATGTCCAAGTCTATTCGCTAACATTTGTTGATCATGAGTTCCGTCTACAAGATAAAATCGAAATCAACCTTGGGCGGCATATTGTCTAAAGGTTGATTCCCTATACCTGACATAGCACCTGGTCCTCCGCAACTAGTAACTCTACGATATCCGTAGGTACTGAGCAAGTCATGCTTTTCCAACGGTGATGTCGCCACCCTGCTTCTCCTGGATCTGTTTCACATGCTCCTCGGCGATCACATCAGCCGGGATACGGTCTGGCGTGCTGTTCACCAGCATAAGCATGGGGAGCAACGCGGCTGCCATGAGTCCGAATGACAGGCAACTAAGAGATTATTCATTCATTAGTTTCGTTCGCAAGAAACAAGCTTGTGGGATATCGTGGGAGAACATACAATCCAACAAGCGGACTGGTCTGGGCTGTAGTGTTGATCCCATAGGAAATTGCCTGGCCGACAGCTTCGAGGCACCGGAATGCGGCTCCGTTACGAACGTTTGCTATTCTAGTGTTAGTACCCCTGCTCTTCACCCCCTAAATCATCTCTTGAAAACCCACATTGTGCATCCGTCGCAAAGGATGAAAGGAGCCAGTACATGTACGACTGCGACAACGGCCCCGTCGTCTGGACGAAGAAGTACGGAAGAAAAGACGAGGCATACAGCCCCTCATCCCAGTCGATGGCACCCGGGTTGTTGGCATCGAACCGCGCCTGCATGACGATGGACCAGATGTACACGCCCATGTTAAGTACGACGACAGTAAACAGACCGAGCTGGGCTCGCCTGCGCTGGCTCAGTGATTTCATGTCCAGGATGAAGCCCAGGCCAAAGCATCCAACGATGCAGAGAAAGGGCGAGATGAGCGAGGACAGGGCCCGGGCTCGCACCGAAAAATACGTGCCGAGGTACGTGGACCAGGATCCGCTGTAGAAGAAGGACCAGATCGCCCAGAGCGCAGAGAGTAGGATTAGTTTAGAGGTCATGGTGAACCTGATCCGCTTGAATTCGTCCTTGGTCGAGAGCTTTTCCGAGACTAGGATGCGTGTCCCGTCGGAGCGGACGACTCGTTCCAAGGGGGAGATGAGGAGGGCGAAGGGGAAGGCCAAGCACTCGATGATCATGAATGCGACGTAGGTGTCGGGCGTAACTCCGCCCTCAACGCCCTTCAAGTAGTTTTTGGAGAGATTGATCGCGCCCCCAACGAGCTGTCCTAGGTTGCGGGCCACGATCCACAGAGCGAGGTACTTTCCGCGCGCTCCGGACGGCGCAAGCGACATGATGCAACCGGACTCGGCTACGTACCAACATCCGGTACCGATGCCGGTGAAGAAGCCACCGAAGATGAGATACCATTGAGTCCCGAACTTGCTATTGCAATAGTACGAAGAACCCTGAATGGGGAACGAGATGGCACCGATGACGAGCGCCCACTTCACCCCGAGCTTGTTCACGATGGGACCTCCGAGCAAACAGACTGCATGGCAGGTATATCAGCATGTCTGAATAGACACGGACTCAGTCCAAAGGCGAAAGGTATACGTACCGGTGGCGAGCATACTGTAGCTAATGGCAGTAGCAGTATTGGATGTCTGAGGAGTAGCCAAACCACCACCACCAAGACCTTTTCATGGAAGCCGATCAGCCGCAGTCCCAATTGCCTCGAGTTAAGAGGAAACAGTACATAGCACTTACCAGCGATCGCATCTGCCATGGCAGGCCCACAGAAGGCCTGCACACTTAACAGCATCATCTGCGTCAAGCTGTGCTGATACACCCGCTTCCAACGCGGAACGTCACGCGCATAAGCGTCCATATCAACGAGCTCATTTGCATTGTTGGTGGCGTTCATGGGCAAGTCACCCTTCGCGCGGAGAGCATCATCGTTGCCCCCGGCGTGGGTGTTGGGAGGCGCCGCATCGAAGTCGGCCATGGTCAAGGATTGTCTAACTGACTTCCGGGGATATGATCAAGATGCAGAGTCAAGGACAGGCACATAAGAAACAGAGGAGAAGCCATATTCATGGGTTCTAGCGAGGCCATTAAATAAGATCTTCACATGTATATACGAATCTATACAAGAGGATATAGCGCTGAGCCTAAACAATCAATGCTTGTCAGACGTTCTCCAATCTCGGTGCTACTGTAACTACTTAGCTTATCTGCGGGATATCTGCTGGAGTAGCTGGCAATCAGGGGACGGGTTCGCCGTCTAAACCCCATTAGGTGAGTCAGGGAGTCGGAATACGTTTGATTGGCTGCTACTCCAACTCGTTCCTGGCACGCTGGAAGGTCCAGGCGAAGGATTTTCGGCGGGTACAACTTCGCCGACAGCCAGGATGGGCGGGGAACTCTGCGCTATGTGGCACTTGCTATGGCATTATTCTCGGCATCGTTCGATATCACGATGGGAACGCAATGGTATCAATAGCTGTCATAATTACCACAAGCATAGCTGTTGCAAGGCAAGGTCCACCCAAAACAGCGTCGACGTGTGTTGGGAATACTTCTGGGGGTACTACGTATGTTGAATGTTGCTTGCCGAAGTCTTCGGGGTAACAGTACGGTGGTATTTATCCCTGTCGACTTAACCCACTCAGGTTAAGATCATAATCCGGGGTATCGGCAGACCACTATTGTAAGTGGTCAGATAACGCCGAATACCCGCTTCATGCCGGGACACAAGGGTTTGTATTCCGATACTGGTCAAACTAACGCCGTGGAAGATATCGAGCCGGGCTCGCTGAGACATATCGTAAGATCGGCTACTCGGCTGGACCTTTCTGCTTGGAAGAGGTGTATCTTCACGAGTCCTTATCTCTCGAGGATTTGTTCGCAGCTTGCCCCATCGTTCCTCATACACCAAAACACGTACTAGACGCCCCGACCAGAAAGACATAGAGAAGCAAATACTACGACTCTTGCGACATGGAATCTTCACGCGCAAATAGGAAAGTGATTGTGGTTGGCGGTGGAGGAACCATGGGGTCGTCGACTGCTCTGCACCTCATCCGGTCCGGGTACACGCCGTCGAACATTACCGTCCTCGACACGTTTCAGATACCCTCGGCGCAATCTGCCGGAAATGACCTGAACAAGATCATGGGAGTCCGGTTACGCAACAAGGTCGACCTGCAGCTCAGTCTGGAGGCAAGGGAAATGTGGAGGAACGATGAGCTGTTTAAGCCGTACTTCCATAATACTGGCAGAGTGAGCTTTGTGAGATATCCTTGTTTTTCACTGGGTTGATCGCTGATGACCATGTGGATTAGCTTGATTGTGAAGGGTCGGAAACTGGAATTAAGGGTCTTAGGCGCCAATACCAGGCCCTTATTGATGCCGGTGCCGGGCTGGAGCAAACGAATCATTGGTTGGATTCCGAGGATGAAATTCTAACGAAGATGCCGCTTTTACAGCGTGATCAGATCAAAGTGAGATCTCAGCTCAGCAATGCGAGATCTGGAACATGCTAATTGGGTATTAAATCATGTAGGGATGGAAAGCTATATTCAGCCAAGATGGAGGTTGGTTGGCTGCTGCTGAGGCGATCAATGCAATAGGAGAGGTACTCAAGGAAAAAGGAGTCAAATTTGGATTTGGCGAGTAAGGAAATCCTCGAGTCCGTCTCACCCCTATTCGCGACTAATCGGAGACCGAAGCGCTGGCTCCTTTAAACAGCCTCTTTTCGAGCACGATGGAGTTACGTGCATTGGCCTTGAGACGATAGATGGGACCAAGTATTATGGCGACAAGGTGGTGCTTGCTGCTGGAGCTTGGAGTCCGACTTTGGTAGACTTGGAAGACCAGTGTTGTTCGAAGGTGGGTAGGGAAAATGCTGCAAGATACTGAAGCCCTCGAATACATTTTGAACTTAACACTGACGGGGCATCAAAGGCATGGGTCTATGCCCACATACAGCTAACGAAGGCGGAAGCGGCCGAGTACAAGGGCGTGCCTGTCGTCTACAATGGGGACATTGGTTTCTTCTTCGAGCCCAACGAGTACGGAGTAATCAAGGTGTGCGATGAGTTCCCCGGCTTCTCTCGGTTCACGAAACATCAGCCGTACGGCGCCGACGCGCCCAAGAACATCTCCGTCCCCCGGTCTCACGCCAAGCACCCTACCGACACCTACCCGGACGCATCCGAGGTCACCATCAAGAAAGCTATCTCAACGTACCTTCCCCGCTTCAAGGACAAGGAGCTCTTCAATCGAGCCATGTGTTGGTGTACGGATACCGCGGATGCGGCACTGCTCATATGCGAACATCCGAAATGGAAGAACTTGATCTTGGCCACAGGAGACAGCGGGTAAGTATCTCATTCAATCGAAAATACAACAATTTGTGAGAACCCTGCTGACGACTTCAGACATTCATTCAAACTCCTCCCAAGTATTGGCAAACATATCGTTGAACTGATAGAGGGGACTTTGTCGCAAGACCTCACTGATGCATGGAGATGGAGACCGGGAGGTGATGCGCTGAGGTCCAGACGCGGCGCGCCGCCGCAGGATCTTGCTGATATGCCGGGTTGGAGACATGATGTTTCGCTGGAGAGTGGGAAGGACTATGAGGACTTTGAATGCAACGCCGGATCATCTTTGACTATATCAATATCAAGTTAGTGGGTTATCATGGCTCTCCGGCATCTGTTGGAAATCACAATCATCCCTTCTAGATTTCGAAGACCTATAGAAGAGGCAACCGATGGGGCACGGTATATTCCGTAGGTTTGTACTATTGCCTAGGTTGCCGAAGAGTAGGCGTGTCAGTCTGTGTTGGTAGAAGGTGATAAGACCGTTGATAATAGAGAATAAACGGACGTCAACTCTATGGGGGTGCGTTGTCTCTATCCCTGCTGTTACTCTATAAAACCCGCCGATGGACGTGGAATTCGTAATGCAACAAAACACAACTTGCAGAATCTTACACAAACACATTTCCTGATCACCTGCTTGTGTCAACAACATAGCGACCCTCGACCTTGCCATCGCTCATAAGATCGTACACACTTTGCAGTTCGGATAACCCAACGACCCTACACAAAATATGGATTAGCAATCGCCTAACAATGAATCATGTACGTGTGACTGGATTTACGTACTTGTGCGGCGCTTTTATAAGTCCTCTTCTGAAGAAATCAATGGCTTCCGCAGTGTCTTGACGATTTCCGACATAGCTGCCTCTGATGTCGATCTCGCTAGCATAGGGTTAGCTGGATCTTGCTTTAAGCCACACGCAGGAGTTTCGAGCGTCCTTACCGAACAACCGTATCGAAAACAGGCGCCTTGATGAAGGCGTTGGTCGGAAGCCCGACACACACGATGGTGCCCTTGCTCCTCACATACTGGCTTGCCTGCTGGAAGGGACGCTCGCTAACAGCAAGCAGCACGACGGCATGGGGTCCTAGCCCTCCAGATGATGCCTTTTTGACGTCCTCGACGATGTTGGTCGATTTCTGGAAGTCGACATAGGCCGCTGCTCCTAGTCTCTCGCATGTTTTTTGCTTGTCCTCCCCACCGTCGATGGCTATGGTGTGAAGCCCCATGGCTTTAGCGTACTGCAGGGCATAATTTCCAAGACCACCACCTGCACCGGCAATGGCGACAGACTGGCCCGGGCGGGCTCCCGATGACTTGAGCGCTTTGTACACGGTGAGGCCGGCACACAGAATCGGAGAAACGGACGCAAGGTCGCAGTCCTTCGGTATGCGCGCGACGTGGGCAGCTTTACCTATGGCGTACTGCTGAAATGTGCCGTCAACGGTATAACCCGACAAAGAGGCATCCTGGCAGAGAGACTCGTCGGATTGACGACAGAACTCGCAGCTCAAACATGATCCGTTCAGCCACTATGATATGAGGGTTAGTCATTGTCGGCATATGGGGCATCAGCACTCATCAAGGCGTCAAAACTAATAATGGGTGGAACTCTCGGAATCAGACGTACTTTGATACCTGCGTAGTCTCCGATCTCAATGTCATTCACCAGCTCGCCACGAGCAACTACCACACCAGCTCCCTCGTGCCCTCCAACCAGAGGCATTTTAACCGGCAGCGGCCAGTCCCCCATCATCGCGTGGAGATCGGTATGGCACACGCCGCTATACTTGATGTTGACCAAAACTTCGTCGGGTCCAGGCTTGGGTACTGGAATCTGCTTGTATACCGTAGCTACCGACGGTCAGCAAATGCTTGAATGACTGATCAGCTGTGTTGCAACGTACGGCCTCCTTTTTTCTCGATTACTTGCGCCCATTGCTCTGTCGGTATCTGTGTTACCGCAGAGGTTGACGCTTTACGCTTACTGGTGTAGAGAGGGGTGCTCGAGCCCTTGGTGCTTGGAATTGTCTGGCAACTGGAACATAGCTTTCGAGGTGTCGTGCTGATTGACCGCGTATGCTGAGTCGCAGTTCCCAGGCCGCTGGCGTTCCTCGGCGCTATTTGTATTGACCTTCTCAACAAGACATTACTGCTCCGAGCCAGACTCTTGGTTCCTATCATGGTCTATAAAGTTGAAGCTGAAAGCTAGAGATGGAGATGAAGAGATGAAAAGCTTTATCGGGGACAAGATATCTTCTGTCTACTCTTGTTGGGAAGGCGTCTTATCCAACGTTGTTCTTAGCGACCTATGTTTTGTAATTGTTGACGTTGAAAATAGATTCCGGCTCACTTCGACTCTCATTAGGGATGTATTTATCAAACGCGGACTCGGTCGCGGGATCAAGTCGTGACGTGATCACGGCGTGCCATGCACAATGGACCCGCACAATTTGATCGTACGATGGCGGAGCCCGACCGTCATATTAGTGTTCCGAAGCCCACTGTCGTTTCAAGAACACCCGTTCCTCGCCGAGGCCGTCCCTGGTACTCCTGTAAGGTGGGCCGTTATTTGTGCTGTGGTATTTTTTCTTTATTTACGCGTGCTGCTATTGGTTAACATTTATTTAGGCGTATACAGAGGCGGATCCCGACAGAGCAAAGTCGACGTCACTAGAGTCATAGTCATAGCAATGCTGATAATAAGCGGCATCCGCTCGGCTCGCCGGCGATTCATTTCGGTATGCCGTGATCCCATTCTAGTCGTCCTCCTGTACTGCTCGAAATTCCCTCAGATCAGCCACTCTTTGACCCTTCCCAGAACCCCATCCCACCCCTCCTCGCCAATCTCACTTACCACCTCCACCACACTCTGCGGCACAACTATACCGTCCTCCTTGACCTCCTCTCCAGCAAACGCAGCGAGTCCATCCCCGCTCAACCCCCGAGCGCCCGCGTCTGCGTTGAGGTAGATGTGAGGGAAGAACCGCTCGTCCTTCCATGGCTCGCCGGCTTGACCTCCCGAGTTCTCCCACTTCACACTGATGTCGCTGCGGTTCTGCAGACCTTCGTACGATACTTTGAATAGGTATATGGAATCTCGAGTGGATGCTGAAGTGGGGAAGAAGCGTTTCAGAGTGCCGGGAACCTGGAGAGACGTGGAAACGTGCAAGAATCCGTCTTTCTTGTCCAGAGCGGACGAAGGCAAATAGAAGGATGGAGGTAGGTTAGATCCTCGCAGTGGGATTGGGGTTGTTGAGGGGACGATTTTGTAGGTGTACCGCGAGGCAGCTGGAATCGGTGCCATGACGTCCAGTACGGTTTCGATATCCAGGGACGAAGTGATGTGATGTATGTGCCCCGAGTTATGAATATGCTCCTTCGCCTGAGTAAGATGCACTTTTGGATGAAGTCAAGAGGGTCAGGCACTCGTGCTGTTATGATCCGAAAACTGAAGTTCTACAAGCGGCCCACAATTCTAACACGTTTCGCACGACTCATTGGTTGTAGGAGCCCTGTTCGCACTTCTTAGTCTGGTGCCTCCATGCTGCCAAGGCATCACTGACAAGTGCACTCTGAAGCCCATTTTGGTTTGTTTGGTCAACGATGAGTGAAACACAATGGCATGTGGTCTGTCTGAGCGACAATTGGCACGACCTTGGATTCTGCTACGTCCCCTACCAGCAGCGGGTCCTTGCCATATTCGTCACAAGCAGGAAGAAGAGCGAGATTGCTGCGACGGATGCGTCTCCGTAGTTCATTAATATCGCTGCCACAACTTGAGACGCCGGCAGCCACGGGTCATCTCGTGATGAAGCTGGCCGTCTGGTCCCCAAGCACTGAAAGCCGGGCTATGGGAAAAGATTACATGATTACACTCAATAGAGGTTAGTAATTTGACTCAAGGGGTGAAGCATGTCAAAAAGGGGGCAGTCTCCGAAAGAGCAGTCCTATCAGGGAGAAAACGGATGCACGGAAAGGAACGACATCTATTTCGAACTGTCGACACTCTGGCATGGGTATCGACGCCCAAACAATTCAGGTGTATTCGAGGCCAGCTTCTTGATTGAGCCACATCCGCTCCTTTCAATCTCATACCTTCATTATACTCCTATACTCTCCGTCTTATGCTATTTTCTTACTCCTATACACTAATACAGTGGAAGCCGTGAGTGAGCAGCGGAAGCGTGACGCAGTCTTACCTACAGTGTTCCGGTCGAGGTTGAATACCGTGTTTTTCAACCAGAAGACCAGCCGGCCATATGCTGACAAGGGGTTCCGACACATGGTTGTAAGATTCCAGAATGTAGAAACTAACCAAGGCTGATGTGTCTAGACCTCTAGCTTTGCACGGGTGCGTCATTGATTTCTGATCAATATGCCAACATATCATAAGCCGGAAGACTGAGTTGATCTGTCCCCCTGGCTTGAGCTTGCAATCAGAGATTTTCTACTGATGAGGCTACATATCCTCGGATCAGCGAAGCGTGGCTTACTGATCAAGCTTGTCGCCGGCGGTGATTGGCTGATCCCAGCATCCCCTGGCGGTCTATGACAACAAAATTGCAGCTTGCTGACAGAACAACACTAGAGTAAGGGTTAGTAATTACTCCATGGCTACATACCGTAGCTACAGTGCTCGTGACTAGGCACTAACCCGGGGAAAATAGTCGATTTCCATGACTTACGGGCATGCGGGCATATCGTCATCACGAGATACTGACACCAGATGGTATCAATCAGATGGAACCGGATGTCGCGGCGCAGTGAGCATAAAACGGCGGAGGATTAATATAAATAGACCCGGAGCAGCAGCAGATATATCTTCTTGCGCAAGTTGATCATTTGTCTAATCAGAATGGTACGGTCTACCCTTCCGGCATTGGCGTACATTGCACTATGCAACGCAGCAAATTTGACTACCCTTCCTGATCTTCTCAAGTCCATATCGAGCTCCGTGTTCCAAGGTGTCAAGGGTGTATCCGTTGACATCTACAACCATCCAGAGATTTCCAAGTCCGAGTTCTACGCGCATGACGCTGTGGTCACCTACTTCACTGAAACGCAGCCTGATCTCTGGAAGGTGACACCGCATGCGTACGGCGAGCCTACATCATGGACCCTGGAGTTCACGAACATACCTGATGGTGTCACTGGCTCCGAAGATGATGTTCCCGCTGTTGGTTTCCTGGCCGAATACGACGCATTGATCGGTATCGGGCATGCTTGTGGACATCATCTCATCACGTTGAACGGTCTGGCTGCGGCAAGCATAGCGCGACAGGCCCTCATCGACTTGAACATCCCGGGGAGAATTAAGCTCGTTGGCTGTCCAGATGAGGAGAATACAGCAGGAAAGAACAGACTAGAAGTTGCGGGAGCATTCAACGGCATTGATGTGTGGATGATGGCGCATCCAACCCTGGCGAACGCGGTGCAGCCCATGCAGTCGCGCCAGAACGTGGTGGCGGACTTTTCGGGAGAGACTCATGCTGAGACAGTAAAGAAAGCATACGGGGCTTTGGTTGAGATCATTGATCTGGCAGAATCTTTGCCCGGAAACTCATCGACAGCCTCGCCCGTGGAAGATGTCGGCATGTTCGCTAGCAATGTAGTGCAGCAGCAGATCAAGCTCGGTATCGCAGGTTTAACTCTTAAGCAAGTGCAGGAGACGGTGAACGAAATATTCGACGACACGTATGTAGGCGTGAACTACACGGCCCAGGAAACAACAGATGTAGGAGGCGGGGTCGCACTGGTAATCGATGGACCAGGAGGTCATGCGTCCGAGTCGCTCAAAACGCCGCTGCGCCTGAGTATCGAAACGTTCCGTACCCTGACCAGTGATGATGCCGGCGATGTGTCGTTCTTCCTCCCTGGAAATGTGACAGTCACCCAACTGGACATCACAGTATCCGTGCGCACGCGATATTCGCTTGACCAGCAATCTGTCACTGATACCGTCAAGGCTGCCATTGAAGACAGCGCCAGCAAGATTACGACGGACCTCCCGTATCCAGCGCTGGAGGTAGACCCAGTGATTGGAAACAAGTTTGTTAGCTTGATGAAGACGGATGATTACGGGGAGACAGACTGGGCTATCTCGACTATTGCGCCTGCGGCCACTGATGCTAGTTTCGTCCAAGGTGCTGAGTTGGACCCTGTTACTCGCGAACTGCTGAGTGTCGAAAGAGTGCTCTTACACTCAAACTTCGCAATCTGCAGCGACTCAGAAGACTGCCCATTCCCGCATGAGCCATTGTTTAAAGAAGCTGCCGGGCAGGACTTGGCGTTTGATAGGACCGAGGTTGTAGCTAGAGCTTTGGCACAGATCGCTGTTGAGGTGGTGGCTGATAAAAGCTTAATGGATCAGGTCACCGCCCTTGTGAGAAATTAGTACGAACCCAACAGATACAGACATACACTACCACTAGACGTCAGTAACATCCGACGGTGCATCCTCTCTCGTGGCGGCGGACGCTGAATTTGCTATGGTGATCCGATCGCTCAGGAACCTAGAGATAGCGAAAGGGCCGAGGCACCGGCCCAAAGGGGTGAAGCCGAAAGTAGCTTCTAATTCGACGCCTATTATATAAACTCCCCGTTGTGCTTCTCGTGGCGGTATTGGACTAAATTCCTCCTCCTTAAAGGTACATCTCGAATTGACGTGTTGGACCAACGCACTGCAGACGTAAACAGGCAACGCATGCCGAAGTTCGAGTGAGTGCAACTTGATTCAACTCAGTACCAAAGAACGCATTGGCAGAATCTGCGTACATCCGTGGATGTCCGAATTCACAGTTTGATCGTGCGGTTTTACAAGACGTCAATGAAAGGGAGCTAAATTTTGAAGTCACGTGAAAGTCACGTGGACATTGACATTAACCTCATATTTTGGCTGCGATCGTGCCATCCTCCAGCTTGAAGTCGTTTCTCTAATTCTGTGGCATTCGATAATTAATCCTCATCGCTACCGGTCAGTCCAGGGTGGAACTGTGTTACTTGGAGACGTTTGGTAAGTGATATCGGATGTTGAAACTTGCACACATCCACGAACTAACTGCGTCCAGCCCGGCCAATGACATCCTCGCGGGCTGCTTTCGCATTCGAGAATCATTGATATATACCATGGCAACCGACGAGGCGATGTCGTCGGCCAGCATGGGTGGCTCTGGACCAGCTCAGTCGGACCAGCCGCATGTTCCCGGTGCAGCGTCCAGTCCCGCACCAAGCTCGACGGGTTCGCAATCGCGACCTCACTACACGCCACAGTTCAGTGCTGCTACGGAGATGATACTGAAGCGAATACGCGGAGAGCCCAGTAATATGAGTTCTGCTATCTCTTCTGCATCGGCGGCTGGGGTTATCAAGCAATCTACGTACGAAGACGCTAAGCGCCGTCTGGTGATGAGTATGAACACCTCTCTTACACTACCTATGCCAGCGTCAGTACCGGCTGTTCCAGTTTCAATGCTAGGTCCGCCGCCTGCAGCTTCTGCGTCTTTGTATAGGAACAATACGTATCAACCACGAGGGCCTCCTGCGCCCAAGCCCACTCCAACCCGGGGTCGGCCCCGAAAATCAGAGAAGAAGGGCAAGGCGCCGCAGGGAACGAAGCGCAAGCGAGGCAAAGACGAGGATGATAACTCCTCCCCTCTCAGCGATCCTCCAGAAAGCGACGAAGATGATGAGTACCAGGATGCCAGTGCACCCACTATGACGAAGTCGGGGCGCCAGATACTCAAGCCGACACAGTTCAATCCCACAACTGCGTCTGGACCGGGCAAGCGTAAGCACTACGGAAAGCGAACTCCTGAGCAGGCGCTATGCAAGGTGTGCACCAGGGGTCTTAGTCCAGCGAACAACCAGATCGTCTTCTGTGACGGATGTAACTTTTGCTGGCATCAGATGTGTCATGACCCTTACATCGATGACGAGTTCGTTAGTGATGAGTCTCGCTCGTGGTTCTGTCAAGGTTGCTTGGCAAAGAGGGAGAAGCACCTGGCAAAGAAGAAATCCATGAGTGCATTCAAGGGCGTCAGTTGGTCCACAAAAAGCGCGGAACAGGTGAGTCTCCAGTATCCAGCACAAGGACGACATCTGATTGATCGCATAGAGACGCACATATATGTCTGGTCTTTCTCAAGCTCAACTAGTCAATCTCGTCATGTACAGCCTCGAACTTCATCCAGATCTGGCCATATTCCCCGCAGACACAAACAAACGGGGACCGCGTGGTGGCGCATCTGCAGTATCGGTTGTGGAGGAGAGCTTTCATTTGCTAGAAGCAGCTGGTGGCGGTCCGGTCAACTTCTCCAGCTCGCTCACGACCCCCGAAGCCCGCTCTTCGAGTAGTAACGGGAAACGCCATTCAAACGGCAAGGAGGCGACAAACGGCCAGGAGCAAGGGGAGCGAGAAGACTCGGCCGAGTCTGTACCGCCAGCGTGGCCAAAGGTCGGGCAGGGAGTATTGGCAGGGCTTGATTTGAACGAGGATGACCTCCAGGACAAAAATGACTTTGAGTCGTTCAGTGTCGCAACTTATGACGCTACTGGAAAGAAGGTGCTGGAGAATGGAATGACTGTCTCTAATCATGAGAGCGGAGACTAGGAAGAGGCACCTTTGAGATTGGCCTCAGAGTATTGGCCGCGCTTGATATCCAAGTGGCTTCGAGTCGTTTAGCCTTGCTACATTTGGCATGGCAAAAAAGATGGGAAGCACTTTACGAAGCGATGCCCCCTGGCCAGTTGGCCTTACTACTGCTTAGAGAGGCATGCTGATTTGCCTTGACGAACGCAGATATGTTTCTAGTGATGTGATACAACACGAAGAAACCAGTTTCAAATAAATCAAGAAAAATATGCTATTGCCATGCCGAAGCACTGACATCATTGTTTGTTGTAAGTAATTAAACATTCGTATATTCAAGTGTGTACGCCGTTTTTAGTAGTCTCTTTGCCCCTTCTATACCCAAAATATGCATTATAATCCACGAGTCGATTAGCAAGAAAGGTCATAGTACGGGGTGAGCGTCTCGAGGTCGCCAGCGGGGTAGAGGCCGAAATCAGGGGAGGCGGTACCGTACTGGGACTCTTGCAGTGTGTACCACCAAAGGTTGACTCCGGAGTTGATCAAGGTACAAGCAATGTCCTGCCAGTAGATGCGGGCGTTGTCTGCGCTGGCAACAGCCAAGTTCTGCGTGTCTCCGCTGACGGGCCATCCGGTCTCGGTCACGTAGACGGGCTTGCCGTCAGCCAAGGCGAGGGTCTTGTTGAATCCGTCGTAGAAGCGGGTGGGGGCGTCACCGATGCTGTTGGGCTTGGTCAGCTCCCAGTACGGGTAGCCGTCGAAGCCAAGCCAGTCGATGGCCTCGATCACGGCACTATTGGTAGCGTTCAGGAAGGAGTCGTATGTGTCGACGTGGCCAACGGCGACGCTCTCGAGCCCGGTGCCCGCGATGGCACTACGGACTTTCGAGATGCAGTCAATCAGATAAGTCGGGCCGACGCCGACCTCGTCCACGGCGGCATCACGGTATAAGTCTTCACTTCCAACTGAGATGCCGACGACGAGATCGGTGAAGCCTGTGCCGTACTGGGCGATAGCAGCCTCAAGGGCTGCGAGCTCGTTGGTAATGGCTTCTGTGCCACCAGAGACCCAAAGTCCAAGCAAGAGACTGGTCTGGGTCGAGATAGCTGCTGGGATGGCTTGGATAACATCACTCGTTGTACCCCATTGGACTAGTGAATTCTCGTCAGTGATTGGTCTTGTACATGACATTGCAGTCAAATTGACGTCCGAATCCTTTAGAGGACGAAACAATCGAATTTCAAGGTGCTCAGGGAGAAACAGGCGGGTGGAGTATACTCACTCATAGAGTAGAGACGAGCGCTGCTCCATCCATCGGTACCAGGAAGGGTCTTTTGGCGGTTGAACTCGTACTCGAAGTCGGCTTGCATTACAGCCTGTTGGTTCAAGAAAAAGGCACCGTAGTTGAATCCCTTGATGCCGGAGTTGGCAGCACTGGTCGCTTTCGTGCTCAATGCACCAGACGTACTGCTGGCAACGTCAAGCTCAGCAACGGTGCCTGTTGCATTTGCCTTTACGCTGGCGGCGGCCGGAGCACTGGTGGTTGCACCGGTGGTTGCACTGGTGGTTGCGTTGGTGATTGCACTGACGGTGGAGTTGGTAATTCTCTTCCCGCATGTCGCGTGCGCGGAGGCTGCCGCGAGGGCGAAGACTGACGACGAAAGACGCATATTGATATAGAATTAATGAATTACAGAGAAGTAAGAAATGAGCGAGTGTGTAAGCTATAGAGCTTGAAGGGATCCTTGGAAGAAGGAATCAACGAATGTCTAAGGAAATGGTCTTGAACAGTTGTTGAAGATCGAAAGAGGAAAGTAGATCAGGAAAAGGGATCAGCAGTTCTAGAAACAAATGAAAACCCATCCGAATCTGGCAGATTCTCTCCGGGATCCAAACCTGATCCTAACCCGATTTCCCCTGATCATCCACGTATGCACATGGGTCCAACGGTGGATCGATTCGTCAAGAGGAATACTGCTAGTCGCCCGTTGGACCGTTTTTGTGGGCATGTACCGGCGCTATGTAAACCCTCGTATTGCCGGCCCGCTGTTAAGGCGCTCGTGGCTCTGCTTGGCTCTGCTTGGCTCTGCTTGGCTCTCGGCTCAGCTCAGCCTCAACGGGTTCCATCTAAGCGCGAACCAATGACGCGTATGGCAGGCATAACGTTTCTCGTCCCCCCAACATAATCAAATATTGACATTGCCAACTTCCAAATACGACAAGCGATTCAGTTGCTTCGCTACTTTGCGTTGGGTGGCTAGTGCTATGGGCCGCTCAAGTTGTCTCTAGAAATCCTCTTCCTCGGAATCGGCTGTCTTCAACGTGCAGTAGCACAGGCTAGCTAGTTTACCACTGTATTTGACTCATGCGACCGTTGAGCTTTGTCACGGATATCTCGGCAGTCAGTGGCGGCGTCCAGTGGCGCCAACGACGAGGAAAGATCGGAGCGTGGATTCGCGTCTACAAAGCGCCACGCCGATGGGCTAGCTCTTAGCCGGATTACTACGGTAAAACTCTAGCCTCTCGAGATGCTAAACTAAGAACAACCGTAACACCAACTCCGCGCCACCTGCTACCTGGTAGCGGCAATTCTTATAGGCTTATTGTATGTATTGGATCACGTGCAGTTGATCGGTACTGGCGCTTCTGATCAAGCGTGGGTTTACTGTCTTGAGGGAGTGATCAGATGGCGAAGTAACACTGTTTGCTCCAGTTGCTGAGAGCCAGCCTTTCAGCACGCCTTCCTCCTTCATTTCTCGGAAGCCTACATTATATGCCTTTTTAGGGGGTGTTGGTATCCAGAAACTCCCTTCTTTTCAAACAATACTGTCCTTGAGTCGGATTTCGAGCTAGCTGATTGATTGATGCGCCCCCTACATACCAAGATCTCCTTGATATGCCTCGGTTCTCTGCCCCAGCCACTCGACCCCATACTGGACTCTGGTCGTTGTGGCGATGAGGAACTCACAGATGCAATTCAGGAGAACTTCGACTTTGCAGCCTTGAAGATTGAGACGGAGCCTTGCGATGAGGCTGCAGCTTACGAACTAGCCGTGCCGCTCCGTCTCTTAACCTCCATGTATCGCGAGTGAGTGACACCCACTATGACATCGAGACTACTTAGTCCAGAACCGCTCGTCAAGTATAAGACATCATGTCTACTAGTGGGACCTAGGATGCTCGTGTGCGTCCAATAATCTGCTTCGGAAGTCAAAAGCCCTCGAAGCTACCGATCGAGTCAGCGCAAAGATGATTAGTTGGTGAGGACAAAAAGCGAACCGCACAGATGATTCCATCATGTTCGTCTGAAAAGAAGGATTCGCAAGTCGCCGACGATTACTGCAATGTCGACCGTTTTAAGGTTGCAGCTGCAGAGCATCTGATACGATGCCAGCTTCTTTCAACGAGTCACCCGCAACGCTTCTATGCCTCGTGCCGATAGCTTAAGGGCCATTGAAACACTCCAAATCATTCCCACGAATGTTCAAGTCAAAAGCAATGTGGGAATGTTCGAAAGAGATTTGGAAAGCGAGGCTATAAATATCTCTCCATCCTTCATGAGCCAGCAACTCATCGAGAGTACGAAAAGGTATGCAGCGGCTATAATGGACATGTGATCGTCTACCCGGAGGCTTATATGCAACATGCCTACGGTAACTTTGACCAAACTTCACGTCAAGATCCCGTTGCTGACGGAGGTGGGAGGCAAAATGTTTCGAGACGTTACCGAGATTACACCTTCAAGTAGTGAGACTTCCTCGAAGATAGGCAAAGTTCACGTGCCACGCAGAATCGTTAAAGACAAAGAGGTGGGTGGTAATTCTAGCGAGCATTTAGGCCTGACATGCTTTGGTGTACAGGTCTACCAGCCACACGTGCTCTACGTCTCTTTCTCGTCTGCATGGCCGTAGGAGAGAGGGTTCAAAGTGAAGTAATCACAACGTGAGGTCAACGCGTAGCGGATATCACCGCTTGTTGATTCTACACCTGCGGTAATTATACTCTTTATGAAGTCACCTCTATGGGTGCAGTGGTGTACCCACGTTGTTCATGGATCTGGGGCTTCTCGATGTTCTAATTATTCTCCATCTTGTCTATACCTGCGTTGGAAGCAGCGCCAGTCTTTGGAAGCGAAGTCAAGGAGAATCTAGCGACTTGGGAGAAAGACAAGGTTTAGTAGCACCTCCGTAAATAGGAGTGGTGGGTAGTAGAATTGAGTAACTCCGGAGCCAACCAACTTGTTTAACAGACTTTATCAACCAATTTTACCAATTCCCAAATAGTTGCAAAATAAGGACTTACTCCTTGTAGCTGCTTCCTTTCAAGTATCCCACGGCTTCATCCAGTCTCGTGACCCAAACGCTGCTCGAAAGGAGGTGGTCCATCACAGCCCTGTGCAAATCTGGCTTAGGATCCCAGCACCCATCCTCGACTACAGTGACCACAAAATCTAGGTCTGAGGCCTCATTAGCTGTACTTAAGACGCAGCCACTCGATGATATTCCACATAAAATCACGCTCTTCACGCCCAACTGGGTTTTGAGGAGGTCGATGATTCCGTCGGTCTTCAGCGCCGAAGTACGACCTGGGTGCCTCTTCAAAGTCATCTCTTTACTCGACTCACTAGCCGGCGCCACATCAGCATATTCCTGAGCCGCCTCGGGCTGGGACGTAAACATCGGTTTATATGTGGAGGCCCAGCGCTCTGTCAGCTTGTTGGTGGGGAGCGGGTCTTTGCCGCTGTCGACAAGACAGTGAAGCACTGGGACATTGTTTGCTAGTGCCGCCTTCACAAGTTCTTGGGTAGATCCAATGAGCCTGTCTCTGGTGGCATTATCCTGGATGAATCCGACGAGTGCATTGTGGTAATCTAGGAGGAGAAGCGCAGTGGCGGAAGGTGGATGGCTTGAGGGGTGATTTGGATTGCTCTCGGGCGCCATTTTATTGCGGAAGCTGTCTTGGAGCCTGTAGGAAGGAAGTCAAGGTGATAATGATGAGTATGAATGCACGCTCGGGGACCGCTCTAATATGTGTCTCGGGACCGACTGGGAACACCTTTGGACAGTATTTGGGAGATATGCGGTTTCGGCTCCGGTCGCGACACACTAACGTCGACGCCCAAAGGCCCGCCGGGCTACATTACAGGTCTCGCCAATGATCGCACCGTTCATTGGACACCCACTCTTGTTGTAACCTCCCAAGGGGCCGATTGCTGAACAGCCATACTTGGGAGCAACGAGGAAAACCTTCTACTGTCGTTACTTACCTACTTGATCTTCTTTTTGCTTGTTGAATGAATCAGTCGGCCAAACCCACTCTTGCATCTCAATTATTGCCGGCGTGAAAGAAATTTTCTACAAAGCAACTGCTATGGTACCTCTCCAAAGCATTGATCTGTCGAAGGATAACGACAGAAACTGCGCTGGTAGAAGGGTATTATAGTATCGTGGTGGGCCCAAGCTCGCATTCGACAGTGCCTTAGCTTCACCGGGTTTGGGCTCCCTAGTGCCCGCTGATCAACCCAGCCGGTGAGCCCAACGTACCTATATAGTACATATTGTAGGTCGCGGCGCTTTGCAAGCTACAGAGAATTTGGTAGGCATTCTCGGCGCAGAGCTGAAGTCTAGGGCTGGCTCTGGCCGGGAGGAAGGAAACCTATGCCGTATCGGCCCCGCACCGCTATTGTAGGTACCGCGTCGAGATCGAAAGTGGCAAGGTTGGATTCTGACGTCCATAAGTGCAACATTCTTGCCTTTAACATGGAAACAACACGAGTCAGTGATGTGAAACGAGTATCAGTAATCCACAGGTATTTGCTGTTGAATCCCACTAGAGCGTGAGGTAGTTCGACGTCCAGATCAATGATGTCAAGCAATGAGCCCCCTAGAAGAACCCCAATCAAACCATCATCGATTACACCATACTAAAAGCCATCCTGCGCTAACTCACACTAGTTCAGATATATGAACCTCATCAACCGTAGAAACCCAGGAAATCCTCTGAGCTCACAGGTAAACTACAACTCTTACCAAACATGTCTCGCTCGATACTCGGCAGAGCTAGCAGGCTCGCAAAAAACACAAGCTTAGGACTTACAGCACGGAATTCTCTCACCTTCACAATGGCCACCCGGAACGTCACCTCGGAGACCATATCGTCCATCACCGAAGCAGAGAAGAAGATTACAGGCCAGGACGAACCTGCGAAAGGTGGTCCAACAGCCCAGGCTCAGAAGCACACCGGCGAGACCATGTCGTCATCGGTGGTTTCCGATGTTATGGAAGGAGAGAAGAACATTTCAAATAGCCAACGACCAGCCAAGGGTGGGCCCGCTGCTACAGCGCAGAGGATGGCTGCCCAGACTTCCAGAGTGAGTTGTTGTTGATTCCCCATCTATGAGGTTCAAGACCGTGGCTGATTCAACGGTAGACGACCGACCGGTCGGAGCACAGCGGAAAGCTTGACTCGACTACTATCTCTGCCATTACTGATGCGGAGAAGAAGCTCACTGGTCAAGATGATCCGGTCAAGGGAGGGCCCACCGCGCAAGCTCAGAGGCATGCCAATGAGGTCATCAATAGTCAGAATTTGCACGACATCACCGAAGGTGAAAAGAAGATCACTGGTGGAGAGCGGGTCAAGGGGGGCCCCACAGCCACCGCTCAGAGCGAACTGGCCAAGAGTCGTTCATGAGCGCAGAACCACAACATGGTTGCTTGCCATCAGCACAGCTAGCTGGTGGAGTGATATGGCTAGGACGCAATGATGAATTGTCCACATGCTGAGGTCTTCTCCAGATATTGGTAAGCAAAATTAACTTTACCGAATGCACAAATACTCGTCAGAGTAGCTTCGTACGCCAAAATTCACCGTAAGTTGGATGGCCAAGCCGCTCCAAATTCAAGTCTACATGCAATAAATCAATGCTTATCAAGCAGTTCCTGTCATATCTTACCTTCCACCATGTGAGTGTCAAGGCTAGCAAATTTTATCGTGGGAGGCCGTCAGACGCAGAGCATTCGTCGGGGTCGAGGGTCTACATTTCTCGACGAGGACGTCTGAACGTTGAACTTTACATCGTTCCAGCACTGGAAAAATACTAGACTAAAGTCTCGCTTAAAGCAGCCCGCGTAGCACTTTGATGATTTGCGCTGGATTACTCTACAGAGACCGTGGCAGAAATCTCAATCAAAACAAAACGCAGCTATTGGCGCAGCCAGTCGTTGCTGCCCAAGTACGTAGACCAACATAAGGGGCACGCAGGTTGAGTATACCGAGAGTGTCATTAGCACAATAATGCTTGTAGCCCTACAGGAGTCTCGTGGGCAAGAGAACGTGTCATAAATTATATCACCAGTCATACAGGCTCTAGCCTAATCCTCGTAGAACACCAGCATTCTCGCATCAACACTTTCCCGTAGAGTGTCAGACGGAATAGACTCAGGATGCGGAAAAGCAGCATGCGGAACACCTTCACATGCATTCAAGCGGTTAGTCTCGTCCAATGCGAAGAGGACTTTCAAAAAAACGGGGCGACGAACCTATCGACCCGTCCGAAGCACTTTGAAGCATCACCCAGACCTCGTTGGGCATCTGATCCCTGAGGTAGTACCATTTCTGCGTTGGGGCGTGGTGGAGACAGTATTCCTCCGAGGTCTCGGTTGGCTCGATCACATCGCAGGCTCGCAGGTCGAGGCCAGGGTCGACGGTGCGAACGTCGCACAGCGCGAGGGGCCAGTCCCGTACCGGTCCTCTCAACGGCTTCCAAGCACTGGTTTGGCGGTTAACACATATGGTAGGACATCATGACTGGAGGATCTAAAACTTACATGACCACTTGCCAGCGGAGTTTGGAGAGCTTGAAATACTCCTTCGGATTGAGTTTCTTGAGGACCCTCATGGCATCTTGATAAGTCTCGTCTGCTCGACTGGTCAGGCGCATTCAGCACTTTCGAATACAGGGCAGCTGACCGACGTGTGCAGCATAGGCTGGCTGTCTGAATTCACTGATCTCAGTGGGGTTCTCAAGGAAAGGGTAATCGGGATGTCGCCTGCGGCGCTTTGAGGAGTGAGCGTCCGCCGATGTCCCAGGGGGTGGGAAGACATACCGTGAAATCAAAAATCTGGACTCGGCTGGCTCCAAGCGATGTCTGCAAGGCCTGAGCGAGCTGAGGAAGATAGACATTGGCAACTTTATGGGAGTCTTGGAAATCTTCCGGTTCGAGTTCGGTGTCTAGCTTCAGGCGGAAGAATCCGTGCGTCGAAAGCGAGGACTCCACTTCACGTGCATCTTGAATAGACACTTTCTTGACTTCCAAGGTTGCGTTGGTTTTGAGCCTATCGGGAAGGCCCTCGCCTCTTCTGTCGTAAGGCTTCACTGTATCAAAGAGGGGATCTCTTGTCAGGAAGTGTATCGATGATTGCACGGCCGCGGCAGCCATGTCAAGTCTGTGAGCCTTTGCGACCAGACTCCTGATTGATGAGCAAGGAAACCTCAGATAACGTTCAATTACGGGATCAGCGTTCTTGTACTTTCAAGATTATCAGCGCAAAGGGGGCTGGAGAGAAGATCAAGCACGAGCGACGTAACCCAACAACAGCTCTGACCTCAGGAGAATGCTCGATTCCACGGATTGTCGAGGTTTGTCAGAATCTACTCGGGGTCTAGAAGAGTTAAATCGATCATTACCGTCATGAACAATGTTTCTTATTACTATAGTCTACTGTACTTGTGTGGATTAGGATCAAGACACCAGTCGATAGTTTATTAGTCCAAACATGTACGCTTCCAGACCCTGCACATGCAGTGACAGCTCAACATATTCAGCCACAGCTGAGGTTTGTTATTGACCTTGTGTCTACTAACATAACCAGAAGTACCCCTGGGACTGTGCAAGGAAGGAGTATTCATCCCAACGATAAAGAATTCTATAATAGCTGGAAGGAAGGCCGAGTCTCGAATCCCCTACTGCATCGATAGATACGTGGCCCCCATTGATTGGACATAGCATGCATTATATGGGTTTGAATCAGCAATGTGGCTGGCTATGGGGCGGTCCGTGCCGAGTCACATGGGTTTGACTTAACAATGTGGCTGGCTATGGAGCGGTCCGTGGCGAGCTGAGGTATACGCTTTGCTATCTCGACCGGTGTTAGCAACTTGCTCATTCGCTTTAGCTGGTGTTCATCTTCAACCCTTCTCCTTTAGCTTCACATCGTGGCTAGCTGAGATTGCGCATTATCGTCACGCCTTGCTTTGGGCGGTCTGCAACATGCGGAATAGTGGCAAGTACCCCTGTCTGACGATTTCTCGAGGTGAGGTGTTGTGCACTATAAAGAACCTTCTGAATTTGTCGGTCATATGGATATCCTATTCATTTTCTCTACCCAGTCTCATATTTACAATACCAAAAGTCAACTCTCGTAAACAAAAGTCATTCAAGGTAGAGAGTCATTGAGAAAGGAAGCATACATCACTGACTTTTCTAGCATCTTCTTGTCACCATGAGTGATCTCTTCGGCTGTTCAGGGCACAAAAGCCAGACCCTCGAAAGGCTGATTTTCGATACCCAAGCGGCAATCAACAATCACGATGCTGAAGCCCCCGGTACCGCTGGGTCCGGAGATCGTCCGGGATTGAAAGTATCAACTCTCAAGCAGTTGTTGGGGGAGGTTCAAACAGAGCTTAAGCGTCATCAAGACGCCGATGCAGCGGAGTGCAAAGCGGTAGAGGCGAAATAGGAAGGGCACTTGTATCAAGCAAGCACATAATAGTCGAAACAAACGAGACCCCTCTACAACATCTATCGTACGCGTTATCATCATTGATCTAGCTGTGATTGAATGAAGTATCTCATCACGAAATCAACAGCGATACTGCAGAATCATCGCGTTATTCTCTAGAGCAAATAGTAAAATTTAATCTAAAGGGCATCGCTTACTATGCTGTACAGCAGGTCTTGACAGGGGTATCGAGAGTAACCGCCAAGCCCGAGTGGCACATCATAAGGATTCGCTAACTTCAAACTTCTCGCCAGTTTCTCATTCACTTAGTTTGCAGCTTGCACAAGTAGTTACCACATAAGTAGGCTATTGTTGGTATCTAGTATGCTAGAGTCATCCGCAGTCGTTGCCTTCTACTTATCTTGAGGAGCGGCAGAGCGCTAGCCACATTGCTGCTGGTTGTCAACGTCTCAAAGAAAGGTTAAGATAGTCCCCAAATACAAAGTCATGCTCTTAACCTAAGATCGCTTTCAAGAAGTGGTAAGGTCCTGGGAGCCGTGCCGAGACATGGTGAAGCATTCCAGTCACCATATATTTCCATCTCCAACCCGATCCTACCTTCTCTATTCATCAACAAATTCTCGAATCAGGTGGGGAAGAAGCAAATACCCACGAAATGTCTAATTATCAGAAGATTGCCTTGTTACGGACGTATGGGGAGTTAAGTCGCATGCACTTGAGACGTTACGGTTATGTTATCGTCACTGTACCACGAGAATAATGGAAGCCAACCGAACTGGACTGGCCCGTAACCTGGTCTATGGCGGGCTCGCTGTATTGACCAAGATGCGCAGTAGATTCCAGTGGATAACGCGGAGAGCGGTGTCTGCTGCCGGCTTCTTTCCAACGCCGTTTCTCTATCTAGCCACTTGCTGTCAAACCTTCCCAGCACAGAAGATAACCATGTTAGTAACACATTCGTAGAATCTCAGGATGTCTATTACCGCATTAGGTGACAGCCTACTACGTGGGCTAGCCGGAACATCTTGCTGTTGACCACAATAATTGCGACAGAACGTTGCAATGTGCGCCCTATGCTCTGCCAGGGCGCAAGATAGTGCACCGCTGCGCCTCGGTTTCCAGGCGGTTTTCGGTGCCTCGTATCTGGCAATCGCAAGCGAGAGCAGAGGTTCGTCTAGGGTGTTGAGCAAAAGGCTGCACCAAATTGATTGCTGGTGATCTTCGTAGAGTTGATGGAAGGCCTTGCATGATGATATCAGACCGAGCATGGAACGTCTACCAGGTAATGCTTTCGTAACCTTCATGCGAATCTCGGCAGGTAGTTGCTCAATGACTGCCCGATCCTGATGAGTGGTGTTCATGGTGGTTGGCGCTAAAGGGACTATTCGAAAGGTATAACTCGCCATGAACGAAAAGAGTCAACAAGGATGAAAGGTTATATATCATTGAAATATCTAAAGTTTCGTAAATGGTTTCTCCGATATACTTAACGATGCTGATGTAGATATAGTAGAACCTTGAAAATCGACCTTACAGAATGGCCCAGCCGAAAACCTACAAACTTTCCTGAAAGTCAATTCGCATCCACAAAAAACACGGCAATACTCCAGTATTCGACGTTAGAGTTGCTGTCAACCTCACAGACCATGAGCGGCATATAAAGCTTAACAGCATTACGTCGCGACTAGTCACTGCATACTTAACCATTTATGTGATATCTATGATAATATGACAATTCGATAAAAATTTCTCGATACCGTTACTAGGTACTTCAGATACTGCATCGACTATCCGAAGTCAGATACCGCATACCATAGTAATCTGGATCAATGCATGTCGTTGACCAAGTCGCTAACCACAATCCACCCTCTCTCGCTTCTAGCTATAAGCGATGTCTACAAGACGTCGATTTCATCGTTTGTAAGACTAGCATCTCCATAATAGCTACCCGATCCAGTATCTCTAGATCTAAGCATCACCATTTAGGTCTTTCGGTGAAGGTTGCGTTCACGTTGCGCATGTGGAAGACCTGTTTCTCGCAAAAGGCTGAGATGAGTTCACTTGCCCAAAATTGACTGGGCATCCTTGTTCGTGAGTATGGGTCCACAATCTCGTGTAGCGGTTCTTCGAACTCATGACTGATCTCAAAGCGGGCTTCAAAGCTTGGCAGCGGTCGGTTGCGTGTTTGTCTATATTTCACATGTTGTCCAGGCTCATCCTAACAAGTAAAAACCTTGAGATCTACCATTGGCGTAAGAGTCGACTTAACATGCTACTATTCGTGGTAAATACGCGTACAATAGTTTCCTTGTGATAATCCCCCATTGTGAGTAATGCGTTACGCGGCAAGTAGGCGTCGGGTGGGGTCGGTGGGGATCCGGGGTGGAGCGCGGAGACCCGAACGGGGCTGTATCAGGGGCAATGATTTGAAAGCCAGGCCTCCCATTGGGTCTCGCCTATATCCCCAGTGTTGATGCACGCAGGGAAGCAAAAGGGTGAATCAAAGCGCTAATCAAAGTAATGAACAACAGACGTGTCTCCCGAATCTACTTAAAGCCCGGTAGCATACGCTGACATTCACCTGTTGTCCCGGCACTCATCAAGACAACGCTCGTCGTATCATCACACTCATTTCTATCCACCGGCCATATCCTGCAAGATGGTCAGAGTCGAATTACTCGCAGCCATGATGGCGTTGCCATCAGTGCTTGCTCACCCCGGCGAGAACCAAGAGGCTATCAAGAGGGAGATGGTATTACGGAATGATCAGCAGATGAAAGCCGCGAGATCATTGGCCGCATGTCAGGACTCTCCCAATGCTCTTGCTTTGAGAAGCCGGGCGGCTGCTCGCCGCGCTGCCAAGGCAAGCGAGCTACGCGTCAAGCGCGGACTGGGATCAGGTATGCCCAACCTGGAGGAGATAGACCGGTTACACCACACTGACACGGCACAGAACACATGAGCCACCAGAAAAGAGACCTGACTAACATGGCGACGTACTCGAACTTGAGCCACAACGAGACTGGTTTGCTGGAGTACAGTCTTGATTCTCCCGAAACCACAATCTTCGGCTCAAATAACACCTGCGCCTTGGTTCCCGAGACCACTATCGGCCCGTACTATGTGACTGGAGAGTTCATCCGAGAGAACATCACCGAAGGTCAGACCGGTGTTCCGTTGCATCTCGATATTCAATTCGTGGATATGAACACCTGCGAGGCTGTCCCACTGATTGCCGCGGATGTCTGGCACTGCAACAGTACCGGCGTGTACTCGGGTGTAGACTCCGATGGCGAAGGCGGTCTCAACACCACTTTCATGCGAGGTGTCCAGTTCAGCGATGAGGACGGCGTATCGCAGTTCGATACCATGTTCCCAGGCCATTACGCTTCCCGGATGACCCATATCCACCTTGTCGCACATTCCAATTATACCACCGAGTCGAACGACACCATAACTGGTGGTACCACCCTGCATATCGGGCAACTTTACTTCGATGATACCCTAGTTCAAGCCGTGGAACTTACAAGCCCCTACAACACAAACACCATCAACTTCACGAGCTGGGAAATTGATGGATGGGCTCTGGAAGAGGCCACCGCAGACTATGACCCGTACTTGGAGTATGTGCAGCTAGGTAGCGACCTGGAGGACGGTTTACTTGCCTGGATCACGGTCGCCGTAGATCTGACCAGCGACCACTCTGCAAATCTTACTGCCGCTGCGCATTACTACAAAGACGGCGGCGTCACGGACGGTAGCGGGGGCGAGGGACTACCGCCCTCAAATCCAAACGCGGAGTAGGTGAAAACAAGCATAACTGATTCGTAACATATCACCGAAGTATACTCAAACCCCTTCGTTATTTATCTGCGAATCTTGTGTCAATATTGCAAATGTGAGGTTGCCGAAGCCGAGACTCGGAACACCGCACGACGTGTAATGTCCATAAAGACACTTCGGTCGGTTGACTAAAGCGGAAAGCGGTAACCGCCAGAGTCGCTAAGCGACGTTTACCTATAAACATCATAGAATGCATGAGAATCCCGTTACATAATAAGCTTAGCTACGATTGAGGTCATAATTGCGCGTGCAAACACGTCGCAGCTCCCTAGCATGCTTGAGGGTACCATATGCATGAGTAGAGACTTGAACCCATCGCAAAACATGCAGCTTGACTTAGGTAGAAAGAATTCATGGAAAGGGGCTGAGGAGTACCAGCAGTGGTAGCTATGCTTCATCCATTCCATCTAGAAACATACAAGTTTTTGTTGTTATTGTATTTCCTTCCCTAGGACCCCTATACCGAAGAACGACCTTCTATCATGAATGTTTGGTCACAGTCTATTACGATTGGTCACCACTATCCAGGGAAACTTCGCTCATGCAGACGACGTATCTTGGTCTCAACCTTGGTAGCCTTTGAAAGATCGACCAAGGCCCAATTTGACCATCGCAGGAGCTTTAATGCCACCCAGATAACAAGGAAAAGAATTACCTGGGTTGGATTAGGTCAAGTACGGGTCACTCAGAAACGGCTAACTTACAATAAGATATGAGAAGAGAAAGGGGACAATATCCCAGTTCTTCCAGAGCACAGAGCCATTTGATACAATTAAAATGAATAGGCAACCAAATAGAGCAAGGTATGCCAATAGGGGCTGACCATGGCTACGGTAAGGATAATCATTCCACTCGGCGGCATCGAATCGCCTGACATGCGGTACCTTCTTTGCCTCTAGCTGGTCCCCGAAAGTGTAAATACTATTCAACGATATTAGCCCGTCATCGTCAATCGTAGGTAATGCTCGTATTGACCTATTGTAGTATCGAATGAAAGCCCAGCAGTTACAGGCCCATACGATGACAACACCTACAGACCCCATCTCCGCTAGAATGTCCATAAACTACGTATGATAAGCAATAGTATATTCACGATTTGATGCTTCCTTACCAGTGTTACGCTAATGGGATTTGTTTGTTTTGCTGGATCATAGATGAGCTGCAGGAAAGGTGCCCAACAGAAGGCAAGAGCAGAGAAAACCAAAACACGCATGGGAACCTTTCGACGATTGGTCCGGCCCAGCCATGCAAGAGGGCGGATGTACCACTTTTGTTGTGAACCGCCCTCCAGTCTGCTTGTCAGACCGAACAAGGTTCTCGAGGCGACATAGAGATTGGTGTTGGCGCAAGTGACCGCGGTAAACACGATGAACGCGTTTGTAACATGGGCCAGAGCCCGCTCCGTAGGGTTGTAGTTCTCGGCTATAAGAACGAAAACCGATGAAGTATCTCCGTGAGGGCAGTTCTCGGACAAGGTTCGGTTTTCAAGCCAACTGAGGCGTGGCAGGCCGCAGTCATCGTATGGAATGTTGATCGATGCGAGGATTCCGCCAATTATGTAAGCAAATGTAGCGAGGACCGATATCCATATGGCGGAGAACTTGACGGTTCGTCCAATGATGGATGGCTTATTGGACCGCTGGCGCGTCATTTCTTGCGGTGTTGGCCAGCGGGCCTCTAGAGCAGAGGCTGCTACTACTTCAACGCCCACAAACGCAAAGGTTGCAGTCGACAGACACATGCTACGCACTTGAGTCAACTTCACTGAGCTTCGGGTACCCGTACATGTTATGAACAGCTTACAAGAAAGCAACTGCCCAGTTCTGTGCAGCAGAGGGATCAGATGCGTCGGTTGGCTCGTTCCAGACTGATTGTAATCAGTATCCGTTCACACCTACAAGGAGCCAACTTACCTTTTTGCGCAGCCTGCTGGTTGGAAGAGCCACTGGCACCTTGGGGGAATCATTAGACAGGTACAAACTGTAGCGATTGCGTGCAGTCAAGCTAACCTATAACCACCATAAGAATAACAACGATCCCATATAGGATGATCTTAATTGAGCCGGTGGCTACCTCGATCGAACCATACAACTGTTGTGAATGAGCAGACGGTCTTTGGGCCCAGGCGTGAGTATTTACCTCGACTCCAAATATGTTGATGAATATCATGATGATCGGGACGAGTAAGTACAGAACCCCGCCATCGAAGCCGGGGCTTGATATCCAGTAATGAATTTCCTGGGCTGTAGTGGCGATGACCGCCGCGAATAAAACCGAGTACGTAAACCTATCGTGTGTCAGAAATGACCGTCTTTTTCTCCATTCGTGCATCAAAAGATACGACGTCGTGGTACCGATGTATCTGTAGAAAAGAGAGCGGTGGAAACGGGTGTCAGAGCCGCAACAAACACTCAACTCGTGTTTGGTGTCGTGCCACACAGGTGAAAGAGCTTACCAATAAGCAATTCCTGCGGCGATACCCAGCTCTTCGTCGACGAAGTCGCTCACGTAGACTGATAGAGCACCGGGTACAGGCCATATGCACAGCATCTCAGTGATGCATTGCATCACAGCCCAGGCCAATTGCCCGAGCAAAAGGAACGACAAGAGAACCGCTAATGGACCACCGAGCTCGAGGATCACGCCAACGCGCCAGTATAGCCCCGTGCCGAGCACGCAATTTATGGTAATCATCTGAACCACATTAGCCGTCTTCATTCCACCCGCTGAGGCATACACATACAAACAAGTGGACACCCCGCAATCTCCTCTTTACGAGTCTATCCTGAGGAGACTGGGTTCTGATAAGGATTGATTCGTTAACCACATACTCAGTTGCATTCCCCTGGCCGTCTTCAGGTGGGTGAGTCTTTGCCCCAAGTTCAGTCGTGGAGTCGTCTGGTGTCAAAGTATGCATCTTGGTTGACATACGCTCACCCCGACCCGGGTGAAGCTCCGACATAACTTGCAGCTGTTACGGTCGGGAAGATGGAAGTATGCTCAAAGTCTCCGTTGTGACTTCGCTGCTTCGATTGTCTCACCATGTCAGCAAGGCTCTCGGCATATACCCAAGATGCCGTTGCTTGCTGCGTAGCCCCCACGACGGCGCCCACGGAGTCAGCCAAAAGGCACCCACTAAACAAGGGTGGGAGGAAAAGCCACGAGTGTGCAGCGTGATTGGGGGGTGGTAGTGCATAGTTATGTTTGTCTACCTACCTACTAAGTAGCTGATAATCATCAAAAAGATGGGTTCGGTAAGCATGCGCCAAAGGGCGAGCAAGGAGGCCTTCGGGCCACATTGATCACATGTCTGAATCCCTGTGAGCAGCCAATGGGGAATGGGGCCACGCCTCAACCGATTGCCTTAAGGGTGTCCCTAGATCAAGAGGCGAACCTCTTGCTGCTTGCAACAATAATATTCACGACGTTCACGATTGCCCTACAACTTTCTTGCATTCGAAGCAAACGGAACTGGATACCCCGCAGCTCAAGATTCGTGCGAAGTCATGGAGAATGTCGAAGTGACCAAGATATTCCGAACCGCTATATGAAACGAGACAATCTCCAGGCTGCACTGCAAACGCTCTTCCCGGAGCGCACGGAATTCAACATACGGGTAAGCAGCTTCTCCTCAGACACCAACGTGCAGCCTATAACATGCACTAGCAAAAGGGAGAACAATGGGTCTTCACCGTGCCGAGTAAAGTGGAAGAAGTGAGTGATGGTTCCCTCATCCAGTACCTCGAGCAACACTGCCACTAACCACTGCGCATAAGGCTGATCTCAAGTAAGGCCATGGTATGGAGATGTTTGTAGAAAATGAATGCTAACCATATCAAGCAAGGCTATGTCCAACAAGTGATGACCGGGCGGACTTCGGAGCCTGATAAGGTTGTCGTCCTACCGGGCGTGCTGAATGTGGCCCAGATTTGTGGCAGTTTGAACCACCCGCTTGTTGTCCTTCGGGGACCGGTCTTGGCAGCTGAATGATACTTTTTAGGACCTGTCGTATATTATTCTGACATTGCGTTGGGTCAGAGAGATCATGTAAATTACACCCGATCTCAATGTTCAACATTTACTCCTTACCACTTTCCTTGACGTCCCAATGAACATGTCCTCTTTCGGCGATTACTTCGTCCAGGAAGTGATTGAGCCGGTCAGGCTCATAGATGTATTCCCGCCGGGCACTTTTCCTCCGTCGGGCACAATCCCTCCGTCGGATGTCGTCAGTCGTCAGTTCAGTAATGCCGAAGACCTGGACGAGTATCTCGCAAGCAACGAGAGCAAGCGTTTTAGATGTCGCTTCATCAGCATATGCAGGCTTGGGTCCTGGAGCCCCCTACAGGTCTCACGGGAGATGCTAGATGCCATCAGCTTGACACATGCATTCGGCGATGCTTTCGAAGAGCTGCTCACATACTTCTACAGGTGCTTCATGGAAATAGAGGAAACAGCCTGTCTTCCTATTGTTAACGTACATGACGACAATCGGCGCGGTACGTGTTCGGTCTACGAACCCCGATGAAACACCCCACTGACAATTCAGAAATCGCGTAGTTATACAGTTCGTTACCCCGAGTTCAAGACGACGAACGCCACTTGGGGGATTCGTAGCAGTGGACTCTATCATCAAATCAATGAAAAAAATGCCCAGAGTGTTATAGTTCTATTGAGCCCGACACCCGACTCTGCAGCGTATTTGAAAATCCAAGATCTGCTACGGCAGCCTCAAATTGTGGAGCAAAATCCATATTGGGTTCACCCAGAACTGATCGGAACTCACTCGCCGGCGTGGAGGCTATACATAAATTCCCTGGAGTCAAGACTGCTCCCCATGGTGCGTAGCCATGAAATATTACGTTTGAGGGTTATCTCATGTTAAACTTGCTGTAGGTAAACCGGACTTCCGCTACCTTCATCGATGAAGCCCTAAGAGTAGGGTATGACAACCTGAGCGAACTCGTCGGCATCTCCAACCGTTTCCTACAAGTACCCACGGTTCTGTACCATGGGAACGATGTATTAGACGAGTTGTTGACATTGTCGAGTGGTCCCGCGTCTTCCCCACTGGAGAGGTACCGCCGACGGGCAATAGCCGACACTCGCACGGCAACATATTTGCAGCAGCGTGCACAAACTACAGCGCAACTGGTATCTGACACCTTATCATTTCGAGACCAGATAGTGGCTAAGGAGCAGAATGGTAACATGTTGCGGCTGAATAAGTCAGCGGTGTTCCTCACTACACTCACCTTGCTCTACCTACCGGCCTCCTTCGTCGCTGTAGGTGCTACTTGTTTTGTCCCAAGTTTCCTCATCGGGATTTACGAAACTAACCTTTGGTTAGAGCTTCTTTGGCACGAATTTCTTTGACCTTGATAAAGATGATAACGGCCGCGCTCGAATAATCAGCACTTCAATGATCTGGATATACGTTGTGTCTTCGATTGCGCTGACTGCAATTACTTTTGTGTCTTATGCCTGGCTACTCCGCAATGATAGTCCCGTCCTCAGTTCAATGTCGCCCAAAGTCCGACTGGTGGATTGGCAGGGTTTGACCAAGAGGCCAACGACGAAGGGAGAGAAAGGGGGTTCGCTAGTTTAAACTTGCAACGAGCATTCAGAACTACTGCTGTGGTAAGGAGTAAAGAATTTCGTGTCAATTCCACGACTACATATATAATGTAAAGTACCGAAAAGAATGAATTCAATCAACGCTCCAGTACTAACGAGGAGTGACCGAATTCTGAACACCGACCCGATATATGGCTGGACGGTTATCTGAGACCAGTGCCGCGATGAGGACGAACCTTGCATCTTCCACCTCCCCAGTTTTTGACAAACCTTCAGACAGACTCATTTCACACTCATCGCCGTAGTGTAGATCACCAAGCACCTTCAGCTCATGGACCACAGCTTTGTTGTTAGGCTGATGTGTTGGGATGCCAAGCAACAGAAGATTCGATCTCAATGACTCGGTGCCGAGAGCGAACATCATTCTATCTCTATTGTCCATAATGAGTTTTGATATTCTATACTGGTCGATACGCTTCTGACCCTGGGCGGCTGAAACGAGTCTGTGGAAAGATTGTATGTGGAGTTCTTTCTCGTGTGTGATAACGGCACACTTGTGTTCATGCCGATAGTTGGCCCAAGCTGTGAGGAGTGCTACTGTCTTTGTCCGATCCTGAGCCTGCAAATTGTCAGTGTTTTCGTGTGCCAGTGGCCCATGATGCTTACATTATAGACGTCGCTTTGCGGACCCACGATGCTTATGGGGCTAAACGCTTTGGATTTTAACGATAGAGAGACAAGCTCGACACTGTTCTCCGAACTCGCATATGTTCTCTCTTTCTGGACAACGAAAGCAATTCTCTCATTGGATGGGAATGATAACTCAGTTATATCGCGTGCCGGCCACGGCAGCGGGACTTTCGCCCATGGTTCGATTGTCTCTTCAAGGGTCGAGGTTGAAGTAGGCGTAGAAAGTGTGGTCTTCGTCCTGTGAAGTTGTTTGTTAGCGTTGGGCTTGAAATTTCCGAATTCTGGCAAGCGCACTGAGCTCTCGCGTATTCGATCAAGGCCTCAACCCGAGCGTAATATATTGAGCCTGAGTCTCCATTGGGTCTTTCATTTTCAACCATGCAAGCTAGCAACTCCCCTCCAGGAGATAGAGTTAACTGACGAATCTCAGGGACCAGCAGCGTAAGCTCACATGAGGTGTGGAAATTTGGCCCAATCGGTGTTCCCGGTGGGCCTTGAAGGTTGAATATGTAGCACTACGGTAGATTAACTTGATATTCCCGTTCAATCAAGAAGCAATCGTTACCTGCAAGTGGCCACTGTTTTCAACAGACGCTGCCAGGAATTTGTCGGTCACAGCGACGCTGCGCCAACATTGGTTGGGTCGATTGGTCCTCGTTCTAAGAGCATGTGAAGCAGCCATGCTGATTCGACCTCGGTCCGGAGGTAGTGTGGGCTGAGGCATGTAGAACGAGAGCTTGGTCCTAGTCCAATAAACCACATTTGTGGCACTTGGAGAGATGGCGCAGCCTTGAAAATTCTCGAAAGTGTCGAGCGGCCAGCTACGGACATTGTCCAGCAAGCGGACTCCTTCGCTGGAACTAGAAAGTCACTGTTTAGTATGCCAAATACAAGCGTTAGCTCTTTAAGAATCTGCGCACCTGGAAAAGGGGTTGAGGATATCTAAGATTCCCCTACGTCTGCTCGGCGGATCTTCTACATTATCCGGCATCTCTCCCAACGCATTATATGCCTCGAAAGTCTCCTGCAGATGTTGCATCAGTGTCCCCGCTGCATCTCGGTCCTTGGGGTTGATGTCCAACCGAGACTTCTCTAAATACCGCAGAATAAACTTGGTTGCGCCTCCTGCAGCAGCGTTCTTCGCACGCACCCTCCCAACCAGCTCGCGATGTTGTTCCTTGACAGCGGGATCGAGGCTAGCGCTGGTGAGGAACCTCCCTTCGACAAAAAATCGCTCAGAACCCCTTGCGTCTCGGGCAATCTCGCGAGCATCGGCATAACTTTGTACCCCAGCCTTGCCCTCTTCCAGATACACGAATATTTCGCTGAGCACACAGCCCATTGACCAGATATCACTTTTTGTGTTCATCCTTGCATCCCCAGCTGTAGACTCCGGAGCCAAGTACGTGCCTTCTCCCCGCCTGTTGATGGTCGCCGGTGCGGATAGGTCTCGGGGTTGTCGCTTGAAGAGGCGGTCGAAGTCTTTCTCTTTTTCATCTGCAGGGACACCACGGTGGGCTTCCCTCACTTCCCTCACGCGAGACATCCCAAAATCACTTAGTTTCCAGGTCCTAGATCCATCCGGATTCTCGAAGACCAAAACGTTACTTGGCTTTAAGTCCATATGGTAGCAAACCAACTTTTTCCAATTATGTGGGGATCTGATATGGTTATGGAGATAGTCAAGTCCATTGGCAAGTCCAATCGCACATCGGATGATGTCTGCCTTATCGTTGTATTTGGAAGGACCTGCTGGGTATCTTTTAAACATGAAAGCCTGAAGGTCGCATTCCGCGAGCGGCATGAACAAACTGTATGTCCGACCGGTCTGGAGGCTTCCTAGGCTGCGAAGTATGTTGTCACACTTTGTGGTACTGCCAAGAACCTGGCCGATCGTCTCACGTTCTTGTGCATAGTCGTTAGTGGTGAGATAATCTTTCCGTGCTAGGTTTATAGGAGTTGTATTCTCGTTTTCCTCGTTGGCGTTACGGTTGACGAAATATCCTCTGGCGACTAATACCCGATGCACCCGACCGTAAGCCCCCTCACCTCTATACTCTTCCTCCACATAGGGCATTCGTTGCACCTCGGAATCCTGGATTATGACTTCCTCCGATTTCCGGAGGATCACTGTACAGAAGATAGCTTGTTTGGAGTAGAAATCATCTACGCTGGAGATATCGTTGCTTCCAAATATGAGCTGCAGTTATTGGCGATCAGCCGGCAGGGTACCCAAATCGTTCGCATCCAGCAATGGCCATTCATTGGGAACGACAAGAGTCTTGACGAATGATTTAGCCGCTCTCTGGCTACATTTGGCGAATATAAGATTGGCCAAAA
Source organism: Xylariales sp. AK1849 (assembly GCA_022432505.1). NCBI lineage: Eukaryota > Fungi > Ascomycota > Sordariomycetes > Xylariales > Xylariales sp. AK1849. Next base: position 2,364,880 of record JAJKKH010000008.1, read on the forward strand.
AGTCGAAGAGATGCCTATCCTGTATTCTCTGGATGAAAGTGCTTTCACTGATGCCGAAATGCTGCAGGGACGAAGATTCCGGCGACGAGAGGCTCTGAAAGAAGCGTCGGAGAAACCCCTGCCCTAGGACCTCTTGTGACGTTGTCTTCCTAGCAAACCGAAAATTGACTTCGTCTCTCCTTTCGAGTTTGTTATATATCAGCTCGTAGAGCTCGTGCAATAGTGTCGTATACGGTGTTGTATTCGCCATTTGATCCTACATTGCGCGGGTGCTGGCCGCCACTACTACGGCAAAGTGGAGAAAATGACAGGGCGATTGCGAATGCCCAGCTATTCATACTTATTCATGAGAAATGCGTCCCAAACTCTGTGCCGCAGGCTTGGGTGTTACACACATCAGCTGTGTCCAGGGAGTCATACGTTAGGTACCTTAAGGACCCACGAGCCGTGCCTGACCAATAGTCACCGTGCTAAACTATAGGCCCCCAAATCACCCATTTCCAGGCCATAGTTCATGTTGAGGTAAGCTGGACTGTAGGTGGCTCACATGACAGTCTAATTAAGTGGATTCGCGTCGCAATAAGACCCCACAAACCTTAGGTAGGTACCTAGGTATTTACTTAGATTGCCTAACCAACGCTAACTTGGGAAGGCAAAGGACACATTCAGCCCTAGCCAGCCTCTACTTCAATGATTACAAAGCCGTTGAATTGAGCGCGCCCACCGGTTTGTTTAGGGTGATTGACGGTTTGATGGCGAATTGGCTCATCCTACAGCGCTACGAGTTGCCAAGTTCAATGTATGGGTCAAGAGAGCCCTCTATGCTGAGCCTGTATTGATGCAGTGTAACAAACAGTCTACTACTTTTCCCCCCGCAATTAGAACACCAGGTTGGTTGCGTGACAGCCCCTATGTAAACGCTGTAACCTCGGGCCACGAATCGTGAGCCTTTCTCTTAAAGGCATCAACCTGACTGCTTCGCCAGCTTCTGAGTGAACTCAGCACGTCTATCGCATGCTCGAACGCGACATCCTTGATGCTCAGAACGTCGAGTAGCTCCTTGTCTGCCTGGTCCTCTCCCAGGAGCTTCTTCGTTTTGATAGCGGCGATGACGTGGGGCGCGCTATCCTTGTGCTTGGCCTCGAAGTCTGCGTTGTACTTTTTGAGGTCTGTGGAAGCATCGAGGGCCGTGAAGTTCGATTTGATGACCTCTTGCGTCTTCGCCGGCAGGGACGCAAGTTTGGAGTTCAGAACGCTACGGAAGTGGACGACTTGCCCATGGACTTGCGGATGCGTCGAGTCCAGTGCCGATGCGGCGTTTAGACATCGCAGGGCCAGTAGGTATTTCTCTGCAAACAAATCAGTCCATTGCCATCTCAATAACGTAGACTATCAAGCAGTGGAGTTAAATGTCGAAAGTTATTCGTACCTCTTCGGATATATACCTCGAAGCCAGCGAGTTGCGCACTGATGTACTTGGGGCTATACTGAAGCATGTGTTGTAGAAACTTGGTTGCCTCGACCAGCGGCTCCGTCGTAGCAGCGAGCTTGAATCCGTTGGGGTCATCGTCCTTCTTCTTCGTCTCGTCGACAACCGCCTTAGCCTTGTTAGGGTCTTGTTTAGCCGGCTTCTCGGCAGCTTCCCGCTCTGCCTTCTGTGCTTCCTTCCTGGCCTTCTTGGCTGCCTTCTTGCGTTCCGCTGCATCCTCTCCATTTGCACTTCCAAGACCGTTTACTCCATTAGTCAGCGACTTGCTGTCATGCATGCTGATGTACAGGTCGATAGCGGCCAGGGCAGCGCGAGTATAGAAGGGGTGTTCGCGAACGTGGTCCTCCCAGCGGATCATGTCAACGTAGGCACGGATCTGTCCTTTCCGCAACGAGAAGCTGTGGAAGTCGAACTGGTCCTCCACCCACGTCTCGAAGAAGTTGTAGACGGTGTGAAACCGCTTGAGCGCAAGTGCGTTATTTCCTTTCCGCACTTGGGCCTCTCCATCCTCGGTCATATACCATACGCACTGCATATCCACCAAATCGTTAAGGGGACCGCCTGGCGAGTCGGTTCTTGTGAACAACCCCATAGTTTCCAACGACTTCTCCGTCTCATCATTCCGTAACTGGTACTTCGCGGCCTTGGTGTTGATATATCGGTCCCTCAAGTCAAGGTTGCGTGCCTTGTCCATGGTCTCGGATGCCTTTTGGGTGTTGCCGTAATGCTTCCATAACCTCGCCTTGGTCATGTGGAATTCAACGTTCTTGGGCACTAACTCAATACCCTTGTCAACGTATTCCATCGCCTTCTTCAGGTCGCGACTAAGATAATAGTTGTAATGTTGGGCGAGGTAGTATAGGGCCGCGCCTTCTCCTCTGGGTGCCTCGCCATCAACAGCCTCCTTTGTGCCGTTGGTCTGCTTCGACTCCAAGTATTCGTGCGCTAATGCGCCTAGGGTGTCCATCTTGAAAGAGTCTGTATACAAATGCTTGAGATTTGCGAATGTTGATGGGACTCCCTTATCTAGCATGAAGCCGAGATAGGCCTTGGCTGCCTCTCGGAAATCGTTACCTGCGAGGTTGGTCAGCAGCATACATCACCAGTCTATAGCCAGGAATAATACGTGCCACTCAGGAAGTCCAATGGTAGTCGCTTGGGAGCATCATAACGGGGGTTCTTCTCGGCGTACTCGGCATATATGGCCTTCTTCCCGGCTACATCATCTTCAGCAATGTCAAGCACCTCCAGGAGCTTGCCGTAGTAGTCAGGATGTTCGGGGTTCCGGTCGAGCAGCTCGCGATAGGCCTTCGCTGCATTTTCTTTCTTTCCGAGCTTAGAAAGGTACTCTGCACGGACCTCCATAACCGCCAAACGATCTAGGTTGTGCTTGGAAATCGATTGAAGATGATCTAGAGCTCTCTCGTAGTCGCCTTGCTCAGAAATGATGGAGTTCTTGTACATGACAGCCTCGGAGTTCTCGTAGTCGGTCTTGGATGGCGGGGATTTCAGGGACTCCTCGTATGTAGTCAGCACCTTCTCAGCCTGGGACAGATCGCCGGCGAGGTGATGTGCCACAGCGAGGGCTGTCCAGTTTTGTCGGAGCTGGGATCTCGCTTGAAGCATGGCAGTTCTGCTTTGGATGTATCCTTGATAGTCGCGCATCTGAATTTGGAGGAATGCGAGATCTCTCTGGATCTGTACCGAGTCCGGTTCGAGCTTCAATGCTGACTTGTAGGCCTTGATAGCCTCCTCAAAGTTCTTCTGGGAGCGGTATAGCAGACCGTAGACGTGCCAGCAGATATGCGACTTCATGTCGGCCATCAGGGCTTCCTTGCCCAGAGCGAATGCCTCGTCCGTCTTCCCTTGCTGGTTGATGATCAGAGCTTTCATCGCCTTAGTATCTCCGTGGTTCGGGTTCTTCTTGAGGATCTGCTCGGCGGCCTTGAGACCCCTCTTGTATTGCTTGTCTTCATAGTTACGGATGACCTGACGAAAGAGAGAGTTCTCCTTCGCACTGAGAGCTTGTGGCATGGTCGATGGTAGGGCCGACCTCGCGGCCAGAAGAATGCGCTACGTGATGATCTCGGGGAGATGAACTGGGGTTGGAACCAAGACTATCAAGTCAAGTCAATGAAATCAGACGTCGACCAGCGCCTGTTACTTTGAGAACATGGAGCCTCGTAAAATGCTCAAGTAGACATTCCCCATAGCCCGGTGGATGGACGGTCGTGTCCAATGCTTCAATCTGAGCTTAGAGCTTCTGGACCCACCATCCCAGCCGGGCTAGGGATCTCCCGAGGATTGAAGAAACAGCTTCCCGAACATTATCCGAACCATGATGGAACTGCTGAACTGTTCCATGTGAATCATGATTTGGATCAACACCAACCCACCAGGTGCACAAAGCTTGTGCAATGAGTTTGGGGGCGGTGGTACGGCTATAAGCATACCGTAAAAGTGGTACGGGTGCATGGCGTTGAAAGATGACAGACCTTCTCGAGTTTCTTTCAGTCGGTATCAAGTCACAGGTGCATATGACATATCACTTACGTACTCGGTAGGTTCTTTCAACTATGATTATAGGCGATATAGGCGTTCGAAGAGGATTATATCGGTATTCTTATCTTTCATTACAGCAATGAGCCACGTTGGCAGGCGTCTACGTATATACATCTATCCATAGCGGTCAGGGACTCGTGTTCTGGACAGTCTATGGCACTTCATTGCCTATCTCTCCAATGATTCAGTGCTTGATCAGAGTCCTCCGCGTCATCGCCGCATCTTTCCTTAACGAGGCCCCAAGTCCTCGATCTCACAATAGTCTCGACATTTCTCTCTTGTCTCAGTAGCTGCGCCAACTGCTGCGTCCTTGGTTCTCTCGGGAAGTATCTCGCCGAATATGGGTCTAACCTCTCATTAACGACTCTTTCCCTCTCCTTCAGTGATTCTGCTTCGCGCAATACAGTTCCCGGATCATTCGGATCTGGGCTCGTGGCCACATATGCGCAGTAGGTCAAGACGTCGGATCTCGACTGCCATGATGGGAATAACACCTTCTCCTTGAAAGTCTCGCACGACTGATGGTCGATCTGTCCATGTGACCCGGGCGTTCGGACCGAAGTCGAGTCGGGGTCGAAGCCCGACTTGGCCGGTGTTATAAGGGCATTGAGATTTTGTGTGATGGAGTCGTCGACAGCGGCTCGTGATAATCGTAGAAAATCTGGCAAATGTTAGGTTGCGTGGCAGACTCTGGACGACATGGTAGATGCCACAAACCTCTCAAAGCCACTGTATTGAAGCAGAACTGCGGTGTTAACGTGGGTTGCCTTGGCAGGTCTGTCATGATATCACGGGGCCTGGGTGCAGCTGGGTTGGCATCCGTAGATGGAGCCGGTCGTCTGGACCAGAGTATTCCTGCCAGCGTGGCGAACGCTCAATCAAATATCAGATTTATGGAGAGTCTCGATTGTTATGCTTATGGCCCGAACTCATGTTGCAGAATGTGCAGCTCAGAGTTTCGGTTTAGAAGCTCACTGGCACAGCTTCGTAGTGATGACGGCTGGAAATCGGAAGCTCTGATACTTGATACTTGAAACTGGTCAAAGCTCCTAACCTCAAAGCTGGCGAAGTGCATCAATGCCCATATGTACATATATATACGGACAGAGTATTCACCTAAAGCTATTACTTGGAACTAAAGGGTATTCAGAGCCCCCTTTACCTGCATCAGGCCGATTACGCGACAACACGCCTGCCTTGTGCTGTTACTACCTGCTTTAGCTGCAAGGTTAAACCAAAGTCCGGGCCTTGCGCTGTTGGCTGCTGGAGCTTCCGACTTCATCACTTCGTAACAAAACATCACGTCCATTCAACCTCCTCCAGGTGACTAATTACTTCTCATTCCACTGAAACATCTCGATTAAAGCTTCACATTCTTATCTCTCACCTTCAACCTCACAGTTCCCCATCACACATCACCATGTCAAGCTCACAGGACCTGGAAGGTCTCACCCATCGTGAGCCGGATGACAAGAAGCAGAATAACAGTGATGATGGCGACAAGGATGGCGACAAGAAACCGAAGAACGATGGCGATGCAGAGATGAAGGATGCCGAGCCCGAAGAGGAAGACATCCTAGATGAAGATATGCTCAGTCTCAGCACCCAAGATCTGCAGACGCGGAAACGACTACTCGAGAATGATGCTAGAATCATGAAGAGCGAGTACCAACGGTTATCGCATGAGAAAGCTACCATGGGTGAGAAGATCAAGGAGAACATGGAAAAGATTGCCAACAACAGGTACGTTAGTACCAATCCAGGGCTGTATCGAGGCGACTAACCATCCGCAGACAACTACCCTATCTCGTCGGCAATGTCGTCGAACTCCTCGATCTCGACCCTACTGCCGAATCGTCCGAAGAAGGCGCCAATATCGACCTGGATGCTACAAGAGTGGGCAAGTCGGCAGTCATCAAGACCTCAACGAGACAGACCATCTTCTTGCCGCTGATTGGTCTGGTAGATCCGGAGCAGCTGAAGCCCGGTGATCTCATTGGTGTCAACAAGGACTCATACCTCATTCTCGACACCCTACCTGCCGAATACGATAGTCGGGTCAAGGCTATGGAGGTGGATGAAAAGCCGACGGAGAAGTACAGTGACGTCGGTGGTCTGGATAAACAAATAGAGGAACTGGTCGAGGCCATCGTTTGGCCCATGAAGGAGGCTGAGCGCTTCAAGAAGATCGGTATCAAGGCTCCAAAGGGTATGCCCACTTCCTTCCCCTCTTCTTATGCCTGCATGTGTTCTGACTCTCTCTCCATAGGTGCTCTGATGTACGGTCCTCCCGGAACCGGCAAAACGCTCCTTGCTCGAGCCTGCGCCGCCCAAACCGACGCCACTTTCCTCAAGCTTGCTGGTCCGCAACTGGTGCAGATGTTCATAGGTGATGGTGCCAAACTTGTACGTGACTGTTTCGCACTCGCCAAGGAGAAGGCACCCGCGATTATCTTCATCGACGAGTTGGATGCCGTCGGTACGAAGCGATTTGACAGCGAGAAAAGTGGTGACCGAGAGGTACAAAGAACCATGTTGGAACTCCTCAATCAGCTGGACGGTTTCGCCTCGGATGATCGAATCAAGGTCCTCGCTGCCACCAACAGAGTCGATGTACTGGATCCTGCCTTACTGCGATCTGGACGTCTGGATAGAAAGATTGAGTTCCCCCTACCGAATGAAGAAGCTCGTGCCCAGATCATGAAGATACACTCCCGAAAGATGAAGGTGGACCCGAACGTCAACTGGAATGAATTAGCTCGCAGTACCGATGAGTTCGGTGGTGCTATGTTGAAGGCGGTTTGTGTCGAGGCTGGTATGATTGCTCTACGGATGGGTAAGAACAAGATCGGCCACGAACATTACGTGGATGCGATCACCGAGGTGCAGGCCAAGAAGAAGGATGTAAGTTCAATGCATATGATACCGTTGTCAATACTTGAGCTGACTGTTTTCCTAGACGGTCAACTTCTATGCATGATTGATCCGGCGCCGAGGACTTGGGCGATGGATAGAAATTGTAATCATAGACAAGGGGCAAGTGTAGACTAACACGCACTCTAGCTGCGTAAGTACGTAGGTATTCCATGGCGCCGTTTGCCATCCTTGTCATCACCGACCGCGCTCTACATTAAGTATTCCTCCTGCACTTCCCTCTTCGCCAAACGTGCAGTTTATGATTGATCCAACCCCCCCCTTGCAACACTCTGAGATATACCGTCCGCTCCGTGGTTCTTCTCAATTTTCAGTCAAGGAAAATCAAACTCTTCAGACCACTTACTCACCGCAGCCTCGTGCTACCCAGTGTAGCTGTGGAGGTCGAGGTCCATCAATTTTCGGTCCACATACCAGTCATGTGTCTTGCAAGGTACGAGATGACCAGTTTCTCCTCTCGGGAGTTGCTATGATCTTTTTTTGCGTGCATGTGAAATTTATACCCAACATTGAAAAAAATTCGCGCCTTGCATTACGCGGCTGAGCTCGATGAATGTTTCTCTTTGTATCACTCTATGATCGAGTGGCAAACATATACATCAGCCATTAATGACGCAAGGATACACTGACCGGGTGTGCATGTGTAGCATTATATCTAATTATTCACAAAGTCCAGTAGGTGCAATTTCAGGTCCTGTCTTCATTCTATATCTCGTGTAACCTCTCTTCCTCTCCTCACTCAGTCTCCAGTATTGGTAGTAGCAGCCCAAAAAGCTGGCTCAATAGTTCTCGACCTCGCCCCATCGTCTCCTCCGTGTTCAATCGTGATAGTCGACGGCCAGTCATGGTCGTGACATCCCAACGGAGTCACAGTATCAGTAGCAGTGACAGTGACGGACACCGTGCCAGCGAGGATGATGGTGCGGTCTGGGCAATCTCTGGTCCTGCTGGGTGTATGGCCTTCTTCCGTTGATGATGGCGCTGTATATCAGTTTAATTAGGGGGCCCGCCAACGGGGTCGCGGGAGAACGGCCTACCATCGTAGAGCCGCCATTCGAGAAGGAGAGAGTGAGAGCTGGGGAAATGGTACGGTCTGCCCAGTCTTTTGCCTTGATGGGCGTCTCGGTAGAAAACGCCCCGTGGCCGTCTGCGTCTTACACGAACCCGAGGTATCGAACTTACCGCGGAAGTCCGAGGTTATTTCCCATTTGGCCCGGTGTTTATGGAACGGGTTGTCGTTGCGGACGGCAAGATCAGCTATTGCATGTTAGGTTAGCGGTACGTGGACCGTTGTAAGTAGTCGGCAGAGAGACGTGGTGAGGTTGTGACTTCCGGGATGGTTTAAGGAGTTCTGGTAGTGCCACTCGACACTATCATTGGGATTAAGGCTAGTGACGGTGGGTATTGGGAGTTGGATGAACGTGTTAGAGTTATGACTGCTATGGGAAACTGGAAACCGAAGGTGCAGTCTCGAAAGGGACTCGGAAGAGAATGTCTATGATCACGTACTCAAACCACAAACTGCGAGGGAGGTGTATCGGTTGAAGATGGGCAAGTTCACCTGGGACACACCTCCGAAACCGGCGCCGGACACCATGGCTATGTAGAACCTCATGGTCTGCGTCTCCGATCTGGTCTATGTCTGTATGTGTGTAGTGTTGCTTGAGTGGTAGCATCGATATTCGCGAAGAAGGAAACATTTGTCCTGGCTTAGAACCAGGACTTTCGTCATCTCTGAGTTGTTGGGAATCATTACAATTGTCATGAGTCAATGGCATGGTCCTTGAATGCGTTCAGAAGTGGATGACTTTCCGGGATGAAGGAAGGAAAGTCCTGAACATTCGAGGTTGATGTTGCCGTCGAGGATATATCGAACGAGCAATTACTCGGCACTCATGCCTGTATCGCGTCGACGAAACTTTTCTACCTTTTGAAGTGCGCAATCTAAAAACACCTATCCCGAGTGAGCCAGACGACCATGTGCCATGCAAATAAGAACCGTAGAATGCCGCTTCTTGCAGGCAACCTGCTCATCTTCTCGATGTTGCTATCCGCCAGTGGGGTAGAAGTCCGGATCAGTCAACGACAAACATTGTCTGTTGCAGTTGCATGCAGGCCACGTTCATGTTCGAAGTATCATCGGCAGCTGCAAAGACTGCGGATTGACGGATGCATGACCTTCTATAGACCGGAACCGATTCAGACTAGGGGTAATACCACTTAGTGCCAGCTATAAAAGCGAAGTACGTGTATATCACAAGCAGAATGCCGCTTCCAACAACTAGGGCTGTGTTCTTCCACATCAGTCCCACTATTCCGGACTTGCCAGGGAGCCTGCTTCACGACGAGCGACCAGTCAATCACTGCCAAGTCCCTCTAGAGTCAAGACAACAACCCGTCAGCGTCAAGAAAGTGCTGGTTGTAGAATGCTCGGTTGGTGTGATTAACACTGGCTGTCCCTGCTGCGCTAGAGTTAGAGGCATAGTCCGAAGTTGTCACACAAAGTAAGTGTGAGGCTTTCGTCGAGACTGCATTGTACCGTGGCATACTGTTCTTCATCGATCACAAGTTTGGGACGCGTATCGACACAGCCCTTAGTCTCCCGATATTCTAGTCCAGTTCTCTAGTTCGGGAATACAATATACTGACCTTGCATTCATAGATAGTACAACAACATGGGGAGTCAAGGATTCTCTTCACATCTTTTCCAGACGGCATGTTATATAGGCTTCTTTGGCCAGTGCATAGGAAAACTGCCCCTCACTCCTCCTCACTCCTGCTCGCTCGCCATCTTTGTCTTGCCAGCAGCGGCCCTTGCTATTTTGTATTCGTGGAGTCTCCAAACCGGCGAACGAAAAATTCCGTCGACTAGCAGGGGAAAGCAGTCCAAGTTGAATTCGACGCATTCATTGCGAAGGGTATTAGCCATAGGCTGAAGCGTCAGACGTCGACAATCGTTTGGCGGAATAAGCACTCTATACGAGCGATACCTCACGTCCATTACCCATAGAAGACAACATACTATGTTTGTGAGCTTGTCAGACTAGCTGTATGGTGTACAGGTATGTGTACTGACAATCGAGGATGAGAAGACTGACCCCGAGCCGCCTCGATGTTGCGGTAGGTTCTAATCGTTGCTCTTAATCCTAGGGCAGATCTCCATATCGTTTCTAGGCACGATCGTCACCTCGTTGTCAAAGAGAGGCATGAAAAAGTGGTCTACCTGTCAGCATCTTTAAATATACTAACAATAAGGCGATCTATAAGTTTATCAAATTCGACAAAGGTTGAAGAGGCGAATGATTTTGAGATGAAAGTTTGCAAAGAGCATTCATAGCGGGAAAAAGACGGAACTTCCAAGGATCACCCATGAACAAGGCGAGGAACATACACATAGGTCAGAACGAAGAAATTTTTATAGTTGAATAGGTATCAAAGAAATTAAGCTTTTGAATAAGCTCCCAAAGCGGGATTTTGGTATATACACATGTTGCCTGTACACCCGATGATTCGCTTGTACTAGCTGTAGTAGACCAAGTCGATCAGGTTTTCTCTAAACCTCTTCCGTGCTGCCTAGGTTCTATCTTCCTACTTCAACACTACATCTTACATCCCTGGCATTGATTTGTGCTGTGATCCCAAGCCAGAGTGTGTTGATCTGATAACTCGAGTCAGTAAGTGCTTTTGGGATGGTGTAGTGGAAGGTTCACGTACCGATACCATCGACACGAAGGTTTCGTAGTAATTTAATCGACGACACCAGCGGGGGTCTCGCACAGGACGCCCACGTCCAAGATGGGCAGGGCACAGCAGCGGGCACGCTGGCCGATAGCTGTGCAGATGGCGCTGAAGTTATCGGCGTCGGTGGGGACAGTAGGAACAGTGCCACAGTCCAGGTCGGCAACGCCCAGGACGTCAGTCGCACAGCATTGTGAGGTGCCGTAGAGGCCGGAGCAGGGAGTGTAAGTCTGACGTTGGACGAGGCCTGGGGCCGCAAGGGCGGTGGCTGCGAAGAGGGCGGCGATGGTGAACTGCATCTTGATTTTTTATTTAGGGGATGATGTGGTAACGGTAGATTTGAGTGTAGATGGTGGTTTGTTCAGATGGATGCAAGTGTTTGTGATGATGATGTGATGAGTAGAGGCTAAACTTGAGAGAGATCTTGAGGCTCTTTATAGATCATCCCTTGCAGAGCGTCTTGGCTACACCTTACGGTAAATCCTGACTCTTGGGGCTGATGATGATGACGGATATCGCCCTCTACGCGACTTCCTTGTTCAAGGGGACATGGACTGAGATACTACCCTGGTACCAGTGACATGCCAGGAGCCTTGTTGGAGATTTGACAGGACCGTGCTCTTAATGCACGATCATATAGGGATATCGGGAAAAAGCATATCGTGACGTCGATCTTCGGCCAGGCCATCCATAGGGATACAGGTATCACAGTATGGAGCCGCAATCACTTGACCGATTCAGACAAACGCCCCGAGTCTATCGAGAAACGCGCAAACGCTTCGAAAACATGGCCTTACAGGGCCGAATACGTTTGCCCCCTTTTACCAGCAGTGTCGAGCCACATGTCACTCTGGCGTTGTCGCTAAGGGTCGAGAAGTGCCAGGGGTCAGGACAAGGGTATTACACAATAGCTGAACCGCATTGGGATTCTGGCATCTCAAGCTTGAATTTTCGCGAGTTCTGTAAACGACGACGACATCAATGGAGAGGAGCGAATCATAGTATGGTCTACACAAGTCAATATAGACAGGGGACCGATAATACGGTTCTGTTCCTAAACCCCGCAACGGGAAAGGATGTGCATCCGCAGGGGAACAGGTTCGAACCACGAAGGCCAAGCCCAAGCTATCATCGGGCAGGGTTGGCGGCAGACCGGCACCCTGGGTTACGCCCTGTGTGCATCGAGGCATAGGAGGCCCGAACATGAGATGGCGAAGGCAAATGACAACGCGCTTTGCTTCGTGTTAAAGATAGAAAGTTTTGGTGATCATTTGAGGTACACCGACTACCGGTGTACCATCCAATATCCGCAAGGCCCGCACGGGTCACACCAGTCCTGCAATCCTGTGGCTGACCTACGCATCCTGTACTATGTACTGTACCATCGTGTCTGAGATCGGACCAAGATCTCAATCTGATAGACCGGCCTGGTGTTCGAGTAGGCTTTGTCTGTTCCGTACTACCATTGTATGTAATTAGTTGTGCGCAAGAAAGGGGTGCTCGGTTCATTCGCTGCGAGCTATTGCCTAGTACATGAATCCTATTTCCCCAGTTTATGCCATGTAGTAGGCAGTGTAAGAATTCTCCGAAATTGCTCGGCAAGAGTTCCTCTTCGGAAACCGTTGTGAGTCCCCACGTACCCAAAGGAACTCAATGGTTTGTCAACATGGCCTGAGCCATCCCAGACAGTCGTTTGGCGAGGCTTCAGGACTTATCGTTAGCGATTTTCCAGGAGCTTCGCCAAGCGAGGCAACTTGCCGAAGAAGAAAGATGCTATTCAGTAATGGAAAGAAAACAAGGAATTGTAAAGATCGTCCGAGCAAGTGCCGTTAACAGTTTGGGCCGCAAGGAGCTTCTGGCAGGGCGGGCCCGCTTTGCTTGTTTCATGAGCCTCTCCCTTTCATTAGCAATAACAGCGACCATCGAAAAGACGTCTCGGCAGGACGTGCCTTTCGGCAGCTGTGGCTGCTGCGCCGCTGTTCTAGAATTTAGAGAGGAAAGCCGTTGGACCTCTGCGGCCCCGGCATTGAAGGGGCAGATGCGCAGCGAGCGACCGTTGCAAGACGTGATGGGGAAATAGGTTAGCTTAATTTAGTATGGCAACCTATGGCATCGCATGTTAGTTCATCTGTGGCTTGCAACCCTTGCTCTTAGCGTCGTTACTTTCGTCATCCATCACAGAAACGTTGACAGAACTGGCAAGACGAGCACCTTTTCAGTAGGTACCTAAGTTAAGTTAGCCACCAGACCGGGGACCTGCACAGAAAAGAAAGATTCACGGCTGATGAGTGGTCTCGGCCGATAACAAAGAGGGAACCTACTTTAGGTGCATATCATCGATGGAGTTTCATGCTATTTCCATCAACGTCATCCCCAATTCAGGACCTGCCCTGGGGCCCGAGGGGAAATTGGCAACAAATTGGAGTCCTGGACTCCGATCTAGTAATTGCTAGCAAATACCGGATTGCATATGCATATAATCTAAAATGCAACCGCGCGAGTATGAAACCAGTGCTTCGGTACCTGACTTTGATTCACCGGGAGTCGGTCCCTTTGGCCGTCAAAACTTGATTAGTGGGTCGAAACAGTGAAGCCCCGTGAAGCCCTAAGGTTAGTATGCAAACCTCCCAGCTTATAGACGTCACCAGCCCAGCTGGGCTTGGTCGCAAGCCCTTAAGCGATGCTACCCTTCAAGCTAATGCTTAAGGGGCCTTGTCCGGCCTCCTACCTGTAGCACTGTCACATGGTCGAGAAGTATCGTCAAATGTTTCATGCATCCAGTCACATCCCGCCGTTGACATCGTAGTCCTGTCGCTTCTTCAATGATCTAGCCCGTTATGTTCCCACGATCGCAAGCGACCCAACTTCACAGCGCAACTGCGCGTTGGCGCGAGACTATGGCAACGATGACGCCAATTACTCACTATGTAAGCGGCCCTCAGGGATTGGTGTATGCACTGCAACTCGAGTCGGCAGGAGTTCCCAAAGGAGCAGAGATCGACTGACCTTGTTCCCAGCAAAGCAAGATCTTGGTGAAGCCCTACTGCTCGCATGCTTGGGGGACGAGGCTGTTCTGGCTTGCAATGACGACATCCAGGAACGGCCGACAGCCAAGGGTTACGTCGGCCTTGTTGCAACATTCCAGAAGCAATCCGGCCCCCCATATTGTCTCTGTGGCTGTGTAACCCAGCGTCGCGCCCCTGTTCGCTGCACCAAGGGTCCTGCAGCTCGGCTCCTCCACAACGGGCATGTAGGAGGCAAAGATGACATCGTGAGCTTAGTCGACTGGCTTCACACAAGAATTCCAAGCTTCGGGTATCCATGAAGAGGCCTCCTTTTTGACATTTAATCAGAGCGGCTCTTGATCAACAGGGATTCGCTCCCAGAAGTAACGTTAACAGTTTCCTAGTCTACATAACCGTATCGGCTTTGAGTTCATGTCGATCTTCCCGAAGCCAACTGCAACACCACGGTTGCTGTGCAAATCAGAGTTTACAATATGACATGGAGGCCTCTTGGAGTATGTTCAGGCGCACGACACCTTGGATTCAATGCAAGAATGCCCGTGGAGTATACTACCACGGGTATCGCCTACTCCCACGATGGAAGGTTGATGCAGTAGCTGATGGCAAAGTATGCATGCATTGATACGTGTATGCTCTAATCAACACCATATTTGTTATATTCCTGAGGCCTCCTAGCCTCAGATGATATGGTCAACCTCATCACTGGCTACTGAGATGGCAGTGATCGTCCTTGACGACGTAAACGGCTGGCAGCGAGGACCACAGATATGGTACTTGTTCAAGTTGGGTTTGAAGTTACGAATACATCGCTTCCTGGCTCTTGGAAAGGGTGCCACTTTCGGGCTGAACGGGATAGAAGTAGGGCGAAACTTGGCCATTGCAGCGAGATCAACAGACCAGGCGGCCTAGGAAGAATATCTGGAGGCAGCCGGCCTTCTTCAAAGTCGTTGTATTGGAGGAGACACGCCCTTTTCAAGAGGTATGGTTGTAACGGGGGGGATCTTGGAAAATTGGCAGGTGCGGATGGGAGTCTCCATGTTAGTTAGCAGGCTCTTACTCTACTTAGTACAGGCCTCTACTTAGCGCACCACCTGGTGCCAGTCAGGCATCGCTCCGGTATACGGACGTTGCGATTTACACGCCTCCTTAGCATCTAGTACTGAAGCCGTTGAATTCTGAAACCCACCTTCGACGGACCCAACGAATTGATCTAGAACAGGTGGTATATCGACTGAATTCCGATCTTAGCAGCGCATGTTTTATCAAAAGGTACTGCCATTTCATACCATTCCGGGCATACCAAATAACCTGAGGATGCTTGCCATGGGGAGAAGCGTCCTTTGTCCAATCATGGATATCGACCAAAACAAAAAATATGTGTTTGTATTTCATCCCATGATAGCGGATATGAACACCAGTCTCATCTACTGCCTTAGAGTAATTATCGGCAGTGTGGTCCCAATCAAAGTCGGGTTAGTTGTACTTACTTCCCTACGGAGACAGAAGCCGATAGGCTACTTGGCGCTGAACTCAGAATCAGATAAACCCATTAGGGTGGGTGTCAGACCTAGACAAGTGTGTTGCGGCCGTAGTCATCTTTCTCTACTTTATCCTCTCTTCGCCGTTTTGGTGCGAGAGTGGGGTTTAGTCATCGAACTTTGAATTCCTCAAGTCCAGATTACTGACCACATCCTATCTTTGTTACCTGGCAACCTTGGCTCTTACATCCCATCTAGCCTCCGGGGTCTACACTAACTGCAACCCCGGTTCGTGAGTCGTGTAAAGCAGTTACCAGAACCACAGTGGCAGATTTTACTATTATTTCAATGGATCTAGGAGGGTCAGTACTGCGATCTCAGGCTCGAGAGCTTTCTCGACTTTGACCGACACGAAGCGTGACGGAATGCCAAGTGACGATCAGCCAGTCCGCGCTGGAATCTTGGTTTTGCAGAAGAAATCTGACGGTGAAAGGATTAGAAACACTGATATTGCCGACATACCCAGCTAAGGATGCCATCCCAAGGGACGCTTCTGACAAGGAGGAGCCCTAAGTCAAGCTTTACATGACGAAAGACGCACCAGGATGGGGCGAACCAGAGTGAATATACCCGTATGAGACGGCGATGGCCACACTAGCGCCAATGAAGCATGGGATTGTCAAAAACTCGGTTTCTAACCCGTCTACCTCGGAGATATCATCGACCACAGCTTCGAGATAGTCAAAAAACCAGGTGCCGGTGGACTTGCAACCGTCTGGCTATACTAAGATCTTCCTATTTCCAAATGCCGAGCGCCGAAGACCATTCGTTCCCATACATCCGGCGAGGAAGGCCCGAAGATGAAGTTTTTGAAGCTTCTGAAGGCTGAGAGCATCACGAGGGATGAGTCAGAAGCGCACCATATCATGACGCCCCTTAAGCATTCTTGGATCGATGGGCTAGCATGCAGAAATCTCTGCTTCATCCTTATAGTCTTAGGTCCCAATCTGAAGATCCTTCGTGAGCGAGACAAACCTGAGTTCCCGAAAGAAACACTCCAAGAAGCGGTCCGGGGCGCCATTGATTAGCAGCTTCAGCCAGTCTCGGATACGCTCGACGCTCTAGCAAATACCGGAGAAAGATTATCAGAAGAACCGGCCAAACAGATATCATACTGGCAATAATTAGCGAGACTTGGACAAAGTGAAAACACCACCCAAAATTTCCCGTCCACGAACTAACAAAAGAGAAAGTCGACAAGTCGTTCGACAAGCCGTTCGACAGGTTTCCAAATTTGTAAAACGACGGAAAATTATCGGATGAAGTGATCAGCATCTTAGGCAACCTTCTTGGCAACGTTTTTAATCATGGCCCTGCAGAGCGGCTAGATATCTCACCAGAAATGGGCCACGCGTGGTTTACGGATCGACTGGACTATGCCGGATACCCTCACGGTCCCAGAGCCGAAGGCAATATGAGGGTAAGTAGAACTGATGAAGCGAATGAGGACAGAACCGTGGTTGAGATACTTATAGAGCATAAAGTAAGGGAGGGGTGAAGGAGATGACAGAAGAGGTTATAGAGGAGGTGGAGAAAGACATTCAACGACTCCAAGTCTACTGACAGTAAACCAGTAAGGGGGTGTTACTGAAACAGACAATCCCATATAGGAGCAACTCGTCAGTAAACTAGAGCAGAAGAGACAGAGCGGTCCAGATTCAGAGATGATTGGGACCTTAGTCTATCCCTGCTTCTAGGAGCAGCACTTGCCGTGAGGTTCTGGCTGTTGGTTCTCTTGGTCCTCCCCCTAGTTCATTCTCTCACAAGCCATCTCAGAACAATATCGACCCTCGATCCCTCCCGGTTCTCGGCCAACAGTAGCATTATCTGATGTCTAGCACGACGTAGCCATATGTCAGAGGGAGCACGAATTCCCCGAGGGTCTATTGAGCGATGCCTTCGGGATAAAGATATGTAAAAGGTGTCTGAAGACAAACGTCTACATAGCTTGAAGTAATGAGTACGTTGTACATATTACGGAGCGCTCAACGGCTTTATTAGACTACCCTTTTGGCATCCGATTTGGTGTTTCGCCTGCAACTGCTTCTGCAGTACGCCAACTGTACCCGACGACTAATGGAAAAGACCGTGACAGGTTATCTAGTTTCGTAAGGATTCGAGAGTCACTAAGATATTCCTTGAGGGCTTGTAGAAATCTCATCCCTGCTATAAGGCGAAAACCCCTTGTAAACTCCACGGTTTCGTATCCTTCTAAGTATTTCCTTCGAGTCCCACCACAGTAGTTTCCGAGTGACTGAAAGTCCTGATACCCGTCCGTCTTATCTTCAGTTGCGACTTGCAGTTCGGGTCCGGGCATGCTATCAGAGCATCCGTGCTCATCCAATCATGAGCGTGTGTCATTCTTTGCTTAGCAGCAAGTAATGGCAAGACAGAGGCTAATGGGTGTTAGAACCGGTATGTCAGATATCTTCAATATATATGTTTCAGACTGACCAAGACTATAGATGCTGATACCTTGCCCCGGTGGCAGGTACATCATCTCCCCTTCCAGTGTGAAGTAGTCGCCCTTCTTCGCGCCGCATATCATCTTTTCGCCCTCTGGATGTCCATCTGGGCACACAACCTCGACGCGCAAATCGTATAGTTCAAAACTGTCATTGGGCATCTTGGCGATTCGGCGTCTCGCTAGGTTTACCTATATGGATGTGCATGGATGACGGAGAACTACGATGGCGATTGCTCAATACCTGACAACTCCGTTGCGGGAGTTGTCCTCCGCAGATTGCCCTAAGCATATGCCATGTGTTCCTGGAGCCTGACTGTGACTGTGCGGATCTCGGGACTCTGTTCCTGTGGATACAAATGCAGTAAATCTTCGCTGCTCCGACTTCCGCGTTCAATCCACTGATGCCGAATTTCGGACCCGCTTTCGGACCCGTCCCGCATAGCCACCCTGTTCGTTTGTAACTCGCTACCCAAGATTTATACAACCCTGTCCGAGATCGACAGCTGTCCAAGATCATTTTGCCTTTTCAATATCAAGACCTGAATGATGCGCTAAAAGCGGCGACCTGATGCGGAGGAATGATGATATGAGATAGGTCAGCTATGTACATTCAGTGCATTGCACGGTACTCATTACCGCAATCTCCAAGCTTCTGAAACATGGCCAACGTTTTCCCGCCCTCATTACCCAATGCTATTTCATTGATGGCGTTCATATCATAATCATCCAACTTTAGCTCGAAGACCCTGAGATTCTCTTCACCATGCGCGGACACTCCAAGTCGAGTTCCGACGATAACTGCACCAACGGCCGGCTGTTGAAGAACCCACCGCGTGGCTATGTTCGTCAGGCTCACATTGTGTTTCTTAGCCAAGGAAGTAAGAATGTGCAGCAGAGTCTGGAAGTCTGCCCAGCTCCCCCAGTTGTGGATCATGTCGAAGTACTAGAGAGTATGGTTAGTCACTATAACGATAGAGTCAAGGTGTAAGTGCCAACCTTTCGCTGAGATGGCGTAAGTTGTTTGTTTTCTGCGTAGATTTCAGGGACGGGCTGGTCCAGCCACTGTTCTGCCAAAAAGCCGCCACACTAGAGGTGTCAGCGCCAGTCACTAACTCTGAAGTGTTTCTTACAAATGACCCATATGTCAGTAATTTGATTCCATACTTGTCACATACAGCACACATCTCTTGGAGTGGCCGCGAGTCGAACAAGGAGAACTACCAAGAAGTTAGTAGACGATTCTAGTAAAAGGATACTTATAGTCTTTGCCTGGATCTGGTTAGAAACAAGACCAACGGCCCCTTGTCTTTCTAAGAGAAACTCGCAAGCCTCTCGTGTGTGCTTGGAGTCAAAGTTGCATAACCCGATAGTCGACACCAATTCAGGGTGTGTTTTCGTGATGTTCAGTAGTTCGGCTAAAATCTCGAGGTACTCCTTCGCCTCGTACTTCGTGCTGGCGTCAGCAGGCGCGGAACGTCGAGGATGCCTCAACACTTACATCATACCAATGGAACTGCAACAGCTCAACTCTGCCACCCAGTCTTCTACAGCGCTCGCTCACAGCATCAAGCACATACTTGGTTGTGACATGCTGGTTGATAGGGCCGAAGACGCACCACTTCGTCGCAGCGTAGACCTGACCGCGGATTTCAGGGGCTAATCGATTTCGGAATTCGCCGTATATCAATTCAGCATCTCCCTACACGAAGTGAGCTAATTGGTAAGATTTTGACTGTGATTGACTTACGTAATGATCAGCCATATCTGTTATTGTTAGTCCACACTCGACCAGGTCGATCAGAGCCGCCTCTTGCTTTTCCGCAGTTCCCGAACCCCAGGCTGGAGATGATAGCTGCCACAAGCCGTTGAAGAGGCGCGGGACTTTGTACGGACCTAGCGCAAACTTTTCTAAACCGTTATTCGTGGATACGTTCACAGAAATAGTTCCGCTTGATGAGTTTTCCGATGCAGAGAGGTGGCCGCTGCTAGGATACAGATAACCTAAAACATCTCTGACTTGTCCCGTTGAGCGTGCAAAGGGATAAACCAGCGACTCCGGTTTAGCAGTCTCACAATACGTGCGACAATCCTTCAGTGATGAGCAAAGCTTCACTAGCTGCTCTTCCAATGCTCGCGTTGGCTCTGGGCTTGACTCTTTTAGAGCTTGCACGGCTTGAACTATATCCCCGCTAAACTTGTCCAGTAAAGCTTCAAGATCTGACCTCTCTTCCCATTGAGCACCGGCAAGGCGTATAGAATCAATAAGGTGGATCAAGCTGCCAGTGTTAGCCATCAAGGGTCTCTACTGTTCTTCTGCCCGAGGAGACTTACTACGAGAGCGACTCCTGTGCCAGCTTGCACGAGAAAACGCATCTTGTGAGCGCCAAGTAACGAGTACACTGAGGAGATACTTGATTCGACGAAGGGAAGAGTATCTCAGGTGCCAGCAATTCAGGCGGCGATTCTGCCAATCGTTCACGAATGTGTTGCACAAACGGTCGCTGAGTAATCGAGCCCTGAGAAATGAGGACTCTCATGGTGGATCGCAGAAGCTCTGGTGGCACTTGGAAGAGGTGCAATCAGCGCGGGAACACGAATACGATAAAGTCAACGTACAGTTGGATATCAGGACATCGTCCATCATGTTCCTGCTGCTAGATCAGTTGAGAATCACCATTGCGCACCCAAACGGCCCCACTCACACGTGCCCACCCATGATGCCCGCCGTGTTGTTATTATCTCCTGCGCGAGAAGGGTCCGACGACTGCTATTCTTCAGCTTGCATGCCTCACAGGCCTTTTGAGAAGCGATGGAATCTGTAGCAGTAGTAGTAGCACTACGGGCATCGACTCAATCGGCCACGAGGTGTCGGCGATGTTCAATCCCACGTACAAATGCGTTCGGTCAGTGGATGGAGTAGGCCTGAGTGAGTGCGGGAAGACAGTACCGCTCCGAGAGCCGGGATCGGGCAACGAAATACTGATAGGGAGCTACTGTGGTAAGGCGCTGATGAGAAGCTAGCGCATGCATTGGATGCCACCGACCGACGTTGAGTTGACTCGCACTTGATCCCCGGAACCCCGTTCATGGCCCCCACTACCATCTACTCTTTAGCGCATCCGAAAGCAAGTCCTGCCCTCATTCGATTTCTGGGGAGATTATCCCCAGGTCGCAGCTCCGGCGCCAAAAATGAAGTCGCGCCCCGCTTTTCCCGGCCGCTAACTTCCAAAGTCTCTGCAACCCCAGAATGCGGAGATAGGTCTGGATGATGGGAATAGCCTCATCCTGAACGTCACACTTCAGACTGGACCATGTACGTGGACACGAGTTTAAGACTCGATTCTCGTACCCACTTTAAAGCTAACCGCATTTGTACATCCAGAAAAGTTTTGCACAACTTTTCTGAGATACCAAATCACTAGGCTAAATAACTAACGCTTACCTGAATTACTTGACTTTATACCGCTGTAAGACTAAGTTAATTAGACAATCTGGCTGGGAAAACCGAAAAGACCGCAAAAGAGCCATATCGATCTCCAACTTTACGCGATCCCCAATCGCAGCAGGCATGCCGTCGCCGTCTGGGGAAGCATGCCCCTTGACCACAATTCCAAACAGCTTCTGCTCGCCATAGACAAGAAATTTGCTGAAGCTCCCTCCGAGTCGTTTGGAGTGTCCTGATATGCCTCGTCCTGTTGACCCACGCCAACAGGACTACCCCTCAGCATCGCCCAGAGAAAGAAGCTCCCATCCCAGATATTGCGTAAAGCAAGCTCATTTGCAAAAGGCCAGACGGAGTTGCTGCCTTGTGTGGGCTGTCTCCGCTGAGGGCTGGACTATGAATTGCAGGGAAATGGAAGGAGGAGGAAGGTCACAAGGAGGCGGGATGATGGAAGGAAGAGGGGAAATCAATGCGAGCGTGAAAACAAGAAGAGGATTTATCATGAAGCGTAGGCCTGGCTGTTGGGTAGGCGGGAACCTGTGGTTTCGCGCCGAGAAACAAATGTCAGTCCCGGGAGCAGGGGTTTCATTGGAGCGATGGGACAGACTGGAGGAATCATAAAAGGGCCTTCTCGACCGCGATATACAACCTACAATCTGCACCCTACCTGCATCCTTATGAGAAATTGTTCAGTATACGAAGCAGATGGGCATCCTCAGCGTTTAGCACATATTATCGTATTCTTCTTTCAGAAATCCCAGCAATTTTGTGTTGCGACGCCATGACTCCTCGACTTGGAGCTCTCCCAATAGAGCTCATTGAGCACATCGTCGTGCTCTTAGAGCCCAGAGATATTGGCGCTTTACGACTAACAAGTCGGGCCATTGAGAATAAGGCCTCCAAGGGCTCTTTTGCGACCCTCTTCGACCACCAAATCATCAGACTTGAGCCAGACATCCTACGGGAGCTCGGGGATCTGGTTAGCAAGGGCCGCCTCGGCTGTCTTCTGCGGAATTGTACCATCACTGGCATCATACGTGCAGGACCAGAAGCCACCAGCGACAGCTCTGACTTGCGCACTCTGCTTCTCGAACTGTTTCGTAGTTTGAAGGAGCGCTCTCCTGCCGGCTGTCTTACATCGCTGAGTCTCGAATTAGTTGCTCACAGGGTTGAAGCGCAAGACACGGTGACGGACCCCACACAAGATTGGACAGCCGTGTGGAGATCGGCACGAAGCACTTTCGAAGTCGTGATGTTGGCGCTTGGTGAAGCTCAATTATCCATCGATGAAAAATTAGACATATTTGGCAATCTGAGAGGTTGTAGCCTCGAGTGCAATGCCTTCCTAGACTTGATCAGGCAGCCTGCGACGAAGATGGTCATCGGCTCTTTGCAAGGATTAGCGTTGAGCTTGTCGTTGCCCGTTGATGAAGAGCACGATGCAAGCGAACAACAGCTGTCGACCATTCAAGAGCCCCTCGTTCTGAATGACATCTTAGGAACTCTTTCCCTGATGCCAAGTCTGAGAAGTTTTGACTACCATTGGTATACACTTAGATACTTGGCATCCCCGCCTTTGAGTGACAGCATGAACATCAATGATATGCCCTCTCCACACTTGAGGCATTGCGGCATCCGCGGTGCAAGACTATCTAGCAGCGATCTACTCAATTTCTGCATTACCACTCGTCCTGCATCGGTGATGTTAGCTGACGTGGACCTTACTTTAGGAACTTATGCTCCGATTTCGAGTATCTATCAGACCTGAACGGCCCGGTTGAGACTCTACTGCTAGAAGATCTTCGAGAGCCAGCTCTGAAAATGGTGCACTTCGAGGCCGAAGGGGACCCCAAATTCAGGTACAGGGGCGGTGACGTTGGACCCAGCACGCTGACACGACAAGCTACCGACGCGAGACAGGCCATCCGCTACCACTTACCCCCTGGAAGACACCTTGGCGCTGGTGAAAGAAACCGTTGGTTGAAGAGCAGAGCTCAGAACTATGGCCCGCCGGGCAGGGACTATAATTTCATGGAGCTGAATCCAACTCCAGGGTGACTGGCAATGTTGTGTCAGAGCCAGAGCCAGTGTCATTGCGATCTACGTCAATTAAAAGCAAGACATTGTCGACGCCGATGCACATCAAACAACACTTTTTGCTGCAGGATCTTCATGAACGGAAACCGTTGTAGCTCCCCACGTCTTTGCATGGCCATGTTGAAATGCGACGCGACACTTGATTATCACAGGTCACTATCTACAATGTAAACATTGGGTGAAGGGGCGGAGGGATAATTCGAGGAATGCGACGAGTTATATTAGTGTCTGTTATTCATCTCTCCGAAGATCAGTTCCAGGCCATGTAGCTAGGCCTTCCCCAGTGCTCTCCTTCCCATCCGAAATCGTGGCCCGCATCAATGTGTACTGTGGACGTGTCCAACTTTGCATGCCCTCATCCCCAAGTACACGGCTCAACGCCCTCTTCTTCGCACGTAAAGGCAGTAATCGTCGAGGATCGAGTTGTTTGCGGCACACGTTCGTACTCTCAGCTCTAGAGGAATCCGAAAGGAGAGGTACCTGAAAGAGACACACCTGTCAGTAATGCTCCGAGAAGACAAGCCATTAGTCCCAGAAATTAACTTACCTTGAGGGATACCTTGGCCAGTAGGATACTGCCACTAGACTCTCCTCACTCTGAGGGCTCGGGATCCGCTGTCCGCTAAGCCGTAGGTAGCTTCCTGAATACACACCACATCCTATTCCCATTTTCAGCTTGTACTGCGATTTCAGTACGCCCATCATACTTCGATATTCTGCTCGTCCCACCGAATCCCACACCACCGCATAAAGTGTCAGGTGGGTTTTCTCACCCTCCATAGGCCGACAGTCTCCAATGTATGTTTGACGATGAACTGAGCAAACGAGGTGGGCCAAATAAAGTGTCCTTTTTTTTTTGGGTTTATAATAAATCGAAAGAAAAGCATAAGAACGCTTGGGTCTTGGTGGCGGTGGTGGTTGGGGGGGGGGGGAGGCGGCCCCCCGGAAGGGGGAAAAGAGCGAGGAGGAGGAAGAGGGCGGCGTGGATTCTATTCATCTTGTTTGCTATATACTATGTTAGTGAAAGAGGAATTATGTCAAGCAATTTGATTGCTCGCCGAAAGTAAGGGTCACTTGCTCGACGAAAGTAAGGGGCACCTTCGGAGTAGTGTTTGTGTATGAGATAAAGCTCCGAATGGATATAAGCACAAAGGGGATAGCGGGCTGCGTCTTAACGCAATATAGAAGCGGCCTGGCACCGGCTGCCATATTTGACATGATGATGTTCTTTGGTGATGTGTAGAATGGGATAGATGGTAAGGGTGAAGAGTGGCAAGAAGAGGTTTGATGGCCTTCCTCAGCAATGGGATTACGCCTTTAAATACTTGTTTGGGGCAAGCAGATATCTTCACCGATATGCAGCCACGCCAATGTTAAGGTCACTAAAATGGAATACTTCTGTCTGTCTTAGTAATCTTGCTCGACCGTGTATTGAGCCAAGTGGGTGTCGGGGGTTATTACTGGGGGAGAAGTGCCCGTGTGATGCAGTCATCGACTCTCATGGCGTACCGGCCAACCATGAGGAGGCAGCCCATTGCAAAGTCGTCGGTTTCGGGCAACAGTCCTTTCAAGTTTTCGGAAAGTGCGTCGACCACTTGTTCGGGGCTGTGATAGACATCTGGTGGTATTGGAAACCGAGTTCTCGCCTGCGTCCTCCCAGCCATGGGAGTTTTTGATTCTCGAGAAG
The DNA here is from genome assembly GCA_022432505.1 of Xylariales sp. AK1849. Classification (NCBI taxonomy): domain Eukaryota; kingdom Fungi; phylum Ascomycota; class Sordariomycetes; order Xylariales; species Xylariales sp. AK1849. The sequence continues at coordinate 2,389,860 of JAJKKH010000008.1, forward strand.
GTATCAAGCAACTGCCTGATTGCTACCTGCATCAAACATGTAAACATGAAAATGGCTTGAATTATGACTCTCTGACTCGTGTATTGCACACTGCGAGCGAAAGTAAGGCCGGCACGGTTTGCAATTCACTCGGCGGACGATCGCGTTGATAGCAGACGAGATTACGGAGAATCTTGCCGCAGCTGGCATCACTCCGGGCACAATATCCATAGTTTGGTATCACGGGAAAGCCAATTCTACAAATTTTGAGAGCCTTTTTGGAAGCAGAGGGACATACCGGGATTCTGTCGAAAAACAGGGACTGCATCTCGCTATAGAAGCCCTTCCCAGATAATCTCACGGTGGCTCCACGCGGCCTCAAAGGCCTTTCCGCTGAGACTCGAATTTCTCTTTCCGATCTCGTTCCCGCGCTATGATTTGACCGGGCTGAACTACCGAGCTTTGGAAGACACCTTGCAAACGAGACTTCTAGCTCTGGCCTTCGACAAGCTATGCAGAGGAACGAAACGAGAACTGGCGGCCTGACGTCTTGCCTCGGTCACACAAACATCTATCGTGGACTTTACCAGCGCGAGGAAGATTTACCCTTGGATCCGCATCTTCCCCAGTTGCATACATGAGCACTGGTGAAGCGAAGGCTATGGGGCTCGGTGGCAGGAAGGGTTTATCCCCTGCGGTGCACGTGGTTCGCTTGGCCGATAATGCTTTCCACTCACAAGCGAAGCGATGGTCTGTCGATTGTATAGGGCAAGACTTAGCTACCCATCTGGTCATCAGTAAGTTTTCGTGGTTCTTGCGTTGGAGTAGATCATTGCAGCACATGTAGGCAGGACCCCTTCGAAGAGACTCAAGGTGATTGGTTTTAGAATGGTTGAGTCTTCTACGTATGGCCTTAGTGCTAGAATTTGGGCTATCTCGACTTTTCCACTGCCAGCGTACAACGAAATGCCCCAAGGTGACGAGATTCATCACCCACATGTCGGATGAACTGCGCCAGCCCTGCACCTTGCACAACCTGCACAACACCAGTTCTTTAGTCCACTAAAATTGAACATTTTTCTCGAATGCTCATGGCAGCAGTCTCTTAGGTGTGCGAGGATAATACGCCGCGAGGTGGACGCTTGGTAGTGCCAGAAACCAAGCAACCACGCGATCAAGACCAATGCCACCTCCACCATGCGGCGGCACACCGACCTGTCGAAACGTCGTCAAGTACTCCTTGATGCCTGCACTTTCCGGGTCGACACCCTTGGCGCGGATACGTCCCTCGAGTTCAACCGGGTCGTGAATTCGTTGGCCGCCGGAGAGCACCTCTTGCCCACGGATGAAAAAATCGAAGGCATTTGTAACACGAACACCATCTCCTACCGTAGTACCAGCATCGTCAATCTTGGCATAGAATGGCCGCGCCGTCTCAGGGAACTTATCAATGACGTAAAAGTCCGTCTTGTATCTGGCGCGGACGACTACGCCAAGGGCCTTCTCTTGGGGGGTGCTCATATCTTCATCGTCTCGTACGTTTGAGAACTCTGGGGGACCTTCCTCTCGTAAAAGCTTCTGTGCCTCGGCGAAAGTGAGTCGGACTTCTTTGCCTGGCTCGGGAAGGAGGAGCGGTTCTGAATGGTAAACGGATCGGACTGTTTCAATTTCGTCCGCGCATCGCTCTGTATTGGCGGCAAATCCGGTTAGAACATGTATACGAAGAATTCTTTTCCAAAGACTCTCGGGAACTACTGGGTGAATGAGAACTGACCTTGGATTCCATGGAAGATAGACAGCAGCACGCCCTCCAGTATAGAAAGAACTTCGGTGTACGAATCCTTGATTTCCATTTCAACATCAAGCCCCGTAAACTCGGTCATGTGCCTCGGTGTGTTGGAATTTTCGGCCCTGAAAACGGGGCCTATGCTGAACACACGCTCCCTGCCTCCTGCAATCTCGAATTGTTTGTAAAATTGGGGGGACTGGGCGAGAAAAGCCTCCTGACCGAAATATGCGAGTCGAAAGACATTTCCGCCGCCCTCAGACGCTGCGCCGATGAGGCAGGGCGGTTCGAATTCCTTGAATCGGCGGGGTTCGAGGTATGAGCGAAAGAGCCTCTTCACTTCGATACGGATATCCTGTGCCGTGTCAATGAGCATCCAAATCATAGTCCATCACCAACACCAATACCAACATACCGCAATGGCCTGTTGAACAGGAGCGCGCTTGTGCATGGCAATATTGTCGAGATGAGTAAGCATGCTTGCGGCTGGCGCCGTGGTCTCGGCAGCGGCCTCGGCAACCTTCCCGGTGTCAACATCTCCCACTTGGGCACTCTCGTCGCTAAAATTGACGATGGGCTGGCTTGCGGCCCCTATGGTCATACCGAGCATGGCGGGAGCCGGCGCGAGCACGAAGCACTTTGTGATGTGAAGCTCGAGCCCCGAGACTCGGCAGCTCTTGACGGGCTCGAGAGGTTGCTTGACCTTGGCTTCAACCGCCACGAAGCTCTCGGGGTTGATGCTGGTTACCCATTTAACCATGCGTCGACTGACAGCGGACTCCTCCTCAGAGGCCATAATGACGCCCTGGATGTTCCAGTTGCCCCCCTTGCGGAGCTCAAGAAAGCCCATCTTGGCACTCTGTACGCGAGAGTTTTGAAGCCATGCGCGCACGACGACCGTCTTGCCATCGTAGGTATCGTTAAGGTGGCGTATTTCGACTTCTTCGGCGTTCTGATTGAAGGCTGAGGTCGTGGTCTGCCTGTTCCCATAGTTGTCTTTGGCGGGGTCGTCCTCAAGATTCACATTGGCGGCGGCGGCGGCAAGTTCTGCAGCACGCTGGGCTTTCAAAGCCTCCTTTTCTGCCTTGGCCTTGGCCTTCTTCGCGCCCTTCTTTGACGTCGGAGCGCTCGACTCTTCCATGATGCTGGTGTTTGTCGTGATTGGTGATTGAAGGCAAGTTATAAACAGTCATAAAGTTGAGGGGTCATGGAGGGGCAAAAAGGTTAAGGTGGAAAGATTTTAACGTCATTCTGCCACGTGAGGCGCTAAGGAAATGCCCTTAAGCTACTGTCCCTATGTAAAGTAAATTTTTATTTATTCCTATTTAGAAAATATCAACATCCACTTATCCCTGAATATTTGATATAGAAGTATCTTGATTCCCTTTTATATAAGGATAGAGAGGAATCCGAGTAGTACATATACCCCGCCTACAATGTACTTGTCGAGGGTGTTTGAGGGTGCCAAAATTGGCGCGTCTGGATGCCTACCTAAAAACGGTAGCCCAATCTCGACTCATTGACGGTGGCTGAAGCAAATCGTCTAGCAGGGACCTTGGTCTCAAGAAGCACATCCAGCTCAGCACAAGTTCTACCCCTTGTTCTGGTAGCCTAAAGACAGTCCGCAAGAAGCATAGGAAGCATATTCCGGCCCAAAAAGAATTCAGACTTGGCGCCCCAATTTCAAGCTATTGGGTTCAGCATGGACGGGGTAATGATAGTTGCCACAATGCTGATGAGATTATACAGGTTCCTGGCCAAAACAACAGATTTTGTCCTCAGCCAAGAAGGTAGCAATTGTGCCAACAAGCGTGTAACACACGGGCCAGACAGTGCAGTCGTAGATGGATATATAAACAAGGAGCAATGACCCAACAGGCCACTGGGCAGCGACATTGCTTTTGCCAGCCAGACAGATGAAATCGATTGCGAACAATGCCACCATCATTGCGACCTGGCCAGAACGATAGATTGTGCGGCGACCCGCGCGGCCCATCGAGAACCAGGAGCATATAGTGCCCACGCCTCCCAGGCAAAATTGTGCGATTGTCATGGTAAAAGCATTGCTGACGTCAAGTCCGGCTTGCTGGTAGAAATAACTGGAGTGTCCCATCAACGGCGAGCCAGACAAGACTTGGATCACCCAGCACATGCACACCATTTCTGTGCGATGAATATCAATGCCCTTGAAACAGTCCAGGTAGGATGTTCCTGAGAAGATTGCCTTGTTATGTTCGACGATGTAAATGACCATTGAGATCGTCTCATCAATGCTGAAGAAGGAATCGGAACCGCCGGTCGATCGAGCAAGATAGCGTTTGGCATCCTCGATTCGGCCTTGTACAACGCATCCTGGTGGCTCGGGCACGAAGAAAGAGGCCATAAATAGAGGGATAGCCCAGAACCTAGATGTTGAAGTCAGTGATTGTGATATATTAAGGTGAGGTCGGACTCATTTGTACAACTTACCATTGTATAGCTACGGGGATTATGTACCCCCAGTCCTCGGTACGTTGACCAAAGCTCGAAGAATACCGTAGGGATATGATCTGGCCAATACCCAGCATAGGTTGACGTACGTAGTGAGGTAGGCTCGTAGTGAAGTTGGCACGACTCCAGATGCGTACCTATGTACAGGCAAGTGTTTGGAAACAGCCGAAAGGGATACCAAGCAGGATTTGGCCGCACAGGAACATGACGATACTGTGAGAGAAGAAAGGGATGAATACAAATCCAGTGATCATGGTGAGACCCCCCATCATGGTGTAGCGATAACCGAAGCGGTCTGCGATGTTAACATTGAGGAAAAGGCCGATGATTTGGCCAAGAAGCGAACCCATCGACAGGCCAGTTGCCACCTGGCTGTCAACTCGTATGTTCCATCCAGCTGCAACGTGCCGAATAGCTTTCCACAGAAGCCGGAAACCCTACAAGACTTCCGAGGAGGATCGAATCGGAACCTTCCATAATGGTAGCTGTGGACAGGATCATCGACCAAGCCACACCCTTGCGGTAGAGTTTCGGAGATTAGAGGAAATCCATCCCATGTTCGGCTTGTGTAGCTCTGGCGGCATGTCGTACATTATCGAATGCCGCATTATCTGCAGCTTTCGTGACTTCGATGTCTTGAACATCATGACTGAAGTCTTTGGGAGTCGCCATCTTAGCACCTGGCCAATGTCGGTAGTCTTAAGAGCAGACTGAGTCGTAAGAGAAGGATGGGGTCCGTGAAGTCCTCGTGTTGTTGACAATGATTCATCTGATGCGCAGAACTCCGTTCTGATATTACTGAAAAGCTGCTTGTTCCACCGTACCAGCTATAGTAGTGATGCTGGTCTCGGACCGAGATTGAGCCAATCAAGGTGAAAGGAGGGTCAACTTAATGATCCCGGAAGACGCAGATCTGGGGCCAGTGCGTGTAACCCCAGAGTGATTCCCCAGACGCTAATGTTCAAGCCCATGATATAAGAACTATCCCTGTCTGAATTACAGTCTAGAGCCTAGGCCTTCATCGCAAAGCTTCCGGGGAGAAAAACAGCGAGAATAGCTGGCCCAACATTGGAACTTGTAATACCGGAGAAAATGAGATACACAGCAGTTGCTTCTCTGAACAGAAGTGGTGTAGCATTTCGAAACGGCATCACAATAAACATAAGCTGTGGCTCTCGAGATTCTTCAGAGCTTACCGGACTTTTTACTTCCTGTGCGTAACCGCGCCAACAGTGGCAGTCTGCCTCTGCCTCGATGCAATTACAACTGATGTCACAAGCAGCATGTTTGGGAATTTCCAAGGTTGGGAAGACACTTTCGCCAAGCTACCTACTTAAGTAAGAATACAACAAAATGCAAGCCAGGTGGAGCGTTGGAGACCGTGTGTACGGGTAACTGGGGGATGCGCGGCAGCGGGTAGGAAATGCTCGCTGAATCTGAGTGCGGGGAAGCGGTTTCGCTGTGAATATCGGACCAACATCTCACGAATGGGAGCATAGAGACTTGCGGGGCGCTTTCCAGAGATCTTCAACTCATGTCGGATCGACTACTTGCCAATCAGAACAAGGTTTGAGTGGCATTTCGTCGGATAAGACTAGCCCGTTTGACTTGACATCTAACATTTGATTGTTTTGTGCCGCTCTCTAAATAAAGTCCTGTGGAGTGTGCTCTGATTCATTCTTTGCTACCTGGTCCTGTACCCAATCCGTCAGCTACCATACGAACATTGCACGGCCATCACCAAGTTTCCACTATTTGTAAAGCTGCTGGAGCATCAGTTCCGATGGCATCTCAAGCCATAGAACACGAGTGGTGGAAAGAGTCGGTGGTCTACCAGGTTTATCCTGCTAGCTTTAAGGATTCTAACGGCGACGGACTCGGTGATATCCGCGGTATCACGTCGAAACTTGATTATGTCAAGTCGCTTGGAGCCACCACTATCTGGGTCTGCCCACACTATGACAGTCCGCAGATTGATCTTGGCTATGACATCTCAAATTATGAGTCTGTTTATCCGCCGTACGGAAATATGCAGGACATGGAGGACCTGATCAATGGATGCCATGCGCGTGGACTGAAGATTATTGTTGACTTGGTTGTCAACCATACTTCGTACTTGCACCAGTGGTTCCAGGAATCTCGATCATCAAAGTCAAATGCCAAGAGAGATTGGTACATCTGGCGAGCAGCAAAATATGATGCAGGCGGCAAGCGTCAACCACCAAACAACTGGCGCTCCAACTTTAGTACGGATGCATGGACATGGGATGATCTAACGCAAGAATATTACCTTCACTTGTTCTGTCCTGAGCAGCCAGATCTAAATTGGGATAACCCAGAAACCCGCAGAGCCATATACGCCTCTGCCATTGAGTTCTGGCTGAAGCGCGGCGTTGATGGGTTTCGAGTGGACACTGTCAACATGTATAGCAAACCAGCGGGCCTGCCCGATGCGCCGGTTATCAACCCGAAGGCGCCAAATCAGACAGCATCCAGCTTATACTGCAACGGCCCCAGGATGACAGAGTTTTTGTCAGAGATGAATGCCGTCATGACACCATACGATGTGATGACCGTCGGGGAGTGTCCCTGTACCCCTGACCGTTCAAGAGTGCTGCAGTATGTCTCAGCTGCTGCCAAGCAGTTGGACATGGTTTTTCAATTTGATGTCGTGGATATTGGACAGGGCACGGAGACCAAATACGACACCACGCCATTTAACTGGAGGCTCCCGGTCTTGAAGAAAGCTATCAACAACAGCCAAAGCCTGATCATCGGAACTGATGCCTGGACTACAGCTTTCATGGAGAACCACGATCAAGCGAGATCTATAAGTCGATTCGCTTCGGATGCTCCGGAGTTCCGCGTCCTATCAGGGAAGATGCTGGCAATGCTCAACACAACCTTGTCCGGCACTCTATTTATCTACCAGGGCCAAGAGATTGGCATGGTCAACATGCCCGAGGACTGGTCCATTGAAGAATACAAGGACGTCGAATCGAGCAACTTCTACAAATACGTGGCAAATGCGACAGACAACGATTCGAAGGCTCTCGCGAAAGCCAAGGCAGCTATCCAGCATCTATCACGAGACCATGCAAGATACCCGATGTGCTGGGACTCGACAGCGCAGGGAGGCTTCTCTTCCAATCCTGAGACATGGATGCGTGTGCACGATCTGGCAAATGTGATCAATGTTGCTCAGCAGGAAGCAGATGAGAGTAGTGTCCTTAATTTCTGGAAGAGGATGTTGCAAATCCGCAAAGAACAAGCGGAGCTACTGGTACATGGGTACTATGAGGTTATTGATGAAGAGGACGAGCAGGTTTTCTCGTACTGGAAGACGGGCAATGCTGGAAAGGCTCTGGTAGTGCTCAACTTTACTTCAACGGAGCAGCAGTTGAAGCTGGCTACACTTGGCATTGGCAGCCAGCTGAGCTTGGTATTGTCAACGTCTGACTCCTCGCGGAGTGTTGCTGGGACTTTGGGACCGTTTGAAGGACGCTTGTACGTTTTGAAGAGTTCGAGTTAGACAAGCATTGATTTATTGATTCTACCTCTTGCTCAAGCTGTTAGTTTCACTAGCTTTGTTAACTCGGTGGAGAAAGTCTGCACATTCAATTGGGCAGTGTTGGAGTTCGATGTGTACTTGGTTAGTCACACTGTCTCCAGACCATATGTTAGTCCAGAATAATAGCTCCGTTCTCTAAGAGGAGGAGGAGAGAGAAACGAAGATGCGAAGACAACTTACTGGGCACGCAGATCCACTGCCGGCAAGATCAGTCCATTCGCAACACCGCCTTGCGATCAATCATCCTTGTCACGGCTTAGGCGAGACTCACTCCTAGAATCATGAGATGTCGCCCCGGCATGCCCGATCCAAGTACCCTATCCATTTCATTTGTTATTCTTCCTTTGTATTGATAAGCACAATCCTATCGCAACATAGAAAGCCCAGCCATTGCGACTCTATTGGAATTTAGATGTAGACAAGATAGATGAGTAGCTGGGTAGACTAGACTGTCGGGCGCCAAACATCAAACCCACGGTCACTACCCAACTATCCAGTTTATAATTTTTCCATTCCGATAATATATGACACGAAGTTATCTTACGCTCGCGACTATGAATCAGACTAACAAATCTCTTAGCCAAATGCACAACTATCCGGTGACCAGTCTGATTCGGCTCTTTTAGGATGGCAATGTTAACGCGCAGCAATTGTGGTTATATGACGAACAGCACTCAAATGCTATACGTTAACTCAACAAGCCATTATGATAGAAAAGTATTTAATTAAAAATAACCCTTTCTTTCATAACCCAATCTTCTAAAAAATTAAAACGTATGCTACTTATATTCAGCCTTTAGAATAGTGAATTCTCGCTTCATTATATAGCTTAAAAAACTAACTTCTAACTAAACTAAACTGAGATAACATAATCAAGATTTATTCGTGGCAAACTCTATCTGACAGACTTTGGCGATGAGTGGTTACCTGTTTAACAAACTAAGGTGTACTGCACAAAGGGATATCGTCATAAGAGACCCTTCAGCTGCGCTTTAAACTGCTGACAGTGCAAATAGTGACCAAATGGCAGTCGAGTTCTAAGCAGGTGCTTTTCACGGAAGATTGATATGTATTTCTTCTCCAAAAAGTACCAGCACTATCCGGCACGTTCCAATAAATAGTATTGCACATTTCAAATAAAGCGAGGCTACATAAGACTAAAACATGCACGATAAATGAATACCACATATAGTGGCGGAACCTTGCGATGCCTCCGGGGGAAGGCTGCCAGCCTCGAGAAATGTTCAAGCCTGTCAATTCAAATGTATTTACCAACCGGAGTGAGTCCTGTCCGAATCGAATCTGGCTGCGTAAAAATTCAAATGCTCTCTTATTCGTCAATATGCAGCACGTAGACTTGGGGCGTAACAGTTTGGGTTGTAGTATGCAGTCTCCAAAGCTACCGACCGGCTTTTCCCGAATGATTATTATTACTAGATACTTTACCTCGTCACCAGAGAGTGTGAGACTACGAGCAATACATCTGCTATCAGGGGACCTACTTAATTCTGTCATGTAGTCAATAACCAGATCGCTTACGAAGGCCCGTGACAAAGTTTTTGTTCTCATGCCGCGCAGCCTGGTGCCAGCATGACTTGTAGAAGGGAACTAGGCCCAGTGGTGGTTGGCCTTCAGCAGGGCTAAATCCGACTTTTACACTATTGATTTTCAGTGCAGCCCTCCCAGGATAAAGCCACACACCCGTGACGAGGTCTTTCTATGTCTGCCTTTGACATGGCAGCATCTAACAGGTCATGTGGGGGCTCCCGTACCGATCGTCAATACCGCATCCCTTCTGTGATTCATATTTAAGCTATCATGTCCTAGCACTTTGGGGGTCGAGGTCTCTCTTCACCGGCTTTCTGATCGCGTTCTTACTATATCGATTTCTTCAGTCTCACTCGCCTCAAAGAAGACGTATCAGACCGTAACAAATCAAAATATGACGAAAGGCGATGTTGCTGTTCTGGATATGGAACGGCAAGAGCTGATGGTCCTTAACAAGGCCTCAGTTGAGCGTACGTTGTCCTGTCAAGCATCTCAGAATCTCCTCCTATATCATTGTTGGGGCATCTTTACTGAGTAAGAAGTCAACAGTCCAACCACACCGAAAGGTGCCTATCCCTCGCCGGAGGAACAGCGTTGAAGTGTATTTACAGAACAAAGAAAACGCAGATCGGGAATATATTGCCACAGTTCATCTTTGGCGGCTAGGACTAAGCTACAATGTACAGCGCTTGCTTACTACTGGTCAGCAGCTCTACGTGTTGACTATTTGATAATCCGTCCTGGGGATGAAGGCGTTCGAAGTGAAATTGAGCATTGAAGTAGCGGGTAATGATCAGCTCGGGACCGCTTGCAGGCCGTAAGTAGAATTCGGCTGTAACTAGGCTTGTATGGGGCACCCAATGGAAGTCAGAGAGGGCTGGGACAAGTTGCCACATCAAGCCTTTACGTATTGGATAATTTTCAGCCGTACCAATCTGGGCCCAGCCTGATCACGTTATCGCAATGTCGTGCTTTGGAGAAAGATCAGACGCACACACAACAGATGGTTTCGCAGACGGCGTCCAATCAAGGAGTTGGCTACCACTGCAATACGCCCTCCGTGGCTGAGCTTGGAGCATTGCTAGACAGAAGAGTACCTATTGAACATCACCAAGTCTTCTGCGGCAAGGCTGCCGTAGTACAAGCAGGAGAAAGCGATAGAAGCTACAAATGGATCAGACGCTTTAACACGAAAGAGATAATATCAACACGCAAAATGAGTTACTAGACGTACATAGATAGCCATCGACAGAGCTGTCATATTTTACAGGGAGGGCAGACCACCTACACATCCCCGGAGCTGCGGTCTCTGGAGTCTCCGTGAGGCTCTGTGCCTGACCAATAGTTGTAAAAACGTATACTTCAGCACGAGACCACCCGAATTATTTATGGAGGAACCGCGTTTTGTACCGGTTCCCATAGTTTTGATGCTCAGATTCACCCAGCCGGACATTACTCAAACCAATATCAATTATTTCTTCCGCAGCGTTCAGGATCATACATTGGTAGTACTCCACCTCGTCTCTCCAAAAGCCTATGAATATGAACTCAACTGCTGGCATACAAGGTGTGCCGAATCCAGTCATGAACGGAACAACGCCTGTGGAAAGTAGAGCCCACGGTTCTCTTCCCCTGAATAGTTCTCACCCTCTCTGTGGTTACCAACATACGTCTGATGAGCATAAAGACTCGCCGTGGACTCATAAAACGGTCCTTTCCTTTGGTGAGTCTTCCACCGTCCTACAGAGTACACGTTATTCGCAAAAGCTAATTTTCCAAGATGGCGGGGGCGTCCGTGGCTACTCCAGCCTCTTAATCATGGATACTATCATGTCAAAAGTGAAAGAGGTGGAGTTAGAATTGTCTGGAGGTAGCGTGAGGTCTAGTAAAGACTATCCCTGGATGGGCAATGGCGATTCTGCTTCAAGCAGCGAAGAAAATGAGCATCCATCTGGTGATAGTGATCATTTCCTCCCCTGTCATTACTTCGACTATGTTACCGGAACTTCTACGGGCGGGTAAGCGACATAAACCTCAGATATTTACATACTGACATGAAGGGCAGACTGGCAGCTATCATGCTAGGAAGACTGCGCATGGGAGTTGGCGAAGCTTTAGACACGTACACCGAGTTTGGCAATGCTGTATTTGGCAAGCCACGTCGTTGGCATGAGCTCTCCATCACTTGGTATCCAAGAGCGAAATATGCCAGCGCGAAGACCCGTGCCGCTTTTCGGAAGATCGTGGTCGAGAAAGGAACGAGGGGGAAAGACGTTGAGGATACGCAAGCCCAGACGGATGAGCCGTTCAGATACCGAGATGACAGGACACGGACGTGAGTATTTCACTGACCGCTAGGGAACCTTACTCACGTGGTGCACAGAATTGTCTTTTCCTTCTGTATCAAAAAGAGACTGGGTATCAGTATACCGTACCTATGGCGAAGTTATGATCATGATGGCGATCCTGCCGGATCGACGCAGAGATGGGAGCACTTTAACCCTGGTCCCGCTGACGAAACTCCAACCTGGGAGGTCGCCCGGGCTACGTCTGCTGCACCAAGATACTTCGAGTCAATCAAGATCGGGGAATGGAAGCACCTCGACGGCGGCCTGTATAACAACAATCCGTCCTTGAGTGCTCTCCGCGAGATCTGTCGCAGGGAAGTCGAGAGAGTACCCGCCATCTTCGTCAGCATTGGGACCGGAAAGAAAGCCAAAAACCAGGCTTCGAGGCCCGCACTCAATCTCCGAGATTATGGTCGATCAGACAAGATTGACGCTGTGAGACGAAAGCAAGCCTTCAAGAAGTATTGGGAGATCGCAAGACATGCGACAAAGTTCATGTCTGATACGGAGGGTGAGATTGGCTGGAACGGCTGGAAGTCTCATTGTGGCGCGCTCAAACTGCAGCAGGGCTTTAGACTTAATGTCGAAGGAGGTCTGGTAGATGTTCCATTGGATGACTGGCGCCCTGCCAAATCAGGCGCCGATACCCTGGAGGTGATCAGACAACACACCCAAGCTTATCTCGATAAGGACGAGGTACAGGCTGAAATCAAAAGGATTGCGGAGATTCTTGTTGATATCCGAAGACGACGTGCAGCGACAGAGCGCTGGGAACAATTCGCTACCGATGTTACATACCGCTGCTTGGTTGAGGACTGCCCTAGGCATCACAGTGATTACAAAACTCGGCCTGAATTACGCCAACATATTGCGGAGGATTCGAAGCACTACGATAACCGCGAGGTGGCCTACACCGATTGTGAGGATTATCTAAACGAGTGCAGGAGGTGGAAGCAGTGAGGATCAAGTTGGTGAGATATTTAATTTAGATGTACATAGAAGCTTGACTAGGGCAACAGATACTCATCAAGCGTAGTGACTAGAATCTATGAGGATCACATCCTTTTTGGGGTAGACCACGATCTGGTCAACTTCCGCATGCTTCATCAGTTTCTAAAGTCGAGATAGACCGATACTCACGGTTATTATAGGAAATGCCTGATAGCTCCAGATTGTGAGGATCCCTCTCAAAAGCTCAATAGGATGCTTAAAGTCATGTACTTCTAAAATCGCATACAAGACGCTGTGTACCTAGGTAGTTTCTGATATGGAGACCGGTCAGCGAGGACTCTGCTCCCAAGGCGCCAAGACATCTGACTCACTTTACCCGCTTAGACGTGCAGGGAGCAGAAATGACAAACGGACTAATTCAGATAACAGAGCACCCTCATCGAAGTATAGGACTTTAGTACAACTTGAACCTTTCTAAGCAACACAGCCAAAGAAATCTGCAAAAGGTTAATGGCTGATGTGAACTACTTTACGATATACCCATGCTAGGTTGCAAATGAGACTATAAACATAACGGGTAATCATTGACTAGAGAGAATCAAGTGATAAAATAGTTTGCCACCGAGGAGGATATCAAGGTCTGGCTCTGACTCGAGCGATTGTTTCGTGCATTTAATCAAGATTGTTATTATGGGTCTCCTGTGAGTCGCAACAATACTAGCTAAGTAGTTTTAACCTCAACACCCATTCAGTATGAGTATTAGAGTCGCCGTTTCATTTCTCTTTCTCCAAATCTCTCAACCTCCCTGGGGCAGAGTATGAAAGCCCTCACACGACTTGGCTCTTGAGTCGATCGACAACTTCCCATTACTATTTTGAAGATGAGAATTGATATCGATCTAGCGGAGCGGAAGATGGCCCCCAAAGAACCCGCTCACTCAATCAGACTCCTCTGCAGATTGTCAATAAACTTTAGGTTAAGGTTAAGATCCTATATATAGCATCGTCACAGCCAGTCATACAATATCTTTTCCATCGAATAGTGGAGAGGTCGCACTTGGCGTCACCTGACAAATCAGTGTTACATGTCAGAGCCGCACCTTGACCTGCCGCCTTCCACCACCACTCAGCCCGACGACGGCAAATGGGTTTGCGCGGCCACAGAGCTTCACAGACCAATGGATGCGAGTCTACTTGGAAGTTGCAGGTAGATGTCCTGACAGCCCGTCGCATCCCCAGCCCAGTACCAGTGTGATGGCGTTTGATGGAACGCAGACGAGGCTGACCAGTTCTTCCAGCCACTGCCCGCGCTTGTTCAACTCTGGTGAAGTCGAACTTCCTAGATAGAAGCCAGCACCGTCAACACCGTAGCTGGGTAAACCCACAGCAGCATTACTACGTACGAGCGATTTACCATAAATCGTAATTATTCCTCATTCATTCTCTCCCATGTCCTGGTTAGTCTCTTGCGGATAATTAAATAATTTACGGAGCTCTGTCAGCACTTGCTTCGCTGGGCCAATGATCATTGCCACTAGGCCGCGATCTAGGACTTGTCCGACTGAGAACCAATGGGAAGCCATGCTGAAGTCCCCCCTTTTTGCGGATCCTCTCGCACGGTGTGATTGTCACGAATTTACCACGGACGGTCTGGCTTCCGACGCAGACTGGAGGAAAGACAGAGGGGTGGTGATGTATTTTCGCAAAACCGGAAGTCGAAGATCCATCGAGACGACCAAAGGTGTTGGTTACAGCCGATGGAAAAACCAAGTGTTTAGCTAGTTCATTTACTAGAAGTCAGACTATCTATACGCCGTCCGATCCCGTCCACTTGGACCAAATGGTATCACTGAAATAAACCCCCTTGGCCGCTCTATGTGTGATGTACATGTCATCAGTATTTTGGTGAATATAAAAGTAGAAACAGGAAACCGTTTATGCCCAAGAACGCCACCAGTGAGCCAACTGCCTACGAATGATGCGTGTGAGCACTATGGGGGCTCTGCATGTGTTGCCCGTAGTTGTCCGCCGGCAGCTCGTTCTGTGTCTGGTACATAGTTGGCATTTCCTGCGGCTCAGCACTCATCGCGCCGGGAAGCTCAGCCGCATAGTGTTGCTGAGGGTAGCCCGCGGGAGAGTACGCTTGCTGCGGGTATTGTTGATTATACATTGTCTGCTCGGCCATTCCAGGGCTCGCACCGTTCGCTGGGTTCTTCACGGGTTCATAGTAACCGTGTTGCGGCGTCGGGCCGCCGGCAGTCCCGTTATACGAGGTGGCGGTCTCTGAGTTGGCTTTGCTCTTGCGGCGACGCAGGAAGAAGAACACCAGAGCACCAATACCTGCAATACCGGCAATTCCGGCACCGACGCCAATTCCGGCTTGCGCACCTGTTGAGAGGCTGCCTGTCTTCTCGCCGGACGAGACATTGGACGTTGTCGTAGTAGTCGGCGCAGACACACTTGCAGAGGCGCTGACCTCAGCCGGGGTTAGAGCCTTCCATGAGCCCGACCATGACTCTTTCCAGTCGTTGCTGCTTGCAGAGACCTTCGTATCGCTATCGGCAATGCTGTAGACATCCTCAGCTGGGACGTTAGGGCCAGGGGCTTGTGCCAGCCACCAGGTCTTGGTTCCCCAATTTGCACCCACGAAAGCATCCTGGAGAAAAGCCCGACCAAGGGTGTATTGGCCAGTCGGGCCGGTGTAACAGGGGAAATACTGTTGCTTCGTGTCGACCAATGGGGCGTCTAGTGTCAGGTTGAGATGACGGAAAGGTACGGAGATGGCGACCTTGTCGGTATTCGAAGACCCGAGGAATGTGAACTCGAGAGCCGAGGCCGAGTTGACGATCTGTGTATACTTCGCATCATCGGTATTCCAAGTGTACAGCCCGAGTTTCGCGTTAAAAGTTACAGGCAGATGGGAGGCGATGGCATCGCAAGTCGAAGTCGGCAGAGAAAGGTACGGAGAGCAGCCATCCACGTGCACGTCGATACCGGCCGACCCTATCGAAGAGTTGCCGTCCGCCAGGAGACCTGTTTGTGACGCCCCAAAACTAAATGGAGAGGACCCATCGATGACCTGAATCGCAATGTCGGACAACGTAAGGCCTTTGGTGTAGTCCCCTGACGATGAAAGAATATCTCCCACTATGCGATTGTGATCGTATCCACCAAAGTATAGCGACCCAGGCATCTTGGGATTTGCCGAGCCGATGTGCATGCCGAACGAGTTAGATGCGATTTGATTGTGTGCTGAAAGGTATCCGGGAATTAGACTGGCGTTGATTGCAGCACCACTGGTCGAGAAACTCTGGTTGATGGTATCAGGCGCACCGATTCCAAGGCAACCAACACTCAATGGATACCAGCTACCGTCCGGATAAGTTGCGAAGGACTCGGTGACTAGGGCCATGGAGACATTAGGAATAGCACCCCCTCCATTCTGGAGATCTATGTAGTCGATCCACGACGTTGCCGCTGCGCCCTGAACATCCAACCCATACACTACAATAGCGAGTATCAGTAACCGACTTCAGAATCGAGTAAGAAAGATTGGTTTGACGGTAATTACTCACTGTAGTTGGAGCCTGGCTGATACTGTATTTCACCACTTGATCCAGTCTGGTCAAGTGTCGACTGAGCTTCATTATACAATCCTGCTTGACTGGCGTAACAGGGCAATGAGCTATTATAGGAGCAGTAGTCGCTGGTGAGCAGGAAGCTGGCAAATTCACGCCCCGGATACATGGCTATCTTCTGTTCGTTCCCTACGATGACTTCGACCGCCGGCCAAGGGCCATCCGGACCGTACGTTGACGAAGACCATGTCGCACCGATAGGCGATGCGGCACCATGAACAGAGGCAAGAAGGGATAGATACGAAAGTAACGATAATGGCAATGAAGAGAGCGCCATCCTGAATGGTATGTTACCACAAGCCATGTGCACACTGCACGTAACGATGGATCGCACGCGACGCCAAACTACTGCGATGGGGACGAAAGAAGCAGGAAGGCGATATAGGCATCTATCTGTATGAGAAGGAGGAAGACATTCGAAGTGCTCCCGAGTCACGACAGATGGGACCCAGCAAAGAGGGCTGGTCCCGCTTGTTCACTCTTGACCCTGGTCTTCAAAGTATCGTGCAGATTCCGGCACAGAGATCCACACACTGCCACCGTTCATCATTTGGTTTCTCGAAGCACCACGGGGGGCGATTCGATACTGGATCACGCTAGAATACATAGCTATCGGCGCTTAAAAAGGGGACCCACACTCGATCCATTGTGCGAGCGATGGGATGGGCGGGCTGGAACTGGTGAACACCGACTCAAGCAGCTAACGTATAGGGAAAGACATGGCGGTTTTGGATATCGAGGCTGAGGCGTATTACAGTGTAGCATGCGCCGTACGGTCGCATGGGGAAGGATCCGAATGCCTGGAATCGCTAGCCGGATACGGAGAAGGTCAATGGACGTGGGTAGGGCTTATCCCTGTTCGGCAAGGGCCTTGTGTTAGCGCGACTCCACCCTTCCCATCGCTCGAAATTCCTGGGAAATTCAAGTTTATCTGTACTGTGTACTGCGTAGTTCTGGACGGTGCAAGGCAAGCTTTCCGAGTTCACCAGATGAAGACACTCCAGCAACCGTTTTGTGCCGACTCGAGCAGGGTGTAAATATACAGTCGGCCTTGGCTGACTTTTCCGCTCTTAAAGTAGTCAGAAAGACTCAAGATCGCACAATGAGGGTTTTTGCCAAATGTTGATACACGGATGTGACGGGGTCGTCCAGTGCTATTTTTGGCTGCGGGGCGAAGCGAGCGAAATTACAGGCTGATCGCTGCTCTTCCACAAGGACCATCTCACGCCCCGAGGTAACATTTAAGCTTTTTAAAGTTAGAGCCAGTGGATCCTCGTTGTGCTGAGCTGAGCTCGCCTTTCGGCCACTGGCATTCGAGAGTCAAGAATCGCCTCTTGCTTGACGGTCTGCGTCAGGATGGGATGGGATGGCATGGGATGGCGTCCAAGTGTCACGAACGAACACTGTCTGCCGGGTGAATCGAGTTGCTGTGCACATTCTGATCTCGGTTCAGATCGTTGGTTCACCGTTGAAGAATCATAGCTGCGCGGAATATCGAACCAGCATTGCTGCCACATGCAGGGAAGTCGCGAGTATGCAAAGGCGTACTGTGGTATCTTAAGTTGAGGACGCACAGCTCTGTAACACATGATGAGGACATGGACTGATGGTTCCGCTCACTTATGGAGGAGATAATTCGGCCGACGATCTCGCGCCGTCCGCTGGCATGATGGGGTTCCGGAAGGATCATTGCTGACACAATTTGACGATCCCTTCCACCTTTGTCCGTAATTGCAATATCCAACGAGACTCTTGGCTGACAAGGCTGCATCTCGGTAAAAGCGACTCGACGGAATCGATTCAAAACGCATCATCGCCCTGACTTAGACGGCGTTCCATGTCGTTGACTTCAGAGGCGTTGTCGACATGAGGCATGAGCCGCATGTAAGGGACCACCAGCACAGGCTGACGCCAGGAAGCTTCGGTCAGCCACTGTCTGTGCTTTCGCTGCTCAATTTAACGGTCAATAATGGGGTTGAAAGTAAATCATAGATTTTAGGCAGTGTACAGTGTGTTGAAGTGAATCAACACATGGTTTCTTGTCGGCAAATTGCCCAGGCGCCAGGCTGACGGATTAATTGTTCAGCGCCCGACATGCGGTTCCCCCCTCTTAGAGCAATGGCAATTAATGAGCCTCCACCTAAGCAATGCGTTAAGCCACAACCACAACTACGTAACAGCAAGGGGGTCGGTCATCACAGTACTACTGTGTATGTACGGCGCCAGCCCCAATTTCTTGAATACATCTTGCAAAGAACTGCCTGCGCATCCCATCCTGTACGAGCATCTCCGCGACTTCCAGACCCATCGCAATCCTTCCGTGGCTGTCATAACAGACGACCTCGCTATCAGCTTTCACGTGCTTTGCCCATAACGTACCTCCCTACCTAGCTTCAAGGATTCAGGCAGACACACCTCTTCAGCATGGCTCCGCTCTGGGGCTCGTGGTGGTCCTCCTTTCAACAATACACCCCGTTGCAGACCAGCGAGCAGAATGGTTCGGCTTCAGATTCGTCCCTCAATACACTACAGGTGCGACCGAGCGTCGGGCAGATCCTCATGTCGAAACGAGTACGCTACACGGGAACAGCCTTAGCTGCCATCACGCTGTTCGTCCTTGCGTTTAGGAACTACGATTCACTACCATCGCTTGAGACACTGCGAGGCGGCGCGGGAGCTGCTGTGTCGAATCCGAAATCAGACTGTCCCGTGGCCCAAGTGCCGTCGTATGATGAGAGCCATATCAACTGGTCGCGATTCGCATACACACAATATGTCACCAACCAGGCGTACCTCTGCAACTCGGTTATGATCTTCGAGACGCTATTCCGGCTCGGGAGTAAGGCCGACCGGGTCATGATGTACCCCGAAACCATGTTGGATCCCACAGCAACAGAAGCGACGACGGACGAAGGGAGGTTGATTATCAAGGCTCGGGATACCTACAAGGTAAAGCTTGTACCCGTAGCGGTTCAGCGAAGGGCTGGTGGTGATTGTACGTCTACCTGCAAGCAACTAACTCTTCTTCACTACCGATACTGACCATCTACCCACCACAGCTACATGGGCCGAATCATTCACCAAGCTCCTTGCTTTCAACCAGACCCAGTACGACCGAGTGCTGAACGTCGATTCGGACGCCACGATCCTACAAACCATGGACGAGCTCTTCCTGATGCCGCCATGCCCCGTCGCTATGCCAAGAGCCTACTGGCTCTTCCCCGATAATAAGATCCTCTCGTCTCAGCTGATGCTAGTGCAACCAAGCGCCACCGAGTTCGATCGGGTCATCAAGAAGATGGAATCAGCGGGTCGCAATGACTATGATATGGAGATCGTGAACCAACTGTACATCGACCAAGCAATGATTCTGCCACACCGCCCGTATGATCTGTTGTCTGGAGAGTTCCGTGGTGATAAGCACGAGAATTATCTGGGCACTGACCGCGAGGAGTGGGATCCCGTTGCCATTTTCAACGAGGCCAAGTTCCTCCACTTCTCGGACTGGCCCGTCCCCAAGCCCTGGATACCGATGCAGGAGTCAATGCGCAAGGACAAGCAGCCCAAGTGCGTGGACAAGAAGGGGCAGGAAGACTGCTCGGCGAGGGATCTGTGGAATGGGTTTTACTCCGACTTTTTGGAGCGGCGTTCGGTGAGTGCTCACCCTTTCAGAAACTCTTTGAAAGTAATCGTATCAGACAGCTAACGGCCACACAGAAAGTATGCAACACCAGGTCGTCGAGGAGGTAATGAAAATAGCAAATGGTGAATGCGTATAATAGTATAATGGTGGCACGGTCGTTCAAAAGTGTATATTTCCATGGGGGCATGACATGATTATCTAGATACCAGGGAAACTAGTATGGTCACGCATAGGCAGGCTTTATACCACTTGGTACGTTTATGGGACATGTTCAATCGAAAAGTCCTTGTTTTGATTTGCTTCTGGAACACAGCACTCTCTTTGCGTCTTGACGTACCACTTGGTTAAAGTGTCACATCATGTCCAAAACCAAATAACCAAGCTGGAAAGTCTTGGACGCGAGTAAACCCCAACTTACTCTTCTATCCTGGATCTGTTTTGCTGTCCAAGACTTTGAAGCTGGCGTTCCTCGTTATCTTCTACTTTTAATGGGAGAGCCTGAGTGAGACGATATGGAATACTCCACACAGGGGCGGCTGCGATAGTTGCCACAAAATAGATGGCAACATGGTCATGGCGATATGGAGTGGTGTCCAGTCGAAGAACAGACGGGTTTTCTGCGTGAGGCTACCCGTCACAGTACATAGCTAGATTCACTCATTGACAGTGGGCGACGATTCCGTAGGCTGGAATCGCAACCTGACAGATGGATGGGGGCAGTCATCGCCAACATGTCCAGCTTGTTCTGCTAATGAATTATTATGGTGATTCAGGCTATAGTGTAGAATAAACCTTTGAATCACTGGCGCCTTTAGCTTCGCTTTTCGCGTATTACGTTATCGAAAAGCAGAGCCTACCGACTTAGTTAGGAAGACCTAAAGACATGGACGGGGTTTCCAAGTGCGTTGAAGCCTTCTGGAATGAGACATTCACTCCAGATATGGTGCCAATGTGGCGAAGTTGAACGATTATTGGTTGGCATTAGGTCGTAGGACTCACTTCTGCCTAGGTAAGCAGATTCAACCAACAGTACACATTAGCCTATATACATCGTCCATTCTAATCATTCAACATAGGCCTCAAAATCAAAACCAGAACGCCGCCCAGATATGCCCTCACCCCGATGCTCTTACCACAACTCACAGACGGGCTCCTTGCTCTTGCACTTGAACGCCTCCCTGAAACCCCTCGAATTCTCCATGATTCCCCGGTTGCGCGCCTGATTCGGCGCATGCTCGTCAGCCGCGACGGTCTCCAGAGCCTCGGGCGTGGGCGTCAGACGATGACAGAAGAACTGCCCAAAGGAAACAAAGAACATCTGCTGGGCCGTCAGGCCATCTAACCCGGGGAGTAGCAAGTTCTTCTCCGGCTTGCTCTTCATGCGCTTCTGCCAAGCGCCGTAGGCAGCGGCCACGCCGCCCGCGTCGGCGATGTTCTCGCCGAGTGTCTTGGTGCCGTCCACGTACATGGTCTTGTTGGTGGAAGGGTCGATTGCGGGCTTGCCTGCGATTGGGTAGTCGGCCAGGACGGTGTAGTTGCTATACTGGTTGACGAAGCACTCGGTCCGCTTCTCAAACTCCGATGTGGTCTTGTTGTCCCACCAGACTCGCAGGACGCCGTCTGCGTCGTACTTGCGACCGTTGTTATCGAAACCGTGTGTGATCTCATGGCCGGCGGGCGAGCCAAACCCTCCGTACGTGATGTAATCGGGCAACGAGGCGCTGAAAAGAGGAAAGCGAAGAATGCCTGCAGGGAAGTAGATGGAGTTTTGCCAGGGCGAGTAGGCGGCGTTGACGAGATAGGCGTGGTCGGCGGCGGGCCACTCGTTCGTCGGGGCTACCAGCTTGTTCCAGGTCTGGATGCTGTTCCATCGGCGCCATAAGATGGTATTGTTGAAGTACGAGGTGCCGACTTCGAGATCCTTGTAGAATGATTTAAGATCTGTCGAGTTAAGGGCATTGGGGCTCTCTTGAGGATAGGCAATGTTCTCCTGGATCTTATCGACCTTCTCTTTAGCAAGGTTCCGGGTCTCGTTGGTCATCCAGTTGATCTTGTCAAGACGTTCCCGGAAGCTGGCTCTGACGTCCCCGACGACAGTGTCGGCATATTCTCCGATGTCCTTGTTGTACACAGCGTCAATCCAGAACTTGCTAGCGATCCAAGGTATGGTCTGGTCGATATGCGGGAAGCATGTGGCCCTCCAGCGATCCGATTGCGTAGTCTGCAGGAGTGTCAGTAAACGGTGATTACCCTACCGTCGAGCTCCAGTGGGCGACTCACAGAAATGGCCGAGATAACCTCCAAATCGAAGGCAGCAATCAGCAGAATCGCGGCTTGGATAGTGGCCTTCGGCGTGTTTGATATTATATCAGACATGTTCGCGTAGAAATCTGGATACATTATGATAGCCTGCTCTGGCTCATAATCTGCCGGCACCAGCGCCTCGACCACTTGATCAATGGCGAGCGCTGGTGCAATAGACGCCACATCACTCCAGCTTGTCAAGTTCTCAGTCGCCTGACAGTGTCGTTAGTCTTGAGGGATCCAGGTCACTCTTTGCTTCGTAAACTTCATAGTGCTACTTACCGTACTCCCTGCTGCGAAGGCACCTGTCGCTTGTATGACAAGCTCTGCGACGCCTTGTGCTAGTAGACCTGCGGAGCTTTGGGCGGTCTCGCCAGGGAGAATCGCTTTGAGGTAACTGGCAAAGTCGGTTTCGCGTTGACTGAGGGTCAGAGGTGCGCTATTGACCAGCGGGATATTGGTTTTCTACACAAGGGGTCAGCTGGGTGGAAGCTGACATATCAGCTGCGACGAGGAAGTACCGGTGCCTCGGGGTTGAAGCTAATATCGTATTTCAAGATCGCATCAATCCCAACCGTATTGAGGTATATCTGCACCTTAGCGAAGGCATCGTAATCTCCGTACGTCATTGTGGCATTGGTACTATAGTCGGAGTCTTCAACAGGAAATAGAGTCACGATCTGGCTGAGGATCTCGACACGTCCAGAGTCTGCTTCCGCTAGGACGGCATCCGTGTCCATGCAAGTAGCGAAGCTCTGCTGTAACTTCTTGTAGATGTTCTGACCATCGGGCGTGGACTGACTTTCTCAGTACTTGCATCGATAATCACTTCGAGTGGGGGAGACATACCTCAGAAGTTGTTGGATAGCCACCTTCAATGATTGCTTTCAGGATGTAGCTGTTCACGTCATTCATCTCGCCTCCGGTGGTATAGGAGGGTTCCTTGGGAAAACGAGCCGGATATCCGCCGCAGGTATCTACATAGTTCATGAGATATGGGTCTAGACGAGAAGAATGGATCGATCCCTACATGTATCAAAATCTTCGCAAGGGTCGATGGACTGATAGTTGGGAGCCATGTTCTGCAATATGCGAGATGCCGCTTGGACGCATTCTGGCGTCAAGCAAAGGGATGATGAGTTGGCAGCCATCTTGGAGCCTGTGATCTCGTGCGGAATGAAGACACAATAGCATGTAGATAACAGATGAAAGCACCAAGAGTATAGGTTGTGATGCCGGCTTTTTATGATTATCCCGGGCTGGAATGACACTTCATCAACACTTTCGACTTTCAGCCGTTGTTCTTAGTCGCCAAAGATCGTCGTAAATGTGATCAATCGAATGGATATGAACGAGATGGCAGTGTTATATCGAGCGTTTATCTCGCCTTATGGGCCATGCCCCCTTACCTAAGCTTTGGGAATTCCAATCGCCGCCTGCAAGTATCTTGTTTATTTCGAGAAGACCTACAATAGCGTCTTACTGCACATGAGCGTGGCGCGGACCCTGAGGCTAAAGCCCTACAGGTCCTGGTGTACGCTGGTTGAATCCCACACGGCGCGGAATCGAGACCGGATGACGGCTCCAAAGTAGTGGAAGGGGCTGAGGTTTCTTGGCCAAGTCCACATTCTGTGATTGGCTGAGCTCTACGAGCTGCGATAAAAATACATAGTACCCCAGATCGACGGCCTAGGACTTAGCACAGATCGAGCTGACGCTAGTAGCTGATGAGGCTGACTGACATGCACCGTTCGTTTAGAGTACTCTTGCTAACGCCATCGATTCCATCTTCGACGATCAAAACGATCCCACAATAGTGATCGGCATTGTTTGCTGTGCCGAGGCAAATCTTCGAGGCTGCTTTTTAACCTCTAATCCTGAACGGCGGCAACATTTACAGTAGCAGAGTATAGCAACTTGAAAATGGGGTACTAGTCCTGTGAAGTTGCCAACTACCGGCAGCTGATCAAACTTTGCCAGCTGGCCCCCTTTGACTGGAGCTGCGCGTCTTACTAGTGCAACAACTTGAAGGCATTGAGGCAGATCCCATCAACCTAGCCCACGTCGACCCAATATGGACGTCTTCTAGTTGATAGGCCTGGAGTACCTGGAGAAGGACGGTTTCTACGATTGGCGGACTGGACTGGAGGAATCGAGAAACTCAAGAATAGGACGTAGCAGCTCTTAGGCAAAGAAGTACCAGCGTATTGAAATATGGAAGTCATCGTATCAAACAAATATAGTAAACAAGAAGCATATCCATCAGGGAATGTCTCCTGGCTAGAAACAAGCATGCTTTCACGTCTTCCTTGTATAGGTCTTCGCAAATGCAAGGAACAACGTCATACGTAGGAGTACATGGTGACGGTTGCGTTCTAAATGTGAACGTCGTTCAAGACGCTACATACTATAGAGCCCAGAAAGAAGCGTACGAAGGGAATCAGCTTCGCAGAACCTATCATATTTTGATACCATATCCATTCTTCTACACGTGTGCGTATGGGAAGGCACTACGAATACCCTTGAGCTATGTCCTGATGGTTGAAAAGTCGGTGGGCACTTCTACCACAGCGCCTGATTCAGGCTTTCTTTGTTCATCAACACAAACTCCTTCAGTATCGTCATGTCGACTTCAAGTTTGCGGTTCAAGATACTCTTATTCGTGAGCTAGCGCCCGGTTTCCTTGATCCGGGTGATGCCCTTCAGGCTCGCTGCAGCAGAGCCTTAGCAGGTGAAGTAGATGACGATCGCGTCAGTCTTCACTTCTCCAAGCTTAGGATTTGGTGGAGGTGAGTGATGGTATTTACATGATATTACTAGACGTAGTATGATGGACACGGCACCCACGTATGCGATAGTGATTGCCAGATACCGTCACGTAATCGCTCGCTTCGTCTATGGTTTGTCCAGCTAGATGGACCTTCAATGATCACGCGACTTTCGTGTCGCCCACCCCCCTCCTCCACTCTTTGTGTAGTAGTATAGAACAGGATTTCTGTCGAGCTAGTAACTTGAGGTCCAAATGATCAATGATAGAGCCGAGATGAGATGGGTTGGAAGCTCGTTCGCCAGTGACATCTCCAAGTTCCTGACAGCAGTACCACGAGCTTGCCTATGGATTTCGTCGTCAGTGTGAAGGACGGATGCCAGTTGCAAAGCTCATTACAGACAAGGAGAGAGAGGGAACCGGGCAGATCTCTGTGCGGGCACATGAAAACTACGTCAGACTGAGCAGCTATTCCCAAGCTTGATCGGCGATTATTCCACGTCCACGCCCGGCCAAAAGCTGCTATAGGATTGATTAGACAAGGTTATTCCTACCTTAGGTCGGTATCCACGTCAATCTGATTGTTACATTCACCGTGATGAATAAGAACAATGGACAAACAAACCTTACTACCAACGATCGATTATATTCACTGAGGCAGATAAGGATTCCTTATCTAAGCAATATCTATTTAAACCACCCTCTCGATCAATTCAGCAACACTTGATCTTCTTTCCCATCAACAACTCAACAAGCAACTTCAACTGCAACGCGATCTTCAGCTTCGCTATGGTAAGCACTGATGCCTCTGACTGTCTCTCTCGCATCTTCTTCCTCAAGCCATTCCCTCCCACATCATTATATTTTCCTTATTTCACTCCACCAGGGTCTTCCATCCTCACTCATCCTTCATCATATTTGTCGCACACTACATTCATCACTCTTCAGCCTCATGAAAAGGTTCTGTATCACTCCTCGATCTCACTTCCAGGTTCCCATCATTCCATCACGTTCTTCTTCTTCTTTTTCGTCACGCATCCCAGTTGTCGCGTCTTTCCGACACGACCGCGTCTTTCACTTCACGTTCGCTTCACATGCTAACCTCTGGAAACAGAGCGTTCGGCATTTCAGAGCCACGCCTGGGCATCAGATGTTACGAGTCAGTGAAGGAGATACAGCAGCACCGCACAACAGGCACATCAAAGGTAATCTCAACATCTTACTAATCTGTCTCCACTTGATTTCAACCTGCTAACGCTTCGCAGCCCTATACCAGTCCCGAACTTGAAGGCATCACTCAAGAGCTATATATACCACAAGGCTGACGGCTTCGGTCTCGCTGAGGTCCCTGTACCTTATTCAACTGGTCCTGTGAATTCAGGATCGGGAGGGTTTGCTCGGTGGGTTCCATTCTGGGCAGTTGACCTTAACCGTGCTCGAACTAGCTGAAATCTACTGCTGCCCCCATTGCACATCAGGCGGGCTGCGTAGACACTTCTGCTGATGTATTTGGACATCCACGGCCAACCACTTGAGATGTTGGTGAACCCTCTCAGATGGTCTGCGAACGCGATTGCGTCGGTGATGATGTTCGCTGGCAGATCAGTTGTTAGTAGCCTGATCGCTTTCCTGCAACGGCAATTTTTTGTTTATCAGGTCTGTCTTCGTGACCTGTGATCTTGTATCACAAACACAAGCAACTATCTTCTACCTTCGGCTTGTCCTGCAGCCCTGAACCCTGAACCTTTTTATGTTCAGGCGGACTAAATGCAGGCACCCAAACTTTTTCATCACATTCTTCGGCTTGCCGGAGATGCGAAGAAGAAGACATTGCGACCAAAGTACTCATACGCTTGATACTTTGAATATTGACCATCCATGAACCACTGCAAATCAACTTTTTAGCTTCCATTTGGGCATACAGTCAGGGTGGTCTAGACATGCAAATAGCGAGGGCTGACTGACGAGACAGAGCACCAAGAATATATGATTTACTGCATTGCAGATGTATATTCTTGAACAAAACGTCCGTCTATTAGCAATTCCATCGTCTCATTTGGCTGGGAGAGACTAAGGAACATCTTGGCTCAATCCGGGGAAGTAGGTCCGAATGTCTAGTACCATCTAAGAGTCTGGCTGTGCCGGCGACAGCAGGATGCTCGGCGTTTCGCAGTTGATGTAGCCTCTGCGCGCTGCCACACGATGGAAGGCTAAACACGTCGCGCTATGTCTCCCGCGTACGGAGACGATCTTTCTACGACAATGCGGGTTCACATGGTAACACAGAGCGCTGACGTTTTCCATTTGACGCGCGAAAGTAGCGACAATTCCTCGAAGTCTCTCATTACTCACAGGAAGCGGGATATCGCCATTGTGTACGAGAAAACAGCTGGGGTTTCAGTTGCTAACAGCAACTAGGGGTGGGCTTGGTTATCCTAGCCAAGAACGATGGTACACGTTGGGCATTACAGACATGCGGTTAGATTGCAGGAGAGATTCTGGAAATTAACTCATGTCTACGCTTTGAAATCGTCTCAGTATCCCCTGATGCAACACCGACACTACGATCCGAATCATGAGCTAATTTCCTTGTTGACCATCGCGGAATCCGATTTATTGCACCCGTCTTCTAGTATAGTGAGCAAGGAGGAGCTCTGGTATTTGGGAAAAGCCCCCAGGGGAGACCTACACCCTGTCGAGGAAGAGAAAGGAGCCATGATAGAGATGAAGAGGTAGCCTGGGCCTGCAACCAAGTAACGACCTCAATAACCCTCTGGCAAGTCACAAACCTCCAACCCCCGAGCCCTCCTCGTGCTAACTGTTTCTGACACGGGTCTGGAACCTTACAGCCATATGGATGACGTACAGCATCATGAGCCTCTCCACCATCCGACCGTAACTTGACCAACGTCACAAGTCACGGTGGCCATCCAACCCGTCTCGTACAATTTCGGCGCCAGCACCGCACTCCCTAGCTACCTAGTTGACTTCAGTATACTGGCCACCGGGCTGAGCAACTGTTCCGGGTTATGCTGATGCGGTGTGTTGGGCGGCGTCCAGTGTCCCGTCTAGCTTCTGTTTGATGACGGTACGCAACGTGTGGTCCCCGGAGGCGGCGAGTCACGGCAGTCCGTTGTGAGTACGATCTTGGTCGATTTTGCTTGCGCGGCTACTGATGCCACGGCGCCGGTCGTGGTGGCGGATCTATTCTTCTTGCATGAGAGGGACAGCTGCAGAGTAACCGATCATCTCGCGCTGAGTGGTAGCTCATTCCTGGCCAGCTGATCACGGCATTCATTATTCAGGGTCGTAGATGCCGGTGGAAATATCGTGTGCTTGCTATTGTGGGTTGACGACGTTCGTCGAGGGAGTTTGCAGTATAGGCGTGTACTTATGTCAGGGCGAAGGCGGGTGTTGACCAACCGGCTGATGTTCATTCGCCGGAGGAGGGAGATATGAGTTGGTTGAAAATATCAAGGCAATTTGATCAGAGGAGGTCATTCTTCAGGATCTTGCGGAATATGGTTGTTACCATGGTTTATCTGCCTTTTGCACGGACGTGCTCTACCATCGAGATACTCGTGGGTTGGCACGATCCTCTCGTACCTCACCTTTCCATACTGGAAGATATCTGACCGAGACGCAGGACTAACGTTGTCCGACTCACATCAACCAGAATCTTCCTCCAACCCGGTACAACTTTAAATATGGCGGCTGGGGCCTCCGCTTGATCACCGGCTTCATCGATTTTTGTCTCGTGTTTCTCTTCGGCGGCATGCTGAACGACCAGGCCGTAACGAGCATAATTCATGCGAAAGGTAGACGAGAACTAGGGTTCCACCTACCTACCACCGCGAATTTGTCTGCTTCGGCATCACTCAAATCGTATAAGAGTGCCATTACGTCCTGTCATCCAGCTATAGCACTGTAACCGCTCCACCGAAGCTCTATGGCGGAGAACATGGTCATTCCTTCGACCCTGCGAGCCAGTCCATCGCCATATCATCCGTCTGGAGTCGTCAACTAATATTGGGCATTCTGAGCAGACTTTGGGCCGATCATAGACTTCCCGTTGTATGGTCTATCCTCCAGTACTTTGAATTGGTGGAAAGGGACAATGGCACGGTCGATACCAGTTTTTGTGGGCCAAATATCGGCGAGTGGGAACTCCGAAGAGCTTGGGAGGCTGTATCGCGTATTCTGTTGTCTCAGCCGGACCGGCCTGGTTCAACTCCCAAAATGATAGATGGAAGGTTGAGACTGGAAGTTGTTCAGATTGACTATCTGATAGACATACCCGACGAACATTTGCAAGACGCATGCCGGTCTTGGCTGGCTTGAAGCCACCAATGTACGTTGTAAATACTACTTATGGGTCGCATGAGAATACGATATCCCTGTGTTGATCAAAACAGAGGCTGATGACTTCAAACCCTTGAGGAGAACACTTCGTTTCGACTAGTTCACGACCGAGACTCAGTGTTGATTTATCCAGTGGTGACTTTCAGTGGCCTTAGAGCTTAGTGTTCCGAGCTGAAGACTCGGTGCTGCATTCTTGAGACTGCATTTCTGAGACTGAATGTCGTTCACGAGGAGACCCGATATACCGGATTTCAGCCTCATAAATTGCACCCACTTTAGCTTTGACCACCCCACAAACGGTACGGGTACAACCTTGGAGATGCGACCCTGATGCTCTAGCCTCTGGCGTCTGGCGTCTGGCGTCTGGCGTCTAGCGTCTAGCGTTTAGCTTGCAAGCGTGTCGTGCACCGAGTCGTCAAAGAAATTGGCTTTGGTCATGGCATGAATGGCGGCGTGAACCAGACGAGAGAGGAGGAGAGAGCTCGTAGATTTATCTGGTCGCCTCAGCACTATTCTTACCTGGCGGGCCGGCCGACATGATGGCATGGATCTGCAGTTTCGGAGGTCAACCCATGTTGTGGGGGCTACCGTCGTCAACAGCGAAGTCTACGAGATGGGAAAGGAACGAACGCTAACTCAAGGGTTGAGGACAGATATGAAAGACTTCTCTAAACAAACACCGGTACCATGGCAGATTGACAGGAGTGTGACACCGCTCTGGCCCTGGCAGGCTCGCAGATTCGTCAGTCACAGTCACAGTCATCGCAATGCGCCTATCAGATGCAGCTCGCTCGCTACCCCACAAACCAATAGCCTGAAGATGCCCACCTGCTAACCACAAAGACTGTGGCTTGACAGGAATGACAAGGTTCTGTATGCGTATGACATCACCGGAGCATTTGGTCCTCGCTCTTTCCTTGGTTTCTCTCAGCGAGATCTGCTGGAGATCTGCTGGAGCTTTCCATTGCCTTGTTGGCGTTTCCGACTGCGAGACAAGACGCAATGCGGCCACGATCGAGATTTTCAATGGTGGAATCGTTGTTGGGAAAGCACGCACATGTTTCTGGCTGCGGCTTTGTGGCGCCTCCATATATTAGGTAGTAAACAATGCTTGATGAACAGGCAGCTCCTACGTCATAATTACCCACGAAATGGCCTGAAGTTCAGTCGTTACTACAGTACAGTACAGTACAGTACAGTGAAGAAGCTTTCCTTGTAGCCCCAGACCAGTCAGGCGTCCTGTTCGCTTGCCGTTCGTTGATTTATTGTAGGTACCTAGGCAGAGTCGATAATATTAATGCATTGAAATTGGTGTGAATTATTCGCAAAAACAAAGGTGTACCGGGTTTTCGTTGTGCAGCAATCCGTACTGAGGAAAGCGTCGCTACTTACTTACCTAGCTAGGTACCTACCTACGTTAGGTACTGTAGCTTCTGAGCCCGTCAACAAACGGGAACAGTGACGTGATCCATTTATGACGCCCCAAGCTCCTGCTCCTACACCTCTAGCCACTTTCTGAGGTAACAGCTCCCTTGAAACAAAACCATCCACATTCCTCCATTCTGACCTCTCCCTCCCCCCCTTTCACCTTCATTGATTTTGGTCCTGCATCTTTCAGCAGCACCACAACCCATCACATCTCCAAAGCTGAACAATTCATCATCATCATCAGCTTGACATTGGCCCATCATGAGGTTCTTGTCCATCATCTCCCTCGCCTTGGCGACGGATGCCGCTGTTGCCAGCAGCTGGTTCACCAAAGCAGGTATGCAAGATTCTACTCATCTCACGCGAGACAAGTCTAGAAATCATCCAAGCTTCTTACTCGGCTTGACCGTCGCGGTTTAACATCCCCATGCTGACATCCTTCTCCGCAGCTTACAACAAGTGGCATGAGACCGAGCTTGAGCGCTGGCTCTCGGATAACGACATCCCATACCCTACTCCCGCTGACCGCAAGGATCTCGAGAATTTGATCCAGAAGAACTGGGAAGACAATGCTGTGTCCCCCTACAAGAAGTGGGACACAGAGAAGCTCTCGTCGTATTTGAAGCAGAAGGGTATCGAGTCGAAGGAGGGTGCCGAATCGACCCGTGATTCCCTGCTCACCCAGGTTCAGAACTCTTGGTATGAGACTGAAGACAAGGCCCAGACTTCCTGGACTAGTGCGAAGGATTGGATTCTGGACACTTGGACCGACAGTCAGCTCAAGTCTTTTGCCGACAAGCACGGCATTCCTGGTATGTTTTCCCACATGACTGTCTGAACGACTGGCTTACCCTTTCGTTCAGTACCCCAGCCGCGCAAGCGAGATACCCTTCTCCAGAAGATCCGTTCCAACTATGAGTCTGCTGCCAAGAAGGCTGGTGAGACTGCAGCCTACCCTGGCAACTGGCTCTACGAGACTTGGTCTGAATCTGACGCCAAGGAGTGGCTTGACACCCACGGCATCCCGGCCCCTCAACCCTCCAACGTAAGTTCATGCTTGTCAGTCCTCCGTGCCTCGATAGTGCTAACAACACCTGCAGCGCGACAAGCTCATCGCTTCTGTTCGACGCAACTCTCGCCTCGCCTATCTGAAGGCTCAGGACCAGGCCGCTTCCGCTTCTGCCAGCGCCAATGCTGCCTACGCTACTCTGACTGACAAGCTCATCGATTCTTGGGGCGAGTCGCAGCTCAAGGAATTCGCTGATAAGAACGGCATCAGTGGTAAGTCGCTCAACCCAGTATATGCCCCTTGCGTCGTCTAACCACTCCCAGTTCCCCAAGGTTCCAAGACCAATGAGCTTCGCGCCCTTGTTCGCAAGCACCGAGCTCAGATTCTTGGCGACTCTTACTCCGCCTCTGCTGTCAGTGGTTTCGGTGCTGCTACCAGCAAAGCTGGTAACCAGTACACACAAGCTACCGACAGTGCCAGCCTCGCTGCCCAGGAAGCGTTCGACGCCGCCGTTGGTACCTGGACCGAGAGCCGCCTCAAGTCTTACCTGGATTACCGTGGTGTACCCGTTCCTCACGGCTCGAAGTCTGATGAGCTCCGCGCCCTCGTCCGCAAGAATTCGCACAAGGCTGCCCACCCTAACAGCGCCTGGAACTGGGATGATTACTCCCTCGCGAATCTGAAGAGCTACCTTGCCGACAGCGGTGATGCCGCTGCCAAGACGACGTCAGAGAATGCTGGTGCGACCCGTGACGAGCTTGTATCCGCTGCCAATTCGGCCTACTCATCTGCCTCTTCGGCCGGTGGTGATACGTACGCCTCAGCCACGAGCTATTTGAGCAAGGCAACTGCTTCTGCCAAGTCGGGTACTTTCGACACATGGAGCGAGAGCGAGCTGAAGGCCTATCTGGACAGCTATGGCGTCCCCGTCCCCCAAGGCTCCAAGGTCAATGAGCTCCGAGCTTACGCCCGCAAGCAGTACACATACTTCAAGTACGGTACTTCAAGCCCTTCGGGCACTGCTTTCGCCAAACTCAGCGACGCTGTTAAGGACGGTTACCAGTGGGTCGCGAGTCAACTGGGTGCTGGATCCGAAGCTGCCAAGCAGAAGGCGGAGGATGTCAAGAAGGAGTTGTAAACCATCTCCCGCATGTACCCACCCCATTGATCACGCAAGGCGGCCTAGAGGCAGGATGGTATTTGGAAGGAACGACGCGAAATGAATGTTATGATAAAAGCATCACTGTATTGTAGTTCGGATGAGACAAGGGCCAGGTTCTGCTTTCGCCATGGTGTTTGGCATGATACCAGCTTGCGATGGTTTTCAGTAGTTTCATCTTCGACTAGGTGTTCACGGTATCCGTCAATTTGCTTAACATGAGCACACTCCCATAGTCTAAATTTACTCCTAGTTAGTGTTGCTTGCAAACATGGTCTCTTGCCTTGATTTTGTAAATCCAAAAATATTCGTGCCCCAATACTAACTAGATACGACTATCTCTGCCTTGGTATAACCTCACTAACATGGGGTCGTGTACTACTCTGTCAATTGGAATATAATATCACCGAGCCACCGATGTCCTACTGTCAACGAGGTTGTTGCACCTCTAGCAGACTTGCGTGCAGACTATGAATCACCTCGACCCAGCGCTGCAGGGGTGAGCATATTGAGATTAGCCTACCGTCCTCGCCCAGCGCTTGGCTTCACCTGTCCAGACTCCGAGGTAACGACTACACACGAGCAACCAGAGTTCACACCAAGTTCAATACTGCCCTAGAGGCAATCAGTGCTGAGAATCTAGAAAGATGGGGTTTTTCCTTGAAGGTCCGAAAGGGTCATCAAGCTACTAGGTTGCAGATCCAGTCCAGACCCTTGCTTTGAGTTTATATCGAACCGCTTCCTGTGCTCTCTTCCTTTTGTAGCCTTTCAGGCCAAGCGGCGATTGTTATGATCCCTTCCAGATATATGAGACGCAATACACGGCATCGTCATAAGAATCCTTCAGCAATAGGTCAACCAATGACATGGTATCCAGGGCATCATCAGAAGGCCAAGTTTTCGATAGATATCCCAACAAAGCGCTCATATACGCGGCAATCGCCAAAGCAAGATCGGTATTGATTTTCAGGCCGCCTTAAGGTTCAACAAAGCGATAGGGTTGACGTCGCCAGAGAAGACAACCCTAATGGAAGTGGTATCAATATGCTTCCAACCACCCTGGTTAGCTGTCAATACGAGTCAGATGCGAGGGATCTGAAAGATGACTCTGTCGTCATGAGTGAACCAGGGAAGAACTATCATGGTCATAGCAGTCGTGACCGTTTCCCTCTGGTGCCAGCCGTGCCGAGCTCCTATACCAGAATAATTCCACCATGGTCCCTGTCTGTCTTTCACCCCCGACAGAAAGACACGAAGACTCAGGATCCTACATGGCGAAATACAAGTGGTAGTGGTAAGAGCAACCGGGATTGAAGTCAGCCTTGCACCCGGGACAGACGTTGCTGCAAGCCAGATACTCGGCAATACTCAATTCGCGGTGACAACTGCCGCATAACACGGCCTTGGTGCTGCGTTCGTCTCTAGACCAGACCTGCGATGGGTGGGTGACCAACTCATCATGACAGCTGATGCATGCGTAGTATTCACCGCAGCACTTGTGTCGTATGGCAATGATGTCGCGAGGTGAGTGCCAGTGCGAGCACTGCATCCGTGATGTCACTTCCAGACCCTTGACGATCGGTGTTGCGGGTTCCATGGCGTTGAACTTCAAGGATCGGCTCATGGGCCTCTTGAAGTGGTAGAGCGGGCTTTGACGGTCGGATCCTCGGTGGACGGAGTAGTCCAGGTTGTCCTCGGGCCCAGAAGCAGTCTCTGGTCCAAGTATTCACTCCAGGTGATGGTAAGACGGGCTAAAGATTAGGTATTCAATGCTGGTGTACTTGATGGAGTTGGCAGTTGCAATTCGAGGTGCAAGGATCGAGAGATTTGCGACACTAGCGCTAAACTGTTTCGGGTAATAGTCGTTTTTACTTCCAAAAAGCTCTGGGTGGGAGACTTCGTCCCCTATTTCACACTACCCATTCTTGACTCACCAGCAAGGAGTGGCATGTATTTCAGCAACGACCGTGGGCTTGCTATACAACATCCTGTATAATAACTCACTACTATGTTTTGTCTCTCCATGACACAAGCTTGCTGCCTCGAGGCTCGAGCTACATCAATCTCTCTTGAATGATGTGTTTGTATATGGCGTTTTTATCCCTCAAGACACATCATTCAAGATTGCTGTCCCTGTGAATTTGATAACCTCTCTTTGAAAACAAAGACTAGTTGCACCACGCGTAGATGTTTTGTACCATATTTTAGTTTAGTTACTAGTTTGAAAGTCAGAACAAGTGCTGGGAAGGTATAAAACTACTCACTCCTCTTACGAACGGCAGTTGAGATAGTCAGCTGTGTTCTCCTGATTAACCGCACTTGCCATCAAATCCCGAGTCTCAATTATAGGCCATTCCGAAGCAAAAAGAGAAACCAACTTAGTCCTCGTAATCAGGTTTAGTACCGTCCAACCAATCGTAACCTAATGACTTGACTGAGTCGACGGCCTCTAAAAGCTCGGTACCAGTGCTTTCATCGACAGAACAAGCATCAATCCAGAAACTATAAAACTTGTCACCTAAAATTCTGTGTGCAAGTGCATCTGATCTTGTGCCATCATGGTGTGCGGCGAGCCTTGCCCGAAACATGCCTGGTGTGGCCTCCTGGAAGGTGACTCCGCGAGTTCACATGAAGACAAAGGATTCGCTAGGTCTCCAAAGTCACATATCAATCATTGATACATCTACTGAAGATCAAAGGAGTTTTGGCTATGGAAAGGGAACGGTGAAATGATTGCGAACCAAATCATACAGTGTACATATAAAACTCTGGATCCTCAAACCACTCTGTTGCATATTCCGTTCGCTAGTCTGAAATTGTATATGCAGCTGGTTCCATGACAAGAGCACGAGACGTCATACACGACATATTCGTCCTGGAGTCGTTGGTAGTTCCAAGAGCCATTCAATGAAATGAATGCCTGGTCCCTTCTTTTGCCTGGTAGGATGCAGGCAACCGAAACTTGGGTGAGCGTTTGCAAACCATCCTGAC
Source organism: Xylariales sp. AK1849 (assembly GCA_022432505.1). Lineage (NCBI taxonomy): Eukaryota > Fungi > Ascomycota > Sordariomycetes > Xylariales > Xylariales sp. AK1849. The sequence goes on from JAJKKH010000008.1 coordinate 2,425,834, forward strand.
CCTTATTATGGGTGCAGAACCGAAAACAAAACACGTTGATACTCACCTGGCGTTGCCAGAATCTTTCCAGCGTTGTCGTCAGCCAAATTTGGCAGATCCTTTCCAGTCCGATCTTACCACTTCAATCTAACAACCAGAGATCCAGATATTTTCAGCAACTTCCGCTGGTAATACTATGGCAGAGCCAGCTCTGACTCAAGAGACCTGCGATCTTGTCATTCAAGAGTACAATGATTTTGTCGCCATCAATGGACGATTTCTTGGACGAAAGAATGAGAACAGGCTGTCACAACAAGAGCTTGCGGAGCAGTTTACCTCATCCGTAAGTCATGATACTGGTCGTCGATGATAGGTGTGGAAATTGCCTACTGACAGTCAGATGAAGAGGGTCTTCACAAAACTGCGAACACACCGCGACGGAAAGGAGCGGGTCATGCGGCCTTGGATCCTCAGCAACGTGTATCCACCATCAATGCTCCCGCTGAGAACTCTCAAGCCCATCATGCTGAGTGAGATTCACATCCAGGCCTCGAACTATGGACGTGTGGTTGTTCTACGAACCTTCACCAAACCAAGTTTCGATCGCTACCTCTGTGCCGGAGTTGAAGACCCAGATGGTAACATCGACTTGGTTGTATTGTTTAACTCAGATCCTTTCCTGAAGTCAACGTCGATCCTGCCCAATGGATTGGTATTTGCAGTCAAGGAGCCACACTACGTTGTCTTTTCAAATGGAAAGCATGGTATCGTCATTGAACACCCGTCCGACATGGTCGAGCTTGACCTTGCCAATTCCCTAGTACCTTTCAGATGGAAGCAAGCGCTCATATCGCTCTACTCGTCAGACCCTTCTGTATTGAAAGAGAAGGCGAACGCTGCTCTAGCAGGCGGTGACTCTGCTGGCGCCTCCAGAATCTACACTATTGGCCTTTCAATGTGCAGAAGTGATGATGTTGACCTACGCGACCACCTACGGCGCAACCGTGCAGAGGCAAACCTATCGCTGGGACGTTATCATCAGGCTTGGAATGATGCACTTACTTCACTGTCATCGAAGGGAATTACGCCCTTTGATAGAAAGGCTTTGTATCGTGCTGGACGTGCCTCATACGAGCTCGGACAGTTCGACAAAGCTCGTGGGTACTTCAGTAAGGCGCAGGCTTTGAACCCTTCTGATTCCTCTGGAGAAGTGATGCGAGAACTCAAGCGAGCACTGGCTCGCCTCGACGAGGCCAAGACTGGCGATTATGACTTCATTGCCATCAGTGAGTCAGTTAAAGTAGGGAAGGCTCGTGTCGATGCTGCAAGCTTCGTCCTCAATACGGAGGTCAAGGACTTTGGCGGCACACGACGAAGCGGGTTAATCGCGACTACGAACATCAAGATGGGCGAGCTCGTCATGTGCGAGAAAGCCTTTTGCGCCTCATTTGAGCATGATACGCCGGCGGCAGCCCACACAGATGTTGTGGCTAGCTTCTCTACGCCGGTGAGTTGACTTGCTTCATTCCTAGCATCAAATCTCTTATTACAACGGTGTGACCTCGTAATCACTTTCCGGCATTCCACCATCGATGTCTTCACAACTCCATTGAAACGCCCAAGCCTCCATATCTTACTAACTCACACGTAGAAGAGACGCGTCTTCAGCGACGCACACGCACGGCTTTCTTCCATGACATTCCAGAAGATCCTGCATAACCCATGTATCGCTTCTCCAACCCTTAATCTCTGCGCCGAGCCATTCGCTCTGAGCAACAGAGGAGGTGAAGTGATCGACGGCCAGACGTTGGCCTCCTCTTTCTTGGTCCAGCGAGTTCTAGAAATCAACTCATTCGCCCTCCCTCCACTACGTACCAGCGACCTTCAGATGAGTTTGCTGAAGCAAAGCTCAGCTGTTGTGACGAACGACTTTGATCCGCGGGCGTCCGAAAACCGATCATCAGGTCTCTTTACCCATGCCTCACTGATTAACCACGCCTGTATTGCCAATGACGTTCGCTCATTCGTGGGAGATCTGATGGTCATACGTGCAGCCAAAGACATCAAGAAAGGAGACGAGATCACGCTCGCATACCGAAACCGTGGCGCAGATGAGGTAGCCTTCCATGCCGGACTCGAGCAGGATTACGGCTTTACCTGCCAATGTCCCATATGCAAGGCGGACTCCAAGTGCCCGTCCTCCAGTCTCGCTAAGCGTGCCAAGCTGGCTGCATCTGTACAGACATTCTACGAGTTGAAGACTCAACAAATGACACTACCCGCAGCTCGTCGACCCTTAATGGCAGACTTCTATATGAAAGCGTCTGATCTGCGTGCGAGACTTGAGGATACCTACAACCCATCTCTGTATGGCGAACTCCCCAGGCTTGCGTTGTGGGACCTCAATATGTTCTGTCTCATGAATTACGCAGATGAGCGGAGTGATGACGACCCCGCAATCCTATTGAACATGGCTCTGCAGTCTCTGCGCGACTTTGGACTGGCGATCACGGTGGACATCAAGAATGAATCTGTGAACATCGACTCCTCGACATACATGGAGTCGTATTACGACGTCGATGCGGCCATATGTGCAAGCATGGCCTACAAGAAGCTGCATAAGTATGTACTGTATGAGGAGTTCAGGAAGTTTGCGGGAGTGCTATGGAAGGTGAAGACGGGCAGTATGGTGGGGTTCAGCAGTATGTACAGAGGTATGTGAAGCATGTGTACGGGGTGAGAAACATGAGTAAGTAGGTATTTAAACTAGGAGATTCTAGGACTTGAAACCCGCATCTAACACAGACCCACTTTGAAAATACGTTGAGATCTGAAAGTCCTGAAGTGCATGCTCCATTGACGCGTCCTTGATGCTAATGTATAGCAAGTTGTCTGTTCGTGTGCCATAGTGGCCCCAATTCTTTTGCCTCCATTGCCTCTGACAGTACGGACCAATCTCTCCAGTCTTTCAGAGAACTGGGCAGACAGACGTATGAGGTCATAAGAAAACAAACAACTCAAGAGCTTGAATCGGATCATGTAGAGTAGTCGCCTGCACTAACGGCCTTCAACGCCTCCAAAGCTTCGAGCGGGGAACCTGCTGCTCGGGGAAATCACGCGGCCACGACCACGGAGGTACCGAAACCTGGGGTAATGCATCTGGGTTAGCTTCAACGAGTCTCATCACATCCAGATTCTGCCTGCCCATGGAAACAAACCTCCTCCCTCGTCTTATAGGCTCGCGGGACGACGAGGACCCCGCACAGATCATGAGGATGCTTCACGTCACGTTGGAGCAATCGCAGTAGCAATCCCGTTTATACTAGTGCAGCTTCGATTTTGATCAAATATCCTTTTGCCTTGCCATATGATCCGGAATGGCGAGCTTCACGATTGCCGATGATACGAAGCAAGGCGGGAATGGAAGCATGCCAGAAGTCAAGTTGGGTGAAGCCGTCTTCCGCAAGATGTCGCAGAATATCGATAACTTCGGAAATATGACCCAAGAAGCATGGCAAGCGACCGAGTTTGAGCGTAACATGACGCTGCGTGAAGCGCTGCGGATGTATCCCAAAGCCATATTCTTCTCGTTCATTCTGTCCCTATCCCTGATTATGGAAGGCTATGACACTTCCCTTCTCGGCTCCTTCTTCGGGTATCCTGAGTTCCAGAAGAAGTTTGGGGAGCCCGTGGGAAACGGGACCTTCCAGCTCACAGCGTCCTGGCAGTCGGGTCTCCAGGCTGGCGTGCAGATCGGTGAGATCCTTGGCCTGTGGGCGGCGGGCATCATCGCCGACCGCTATGGTTACAAGAAGACGATGGTCGGCGCCTTAGTCCTCATGACCCTGTTCGTGTTCATCATGTTCTTCGCACAGAATCTGGCTATGCTCATGGTTGGGGAGATTCTTTGTGGCCTGCCGTGGGGTGCGTTCCAGACCCTGACGACGACGTATGCCGCGGAGGTGAGCCCCATGGTTTTGAGGCCTTATTTGACTACATATTGCAATATGTGTGTGAGTATCTCACGTCTAATTCGTCGTTATTGCCGAGTCAGCTGACTTATGTCAGTGGGTTATCGGGCAAACGCTCTCGACGGGAATTCTTCGTGGCTTGCTATACCGAAACGATGAATGGGGGTGGCGTATTCCGTATGCCTCCCAGTGGATATGGCTTGTTCCCATCATCATCGGGGTGATCTTTGCCCCGGAGGTCAGTAGTCTTCAACATCATGGAGCCGCACCATTGTCTCGGTAAATATGCTGAACACTTTTCATCACTATAGTCGCCTTGGTGGCTAGTTCGACACGACCGAATCCCCGAGGCTCGACGCGTTCTGCGCTCTCTCGTCTCCAAAGCTGCCATCGATTCCTCCGAGTCCACTTATGACATCGACCGCAACCTGGCTATGATAATCCATACTAACGAGCACGAGAAGTATGTCAGCGAGGGGACCTCCTACCGGGACTGCTTCCGGGGCGTAGATTTGCGGCGTACTGAGATCGTCTGCATCGTGTGGTGCATCCAGATCGGGTGTGGAATCTGGTTTGGCGGAAATGTGACCTACTTCCTGCAACAGACGGGATTCTCGGCCGAACAGTCGTTCAACTTCGGACTCGGCAAGCAAGGTATCGCGCTTTTTGGTACGCTGGTCAGCTGGTGGATCATGCAGGCTGTCGGTCGCCGGGCGTTGTACCTGTATGGGCTGGCGGTCATGTTCGTCGTGCTGGTGATCATTGGGTTTCTGGGCCTACCCGCGCCGTCCGATCCGATCTCCTATGCATCTGCGGCACTGCTCATGGTGTTCACTTTCGCGTTCGATGTCACGGTTGGTCCTGTCTGCTACTGTCTCGTGGCGGAGATGCCTTCGACTCGTCTACGGATCAAGACTGTCGCCATTGCTAGGAACTGCTACAACATCCTTAGTATTGCAGCAAATTTTCTCAATAATCCTATTCTCAACCCGACCGCTTGGAATCTGAGAGGCAAAGGCGGGTTCGTGTGGTGCGGCTTTGCGTTGGTGTCCTTCGTCTGGGCCTTCTACCGACTACCTGAGCCAAAGGGCCTGAGCGCTGCCGAACTCGATGTCTTGTTCGAGCAGGGCGTGAAAGCGCGTGATTTCCGCAGGGTAGAGGTCGATCCGTTCAGGTCGGCCAATGTGGGCAAGGTCGAGTACAATGGGGAGGAGAGGAAAGGGGGACTGGACTTCAGGATGGGGAAAGGAGCCGAATCGGATGGTTAAAAATTGTGAAGACTATGAAAAATAAGTAGCTTGACGACACATGCCCATCATCAAATCGAACATGTACCTGAGAAGCTTGCGATGTTCCTTGGAACGACAGAGACTCGATTCAAAGGCGCTCCTCTCACAATGACTTCTATCCTATGATCGGTGTAAGATGTCAGGCTGTATGGAATGAATAGTTCCGCTACCAGGTAAAGGTGAACTTCGTTCATTAGAGCCAACACGGCAGCATGTTCGAGTACATGGGTTGCCAACAGAGTAATAGCGTTTGATCAAGCTAAGTGAGAGTGGTTCATCGTCATAGCGGATACAAAAACTCAACCTTCACCCTTGGAACCCCTGGCAGCAGGCACATTCTTATTTTGAGTCTAGGACCAGAATCCAATTTCGAGACGCTTTGAGTCTGAATGGCTACATGACTGAACATATGCAGACAAGGCCTACTTAGTTCAGTAGTTTGAAGCTTTTCATCTATGCCCTATCATTGGGCTTAGGAATCAGTTCCCCGGCTTGGCTCTAGGATCTTCGAGAGACCGTCGGTTCGATCCCGACCTAGCCGCTTGAATATTCCTTTTGCTCTTCTTCTCGGTAGGAAATGGCTCTCTTTAGCACTACCTACTTTTGTATGGAGCTTTCACTCGAATGTATTAGCTGTTGTACTCCAGCTGTGTCGTTATGTCACGTCCTACGAAATATGCCACTACATAGCCTCTACCAGAACGCAGACGAGTTGAGCGGCTTGGACAATAGTACGGGACTGTTAGTAATTGAAACTCTAATGAGTTTCTTTACTGGTTCGATTCGAGTGCTAACCGATTCTATTTTACTGATATTGCTAAAAGAACTGTAGACTGCTGGCAAAGCAAGTGTTTTACACTTGTAGGTGACATTCACTAAAGAGTGTTGAAAGGTGTACGTGAGGAACGGGTGGGCAAGGTATTCTAAGCTTGTCCATTAATAACAGTGGAGTTTGTAAGCATTTGTTGACGATATAACGCACGCTGTCCGGGGAATATGCTAGTCACTGCTATACAGTATTAAAACTGATACATATCCTTACCTGTTCTTGCATCCAGCCAATGTGGACATGTAACGAAAGCGATAGGCAGAGAGTATTATTCCGCTGTTGATTCCGCGCTTGATAGTGGAAATTGGCGATCCCACCTACCGTTAGCATAATACGCGCTCTGTCGCCTACGATACGCACTAGAAACAAGTACAGTGCTATTGATTGAGGTTGTCGCGGCCCTTGCCGTAAGCGAATGCACTAAGGACCTGGGGTAGTACTGGGAAAGCAACCAAGATCATCGCGCCGTGCCTCGGGAGTCGGAACAGCTGGCATCTCGAATCTGCCCGTGTCAGATGAAAAACTTCGGTTTACCCGGGCATCTACAGTACAACCAACATTGCTCTCTTGGCTGGGTGAGACTGCCTTCCCGTATCTTTGGTTACCTTAGGGTTCCTGTCACTCGTTTGAAACACCGGTCGCCGGTTCCGGTTTTGCCAGCTCCACGACCCAAGGCTGCATCCTGTCTATCTACCTAGGTCACTTGGCTAGTCCTGATCCGTGTTTGACATATCTTGCCTATCTTGCGTGCCCGAACCCGACGACGACGTTGACGTTTGATCATGACAACCGAGTCGGCACCATCAGGAGTCGCACCGACCGATCCATTCTCCGACGGAGCTGCTATCGCACATGATGGCGGGGCAGATCCCCCACCGGCAGCAGCGGATGGAGTGTTGAAGCTGTGCAAAGGAGTCTCGCTCTCCTTTCGAGGCGATGCTCTGATCGTCAAGGGTAGGGCACACTCACCAGTCCGGCCCGCATGAAGTTTTTCTCATAGCTAATACCCCTTGTCCCAGACAAGTCTGCGGCCAAACGTCAGCGATCGCAGTTCTGTGGTGTTCCCGTGGGAGCGTCCCCATCGGAACTCTCGGTCCCCCTCTACAATGTCCTATGGGCCGAAATACACGACGACTTGATCGCCATCGACTACGCCGTGGTGTCGAAGAAGAGAGTTAGTCCAGCGAAGCTTCTCTACGCTCTCAACGATACTCCCGAAGTTGCCGACCAGGCGAAGTCGACCCCAATCCCAATCGCGACAGCTTGGATTGAAGAGCTGCTTACTCGGGCCTACGGCGACGCGCAACGGAGGAAGCGCGCAAAGGTGTTGGTGAATCCACATGCAGGCTCCGGCGGCGCCGACAAGACCTGGGAACATGAGATCAAGCCGCTCTTCGAAGCAGCGCGCATGACCCTCGATGTAGTGCACACGACTTTTTCGGGCGAGGCAGTTGGTCTTTGCGAACAACTAGATATCGATGCGCACGATGTAATCATACCCTGTTCAGGTGACGGGTTACCGTATGAGGTGTTCAACGGGTTGGGAAAGCGAACGGATGCACGGAAGGCTCTGCGACAGCTAGCTGTGGCGCATATGCCATGCGGTAGTGGGAATGGGATGAGCTGTAATCTCAACGGGACGTACAAACCCGGCCCGGCTGCGCTGGCTATCATCAAGGGCGTGAGGACGCCTTTGGACTTGATGAGCATCACGCAAGGTGACCGGCGGAACTTGAGCTTTCTCAGCCAATCATTCGGACTTGTGGCGGAGTGCGACTTGGGTACGGAGCATATGCGATGGATGGGTCCTGCCAGGTTCACGGCAGGAATTATGCAGAGGATTTTTACCAAGAGGACATGGCCATGCGATGTGTCCGTCAAGGTGGAAATCTCAAACAAGGAAGAAATCAAAGCACATTATAAGCGAGAATACAGCAGCGCAGACTGCAATGTGAGAAGGGAAGGGGATCTTGCCAGTGCGCCATCTGTCAATGGTGATTCCGTGTCAAGTGAGGTTGAAACTGGAGAGGGATTACCGCAGCTGAGGTACGGGACCGTCAATGACAAGTTGCCCTCGGATTGGGAGACAACTACACATGACAAGATGGGCAATTTCTACTGTGGAAACGTAAGCCCATTCACCATATATCCCCCAGTGTGCTCCGAGCTTACGATAGTAGATGGGCTATATGGCACCCGATGCCAACTTCTTCGCAGCGGCGCTGCCGAACGACGGGCTGATGGACCTCATCATCGGCAACGGTGATATCTCAGCCGGGAAGTACTTGGAACTAATGACATCTGTCGAGACTGGCCATTTTTTCAGCAACCCTTTGGTCTCGTACCGCAAGGTGGTGGCGTATCGGCTTACGCCTAAACAGAAGGAGGGCTACATCAGCATCGATGGTGAGCGCATTCCGTTCGAACCCTTCCAGGTCGAGATACACCAGGGTCTGGCTACGGTGCTGTCAAAGAACGGGAAATATGAAGGCGCAGGACCGATGGGTTGGGAAAAGGTGGATATCAGCGGAGCACCTGCGGGTGAGGACACTGGCGCGCCGTAGCGCCGGCCATGTGTTGAAGGTCATTCCCTACCAAGCCGGAGACTATTGCATAGACTGAGGCGCAGGTGAAGGAAGGAAAGAAGACAGAGGAGATCGCGTTGCAAGATACCCATATAGATCAGGCATAAGGCGTACTGATTGTGCACCTACACTCCCTTTTCAGTACCATAATACTCAACGGAGACAAAATCTTCCCATTGACCTCTGCGATGGGTATCTGAACCTGTGATCCCGAACGCCGGACTCCATCTATTGTCAATCAGTTCAAGAAAGCTGCCAGACTTAAGTTGCTTATGGCTCAATCATCGAAGCCAACCCAGCCATCTTGGTTGCCTGCACCCTCTTCCAAATCCTCATCTCCGGACCCACCCGTCTTCTCATTCCATGGCAACCGCTCATCCGCTAAGCCCTCCTGCGCGCGGGCTCTGACCGGCTTACTTGGGCTCTTCTTCTGCATCTCGACAATCTCTCTGATCTGCTGTAAAAACTCTCCGTCGGCCTGCGTGCTCTCCTCTCCCATCATGCCCGCCTTTTCGGCCTCATCGACCCAGATATCCAGGACATGCAACCTCAATCCCACGGAAACCTTGGCCAGATCACCCGTCGTCTCGAACGGCCAATCCCCAAGTAACTCCAACATCCCTCCTCTCCTCTGCATCCTTGTTTCCCCGTCGCCATCGCGCACCCAGGAGAAACTAGCTCCCAGGACCCTCCTGACCAACAGCAGGAACTTTTCCATCCGCAGCACATCGATGCCCGTCCACTCGCGACTGAGAACATCCCAGAAGCCGGTCAGCCAGGGGACCACCGCCTCATCGGGCAGCACCTCCAGCAAGTTCGCCAGTTCGGCACATAGGTTCTGCTGCGGGATCGGCCGGTCGCACATGTACAGGCTGTAGAAGAGGCCTTTCCAGAGCTTGAGGTTGTCGAGGGCCGTGAGCTGGCGCGCGGTCGTCGAGGCCGAGAGGAAGGTGCGCAGGGTAGTGAGGGCGGCGGTGCGGGTCTTGCGATCTGGTAAGATGTATGAGCATAATTTCATGCGAAGGCAAGGTCTGTCAGGAACGCACCGCTTGATGCGAGGTGCTTGATGAACGGCATGTTCCTCCCGTCGGCTGCCATGCTGAAAGATTGAGGCTGCGAGCACGCGCAGGTCGGGAGAATTTGTCGAGACGTGAGAGAGGTCAGCAATTTTTAGAAGGTAGAGTTTGGGTTGCAGTCGAACTGCGGCGACGGGTACGATTAATATCGCCTTGATGTTGTGTTTCGTCGTTGATTCTTAGAAAGTCAGGCTGCTTCCCCAGAACAAAAATTTTGGCCCCGCGATTCGATAGGCGGAAAGCTTCCGCCTCCCTATCCTCCCCACACTTACGCCAAGAGACAGCCTAAGCAAGACTCTGGACCAGAGTTTCTCAGGAAATTTGACTTTGCTGCGATAGTTCTGAGATAATTAGGTACCTAGGTGCGTGCTCCTACTATTAATTCTCATCCTGAATGAGATGTGTGCTGCAGTAATTCAAATACTCAGCTTAGGCAAACACATCTGCCACCATGGGAAAGAAAACGAGATGCCATTGTCACTCGTGCCCAGGATGAGAAGTCCCATGGGTAAACAAAACGATTGTGGATACCGAGGCTGTGAAGCTGAAAGGCATCCAGCCTGAAATCTGATCCGAGTTGTTTTTCGGCTTTTGGATCATGACATCTGCGGAGGTCTATGAACAAGCCCAATCGGTTTGCGTCCTTTCAGCCTGCACTTTCACCTTCCACCCACCGGATCACTTTGACAGCGTTTGGCTCTGTTGAAACATGACGGAAACTCATCAACCGAAACTCTGTGAAGTATGCGCCCAGATTGACTTGGAGCCCATCTTCGAGCGTTCAGACAAGTATTTTGCTGAGCGAACATCGTTGACGGACCTTGGCCATCACCGGGACAAGCTCAGTCGTCTTGCGTCGGAGCCGTTCATAGATGCTCATGAGATTGTCTGGCGCAACGAACGTGGGAGCCGCGAGGCCACGGTTTGTGTGGCGAGCCTCTCAGGGAAGACGATGTCCTCAAACCAATTCGTTTTTGATTGCCAACTCTGTAAATTGTTCATGTCTCGAGGTTACACTAACGATGATTTCGAACTCACAGCTTGCTCTTCCTTGAGATGCAGCCGTTTCGTGCTGGCCGAACGTCTCGAGACGCCAGTCGAGCTTCGCGTGGATAGGGGCTACTTAGCTCTGCTGAACATTACCCGGAACTCCTTTGCAAAAGATTTCTATCATAGAGATCTCACCAGACAGACAGGTATTTTCCGTGTATCCGAGACCGCCCGCGGGCATCCTCTTTCCACGCCGGACGGTGGGATCTGGGGTAGAATTGTACCACATTGGATCGACTACAAACTTCCAAAAGCATGGATCAGTTTCTGCTTTCATAATCATGTAACGGTCTGCAAGCGGCCGAGTTCTGATGTGCATTTGGCTGGATTTCAAGTCATCGATTGCTCTCACGATCCACCAAAAATTGAGCGCCACTCGATGCAGGTGGAATACGTTGCTCTGAGCTATGTATGGAACTCGAGTCCGGATCCTCCTGGTGCAATGACAGAGGTCATCTTGGATGCCATCGAAGCTACAAGGCGGCTTGGTTTTCGGTATCTCTGGGTCGACCGCTTTTGCGTCAATGAACAGAACCAACGAGAAAAATTGCATGTGATAGCCAACATGGATCGGATCTACCAGCATGCTGAACTCACAATTGTCGCCGCTTGCGACACCTACAATGGTCTACCGGGAGTCCATCGGCCGGATGCATATGTGCCTCGTGGACGCGGCACGCCAGTCAAATTTACAAAGGGGAACCTTACACTGGCACCTTGTCTTCCTGATCCAGCTGAGGCTATTCGAAAGTCGGCTTGGAGCAGCCGCGGCTGGACTTTTCAAGAAAGCTTGCTCTCGAGGAGGCTGCTCGTTTTCACATCTCAGCAACTCTATTGGAACTGTTGTGGCATGACTGCTCAAGAAAGCGTGATAGTCCCCCCTGAACTATCCCACTTGCCGGATATGTCTCGCAGTGGCGGCTGGGCACCCCCAGGAATGTTTGACCGGGTAGATAGTGCGATGCCTGCTCGTCCTACCACCCCTCTTCGTTCCATTTCGAGGGTGATGAAGGATATCGGCAGCAGCGTTTTCAAATACACTCAGCCTTATCCAACTCCAGCTAGCGTGGCCTCCCCACACGATAATCCTACGGTTCTTACACAACCTCTCGCGAAGGCACTGAGGGAGATCGTCGCAGATATCTCCACGTATTCCCGACGACAGTTAACGTATGACTCCGATTCCTTGCTTGCTTTTCAAGGGAATCATGCAGATGTATGTAACTAAAAGCACTGGGCGCGTTCAGTTTATCTTGGGTCTCCCAATGACGAACCAAGCATTTCAGAACTCCAGGGTGACATTTGCGGTAGCCTTGTCGGACTGGACACACGATGAAATACGCCCGACCCTTGGGTATCCCTGCTGGCGTCGACGTCATCTCCCCTCTTGGACCTGGACCGGTTGGGGAGGCACCGTGCTCGACTCTTCTTTCAAGAGAACAATAGACGTGATAGAGCACTCGCATCTAGATATAAGGGCTGCGTCTAGCGAGGACTACTCACCTATGCTCAGCTTGTGTGCGCGAGAATGCAAGTCGGAGTGGGATACGACAGAGCCGGAGTTGGTCATAAGCGATGTACTTCCAGTCATTGATGAAGATCGCTGGAACAGCAGTTTACGAGTGAAGCAACCATTCATCGTGAATGCCGCTATGGTATCACACTGTGGGGGAAACGTCTTACGAATAAGTCAAAACCTCTATACCCTCCGTCTGTCCGTCACTTGCGTGGAACACCCGGGATCCCCCGCGACATTCCAGAATGAAGCCATCCAGGAATTGCGTGAAGGAAAAACGAGGGCGGTGCTCATCTGGTCAGGACGGAATGCGTCGTCGCTGCTGCTTCTCAAATTGAATGGTGAACGCAGGGACGGAAAAGCACTCTGGGAAAGGATCGGTGTGCTTCACTCCATGATTATGAAGTCCAACCCATCCCCCAAGCGCTTCTCTACCGACAAGGGATTCTACCAGTCAAGTGTTGACTACTTGATTGCATAGAGCAGTACCGAATGCAAGGTATACAAGATGTGGTATAAGTCGCGCTTTTTGAGCCACTACGAACATCGTGGACGCTACCAAGATCATCACGACAGTGCCTACTATAAGACTTGAATACAAGGAACGGGTAGGATCAGCTGATTGATGAGCATAGAGGTCTTTCGTGTACACCTCGTCTGGTCCTCGAAGCCAGTATGACCCGGCGTTGATAAGCAGTTTCCAGGGACTGGGCTCTTCACGAGAAAGATCCCAGCAGTCTGACGAGCCCAACTAGCCCCGGTACCAATCTACGGCGTGGATGTAAAGGCGTTGGCTGGTTAGACTTGCGATTCGCAGCATTGGGCCCGCGGGACCCGGCTGCGGTCGATTGAGAACCGTGACTCCAGCGCTACCTGCGACACGCGTGGCCGGCTTGCTGTGGCTCTAGAAGGAACACAAATCAAATGCCTGGGCTTTTCGTGACGGACATCCATATTCCTCCTTTCTGTGTGTGCCTTGGGCGATGCGTCAATTCTGCGTATCCCGTAATTCGCCAAGGTGAAAAGGGCCAGACTTATAGGTCATGAATAAATGTACTAAGTTTCCAGCTTATGGACCTGACTGACGAAGAATACGCAGGCTGCGGCTGAATCAATGTCCCGAGAAAGATTTTGGCGTTGTCATCATCTTTCTCGGAACCTCGGCAGGCTTCAGGAGGTCGTCAAATCAAGCTCATTGATCGCCCCGAAGTGCACTAATCCCAGCAAGGATAGCTGCGCGTCGAGGTGTGCCTACTATGTAAGGGGCGCCTTAGGTGCCATTCCGCCATTCTGACACGCCGCAGCGGCTGAAACTACCTACCCAAGGACCCAAGGATAACTGGACCCGCAGAACAGAAAAATGCATCTTCCCGTTTTCGGTTGATGCGACTGCTTACGAGGCCAATACGAGGCCTTTATCAGCAAGCGAATCCGAACCTAAAACTAGCTGGGCGCTCGGGCAGCTCGGGATGTGGTCGTATATAGTAACTCCGGCAGCCTCTCAAATCTTTTGAATCTCTAATCTTAGAAGATAAGGCTGCACGGTTCTCTACAGCTCGGACGGACAACCGACTCTGTCACTATTCCAAATGGTCGCATCCCGACGAGAAGGCGTGCTCAATATCTGCGCAGAATTGAAGGCGTAGTAGCTTCGTCATAGATCGAACCTCTCCACAACCTCAAGTATCTCGACACCACTCGCGGCGCACCTTTTCTCCCATCTGTGTGGGCGTCCATTTAGCATCGACGCTACAAATGGCGATCAGCAACGGTACCGCTGTCCCAGCGGGCTTCACTTTCCGCAACTGCAAAGATTACGTTGACATCTACCCGGAGTTGTGCCAATACGATCACTCGTACTACGAGTACCGAATATGGCTGGCACCAAACGCGGCGTTTGCAGGCCTCTTTGGCCTCTCCTTGATAGGTTTCCTAGTGGTGTTCGCATTTACACGGCGCAACGTTAGCTTCACCGTATCGCTGATCCTCGGCATCCTCTGCGAGATCATAGGATACGCGGGACGCATACTCAGCTGGGAGAACCAATGGAGCGAGAACGGATTCCTGATACAGATCTGCTGCTTGACCATCGGTCCGGCATTCATGGCTGCCGGTATCTACTTCTGCCTCAAGAGCATCATCTACGCGTTCGGGCAGGAGAACTCAAGGATCAGGCCCGAGTTGTATCCTCGCATTGTGAGTCCACTCTCCGCACCATACCTGACACCATACGGGCATTGCGTTACTAACCATGCTTAGTTCATCCCGTGTGACGTAATCTCCCTAATCCTCCAAGCTGTAGGCGGCGGCATGGCCTCGGTGGCCTCGCACAACGGCACCAACATCACGCCCGGAAACAACATCATGATTTCGGGCCTGGCCTTCCAGGTCTCCACCCTGCTCGTCTTCATGATCCTCGCCATCGACTTCGGCATCCGCACGTTGCGTCGGCCCTCTGCCCTCGACCATGACCCGGTACTAGTGTCACTGCGCGCGTCATGGCGCTTCCGCCTGTTTCTGAGCGCGCTGTCGCTGAGCACCTTCTGCATCTTCTGGAGGAGCGTCTTCAGAGTCGCCGAGCTAAGCGATGGCTGGACCGGCCCCATCATGAAGCGACAGGACTTGTTTGTCGGCTTCGAGGGCGTCATGGTTGTCGTCGCCGTGTTGGCGCTGAATGTGTTTCATCCTAACTTATGCTTCAGGGAGATGGAAAGATTCAAGAGCAGGGGCAAGGGGAATGGGAAGAGTGTAAGTGCGAGCAGTTCTGGTGGGGAGGAGGGGGTACTCAAGCAGGGAAGTTAGGGTCACCTCTGTGACATAGACAGGAACGTCAAACATAGTCCGGGAAGGACTGAAAGACGGAAATACGATTTTAAGACATATGGTGCATCGACACGAGATAGATTTGTGTCTGAACAGGAGCATGGTTGGGTAAGCGGTTGTGACGACTGAAAATGGGTATGAAGCTGGCCATAGTCACACCGGGGACCGCACATGTTTAGATGACTGCCCACGCATACATTCTTCGTTTAACGACGCCTTTCAAATATGTGACTAGCATCATGACCTGTGACTTTCCAGGGACTTCAGGTGTGACACTTACGCTTGGTCAACAAGTCTTGATGGTCCAAGTCCTCAGCTCCATATTCAAGCAGAAGAGACTCGATATCTCCTCGATAATCCTTCCGCTCCTCGAACAGTCCTGTCATAGGATCAACACCCCAGAGCCCGAACTCGGCATTTCTTAGTATGTGGAGAGGGCTAGCTTGACCCCAACGACTGTCGATTTTGCAAAAGTTCAGCGGTACCGGGCGTCCGTCTCGCGATCCGAGAGCGTTCAGGTCTGCACCAGCTTCTAAAAGGTGCCGCGTTCCATTATAGTCCCAGAAATGTACCGCTAGCTGCAGCGGGGTCATTTGATACTCTGTTGCTGTATGACAGTTCGGATGCGTTTTTAAGAGACCGGCTATGGGGCAAATCTTGTTGGAGAAGGGATTACAACAACCAAAAAGGGATGTTTTTTTTTTGTGGGCCAGTGAAGCGCAGTGTAAATGAGCAGCATGCGAGAAGCGCAGACGTGGCCTTCTGCAAGCTCAGCAGCCTTCATGAACGGCCCGTTGTTGAGACCAGCGCGCACAATCCGTAGAGTTTCCAAGGCAGAACCGGAACACAAGGTATTCCCCCGATCGCTTTTATGCGAGAATTCTACTAGGTTGTCGAGTAAGACCCCGACGCCTTTTTCTTCTATGTACTTCTCTGCCTGTCTCCCTCGGCTCTTGAGAAAGAGAGAAATGATGACTCTAGTTTGCAAAGCTGATAAATCAACCTCGTGGTGAGGAAGAACCCATATGGGCACATCGATGTCGTAGCCCTTGCCCATGCGCCCAAAATAGTCGACCTCGCCTTCCCAAATCCTTTTCAAGAGAGTCCAACAAGTATTGTTCTCGGTGAGTGTTTTTCCCCAAATCTTGGAAGCAATGTCAACGGAATCTGCACAGTAATGCTCGAAACTGTCCCAACATGCACCGACAATATTGGTAGCCTTTGAAGATGCTCTAACCTCGAGGATCGGTTCTAGGTACTCATGTGTGATTGAGTCTTCTGATAGTGCGAAATAAGAAACCTTGCTATTCCTAATTCGTGTTGATAGAAGATATTCTACCACAGTATAATGTGCAAGTCGGGCCGATAAATAACTGTTTACTGATTTACCATACTCGTCCACGGAGTAACGACCGACGACTTCCGAGAAGCTGACCAAACAGCCACATAAGTCTCGGATATCGTCCGTACTGTATTTGAGGTTGATTCCAGCGGGGTCATTTCGGTCTCTGCTTGCAAAGGAGCGAAGCATATGAAGTGGGATAGGACCACCACGATGCAATCGATCATGGGCACAAATCCACAGAAGAATGGATCGTGCAAGTGGCCAGTCATGCTCTTCCATATCAAGGAAAATCATTTCGTATGACTGCTCTATTGTGCGGGGCAGGTGTCTTAATGCCTGCTCAATATCGGCAGGTGTTCGCCTCTTCAAGACGATATCAATCTGACAGACAGCCAGGCGAAACCTGTTCGTTCATTAGGCAGGCCTCAAAGTAAGGGGCGGGGATGGTTCCTGATCGCATAGCAGAGAAACTTTCCTCCACAGGGCTCGATACCTCCCTCCATTGCATATACCATAATGTCAGTAACGGCATAGCTTACCCGTAAACCAAGCACTGGCTTTTGTTTAATATAACGTCCATGACTGGAGATGTTCGAGCAAATCGATTGAATGTGAGAGATGATACTGGAAGAGCAAAACTTACATTCCTTGAGCATTTTCTACTAAACGATCCAAAATACTCGGCTTGTATGTGGCACGCCAGCCTGTACATCTTCTGTTGAGCTCTGACGACACAAATTTCCTGATATCCTGGTCGACCTCTGTGTTAGACATTGATACCGGAACTGTTAGCCTGCTCAAT
Source organism: Xylariales sp. AK1849 (assembly GCA_022432505.1). Taxonomy (NCBI): domain Eukaryota; kingdom Fungi; phylum Ascomycota; class Sordariomycetes; order Xylariales; species Xylariales sp. AK1849. The sequence continues at coordinate 2,443,099 of JAJKKH010000008.1, forward strand.
ACACTTTCGATTTCTAGGTATCTCCGGCTCGTCGCGAGAATTCGGAGACGTTGAAATCTGGAGTCCGTCGCAAGGTCCTCAAGCAACAACAATAGCTCTTGACGAGGACGACTTTCATCGACAGCATCAACAAGGAAATATACCGTTTCCATTTTTTCTAGGATTGCATGGAGGGCTGTCTTCAAAACATTGATATCTGGATCCTCGTTGCGACCATAGATGTCATCCAAGACGGTTGGCATTAGGCTTGTTTGGCGGCAGAGCTGGCATATGAGCCACTTCAGTAGTGATGGTGCTTCATCTTGGTTGTTCCGATAGGAGCAGTAGTAGTAGACACATGCTACTTGACTTCTGCCGATACTTTTGCAATGGCTCTGGCATTGAGTTATCAAGAAGGATGCCAAGATCGTTTTTCCGGAACCTGGAATACCATGAATCCAGACGAAGTGCGACGATTCACCAATATTTAGCCAATCCAACCATTGAGACATTCGTAGCATCCACTGCCCGGTGTGGCTTTCGTAATTTTTCAGGGCCGTATTGTGATATAAGCTTGGGTTGGTTTGCTCCAGCCAATTACAGATGTGGCGCTTCTCCCTTTCTAGTTCGCGTCAGCCATTGCACCTACATAGCTAAGTCAATGGATGTTGCTTACTTGTCAATGTTTCTTGAATTGCGCCTACTGCGGTTTTGACCTCATGTATGTCGTGTCTGGAAGAGTTAGCCTATATAGTAAGGGTTCGCACCGAGTTGACTCACGCAGTCTGACTGAGTAGAGAGAGGGTGATGGTCGTCTTGTGCTGCAAAAGATCCGCGAGGAGTTTCTTCGCTGTATCTTCTTTCCAAGTCCATGAGATAGCATCCTTGACCTTCTGCCGCTTTCTGGGCGCCGTCTGTCGGGAGTCTTGAATCGCGAGGCTGCCGAGTGCTTCTACGAGATCTCCCAGAGTGGTGTGACATCCCTTCACAGCCTCTTCCAGCCCAGGCTGCTTTAATGCAGTTTGGGAGAATTGACAGTTGATGTTTGACAGGAAGTCAAGGTTTTCGAGAGCGGACTTGAGAGACGACACCTCCACCAGCAGGGCTCGCAAGTCCCTCGGTGCATCCTTGGCCGTTTCGATGATGCTCTTGCATCGACCGACCACCTTAACCGACAAGTCCACAACCGCAATGATGCTTGCAGCGAGGCCAATTGCTTCAGCCATGTCCTTCGACTCAAGTGGTATCGAACCGACGCGGTGATTTCTCGCAGCCCTCAAGATGAGCAGAGCCAAGTCCGTTAGTTTAAGAGGGCTGCCGAAGAGACTGATCATGTGGCTAAGCAAGGCAGAATCTTGGTGCGGGGTTTCGGGTAGCTGCAGCTAGAGTCAGCCTTGCACACTTACGTGCGTTATAACTTCTTATATCGAACCGGGGTATTTCAGGTATTTCTTTATTCAAGTCAGTGGTTCGTTAATATACGACTATATATTATATTTATTTTAATAGACCATTCAAGTCGCCTTTGTTTAGATGTTTTTACGTTTTGATGTTCTAATGTTTTAATGGACAAGACAGTTAAATGTTACTATATAGTTATCATCTCTTACAAGCTAATGCCAATCCCAGAGTCGCTGTCTCATTCATACATAATATAATATCTCTGCACAACTTGTATGTGAATCCATATCCCAAATCTTGGCATACGATTGATTTGTCCCAAGCATGATGAATTAGCCTGGCCGGTCGGTTTCATGCAAAGTGTTCCATTAGCCATGCTGCCATATCATATCCGTCTTGCCGACAATAGAGTGCTTCTCGAGCTCAGCCATTTCTTGGTCGGATATGAGCCACTCGTCACTGGCAGCTCGTGCATTCTCATCGGCCTGGGTAGCATTCTTCACTCCTCCCAACGGGATAGCGCCCTTTTGGATAACCCATTTGAGAGCAACAGCGCTGGGCTTGACGCCATGTGCCGCGGCAACTTTGTGGAGCGCTTCCAACAGAGGGCTGAGCTGCTCCATGGGATAGTTCGAGAACCTACGCGATGAAGGTGGCGGGTTCTTTGCCGTGTACTTCCCACTCAGGCGACCCATGCCACTGAGTGAAAGACGGTCAGCCAAATCGTTGAGTAAGTACAAAGACATGGTATCAAAGATTGGTGAGACTTCGAAGGAAGGAGAGTCCACTTACAGTGGACTATAAGCCATCAACGTAATTCCCCTTTTCTTGCACTCTTCCAACAGGCCGCCCTTCTCCGGCAAGGTCCGGAGCAGAGAGAACTCGACTTGATTGCTAGCAAGCCGCAGCCCCCTCTTCTTCAGTGCCTCGTCCATGCGGATCATCTCGTTCAGGCTGTAGTTGCTCACGCCTACGGCGCGTGTGAGGCCAGCCTCAACGCACCCAGCCAATCCACTCGCCATAGAATCAATGGAGTGAAAAAAGTGTATAGGCCCATGGATCTGGTACAGGTCCATCTGCTGCAGACCGAGTCTTTCAAGGCTTTGCCGGCAGAACTTGACCATTCCGCTAGGCATGAATATTCGTGAGGGCGGATACGGGATTGGTATGAATTTGCTAGCGATGACCAGTCGGCCCTTGAGATCTTCAGAGCTGTCGTTGCGAAGGGATCCGATGATGCGCTCGGATTCGCCGCTGCCATAGACCTCGGCCGTGTCGACAAAGTTGAGATTGTGCTTCTGCATACTAGCCCAGGCACCGTCCAGTTCTTGGCGCGCAGACGCGGTCGCGTTGTTCCATGTGGACGAATCGCCCCATGACCAGGTTCCAATACAAAGGTTGGGGAGAGTGATAGTGCCGCTGGCTTCTTTGGCACATCTGAGAGCGAAACGATTGGCCATGTTGCCAACCGAACCTTGTCTGTTTAGATGTTAGTGCTTACTTGTCTTTTGTGAATGAATAAATGAAGTTATAGATACTAAGTAAGTTATAAACGTTCCGTCCCGCCTTACGTCATGACTTTGTTTCATTTGTTGGTCTAAGCGCTTGACCCACCTGGACTGGACGGAGTTTCGAACACTCAGTTTCAACCTTTGAGAGGGAATCGGCCGACGGATTGCGGTTTCTAATGCTCTTTCTTATTTCGGCAGAATGATGTACACAGTAGTCACAACTGCATGTTATAGGAGTCCCTCGAAATACCCCATTTGGATCCCTGAACCACCCAGTCCGGCAAGATGCCTGCCCGGGAAACCAGGTCACCAAACCCGCTAAGTTGTCTGAATCAACGTAGTAAGAGTACATTCGCAATGTATCGGCTTCGTTATAGTTGTTGCTCGGCGAGGTTATATTTGTTAGCCCGAGCGAGTGTTGATACTACACAATAGAGGGACTTCCAGCCAACTCGGCATCATTGGACAAGCCCTTTAGTAGTACAGTAAATTAGCGACGTGATTTAGCCCCACATCGTACAGAACAGGTATCTAATTTAAGTCTCCGACCATGAGGAGTACATCGAGGACAATATCCACACGGCCAAACAAGCAACCCACTTCTCTTCTGCAAAGCCAACAGTATCGATAACGACAGCACACCGAACCCTGGATCTGACTGAAACTTGCGTCTCTTTGCATGATTGTTTCTTACTTCTAAATCATCATCGTAGCACCAAGCATGTCGACGGTTAGATCGTGGACCTACACCACGGCGGGTTATCCCCAGACCTTGCAACTGCGAGAAACATCTGTCCCCTCAAGTCCGGCACCCCATCATGTTCTTATCCGAGTCAAGGCCAGTGCACTCAATCCTCTGGATATTCAATTGATGAATTTGCCGATAAACTCAATCCCCGGCCTGAAATGGCCCAAAGTTCTTGCCAGAGACTTCGCAGGTGTCGTACTTGCTGCAGCGCCAGAGACGCCATTCAACAAGGGAGATGAGGTGATGGGCATCACAATAGCATTAAACGGATCTGGAACCTTGACCGAAGTGGCTCATGTCAGTACAAGGAGCAGCGTTATCGTCAAGAAGCCAGCGCATCTATCTTGGAGCGACGCGGCAAGCCTTCCACTGGTATGGCTGACGGCTTACACCTCGGTTGAGAAGTGTGCGCCATTTATGAAAGAAACAAAACCCGACGACAACAGGATCGCCGTTCTTGGTGGTAGTTCGGCTACCGGCATTTACACTGTTTGGCTTGCTCGGCAACGTGGCTGGACTGTCCTCGCGTCCTGCTCTGGTCGAAATGCAAACTTCGTTCGCGAACGTGGCGCTGACCAGGTCGTTGACTACACTTCTTCCGCGGACGCTGTGAAATCAACAGTAACTGCATTCCAACCTAGTGCCATTGTCGACTGTGTTGGAGGCACAGAATGCATTGGTCTAGCACCTCAATATGTTACTATCGTTGGTGACAAGACCAGTAGATCAACGGCGGGCGGAAGCATTCTGTACGCGTTCTACCCTCGGATGGTATTGCGATGGTTCTTGGGCTGTCTAGGGGTGGGGAAATCGTATGAATGCATCTCGCTTCAGTTAAACGAGGGCTGGTTGGAGAAAGCTACGGAGCTGCGGAAGGAAGATGTCATCATTGACAGCGTCTATTCCTTTGACAAAGTCAAGGAAGCATACGAAAGACTGAATACTGGCAGAGCGAAAGGTAAAGTTGTGATAGAGATAGAGCTCTGATTGGGTTTGGATTGGATGTGGCGTTTCGGTATTATTGATACGGTCAAACACTGACAAGAAGCTGTGAGACTCGCAGAAAGGTCTTACCTTTGCGCCAGTATTTTTACGTGAAAGCTGTCACCCAACTTCCAAGACTAGGGTCAATTAACTGGACCGTAGGTATCGGGATTAGTCTTAGCCTGCAACCATTTGGGTCATCGAATGTCACCACTACGGGAGGTTGAGCGTTCATTGAACTGTATCTCCCAGTGTTATCCCGTATTGAGCTAATGTTTCGAGAACCAAATGGTACCTGAGATATTACAGGCCCTCTTTGAATGGTACCGAAAATTCCTTGCGAGATGGCATGCCAAGAACAACTGTGCTTTAATTTGGAAGACGTAGACGATGTCTCAGCTGATGAGGTAGCTAAGGAAGCCTGCACCAAAGACCTCTTCTTTGGATTCAAGATCACTAGCATACTTCGCAAGTACGCACAGCCTGAGAACAGCGTGAATCTATACCAGTCAGCGCAATCTATCATCGGCTTTCTTCAAGACAAAATGCAACTCCGACAGGGAGACTCGATTGCCATTATGTTTTAGTTTGGGCCCGCCAGAGCAGACTGCTCAATGATGTGACGTCAAGCCAAATATTTCCTCGATTCGTTGGCCCATATCAAAGATGATCCGGCAGTAACTTCAAGAAAGTCGCTTGAAGGGCTCGCTACGAAGCACATTGTCTTTGGCATTGTTGTGCCGACGGATGGAGTCGCAAGGTTTATTCGAGACCTACTATGACTTGACCAAGTACGTCAGCGCTCCCACGGCATACCCATCTAGTCCCGTCTGCAACGTCGGCGAGATGACCGGCGCAAAGAAGCCCGAGTGATTGGTAGGGACCCTTTGTTCCAGCGTACCTTCGCCCTCCGCCTGGTCCCACAGCTCGTGGCTCGTCCCCCCGTACAGGAAGAAGCAGGACGGTCTGTCAACCGCCGACGCGAGGATGCTGAAGTCCTCGCTGACCGCCAACCTGGCCACGTCGCGGTCATACTGGCCCTTCCCCTCGCCAAAGTGCGCCGCAAACGTCTCCTCGAGCTTCGCCGTCACGCCGACGTCGTTGACGGTGAGGGGGAACGACCTGGTCGTTTCAAACGTCGGCTCGCGCACCGCCAGGGCGGCCGCGCTCTCGGCGCGCACGACGTCCTTGATGCGGCCCAGTATACGGTCCCGCGTACCCTGCGTGATGGACCGCGTGTCAATAGCCAGCGTCGCGTCGTCCGCGATGACGTTCTCAGCGTCGCCCGCATGGATGCTAGCGACAGTCACAACGGCGCTGTCGGCCGGGTCCACCTCGCGCGATACGATGGTCTGCAGCCGCATGACGGTGCTGGCGGCCATGACCACCGGGTCGATGGCGCGGTGCGGCATCGAGGCGTGCGACCCCCGCCCGTGCAGCGTCACCCGCATGCTGTCGGCCGACGTGGCCATGAGGCCGCGCCGCGTGCCGATCGCACCCGCCCGGAACGGCATGACGTGGGCGCCCAGCGCTACGTCGGGCACCGGCACGCCGTGTCGCCCGGCGTCGTACAGGCCGTCGTCCACCATGGCCTGCGCGCCCGTGCCCCGCTCCTCGGCCGGCTGGAACGCCAACACCAGCGTCCCGGCCCACGCCGCCCGCGCGCTCACAAGCAGCTTTGCCGCGCCCAAGAGGCACACGATATGCATGTCGTGGCCGCAGGCGTGCATGACGGGTTTCTCAACGCCGCCGGCATCTCTCACGCGCGTGGTGCTCGCGTAGGACAGGCCCGTCCGCTCCAGCACGGGTAGGGCATCGATGTCGGCGCGGAGGAGCACAGTCGGGCCGTCGCCGTTGCTTAGGACGGCCGCCAGACCATGGCCGCCGATGTTGGCCTTGACGAGGAGATCCGGAGATATGCCACGCAGCTGCGCCGCAATGTGCGCTGCCGTCCCGGACTCCTGGTTCGAGAGCTCCGGATTCGCGTGGTAATATCTGTATAGCTCTTCTAAGGGCGCCAGGCTGGGCCTGTGGTCGGCGACAAGCTGGGATATCGATGCCATGTCTGCAGTCGGGGATTCTCTATGAGGAGGAAAGGGGGACTTGAGGGCAGACAAGATTAATATCGTTCTGGCTGGTAAGTGGGGTAGAGAACAAAAGGTGATAAGCACCGTCTTATGACTCATTGTTTGCCGTTCTGCAATTGCAAGCCATCGGGAATTCGTCTACAGCGCCACAATTCTGGGTTTTCATTTAGACGTATCTGGTGGGACTCCGGGTCGAGTGTATGATGGCCTAGAGTTGTTTCCAGATTCACAATACGTGCACCTGCTTCATGGAGAGACGCACTGCAGGCATATTAAGGCTGATCACTAATTCCGATGCTATTAGGATGCTGCGCCATCTACTTAGAGTTGTTACGTAAGACTGGGTTGATGAACGGCAATAAAAAGACTAGGTGTCCGTCAGGTTAGCTATCGAATGATTATATGAGAACGATTCTAGCAACTTCTGTTGATGAGGTTATCAATGGATTTAGCGTCACTTTAGCATATGGCCGGCTTGGTATACCCCTTAAATGCCTTCCATAAGGCAACGGCCAATGAGCCTCATGATTATTTGGCTACAACCGTATCAATAGCCCTTCAGCGCAATGCCTGGCTCTTCGCCCAGTCCTCATCACTATGCCCCTTGATCTCGTTCAAGTACTTGTTGAAGTCATTACTCAATTTCATCACCTGACTCAAGTGTTTCCACTCCAAGCTCTCCTTTTTATGCAACGCCAGCTGCCGCGCCGTCAGCAATACGTTCCGTATTTGGCGGCCGTTGATCTTGAACGCGGCTAGCTCATTCAAACGTCCTTCAAGATCCCGTATATTGACCTTGATTTCCTCGTCGTCATCTTCAAGCATTTCGAAGAAATTACGCCAAATAGCTTTGCGAGACTTGGATGTGAGAGGCTCGTACCGAAGCGCGACGCGTATACGTGATTGAAAAGCTTCGTCAAATGTTCCCACACGATTCGATGTAAGTATCATGATGCCCTCGTAGTACTCGAGGACTCGGAGGAATACTACGCACAAACTCGTGAGCAACCGAGACTTGAGTGTATTGGGGTGTGGTTTATGATTGCCACTCACCGGATACGAGACTGTTCCTTCGCAGGTCCGATACTGATCTTTCCTCCAAGAAGACATCGGCTTCGTCCAAGAGCAGTACTTGATGAGGAAAATCAGCAGGATGACAGGGACTCGGTCAGTCCACGAAGCTTACCGCAATCCCAAATCTTCCCCAAGTAAAGGATCGTCTCTAGGTATTTCTCCACGGCTTGAGCATCGGTCCCAATATCACCGCAGGTGACACGATAGAGTGGCTTTTCGGCAAATTCGGCAACACTGACTCGTTAGCAATGCCAGCTTGCACTCGACTAGATTTCTCACCTTTCGGCCGTCAAGCTTTTGCCTGTTCCGGGACTTCCGTGAAGAAGCATGATCAATCCGTTGCCCTTTCCAACCACAAGGTCATCCAGCTTCTTCGTATCGGACATCCGCACGTCAATAAGTGCGCGGAGGAGTTCCTTGGTATCCTTCTCCAGCACTAGTCTGTCAAAGGCTTTCTTGTTCCAGACCACATCACCCATTTGGCCAACGTTCAAGGATACTTTGGAATGTCCCAGTCAGTCTACGCATTTGGGTCCCGGTCAAATAAACTGGTTTACTCACCCCACTTTTTCTCGCGGAGGCTGTAGCCATGTGTTGTTGCTGGTAATAAGAGCATCTGGGTATCTGTCACGTCGTCATCCTGGCTGATGCTTTGCGGCATGTCGTCGAACTCAATAGGCTCTTCCGAGCTGGGTTGAAAGGCACGCATTCCATGCATTTTTGAGTACGTGGCCATATCAATCATGAATCGCTCTTTAGACTGTGTCGGTCAGTAAAACTCTTGTTAGTAGAACATGCTGGCTCTCACATAGAAATAATCGTGGTGGTGATCCCAACCGTCGTACGAAACCAGTCGCTGACTCCTCATAGACCAGAATTGCTTTCCTCGCTCTTTCAATCCTTTGACTGAATCTTCCTGGACGAAATCTATTGGACAAATTGCCAATTCACGGATTTCCTTATCGTCTAGAAAGCCTAGCTCCATCTTGCCGAACCATGGCTGGCGTCTCAGATGACGACCATTATAGTACCAACGCCATCCAGAAAATTGTAAGTGGTTGAACTTTTTCACGGGCCATTCATTCAAAGAGAGGGCTATCTGCACCTCTTGATCTTTAGTCACGACGACTTGGTTCGGTCTGAACAGCCTCTCGATGTGCGTTTCGGGCACAACTCCCTTCTCAAAAAGCCTTTCAGCCTCCAAATATTCCTGCTCGAAGTTTTCTTGCAAATATCCAAGAAGCACATCAAGTGACGGCCTGTACAACTCACTGTCATCGGCGAGTTGTCTCAGCTTTCTCCGGTGGTGGAATAGAAAGTTGTACGGCGCCTCCATTTCAGTGCTGTCGTCAACAGGGCCATAGAACACGATATAATCTGGTTTGAACTCCGCAATGGTATTGATGGCTTTTTTCAGCAATGGCGAGACAATCTGCATCCTTTCTTGACGTGTAGATATCGCTTCTCGCGTGCCATTGAAGTGATCAGGTCCCGATTCAAGCCCCCTTCTAATGATCCAGCTACTGGTAAACGTTGGGGTCTGGTTGCATCGATGTTCTTTGAAGACAACAAAGTGGATGGCAGGATGTCGCCTCAAGTAGCCTTCGACGTCAGTGATCTCGACTTTTCCGCGTAGAAGTTCCTCTCCGGCTAACAAGCCTTGAGTTTGGCGGGTGGTTATGGGAATGTCTTCGTAGATGGCAGCATCGTGGTTATGAGACGCCGTTCCACAGAAAACACGATGAAGCACCTGGAATCTAGGGGTATCCGGCTTCTCTGGCTGTTCGAGGCTGTCTTCATCTTTCTCATCCGACTCTTGACCGTCATGATCCTGGAAGGCAAGTCTCGACTGGAGCGTCTGTATAACATCAAGCAGAAAAGCGACGTACTGTGAAGTATGGCGGTTATCATCAAGTACGTCCAGCTCAAGATATTCATCGGCAATAGCTCCGAGTGCTGACGCCAATTTTGGTTTCCCGGACAAGGCCGTCTTGTGTCGAGAGAGATCATAGCCAGTTCTAGCATCACTGCTGGAAAGAGAGACACCTTGAGCAGAAGGCTCGTTTAGCTCATCGCTCTCCTCAATTGGAGATATCTCTCCTCCCCTCCGAGTAGTCAACTCATCGCGCCAGCGGCCACCCCTCTCAATGGACGTTGGGAACTTGCTAGAATCGTGATCTGATGCTGACCTCCCTGGCACTGAGACAGGCGGTTGTGATGGCGCCGGTGGCGGAGGCTCCCCGTGGCCAGGCGGTCCCCTACCAGGCGGCCCCATACTGGGCGGTGCCATGCCGGGTCCTGCTCCGTATGCAAAAGGATTTGTTGGTCCGCCTAGACTGCGTTAGAGATGACAGACAACGGCACTTCACTTAGGGCTCAAACCTCCTGGAGGATACCCGGTCGTATTCATCGGTAGCGGTGGCGGCGGGCCGGGTGTCAGTAATCTCCTCTCTCTTGATGCAGCACCTTGTGTATCATCTTTTGAGATGGTAGACTGAGTGAATAGATTACGCGGGCCGGTGTCCCCGCCAAGGTATCGTGGATCCATCCTGACGCAGCCTAGGACCGAATTTGCTCTACCAGTGCAAGAGGGTTGTACAGTTGGATTGATAGGCAATGGTAACTACCGTTGAGTGCTTGAAAACATGAAGAGGTGAGGCTGGAAGGCTGCTGCCATAAGTGGATTGTAACTTTATGGGACGGCTACCAACAGCGTTGCTGACACTTTGGGGGCTTTGCACGTGCACCCTACCCTTGCACGGCCGCTCCAATCTTTGCTGTTGCCTGTCTGATAGCCTGAAATGTGCCTTGGCGAATAACTGCGCTGTTCAGGTGGTGGCGGTGCAGCATCCATGAACCAGCTTGGGAGTTGCATAGCCCCCACGTGTCACTCAGCTACTGGTCTACTGTGTATCGTAGCGATTCACAAACCTTCGGTTTTGGATTTTGGCGGTGGTGCATCAGCAGTCTACCAAGGTTATACTGTTCGTCTTCTTATTACTATTCCGTTCTACCCCTGGGTCTAATCGGCAACCCCACCGCCATCCTCAATTGCTGCGATGAAGTCCTCAACTGCCGGCGTGCCAACCCCCTGAGTCGGGGGCGCCACAGTCTCCGCTCCTGGACAATTCCTCTGTCTGTGAATATTCTACATAGGCTCTCGTCTGCATCCCTTCCTAGCTGCTCCGATACGTCTGATGGCCATGACACAAGAATGATTTTGAGCCAGCCGTTGTCCCTTGCGCTGACCATCCTTTGTAGCCGATCAATGAACTGTTCGGAATCCAAATTCTCTTGGTAGTTCACATCTAGTCTCGATGCTCTCTGGATTAAGTTTAGGTCAATCAGGACGAAGAGCTTCTCGACACGCCTCAAGCAGCGCTCTAGTATACTGAACCACCGTGGAACAGTATTGGCGCTTCGGAGGTCTTGAACCGAAATTCTGTGCAATTCTGCGCGGGTAGCATTATTACTGTAATCCATAGTCTGTAGAACCAGAGATTGCAGAATGCTCAAAAGTGATGGCGAGTCCTCGAATCCCAATGGCAGTACCCGTATAATCGGCGTTTGGGTCTCAAGGACGGCATCTAGGAAATCAATGGCGAAATCCATCGAACTGTTTTTGATGCCGTTGCCTTGTGCCACCAGAAGTGACGAGCGTTCATCAGAGACCCAAGCTCTCAGCCTCGAAATCTCGACCACGGGCATCTGAGTCGGTGTCCTAAGCCTTCGCCGGTTCCGTATTGAACGGCCAAACGTCAGCATCGCATCTACATTGCCAGAGCCAGAAGCAGAGGATTCCAGCACTTGTCGTATTGTTTCCGTTTGCCACTCGAGGAGAAGGAAATTCTGATCCTGCTGATGGTATGATACTTGATGCTGGAGTGCCTGGCTCTCTGTAATGAGATCTCGTAATTAGCATGGTGCACACGTGAAAGAGTCTCTAGCACGCGCTCACCTATCAGCGCCTGCGTCATGACGCGGAATTGGTCTCGCATCATCAACATCTCATCTCTCATACCGAGCATTTCGCTTCTCATTACGACATTCTCGTCGTACATCATACCGACTTTAGCGTGCACATCACGGAGCTCAGCCTTGACAGCTGTACTCGCAAGCTCATCGACGCGCCTCGACCTCACCGCGATCTCGTCCACGATGTCTTTGAAGCTCAACTTGTAGGGGCCCACAACCGCTGCGATGGCATGCTGCAATTTGTTCTTCTTGTACCATTTGACCGTTTCGAGAACAAACTCGATGATCTTGGCGTAGACGTTGGCAACGCCTATCTGCATCTCCGGTGTGCGATATAATTCGGATAGCAATTTCGTCCTTGGAAGCACGTTCGCTATGTTTGCCATTGCCCGGGAGAACTCGGTCAGGAGCTCCTCATAGTTGATCATTGCCTGACCTGCATCAGTCTACCAATCCCTCTGCCGCACAGGAGATGATAAGCACTTACTATGAAGAGGAACTTGAAAGCTCCCCAAGCGAGCGATACATATTCCGGATATTGTTGGCAAAGCGTATCAAATATAGCTGCGTCAGGGTGTCAGTCAGAACCCTGGATACTTAGTAGATGGGCTGCGAAGGCCGTCCAAGATAACCTACGAGCATAATACACAATCCGTGACGAACAACTTGATAGCAGAGAGCGGATTTTACTCTTCGTTGAACGATTTTGGTATTTCAGTTGAGCTTCCAAGACGGCTTTCTGGACGTCTATTATTGAGCTTCTCTCGCTCAGCCAGATAATGTCGCATTCGCTCGGTGACAAATCCTTCTTTAGCACTTCTACTGCATTGTCGAACGCCGCTTTGGCTGGATCCAAGCATCTGTGTCTATCTTAGCCACTTCCCGAGCCATTCAAGGGTAGATAAGGCCATACTGTGTAGAGGATTCACTAGTATACCATGATGAGAAGTTGTGACTGAGTGCGTTTCGGGTATCATTGACTCTGGTGAGAGTATCGCTCGTGGTGGAACGACAACTGCTTGAAGTTGCGACCGTACAAACGGCGCTAGTGTTGGATCGCAAACCAGGTAGCCGAGAACTGGTAGGGTCATCAAGATCATTCCGGAGTGCTACGAGTGATGAGCTCGACAGTTCCATGTCGCGATGCTGCTGATGATCTGATTTCCATGACATCGCCACCACGTTTCGCAATGCTAGGAATGAAGATGCCCTCAGGTTCACTGGCATGCATTATGATTGATTGAGGCAGTGGGATTCGGCTGGAGGCGGTGCTATGAGGCGACTTGTGATGTGCATTCTGCAACGCATGCCCGGTGACGAATAGGCAAGATCAGAATTAACAGCTTACAACCCCGGCTGCATACGCTTTGTGGCAGTGCTAAATTTACAAATCGGTTAGCTGCGTGCTGAGCGATGCAAAGCAAAAGATCTAAACCGCAATTACTTTGATTGACTCGGTTTAATTTCGATTCAACTTAAGCTAGGTAATCACTTGTGTATAGAACTAAGTGAAACTGATCTGAATGGCGTAGTTATACAATACACCCACTTTTCGCCGATTACTTTACAATTTGTCGCATTTATACGCAGTTGTATGTCTTCGAAAATGCTCTCAATCGGCAGCATATACGCCAGAGGGCAGTAGCAGGATCGGCAATAACGTAGTCATGGAGTCGATCCTTTCGGACGACCCAGGCTGCAGAATTACCAGGAGCTAGTAAGTCCATCAGTCATGGTGCACGAACGGCAATATTGAGGCTTTTGCTTGAGTACTTATGAACTGGTTAAGCACAGTCTGTCTGGCCTCAAACGACGCGCCTTTGAAGGGCATGTGTGCAGGGCAGCCTCGCAGCCAGGCCTTGGAAGTATTTAAGATAGGTCATATCTGGTGTTGATGTGTGTATCATTAGAAGGTTTAGTTATGTGTGTGTGGATATGTGTGTGGGAGAAGTCTCCAATATACATGTGTGGATCGTATCCTACCACCTGAATTCCAACAAGAAGGATCACCCAATGCCGAGAGATTCAGGACCTGGGGCTCCTTCATGAGTTCGGTCTTGTTGGCTGCTGATACAGTGATTGGGCGGTGGTCTGCTATCTAAGAAACTGTATTTCAGGTCCATCGATCGACTGCGCTCGAACTAATCGGAGTCTCGTCAAATCGGCTTGTTCTGCTCTGTCTCTTCCCGTTCACATGAAGTGATCTACTCATTTGTGCCGACGGTTTCCCATATGTCTGCGGAGACCCAGCGTCGTGGAAAGGCTCTTCTGCGGGACGTAGACTAGGATATGAGGAGATAGACGGCCTTGGCTTTGAATTGTGCCAATTCTTGCAGAGTTTCCTGCCAATATAGAGAAGCGGCTGGATGCCTCGGAGCAGTTGAGCTCTCTAAAGAAGTTTATAGCTGACAAAATTGCATCCCATCACAGATATTCTCATAGACGGCCTGGCCAAATCACCATATTAAGTAGCTACCCATTTTACCATGTCACGAGCCGAGATCCGGAGGCTAGAGCTTTACACAGCTACATAACGTCTCGTTGACCGGTTCAGGTGATAATCAGAATAATATTAGATATTAGTTGGAAGCATTCTATGACGCGACAAACCCCACTTCTTTGTTTCGTCTATTCGAGACTCTTCAAGTCCTCTTTCAAAAAGGTACTCAACCCATCGACGAATGTGGCCTCTGACTCCAGGGGAATTCCAAAGGCTCCGGGCTGCCACTCAATGGAAATTACCATGCTGCCGTCCTTGACGCTGACAACACTGACTGTCATGGGCGCACAAGTCACGCTGGCAGGCCGTGAGAAGACCATCTTGGTGATATTGCAGTGATCGCCGCCTGCCGAATCTTGAGGGGCAGCAGCCTCGAAAGCCCCCAGGTTACTGACGTCGAAGGAGCTGTCTCGTTCTTTGCCTATTTTGGCCGCAGTCCACTTGCTGATGCTTGGCACGTATCTCAGCAAGCCCACCGGCTGGTCCTGGAGCGTCACGGCGCATTCCGCCAGCTTCTCGGTCAAGGACCGCGCACTTGCCCAGGCTTTGTCGGACCAGGGAGACGCCCAAGCATCTTCCCGCTCATGGAACCCAAAACACGCGTTGGCGAAGAAACCCATCTCGTCATCAGATATGCCGACAGCACGTCTCATGTTGACTGCCGTCCCCGAAACAAAATTTGCTGCTTCGCTACGCGGAATCGCCCTGCTCAACGCTCGTACCATGGATAGGTGTATCGTGGCAGTAAGCTTGGCCCCATTCTTCCTTGCCACCCGCAGCACATTCTCAACCTCTGGGCCTTGGATCTCGATCAGTCTAAGGCGGCTGCGGAAGGAATCTGGCTCGTAAAACATCTTGACACCGGTCCAAGAGCCGGAATTGACGAGGCTGGTGGTCGCGCGGAGCCCCATCAGTTCCGCGATGAACTTGGGCAGGAGAACGGCGAAGAGGGGCCCGAGAAGAAACCCCCAGGAGATGGGCAGGTTCTTCGCGGTGTCGAATGGAGCCGGGAGATCGGCGACGGGCGTGGCCACGGCTGAGCAATCTTCGCTAACGTGATCAAAGACTCCGTCTCTGAACGTACGGTGAAATGCGAGTGCACTTATGCCGTCCCCCAGGGCATGTGAGAATGAAAAAGCGGTGAAGCAACGCGTTCGCTCTCCGCCTTGCTGTTTCGAAGATGACAAGGGAAGCACAACGATTCTCCAAGGCGGCGGCGACGCTGGCCAAGGCCGGTCCAGGATAGAGGGGAGCAGCGTCTCTATTTTCGCCACCTCGTCGTCGGCCCCCTTTTCGGAGTACAATGCGTTGACATCACTCTCTCCTACGATGGATATGTGGTCTTCCAGGTTGAGCGTCGGCACACGTTCGAAGAACGCGGCATCAGTATGCGTGTCTCGCACGACGACGCCCAGCGACGGATACTTGTCGATGCATCTTTTGGCGGCGCCGTAGAAGGATCGGCTCGACCTGACGTCGATGCCTGATCCGGAAAACTCGTAGATGGCCCCGATGATGAGCGCGTTGTAGAAGCCGCAGTGCTCCCGGCTAATCGCGCGCTGTTCGTTTGGGCCTATTGCTTGTTAACCATCGAGCGTCGGGAAACTTGCACGACTTGTCACCTACTCGCATACCTCATCGTGGCCGTTAGTATTTCATATATCGCTCGTGCTAAGGGTCAAAAGTAACACTGAGGGTCTTGAACAGCTCGCATCGGAGCATTCATCAAAGGAAGGGGGCTACAAGACGTATAAATAATGGAGGAAAACGCATGTTCGGTGGTGTATTCTTCGCTGGCAGGGAATAAGTTCCTGAACGCTCGCAGTCGTTGACACTGTTCCAGAATATTCACTCAATATGAAATATAAAGGTATACTGAAGCCATGTTCGAACTAGCCAAGAATGTACTATACCGTGCTGGGTAGAAAGTCAGCGGTGTGTGGCTTATTGAAACCGGAGACATATTGCTCTTTCTGGTAAGGTGCGCACAGCGTCAGGTCAGGCTTTAAACCTAGTCCCTGTCGCTGTGCCGTTCCGTGTTGTCAGGTCATCTTTAGCACTCGAAGAGTGGGGTTTACTGTAATTGTAGCTTTTATCGACCCGACCTCTGGGTTGACCGGAAACATTACGCCGTTTGGGAATCGAGAGAGAGCGGTGCTGTATCCCGAAAACTTCGCCTCCGACATGGCCTCGAGCAGTTTTTACGAAAATCCTCGTCTCTCGACTCACAAGTGCAGCCGCCTGGTATATAGCGGAGGGCGAAAACACGCTGGCATTGTCCCGCCTGGAATGCCATGGTGATGTACGATCCCCCGCAGTAGCAAGCCAGCCTAAGGCAGCCGCATATACATATACCTAGGTACCTAGGTACGTTAAAGAAGACTCGAGACGTTCGAGGCTCCTTAGCGTATGTTACATAGGGAGTTGTTAGCGCTTACGGTTTGGACGGCGAGACATGCAGACGAACATATGCTAAATCTCGAGTACTTAGTAGTTTTTGCACTGTACGGTGGACAGGAACTCCGGTGCCGACATTTTCCCTCCAGCGCTTCACAATGCCCTGACGCTAGCCCGCCCCCCTGAAATACCCCTGCCAATCTTGATCCGACAAATCGACGTTAGCCCTGCAGCAGCAGCAGCATAATGCCTCTGAGGTTCATTCTGCGTATCACTACCCAACCGCGCCAAGCTCGTTGGCCATGTCCCATAGCCCAGTTGCCAGGACCAGTCTGTTGGAGTCCTCACCCGTCATCCCCCCAAAACAGCAGCCGAAATCATCCCCAGGAGCTTGTGAGCGCTGTCACAGGTACAAGGAGAAATGCAGCTTCGGAAGGGCGCAAAAGTCATGCTCCAGGTGCAGTACGCTGGGCGAGCAGTGCCGTCCAAGGCTAAGGAAACGCATGGGACGCCGGCCTGTGGCCCAGCAGCTACCCTACGGTGCTACCTCTGTCATGCATCTGGTCAGGGGGGAGCAGAACGACGCGGTGCACCCTATCACTGGAGATCAGGTTGTCTGCGATGACGTAAAGTATGCCAACCCAGCCAAGCGTCTCCGGAGACGCTCGAGCAGACCAGACCCACGGCTCCCATGCCCGAATACTCCGGTCCGTCACGACGCTACGACGTGGGCAGGCTCGCTCTGCAACCCACCAAGCTTCCGCACTCTCCGGCCGCCTCTTCGGAGCTCCTGGCAGGTCAATCACGTGCTCGAAACCACAGAAGGCTTTTTCGAGGGTCACCGCACCTTCGTGCTCGGTCGAAGTTTCGTAGACGATTTTCAGTCCACAGTGCGGCGTTTGTTCGCCCGTTCCCCACAGATCCTCGCCGATGCGTATTCCGTAGCCCTAAAGCTGATGGGTTCCCGGCACGCAACATCCCCAGGTCTGGACGGTCATGATCTGACGATCGGGGCCCACTGCCTTCAGAGACTGATAGACGGATCCTCGTCCATCACACACCCGGAGGATGCCGCGGTGATCGTTTTGCTGGGCCAGGCCCTGCTCGTCTACAACACCTTGATACCGTCGCCGACCACGCAGGTCATTACGCGCGGTACATTGCTAAGCGTCAAGCATTGGTACCCGGCTCTGATCAAGCGGCCCTATCTGGACGCCGTGACTCTGACACCCGTTCTTATGGACACGATCGAGTGCCTAATTCGGAGAGAGATGCCAGTAATCCAGCTTCTAGCCCCGGATCGCTGCATCGTCGACAGGTTCTTGGGTGTCTGCGCATCACTACTTCCGCTCCTCTATGAGCTATGCGAGCAGAGCTACCAGGCCAAAACGAATGGTATCATGGAAAAAGTATCTCCTTGGGATCCCGTCGAGGACAGTCCCTACACTGAGATTAAACGCAAGATACGTGACTGGGCCCCGGAACTGCCCTCATGTTTCTTCACAACGTATTCGGCATTGGAAGTCAGTATTATGCTGGCGCAGGCCCGGTCCTATCGCATCGCGGCTTTGCTTGTTATCCACCGTCTGCGCTTTCCGCTTGGGATCGAGGATCTCGTCGCCCAACGCTATGCGGATGACATATTGCGGGAGATTTCCATCCTGAAGGCATGGCCATCCGACGCAGCAACAGGGCTCGGCCTGGATTTCCCGCTATTAGTAGCCACGCTGGAGTTGCCGGGGCTGGGGTCGGATATCTACAAAGCTTTTGAGCCGCTCAGGTTTCGGCGGCAGCACTCTGACGAGATTCTGGATTTCATCAAGTTCGTGACGAAAGCACGAGAAAACGGCTATTGTGGACTGTGGTTTGATCTGGTTCACAATCGGCTACGTGGAATTACCATGACATAGATATAGATGGCGTATCCTTACACTCTAGCTTTTTCTACGAGTTGAAGCCAAGTATCTCGAGGTGCATCTGGCCATCTTAGGCAATATAGACGAATGAGATGAAATGCTCTAGTCTTAGTTTGCAAGTAGTCTGCAGTGGTCGCGGAGCTCTAAGAGAAATAACATGTACACCGGAAGAGTTTCATTCTACAACTCGAAACGCACAATTTCATAGCCTCCCTATCTTCAGACAGTCGACGGATCCTCATTGATGGAAATGCTAAACTGAGCCTTGGCCAGTATACAGCTTATATTCACCATACATCTTCGCGAGACGGTCTTGATGATTGTCAAAGCTGCCGAGAGCGCATTCGTTCCAATTGGGAGCTGGCCATTCCGGGTGTCAAGGAGTTCCTTGAAGCAACCTATCGCTTCGGCAAAGCTCTGCTATATGCGGTGATCAGCTAGTCCTGGCCATCTAGGTGTTGTCGAAAAGGCTATGTCCCAAGCATGGTTCAATGCAGTTTCAGAAGTACACCGTGCAGGGCAATGCATCCGAAGAAGGCTATACGAAATAAGTTGTATCAAGTATTCCAAAGCGTCGTCCTGGAAATGACTGTACCCGTTAATGAGGTCTTCTAAATGGCATTAATGGTCTCCTGAAAGTCCTTTCTTAACGATGCTTTTGGAGGAGCAAGTGTTTTCAAAAAGAAAATACTACTACACCTCTCGGAAGCACTTGGCTGTTGGGATGAATATCAATCGGCTTAATAGCTATCACAGCTGAGTCTATAGGTCCTTCAATAGTCTCTCCATCAAAACCATCAAAGTATCTCGCGTCAAAGTGGGTCTATATTCAAAGGTACTATATTCCTGCGTTTTCGCTGGCTGATTAGGCAGGTGGCACGCCTTAGTCGGCCGCTTAGGAAACTTGGCAGAAAGATTGTCTTTTCAGATCATGGATCACCTAGTCTTAGATACTATTCAATACTCTCAGCATCTCGTGAAAGGGTTTCGCATCTGATGTCGAGTCCCTATCGAATGCATGTAACAGTTCTTTATTGACGAGTCTGCTGGTCGCGAAGTTCTGGGTCCGTGTTTGTACTTGCGCTGGAGTGGTTAAATCTCTTCACTTCATGATGCTATAGATTCTTCCGCATACTCTAAAGTCTAGTACGGTCTTTATAGATCCTCACCTTACCTCAGATTAGCGAGTACGGCTTGCTGGCTTTCGAAGCGGTATTACTACTTACATGGCGCGGACTTTATGTCGGGTTCTCATATGCTCTATGGTTTTCTTTATAGATATATATTTATCCTAATATAAGTGCATAATTAAGCCTCGCTAGTGGTGCAGCTCGAAGGACGAGGTAGAAAACAGATCGGGAGTCTCTGTTTCCTGCTAGGGTCGGAGCTGTCATAACGTCGGCGGTCACGAAAGTGAGCATTGCACGCTCAGTTGATCATGGTAGGCAGTGGAACATGATCAAATAAAGAATATATTCAGAAGAACCCATTCTGCAGCCCCTGCATGAACGTTGGTTCGCCCTCGCGGTGCCCACTCTGATTTCAATATTGTATGGCCACGTTTAGAGGAGATTATATGGCTTGCAAGGTCAACCGCGCACTCCTGCGACACATGCCCTTTGACCAAAGGGCCTGTTGTAAGTGGCTTCAGTGAGTAACACTTATAGATTAAATCTTATTTTGTAGCTCTTATGATAAGGTTTGAATACTTATCGGACGTACTTACTATACGTGTGTATACCCTGTTCCCCATCTTTAGATGTACTCGTCACACTTATCTAGCGTAACCAGATATCAATATTCCGTTTGCAAATTCATTGCATCGTATTAGGGAAGATTCGTGTGAGTTGCGCATACATTCCATCAGTGCCTACGTATCAATACCATTCATTCCCTTACACCTATTCTCAGAATAACTGCAGCACAAGGGTTCTAACCTACACGGAAAACTTCCGCGGACGCTCCACCAGTGACATGGGTATCGCGATTTTGTTGTTTTGATGGTTGGTCTGGCCTTTCTTAGCTGTGTTTCTATTGATGCATATATCGGACACTCCCATATCTTATCAGAGCCACAGCAACAATTGATGCGTTCCTCTGGGGTCAAAGTGATGTATTAGGAACGATGGGTTGTAAAGAGCTCGGCAGGGAGCTGAACTGGTCATGCACACGGGACCTTGTATCTTATCGCGCGCAGCCAATCAGGGAGGTCCCCTTGCCGTCTCGCCACTCAGCTTGCGGTATCTTCCCCAATTTCCAAGTGTGGCAGTTGACAGCGAACGGTAACTTATCGGCACTAGCTGAGCCCGGGGATGCTTGGTCTATCTCGGCTGACATGACATTACATTACTGCTCTGATTAGTGCATTCTGGTAGAATCTGATTGCCTCGACTGGCCTGGGCTCGATGATTCAGCTAATTACTGTAGAATGAAAGCCATATCGCTTCCAGGGGTTTTATCGGGCCAACCTTATGAATAAGGGTGACTGCCATTTCTGCTATGGGTAGTTTGTAGCAACGATTTAAATCGACCTGGGTCGCCCATAAGATTCAATCGCCAAGACAACAACGATAACAACAACAGAATGGCGATCCCTTTCATCACATCTGAAGACAAGATTGATCCTAACAAAGCAACCGACGTCTCTGTCGCTGGTCTTCCGTCTCAGCCCTCTTCGAATTTATCCGCTGACTACGATGTTGGCCACGTCCAGGATGTTGGAGAGAAGCCCGTGTTGAGAGAATCGTTCAGTTTCTGGAGCTGCCTGGGACTCCAATACTCAACAACTTCGACAGCGCTAGCCGTGGGATCGTATCTTGGGAGCGTTATAGGAGTGGGTGGAAGCCCTGTGTTCGTCTACGGCTATATCTTTGCCGTGGTGCTTAATCTCTTTATATGTGTCTCACTGGCCGAAATCGCGGCTGTCTACCCTCATCCATCAGGTAAGCTGGTGCTCCTATGTCCAATAGAGGCAGTAACCGACGATTAATGTAGGCCAAATTTTCTGGACTGCAATTCTGGCCCCGAAGAGATTCGCTCGTGGACTCAGCTACACCTGTGCTTGGATCACGAGTGCCATTTACCTCTTCTTCGCGGCCGCATGCATCCTGTTGTCTTCTCAACTTATCTGGGCTCTCGTCGAGGTCGTTCATAGCACCTTCGTCATCCAGCCATGGCACTATTATATGGGTTATCTTGGCGCCACCCTCGTTGCCTTGGTCTTGAACGTCCCCCTCTTCAAATTGTACCCATACATACTCAAAAGCATGGTCGTGTACATCAATATGGGGGCGCTCTTTATCCTCATCGTCCTTCTCGTTCGCACCCACCCCAAGCAGTCAGCATCCTACGTTTTCGTCGACATTGTCAACAATACTGGCTGGTCCTCTAACGGCATCGTCTTCTTCCTCGGCCTCCTTCCGGGCGCCACCGCTGTCAACTGCTTCGAAGGCGCCGCCCATTTGGCGGAAGAGATGCCCGAGCCCAAGAAGAATGTCCCCCGCGTCATGATGGGAAGCGCCCTATTAAGTGCCATTGCCGGGTTCCCGATGGTCATCACCTACATGTTCTGCGTTGTCAACCCCGACAATCTCCTCACCCCGATCGGCGGCCAGCCTATTGCCCAGCTCCTTCACGACTCGCTCGACTCCGAAGCTCTGGTCATAATCTGCCTCCTCATATACATCTATGCCATGGTCATTGCTGGCGTCTGCTGCTTGACCGGTTTCTCTCGCACAGTTTGGGCCGTCTCTCGACAGGGCGCTATGCCTTTCTCTGGCTACATCTCGTCCGTAAACACATACTACGATCTCCCTGCCAATTCAGTCATTGTGGGGGGTATTCTGATCGCGGCTATCGGCGCCATCCAGCTTGGCTCCACAACTGCTATTAACGCTATCCTAGGCGGCGGTATCGTGATGTGTTATCTCTCGTATGGGCTCGTCATCGGCAGTCTCCTCTACAGTGGTCGAGCCAACGTCTTCCCACGCAACCGATACTTCAATATCGGTCGTTTTGGTATATTCTTCAACATTGTTTCGTTGGTTTGGATCGTGTTCATAACAACCTGGCTGTGCTTCCCGTCCTACATACCCGTGACCACAGCATACATGAACTATACCTCAGCCGTCATTGGTGGTGTCCTCTTCTGCGCAGCTATCAACTGGTTTGCTTGGTCTAGGAAGCACTACACTTTGCCGATTGCTATGACTTCCGAGAGTCCAGCACAAGACTGGCATCAAGTCTAGAATATCTTTTGGATTGATTTATACGATAGGCGAGGATATTGTGCTCTTAAAGCCATTCAACTTTCAGTTCTTAGTCAAGCGAGGAAGAAGCTGGATGTGATCTTTGGCCCTTAAGAGGGCAGATATTTGTACTTGAAATCCGAATGTAGTCTGAAAGAAATATAGCCGCACTCTCAAGGGAATCCTCACATACTTGACCTACTGGAAGCATGCTGGCCAAGTCAGCACTCGTGCATTTTTACAAAGCCTGGGATGACGTTGTAGAGTGCGAATCACTGATTCATTCCGCTCCACTTCTGGCATTGAAGCTCGAGTCGCTGCCAAATGCACAACTGTGATTTGTTCCTCGACGCTTGATTTGTTACTAGAATCACGTCGCAGCAGGTCAAGGTCTTCGAGATCGGTAGTATAGCAGTGATTGATACTTGAACTGAAGTTTAACCTCGAGAATCAGGTCTCACGTCTTATTGTTTATACACGCTCTGCGTATGTGGTGCCTCCACGGCTCTTACAGCACTAAATCATTGACGTCGCGCCATCGTGAGAAGTTTACCTTGGCTGAAAAACTAGCTGATACTATTTTAGGTCCGGCATCTGTGAGTATCTGCATTCCACACCGGTGCTTATACTAATAGATACTTCTTCAAAAATGCAATCTGCCGCTCGATATTACGCTCAAATGCCTCGCCACTGTATGGCTCGAAATGCCCCGTCTTCGCCATGAAGAAGAGTTCTTTAGGCGAGCCCGCTTCCCCAAACGTCGCCAGTTGCGTTGGGACATCCACGGCCGTGTCATCCTCGGCAACCACCATCAGGAGCGGCGTCGGCGAAATGCGTCTCACGTACGCCCTCGGCTCGTTCTTCAGGAGTTTAAAAAGACTCTGCAACGTCATTCGGTTCTCCCACTTCACGCCATCGGGTAGCGGTGTCTGTGCGAAGAACTGATACGCATCCGCCTCCGGCAGGATTGCCTGGGCGCTGGGCCCAGCCTCTGTGAGACTGGGAGCCACGACCGGCGTCTCAGCTCCCTCGGCACCGGCGGCCAGCTGCGCGCGGTCTTCCACGATGGTGGGCATCAGGGACATCAGCGCTGGGGCGTTGCTGTGGCCGCTCACGAACGGCACTTGTGCGATTACGGCCTTGATGCGGCGGTCGACGGCGGCGGCCTGCAGTACGTTGCCACCGCTGTAGCTGGTGCCCCAGACGGCGACGCGCTCCGGGTCGACAGCGTCGGTGAGAGTCTCAACGTAGGTGATGGCATCATGGTAGTCCTCGACCTGCTTAAAGGCGTCGACTTCAAAGCGCGGCAGGCCACCACTCTGGCCGAAGTTGCGGTTGTCGTAGACTAGGACCGCGAGGCCGGCAGCCTGGAAGCATGATGCGAAAGAGTCCAGGCAGAGCTCTTTGATGCCGGTTAGCTGGCTGGAGTTAGTCCAGCACTTTGCCATTCACTGGTACGGATCGAGCAACGAACACCATGTGTCAGAATTATGGTTGGAGCCCTGGGTCCTGCTGGGTAAAACCAACCCCGCAGTGCTACCTGATCGGTGGTCTTGAATTCGATGTCGCGGCGGGAGGTGGGCATGATGAGTGTACACAGGGGATCTCGCTCAATTTCTTGCTTCGTAAAAGTTACTTGAGATTGTCCAAATTTTGATTTTGATATATCAGCACCATAGATCCACTAGATATTCAAAGGGGTCGTTGGACAAGAACGGCAATCACCCGATTGGGACCTTCTCGAACAATGCCGCCACAGGCCTACGTAACTGATCACATTCCCAATTGAAGCGTAGAAACAAATGCGTGCCTGCTTTGATAGCGCCATCGGGGAATCCTCGATACTGTAAGACAGGTTCGTGGCGTAGTATGATGCATGAATCAATATTCTTTGTCATGGGGACGAATGTTTTCTTTCTCCCATGGGGCAGGCATCTCATGTGGAAAGCGACAGCGACTGGAGCTGACGTTACTAGCGTTGGATCTCGTATCTTGCCGAACTTTTAGTGCGGGCGGCCCCTTCGCTGTCGGTTACCGCATTGGGTGAAAGGATTATGTTCGAGATTTACCAATTCAGCGCAACGCTAACGTAGAGTCTCAGTAACATGCATCAAGTGGATATTGATAGCATCCCAATTCAAAGATATGATCAACGACATGGAACGGTCATGCTACTTCCAAAACCCAGGGACGGTGCAGGCCTACATATTGATGATACGGGCAATCCAGCTGCCGTCTCTTTAGCATCGCCTTTCCCCATCACTTACAGCCTCCAACCTAACTTCGACTCTTCTCTGACGACAACCATAGCTACAAATCATCGCCATAATGCCATCTGCAACGACCGTGGAGATCGATAGCCCTGGCTCGGGCATGGCGACAGTCGATAGCGTGAAGATGGCTCCGACTGAAGTCGTGCGCAAGCAGGTCGTTTTGTCCAAGGCTGCGCAACATCTTCTCGATATTGAGTCTCAGTACACCGTTGGTGGATTCACGCCGCTGCCCGGTTTCATGGAAAGGGGGCTAGGTGCCAAGCTCTGGGTTCGTCATCTTGACCCGTGAAATCCGACGTGAAAGGAGTCTGGCAGCTAAATGCGACGTTCGTCTAGGATATCGACGGCAAGGAATACCTCGATTTCATCTGCATGTTCAGCGCCTGCAATCAGGGCCACTGCCACCCCAAGATAGTATCTGCCATGGTTGAGCAGTTGAGCAAGGGTAAGTCAGATTCGCCTGACGATCATTAGCATTGGGATGGTTTCTAAACAGAAAAACTCTTTCGTCTAGCCTACATAATCAACACCTCCACACATAATACCCGTTGGCCCGTCTTCGCCGAGATGATGTGCAAACGCTTCAAATACGATAACATCTCCGCTATGGTGACTGGTTCAGAAGGCGCGGATCTGGCTTGCAAAATCGCGAGACGTTATGCGCATGACGTGAGAGGAATCCCATCCGACAAAGTATTGATTCTGGCGGTTTCCGATAGTTACCATGGGCTCTCATCCGGAGTTTGGAACCTTCAAGATCCCAGCCCAGCAAGAACTGGTACGTTTGATATACTATTGACTCGTCGTACAGCGTGCGTGTCTTTCATGAAGACATGATTACTGACGCGGATCCGTAGCTTACGGTCTCGATAGCGCACAGCATACAAATGTCAACCCATCGACTGGCAAGTTGCTGCAGTACGGTCGTTTGGCCGATATGGAAGAATGCCTTGCGGAACACCATGCTCGAGTCGGAGCTGTGATCTTGGAATGTATCCGCAACACCGGAAAGTATGTATAGACCAGTTGACCACCACGAATTACCTCACTAAGAATCGTTTAGCACCTTTGAAGAAGAGGTTAACTTTGCCCGTGGCGTGTACGACCTGTGCAAAAAGTACGAAATTCCATTCATTGCCGATGAGGTGCGAATGGGCTCGTGCAAGACGGGCAAGTTCTTCTCTTTCAACCATCTAGGCGACGATGTGCGACCCGATATGCTCGTCATCGGCAAGTCCATGACCGGTGGCGTCTACCCGGCCGCATTTGTTCTGGGCGACAACCACCTCATGTCCGTTGTCGGCCCCTACGAGTCCGGTTCGACCTTCGCGCATACACCGATGGCCATCGCGGCTGCGGAGGCAGCCATCTCCGTACTCGACGAGGAGAACATGGCCGAGCGTGCGCAGCAGATCGGGGACAAGTTCAAGCAGCTGACCGAGAGCTGGAGGGATCATCCCCACGTCGCTGACATTCAGATCCGTGGCGCCGACTTCAGCATTCCGATCCGCGAGAATCCGCAGTGCGGTGTCACGGCCAGGAGAATTGGTGGGCTGTGCTTGAGCAAGGGACTCTTGCTGTATCCGCTCGAGGGCAGGCTGCGAATGAGCGTGACGATGAGAATGACTGACGAGGAGCTGGAGAGAGGCTGCAAGATCATAAAAGAGGCTTTAGATGAGGTTACCGACTATCCTGATGCAATTCCGGGTGAGGTGTGGCACAAGGCTCATTAGAAAAGGTGTGCATAAAAGGCTAGACTAGGATTGATTCCATCAGGTAGAAGCTTGATAGTTATCTTCAGTTAATACGTAAATCCAAATAAGAGTTGTCCTAATAACACCTTGCGGGGCTGAGAATCTGCAGGCTGTTCAAGCCTCTCCTTGTCATCGCTCATGATCATTGTCTAATAGCTACTCGCGCCGCTGTCATATTAACAAAATGTGAAGAAGCGACATGACCCTTCCCAAGAAAAGCACCACTCTGTGGTCGTGAGCTGCAGATGACTGAATGATCCGACCAACAAAGTATCGCCTGATTATATTCGATCGGAGCAATCCAAGATCAGCAAATCGCTAGGGAGGTCCATAAACTCAGACACAACACTGTTCAATAGGCATATCTCCCTCATGAAAGCTAGAGATCGATGATCCATTTTGATATCCTTCGTTGCTCATCGCGATAATGCGATAGCTACTGTATTTGCACAAGATCTGCATTTACATGTAAATAGGCACATATTCACCTCCGTCTGTTACACTGTAGGGCCACACAATTCTAGGACTGGCCTAGAAACACTCTTATCTCGCAAGATAAGGTTTTCGTGGACCGGTGGGCATATATAGAAATGTTAGACTGCAGTCCTCTGGGATCTCATGTTCGGCTTCGAAAGCACACAATATTTTAGCGCCCCTTCACAATGGTATAACTCCAAGTGTTAGTTTCTTTAATTCAGAGGTCTGCCTTGCTTGGACTCAGATAATTACACAAAGCACAAACCACCATTCGCGTTGACGGTACTCCCGGTGCTCCACCGACTCTCTTCACTACACAAGAATGCGACGATCTGTGCTACATCATCCACGGTTCCGATCCTCGCCGCCGCGGGCGTCTCCTTCATCTTTATGTCCCACTCGGCAATTACATCGGCCCCGGTGTCCTTCAGCCACATATCGGTGGCCACCGGGCCAGGGTTGACGCAGTTCACCGTCGCGTTGTAGTCCTGGCCCAGCTCCGCCGCCCACACCTTCGTCACGCCCTCGAGCGCCGCCTTGGAGGCGCAGTAAGGCGTCCCGTACGCGCCGCCGAGGCGTGCTATCATTGACGAGACGTTGACAATGCGCGGCGCCTTGCCTAGGTACGGCATGCTCTCCTTGACCAGGAACGTGGCCAGGCGCAGGTTCGTATTGAGCATCTTGTCCCAGATTTCGTGGGTGAGATCCTTCAGCAGGCAGTCGTCGCCGGCACCCGCATTGTTGATGATGATGTCTATGTGCGACCACCTGTCGGCGGCGGCCTTGACGATGCGAGCCGGCGCGTCCTTGTCGTTGCCAGATGCCTGCACCGCAAGGGCTTCACACCCGAGGGCTTGGATCTTGGCCACGATCTCATCAGCCTGCGACAACGCACTCTGGTACGTTATCAAGACGTTGGCGCCGCGGGAAGCAAGCTCGAGCGCGATACCGGCTCCGATGCCCCGCGAGCCTCCGGTGATGATGGCCGTCAGGCCTTGGAGATTTTTGACCATGTTGGTGGATATGTATAGACACGGCCCTTAGATTATCATGCGATCAAGACTGTGGTGGAGGATGATGGAGCCCCTTAGGGAAGACGAAGAGCAAGAATAACAGGCGTATATATGGAAGGTGTATAAATGCGGATTTAAACTACACGCGACCAAACTTAGGGGGTAGGCGTGCGTGAGTTAGCCAGTCGCACTCGATGATTGTGTCATTCTTATTATTCTAACCAGGGTCCAGCGCGTGAGAACCTGTTGCAGACGGTAATCGTGGATACTATCCGTCGCGTTCCCCTTCCACGTCATGATAAGACAGTGAGACCGAAAACCCGAGCACAATACTAGTAATGGCATTGTGATAAAAGCATACCTGCCGTGTAGCCTGTTCCTCGCGCGGGGCTTTCCGAGCTAACGATAAACCCCTCCATCTCGCTGTCGGCTTCCCCTTATTAGCCCTGGTTTAAGCTTTACCTGATAGCTTGGGTACCTAATGTACTTACTTAGAGGTACACTAAATTGTTTCCGTCTGTGGCGTCTGCATTGATTTACCTTTTCCTGCGACTGCAGCTTCTAGACCCGCATCGCATGCTTGAACAGATAAGGCTCGCTGTCAGTTACCTTTTCTGTCTAATGAGGGGAGAGTGTTGTGATGCAGTAGGAGGAATGGTGTCTAATTGGTTTTGGCCTTTTACTCACGGTACGGTCATCACGATCTCTTTCAATGTGTATGTATCAGAGTCTATGCGAAGAAGAAAAGTCTGAGGGGCCGCAGGTGCATCAAGATGGGAAATTAACCATGGCACACGCACACATAGACAAGTTCAAACTTCAAAATGAAGACTTATCCACCGAAACGCTCATGTAGCAGTCCTCCCCGTAACACCTAAAGAATGCGTTCGACACAAAGTATACCAGTATGCCTGCGCCAACTCGGTTGTTGTCATTCTGGCAAGAAAGAAAGTATTATAACACAGTATATGTCCCTTAGTACGGATTCTCAGTTAAGATGCAGCAACAAGTACCTTTTTATCTACATAATTCCAAGTGCTTCATTTCTCTCCATTCAAGAGATGTATCGGATCCTTGAGATCCACCCAACCGCAAAAGGGCTCGCTGACCGAGTACCCAAGCAGCTTTTGGGTCTTCACCGGCAGCTCACGAACCCTTTCAATCGGGTTTGCGAGGAATTGGTTCTCCTCCTATACCAACGATCGTCAGTCTCACGCAACCTCATTCTCAGGAGTCGAACATACCTGTCGTAGAATCCCGCGCGTCATGAACATGCCGTATATAATTCTCATCTGGTCCGTCGTGGTGTTGGCTGATCCTCCGTGATAACAGGACGCCAGCATGAGAAACGCGTCACCTTTCTCCAATTCGGCGTAGACAGCTTGGCTCTCGTCCGGCGGTCCGTCCAAGGACGCCTGGAGATGGCTACCCGGGATGAACCTGGTGGCGCCATTGGCCTTGGTGCTCTTGATCCCGGCCACAAAGAGTCCAAGGGCTGTCTCGCGCGATGTCGTATACTCTGCCGCCGTGACGCTCGGGTTCACGTTGTGGTGCAGCACGTCATCGCGATGCAGAGGCTGGGCACTGGCCTGGGGGCCTATGGCGAGCACGACAGCGGAGTTCACCTGGGGCGGTGAGACGTTTGTCTCCTGCTTGTTCCCAGTCCAGACTGTAGTCTTGGTTGTCAAGAACTCCTCGCAGACGGATTGGTATAATGGGTTAGAGGGGATTTTCTGCATGTAGAAAGGCGACTTTCCAGCGAGGCCGTATACTCCTGTATTAGCATTAGTGGAAGATTACATATATACCGGGGAAGACATCTTGCTTCGTGTTTCTTTGGGGAAGAAGTCGCCCTCCCAGGGCTCATCAGCCTCGATGTAAGGACGTATCTCAGTATTCAGGCGGTCCATATCCTCCGTGGACAGGAAGTTCCTCAAAACGCAACCACCGGTTCTTTTAAGGGATGCCACGACTTTCTGGACGGTCGCGGTATTGGCGTCAAAGCTGTCGACGAGCTCTCCCACAGAGGGCTCTTGCGACACGGCCGTAGGCATATTGAGATGGTGCTCAAACTAATGGTTAAGCTGGAAAATAATGGCAGTTGTGATTATGGAATCTACAGAATGCAGATCGCGTCTCGAAATTCTGTTTTGTGCAGCGCGTCACGTTTACGGGAACTTTAGAGTCTTAAAGCTTGCCAGTACTATGTAGACTACGTAATCGCAAGTCTTGATAACGGTCTATAATAGGCAGTTCACAGCGAAAGCAGAAGATGTGCAAGAGGCTTGCACTAACCCGAAAGGGTAATTTGTGGACTGCGCAGTTACCTGCGGAAAACAGTATATACATATCGGGGTGTCAAACTATGTAAAATAGTACTTATGAGCGATTGAACTGTCATTCTTCCAATCGTCACATCCCACCAGAAACGTTTCGCAGTCTGACATCTTTGATAATGTCACAAATCCTGAGGTAACAGTCCACAATCTCCTGATAATTGACAAGCTCAAGACTGACGACCAGACACAGTCTCAAAGGCCGCGTCGCCATCGTAACCGGGTCATCCTCCGGCCTCGGCCGAGCGATCGCTCTGGCCCTGGCCTCCGAAGGCGCGTCTGTGGTCTGCAGCGACCTCACTACAGAGCGGAACTCGGACGGTTATGAAACCGAGACAGCGCCCACGCACGAGCTGATAGAGAGGACAGGCAAGGCCATATTCAGAAAGGCTGATGCTAGCTCGGCCTCGGACGTCGAGGCGCTCGTAGCTGCTGCCGTTGCTCAATTCGGCCGGTTGGATATGTACGTGCATGCGCAGATTTGCCCTGTAAAACGCCGGGCGGTGAAACTGACCTCGAGTGTGATGCCAGAATGGTCAATAATGCGGGCATCTTCACTGGACAGAACAGAATTGCAGACGAGCCCGTAGAGGCTTTCCAGAAGACTATGGTATGTCATAAAGCCCCAACGATGATTTGTGCGTAACCTTGTTCTAGGCTGTCAATGCCGGTGGTCCTTTCTTGGGCATGAAATATGCCATTACGCAAATGCTAAAGCAAGACCCTCGTCCGACCGGGGACCGCGGCTGGATTGTCAATGTCTCCTCAATTGGTGGTGTTAAAGGGCTTCCCATGGAGCGTACGTATTGGCTTACTGCCACCTTCTCCTCGTCACCATCGCAATGCTGACTTTAATCCTTCACCAGCCTCATACTGCGCGAGTAAAGGCGCAGTGACCAATCTGACTCGCCAGGTAGCTATGGATTATGCCAAGGACAACATCCATGTCAATGCCGTGTGTCCCGGCTTCCTAAGGACGGCGATGGTGCGCTCGGCACTTGAGGATGAGGCACTCTACAAGGAGCTACACGACGCAACGCCGTGGTCACGTCTAGGTTCAACTGAGGATGTCGCAAAGGTTGTACTGTTTCTTTGCAGTGACGGGGCAAGTTGGACAACCGGAACCATGGTAAATGTCGATGGAGGATATTGTGCATGATTGTCATGCTGGTGTTAGTTGTTGAGATTTAGGTGGTAATTAAAAAAACTTCTGAAAGGGGTCTATTCCCACAGCCCACGTAAAGGTGCAAAGACTCCTAACAATTAGAACGAAGATCTCTGCACTAGGCAACAGGTCAGGGCTTATGGTAGCACCACTGTGCAGGGAACCCTTCCATTATGGATGTTGGTCTCATAGTATTCTTGTCGTGTGTTGTCGTGTCTACGGGTATAAAAGCAGCAACAGAGCATTAACAAAAATAATAGGATATTTTTCGCGTTGGGCCTTGCTGTAGATTCGGCGCTGCCTTCCGACAAGCCTCGCTGCGGGTAGCTATCAAAATCTTATGCTTGGCCCAACTTGGACTTGATCAACTGTCTGAGTGAATCTAGCATACTGTGTAGCACAAGGCACACCGGCGGTGCCCCCACTCGGAGTTGCAATCATACAAGTACAAGATCCAAGGCCTTCGCGCCGCAACTCTACTGGCATGTGCTGTACGCGGTATAGAATACCAAGGTGATTCGACATTCAGCGGGCAAAGGTGTTTCCGCAAATAGCAAATCCTGCAGCGCAGACGAGGATTTCGAGGACAAATCACTGCCTTTGCTCCTTATATAGCGTTGACCTGACTAACGAGCCTGCTCATCTGTCTAGGAAATTGTCCTGTTTAGTCTCTTCTCGTCGATCGACATCTGTGCCGCTTTCTTTCCGATTTATTCTCGCTGGATTCACAGTACTTGAGCTCATATGCGGTGTAGCGCTAGCACTGGGATGACGAGAGCGAAGAATAACAAGGCTAAGTCTGCGCCTATTGTTTAGCCCGAAGGCTTGTAATTGGCATACGGCGATGCATGTCGCTTAGGTTAGGCTGTTCGTCTGCTGTCTTCGGTCTTGGATTCCGTAGCGGCTTGAAGCAGCAGGTCACTATGAGAGATCGGGAAAGAAGGTGGTGTACTTCCAAAATCTGCTGAGAGATCAAGTCTTCAAAACTTTATCCATGGGAGGCAGGTTGTCACGGTCATGTGACCGTGCTTTCATCACGTGGCCTTTTGGTCCGCACGTATAGTAGCCCGTACCCTTACGCGGGACCCAGATAAATAGATACTTAAGTAGGTAGGCGGTACCTACTTACTGTAGTAGGCAGTGGCCAGCTAGGAGAGACACCTTTCATCTCTAGCGCAACAACACATAATAATACTAGCCTTACCCATGTTTAACCATACCACGCGGACCGATTAAACTAGGTATGAATTGACCCGCTTTTTGTGTAGCCGGAAAGGCGTGGTCACTGGCCAAAGAAATACCATCTGTTGCACACTTTCATCTTAACATAGATGATATCAATCCTCCCTTCAAATAATGATCAACATTATACACAGCTTCGGAGTGATTCGAACCCGGACTGGTTACCAGCTGAAACATAAACTGTTTTAGCGGCACGACATCACTGGAGCAAAATGCGTACACTAGGTCTCATTGGTGGAATGACATACCATGCAACTACCATCTATTATGATCAGATCAACGAGTATGTGCAGAAGCACCTGGGCGGTGACCATTCTGCCAAAATTGTACTTCATTCAGTCGACTATGCGGAGATCATGACTCACTTCCATGGCCGCGACTTCGAAGAGTGCAGCCGACAACTTTGTACTATTGGGAAGAACTTGAAGTCCATCGGCGCGGACGCCCTTGTGCTGTGTGTGAACACGTCCCACATGTGGGCAGGTGATATCGAGAAGGCGGCGGGTGTCCCCCTTTTACACATCATCGATTTCACAGCAGAAGCGATACTGGAAGCCGGACTGAAGAAGGTTGCGCTCCTTGGCACAAAGCCAACGATGGAGGGCGATTTCATCAAGGGAAGGCTGCAAGAGAAGCATGGGCTCGAGGTATTAGTACCGGCCGAGGATGTCAGAAACCAGATGAATGATGCCATCTTCCAGGAATTGCCGCAGAAAATCGTCACTCCGCTGACGAAGAGATTGTTTATCGACTCGGTGGAGGATTTGGTTCGGAGAGGTGCTCAGGGAATCATATTAGGGTGCACGGAACTACAGTTCGTCCTGAAACCTGGCGACGTCGAGAGCCCGCTCTTCGATACTGTGGCGTTGCATGCTCAAGGTGCAGCCAAGTGGGCACTTGAACATTGACTTAATAAGCACCAGTTCTCTTATAATGATAATGAATGAGCATGTATGAAACTCTCCGCCAGTCTCCAAGTTCAATATTGCGCCTACGCTAAACGGATGGTATGACTGGCTATAAACCTCGGTCTCACCGCTTATCCCTGTCACATAGACGCCCGTAGTAATTAACATACTAATGCACATCGATATACGTCCAGCCCACGTCTTCGTCGTCGGAGATCGTGACGCCATATTCCCCCTCTGCGTGTATTAGTACGTTCTCATCCTTTAGATCTGCTCATTGATTCTTGTAGAGAGGCTTGATCACAGTTGATCTCATTTCGTCTAATGACTTGAGGGATATATCGCCCGCTGAAGGACATCACGTCGATATAAGGATACTGGGTATTTTTTACTCATGGATCAGTTCCAAAAGGGAAACAAATAAACCAGAGCTAGCGTACATAGGCGAGTCCTGCGTCAATCAGACGGCTGAGACGAAAGCATGGACGAGGAGCATTGGATTGCGCAGAAACATGATGGTGACTTAGGCGCCCAGATGTGTATATAGATTTGCTTGAAGAAAAAAGATGAAAAAAGCGATGGCTTTGATGCAGGTGTATCTACTATACATGCCAAGACACTCATTCAAAGTCAGAGCGATAGATAGTCTTGATGATTCTGACACTGGGATTCGAGAACCGTACTCTGTATCACCATTTTTACAGTATTTGTGAGCTGCACGTTTCCAATACTTTTAAAATCCGAACGCCCATGGGTGCCTTGAAGTGATGAACTCGAAAAACACTCTAGCACATTTCTTCCATTTCGGATTTCTTCAACCCTCTACGTATCTTGGAAGTTGGTCGTCACGAAGATGGCTATGCAGACTCGTGTGATGCATGGCCCCTCACCTTGTGGTAGATATCGCTAATGAGACATATTATCCCAACGATTAATCCTACAGCCTCGTACCAGTATCTAGTGTTGCGGCAGAGAGATACGCATCGAATGAGAACAAGGTCAGCGTAAGCTTCTTAGGGGCCGCGCAGTAACCCATGAAAGCTTACACCCCAATTAGGTTGGTTTATCAATCAAAACCGACCATAAGCCAACCCAACCCGATATACTGGTTGGTCGGGTCATGGTTGGGTTGAGGTTAGTTGAATACCTAGATAAGCTCATACGACTGACCTTCTACCTGCTAGGGAACCAACTTCACGTGCTAGGCAGCCGTTCCCCCCCAAAAGTCTCTATGACTTTTATCAATACCATTGGGTATACCAACGAGCCAATTTGGAAAAGCCAAGTAGACCAGCGCAACTAGCCTTCGTGGCTGAGTTGGGATGATTTAATTATCAAGCTGGTCAGCTTAGTGGCTGCTGTGCCTGCAAGTCGGCACCTTCGCAAGTTGGCCCCCGTGGATAACCAAGTAAAAATAACCGCCTGCTGGACCGCCCCCAACTTGGAAATATAGTCAGGGCTGTCTCGTTCGCCATTCCTTCTAACGAAGACGTGAATAGTTCCGACATGTTGGTTGCTTTCCAATGCGCTGTCAAGGCACTGGCGCACGAGTGTTGTTTGCTCGGACGTGACTGGCATTTCGTTGTACTGCTCCCCAAGTAGCAGTGTCGACTTTGAGAGGGTGACGGTTGGTGATTATGGTATGACTTTACCCCGCCCACACAAGACGCATAGGCAGGGCCGGGATCTGAAACCACTATACGTATGTAACTTATAGGGTGGATGGATAAACCCGAGAAGCCGACTGTCATTATAGAATTAGTGTAGAACGGCAGAAGAATTAGGGCTTAATAGTTATTTATCAGCAAAGCGGACGTGCTACCCTAGCTAAAACACGTTGTAAAAAATCATCCGTTATTTCTCCTAGGCCTTTAAATTTTATAATAGATATTAGTAGATTTAAAAGCTTTTTGGTGAAAAATAGGGGTAAGCACTAGACAAATCTTCCCTTATGGTAGCAGCCCTTATTACTATGGAGCAAGGTCCTCGATATCGTTGGCATAGGTAGCTTTATCAGGGTCTTGTTTGCGCCTGTGATCTTTACGAGTCGCTGGATCTTCTATGTAGAACGATAACGGCTCAGAGCATCAAGTGCGGCATCAATTTTACGCAGGACGACCCTGTTCGCGCGCATCTACTCGGAACTGTTCGTGGGCACGCATATTCACAGGGTCACAAAACTAAGCCATCGCTGCAGGATACTTGAAACGCATACCAGATGTAACACGTACGGTCTGAAACTAATAATACATTGCCAGATGGCTACCTTCATTTGCGAAAGTACCCGGTACAGGCCTTCTAACACGAATCTCAGCACCTTCAATCTCCATCAGGGTATTCTAGCACCTTCCTAACCGCTCATGAAGTCATCTCCTCGTTTCTGACCATGCTCGTTGACGCTGTTTTTATCTCATATTGCCGGCAACCGTGGCCGATGGCATAGAAATGTGGAGTCTTCGCACGATGGCGTCAAACGAAATGAATTTTATCTACCGGTTCCGGTGTCCCTCTTTCAAAAGTCGGGTTGCCAGTGATTTTGTCTAATTCTCGAAGTAGCCAAATTTGAAGACAGAGTCACAGGAAAGAAACAAAGCGAAATAATAATTCTCAAAAGCTCGTGTATTGGTTGATTGGCCAGGGATGACCTGGAATGGTCATGCCGTCCATGTACGTTTTACGGAGGTAACGGAAGTGTGGCATATGAAGAGAAATATGACGAGCTGTATGTCCGCTACTCTTGGAAGGACAGCGGGCCCAGATCAATACTACTGCGCTGCCGCTTGTGACCAGAGTGTTGTTCAGACAACGATTTCCTCTTCTGCGACATGCCTGACAACGGGCTACTAGCCATGCCAGGCACGAGTTTCTTCTGCTTACGAAGCGGCGATACAGGCACATTCAAGGCGGGGATCCGACCATCCTTGATGCCACGTAAAGTGCCATGGGTGAAGGGGCCCGAAAATGCGAGAGACTCCCGCGTGGCCTGGCCACTTCGGATCAAGGCCAGGTTGGCTTGATCACGACGGAAAGCGCCAACCATATCCGGGTTGAACTCCAGATGACCGACCAAGTCAGTGACGTCGCTAGAAGCCGTAGTGGGTCGACCAGGTGTGATTGAGTAGTCGTCGTCCTGTTCGCCGTCATCGTCGTCGTCATCATCACCATCGAAGTTGATGAAGTCATTAATCTTGAGCAAGCTTTCACCCTCATCCTCTTCATAGTCGTCGTCCTCGTCTTCTTCGGAAATTTCGTCTAGAACATTGCTGCTAGGCGATCCGGAGAAAAAGGCTTCAGCAGGTCCGAATGGTTGGGTGTTCATGAAATCACCAAAGGTGTTAGATGACATCATGGCTCCCATCATAAGGTTGCCAGAGTTGCTGAGGATGGGAGATGATTGAGTAACAGGCTCAAAGAATGGGAAGTTGAAGGTCTCTGGAGACAGGTCGAGACGTCTTAGTCTTTGAGGAGTGAAGATCATCAACTTGCCAGTGCGAGGATGAACCACCGCCACGGGCTTTTTCCCGGAACTATCGAGGTTGAAAGTACCACGGCGGGGCTTCCCACGACTAGGCTTGATCAAGGTAGCGGGTTCCGAGTCGGAAGAATGAGCAGGTGCTTCCTTTCGAGTATTACGTCGAATAGGTCGCGGAGGAGGCTCCTCATCTTCGGTGGTATCACCATCACCTGGGTCATTTTATCAGCACAGACATGGACCAAGCCAAGTCATACTACTTACTTTGGTACCCGTCGAGGGATAGGTCGTCATTATCGGGCGATGGGATGGGCGTCGAAACAGCAGTAGACAGCTCCTGGCTGGTCATGGGGGTAGCCATAGGTGTGCTGTCATCGTCGACAAGACCACCCAGCTCACCCACGTCGAATCCCTCGAAATCCCCATGACCTGCGACATATCCTTCCAAGTAGATGTCAGACTCGAGATTTCCATGCAGGTCCCAGAAGGATCCTGAATCAGAGGAGTGGCCAGGATCTTCCAACTCAAGCTCCCTACGAAAGTTTGGGTCGAGAGCGCGCTCGGCGACGAAGATATCAGGGAAGAACCCGTCTACCCCATCATCCGTCTCTGTGGTGTCACCTTCAGAGTCTGGCAGGTGTAGCGGGTTAGGTCGCTCAGATGAGTCAGGGGAGTCAGGTACATCGAAGCGAACGCGTCGCTCGACGGAGACTTCCTGATTAGAAGTGGCGCTTTCATCAGCCCCATCCGAAAAGCCTTCCCAGTCGGCGTTATCATCGACTGCTTCCTCATCCTCGTCCTCGTCGTCATCCTCCGGGTCATCCTCGTCATCTCCTTCTTCGTCTTCTTCGTTGATCGGCCGAGGCGTGCTACAGTCGCTATCACGCCTTTCGTGAGTGCGCAGATGCGCTTCCTCGGCCGCAATCACATCCTCCTCATCATCATCTGTTTCGCTGATATCTCCGACGGCAGAGTAACCATCACTATCAGATAAGTCGCCAAGTGACGACGAAGAGTCGGAACCCCGGCGCTTTGAAGGCTTGACAGAGATGGTCACGGGGTTTTGACGTATGTTCCGTGACATTATTGTGTGCGGCGAATATAATAGCTATGCGTGTTTATGCAGGGGGTCGATTGACAGGGGTCTCGGACTCGATGGGTCTGAGAATAGAGTCAAACGGCGGTGAGGCCCGAATGATGCACCCGAAATTCAATCGCTGTGAAATTGGAGGTGCTGAGCAATGCAATGCTGTGCGATAATGACTCTTCTGCCCGACAAGACGATTATTGTGTATTCCACCCGGTAGGAGGAGGGTGTGGTGGTGAGTGTGTGGTGAGGGTCGGATGCAGAGGATAATCGGCAGCGGCAGATATCGTCAATTGGTCAAAGTAGGTGCGAGCCCCCGCTGGATGGGCCGAATGCGCAGTTGTTCTTGTGTATTTCAGACTTCCGTGGACCCTTTCCTGCGAAAAGAACACTGATACAGTGAAAGTCTGTAGAAACTTCGTCGTTGGTCGATTGTTGAATATCTCGGTGAACTGAAGCACTACGGGACACATCTGGTCAGAGACATGCCCCGCAGTGATCGTTTACAGCTCAGCGATGGCCGAAGGCATGATATCGACGAAGTTTGGTATGGTTTACTGAGTGTACTTTGTGGTGTGATAGTGCGACTTCGTTGTCTTGTTTGGTGGTGATTTGGTTTCTAGAGAAGAGAGGAAAAAGCCACAGCAGCGAAAAAAATCGTCTTTTTGGATATATTGCACCAAACAATTTCTTGGTGGGGTCGCGCCTCTGATTCGTCTGCGAAAACGAAGCTGAGACGAACCTTACCGGATTAGGGTTTGCGTCACCGCCATTTCGAGCCTCCTTCAGTGACAATGCCCGGCCTATCATGACTACATTCATGTCAAGTCAATTGATTCTTTCGTTTCAAAATGTCCGTAACTTCATGCTCACTCGAGACTCGAAGGCATCGGTCATATTGGGTGCTCCTCGAGAGTATAAGTATTCGTCTCTGCTCTGTGCACCGCTTGAGTCTTTCGGTTCACCAAGGTCGATATGCTCCGCATTCTTGCGCGCCAAAAGTCCCCACTGAGCGCGAAAGTATGTTGTTCATCCTCCACTTCCTATGACGAACAAGCGAGGAGTCATAGAACGAGCAGTGACACATGGAAATACATCTAGACATTGAAATACTCAATGGATTTCACTCACGCATGATCGGGGCTCGCTTGGAGACTGTGGAAGTTCTGGAGAAGCATTCGCTGATCTCACAGCAGGGCGTCTAGAGTACTTTTAGTCTCGACGTTGTTCAATTCATCTATGCAGTGCAATTTACATACGTACCTATGCATTCTCCATGCACGTCCAAGGGGTACATAAGCGGCGAGGGATAGGCGAGTCTTGTAGTCGCCCTTGAGACGGAGGAGCACATGCAGTCGACTGATGAAGAGCAACGAACTCACAGGGTCTGGGTTGTCAGATCTAACCCCTACCATAAGATCTCCCAGGATCTCGTTGTCGGGTTCCTCTTTCTGGCCTGTATTACTCGTTCCGCCTTCCTGCTCGCTTGGGCCCGAGCGACAAAAACCTCCAGGTTGTTTTGGCACCTTGATGAACCCGTAATTTTTTGCCCCTCATCTGCATTTTTCTGGGTGGAGTGGATAGTAAGACGGAATCTAACCGCTTTGGAAGAACAATGTAGTATCAAAGTACTAGGCGGAGTATTTACATTATTAGCACAGTACATAGATGAAAATTTACATTAAGCACCTGCGTTAGGTAAAACTCAACATAATCCTCAAATCCGTAGTAGCTAGCCTAACTAAAATAAAATAACAATGCTTTATTCCGATGTTGAAGATGATTAACTTCCAAATCAAAGTTATCACGGGGTGGATCGAGTCTAAAGCTCGATCTTTTATCTCTTATCTTATCTCCGATAACAAAAGACATGCGAGTAGATGGCCAGGGAAGACGCCAAGATTGCTGAACGACTACATGCCCATCGTTGACAGCGGTCAACTCGGAGTAAGATTACAAGTCGGTGTATATTTGAAGTCACAATTTGGCTGTGCAACAGTTCGTCGTCGGGTGATGAGCTAGCCGCTAATACCGTGCACCAGCGTGCAATCATGGCATGTAAAGGTAGGAAGTGTTCGCAGTTGGTGACCAGAAAGCTGATCTGCCTTGCGCACACACGTTAGGATGTGCCCTCTAAGTCTGCTTCTAATGCCATAATGGCTCGCTTCTCTCTTTGCTACTTCGTCCTCACTCCAGTAGGCTCCGTTAACAGTACCTAACCCGCCGGACGGGGAGGTGTGTTCACTAGCAGACCGGATGCCACGATCTTGACCCATGGCGTTTCTCAAGGCCTCTAAATGCTCTGCAGCATCCCCAAAGCCTACCGGGAGGTTGGTAAATGACCCATGACCCGCGAACTTGTCATTCTGCCAATCTGTTGACAAAACCCTGAGGGCTTGACATTTGATGAGGCAGAATCCTACTCGATCTCTCGCTCTCAGCTGGGAAGAACAAAGCGTTGTTTTCTCGAGGACAAGCCTCGTACCCTGCGCACTAGTGCCGTTTATATTCAACGTTCCATCAAATTCTGCGTCTTCATTGGCCTACCTCTTTCGGACAAATGCACAGCCCAGGACTATGGCTGTCTGGCGGCAGCTCACTGCCAATGACATTGAGGCTGTTGTGCGCGACACAGATGTCGTCCATACCAAGAACCAGAGAGCGCTTACCTCTTCGCAGAGCGAGTAAAGCTCCTTCCGGAGGGTTGCCTGGCACTTGTAGAAAGCAACGAACTCTGCGGGTATTATGCCATTTCTCATACTATTCGTCACCGCCGGCCGCCAGCGCTGGATAGTGTACTTGGAGAGATAGCTCCAGGTATAGATCAGTACGAATTTTGCGTCTTACCCAAGTGCCGCGGACAGGGGTCCCGCTGCGTAGGGCATCAGCCAATTCCTTGCGATTGCCGAGCATTATTCAAGCATTTGGCTCGTATCTGTCGACGGCACCGCACCATCTGGGCCTGCTACGGTGTCTTTCCGTCGCGGTCCATCGATGAGGCGCTTTCTATCGGCGAGCGTGCGCGGTTGCGGAGATGATGCCGCTTACCTCGAGCGCCCGAGGGCAAAGAATAGTCATCAACGTCCTAATGTAGGTAGCGAGCTGCCACAGTACTGACAATCACGGGACAATGCCTACCATCAACAAACAACTCGCCATACGCTCTGCTGATGAGGCTCGAGCTTCAATGAGTGGCCCTGATCACTCGTAATTTACTCCTTTATACGAATGATTTCTCGCCCCTGGGACTGTAGATTCACTCGAGACGCAGAGAGTCTCAGAAATCTCAGTGTCATTGCCTGGTAACCTCAATACATATCCAATCACAGTTTCCTCGGGATATACGCTTCAAGGCCGATCGACTGCACAATTCACTTGAACTGATCACAAACGAATAGTACTTGATCACTCCTAGTTGATTATTTACAAATATCTAAAGAAAAAGCCAACTCAAACCAACAATCTTACTATGTGCTCGTCCTCATCGTAGTGCCAACTTGGCTGAAGCTTCAATTGGACTTGAGGCTCCTTCCCAATCGCCAAAGACACTGTAAATCACACTCTGCACATCCACAACAGCCATGGCTACGTCCTCAACCACGGCCGATGCGCCCAATCCACTTATCGTCTATCTCGCCTCGATGCCCGATCAAAGTGTCCGCGCGCGGGTCTGGACTAAGACGGCTGCTGAGGCTTTCGGAAACGACACAGACGAGAAGTTAACCATTCAAGAGATCCAGCAACGTCTAACAGAGCATACCGAGGGCCAGGATCCCATCATCTGCACTAGTCTTCCTCGTCATGTTCTCTCCAACTCCACAGATGAAGCATTCCAACTCACTTCTGAGACGTGGTTTCCGACTGACAGCAAAACCACATCCTTCTGCAGTCCGTTCCTTGGACAGAAGGGAGCCATCAACGAATTAGGTGTCCTTGGAGAAGACGCCTGGATCACAGTTATTGAGGGTAAAATACGAGTTGGAGTCATTAAACCTGGTGGAGATCCCAGTACATGGGCCGCGAAGCCCGTTAAAAAAGGCCGGCTGTTGATTCTCAGTAAGGACCACCAAGCTGCAGTATTCCTCGATGAGGACTCCATTGTCTTGTTTGGCCATGTCGAGCCTGGCGAGAATGAATAGAACGAGTAGAACTAGTTTCAAGCCAAGCAGATGGATGTGGCAAGATTGGTTGTCAAGGAGTTTGAGGGAATCGCCAAGCACTGGTAGGCTGGCGAAATGCCGTCCATGGGGACTTGCGTCGATCAGACTATTCAGACATCTAAATATTCATCAGGTACCATGATTAGACCGCAATTAACAGTCAGAAAACATTAATTCTCTCAAGGAAGTATTGCAACTTGCGTCAGTCCAGATGTCGCCAAGAGAAGGGCGGAATGATAAGCATGTGCAAAAGGTAAACAGGAAGATGTGTTACTCATGATATCGATTCTTGCTTCTAAGCTTGTCTTGAGCCTTCAACCGACACATTTATATCGTGATCATCGTTATAGCTACCTACTCGAAGTATTAATAAAGCCGCCAGAGGAGCCGCCGAATGCGCAGGCTTTGTACCACGTCGCTTGTTCTCTTGCGAGAAGTAACGAGTTGAACGCTGGTGGAGAACTGATCTAGCGATACCACATTCATTGCTATGAGGCCCTTCGGCAGCATTCTTTGCAATTACCTCTTTGTCCGGCTCCCTCTGATTTCAGGGAATCGCCATGTCACAACTACATCCGGAAGGAGATCACCTAATCTATCACGCATCTTGTGACATCAATGCAGCGCCAACACCATTCACGGACCTATGTCGTAGAAGACTC
Source organism: Xylariales sp. AK1849 (assembly GCA_022432505.1). Classification (NCBI taxonomy): domain Eukaryota; kingdom Fungi; phylum Ascomycota; class Sordariomycetes; order Xylariales; species Xylariales sp. AK1849. The sequence goes on from JAJKKH010000008.1 coordinate 2,486,467, forward strand.
TCGTCGCGGGCTGACACTAAGTTGATTTGACCAGCAACAGGCTCAAGTTTTGAGTTCTTCAGTGTATATGCATGCAGACACGCCGTATGCGACATCGTTGGCTGCTGCTATCAATCTGGTGCGACTCAAACGTGTAAAGCGTGACGCTAGGACCGAAGTTTCGATGGCGTATATATTCATCTTGCGGTCTATGTTACTCAAGATTACTAGCCGCCTGCGCGTTGGAATTTCTTCTGCGGCGTCTTTTGACTGTCAGAAAACTTGTAAAAGCGACGCCGCCTTCTGACTCCGCGTTCCCAATCAGCGCTCGGTTGTACCTAGTCGAAGCAGCGGTCACCATAATAGGACTGGTTCCTGGTCAGCCAACCTGTCGTTAATGGTCACCTTGAGGACTGCCTCGAACTCGGAGACCATCGAATTGTAGACAAGGACGCGGTCGGTCGACATGCAGAGTTGACCAGCCCACTGAAGGATGAAAGGAAAATTCCAAATAATTATTTCTTGCATAATTTCTTCTTCAATTTCAAGGTTCAACACCTGCATCGGCGCAGGTCTCCATCGAGCCATGCGAAGCGGCAGCTTTGAGATACACGTCCTTCAGCACAATAGCATTGGCCTTGCCGCCAGGTTTCATCAGTGTCAGTTTCATCTCGCAAGCTTCTGATGCAAGGAATGCGCCCACTTTTGAGTTGCCAGTACAGTTGAGCCTGCTCACCGCTAGAAGAGCGAACAAAATAATGGTGACTTCCACAGCATCTCTACTTCACATTATTAACGTAGAGCTTGTTGCGATAGGGTCTATACTGGAAAATACAGCTCGTTGACTCAGTCACGAAACTTGTTTTTGTCCATTTCCCTCTTCGACTGCTTGGGTCTGGCCCATCGTGCTCGAAGTCAAAATTTGCCGAAGCCCTCAAGGTCGTAAAAACGCAATATGAGTCAGACGACAAAGTCAAAAGCTTGATCCGCGAATAACGTTACTGGAAACCCCAGGGTTCTTAAAGTGTGATTCCATGCCATGATCTCCACCCAATGTGAAGTGGTCCCGGCTATGCTTTGGCCGATATTTCGAGTATGTTTGAGCCCTCGTTGTGGACGGTGGCCGCCTGTATACCATCACCACATTTCAGTCATCTGTCATATCAAGTTCCAGTCTTGAGTTCGTCACTCCTGGGTATTAGTCGTCACAGTACACAACTGCTTCTTTCATCGATTATGTGTGGCCTCCCAGATCCAGAACCCAATGTACTTTTCATATGTCTGCCGGCCACACGGGTTGATGGTATCTAGAAGGAAGCCTTCATGACGATTGCAACGTTTGAATTCGTTAACCTCTCACTAATACTCGTGATGGTGACTTCGCTAGGATCGAGCGAAGCCAAATGTGGAACGTACGTTTTCGGGGTTGGTAGTATATTGGAAGATAACGTGGAAACGATTGGGTTCTGGCGAAAATAACTTGAACAAGTCTCTGAACCAGACCACTGACAACGTTCAGGTGTCGGAAAGGTTTGTTGCAGGCTTCTTGCTCTGTCCAAACCCCATATAAGATCTATCGTCTAGGTCATTGATATCTGAGGCGTCAACAATGTGGAAACCGAGGATGAAGAGATCACTTTGGGGCTTAATATAAAGTGGCCGGAACTTTCGGATTGAGTCTGCTTGATCATGTCGATATTAATTCAGGCTCGGTCCTGTAACGTCACAATTTCGACAAATGAAGCCGGATGGTTGTCGCATTCTACATATCCAAAAGAACGACAGAGTGATGTAATAAGTTGTACCTCCAAAATTTTTAGTAAGAATCAATATACATCTTCGCTCTAGATACGTAGATGGACCTGTACATAGCATATCTGAAATGTTAAACCCAAATGTACAGATGCTATACTAAAGTCGCGGCTCGATTCAGTCTTCAATCCCTGAAACCTTTGCAGAAGCGCAGGAGAGTCCTGCGTGGCAAAGATGGGGTATATACCTCATTGGCCATGATATACAGAGCTGCCGGACTTGCCCAGCGTCTGTGGGGTGGTATAGCGTCGAGCATCAAGCCAGTACTGCTCTCCTAAACATTTGATAAGTCACAGCGTAGAAGCCGCCCGCGTATCTCCACAGTATCTCCACCAGGCTGTGGCAACGAGCTGCTTATAGGCGGAAATAGAGCTGGCGGGAAACCTCATTACATTTCTTGGGCCTCAATCACTTAGCCTAAATGTTTCAGTCCAGCCTATAACACTGCCGGTTCAGCCAAACCTCAAGGTTGCACTCCGGTGTATACGGCATGTCAACAGAAAAGATTCCTTCCACCGATTCCAACCAACTTCAATCGTTTGCTCATGATAACTTTTCAGTTTCCGTAGACCACAGAAATTATTGGATCACTGCTGCCCGCAATCCCCTGGCTCACGGCGTTTAAGCATTATAACTCTAGTTTGAGGAGTATCATTCACCCTACGTACGAAAGTAGAGGTAAAAAATTTAAGACGTCGGCTTCTATAAGCTTCTCTTCGTCACCATGATAGGATTTCACGCTGTCCAGATTGGTGCCCAGCCCTTCAGCGAGGTTAAGTCCGGGGGCTCCAGTCAAAGAACCACAAATCATTCCACGGAGTTCGAATTAAGTGGGACTGACCAATTCGGCCGAGACGTCGAATTCAGCGAATGTGGGAACAGTGTTTTGTTTGCCCAAAGTGTCTCTGAGTTGGATCGAAAGGGTAAAGTACCTAATCGTAGACTGGCGAAGCTCTATGACACTTCATAATTGCAATGTTCTGTGAAGAATCATCAAATTACTTACATTCATGTCTTGTTGATGGCGAGCACTGGCTTCAAGCAAGGGTGTGCTTCGGCATTTTCGCTTACATCCGAAAACAGCGCTGCGGCGCGGGTTGTACGGACTTTTGCTACGTTACCTGAACGAGTCGCCTCGATGCTTTCCTTCTGCATCTTGCCGTATTACCTGCTTCTCAAGGAAATCATCCCCATTGTTACGGCCGAACGATTCCAGCACTATCTGCATGGAGCAACAACCTCGCCGACGCCGAAGGCCAGCCTTGTCATGCCTGGAATGCCGGCGCCGCAAAATCAAGTGCAACCGGACCTTCCCTTGCGTACATTGCGTTTCCACCAAGTCCCGATGTGCCTATACGATCTACGACAATGAGCCGGCCGTCCAGCAGCGCGGCCAACAGGGCAGGTCCCGAGGCTCGACGTCTAGTCCGTCGGCCTACGTACCGTTGCCTGAACCTCAGACACAGCATATCAGCACAAACACAACAATCGCAGGGACTGTTAATGTTGCATCCGCGGCCGGACCCACAGCGGCAGTAGCAGGGTTGAATGAAAGTCCGGATATTGTTGGCCGCGGCGACATCCGGCCACTAGACCGTCACCAAGATGCAGGAGTGGATCTTGAGAATCTTCTACAGCGTGTGAGGAAGCTCGAGGAGTCTACAGCATCCAGTCCTATCCATGGACTGTCCGAGACTGGTCAGGACATCCTCGCGCGCCAGGCCGGCTTACATGACTCGCAAATTATCCTGAATAAGACGAGGATCTTGGGATGGAGCCACTGGATGGGCATGGCCTCCGAGGTACAGTCTGCATCAACGTGTACTCCGTATCTTCCAACTGATGAACTTGTAAGTTCGCAACCATCGGCGCCTGCTATACCGCTTGTTATCCTCAGCTTGGTGGCAATAGCGACGGTCCCTCCTTTAAAGGCGCTGAGACCGAAGCTTTGTTGGTCCAGATCGGTGATCTCCTCCAAAAATGCAAAAACATAGCGAAGTGCATCAAGGTAGGACGGCCTAGTAGATACTTTTCGGGCTCTGATTTTGACCTTGCGACACCCTCCCGCGAGGTGGCAGACACGATGGTAACCCTATATTTCCGATTTTTTGAGTCGACGCACCGGATACTGCACATACCTACCTTTCTGACTGAGTATCAGAGATATTGGGACCATCCGGAAGGTGTCACAACTGACATGCGCCTGAAGATCCTTCTTGTCATTGGAATAGGATCGAGCTTGTGCGAGCATGGAGACACGGATGCTGCGTTTCGCAACACGGTCCATCAAGGGGTATATGCTGCACAGTCATGGCTTTCTGGTCCATTGGAGAAAGACCGCCTAGCGATCACCGGGCTACAAATCCACTGCCTAACGATATTGGCGCGACAGATATTCTCAATTGGCGGCGACCTCGTGTGGATGTCAATGGGATCACTCATCCACAGAGCCATGCAAATGGGCTTTCATCGTGACCCTAGACATCTCCCGGCAATGTCCGTGTTACAAGCCGAATCGCGGAGGAGGCTCTGGGCTACTATACTCGAAATGGTTGTTCAGTCGTCCTTGGATTCGGCAATGCCACCGAGGATCTCATTCGACGAGTTTGACACAGAAGCGCCTTCTAACAATAACGACGATGAGATGGAGGAGTCTACCACAACACTCCAGCCTCACCCCAGAGGCACCTTCACCTCTGCCTCAGTACAGCTCCTTCTCCTCGGTTCAATACCAATTCGCCTCCGGATCCTCCAACTCCTAAACGGCTTGCACTCCAAGCTCTCTTACCTAGATGTACTTGCATTAAGCTCGGAGATCACTGACGCATATCGAACATGCAATGGTTTCATGAGGGAAAACGAGCAGTCCGGTGTGACAACATTTCATCGAAATTTGGTAGACTATCTTGTGCGCCGATTCCTGATCCCTTTACACTGCCCGTTTGCTAGCAAAGCGCGAACGAACCCATTATTCCACTACTCGCTCAAAATTAGCCTTGACACTGCCATGGCTATCGTCTCACCGGAGCCAGACGAATGCTTCTCTCACCTGATGGCCATCGGCGGAGGCATGTTCAGGGAGGGGATCAGGTATGCTATGCCCGTCATGACTCTCGAGCTTATCGCAGAATCCGAGGCCCAAAGTCTCGACGGGACGTTGCAGCGTAATTCACAGTACAGGAACCTTCTCAAACAGGCAGTGCAGGACATGATTACACTGTCTGCAGACCGGATCCGTCAAGGCGAGACAAATATTAAGAGTCACATATTTCTCAACATGATTACAGCTCAGATCGAGGCTATAGAAACTGGAACTGCGTGTGAGTTCAAGATTGCACAGAGTGCAAGGGATAGCCTTGAGTTCTGCCATGATTTACTCCAGACACGGGCTGGCAGTATCTCCTTGCCATCTCCCAACGATGCCGGCCTTACATCAACAAGTCAAGATATTGGACAAGAAAGCTTTGGATTCGGGTTGGATTTGGAATTTCTCTTGCCAGATGCAGACTTTCCTTAGTGTAGTGGAGAAGTCGCTGTCGCACCTCGCGGGTTTAGCTCCCTGCCGCATCGGGTATCGCAAAGTATTGCCTTCCCCGAGTGTTTCTCTTGTACTTTCTACTTCCTTTTCTGCATGCCTCTCGATGTTCTCCTCTCGGTGGTCGCCTTTACCTGGCCACAACTTCACCGCTAGTTCCGTCCTTTCAGTCCACTCCACTCTACCCTCTGCCACTACACCGGCTTACGCGCTCACCTCTCTCACTTCACTACTGTTACCGTACCTTGCGCTGAGCATGCCCTTGAGCGGCTTGGCGCAACATCTATACGCGCAACATCTATACGCGCAACATGTCAATTTGGGCTAAGAGAGTAAAGATTGGTGATCGCAAAAGGGGTAGCTTCCAAGGCTAAGAGATTAACACGTTCTTATCAAAGTTCGAGCTTCATATGGGGTGCAGATGGCTCGCACCGGTTGCAAATCCGTCGACAGAGATGGTGTTGTGACTACAGACTCGACTCATCGCGCGGATATACTGTGGTCTCAAAGATATACGAATAGAGCCACGTCTGTTATGTACCCAAGTATCTGTTGCCTACATGAAACTATGGACGTGCCAGGGGGCTGAAAGACGCTAAACATCATCACCACCTCAATCAATTAGATTAACGGTGCTCGTTCTTCAGCCCTGTTGAACAAACGTAGCTTGTGCCGAAGCCGCGGCAATAATATCAGTCACGACACGAGGGTACTCAGCATACTGGGCAGTGGACTCGTCCCCGTCGACTGTGCGCCGTGAACTGATTCCGACCTTGAGCGACCCCTGGTCCGTGAGATGCCTGGGATCGACCTGTGTTCCGGTGGCCGTGACGACGCGCCATCGTAGCCGCTTCGACAGGAATGGCACGACGTGCTCCGGGTCCAGGCTCTCAAGGCTTCCGACCTTGATGTAGTCGATCAGCTGGGAGGTAATGAACATTGTGTTGCGGACGATGGTGCGGTCGCGGGCGTTGGACGCGCAGTTGCCGCAGGCTTCGATGGGCGCGGTGAAGATGTGGGTTGCGCCTACGAGGGTTGGGGTCGTCACAAAGTCCTGTGGGGATCCGATTGATACGGATGGGTTTGCGACCACAAAGTACGGGATTGTGAAGGCTTGGTTGAGTATCATGCTGAGAGACACAGAAGAGGGTTAGTTCGCATGCTCCCTTTCTGCCCCCCTCTCCTGATGGGCGGGATGTGATGTGAGAGGGAGAGGAAAGAAAGTGAAGATGGAAAGGGAGCGGGGCTCTTACGCTTCGACTTCATCATCGATGTACCAATCCCAAGCCACAGGCATATCAGCGACAGGAGCCGGAGCCAGTTCAAGGGCTTGAACCTCGTGAGCCTCATCGATACCAATTGCAGGAGCAAGGCTCATGAAGCTTATCGACGTGTTGGCGGCCGGAGCCACGGGCTCCGGCAAGCCCTGGAAGAACGGCGTCTTTGCCACATCGATTGGCTTCATCGTCTCGGGAGGATCTTGGACCCCTTGACCCGGCCTCAACGGGATGGACCATAGATACTGGTTCTTGTAGTTTTGAGCGATCTGGGCACCTGGCAGATCTCTTGCTGCTTCACCAGTCTCTCGGTAGTGATAGCCCAGTGTTCGGCTGTCCCTGACAGAGTCCGAGTTCCAGAAGTCCTTGGGATCATCTCCGGCCGACTTTGCCCGGGCAAGAAAAGGCCGTAGAGGTTCTTGAGCTTCTTTCGGATCGTAGTTGAACCAGCAATCTTTCTCTTCGGCATGTACTGCTTGCCAGACGGTAAACATCCGTTCAATATTGCTGAGTCTGGTCAGCAAGAGTACTTTCCAGTGTCGGAAACAAAGCTTCAACTCACTTGTGGTGGAACCAGAACAACGGGTCGAAAGCGGCGACTGGCACAAAGCCGACGTGACCGGACATGCCTCCGAATCCACCGAGATAGACATGGTACATGTTGTGAATACCTTCTAGGGAGCCACGAGCCCAGCTCATTGCTTCCTCGATTTTCCGTGACTCACTTGGGGCAGTGGGAGGTTTTTCAAATCTATCCCCGCGAACCGGTGTTTGGGAAATAATCTCGTAGTTCCCGTAATCGGGATGCGTGACAAGGGTAACCGCAAGTCTGGCGGAATCCATTCGAAGCTCGTTCACAATCGAGTTCAGCCTCCCAGGGTTGTCTAGGCTATCTGGGAGAGGGTGTCTAGATGTGCGGCCTCTGTCGAGTCCAGTCTCCTGCGAAACAGATTAGTCGGAGCCGTTGAGGCATTGCGTCAAACTAAACTCACCCTTTCGTGAATCTTTTTCCATTCTGACTCCTCATCCAGCTGGCCTGACCTTTCGTCAAAGGCGTGGTATTGGAGAGGGTTCGATTTTAGAGTCCTAGGCGTGTTGTTCGGCTGTTCAAAAATTGTGACAGTCGGTACGGTGAAGATCAGAGGCACACAAAAATTGTACTTGTACGTTGTCTTCTTGCCACCTAGGATGATACCGGGGAACTCAACCTCTCCGCCTCGGGGACGGTGGTAGTCCCAGAATGGAAGTCGAAACGCGAAGACTGCCTCGCGATACTGCGTTCTGTATGGCTCGTTGTAGCTATTTGCATAATTCATCATCTTGATGAACAGTGCTTGCTGTGAAGCGTTAAAGAAAGTCATGTCTGCTCGATGGAGCTGGGAAGACGTACCTCCAACATCGCGAGGTAGGGGCGATGCCAGGTAGGAAACGTTGGCTTTCGGTGCGCGCAGTAGCCTGGGTCACCTGCAACACCTTGGCGACCATCTATCTTGAACCAGGGCTCGTTCGGAAAGCCGTGGATGCCTTTGCAGCGAGGTTAGGGTGCAGAACTAGACCGGTCGACCAGACTTACCAGCAATCTGAAAGAATCCCATAATGTCGCTTCGAGGGTCCTGTTTCAGCAATTCGAACGCTATCAGGAACAAGTTGAAGGCTTTCGGGTTCTCTTTGATCAAGACATCAATGTCTAGACGGGGCGCTACGCCTGCAACCTCCTTCAAGCCAACAACTATACCTTGCTTGTGAGCGGCCTCCAAGGCCTTGAGCTTCTGGTCAAAGTTTGCATCCATGTCTGTATACTGATTGGAAAATTCAATAGGACTTCAGACTGGAGATGAATGATGGACCTGGGACAAGTATGCATTATATATCTGTCTGGAGTCCTCGGGTCGGATTGGTATGCGTTCCAAGGTCTTTGCATACTCAGGTCGGAAGGACACTATTGTCTTGGATCCAATGGCAGGTGCAGCGGCCGGCGAAGTGAAGTAGCCAGCTTGAACTTGACGCAAGCCTCTTGAAAGTCATTTCCAGCTACGCTTCGGTCAAGCCGACTCCATTGAACCCATTTGAATGGACTTTGTACTTGAGATCTGGACATAGCTATATCTTTAGCGCCAAGAGATATGGTTCGCACAGTGGTAGTGCTGCACGTGGCTAGACTCATGTGTATCGATGAATGTCCTATCGACGTTGGGGAGAGCAAGGATCCAGCCAGAAGTGGTACATCGGTCAAGCTTCAGAGCAGAAAGCTAGCGCAACCCTTCGTTTTGCGGGACGACAAGGCTTGTGAAGCCACGCGTCTGCGAAGAAATTCTGAACATGGAAAGGCGTTGAAATAGGGAGCTGAAAGTGGATTATTATCTAAACCGGATTCGGCCAATATGATGAACTTGGCTGGCTGGATGGAGGTGCCACATGGATCTATTGATTACTTGAATTATCTTTTCGGCTTCCCGGTCTAGTTATGCTTTTATGATAATTCTTAGCGGCTCGGCAACACACATCCCAATAGCCCAGTCGAATCCTACCACCCTCCGTTAATCCTTCTAAGGTATCCATTAACAGAGCCCAAGTTTCTGATCATAACCCGAGTACCTACCCATCCAGTTTCAACCGAGGCGGCTGGCAGGTGGTCCTTATTACTAGGTGCCCACGCACTAGGTTGAAGGAGAGAGTTGAACGCGGTTGCATCTGCCGAAGAACACGGATCCCCGGTGATTATGGACTTTTGAGTGGACTATAATCCGGACGTCCTTCACAATGTAGAGCCTACATAATCGCAACGATACTCATCAGACGTCCAGTATCTGAAAGTATCTATCTTCATCTAGACTTCTCTTAGACACTTCGGTCTCAGTTTCTTCTTCAGGGCTCACTTAGTGGTACCCCATTTCACCGTGTCCTGTCTACGAAGTCGAGGCCTTTCTAAGAAGAAGGGTTTTTTCGCGATCTTCACTTTTTTGACCTTAACCTACAAAGTAACCTCGAAGCTCTTCATATTACGCCCCTTAGACCAGTATCTCTCATTATAGGCAATAGTAAATCTCTTGATTCGAAACACGCCAATTGATAGTCTGTAAGTAAGCTCGCCGACGCTCCGTCGTCTCGCCTATTCCTGTTCAGCTGGGCTGCTGCTGCTGCTGCTGCTCTAAATCCCAGAATCATCCATGAAGATATGTTCCTTGTGCGGAGGGTGTTTGCAGGTGTTATTTGGCGTCGCCTTGCACGATGGATAACAGCCTTGCTCCTCGACATATCCGGGCCAGTGGTTCCTGCAATCTTGTTGCCACTCTTCCCATTTACCACAGACTCTTTCCGCTTCCACGATAGCACTGTCATTCGGATGCGGCCACTGACGATCAGCATCAGCTTGCCGCTCCAAAATTTGTAGAGCGAGCCCTTCTGATGCGTGGTATGCAATGTGACAGTGCATGATCCTATGGACCAATGTCAGCGATAGTAATGCCAATGGCAACATAACAGGGCGTTGTACCAGCTTCCTGGGTTGTCTGTCTTAAAAGCAATGACAATGTAGCCTTGGTCGGGCAGAAGAACCACGTCACGGCGAAGCGGATTCCCGAGTGTGAGGCTTAGTGGTTTGGAGCCTAATGCAGCCTCAGAGGTCTCAAGCACTGCAAAGTCGTGTCCGTGGAGATGAATCTTCGAAAACGTTGTCAGCCTAAGGTTGGTCAATTCAGTGTCTTCCGTATCACTTACCGGATGGTAACCGCCGCTCTTTCCGTTTGGTCCGGCGAGAGCTAGATAAACCTATCATCGTCAGCATCAGCAATGTTTGTAACATGAATGAAATGCTACGTCTTGGAAAATAGGCTTGGAACCACGCTTACCCAGCTCGTATCATTGTAATTCTCGGATATGACAACCCACTTGCCCGGCCAATCGAAGTTCTTCTGATCGATGTTGTCCAAATGCAGGAATATCGGTTTTTCGTAGGTGATCTGCAGAGGGTTGAAAGTGGTCGTGGCTGCGTTTGGCTCAAAGGACCACCTTGCCAGAGGGAAATCCTCCTTTTCTGCACCCCCCCGAAAGGCTGCGCCGAATAGTTCACCGTATTCATTGCCGTTTGCATTCGCCGGCGGCGCCTTGATGTCCCAGGCAAGTTTGGGCACTAGGTCGTGTTCGTCCCGGCACGTTTGATTGACGTCTGGCCACATCTCTGTAGTTGGTTCACTTATACTGTCAGGATCGTATCGGAGAATGCCATTCGTGTCGTAGCCGTCCTTCCCTATAAACTTATCTCTGAAGCATTTGGCCACCGTGGTTCGAATCCAAAAGTTTCCATCCTTGGGGAGTGAGCCCTTGTTGTACCGTATCGGGTCTGCCTCAACGATGATATTGTATCTTTGACCGATACCCACCATTATGTGCGTGCGCGGTTTAGTGGGCACAATGGGGACAAAGTCAGCGCCAACTATCTGCAATCGATGGTTGTCAATCGAGAAGATGAATGTAGTCGAGAAGGACGTATTGATCAGCCGCATTAGATACCTCTTGGCAGTGTAAGGAGCATGAGAGTCCGGCTTTTCGAAGTGAAGCTGATATTTCTTCGGGAGCTCCAAGTCTGGGTCAGGGTAAGGACGACCCTTGCTGTCCTTTAAGCCCTTCCATTTACTGATATCTCCCGTGCCATTGAGTAGGATTGTGCCAAAGCCAGGCACTTCCCCGTGGATCACGGCGAATGAGCTGTTGTGGAACCAGTCTGACATCAATAAGGGAAGTTTGGCTTGGTCGTATTGTGTTGTGGTAGGCCCGTGGATCGTCATTGGTCCGAGCATGCCGTCAGCATATTGAACCGAGTAGTGACTGTGATACCAGGAGCTCCCGTATTGAATTGCAGCAAAGTCGTAAACAAAATAGTCCTTGGGTGCGATGGGACACTGGGTGATTCCGGGAACACCATCCATGTGCATTGTAAAGTTCTGTCGAATTCCATGCCAATGGATGGCAGTGCCGTTGTGAGCCAACTTGTTGGTCACATTAACGATAATCCTGTCGCCCCAACACGCCTGGACCCAAGGTCCTGGATACTGTCCATTGACAAGCTTCATACCAGTAGAATTCAGACCATCTGTATTCCACCAACCATCAGTGATCTCGAAATTATAGTATCGATTCCTGCCCTTGGGTGCAAAATGCTCGTAGTCCGTATTGATGTCGAAGCGGCGCCCGTCCGGATGGCGAAGCCAACACTGACGGTCCTCCTCGTAGCAGGGAATCCAGCCTTCCGCCTCCATCTCCGGGTATTCGCACTCAAAGTCTCCACCTGCCCATGCCGGTCCTTTACCGGGAGGTGGGAATTTCAGGTGGTCTCCTGCATCCAACTCATAATGGACGTGACCATCAAGAGCACCCTGAAGGGGTCGCTGGGATTCAACTTGTAGAGAAGAAAGTGTCAGCCAGCTTGTCAGATACGTGACAAATGACCAGAAGCTGCTTGCGAAATGCATTTTGGTGGGCTTGATGAGGACACCTTCAGGATCTGGACGAGATCCCAGGGCGATGGTTACTCGAGGCCCGGGAACCGCGAATATATAAGATGAATCTCTGCTAGTGCGAGGCGCAGAACGTAGCTAGAGCGAGCGCTCACGTCTGCCAAATATTGTCTCCTCGCTCGCACCATCTGGAATCTAATGTAAACCTTACTCCATGCGTACGCATCACACTCCACCAGCCAACACGTGTTGCTCGTCGGCACTAAGACTCACGGCACGAGAGCGCATGCTCAGCGAGGAGTTCGGCCAGTCGGCGCCGACGTCTAAATTGCCTCCTACGATAGAAAAGTCTGGACTGATTCCGTCGATGTTTGCAATCACGCTTTCGACATATTAGTCCAAGAGTGGGCGGGAGCTGAAAGAGAACAGACCATTTCGGCAAGATCAGCCAGCCACGTTGTGGATGTTGTGGGGCGAAGGACTATCGAGGCATTCAACATACAGGATAGTTTCTTATGACCTCGGGCAAGGATTGCTCGACCGTTTGTCTCCATCCGAAGCCTGATGCGAGCATGTGACGGTGGCTTCCAGCCGACTATGAGAATAGAGATGGATCCCATTATTTGATCACCTAAGTGATCAAGTCGTGGCATGGTGTGTCAACTAATCAGTTAACGTTCGGACAGACTGCTGAGCTAAATGCTCGTGAAGCATAAGGTTAGGCTTGAGTGGGAAGCGGGCTATGCCGTTACCCTAGGCAGGCTCTGCCGTGTGGAGAAGTACGGCGTTGAACAAGCGCCTCGCTATTATGTGTTCTAAAAGCCGAAGCCCGCGCCAGCCATGATCGGCCCTCCAGAACAGTGACTTCTCACTTTATTGTGTATCAATCTGTCTGTATATATCTGCTCAATCTTCCCTCGGAACTACGATGCGTTATAGGCATACATCTCTGATAAATCCATAATGCTCACCCCAAACCTTATCTTTCCGTATCCCCTTTCATCCATTTATACAGCAGCATTCGCATAAGAGGAGTGAGAGAAGATGGATTCACGACTCCCTAAATGGTTTTCCTAATTCCCGGCCATGATGCCAGGTGGGCCAACGAAGCAAAGACCCGCTTTCAGCGGTTATTAAAGACTAGTATTCTAATGACAAGACAGCGCCCGTTATACTCCTCCCACTTGAAGTCCACCTTTCTATAAGGTTGTTGTTCTGTCATAGTAAGCTCTTCTTCTTTTGGTCATCTAGCGTAGGTGGGTCAAAGCTGACTCGGCCATTGAGCGGCCTAGTATATTCTTCGGCCGACGGAAGGTGACGGAGATAATAGGTGGCCCCTGCATCAAAATACCGAGGGAACTATATAGGAACACTATGCATCTTGATAAATTACCGTCAACCCTGCATGTTTGATTTAACCGAGTGAAACGATCTCGTGTAAACTTATGCTCGAACAAGCCTTTTTCTCATCGAGTCCCACGATTTTTATCGAAACGCGATCTACTTCGGCGTCGATGCTTTTGTCACGAGCGCCCACGACAACGAATTAAACATGACAGGCATGAAGATCCTCATCAGCGGCGCGGGTATTGCAGGCAACGCCCTCGCCTTCTGGCTCTCGAAGCTTGGCCACGACGTTACCGTCATCGAGCGTTTTCCCAACCTGCGGACCAATGGGCTTCAGATAGATCTACGGGGTCACGGGGTCGAAGTCTTGCGGCGTATGGGCCTCGAGCAGGTTTTCCGAGCCAGGTCGATCCAAGAGCAAGGCATCCAGGTAGTCGATAGCTCGAACAGGCGGCGCGCCTACTTCCCGGCGAACAAGTCCGGCAAAGGGGTGCAGAGCCTTACCACGGAGTTCGAGATCATGAGAGGGGATCTATGCCGCCTGCTACACGACGCGACCAAGGATCGGGCCCGGTATATCTTTGGGACGTCGGTCGAGAGCTTCGAGGAGAAGCACAAGTCGGTCGAGGTTCGGCTTGCGGATGGCAAAACACACCAGTTCGATCTCTGGATCGGTGCCGACGGCCAGGGATCGCGCACCCGCAAGATGATGCTCGGACCCGACGCCGATGACGGTTTCATTCCGCTCAACGGTATGTACACGGGATATTTCACCACTCCTCGACCGATACGGGAAGGGGAAGAGTATATTGCCACAGCGTACATGGCTCCCGGCAAGCGGGGTTTCATGACTCGAAGGCACAGTCCGCACGCGATGCAAGTATACATGGGCTGCACTACTGAATCGGAGCGACTCAAGAAAGCAGTCGCTCAGCGGGGAGACGTCAAAGAGGAGAAGGAGGCCTTGGCGGAGATCTTTCAAGGTGCAGGTTGGCAGACAGAAGAGCTTTTGGAGTCTCTCAGGGCCGACAACGACTTCTACCTGGAGCGAATCGGCCTCGTTAAGCTAGATTCTTGGTCCCGCGGTCTCGTGGCACTTGTTGGCGACGCCGCTTATTGCCCGTCCGTAAACACGGGAATGGGCACTACCTCAGGCATCGTGGGCGCTTATATTCTGGCCGGCGAGATTGGGAGTCACTGTGGTGGAAGCTTTGATGGAAAGGATGGAGGGTACGAGGCCAAGGATGGTCTCGTGGAGGCACTCGAGGCTTACGAACTAAAATTCAAGCCCTTCATGGACCAAGTGACGAAAGGGTTATCGGGAGACTCAGGCGCCTGGACCTACATGATGCCTTCGACGCCACTCGGTATCACTGTGTTCAACTTTGTCATCGGAATTGTCTCCTTCTTAAGGTTGGATGTCCTTGCCAAGTACGTTCTCAGGGAGGATGCCGTAAAGGGATGGGACCTCCCAGAGTATGAGGAATTGCTTCGAGACTAGATCAGTTATGTAGGCTCAATGTTGTAGTAATCAATCTACAAAGATAAATTCTCACTCAGCATGACCTGTCAACAAGTAGACGGTGGCATTCTCTGTTTCCATACTCTACTTGCATCTGTAAATGAACCTCAAAACAACGTTGAGGCTTGTCGATGCTAGATTGATGCATGTTCATGAATATCTTGGTGACGACTTTGGACCATGCCTTTCAAGTACAAGGGGAAAAGCTCGGGGGAATTCTCAGTGAAGAGTTGTTGTACAGCAAGCACCTGGAATACCATAAATTTACTAGCAAATAGCCCGGTAGAAAGTTCACGCCGGATACGAAAGGATCAGTTTGGAAATTGCGTTATTGCAACACAAGAAAAGTTCATTATAACCTCGTAATCTAGACAACCAAGTCCAACTCAAGCCAAAAAGGGGGTATCCACGGTCCAATATCAACAACACCACTGCTGGGCGTGGCAATCGTGTGTCGCAAGCTAGGGGACATTTCAACATGTGCTCAACAAGTCTGACACGCCCTTCATTTCCCCTCCATTCATCTCAACCCACCTCACATAAGCTCATCCTCGATCTCCTCCCACCTCTTCGTCTGGAGCTTCCTCGCCTTCTTCGTCGGACTTCCAGTGCTGTTCACTCTCGTCTTCTTTTCCTTTTTCTCCTCTCCAATGCCAGAAACCCTCAACTCTTCCATCCTGATTCCCAACCCACTCATGTCACTCTTCATCGCGGCCGTGTAATCGCTCCGGTCACTCAGGGGGGCGCGCTTACTCGGTGTCCTAGACCCCAGCTCCCTCTTCAGGACACTCAACTCCCGTCTCAGCCGCTCATTTTCCTGCTCCAGATTCTCAATGAGGACGTTCTCCTTATCCTCGTTCTCATTCCCCTCATCTTCGTAATCATCGTCGTCCGATGGAGACGGGGCGGTCACAGTGACCCCCACCGTCCGGGCCAGAACTTCAACCTTCCGATCCCAGTGCTCTTCTCCGCGTTCTTGTTCAAGCGAGAGGGAAGCTTTCCACCTGCCCATCTCTAGCGCGAGGCGCTGTTCGAAGTCAGCGTAGCATTCCTCTCGGATCTCCTGCTCCATCTCGACTACCCTGTCTTCAAAGGACATGAGATGCGCTTCGGCCGCCATGCGCGCTTCGCTCTCCTTGGCGAGCTCAACATTGAGCTGATCAATGACCTCGGCCATGCGAGCAATCTCGAGAGCTGCGTTCTCCATCGTCGCGCGCTCGGTGTCGGAAGCGGGACTGAAGATGCGGGACTGTTGGCCGGATGACGGCGCAAAGAAGGGTCGGTGATGGGAGAGGGGTGAGGAGAGAGGGGGACTGCTGCCTGGGCTGAATTGAGACGAAGGGAGGTTGGGATAGGCGGGTTGGCTGGTGGCCAAGATGGTGGAAGTTATGGAGGGGATGCGAGGGACTGTTATCTCGCGGGCCAAGGCGCTATAGCGTAGGATTTGCGAGGTTGCGGTGAAGTCGCCCGAAGGGTCTGCTGTTACGATCATGACGGCCTTCTGGGGTGCACGGCGTTGGAGGTGTGATTGGGAGATAGAAGCTGAGGGGAACGAGTTCGAGAAAAGCAATTCTGTGAGCTTGCATTGACGGAACGGCACCAGATTGGGCTGAGGATGTTAGTTGCAGACGGCAACGGCGGGACATGATCATGACTTACCTTGTTCGTATTGCCTATATCACTCTGCATTTGCAAGCATTGCCCGAGGTACATCAGACTCTCGTTGATCTTACCTGCCTCGGCCAGAGTTGCACCCTGGGTCTTGGCATCTCTTGCTCGCTCACTTCCTGCCAGATCGACAATACTCAGGGTACTACCACCCCAGACACCGTTGTTTCGGCCTCTGCGCCGCTTTTTGATTTCTACACAGAAGAAACCGTGACTGCGAGACGAGACACTGTTACTCCCTGTACCAGCAACTCTTCTCTCATGGAGTCCAGCCTCCAGAACCATTAGGGCCTCCTTTAGGTTTCCGCAGATGATTTTGCGTAGTCCAGCCACAACCTTGCGGTCTGTTGATTGTTCGGTGGACTTGAATAGCAGAGGCCGACGACGGTATTCCTTGGTAGCGTTCGATTTGATCGGCGGGGTCAAGAGATCGAAGATGCGGTCGTTGTAGACCTCGTACATGGAGATCACGATGGCGTACTCGGCTGAGGGATCGCAGCATGCTCTGATTGAGCTGATGTCGGGTATTTGAGGCATGGCAGATGGTCTCTGCAATCGAGCTCTAGGCGTGGGTGCCGGTGTGTATTCGCCCTTTACGGGAGAACTTTTAGTAACATTCTTGGATTTCGCTGCTGAAGTAGCAGACATGTAGTGTTTCTTGGAAGGAGAAGAAGCAAGAGACAACTTTGACATGGTGAACACCACTGGTGTCCGCTTAGAGAGCAACTTGCTCCGGTCCATCTCACTTGGGGGTGTGCACAGTAGGGTGATGTGGGATAGGTCGTCCTCGGGACGGACGAGTCGCACGCTGCTGGGACTATCTGGGAAGATGCCAGGCAGCTGAGGGCAAGCCTCTCTCAACGAAGGACGAGTGAAACATTTATTGGGGGTCTGTCGTACCGTCATAGGGGTTTGTGCCCTTGATCCGGCCCTCGACGGACCGGCGAAGTCGCTGTATACTGTCTCGAGGAAAGCGCCTGCGGAGTATATTGTTGCTTCCGACGGGTCTGAAGCTTGCATGCTGGCTTCTAAGGAAGGCTGCGCGTTGCAGTCGACGATACTCGACGCAATGGACCGGAAAATGGTATCCAGCGCCAACTGGGTCAAGCCGCGTTGGGAGCGCGAGCCGAGGATTGTATGTGTCTACCGTCTAGTCAGATCTACGCATGACTTGCACCTCATGTTCGACCGCCCACAAACCTTGCCGGAGCCAGTGACTCCCAAGGTCGCCAATAGGCCATCTGTGCCATCCCCGCCGTGGGGTGCTAGGACGCCCTCGACGAGCGGCAGGACTCGAGTGCCTTGGAAGAGGTCGAGTTGTGTCGCGTCTTCCTCGAAGACCTCGGTAAAGGCGAACTTCTCGATTGCCCGCCTCCGGTCATTCGGAGGGTTCAGCGTGACATGTGTAGGCGAGCTATCATCCTCGGGGTCCTCGACGAGCAAGAAACGCTCAGCATTCGCCGCGCTGGCCGGAGCTGGTCGTAAACGCAGGTAGACCTGGAACAGGTTCGCCTGGGATTTCGAAGGCAGGTCCATCATGGCGGACGCGATATCTCTACAAATCTCTGTTAGGCGCAATGTAAGTTCAACCGGTATATGCAAGCACGAAGTTTGAATGAGGCGCTTGGGATGAAGTGGGAGCAGATGATTCAGACTTGGAATACGTTGGTTGGTGTATTGACTTGGACGTCAATCTAGTTGTCAACAGCAACCACGGATAAGATAAGAGCTTTTTAGTGGGTCCTTTTTATTCAATTCGACTAGTGGTATAATACCCCTCCAACCCTCCAATACAGCAGGTAACGTACAACATAAGAAGCTTTGTATCAATCATAGCTGGGTCCCTAACACACTAACCGGTAGTCTACAGCTCAACATGCATTCTGTAGTGAACTACCGAGGCTGGCACGGCCAATTTGAAAGTCTTCAAGTTCAAGCTCCTGCAAGGTCTGGCCCGCTGATCTCGGCTTTTAGCAGCTGCAAGTATACCTGTACTCAGGTAAATACCCCAGCAATGATCTCAGGCTACTACGGAGTACAGCCACTAACAATGGATGTGTTAGAAATCGGGTTTAGTGTCTGCTGACTCGCATGCTCTACTATGTAAAGAATTCAAGCTACTAGCGGAGGATTATCCCGAAAGCTGCACATCAGCCGGTACAAAAAGGGTGTAAATTGAAATGCATTTGGCCACAACCTCCGCGGCGTATCAAAGAGCATCTTATAGAGGTGTCCAAAGCTCAATTTCTTGGCAAAGGATTAACACTTATCTAGACTAGCAGCTGCGGCCCAAGATCATGGAACACACCACAATCAGGACTCGTAAGCTGCTGAATCACAATAATGATCTAAACAGGTATTCGAGAACGACAAGGATGAAGGAAGGAGGGAAAAAAACAAAAAAACAAAAATTGCGACGAGCGTGGGATTCGAACCCACAATCTTTGCCAATCAAGAAAGAACCGGAAACTGCAGGTTGGGTTAGCATCGGGTGGTTGTCGTCGGCGATGTGAGCGATCACTTACGCAACGCTGATGAGAATTAGCACCGCAAACAAACTGCATGTTAGGAGTAGTTCAGGCACCTACCCTTGCCATTAGGCCAGCCCGCCAACCCAGAAGGTTGGTCAAAAACAGCTCTACGACTGCCTAAGCTGCATATAACTTCGGTGCGGGGCCGACCAGGCGGGTTTCAACCACCGAGATCTGGAGAGTGGCCCATGAAACCCAGTGTATTTTCGACATGATCTATATTTCCAGTACCACGTGTTGAGTCTCGGTGAGGCTATACTCGTAGCCTTGAGAAATTCAATTTTGTTGTTTCAAACAGACTGAATCGTCCCTGCAAAAGGGGCCCGGGTCGTTGAGATGTTGTCCTTGCGGTCAATTTACTGCATATGATTTATCATACCTTGAACCGGCTATTTGTGTGTTATATTCAGCCAAAGCTATTCGGTCGTCGCTATAATCTGTTGCTCTTCACTATTACCAGTGCCTACGCCCTGCAGTCTTCATGAAGCTCCAAGAACGGCCACAGGTCCGTGACCACCAACTGTTCGCAAAAGTCAGCTTTGCTGATTGCATGTCTTGTATTGTGAATAAATAATTTACAAGTGCAATGAATATACAATCTTCGTCGCTCGCGTCGTACTGATGCTTGTTTCAATACCATTTTACTTTGATGCCGTGTCCAGTCTAGCTTCTCCACCGAGCATTGCCAAAGGCCCAGGGCAGAAGCCTCGGATCTTCCTTTCTGCGTAGTCTATCATCTCTAGGTCTGGGGATTTCAAGAGGACCCCTGTTCTACGAGGTCCATCGCAACAGCCCTAAACTAAGGGAGGCTGAATCTTGGGACAAACTTGCGAGAACAAACGAATATTATCGAGGTCCGGTAGCCATTTTTCCAGATGGTCGTTCGCAAAACTTTGTAGTACGAGAACCCAGAACCTTTCAACGAGATTCAGTCACCGCTGGAAGTACTCCACTTAATGAAGGTCGTTGAAAGTCCTGCCAAGGGTGACCAAAGTTAGATAGCGGCTTTCCTGCCCCCGGACAAGATCGTACATACAGGTGGTTTGACCTTTTAGTAGCTTCTTCCCATGATTATCGCAACAACATCTCAGGTAATTCGTCCTCGACCTCAAATGGGTTAAATCAATGATAGCCCGGCCTGCTTCGTGTTGTACCTAGCAGAAGTCTACATTGTGACTCAACAAGGATCAACTTGCGCTTGTGGCGCTGCTCGGACTGTCGACGACAATCAACTTACATAAGAAGGATGTCGAGTTCCAGATCTGCCATCACATCTTGCCAAGCGACGTCCGAGCCGTGGGGGTCGTTGTCCCTCCTTCTCCAGACCTCCTGGACGACCGTTCTGGCGGCTATGATATTCCCAATGCCGAGTAGTCTGCCCTTCGCGAACATGCGAAGCGCTCGGTCTCGCAGGTCGCAGACAGCCTCAGCCTCACAGGCAGTGACAAACTCGGGCCAGAACAGACCACAGACATCCAACTGCTGTTGCGTTTCGAGAGTAGCAATGGCTTCCAAGTGGTCCAGGCTCCGCTGAACCATACGCTGAATCCATCTGGGTGACGTCTTGCGTACACGCCTCTCGAAATATATGAGAGAAGCGCAGAAGAACGCACAGGTGTGGTGACGGGTGATGGCGTCGTATCTCTCGTTCAAGTCTGAGAGCATGACATCAGGATCATTGCGGCGAATGAATTGGTCGAGGCCTTCTATCTCTTCATTCGTCGCCTCATAGGCTGGATTCGATACCGTGTTGGTTGTTGCGATCCCCATAAGTACTGGCTTGGTGATTCCAAAAAGTTTGTCCAAAACATATGTCTCGTCCCACAGGTGCATTAGACCAGCGGCATCATGTGGCACGCCCAGAGAAAATTCTACTTTATCCATCAGCTGTGGAAGACTGTGACCAAGAACGTTGATGCAGAAGAATATTTGACCAAGCACGGAGGTACTGGCGCTCTGGGTACTCCCGTTTCTCTCCATGTGCTGCAGCCAAGTACTACCACCGGCTAGATGTATACGCCAACTCGAAGATTCCCCTTTGATGACATCGATTGACGACATGGTGATTATGGTAGCTAGTACGGCCTCTTTCTGGCTGTCGTCCGGCTGCATCAAATTTTGGCGCAGATGCCCGAGGGCCATCTTCTGATGCTTTTCACCTAGAGCAAGGAAATGCTCGTCATCGGAAGGAGACAGTTGAGCACGATGAAAGGCCGAAACGGCGTATATTGAGTGGAGAAGTGCCACATTCCCGGACGACTCCTGAGGAGACGTGGCAGCGCCCAAAGCCAGAGGAATAAAAATCGTACGAAAGGGATTGTCCTGATTCTGTGTCGGTATCATGAGTCCGCTCAGAAAAGTAACCCAATAATGGAAGAGGGACCGTTCTTCTTTGGTAGCGCACGATAGATAGGTCGAGATTCGGGGGAGGATTTTCCTTTTGATTGACATCATGGCCATGGATGACTCGTCACCATCGTGATCTTGACGATCGACTTTCTCCAGGCATTGTGCAACAACAGGATCTTCACTCCTATCATGCCCTTGGCGTTCAATATCTTCCGCATCGCATTCACGCAAGTCGGAGACTTCAGCACTTGAGATGTGATCTTGGTCATATACATCAGTCTTTGTGCCGTCGGCGTCATTATTCGGGGTTTCCGGGAGTTCTGAAACCGGAAATACTGCGAAAGGCCCGGCCTGTACTGTAACGCGAGTCTGCGGTACATCATCAATCTTGGCGAGGGCAAGATGGATTTCCCTCGAGCCAAGCGCAAGATCCGCGCCGTTTTGTGGTGCCAGGAAAGTCCGACGCTTGACAGGCTTCCCGTCTTCCCCATGGTCACCGTCCCAGGCTAGTTTTATGTCATAACCCTCGCAGCAAACGCTTGACCGTAGGCATCTCATGCATGCCGGCCTTTTCTCATCGCACTTGATGCCACGTTCCCGGCATGTCCAGCAGCCAGTATAAGTCTTCGAGCGCTTGATACGGAGCTTAGAAGCCGGAGGATGCGACAAGGTAAAGGAGCGTGATTGACGCGACTCGTTCATGACGTCAGGAGCAACTCCTTCCAACTTACAAGCAATAGCCACGAGGCGGCAGTATTGAATGGATGCTTCCCGCAAAGGAAATGAACAGAGACCGAGCGTGCAGGGTTAATGAATTGCTATACCCGTATATTTTAGAAGGGGCAAACCGAGAGCATGCGCGATTCAGTATTGTCCGGTGTCGGATTTAATATCGGATACTCCGATTCGGATAAATTACAAGTTTCCTCCTTAGCGTGCGCTGAAGCCGGGCTGTATCTGCATAGCTGGAGTGGAGTCCTAATATACCTATGCCTCTTCATATAGTCCTTTGTGAGGCTGGCCTGCCTGCCGGTGCAGTAATTCTTGTGATTCATCGACCTGATTCTTGATCAAATTAGGTCTGCAGCACGCTTCCTCTACCTGAGCGCTCCTACGCACGATGGACCAGAACTTTGAGCTTCCCGCCTGTCATTCGTCACCTTCTACATGGCTCGAGTTCCAGCACATCCCATCGCATCGCTCTTGTATCATGGTGCATCCTCGATTGTGACCATGGTAATTGTTTCCATGTGGATACAGTTACCCTGAACATTCGGTGGGCTGCGCAGAAACTCCTGACTGGCTACTCGGGTTTCCCCCTTGTTGTAGCCCATTTGTCCTCCAATCCGCCACCACCACCATGCACTCCTTGCCGCAGTTTTGACGTTGTGCTGAGTTGCAGATCCCTGAATTAAGATCTTGTTGCCGTAGCGACGCCGCAGTGGAGTCCGTACAAACACAAACTTATCCAGCCCAGTGTTGTCGACCAAAGCATGGTGTTCCATCGTCCATTGGTAGAAAGAATGAGTCCCGCAATGCAGTAGAGAGTAGTGCCGGGAGTCCCGCCTCGTATGGAGACTAAGCGCACTACTGCCAATGGAGTGGTGCAGGCAATGTAGATGAATGGATATGCGAGGAAAGCTGGATGATGTCCTGAGGGTTGGTGGCCTTCGCCCCGAGTTGAAGATTTACATGGCAGGTGACGCGATGATCTGCTATCACGATAGAGGTTCCAGAAGACGAGGATGTAAAGGAATATGGTCGTAAGCATGGAAGTCAATATCCATGCCCACTCTCCCCATAAGCGTGCAACTGCGTACTTCGCGTTTGTCCAACACTACATATGTTAGCCGAGTCGCGTACACACTGACCCAAATCCTGGTGGATTGTCGGTTTTCATTGCAGTATCTTACCCATGCATCAGCTCGAACAAACCAGCCTCCTTCAGCTCGGCCGTTTCCTGTCTGCACAATCCCAGCGGAATTGAGAATAAGAGCCAGGATCCAGCAGAGCGCTATCGTTATATGTGTTGTCCGCTGTGGTGGCCTCCATCCCCAAACCACCGCAAGGTAAGTATTGGCAGATATGGTAACGAAGAAGATGCTGCTTGCGAGTACGCCGAAGTTATTGAACCAGCCTTGAGCCCAGCAAGTATTTGTTCCTACATGAATTCCATCCCGCAGAACCCAAGAGATATTGAGCGTATATCCTAAGCTTGTGTGCATTTCAGCCAGCAGTAAGTTGTATATTAGGATGGGGAAGGGATTGCGGCGCTGTTCCTTTGTGACCGGCGGCTGTGGCACATCATCTTTGGTCTCCGATCCCTCAAGCGGGCTAGATGATGCCTTCGTGGGATATGATATTCGATCCGGGAGGCTTAAAGAAACATCATTGGCCTCATCCCGTTGCCCACCGTCCTGGTGACATCTATTCAGTTTCCATTTCACCAGCTTGTAAGTTAGAAACGCGAACAGTACAGTCGTTGATATGAGTGATATAAGCGCAGCAGACCCAACTGCAACGAGTCCAGTCCGATGAAACTCCGGGAGCGGACTCAGTGTATCACTGGCTGGGTCCAGCTTTGCGTAGCCACCTTCGAAATTCATGAAGACTAGTACTGGTGGATGACCTGTGGTGGTTCTAGATGACGCACGTCAATGTACCGTGGTTGCGTCGGGTAGTAGTGTAAAGGGTGCTTGGATCTGTTGTCTCACTGCATAGCAAACGGGTTGCCAAAATTTAAGAACTCGAACGGGTTTGAAGGTTGGTGGACTCGAAGCTTTTGCTCCGGCTCTTACAGAAGAAGTGCGTTTGAGCGAATGACCGATGCTTCTACTCTGAGTTGTCTCTTGCGTTGCCTCTTTGGATGCACGGGATGTTGCTCTTGATGGAGAATCCAGGATGGATGGTCGGGGTAGGCGTGGAGCGATGAATCGATCGGGTCTGTAAACCGAAACGTAACTTCCGGAGGGTGGTTGCAGAGCTGATGCACTAGAAATTACGAATCTTCTCAATCGTTCCTAAAAGAAGAATTCAATTCTGGGAGGCGAGCGGCCCGAGGAAACAGGTTTGATGTCTGCTACGTCTGCTACCCGGTCCTACCGGTGAAGATCACCAAATGGATACTTCGTACTGCAATCGATAGCGACCAGCGAAAAGCCCGGTGGGCGCGCGAAATCAATTTGGGATTTCCGACTTCTTTGATGTGACTGGTGTGACTGGTGAATACATTGGACTCGGGGGATAAGGAATTTTGCGTTGTTGGGACGCCTTGCATTGAGCTTTCCCATTGCCACAGCAGTTGATGAAATATTTTAATTCAGTCCATACATATCTATACCGGTGCCTTGTCCGTAAGAGACTCGTGCTGCTTTCTACAGCCCTACAGCCCCTTTCGGATCATTGCGCAACCTCAGATCCGCTCAAGCAAGTAGCTACTTGGAAATGTTCCTGCCAGTCAAGGCTTTCGAGCCCGTCGTGCGACGACTAGCAGCCTAAACGAACGGATCTATTGCTGACCTCTCGAAACAATGCCCCCAAGTCCAGGTTAGAACACATTCATGAAATCTCGAGCTAACGGCGCTGCCCTCAGCTTTCACATTGCTCAAGTATCAGTCTAAGATTGCATTGGCCCCTTAATACCGAAGCTTCCATCTGCTACTGGCTTCAACTGTCATCGTATGTACTTGTTTGGCTTGATTTTGAAGCATCGCTGCGGCTCACCCAGTAATAGGGTGGGGACACTGCTAGGTCTTGATTGGTAGCGATCACGACGTCAATCATGTAGTATCAGCTTCGTCATACTTTGATGTCTACTTAGCGGGTCAACACAGAAGAACTCTGGTGAACAACTGGGGGCCTATGACTCCTTCGCCATTCGATCATCAAGGCCAGAGCGCGAAGGTCGGCTTGCGGGTCGCTGCATGAAGTTCCCGGAAGCCCTCGACGGTTGGTGCCAACAAATGCGTGGCGATGCAAGGCTGCCAGGTCGCATGGATGGCTGTTGGCCGCAATCTTGACCGCACTTAGGCGCCAAGGCTGAAACCTTCGCGAGGCTCTGGGAAGCTTTCCATTTTAATTAAAAGCTGCTTCTCTGCAGTCTTTCGGGGGGGGGAGTCGAGCAACTTCACATGCGCTTTGTCCGATGAGTTACATAGAAGGCCGTCACGCAAAATGCCCCAAGTTAGACATCAACATGGTTCGAGGCGACCACGTGAGGCTGTGGAGAGCCGGTCGCATCTCGCAGGCTTCATCGCATCGCTTCCACCCAGAAGCGCTCCTGACGACGGCATCAATCTCGATGAAGGCTGCTACAAACACCCGGTAGTGATTATATCTCCTCAACTTCAGGAGACTAAAGTGGTTGTTCTCATCGTGGGTCTTCTTTAGCTCCGCGAAGTGAAATAAGCCCCTAACGAGCTCAGTTGACTTCCTTTAAGAGTGTGAATCTGGAGATTAAGCATCGGGGCAACCGACACGCTCGGTTGAAATACTTGCCCATCAAACCTTGCGATCCTCATCCAGACCATGGACTCCTTCTCTCACTTGAAAATCCGAGCTTGGAATTGCGGAAACGGTCTTATGTTAACACCAGAGATCACCATACTGTTGAGTTCAATTCGCTACTTCCGTATGAGAGGGCTGGCCGGGACTACGCGCTCTCGAGGGATTCTTACCAAGTCCTTCTTGATTATGCCAAGTTCCCTACACCAGTCCCTCGTCCGCAGGCGGCTATCCGGCCGGGTTCGATCGACTCATCCCACAACATTAACCTTCATAACCATGGCATGAGAGCGATTTCAAGCATCGCACCAAGAGCACCGACAGTGCACCCCATAGCCGAAGTAGTCTGGGGCACTTCAGCAGTCGTGCAGCTTCAGGCAAGGGATTCAGCTTCAAGAGCCAGGGAAGCCCAGGCTCGAGCGCAGCAGCAACGCAGGCTATGGCATGTATTGAACGGACCAAATGTTACCCCTGACGACTCGTGGCATCAACAAGCGGAACGTCTCAACCTTCTAGGTGAGCATCCTAGACCATTGAGGCGTTCCTATGGCAGCATTCCTACCCACAACGGCTCTGGCAGACACTATGCTAGCAGGTCCAGCGGTGGGGGGTCGTCTAGGAATTGGAATATTGCAAAGGCTGTGTTATGGATACTTTGTGTGCTTCTGGCGGGATATATCGTATACCGAAGCGTATGTTGGACTGTAGCTCTTGTAAATACTACGGTTGAACGGGTCAAACATGGCGTTGAGGTCATTGGAGATTGGTTTATGGACATCTTCGTGATGGCACCAAAAGCCTTCGGTGAGAAGATCATGGGGTCTTGGGTTGGTAGCTGGGGGGCCTAGACATGTGGTGAAGTCCAACTATTACCTTCATATGGTTAACATTGGTAGGGGTGATATTCGGAATGATTAGGTATTTTGACTCGGTCATCTGTGGAAGATTGTATTGATGTAGCTTGTTCTCATGGAGCTGAAATTATCCGACGAATTCCAGGGTTTGGACCGGTCATCTTACCTGATGGACGAAGTAACGGTTTGCCAACGTGAAGTTTATGAACACGAAATAAAGCAGAAAGAGAGGTTGCGTATCTTTCATCCTGCCTCACTACACCGATTGGGACATCTGGGAGGAGCGGTAGGTCGAAGGCGCACTTGTCGCAAATAAGGGCAAAGAGGGCTTGTAAGGTGCCCCATTTGGTGGTCGGTGCGCGCGGAACGACTCCACCTTGCTCGATAAGAATTCCAATTAACGCGTTTGTCGCGTTATGCTTCCTCAAATCCAATGTCTCTACTTGGGACTCTTCCACCTCAACCAAATCGATTATGAGACTTTTGTGAAAGTGCGGTCGTATTTCATGGCCAGAAACAATACATCGGTCTCGAGGAGCATGCCTTCCAAGTCTTCCCACCTCTTCCAAAAGTGGTAGTGGCGTCAATACTGCATGTTTTCATGATGGAAGATGCAACTAGACCACATTTCTTCTTCCATGGCAAAGGGGTAAGTTATACCTAGCATATCGCGACCACCAGACTGGCAGACTCACGTTCAAACTCAGGGCCGTGAGGCAGAGAAGGCCAAGTGCCACTTCTGCCAAATCCGCAATTTTAAGATGCATGAACACTACCCGATCACGATCATCAACGGCGTAGACAAGGTGGCTCTCCATCCCGATTTCGAATTTGTGGAAGAATCGGTCTATGGGCCTGGTGTAGAACCCGCTAGAAGAGAGTTCCGCAGCGGATGCGATTGTGTCAGTGATTGGGATTGTCAGTATGACTCCTGCCACTGCCAACAGGAGGTGGAAGCCGCCGATGACTCAGAACCAGAGGATGGTGACTATGGAGATACACCGAATAAGAAGACCTATGCGTATCATACCCATGGGAGCAAAGAGGGGCATTTGCGGTCAAAGGTCCTAGAGTCGAGAGAGCCGATCTACGAATGCCATAGCGGATGTCTTTGTTCTCCTTCGGAATGCCCCAATCGGGTAGTGGAGCGCGGTCGCAGGATCCCTCTTCAGATCTTTCGCACACCTACTAGAGGATGGGGCGTTCGAAGCATGCATGACGTCAAGAAAGGGCAGTTCGTCGACAGGTATATGGGTGAGATCATCACACCACAGGAAGCAGACCGACGGAGAGCGCAATCAGATATTGCGCAACAAAAGGATGTCTACCTTTTCGCTCTGGACAAGTTCTCGGATCCGAACTCGCCGGATGAGAGACTTCGGGGTCCGCCTCTGGAGGTGGATGGGGAGTTCATGTCTGGACCGACACGATTCGTTAATCACTCATGTGATCCGAACCTACGCATATTCGCCAGAGTCGGGGATCATGCAGACAAGCACATTCACGATCTAGCTCTGTTCGCCATTCAGGATATACCCAGGGGGGAGGAGCTCACATTCGACTATGTAGACGGAGTGGATGACTCGGACAACGACGCGTTCGATCCGGCGATGAAGAAAGACATGACAGTCTGTCTCTGTGGTAGCGAGAACTGCCGCGGGTTCCTCTGGTGAAAACCAGTCATGTGCTCAAAGCTCTTGGGCGTTCGTGATTAGAAGATGGCTGAGTTACGAACTCGCTCCTTATAGTCAGTTTCAATGCCAAAAGCATAAACAGTTGTCCACCCTCGGCCTTTTTAAGATTAAATGAAATTCAGTGCGTTGTGATCAATCGGCTCTCAATGCAAAGTCGCATTTGCCGATAAACTCGGTCTCGGATGCTCGGTGTCTCGTGAAAGATTGTTCAGACTTCCGTCGTGCCAACCCTCGTTCGGCCCACGATAATGTCATTGTCTAAGCGGCTTGAGTTCATTCCCGGTTCATTTCAGCATGCCCATTTCCCTCGCCAGCGCCAGACCCAGGCTTTTTGGATTCAGCCATCCTCCACTTCAGCCGCCAATGCAAGCCCATCCGCGAAAATCAGACATGATCACTCAGACATCCGAAATACAACTTCGGAGAAGCCTCGACCATCGGCAGCAATCTGAGGAGTATACGGAAATACGTTTAGAATGTCAAGGATGGTTTCCGTAGTAAGTAAGGAAGATCTGAAATATTGGGTAAATTAGGGGCCAGGTCAAGTCATATCGCAACTTGGCGTATTAAGAATAGACAGATAACAGGTTATCACCGTCTAGCGTGCGGGCGGGCGGAGCTGATCTAAGGTTGAAATGTAAGTTCTCGAATGGGCTATGCTATACAATTACTCGCTCTCCCTGTTCTACAGATTCTGTTGGGGACCGAAGGCTGGAGATGGATGGAAGGTGAAGCTTGATGAACTATCTACAGCTATTCTGGCTTGCTAGCTAGCTATACTAAGTAGGAAACAGGGCAGTCATCCACAGATGGCTGGCAGCTGGTGACCTGGTATCATAACAATTGCTATACTTTTACGCAGTGAATTCGACCTCTCTCTTGCTGCTCTGAGGAGGGTCGCAGGTGCCATCGTTGGGGTCCGCACTTGAAGAAGCATCCCGTCAGTGAACGGACAGATAAGAAGAGAGCAGGGGGTGAGGGGAGTGGAGGGGAAGAAACCCACGTGAATGTCCAGTCCGACGTTGTAGTGCTGCCACCACGGTCACAACCGTCAATCTCGTTCTTCAATCGCATGACGCAGTCGCTTTGGGCCAGTGTAAGATCGCCCGAACCTTGCCAGGTGACCGAAAAGTCGGCCTTCTTGCTGCCCGACAGAGGGTAGCAATAGGCTCTCGTTTGGCCTGAATAGAAAGACTTCTCGGTGAAGCTTTCGTGCTGTTCGGGGTCGCAGTAGTTGTCGACGGCCGCTTTTGCGTAGTTGGCTTCGCCTCCCCATTTCTCACCGCCATAGCATCCAGCGTAGGTGCCGTTGATCGCGGCGGTACTGATGATAAAGAACAAGGTAGAGGATTTCATTTTGAATCGTGAGTTTGTTGCAATTGGTATTGTAGCGATGGTAAGTTATATGGATACTGGGTTGATTGTGTCGTATTGGAGATGTGCTTGACTTGAGAAGGGAAGTTTGCAAAATGAGACCGACTTACTATGGTCTTATATAGAGATTCAGCTTTCCATTACCATCTATTATCCACGCTGTCGCCTCTGGTACCATTAACTGAGATGCATAACACTGAGCTATGGGATACATTCAGCGGATCCTGCCCGCGCTGCCAACTGCCTACCTACAAGGCTAGGAATGACATCATAACAAGGATGAAAGGAAAATCGTTCCCCAGATATTCTAATTAGAAGCAGCTTTGATCAAAGTACGATGACAAATGACAGAGACAACTATGCTACGCCGCGAACTAAGCGACCGATGGATTATACGACGAAGTCCTGTATAGCTTGAAGTTAAAGTAGGTCAGCCCCTTCCATAGCTTACAGTAATGCTATATATAGTAGGCGACTTTGGAAGTCTGTTACGTGATGGCGCCAGCGGGGAAACCTAGCAAAAGACTCTGAGGAGTTCTGATGAGGCTAAAAATAAGCGCTTCGTCTCTTGTGATTATGTGATTAGACGCGGATCAATAAGAAATTTACGTCCTTATCGACAAGCCCCGGGCCATCCGTATTCCTAAGTCCTGGTTATAGAGGGAGAAGGGATTACACGAAAACGCCCATGTCACGCTCGGCGGCCGCTAGGTGGCCGCTGCCGATCAGGCAATGTCAGCAGTGGCTCTGTCGGTTTCCCACCTAAGCAGCCAGGAACGCCAGATCTTTTGGATTGCGGACAATCAGACGACGATGCTCCATCTATGACGACAAGCCTGAGAATCCATATTTAGCAATGGAGTGAGATGACGCAGGGAGGTTTGACCGCGATGGATATCAGGTATAAATACCTAAGTTCTATCCTAACTTCAAGGTCACAAAGCCATCAACAAACACATCAACAGACTCAGATTCTAATTCTTCCAAATCCCCCTATTTTCCAAGACAAACCACACGTGCACCTGTCGGTCCTGCCTCGTATACACTCCAATTCTCATACCTCGAACAACATGCGTTTTTCTACGATTCAACTGCTTGGCCTCATCGGCGTCCAAGCTGTCTTTGGACATCCTTCGCCCGCAGCCAAGGTGAGAAGCTCTTCCAAGTATCTAGTAGATATCATCGGGACTGACCGTTGCTGCTTTCATCTTCAAGGGTGCTTATAGTATCGCAAAACGGAATGGACCAGGTATCGATGGCGAGCTCTACTTGAATGAAATCACAATCGGTGACAAAATCGGCGAGGGTGTTGAAGGCAAAGTATACAAGGCAACGGTCAATGCCAATGGATGGGATAAGACCACGACGTGGGCGTTGAAGAAAGACTACAAGAACCTGAAAAACGTCGATAAGGAATTTGCGGCGTTCTCGGCCATCAATGGCGAGGGTATCGGACCGGGATTCGGGGCGAAAGTCTCTAACGATGATCTTGACGAAATCGGACTCTTAATGGAGTACATCGAGACACGCAAGACTGACGAGAACAGCAAGGACGATGCTAGGGGTGCCTTGACGGCTCTCAAGAAAATGCACGACCTAGGCTGGGTCCACGGCGACATGTCAGCTATCGGAAACTTCCTGATCAGGAAATCCGATGGCAAAGCCTATCTTGTTGATTTCACCGCTGCTTCGCAAACGAAGGATTCCAAGAAGAAAAGCGAGGATATCGACATGCTGAAGTTGGCTTTCAGTGGCGTGGAATTTGATGGCGATAACGTTAAGGATTAAGTTGTCATCTGTTCGGCGAACTCCGTAAACAGTTGGAAACCATGGCAGTGGGAATTCGATGGGACATCAACAGATTGCTTTAAGTTCGAAAGTAGAAATAAGGGTGTATCTTTCAGGCATGGAAGATCGAGGGTTGGCTGCTAGCCGGTTGTGTGCGGTGTTGGTGTGTTGCTCGCTAAGTTCTGTAGCCAACTTCGAACACTTTCTTTTCTCCCAAACTGGCTATGCTCTCGCCTGTAACTCCTTTGAAACCATGCTCCTTCTGATCAACACGCCATGGGAAGATATGTCTGCACGCCTCCTCTGTAAGGCTCTGTATCGCACCGACATCGGGAGTGGATAATTTTCTTTGCCTCCTTTCGGTCTGACTTTGGCAGATACACAAGGGAGTCTCTGTCGAACCCCCGATTAGGTTAGGTAAAGTATCCAATATCCGCTTGTTCGGTGTCGTCAACAACCCAAGTCCAATGTGAATAATGCCATGCAGATAAGCTAGCACTTCGGTGGGAGGAATGACCATATTTTGGTAGATCGGACGGTTGATATCAGCCTATTGGATGAGTCATTGTGCTGCCACGACCTACTATAAGCCGACCTGTGGATTAAAAGTCAACCAACCCACGTATTGTACAGGATTGTCTCTCGATCCTCCAGCAGCAGCAAGCAGCCCACTCGCGGCCAACGTTATTGATTGTCCCTCCGGAAAAACCAAAGTACAGAACCTGTAACTGTTTTGATACTGTACCTAGGTATGTATCTGGCCATGACCTATGGTTTGCTAGAGGACATGCTCCGAGAGTTGGTAGGAACGTTCTCGGCTGTGTCTGCTTTCTTCTCTATCACACATGCCACTTGCTTTCCGGACAGGTGCTCTCTCACACCTCCAAGCCAAAAGACTTTCCATTCTGCAACGTACCTTAGGCTTGGATGCACATTCCAATACCAACAGTGAAGCCCGGATATCCCAAGTTGATTACTGCATGAGGCCATCCCTGTCGAGATTGACGCTTCTGATACCCTCAATCGGCCAATCTCTTATGCGGACTGTGCCTGCCTGGTCTTCCTACGAATGTCAGTGGCAGTCCTCCGAGGTTCGACTGCGAGAAATCCAATTGCATTTTTGCCTGCCCACCGTTTAGCAACTTCCTCCATGATGCCTCTTGGGATGACTGACCACAACGAAGTCTGAAAATTGGCCACAAGGTGTCATCAGGCAAACAAATCGAATGACACGCCGAGTCGAAGACTGGGAGAGAGACTTGTTGCGCAGTATTGTGATTTGGGTAGTGGCATTGACCAGAGTAGGTCCTGTTGCAATCAGAACAAATCGCCTGAGGTTCGTTAGTGTGAATGGGACCGAGAACATAAGGCATTCCATATTAACATATTGCACTTCATCACCACTAATGTCACCGTGATGGACCTGATGTAGTAAGAGACTGACTACCCAGGTATAAAGGATTAGTGAAGTACGCTTTATCGACGCTCGGAGACTGTCAATTACTTACTCAACTTATCGCTTAAGATTACTACTTATATAATAAATTAATAATAATTTATATAGTTTAACTAAGTTAATTAGTTATTTATATAAAATCTTATATTAATAAAGGTAATTATACGTATTATTATTGTTTAATATATATAAGAGCGGTAAAAATGAAAAAGTTATTTATTAAATATAGATTATTAACCTGGTTAACAATGTAAGTAACTAAAGCGATAACTTAGTTATGATCTCGGTCGTAGGAGCAGGGTTCTGATTGGAGCCGTAGGCGGGTTATGCGGCGTGAAATGGTGCAATCAAAAACAGAGGCCTCGAGGTTCCCTCCCTCCCCTCTTCCTGTGCAACATCCCCCACATGATCCGCTCATCGGCCTATCCTAAATCTGTATTAGCTTTACTTCAGTCTTCGGGACGGGGCCACCGAAAACGGCAGCTCTTTGCGACCCTAACTTCAGAGCCTCTTTCTCACGACCTCCTGCTCCCTCGGACTGCTGAGATACAACGTCGGTTTCGAAGGGTCTCTGGTGTGTGTGTATTACTCCGACGTCCATGCTTATTTGGTTTCCTTCACAATCGCCTATGTCATGCCTTGCCATCGTGTCTAGTCCACAGTGGAGATCATCATGGTAAGTTAGCTCGCGACCCCTCGTTTCTACCTGTATCCTCTGACCTCGCCTGTCGCGGTCTCCTGCCTGATCAGCTCTTGGCTGCGAAAGTTGACTTACCATGATGCGATAGGGGTGTTGTTTCTCGCGAGCCGATGGCCCTAATGCGCCGTACCCTGGGGGCGCTCCGTCGGGCTCAGCCCACCCGATCAACTCGCCGCGACCACAAGCTTCAGCCACGGAGGAGAGCGCTCTGAGATCGCCTCCCGTTACAGAATCGAACCGACCGCTACCACAGTCGTCCCCACAAGGCTCGCATCGGCGCCGGGCTCAAGAGCCACCACCCCTCGCTCAACACATTGACAAGCCTCTTAGACGTCATGTCTGGTTTTGCGACAGTCGAGCATGGACTAAGGACCAACTAGCCAAAGAACGTGCTGAGTTCTTCGATACAAGGGTGACGGGAAGAGAAGAGGTCTGGCAGACACTGCAAGCAGCGCTTGGAGTACTGTGGGAGGAGAAATCAGCACAAGACGCTAGCGTCACGACCGCTGAAGGCGATTTCGACAGCGAGACGGCTCTGGCTACTGCTCAGAGCATATTGAAGGCCGCCGAGATCACACTTCCCACTGGAGACCTCGCGAACGGGGTGTACGATTCGCTGGGTCACTATTACGCGCTACCGGAATTTGTGGTCACAGATCCTGTCAATGTCGCTGAAGACAAAGAGCAGCAGACGGATGGCATGGGCAAAGATGTAGGTAAAGCTGAAGAAGACTTGAATGGCGGCGAGCACACAGCTGAGGAAGTCGTCGATGATGGCGAGGCGAGGTTCAGACGAGAAGAAAAAGGAAAGGCGGTGGCGGACGAACGAGCCATGATCAAGATTCGTGCTCGACTGAGCGATACTGGGCGGGATGTCATCGTGAAAGCCGGAAACATTGAAAGTGTCAGAAGCGTTGCGAGGAAGATCCACGAGGAAGCAGGCGTAAGTGTACCCCCTCATTTCCCAGTTGCTTACAGTTATTAACCAACTTGCGTAGTTGAACGCAAGTCGGTGGGTTCGCTTAGCTTATATGGGCAAGATTCTGAAGGAGAATTCTACATTGGAAGTCCAAGGGTATAAGCAGGGCCATGTCGTGAACGCTCTGGTCTTCACACAATAAAACCTGTGAGACCACTGGGGCTATCATTCGACTATCCGGACCGAGACACCATAGCTGCTATTCGCCGAACCTCGGCGGGGTATTGATGGGAGAAGCGACAGAGGCCCAACTTGAAGAGCACACTTGGTTACCGTCAGCACGGAATCCTTTGAGCACACGATACATCCGTTCATCGCCGTCTCCTCTCAGTTGATCAGTCGGTCTTATCACCCCTCTTCTTTCTGTCACGCTTTTTCTTTGCATCACCTATTTCGCATTTTGACATGGGACGATTCAAATCCTCATAATATTGCATTGGTCGGAGCTATACCCATTTCTTTGCATGGGGGTTGAAAGGAGTTTTCGGAGGGCATGGCGAAATTGAATACTGACTACTATATATCATGCCACGTTATGGCACCAATTCAACATAAACACCCATCAACAAAGTGGGAGACTATTTTATCTTACGCTTTAGCTAAGAGTATAGTACCGATTGACATCATCTTTCTGAGTTGCCAGCGGTCGTCCAAGCTGCCGTTTGGTGCGTTCAGAAGTTGACTCTTGGACTTGATTTTAAGTTTACCAAGTGCGTTTCAAAGGCTCTGTTACTTGAGACAGTATCTCGGTATAAGTTTGAACGTTGACCTGCTAGGCCGGGATAAGGTTATGGTATACCACAGAATAAAGCTCTGGTACATTGCAGTCTTTCTCGAAACGATATATCCCGATGCTGATCCAGTGTCTTTGTATTTGGACGGTCTACAAAAAGCACCAGGGATCCTGCCATCATGGAAACCCTGTTGTCACTATTCATGATGATAAACAGTATGGGTCAGCCGCAATTGATCCAAATGCTCACTTTGAGAGTGAGGGGCCCGATATGTCATATACCAACAGAACGAGGTCAAAGTGACATAGACTCCGGATCATCGACTTCAGTCGGCTTCCCTCAATTCATGAAACTACCAGAAGAGCTGCGCCGCCAGATCTGGTTTGCTGCCGCAGGAGAGCCCTTGAATTCCCTCGTCACCCGGGTATCAGAAAGTCCACGCCTTTGGATCCCGGAGCGATACAACATCGGCAACGCACGAACTTGGCCCTCGACTCGATACTGGTCCGGCTATCTGGTGATGAAATATCCCGAACCGCGTGTATCCTTTCAGATGCTCCACGAGGAGTATATCAAGGCCGCATGGCTTATTAGGCAGGTCAACAAGGAAGCTTGTCGTTGGCTCGGTGCTGTGGTTGGGCCCCTGATACGCATCCGGAACCTCGTGCCTTGCCGTTTCTACGACCACTCCGCGGGCGCTCTCCAAGTCGTCTACTCTTACGACTTAGGGCCCAGGAACTTCACCATGCCTGCGTATGATGTCTTCGCCTTTACTGAGCAGTCCACCCAGGAGTCTTGGGCCGCACGCTCCAAAGCGAGAATAAGATCGTTTCGGAATATCGCCCTGGACTTGCTCACGGTCCTGGGTGGGAGTGGCAACCAGGATTTGCCTCTGATCTCCGAGGCCGAGTCTCTTCCAAAACTGAAGAGAATATATGTTGACGTCGGGAACATCGCCAACATATATTACGCCACCAACCGCGACGATCACCGGCCCGGCGAACCACCAAGCCATCTGTCTGGCCAGTGTGCGTTCCACTGTCTTGGAATTCATCCTCAGAGCGATGAAGCGCTTGGACATAACGTGGACTTCAGCTCCATATACAGAGAGATCTGGAGTATGCCGAAGAGATTGCTTGGCGAGAATGACTGGCTGGCGTTCCGCAATCCAGAGGTCAAGGCCATCTTGGAATCGATCCCGAAGGCGTGCGCTGAGAGGTTCAAGCGGTTCGAGCAATGGTGTCTGTCGAGAAACGTCCAGGTTACGTTTGTGAGCTGTTATAATGTATAAATTGTCAGATACTTTGATTGTCGTGTTGTAAACTCAGAATTTATTAGTCTGCGTTGGCATGGTACCAGCATGACGTTGGAAGGGAGAGACGGTGTGAGATGGAAAGGGAGAACCGTAGAGACTGGCCCTGCATCTTGGTAGACTTGATAGCGTATATCAGTTGAGTTATATGGACCAAGACTTCCATACAGAAATTAATCGTCATCGTCCTCACGCTGCATATAATTTAGCTCCACACTCATCGTCAGTCACAGGGGCACCACTTTCCTCGAGAGGACGGTGTAGGATAGAAGTTGCCAGAATATCCTTTCGGCTCCTAGTTCAGTTCGGCCTCTTTGTTTCGCGACAACACTGGCTATTCACTTTCTTTCTATTGCGAGAAACCCCTCTTATCTAGTGGTGACAACGCCTTTCACCTTGACAATGCGCCAGTACAGACTTGAATGCATCTCAAGCCACTTAACTCCAACTCCATTTAGTCCCTTAGTTGCCGTGCAAAACCCATTCAAGGGTTTCTATCTCAACTGCCTTAGGCAAATATCCGCGTAAGTACAAGTTTCCACGTATAGATCGACATTCGCCCTGCTTGTGTCCTCGAGCCTTTCAGCTTCGACATCATGCTTCACCCCATCCCCAAAAAGCCTCGACCCACCCCCAAGAAGCCGCACCCCGACCACCGAGCCGGAAGAAGGCCCGGCCCAGAAAGCTCAGACACAAACGGATCTCGTACAAACGGAACGTCCCCGTCGTCACCCTACCCGGCGGGTGCTCCATCGAAGTCGACCTCCTCGGCCTGCCGGTGAGTTCTTTGATTGATCACAACGGTGAACAGTGCGTGTGCCAAGGTTACCAGACAGGCATCCTGTTCAAATGCTTGCAGCAGTGGCTCGTGACCGACGCCATAATCTTCCAGTTGAATATGACATCGGCATTTCTCATTGTTGCGAATCTGATGTGCAGGTGGGGGGCTTCGACGAATTGCTGGGCGCGGATGTCGAGTCTGAGTTTCAGGATTGGCGGAAAGGGGTGAAGGAGATGTCAAAGAGCGTCAATCCTTTGCTATCTGCTCTTGATGGAGGTGATGGGCAGCAGCTCTCGCCGCGGATGCTTTGGTGCGCGTTGTAGCTGCCATGTTATGTCCATCTTACTAGTTACAATTCGATGTGTACAAGTCAAGTCAGCTTCTGGAGCGTTCGAATCTGTGTCATGGATGAACAGTTGGTACTCTTCCTGCTCATTTGCGTATAGCTACCCGAAAGTCCCGGGGGATATGGAATAACACACAGATATCCTAAAGGTGTATGTAGGAGAAGTCAAAGTTGTCAAGATCTCCATTCCCGCTTTTTCTAATGGCACCTCACGGCTCGGTCTTTTCCTATTTCTTCTTCCTAGAGCTTCCTGCGTCTCTGAGCGCGACATGAATCCTGCCCACTCTTCCTGTGACCGTCGTCTCCACCCCCATGTGTCGGTCGTTGGCTTGTGCTGGGTAATGATGGAGCAGGAATTGATATCGTTGGAAAGATGGGTACACTGGATGCGGATGGCACGACAACTGGTGACGCCGTGGGAACGACATCAGTGATAGACTCAACGGCTGTTGCAGAGGATGTTGCAGTGGTCGTCACAGCGTTGTCAGATGAGAGAACTGATGTCATAAATGTTGAGACAACAGCCGTGGAGCTAGTTGCTTCTTCAGCTACAGCTACAGCTACTGAGCTGCTTGCACCTTCAGTGGCCACAGCAGAAGAGGCTGCTACTTTTCGTCACAGCAGCAATGGTCGTAGCTTCCGTCGTAATGGCGGATGAGGTTGTCGCTGAAGTTGCAGCTATGGTGGAAGCCGCAGATGTCGTGGTTGAATCACCAGCGCCGTCTCCATTGCTTACGCAAGCGAAGCTCATCGAAGTCGACGTGATCGATGATCCCTCGTATGCCACCGCCTCGCTAAGATCCCAAGTCATGCTAACGTATGGCCAGCAGATCCTTCCATCAGACATGGTAACCATGTCTCCAGCGACAAAAGTATCGGTCTCCACAAGAGCTTCACCGACCGCAGTGCCGTTGGTGACGAGCTGGAAACGGGAGCCGGTGAACGTGCCCTTACAGCCCATTGCAATGAATTGACAGTCGGGATCTTCGATTTCCTCCCCTGAATATGGAAGCTTAGCAACAAACTTCCCCGAATCAGTTGGGGAGATCGAAACTTACAGGTAACTAAGACACTTTCTCCATCAAATGCAGCAACGTGTGCGTTTGAGCAATCGGAGGTACCTTGCGTGATCCAGTTGACTTGCGAGTCGCCATCGGCAGCCCCAACAGTAGAACTCGCTGGGTCACCAACAAGGGAGTCCTTGTCTGTAAACTGTGCAATAGCAACATTCCGACCGTTCGTTCGGTTCCGGGCAGTTGTATACCCAGTGCCACGCCATGAGTCCGCGGCCAAGTCAATCGCACCTCTTGATACCCAAGCAAAGACGTAGGCATTACTGTCGACAAGCCGAGCCAATCCGCTGAACGAGCCACTCATTCCACCCATTGGCTCACCGCTTGCTCCATTGGTGGTATTCTCGTTGGAGATCTTGACGCCGTCCATGGTTTGGGTTTCGGTGTTGAGCCAGATCGCACCACTATCTTCGGCACAGACACTGGCGAAGGGTGCGGCATCCGCAACCTCGAAGGCAATGCCAGTATTGTGTGAACATCCCCAGGAGCTCGAGGCACCCGAAATGGTCGTCAGTGAGCCATCATCCGTGACATACTTGATGCTATCACCATAATGGCCAGATGCATCACCAGTGTACCTATGAGAACGCATGTCAGTAGCCAGTCCACCTCATAATGTTGGTTCATCGGATAAGGATTACTAACGCGGTGATGACGAAGTAAGCTCCGTATAGGCCAGCCTCCTCGGAGTATGCGAGATCACCATTGAGATCAGGGGATGCTGCAAGGCCAAAGTCAGCGTCCACCCCAGGCCCTCCGAGAAATGTCTTCCATGTCTGTTCACCGCTTGTATATCGGTAGAGAACAGGAACAGGCGTGCTGTCGGCTGGTGCGTCCGCTGCACCAGAAGGTAGAGCCTCGTTGGTTAGCAAAGCGAACCCGTCATTGTGGGCGACCAAGCCTCCAGCTTCCTTGCCACCGGTCACGGTGACTGCTGATCCCACAGCTGCGAAAGTTGACGGGTCGACTTGCTGAACATGGACGTCTGTCTCACTCGAGTCAAGATACGCCAAGTATGCCGACGCCCCATCCGGGGAGACAGCGAAAGGAGTGCGGCGATGGTGAGGGAAGCCAGTCCAATAAGACTCTTTCACAGGCTTGAAAGAATAATCCAAAGCCAAAGTATCGACATGCTTCGCCAGCGAATCCTCACCGAGACCTGCAGCAAGGACAGTGGAGAAAGTAATCGCCCAGGCGAGAGATTGAAACAACATGGTAACGAATGACAATCAGATCTTAAGATCCTTTGAAAGAGTGTGATGAAACAAAACGAAGGACTCGCGGTTCGGCAGAACTGCAAGATCTGCTTCTATGGTGGTTTGGCTCACCGTTACCTATAAGACAAACATAATCCCAGCCCATAGAGCTGGACACATTCTAGACACTCGCCTCAAAAATACAGCTTACAGGGTTTTCGTCTGTCTGGAGTATAGTGCACAGAAGCCGCGCTCAAAGAGATCCTAGCAATGCAAGGGCAGTTGAGAGAGATGAGCATCAAGCAGATATAGCGCCAAGATAATCAGGCAATTGATTTCTTAGGTGAAAAGGGATCGACCAGGGCTTCAAACCACAAAAACGTGGAGAAGACTAAATAGTTACTAG
Organism: Xylariales sp. AK1849; assembly: GCA_022432505.1. Taxonomy (NCBI): domain Eukaryota; kingdom Fungi; phylum Ascomycota; class Sordariomycetes; order Xylariales; species Xylariales sp. AK1849. The sequence continues at coordinate 2,527,136 of JAJKKH010000008.1, forward strand.
GGGGCGGCAGAGCTACGGAGAAATTAAAGATTAACTTCATTTCCGCAGGTTTCCGATTTGTTAACAGTACCACGCTGTGTGCGTCCTTGACTTCCCATGGATCATGACTCTAACTCTGGCCATATGAGCTAAGACCGAACCAAGTTTTTGAAGGGTCTCCAGCGTCGCATTGTCCGCATATTAGTGTGGCAGACCCATTGTGAAGCCGTACTTTCTTGCTTAGTAAGTACTTAGTCGAAAGGATGGGCTGCGCGTGTGCTTGCTGCATAACGTAATAAAGTCGGAAGTCGCATAATTCTAAGATATAGGCCCTGCCATACGATTACTGCTCTCCATCCCCGCGATAATCCAGATATCACATTGAGCGAGCCAGTCGTAATCGAGGCTGTATCTTAGCATACCGTTCCAGTAGAGGGGTTGTCGCCCATCCACGCGGGCACGCCTGCAGGGATACACGGGAGCGCCGGTCCCGACTAAGTAGTAGATTGACGAGGAGTGTGCACCGATCTTACAATATACCTGATTCCTAAGCTTGGTTGGTGTAAATCCAGTAGTGATATTTGAGGTACCAATGCCGGGCACAAGACGGAGAAATGGATACTCAAGTAATTGGTGAAACATGATTCCATAGCAGCTTCCTAACCCACTTCCGTCTCTAATCGAACGGCATCACGCTTCCTCTTGTATCAAAACTTTCTATCTGATTTACCCTGAGATTTGCGCAAGCTGTCACGTGTGTCTTATCCAAAAGTTGACCCAGTGTACAGAACTGTCGGGCTCAATACACAAATCCAACTGAGTGTGCAAGACGACCTTGGTCATGTACGTTCGGCTCAGTATTCCCCTCTAAGCTACATCTGTACTCCCGCCGAGTTCTCTCAAGACAGTTCCAAGCGCTGCCGCACTCCTCATAAGGGGCTGCAAGCGATCTCTATCCATCAAACCGGGCCAGCTTACCAGATGGCCCGTGTCCAGATTCTGGTGATCATCCGAAAGGACCCGAGAGGAGATCTTGAGGAATTGAACGATATCTACAAGTTGAACTATTAGTGACTGCAACGAATTCTTCGTGGCGCAGGAATGGAAGGACATCAGCCTGAACGTACCAGTATATTTCTGGACTGACTTTGCCAGGGCGTCAATTGATTCAACGCAGTAGTCCACATAGATAGCGCGCATGATCTTGCCAAATTGTACGACCTCCGGTGTATTGTCATCGACGATAAATTGTGTCTCTGTGACCGCCGAGTGGTGCCTTATATCATCTGCCTGCTCGTCAGAATGCGGAGAGGAGCTTGGAGGGCACGAGAGGAGCGAAATGCTTACTAGAGAAACGCTTTGAGATTGCAAGAGAGATCCCAGGATCTTCATGTCGACGAGGACACAAAGCCAGCAAATTGACAAGCATAGGAAGAGACCAAGAAGTTGTGAAATGATTCGAGATCATCACTGCTTCCTCTAAGTGGGTAGATTCAAGTAGCTTGGGTTCTTCTTTCCTGTAGAACGGTTCTCGCAGTTCTATCACATCATTCGCCCACCGATTCAGCTTCGATTCCAGTTCAACCTTGAATTCAGGAACCAGCGTAAATAGGTGGTCGTTGATAATTTTGTCACATGACACAGTACATGAACGATCTTTGATGTTGACCGGCCCCTGCGAAAGGTACTCGCCGAAGTAGTAGACCCCCGAATGAGTATGACTTCGCCGTCTGCGTAGGGAAAGAAAGTTTCCAAGGCCTCTCTCCCCCCAGGTCGTCAGCTCGTCCTTAGATTTGATAGTCTGGCCTTCATGGACCTTGTCCCGGAATGCTTCCATCAAGTCCAGATCCCTCATGAATGATCCACGTGGGAACATAGTGGTGTCGACAATGCAAATACGAACATGCCGCAATTTCGTGTTCTCGTTCTTATACTTGTATATGGCATATTGAATTGCAACAAGCAGGGAGGTTGTCCAAGACGTAAAAGGATCTCCGCATGACCTGGGCATCCATCGCAGATGCTCGTTGAGGGCAATGGCAACCCTCGAAACATCGCGGTGTGCAAAAACGTCGGTTGTAATCCCCTTCAGGGCATCTTCCGACCTTATCCACTCGTTGTTGTTCCCCCCAGCAGACGCTGGTGAGAAGACACGGAAGAGGTAGCGAGGAACTTCGCTGCGTTTCGCTACGGCGTCAGAAGGGTGAAAGGGAACTTCATCAGGATCTCGGTCCGCGAAACCAACGTGAATTCTGCGATTCAGTCCTACCGATTGGAATTTGCCGGTCAAGTCGTTCATGGCGGTATCGAAAAGTAAATGTGGAAGTTTCGAAGCAAGGGTTATGAAGACGTTGCCCAGATGCGTCACTAGGTTAGCAGTTCTAATGATCGAATTAACAATTTTCAATGACTGCAACAGTACTGACAGTAGTGAAAAGAGGCTTTATATAGGGGTCAGCCGTTTGATTGAGACTCCGTTTGACTTGTAATCAGTAAACAGCCTCACGGGCTGAATCAGGCGGGGCTACAGGCTGACTGTAGGACTCATTTCCCGGCGACGGACCAACTCCACTCTGAAACTGCAAGGCAACAGCTATTTAAGCGCTTGTTGTGACCCAACCGTAATCTGAAGAACCTCTGGGAGGCCTTTCCGATTTGTGAACGAGGTCTAATCGTAAAGTGGTCATCGCTCTGGAGTCGAGGCGTTGATGTGTAATAAGGCCGCCTGGGACGGGCCACTTATTAGCTGAAGCTGCACAGCCACACTGTAGAATGATGTTACTCGTACCGAGGTGAATAATGTCCTCAATATAAACAGCCCTTGCTATATTGCTCTATATAGCTTCTAATATAGGTAGCTGCATCGAAGGTAGCTGGTAACGGAAGTTAAATCGAGAGTTGTATCGAGAGCTGTATCAAAGGCAACTTATACCGAGGGCAGTATGTATCGATGGGAGTATTCTTGGTACGACGAAACACACTGCTTTTGAAGCGTGGCTGTGTATGATAGGCGTAATCTGGAAATTTGTTAGGAAAGACTTGAGACTTGTGTGTTGACGGCAGTCGAGGCCGAGAGTGCGTTTTGGCAACGTTGCGACAATGCCAGTCACTTCGCAGATAACAAACGAAAATCGAAGATAGACAAAACTCCGCCAGATTTTATATTTATATATACCTTTATCAACCTTCGATCCTTTGATTTCATAAACGCTAAGATACACGGTTGTATACAGACAGAAATAAAGTAGACTCTCTAGTGCGCAGCTCGTATATTTCAGCTTAGGAGATTGGCAGGTGGCTTATACCCTATACCAATATCAAAGTATGCCTTGCTTGTAAGCTCTGACTATTTGCGACGGCAATACCCTCGCCAATCGTGAATTCAAAGAAACCGGACGTTCTTGCGCGGTTGTTAGATACTGAAATCAGCATCCTCCAGCATTCATTCGAGGACAAACAGTATCCCTATCCAAGACAGGTTGCCCTGTCAGTATACGGTACCAAATTAGAAGTTCAAAAGGTCAGGGCGTGTTTCAATAAGCAGCGGAAGGAACGGGAGAAGACTGGTGGGGAGTATCAAGGTCCCAATATTTATGAGCCGAGCACCCCCAACGCGAAGAGTATGTGTATTGCATATGGCAAAGATCCTGCAGGATACGCGTAGGAGTTTGACAGCCGTGAGCTGTCTTTTGTGACTGGAGAGATTCAGAAACCGCATAACTTGGGTAAGAAGGAGATCCCGTGGTAGTGTCCGAGGATGGAGGAGCGTTGGAATCAATGATTTGGAGTCGACGAGGAAGATGGAGAGGATGAAGGCGACGTGGAATAATACGCTGCCTCATCTTTCCATCAGCGAAGTGATTACTTCAGTTCCAGCTTCTTCCTCGATGCCCGCCGACTACCTCGACTGTGTAATCGCTCATTATACATGGGAAAGTCGCTGTAGAAGATTCCCCAGTAATCAATCGTATTTTCTCCTCTTTCCGGGTTGGAAATGCTTATAGGTTCATCTAATCTGACCATGATGAGTGATTGTAGATCCTGATATAGATATTCCATGGAACGTGACTAAGCCCGAGATCCAATGCAGGCCTTTCACAAGGATCATCTTCACTGCGGGGTGGCGCGCAGAGCGTTGGAAGGGACAAAGACACGAAGGAAACGGACGGTGATCCCAAGTAGCGAGTCCATAAACGCGCTCTGCAGCTGATCCCAACTGTTGAGTTACTGTAGAATTGCAATACGGGGCTGGAGATAGTAGCCTAGGTTGGTGCCACAGGCGAACAAGTTGCCGCGCTATCGTCTTTCGCCGTCTTGCTGCAGGAGGAGACCTCTTCATAACAGAACGACCTTCGTGTTGGCCGGGATAGCTTGTCTCATCAACAGGTTCTGTTGAAACGTCCCGTACGACACAGAAGACCTATATGACTGCAGACGCAAACCTAGGTACTGGAAGAGAACGCCGTGCTTGGGGCTCTGGGACATCGCCTGGTGAATTGGGCGGATGAGCTCTGTGACCAAAAGTAAGAGTGGCTGAAGAAGAAGCAGTTTAGGGAGACTGAGATCTCAAGACTGAATTCGGAAGCTGAAGGAGAAGCAAACCATGGAAGCCGAGATCTTGACACTGAACCCGGAGCTGGAGTAGACTAAGATATAGAAGGCTGTACTCGAGGAGAGTCGCAAATTCTGAAACGAGCCTATAAGGACTTATGGAGTCGTAACGGGGCCCGGCGATCATTGGCTGAGCTGTGTGGCTAGGAGGGAAATAACCCATCAGAGGACATCGCTCGTACTGGCCTTAGGGGTTTAAACTTATCTATTCGAGAGAGGAATAAATTCAATTGCAGCCTGTGTGCTGCTTTTCTACTCTACTGGCGCTGCCTGTCCAAGACAACGGCCGACTCCCAGCCTCCCAAATAATATCTACTGCTTGCATTTGGCGAACTGCCCTCTAGACCAATCCGTAAACTGCTGTCAAATTTCATGAAATAGTCCGCGATGACAGAAATGTAGTGCCAGATGAATACCAATTGTCGTCATCAATTTTGCGCTTTGTCCTTGGCTCCGCAGCTCTGCGATAATCGGCAATCTTGCGATATGCAGATTCCATGCCCTCTTCCCCTGCGTTCTCAACAAGGATCTGAGTACGCCCCGGCTGTTTGGATTTGCCTTCTTCCAACGCCGTATTCTCATCTTCCAAGGTCTTGACCTTCTTCCGAAGCCAGACCAACTCGTCCGCTTTGCCGGCTTGGTACTTCTCCGCCGACTGCTGGCAATGCTGGGCTCGCTCTTCCTCCAGGACTCCTTTCAATGTCTCCAAGAATCCAGACTACTCATTCAACAACTTTGCAAGTGTCAGATTTGCTGCCTCCAGCGCCTTCTTCTCACACTCTAACGTTTTGCCGGATTTCTTCAGCGTCTGGTTCTCGGCCCCCGAAGCTTCAAGCTTGATCTGGAGCCGTGTTATTTCCTCGTCTTGGGCAGCTCGCGCTTGCTCTACTTTGGTCTTGTCTCCCTTCAGTGTCTTCTTCTCATCTTGAAGGTGTCCAACCTTCTCTTCGAGTGTCTGGGTGTGTCGTGCCTTGACGCCTAGACTGCACTGTAATTTCTCGATAACGTAGTCTTTTGACGCTAGTTGAGACTGGATGGAGTCGAAGTGACTCTGGAGCTTGAAGTGTTCAACATTGCTGATGCGCATGGTCCTTGCATGATCGCGTAGGTTATCAACATCACCGGAACGGTGGGCCCAATAAGTGGCATATTCCGTTAGATAGGGTTCCTGGCAAAGTCTGGGTTCGGGTCGGCCGCTCCACGCAACAGGCTTCCTTGGGATAACTATGACACTCAATTAGATAATTATTGGGACATAATCGTGATCGTCTGAGAGACTGATGCCGATATTACTTACTATACGCTCTCCAGAGACTTCCGGCTAATATAAATTAGCGTATTCGATTGCTACTGGGGGTGTGACATGTCGAAGGTGAAGTGTCATGTGGGCGTGTTTAAGAAGATTTTCTATGATTATCGTAGTGCTCTTTGTCCCCTTCTTATGAACAATCTCGATCAACGCCAGCTGCAATGGAGTCAAGTTTTGCAAAGGTCCGACACCAGCCTAGTTTGACCAATTGACTGCAAGGATTCGATCGTAGTTCATCTATGAATTCACCCTTCTGTTTGTACACAGCGGATTTGGACGTCATGTTGAGCTTGGTTCCGAAGGCTGATTGCGATGTTGGCATTTGTGTTGTTAGCAATTTTCTTGCGCTGGGAGGCTCAGTGAGGTCACCGACACCAGGGTTATCTGGCCGGCCCAAGAATCTTCTTAACCTTGGCGGGCGAAGGCCAGTGGTACAACCAGGAATTCCTTCTTCTCTAGCGGTATGGACATAGATGTCCAGTTGGAGACGAAGGTGGTTGTTGTATGGTGGACCAGTGTGAAGCTGATCCCGGCACTTGAAAGGTGTTGCCAGAGCTTCTATATCAGGAAACCGCAGTCACGGATAGTGCACTCTCGCGAATGGAAGAATTTAAGGAATGAAGCAGATGTGGCATGCCTGAGTACCTACAATACCACAACGTGTATCGCCGAGTATCTGGTATGAGTCGTGACCGGGGCCTTGGGGATCGGGCCTAGTCCATGCTCTCGTGTGGTTTCAGGAGGGGGAGAATTGGTTCCGGCAGTGTGGATACCTCGAGATGTGGCCCAAAGCAGGCTTGGCAGAATTTCTCGATAATACGAAGGGTCAAGTATATTAGAGGCACTCTGTTATTTCGTAGTGAAGTAGGATGGTTGTCGATCACTCGGAGATACGGAATTCGTTATAGCCTAGGTAGCCAAGTACCACTTTCAAGGGAGTCCTGCAGTCACAACATGGAATATCAAAAGGCCACTGAGAATTTTCAGGTGTTTTGGTATATTCGGAACACAGTTGGATCTATTAAGACCTTAGAATTAGAGTTGACCAAAGTTGGGCCATTTGGGTATATATACATCAAGAGCATAAACAAATACATCGAATGAATCCGAACACCCGAATCCGGCCTGCCTTGCTCAAACTTGGCAGCGAAGACCTCTTTAACCCCAATCCCGTTCTACTCGTCATCAAGTATTCGACTCGCCAGCTGTCCAAATACAGGCACTTCATATCTATGCCGATATGTTAGCATCGACGATTCAAACCCTCAATACCAGAGATTGAAACCCTTACCTGTCTAGTGTATCCGCGTCTCGGTATGCCTTCAGCGCCATGTACGCCATTAAAGCGAGATCCGCGATGAAGATGGCCCAACTAAGGAACGTCGACCACGAGAAGATGAGATGAACGAGGAACATGACTGTGAACAGGAGACTCGATTGCCATGCGTGGAACCTGTGATTGCATATTAGCTCTAGTCCCATCCCAATCCTTGGCGTCTCCAGAAGTTCGAAATCCGCGGTAACTCACCTCACATAGTCACTCTTCCGCTCCAGTATCAGAAGAATAATAGCCCCCAGCGGTGGCAGCGCAACGTACGCCGCAGCAGCCTCGTAGTCCAGCCGCAGTCCTAGACTGGTATCGAACGCCTCAACGCTACTTGCTCCATATCCAGCCTCGACGTTTCCGATTGCCCCGCCAAAGCCACCTGCTTGACCGCCAGAACCAGTGACAGGGTAGGACGGAGCCCACTGCCTCTGCGGCTGAGGATGCTGTAGCGGAGGCGGGGATGCGATGTTGGACGAGCGTTGGCGGTCGTATGATGGACGTGGAGACGGCGATGCGGAGCCGGGACTGAAGGGGCGAGAGTGCTCGGGCGGCGAGGACTGGTAAGGCGCGAAATCCATGGCTGTTGTGTAGACGTTCCGTCTTAGAAGAGGAGGGAAGACTTGATTCGTCCTGCCCTGTACTTGCGGGTTCTTTGTCTCTCGAAGTCTGATGTCGCGTGAAGTCGTCGATGGAAAATGGGATCGTGCTACGCTACGCAAGAGGGCCCTGGTGCAATATGATTATGCTTGGCGGTAGAGGTTTCGGAGTGTAGCGAGTGAGGTCGATGCAAATGACGTTGCGACAGACAGCCGTGGAATGCGACTCGGGACGCGCAGCTTCGTTCCTTCCTTGGCGTTCGTTCGATGTTGCTAAAATGCAGGGTCTTGTTTTAGCGGCTTTCTGAGCCGAACCAAAGCCCAAACCCCTAACCTAACCCCTAACCCCTGCAACGGTTCGTGTCGATCGGCCACCAGGCCGAGGGGAGTGCGATCTTTGTTCCACTGTGAACGGGTATACCTTGTACGGATAGGTATAAACCAAACAATGATGCTACTGGTCGGTTCATATTATGCTATAGTAGAAGTTCCAATCAGCCGCTTCATCACATCAAATGATGGACGAATGGGATCGTTAAAGAAGTAGTTGTGAACTGTGAACGGCCCATACCCATGAGTATATTATTCACCTGATGCCTTGTGGAACTCGGCCAGAAATGCAGAGACACCAGCTTCATGTTCACCATAAGCAAGTATGCTGTACTATGGAGAGATTGAGAGTTCGGAGTTTGTACTGAACCACTTGGAACTCAGATTCAATCCGGTTGTTACACAAGTCTTTCTAGATACCAACGCAGTAATTCCACGAAATGATAGGGTTCAGCTCAAAGAACGAGATCTAAGTATAACCCCCAAAAGGGAGGCTGTATTCGGTATATGTTGACGTTTGTCATAGTTATGTATACATGCAGTCCCATTCTACAGCATCGTACAAGTATATCCCTCTCAGCTGTTAGCCTCCGGCTTAGCCTCTCCCTCCTCAGTCTTCTTGGGGTTTTGCTCCTCTTCCAACTGCGTCCTGTGTCCCTCGAGCGCGAGCCATAGCCCCTTGCTGTGCCCCTCCAGCGCAGTCGTGAGATCCAATCCGGCACTTTGGAGCATAGACACCAGTTGACTTCTCAACCCATCAAGACCACCCTCCAGACCGCCAACCCACTTGATACCATCCTGATCAAATGCCCTGCCCTCGACTCGACCGCCGATGAGGATCAGCTTCTGCAGACCGCTCTGTGCTGTTGCATCGTAGTACCCCGGGTTCTTCCTCCTTGTCGGGGCAGGGAATGCCGGTGCGCTTGGCGCGAGAATCTTCAGCGCAGTAGCCAGATGTACAGGGCTGACAACTGGAATCGTGAGGGCCGCCACTGGTCCAGTGAGCAGGGGACTGATCTGAGCATACGTGCTATTCGGATCATTGAGATTGGCTCCCTTGATGGTCTCATATGCGGTGCTGGACAGATCATGGGTATATGCGTTCGACTTTTCAGCTGCATCCCTAGGATCAAAGAAATCCACGATCTTGAAAGCAACGTCAAAGATGCGTGTCCGCAGCACCGTAAGCTCGATGGCGTGCGCTGGGTCTACCGGCAATCTACCATCAAGTCCGACCACCGGCGGAGGGACTTCAGAAAGCGCTTTGCGTAGTTCCCGACGGATAGCTGACCATTCGACCGCCGTAAGATTGTTGTGCTGGAAGAAGAGCATGAGGGGTGTCGATCGTAGGAGTGCGGTATAGCTTCGCAGAAGTTGGGATTTCCGCGTCTCTGGTCTTCGAGCTGCCGGTGGCTTCGTCGGAGGTATATAGTCTTCTGGTAGTCGTAGAGATCCCAACGGTATGGGAGAGACGGCCGCGGCATAGTGTCTTGAAGGGACCGTCGAGACTGCTGTAACAGCTCTAGGGAGTGACCTGGATGCCTGGCGCCCTATAGCCTGGCTTACGGCTCGCGCCGGTGTGCAATTGAGTCGTGCAGGCATTGTATGAGTCGGAGCCTATCCTGCTACCTGCAAGGTTGATCCGCCTTCACTGTTCGATTTCGACTCTCAGCGCGCTCGGGTGCCAAAAGAATCAGGAAAGCTGCGAAGCTCAGCTCCAGAAATTTGACTAGGCCCGTGCTCTCTGAGTTGGAAAGCCGGAGCGATTAAGCCAGCCAGCCAGCCACAAATTGCCCGTTGAGCCTTGTCTGCACAGGCCACTCGCCGGCGAGTCACACTGCACTGTGACAGTGACACTAGTCCAGGGCACCGAAAGCGAAATCATAGGGCTGAGATCAGCTGAAGTGAATTGCCATCACAGCAGAACGATCAATTCAAAAGTCGCCGCTCTCAAGTTAATTATTTCTGTCTGTTTGTATCGTAGCATTGAAGAAGCATTTGATTGGCCTTTCCCGCCGGCGCCGGTCAGCGACTCATCGGTATCGCAGTGGGCCAGGCCGTTTCCAACTGCTCTCACACGCACTATTTGAACGTAGACCGTGACTCATGCCGTTAGTATCATAATTTCTCATTACCATCTGAACCTGAGGTCTCCAGACGCTTGAGCATTATATCGGGAATCTGCATAAGACGCCCGGGTACATCATTCCAGACGGAGAAAGTAACAGTCCCCTACTTGACATATTGACATATTTGTCAGGCCTGGCCTCAGTAACTGTTGAAAGTCGGAAACGCTACTCCTTGGAATACATAGGAATTGCTCGAATAACGGCAATCTTGAGGACTGACTGGACTAACCGTCGTAGTTGTTTATCCCGCCGTTTGACCAACCAAATAACGCACAGGGAGGCATTTGGGTTCTATTTATTCATCTTGCAAACTACCAGCGGCCGTCGTTTTCCTTCTACGCGAAGCACCAAACCTTCTTCACACCCAACACCATCATCCCTCCGGAACTCATGGCGTCAGCCAACATCACCACCAAAGTCCCCTACGCGGACCAAGATCCTCACGAGATAAGTGGCGTGGTGGCTGGCCTAACCGCCACTAGCAAGAAGACTGGCTTTAAGGCTAAGCGGACCACCTTCAAGGTCCGCGACTCATCTGATGGCCTTTCTGTCGACTCGTGGAAGTTCCAGGACTGGGACTACAAGAAGCCCAATCTTCCTACCTACGCCCGCGGCCTATTCACTACCAAGAACCGGCGCAATGAACATGAAATCGCTGTCAGAGGCTACGACAAGTTCTTCAATGTCGACGAGGTTAACGAGACCAAATGGCCCAGCATCAGGGCCAAGACCCAGGGTCCCTACGAGCTCACCTTGAAGGAGAACGGCTGTATCATCTTCATAAGCGGTCTCGAAGATGAGACGCTGCTTGTATGCAGCAAGCATTCGACCGGTATCAGAACAGATGTCGAGCTAAGCCACTCCATGGCCGGAGAGAAGTGGGTGGACAGGCAGCTTGCGGCCTTGGGTAAAACTCGAGCAGACCTGGCAAGGGAATTGCGAAGCAGAAACGTGACTGCTGTTGCAGAGCTTTGCGATGATGACTTTGAAGAGCACATCCTGGCCTACGGGCCCGAGAAGGCCGGACTTTATCTTCACGGCATCAACGTCAACGTTCCTACATTCATGACGTACCCTAGCGACCTCGTTCAGAAGTTCGCTGATGACTGGGGCTTCAAGAAGGTGGGGTTGCAGGTCTTCCAAGACATGGACACTGTCAGGTCATTCTTGGAAGAAGTAGCCGAGTCAGGCGCCCACGAGGGAAGAGACGTCGAGGGATTTGTCATTCGATGTCGGATGTCCACCGACCCCGCGCGCACGCCATATAATGACTGGTTTTTCAAGTACAAATTCGATGAGCCGTACTTGATGTACCGACAGTGGCGTGAGTGTACCAAGGCTCTCATTGCGGGCAGACCACCCAAGTTCAAGAAGCACACGAAGATCACCGAGGAGTACCTGCTATACGCCAGACAGCGACTCGCTTCGGATCAGAATTTGGGAAAACTCTACAATCAGAATCACGGCATCATTCAGCTCCGAGACAACTTCCTCGCGTACAAGAACCTCAAGGGATCTGATGCTGCTAACTGGGAGGCCGAATTCGGCGACGATGGTAGCGGGCTCATCACTTCAGGCGTTGTGATCGTCCCAATTGCCACCATTGGATGTGGCAAGACGACAGTAGCAGTTGCCCTGACACATCTCTTCGACTGGGGCCATGTACAGAATGACAATATCCAAGGCAAGGGACGTCCTGCCCAGATGGTCAAGCAGGTCATGCAACTCCTAAGTCAGGGCAACAGCGCCGTGATTGCAGATCGAAACAATTCCGAGCGTCGGGAAAGAGAGCAAATCATCAAGGACATCAAGCTTCAAAACAAAGACGCCCGCCTGGTAGCCATGAACTTCGCCCACGAGGATATTAACGAGGTGCGACGGGTCACGCGAGAACGCGTTTTCGCCCGCGGTGATAATCATCAGACTATACAGGCAGCTACTGATGAAGGGAAAGTTATCGGGATTATGGAGAGCTTCATCCACCGCTTCCAGCCCTGCGATCCTGAGAACTTTCCTGACGGTGGATTCGACCTCGTCATAAACCTCGATGCCGCGAACGGCAGTCGTGAGAACCTGGAAATCATGGTTACGGAGCTAAGCAAGAAGTACCCTCGCCTGATCACGGACGTACCAAGCGCAGAAGCTATGGACGAGGCAGTCAAAGCCGCGATAGAGAACTATAACCCTGACCTGCGCCATAAGATTCCAGACAGAAAGGGTAGGAACGGGAAGGGAACCAATGCCCAAAATCAGCAACAGAAGACGCCAAAGAAGAAGCCGCTAGAATACATGTCTGTTTCTGTACCGGCCAGAGACGTCAACGCTACTCTCGAGGCTGCATTCAAGGGTGCCGACGCCGAGGCTTCGAAGTTCTACAAGCAGCTGCAGCAAACCCGACGTCTACAGCCCGCCTTCCACGTAACACTGATGCATCGTGCAAGCGCGAAGGATCATCCGGAGCAATGGGCTGAATACGTCAAGCTAGAGGCGGAAAGCACGTCGGATGGTAGAGTCGCCGAGTGTGATGTCGAGCTTGAAAGGGCGAGTACCCCCGTCTTGTTCCACGGATACCTATTCTATTCCCCAATTTGCTAACCATGAAACAGGTGGTCTATGATGACCGAATCATGGCGATCGTCGTCAGGCTCCTCGATTCCAAGTGGACTACGGTCAATCGCGTAGCCCATATCACGGTTGGTACCCGCGATGATTCAGTCAAGCCGAAGGAGAGCAACGACGTCCTCGCGCGATGGTTGGAGGAAAGCACATCTGGAGACGTCCGTGAGCGCGCCTTCGACCCGAAGCCTGTTGTCAAGGGGGTAGTCCGGCCCGTTCTTGCCCGATAGGAGGAGCAGAAGCAGCTACCTGACCGAAATGATGGGAAGCAGAATGCCGGCGCGCCTACTCGTGGTGGTTCTCGTGGTCGCGGGAATCGCGGACGTGGAGGAGGACGTACCAGGCGGAAAGGGGGAGAACGTACCAGACGGGGAAGGGTTGGTCGAGGGGCTATCGGAAATCGTTCCCGCCAAGCTGGACTAGGTGCAGCTTCAAAATACGTTCTGATTGTTGCTACGAAAAGGTGGTTCAGAGCATCTTGGAGCAGTAGCATGCGTACTGGTAAAAGCATTAAGCCAATTACGAGAAATCCAACTCAAAACAGGGAGCGCACTGGCCCTAGTTAGGTGAGAGAGTCTCCTCCCCTGGAAGTCGTCTTAGAAGCAACAGGGGTCGCTCTTATGAACTGAAATGGTTATCCCTTGGGATAACAACAGCTCCCCAAGATTATGCCATAGTCATTGTGCGCTGAGAACATTGAACTATAGTGCTAAATTAGCCACGGGCTCCTCCCATCCCAAGACACTGACGACCTTCTTCTTCGTTGTTAGTGATCGAGTCTCGGCTTTGCTTTGTACGAGCTCAGGCGTGCTCTCTATAACTCTTTGCGTCGTCTGGTGTTTCTAGGCTGGATTAACTGAACTGGCTAGCGCAGAGCAATATAGATCTTCTTTTCGGTCATTTTGTGCAGGAAGGTATCATCCTCGCTGGACCGATTGCCACGGTCTTCTCAGACCAATTGCCTCCGGTTGTTTCTTCCAACCGAACATGCGGCACTGGGTACGTCCTGTTCGCCATCCTAAGGGAACTCGTGCGCCGCTCCAAGGTGTCGATGTACCGCAAAGAGAACATCCCGGGCCAGCTTTACAAACCGCCTAGCCCAGCTGACCTCTTTGAACGGTTCTAGGAGGACTGCAACTATGACGCCCATCAAAGGATGGTGGTGGCCAACTGCTGTAACCGCCCCTCCCCCCTAATCGAAACATCTGCCTACGAGGGGAGAATGGCCGTCGAGGTACCCGGACATGACACAGGTGCCCCTAACAACCACCACCGCGCCACTCTGCTAAAACCGTCAATGCCTGGTACTGGTGAGCTTGGCTCTGGCACTAACCCAATTGATCTTAACAATGGCTGTTCGTAGCCATCATAGGATGGTAACGGTGTAGGTGAAAAGCGTGGAAAACATGAATATGGCGGAGATTTCACTGTAAATGAGGATGATAAGGATCACACTCTGAATATACACTGGTATAGCCACGTGGAGTTTGTAGCCTGCTATCCGAGTCCACTAACATGAGCCCTGGAAGCAGCATATAGAACGCGGTTGATTAATTTATGTTATTGGATACTATACTCCATAGAAGGGGTTACGGTAGTATCGACAGACTATATACGCCCAGGTCAGTTACAACTAGATAAAACATGACGTTTGCCCAAACTTGGTATTGGCCGACCTATCCTATTGGTGTGCTGCTCGAAGATTATCCTAAAATTCCTCCTTCAAACTTTATTCTGGCAGCTATTTCTCGAGCATTCAGCAAGGTCCTCAAATCTGCCGACTCGGAAAAGGACCTAATTAGTTCTATGAGCTTGACTCGAGCTACAGTCGTAGTACATGAAGCCTACCAGCTATCTCCGTGGAGATCTAGTCCGCCATCTTATAGCAGATTCCTCAGTACAAGATCGCAGCCATATGATATATTCTAACTGCAGCCATGGGACTGCTTGTAATCATTCTCATCTGCCTACTTGAGGAGGAAAGCGTCAAAAGCAAAATGGCCTTCATTACTGTCTCTTTAGGGAAGGCGATGCAAGTTGCTCGCATCCCAAAGCGTCCATCTCAACGTTCCACGCATCAGGCCGCTCAACACTGATATAAACAGACTGGCCCATGAACACCTTGGTAACCCAAGTCATCCAGCTCAGCGACCGGCTTGTGCTCAGCTTTCAGCTTTCCCTGAAAGTGACCAACCCCGTCACCTACCTACACACAAGCGGCACTGATCCCTCATTAGATTCTTCAGTTACCTTGTCGTCTGGGAGTAGTCATGAATCTCGGCTGCGCAAGTAGCATTCGATGGTCGTATTTATCGCTAGATAAGGAGCAAAGCATTGCACCAAACGTGTCGTAACTGGCTGGTTTCAGAACAGCCATTGTAATTGATCTAGACATTTATTCCACCGTGCCAACTCCAGCCCTGGGCACTTCAGCAACGAATCACGCTTTTGTGTGCATGTTACTTTTGCTAATTCCACCCACGTAGTCGACGCCTACCTTTTCGACAGCCACGGCACTACTGCTTTGCCGTCCAACTAGCTTTGCTTTGTTACTTCATGGACGGTCTAATACCACCATACGGCCTATACCGATGACATCTCATGGCACCGAGTAATGACCTAGGCAGCCGTAGAACCAATCTTGTTCAATCCCTTCAGACTGCCCAGACTCAACGCCAAACCTTGGGATCTGCTTCTTATTCTGACGAATCCGGTAACGGGGCCGTCGTCTCCCTCCTTCTCGATGCTCAAGTTGGCTAGAGCATCCTCACCTGCACGTATACTTAGCAAAAACACAGATCTCATTGTTCGGATCTTCCGCCGATGGACGAGTGGGGTAGACGGGGAAACTTACCAAATACACTCCTGGCATACAGATTCGCACTCAAGAACTGGCAATCTCCCTTCAGACTGGCCTCGGGCGTAAGGCAGTTCATGTTTGTGGCCTTCATGAGCTCGTCCAGGAACTCGCGCAGACTCTTGGCCTTGGAGTTGATGTTGACCTTGTTCTCCCATTCGAACTCGGTCCACATGCTTCGGAATTGTGTCTCGGTGCACGTCGCTGGCTGGATGTAATCCATGATGTCGACGTGGAGGTCGTTCAGAATGACGACGTTAGTATCGGTGCTATGAGCACCATCATATACGACGTTTCCAAAGATGACACCGGTGTCCGTCGATGAAACCTTGATGGTGCATTGGACGTTGTGGAAGTCGTGAGGCCCCAGATTTTGCGTGGTCGGCCGCTCCACGACCTTCAGGTCTCCGAGAGTAGCAAATTCGACTGAGAGATTCTGCAAGGTCTCGGTGGTCTGGTTTACTAGCAGAACATCAAGGACAATATCAAACTGGTGCACCTTGACGTAAGCTTCGGCATATACAGGATCTGAGAAGCCGGTGAGCTGAACGACGCGACTGAGTTTGCTGCTCAGGTCCTCGGCAGGAGCATCGCCACCGGTCGCCTTCTCCAGGTCCAACTCGACTTCGTCGGCGCCATCGCCCGAATTCTTCTTCGAGAGCTGGCGGATTTGAACGACGTCATCAACCTGAATCGCGGACTTGGCCTTCTCGGAGGCTTCCTTCTTAGCCCGCTCCTTTTGGCCGACTTCGACAATAGCACGGAAGGCTTTCCGGGTATCCTCAAGGTAGACGGCCTCTAGTTCCTTCTTCTTCGAGAATTCGGCCAGGGATCTGACGCAAGACATTATTCTGTCGACAGAATCTTCATCAATAGGCGCCTTGACGAACTGTGATTGACCAACACGGATGATGGAGATCATGATTAGCATGGCCTCGGCCTTCAGGGCATTCGTACGCGCAGCGTCGGAAGATATCTCGGAATGCCTCATGACGAGCTTGGTGAGAGTAGCTGAAAGAACTGTAGCCAAATAGTAGTCCCCGTCGAGGATGAGCTGGCGGAGAGGTGGCTTGCTGGCAGCCTTGACAGCCTCCAACTTGGCCGCAGCTGCAGCAGAACTAGTGAGAGCAGTCTCTGTAGCGTAAGTACCATCTGCCAGCACTCGTCTTGAGCCAGACGGCGCTGCTGATTTGGAGTGGCCATTGACCTGCTCCGGTTCTTTCTCCTCCTCGCCCGTATCCAACAAGCGCTGCTCCGAGGAGAGGATGGGAATCTCTCCCAGACTGGCTCTGATACCTCTCCAGGCGTCCCGGATGTCGGAGGCCTCTAGAGAGTATTCACCCACGATCCAAACAATGCCACGGTACACCTTTCCAGCGCGAACCTCACTCAGTGTAGCGATCAAGCGAGATATGATCGATGGTCGTAGTTTGGGAAACTTCTCTGTGACCTCCTTAACAAAATTGATGACATCGACAGCTGAGGTGTTACTGAAGTCGGCGATGAAATCCATCAAGAGATCCACGACACTGGCAGCAACCTCGGAGAACTTGATCGCACACTGATGGATACTGTGGATAAGTAGTTGGCGGTATTCGGCATTCTTCTCGTATTCCTGGTCGACGGTCTTCGAGAGCTCCTTCTTGAGCAACAGTACAACTTCTTCAACGTTTTTGCTAGAAACCATGGCCAGAGCCAGGCTCAGAGCCTTCCTCCGAACATCAATGTCGGGGCTGGATAGAACACGTAGGATCTCCCTATAGAAAGATGAGTAATTTGCCAGTCAAGGTCCGGGATACACATACATGGTGAGATCTTCCAGAACACCAGGATTCTTCTGGCGCAATTGATCAACTCGATCAAGGACTATCAGTTTCACATTGTTGTCGGCTTCCTTGATGCTAAGCTCAATGAATTTGGCAGCTGCAGCTTTAACCGCGACAGGGTTACTGGTCAGCGCCGTGAGAGATGATGCAGCTTCATAAACAACAGTCGAAGTATTGGCCTCCAGGAGGTCGAAGATGAGTCGCAAGTAGCGCGCCTGGGACATGTTAGTTGAGCCATTCGATTTGCAGGATAGAAGCTTTTACCAACCTTGTTCTCCGTATGGACGACGGCATCCTTGCGAATGAACTCGAGCTCCACCAGCTGAAGAAGCTCATCTGCATTTGGTATTTGTTCGAAGACCCCGCTCAAGTATGCCAATGCCTTGTCGTGGTCGATGCTAGCAAGAGCGGCGAAAGCGTTCCGCTTGCAAGTCCCATCACTTTCGCCTTCGAGGAAAGTAGCAATAAGATCCGATGCATCGGGAATCAGCGACGGCGAGTGTAGGTGGATGGAGGAGATGGCTATTTTGCATTAGCTTCAAGCGCCCCCAATGCGGCATTGGGCAACCCACCATAGACTGCATTCTTTCGGACATAGGCATGTCGGTGCTCCAAACACGAGCGCGCGGAAGACAGAAGGGGTTCGATGAGCTCGGGCTCGCGTAACTTGCATAGGAAGCGTAGTGCTTTACTCCATATTAGCCTTAGGCCTTATTCCGCAAACAACAACTTACTATTCCCCCGGATGAATTCGTTCGGATGTTGAACTGTAGTGTTGTCAATCTTTGGTCTCCGACACTCTCATCGAGAGCAGTGAAAGGGCCAGGGAAAGATGTCCCTGAACGAGTACATACGGTCATTTCTGATGCCATTGCAGACCAATATAAACTCCTGCTTGAGCTTTCCCTGTGCGTCAAGCTTGGGACACACTTCGTAGTAGAAGTACAGCAACTTTTTGAGAGCTTTCGACTTGGACGGCATCACAAACCTGATGATGTGCATAAGGAGCTGTGGCATATAATCTCCGTTGAGCATTATGGTGAGGATTTTCTATGCCCATATGATCAGCAGATACCCCCGTGTCCAACAGCGAACCACGGTGCGTACCTTCATAGTTTCAATCTTGCTCTCGTCAGTCCCCTTCTCGAGTTGAGTTCTCAGCTCTGACATGCTAGGCACATCGGCCGTGTTGTCCTGGTGGACTAAGCTGTATGACATGCTGGGCGAGAGGGGCGGTGATCAAGCGCTGTGGCAGGTGGTGGTTCGAAAGGTGTGGGCTCGAGACTGCAACCGGCGTGGCCGTGATCCGCTTGCCCACTACAGTATAATCAATGACGCCGTATGAAGCGGTAGTCGTTTGGCAAAGTTGGCCTTCCCTTAGGTTTCAGGTCGAGGGTCTGTCTGCCCACGTATTAACATCCAATAGCGTGCACTTTGCGCCGGGCGAGAGACAACTTACAGGCGTGATCACTCGAGCCTTGGAGGACAGTCAGCGGTCTGTGGAATGCAATGCGGCTTCGCATCCCTGGTCCTGGTGTGCAGAAAAGACGCCGACGTTGCGAATCGGCAGTGTTGAGAGTGGTGATGGGCGGAAATGTCGAAGTCGCCTGGCCTGGGGAGCTGTGGCTATTTCGATAATGGCCAGCTGGAGGCAGTAATTCGCCAAGTTACTAAGTACCTGGTGCTGCTACGCACTGAACAAATAATCAATGTGTCCCTCCCTGAATGAACGAACAGGGGTCTTTCGAGTGTGCTAAATGTAACTGTAACTGACCTTGGTTGTTCCGACGCCGAAGCAAGCCTTACTGCAGCTAAGCCACACCCGATAACGTCGAGACCCTTGAAAGCTCTGACCGCCTTCCCTACTGTGCACTTCCCTTACCACAATAACCTGATAGCTTACTGTAGGTAGGTACTTAAGTACCCACCTAACCTGCTACTTTCCGCCCCACCATAGAAAGTCGTCCCAAAGTCGAGGTCCGGAGCTTCACTTCAGCCTTCTGACCCGTCGCGAAATACTTCTTCGTGCTAACTTAGCCGCACAGAGAGACATTGTAGTTCTAATCTCAAAGTCGATCCTCAACCGACAACATGGCCGCGACCACATCCGGCGAGGCTTTCTACATACGCTACTAGTACGTTTACCCAACATCTACCCGTATCTCCCCTCCCCTCCTCACAGCTCTCCTCCCACGCAAATTCGTCCCTCTCCCTCCCCAACTCCGAACGCGGCTAACTCTCGGCCAGCTCAGGACACAGCGGTCGCTTCGGCCACGAATTTCTAGAGTTCGACTTCCGGGTGGTAGGGGATGGGCGATCAGCGGTGGCGCGGTACGCCAACAACAGCAACTACCGAAACGACAGCCTGATCCGCAAGGAGATGTGCGTGTCGTCGCTGGTGATCGACGAGATCCGCCGCATCGTCAAGGCCTCGGAGATCATGAAAGAGGACGACGCCAAGTGGCCGCAGAAGAACAAGGACGGGCGGCAGGAGCTGGAGATCCGGCTGGGGGGCGAGCACATCAGTTTCGAGGTGAGTTCAGTGACACAGCTGGGACGGGGAAGGGGGGAAGAAGAAGAAACGAGTGCTGATCATGACGCCGTAACAGACAGCCAAGATCGGCTCCCTCATCGACGTCACCGAGTCCGCCGACCCAGAAGGCCTACGCGTGTTCTACTACCTAGTCCAGGACCTGAAGGCATTGGTCTTCAGTCTCACGTCGCTGCACTTCAAGATCAAGCCTATTTCATGATCCTACATGTGCTTTGACCGGTTAGGGACTGCAAGAGTGGGTTTGGTTGATCGTGGGAACCCACGTGTCGCCAGCTGAGGTGAAAGGCGGGATGAGGATCATCGAGGGCGCGCTCACGAGGAGGGAATTCATGAACGAATGAATGAGGGAAGGGAAGCGCACTCGGAGCGCGCAGAATGACGTGGCATCATCAATCGGTGTACACGAAGGACTACAACGCCTATCTCCGGGTCTACCTAGCCAATTGTCCTAGGTATGATCATAGACGCGAAAGGAGGGATAGGAATATACCCCCAGCTGAAGCTATGATGAACAGACGATACTATATGTCCATTTACCCGTCGCGTGTGCATCTGACTCGTGTCAAAATAGGCCGTCCCACGATCAACCTCCCTGATAGGCCGCTTTTCTGTTCGCTGTTCACCAAATGACCAATCGCTGCCCCCATACGTATATGTAAAAAGTGCGCCTCCATGGTATCTGTCCTGACCCTTCCAATGCTTTCCTTGCCTACCAATGTCCGAGTAATGAATGATGGTGTCCCATGCAGGTGTCGATCACTCTCTCCTCTCCTCGTCCTCCCGTTATGACTGGCTCTTCCAATGGGCAACGAACGTCCCCGGCGATTGTACTTCACCGCCGCGTTTCCAGCCTTAGACATATAAATCTCCACTGATTCAGTTGGTGCTTTCTTCCCCATCCGTATTTGGTTTTGTCTCGGTCCACATTCACCTGAACTCCATGGCCCCAAGACATCCCCTATCTTCGACGTGTTTGAGCTCCAGTTGCTGGAATCTGCTGATCGTGTTAGCAATCTACGATCCTATCAGGCATCACGGCTCCGCCTTTCCTCCAAAGCAAACCACCAAAAGCTTTACGGCAAAACAAAGATATCAACTTACTTCTCACTCTTCGCATGGAAATAAATGCCCGAGACCGTGCCCTCCTTTTGGTTAAAACATATATAATAGAAACCCTCGAAGCTGGCCCCGTTTATTGTCCGCACCCTATGATCGGGGACCAGGAAGTGCTCCTTCCACCTCATAAAGATGTTGTCTTTGTTTCCCAGGTTCGGAATCTGGCCAAAAGACGAGGACGACGAAGAGCTGGCGGAGGATGAAGAGGATGAGAGGGATTTCCGAGCCTGTTTGGCGTAAGGTCGGAAAGCGCTGAATTTGTTCCAGTGCGAGATGTCGATTTTCTCTGTCGCACCCCAGGATGGGTGGTTGGTGATGAAGGAGTAGCGCGAGCCGATTATCTCGCCTTCGAAGTAGGTCGTGAGAGTCGGGTTGTCTTCTGTGAGGCCTGAGGGAGACAGTTAATCTTGTGCTCCGAGGCTGATTGAGTATAAAGGGTGTCGTCCATGGCAACAACGACGGGAGGCGCATGCAGTGTCTATAGCTGGAGCTCGGTATGAGAGATGGAAGATGACCGACCTTGTATTTTTAAATACCCGCACATGAATGACTCTCGTAGATCGACATACTTGATCTCCACCTGCACGTCGTAGATCTGTCGTTCCGATTGCTGCGTACCATGAAACTTGGTCCCCGGCCGCAGGTACGAAGATGTCGTCGTTGGTATTATCTATCCAATCATCAATACATCCGTGTGTCAGAGACCTCGGGAGAAATGTCATCACGGTTTCAATACGCACCCTGATATTGGAGAATTCATATCCCATCGATGGCACAGAATACTCATCCTGCACCCTGCTGTTGCCAGATACACCAGCGTCTTCCCTCTCAGGCTTGTCGCAATCGGCGCCGGCAGGGGAGATCATGTCGAAAGCCGCGCTGCCGCGATCCGAATCCGCGGTCCGCCCTACTACACCTTCTTCCATGCTACTACCTGCCCTCGTGCCACTATGTTCCGTGTCCGTGTCCATAGGCTTGCTCGATTGTGTTGGTGGGCCGTCGTCAATATCGTCGATGTCCTGGGTAGTTTCCCGTGTGGCAGTCTCAGTATCGCCGCCTCTGGAGTCTGGCCTGGGCGATTCCGTATTGGAGCGAGAATCGACGTCGACGTCCTCAGCCATCCTGGTCTCCGATTCAGCTCGAGGTGGAGCACTGACTGCTTCTGGTGTTGAAGCAGAGTCGCTATCTACATGCATCTCTTCGATTCCCTCTGCTTGGTCAGGTCGCCATGATGAAGTTGATGCACGGAGTTCATCTGGACATGATGAGCTATGAGATCGAGGGGGGAGTTCTGGTGGTGGGTTGCTGGATGGTGTCGGCATTGTTGCAGCTGGCTTAGATGAGCACGCGGTAGGTAAACGCGTTGTCGAAGTGTAAGGAAGGAGGAAAGTAATACGGAGTTGACCGCTTCAGTTCCCGAGCTACTATAACGACGAGGTAGACGGAAGTAAGTGTGAATGCCGTGATGCCCAGGCAAGTACTGCAAGGCTCATTCGATCTGATAAGATGCTCGATTAATTAGTCGATGCGCAGTCGGTCGGTCGGTCGGTCGGTCGGTCGGGTTGATGGATTGAGATCGCAATCGAATGTCTTATCCAGGGTTAACAAGCGAAGCAAGCGAACAAGAATAAATGGAAGATCCTCGACCTACTCTGATGAAGGGATGGTGCTGATCGGCAGATTTCAACACCGAATGAGACCATCAATCATGCTACTGTATTCTTACGCGGCCAAGAATGCTACGCAATGGATTGGAAGTTGAAGTCTCATCCGGATCAAGGAGATGGAGACCTTATCGATTGAAGGATAGGATAGGATAGGATGGATCAGGTGAAGGGAGAGAATGGGGCATGGAATGACGCTTCTCTTCGAGGGTCGCGTCTGATTGTGGGGTTTGCCCTGTTCAAAAGTTCCTGATTCGACGGGCTAGCCGTCTGGACTTTGTGTGCTACCGTTCAGTTCAACGCCCCCAACGTTAGGTAGTTTAGGTAACTTAAGTAGGTTGAGATCGCGTGGCTGCTCGCCGCGCACGCATGCGCGTTGTGGCAATCGTGGGCGGCGAGGCTTGTTATTGATCATATTGATTTAATAGTAGAAGGTTTTATTTCTAATCGTGGTGTATAGGTACCTAGGTACTGTAACTACCAAGTAGGTACTAAGTAGTCGCTTTGACACCATCTTTAGTCACCCGTTGTTTGCAGGCTAGGCCACGTTCTGCTCTCCCACCTGCCGGGCCGGTATTGTTTGTCACTATATGCGCAACACCAAACGCGACGCTTTCGTGGCTGTTCTGAAGGTCCAGACCCAGAAAGACTCCAGAGTCTTGTTCCAGGGAGCAATACTCTAAAGCAATGTCCCTCCCCACCGTTATGGGTTGCAGCTGATCCCTTGGCCAGAATAGGCATCACTGCAGACCTCTAGTTATGTCGGTAGACTCATCGGCATGTTCGAGGCTTCATAGCTAATGTAGTGTCGCTTCTGTACAGATGTCTACATGCTGCTACCGCAAGCCGTGAAGAAGCGTTCGGCTAGTATCGTCCTAACCCGCCTTCTCGTCCCGCTCTTGGCACCTCTCCTGCGCGCGTATATCAAGTGGCTTCGGGAAGCATAGGGCCCACGAAGCATAAGCTGAGCCTGATGGATGAATATCAAGATTCTCTTAGGACAGAACTAATCGCCGGCTCTTGCCCGCTGTACCCAAGTTCTGGGCTGTCGTTGGGATGGCGTCATAGTTTCGATATGCTGGAGCGCTAATATGCATCGAACGTCTCGTTGTGATAGCCACCTCGGTGCCATATCAAGGGGCGGACTCAGCCACATCTTGAGCGCTTCCGCCCTTATCCTCCGTCCGAAAGCCGTTGAAGTAGTGCTTCCTGAACGGATTCAGCTCATCCGCCGTGACACCATCGATCTTCACCCTATCTTTTTTCCTTTCTAGCGCCTCAGCATCTACCTCCGCATCAGATAACCTCCTATATGTGATCAATCTCCTCGACCACTTATTAAAGACCTGCGTACAAACCGCCACGATCTCCATGGCGGGGTGGGTAGGGACGCCGATCTCCTGGTCCTCATCATTCGCCGTGGGCATCCAGAACGACAGTCTCCCATCATCGACCAACATGTCCGTGGCGAACTGCAGTATATCATCTAGCATGGCCATAAAACTATACGGCTTCTTGGGCGGCACGAAATGCGGGTCTTTGTAGATTCTCTTGCCCTTCTCCGTGACCCATGGTTCGCGCGCCGGATCTCGGACACCCAGGACTTTGAGGCCTTCTCGCACGCCGTAGGGCGGATCACACAGGATGCCGTCGAGTATGCGATTCTTCCGCACGGGCGTGTTAGTCAAATCACACACGAACATCTCGCCCATCAGATGGCCTAGGCCATACTGTTCGAAATTCCCCCTGAGGCTTTTCTTCTTCCCGTTGCCCCTAATGCTCCGTCCATCGATATCACTTCCCCACGCCAGTGCGCCGAACTGCGCACACGCGATAGGGAAACTGCCCGTCCCCACAAAGGGGTCGTAGAATAACGTTCCGGGAGCCGCAAGCGCGATGTTTGCCGTGATGAGGGCGAGTTCGCTGTCCATGGACGTAGTACTTATATACCCACGTTTCTTCAGATCGTATTTATGGCACAGATCCCGCGCACCATGCGTGATGAACCGCCCGAAATGTAGCTTCATCGGTGCGGGTAGCTTGCGCGTCACGGCCTGGAAGTCCCATTGCTCGAACAGCGTGAACTCCTCGTCCGGGCTGGTGAGCTTGATTTCTCCTTGGAAGGGTAGGTATGAGAATGAGTCTATCAGCTCCAGGCGTGTTTTGTTGGACCGTGTACCCTGGTAGCTGTCCAGAGAGATCTTGAAGCTGGGGTCCTTGTATTTGGACCAGAGGTGAGGGGTCCGAATTTTGACGTCCGCGTGCAGAGACCCTATAGTATCGCCCGTACCCCAGTGCTCATGGATGCTCTGTGCTAGTATTGACCGGCTCATGAGAAAGCGGGCTGAGACTTCTGAGGGTAGGTGAATTATGCAGTAAGGCGACTGGGATGTGATTAGAGTTTGCGCTGCGAAAATGTCTGTTGGGACCTACATCTACGTCGTAGTGCAGCACTCGCATCTGAACACCGGCTAGAACGGCGAGGGCTTGGATCTCCGGAACTCGAAATGTCTCATGGGACTGGCTGAAGCGGATCAGGTATTCCATTGTGCGGACGATTGCATGTACAATCTGTGAACGATCTTGCTGAATTTAGGACCTGGAACTAACTGCGTCTGGTCTGATCTCATCTAAATTCGCCATCTGGTACTAGCATAATGACTGCAGCCAAGGAACGAGAGAAGTCTGCGATTTTCAGAGGTCCGTATACATCGCATCGCCAATACTAAGGAATTCACCAAAAGAGGAGTTTCTTTGCAGGGCTTGTGTGAGCCATGGAAATTCAAACCGCACTGTATGCATACGACCCATTAAATGCATATTTTCAGACTCCCGTCTCTGACATTCACCCAAGTTGAGCGACTCGCACAACCACGACACAGCCTCTCCGACTGCTAGCACTCAAAAAGACCCCCTATATCGGGAGCCTCTCCAATGGTCAAGATGCTCTCCTTCCCAAGCCCCAGTCTCTACCAATCCTCGAAATGCTTCATAACTTACGGGACCATGTCCCACCCAGACCCCAAGCAGCTTCCCTCTAAGGGGAAGCCGTGGAACACGTTACTATCCCAGGACTTCATCCATAAGGTATCCCCTCTAGTCTGCTGCATATCACGATCGCGCTAATGCCCAAGACAGGTCGATCTGATCCTCCCTCAAGAGGCCCTAGAGCGACTCCGGACGAAACTTGCACTAGATGCATTCTCACCCATGCACTACCGGGTCATCATGAAACTTGGCGATATACTTGATGGAGAGTTCTTCACGCAGTATGTCAAAGTCGGCGATATAATGATGCTCTCAGAGGGACGGATTGGCCAAGATGATGTGTTTTCGTTAAAGCATGGTAGGTTTGCACTCGCATTCACTTACACGAGATTGGTTCATCTAAGCTAGATCTAGGCACGCTCACGATGTATCTTGAAAAAGAGACGTACGAGAGAGCTGGGTTGATAGGACAGCCTCATGGTGTTAAGGGGAAGCGCGGGTTGAAGCCTAGGTGGAGTGAGTTGTTCAAGCAGTGCTCACAAACTACTTCCAGGCTAATCAGCATTGCAGTCGTACAGTATGATCTTCGGAACACGGCAAGTTTCCCTGGGAAGAAAGGATTTGACAGATTATTATACGCGTGCAAGAACGTACTGAAGCAGCCGGTGACCTGGCTCTTTCATTGTCTGTCCAAGAGTAAGATGCCCATCCACTCTCACTATATCTGCGTCTAACTCGGTCGCAGCACCTGATCCAGACCCGCTACAAAAACACTTCCCGGTAAAGTACACCTCGTCACCTTCCTTTATCGAGGTTACCCAGGCGCAAGCTCCCATCCTGAAACCTCCAGAGACAGCCCTCGCCACCGAAGGCCGAATGGACCTTGAGGAATTTGCGACAGATGTATACGAGTGGATATCCCTCTTGAGACTGCAAAGCCCAAGGATTGACGTCGGCGACAAGATCGACCCCTACTTATCGCGGTACTCTGTTCCAGGCAACCCAGGAGAGTCGCAGGAAGCTACGCTCGGCAAAGTCAGCTGGCAAGGCTTTATCTCTCCAACGTGGACCCAACAGACCATGGTAGAGGCCATCCTCGCTATATCGTCCCGCTCGTGGTTCTCATTGAGCGTCACGTCATACGGTAGAGGTGTAAAAGGGGAGGGTACGGAATGTACTATCCTTCGACCGCCCAACTCGCCTGGAGAGTACTGCCTCTGGGACATCCACGGACACGAGTAACCTCCATCACAGTTTGGGAAATCAACATATCAGGCTTGTCTAGGACGAACATTCCGGTCAACCAGATTACGGTCACCTATCGCATCTTGGACCAATCGCCGCAACTCAGCTTGACCTGCATCAGTGTGGAAATCGTCACGCTCGGCCAGTTGTTCAATACGCCTCCGAAACTCGGGGTCAAGCTCAGCATCCTCATGTTCGGCTGGTGTGATTGTGCTCATAGCTACTGTCATTCCCTCGGGCGGAGGTGGGAGCTGCGGGCTGTCTTCAGCATCGTGCCCGTTGACACCACTGCCATTGGGTATATCTTCAACGCGACTAAGCTCCGCTGTCTTCAGATATGCAGCCACATGAGGATATTCCGCTTCCTCTATTATCTTTTCTCGTGCCGTCTGACCATCGGCGTTCTTGGCTGTTAGATCGACCCCAAGCTCCTCGACTAAAACTTTGGCAGCATCCACCGTCTCGACGACGAAGAGCGCGGTCTCCTGGTCTTCGTCGCGCAGACTTGCATCAACGTGAAACTCGCGGATGAGTAGGCGCAGGAGGTCGAGGTGATTGTAGCTGGCGGCGGCGTGGACAAGAGAATAACCATGATCGTCTTGTCCGGAAGCCAGGTTTGGGTTCTCGCGGAGGAGGGTAACGAGACCCGAGGGGTTGTCAGCGGCGAGCAGATAGGGATTGTTTGCCATGATTGTGTGATGTCGATAGGGAACCAGTTAATTCCGAGACGAGGAAACGCTGGGCAATGGACTGTATTGATACCCACGGGAGGCGACCAACGAAATGTGCCTAACTTAGGTCATTGCACTTTGATCAAATCGCAACTTCTTTTTTATACTACACCAAACTCTGAAGCTCCAAGCCGACAATGACGCAGACTTGAATTCCGGCTAACCCCGCTAACAAGGCTGCAAATTCGGCGGGGCTGTACCCCGAATTGCCATCTTTTACCGCCCCAATGCGCTGGAACCCACAGCGGTTAGTGGCGGGAGCTGTCATCCCACCAGACTTGCAGATATAGCTCGTGACTGAACATAGTGGTGACAGCTGGGCAGAGCTTACTACTATATTCATCTCTGGTCAACTACCGGTGGTACATGTTACAAGTTCGGCTCTCCAGGAAACGCTGCTATCAGAATACGCAGCCCCAGTGGACCATTGGATGTCTGCTTTGTTCTACCACCACACCGTGTTGTCGTGCGACTGACTCATCCATCTCTCCTCGTGGACATCCGTGATACGTTCGCTTTATCCAAATTCATAGGCGTGAACTGAAAGAAGATATATAGTCAAGCATACAGTCCCGTGGTCTGTTTGATCTTATACAAGCAAGCGTTGTTATTTCAACTCCTGTATTTCGCAATGGCAGGGACAGGGACCCTATCGCAACCCTCCTCCATCATAAAGCAAGAGCAGCCAGCAGTCGCCGATATACGCCCCCTACTCCAGCGTCTGTGGCCCGATCCGGAAGCGCAACAGGTCACGGCAAAAGAGGTCGCAGATGCCATTGCCCTAATCTTCACCAACAATCTCAGCCCAGTCCAGACCGGAGCTCTGCTTACGGCGCTTCACTTCACGGGATGGGACCGAAGAGCTGATGTGTTAGCTGAGTCGTCGGCTGCTATGCGCAGAGCTGCTTCTAAAATTGACCTTGAAAGCCTAAAAGAAGTCGTCGCGAGGAAAGGGAGGAAGGAAGGGCGGTATAACGGAGGACTGGTACGCCCCCTTCTTTCTAGCTCGTCTGAATATTAAATGCGCCGCGGTACTGACATGCCCCAGTGCGACATAGTAGGCACTGGTGGCGACTCTCACAACACCTTCAACATCTCGACCACCTCCTCCATCCTCGCTTCGACCCTCCTCCTTATCGGTAAACACGGCAACCGGGCCTCGACCTCCAAATCCGGCTCCGCGGACCTGCTCATGTGTATGACACCTCGTTCCCCGCCCCTGGCCCGCATAACCCCGAGCACGATAACCCAAGTCTACGAGCAGACCAACTACGCCTTTCTCTTCGCGCCCGTCTTTCACCCTGGCATGAAGTACGTAGCTCCCATCCGCAAAGAACTCGGCTGGCGCACCATTTTCAATCTCCTCGGTCCTCTCTCCAACCCTGTCGACGACGCCATCGAAGCCCGCATGCTCGGCGTGGCGCGCGATGACCTTGGTCCAGTGTTCGCCGAGGCGTTGAGGCTCGCGGGCGCGAGGAAGGGGTTAGTGGTATGTGGCGTGGAACAGCTGGACGAGATATCGTGCGCGGGCGATTCGTTGTGCTGGCAACTTTTCGAGGGAGGAGATGGCAGCGTGCAAGTAGAAGACTTCGTCCTAACACCCGAGGACTTCGGCCTCTCCCGGCATCCGCTACATACCGTCTCACCTGGGAAGGAACCACATCAGAATGCGGAGATATTGCGGAAGATCCTGGCGGGCGAGATGCCGGACGACGATCCGATATTGGAGTTCGTGCTTATCAACACAGCAGCGTTGCTTGTGGTTAGTGGGATCTGTGATGCGGATGCGAGTCAGATGGGCGAAGGGGATGACGGGAATGTTATCATGGAGAGAGGACCTGGGAACGGGAGATGGAAGGAGGGTGTGCGGAGGTCACGGTGGGCAATCAAGAGTGGTGAGGCCTGGAGGATGTGGGAAAGATTTGTAGAGGTGACTAATGGGTTTGAGGCTGCTTAAGGGCTACTGGTGTAGTGTTTGCGCGCTCGTATGTGCACGAGTCTTGTTGCAGTCCTGTGGGACGAAAATGTGTGTGCACTTATTTGGCATACATGTTCGGGAGGAAGCAAAAGGGTCTTTTGCTAGTCTGGCAATCGCTAGGATACCACCAAGATGGCCAGACTTGGCTCATCGGTTTGGAACAATTGGCTGGAAGGTGTACGACTTATGGACTTAAACGAACTGTTCATGAGAGCCGGAAGCTGAACACAACTGATGCCAGAGCGTTGCCATTTGCCTGCATTTATGGGTCAATCCGTCAGCTAGAAGAACTTCCCGTGATGATTACGTTCGTATTTGTGGGCTGGGGCACGTTCCCATTGCACGATACTCCTCTTCACTATGTTACTTCGTTTTCTATTGTTATTGTACTAAATGAGACCAAAGCGGTTCTCATCCAAAACCCCAACTTGCCAGTGATACTCAGACGAGACCATATTGTTTAATCCCTCTCCACTAATAAGACTCATCCGTCTTATGGCGATTAGGCCTTACTGTAAAGTCTCACGCCGGAAAATCCACATTTGCAGCCGAGATGAATTGATACTTGTCTCCATCTGGCCGGAGTATGAGCTTTTACTGAGTTCCAAGGCACAAGTACACGAAGTCATTCTTCATTACTGCGGCCTCCGCCCTCAAGGGGTCAACGATCATTCCGTGGTATAATAAGACCAATATGCCCTTCAGAGAAATACGTATATAGCGTCGAGCTGAATAACTAAAAGTCTCATACTTCGAATGCCGTGTCGAAATTGGCGACCATGCATGTCACTTTTCGGGTATTTGCATATTTCCAAGAGTTGCGGAGCATTATCCTCATCCATGTCGCCCCAATGGACCCCAACATTCCACCCGGGTAATATAGGACGCACCTCATCATTTGATACCTCCCGGAGGGATGGCAGCTTGCTGGATGTTCGTATCCTCAAGATTGCGTATGCGGCGCCTAAGCCACGACAATGAAGGGTCACTAGAACCGTAGTCACTCCAACTAGTACTTGTGACACAGGCTGCAAGGTCGCGGCCCTGGACCGTAAGCCACTTTCCATCATCCACCAGCCCAGACAAAGTTCAAAAATTGGAATTCGGGTCCCACGGTGGTGTAGTATCCGGCATTTATGATGGGCAACAGTAAACATAACCCCTAGATTTCGAGGCTCGGGGAATTGATATGTCGCGTGTTGATGACATACGGCCTCAAAGGGATCGCGCAGGTTATTGGAGAATCTTCCGATATTGAGTCTGCAATTACGGCTATATACCATGCACTGCTGCAATGTCTACATGCCGTAAAACAAAGGCCTGTATGAATAACACCTCAGACAGAGTTTGTTCTCGTGTTTCAAATCCAATTTATGCGATGGTGCTTTTCTGCTGGAGTGTGGATCCTTGAGGTTGTGTTTATACTCTCGCTAATCGTGGATCTGGAGAAACAACGCTCCTATGTCCGCCTCATTTTGCCCAAACATGGCGCCCAAGCAAACGTTGACGCGTTATGCGTTGCCGTATAATACTATTAAGCGCGACACCTAGCGTGATTTCTCGACACTGTCAGCTTAGTCAATGCAGACTGCATCGACCTATATATAGTGCTCCATGAAATCGCTACAGTAGACTCGCAGCTAATTCAGCGCCTCGTACAGATTCGGCGTTACTAGTAGCGTATGACCATCCAACTGATTCTCCTTCAGGCTTGATTATACCCCCAAGTGTATAAAGAACAATATATTGAGGGAGAGATTCGAGTCTTACATGATAGATGCTACAGCTGATAGCACTGCCGAGGTCGCCATGCTTTACTTTGAGTAGTCAAGCCTCGTTTATCGACCAGGCCTTGGTATTGTAATTTGACATGGGCCTAAACGACCAAAGCACTGCGCCCTTCTAGGATCAGAGGAAGCAGCTGCAGTTTTTTATGCTCGAATTTTAGACCTGGTCCAGAAGCAGAATCCCCAAAGTTTCATGTTTTCGCTCTCGACGTAAGATGCGAACCCCTGTAGAAACTGTGTATAGGACGGAAGCGATTCGTCGTTGAGAATGGCGGTACTGATGAGAGCTTGCCGCGAACTTTATACGAGCAGATTGAGAGGCAAGCACGACTTTTGTGACAAGGCTATGCCTTTCAGCCGTATTTACATATGCTCTTATTTCAGAAGTGACATACTGACCGGTATCTACAGCCAGTAGGGCTACGGGTAGAATGCTATTGGATAGCCGTCAAATAAGTTTTTCTAGGAGCTTAAACAATCAGGTTCTGATGCATCGCATGAATAACAGTTGTCGTAGTACCGATGGTATTTTAATATCAAATGCAGTATGATGATACAATGTTTTCAAACGCTGCAATATTAGTACATATACAATACATAGAGAGGCTCAAAGCTGATACCTATCAAGCTGAACCTACTTTAACGTAGCTAAGATATGCCGAATAGTTAACTTGACCTGCCCATGTGGGATAGCTCATCCAGAGGATTTTGCAATTAACACAGCCCTATCGCCTCAGATAGCAATATAACTTGCCTGTCTTTTTCAAACAGTGATGCTCCCCATTCCAAGCAAACCTCTCCCATGGCACCACCACCACTCTGTTCTGTTCGAAAGCTCAATATCGAAACGTTGTGCATCAGGGAACCCGATGGGGTATGGCCCGAGGAAAACTTTTTCCAGTCCTTAGAATGCTTGGAGTATTGCAAAATCTTCTGTGCCGAGCCAGATACAGGCGGTTTCAACCCGACTATAACAATTCTCTCATTCGTTGAACCTGATAGGTCTTCTCTGGGCCATCGGCTTCATTGATACGAATCGCATCGACCTAGATGGCAAGAGGATCGTACAGTCGCCTTGGCCATGAAAGTGCGTCGCTGTAGTTCGCGGTTAATTTCGGCGTACATCCATTACATACGATCACCCGTATGACGCTTACTACAGATACATGTCGATGTTGTGAAGACAGGACAGCTCGTGAGGTCGACTGACCCTCAAGTTAGCTCTTGATGGTGCGAGAACGCTCACGATCAAGCTCCAGAATTCGCAAATACAAGTTGCCAGACGGTCATAGAACTTTGGTGAATGTAAAGAAGGTCAATAAATGTTAGCAGATGTGCCGGAAATAAGCATACGTATAAGACAGAGCCCCATCGTCTCATTGGCCCAATTCTTTTTCACGGTCAAGAAATTCTTGACGAGACTGTGTCTACGGTTACTGCCAGTCTTATCAAGATAACTCATCGAACTTCTAAGTAACTGTCATGCCGGGCGCTTTGCTATCTTCAGCCACATAATTTAGGGCAGATTTCTGATACTCCATCTTCGATATAGCCGAATGGAAAGTACGTGACAAACATGATTAATTGTATAGGGTTTGAGTCTAACTACCTTGGTCGCCTAACGACGAGACATGTGATGAGGGATATTTCAACGCTGTGCTTCTCTCATATCCAGGCAGGGTGACGCATAAAGGCGACTGGATAAGCTGCGTATGCGGTTTGTAGGCAATACCCTAAATGTTGGCGACAATCTTGACTAAATGACTAGCACTACAAGTAAACTCGTGAGAACTACAGAAGATGTTTCCACTAAGTCGTTAATAATGGAAATATCTACAAAGGCTATATTATCGTTGAATGTGTCAATGGATACATATATACTAAAGCATAGTGACGGTCACATGACCCCATAAAGATCACGTGTCTGAGAATTGTGTTTATCTTAGTTCCTCATTAGGCAGCTCTGCTGCTCCTACCTAATCGAGCGATTTCTTTGCCTCTCCATTACTTGACTGCTGTATTCGTATCGCAAAGTCGCAGGCCTTGTAAGATTTTTTGATAGCCCACCTGCTTCTGTTTGAGGCCCTAAATCGTCGAAATATTAGGGGTGAAGGATCATACCCCTATACGACCCTAGTAACTGAATGCTTCTTGACCCGTTGCCTAGAATCAACTTACTCCATGTCCCGTCTTAATCCAGCATCCGATAAGAGGCTTGCAATTTCTGCTACTTACATGCTCTGCCAAGTCCCATTTCTTTAGTCCCCTCAACTCGTAGCAACAGTGGGTGCAGTATTTCGGCGCTGCGGGCTCAAATCTTTGTTCTAACCGAACGATGGTGACGATTTCGGGTTACGGCTCTCAAGATAACACAGCAGCAAGTGGATAAAGATTCCAATCAAGAGGTGATATACAATGACCTGGAACGCCGTAACTATACCAACAAACATCCCAGTGGAAAGGTGTGTTTACCTCGACCTTCATACCAGCCATGGCCAGGCAGCACCTGTTCTAACCAAGCGATTGACTTGTCTGCTGAAGAAGCTGGATTGACGTCATCTGTGTAAGTAAACTGAGCGGCACTGTCCCTTCACTGTATCGCTTACTGTGTAGTCGAGGAGGAGTCGAGGAGGACTGGCGCGTGCCGTCTCCTTTCTTTCCACTGCTTCAGTAGACATTTCATCCTTTTTCATCGTGGAGGTATCCACACTGGCGCGTCTCTGTAACGTATTGAAGTTCGCCGGATCATATTACATTCTACCGCAGTCCGAGTACGATACCATTATGGATCTTGGTAATACCGTCGTCCTGGGCTATGCTTGGAAGCAGATCTCCACGTTCCACACTCAAAGCTATTTGAGCTTCTCCTAACAGGTGCCAGTCCTAAGCCACTTAGTTAGTCATGTAACCCCAATTTCTTTCTATTGATACACGCTTGACGAAAATGAGAGATCCTCCATCATACAAACGTATTCACGAGGACAGTCATACGGGAGTAACAAAGATTTGACATTTCACCACTCGTCAACCACATGGCAAACGGATTTTCAATATTGGATCACCTCACTTTCCGTAGATTCTCGCCATCGCCATTGAGATGGTCACCCGCCCATGCGGTTGGTTCCTGCCAAGATCCACCAACCACCGACTGAGACATCCATCCCATTCCACACACTTTCTGTCGGACCGGTGGACCTTGCAGTCGACAGCCAAAACTTGAGGGGGGGTAAGCTCAATCACAGTCCTCATCACAGCTTGTATCATCACACGCCGCGATACACGCCAATTCAGAAGCCACTAGACTGAAGCGTGGTAGTTCTCAGGGGGAAGCAAGATCTTAGATAGGCTGTTGGGGCTCTCAGTTTTCCATCACAGCTGTTCAAATAGATGCGCAGTTGTCTCCTGAGTTTATTTGACTGGGGAATTATTTGAAAAAACAGTAATAAGCGGCGGAGAGCTTCCCGAGAGCTGCGGACGGGTCTACGTGGCGGGCTATATGTGGCCAAGTCAAAGCATGTCACGGTAGCATCCTCGCTAAACATATGCAATATTGCTCGCGTCTCCGCCAAATACTTAGGCGAGACGTATGTGACCATGCTGCGTGAGCCCCAAACTCTACCTTGACGACATATTCTGTTGAAAGCAAGACTAGTTTATGGCGCCTTGAAGTCAATATTTCGAACCCTGCCGGCAGATATATCCCGCCCAGCCCTATTAGCCACAGAACCGTGTTGCTGTGCGAAGCCTTTGTGCAGAATTATCGTCGTCTTATGGCGCAATGTGAAGATTATTGGTCACACTTACCTCACCGTTGCACACGCGCCACTGCAGTGTGCGAGCTGTGGGCTGACGGCCAGGGCAGAACACCCCCTTTCTCAACGTTCACTAGCACACGGTTTGTTTAGAGCTCAGGATTGGCGTGCTGAACGTAAGAGAATGGTGTGAGTCGATTGGTATTGAGATTTATCCTTTTGCTCCCGTGCCTAATGTCGTGATCGCGGAGCCGGTGGCACGACAAGACCTCCATTCACAGTCTCCACTGGACGTCATATCGGTGCATTCAACGGAGAATACGTGCGTTGATGATCAATGGCGCGAGAACCTCTGGGTGGGATTGGAGGATGTGCGTGGTGGTCTGGGTATCCAGAAAGTGGCGCTTGCCGTTGAGTATTGAGTTTAAGGGGGACCAATTCGTCGGGCTAGGGACTATAAAATCACCAACCGTTTCCCATTGATTTTCTACCTCGCGGCACTTAAACCATCCTCATCAAAATTTGTCAAGGTTTCATTATTACACTATCCAGCAAAGCCTAAGAATCCTTCTCCATCCCCATTAGCATCGCTGCCGCACTCTCCAACATGAAGTTCTCACTCTCGATTCTATCGTGTGCCCTTGTGCCTTTGGCTATCTCCACTCCCATAGGTGTCGCCTTGGCCAATGCAGATCTGGTCGATGTCGATACCCACCTAGTAGGGAGACAGTCCGCCACCACAACCGCTAATGACTTTCTTGACGGCGGATGCAAGAATGTTGTTCTGATCTATGCTCGTGCTACCGCTCAACTTGGCAACATTGTACTTCCGTCCTAGTCTCTTGGTATCCCTCATTACATACTAAAACTTTCCCAGGGTGCCCAGCCGGGGCCACAATTGGATAATCAGCTCAAGGTTGCCCTAGGTGCTGCCAATGTCGCGGTCCAAGGGGTTGACTATTCTGCCAAAGTGGCGAACAACTACCTTGCGGGCGGCTGTGATGCCACCGAAGCAGCCAACATGGCAGCCTTGATCACACAGGTAGCGAATGACTGTCCCTCTGCCAAGATCCTCGTATCGGGCTACAGCCAGGGCGCTGCTATGGTCCACGCATCTATCAAGGATACTACCGCTGCCGTAAAGGCTAGAATCAACGCAGCGGTAACATTTGGTGATACTCAGAAGCAGCAGGATGGTGGCCAAATCCAAGGATTCGCAGCAGCCAAGACGCTGATTCTCTGCAACCCTGGTGACCGTGTGTGCGAGGGTACGTTGATCGTCACGGAGGCGCACAAAAACTACATCAGCAGTGTGCCAACTGCTGTGTCGTTCATGGTTTCTAAAACTGGATAATTCGTGTGAGGGAAATCAGCCTGGACGTGGTATCGAGCGTGTTTTGGTGGTCCTTCGTCACTATACTTTAATATTGAGGTATATGGCGTTTGGAAGAGACACAGCTCCATCTTCTCTAGGACTAGCTCCGACTTGCATTCTCTAGAATTCTGCTGTTTCGCCTGGGCGTGGGTGTTGCTGGCAGGCAGAGCTGTCGTCTTCATGTTTTTCTTGTCAAGTGTCTTATGATTGGGGCCTTAGTTCATAGGAATCGAAGAATACCAACGGCGATTTTCAACTTAAACAGACAGCCGTAACAATGATTGAACGCGATCTCAACAGTTCACGAATGATGACTAGACATGGTGAAGATTCGGAAATGAGAATACGGAGTGGGGATGCAGAGGGGGGAGTATTTGAGAGACATGAAGCTGTGTGCTATCCTATCTTCTGACGCGCCGTACTTCGTTCTCCTGCTTGGGGTTTTGCCAGCTTCCCACTCCCGCACTATAAAACCCCATGTAACGGACTGATCGATTGTCCACGACAATTCGTGTCAGCAGGCTGTAGTAAAAGCGTCATCTCCCGTTCGCCAACCGTAAACATGTGACAGAGTATATTTTGAGTTGCCCGTCAATCAAAAGGCTGAGGGGTGACCCCGGGAGGTGACCTTCGTTATGATGGATTGGTATTCTCCTGCAGACTTTCCCATCGACAGCGGTTCAGCTGTATCAATGTGCCGTTGATGGAGAGGCGGCGTTGGTACTTGAGGCCCACGACGCACCAAGACCACTCCTCGGCGAGTTGCGTTTCAAACCCGAGAAATGAAAATCAATTCAAATTATCAGACTGTTCGAGGTTATGGATTATCCTGTACATGCTGGGAAGGTAGACAGGAACATATTGACCGGGTTCATACACCTTCATATCCCTGAATACATTCAAGAGTATGAGTCGTCCACAGTACACGCTTGCCTCTTTCCACGGTTACAGTTCGTCCACCAAGTCCATGAAGATATATAGATGTGAAGAATACAGTCATGCGGCAGGAACTTACCAAATACGAAATCAAATGTGCCTCAGCTATAGTGGGCTTTGTGGCTGACTATGATCCAATCGGCCAAATGTATTGCAGTTCGTGTACCAAATAAATCATTCGTTGCCATCTATCGTCGAGAACTATCGGGATCCAAGGAATCGTATATTTGCGCCTTGAGACTATTACTCTGCCAAAGTCAGACCAGACATCCACTCGATCATACAGACAAACTACGACTGTAGCTCAGGTAGAAGTCTATCGGAAACCCGCTATCGAAGCCTTTTTGAACACCAAGGCAACAAGCAGACTCTGATATCGTGTAAGTGCCCCTGAAATTGATATATGTCTATGGGTATAGTCGTCCACAATTCACAATTAGCTCTTCCCCAAACCTTTGTCCGCCATAGAACAAAGTGCAATGGGTTTCTACAGATTTCCCAACACTAGTATGCCTCACCGAGGCAGGGTTTCTTCTTCTAAGGCAGAGAGATCACATATTGTAGACTTTTTGAGGAATATTGTTCAAGTGTCTAGTATTATACCTCTATTTTAGTCACCCGATACTTCCTAGCAACTTATTCTCCGTCACTCTCATCCATCAACGCTTTCTCCTTGCTACTGATCTGGGGCTCTCGTGAACCTCGAGCCCAAGCTTTCGCCGTACTCAGCAATCCAGGCATCTCCGATCCCGAGCCATTGATAACCGCCGCAGGGTGCAAAACATTGAACACGGCGATCGCAAACACCATCGGCGCCGCCTCCAGGACATAGAAATACGACTCCTGCCTCGTCAAGGAATTGTCCGTACTGCCCGACGAGAATTCTACCAAACGATATATAATACGTACGGTGATCATGGCCAGCGAGAAGTACAGGGCGTAGAGTATCCTCAAACCCGCGGCGCGATCCACTATACTCTTCCTATCTCTGCTCATCTCTCGCTGAAATTTAACCGCGAGGCAGAGAAACCCAATGATGAAGATCTCCTGCATCCCAATTCCCCCCATGTATATATGGATAGCCCTGAGCTGGTCCTCGGGCGGGGAAGCAGGGCCGGCCATTGTTCCTCCCACGAGCTGGATGACGAAAGAGATGATGTCCAGGGCGACGAAGCCGGCCGCTATCGTGGATGCGGGTGTGCGAAGGAGCGAGCGAGAAGGGAGAAGGAAGAAGTGAATCATGCGCCCAAGAGTCATATAGGCAAAGGCGTTGACCCCTTGGAAGTTATCAGTTTCGAGTTTCCAGTAATGTGTTTTCAGTCATGCTAACTGAATCACTTACAGAGGGGCGCGAGCAGAATGAAGATCTGGGAGACCAGGTAAACTCCTGCACTCTGCTGATACTTGGTGCTTATAGCACGGAATGTGAAGGCCAGAAACTCCCAGATGCTAGCCATGATAATGACCCATAGCCACCTCTAGATAGAACTAAGATCAGCTAAAGTCCTCTAAGTCGCTTGGTTATCCCAGCCCGACGTACGGACCTTTTTGTAATGTGCAGCTTGCCAGATGTGCAGGACAGTCAAACCCCCGAAAATGACAGCAAATATCACCGCAGCAATGAAGGACGGGTAGTATTTCCATAATGCACCGCATGTCCGAGGAGGAACATAGCCATTGGCATCTGGAGTTATCGTCCGCACACAGGTCGG
This sequence comes from Xylariales sp. AK1849, assembly GCA_022432505.1. NCBI lineage: Eukaryota > Fungi > Ascomycota > Sordariomycetes > Xylariales > Xylariales sp. AK1849. The sequence continues at coordinate 2,566,554 of JAJKKH010000008.1, forward strand.
GACTGCGATGTCGATTGTCTTTCCAGGGAGAGTGACGTGGTCGTTGGTGACACCTGCCACGGTCTCGTGCATGGTGGTCGTGAATATGCCTGTTGGCGTTGCAGATGCCGCGATGGAGGCTGTTGTCGTGGCCTGTCGAGGTGACAATGAAGTTGGCGTTGGTAACGGAGCGGTTGGAGCGGCGAGGACTAGGCTGCTGGCGAGCAGGACGATCCAGGGAACCAACATCATGGAGGAAATGGAGCGTGCTGTTTGATGCAAAGGACTTGAGTACGAGAACGATGGGGTAATAGATGCTGTCCGAACATGACGTTCCTATCCTCGCCTTAAGTAAAACGTCTGAATATTGGTGGTATGTACCGTACCGTTGGTATAAGTGGCTATGCGTCGTTGGCAATGCACCGCCTGAAGACAGGGCTTCCCTGTCTGAAATTCCGATCAGGCCAATCACAGCAAAGCGTGGGAAGTACCCACTTGCCCTTGCAGACAGGCTGACCGCATAACGACTAACTACCTAAAGTACTTACCTAAACGCTGAAAGTATGCGAGCACCGCCATCATGCTTGTTCACTTTCGGGACTTGGTAGACGCCCGGTTGAGAAAGTTGATCCCGTGTAGACAATGGCCAATCGCGCTCTGCTGGTCCCCCACACAGAAAGTCGATGCAGACGAACAGCATACACGGACAAACTTCTTGGACGGCCCGTAGTTGTCTGATTGCTTTATTGTGGTGTGATATCATCAAAACATCCTCCCGCCTCTGGTCTGGTGGCCCGGTCCGATCTTGACCAGACACCGTGTATAGTGCACTGATAGCCAGCACGGCATGCCTTACCGCCGTCTCCCGGAAAGACATCCGACTGACGATATCGGTCCAAAATCAGCCGTCCAGCGGACCGGCGAGCACGGGTGCAACCACAGCCCGGAAATCGGAAACATGTGTTACTCCGCATTGGACGATACTTGCGTCGACCGGGAGCTCAGATTGAGCAATTGCGACCAAGAGTAGGTCTCCGTGGACTGGCATGGGACGTAGCTATTACATTTGCGGCCAGTACTCGTGCAGCGCACGCAAGACGGACGTCGTTCATCGTATTTGACTTTGCGGAATCTAGTTGTAGATAGTACATGTTCACGTGCCAAACTGCCGATTAGGATGATAGTTGATGCTGGAACCAGCTTACTTGCAGGTTGTGCAGCCCGTCTCCAACCTCCGTATGCCCCTTCTGTGCCATCACTGCTACGGTCTCGATGGAAAAGCAGATAAAACGTCGCCGCCTCATAAACGCCAAGAGCAAATAATTCGAGGAGACCTGTTGCCTTGGAAGAACAGCCCATCTCGAATTTCAGAGTGTCCAGAGTGAAGGGAATTTCGTTAGCTAAGTCACGGTTATGTATAAGCTGGATTTCAACGTAACAGTAAGCTGAGTCTCATGATGCAGAAAAGGAGTTTAGAGTAACGATCTACACAGTAAACTGAAAGTAAGTACGTAGTACTTACTTAAGTATCTACCTACCACAGTAGTGTAGCCGGGGGGGGGTTGGCGGGGCATATGCGAGCAAACCAACCCAAAGAGCTGAAGTTGACCAGGGTGTTATTAACGCTAAAGGCAGTGGAAGCGTTGGCACCGGTACAACCTTAAAATAGCCTTCAAATAACATGCCCGTCGCCGTTGATTACATAGTAGGTAGGTCCGCAGCGGAGACAGGAACAGCAGCATCAGTCAAACAGCAATGCAACTGTCGGAACTTAAAGAACACATGCGCGGACAAGGCTCTGTAGCCACCCGATGATGGCGCCTTGGCCTCGAACCACCGACGCCCGCTCTGAGTGCCTACAGTGGAATCCAAGTCGAGGACCGTAAGGATCTATACCGGCTTCCGAGCGACCCTTGGTTCTGATACCGGGCCGGGCCGCGACGACGATGTGACGATTATGCGGACTTCCTTCCTTTCAGGTCTTCTCGTTATCGCACTGGCCTAGGCTCATGACGTTACTAATTGCTTCATCAAGAGCTCTCGATGTTGTTCTCCACTTGTGCTGCTTACGCTATCGCGAATCAGCATCCAGCAGTTCTTGAGGCCGAGGTGACACACCACTTGGAAACTCCAACTCCAACGCATGGCAGAGCAGTACATTGCTCTTTATTTATTTATTGGCTACATATGCGCCAGTGATCGACTACCCGTGCCTACGTCCAAGCGTACCTCAGGAGCGCAATACAACTAGCACGCGACCCAGGACTGTACGGTTAGCCTGATTGTTGAAAGGAAGATGCAGTAGGATCTACCACATCAGAGACGCACTAATGAATTCATCCGACATGCCTGCTAGCAAATTCCGGGTTAACGCAAGCATCGTGCAACAAGAACCTGGAATTCACAAAGATGGCTGTAGACCATCTAGTCCACCGAGCTGGGAGGTTGAGTTATTGGTGCTTAACCAGAGGAGAGAATCCATCGATCAAGTACATACGATCTGACCAAGCAGACACAGACGTCTTCACTAACCTGAGCAGACATAACCGGCGCGTCTGGCCATGGTGGCTCCTTGGATTCGCTTATATCGCTGGCTATATTGACAGCCCGAAAAGTATCGCCATCAACATGCGACTTGTACTCGTTGCTTCTGAAAGGCGGAGATGATGTCTGGGGGTATATTCTCCAATGCCTGTGTGAAACCCTAAATCCAACTACTCTTTACCCTCCTCGATCACTTCCTCATAGACCACCTCCAAACGCCTCTTGGCGTTGGGCTGCTAGACCATCGCGCGAGGTGTCTGAGGCTTCGAGGCAAAGGCATGGTCGCTCTGCCGTAATGATCGTGCCAATGATTGCGTTGAGTCCACCGATATCCTACCTATGGGTACACCCAAGTTCTTGTCGTCAAGTCCATCCAAGCCTGAGCCCATAGCATACGATCGATCATGCGGATGCGCTTGTCGCGGTGCGGCAACGTTGTTGGTGGATGCCGGTTCTCGTCCCAGGCCGTAGTCGTCCAACTCTTGAGGATCCTTAGTCCACTCTCGTTTGTCTCGTCTCTGTCTTCTCGTGTGGAGATAGATGAGGACGCCGAAAAGGCCGATGAGAACGACTCCACTATATCACACCAGTCAGAAGATGATCGTCGAGGTTGACAAAGCAAACGAGGGCGTCGCCGCTGCTTGTACTAACCAGATGACGCCAATAACGATCTTCTCTATTCTGTCCTGATCGGCCGGCACCTCGCAGGAATCGCCGCCTGCACTGTTGGTACAGTCATCGCGCGCGAAGATGTAGCTCGACATCTTGAGGTGGTGTCGAATAATTTGAATATGTAGTCGGCAGAGCGAAAATGGGTTGGTTGCGATTACAAGATCAAGGGGATCGAGGGGATGGAGGGAGTCGAGGGGGGCGCGTTCCTCAGTAGCCGGGCCGCGCAGGGATCGGATCAGATCAGAATCAGCTGCCGTCTTTGTTTGATGTGATGATATGCTTTCTCGACGGTCAAATCCTCGTGAATGAATACTGGTTTACAAATGCCATCAAGAGAACAACCCAACGGTGGTGGGAAGAATACGTTGGAATGCGGAGCCTTCCAGAAAGGGAGAAAGAGAAGCAATGAAGCGAAGTGAATCTAATGGCGACAGCATGTTTCAACGCCGTCATGGGTGCTATCAAGCAGGGAATTCGCGCATGAACCAAGCCCCTGAAGATCGTCGTTCTGAGGCTGTATCTAGCAAGTGATTGGTTGAATTGGTCGCAACGCTCTCGTTTCGGCTAGGGAGACCCTGAGATCATATCGGTGCGACGGCACCACTCGGCCCACCAACGGCGTGAAGTCCGGGAAAAGCTTGTTTGACTTTCGGCGCTTGCACGCTTCACTCCCGGACACGTGCGACTCAATAGAAACTCACGATGCACTTCTATCGGCGAGTATCACATCGAATCTCAAGTCTGTCGGTATAAAACTCTCAAAGTCGTCCCTTGTCTAAACTGTGAATCACAACCGGCGAGCGAACCCCTTGACCCTCTCCACAACAAGCCAGCACGATCATGGTATCATCTCAATGGAAGAAGAACCCCGATTATACCAAACAGAACCGCATTACGAAAGCCTTACTATGCCAGAAACCCACTAGAGTTTATATTGAGCCAGCGCCAGAGCATGTATTCGCTCCAATGCAAGATAGGAGCCATCCAAAAATGTCTGGTATCAAATGCAGCTGACAGAAATGCTATAGCCACTGGGAGGAACACAGGCTTTTGACATAAGCAGCACACAGCCCAGTGCCAGAAAACCCTTATATCTAGCTGGAAAGCTCCATCGAAGCTTGCCGCCGCGCTGGCAAGGTCAACGAATCCGAAGAACAACCAAATGAGGCCAGATGGCACGTCAGTGCGAGCTGCCTTACGTGCGTTTGCCTTGAACAATTAGATCAAACTACAAAGGAGAAAGAACAGCGTGCGGAAGAGCAGCGTGATAACGAGAAAGAATGGTGTTGACGCAATTATTTGAAGTGCCATGTAAGGTGCGGTGGCTGTATGTGTATCTTGACAAGTGGACGGGCGAGACGAATCGGAAATGTAGTTGCAGGACTGTACCCCTTGTCTTCTGATGTGCATGGATGGCTGCATGGATGGCATCAGGCAAAAGGTTCTGTAATGGCTGCCCTGCCAAACGGTTATCCTTATAAATTAAACCAAACGCCCACCAGCAAAAAGACCGATATGATACGACGGCAGCTGCCCGCCGGTATTGATCGAACGGCCGGGCTCTTTGATAAACCCACTACGCCCGAGCCCTCTGCTTTCACGCCTGGCATGCGGCATGCAAATGGTACTATGGAGACGTGCATGCCTACCGGGGCGGACTGGGTAAACCACCAGCCCATCGTTGGGTTGATGAATTCAGGGGTACGGATGTAGGTGTTTTCTTGACTTCTCAAAGATGCTCTTCACTTTATTGGACACTGTTGTTTGATGCTTGCGACTGTCTGGTGATTCGCCTTTGCAACACTTGCACTCCTATTCTAAGAGACTGGACAATGACTCTATAAGCCCTTGTTGGCGTTGCGGTTTCAATATCTTGGTTGACGTTGCTCCTGTTATGGGACATGGCTCTCCACATCCGCTTCTGTAACTTCAAAACAAGGCAGACAGTCCAAAATCAAACCTCGAGTTCCAGGTCGTACGCAAGGGATATTCCCGAAACGCGTGAATTAGTGGGAAAACATTATCGTAGAGAAGCATTATCTACCATGGCTCAATCACCATGTTAATGGTGTATTTAGCCGACACTGCTCTCCCCCGTATCTCCGCATCACATGTCCGGTCAGCACATGGCCACTCAACGTTTCCAGACTAGCATGTATGAACCTCCAGTGCTCGGAATCAAGCTGATTTTCAGTTCGAAGTCTTACAATCTCCTCGTCAATATCACTCTCCACCGCCAATTGCAGCTGGTATATGACGAGCTTGGCGCGGCGGCCGTCTGGAAGCGACAACAGCTGCTGAGCGGTGTGAACTGCGTTGACAAGGCACTTCACTTCCCCTTTTACATACGCTTTCAACTCCTTGTCGTATGATGCCAAGTCATTTACATAGACAATATGATCGTAGAACAGACCCATTAGTCTTGCAAGCCTGGGATTGCCCAAATCAACCGTGCAGCCAATCGAGAATTTAGTCGCTGCCATTACGTACCTAACGTGTCAACACAGCTGTCATATCTTCAACGCAATCATTGGGAGGTCTTACTTGACGGCTGCATCTTCGCGTCTGTACATCAGAAATTCCCTCAAGTTGGAGAAGGTTTCTTGTGGCGGTCGAGGGTTGAGGAAGAACTCCACCATGAATTGTAAGACATCCTGCCCTCCTGTATCTGCATGATGACGGAGTCCATTGATAGATTCATCAAAGAAGATTTGAAGTGGCGTCGTACTAGAACATTCGTTCTTCTCTCCCACTAAGCGAGAGACGAAAGTCTGCTGTAACCTTGGGACCTAGAGGACAGAGGTTATGAAACGCTGTGGGGTGTTTTGAAAGGCGAAATACCTCTTCGGAGTCTCTCATTTCTTGGAAGTCTTCGACCTGTTAGCTCGTGTATTCTGGGCTGCATAAATGACGGGGTGTCTACCATCGAAGACGAAAATATAAACCAATGATATTGCTATGAGGGCGGCCCTCTCGGGATCCGCCCTTGGGTAAAGGTAGATGGAAAACTTCATGAAGTCGTCCTCGACCTTCTTGCGCAAGTTACCCGCCACTTCTGCCAGTGTCATTTGCTGTTTTGCCGATGCTAGCACCGTGGAATCCTGAGCCATGAGGTCAAGTGCATCCATATTGACCTGCAGAAGGGATTCGCAGTATTTGCTCTGTTTCACTACACTAAAAGCTGTTCGATGAGGAAAATCGACCGGTTGTGGTAAGATATCGACTGTGTGTTGAGCAGTCGACAGACCGGAAGACGATCTTGCATTGCAAAGCCATCTGTTCAACTTCAGCTGAGGGAGGTTGATTTGGTCAGCTATACCGTCCAAGCAATCATATCGATACTTGATAGGGAAGAAATAATCTCGATCTTCGCATTTCGCGGGTTTTGGCTTTTCCGCCCAGCACGACGTCAAGGCGGAAAACAAGCGTTGAATCCTAGCCATAGCCGGCGTGAGTTAGATACGTGTCATTGAATAAATATACGTGATACTCGACATCCCTCCCGAAAGATTGTAGGAATATGGAACGAGGGATGGTTCTTTGTACTTGACACCGGCTCCACACCAGGACGACGGCGCAAGCCAACACAAAACTTGCACAACACTTTATGTACTACTGCCTTCGTCTTGCGCTAACCTTGTGGATCCCTATACCAACGGTACGATGCCTGCATGATAGCTGATGAATGAGGTCGCAGTGTTACTGCTCGGATCCACTGTCGCTTGCCACTTCGTAATCAGGAGGCCATGATCGTCCGTCAGCTCTTCCCTCAACCTTCGAATAGAGACCTTAGATTGGTTCAGATACCCAAGAAATGGGGGTCTACGACGGAAGCTGAGCTGTCATACTTTGTGATCAATGAGAGTGGGGCAATGCATCTCCGGCTTAGACTATAAATCGGGTTTGTTAGGCTTACATGCGCGAAAACCCGAGCAATAAGGTGACTGAATCCTAAGTCTGCTGTTACGCTTTCACGTGATTCAAAGCAAGCCAAGGCACCCAGTCTGAAGGGGTAACGGTGAGCTCGGTGCCCTTTGCTGTGCCTTTTCTTCAACACTGCACAGGATTCCTCGATGATGTACTTCAGAGTTTGGGTTATTACCGGCTTGTGGATGGCCACAACAGCGAACCCACCCGGGTGGTTCGGGCTGTCCGGTGGGTGGGTGTTCGACGGGATCGGGAAATAAGTAAGCATGTGCCAACAGAACGAGTGCAGGTAGCATGCATATGGCCCAATGAAGGGACACGGATCGGCACATTGAATGCCCACGCCTGTAATACTAGATGTCGCCAAGCAACCCTGCTATCAGACTATTGCGGATATGTGGTACATTCCGGGAGAATACCCCATCTCGTAAGAGCCAATCAGCCTCACGGATAAGTTCCGTCCTACTGCACCTAGGCTTGATCTAGGAGGGTACTTATGTTTTCATGCAGCATGCAGAAGCCCCCTCCCTGGGTGGGTTAACAGGATATTAGTCACGTGTCGTTGTGCTTTTTTATTATATTTCCACCTTTGGCCTATCCAGCTATCCCTTCGTTGTTTAACAACATCGTAGTTTGGGTCAAGATGTTCCCAAGAATGCCAGTGACGGTTGACGGGGCCGTATGCCTCTTCTCTTCTCTGGCAGGCATCGCCTTCCACCACCTATACACTCGACGCATTGAGATTGATTTTCACCTCTGGCAACTAGTGGGCACTTTTAGCACTTTGGCCATCGTGATCCTGTACAGCTCGATGTACTACTATTCTTTGCCACTATGGGAATCCATCCGACATCTCGTGATAAGCGTGGCAACTTTTGCCCTCAGCACCGTCGGATCTGTGTTGCTGTATCGTGGTCATTTCCACCGGCTGGGCAGCTTTCCTGGCCCGTACCTAGCCAGACTTAGCTCTTTCTACGCTGTCATCAAGGCAACAAAGCATGACAAATATCATCTGCACCTGCTTGCTCTCCATCAGCAGTATGGCGATGTTGTCCGAGTAGGTGTGTACGCCCCTAAATACATGTCTTAGGTCTCCAATAGATATTCACGTTCCGAAGGTCCGCGCCAACTATCAGTAACCCGGGCAGACTGTCTACAACAGATACACGCCCTCAAAAAGGGCACCATGTATGCGCACTTGGGTGCTGATCATACCAAGGTTGGATTCATTCTGTCTCGGGATATCGAGGATCACAAGCGGCGACGACGCCCTTGGGAGCGAGGGTTCAGCCCCAAGTCTCTCCAGGGCTTCGATGAAAGGATCCAACGCCTAATATCACTATTCCTCACTCGCCTATCTGGTACAGTCAACGTCACTGAACTTGATTCCCATCTTCTCTTCGACACCATGGGCGTGGTAGGGTTTAGTCGCGACTTCGGAAATCTGTCTCGCGGGACTACCCATCCTGCCCTCATTACGCTTGAGGACTCTACTCCCATCTTCGGTCGCCTCCGATTTGTCCCTTGGTTGCTAAACATGCTCCTAGCAATTCCGGGCGCGGCTGGCGGCCTCGACCCTTTTCTTCGGTTATGTGATGACTACATCCGCGAGCGACGAGCCCAGTATAAGGTGGATCAAGCCGCTGCCAAGGTGGCTGGCGTTGAAGGGACACCTGACGATGTCATGTCCTGGTTGATCCATGCCATGGAGACGGGCGATCCAGGTGCTCCCCCGAGCGCAGCTGCTCTAGCTGACGAAAGTCGGGCCATGGTTCATGCTGGGGCAGAGACGGCACACACTGCTACAACTAATGCGCTTTGGTTCCTAGCTGCCAACCAAAACTGTCTGAGTATCCTTCAGCAACGCCTTGATGTTGTGTTCCCAGGAGGCCCGGATACCTTCAGCTACGCAGCCCTAGTAGGTGATAAAGCACTGTTGACATGGCTGGATGCGATCATTAACGAGACTCTACGACTTCGCCCACCAATCCTAAGTGGCAACCCAAAGCTTACGCCGCCACAAGGCCTTTTGATTCCGAAGTCCGAGTTTGGGCCAGGAATCTGGATACCAGGCGACGTAGAAGTCGTTCAACCGCAATTCGTGATCCATAGGGATGCGCGGTGGTTCGAGCGTCCAAATGACTTCCTCCCGGAAAGATGGGCAGAAGGAGATAAGTCAGATATTCGATGTGACAAATCTGCTTGGTTCCCATTCACTATTGGTGAGTTCTGATCCCTTCCACCTACAGCTGCCGTTGAGATACTCACAAACTTCAGGAAGATACACGTGCGTAGGCAAACCTCTAGCCATGCACGAGATGCGAAGCATTATTGCACGAGTAGCTTTGGAATTCGATTTCGACTTTGCTATTGCTGAAGACTGGGAGGAGTTTGAAGGGAAGATGATGGACAACTTTACAATGTCCATAGCGCCGCTTCATCTTAATTTCAAGAAGAGGGCAGGATAATGAGATAGCATAGAGCATTGCTGAAGCCGAAGTCTAGGACTAGTACAACACGTCAACTCAATTTTCGATCCATAAAGCATTGCATCACACGTTTCCTTGCGGAGTGACGATTTGGAACCCTTGGGCATGGATTGGTTCGATGACTTGTCCCTATTCTCACAGGTCCCCGTTATGTTAGCGCGATGAGTATTGCTGTCGTAATTAAACTACAGTATTCGCCTTTCTGAGCTGGTCATATTTCAGTACACTCTGTAGCAAGACCTGTGCTCCCAATCTGCAGTCCTCGGGACTCGAGTATTCGGTCGGGTTATGGCTAACGCCGTCCCGGCAAGGGATGAAGATCATGGTAGTGGGGCACCGCCGGCTTGCATACACGCTATCATGACCTGCACCGGAGGGCATATCGCGAGCCATACTCTCCCATTGATCCCCGAAAACCTCCGACGCAGACTCTCTTACACATCGTATACAGTCCTCGTGGAAAAGGGTAGCTCCAGTAGAGCTATCGGTGCGCCAGGTGACCCCGAAGTCATCTCTACCAGGCGTACAGCCCGCATGGAGGCCCCCGATGTCCTGCCCGGACGCCAGGAGAGTGAAGTCACGCTTCAGCTCAGCCTCGACACCGGTGACCGTCTCTTCCTGTGGTGAACGAATATCGAGAGTAAACTGGACGACACCTGGGATAGTATTCGTTGACCCGGGCAAAGTAGTCAAGATGCCTGTTGACACTAATGCCGAGTGCTTAGTTGCAACACGGTGGGAATGCAGTATAAACTTGCTCGCAAGGAGAAGCGCGTCACCTCGGTTTCCAAACGGTGTTGTCCCCGTATGTGCGTCTTTGTTATCCCATTTGTTAGCTCGTTAGTGATCAGCCTAGGTGGCAGGGTATCACAAACCTCGGCCCTGGATCTCGACGGTGAACCAGCTGTAAGCTTGCACCCCTTGGACTATACCGATCTTCCTGCCCTCGGCTTCTAGTACTGGCCCTTGCTCAATGTGTAGTTCGAAGTGTGCTGCCATCGGCATACTGCGGTAGCTTGCCGGCGTTTTACCCAGATAACCAATGCGTTCCAACTCTGATCGAAGCGTCGCTTTGTCACCAATGACTGACTGGAGGCTGTAGATTTCATCGATTGGGGCCATTTCCGCCCAAACGGCGGAGCCCATCATGCTCATCGGAAAGCGCGCACCTTCTTCACTGCCACTCGTGAGTATTGCTTTTTGCGCAGGAGCCCATGCTGTTGCTTGCTTACTTAGTCCAGTTGACAACACCAATCGCATATTCAGTCTCGACCTTGTTTTCCTCTAGAACACGAAGCGCCTCGACACCGGCTTGTACGCCAAGGACTCCATCATATCGACCCCCAGTCGGCTGCGTGTCCAAATGCGATCCAATAAATGCCGCCGGGCCATCCCGCCGGCCTGGTCGTACGGCGAAGATGTTGCCAATCGCATCGATAGTGACACGGCAACCGAGTCCCTTGGTAGTGTCGACGAACCAGTCCCGCGCTTCCTTATCTGCGTCCGAAAGCGCGAGACGTGACATGCCAGTCTCTGTGGGGGCCTTTCCCCATCGCTTCCCTACTCCCCAAGAGGACGTATAGTGGATAGAGTCCATTAACCGGTCCTGTTTGACCTGGATCTGGGAAAGATGACGGGTTTGAAATGCTGCAGACGACGACATGAATCTGCTCAATGCCGTGAACCGGCGCCGCGAACCGGCCGCATACGTCAATGGGCCCCTCCATCGCGACCCAACGGCACGACATGTCACGAGAGATCGTAACACCATTGACTTTGCAGCCATATTGAACACAGAACTACACGCGGGAATGGAAAGTCGGAACTACCTGTTACACACGGCAAGAGACGAGATGGCACTCTTACGTTCCGTTACTTCGGTACCTATCAACTCTGACAATCCAATCATCAAGGGGTGTCGTCGGCGTAGCAGAACCCCTCAGTGGGGAGTTTTGGGGTAGCTGGGCACCGTGCCCCTGCGTCCCTCCTCCCAGAAGACAGTAGTTGACAGCAAGATACTCTCGTAGACCAAACCACAGCATCTTCGGACATCTCCATCGACTTGGGCTATATGAAGGTATGACGACAGCTGCGTGTGCTATCTCCTGTCACTGCGGCGCAGCCAGCCAGATGGTCGCAGTGTCGAACACAGATTCAAGCTCACCCGGAATAAACGTATGTCACTGCAGAGCTTGTAGGCATAGCACAGGTCTTCTTTGCGTTTCATACATGCGCCTCCGTGACTCTCCTTTAACTGAAGGGCTGAAAGCATTCGAGTCAAGTGACGGTTTCCAACGGTATTTCTGCACCATCTGTGGTTGCCACGTGTTCTGGTGCTATTCAGACGACAAAGAGCAAGAAAAGGGAAAGGTCACATGGGCTGTTGCTACAGGTATCATTTCCGAAAGGCTGAGTGACCACGATGAAGTTAAAGGCTTTCATGGAGAAGCAGGCGAAGCACAGTATACGACGCATATCAACGTCGCAGGCACGAAAGACGGGGGGCTCTCCTCATGGATTGATCAGGTAGATGGGAGGAGAATGGCGGTTTATCGACACTGTGGACCAGGTGATTCGGACGACGCAGGAGAGATACTTACACCAATCCTAGGAGGTTCAAGTCATCCAGAAGTCAGTGCGGGAGAGAAACCACTTGGAGGCTTTTGTCACTGCGGTACCGTGAGGTTTCACATTACACGTCCGGATGCTGCTAGCCATGCTCCACGTTCGAAATTTCCAGATCTTATGATTCCATACCACATTTATTCACCCCAGATTGCAAACCCAGGTGACTCCAAGTGGTGGCTTCGGCCGGAGGGCACGACGACACCCACCCATTACCTCGCGGGCACCTGTGCTTGTCGGTCTTGCCGCCTCACTTCCGGGTTTGAGATCCAGACATGGGCTTTCATCCCGAGGTCCAACATATTCTTCCATATCCCCACCAATTCGAGCCTGGATGACGCGACCAATGTGTCCGACGGAGTGGATGTAGTACCGCTGGATTTTTCTACTCTTCCACCGGGAATTCTTCGAAGCTATGAAAGCTCGCCCGGCGTCCTTCGCGAGTCGTGTAGAAAATGTGGAGCTACGGTGTTTTGGCATGACAAGCGGAAACCTCAACTAACGGATGTAAGCGTAGGTCTTCTCGAGGCACCGGAAGGGGCTAGAGCAGGCAATTGGTTGGAGTGGTGGACAGGCAGAGTCAGCTTCTCTGAAGATGCCGGTAATGGAAGATCTGGTGCTGTAGAGGCGAGGGCGAATGGCTTGATCGAAGGTTTGAAGACAAGCCTCAAGGCACCAAGTGGAAGTTGAATGAACGTTCAGGCCGACAAGTGACACCAAAGTGCGAACTCAAGTAAGCGAGACAGTTGCGAGGATTGCAACGTGTTATATCGAATTAAAGGCAGTTTGCCATTTTACTCAATCACTCGGCTTTCCCAATGTATGCTATCGTGACTCAAGGTATGCAGATACATAATTACTATGAACTCAATCTACGTGTATGACGGGCACAGGAATGGAGTTCGCTCTCCTGAACAGGTGTCGGGCTGATGGTTATGAGACGTGAGTTGGTCCCGTCAGATGATTCTGGACTTCTTTTGGCTGATCATAGTAGCCTGACATGTGCGCTTGCTGCGGCCGCGGAGGATAGCCCGGTTGCATTGACGACATTGTTTGTACTGGGTATTGAGCCATGGGCTGCTGCGCATAGTATACATGCTGTGGTACCATAATCACCGGTCCAGCCGTACTGTTACGCTGGGCTGTTTCCACACAAGCGCGGACGAAGAGGGTGAAGTGAATGAGACTAAAGTCGGGTCAGCGTTCCAGTACCTGATCCATTTGAGCCATGCTGGGCAGCAAGAGAAAGGCTTACACGAGCAGGCTTAGGAATGCCAATATGGCTTCCATCGCACTGACATATCGACTGGAGGAAGGGTCATAGTAATCACTATAATTGCGACAATAATAGTCACATTCTAGAGCGATGGAGATCAAGTAGCCCGTCAAGCCACTTGCGGCACAGAATCCGAGCCATAGTAGCAAGTGAAGCGCTACATGAGCTCCAGGATGGATTCCTCGACGACCAGACCGTGTGCAGATGGTGATAACCTCAGCGATGGACCAGCAGAGTGCGATGCCGGCTTGCGGTGCTATCCAGACAACCTGGAGACTCTCGATCTCAATATCAACGGCCAGTGCTATTGAGATGCCCAACAGGACGATGCAAAAAATCATCGACAATGAGACAAACACGATCTTCGTAATTTGCCATGCTCGACTGTAGGGAATAACTCGAGCTGGAGCAGGCTGGAACTGCCGAGGATAAGGTTGGGACTGTCCACTCGGGTCCATGTTGATGTGTTTTGCGGTTTTGCCAGATCCGTCTTGCTGATTACGGAATCGTTGACGATTGTTGCGTGATAACCAGGCCGACGGATTTGCTGATATGCAAAGAAGGCGACACAACCCAAGTGAAACACGAGCTTAGTGACGGTCAGGAGAGATTTGAGAAGGATCCGAGAAGAGAAGAAAGAGGAAGTCCAGTCGGACTCGAAGTGCATTTCAGCTTCTCCTCAGAGCAGTCGACGCCCCAGACGACGCTAAAATATAAGCATGCATACCCCTACATAGCCCCCCCGCTAATGTCAAGCTGAACATACTTCTCAGTACCACAGTAACCAGACACTAACTAACTAGCGCTTTGCCTGATTGGCTCGAGTCTCCTCGGTCGGATACAGTACCAGAGCCGCTTGATATATATAAGTACTTAAGTATGCATAGTTCTTACTAGTATTATCCCTATTGTAATGGATATAGCGTCACTATCTAATCCAATGTCGAATATTTCGTATATGGTGCTTGTTTCGTTGTAGAGGTTACGAAGACACAAAAAGCATGTCCAACTTGAAGCCTTTGTATTCTCCAGTAAAGCCAGTCTCGCATTGTACACCTCCCCTTCATCATGTTTCTCACTGAATCGGCTGCCTGCCATGCTGTTTAGCATCAGACCTGCGTCAGTGAGGCACTAGCCCTATACTTAAATAAAGTCTATTCATTCTCGAATTTTAGACCCCATTCCTCTTTGTACTGCCTTATCCTCTTCTCGGCAATCCGGGCTTCCGATACGAGCCCGATGTCTTCAAGAAGATCAATCACGTCGTAGGAACCGCCGGTGGCGAAGTTGTCACAGTTCGAGATCACTCTAAGGTACTCTATTGGGGTTGAATGAATAGCCCAATGAGTGACACCGACAACTATTCTCGCCCAAGTAGCAACCCATTCGCCGTCCATAGAACCGGCCGCCTCTCGACATTCAATCGTCCTCTTTGTACTAACACGGACGTCGGACAACGACGCGCAAGTGTACGCATCAAAGCTATAGTTAGCTCGGTACCGACACTTCAAAAGCCAGGCGACTTCGCATGAAGCATTGGCGTCAAAGATGCGCTCCAGGCCGTACCAAGTACCCGGGTCATCTTCCTTTGTATCTTGAGCGCCGTAGCTGTACAAGTCGTTAACTTCAGAAAACATCATTTCATCAGCTTCTGTCCACTCAGGCTTCCTGAGCCTTGGCATCTGCGATAAACGGTTCCGCATGTTGATGTTCTCGTGTACAGGGCCGAGGCGGGCTATTCTGCGAGATATCTCTAATTGCGTGTCTTGGAGTCTGGGAGGAGTTTTATTGCCATCTTCCACCCCCACCCCCACCATCGAGGAACCCACCACCACCTCATATTCATGATGCCATGCACCAGAAAAGTTGTATTCTTCCAGTGATACCTGAACATCCTGCTCATCACTGGACGACTCGGTTTCTTTCTTGCGTTCTATTGGGTGCGCTCCACCGTACGAATCCTGTCGTTGATCACAAACGAAAGGATCAAAATGACCCGGCTGCCTGGTAGCCTCGAATGCCGCAATGGTGGCATCGTCTTTGTGTATCTCTCGCCATAGGTTCGACTTCTCACCGTGCCGTACATCTCTTGCGATATAGCGTCCGCATGGCATCTCGCTTTGGAGGTGTGGTACATCACAGACGACCTCTTTTCTGGCCAGATTGCTTCGATCTCGAATACCTGGGCAAAAGAAGTTGTAGGACCTGTTGGGGGGGTGAAGAACTCCCAAGGGGCCCCCTAACGCCCAGAATGCACCCGCTAGTCGTTTTATAGACTGGAGTGCCATCCACTCGCCACCCTTTCCGACATGGACATGGAGGCCCATGCTTGGATTGATCAGTATACAATATTTGGATGCTAGGAGATTGACGACAAACCTGAGAACCTCGAATGACTGGTCTGAATCCCATGCTACTGGTGCGATAAGCTCTACCGAGGTAAAGCGGACGGGGAGCCACGTCGTTGAAGGCTCTTGGACCGATACATCGGCCTCCACGTCCCAATGATGGAACTTTTGGAGTCGCTGTTCTGGAACAATGTCGCTCCCGGGGCTAACTTGGATCGCTGTCGTTAGTCCAGCTTCGCTTAGTGCTTGTTTGATGATACTGCGGACCATTTGTCCCGCCTTTGCGAGTAGGTCATTGGCGTCGGTGGTTCCCGGACGGCCTGATGTGCCAGCGGTACGCGGTTTATCGAGTCGTATTGCCCTTCTAAGTTCGTCTTTCAGCCGTCTTTGCCGCTCATCACGCCAATAGTAGCCCACTAGGCACTCCATCTCTTGACCGTGACTAAGTCTGAAAGGTGCTGGCAACACGTGTGAATCCATTTTAGGCACACTATTGTTATCTGTTCAGAGATCAAGTGCGAAAGATGCTGGTGAAAATACGATATTACCTGTTTTGAGTTTCTCCGGTGAAAGCGAATCCAGAACCTCGAGGTGTTCGTAAGCTGTGACGCTTGATTGTTCTACTGCGGAGGGCAATCATTCAAGCTCAGGCAACAGACTTCATTTATACTACCAGTTCATATCTGGCAAAGCAATTACACGTTAGAAAACAAAGACCTTGATCAGCTACCCTTTGTTTACTATCAATAGCGACGTACAGCTTTGGTCAGTGAAACATAGGCATTGTTTCTATAAGAAAAGCTTACTCTCAACTATTTCAATCTCGAGTAAGACCGCTGTATAATGTGTTATAAGTAAGGAGAAAAGATGAGGTACGGCGTTTGGTCGCAAATATACATTGTCGCTGAATTGTTTCGAAAAGTAAATTACCAATGTCTTACAAATGTCATCGAATAATCTTACAAAGGTCATCGTATAAGTGTTTGAGTATTGCCTATATCAAATGCTGAAACCCCGTTCAGGTATATGGATTCTCTAAATTTCATCGAGCCATTGAACCTCCATCAACCTAATCTCGATTTGATTAAGCACTAGCATCGATTTGGCACCAACCAAGAGCTCAACATATCACAATAGTCTCAGCTGAGATATAGGAGCTAAGTAGGAAAACTGCCGGGCCTTGAAGTCATCTGGTTCTCCCCAATGTCCTATGGGAATGGCGGGTTAGCATCGACGGATAGTACGTCTGGTCAGAGGTGGTGCGGGTGTCTTCATGTCGGTTGCGATGTGCATATCTATGCCTCGATGTCAGTCGTTGAGATGCCCTACACGAAATCCTTAAAAAAAGACGAACAGACCCGGCCAAATTGCATTCATACGGGATCTTATGAGCTTATCTTACGAGGTTTCCATTCATTACTTAGTGCTTTCATTAGCTGCCAAAAGGCATATTTGCTAGCAGATCAAGCTGTCAACGATACGGGTTGTGGCTTGGTTGATTGGGTATTTTTGTGAGCTTCGACGAAATATGCAATGTGTATATATAAGTATGTACGATTGTAAGTGACTGGTAAGCCCGAAATAGAGGTGGCTGGAACACCTCTCATCATGAGCAGCTCTCCGGATACTTCCCTTACTTAGAAGGTAGATAGGCTCGCCGCGTTCATGAAACCACCCCTTTTTGGTTCTTGATGCAGTATTTCCCCAAGTCTTGACAAAGAAAGATCGTGGAGTTGTATTTGGTCTCCATAATCTCATCGGGAACATTTTCCGTGAAGTTGATGGCCTCTACACCTCGCATGATACCTGCAACTATGACTAAGATGTCGATCCGCTGATGCTAGGCGACGGATGAGATTAGACTCATAGCCTGCTTACGGTCGCTCAGGTCTATCATAAGGATGCCAAATTTGCGGCCGAAGACTTCGATTCTTTTAGTAGCTATTTGCTCGTGGCAAGGCTGGTCTGCCGTGAGCTCTAATATATTTCGTTAGCAGTCTTGCGGGTAGAAAAATCCAATGCATCACACGGGACAATGTTCACACTGTCGGCCATTTGGCCGCAGGATTTCAAAAGGACGGGTTAAAATATTAGCACATTCTCGCATTAACGACAACAAAAGAACCTTAGTCCCCCCTGAGGCCTTAACAGCCTGCCTATATGCAACTACGAAAAGACATAGTATTCACAAATCTATAATTATATGATAGCAAGCACTGCAAATAGTACCAAGACAATATCCTCGGTATCACTTTGCCCATATCTACTGCTTCCGTCAGGCCACTGGATATCATCCTGAGTTGTTATCTGTCTTTGACGTCTCGGCATAAGCCACAGTATCGCAAAAACCCGCATGAGCTCCAAGTGGGCTATCTGCCGATGCCATCCATGGATCGACTCTACAAGCCGAAAACTATCATCACTATCGATGCCCGTTAATGTTGAGGGCCATAGGGACCACGTATCAGCCTAGCTACCACTGTATCACAGATACCTGCCTTATTTAGAATGGCTATAGAGATCAAAAGACACATTTCAAGATCTCTCTAGACCAATGATGTATCTTGCCCATTGTGCATAAGTGGGGTAGGAGTGGATGTTTCAAGACCCAAGCTACCTCAAACTACACGAGATTCCAACTCTCGATTACACAATATCATCAGTCACAAACATCTTAAGCCTCGCGAAATCGACCTTGAGGGCTTTGATTGATCATACGGTCATACAATATGGATTTCTCTCAGTGGGGAGGCCCAAGCGAAGAGTGGCTGACCTTCGCGGCAGATCATCCAGAATTGGTCACACGTGAACTTGATAAGCCGCCATTGCAGCTGCAGACCAGGTTCAACGCAGCCAGAGCTCAACTTTCCAAGACGCTCCTTGTGAAGACAGGTCTATGGAAGCATACTACAACGAAGGATCACACGGTGCCTACGCGCGATGGAGAGACCATACAAATACGGATGTATCGACCCAATCATCTGGCTACAGCCATTTTGCCCACATACATTCACATCCATGGCGGGGGGTTCCTATTTGGCTCGCTTGAAACAGAACGATTCAATTGTACTTCTATTGCCCACGCAGTGTCCATTTCCGTCATTCATATCTGTCATCGTCACACTCCCCAAGTGAAGGGTCTCGTCCCATGGTACGATGCCATCGATGCTTTCGAGTGGATCATGGCCAACACTGACAAGCTGCTCATTGACACGGCCCACGTGATAACGGGTGGCATATCTGCTGGCGGAGCCTTGACGGCTGCGATCGTCCACCATGATGTGAAGCGAGCCAAGGAGATGGGCACGGCACCACGGATCAAGGGACAGGTCTTGGGAGTTCCCAGTCTGTGTCACCGCGACGTCTTCCCTTACCATCTGTTCGCGGATAAGGAGAAGACTTCATATCATCAATGCCGTAGTGCGGACATCTTGTCTAAGGAGCGCGCAGACATGTTTCAGTACCTTTTGGGGCTTAAACCCGAAGACTCACTTTGGAATCCGTGCTTGGCAGACGACGAAGAGTTAAAAGGGATGCCCAAGACGGCTATTTTAGTCTGCGGACATGATGTTCTTAGAGACGAGGCTCTGTTGTATGCAACGAAGCTGAAGAATATAGGGTAAGTTATGATTCTTGGTTACATGATCTGAGCTGATGGACTCCAGAGTACCAACCAAAGTCCATATCTTTCCAGGTTTACCACATGGCTTTTTCAACTTTTTCCAGCTTCCATCACATAAGCGATGGATCGAGGTTCATATCGAGTGCCTCATCTGGGCGAAGACTGATCAAGGGGAGTGGATGGTGGAGAAACCCGTGGAGTTCCCAACCAGTGCACCGCTGTCCGGGCTTTGAGTACTTAGACACCATTGAGTTCTAGACGTTGTAGTGTAGTTTACGGGTATATCATAGCAAACTGTATCTGTGAGACGATGAATTCAGACATCAGGGCTTAATTCTTGAACGGAAGAAGAAGAAACGGTCAAGTCCAGCAACTTCTCTTGGAAATCTTGGTGTTCATACTTCTATGCGAAACGCCATTGCATCGGTCTACGGATCACTTCACGCAGACGGGACGACCTCTTCGCCTGGACGCTTAACCTTCTATTTATACCAAACCTGCCGCATATTGATAATTCTTCGGGGCGATGAGCCATGTGCGCTACGTGTGTGTCCATAATTACGCATCATACGTCCGTGAGCTCTACTAGGATTTTAGCGTCAATGTATGTATGTCGACTTAATATGGCAGAGGCTGTATCACAATAGTCGACGGTGGCATTAATGCTGTCATGTGGTTTCTTCTCTAAAAGCACATTCGCGGCCACAGAGTTGCTATCGTGGCTACACATTAGCTCTTATGAATCCTTTAACAGACGTGTACCTCAGCAGTTGCAAGAGTTTAGTGAAGTATCGTAGAACAAGCTTCAACCAGGAATTTCGATATCAAAACAATGTTGAAACTGTCAGTACAGTGGAGCCTAATTATTCCTGAGTTGCTACTGCTAGTCGTAGCAGCAGCGACGGCCACCAGCTCCTTCGGGCGCAATAAACACAACGGCCAGTGCATCCGAGAATCATATAGCGCCTTGAGCACTCTTGATGAAGACGGCGAGGACCCAAACGACCATGCAGAGCACTTTCCAGCTGGAGTTATTCAGGCCCTCCGCAGCCCAGAGCAGAGATAGTGATGCCAGTCTTAGCAACCCAATTTCTGGCCGACGGTTCGTACGATGGCCGTCGGGGAAAGGTATCGGTTCGGGTGCCCCGTCAGGACTTTCGGCGGCGGTTTGCGTGTCAACACGAGCAACATCGCCTCAATAAGCCGAAGATTGCGCCTATTAGACACCGCGATGTCCTCGATCGACTGTCCGGCCGCTGCATCACGAGGACGAGCCGAGAGCGACTTTGGCGTTATGTCTAATGGAAAAAGGGAACGTAAGAGATGTAAGAAGATTATGCCGCAGCCCATGTGTCACCATAGTTTATAATCAACCTTTGTTACTGACATAATGACATTCGCTCGTTTCAGAGCTTGTGACTGCACTTCCATGGTCATTTCGATTAGCCAGGGCTGCGATTTGTGGTGTACTCTCTGCGTCGGGCTCAGCACCGCAACTGCGAGTCCGGCAACGAAGCCGACAAAACACAGTCCTGTGATGTCGAACACACCAGCGCCGACGGGACCAATTGTGCCCAGGAGGACCATGCTGCTTGTGGAAGCCGTCCTCCGGTCGAGCCTGTCAGATATAGACGGCCATATGATGGAACCGAAATCAAGACCAGCCCAAAGACTGATATAACGGGGACCGAAATGCGGGATCGTGTGTCTCTTGTCATTTTGAGGCGCTTTCCCATCTAACCCTTTAGGCGAGCCAGGCGCCAACCCCACGGAGACGGCTATTATGAACCGCGTTTCAAATTGCTCAAATCCAATGTCAATTGATTATTCGTAGTCGACGGTGACGAAAAATCATTCAAGCACAAGTCTTCACGACGGGTCCATGTAGGAACGTATAACATGCTGATCCAGCTCTCTAGCCACATGAACGTTCCGCATCATGATACTCCTGATGAAGCGGAGGCAGAGTGTGTTTATCTTAATTAGCTTGGTGCCGTAGATGCTGTCTCAGCCCTTGAGAAGTTACTTTACGAAGTTGATCTCAAAGGCCGAGCCCAACTTTGAAGTGAAAGACAGTTCTCTTACTAAAGTCCTAAGGAACTGTACAAGTCCGAGGATCTCCCCAGAGCCGGTGTGGAAGCACCTCCCTCGTTTGCAGGGAGGCTGGTCCTGTCCCTATAAGTCCAACATAGCTCAATGATATAGCTTCTTAGTTCTCTATTTCAATGAGGACTATGACAAGACTGGCCGGCGCAACATCATCGAGTTGAATCATCGCTTGCGATAGACTCGCCCAGAGGATAGAATTACGAATCTGACCTTCGGAATCGAGAAGATCGCCGGAAACGGTGAGTGCAACAACTGTCTGGATATCACAATCAAGGTTGATCTAATGGATACCATCGAGTGACTGGCGACCATTTCTTTTCGCTCGATTTGAAGATACCGCCTCGATTCGAAACTGTCGATTTCAACTTACTTAAATGTGGTCTCCGACACGAAAAATGCCAGGCGATTGGTTTAGCGATAATGGTTCTTCGGGTTTAGGGATTGGGCACAGCAGCTCTTCCACCGCCTTGAGGCAGACGACAAGGCTAGATGGACTAGAACAACCCCCAATACGCGGGGGCGGGACAACCCAAGAAGACGAGTTTATCTTTTGTTTGGAACCTACGCAGAAATAAGATCATGCAACAAGGGCAAGACCTAGTCGCAGATGCCCGTGAATATGCCTAGATTCCAAGGGCAACGCAGCATTGGCTGACATCTGTTGAGTGACTTGTAACAAAGCTACAATGTGGCAGCGAGCAGACTAGTTTCTCGTCTAGCCATAACATGCGAGCTGGCCTTCCATGAGTTGATGGAGTCACGGGCTAAGCAGAGAAAAGCACAGCTTTGCCAACAAGAGCATGAGATGGATTATGATGACTTCTTGGACGATCTAGACGAGTTCATGGCTAGCAAGCGCCGCGGCGAAGAGCGTGCTCGTGTTGGAGATCATCGCGATGGCACATCGAGTCATCCGGTCGATCTCACATTGAAGTAGTCCTGATTGTCCACGGCAAGCAGCCGTGAGTGGGATTTTGAGCTTGGAGTACCGTACTGTAATGTGTGTGCTCCTGTACATTTGCCTATACTACCCAACAAGCCCTCGAGCGAGAGGAACTTGATTCTTGGGTAGAATGAGATGATTCTGCCACTGAAAAGGGGTATTGAATACGGTTGCAACTTTAGTGGCCATTATAAGTTACGGTACTCCTATAGCTAAGAAGGCAATGGCATGGAAGTATCTTCACTGTGGGACAGAACACTTAAAACGGATCCTAACAGCGGTCACCAGCAAAGCTACCTTAAGGGTAGGTAGCTGCAGAAACTGACGTAGAACCGGATCCTGCTTGCGACATATACGTTACCCAATGCATTCGAGTTTATCTCAAGTTGAAGCCGAATCACCATTTGAGTCAATAGTGTTTCTGGTTTGGACGTATCGAGGTATTCGAATTTGTAACCCCTGGACGCGAATTTCGGACAAATTTGACGCGCCTGTAATATACGCATGTGGCTTTTGGAGGGCCGGCCCGTTTACCCCCACTAACCCTGTTCATCATCTGAGTCCTCCCGTTCCCTCTTCCAGGCATATTGCGCATTGCAATGCAAGCTTGAATTCTCTTAAGGTGAAAAGTGGTGAAATATTTGAGGTAGCCTATCGTCATGGTGGTCTGATGCTGCGAACTGTACTTCCGCCTATGCTAGGTTGAAGGGGGGTTTAGACAAAGCGAGGTGCGAAGAAGAGGCCAATAGCCGCTTTGTTATCAGCCGAGACCACAAACATAGAGTATCTGTGTAGGAGGAAGAGCATCATGCCAAGAAGAACGCGGGTATGTAAGCGATGACTAGCTGTGGAAGACGGTCGCGGTCCGCTTGCGCGCTAGGAGGATATTGATCGCTATCAAGATGGCCTTGGGTTGGGTGGCATTCGTATGGTATCAACAACAAACCAAGATCGGCTGCAAGGCCGATTGCTTGTAGTTCGGAGAGTAGGGGCGGGGTAGATAGGTTATGGGACGGGTCACAGAGGGTCTTGCTCGGACAAAGCCACTTGGGCAAGCAGAGGAAGGCATATACGAGGATGCTAGGGGAAACCGAGCGGAAGAGGCTCAGCTTCACAACTCCCAAGCAAAGGGTCGAAGTCCCAGCCATGTGGTACACTGTCATCAGGCTGCCGCAGTGACATACTAGTATCGATCGAGGCCCATGTGTTTGGCTTCAGACATGTGAGCTACGATGCCTAAGGAAGCGTTCAAGCAGAACTGTGCCATCCATCCAGACATCAAGCCAGCTTGTTACGCATCGCCAGGATGGTTTCTTGGAGGTGGACAGTCGATGGACATCAACCGAGCCGTAACCAGGGACTAAAGAAGCGAGCTGCAGATCCAGATTGAACATTCCGGCAAGTAAGAACAAAAAAGGAGGAAAGCTTCTGCCATACTGTAGTCGTCGGATAAACTGATGGTAGTGTTGTTCATGGTGGTGTACGACTGGGACCGGCCACATAGGAACATGTCCTCTGCTCCCTTGGTGCGAGGCAGGGCAATTCGGGTATTTGAAGTCACAGCCCATGCAGCGCTTGCCATGTGGGTTTTTTCAGCGTTCGGGTACGTACTTTGAAATCAGTGTTGGCTGGCTGAAAACATGCCAATTCGGCGTTGTAGGATGGGGAAGCTGGATGACGACGATTCATTCGATTTCCGTGCGGGTGGCATTCGTACCTACCTAAGTACCTAGGTATGGAGGCCAGGGTCTCGGGCGTGACGTGCATCAACTTCGAATTTGATGATGGCGGTAGATTCAATGCATCCGAGACGGGGAATACCATCGACGCAGCCGCGATGAAGCGGTAAGCTGTAATTGCACAGAGACGCTTAACTTAGACCGTAGCAACATACAGTACCCAGGCAGGTATTTAACGCTGCTGAGCATGAACAAGCGACAGAATTGGAAAGGAATCGGAGAAGATGTACAATCTCGCATGACAACATCCAGTCGGAGCCGAAGCGAGGGCTGCAACAAGAAAGTACCTGGAAAACCGCTCAATGAACTGCCCAAGTTGTCAGGTAGGTATTGTGAGAGCCAAATGTTGGTGAAATACCTACTTAATCAGTTGGATCGTCTTGGCATCGCGGCTCTGGAAAGTGGATCGATTGTCCGGTCGTGTCGTGTTGTGTTTGGTACCTAGGTACAAGTAAGTTAGAGACATATGGTTTAGGGTTTGTATGGTAGGTAGTAAGACCATGGCGAGTTCTGTAGATACAAGTGAGTCCATCAACATCATCAGACCAAATCCGTCCGTCCGTCCTTTCATCCCTTGACCATATTGTATCCGATCTCATCCCATCCCATCCGGAGCATCGAAGCGTGGGATCCCCCAATGAAATGTGTCCGGGGGGATGTATCGAGGTGGTTCCTCCTCGGTCATGTTTCCTACTGTAGGTAGCCACCACTCTAGAAGACTTCCTTGCGAGGCGAGGCTAGGCGAGGCACCGGGGGTCTGAATCAATGATGGATGGATGAGTACCTACCTTCTGTACCTACAGACTACAGTACTGTGTACAAGGCCGGTGTGGATACAGATACAGATACAGAAACAGAAACAGGAACATGAACACCAAAACCTAAGGCCACTTCACGAGTTCGTGCGTGGCCATGTCATGCCACTCGCGTGAACAAACGCCATGTCCTCAGCGTGATATTCCAGCTTCCTTGGCCGTCTTTTCATATGCATATGCAGCAAAGTATGATCCTAGTAGGCAGAAGACCAGCCCGTTGGCCAGAAAACCGCTCCTACATTCGATAATCTAGCATTGCCAGGGCAAGCGATGCAGCAGGCATGAGCCAAACGCTGGTTACGTATTCCCAGGAGATGAAGAATTGTCGCCGAAGCCACGGCGGCGAGATCCGCGTCTATTGGCGACGGGGCATGGCACCTACAGCATCTCGGGAGGGCATCGGTTACCGAGTTACCATCGTCTCTATGTCCTTCCGCAGTAGTCGCCTGCCCATATTGGACCGTTGACGAACACCTCCTACATTGAGTAGGCGACGCAGGAATCGCTGGCCGGCAGAAACATAACTTACGCAGCCCCTCTGCTGTAGCAGGCCGGAACTCTACTCCAAGCCAGCCCCCCCATGTCGATCGATTCGTCTCACCAACCAGCTGGACGGATTGCATAACATAGCAAAGCACATCTAGGTAACTCAATCGTCAGCTGTATCTGGAGATGTCCCGATCGAGTTAATGCAGCGGAGGCATATCGAAGCTTGGTTATACTTGACTACGTACCACAGTAACTTACAAACGCACGCACAGACAGATCCAAGCTTAACAGAATCTCTACCTAGGTAGTTAGTTAACAAAGATTGGCTCAAGCCTCATAGATCCACTGCAAGCCCATCCAAAAACGCTCAATCCCCCCCCGTTGCAGCTTGCAGCAGATACTAGGACCAAAGGAGCAATAGCAAGCTCTCAGTCACGGAGGGAAAAGCTCTGTCAAGCGCCGGTGCGCATAATTTCCAGCCAGTTATTATTACGCAAACTAAACTACTTGGAAGTACGGGCTGGGGGGTACAGACTCCGTACCTAGGTAGCTAAACGACCTAAGGCTCAAGACAAGACTCAACGCTCCTTAGAGGATCGTGCTAACGTGGAATTTCGGCCCAGGGTCGCGTCGAAACACCCTCACACATCGCAACGCTGGCACTCGCCTGCCTTGCGCGTGTCCCTTGTTTCCCTCTACCTGCCCTGGTCGGGTCCTCGTTCCCCTTAGAAACGCGGGTTCGATACAAGTGCCCCTGCTCTTCAGTTCGTGGGCTCCATAAAACCTTCAAATTAAAATCAAATCAAATGGCAGAGGCACAGGAACAGCCACAGGCTCAACCTCAGCCTGAACCTGTTACTGCCGCCGCCGCCTTCGCCAGAGAGGAACCAGGTCATGGCTTACAGGCTCCTGCTGTTGTGAGTAGTCTAGGCGGTACTGGTATTGACCCTTTACTAGACAAGATCCCGTCACAGTCACAAGCCCCGGTCCAGCCCAAGTCCCAGTCCTCCTCCCAGCCCAGTAGACAGAATTCGACACAGACACACGGCCAAGTACAGCATCAAGCACATGTTCATGAGCAACAGCTGGCAACAACGGAGGAACAGCAACGAGAGAAGAAGCAGCGGACACAGCGGACGCCACCGCCGGAGGAGGCAGACCCGGGGACACATACGCGGACATTGCAAGGAGTGACTGAGGCTGGGGGAGAGAGAGAGACTGAGGTTATTAGACCGGCAGCCGACGCGACCAATTCGACTCTGACGACATCCACACCTCCGGCGTCTGTCACTACTGCAAAAGCAACGTCAACAACAACACTAACAACAACAACAACCACTGTCGCTACCGGTTCAAATTCTACGGTCCTTACCAACGGCACCCCTCCCGTCAATCGCGTCCAGCAGAATAGCTCGGCGCCGCTGTCGCCCGGTTCTGCGGCTATGTCGAACCCACCACAGCATCCGGGGCATCCTCGACAACCCGTGGGTTTCCCGAGTCCGACGTACAACTCGCAGGGCATGAATGCGCATTACGGGTACGCGAATGCAGCTGGACAGCCTGCTGATCCGTATCGAGGTAGTCCTGGGACTCCGGCTGGCAACAGTAACCCTATGTCACTACCGAGCATGCGAACGTTCGATCCTATACAACAGCAGCAAGCACAGCAAGTGCCAGTGGCTGCGCAGATGATGCAAATACAACAGACCATGCCATACTATCCACAACCAGTCCTGGCAGGAAACCCCTACGGTCTGCCGCCTGAAGCCATGGGACCGCGATATGCGTTGCCGCCGAGCGATCCTAGAAACATGATGGCAGGTCCTCGCAACAAGAAGGTACCATCCACTTCTCTCCAGGTCTACGAGCCAGAGCCAGTAGTAGAACGAAGCATCGGATCGGCTGACCCGGTGGATTGTTCATTCTTTTAGGAGATCAAACGTCGAACGAAAACAGGTTGTCTGACCTGTCGCAAACGACGAATAAAGGTATGTGACGACTTTTTCTCAATCGCGTCGTTTCAGTGCCATTTGCCAGCTACTTTGTCGTTTCCAGCCTGCAAATGGCAAGAATTTGAGAGGAGAAGAGGCGAGAAAGAGTTCGAAGTGGATTCTTATTTGGCTTTCGTCACCTCGCTTGAGGATCGCTTGACTGGAGCTACTGCGAAGCGAGCGAGCGAACGAGCGAGCCAGCGACCGTGGACCGCGCCTCTGGCCTTCAGCTGGAGCTTTCCGAACGCATTGTCGCGACAAATTCCACAATCCATCCATCCATCCATCCATCCATTGTCGCGTACTAAGCTTCAATTCTCGGGAGCGTCTCGGATACGTCACTGCCACACATCTACTCGTTTGCCATTTCAGCCATGTCATTGCTATTTGCTATTAGCTATTTGCACCTCATCCAGCTTGATTGTGCTAATTGAGATATGTTCATCAGTGCGACGAGCAACATCCAACTTGCAAGAACTGCCAAAAGTCCAAGCGGGAATGCTTAGGCTATGACCCCATCTTCAAGCAACAACAGCAACACCCGACCAACATACAACCGGCGCCGAACCATCCGGCAGCTTCCGCGTCCGTTCCCTCCAACGGCCCTCCACCTTCTCGGCCGGCCTCAGTCCCCAGCAACGCCGCTATTTACTCGTCTCTTCCGTCAGTGCTTCCCACTTCCTATATTTCCGGTGCGTCGTCTCCCAGCAGTTCGGGCACCACTGCCACCACGTTCGAGTCTGGTCTAACATCGGTCGGGGATACAGCGTCGAACATCAAGAGTGAGCATTTTGACTACGGTCCTGCCATTGATCCCGCGCTAGATAGCGTGGGTGCACCATCGCGTACGTCGACATCCCATTTCCCACCAGTCAAGCCAGTGACGGCCAGACCTCTTGACCAGAGACCATCATACATCACTCCTAATCTGAGAGGCGGTGGCCCCTTGTCCTTCCCCTGCCATCATCCTGCCTCACACACCCCGCCATCGCATCGGCACCGAACTACGGCTTATTTTGGTTCTCCAGCAAGGAAAATGCGCGTTGACGAACTCGTGGCTCTGGGTGGTGTCCAACCCCCGAAGACTGGTTCACCCACCCCCAAAGAGACACTGGAAGAGATTCGGGGCCTCTACGACCAGATATATGCCAATAGCCTAGATAACTTCTTTGAGACCAAATGGTTTACTACGGACTCGGCCATCAACGCCCTCATGAGGAACAACGCAACAATCGATACTCTGGCAGGATTTCTGCAGGTCGTCGGAAAGGCGAACACAGACGACAGCCCGGCCATGCAGATTGCTGCAAGCCTCGAATTCCGTGTTGTTTGGGACCTGGTCTGTCTGGGATACTCGTCCGAGGCCACAGTCAACCATACCAGGAATGTTCCAGCAGAGAATGACGCAACAGAAACAACAAACCGTATCGCTTTAGTCGATGCTCTACTTGCGGGAAATTACCTCGAACAGATTCCGCTAGTACCCCCTCCAGCTCAGGGTGACTACAATCGTCTGAGAGAGCTCGAGTTCTGGTATTGCCTCGGTGAATTCCTATGCATCAAGGATCAGCCAAACACCGATTTTACCACGCAACGGGATCAAATTCTCGGCAAGATTCGAGGCTTGCTAGATGGACGCGAGAACAGGGATGTTCTGTACTCGATCGCGATTATCCGAGCCCTAGCACCGAACTTCCCGGCCGATTTTGAAAGCACCCTCTCTCACCATCTGGACGAGGATGATCCTAGAGCCAAACTCACCGTTGCCAAGAAGTTTATCCAGGATGAGGCCAAAGTGACAGGCGGAACGACCAACATTGTTCGTCGCTTCTCCGAGTTGGCGGTGAGAGCCTTCATCACTCCCGGCTGTAACGTTCGTCGCCGCGCAGCACCAACTAACGTATGAACGCTTTGTGTGTTTGAATGCTGTTGATTGCTGCTCTTGGCCACTGGAGCGATGGCGTCTAGCAGCTTGTTTGCATGATACCACGGAGGATTCGTCCTTGAGGCTGGTTTATCCTGCAATCATACCCGCGACTTTTGATACCCAACAGCAGCCCCTTCTGCGGCTCGGCAAATACATGCTGACCATGCCACCTCAAATGAGACTCCAAGATCTGTTTTGACGCAAGCGAGGTTCAAATCCATGACGAGATCAAACACACATTGCAAGATTTGCCAAGTTATCTTCCTGTTTGATCACAATGTACGATACTTTTTTTTTTCTACGGCGTTTTAAAATCAGGCGAGTGATAGAAAGGATTCCATCTTCACCCAGGGCTTGAGGCTTCAAAGGAAGGAGCAATGGAAGGCGGCTTAAAAGGGGCTCGGAAGGTAGGGAAAACACGCGGACGCAATCCCAGGGATTGTTAGAAGCCTGAAAGGTTAGATGGTCGGCTTTGTCAACAGTAGCAGATACCGCTTTAGGCGTGTTGGCCTACAAACTACTCGATGCTAATAGATGATGAACTACGTTGCCTTTCCTACAGTCCGGTTGGGAGGTGGAGTGAGATTCTTCCAATCGCTTATACTTTTTTCTGGCACCACAGCTTTCTACGTTTCTTGCAACACCCGCCAAACGAGCCTCAACCTCAGCTCCATTGCTGAACATAGTCGAGAGGTTGTATTATCTAACATGGTCCACTCTCTATCCCTGCGGCACAGGTGAGTCTATCTCGGTGCTACCTAGTCATCTGGCCTCTACTACTCTATATCGCTCTCTCGACATTTCTTTCTGGCTACCCCGTCCCTGGTACGAAAGGTGCTTGTTCGCTGTCGTTTCGGTGTCTTCTTGGGTACGAAGTTAAACATTTCGCCGAGAGAAGTTTCTGATTCCTGCATTTACCACGCCCCTACAACGCAGGTATGGCGCCAAAGATAACCCCATCGCCCACGCGCCGTCCGTCGGGCTACGTGGCAGCAATCCTTCATCCATCTTCAGCAAACACGGATCCGCCTCGGCCATGACCACGCCTCGCCGTATATGTCCGTCACCGCGCCAGTCATCCTCTCTATTGTAACCCCTTTTGTTCTGACACAACACTCCGCAGCCGCCCCTCCTCGACGGCCATGCGCACGTTGGAGATGGTCCACTCCTCCATCTTGGTCTGCGTCTCCACGGTCCAGGTGCCCATGTGCGGGACCAATAGCACGCGGTCGTTGGCGAGCAGGCCCGGGTGGATGTCCGGTTCGTCTTCGTAGACATCTAGACCCGCACTGGCGACGCCCCCCGACTCCAGGGCCAACACCAGCGCTGCCTCATCCATCACCGCGCCTCGGGCCGTATTGACTATCACCACGCCCGGCTTCATGAGTGCGAATTGCGCGTGGGAGATGGTGTGACGGGTTGCAGGCTAGGCTGTTGTCAGTTTCTTGCTCTTCCTGTATTCTCGAAGGGCTTCCAAACTTGTGTCAAGGCGAAACGAACAAGGGCGACAGGCGGGCGGTAACATGCGCTGGACTTACATTAAGCGGCAAATTCAGACTCAGCACATCGCTCTCCTTCAACAAGTCTTCGAACACCCTATACTCGGCCTGGCACTCACTCTCGATCTCCTTGCCCAACCGCGTGCGGTTGTGATACCTGACCCTCATCCCAAAGGCCAGCGCCTTCTTCGCCATATTTCTTCCGATGCCGCCCATGCCTAGGATGCCCAGCACCTTGCCCTGCGGGTCGTGGCCTAGCGCGGGGACGCCTCTCTCCTTACTGCCGCGCCACTCGCCCCTCCGGAGATTGAGCAGGCTGGCGTTCAGGTTGCGCAACGAGCCCAGCATCAGAAAGATGCCGATGTCGGCGGTCGCGTCATCAACGGCCGTCGGCGCATTGGATACCCTGATGCCGCGCTCCGTGCACGCAGCGACGTCGACGCTATCGTAGCCCGCGCCGTTGTGGCAAATGAATTTCAGGGATTGCGGCAGGACGGCAAGCAGGCCCGTGTCTATCTTGCCCGTGATGGCGAAGGAGTCGAAGGTCCGGTAGGCAACCGACGCTCCGTCCAGGGTCCCTGCCTGGCACTCGGCTATGAAGTCTGCGCGGTTGGTCGCATTGGGTGTCACTACGTCCGCGATCTTGGCGATTGAGGCCCAGGTGTCATGAGCGCTGCGACCATGTTAGTCACCCGAATACAACACGTTATATGCTGAACGAGGACACCGTAGGCGCCCAGCCGTATGTTTTGTGTGCACTTAGACGAGCTTAACTGGCAATGTGCACTTACTGCTCAATAATCCCGAGCAACAGGACCTTCGGCTTGTTCATCTTGATTGACGTCTCGTGAGAAAGTGTGGTTCTGACCACAATGGCGTGGGTAGGACGTGGGGTGCGCACCGCTCGGTCGGGATGTTGCGCTACTGTAAGTGACGATCTTGTGTAGCTACTTTATGCTCTGCAAATATTGTCCCACGTGGGGTGCTGTCAAGCGATATGCGCGATGACTTGCAGAAGGATGGATGCCCAGAAGAGCGCGGGATATTTCCCACGGCTTTACAGATTCCCAGTCAATAATATAGAGCAACGAGTCACGCTTTGAAGAAGTGATCTAGGGTGGATTGAGCGCTTTCGAGGTGAATATAAGTAATCCCTCTCGCACGTCACACACTCTCGGTGATGGGCCCGATATCGCGAACGCGGGGCAGAGGACGGGGAAGCCGTTGGAACAGGTGGGCCCGGTATATTCACGGATGGGACCGCAAGTGCGGGGCAGTCTATGAGCCAAGAGAATGGATGGCAAGACGAAACATGTCGGGGTTGGTTAGCGAGAAGCTTGAGGACGTGGGGGAGGGACGAAATCTTGGGACGATGGGGAGCCCGAGAGTCTGGGGAACGTGGGTGGTTTATAACATGGGGGAACGAGGGATGCCTTCGAAAGAGATGCTTAAGTCATGTGTTATATATAGAACCGACAGCTATACCTACATACAAGAGATTCTTATCTTTAGCTGGATCAGTAGGCCCGGGAATGCACGCACAGCTGCACTTCGCAAGTGGGTTGTGTGGGTAGAAGGCGAAATACTTTCGTGGCTTGTATTCCAAATGTCGCTGACGGCCTCACTACCTATAGATTCTTGATTTCATACTTGCTTTGAACCCGACCTTTACCACCTGACACGACAAAAATTGGCGATTCAGTTTTATTCCTGTCTAGTACGTGTGGACAGGATTATTGTCTCGAGACGTTTGGCCAGCCTTACCATCCCATAGGAGTTTTTTCATGAAAAGCCATTGCATAGGCATGGCACTCGGGGCTAATCTTGGTAGTACGAGAGATCCATATGTAGCACGGCATAGTCAAGTCACGGAGCTACATCCATGCTTGTCTTGTTGGTACACATATCACATCAACGGCGAGCAGTTTTTCGATCTCCCCGATTCGGCATGTTGAGTTCCGGAACGTAGCCCGTGGTAACAAGGAGATGTTACCGTGAGTCCCGTCAATCGGAAGAAAAGAAAAAGGAAAAAAAAAAGCAAAGAAGGAACTGTCAGCTCATGGCCGTCTGCCGGTTGACTATGCCCGGTGGGGTAGCTGGCCGAGAAGTCGACAGGGTCGTCGACTGGACGAAGTCGGAATATATCCACAGCGCTGTGGCTGCATCTGTATCAAGCTATTTGGAGACAGCTGGATCATGCAGATCAATACTAGATTCAGCTCCATGGTTGAGGTTGCTAAGGGATTTTGCCTTACAGTCCGAACCTCATAAGACGTTCGATTGCAAGAGTGACGAGGTGCATATGTAGGTCGGTTGTTGTTTTTACAGGGGATCGAGAGTAGATAGCCAGCCCCTGATCTGATCTATCACTTCTTGGCCACTTCAGCTCTGTAGCCAGCATACTATTGCCTATCCGGTACCGCCCGGTGGACTGACGTTGAGGAGGTAGTCATGTGACTTCGACTTCATAGTGCCTCGAGATGCTTACACTCCTTGCTTGAGACAATGGTTCGCATTCTAGCACCATTCGCGACTTTGCCCGGGCGCGAACGGTGATGCAATCTAATCTTCGACTGCATTTTATCGGGTGGGCAGACTCCTCTAGAGATAGACGCACTATAAACGCCAGGCTTGGAGTATCTACGATTACATAGTAGTATTGCCCTTGGGTCTCAGGCAGACGCATCGTGGGTGTCGATATTAGTCAATGGATTTAATGGAAACAGTGGCCATTCAGGATGAGTTAACGTTAGTATCTCATATCGACTTATGGCCGGTGACGGGTTAAAGGGGTATGGACAAGTCACGGCGACCGTTCGAGACGGGCTTCCGACAATATCACAAAGTATATACAGTCAAACTCGGCCTAATAGTGTTCATAGAATTGTTCTGTTCTCTATCATCTGGACCCGGTTGACGGGCCATGGCTCAATGGCCCAAAGCAGCTTTGCCTAAAGCTGTAGTCCGGTCGACCAGACTATTGATCAAATGATCAAATACACAAGATATCAAACGCCATGAGGGGAATCATGCATCATTTCAGATTTATGCCAACGCCTTTTTGTTGAAAAATGTGACCCAGCTTTCCCTTTTTGATTCCCCGAGAATTCATCTCCCCTTCCTAGTGCCGATTATGCCGCAGAGTCAATTCATACCTTGTTGAAACATGGCTCCTATGAGGATGCCAATGGAGTGTAGATGGTGTTGGTGGTGAGAAGAGGGGGAAGATGGTATCGTTCAAAGTGTTGAGGATTTGGACGTATGGGAAGATGGGGAAAATACAGGAGAGAAGATTAGTATCGGTAGTGGTCGCTCTTGTATGGACCTTCAACCTCGAGGCCAAGGTACTCTCCCTGGACCTTGGACAGCGTGGTGAGCTCAACATTGCAGTGAGCCAAGTGAA
Source organism: Xylariales sp. AK1849 (assembly GCA_022432505.1). Lineage (NCBI taxonomy): Eukaryota > Fungi > Ascomycota > Sordariomycetes > Xylariales > Xylariales sp. AK1849. The sequence goes on from JAJKKH010000008.1 coordinate 2,600,951, forward strand.
GTCTGGCGACCTCCTCGTCGAGGATCTTGGGGAGGACATAGACACCAACGTCGAACTTGCCGGCCTTGGCGAAAGCGACGTACTTCTCGCCGAAAGCCTTGTCTTCGGCCTTGTACAACATGATCTGGGCAAGGACCTGGTTGGCAAAGGAGCAGGACATGACAAAAGAGGAATGGCCGGTAGCACAGCCCAAGTTCACGAGACGGCCTTCAGCCAACAGAATAATATGTCGGCCGCTCGGCATAAGGAAACGGTCAACTTGAGGCTTGATGTTCTGGACGCTCTTGGCGCTCTTCTTCAACCATGCAACGTCGATCTCGCAGTCGAAGTGACCGATATCTGGATTCCTAGTGAGTATTGGCATAAAGGAGGAATTATAGACTGCACATACTGCAAACAATAGCATCGTTGGGCATTTCGGAGAAGTGCTCGCCGACAATGATGTCTCGGCAACCAGTGGTGGTAACGAAGATCTGACCGAGCTTACACGCCTTCTCCATGTTGATGACCTGGTAGCCAGCCATAGCAGCCTGCAGAGCATTGATGGGATCAACCTCGGTAATGATGACACGAGCACCCATCCCGTGGAGAGCCTGAGCGCAACCCTTGCCGACGTCACCGAAACCAGCGACGACGGCGACCTTGCCAGCAATCATGACATCGGTAGCACGCTTGATGCCGTCGATCAGCGACTCACGGCAACCGTACAAGTTATCGAACTTGCTCTTGGTGACGCTGTCGTTGACGTTGATGGCAGGTACGAGGAGCTTCTTGTTCTTGAGCATGCGGTACAAGTGGTGGACACCGGTGGTGGTCTCCTCCGAGACACCGTAGCAGTCCTTGAGCATGTCGGGGTACTTGTCGTGAACAAGGTGGGTCAAGTCACCACCATCGTCCAGAATCAAGTTGAGCTTCTTGCCATCCTTGAACGACGACAACTGTTGCTCCAGGCACCAGTTATACTCGTCGTCGGTCTCACCCTTCCAAGCGAAGACAGGAACACCGGCAGCGGCAATGGCAGCGGCAGCGTGGTCTTGTGTCGAGAAGATGTTGCACGATGTCCATGTGACCTCAGCGCCGAGAGCGACCAGAGTCTCGATCAATACAGCAGTCTGGATGGTCATGTGAAGGCAGCCGGCAATGCGGGCACCGGCGAGAGGCTGGTCAGCAGCGTACTTCTTGCGGATGGACATCAAGCCGGGCATCTCGTTCTCGGCCAGCTCAATCTCCTTGCGGCCAAAGGCAGCCAGGGACAGGTCGGCGACCTTGAACTTGGAAGCGGGAGCAGACATCTCTGATTGACTCGTTAAAACGATCTCGATTCTTGAAATTGATTGACGTCTTCCGACAAGACTTACTGATGGATTTGAGAATTGGACTAGAGGCGGTGAAATGTCAAGTAAGATCAAGTGCGGGGTGCCGATGATTCTCTAGAGCTGCTACGAACACCGTGTAAGCGTATGAAGGAAAGGACAGAAAGGCTTTTCTCTACAACCAGGATCGAGCAAGGAATGCCTAGGTACCTACTTCTGCCTGAAGAATGTCTTGACTGCGGAGGGATGAGAGGAAGGAACAGAAAGAAGAGATTTGTGTGAAGATAGGACCCTGAAGGCGACCTTTTTTTTTTTTTTTCTACCCCTCGCGTCGAGAGGCCCTTTCGTTCGGTCCCCGTCGGTGTCTAGGGCCGGGTTGAGCTCTGAGTGGCTAGATTCTAGGGAACGTGGCCGCTAAGCCCCCGTCAGACTCTATCGATAATCCCCTCCAAACGTTGGCCCCCACCTCGAGGACTTTCGGCAGTGAGAGAAAGCGCTCGAATGCTTACCGTGCCTAAGTACGTGGTAGGTAGATGTACAGTGGCCGGCTATGGAACGAGTCAAGAATTCAGGTTAAGTATTCAGGCAAAGTGTACAAGAAGAACGGGGCCATGTAGAGAGCTTAATCACTTTAAATTACGGGTTCCAAATGTGCCATGTACCGTTTACGATTTGGGGCAACTCATGCAAGGGACTACTAGGAATCTAGGGAGGTCTATCATTGACTTGCCGTTTCATTTGTGCTCCATCTGAAGCCACGACATCTCCAAGACTAGAGCTATACACATTGTGGACCGGAATCAAGTCCTCTGAGCTTCAACATCGTAGGCTTTCCACGACCAAACTCCCCAAACGCCAGGCCAGATGCAGATGACTTTTTATGAATCCGAATCGACAAGATTCACCTAAAGGCACATCTTTACTCGGGCATCAAATTCCCTCTGACGGCAAACATCTTGGCACTCACATTGGCCGTAAAGCCATCGACCTGCTTGCTGTACTGCTCTACCTGCTTCGCGTTCAGCATTCCCTCTAAACGGCTAGGCTCCTGAGGCAGCTTAAACAGTCTTTGCCACTCATCCTCGGGTAGCGGTGTCTGCTTTGCGGCTGCACGTCCAGCATTCTCTGCCTTGCGCTTCGTTTGCCATGCTGTGATCTTGGTCTGTTCACGCGCCATTTGTCTTTGGTAGTACTGGTGGTTGTTCAGTTCGGTGTAATGCGACTCGATGCTGTCGAGGAGTAGATCGCACGTCTTCTCAAGGAAGGGGTCTATCGACAGATCAAGTGTGTCGACTGAGGGGTACAGGGGCAGCTTGACGTCAGCCTTCAGGATGTCGGAGAGCGAGGAAGGCATATCTGCCTCTGTCTTGCTGGGGAGACCTGGTAGTTGGTGAATGTACGAAGTTAGAAGATGTGAGTTGTGGACGTTGACGGGAAGCTCGACAAGGATGTTCTTGAAGCTGAGCTTGGACTTTTGTAGACTGTTGCATGTTAGACGACTCGGATATATCAGATGGGTGTCGGTGAAGGCTAACCTCTCGGTCGTGAACTTGCCCTCCTTGAAAGCTGTCATGAAGTTCTGAGCCAACTTGAAAGCCCTCAGGTTCAGCGCGCCTTGTGAGCTACGGCTGACATCATGTACTAGCGCCACCGTCTTGTCGTTCTCTTTCTGATAGTGAAACTGGTTCTCGATGAAGTTGGAGTTGACGAAGTTGCCCATGGTTGCGCTCGTGTACCAGCCGACGTTATTAGCGTCGACATTGACCTCCTTCAGGTGTCTGATCATCTCAGCCTGGTATGCGATGTTGGACTTGGCTCGTGGCGCCGCAGCTGCCAGGGCTGAGGCGTCGTTCTGGTGGCCGCTGTCGACATGGGCGACGTCGCTCGTGGGGAACGGGAAAGTGTTGGTGATGCTGAGGACTCCATTCTGGTCCATGCCAACGATGGAACCTGTAGCGGCAGTGGGAAAGGTTGTGGCGCAGTGCTTGACAATCTTCATCACGACCTGTGTCATCCCAGACGTCAGTGATTCTCTTACCTCCCTGCCCGCATGAGGGGCAATTCCAGTGATGAACCTACCAGTGCCTCAACCTGGACCGTACTGAACGACGTCGTCTCCTTTGGTACGTCCGCCATGATTGCAATATAGCTTGGCTTTTGAAGATCGAGGGAGTGGTAGATTTATCGGGACAGGTCGTCGCGGTGCGCGCGTTCGTCTATTCGTTTCTCGTGTGGCCGGACGCGAAGTTGATCCAGGTTTTGTTGCGAAATTGCTGGATTGTGGGTGGGGGCGGAGACTTACGGCAAAAGCTGGAGGGAAGGAAACGGTCACTGAAGTCGGAGGTCGGAGCTTACTGTGGTACGTTACTGCTGCAAACACACACCCCAGGGATTCATCTAGTCACCCCCTCCCCATCTCTCCTCACAATCATCCCGCGCGTTTTCGTGTGATCATGACAAGGAAACAAGAGCAATATCCCACTCTGTCCCCCCACGCCTTCTCGTCAATCTCCCTCTTAAATTCCAACGACATGCCACTGGAAAGAGCCGCAATTTGACTTCCTCTCTTCTTCATCTTTTTGCATCTGAATCGCCTCCTATCCGTATTCTGTTGGTTTGTTACTTTACGTTGCTCGCCATGGCCCCGGCGGCACCTTCGGAAGCCTCACCTGGCCTGACCCTGGATTGTCACGTCCCGTCAATACTACGGTGGATCCCGGGTCGAGATTGGATCTGCCATGGTAGCTTCTATGACTGGCCCGGATGCTATGCTTCCTTTTCTGCGCTGCGCTGCGCTGCTGGTCCCGCCGGACAATGCAGCAATCACACGTTTGCAAGCTATCACCGATCGACTTTCACCTGCCTTGCCTTATCAATGCAACGTCCAAAGTCTGCATTCACCCGTGATAAGGTGTATCTATCTATCTATACTGCGGCTTTGTCGGGCGCCAAGCGTTCCCTCACGTCACACATGAATGGATATCATTCGACTTGATCAGTCCTGTTCACCAACGCAACGCCATGCTAGGAAGATGTCCGGCCAACTTTGCAAGATAACGCCTTCCGCAAGGCCATCAGTCTACTCTACCCGCTCCAGGAACACATCCGATTTGCCCCTCAGATATCTCGGCCCAAAGCATCGCGGTCTCGCGGATTTGCACATACATGCCCCGGATCTACAAACCCGGCTCAGTCAACCCAGTCCACCAGTTCCCAACTCTGTAAATCATCCCGGACGATAAGACGATGCCTGTCAATTTTCCATTCTGTGTACAGATGACGAGCCGCACCCGCAGCTTTGCGATGTGCCGGCCCAACTCCTCCTTTCTTTGCATCGTGTAACGATCGCCATACGCAAGTTGCAAGGTTCTTGCCGTCCTTATCAGGCGTTCCAAACCAGTACCTGGACCACGTTAGTGCAACGTTTTCGGGTAGTTGAAGTGGATAGGGGACTCACTTCAAGAACCCACCACTGGCTGTCGCTTCGGCATGTGCTGCCTTGTCCAGCGCTCCGAGCTCTGCATACACCGTAGTCGGTGGAATCCGCGAGCGGAAGGCGACGATGAAGAAGGAAGTCTCCTTCCACTCATGGTCGACTTCTCGGGCCAGTCTCTTGAGCTCCTCCATGACCTGATCCCAGTTGAAGGTTGTCCTGTAGGGTGCTGTTGCGTAGTCTGGGCGCAGGTTCTTCAAATGTACGAGTGCTTTTGCCAGCAAGGCATTCTCTGTATCCAAACTTCTCAAGTCGAGAAGATGTTCCTGTTGTGTATATGGCGAAGTAACGAGGTAATCGGCGTCATTGCCTGTGTCAATGATACTGGTGTCGACTTCGACATCTTGAGAAGATATCAACGCATCGGTCTTCTCGTCGAACAAGACATTGGGGGCGATAGTCTGACCAGGGCATGCTTCGGCGACCGCCATTGTGCAGGCCTGTTGGATCTTTTCGATTTAGATTCTCCGCACCAAGGTGGATGAAGTGATTCTGTCCAGATTGGCTGTGGATTGCAGCTAATTCGAGCGGTCACCGTTGAAAATGCTTTCAAGCTCCTCCAAACTCTATATCCCGGCAAGGAGGCAGTTTGTGTACCGTGGTAAGAATGCGGGATCTGGTTAAAATTGGGTCATGTGCCAAGTTTGCTGGAAAGACGATGCAATGGGCGGACGACCTTTTATGTGGTATCAAAAATTGACAGCATCGACACTCACCGCCAGCGACTACTGTCCTACAGGGAGATGTCGCTATCGGCATTCGGTATTGCGAACGAATCGAACTTCGTTTGATTCCTGCACCAGGGCGATCATGGATCTAGGATCTAGGGTTCCAAGATGGTACGGACGGGATACGTAGTGTCGTGGTACCTTTAGCTCATTGTTCCCTACGGTAAGGCTAATCGCGCCATCGCGTCAAAACTGATACCATCACCCGCAACCAGTCATCCAAAGGGCATCCATGCAACACAGCCCTACGAACAGGCACAGTCTCGCGGTGAAGACGGAGGGAGCGATCTCGCCATTGTACGTCCCAATTTATTCACGACATTACCAAACCGCGAATAATGAAGCCCCTTCGGAAGAAGCAAGACCGCTCGCTTCACTATCGCATGCTAGCTGGACCCACCTCTCCGGGGGAGTGTGCAGCATGCATAGCTATAGCGGGAGCCAAGATTGCACGCCCCGACCGGCGAATCGGAGCCTACCGGACTGAAATGATTACTACCAGAAATCGTGGGAACGGTCGCATCGCAGCTCTTACCTGCACGCCTGCCTATCTGTCTATCTCTGGCCATTTGCAGCCATGATACGTTTGCATTCGTGAGGATCTGTTTGGTCGTAGCGGCGCGGGTTATGCCTAAGCAAGCTGGTATATAAGATTCCCGCAATTGGGCTGCGGAATTACCCGCACTGTTTGTGTGTGTGGTGCTCTTCTGGGATGTCCAGTGACATTCGAGTGCCCGCTTTCACGGCGCATAGCCACTATGCAATATGAGATCACAACCGGAACAGCCTCCCGTAGCATGTGACATACGTTTGGCTTGACAGAGCAAGAAGTATAGGGGCGGCAGTGACTGCCCACGGTGATCAGAGACCTAATGCTCTTCGCGCGACAATGTTGACTGGGTATGGTATGTCTAGAGTGATATCCTCAGCCAGGATTCCGTACTTTAAATCATCCTTTTTCAACATTGATTTCAGTCTGCGTTCGTAGTGGATTCTAGACCTTGAACAAAGCGGTGATTGACTCTAATGAGAAGCCAAGCTGTATAGTATGTACTGACTGACTATGAGAAGCTATCCAACCCTACGCCGCCTTGTCACTTCCTTTGAAACATGGCGAGACATGTCAGTCCCTAGATAAGGCCAAAGTAGATACAGTCCTTAGACCCAACCGACGTATCCCTCCTATCTGAACATACGCCTAAGAGGTTTGCGCCCAATCGGATTTGACGCCTCCAAGAGCCGCTGGTGAACCCACGTCCAACGGTGTCCGTCAACCCCGGTTCTCCAGCAAGGACTCCGACAGCGCAGCAGAGCTGACATTCCATATATCGACTGTGCTACAAGAAAATTTGCACACCTCAGGTTTATTTGCCGTATAGTCTAGCACTCCGCACATGCATTTTGCATTATAGTCGTGGATTTTCTTAGCTCGGGAAATGCAATAGTCAAGTATAATATATAGTGAGCCTGGCTTGCACTGCTCGCAAGATTGGCTCAATCATATAAATTTGTATGCTTCGGAGTCCGCTCCACAAGCCGTGTCATCGGTTTACATCTTTGGCTTTTGATGTGGCAAGATTGAACATATACCAAACCTTTTCTGAATGTCTAGGTTGAGATCGTATACTGCAACAAGCTTTCGCCAGTTCATAGAGATACAGTCGGTAGGAGACACCCTTTCCGTTCTCGTCAGCCCTTCACTTCGTCCGGTGGAGGGTATCATCATTAGTCATGTAACTTACAAAATCGCCGATAAAAAACCCTTCCGTCTCCTCGCACGAACACTAACGGCCGTCCTCCAGCGTATGTCCATTCTTTTGCAATCGCTGTCCACCAATGCTGCATGAATCCCCCTTCCCCCCTTGAGCTCACAGTTCCCTATGCCGAGCAGACTCAGCGGAGCCAATTTGCGCGTGGCAATGCATAACACGTAGAGCAACCCTTGAACTCGAATGGAAGGTATGTCCTCTCAAGGAAAGTCGAGGGCATAAACACGTCTCCATATAGTGCCCAGCGTTCGACAAGGCACCTCTTTAATGTGACGTTTAGAGCGTGCAACAAGGTCTAAGGCGGCTGTTATATGAAAGAACAGATACCTCAAATTACGGCGGACCATTTTCTCCTACGCCCTGAATCTTTGCTCTAGATTGGGGCCTGTTGCTAAAAGCCTTGATAAGCAGGCCATGGACGTCCTGGAGAGTTGCAGAATCATCTACAGCAAAATTGTCAATCTTAGCGATCGACTCAGTAAGGTACTGTCGTACGAGTTTTTGTCTTCATACATACAAATCTCGTGGATGGCTTTGGCTATGTGTCTCAAAAGCACCTGCCGCACGACGCCATGCTCTTTAAGCAATGGCTCCTGTCAAGTCTTCAGCTTCTTGTCCTCGGTGTCGTCACCATCTTCGTTCTCATCACAGTTCTTTGCACTTAGTAGATAAGCCCACTCCATCTGCAACTAGTTGACGGCGGTGCCATCGAGGCAATGTGACGCATCATCAAACTCGACGCAGTAATGGTCTACCAAGGCTCAAACATCTGAATCGTAAAGGTGGAGTATGCCATTTCCTGAATACGGCTGATGTCTCATGTAGCTACGAAGCAGATGCGAGAGAGGAATTAGTGGGGGGGGCGTAGTCAATGAACGGAGAAGGGCAGGGATTTTGCTGATTAGAAGTCTTCAACCAACGAATTCGAGAACTGACATTGATTCTGTCAGGGAATCGGAGCTACATAAAGCTCAATGTTCAGTACAAAGTTCGTGAACTATAAGGCTGCAGTGACGTGGCATAAACTTTGTTCACTTTGTACACGTGCTTGATAACTTCTTCGAAATTGCAAATTGAACGACTACGAATACTTGCCCCACGAAGTGGAGTATATATGCTTCAGGATGCGGAAGCTGACTGTGATTATAATGGTTCGCTTGGCCCAGTCGGGACTTGGTCTCTGATCTATCTCCGATCAACAATGGCATCGAGCGCTCTTTCATATCATAGTATATGGGTATGGAAGCCGGATAAACCACAATCCCCCGGATCAAGACGGTTCCCTCCGTGCTGGTCGGTGATATACATATGATAGTACGATTGATATAAGGAGCAAAGCTTCACCAAGCACGGTACTATCTAGTAAGTACTTTCCATGGTTCACATATTATATATAGTGACTCAGTATGCTCTCAAAGTATATTCGTACCGAAGTCTGACAATGTCGCCCAGAAACTCAAATGGACTAAGGCTTCCTAATCAAAGCTCATATATAGTTGAAAACAAGAATGAAATCAGGGTCTTCGTGAAGAATGTAAGCTTTTCCAAACGAGAAGACGGAAAGGTGTACGGATTCAATTCACCATCATTACTCACAGTGTACCATCTATAGTCAACACAATACAATGTATGCCAGCGAAAGTAGCCCCCGTATCATGAGTCGGAAGATCTCCGCTTCCTCGCAGTGACCGTCACAGCCGCGGATCCACCTAATTTGCTGTGGCAGGTAACCGATGTGACCTGCTTGATCTTGACGCTCGAAAATATCCATGTTCCTGAGGTCGCCGCCAATGCCGTCATGGCGTTATTGAACAGCGTGGCACCGCTCTTTTGGTCTACGTAGTCCATCACCATGCCGATCTGTGCGGCGTTGGTGTTGGAGGAGGTACATATCACAGCGAGCGTGCCTCCACCCGAGCTTGTCCACGTTGCGGAGGTCACGGCGACCCTATCGATGGGAATAGTGGTAGGAGAAGCGGTGGTAGTCGAGCTGACACTAGTGGCCGAAGAAGCTGGTAGGCACGATTTTACATCGAAGACGTTAACGCCTGTTTGTGGAAACGGGTCGAGGGGACCCCAAATATTGCCATTCTCGTCGCGGCCCAGGCCTTGAGTCAGATGGTTGAAGGAAGAGAAATCATGAGTGAGTGGCGCAAGGCCCGGGTTAACTTGTTCGGGTTGGATCCACTCAGTAACGGGCTGTACGTAGAGACCTATTGACTCTCAGAGTTAGTAAACACGATATGGATGGTATAACTATGTTATTGACATCATCTGGGAGTTACTCACCAGCAGTGATGTTGTTCTTGGTGAGCTTGGGTGTCGAGGCTGTTGCAACGCGGTACTCGCGGCCTACTTTGGAATCTGCTGACAATTTGAGGCGCTGGTCGAACTTCATGCGTGTTTCACCGGCTGCTATGTCGACGACGGCTGTGGTGACGGATCGGAATGTCTCCATACCCGTGCAGACATCCACGTCGATAGCGGTGATGGTCAAAAGCGAGCCCTGCGCATCCGAAGTGTATCCTACGAACCTAGTGGTGGCCACCTCGGCATTGGCGTCTGCGGTGAAGACACCTATGCTAGCGTCTTCCATACGGATACTGGAGTACATCAATATTACTTGATGAGATCACATGGATACTTGGGAAGGGCTTACTAAATAGGAGAACCACCTGTAATGATCTGGATGTTGGTTGCAACGATTGCATAGCAGATTATTTCACCGGCTGAATTCTTAAAGCCCGAGTACTCGATGAAATCACCGACGACGAAGGGTGCCATGACCAGAGGATCTGGCGCCGTCAGGGTGCCCTATTACGGAAGCGATGGTCAGATGGAACTCGTTACAAACACTCCGGCAGTAGATAACGGTGTAATGCCACTCCCACCGGAGTCGAAACTCATATTTAGCGAGCTTCCGGACTCGCACGTCGGCCTAGAAAGGAGATAGAACGCCCCGAAGACTGACCTGCTTTCTATTGGTGTTGCCTATGTTTGGCCGGTTCGTGGCAGGACAGAGATCATCGTTTGCACTACGTGGTACACACATGGGGAATCCGGAAAAGGACGTGATGCTGGGGTTCTCATCATCCGCCTTCATGTAAGGCGAACCAGTATAGCCTATAGAGTAGACAGAGTTGGGATCATTGATTCGGATCGTAGGTCCATTGGTGATCTTCATACTACCATCGCTGTTTATCTTCTCGATGAAACCGGTACTGTCCTGAGTTAGAAATTGCGAGATAGCTATCTGCGCTGCTACAGGCCCGAGGCCTGGCAGTGTGTTGCCGACGACCTAAAGTGGAAGTCAGCAAACCAGATGATATTTAGTTGCGATCACACATTTCTGACTGAGACTTCATAACCCGGGAAGGCACCGCCCTGCCAGGCGGCCACAAACTCTCTCCACGGTACCCAGGCTGCTGGGAAGCCTATTTGGAGGTTCCTGGGGACAGTGACGGTCCACCCATTGACACTGATGATCCCGCCAGTGTTGAATGACGTATCCGTGGCGGAGGCACTTCATAACCGTAAGTTGTGTTGGGAGTTGACGTTGAGATAGTTACTTACCTGACTATCGCACCGTCAAGGTCAAACCCAACATCTGCCGCTTGAACAAGTAAAACGGCTGCGAGGAAGACCAGTAGACGGCGCAAGAGAACCCATACTAACGTCATCGGAACGACTTGGTCAGTCTTAAGAAGACAGAGATAGACCTTGATGAAGATCGAAGTCGTTCATGTTTGAGTACAGGGCTCCATATCTCGCTCGTTTTGTACCCATTCCCCATTATCCTCGCTCTGTACCCTCCCACCATCTCCTCTCATCCCCGCTTTAGGCGGCTTATTTCTCGTTACGGACCAGAACGCCTCTATATGCGCACTGTAAGCAGTCTAGACTTCGTGTTCCACCGCGATTCATTCAGAGTCCGTGAGGCTTGAGTGCCCGCCGCAAATCGAAAGGAGAGGCGTATATTTTCTCCGGTGCAAAGGATTGGGCCGCGGGCTTACGTCGCGTTCAACGACGACACGTGCTACAGAAGCTTGGATACGGTGTATCTCAGGTCACAGACCTCTACGTCATTAGCCAAGGGAAGCCAAGGTATAGCGCTCACAACTATGATCCCGATGGCTTACATAGTAGTCTCGAAATGGCGGTTTCGTCAGTATTTAGTAAGGCATTCGGCTCGGCTGAATTTAATCAAGAAACTGCAACGAACTGCAAGCGCCAGGCCTTAATCATGGGGCAGCCAATTGGTGAACCATTGTGTTCAGTCAGCCGTCGATATCGGGTTCTTTGTGCTATTTATAGAATCCTCCAAGGATTCCTATTCGACATGACAAAAGGTCGGGGGTTTTTGTCTCTAAGTGTTACAATGTTGTGTTCCTCTCTTCGGGAACCTGTTCTGGTGTTGAATAGCGCCTCGTTATTGAACCTAGCCGTTCAGGTAACCTTTAGCATCAAGCATGTGCCAGGAAACAAAAAGTTTACCCCAGTTTGAACCAGCTGAGAACGTAGTGCTATTTTTAATAACCGGCTGATAAGCCCGATCTGGGCGCAACATCAAAGCTGCACATAGCAATGGCATACTATTGAAGATTAGCATGGCTTAGCCGCTGCCACAATAGTATCTTGTGGCTGACTGCGGAAGTTGTCAGTACTTTCAGCTGGAGCTTGAGTAACGGTTAGTAGTTTCAACTGAAGCTTGAGTGACTGAGCTACTAGTACTGTTGTTTTTGAGGTATATTCAGTTCTATTGACGATGTTAGGTCAAAGCCGCGACGGAGTTTCAGTGTTCTCATTCTAACTCATGTGGTAAAATACGACTCGCTACCTGCCGCTGATATCCTCTCAACTTCTTCTCAGTGTCCTGGAATAATCTAGAGTGGTTTTTATGCGCCTACTCGGAGTCGCTAAGAGAAAATTGACCTCGAATACTTCGAATTTGTTCAAATGTAAGCATCGGAGCACAAGCTGAAAAGATGGCAAGCGATACTGTCATTTATTTTCAGTCCACAACATCTTGAACAATTCTCTCAAAAAGTCACCATGGCGTTAAAGGCTCGGCATTCACAAATTCCCAGGTAGAGACCATCCAAATAGTATATAGTATTTGCCGAGATACTACAACCTTGGTTTCTTCCAATACACCTGTCTTCTTTCCGACACTCAAACTACTGGGACATAGCCAGCACAAAACCACCCAATACCACCACCGACCACCGACTCCCACCCAGTCCTCCACCCAATCTGCTTGCAGTATTCTGCCCCGCCCCCTGCGGTCTCGTACTGGGCGCCACAGGTTCTACCGTCGTATCAGCCGCATTAGTGCTACTCGGACTACTCGATCCTGTACTAGAGCCTGTTGTCGTAGCCTCAACTGAAGAACCGACTTGGTCTCACTTGCGACCGCAAGCGTAAGCGGAACCCACACGAGGTCCGTGCCAGCCGTGAACTGCGAAGCCTCGGTGTAAATGACCAGCCCGAGGACGCCGCCGTACCGCTGCCCGGAGGCGACGGATTGGAATAGGTACAAGTTGCGGAAGTGGTGCCGCTAAGGGCGCAGGACATGCTGTCCGTCCTGGGGCGTTTTTAATCAGCAAGGGGTTCAGTGTGCAGGATGGCATGATGGCTGGGGATGAGATGGGATGTAGTTGAATTGACGAGTCCAGAGTGTGAAAAGGGGAGGATGCGTGGGACAAGAGACGTACCAAACAGAGGCGGAACTTGACGTGTAAATCAAGGTCTCTGCGTCCTCGGTGAACGTGAAGGCGCCGTACACGCAGTCTAGCGTGTGCTCCGGGACGCACCAGATCGAGTATGTGGTCAGGTCATCTTTCTACGTTTCATCCGAGAGTATTAGCAAGCAGTCGCCCGGAGGCCAACAATAGGTACCATCATGCAGTGTACGGACTGATATGATGATGAATGGGTCGTCGAGAAGGACCTACGACGGTAACGACACTCTCCTCGACCGTACTCCATTGATCCTTATTCCAGCTTGGGAACACGACATCTGCGGTGGTGGTTTGGGCGCAGATGTGGGGAATGGCTGTAGTCAGCGCTAACAAAGCCGTTGCTCTAGCAGAGAGAGATGCGGCATGGCTACGACGGCAGTTTCAAAGCGTATTGGCTTGTCAGATGCCTCGCAATAAGCTCCTGCTGTGGCGGCTCGTCAACCTCTTATCTATCAATTTCGTATGTGTTATTTAATGAGGGTAGTGGTCAAAGAGCGAGAGTCGTGACGATATTTGTCTTTCTTTTCAAGGTGGTTACATCAATCGATTTAGCCTGCGGCACAGCGACATAATGTTACTGAGTTGCTGAATCAGACATAAGCCGACCTGAGCAATCTGCCGGTTGCTCGAAATCATCGACAGACGAGCGGCGCATGTCACGATAACTGTGTTCTTGGTATGAAGCCAATGTTGTCGAGAGAAAGACGCCTGAGCTTGGTATCAAATATAATGCTCCATATCAACCAATATGAAGCTCTGTGCTGTTCTGCCCCCTTAAGCCCGTGGTTATGTCATATGGCCTCAAGACGACCCGAAAATGCGACACCTACAACGCTGTTCTTCGCTGCCCCGGAAGAGCGGCTTCAATAGCATCTCCTATCTCTTCTTCGATCTCTTCTTCGTCCTCCTCATCTCCTTCTTCCTCATCTCCTTCATCCTCACCAAGACGATGGGCCTCATCGTCCAATTCCCCATTGCCATTTACATGAGCCTCCGGAGCTTCTTCCATGGTCTCATCCTCATCACCATCCTCGTCGTGAGCTTCCTCGTCATCTGCATCTTCATCTTCATTCTCATCCTCCTCTTCTCCTTCTCCTCCTCCTTCTTCCTCTTCTTCTTCTTCTTCCTCCTCCTCCTCCTCCTCCTCCTGTTCATCCTCCGCCTCATCCCCGCTCTCATCTTGTCCAGTCTGATCAACCTCTTCATCAACACTGCGTCTCGCAAGATTAGGAAACATCAACTGGACCTCCTCCTCGTCTAGAAGGTCCGACGGTGGCGCATCACTAAGATCACTCTCATCATCCGCCGAGTCATGCACGCTGCCGACCGCGCTACTCTCTCCTTCCACGCCATCGCCGTCCTTCATCGCCACGTCGCCGTCCTTCCCGTCCTCAGCGACGGGCGTATTGCTCCCACGCGTCTTGCCACTGGAAACAGAACCGCGAAGCGACTTCCCGCCGGCGGTAGGTTTCGCTGGCCCCTCCAGCGCTCGCGTGACAGCCTGTTCCGCCTTGCGTAGAATGTCGGGTCTCCTGACCCCACCGCGGCGCTGACGCACCACGGTCCCCTCATGCGTCGGCACAGGCCCGGCCTCGGTACCTGAATGGACTTCGGACTGCGGGTTGAGTAGGTTACTGAATGCATTGGTAGTTTTATCCTTATCCTTCTCTTCAGCCCGCTTCTCATCATCCCGTAATTTGGCCTGCGCACGCTCCTGGATGATACTTGTGGCGCTCGGACCGGGCAGTGAGCTCCCAATCTCCAGATAGACGGCTGTGTAGCAATCACTGACGAGGTCATCGACAGCACCGGCCTTCATGAGACCCGCATTAAGTTTCTTCAGCTCGGTGGCCTCCTTGAGCGCGGCAAAGGCAGGGGTGGTGCTGTTAGTCGCTGCTACGGCATTTTGATCGATGGCCCATTCGTTGATGCGCTCGGCGATGATGTCGAATTCGTCGGGGGATATGCTCTTAAACACATCTTCGAGGACGGGCTCGATCTTGAAGCTTTGACGGACAAGACGAAGGTATGCAATGCAGCACGTCTGCCAGAGGTCATTGAAATGGTAGAAGTCGGCGCCCTTCTTGCGGATACGGCGTAGAAGAGCCTCAAAATTGGTGCGGTCTTTGAGAACGACGAGGATCTTGACCATGAACCGCACATATTGCTCCGTATAGACGTGATGGCGACCAGGACGCTCGGCGTCACATTTCCATACGTTCATGACCATGGTCTTGGTGAACATGGATTTCTGAAGGACGCCGAATGCAGCCATCGCCTGGATGTAACTAGGGTCCTCGGCGTTCTCGTCGAACAGAATCCGGGCGTGGCGCATGATAATGCGATGCTGCCAATTGGACTTGTCCTTCTCGCGCAGATGTGACAGCGTCTCGATAACGAAGGGTTCCCAGTGGTCCGAGTCCTCAAGCTCGACGTGTTCTCCCTTCCTGATAGCAAACGGCTGACGCTGAAGAATATCTGTCGCCTCTTGCGCTGGCAGGTCACCTCGAAGCACTAGCTTGTGCACCACAGACACAATCCTGTAGTGAGGTTCTAATATCGGGTCTCCTGATCGTGGTTTAGGAAGTGCTGTCACGATCCTTACGGATCTCTCCAGTGCGGCAATGACGTCGTTCACGAGTGGACGACTCTGCCTGTCCTTGTGGTCTAGTGACGTGTACGGCTTCTGGTACATCTTCCAAATGCATTTTGCGAGCATGTAAGAGTTCCTATTACTGTCAGCATCTATCGATTAAAGCCACGGGGTAGTACTTACTTCCACTCCTTGGGTTGGACCGCCATCGCTTTCCTGAACAGGTTCGCGGCAAATTTCCAGACCTTGTAATCCTCCATTTCTTCGTGGAGTTTCCTCTTGAAAGTACCCGCGCCCATATTCTGAATACAAAACCTCTCGTAATCCGCATGCTGGTAAGGTTCCATCGCGAAAGGCTCGCGACTTGACGCGTACATGCGCATGCCAAACTTGTGATATAGCTCATGCAGTACCCCCGCGGACTCAGAATCATACTCGGGAGCTGTCTTCCAAGAGTTTGAGAGGGCAAGGGTGTAACAATGAATGGCACTTCGCTGGAGCTTAACCAGATCTTCCCTCTCCTTATTCATCTTATCTGAGGACCACAGGACCGATTCATCGAGCTCATAATCGAAGCACTCAGCCAGTCTGAACCAAGCTTCCCATTGATCTGGAGTAAATTGAAGCTGTTGCCGCAGAAAAGTCGCCCCGAGACGGAGGTCGTCAGTAGCGCCAGGGGTCTGTCTCCGGTTAAGGTCGACGCCCTTGAACTTGGTAAAAGCAATCATGCCCAGAAGGAAGAACCATTGATGCTTAGCTAATGCACTGTCAGGCGTTGTAACAGCTACTGCATCGATCGTAATGTTGCCCTTAAGAGCTTGGTACAAACGCAGCGGGTGGATTGGCCGCTTGAGGTATTCCGTAAAGTTTCGGAGGTTGTGTATCGTTTGCTGATTTGATTTTGTTGGTCCAATTGCTTGCTGCATAGTCTCGATAGTTGTCTTCAAGTCCGACTTGAGTAGGTCCTTCATAGGCACATGGCTAGCTAGCACCGAGATCTTCTCGACCAAGGTAACCGTATTACGCCTCTCTAGATTTTCCGGCGCACAGCCGTGGTCTTGAACTTCCCATACGCCAATGCCCTTGAGACCATAGAGATCATACAAGACCTGACCCAAGTAATCTTCCCAATTATCGATCAGGTTCTGCTTAAGCAATTCAAGTCGCATCATCTTCAGGAAGATCTTGTTTGACGCCTTGCAGCACTTTCTCAGGCCTAGCACCTGATGTACCGCTGCGAGAAAATCCGCCAGATCGGTCTCGGGCGTGGTGAACATGGTTTGATTCTGGAGCACACCAGTCTTGAGAAGGGTGTACAGCAATGACCAGTTTCTAACTTGCATTTCTCGCAGTCTGTTGAAGAAGGCCGAGAACGTTGCGTTGCCGGAAGGTGCCGAGCCCATACCGACACGTACCTCATCCTCGAACATGGGGGCAGTGTGTAGAATGCAACTCAGCTTGATTAAGGCAGCAATGCTTGACTTCAGGTGGTCATCATCGATGATGTCGAAGGCTCCTACATGGTTCAGTGCGAGGGAGAGAGTCTTTGGGAGTAAATCGTCAATGAACTTGAGCATCTTGAAGAAAAGTGGACGCCTTTCCTCGATTGCCATGCTCAGATATGGATCTCGTTCGAAGTCGGCGATGATCATTTCAATGGCCTTCAAGTTGCAAGAGAAGAGTTTGGTCGAGTAGTTGATGGCTTCATACGCCTCACCAAGACGTTTCCAAAGGAAGAGTCGTAATTCGGTACTAGCGCCTAGCAAGAACTTCCATAGATCTCGCAAGCCTTGGCTTGCTGTTTCAGTAATTGGTAGCTCGTCTTGATCGGGTGGCGGCGACTTGAGTTGGTCACTTGGTGTTGGTGAGCTGGGAACTTGCGATGATCGACTAGCCATGCACACCGCGGACGGGTTCAAGACTGGTTCCAAACTATCAATCACCCCTACTGGCTCACTGAGGTCGTCTTGGAACAATCCCAAGAAGAAGTCCATTGTCGTGAGCTTGCTAATCTCCCGATCTGCCGCGAAGATGGAGATCTCAGGCATGATGGCGTTGTTCGGGATGCCGAGGGTGATGTCTTCATGATCGGTTGCCAGTGTATCGCGCAGGCTTTGCCAGCACTGGAGGACATGCTCTCTAGACACGCCCTCGGTAAGAGTGACTGAAAAGACGGCAGCCCACATAAACCTGACTGACAATATCTTATTTGAGTCACTAGACCGATCTCGACTCATCTGCGAGGCGAGCGAGAACCACCGGCCCAATCTTCCCTTGGTTTCAACTCGGATGCCGAAGTCCACGGCACTGTTAGGGTTGGTGATCCTCTCGTAAACATCCAAGTGCAATTCAAACAACGTCTGGACCATGTGGTCGAGGGACTGCAGAGCCTTTTCCGGGTCCTCCGAACATTCCCAGTTCTGAAGCTCGTACTTGGTTCGATTGTAAATATCTTCATCCAAGTGGCTAACGACTTGCACCACAGCCATCTTCATCGTATCGGACCATTTGGAGTTCAAGTACGACTGAGAGACAGACATGACCCATTCGAATGCGATGTCTGGCACACCCATCTGGCCATCGTTCATTCGCTGGGCGAAGGCTTTGAGGTTCTTTATCTCGTCAAACATGGGTGTTTCAGTCTTAAGCTGCGAACCTGGCTTCGAATGTTCGAGGAACGAAGCAAATCCACCAGCCACGGGGTCAGTGATCTGCTTGGTCAGAAGAATTTGGGCCGTGTCTTCGTCAAAAGCAGTCAGGTTGGCCCGCAAATCTAGTGTAGGACGTTGCGTAAGCTTGGCCGTACGGTTCTCCAAGGCTGAAAGCTCTACTATCTCCGCAATACGATCCAGAGTACTCTTGTCGGTAACGCCTAAATTCTCCGCCATGTTCCTCGTGGTCTGAAAAAGATTCTTATCAGCTGCCTGATATGGCTCAAGCTGGGCGGCATAGAGGGTTTGTGTGACTACGGACTCCTCGATGGCGGTTTCCCTCCGACGGGTCCTCTTGCTTCGCTTTTCCACGACCTCTTCAGCGTCGCCGTCTGGTATACCTGCAGCAGATTGGGATCGCTTCCTTGATAACACCGAGCCACTACGCTCCGTCCTGGAGTTTTCGGTAAATACCGCGGCCTCTGCCTTGGTTTCAACCGGAGATTCAATAGCCTCACCTTGCGAAGCTACTTGACTCGTTAATTCTGGCCCGTCATCTGCTGATGCATCTGCCTGCGCCGTGTCGGTCGGCTTCAGTCGCTCTACCAACCTCTGCTGCGTAGGCCCCGGGGATGCAGGTATTTCTGGCAGCTGAATTGATACAGCGCTTGCGGGAATGCCACCCGTAGCTATTGAATGCACGAGGCTCATACCCAAGTCGGCCCAAGATGGTCCCTGTACGGGTAAAGGGGTCGACGGGGACTCTACAAGGAGCTCATGGCGTGGCATAACCAGCGACTGAGTAGGATTTGGGAGGAAAGGAATCGGATCCAGGTAGTTCTTCAGGACCGCAGGCATGAATTTCTTGATATAAGGTACCATGATTGGATGAGACATGGCGATGTGGTCATCCAGTACCTCGAGATGCTCCTTCAGCTGCTCCCCTGCGAATCCCTCGGCTAGAGCCGGAGGGTCGACCTCGTCCACAGCCGGATCATCGTCAAGTTCAATAGCAGCCTCTAAGCAGTATCTGCTGGTCCGCGAGCTTTGGAGGAAACCGGCCACCCGTGAAGCCCTTCTCCATAATTCGGCATCGGAAGGATCATGATCTAGAGCGGTGCTGAAGTCATGCAATGCCTTGCGAGCCATCTCCATTATGTCCTTCCTTTCGAAAACACATTTGCCTTCAGATTTTGCGGCATGTCTGATGCCGTCCAGGCTGAACTGGCCATGATTCTTATATGCAAGGTACAAAGCTTGTGGTAAACTGCTTCCACTGCCATCCAATTCGGCCTGAGCAGCCTCAAGTGATTGGGCAAAGGATAGGTCGAGGGGCAGGTGTTGAGATTCGGCCTGCCGCTCGTCCCGTTGAAAGTCGGTGGTCGCATCCGGATATCGAAAGATTTCGGACTCAAATAATAATTGATATGCTTCTTGGGCTTCAGTGTAGTGGTGTGGCCCTTGAGAATGGAGTTTGAGTGCTGTCTGGAAGCGCTTCAATGCTTCCTCTATGTGAAGCTCTCGGGTGGTATCGATTTCGTCGTCGATATTCTCCTCGGGCTCGACGTTGAGGGCAGTAAAGGCCGGCTAATGATAGATTAGCATTGGGGATGTGAAGGTGAAGTGGAAGCTTCCAAAGTTACCATGTTGGTGGTTGTTCGCGATGGCAAGGTCCAATGCTCATGGCGCAATCGGGGATTACCGCATAGTAGTTGGAATCGTCTGTTATCCGTCGATAGGCCCTACGAAGCAAGGAAGTCTCTAACGGCAGGATGCGCCCAACCATGCGCTGCTCATGATGCAAAGAGAACGAATTGCGATCAGAACTCCGGACCGACGATGAGATTCCTCGCGTGGCTGATGAGAGACGCGACAATCGAAATCTCCCATTAACATGAACGCCCGAGCTCGGCAAGGCTGACCTAGTCGATAGTGCGGCTTGAGATTCGTTCTGTTTCATTGGCAAAAAAAGTCACTAGTGTCGCGGCACGAGCTTGGAGCCTGCAAGGCTGCTCATGTACTATGTACCTAGGTAGTGACAATCCCCTACCCCTGCCCTGGCCCTGCTCTGCCCCTGTCAAGCTTCCACATGTGGTGGCCTTGGCCTGTGCGCGGAGCTTTACTATCACAGTATGTGTGGGTACACAGTAAGTAGGTAGGTAGGCCACTAGGTAAGTAGCCAAATCTCCCTGGCAGCTGCGAATGGGTCCGTACATCAGTTAACCCATTTTCACCAGCAACTTAGAACACCAAGCAATGAATGCCTAAGTGAACTGAGGAGGACGGACAGAATCACCACGCCTTTACATGCCGGGTCGACTATTGCCCCGTTTACCTGCACATTGAAAGCCGGCACTCGGTTCTTCTCTAGTTGTCTCCTACCTATGATATTCGGTTCTGATATAGCCATCATTCAAGTGCGAGGCACATTCGAAGTACTCCAGCTGTCCCTCTGCCCACAGCTTCACCATGCCTGCGCCCGCAGTCCCAGAGTAATGATGTACTCTTTGCACAGCGCGACCCATTGGAGCTGACATTCTCGACAGAATCACCGAGGATATCCTTCACGAGTCAATTGACGCCCGTACCGAGTCCCTGGTCGCCTTGCGCGAACTGGGTCCTCCTGACCTCGTCCATCTCCTCAAGCAGAACCGCAGCAACCCCGCGCGCCAGACCGGAGTCTATCACCATGTCACAGGTGTAGATGCTTCATCCTCCGCCAGCTTGGCTGCCTATATCAACACCCTCACCTACAACAAAGAGCATGGCCAGACCGCGACCCAGAAGATCACCGAGGGTCTTTACTGCTGTTACAATGCCTTCTCCCGCCTGGATATGCGTGTCCACGTCACCATTCCCGGGACGGTAGAGAGCTATTGTGTTGACGAGCGGGGCGAGAAGCGGAAGGCGACTGATGAGCTTTGGCTGGAGACTTACCTTTGCAGTGTGCTAAGAGCCTATTCCTACGCTGACGACGGAAGTGGGGACACCATCAGGAAGATCATGGGCGTCCGCCGCTTCAATCCAGTCACGAATACCGAGACGGAACACCGCTTTCTGAGTGCCGCCGAGCATCTGTTTTTCAGGGGTTGGCAATTGGGGTCGGACTCTGTCGTCCAGGTTCCGAACAATGTCTCGAATCATCTTACCACCGGCCTTCTGAAGTACTTCCACACTACTGGGCGCTTTGCCTCGGCTAGAAACCTCTTCGAGAAGTTGCGAACCCAGAATGTCGAAGTCTCATCGTTGTTAGCCAAGGTGCTCTTCATGGGCAACGAGGAGGTGCAAGGTGTACGGGTGTTGTACGACGCTCTGAAGGAGACCCCCATGGACTACGTGATGCTCGACGCACAAGCCGAGTTCCTGCAGAAGAAAGCCTTGGCAGCTGCCAATGCAGAGCAGAAGGAGGAACGACTGAATATGGCTATGGGCAGTGCAGATCGCAGTACGATTGCGGCGCCCAGCGAGTTCGGCACGTGGGCGAGACTGGCATCAATCTATGTCGCCAAGGAAGATTGGGAAAACGCACTCACTATCCTCAACTCATGTCCCATGTTCACCTACCAGGACAAGGACGCACCGCTGATGCCGGAACCAAAGGACGTATATCTCCCGACTTTGCCTGAGACTCGACTGGAGGAGATCGACAGCGAACCCGAATCTCGATACTCTGAGCAAGTGGATTCCAGCCTACTCAATCTGAGGGCGGCTTCATACCGAGGTACCTTCAAGCAGGCATACGCCATCCTAACGGAGATGACGGCGAAGATTGGCTGGGACCAACTGCTCAAGATCCGAAGCAATGTTTTCGTTATGGAAGACGAGTATAGAAGCGAGAGACAGGATACAGCCTCCCTAGCACCACCCGCCCATAACCGCAACCCTAGCACGGATGGCCTCCGTGGAACCCCTGAACCGCCGACCAATGGCGAACACACGGATGAAGAGGATGATGCGAAGCCTGAGAAGCCAGAAGACACCGTTTCCCTAGCCCCGACTCTTACAAACGGTAAAGACGTGGAGAGCGAGGTCGAAAAGCCGACACACACGATCGATCCCGGCGAAGTCAAGGCCGACGCAATAAAGTCGGATGCTGACAACGTAAGTGCCTACCTGCTAGTTCCTCATGCCCGCCACTTACTTCGCTCCCAGACCGCAACCACAGAAGAGCACCTGTCTCGTCTTAACAATAAGAGACTATGCGAGCGATGGTTGGACAGCCTCTTCATGGTCCTCTACGAAGACCTGCGCGTCTACACGATCTGGCGCACGCAAATGGCACAATACCGCGCCCAATCCATGCAGTACAAAAAGTCGGCCGAGGAGTGGGAGATTCTCGGCTGTCTCGCCGAGCGCCTCCAGCACCACGAAGAGGCCGTCGAGGCGTACCGCGCTTGTCTCGCGCAGCGCTTCAGCCCCAAGGCCCTCTCGGGTATCCTGCGCGTATTCGAGACGACGAAGAACACGCGAGAGACGGTCGCGAGTCTGATCAGACTGGTTACGTGGCAGTACAGATGGTACAGCGAGTTCTCGCCCGAGTTGCTCTATATCATCCGCACCCTGATCGAGGACGAGGGTGCCGTCAAGATCAGGAGCATCATTCAGGCTACGAGTTTACCCCAGAATGTCCTGGATCTGACACATCACTATGCCGCGTTGTGCCACACATTCCGGAGCAGTGGAACGGATGGTTAAGTGGCAAGAAGGGGGTAGAGGAGGGAGGTGGTACGGGGTTGATGAGGTGTACTTTAATGGATGAGAGAAGGAAGTCACTTTGGTATGATATCCATGTGATTATTGTAGCTTTGCGCCGCGGTGTAAAAGCGTCGTTGGGGTTACAGAAATACTTGAATTCTTTTGCCTATCCGCATAGAGACCCTCTACCCCATGGTATGGATATCTCGCAACCCGATCGGGATGCCCTGTCTGAGCTGCTTTGCTACTGTCCAAGGTATCTAACCCACATGATTATATTTGATCGATTGATCTTATGACTCGGCTATACGAAAATTTTGTTTCGAAAAAGGGCGAGTTGCGGCTTGCCTCACAAATCTGTATACACCTCCTCTTCGAAGTAAGCGTGCGTATATGATGGCATGAGGATTCTTCCACTCCTTAGACCTGGCAGCCCTCTCTGTAGCCAGCAAGTATCTCTTATGTGAGCGGTGAGACCCTAGGCATGGACACGGACATACAGTAAGGGTAGTTATTACCCACAGGAACGGACAACATCCATCTATGAAGGGAAGGTACCAAGGATATATGGCGACGCCTCCTGTACAGCTTCGTGCGCTTTAGGGTTGCTATAAGCGAGACACCGCTCCATCCTGAAGAATAAATACATATGGTGCTCCACTTCTGGGCTCCTGATAGTCGACGTTTTCCTTTTACTCCTTCTCCCTCTCTTCTAAGTTGTACCCTTGCTTTTTTAAGTTCGCGCCTCAATCTCATCCAGTGCAGCTTTCCGCCACCTGTCACTTATGTATCCAGTACCGGTAGTCCAGACTAAGATGCTGCTTATGCATGAAATGTCCGAACCTAAAACGCCACAAGCCTTCTTGGAAGAAGAATTTCCAAGCTACAGCATATAACAAATCTCCTTCCACGGAAATATTTATATGTAAAACCTTTTCTACTCTCCCTTCACGTTTCATCTCAACTTAGCTCGAAAGCCGCTCATACCATATCGACCTCATCCTACCGCAAACCACAGCCAGAAACCACACCGACATCGTTCTTTTCCACGATCCCAGTCTTGATCACCAAAATGAAATTCATCAACACCATCATCCTCTTTGTGACCGGTGCAATCTCCACATCTGCCACTGCCCTCCCGGGATTGTCTCCCAACGACAAGAATTGTGGAGTCGGCAACATGCGCTGCGCAGACGACATTGACGTCGAGCGGTGTGCCGGCACGGAGTGGAAGCACTTTCACGCGTGCAGGAAAGTTGGCCATGTTCAATACGAGTGCCACCAGGTGGCCAGAGGTACGGTGACGTGCCGTCGCCCTTCGTAGAGGTCACGGTCGAGATGGCAGGAGGGCTTCTAGTAGCTAGACTTTCTGCGCGAAATCCAGTTGCAACCGATATTCACCTGGGAACCCACACAATACCCTCATTGATGCATAACAGCGCGTTGTGAACGCTAATTTGACGATCTGGAGCTTTACCAAGGCCCAGGGCTTCGCCTACTCCCAGCTGTGCTTTGCACGATCCGCTGTACCGCGCATATCATCATCACCTTTGTCGTTGTTGAGACAATACCAAAGTGCCTGGTTTATAAGATCTCAGGGCCGAGAGAAAGGGTCATTCTTCGCCAGTGTTTTCTACCTATCTTCGAGGAAACGTCTTGTCCATATGCAAAATTGTATCATGGGACTATCTAGTGGAGGGACCAGTTGGGCTTTAAGAGGTGTCCTGGCTATTAGGGTGAAATAGATTATACCTATGACGTTCGCCAATAGAGTCATGTGCTCCTCGAAAAAGACTTGCTCAATGAAGTCTATCATGGGCTGTTATGGAAGACTCCCATCCTCAACCTCTGCGCCACTTGTCAACCACACCTTTGAGACCTCGTACATTCCTAGATATAAGCCGCTCCCTACAGCCGTCCAAACTGCTCTTATGACTGACCCTCGGAACAAGCCAGGAATGCCCCTTTCCTTGACAACCTCGCGCGCCACCGACAGCCCGCTTTTTCGTTGCTCATAGCTTCCAGAGCCTACTATCATCCTGCCATTTCGATCTTGAGCGCCTTGCTGGACATCCTGCCCCTCGCCTGGCATCAACATCATCCTCGTCTTGACAACATCCATCGGCGTCGTGACCACCGCAGCAAAACTCCCGGCCAGCCCAGCAGTAGTACCGGTGACCACGCCCGTCTCGAGCAGACTTTGCTTCTCTTTCGTCCCGTATCCTGTCCCGGCATTCCGTGTACTTGACCTGCGAGCCCAGATTCTAGTACGCATCCACTCGAAAATCGGGAACTGGATAGCCGTGAAGGGCAGATTCCGCGCCACCATGACCGTATAGCCACTGAGTAACTTCCTACTAGCGCCCGAGCCCCCTAGCTGACGAAGGGCCTGCATGCTTGTGGACTGGCCTCCACTGCCCGGCTTCCGCGAAAGCATTTGCGCGTTCTGCTTAATGACCTCAGCAGGCGTAAGCACCAGGCAGCTGGCCATCTCGGCCGTCGCGGAAGCAGCCGAGTAGATGACCGGTTGGGGCAGACTCAAACTGGAGCCATGGCGCCCGAAGAAAGTTTTGGCGCCCTCGTAAACGGTAAAGAACGTCCCTGCCGCGGGAAGCGTGGCGACGATAACGATGCCTATTCCTTGGTACAGGCCACGAAAGAGTTGAGAAGATGGAACCTTGGTTTTGGTGGCGGGATCAGCGAAGGTGCGCAGAAAGTCTTGGGACTGCTTGCGTGTTTTGAGGGTGTCCAAGGGGTAAACCAGGAGGTCTACTGTGAATGCTGCTGCTGCGCCGGCCTGGGATAACGTTAGTTGGCATTCCTTCAACAAACGGTGCACCGTTTCAGGGCATCCCGAGCGCCAGGTAAGTGGCCGTATAGTCAACCTACTAGCAGAACATCCCTGCTTGAGCTTCCGCTCATTACTGAAAATATACGGCTATCCGGTTGTTCGTTGTATATGTTGCTTTGAGCCCAGCAATCAGATCGCGAGATAATCACCACCTTGATGCATGACGAAGTCGGAGCGACGAGAGTCTGACCAATCATATCTCATGACGGCTTATCGATGATAAGGAATAGTGGGTCCCCCAATAATTTCTCGTCCACCGGCTCAAATACAGCTGACTAGCCCTTCCATAAGAACAGAATACAGATGCGCAGACTATATGAATTGATCAGCAGCGCCGAATGTCACCATGGTGCTGAGTGTGGTGCTGTGTTCTCTTTATATTAACCGCTGAAATATCTAGTAATCACCTTGAGACAGATTAAAGTCTTGTGAGAGCATGCTGCAGTGCGTGAATTTGAGGCCGTGGTTTGAGCATTCGGAACAAGGGGCGTGACTTCTCACGACTCAGAGACGCGGCCTCGTTGGATGAGCTTATCTGATGCTCTAATGCGGATTGTTCTGGCTGGCTCAGATACAGTTGAACTGGATTTTTCAACGCAATCGGCACATTACTAATCGTGTTATACAGGCGTGCAAGTTATTATGGACGAACAAGTTTTAGGTCTCACTGTTGGTGGCAGGAATTACAGACCACATGTGCGAACGATGTAGAAGGCGGTTTCGCATTATAGGCTTGAAGCGGACTGCCTTTCCTCTCAACATTGCCAGTTTCTTCCTAAATACTATGGGCTTGGGATCATACGACGCTGGCTATTATACTTGCCACCGCATGGCCTATATACGGCCATCTAGACATGAGTTGGGGTAGAATCAACAGTGAAGTCCTGGTGTCCAAATCGGAACTTCTCACTCGCGCAAATTCACTGCACCCAATTTTGAAGGCTGAGAAGCACATGAATGTACCACAACCGGAGGTATGCTCCTGTAGCTGCCGTGATCGAACTGGGTGGCCCTTTGGAGGTCTTAAGATGTCAAATTTGTGCACGTACGGCCTGAACCACCAGCATCAAGCGAAAATTTTCCCGACAACCTGAACGTCACTCGAACCTATGCATCATTGAATGCGAGCAGCCAATGTCGACTAGGGCAATCACCTTGGGGATCATTCCCCTTCACTCCCAACGGCGGATCACGTCTCAGCCGATGAGCCCGGAGATGTAACGTGAACTACTTGGCTTGTTGGTGCAGACGTCCCTCTCGGCTTCTTTCAACGTGTGCAAGAGGAGGCGCTATATTGTAACGGAAAGGTGTCATGCCTGTTGCCACAGCCTACAAGTACGTCCACAACCTCGAGGAAATCCATGTCAAAATCCACTTCACGCTGAATCACTTACACCAGCTCGACAATTCGACGATCTCTGTTTTGTGTACAAGGTATTCCAGCGGCTGCAAGCTCACTTAGAACAAGAACTTGAACACTCGCTTCCAAGCAGGAGCGGCAGCCAACTCTGCCCGGTAAACCCGAATGGCATCCCAATCGTGTTCACGACGACCGGTGTCGACGTCCATCTGACTAACTTTCAACCATCCCTGGCGCTTCCAGATATAGCCAGCGATATAGAACAAGATAACAACGGGGGCAGCCAGATACGACTCGAAAAATCCCTCGGCGTCCCCAATGGAGCCATCAATATTGACGATGGCCGTGTAGAATTGAGCCGCAAGAACGATGATGTTCAAGATCAAGCCTACCCAAGACCCGGCAACGCCAAAAATGGCCTGGAACGGAATCTCATCCAGGGTGTGTCCGTGATACTTCCATGCCTGTCTGAAACGGATATGACAGAGGCAGATAGACCCCCAAGTGAACAAAGCCGCCAAGCCTGATAGGGCTTGTAACCAAGTGAAGACAGTGTTGCCATTTCCGTTGACACTGAGGTATCCGAGAAAGCCGATTGCAATGATGATGCCGACCGCGGGTAACGGTCGACCAGACTTATCAATATAGGCGAATAACCTCGGTGCATAGCCTTGCTGTGCCAGGGCAACAAGCGTACGACTACCGCCATAAACACACGACACACCGATCGATAATACCGAGACCAGGATGATAACGTTCATGAAGGAGTCATATCCATGCAGACCAGCGTTGGCGATGGCAATAACGAACGGCGAGGAGCTGGGGTCGTCGTTGCTAGCATTGAGCAAGCGGCCATCCTTGCAGCTAACCAACAAGCCGACAAAGAGGAGTCCGACGACGTAGAAGAGTGTGATTCGCCAGAAAACTTGCTTGATAGCACCAGGCAGAGCCTTCGCAGGATTTCTGGACTCGGCAGCGGCCAGACCGACTAACTCGGTACCGCTGAAGGAGAAAGCAGCTGTGACGAAGACACCTAAAAGCTCGGGGTTAGTCCCTGATATACAAACAGACGTGAAGCCGGGAGTCTGGAGTTGACCTACCACAAAAGCCTCGGAAACCATGTTGAAAAGCGCCCGGGTCATACCAGAGCCGTGCTCCCCAGTACTTGCTATATTGGCCGTTGGAGGGACCACCTCCCAGGATAAGGATAAAGGCAACGATCATGAATATTACGGTGGCAGCTAACTTGAGGGACGAGGCCCAGAACTCTTCTTCGGCATATCCCATTGTTCCAAAGATATTGATGATGATGATGAGGACCAAGAAGACCTGGTGAACATGTTAGTGAGTTGCTCAGTCGGACGTGGCAGCAGCCGTCGATGTGCCGGGCTATGAGGGCGTTGACTTACGCTGATCCATATTGCGACGCTGGAGTCAGGTGCCCAGTACTGTATGACAGTTCCACACACAGTCAGTTCGAGCGGCAGCACGAAAGCCCATTGCATAACATAGTTCCAGCCCATGGCGAAACCCCAGGACGGATCAACGAAACGATTCGCATAACTGGATTGATTGCGACGTTAGCCATGCAAAGGAAACGACTGATGTAGGGTGTGGCATTTGTTTACTTACGTGTAGAAACCACCCGAGATGGGGAACATGACAGCGAGCTCACCAAGAGCGTAGACGACGTTAAACATCATGACGCCCATAATGATGAATCCGATCAACATAGACCCTGGTCCTCCGGTCTGCAGGGCACCGCCGCTGCCGACGAAGAAACCAGCACCAATACTGCCTCCTATTCGAGACTCGTGGTTAGAAATGCTTGCCCTTTGCCAAGACCACTGGCAACCCGCGGAGCCGACTTACCGATGGCGATCATGTTGAGGTGACGAGGCTTCATGGTACGCTCGAGTTCCACGTCGCCGGTGCCATGGTGCCTGCGCTTCCCGAACGAGCGGAAGTTGAGTCCATTGCGCGTGGCCCAGCTCTCTTCCGGCTGGGTTGTGGCGGTCGCGAAGTCAGTTCCGCCGATCTTCTCGTCACTCGGGGGGGTACTCGCGCCAGGGGAACCGGTCTTGGTATTGACGTCCGCCATGGTGGAATCGTGGGGAATAGGTCAATGAACTCTACTATGTAGTACCGTCGCGAGATGGGCAGACCTGCGTGCGTGCGCCCCCGCTCGTATATAAGTATCGGGGTCTGCTGACGGCCAAGGAGACTCGATAGACGGCAGACGGCGGCATGCACGGATTGGGTGACCGAGGATTCGAAGGATTTGAAACAAGATACGATGTAACCAAGTATCTACTCCAACTAATATTGGGAACTGCGTCGTACTGGCTTCCTTCCAGAACCGTTCTGATGGACCAAGTCCCGCTTTTAACGGCCATCCCGGAAGCGAGCCCAACGCCTTTGCCCCAGAGCGGGATCTGATCATCTCGAGACTAACCTAGCATAGACACTAAGAAATTATGACGGTAAGCATTGCGCCTTGGCGGCACTATGGCATCCTGCAACTCTGGCCAAGACGGACTGCTACTGGCTACTCGGAGAGTCGCCTGCGTCAGCTCCGCAATGCAATCAGAAGCACTCTAGGTAGGAGGTAGGTAGGTACTGTACAAATCCCAGGGATGCTGATGTCTAGCGTAGCGCTAGGTAGTAGGTACTTTGCTCATAGATTTGTGCGAGGATCTACCTGAGAGAGTCACGTGAGTCCCTTATCTACCCTGAACGACTGTATCGGCCCGTACAGTTTGGGAGAGCGATTTACCGTACAGGTACGTACCGTTTTTAGCACCACGCTAAATACCATTATGCCTTGGACTTGTATGTGCATAGGTTCCCATCATCAACTGATAGAACGATAACTCAGTAGGCGAGTCGTGATTGGTCCAAGATTTGTCATCGACGTTGTCATAGGCTGTGGCAATATTACTGTGTACACTCTACACTCTAAAGTGACGTGCATAGCCTGAACCAAAAAGAGCGATTTCTTCTACAATACTCCAAGTACCATTGCTTGATATACTTAGATATCCACTCGATATACATATACTGTCACGTGGAATAGGGGTCAGGGGCTTCAGGGATCGGCCCCTCAATGATCCGGAAGATCCTCACTATATAGATAGCACTCTAGAACTCTCTTTTGTACATTACACTTAATACGAAGGCTTTCCACGAGCGCTAGAATGCGACATATACCTAATTCCGTCAATGAAGGATTTGTGTTGCCATAGGGGTCACTTTGGGTTCTCCGAGTGAGAAACACTTCCATCGAAATCAACCGGGTTTAGACCTGGTTCTAGTAAGCCACAGCTTTCGATGCCTTTTCAGGGGTGGAACTATAACTCGACAGAGTCCAGACACGGTCCGACAAGGATCGCAACAAATTCGTTCAACACCACACAGATTCCTATCGTTCTCGAAACCTGGATTTTTAGATCTATGTTCGGGCAGGCTGTCTCCGCGGCCAGAACTCAGCTGTCACCTGTGTGAAAAGCGCGTGGGTACTTGTATAGCATGTATGATTTCGAACAAGAAGCGACCCCCCTCCCCCCCCTTCCCAAAAACAGAACAACTTGCTCTCTGAGGTTTTAAAACACGAGAACTAAAGCGGTCGAACGTGATGTTCACGTTCGCCTGTGCGTGGACCACGCTTGCCGTTGACCCTGCCAGTTCTATCCTTGTCTTCATACGCCGGTAGTGCATCCTTACACTTTACCATATGACGGCCAGACGAATGCTCAAGTCATAGAAGCAGTGTAGATTTATCATTGAACTCGCATCTTCACTATTCTGCCAATCTTCAGAACAAAGCACCTTGTCCTAACTCGCTTCCCGTCGTCCTTCTCAAAACAGCGAATAAGCATTCAAGGCATCCCCAAACTTCTCATCCAGCTGCGCCGCAAATGCTTCCGCCGCACTCACAAACGCAGTTGGCACCTTTTCCGCGACCGCTGAAGTTAACTTGTCACTCGCGTCCTTCTCACTCTGCAGCGTTAACAGGATGATCGGGCTCAACAACAGCTTATCAAACTTGGGCTTAGCTGCTATGATAGAATCTAGAGTTGAGTTCGTATCTGAGACCAGGGCCAACGTCGTGATGGCGACATTGTAGGTCTCAATAGTTGTGAGGTTGTCTGATGATTTGGCTGTCGATGTTGCTTTATTGATGTCGGTGAGAAGCGTGGTGGATTGTGCCGTGATAGGTAGAGCGCCGAGGAGGTCGCCAGACCAGGAGTTCACCGTGTCGTTCAGGGCTGTCGTATCGGATGAAATCTGTTCCAGTGCTGAGACGATGGCGGCGCCGTCTGCGAGCGCTGTGCCCACAAGCGTAGCAAGCGTCGTGAGGGCCAGTGATAGCTTCATGTTGCAGGTGATGATTCTGTAGCAGCTATCGCGGCAGTGAGACACAATAGAATAATCCCAAGTTCAAGGCTTGGTTATCGAGATGCTGGACAATTTCCAGACTGGACAAGACCGACAGAGAGCAGACTCAGAGCCTTATGTATGCAGTTTCAAGCATGCACTTGTTGTCACTCTTCCCCAGCATACTCCGTGAGCCTTATTTCGGCTTCATATGTTATATTTACTGCTTCTTCTGCCCCGCACCATGTCCTAGGACTGTCATAAGAATTCACACTAGGCATCTGATCAATGTGAGGTAAACCTGGGATCCTGTCGGGCTGACAACCGTATTCGTCGCGTCCTCCGTGTACCATCCCCTCAGGGCCCGAGCATGGCCCTCAACTAGGAACTGGAATATGGCGATCTTCTAAATCTTGGTCAACGATGTCGAGTGATCAAGATGCCGATTCGCTGATTACCTACATGGGTGCTGACCTCACCCGGTTCAAGTTGGGGAACCCCCCAAAAACCTGGGGTACGATCCCTGCTTGCCGCGGCTGGGTATCCGATGATCGACAATGAACTGCTGGAGCATGTGAGGATGTTTTTCAGGCATGATGGAAAAGTACTGATCTGCCGAGCAAGCCACTCTCTTCTTACGACGCATTATTAGTAAGGGTGCCTGAGGGCCGGTGGGATTCGGAACAAGCGCAGCGGTAAAGCCGCGCCGTTCACTTCCGTACTTAGTTAACGTGATCGGCCGTTCGTAGCGGCAGCGGCGCCGTAGCCTCTTCAAGTTTGGGAATTACGCCTGACGTGTGCGATAATTAGGGGCGCATACCGCGAGGATTTCTTACCAAATATTAGCTCAAATCCCCTTTATGCTTGCACTTTCCCGAGAAAACATACGCACGGGGTCCGTCTGCCCGTAGGCCGCAGCATCAGGAAGCTTGACGATGCCCGGCATGAGTACGACCAGGGGAAACGTGGTCAGGAGCTTGCAATTACTGACCATGCGTAGAAAGGAGAAGATGTATACTCCTCGAGCCACTCACGATCCCGTGAATACCTCATTGGCATATACCCTCTTGCAGCAACTAATGGTGTTAACTAGATATACTTGTGAACTCTTAATCACTTGAGTTTATTCAGATCTAATACAGTGATTAGCACACTGTAGTAAAGCTGGTTGTTATCGACTGATTAAAGCATAATCAAGCAACTTCTCAATGCTATAAGACTAGCTGGGTATCGCAATAACCCCCGCCCAACGCCAAAATCGTAATCGAGCCTCCTCAGCATGCTACAGTCTCGTGATGGGATTTTACTGCTACCCCTCTTCAGCGTCCATGCCATCGTGTCTCCTCTTCTTGCCCGGACCACCACCTTGGCCTCTTTTGCCTCTCAACACACTTCCCTTGTTGCCTCGATCATCCATCAAGCGCTTCATCTCCGTGCGGGCATGACGTTGAGCCTCCTCGACGCGGGACTTGAAAACCATCACCTCTGCCTTATCAGTCTCATACTCCTCCAGCTTCTTGCCCAGAGCTGCTTCAATTCTCAGCCATATCTCGATGTCGTACTGGGTGACGATGGAGAGTGCACGGCCCGAAGCACCTGCTCTAGCAGTTCTGCCCACTCGATGTACGTATGTCTTTGAATCTTGAGGTAGGTCGTAATTGATGACAACGTCCACTTTGGGGATGTCCAGACCTCTGGCGGCAACGTCAGTGGCAACGAGGACATCCCTAAACCCTGTTTTGAACTTGTTCAGAGCCCCTAATCTTGCAGTCTGGGAGAGTTGGCCGTGGAGAGGAATAGCGGGGAAGCCGAGACTACGCAGGAGTATGGCAATCCTTTGGGTCTCGTAGACTGTTCTGGTGAAGATGATGGCAGATCTTCCGGCGAACTCATTCACCAGGAATATGAGGTATGTATCCTTGTGCATGAGCGGTACGAAGAGGTAGTTCTGGAGGAGTGTAGAAACAGTCTGATACTTGTTCGTAGTGATGCTCACCCGCAGTGGGTCCTTCAAGCTGGCTCTCTGCAGACTTTCCACCTTGGAAGACATGGTGGCACTGAACAGGAAGGTCTTGCGCTCTCTGGGCAGGAATTTAAGGATCTTCTCGAGGATGGGACCGAAGTCCATGTCCAATAACCTATCTGCCTCGTCCATGACAACGTCTAATGCCAGATTTCAGTAAGCAGGACTTCGTGTAGTCGTGGTAACATACATTTGAGGGCGCGAAGGGAGAATCCCTTCGTCTTCTCGAGATGGTCTAGTAAACGACCGGGTGTGGCTACAATGACATGTGGCTTCTTCCCTAAGGCGATACTCTGGGCTACCATATCGAGTCCACCAACAATTACAGCAACTCGTACCGATATCAGGGATCCGAGTGCTTCGAATTGCTGCCCGATCTGATGTGCTAATTCGCGCGTAGGGGCAAGGACGAGACCGAATAGAGGCTGAGGTTTGTCGAGCAAAGATTGCAATATCGGCAAGGCGAAGGCAGCAGTCTTGCCACTACCAGTCTCGGCAAGCCCGACGATATCACGCCCTTTCAGGGCGTGAGGGATGGATCTGGCTTGAATTTGCGTAGGCTGCTTGTAACCCAAGGAACTGCAGGCTTCGCATAGTGAGTCGATGATGCCCAGCTCTGCGAAAGTAGCCACTTGGGGATGTCCCTCATCTTGTGCGTTCTCGTCTGGTGTGCTGTCGTCTTCAATGTTCTCGTCTTGTGGGTTCTCGTCTGGTGCGAGGGAACGCGGCGGAACTGGCGCCGTATCAAGTTTCAAGCGTTTGGCCGACATCTTTGTTTCTGTCCTGGATATTTACCTAGGTACCTAAGTAGCTTCGTCAAAGTTTCTCTGGTGGGATGGATGCAGGTGGTCAATCGTGTGTCTCTTATCCTTATCCTTATCAGGGAAATATGGGGCATATCGGCAGCTGAAGCTTTTTTTCTTTCAGGGTTCAGTAGCGGGACAAAACGGAGAATTCCTGTCAGAGCAAAGGTTGGCAGATTGTTGCATATTCCGTAGCCAGAGTCTTTGGGAAATTAAATCATCGCACTCGACGGTCCGAAACCCATATTCATTGCACGATACAATGGCGCGAAGAAGAACGAAGAAGCGCACCCATGTCGGCGCCAGCAACCCCGAGTCGAAGGCTGCATCTGTTGGCCATGCCACCGTCAAAGACCCCAAGAGCATGGTGATCCGCATTGGCGCTGGCGAAGTCGGATCGAACATCAGTCAGCTGGCCAAGGATGTGCGCCAGGTCATGGAGCCAGGCACTGCAAGTCGACTGAAGGAACGCCGCGCAAACCGTCTCAGAGACTATGTTACAATGACTGGCCCCCTAGGCGTCACCCATCTCATGTTATTCTCGAGGTCGGAGTCCGGCAACACGAATCTACGAGTAGCTCTAGCTCCTAGAGGCCCTACCTTGAATTTCCGCGTCGAGAAGTATTCGCTCTGCAGAGATGTGAGACGAGCTCAACGGCATCCCAAGGGAGGCGGCAAGGAGTTCGTCACCCCGCCGCTACTCGTCATGAACAACTTCTCTACACCGAACGCCGATGCCAACTCCAAAGTACCGAAGCATCTCGAGTCACTCGCTACTACCGTATTCCAGTCATTTTTCCCTCCCATCAACCCTCAGAAGACCCCGCTCAAATCGATACGGAGAGTCCTACTCTTGAACAGAGAAGTCAGTGACAAGGATGACGGCACCTTCATTCTCCACTTCCGACACTACGCCATTACCACCAAAGCTGCTGGAGTCTCCAAACCCCTGAGAAGACTCAATGCCGCCGAGAAGCTCCTCAATGCGAAGAAGACGAGGAAAGGTGGCGTGCCAAACCTGGGCAAGCTGGAAGATATTGCCGACTACATGATCGGTGGCGAGAATGGGGACGGCTACATGACGGACGGCACGAGTGGTAGTGAAATCGATACAGACGCTGAAGTTGAGGTGCTCGACAGTGCGCCTAGGAAGGTCCTGTCACAGAAAGCTCGTGCTGCTATGCTAGAGAATGGCACCAAGGCTGATGGCACCGGCGACAAGGTTGAACGAAGAGCAGTGAAACTTGTCGAGCTAGGACCTCGCATGAAGCTTCGCTTGACCAAGGTTGAGGAGGGGCTGTGCGCTGGCAAGGTCATGTGGCACGAACACATTCATAAGTCTAAGCAAGAGCTCAAGGAGATGGAGCAGAGGTGGGAGCAGAAAAGGCAAGAAAAGGAGGCAAGAAGGAAGCAGCAAAAGGAGAACGTCGAGAAGAAGAAGGAGGAGCGTCCCGCCAGAGGTGCCCGGAAAGGCGACGATGAGGGTGACGACGATGAGGAGTATGATGAGATGGACCTCGATGGCAATAATAGCGATCTGTTTGACGAGATGATGGAGGAAGGGGAATTTGATAGCGAGGGGTTGGCAGGTGATGCCGAAGAGGCTGTCAACGCTATAGAAGAAGAGGAATGGGAAGATGACAAGTAGAGATGCACAGGCATCACGTTCAAGATCTTCGATCGCATTATGTAGGCGTTCGGTTGTTGGGGGAATCGTGTCTATATGATCTATATACCACTGGTGCCTTCGTTGCAGCTGGATTTTCCAGAATCGATTTGATTGTGCTTCAACCGACGGAACCGGTCTCTCTATCCACAACTATGTTCCGATGAACTCAATAAGATGGACAGCAGACTCCGACACCGTGTGTTGTTGTATCAAAAAACAATAGCCGCACATGTACCAAACATTGCACAAAGACCAAATAAATCGATATCTCACGAAAGCGCACCCGCACCCTGAAAGCAACAACAAGCCAAATCGAGAATGAACCTCGAAGTATCAAACACGCGCACTCAAGTAAGACATGGGGATCCAATCGGCAAGAATGCAGCAGGTTTATCTCGAAACTGCCCTTGGCTGGCTCAGGGGGCAGCATGCTGCATTTGCATTCCTATCCCGAATGACGATGTCTCACATCCCTAGGACCTGTAGCCCTGGCAACGGGGGATGAGTCCCTTGACGCTTCTTTCTACTCAAGGCTAAATTCTCTCTTAGGATCGGTCATGTGTCAACCATTGAAGAAGTCCGGGGAATTGCAGTTGTAGGCAGAACGGGCATGGATATCTACTGGATCGGACTCTTGGTCCTCGTGCCATGCGTGATGCTGGTGTCGGGACGCCATATCGTCCTCCGTCTGTTCGTACGGGATCAGACAAGGGGGTCGAAATTCGAAGAACCATCGAGCCGACGCGATGAGCGGTACGAGGCGGCCAGGAAGTTCAGGGCGACGTTCCTGCAGGTCTACCTCCTGGTTATGGGGTCAGAATGGTTACAGGTAAACGAGAATAACCCCTTTCCCCTTGCTCGTACGCTTAGAAACCCAAGCGGGAACGCGCAGAACTTGGGTGGGTTGATTGATAAAATGTTGAGACTGATGTCGATGCTGGATAGGGTCCGTACATGTACTCCCTCCTCCGCACCGAGAAGGCCCTACCGGAATCTACCGTGGCGCTCCTCTACACGACTGCATATAGCGCAGCCGCGATCTCAGCCCCACTGACAGGCTACCTCGCCGACAGGTTTGGGCGTCGGACAGCCTGCCTCACTTTCTGCGCAGTGCACTCACTAGGTTCGCTCACCGTCCTCTTCGACCAAATCGAGGTCCTGGTTCTGGGCAGGGTGTTGGGCGGCATCGGAATCACGCTTCTGTGGACCGCGTTCGAGAGTTGGATGATCACGGAGCATAATGCGCGGGGATTTGGCGCGGAAGGGAATGAGTCAGCGGGGTTGAGCGAGATGTTTGGCATCATGACGACTGCGAATTGCATCACAGCGATCCTGGCCGGCGTGCTGGCGCATTGCGTCGTTCTCGCGCTGGGGTCCAAGACCGATCCGTTCATACTGGGGGTGTTGTTGGACACGATAGCAGCGGTATTGATGCTGCGGACTTGGAATGAAAATCGCGGCATGGGCAGTCCTACTGACCTTGCACATTCGATGGTAGTAGACAGATCGACGGGTAATGACCACACTTTTGATGGTGAAAAGAGACCGTCCTCATGGCGAAAGAGTATATCAACCTCCCTCCAAGACGGCCGGATCTGGATCCTGAGCTTCGTGTCCTGCTGCTTCGAAGGCACGATATTCCTCCTCATGTTCTACTGGCCAGGCGCGCTGCAGGAAGCACACAATAGTTCGCGTTCTAGTCAGACTAACAATGACGATGAGGACGCGATACCCTATGGCGTTATATTCGCAAATTTCATGGCGACTATGGTGCTTGGGGCACTTCTATTCAGTATCCTAATGCGTCGTAGACGCAGTGAGTCTGTTAGGGAGTCAAAATCATCTCTACCCACCGGGCTGCTAGCCGTAGCACTCCTCCTCGCAGGAGCAAGCTTCCTCACAGCAGCGTTTGCGAAGACTGAGCCGCAGTTATTCGGTCTGTTCCTGCTGCTCGAAGCCTGCAATGGTATCTATGTGCCCAGTATGGCGTATCAACGGGGCAGGATCGTTTCCGATTCCGGGAGGGCGAGCGTTTATGGATTGATGAACATTCCGCTGTTTGTCTTTGTCATCGCAGCGTTGTTGACGACTACTGGTGATGGTGGTGAGTTACCCCTTCCCCCTAAGAGGAACTTGAAGCTGCTGCTGCGGTGATAGTGGATATATGTGTATATCATGTATTGATTGTTGTTCGAATAGATGAGCATCGGCATGTCGTCTTTGTATTCTGCGCTGCGCTGTTGCTAGCAGCGTCTGTGGCTAGTTTCTTCGGGTTACAGCATCGTAAAGTGCGTTCTGGATTCAAGGAGGTACCGGTGATAGATGTAGAAGAGATGGTATGTAAGGAAGAGAACAGTCGATAGGGTATGTACACCTTCGCACCTGAATGCCTCCATATTTCCCTTACTGTTGTACTATGGAGAGAAAGGAACCCTCATGGAGCCCGTTCAGATACTGCCCAGCTGCATCGCGACCTAGATACATAGACTGGGTAGGATCCGACACGGGGGACGCATCTAGGAGCCGTTCGCTGCCGGTTCGCGCATAAGTATAATGACGACTCAAACAAACTGGGAAAATCAAATCGATATAGAAGGATGTGAGCAGATGGGGAGTAAATGGACGAATCACGTTTTTGCAAGATCTGGATTAAGGGAGGAAGCGAGGCCTAAGAAAATGTCAAACACTCAGATCTTAATCAATCCTCGGCTTCCTGCGAAACTCTTACTCGTTTTCGAATCTCCCCCTATATCAATGGACTTACCATCCCCAGCAGAATTGACCACACCATCCGCAGTCGTACGAGCGTTCGATCAAGATAGATGTTGATGGAAGGGGCGTCGTTCAGGTACAATGGGACGGGAAGGGAAAGAGTTTGGCGCGGAAAGGAGTCCTCACCTCCAAGACAATGTGTGAAGGCGCCACAGCGTACTCCATCGCTTCGTCGGGCCTGCTCCTCCAATATTGCAAGCCGTATCAAATAGAACTGGTAGACGCTTGCAACCCTTTCTCTTTATGGTGCTACATCACTGCGTAGCTTCTGAGATAGCAATGTAGACCTGCTGGTATTATTGATCTGCTTTGGCTTACTTTGACTCAAGTCCCGGTTATCTGGGCTACTGCTTCTTGCAATTTGATCGCCGACTACATTGACATCCGTCACGAGTCTGACACTGACGCTTGGCGACCAAATGCTTGCTGCCTGCAGAACATAGACAGTACTTAAGGTACGGAAAGAAGGTCCATTTGAAGAACTGGTCTGCGATTACAAGCTGTGTTGATGACCTCGCAGTCAAGTACGAAGCTTTACATTAATCTGAGAGAATCGTCCTTCAACAGCTGTGTAGGGATTACGTAACCTGAACTTTGTGGTGCTAGCTGAGCTCGAAAGCGGTCGGTACGAGCAGAGAACCTTTCAGCTACGTCGGGAGAGAGCTTATACACACATATACACAAGTGCCGATCACATATCACAGATCCGACTTGAGAATCCAGGTCAAGTATCCACATCAACCCTCAGTCCACAGCTTTTGTGGGTCCGTCCCGGCCTCATGGCCGTCGGGCCGCAATGAGATGGCGCATCATGCCCGGGTCCACCAACCAGAGTAACGACACTTGTCGTCGCGAGGGAGCTCATCGACACACGGAGTGGGGCTCACTACATGCCCAGCATTGTTCAAGATTAGTTGAGACCCAGATTTGTAACTTGTGTCTGAAGTACGATACAATCTTCTTTTGTTCTTCGTTCACATGGATTGTTTATCAGAAGAGTGTCAGAATCGACTAAGCAAGACGAGCAATTATTCGAGCATGCCGTATTTTGCGGTTTTATGGTGTTGATACAGTACAGTATCGTTACTAGAAAGGGCAGACTTGGCCTGGTCAACGAGGTGACGGTCTTAAGTG
The DNA here is from genome assembly GCA_022432505.1 of Xylariales sp. AK1849. Classification (NCBI taxonomy): domain Eukaryota; kingdom Fungi; phylum Ascomycota; class Sordariomycetes; order Xylariales; species Xylariales sp. AK1849. Next base: position 2,640,923 of record JAJKKH010000008.1, read on the forward strand.
CTTGTCAAGCTTGCCCAACATACTGTCTCTGGTGGGGAGTTTCTCCACGTCCCATGATAGAGGATGAAGGATGGCAAAAGTGGAAGAGCCCGAAGACTATCTTATAGAGGTAGAGGACGACACACATTCAATATGGTGTGGGCATTTGATGGTATGATGGGAGTACCGCAGAGGAATCAATCTTCCTCGTCACCATCGGCAACAACCTCCTCGTCGTCGCCTTCGAGGTCAGCAACTGGGGCTGCGCCCCGAATTTTAGCCTTGACTGGCTCATTGGCAAGCTCTTCATCGTCTTCTTCGTCTTCGCCTTCGCCTTCGCCTTCGACGTTGTCGTCGAATTCCTCTTCCTCGCCTTCTTCCCCACCATTGTGAATTACAGGAACAGATTCGGCCTTGGCCTCAACCGTCTTCCGCTTTTTGGAAGGGGGAGCTTTCTCTGCTGAGCGACTATTAACTGATGGCCAAAGGTGATAGGCGAGGCAATAAGCTCGATTGCGAGAAAAAGAGAGATAGCAGCGGCAATCGACGGAAATAGGTGAGACCTACGTTCAACACCATTCTCTTCCTCCTCGGGGTCGGCTTCTTCGTCGTACTCTTCAGAGTCGTCATCATCATCAACTTCCTCGTCGTCATCGCCTTCGGAAACGTATCTGTTCAGGTTGTTAGCGACTGTTACTCCCAAAGTAAAGTAACACCAGAATCATCGAGCGAATGCTGCCGGAAAGTCCAACGAAATGCAGTAGTCAATGCGACCAATGACTACGGCATGCACAAAGGGATGGTCGCTGGTGAAATTTGGCGCATTCAATGCGACCAAGCCAATGTCCGGAGCTTGCGCAACTACCACTTGATCGATGGGCCAAGCTTCGGCTACTTTGCAGTATACTAGGCGAGCTGAGAAACACACTCACTCTTCTTCCTCTTCGCTTTCGTCGCTGGGTAGAGCCACGAGCTCCTCTTCTTCGTTCTTTCTCTTGCGTGAGGACATAGTTGAAACAGAAACGAAGGGGTTCAAATTGGCTTGAGATTGGGCTTCGCGGTGAATTTGGCAGGTAACGATGAGAGAGCTGATGGATAGCAGTTCAGCGAAGATGGACAGGACGAGAGGGAAAGGTAAGGAAGAGGGAAAGCCAGGGGTGGGCGGGAGGGAAACGCTGTGTTGCGTCCAGGTAAAGGCTGAAGTAGGGGGGAAAAGGTGGGAGACAGAGGACTGTTAGCTGGGACTTGCGGGAGTAGATGGGGACGAGAGAGGGGAGACGGAGGGGAGCTCTGAGCTTGCTTGCTTGCTTGCCTGCTTCGATGGTGCTGTCCGCACCAGTTTGGCGCAATGAGACGGCATGACAGGACGACTGGGGGTGGGCCACTCTGTCATTGTGGACCACAAAGTCAAGTCACTTCGCTGCAAGTGATAAGAGGTGTGGTACTCGGACCACGGTCTGCCCAGAGCTGGGATCTGGGATCTGGGGCCGGGGCCGGGGCAGGGGGGGAGCTCTTCGATGCTAAGAAAAGACGCCAGAATGTCGATGGCTGGTTGGCTGACGTCGCGACAACTCAAGGGAACAGAATATGGAAATGAGAGCTCGGTCCCCTCCCACAAGCTGCGAGCTGCGAGCCGCGTCCCCGACGCCCCGCCATCCACAGCTTACAGCAGGCGCGCAGCCTTGCCCTGAACCTGAACCTGAACCTCAACCAGAACCAGAACCTGAACCTGGGCCTGAACCTGAAAAGTTGCCAATATCAAACTCCCGAATGCTGAGCTACAAGCTGGGCCACGAGTCGGAGAAATTTCGAGCGAGATGCATTTTCCAATCCAGAATCAGAAACCCTCCCCGAAACCATGCGAATCTTTTTTGGGGAGTTGTCCTCCAACTCAAAGTGTAGCTGTGGTGGTAATGGTGCCTTGGGACGGGGGAGTAGGTATGGCGTCAACTTCGAGACACCTTCCTTGCCGTCGTGACAATGAAGAAGCAAACGGCACTGAGCTTGGCAACGTCCGTCTCTACGTTTCCTCTCCATAACGCCGGCTCCAGCCGAGGCCATGCAAAGATTCAAGAGGTGATCGTAATGCTCATGTTGAGCCTCTTTTAGGCGGTTAGCCGCGACTATTGAGCGGATCAATTTCTTATCAACCACAGAACACTGTCCATGTTTAGTTGGGAAATAACCTGAGAGAGTTTATATAAAAAAAAAAAAAAAAAAAAAAAAACCTTCCCCTGACCTTGCTGAATGGAAGCTTCTTACCACGCTTCGAAGTCCAACGCAGAGATAGTGAGCGAGACATACTTCCCCGTAGTGATCAAGCGCTTGGAGCATACAGCTTACCGAGCTGATAGCGAAGCCGCGACGAAAGAATGCGTTTGAGACAGCCAGATGTCATGCAAACGCGTCTGCGTCGGGCGACCCCTGTTTCCATGTCTTGCTTTGGCAGCGCACACCATTGACGCGTCGCCCGATCGAAATGGCCTTTTCAGTGTGGTTATTTTATTCGCGGATGGGAAGACGGGAACGACAAGAGCTGCTCGCATTCGATAGGTAGTGATCATGCGTTACATGTGCCATGAGGGTCGCAAGTTTTTGCTATGTCTCCTTACTGAAATAAAAGTAAGATAATCGGGAGATCAGGCGTCGTTACATTGCTCAAGCCGCTGGCTGCAGACAAGCCATAAATTGCAGTGCTTACTACTTGCAGATGTGAGATTGATCGTGTGTATGTGTTCGCGTCTGTGTTTACGGGCTTCGCGATGCCTTGGCCGCTCTGCTCATTCCTATGCTGGTTCGAAGGCTTGCATACCCAAGTGGCTGCTGCTTACGCCTAGCCTAGGCTTGACTCCTTGACAGCCACGCGCTCCACGACCAGACACCGAGATTGCACGAGCATCGAGATCGTGATGGGAGAAAGAAGATGAGGACCTGATGAGGTGAAGACTGAAGGCGGCTCCTTGCTTTGGGAGCCAGGTAGTTTCGGGATGCACTCTCCTATCGTTGCAGAATCATAAGACCATGTAATTGTAGTGTCTGAACGATGCCGGATACCGTTGGATCTTATCAAGTCTACCTACCTAGGTAGGTAGGTAGGTAGGTATTAGGTAGCAACCTTAAAATTTGACACTAGACAGATTGTTGTTGGAGCAGAGGGCTACCACTCAACTCGTTAGGCGAATATTGCGATGCGCTAGGGACTTCTAATCCGTGATGCCGTCTGGCTTGGCTGGCTTAGATATTTACCTAGTACCTACCATGGTACACAGTAAGTACACTTGGGGCCCTGCAGCTAGACCTTGTCCAGTGAGCGTCCAACGGTTTCCCACTTGGGGACCGGGTACAGGTTCGGGCTTCCTCGTTGTCCGTCCTGCAAGAATAGCCGACTTTTGGCGAGTATTGATTTGTGGTTAGAAACCCGAGGTCTCAACCTCATGTGAATGGAATGAAGACGGCATCAGCGTACGTTAGTAGATGTAGAGTGAAGAGACTAAACAGAGTAAACAGAGGTCGGAAATGAGGGTCAGAGCTGACATCACCCAAGCAAGGGGCTCGTCAGTAAAAATGGATTGATGGACGTTGCTTTTGTCTTCTGTGTCTTTTCCTCATTTGTTTTCGCGAGGTTGGGTTGACCAATCGCTGAACTCGAGCCGATCTCTTTTGGCGAAATATGGAAAGCTGACGGACCTCAAGCCGAGTCAGCCTAGCGCATCTTCCAGCGCTCTCGAGCACCACTTCCAACATTTTCCAGCACCATCTCAGCAGCTCGGGCCAGTGAAACGTGGGTGCTTGACTCCTGTAAGATTACAGCACAGCCCAGGAAGTCCCATACAGATAGATACCCCGCCCGCTGTATCTCAGAACACTTAAGGCCGCGAGCCGTCAGTGAAACATCATCTCATTCTGACAATGTTATTATGAGGCAGTGAAACATGTCCAGTATTACCAGTCCCTCGCGAGACCCTTCTATTTCACAACGTAGACCCCAGCCTTCATCCACAGATACTAAAGCGAAGCAGATGTGAATAATTACTAGGTAGCCAGCTCCTTTCACTTGGTCGTGTGGCACACCAGTCGGAGACGCCCATACCGACCGACCTGCATCTTGCAAGGCGGGACAACAGAGACAGCGTGACATTGGATTTCCTCGAACAAGGATTGGCCGGCACTCACCACGGTCGGGTCGGGTCAGCAAGCATCGAGTTAAAGTAGCGTCTAGTTACATACGATACCTACTACGTACTTGGCATATCGACGGCATTTGACTGCAGCTCTTGATGCCGCGAATCTGCATACCTAAGCAACCACAGTCACATCGGCGCAGTGTTCGATAGGAACTCGGTCAATTGGGCAATTGATCACGTTGAATCATTTCATCCAGTGCACCAAGCCCAGGCGCTCCTCTTCGACTGCCAGTGTTACTACTTTACCTAGAGGTACAGTACCTACCCATGCTGCTGATGAGCAGTGAGTGAGAGTGCAGGGTATGATACAGGTGCAGCTCAGGTACAGCTCAGGCAAAGCACAGGCACACCGGCCAGGAACAGGAAATTGTCGTGCACAAAGGCAAGGCCAGCGCAAAGGAACGCACAGCTTGAGCAAATCAGTCGAGCCTCACGGCACACATGCCAAGGACTTGATGATTCAGACTAGATACTAGGTGGTCGGCGTCGTCTCTACTCCCACCATTGAACCTCTTTCTTTTCGTCGCAGTCTTCTGAATCACCGAAAGCAAGCTGGGGAAGAAAGATTCATAGGGCGCAGCCATGTCGGACGAGATGATACTAGCGGACGGAGATCCCTGTTACAACTTACAAGCCGCGGCGTCTGATCGCGGACCAAAGCCAAGCGTGAGACGAGAGCGGAGCAGGAAGTTCAGGGAGTTTGGACTTTACGCCTCAAAAGTCTCATCTTATTCCAAACCCACAACGCCAACTTCTCCGCGATTTGTAGAGGAGGAGGCACCATCATTTGAATCTTCCCAGTCTTCGCCTTTCTCTTCCCCCACCGACGACGCCGTTTATTCACCACAATACGACCTCGCTCCGCAGATTCCACCACAGCCTCTTTCTCCCATATCACCGCGATGGGATTCTCTGGCTCATAGCACCACCGTCATTTACGATCACACACATTCATCGCCATCGCCAAGTGTCTACGCGAACACGGCAGCGAGCTCTCCAGGACGCTCAATACCAATTGATTGGTGCTATGGTCACAGCGTGGACTCGCTAGACTTGGAACTGAGAGATGCATTCTCCTTGCGGAGTCGAACGACCGAAATGAACGCCATCGAAAGTCGACACGCCTCCGGGGCAAGCGGGGAATCATTGCTTGTCGAGAACTTTTCCAGACCTCGACGGCCGAGCATCAAGCAGCCTTCTCCTGACTCTGTTCGATATCGGCCCGCAAACGCTTCTGCGTCACATTCAGACCCGAAGCACCTCGAAGCTTCCGGCGTCTCACCGTACCTATTGTGGCCTCGGGAACGAAATCACTCCATCTCTTCCAACCAGTCTACGTCGACCTTCAATTCCCTTCCCGTCCGTCCATCTCCGGATCTTCAATCCCGTGATAGTGTACGTGGGAGAAGCCGGCAAGGAATTCCAGCCTGGACCCGACCGCCTATGGCATACAGCCGCGGCGAAAGTAGCGGCCCTTCGTTCGCGCGAGATCCTATCCCTCGGATGGCCTCGATGCCTTCAGATGAGCTCCGGTCTAGTTTTAGATCTCAACTATCAGCATCGACTGCCCCAGGCACAATGCAGACGGAGCGTAGCAGCGTTATGACCAAGAGCAGTTCCGTTACCTCGATATACGGACCGGTCGACGATGGTTTCAGTGTAGACGATGTTATGGGAATGTACGAGAAGGGATTTCGCGACGACTCACCCGCGCCTACGGATTACTACGAAGACGCCTCGAGGCCACCGACAGGCAGATCCGAACTCAGCAGGAGAAGAACGCTCATGTTGGAGGCCATGAGTGACTCGCTACCCAGACACTTCGCGAAGACAAATACTGACGCCGATGCAAACTCTGGAATCGACAAAGGTCGTCCTGTCGACGCCCGATCGTCTTCTGTGTCGAATGTAGCTCTAGTACGTGACTCAGCTGCCATATTTCGGAGCGGTGAACTACCTTCTTCGCTTCACAAGAACATGGACTATGGGACGAAACATGACTCAGGCAAGCATGTGGACGACGACGATGTCGACGATTTCCCACTACGGTCACCAAAGCCGCAAACACAGGAAGCGGATCCAGTGGACGTTGAGGATATCGATACCACTCGGGATCGATATGGGTTCCGTAAGCAGAATCAGTACGTCACACAAGATCAGTATGACAGTTGGAATGAAGGCCATATACAGTACTTGGAACGGAGGCGGAAGAAGTGGAACGCTTTCTTAAAGGAAAGTGGTCTCATGACGGATCACCCCAACCGGTTTCCCCAGCGTTCGGCCAAGACGAAGAGATTCGTTCGTAAGGGCTTTCCTCCCGAATGGCGAGGCGCTGCTTGGTTTTATTACGCAGGTGGTCCAGCCATCCTCGCAAAGCACGGAGGAGTCTATGATGAGCTCCTCGGACAGACGGCCAAGGATGTGGATAACGAGGCGATCGAGCGCGATCTTCACCGTACATTTCCCGACAATCTCAAGTTCCGTTCTGCAGAAACTTCATCCTCGCCTAACACGGAGACGGGCGAGACGAGAGATAGCCAATCAACTGTCACGGAAGCTACCGGGAACGCAGCTCGACCGAATGAGACTCGCATGATCTCTTCCCTCCGACGGGTTCTGCATGCATTCTCCATCTACAACCCTCGCATCGGATACTGCCAGTCACTCAACTTCCTCGCTGGCCTTCTACTTCTCTTTGTCGAAACCGAGGAACACGCATTCTGGTTACTTAACATCATAACCCGTGTCTACCTCCCGGGCACCCATGAAATGAGCCTCGAGGGTGCAAACGTTGACCTCGGCGTGCTCATGTCGGCGCTGAGAGAGGCAATGCCTGCCGTGTGGACCAAGATCGGCGGTGAGCTTGATGGGTCTGATGCTGCGAAGCCCAAGTCTCGCAGGTTCAGAAAAGGAGCCGTCGAATCGACTCGTCTCCCGCCAATCACGCTCTGCATGACTGCGTGGTTCATGAGCTGCTTCATCGGCACTCTACCCATCGAGACGACTCTACGCGTATGGGATGTCTTCTTCTACGAGGGCTCCAAGACGCTGTTCCGCATCGCGCTAGCCGTCTTCAAGCTTGGCGAGACTGAGATCAAGAACGTCAGTGATCCAATGGAGATATTCCAGGTGGTGCAGACGATTCCGAGACGCCTCATCGATGCCAACGCCTTGATGGAAGCTTGTTTCAAGCGCAGAAACGGGTTTGGCCATCTCAGCCAGGAAACGATTGAACAGAGGAGGCAGGAGAGGAGAGACGACGTCAAGCTGGAGCAAGAGCGAGCAGTTACGGGGCTGGCCGACGAAGCCACCGACTTCAAGAGGAAGGGCACGCTCTTTGCAAAGAACCGAAGGCCAGCTGAGGTTATGTGAGGTGCTTTCCTTTGTTTTGACCTGGACCCTATAGATGCAGGTAAACACACAACACTACATGTGAGCACCAACATGCATCAGCCCGAAGAAGAGTGTCTCACGACACTACTTACAGCTACTTGGGCGCAAACAATACCTTTACGAGCAGCCGGTATCTGCGTTCGACCACATCCCGTTTGTCACATGATCCAAATCACCACGACTGCCCACCGTCCACCATTTTCTAGCAACATACCCGAGTTTATGACAAGTAATGAATTGACGGCCATCTGCACAGTATTGGTAATGGAAAAGTTGGCAAGAGAAAGGGCAGGGGGTCGTCAGCACGAATGGTCATCCTGCAGATGGGTTATCTGGCATGGAAGTACCAGGACGTCCCCACGTGTTATTAGCATTTCACGGTGGCGTTGTAACATAGGTACACATAGTTACTTGGCAGCTGGTTCGCTATATAGAGAGAGGAGGAAACAGCATATGGTATGGCACAGAGTAGTAAAGGGCTTAGAGCAGAGTGGAGTATAGGTCATTTTTTGATGATCAATTCGAGAATCAACGTTGCTTTTAGGTTGCAAGCACCAACTTTCCGTCTATTCCACAGGAACCGCCGAGTGACCCTAATGGGCGGGAACTTTGGAGGATACATGTAACTCGGACCTCTTGAAAGCAGTCAAGCTTGGGGGCTGTTGGACGGGCTATACTTTCAACCCGGACTCCACTGGACTCTTGCGTCGGATATATATAAGTAGTCGAATATCTAAGATACCTTGCGAAAGGCATGTCAGGCAACACATTGCAAGAGACCTCAATTCGGTGAGGTTCACAGTACACGTACGCAAGGGCGAGAGGTATCGTTTAAAAACTTGCTGGAATTATGATGTTATCTTGCACGGACAGAACTTCCCAACGGACAGCATCAAATACTAAATACTGAGACGTAGTTTCCACCAACACGGCAGGCTGCCCAAGATTATAGTGCTTAGACTCCGCCCATTCAGCTGCGGACCAGGGCGACTTTCGGGTGAGGCGGGGCACTGGCACCCTGATAAGAGATGGGAACCGCCGATAGGCGATAACGGCGGGGGTAGCAAAGTACCTAATTTAACTCAGGTACCTAAGTAAGTTAGGTAGATAGGTACTTGAAGTACGGAGCTGCCTCAGCCTACTACTTTAGCTACCCCGCCATGTCCTAAGTACCTACCTTATGCTGGGTCTCTTCCTTAGATAGGTACCTACCTACCTACCTACCTACCTACCTACCTACCTACCTACCTACCTACCTACCTACCTACCTACCTACCTACCGACTTATTTTATTCTTGTGAGACATTGCTCATGGTCACACCTGCCTGACATCACTCTCAGGTCGGGCTTTCAGCACAGGCTTCCCTTTATTTCGCAAGGCCTGAGACGTTCTGGGACTACGCGAGCCTCTCATATGAAGTAACTGTACTACTTGAACAGATCATCCATCCATGACAGAACTTCATCCGAACACCAAACCTTGATACTGCTAACCACAAGATGGCGGCATCGACGAAGCGAATCACAAAGGTAGATATCAGTTGGAGGATCAAACACCAATATTCTGCCCTCACGCGCGTCCATCTTCATCCATCAACAATTACTAACCTGTTATCTCGTACTCTAGGAGCTTGCCGACTGTGAAGCCACCCCTCCCCAGGGCATGAAGATCACGTACTTGGAATCCGACATTCACAAATGGAACATCGTTCTCACTGGCCCCCCCAACACAGTCTACAGCGGCGGCTCCTTCAACGTGACTCTGACCCTGCCCCCCGACTACCCCTTCAAAGCCCCGCAGGTGCAGTTCACAACGCGTATCTACCATCCCAACATCACCAATGATAACCTGGGTAATATCTGCCTGTCGATCCTCAAGTCTGAGAACTGGAAGCCCGCTAGCCGGATCAAAGGCGTTCTCGAAGCCGTCCGGGGTTTATTGATCGAGCCGCAGCCCGACGATGCTCTAGAGGCTAGGATCGCCGACGAGTACAAGAACGATCGGCCAAGTTTCGATAAGAATGCCAAGCAGTATGTTGAGAGATACGCAAAAGGCGAGGCCAAGAAGTAGGGTTCTCTTGCTGGCCTGCAGATGCCGTGGGACATGCTTGCTCCTGGTTTGGCGGTCATCGTGATCAGCTTCGCTCTAGGAATCCAGACCAGGAGGGTTGGACCGAGGTGAGGCAGCTGGTTTATGTGAAGTCAGAGGGAGGGCATGGCAGTACTTGTATAATGGATCGGAAGGTTTCGTCTGATGGAGTTCGAGACGAAGAACAAGCTTCTTGCTATGATGTGTGCAGGTATTGAAGATCGAGGGAATCGGCAGCGGCTTATCAACATGGTGTGGATGGTGTATAGATGCTGTGAAAATTAGCATCCTCAGTCCGTCGATTCTTGTACCAACTACGTGGCATAGGAGACTAGAGAATCAGCTTCAGGAAGACTGGATATGTCTGCCGCATCACCCATCAGGACCCGGTCAGTTCACGATATGGAGTAACAGGAATGATGGAACATTGTCAACTAGGCATTGTTTTACAGCGTAGTCTTGCTGCATTGGTTAGGAGCGTCACAGAACAGACTTGATGAACTTTTGAATGAACAGAAATCGTGCGCGTGGGATATACGTCCAACAAGAATACTATGTTCATAACGTAACTCGTTAATACCGATTCGTAAGCTGTCCGTACCAGCTCAGGCTCAGCACCGTTTGTATATTCGACTATGCCGAGCTTGCTGTGAGTTTGGCAATTCTTATAAGCTCAAGCTCGTCTTTATGATAAAGGAAGCAGCCACGGTCTCCATCATTAAGGGCATATCAAGAGGATATAAAGCCCCGAGCAATTATATAAACGAGACTCGGAATTGCCCGCAGTCTCTTGACGCGGTCATATATGGGATTGCAGAAAGAATGCTGCATTTCATCTCATGTGTTGTGTTGTTATACCCCAGCGATTATGGTTCGGTTGGGTCAAGCCACTCTCGCACGTCACTCTCCCACTCTATGTCACCATCATGCAAGGAGTATCCTTATCTCACCGTTTCCCTAAATCCTTGGCCTCTCGTCCGCTTGGGTCATCGCGTAGAGCTCGGAGATAACACAGCTCGAGGAAAACCATATGCGCACTTACGTAGTCCCGACCTATGGTATCCTACCTCGCTGGTAGCCCTCCCTCGAAGAGGCAATCTGCTCGATGGTGTAATATCAAGATTGGTCACGCCATCATGTCCCAGAGCTGTTTTTCCGACTACTGAACTGCAGAGAAGAGCGTATATCATTCATGTAAAGCCTCTTAACTTTGTGACGATAGCCTCACTACATAAGACAGGCTTCACTTGAGATCTTTGAAGACCAAGACAACCCAGAACACTTTTTCGTCTTCAAGCTTGCACAACATGGCTCCTTCAGCAACAGAGACTGTGCCCCAAGTGATCGAGAGCGTCAAGGAGAAAGTCATCCCCACACCGGTTGAGAAGACAGCAACGGGCACGGGAGCAATTGGCAGTACCAGTTTGGAGGACGAGCCCAAGCGCGAGACAAACCACAAGGAACCTCTCAGACCAAGCGGCGTACTAGACCAGTTCCAGCACTTCGACGTGACACCTGTCATCGGGCGGGAGTTCGTCGACGTTGATCTTGCTGAATGGCTCCGCTCCCCCAACTCGGACGAGCTCATCCGTGAGCTTGCTATTACAAGTAAGTCGGAAACGTGAGAGCCATATATCATCGACAGGCTCTGCCTAACACTGGTAGTCTCGCGACGGGGAGTCGTCTTCTTCCGCAAGCAGGATAATATCACCGACGAGTTACAGAAGGAGCTCGTGCAGAGACTGGGTCAGTTGACTGGGAAGCCTGAGACCTCAAGTCTTCATATTCACCCTATTGTCAACTCGGGACGTGAGCACGGGGGTGCGGACAACGAGATCAGTGTGATTTCGTCCGAGCTGGCAAAGAAGATCTACGCGGACCGCTTCTCGAAGAAAACCCAGAGCCAGAAGGGGCAGTGGCACTCCGACATAACGTTCGAACCCATCCCGAGTGATTATGCACTGCTCCGCATGACGCAGCTTCCGAAAACCGGAGGTGGTACGTTACAGTCCACTTCCTCATCGCCGCAGACATTGACTGACAGTCTTTGCAGATACCCTTTGGGCATCAGGGTACGAAGTCTACGACCGTATTTCAAGGCCACTGCAGAAATTCCTCGAAACGCTCACTGGGTATTACGCACAGCCCGGCTTCAACGAAGCCGCGGACAAGAACGGGTTCTCCGTGTACTCCGCGCCACGGGGTGCCCCTGCGAATGTTGGCGAGGTTCTTGAGGCCATCCACCCAGTCATCCGCACGAACCCTGTCACTGGATGGAAGAGTGTCTTCGCTGTAGGGAGTCATGTTCGGAGGATCAACGGGCTGAGCGAGGAGGAGTCTCGCCACTTTCTCGGGTGGTTTGTGAACCTGATTGTTGAGAACCACGACCTACAGGTCCGCAACCGGTGGCTGAACTTGAATGACCTTGCTATTTGGGATAATAGAAGTGTATATCATGCTGCAACTCCGGATTACGTCAACGAAGGACTTGGGGAAAGATCTGGGTCAAGAGCAGTCAGCCTTGGCGAGAAGCCATACTTTGACCCGGCAAGTGTGAGCCGCCGCGAGGGTCTTGTCAAGGAACAGAGCTAGGTTGCTAGCACTTGAAACCTGGCGACAATCATTGTCGAGTAGCACAGGCGGATAGCAGAATATAGTAGGTGGACTTGTTCGACGATGATGCACGATGGCAACGACGATGCAGTCGAGTGTATGGAGTAATATGAGCATGGCTCTCGCTTCTATCCATTTTCATATAATGAACGCTACTTGGGGTATTTCAATCATCCACTTCAGTCATCATATATCAAAACTAGATCCAACCTCGGAGTGGACACTTGTTGGGCGATTCACCTTAGATCGCACCAGCGATGGCATCGGTATATAACATACCGGCAATACTTGCAGACGATAAGGTTGCAATGATACCAGTAATCAGGGCACTGACCGCGACTTTCGACACGTCACCGGCCCTGCCAGGGGCGATCTGCGACAGCACACCAATTTGGTTGCCGAGGGAGCCGATGTTTCCAAAACCCTATCACTCAGTAGTTAGTATCAATCCAAAGACGAGGTGCGCGGGGTCGACTCACGCAGCAGGCATAGGTGGCAATGATGCGACCACGAGTCGTCAGGGCCGTATTAGCAGACAGGGAAGCGAAAGCGACGAATTCGTTGGTTATGACCTTGACACCGATGAGTTCACCAACGGCTCGGAGGTCCTGATTCGGAACACCAAGCAGCCAGGCGACTGGGTACAGGACATAGCCCAAGATGAGCTGGAGCGTCAACGGGTTCGGGTCGTTGATGTTGAAGTACTTGCCCCACCAGCCGAGGAGACCGTTGATAAGACCAACAAGGGCGATAATGCAGAGCAGGGTGGCGACGATCATGCCGGCAATCTTGAGACCCAGCCAGGCTCCGTTCGCGAAAGCGTGCAGAGCGTTGGCAGCCTTGTTCTCCTCATCCTCGGGAACGACGACTCTGCCGGAAGTCAGAGTCTCCTCGCTCTCGGGATATCGCATCTTGGAGACGGCCAGGGAAGCCGGAATGGACATGATGCAGGAGGAGACCAACACCTGGGCGTTCAAGCCCAAGTTGATATATGCGATCAACACAGATCCGGCGATAGTAGCAAAACCACATGTCATGACCTGGTGAATCTCGGCAAGAGTGAGATGAGGAACGAATGGCCGGATCAGCATGGCAGATTCACCCTGTCCAATGAAGGGAGTGGCAGCTGCGACGACAGCCTCGGCACCGGACACACGCAGGGTCCAATAGAAAAAGGTTGCGAATTTGATGACGAACCATTGAAGAATTCCGGAATGATACAAGAGCGACACCAGGGAGACGAAGAAGATGATGGGCGGGACGACGCTGGTCAAAAACCAAGGCAGGTTGGGGACAGTGTCGTCGGTCAGGAATGTCACACCTTGGTTCGCGAATTCCAAGAGAGTTCGGGCCAGGTACGAGATGAACGCGAAGATGTCGTAACCGGCCTGGGTTCGCAGAACGAAGACGGCTACGATGAATTGGGCCAGCATGCCGCCGATGACGGTATGCCATGGAATAGCGGAACGGTTGCGAGACGTCGCCCAAAGACCAGCCAGCATGACCAGCAAGCCAAAAAGCGATTGTAAGCGGCTGACGCGGGTGTTTTCCCCGGTTTCCTCGGGCACAAAGCTACCGATCAAGAAAACGGCAAAGGTGCCAGCGGCGGCAAGAGGGCGATGCAACTTCTTTGGGGTTGCTTCATAGCCCCTGAAGACGGTATGATCCCAGACGAAGCGGACAGGTCTCCAGAAGGTAGCCATCGGAATCCAGAGGGTAAGGACGCGAATGGTGATGGCAAGGTATAGGAGGAACGGGATAAGCCACGAGAGGCCATCGCTTCTTCCCCAGACAACCACGGTAACTAATCCATGGACCCACCATCTTCAGGAGGGCCGTGTTAGTGATACTCGGTTCAGGAGCGCAGAAGTCCGTGTCAGACACGAGCAGTGAAACTTACGCCGTGAAGAGCATCCAGATGGCGATGGGAATGAACGGGCGGGCCTTGCGATAGTACCGCACCCATTTCGGCCTCCTGACTTCCTCCCCCTCGCCACTGATGGCGCCCACGTGACCGCTTTCTTCATCAACCGACTTCTCGATAGAGGTCTGATTTAGCTTGTGAGCCGAGTAGTCCTGAGGAGGGATATCCATAAGATCATGTCCCTGCTTAGTAGTGTCCGCCGAGTAGAACACGTCGTCGCTCTTCTCCTTCTCATGAGCGGCGGGCCCATGGTGATGAGTGTGCGGATGATGGTGCTCATGACTGTAGTCCAGAGCAGGATCGGGGTTGGGGTCGACGCCGCGTTGGGGTGAAAGGTTGTGAGACTCAAGCCCGAGGTTCTCCTTGCTTCCCTTGCGCGAACCCATTGCAGCAAACTATCGGTGGTTTGTCGGTGACCGGATTGGCAGGCCTGGCTATTGAAAAGAGCTCCAAGGAACTCTCAGGTGGGCTGCCACAACTTAAGAGAGAGGAATCTGGCAACGTGGAGGGCTGAACCACAGGACTGGGAAGAAACAATGCGGGTCGTAGTCAATTAATAACTCTTCCCTTGCAATTCCCCAAAACGCGAAGGTGTTCCGCCAGTACGCAAACCGGCGATGATCGCGCGTGCTGAGCAAACCGAGTCGACCCTAGAGCGTGGAGGTATACTGGATATGGAAGGAAGACCTATCTATCAAGGCTTGGCCACCCAAAGTGGGGAGCATGTTCCGGTGATGCGAACAAGGGTGGTCTTACTGGGATCTACTGGAGCATCATTGGCGCAGGTCTAGAAACAAGAGATCGGAGATGAGTACATCCCCTGCCATTCGACACCCTAATGTGGGTAAAGGTTAAGATAAGAGGTGAGATCTAGAGCGTGGGCTTGCCGCAACCTTGACAAGCCGTGAATCGAGTCTGAACTTACTTCTGTCACCGCTGTCACCGCTGGCACTCGTAACTTGTGTGTGCATTGGAATGCCAGGCTTGCCAGAAATCATTCAACATCGTTCAAGGTCAGAGAAGGACTGGTTCTCCTCAACACGTATTCCGGACTGCTGGCTAGGTCGAACAGTGAATCGCTTGACTGATCTGGCTGTCGGTGATGATTGGCCTAGGTTTTGGAGTTGTCAGTAGCTGGACTGATATTTACATGGGCACCTTAGGTACTGTGTACCACAGTGGGTAGGTCGAGCTCCCGCGCTCCGGCCAGTTGAACGGATAGGTACTGTGGTAGGTAGTTGATTGGGTACCTAGGTAGGTACCTACCTATAGGTATGTAGATACAGGCGAGCTGGGCGGTACTCAAGCAGTTCAGGGCGCAGACATTAGACGAGCGAGCGGAAACGGACGACAGACCGGCAGGATACACTGCGCTAGTGCCGTCTATGTTCGTGTGCCGGTTCTGAACCCATTCCCGAGTCTTGTGGCTAAGTCTTACTTTGTACATCCCGCCGATCTCCGTCGGGTAACGCATGCTATGTAGCTCTTTCTTCCATGTCCAACATGTCCAACAGCTTCATCAGCTGTCGAGCTGCCAGGCCGCTAATCGACGGATCCCGCAAATACTTGGTAGGAGGTTGAGACGACGTGCGTTGCGATCATCATAGCGACAAGTGTGCGGCCGCCACTGCAAACGCCCCAAAGGCGCTGAGCTACTGTGTGATCTGCCGCTGCAGCTGCTGCCGTCGAGGCTTTCGGGCAGATTCATACTTCATCCAACTGGGCCTCCCCACCCTCCCCTCCAGCCCCAGCCGTAACACTAGAATACGTCTAGAAACATGTCTAGCGCAGAATCCATGTTCAGCCAATCTTACATGGCGGGTCCTGGGGATGAAAAAAGACCGTCCGCGATTGATAGGCGCGGCAATGGCGATTGGCTCCTGGGTATCCTAGACTAACGGTGCTTGTTCAATGGACTACCCAATAGGCGGCGTAGCAGACTGAATTTCCATCGCTCCGACGGTGATGCCGATTCCTTCATCGTAAAGTGGCCAGGTTTTGCGAATACACAGTAGCTGCGAACAAAAACAGTGCGTTGCGTCTTAGGAGGCGCCGCGGTCTTGCCGTAGCTCACTGTCGATCAGACCAGACCAGAGCACCTGGCATAACCACTTAGATAGCCAGACACTCAACTTGAGTAAGCGAGCGCCCCCTCACGAGGATATCCTTCTTCTTCTAACCAATGCCCGGCTTCTGGGCGCATGTGGATAGGCGCCTCCTGCCTCCTGGGGCACAAGTCAAGAGGTGGTTACATTGCTTCGGATTCAAGGAGCAGCCCGCAGCTTCTCAGCTGAGGACTCGCGCAGTTAGGTGAGGCGAATGGATGCGACAACGAACCCTGACCCAAGCAGATTCCCAAATGTCTTGAATTGTGGATTGTGTCGCAGTGCGTCTTGCAGCTAACTAGGTACCTCTCTGTGGTTTGTGGTGACCGGGAAACAGTCGACAACGAGTAAAGGTGCCGCTTCTCCCGTACCCTAAAAGCTTACCATGTAGGATGATGGAGACTGCCCAGCCTTGAGGCTACTGCAAACCGTTCCCTTGGAATCGCGATATCGCAAACGGCGGTTGGAGCCAATCTTTCAAGTCTTGGGCACCCTTTCACCTGCCTAATGCGGCTTATATGCCCATGTCAGGCTGACGAAGGGGCCAAGCGGCGAAGACCGCGGCCGCGGCGGTGCCCAGAGATCTGACAGATGCTGCTGTGTGGGCCACTATGTACTTGCGAGAGCTTCTCTTATAGCTACCTAGGTAGCTTACACGAGAGCAGATTACATGCTCTGTCTGCGGTGGCACAGCAGCGAGTTCATGGACTGGTATGATCCTACTATGTACGTACAGTAGCTGCCTCTCTGCGTAGTGTTGCGACCCGTGCTTCCCTCCAAATGGCCAAAACGAGGACGATCACGCTTCTAGTGGCTAATGAACCTTTCAAGGATTGTCCAATTGCAGTTGCGAGATTCTCGACGTGCCCTATTTCAATGCATAACTCATTTATATGAACCACAAAACCCCACAGATCAGCCTTTTCCTTTCTTCTCCGGACACAACTCGAGACACAATGTTCTGCTGACGCTTCGCTTCCACTAAGCTGCTTGTTGATGAGGCAAGTAAAAATTGGGCAAGTTCGATTCGGCAGAAGAAGTTACGTACACCAATTGATTATAAAATAACCGGCTCCGGGCAGCTGTCTGAGTCCGGATTAATGGATTGTGCACGTCAAACGAACCAGGTACAGAAATGGACTGCTTCTCGACAGCCCGTTTCAGCACACTTCAACCAAGTCTTTACAGCTGATAAAAACACGTGGTATGAGGAGTCATAGAGAGGCCACAGTTGACATCGTCGCAGGGTAGCGGCGTACTCCGTGTCCCCCCGTTATAGTAAACCCAATCTAATGATTATATTTGAATGGTGAAAGCGGTATGTCTTAGTGTTATCAAGGAAGTCCCCTGCTACCGGGTGTATAAGCGAACCAGTTGAAAGAAACACCTTTGATGCTCGCGTAGGGCTATCTCGGTGAACTGCAGTTCTTTATACACATCATCGAGGTCATCGAAAACTCGCTCAGACACTGCATCTAACGGTCAAGAGTGTTCGCTCTTACAGGCCGGGATAAAGGCTAATAAATCTACTATGATTTCTCGCAGAAGTCTCCATACCTCTTACTCCTCTCTTATCCTAAAAATCTGAAAGACAAGTTCTATTGTCCGAATCAAAACTGTCCGTACGGGACGGTATATTCAGGTCAAAACTCACCGGCCTGAGTCCAGATAGCCATGTGCCACATGCCCGCATATCGCGGGAAGCGGGCTGGCAGGCGACCGCTCGGATTGATATGAGTTCGAAGTCCATTTGTGTTCTACTGGACCTTGCCAAAGACGACGTCCTTCTCCTCTGCACCGACTGCTAAGGTGGCCACGGTGCTGCCAATCGTCGTCGTTAAGGTCTTATGACCGTCACTGTTCCGTCGATTGTAAACTGTGATGGTTCTGCCGGCAGGCTATTAGCTCTGACCTCGACGTTGCGCTGTAGATTACTATGCTATGTCCGTAGCGTAACTATCAAGGCCTCATCTTCAACCGACCAGGCAGCTCGCAGGATATCTATGCCAGGAAAAAGTCCAAGCTGTTATTGTATAGTTGATTATGGATCATTTCTCCGGGGCCGTAGCGTCGGCATCATGCCCACCTATCTTGGTAAAAAGGGGGCGAGTCTCCCCCAGAGCTTTGGGTAGCAGATATTAGTTGTATTACTACCTATCCCTATACTACAAGTACATTACGTATACATCGCTGTTGGTCCTCTTCGCTCTGCTGGCCACCAGAACCCGACAGGCATTGAGAGGTTCTTCTTGCTCTTGGGCGATGGACCTGAACTCAACAGCAATCCAAGGCGGATTCAATACGATATCATCACGCCCATCGATTTGAATACGAACCATGTATTCCTGGGCTTGCTTTTTTCCTCGACGCAATCTGCGTTGCAAGGATTCATGAGCGCGTTGGCCCAAGCAGAAACCCCGGATTTTTGTGCATCCATTGTGTAGAATCTGCTTACAAGCCATATATCTCTATATATCCCGCCTCCCCGCATAAGCCACTATTCCCCCCAAGAGACCGGGTGTATCTCTCAAGGACGCTAGAAGAAATGTCTGCGCCCTAACGAAAGTCATTGTAGTGCATAACGATTAGGGGGAACTGGTTGCAAACCACGTATGCAGCATAGGGCTCGCAGAAGACTCCATCCATTTAGTGCTCTCCATGCTCTTAAATTCCCGGGGTCGTAGTTGTACTCGAAGATTTCTTTGCCGAACCCAGAGAATATCAGATCCAACTTGAACGTGAGCATGCCTTCTTGCTCGAAGTTACTATCATCGAGCAACATGGTAAAGAAGCTGACGACCAAGAGCAGGTAGCCACTATGTATGATATTCTCCTTGATGATCGGGTTGGCCTGGGGCTTTCGGTACTCGGTCAAAGTTGGTTCTAGTGGTAACAGAGATGCTGTGAACCAGTATGCCTAGACCACGCGATTTGATCCAGAACCAGATCACCCATCAAATTCTTCAAGGGCTCACGCAAGGCGAGTAGGGTGGTAATGTGCCACTCTTGTCGCATAGGCTATAGTGTGAACCGGTACGCGCCTAGGCATTCTTGCAATGGCCATTGAGAACTCATATTATAATGCTCATTGATGGGCTGATTGGACGGATCGTGGAAGTGACAAACATGGCCGACTTGTCCTTTGGAAAACGTTGGAAATCGAGCAATACCTATAAATCTCTTGCCGTGCCATCCAATGTCAAACTTATTGCTAGTGCATAAAAACGCTTCGGTCTTGCACAAGCCTCAGCAGGAGCTTAACTAGACCGGTTGCATGTATATCAGTCCGATCTCGTTTCCGACCGAACAAACCATAGAGTTGCTATTCTCTGCTCCAATGACATTGCCTGGAAAGAACTCACATATTTGAAGGATCGCGTAGGGATTGGGATTCCTGTCTTTCCGGGCTGCCATCCCTGTGAGGATGTCGACGTTGATATCAGCTTTCACCGGATCCCGCCTGTATCGTAGTCTACCTATTGTCCTCGATAGCTGAAGTGATGCCGTCCTCCCCAGATTGAAGAGCGCGTCCGCATAACTTAAACCGCTGAGACGTGGGATGCCTAGGTTGGAGACTGGTACACCGTCAAGTACTTGACAGGACTGTCGATCAGACTATACTTAGAAATAGGACCACGAAGTCCGTTTGTGAGCGCTCTGTTAGTCTTGGAGCCATGCGTGTCGTCTCTCTCCTACCTCGTCGGCCTAGACTAGGCACGCGAATTTATCAAGCTACAGTTTGGCATAGCGAGGACGTCGCGAAGCATGAGCGCTACAAACGATTTTTACCACCGCCAATGACTTGTTCTCGCCGATCTAGGGATACGTCGAGAAGGTGCATGTTGGTAGGGTTAGACTTGCATCGCGGGTAAAGTAGACGGCACTCGAGGGTCGCTGTCTTGCTAACCTGAGTGCTCCTGGAGAAGCATTTTAAGCCGCTTAGCAAGCCGTGAGATCACCGACAACCATAACTCTCGTATAAACCCGCCTGATATTCACGTGCGCATCAATTTCTCACATACTGAGAACTTCTGCTAGGCAAGCTAGTTTCGTGGTTTGATGCCCCTATCACGTCGCTGCCGAGCCTCGGCATTAGATAAGCGTCGCAAGTATTGTGGCAGCACATCTTGCATTGCTAGACTGCCATGCTTCAAGCGGAAACCAAACACGATCATCAAACGCGTCCATCTTCCAACGAAAGCCGGCGCGAACAGTGTCGCAAGTGATGTACGGTACTGGAATAGTTGTGGTCTCGATTCTGCATCAAAGCGTCCTTGGCCATCCATATATTCAGCAGGCCGCCCTAACAACTTCAGCATACCACGAGGGTGATCCATATCTAGCACTAGAAGTCCGGCTAGGCAGTTTCATCGAGTGTTAGTATAGCTACGAAGCTCAAAGTCTTAGCAAGTCTCAAGGCCAAGACTAGGTGAACAGCCTTGAACTGTTTCAATTGAGCATCAAACCAGAAAACTTGAACCTCGGGCTGGCCCGGCTATACTTGGCCAAGCAGCCAACCAGCTGGGCCGCTACAACCCCACGATCAGACGACACAACACGACACCTGCACCAGGGCGATCCTCCCCGCTAGAACCCGTCCCGGGCCCCCCAAGGGCTGTGTAGATTCGCCCCGTTCTTTGCACACTTCCTGTTCCAGTGGCGGAACGATTAGGAACGTTTCGGGTATCACTTTCACTGGATGATTCTAGTTGAATGTGCTTATGATAATGCAGCATCTTCGTCATTGTGCCTGGGGACCAGGGTCTGACAATTGTTGGCCGTTGGGCTTGTGTTTCTTATCCAGATTGCGGCTTTCACAAGAACTGGTGGTCTCGTTCCATTGTCGTGCGATTTCTTGTCATCCAGGTTGGAACTGGAACCCGTCATGAGATTTCGTAGCCAATTTGCCATCATTCATTTCCAGATTCCAGGCCATCTACAGCACTGCCTGCTCATTCCACCATAATGTCACAGCGAACTAGCCGGCCTTTCTCCACCACTTCGGGTGTTCACCCGGCATTTCTGCCCAGGTTACACCAAGCCAGTCGAGTAGAAAAGAAGCTGTGAGCCGTTTCCCCTCATATCTCTAATTAGACTACCTTGATGATACCTAAAATCCCGAAGACATGTTGACTTTGAGAAGAGCCCCTGCGGCAGTAGTTGCAGCGGTCGGTATTGGTGAGATCACCGCTCCTAGTAGCTTGAATCAATGACTGAGTTCTATAACATAGGCTACACTATCGCGAAATACAAACAATCACAAGCTGAACAACACAACGCACAATTGGCTCAATCCACCACTGCAGCTCAAGAAGCCCAACGGCAAGCAGAGTCGAATGTTCTGATGAATGCATATGGAGATCGAACCAGTCTCGCAGAACTGGAAGCTGCTGTGAGGGCCTATGAGCAACGGGGCAAAAGGTGATTCGCACACCTGTCGAAGGGACCGTGATTTGTTCTTATTCTGAGTCCTCGCCTTGTGCGGCATGACGAGTTGCGAGGCGTTCAGGTGTGATAAGGAAAACTGTGACCTATCTTTCATGTGTGATCAATGTCAACGAGGCACGATCTCGATGGTTTGGGGGACTCGATCGTGGTGGCGTTATAACTTGTTTTCTATCATATCCTTCTCCTTTCCGTGAATCCAAGTACCACTTACCTCGAAGAGGGCTGTCTATAACGAAGTTGGTTACCAATAAAGACGTTGTAGCCCAATTCTGACCTACGCCAGCAGACTTGGGGATTCTGTGGGCATCGCTAAAGGGTAGTTTCGTGACCCTATTTCTTGCGTTGGTAAAAGGGGTGTTATAACTCTCGACCCCTCCTATGAAACTTCAATGACTAGTTTGATCGAGCGATTCCATGGGCTACGAGTATAGCAACTGCCAAGAGCGCCGCTTTTGAGACGATCTAGACATTGCCCTGGCCTCTAAAGCCACAGGTCATAGGTCCCGTTACTGGCGTAAGTGATAATCACACACGGAACTTGGCTCCGTCATGGGCGTGGCATGAGCCTCGTAGTGTGGTGGTTATATCCTTGTACCCAGAAGAGTACAATGGCCATATGCTCGTTCCTATAGCCAATCTGTTGAAATTATTACCGACTTCAGTCTTGTGTCGTATTGTGTTTTTATGTCGACAGCTCGCTTTCTCTGTTTTGACGTACCAGCCTTGATGAAACTTGTGGCTACACATGCAACGAAGGAAACGAAACTCGAGCATGATTGCGGCCATGAATTCCAGCTCAAGGTGATCGCGACGAGCTTAAGCTATTGACTATCTTGGCAATACTGCTTTGCGGGTATCATATATGACCTGCCACCCAACCCTGCAAACGCTGGCTTCCAATGAGAAGATGCCACTTTGAGTGAATGCCTCCCTGCTTAATATACATAGTCGTCACCCTCATCATAGTCTTCCCCAAAACCTTGATCACCATCATCGTCGTATGTCTCGTGCTCCTCGATCTCCTCTTCCTCTTCCACAAGTTCATCTTGAGCAACCTCCTGTGGCTTGGCTTTGGGCTGATTCGCCTTCAGACCAGCCTCGCTCTCAGGAATCTCGCTATCGGCGCGGCTGCTCTGTGCTACGCTGCCTGGTCCTCCTCGCTTTCCATTAGTTGGGAAGAGATTTTTGATGGCGTCCAGGTTTATTCTGGAGCTCATCGCGAACTTCTTCATAGTAGCAACGGCGGCCTCACCCGGGGTGCTGGCGGGCGTGAGTTGTCCCTCTCCAATTCTCGGCTTCTTCAATCGGTTACGCTTCTTCTTCTTCGGCCCCAGTAGTTCCATCTCCTTCGTGAACTGCTTGTCTTGCTGTTTGCGCAGCCAATCCTTGTTGGCATTAAGCCATATCAGCTCCTTGATCTCGATCTCCTCTGGGCCGAGCAGACAATTCTCTACCTCGAGATCGTCGGCAAACTCGGATGGGTCGATGACCTCGTCCATCTTGAGCTCCCGTGTGGGGATGGGCAGCTGAGAGCGAGCCCAGGCAGCTTTCACGCGAGCGTGATATGCGGCAGTGGCCAATGCCTTGCGGTGTTCGTCGCTGCTAGGATCGCTGATGACCTCGTCGATCTGCTTCTCAAGTACTTCTTCAGCTTGCTCCCACTCATCGTCGAAGCTAAGAAGGGTTTCGACGGGGGCTCGCTTGTTGCGTCCGCGTCTGCTAGTCGGGGCTGGAGCATCGTCATCTGCATAGGCCTCCGCCAGATGATCGATAGCATCTTCACCAGTTGGATCCTCTGCGTCCACACCTTCAGCAACGTCCTTATCTGCAGTAATTCGGGGAGCAGGTTGGGGAATGATATCTGGGTCAAATGCTTCGTAAGTAATCTCGCCCGTCTTGGGATCGACAGATTTCTTCAGGAATTGTGACACCTGAGGGAGCTTGGAGGTGTCAGGTGGAGGGAGAGGGGGCGGTGGCATAGCCTGTGCCGCAGTACGAGCAGGAACTGGGGTCACGCTAGGCGTACTGTGGTCACCCTGGGCTTCACCGATTGCTGGTGTGCCGACCCGAGACTGATCGTCGTTGTCCTCCTCATCACCGTCAATATCGGGGAGAACGCGCTTTCGTTTTCTGCCACTTTCATCTCTTCGCTTTTGCAGCTTCTCCTGATACTCTGTTTGCTTCCGGTAGTAGGATGGGGGATCGTGGCGTGATTCCAAGAGCTCTTGTTTCAGGAAGTCCTCAATAGTTAGGTCGCTACTCTCGACGACCTTGAACTCGTCTAAGCGCTGTTCGATGGTGTGCATAGTAACTTTAACGACGTAGACAATCTCTCTGACGGTCCGCCGGAAACCCCAGACTTGGGCAGCAAGGAAGATGCAGGCACCACAGATGCCCGACGGTCTGCGGCCCATGACCATCCAGTCGAGACCCATGCGCTGACAGAAACGAGCAGCAAGTTCAGCAACGTCTTTGGTCATGTCCCCAAAGTCCAGCTTATCGCAGAAGCGGTACATGAGATCTTCGGGGATGATGGACTTGATCTTGTTGTGGCTGAAGTCGTAGATGTCATTTAGTGCCTTGAAGACGTGACCAAGCTCGTAGACGTTGACTTTGACCAAGTCGGCGAAGTCGATGAGCATGACTCTGCACTTGTCTTGGCGACGACAAGCTGCGTAGAGGCAGACCGGAACGACCTTGATCATTCCACGCCCCTGGATCCAGTTGTGGCTAAGCGCTAGCTTGAAGACTTGCACGCCCTCGTTGACCACGGTGTCGGATAACTTCAGTTGCTGGGCGTACTGCAACATCATCTGCTTTGCCTCACGAATGGTACGTTCTCTGGAATCGCCAATCACTCCACCAATCCGACGCATGCCTGGGCCCATGGTTCGAGCCGCACTCTGATCTGCACCCACGAAGCTGCCTTGGACCGTAGCGCTGCCATTGGGATTCTCCGAGAACTGGATTTCAGAGACGATCTCTGTGGTCTCAACCTGTCGACCACAGCCTGTACAGAACCCCCCTTCGATTGTCGCAGACGGATTGGGACATTCAACATTTGGACAGGAGCGACGAGCTGGATTGACCACGTTGGATGGCCGTGAGGCCGGAACATCTGGAGCAGGTGAGCCGGATACCATACTCTGCTGGTGGCTGTCCATTCGCTGTACCGCATCGCGCAGGCGGTCACTGGCAGCGCCTCTTGGTTTGATTGAGAAACCGCCTTTCCGGTGCTTGTTGGGCTTGAAGAAGGACGCCATGATGACTGGTAGTGTAGTGGCTGGGAGATGAGTTGACAGCGACAGGCAACCAGGCTACGGTGCGACAGAAGGTTGTCAGCCGCAGCCTGTCGCGAATGGGAACGAGCTGTTTCAGACGCAGAAATCGCTGAGGCTTCTGAGCACCGCAAAAATGAGAATCGACGGTGAAGTTGTCGAGTGCCGCTGCGTGTAAGTCATGCAAGGTGTGACTGAAGATCTGATTTGGGTCTGGTGCGGAAGTGACTCGAAAATTGTTGGCGGGGAAAATGATGGTTCAAGGTTTGGTTTGTTGGCTGAGTGGGTTGGTGGAGCGGGGCACGGAAAACTAAAAACGCGATCTGAATTGACAGATGAACCGACACGACACGCCGGTTCGAGTATCTGGATCGGCCACGAACGTGCTTCTTTTCAGCATGTTCTTTTTCTGGCATCTGTTGCACAGCCTACCTATTAGGTACTTCGCCGCTTCAGACGCGGTGACTGTGACTAGAGGGACTAAGGCCTTTAAGACTGTTTCATTCGGACAAACACGAATTCATTGCATCAGCTGGCTCTGGCATCACCATACTCTGAAGCCTGGTTTCCTTCAATGTACTTTGTGGATGGCAGGGTACTCAATACCGACATATCACCCTTTACTTGCATTTACACGCTCGGAAGGTGCATAAAGTGGCCTCGGAATTCGAATTTCGTCATAGCCTTCGAAACAGGTCAAGGTCGAACTTCCCCCAGCTTTTGCGACTATACCCTTTCATTTCAGGTTATCATTTCACTTTACAATGGATGGACTCGACGACTTCGAGAAAACCCTTGCCGCGGAGAAAGCGGAACGAGAGCACGCAGAACAACGCAAACACCGCAAGCATCAGCATCATCACCATCGAGACAGGTCTTCAGAGCGCGACAGACAGGGTCGTAGCCATCGACATGGGCATTCTAGATCTGCCGAGCGTGTAGAGGATAACTACGAAGACGGTCACCGTCACAAGCGCTCGCGCCATTCCCGGCATGTCGATGACGACTCTAGGGTTCATGAACGGCACAAACATCGCGACCGCGAGCATCGCAATGACGACCGTGACCCAAAGGGACAGAAGCATGCGCACTCGAAGGCGTCGGATCCGAAAGAGGATCTACCTTTGCCCGATGAAGAGATTGCAGCTGCAGATTCCAAGCCCGAGAAGGTATTAGCTAGGGACGACTGGATGACAGCTCCTTCTGCTCTAGGTGTCGATTACACACAGAGAGGCGTGAAACGGGAGAGGACGCCGCTACCAAAGAGGGAACCCGTCCGGGTCATTCACTCGAAGGAAATCAATGCTGCCGAGCTGCAACAGCTCAACGAGGGGAAGTCGTTGGATGAGCTGGAGATGCCGGCACAACACGAGGTGGATTACGCCTTTGGAGATGAAGGAAGCCAGTGGAGGATGACAAAGCTGAAGGCTGTGTATTCCGCAGCTGAACAGAGCGGGCGATCGGTGGATGAAGTAGCTACGGAGCGATTTGGGGGTTTGCGCGAGTTCGACGATGCGAGGGAGGAGAGGATCGAGATTGACCGACGGGAGACGTATGGTGAAGGTTATGTTGGGAAGGAGAAGCCAAGCGGTGAGCTGTTCCAGGAAAGGAAACTGAAGCTGGGCATCCACGAAAACAAGAGACAGTCGCCAGAGCAGCGGGAGTTGGATCAAGGCATCGTGATTCCAGATGCGAGCATGAATCAGCCAGCGACAAGGCTTGACCAGACGGCATTGAACAAGATGCGCGCGAAGATGATGAAGGCGAAGCTGTGCAAAGCACCGGATGCAGAAAGGTTGGAAACAGAGTACAACGTGGCCGCCGCTACCTTCGCGGCAAAGGGTCCAGACGCTGTCGTCTTGAACGTGATGGAGAATCGCTTGTTGGCTGGGACTCGAGCTGAAGCGAAGACTGTCGAGACGAAGAGGGGACGGGAGCGTGGCCACGTCGAACAGAACGATGAGATGACCATCGAGGATATGGTAAGAGAAGAGCGTCGAACCCGTGGCCAGACCGGAGGCGATGGTCTCCGTCTTGCTGAGCGCATCGCTAAAGACGGCAAATTCGACAACGACCTAGAATACATGGACGAGAACGCGGAGAAGCTAGCCAGGCGGGTACAGAAGTCTGAAATCAACCTGAAGAATGTAGCTGTCGGCGAGTTCCAGAAGATCAACAATATCTTAGACAAGTGTCAGTTGTGCCATCACGAGGATCGCAATCTACCACCTATTGCGCCCATGATCTCGCTCGCTACACGGGCGTACTTGACCCTACCGACGGAACCTGAGCTTACCGAAGGAGGCGCAATCATTGTCCCCATTCAACATCGCACGAACCTCCTCGAATGCGATGATGACGAGTGGGAGGAGATCCGCAACTTTATGAAGTGCTTGACCCGGATGTACCACGACCAAGGCCGCGAGGTCGTCTTCTACGAGAATGCGGCTGCCCCTCACCGACACATGCACGCCGCCATGCAGGCTGTGCCCATCCCCTATGAGCAAGGGGACACAGCACCCGCATTCTTCAAGGAAGCCATGCTTTCGGCGGATGAGGAATGGTCCCAGCATAAAAAGATCATCGATACCGGCGCCAAGGCACGAAATGGACTAGGCAAGCTGGCATTTCGACGATCTATCGCCAAGGAGATGCCATATTTCCATGCCTGGTTTACGCTTGATGGCGGACTGGGCCACGTCGTGGAGGATGCCAATCGATGGCCTAGGGGTGACTTGTTCGCAAGGGAGGTTATTGGTGGAATGCTCGATGTGGGACCGGATGTCATCAAGAAGCAGGGTCGCTGGCACAAGGGTGACAGTAGAGCGGATGGCTTTAAGAAGCGATGGAGGAAGTTCGACTGGACCAGAGTTCTGGCGGATGGGTAGCTGGAAAGGGCAAGGGCTTTGGTCCGTCATGATAGCTCTACTGAACCCAAATGCGAGTTCGCTCCCACATGAACAAAAAGTAACAAATGCAGCCATGAGCGTAGAATTCTTTGATGCCTCCGGGTATCTCAATTAGGCGCCGTTTAAATGGAATATCCGCGCCTGGTTCTACCCCAACCAAAACCATGTCTGCTGCTATTCGCGCTGTAGCACCACCAACAACCCCATGATTCCCAGCATAACCGTCTTCAGCCACGGATGCTCACTCAACATAATAGTCACGTACCCGACGAACGGAATATACCCAACCACACTGCCAATGATGTCCTGGCGCTCCAGATAGTCCTGCCCCGGCGCATATAATTCCGTATCATCGGCCATATTGTTGTCTCCCTTGGTCAACAGCTTCGCATGCTTGCCTACCCCGAACTTGCGCACTATCCTGTGCACGATAGGGATGTCCTTGTCCTTGACGTTGTAGACCACCACCTCGCCCACGTCTGTCTCGGCTATGAAGTTGCGGTTCCAGAGAAGGAGGAGATCGCCGCGTTGGAAGGCAGGCTCCATTGACCCGGAGAGCACTACCACTATAGGACTGGGGGAGTCGGAGATTATGGATAGGCCTTTCCACATCTGCAAGGAACATCGTGTCAGTAATTGTGTCGGTAGTTGTGCAGGAGAGAGCCGGCTTGGGGGTAGATGGGAAAGCATACCATGAATGCGGTAGAGAGGATGAGAGCGAAGTTGAGCAGCTGCGCAGCTGCTTGCCGCGGATTCCGAATACTTGAAAGCATGATGGATTTGTTCAAGAGGCAGTCAAGTGTGAGAAGACGTAGTCGGGAGATTTCAGTGATTCGCCGCGTCAACGTGTGGTATTTATGAAAAGTTCGTATGCTGACTCCATGCTGCTGCGGTTGGTTTGGTGAAGTGTCCTTTGGTAGGCCCGTACTACTAATAAACTTAGCAGGTCCCAGAGCTCAGGCTCAGCCTGTCCTACCTGGAACTTGCAGGTGGGGAAATGGTGTCGGCAGACCGGCAACACCTGCCGCCAACTACAACCAAGAGGCAGGCCCAGGAACTTCAATTACTTAGTACTTTACTACTTTAGTTACGTACTATAGTAGGGACAGGATGATAACTTGAGACCTGAGCTGGTTGCTGCACAATGGATTCCCCTTCATTAGACTGTATGCCACTGTAAGGGATACATCCATGTTTGTCTCGCGTTCATTACATCAGCCCCCCACTACAACAACTTGTTTTGCTGGTGTTCAAATCTATAAGTCAAATCAGTATAGAGATTATCCATCCATCTAGGAGCACAGGCATGCCGAACACGAAGAGTCTTCAACATCTTCAAGTTTTACTCATTGGTGCTGTTCTCACCTGCTGTAAATAAGTGTTTCTGTACAGACCAGCGTGACACATGGAGTACCCCAGATTGAGCCAGCACCTCGAGAAGCCCGACACCAGCGATAAGGACTTTGATGAGCTGATCATCAACATGCGTGAGTTGTGAGAGTTAGTTCTGGAGAAGGCCAAGGATAAATCCAGCGGAAGGCTCCAGCGTTTGTAGCCACAAGTTGAAGATGCGTGCAGGCGTAGTCCTTCCGCTCCCTCCACAATATCTGTCTTACTACCTAACTCACGGAAGTTGCGCCACGGCCTTGGAGCTTCAAATCGCCCATATACAGGAACTTGCAGGAGTCCACCACACCCAACTTCGGAACGTGTTTTCTCCTTCAAGCTCGCAAACGTATCAAAGAATTGAATTTCTTGCGAAGGTTAGGAGTTACGGTTAATGGTCAGCCGTTCGCCGGGGGTTCGGGGGCCTTGCGCCGGCCCTGAGATGGGAATAGGTCTTTGAATGGGTGAAGTTGGTTAGCTGTTGATAGCTGCTTGATGAATACTTCAAGCTGTTAATGTCTGTGCACCTAGGTAAGTATTGAGTAGTTGCTGGCCGCCGTGATAGCTGCCGCTGGCTGTATAACCCCCTCCCCTTTTGACCGCTGTTAGTAAGACCTACCTGGGAAGATTGAAAAAGCCGTGATCTCAAACTGGCAGGCACAAGACAACGCCATGTTCTAGGTGCTCTTACCTGTCAAATGATACGATGCTCCTGCCGGACTCGAAGCTCTGGAGGTCTGCATGCCTCCTTCCCAAGAATACCCACCTAGGTCTCTGATGTCTTTGTTCACATTGACATAATTGGTCATTTGCTCCGTCTCAAGCGATTCTCAAAATCCTCTCTCCTCCTCGTTTGTTTCGATATCACTTTGACTTCTCGAACGCATCGAACGTTTCCTTATTGAACCTCAGCCACTCTTTGTGTCAATACCATTCTCTGGAATAATTTGCACCCTCTCGTCCTTCCTCGCCAAGACTACTTGCCGCGATGTCCGACACCACGCCTCTTCTGCCACGTCCGGTGCCTGCAGCTCAAGCAGACAGCCATGTACGTCCTACCCTTAAGATTCCCAGCCAGCTTTGGGGCAGTGTCCTGACTTGTCTAGCCAATTTACCTCCGAGCTTGCCATTCGCCATGGCGAGTAATCAACCACAATATCCTCACAGCTACTCGTCTCATCATTTCAGGATACCTCATAGCCGTCTTTGGCGTGTCGCTGAAGTACAAGCTCGAGAATGAAGATGATCACACCAAATGGCGAATCCCCTTTCAGTTTTCGACAGTGTCATTCTTGATGCTTCTTGCGTACAACCTCCAAGTTACTGTCGGTCTCCTTCTTGAGCTCTCCTTCGATCGCGCCTCGACAGATATACTGACTTTATTCTCCAGCTCTGGACTATCCTACATCTTTTCTTCCCCCGTTCCGTTGAAGAAGACGACAATGACAGCCACGGTAACCAAATGAGAAGTAACGTCATCAACATCTTGTCACCACCCAATCGTGCCAACTCTTATAACCGTCGCTTCTTCTTCAGCATGTTCTACACGACTGCCCATGTCTTCACGTTCATGAACACAATCATCTACTGGGCTATTCTGGTTCCCTTTGGCCATGGTGGTTTCAAGGCCCCGAACTTGCCCCATCACAACCATCTACCACACAACAACGCTTCTGTCCTATATGACCCTCGTAAGCCTCGTCCCGTGGACTACGTGAAGCCTCTCTACTCCCATCAATTTGAGGTCACTAGCATATTTGCAGCTGACAAGTGCTACAGACAAGGGACTCTTCGAAGAAGACGATATCAAGGCTTTCAGCATCATAAACGTCTGGTCAATCACTTCGCTAATTGGCCTTGCGGAGGTACTGCTCTTCAACAGTATCAGACGTCAATCTGTGAGTACCATAGTGGTCCGGTCTTCCACGTCCGTTTTGCTGACTTCCATTTCTACCAGCCGGTTGCAGGGCACGTCGCTGGAATTATCCTCGCAAGCGCCGTGTATCTCGCGTGGGCCAGTCTCGGCAAGCTCGTCACTGGTCACTCTGGTCTCTTCTTCCTTGATCCCGCGCTCATGGGCGATGTTAAGGGTGCCACCATTGCAGCCAGCCTTGCTTTCATCACGCTTGCGCAAGGAGGTAAGTGCCTACGAAAGACCTAGATCTACCGCCCAGTACATCACTAAACTCGTGTGTGTTCAGTCTTCTCCTACATGTATGGACTTATTGCAATGCGTGAAAGTACGAGTGCGCACCAGGGGTCCTAATCCTCCCAACAAGTAAGTGGAGCTTGCTGCACTACCCGCTAACGTAGTACGCGAGCGACGGGGGACAGGAGCGCAAAGCCATACTTGCTGGAGACAGTTTGTCCGGGTTACGTATTGACGTCAGAGTAGCCGTCCCCTAATTTGATCAGGCTCCGTGGTTGTGTGGGGTATGTTAGTGACTGTGGGGGGTGTAATAAGCTTAACTGGCGCTACTTGGTTGAGTTCAGGCTGTGTCCTGCATCTGAGTCGATGCTCGGCTGAAGATGTCAGAGGTCGTGTGAAGGGAGGTTGATACGCTGTATAGGTGGGTACCTGGTTACAAGTTGACATCAAGTCTATGACTGGAGGTCAATTGAATACGGACAAGGGCGATTGTTTATACAGGTCTCTTCCCCATCATGTGCGAAGATCATCATCCTCCCGGGAGTGCAAATGGTTATGCTTAGATCGCTAGCTTCAGCTACCTACCTAGGCAACTGCGCATGCATTCAATTCAGTTCGGATTGTTCACATCTCTAGGTATGTATATTGAACTGGCAAGCCACATACCATAATGACGAACCGTTTTGGGGTCTCGTCCGGTGTCTGGGGCCTGAACCGCCAATGGCGTAGCGGCTCAGTGCCTGAAAGAACCCCTGACTCTAATCCCGCTCTCCAATATTCCGATCCAGCACCGTGAATTTCAAGCGGCCCTGGAGCCTGGAAAGAGAAGCGATGACGTAACCGGACGTATGCCTAAGTTATCAAAGTTACAGGCTGGACGAGTAAGAACCGGCTACGGTAAACCGATTTCGACCAGTACTGTACTGTGGTAGTGTCCACTAGCTTTCAAGAAGCGCCCGCTCGCGGGGGAGGGGGGGCTGTGCTATCGCAACCTGCATCTCTTCGGGCCATTGGAACCTTCCATTCCACACATCCCATGCCACGATCAATCACTTCTGCGACTTTGCGACCAGTAAAGGATGTGCGGTAAATCATTGTTCGCTAGCCTCGTCTGCAGGGATTCGAACTTGATTCCCGTCGTTTCTTCGAGCTGGTCTATTGCCTCAACGTCGTCTAATTGTGATGCAGAGAGAGCATCTGAGATGGTCAACAAGCTGCAATTTAAGTGGCCTCTGCCTCATTGCGCAAGTTCGCAAGTATGTAGACAACTTAAAGTTGATATGACGCCCACTGAAGGCGTTGCCAGTGTCACCGCGGCCAGGCTATCGGGTCGCATGGGGGCTACCCAATCGCAGGGCTGATGCCTGTCTGCACCCACACAGAGACTCACAGGACTGCAGTTCTACAGATAGGCGACGATCTGTGTCCTAAATAGGTACCTAAGCAAGTTGAACAGGTTCCATGGCGGCACATAGGGTCTTACAGAAATTACGATGCTGGGCAACATAAATAACAACAACACCCCCCCTCCAAAACTGCCCCCTTTCCTTTTGTTCTCCCTCCCCCACCACAACCATCAGGGTCGCAAATTACTTCAAGGATATCTCCAGATTCATTCGTTCACCCCGACTTGCTCTCTGGAATATACCGCCCGGACCCCAGTCAATCATTTTGTGCGTCAAACTTACCTTTATTCTTTAGCGGAAAACAAGAATCCTCCCAACGGAGAAAACGCTCTTTTCGTACGCTCTCTTGCA
Organism: Xylariales sp. AK1849; assembly: GCA_022432505.1. Lineage (NCBI taxonomy): Eukaryota > Fungi > Ascomycota > Sordariomycetes > Xylariales > Xylariales sp. AK1849. Next base: position 2,674,137 of record JAJKKH010000008.1, read on the forward strand.
AACAATATCGGAAAGAAGAAGGATAAAAAACAAGTTCTCTGTTAGGTTCTCTGTTTTTTGGTGCCTTTCTCTCTCTCTGGTTTCGGTCATTTCGAACAGCCACGTCTCGGTTTCTCTCGCTACTTCGATCAACCACCGCCGTCATGTTCAAACGCTCGTTCCGGTCCCAGGACCGAGTCGAAAAGGCGTCGAGGTTAAAGAAGTCGAACACCAACACCATTCGAAATGACCCCCAGAAGCTGTCGAAACTGCAGCGGTCGCTCGAGGAGAGTATGCCCGTCAAGAAGACTCTCAGCTCGCCCATCGTCACCCTCACGGTAGGCAGAGAAGGGCGACTGTTTGCGGCGCACGAGGAGGTCCTGTGCCAGTCGCCGTTCTTTGAGCGCGTCTGCCAGGACCAGTACCTCGAGGCGCAGAGTAAGAGGATATCTCTTCCCGACGAAGAACCCGAGGTCTTCTCGGCTGTGCTCGAGTATCTCTACAAGGGCGACTACTACCCACGCTTGCTTCACAACAAGCACCGAAACTCTTGGGAGCTCGAGGACGCCAACACAGCCGCAGGGAGATCGCCGGTCCCATCAGAAAACGGAGGCGGCCGCGGAGCCGTCGAAGCCACAATATACATCTCCAGCGTAGGGCAAACCCTACTCAGGGATACCGTCATATACTGCACGGCAGAACGGTTCGGACTCGAAGAGCTCAAGCGTCTGGCCTTGCGCAAGCAGGGTCTGCAGAGCGGAATCGATGTTGCGACCATCCTGCGCTCGGCGCAGTATGCCTATGACAACACGCCGGACTCGGACTCGCGGCTCCGCGCTCACTATCTCGCCCTGATCATCCGGTGTCGCAAGACATTCAAGAGGAGCGGAACCATGCAGGCGGAGATGGAAAGGGGCGGTAAACTTTTCTTCGACCTGTTCGTGGCCATGTGCAACCACCTGGATGATGTCGTGGAGATGAGCAACGCTCGGACACCGAAGACGATCTGAAAGGTGCGCAGCCTGTGCTAAAGAATACTGGTCACTTGGGGTCTTGATTTGAGGCGTTCATATTTGGCGAGGAACGGAGTTCTGTTACGAGGTATACGATGATTTCTTCTGTCTTTCCCCCACTCAGTCTCTCCCAGAGTGCACTCATCAGATTGGAACACCATTTGGGAGAGTTAATGCAACCCTCCACTTCTCATCGAGGTTGGCCGACCTATTTTGATGAATACATCTTTCGGGGGGAGAGAGGCATGAACGTACATGATTTCTTCATCGCCTCCGTCTCTCTCCTGTTCTAATGACCCAAATCGCAACTCCCTTGAACTTACCCCGGGAATCTTTGGGCTGGGTTGATTTTACGGACGGGCTTCACGGATTGATTTCGATGAGCGAGAAAAACGAACGGAAAACACAAGGACTAGAGATTGGGAAAGTTTACTCGGATACCGAATAAGGTTGTCTTTTGAACTGCATTGCTTTTTTACCGGCGGCTGGCATGATAGGGAGGGCGCTTCGACGTACCCGACTCGGATTGCTGCCGCCGCTTGGGCAAGCGTGGAGGACGAATGGACCACAGGCTGGCGCGACCTCTTCGCTGCCATGACATCTCTCCTATGTGTCAAGATTGTAATATCTGAACTCTGGGGAAACGGAGGGACGATGAATACTGCATTGGTTCCGCTGTCGCCAAAGCGGGCGTTGTGTGTTTACTAGTAGTCTAGACGGCTAGCTAGCTAATCCTGGCCATCCCCAGTGGATTGGTCCCCTGGCTTGAGCCCTCGTCAGGATGAGGTAATGAGAAATCCGGCCACCTCAAGCTCGCTGTCTCTTGTCCGAGTGCCGTGATTTGCGCAGACTGTCTGCATTGATTCATGTCTCATATTCGAACTGGGGATCGTAAGCAATTCGACAAACGCGCGAAGTATAGAGCACCATGTCTGGTAACGTGATGAAATGGTATCGGACAGGTCGACCTGAGTATGGAGCTGTCGTGGCTCGGGTCGCTTGCTTACTTACATCTCTACTGACTACAAGTGGGCTTCTTCGGCTTTGGCGCATTTGCGTGGATTGTCCTTGCTGGGAGCACGCTCACTGAGAGCTACGGCTCCGTGGCGCGCCTTGGTGTTGACCGCGACTATATCTCACGAGCTCGGTGTCCGAATTCGTTCTGGCCAAGGTGCCCCATTGCGTTCAGTCTGAGGGATGATGATAACCGCATTGGCGTCACTAGCAGCTTTACGCTCTTCGGCATTCTCGATGTGTCATGGCGCCGCTGTTCAGCTTTGCCTTGATTGCGTGCCAGGATGGTAAGCTGAACGTCGCCTCCAGTGATTACCACGGCAACTTACAGTACGAATCCTTGACAGAAAGGGAGGCGGCCCCAGCTGCCGCTGACGAAACTCCAGTTGTCTGCACATCCCGAAAAGGGGCGAAAATGAAGGTTCGGACGTTCACTTCCTGCCATTCGATTAGTTCAGTTTACGCTCGCATTCGATACTAGTTCAGGGATCCAGACGAGAAAAATAGGAGTGAAAGTTAAGGTTATCACCGGTCCCCAATGGTCCCATATCATGATGAACCTTGACAAAGTTGCCTTGCTTCCTTTCGTATACTTGAAAGTATACTTGAAAGGCGGTAAACGAACCGGAGAACCACTCTGACGTCTCGAATCAAGATGACTCCACGGTGATATCCAAGGCTCGTTTTCCAGCATCGTGTTTATGTTTGATGCGCAATCTTCCTGGTAGCTCGAAAGGACGACGCTGATGTTACATCTGGCATCTTTGGGAGAAACCGGCTTGCCAGATGTACATAAATTGAGCCGATCTGGCTACTCGCCCCAAGATGTTACTACATAGGCAGTAGAGTATAGACTGGTAACAAAATACCCAGTACACTTAGCGGTGTAAAGTAAGCCTCTTCGTAGATGTACGATATAGTCTCCGTTCAGCTTATCAAGAAAGCTTTGAGCAATCAGGTATGATGTGACGCAAGTGAGCTCATCCTTTATCACGGAAGAGACGTACCAAATCGAGGGCTAAGAACAGCTCATCGCCCCTACCATTCAACTGATATCCTCCCCAGCTCGACAACTTAGGTTCCATAGGATTACAGATGCCCCGAATTGCATGGGTCTGAGGAGATGCGTCGCATGTGAAGCTCACTCGCTGCTAACGCTAGCCACGCCTGCGCCAGCTATAAACTGCGTGAAGCTAAAGCTTGGTGAGCCTGAAGCTAATGGATCAATCACCTCTTTTACCCATCTAGGTACATAAGTTACCCCCACTAATACCCCCCGCCTCTTTCATATGCTAACTTGATCCGCAATAATTTTCGTCCACTAATTAGGACCCCGCCATTCCTGCCCTGCAACAACATCAGTTCGAGGTTCCGACTTCAAGTGGTGGATTGTTAACCTAAGCGCTTCAACTTGGACATTACCTCTGCGTCCATCAGATTGAAGATGGCATCGACACCAAGCGCAACATCGGCGGCGACGAGTCAGAAGCCGACCGCCATCGTCTGCGTAGGCATGGCAGGCTCAGGGAAGACGACTTTCATGCAGCGCATTAACGCGCACCTGCACGGCCAGAAAGAACCCCCATATGTCATCAACCTGGATCCAGCAGTACTCAATGTCCCGTTTGAAGCCAACATCGACATCCGCGATTCGGTGAATTACAAGGAGGTCATGAGGCAGTACAACCTGGGCCCCAATGGCGGTATCCTGACGAGTCTGAACCTGTTCGCGACCAAGGTGGACCAGATTGTTGGGCTTTTGGAGAAGCGCGCATCGCCCGAGGATGGCAAGACGGCCATCAAGAATATTCTGGTAGATACGCCCGGGCAGATTGAGGTGTTTGTCTGGTCAGCATCAGGACAGATTCTACTCGAGTCGCTTGCCTCTTCCTTCCCCACCGTCATCGCGTACATAATAGATACGCCGCGCACCGCCTCGACTAGCACGTTCATGTCCAATATGCTCTATGCCTGCTCTATCCTTTACAAGACCAAGCTTCCCATGATCCTAGTATTCAACAAGGCTGATGTGAAGGATCCGTCATTTGCGAAGGAATGGATGACGGATTACGATGCATTCCAGGAGGCACTTCAGGGGGACGAAGCCAGCAATGCGTTTGGAGGAGTCGAAGGAGAGGGAGGGGGCGGAGGCAGTGGATACATGAGCAGTTTACTGAACTCAATGAGCCTGATGCTCGAAGAGTTCTACGCACACCTGAGCGTAGTTGGGGTTTCTTCCATGACAGGCCAGGGAGTGGACGACTTCTTCGCGGCAGTCAGCGAGAAGGCAGACGAGTTTAACCGCGATTATCTACCCGAACTAGAGAGGAAGAGGGCAGAGAGGGACGATCTCAAGCGAAAGGCTAGGGAGAAGGAGCTCGAGAAGATGATGAAGGGAATGGGCATGGATTCTGGCAAGGCTAGCAGTAGCAGTGGCGCCATCAGACCACCAGCGGACGATGATGACGATATCGACGTGCCAAGCGATGATGAGGATGGTGATGACTATGATGATGATGGCGATGACGAGATGGACAGGGAGGGATTGCAGGCGAGATACGAGGCAGCGATGCAGGGGGATGCAGATTCGACGATGCAAGACGCGAGTTTCGCCAAGTTTCTACACTCGCAAAGGAAATAGAAGCAAGGACTTTCAAGGCATTTAGCATCGACATGGTAGGGTCATCGGGAAGCAGCATCTGGCATAGACGGACGGTTGGCGTAACGATACCATTCTGCTTTCTTGGGGGAATCAAAATTAAACATGACTTGATAAACTCCCCGACTCCATGACCTATTCCCAAAGCCATCGCCTCCCTGTTAGCCTCAAGCCGATGACATGCTTTCGTCGATGATCTCATCTCAGGGTCTCAGCGCGATCTTCCTTCCACCGCATTGGAGTTGCCTTGACGAAAGCAGCCGTTCCCCAGCCATTCCCATCCGTGAAATTATGCTGTTCATATCACCGCGCCTCGAACTGCACCATTCTGATCACAACAGTCAGCATTACGATTTCCTTTCCCTCTGTCCGCGCTCCAGCCGACTTACCTCCTAGTCCTCTCCTTATATAGCACACGACATCCACACTCGATGCACCGGATGGTATCACCTCGTTTCAACGTGAACTTGGTACCGCAGTCGCCGCAGATATACAGCATAGGCAGACCTTCTGTCTCGACGGTGCGACCCGCCGTGGCTGCATTGCCTGCTCCTGGAGCAGCAGAACCTTGGGAGGTGGGGATTTGGTAGGCTTCGCGAGACATATCTTCCAGGGCTGCGTGTTGCTTTCTGAGTGGGTTTGCAGCTTAAATTTGTCCGGAATGTATGTTCCGTCCTGGGAAGAGTTGAAGAAAGGCGCAAGAGGCGAGACGGCGCAAGATTCTATGTGGTGTAAGATGATTCTTGGTGGTGGTTACAGGCTTCGCGAATGCGCTTGTAGTGAAATTCGTGTGTCGCTGTCGAGGCTTCCGGTTTTTGATTCGCCTCATCCGCCCCCACTAGTTCGTCTGTTCCTCCAATTAGAAGCCTGCTCCAGGGCCCGACTTTATTCCTCGGCCGGAGGCTACAAGTAAGGACCTTAGGTACCTAGGTACCTAGGTGCTTAGCCTAACATACCTACTAAGTACCTAGTAAGCAATTTGTTCTCCATGATATGTAACTTTCCAAAGACATTGTGCTTATCACGCTCATCACGAACAGGGCACTCATCCTATACGTTATGGGCGTATTCTAAGGATAGCATTGTCACCGATTAAGGAGTTAGCTTGGAGGAAATCTTTTGAGGCTCTTGGCAATCAAAAGCATTCGCTTCGAACCTCGAGTGTCCAGTCTCTTTTGTTCTTGCAGATACCCAGACCCATTGATAGTTGAAATCAATCCATCTATCCGATATTCAGATGCTTCCGCGTTGGCGCTACAGTAGAGACTGCCGCTGCATCCATGTACACACACTTTGCGCCAATCGAGCCCCCCTCAATGACGCGGATTTTGCAGGTGTTGATTACTTGGAGATGAAGATGAGACCATTCGCTACAATCAGCTAAAGAACCAGTTTTATACTCCTCGTGTACCGTTTTCGGTCTCTTCTTATAATTCTTGAAGGTCAATGCTGTTTCCATCTTGTATTCGCGACAAATAGCACGCTGGGTTTGTGATCATGGTGCTATTGGGGCGCCGCGTCGACCTCGAGACGTGATGAACCCAGGCAGGCAAGGTTGCCGTCCATCCGCCCGATGCTTGCAAACTGATCCGCAGATCCAGACTCTGAGACTGCGCAAACATTTCCACAGCCTGTGATGCTTTCACTCTCGCCGGACCCACCGCTGAATTGGCTTGGCTCCGGCCGTCTCCATTCAAGCCAGCCCTGCAGCCCTGGAGGCAACTGGAATGGCACTAATTTAGCACGTCCTACCAGTCGTAAGGCGAGGCTTATCGGTCCCCGATCAGTCGCTACAGCGGGGTTTACATTGTTAGTTTCTTTGCTATCCTGGTTCTCTGATCGGTATTCTGTGCTTATACTCCCTCTTATTTTACATACATGTACTGAAAATCTGCAACGTAATTCTGTTATCATGGCTTCAAACAGAAGGCCCTTCAGTTGTGACTCCTGCTTCAAAACTTTTACCCGCAGTGTAAGTCTGCTCTATTGCAAATCGCATCGCCACGGATACTGATTCAAATGTAACAGGAGAATCTAGAGAGGCACAGGAGGAGTGGTGAGTAGCACCCATGCGCCAAGCGGCTCTACATTTCAAGGAGTTTACGATGAGTAGCGCACGGAGGCAACAACCGCCGGCCATTCGGCTGTCCTCATTGCCAAGCAAGATTCTCGCGAAGGTTCGTTCGCTGAGTCCATCAGCCATCCACGTTATGGTCCGTTTCTCATCTTCGGCACAGGGACGTTTGCAAGAGACATACGGACAAATGTGCAACCAACTCGTCCAGCCGCCTGCAGGATGAGAGCAGAGTCACTCCCGTGTCTAGTGACGATGGGGCAACGTTTTCAGCGGCAGATATTACAATGGCAGCAGGCGCTTTAGAAGAATTTAGTCCACTGGATGAGCCAGCCGTTCCGATATTCGAATCACCAGTTCTACACCAGCAGGAGGCAGCCGCGGGGACAATCTCTCCTAGGTATGATTTCACATTTACCTCTACCATCACATGCTGACAAGCTCGTTCGCGTTCTAGTATGAGTGATACGACGATAGAAGCTCATGTCGCGGCCTATTTCGAGTACTTTCACTCATCTCTCCCGATTTTGCATCGGGCGAGTTTTGACGTCGCATCCACGCCAAACATCTTGGTGAACATTGTGACAGCCATTGGTAGCCTATACTCTGGTCAAGGCTCTTCCCCAAAATACGACGGATCAACATCGGTCAGGAAATCCCATGACTTATGGCAGGACGGCTTGGAGGAGCTTCAACGTTCTGTATGTGTTCGCGCTTATCGTGGTGCTCCGTCGCTCACATAAGTAGATATCCGGTGACTGGAAGGAGCTGCGGAAGACGTGGATGATACAGGCATGTCTCCTGTATATCGTCTTCGGAGCTTTCATGCATGATACGGTAGAGCACGACAAGACTAGACCGATGTTGAGGGTGCTCGTTGATGTGAGTGTAGCATTGTCTTTCCGTTGCAAAGTTCCCATGCTAAACAGATTGAGAAAAGGCTGCTCGAGATCTAGGTTTATTAAAGCAGTGTGTTGCTATATCCAACCCAGGCACATGGCTTGTCAACATTGTGTCCAATGGGTCACAGCACTATTCCACTCAACTACACGAGAGATGGCAGTCTTATGTACACGAGGAATCGCTGAAGCTCTCCATTTACACCTTGGAGCTTCTCGACCATCACGTGCTTTCCTGCTGCAATATGCGCGCACTTTTGTCCCCGATTGAGCTTGGCTGGGAGCTCCCCCTGGCGGCTTCTCTTTGGGAGGCGGGAGACGCCGTGACATGGCAGGGAAAGCTTTACGAAGAGTACGGGAAGACAACCACAGGTATACTCGAGTCTCCGCTCCGTCTCCCTCGCCATTCATCCACGTGTTCGCTGTCTCTGGCTACACAGTCTCTCATGTCCGAGGCGCCAAACCCGGAACTTATTGTAGCATTATCGGCATCGCCTATAGCATTAACTTGCATCCTGACAAACCTCGACGCATTAGTCAGGGACTTTACACGATGCTACTACCAACTTCCGCCCAGCCCTCCGGATCCATCAGCCTTTCACATTCTTACGCAGAGTCAAAACCGACGCGTCATTACGGCCATGAGGACCCTTTCTGAGATCATCGACCAGAAACTATTAGAGGCAATGACGGAGTCAAACCAGTCTGTTTGGCGGGCTTGCCAAGTGCTGGCTTGGTCCGTCAAACTCGATCTCTGCAGGCCCGACGACCTACTAGTCGGCGGTATCGTAGAAAGCAGGGTGTTTGCTGCGTTACTGACCGCCACACATTTGACTATTGGCAGCTACGTTACGTTCAAAAGAATGACGCGAGCACTCAAGCACCCATTGCCTGGCCAGGACTGCGGTGACGATAGCATCATCGCCGTAATGGACGAAGTGACTGCTGCATTGTCTACCATTTCTGGTCTGCCGCTCAACCTTGCTGCTAGGGAAGCACCTTGGACGACAGCGGCTAGCTACAGGATTCTGCTCATCGTATGGCGAGCTTTGAGGCAAGCTATATCAAATACGCGGGAGAAGCTCGAAAAGCTGTCTGCGACGGGTGCTACCCTCAAACACCACATGCTGGGATCAAGCTCGTTGACGTTCAATTCCATTCTCGAGACGATGTTGCAGCACGACTACAAACCCGACGCGCCAATCAAGCGTGCACGGTTGTGGACCGTTGATCCAGCGGCCTTGACATTATCGTTGGACGAGAGCGAGGCCATCTTCATGGACCTCCTGATACGGATCTGCAAGGAAAGGTCGGTGTGGTCCATTGGCCCGTCGATGGCGGCTGTGCTGGCCGAGATGATCACTACCAGGGTGTACCTTCAATAAAGGACATTGCTAAGCAATCATTGCAACCCCAATGATGGGAACATCATGCCATGGCTACCAGCCATGACTACCTAGCTGCGTCACTTAGTTGCCCCCGCAGTTTAGGCCGTGCTCATTCGCATGGACAAACCAAGCAGCCAAGTACGCTATGTGGAGCTCCACATATAAGCCCTGGGCTTCCCGCCACCTACCCATAAGGTCCGGTGTTCAGATGAACTCATTCCCTCTGATCTGCCCTTGAGCTACCGTATTCCCTTGAAACTCGCGGATGGGACGGCACCAATGTTCGGCCAATCAACATGTTTTAGCTTAGAACTACGTTGATTGAGGATCTTCCAGATGCGAGAGGGTGCCTCGTCAGGTTTCGCTGGATAGGGTCCAAAGCCTGTGTGAGTTTATGGTCCGTGAGACCCCATCCGTTGAGAAAATACGGTATTTCAGGCTGTTGGGCCAAGTATGATCACAGGGGTAAATAGATCACGATAATCGGTATGCCTCTCCGTTGCGCATGGGATGGGTTACAAAATCAAGTATCGGAAGCTTAGACTCGGTCGGATGTAAGGCCCTGCGCCGGGTAGGGGGTTATGGGGGGTGTGTGATTGAGACTTTGAAGTTCCAGATGGTCCTGGTCTCATTGGAACTATTGCTATTATTGTTATTGAAACTAGGAAGTGGTAGTAGTCATTCTCTGTTCAACTCTACCAACTTCAAGTTGTCAGTTTGGATTGGATCCGCATAGCATAGATAACCAACGGAACTACAAATTAATTAATATTTGCAATGAAAAATGAAATGACTGCTATATCTGTGCGCCTTCACAATTCCATCTACGACTGAAAGAAGCTCCACTGTCGTAGATATATGCGTGTCATATAAAGTCATCAAGCCAATACCCACACCAAACTGCCACACCGAGCATTTCGTTCACAGAGTCTGCGTCAGGAACTCGCTGAAGTCCTCATCCGGCAGTGACGGCTGCATCTCGTCACCATCTAAAAGCCCCAGATACCAACTTAAATCTCTACCATCGAACTCTCTCGCGGCAAACCCGTTTCCAAAGTACCCAAACCTATTTGATGTAGTATGCGTGAGTTCGTAGTCCTCCCAACGCGGGTTCTCCATGGTCTCAAAGAAGTGGATACGCGAGCCCGGCCACATCATAATGTCGCCATCAACGGTACCGCCCTTGAACCACGAGCGGCAGGGCGACGACCATGCGGTCCTTGGGAGGAATTGGCGGCGGTGCTGCACGAAGTCGGCCACGGCGGCCTCCTTGGGCTCGAACGAGCTGACGCCCTCGGACGACATCTTGTCGAGGATCTTGATGAAGTGACGGCCCAGGTGCTCCGTGATGGGCAGGAAGCTGCCGTGGCCGTACGGCCCGAAGGGCCCGTTGAAGATCAGGTAGTTGGGAAAATGGGGCACCGTGACGGAGAGGTAGGTGTTAGGGACGTCGCTCCACTCGTCGCTCAGGCTCCTCTTGTCGCGTCCGATGGTTGGGTAGGACGGCTTCCAGCTCACGTCGAAGCCCGTGGCGCAGATCAGGACGTCGAGCTCGTGCTCCACGCCATCAACCGTGCGGATGCCCTTGGGAGTGATCTCCTGGATAGACTGGGAGATGACATTCACGTTGTCCTCACAGAGGGCCTCGAGGAAACCGTTACCAGGAGTCGGCCTCCGGCATCCCACGGCGAAATTCTTAGGGATCATGAGCTCTGCGATCTCGGGTCGTGTAGCGAGTTTGCGTTGCATGTCTGCCTCGGCAGCCTACAGAGTGTTCATGGTCAGCTTTCGGTAGTCGACACCGGGTGGGGAACAAGAATACGTACAACTCGTGCTTCTGATTGCTCCAGAGACCCATTCAGGATGAAGCGGAATCGGGAGTTGAGCTCCGACTCTATTTTCTTCCTGTATGCCAGGTACTTCTTTGAGTCATTGGCCAGAACATCCTTTTGCTCCGCGCTGTACTCGAAGTTGGTGCCCCCCTTTCCAGCGAATCGCTGGCCGAACCCTGCGGTTACCCAACCTGGGCTGCGGATGAATGACTTCATCTTGCCCACGACTAGTGAGATTATCAGTGATGTTGGATCTCAGAGTCCGAGAAGTCCAACTTACTGGGCTGGATGGCAGGAATGATCTGTACGGCCGATGATCCGGAGCCAATGATGCCGACCGTGTTTCCGGTCAGCTCAACCTTGTCATCCCAATTGGCACTATGAAGTTTCGGCCCCTGGTACGTCTCGAGACCTTTAATGTTTGGCCACTTCCACTTATTCAAGACACCACTAGCATTGATAAAGATGTGTGACTTGTCCTCAATAATGTCATTGGTGTCGTCACCTCTTTGAATTTTGATATGCCACATCTTCTCCTCCTCATTCCAAGCCGCATTGACGACCTTGTGGCTCAGCTTAAAGTATTTTAGGAGATCATTCTCTCGAGCAACGTTCTTGAAGTAGGCTAGTATCTCAGTAGCACTTGAGTAGCTGTACCTTGGAATTAGCACGTTCACGCCTTCAGGGGTAGGCTAAGAGCCACGTACAACTTCGACCATGTAGCCGACGGAGCCCAAGACAGCTGGTAATTGACAGACGGGATGTCACAGCCGCATCCCGGATATCTGTTCTCGTACCATGTACCCCCTATCGAAGGGTTCTTGTCGTAGCACGTGAGTTCGAGGTCAAGCTTGCTGTTTTGCACCTCGTGGGCGAAGTTGATGGCACTTGCTCCGGCGCCGACGCAGATGATGCGGATCTTGCGCGATGCTCTGCTAGGTTCCTCCACGATGGTGTACTCCGCCTTTGAGCGGTGGAAGCCATTCTTTGCGTCTTCGACTACGATTTCTTCCGACTTGACGGCGGGCGCTTTGGCATCCATGAGCTTCGCCAGCGGCACCTCCTCAGGGAGAACGTCGGCCATGACTGATCCCATCGTGATGCGAATTTCAGAAATCTAGAATGAAGGTGTGTGTAGTTGATGGAGCAGGAGAATGATCATGGACAATGCGAGCACTTGGACGAACCTTTTGCGGTTCAAGTACTACCATACGAACAACTTCCAGATCACTCTTCTTGGATTATCAAAGACAGAATCGCCTCTTTCATGGGTCGGTCTGTACCTCGAACACCTGATGCTGAGTGTTGCTCCTCGAGAGGGTGAGGTACTTGTGGCGCTCCATATTGGTGGCCACGATCTCCTCCACTTGGCGCCCTCCACAAGCAGTGGTGTAACTCAACGGCGCTGATCCGCATCTGTAGAGCTAATGCTGCGCGAAACTCTGGTGCACGGAACCGTACCGACATGGTTTTCCCCGGATCAGCAATTCTTGAGCTGAAAACGACCAGACTTGGTTTGCTCCATACGCTACGTTATTAGCCTCCCTGGTTTCACGACCCACCCTTCGGTCGTCTCCCATACTCGAGACAATGATTGCACTCGAAGGTTGATTGTGATTGATATGCATGACGTTGAACGACTTTGTGGTGTGCTTCGATTGCGCTACAGTGCGTCTAAGAGTTATTGGATTGTTTGGTACTGTATTGGGCCGGATCAGACCAGTCTCATAACGCTGGTGATAGTTACGCACACGACAGCCGGGAGAGGTCCGGATCTGCTCTCCATAAGGTTCCCCATAGATTCTCACAAGAGACTCTAAGAGCTGTTCGCTTTCATGAATATACAAATATATGGGCGTACTAACCCACCCAGGGCAAACGCGTGTAGTATGAACTTGAGGGCAAATAGTAAGTATCAGCGCTGGGCTTAAGAATACGGTTGTTTTGTTTACAGCATCGTATGGTGGTGTGTTCATTGAACTCCAAATACATTACGATATATACTGCATCTTAGAGTACGATATTGATGCATTTCAGGGCAATGTTATTACAATACCCCTACAATCGTCAAAGTTTACTCTTAAAGAGGAGTGAATATCTACTTTCAAAACTACAAAAAAATCGCTATCACCAACATCATGGAATAGCATCAAACCAAACTGGCCGCCAGAAAACCGACCCGTAGACTTGAGTTCTTTGCCGATGCGAAGTAGCTATCCTCGTCACGGTTGACTCGATATCGCAATTATAATACACTGCGAGGTTACTTTATTTAGAGCACGTATCTGTAATGAGGCTGCTCAAAGTCCGTAAGGTCCATAAACTTTTGGCGCTCATCATGTTCGGTCATCTCCGTAGTACCACTCTCGGCCTGCATCTTGTCGCGTCTCTTGTTCTCGCGCCAGTTGACAAGACGGATCAACAACAAGACACAAGCGGCCAGGCCGTACATGATGGCAACCATCAACTTACCGTTTTTGTAATTGGGTGCCTCGTTGGAGCGGAAGGTCTGTGGCCCGATCCAGTTGCCTGCTCCGTAAGCAAGAATCTGCAGGCCGTTCACGGTGGCCTTCTTGGTGTACCCAACGGTGTTGTTGGAGATCATGGTCATCACCAAACCCCAGGACGCACCCGAAACCGAGATCATGTAGTAACCGATGAGGAGTCCGGCCTTGGCGGATGATGGGATGCAGATCATCATGATGCCACCAATCATTGGAAACATGATGGCAATGAACGATGGGAGCGATCGATCGAGCATTTTGTCGGACATCCAGGTAAAGAAAAGCTTGCCGCCGAGATCGAAGAGACCGGACGGAGCTCCTAGTAGAAGAGCCAGGCGTGGGTTGTTCACGAACGAGTTGACGACTAGCGAACCGAATGTTGTGATACCACCGTTGGGAATGTTCATCAATAGCGAGTATAGAACGTAAAGCCAGGTGCGAACATCGACCAATGCCTCACGGAACTGGTACCATTTCCAGGTCTGACTTCCGATACCTTGAAAGTTTCCACGGATCCGCTCCGTCGCAACGGCCTTTTCTCTCTCATTGAGGAATTGTGCGTTCGCGGCATTATCGGGGAGGAAAATGTAACAGAGAACACCAGTGACGCAAGTGATCAAGCCCAGCATCAGGAACAAGATCTTCCACGAGGCGATCGCCGCGTCTTGAACAGCTGACAGTCCGTACGCAATGACTGCCATGAGAATCAGCGTTATGCCGTTGCAACTGAGCCAGTAACCCATCCGGCGACCCTGTTCGTTTTGCTTGTACCAAATGGAAGTGATGATGACGAATGCCGGTGTCACTGTCGCCTCGAAGACACCGAGGAAGAAGCGGCATGCCAGTAAACCCTTGTAGCTAGATACAGCGGTATGACAGGCCAAAACCACACCCCAAATTATCTGGAAATATTTCCCATTAGCATGCTGGTACAAGGGGTTGACTTCGCACTTTGTACTCACAATGTTGATGGAAGTGTATTTCGCAATTGGCAGTCTTCGGACGAGGTAAGTAGTAGGGAACCTGGTTTCACCGTGTCATTTGTTGCGCGTCCATTCAACTGCAAGTTCTACTCACTCCCAGAAGATGTAGCCTGCGTAGAAGATACTGGATACCCAGCTGTACTGTTGCGAGTTGGGATCAAGGTGTGCGTCGTTTCGGATACCCATCAGCGAAGCATAGTTGAGCGAGATTTTGTCGGCAAACTGCAGGGCGTAGACCCAACACATGAGGGGAAGAAGATGCCAGTCAATCTTTGAAAGGACTGAGGCTTCTTCCTCGGCTGTGTATATGACATGCTCGCCGTAAGTCAAAGCCAACGCTGGGTCGGCCCCCTTGACTACGATATCCTTCATGTCTCCGACTTCCTCGGCATCGTAGCCATTTGGAGCATCTGAGATGGGATCTTGAGGCATCTTCCCGTTCGTATTGGTGGTGACCATCTCGATACGTCGGCTCTACCAAAAACGCTGTACAAATTGGACTGAAGTTGAACTGATGTACAAGCCGTTGTTGTATCTGGCAGTGGCCTGTGATAGGAGATCTACTACATGGATGGAATTGGACGAACAGATGAACAAACGGAGACTTCCCGTTCAAGCTGCGTGGTGTTTTGGCTTCAGCCTCACTCTGCGATAGGAGATCATATCAATATCCCTTATCGCGATCATAACTTCGCAGGGCGTTGGAATAAATGAATGTGGAGCTCCATCATGGGATCTGGGGAAATTAGAGTAGATAAACGACCTGCCTTAGTGTCTTGGGTTCCAGCGACGAATTGCGCAGCCGATCTACAATGGGTCTGCATGATAAGACTCGGAACTTGTCTGCATCCCAAGGCAACTGGTTCGACCCCTCCACAAAAGTAATTACTTTTACAGCAGGATCCCCCATGACTCGGACGGGACTAATGCAGAAGATAAGTGTGGAGCACCACATAATCGATTTGTCACATTTAAAACACTCACTGGTGGAGTCGTATAGAATTGCTATGCAGTGTTTAACGGTAGTCGGTGCCGACGATACGGAGTATGACGAAGAAGAACTACACTACCTTTAAAAACAAGATTGGGTCAGAGATAGCCTATCGGGCCTGGAGCTGTGAGACTATTTAAGACCAGAATTGATATTCTGTCCAAGATTTTAGTACGCTACTGAAGCGGAATATTGTCGTGAGAATGTCTTCTGCAGCCGCCACCCAATCCCAGGTCCCTAAGTGGAACGCCCCGGCACCCACAAAGGAGAATTGTGAGCAAGCGACTTCGATATTGGCTCTCCATACGATCTTGTGACTAATTTTACGTCGTCTGTAGTGGATTATATTGAACTGATGGATCTTGACTTGTCAAAGTTTGACGACTTGAATGCAAGAAAAGACTTGGCTCGTGACTTCCTTAAAGCTTTCACTGAGGAGGGCTTCGTAACAATTGCCGGACATGGGATTTCCATAGAGACGTGGAATCAACAAATGGATCTGGCTAATGCCATCATGACAATGTCGCCTGAGGACAAGGTCTCCTATCAAGGTTCAGCGTACTCGCGGCTAGTGAAAGACCCTCCACACTGACAACCATCTACTATGTAGTGACCAAAGAAGAGGACAAGAAAGGTATCTATGTCGGCTTCAAGGAAGCCGGCGGTCAAGGGTTCCACAAGGAGGTAAGTTGCCATTGTGGGGGTGGGTCTCTGTTGTAGTATGCTGACAACATTAGATCGACTTTTACAACATGCTTCTAAACGATCCCAAGTCGGACCGTAAGCACCCTCCATATCTCACTCCTCATATGGAGGAGACGAGAAAGGCGATGTTGCACCTGCGCGACAATATCCAGAGAAAGTTGCTCATCTTGCTTGCCATGTGCCTCGAGCTGCCCGAGCAAGACCTTCTAGACTCTCACAAGCCTGGCTCATCAAAGACCGAGTATTACCGCTATGTCAGTATTACAACTACTAACATTCTGGAAAGAAGTCTTATGAACAACATAGATGAGCTACGCTCCATTATCCGAGGAAGCAACACACAAGGCACGAGGTCTGTTTATGCCAGGGCACGCCGACTGGGGCACATTTAGCATCCTCTTTTCCCAACCCGTCTCGGCACTTCAGGTTCTGCACAAGAGCGGCGTCTTCAAGTGGGTCCAGTACAAGCCCCACACACTCATTGTGAATGTAGGACAGTGTCTCGAGCTGCTCACCGGCGGTCTGTTCAAGTCGACAATCCACCGCGTCGTGACACCACCTCAGGACCAGAAGCACAGTCTACGCGTGGGCATCTTCTACTTCTCGCGCCCGAACGATGACTATGTCCTGGAGCCGTTCAAGTCACCCGTCCTCAAGAAGCTGGCTATGGACAAGCCCCTCGACCCCAGTGTCACTTACAACACCACCGAATTCTTGGAGGCCAAGAAGCATGGATACCTGAAGCCCGACTTCGATTCTGATAAGCCAAGGGAAGAGGGTCACGAGGATCCTTTCCGCGAGGGCGATACTTTCAGAGTCCTTGAAAAGCCACTGGCCCACAAGATCGCAGCTGCCTAGAGAGATTGGGCATGAGAGGTTGCCATACCTCATGGCTGTCGGAGATCATTGGCTTATGCTTGTTGCCTCCATTGCTCGTTGCTTAGAGATGTGAGTCCTACTGCAAGTAGCTACCTATATTTGATGATAACTCACTATCACAATCCCAAAGAAATGTCATTTCAATATCGACAACGTGTTGAGGCCAGGATAGGTGGGAACTAAAAATGAACGAATAAGTAGTATTGGACACATAGTTGAACCTATGTTTGTTGCGTATTATATTCTGCAAATTGATGACCTGGAAATGCCGTAGTTCGCTTGGTTGAATTGAAGAACACTAATAATTGTGGCTACACTATTAAACATCTAAAACATTGCTCAACTACGACTTCACCAACTGCAACTTCTCTCTGCAAATCATTTGCGAGTCTAATTAGACAATGCTGAGAGATTGCCAACGCAAAGGCAACCTGGTTCGCGGGTTGGGCCCCTTCTGCAACTTCAAGCTCTCACTGCACGACGGGTTCAAGTGCATGTTCTGAAGGCAAATTGGAATCAATTCTCTACTGAAAACCTCGTGCTGTATAACCCTATTTACGCCGATTCTCCCATAGACTGAAGAATGCCTACAGTGCCGTTCGCCACACCCTGGAATGTGTTCTTCATTGGACTGACAAGACCAGTTGCAAGACCTTTGCGCGTGCCCTCAACCGGCGTGCCCCAACCTCCACCACCCGGCGAATGGACGACCATCCTGTCACCAGCATTCATATTGGCTGTGTTCTTACCTCCAAGGTTAATAACCCGCCCGTTCTTCTTGACCCAGAGGTTTAAGCCCCTCTTGCCGTCCTCTCCGCCCTCCAGACCATAGGGAGCGAAAGCACGCCTCTCGCTTAGGATTGAGACTTTAATTGGAAGCGAGATTTCAATATCCCTGATAATACCATCACCACCAGGATGTGCTCCTGCGCCACCGCTACCTGGACGAAGGCAAAATTGTCTCAGAATCACGGGGTATCGTCTCTCGAGGATCTCTGGGTCCGTGATGCGAGTATTTGTCATATTCGTATGCACGCCACTGACTCCGTCCCAGGTTGGTCCGCCACCAGCTCCTCCACAGATGGTTTCGTAATATCCGAAGCCATTCTCGGGGTCATCAGTGCCAAACGTGAGGTTGTTCATGCAGCCCTGGCTTGCCGCAACAACATTGAAGGCCTTGAAGATGACATCAACAATACGCTGTGACGTCAATACGTTCCCGGCGCATACAGCAGCCTCTTCCGAGGGCTTGAGAAGCGAATTACTTGGAATCAAGACCTGAATGGGCTGGATTGCACCTTGGTTGAGTGGAATCTCCATGTTGACCATACATCGTAGGGCGAAAAGAATAGCAGAGTTGCAGATAGCAATCGGTGCATTCCAGTTGCCTGTTACTGAGTTAGTACGGGTCCGGACGTCGACAACATCCGAAGCGCCAGAACTTACCATATGCTTCTGGCCCAGTCCCTTCGAAGTCAAAAGTTGCACCGCCCGTCTTCTCATCAATTGTCACACAGAGTTCGATTGGGGTGCCATCATCCATGAAGTCCACAGCGCGCAGAGGTTCGCCGCTGGTCTGCTTGTGAATCCTCTTGAGCATATCACGAACAGCTAGCTCTGCTGCCCTTATAATTTCACCCACTGTGACTAAATCAGCATACCTAAATAAGTGCCGTGAGTAGAAAGACTAACTGTAGAATTGAACCACCCCAAGCCCGTAGTCGGCAATTAGGCCATGGATGAGCTGGCTTCCACGATGGTTTGCAGCGGCCTGGGCCTTGATGTCGGAGATGTTATCTCGCAAGCAACGTGTTCCCGAGACGCCGGGTATTTTCCCAGGCGCCATGAGCAGGTCAGTTAGCTCCTGTTCCTTAAATACGCCGCCCTCAATAACTTTAAAGGATCGTATCACTGCGCCTTCTTCCCAAAGCTCTTTGGAACCAGGCGGCCTGCAAGGCATTAGCAGACAACTAAGCGTAAGAACTGAAGGAGAACCAACATAGATCCTGGTAAGATACCACCAACATCTGCATGATGGCCTCGTGAGGCCGTCCAGAAGATGATATTCTTCCCTTCTGCGTCAAATACCGGGGTGATGACCGTCATGTCTGGGAGATGCACGCCACCACAGACAGGCGAATTAGACAAGATCACGTCGCCAGGGCGCAAGTCGCCCTTCCAGTGATCGATTTGCCATTTGACAGCGAAAGCCATGCTGCCAATCATTGCCGGAACGTGAGGAGCGTTGGCCACCAAGGCGCCCTGTGGGGAAAATACAGTACACGAGAAATCAAGGCGTTCCTTGATGTTCGTGCTGACACTCGTCTTCTGGAGTGCCCTTCCGGCTTGCTCGGCTACACCCATAAATCTGTGACCGAAAATTGATAGCTGGATAGGGTCAGCTTGTCTTGAAGACAGCTGCTCCTTCTTGACCACATCGATATCAATCACGACATTGTTCGTTAATACCGTAGCTTTGGATCCTGGCGTGACAACAATGGTCTGTTTGCTGTCCATAATTAAAGCAGGACCGCTGATCTGGGAGCCTGGGTTTAGATCTGCCAAGTTGAACATGGGTGATTGAGACCATCCTAACTCCTTGAAGTAAAGGTCTTTGAACTCGCTACCGCTAGCGCTATCGATTTGAGTCGCAATTACTGACGCCATTTCGGATTTCCAGGGCTTCTCTACATTTACCGTGCTGGCTCCAATACACCGTACACGATAGTCGTCAATGATGACGTCTCTATCGATAGGCAGGAAGCCAAACTCTTGTTGGTGAACCCGTCTAAACTCTTCGAGAAAATCGCCTGGCCTGGAAGTCTCTTGAATCATAAGTGGCGTATCGCTGCCCTGGAAGCGCAGATTTAAATATCGCTCTGCAGTAATTCTTGACTTGCTGATATGCTGCTTCGACAATATCTGAGCTGCCTTGTCCTGTAGCTTGTCAAGCTCGCGTGAGAACGTTGTTAATTTGTCCTCGCTATAGATCAGGGCACATGGACTCCGTTCTTCGTGAACAACATCAGCTAATGCCATGCCGTAGGCCGACAAGAGCGATGAGTACTTGTGTATCAAGACCCGTGAAATGCCTAGCTTCCGAGCAATGTCACATGCATGTTGTCCACCGGCACCTCCAAATGAAGCAAGATTGTGACCGTTAACATCGAAGCCCTTAGCTTCAGTAAGCGTACGAATGGGACGACACATGGCCTCGTTGGCAACGTCAAGGAATCTGAGATTTCTGTTATGACTTGATCCTGATGATTAGCAAAGTATCGACTTACCCAGCAGCGACTTCTTCTAGTGTCAACTTCACAGGAATCTCTCCATTGA
Organism: Xylariales sp. AK1849; assembly: GCA_022432505.1. Taxonomy (NCBI): domain Eukaryota; kingdom Fungi; phylum Ascomycota; class Sordariomycetes; order Xylariales; species Xylariales sp. AK1849. Next base: position 2,694,393 of record JAJKKH010000008.1, read on the forward strand.
TCTTCTTTGTAATATCCTCAAACAGAACACGACTCGCATCGATGTCTAGTGGTAAATCCTCATTTGGCCCGAAGACTTTCGGGAAGAATTCTGGTCTTAGACGGCCAAGGACGAGGTTTGCATCTGTGACAGTAAGAGGGCCTCTTTTTCTATAGCATGCTGGTCCAGGATGTGCTGAAGCGCTTTCGGGTCCGACTTTGAACACGCCGGCTTCCCAAGTCAGGATGCTACCGCCTCCTGCGGCGACTGTGTTAATGTCAAGCTGGGGACTCTGAATGGTCACGCCGGCTGTCGTAGTCTCAAAAACTTGCTCTAACCTCCCAGCAAAACTATAGATTTCGCGTCAGCTATGGGCCTGGTGGATCGATTAACACTCGACATACCGAGAGACATCTGTGCTTGTTCCACCCATATCAAAACCAATGACTGGTGTCTTGTCTTCGTGATCGAATGCTGTTCTAGCATAACCAACACAACCTCCAGCAGGGCCGGAGAGAATGGCGCGAAGGCCTGACAAACCCGAGAACTCGACCAATCCACCATCGCTTTGCATGAACTCGCAGCGACAGCCGCTAGTGCTCAGATCTGCGAAACCACTTTCAAAACCTTCGATGTACCTCTTGATCTCAGGGGTCAAGTAAGCATCTGCGGTAGACGAGTTGCCTCGTGGAACGATCTTGACAGTAGGGGACAGCTCGGCGCTCGATGAAATGTGCGTGAAGCCGGTCTCCTCTGCAAGTTTCTTTACAGCCAGCTCATGGTCTCGAAAAGTGTAGCTATGCATGAGGCAAATTGCCACAGATCGGAAACCTTCATCATACACCTCCCGAAGTAGTTTTCTTGTTGTTTCAAGGTCTGTTGGTCTCAGTAGATAGCCACCAAGACGAGAAAGAATAATTTCCGTTGCTCACCTATTGGCTCTAGAATCCTGACTGCCTCACCAGTCACACCCTCCACGAGCGTTGAGTCCGAGTGAATATCGATAGGGAGAGGTATTTTCCTCTCAGTCCAGGCCTCGAGAGTCACTCGTTCTGGAACTTCGACAACTTTTGTGTAAAGCATAACTGGCTTGCTTATAGTCAAGTCGAACAGCTTTGGCCGCGATTGCTGGCCAATGTGCAATAAGTCCTTTGCACCAGTGTAAATAATTTTGACAACTCGAGTATGTGTTGCCGCAGATAGTATAGCTCACTTTGAGTCCTTTCGTCACCACAAAGGCGGTCCGCTCTCCTTTTCTTTCCAGCAAAGCATTGGTTGCAACTGTCGTACCCATCTTTATCGATTCTGGCAAGCAAGGTCAGATGATGCGGCCCACACTACGGATGGGGCTCGATACTCACCAACGCTTTTTAGGGATATCTTCTGATCTCTAGGATAAGGCTTTCCAGTCACCTTCTCCAGCACCCGTCTGATTGCTTCGACGGGGGCATCGCGGTAGTTGCTGGGGTCAACAGATAACAGCTTGATGAGGATGTCATCTTGGCCCGGTACTGATGCCACGCACTGCTTTCGCATAAGTAGCTGGTTGACGAGACCGAACGTGCGGGGAATTTACATCCGTGAATGTGCCACCACGATCAATTGCAATACGAATTCCCCGAACGGGCTCCGCTAGCGAACCCATGTTGAAACTTCGGCGTTGATAATGAAAAGAGAGGATGAATGTAAAAGGGTATCATATATGAGGAGTTCAACACCAATGTTCGGGTCTGAGAAGCATTTGATCATGCCAATCACTTGAATTGAGGGCAGGTTCATATACCCCCTTTGCGATATAAACTCTCCATCATGGAAGGCTTGCGGCGATGATGGCGGGGTCTATGGGCCACACAGGAAATCCGTGCGGTGCCCACTCCACTGGAGCTTGTCCGGCGATGTCGCCCTTGTGAGCATTCGCGTGAACTAGAGTGCTGCCAAGTGGAGGAGCAGCGTGTGGAGGGAGGCGACGTGGAGCTCCAGGTCAGCTCCCTATAGTTATGATCAGTCATGGTGATTGAATGTGAAAGAACGGCAAAGTTGTAGTATAAGGTTGAGGGGTTTATCTTTCGCGTTATTTTTGTGCAGTGACTGTATCTAGTTAAGTGGGTTAAACTTTCGTAGAATGGTATTTGTATCTTAATGTAGATGAGCTATCTAAACTAAGCTAATCTGACAGCATCATGTAATGCTCTTGCAAAATAAGCTACGTTTGAGTCGTTTAATCCTGCTATGGAGATTCTAGATGTATCTGCCATATAGACGTGGTGTTTCTCTGCGTGGGTTATCAGCGAATCTTTATCATCTAGGAATTGAGTATAGACTTACCCTCAAGATATCGCACTTGGGCCGGGCTGATGCCAGTATATCCAAACATGCCGCTCTGCTTAATGAGATGCGACCAGTCGCCAGGTGTTCCAAACTTCACCAGCTCATCGAAAACCTTCTGCCGCATCGATCTGATCCTGCCAGACATAGTGATGAGGTCTTTCGCCCACTGCTCCTTAGCAGACGGCGTGCCGAGCACGGTTGCGGCCACCTTGGCGCCATAAGCGGGAGGGTTGGAAACCGTAGCCCTCTGCACATTCTCTAAGATCGAGCCCATAGTTATTGTTGCTGAAGTGGTCCTGGCGACAAAGGTCACCAGGCCAGTGCGCTCGCCATAGAGCCCCATGCTTTTGGCAAACGACAAGCACACGGATGCTTCGAGGCCGACATGCTCTGTGAAATATCGAATGGCCCAGGCATCTTCGTCAACACAACCGGAATTGAATCCCAGATACGCCGAGTCGAATATCGGGAAGATACCCCGTTCTTCAACCACAGCTGCTATCTCCTTCCACTGATCTTGCAACGGATCACAGCCGGTTGGGTTGTGGGCACACGCATGGAGCACCACGGCGCAAGTAGAATCTGCAGTTTTCAAGGTGCTCAAGAAGTTCTCAAAGTCAAAAGCGCCCTTTTTGTAGTAAGGGACTTGCTTGACTTGGAAACCCAGGCGGCTAAACAGGAGGTCGTGATTTGACCAGGTTGGCTCCGTGATATAAATTGTGGTTATACCTGCATTCGCCTGCTTCAAAGCAAGTCCAGCTAGCAGAAGAGCGCCGGTGCCCGACAGAGACTGGCATGAGGCGATCTGGTCGTATGTCAATATAATTCAAAGCAGGTTGAAAATTCCGAGTTGGACTCACTCGTTCTTCGCTCAACGACTTTGACCCATGGAATACCATTTTCACAGCTTCCTCGCGGAACGCCTTCAATCCAGCAATAGGCAAATACTCATGATCAATGTCGAGCCCGAGCTTCTCCTTCGCCATGCGGACAGAAGGCAAGATCCACGGCATTCCGTTCTCATCTCTATAAGTACCCTGTCCCAGGTTCACTTTATCTGGACTCTCGTCGGCGTTATACCGCCTTGTCACATCAAAGATGGCATCGGGAGGAATGAACGTTGCGTTTGCGAAAGCAGATGCCGGTTGTACTGAGCCCATCTTACAGAATGAGGTTGTCGATTAGGTATAACACCAACGATACATCAAACAAGAGCACACGATTAACATAATGCCACTACTTTTCGGGATACGATTGCGAGATCTCCGTGTTGCGGCCGATGGCAGCCAACTACCGGGTGGAGCACCACCACTACCAAATGCCAGGTGGAGCCCGACCGATTCCAGAGCTGTATGTCGAATTGTAGCGGTCGACCAATTGATCGTTGGGTCAGAACTCTATGGCTTAATTGAAAATGCTATAATATGCTAATTGTTTCCGGTGGATAGAACCTCGAACGGCACTTAACAATCTGTGCTCGCTTATTTCTCCTCTATAAAAGCACGCAAGATAGTCACTACCTCACCATGGCACCACCCAGCCCACCCCGAGGCGTTTATGCTCCAGTGGTGGCTTTCTTCCACGAGGATGAGTCTCTAGACCTTGAAGCCCTTAAGACGCATGTTACGCGCCTGGCGAAAGCTGGTGTTGCCGGTCTTGTGATTCAGGGTTCCAACGGAGAGGCACCACACTTGCTGCACTCAGAACGACAACAAGTGATTTCAACTGCTTCCGCAACGTTAAGAGAAGCGGGCCGAGATGACGCTGTCATAATCGCAGGATGCGGCGCCCAGAGCACCAGAGAAACGATACAACTGTGCACAGAAGCAAAAGCAGTGGGTGCCGACTATGCACTCGTTTTGAGCCCAAGTTATTGGAGTAAGTCACCTGGATGACCATTTCTTGGAGCATACCCCTAACGATTTGCGTCAGCTGGAGCGATGGGAGTCCCAGCCATTAAGAAGTTCTTCACAGATGTGGCCAACGCTTCGCCTGTACCTGTGTTGATATACAATTTCCCTGCCGTCACGTCCGGAATCGATGTAAACTCCGATGTCATTGCAGAGCTGGCCGCCGCAAATCCCAACAAGATTGTCGGTTGCAAACTCACATGTGGCAATTTGGGCAAGCTTCACCGCGTAGCTCACGATAAGCGGATCCAGACCCCCTTTGCGACGTTCGCTGGAAAGTCGGACTTCTTCCTGCACGGATTAGTGGGAGGCTCCAATGGTGTGATTGCGGCAGCGGCGAATCTGGTGCCCAAAGTCCACGCCGAACTCCTGAAGTTGTACGATGAGGGCAAGATTGCGGAGGCTCAAGAACTTCAGACGTACCTGAGTGAAGCGGATTGGGTGCTCGTCGGACTTGGTGTTGCGGGGTTGAAGGCTGCCTTGGATAGATATTATGGTTACGGAGGTGGAAGGAGTCGGCGGCCACTTGGATCGGTGGCGGCGAGTTCTTTTGAGGGAGAGAAGGATGCCATTCTGAGGATGGTGGTAGATTTGGAGAACACTTTACAGCTTTAAGAAAGACCAATGGAAGAGCTTCGTTATAGCCTTGACTCTCATCACAATGGTTTCCTGTACCTGGGTGCATACGTTTCATAGTTGAAATAATACCATCTAAGGAATATTCTTCATGGTCGCCCTGTCACCTCTGGTACCCCTGGTTGCCAGCTACCTACACGATAGACCATATGACGTAGTATCAGGTCAACTCTCGATGTGACCGGGTCATTTAACTCAACGGTAACTCGCATATATAACTCAAGTGCTTCAAAAAGCGTATACGGACCCATAAAGTACCAGTGGTATTTGCTTCTATTTAATTCATTCCATACCGGTTATTTATACTCTGCTATTAGCAACAGCCCTCTGTTTACGAAACTCAGTATAAAAGTCGAGCCCAGCTTCGGTCCTAATAGTGCTGTACATTAAGCTGCTATCGAGCGGTTTCCCTGGCTGTAGATTCTGTACAGTCTCTCTGTATTTAAAAGCTACCTCGGTGACCGCGAGTTTCATCCTCGCAGCACTCGCGCAGTTCAGAGTATATATACTTGTGTTGCAGCCATCTTCAATATTTGTTGGCGATTAAGAGTCTGACTCGTTTGGAGTTCCAAAGTATTTCAATATGTGTGTCCAGATAGCTGTTGGGTAAGAATCTGTTTGGTCGTTACAGCATAATGTGAAATGCAAAAAGCTGACTTGCCCAAACCGTGGCTATCGTCATTAATGCTACTATATGAAGCTAATTCACGTGGCTCACGCGACCCCGATATCGCATCACGGATGAATATGAGTATGTCCTGCTAACTGGGACCGAAACAGGTAATTGTTGGAGAAGCTCCACCACGGTGGCACTCTATAGTGCACCGTCCGAGACCTCCAGTGGCAATGGCTAATGCTGGTCACTAACAGGTTTGCGGATTACGCTCCAGATTGCGGGCATAGTCTACGATACTCGCATCGAGAAGTTCCTGCTCAATCTAGCTCCAATGAACTGACTCCCGATGAGCTCAACCCCCAAGACATCCAAGAGGACAAGGGTGGATATCTCCGACAGCTAGATGCCCGATGGTCCATATTCCCAAGATCTCGGAGTAGTGACTATCTACAACTATCGTGAGCTTAGCGGGATGCATTCCGACAACTCTATAGGGCACCAATGCTCAACGAAACGAAACCTTGGTAAGCATAATCAACTCATGAAGGAAGATCTTCAACCGGAGATGACATTGATTTTACCTGACATGCTCGACGAGCTTGGCACACTGACAGAATGTAATTCGCCGTGGTACGTCTGCACCACCAGCTCCGCCAGAGTTTATCACTATACACACTCAAACGTAGCTTTTGAGTCCATCTCGTGAGATTGCCGAGCAAGAAGAACGTTCCGAGTGTAACGAAATTAAGGTAATGGACAGAGCACGTGGTTACAGTCGCTTGCCTTTCTCAGCGCGACTAGGAAACCCGACCCCGAGAATATTAAAGCCACTCCCAGAAGACCTTAAAGCCAAAGGCTGCCGAGATTCAGGCATATTCCCAGCGCCACAGCAGGGGATTCCAGGCGACCTCACCACCCAAGGCACCCTAGCTTGCGTAGAGTTGGCTGGCATCGCAAATCAGGATTCCGAATAATACAGTCTTCCAGATCCTCAGGCTATTAGCGACTCGAAGTAGGACAGCTTTATAAAGGCGAGCAGGGTATAAGTGGCTGCCAGGTTGTCGTATACAACCCGACAAGAAGCAAGTAGTTACTAAGGTTGAGGACATGGTCGTGAGAAAACGCTAAGGGTCGAAATGCAGTAGCAATAAGGCCCCAAAGGCAGCAGCAGGCTCGAAAAAGAGAGACACGAAGCGATAGATAAATGGAATATCGGAGATTTTGTTTGCTGCCATGATGGATGTCGAAGACGGTCCTGGGTCGTTGGATGATAGTAGAAGGGGCGATTTGGAATTCAAGGCAAAGTTGAGAGGGACTATAAGCAAAGGAGCAAAAGTCGCAACTCAATTCCCGGGTCCTAGGATGATAGCAGGTGCCCTAGCGGTTCAGATACAAATATGAGCTACGTATGTACCGTAAGCTGATGCAGTCCATAATATCAGAATGCTCAGGATGCCACGGGCGAAACAGTATCCAATGGCAGAGAGGTGGAGGTGAGACGGAGAGCGGGCAAGGTTTGGCGGGGGCCAGAGACCGGGGGTCTAAGCTCCAGGGCTTGATGTACTGTGTAGGTACTTGAAGTAGCCAAGGTCCTCACACAAAAAAAGAGGAAAACTTCAGTCCCTTTCTTCCTGCCATCAACTTCTCCTAGACCCAGAGTCGTCTTCATGTAATTTCAGGTCGATGTCCAACATGATGCAGGTACCAGGACACCATGGTTTGACGGAATCAGACCAAGTGGCGTGCTCTCCACCTTTTTCGCTCATCTCAGGCCATCGCGGCCGATCCGCTGACTCCATGTGCATGGCCGTGGAGAGCTCCAAAAGTTGGAGAAATCCTAAGGTTGGTGCTTATTAGCGGCAATCTTCGGATACATCAAGTAGTGTGTATACCCGCAGCTTCACCATCGTTGTTCAATCCAAATCTCTCCGTTATTATTGTTTGCTACGCTTTGTTAATTTTCGCCATGCGAAGTACGAGTGAGCTTGGGGTTTAAGTAAAGTAAGGGTTTACTTACTCATTAGCAAAAACTTGCTCTACGTCCCTAGGCTTAAGCTGCCAAATTAGTAGGCCTGGACTGCTAAACCGGCAACCCAACCACGACACACGCATTCTACTGTGTAAGTGGACTTCAAAGAAATCAGGCGGTGAAGATCGCATTGGCGGCAGAATACTGGAGTCTTGCCCTTTCGGACTAGCCTCCACTCCATGTTGGATAAGCCTCGGCGATTAAATTTAACAATGGGAATGCTCTACTGTGGTAGAGCTCTAATGGGCAGATCAGACCTGCCGCTTCAAGTACCTATGTACGATCGGCATACATTCTTTACTACATCTTGCTTTACTTTCGAATTGCATTTCACTCTTGTAGCAATCTTCGAGCTGTGACTTCTTTCCTTTAGTTGACTAACTGGTTCAATCTTTAGCTTATAATATCTGTCTTCGACTTTCTGGTACACGAGAAGCCGACAAACAGCTTACTGTACATTTATTACCTTTGCCATCGTATCACGCCGTGCGCAATATCAGCATGGCTGCTAAACTGTTTGATCCTACCATCCTCCCGCCCTCTGTGGCGTGCCCATTCTGCAATATATCCGACGCATACCCCCCTTACGATCCCGCGTCACCTCCAGCTTCCAAGTCCTCCCTTCTGGATCCCGACAAGGTCGCGCCCGCAAGCTTCCTAGTCCTCTCTACAGCGACTCTCTTAGCATTCCTCGATATCCTACCCTTATCGCAAGGCCACTTGCTGCTCTGCCCTCGGCGGCACGCGTCGAAGCTCACCGACGTCTCTGCAAGCGAAGCCGCTGAGTTGGGAGTTTACCTGAGGATCCTCAGCAGGGCACTGATACTCACGACCGGCGTGGCTGATTGGAATGTCGTACAGAACAATGGCGCAGCTGCAGCGCAAGTTGTGGATCACGTACACTATCACTTGATCCCCCGGCCAGAGATCAGAGCTAGTGGCAAACTACGCGAGAGCTTTACCATGTTCGGGAGAGGGCAGCGCGAAGAACTCGACGACGATGAGGCCGTTGAGCTCGCGGCAAGACTGCGAGAGAACATCAAGCTAGTCCTGAAAGAGGAGTCAAGCAAAGGAAAGCTGTAAGATCATGTTGGCGGGCGGAATGCCTCGACAACTACAGAACAACATTGGCTACGTGAAGAATAATAGAACGTGCAGATAGGCTCCCTCTGCGGTTTAGGTCTATACAACTAAGATGTGGCCATCATGTACGCCCTTTTTACCCCCTCTCCTTCTTGGAATATCACTTTACTCATCGTCGCCAAAGAAGACCTTGACAGGCAGCCAGGCATCACCGCAAACCTTGAAACGATCGGGCAAGCTCGATAGCTTCTTTAGCTCTTCGCCCGTCAGCTCCCACCCGTCGAGTGCAAAGTTACCCTCGATGCGCGACGCGGTCACCGATTTGGGGATAACGTCCCAGCCGTTCTGGATACCCCACTGAAGGAGGCATTGCTGCGGCGTCTTCCCCTTCTCCTTAGCTAGCGATAGTAGCGTTTCGTCCTTGTAGAGAGGCGAGTCGGTGCTGCCCAGGCAGGAGTAGCCTGTGTTGTGAATGCCCTTGTCCTTGCAGTACTGGACGAGCTTAGGTGATGGGTTGTTGGGATGCAGCTCAATCTGGTTGACAGCTGGCTTAATCTACCCTTCTGGTCAACATCGTTCATTGCAGGCGCATGACCCCCAGTAATCTATCCCGTTACGTACCTTGCAAGAAGGATCATTCAACAGCTTCTCTAAGTTGGTGATCCCAAAGTTAGACACACCAATATTGCGGACCTTACCCGTCCCAACCAGCTTCTGCATTTCGCGCCACGTATCGATGAAGTTCCAGTCATCGTAGTGCTTCTTCAGGTCGTCAGGCCGGCTGCTGCTCGGCCAGTGCATCAGATATAAGTCAACATACTCCATGCCCAGGTTCTTAAGCGAGGCATCAATGCCCTCCGCGACGCGCTTGTGCCATGGGTTGTCGAGTTTGGTCGTGATCCAGAGCTGCTCGCGTGGGACACCCGATGCGCGGACTCCGTCGCCAACTTCTGACTCGTTGCCATACGCGAACGCCGTGTCAATATACCGATAACCGGCCTTGATGGCGGCCTCGACGGCGGCCTCGGTAGCGTTCTTAGGGGACTGCCAGGTTCCGAGACCGATGGCAGGAATTTTGTCGCCCGAGGGCAGGGTGTAGGTCTTCTTGGTGTGTTCGGGGGCCATGGTGATCGCTGCTTGGATTGTTGTCTGTTTTCTACGGAAGAGGAAGAAATGGGGAAAGCTCATTTATATATCGAGTGGATAGCACAGTTCTGCCAGGCGTGAAGATCCGCCGATGACCCCGCCAATTCGGCACCTCACCTTGTCGAATTAGAAGGTCACAGTTAGGTCGCATCTAGGTCACTAGTGTATATTTAATTAATCGTTTTATATCCCCTTCTTGCAAGCTTTTCGTAATCTTTAAAATTTTATATTAATATATTATTACGTAATATATTTACTATTAACTTATTTAATATATTTTTAAAACTAATAAAATTAATTTAACTAATAATTAATAATTAACTTAATTAATGTAATAGCCTAGCTGTGGCCAGCTTTAGGGCCCGGCAGCCAGCTGCCACGCTAACGCTGTTTCAGCGTGGCGCTCGTGCGTCTCCCGCGTCTCGTAGTCTTTTCGCCGCCGAAGGCGGGAAAAGACTTACCTTTATAATTCTTTAAAAAGAAGTTTATAAATAATATTATTTATTATTTAATATTTGATTGTTTGGTTATTATAATTCTTCTTCTTTTCTATATATTACTTAATAAAAATATTACCTTAAATAATACGCGTAACGAATATAAAAGCGTAAACGTTTTGTAACTAAAGCGAAAACGAATTAACGCCGACCGTCGAACGAGACGATAAATTATTAAAAAAATCTTTTAAAGAATCCTTTAATTAAGACGTTACGGTAACGATCGGTAACGATATTACGGTAATAATTAATAATTTTATTATAATTAAAGAACGGATTAAAGTTTTAGAAAGATTTTAAAAAACAAAAGCCCGGGAAACCGATTTATTAAAACTCTTTAACGTTATAATTTATAATACGGCGACGAAACGGGAGCGACGCCGTAACGTAACCTCGGCGTTTAATAACGAACCCGACTTAAAGACTAAAAGTAGTATTATTTTTAAGATTTCGTAAAACTTTAAGTCCCGAAAGGATTAGTTTAATAATCTTAAATTAATATTTATAAAGGCCCCGAAAAAATTCCGGAAAAACCGTAAACGGATTTTATATACGTTAAATTAAATAAATAACAAATCGCGTTTATTATAAAAGTAATACGTTAACGAAAAAGAAATTCCCAAATTACGAAATAAAATATATATAAATTATTTATTCTTCGAAACGTAAATTTTAACGTTATTAAAAAACGCGGAAAATAAAGTTTACGAAGTTTTAGATTTTTTTAAAAATATAAAATAACTTTCCTACTAATTATTTAAAGATTTCGATATTTATTTCGATAATTTAAAATCGTAATTAAAACGATAAAACGACGAAGAACGGGCCCGTACGTTTTAGGCGAAGTTTATACTTAATTTTAAATTATATTTAAACGTATACGCCGGTATAAAGTTAATAACCCGAAACGTTATAATATTGTAAATGTAAAGTTATTAAGATTTATAAAATAAATTACCCGGTAAACGAAGTGTAATAATATATTCCGGGGGTTAGGTAAACTCCGTAAAATATAATGCTTGGGTATTTATGTTAATAAGGTAAGTAAGTCTAGTTAATTAAAGCTTTAATTGTCTCGAGTAATACGTCGGATAAAGATAGGGTAATAAGTATCAAAGGGGTGGTATAAATCGCTAGAGTTTAATTAGCTCTATTTATAGGTAAAATAGATGTTTAGATTGATTATTAAGGTAATGACTGTTTATGTATCTTAGAAATCTTATTCCTTATATATCCATTTATTCTTTTATTAATTACGTCCGTTTATTTAATTTAAAGTGAGCGACTTTTGCTTACGATTACGTCCGTTTAAGCGAGCGTAAGTGATCCTGTCTAAAGTCACGTAACCTCGTGCCTTGGTCCCGTAATTTAGTGGTCTTATTCCCGTGGTTTGCCCCGCCGGCCTTTGGTTATTTTATTCCGGTTAGTTTGGTTTATTCTTTATTTATATTTATAATATTAAGTCTCTCCCTTTTAGTTTTAGCCTTTTAAGATTAAAGTCGTATAAATAGGTCGTATATGCCTATTTTGTTATTTCGTAAAGTCTTTATTTTATTTTGTTTTTCTTATGATATATATTTATTATATTAAGTCGAATTGAAAAACGTTGTCCTAAAGTTCGTCGTAATATTATTATCGAAAAGGATCGTTTTACCGCTTTTATCGGAAAGTAAGGTTTTGACGTTATACCTTATTTTTTTTATTTTTAATACGGCGTTCGTTATTAGATAATAGAAAGGGTATCGCGATATAAGGAGTACGTTCGTCGCGGGAGGTCTTATAATAGTTCGGGCGTTCCGATAATTTCGTTAAATAATATTTCTCGAGAAAAGTAACGTTTAAAGCGGGAAGAGGAGTTTTCCGAAAAGCGTTTTTTTTAAATTTAATAAGAAATGAATTTAATTTAATAACGTATGAACGAAACGTTATCGCGTTTATTTCGTTTTAAGAAGTAGAAAAAGTTTTTAGTTACTCGTAGTATAGAAATAGTAAACCGTAATCTACAATTTTTAAACGAATTAGAAATAAAGGAGCGGGAGGAATCGGAAACGGCGATTAATACCTAATCGAACGGCGCGTTCGACGTAGTAAATTAGAATACTTTAGGTTTTTCGCCTTTTTTTGGTATTTTTTAAGAAGTTTAGGATAACCTTAAAGGTATTTTTTAAGTTTTTATATATTTTCGTTTAATAGGTATCCTTTTTATTTAATTAGGTATTTAGTAGTATTTTTAACCTTTTTAAAATTTAAGATTTTTTCGATTTCGTATTCGTATTAATCGGTTTCGGTTTCGATCCGAGTTTCGATTTTAACGTTTAGTGGTATTAGTTTTAATAATAAGATATAAAATATTAAGTAAATTTTTATAGTTTTAAGTAGAGTTAATTAGTAATTTATTATTAAAATGACTTTATTAATTTTAAATAGTCCGATTTTTTTGAAATTAAGTTTATCGTTTAATTGTTTTATTTTAATATTTCGTCGTATTAAATAAATTAGGTTTCTTTTTTCGAAGGTTAATTTTTTAATTTTTTTCTTATCGTTATACTTTTTTATTCGTTTTTATAAATAAATTAAATTTTATCATAATAATTTTTAAAATTCTTTTAATTTATCGACGTATTCGATTATTTTAAGAGTTATTTCTCCTTTTAAAAGTTTTTTTATAATGTTTAGATTATATTTATAATTTATATAAAATAGTAATATATTAAATATCTCGGTATTAAAGTTATTATATATAAATTATACGATTAATAATAATCGTATTTAATCGTTTTATTCGTAGTTAACGTAATATTTCAAATATTATTTTAATATTTAATTTATTTATTTTGTTTATTTATCCGTTTATAGGTAATAAATTATAAATAATTTATATTTAGTTTTAAATTACGTTATAAACGATTTCCAAAATTTAAAAATGAATAATTTATCTTTGTCTAATATAATCTCGTCCGGTAGTTTATATTAATTAATTATCGTTCGTAAGAACGTATAGGCTAAGTTATCGGTATTATTTAATTCTATATACGGTAAAAAATAAACGTATTTCGTAAGTTTATTTATAATAATTAAGATATTATCGTAAGTAGTTTTTATTATTAGTTTTTTAAATAGCGGTAATTTTATAATAAAGTTTAGCGTAATAGTTATTTAGGTTTTTAGAGGTGGGGTGATTAGTTATAGTTCTCCGTAAGGTTTATATCGTAAGGTTTTTGTTTTATTATAAAGGTTATAGTTTTTAATGATTTTTTTAATATTTTTCTTGAGTTTTTAGTAGTCGTAATATCGGTTAATTCGATTTTATATCTTATATATTCTTTAGTGTTTATGTATAGGGTTTTCGTAGTATTTTTTAATAAATTTTTCTTTGAATTTTTTAAATATTTATAATTTATTATTATATTTAGAAATTTCTTTTAATTTCTAAGATTCGATGATTTTCTCGACCTAATTATCCGTGGTTTTTATTTTTTATATTACGTTAATATTTTTTGAAGGTATAAGGTTTCCTTCGTCGTTAATTATAAATATTATATACGTTTTTTTTGGCGTTTTTTGGAAATGGTTTGGTCGTCGATTGAGAGCGTTAATTTTTCCGTTTTTAAACCTTTTTCGATAGATAATTTCGAAATTATAGTTTATTAAGAATTTTGATTATCGTATTTATCGTTTGTTAAAGTTTCTATTAGACGTAAACGATATTAAAGTTTTATAATTTATATAGATTTTGACTATATAGGTTATTTTATTAAAATAATATTTTTATTCTTTAAATATTTCGATAATAGTTATTAATTTTTTATCGTGAATTTAATAATTTAGTTTTAGTCCGTTAAGTTTTTTCGAATAGAATATTACCGGGTATAACTTTCCTTAGTTATCTCGTTAATTTAGTTGTCCGCTTAATATATAATCCGATATATCAGTCTCGACTTCGTATTCCCGTTCCGGGTTTGTTATTACGAATATTAGTTCGTTCGTAACTTTTTTTTTAAATTTGTCGAATATTTTCTATTCAATATTTATTTATTTAAATAATAAATCTTTTTTCGTTAAGTTCGTTAATAAAATATTAATACCCTTAAAGTTCAGGATAAATATCCGGTAATAATTCATTAACTTTATAAAAGATCGTATTTCTATAACGTTCGTAAATATAAATTAGTCTTTAATTATTAATATTTTAGAATCTTTTATTCGTATTTTATCTAAAGATATTATATATCTTATAAAGGTAACTTTTTTTTAATAAAATTCGTTCTTTTTTAAATTTATTAGTAAATTTACGTATTATAACTTTAATAAAACTTTTTTTATATATATTTTATATTCCTTTAACGTCAAGCATCAGCGAGCTGGCCACCCCACCGAGCTGGCCACTTTCCGTGCCAATTGGCACGGATTGACTTACGAACCTAATTACTTAACCATTCATTATGGAAAAGTCTTATAAAGAAGCAGACTTATTATTAGCGCTCCAAGCTATCAAAAACAACCCAAAACTAAGCGCGCGACGCGCTGCATCGATCTACGAAGTCCCCCGTAGCACCCTTCAGGCCCGTATACAAGGCGTACCTTACCGACGCGATACCATGCCCAATTCAAAGACTTTGACGGATTTAGAAGAGGAGGTCATCGTAAAGCATATATTGGACCTAGATGCGCGAGGATTTCCTCCCAGGTATCCTGATGTGGAAGCTATGGCGAATTCAATACGCGCGTCGCGTATCGCGTCGCGCGTTGGCAAGAACTGGGCAGAAAGATTCGTCGTACGCCGACCAGAGTTACAAACGCGCTGGAATCGCCCTTACGACTATAAAAGGGCCCAATGCGAAGATCCAAAGCTTATTGGAGAGTGGTTTCGGCTTGTTCAGAACGTTTGCGCCAAATACGGTATCCTACCGGAGGATATATTCAACTTTGACGAGACTGGGTTTTTGATGGGCAAGATCTCAACCAGTATGGTAGTTACGAGTACCGAACGACGTGCAAGGCCTAAAACATTGCAACAAGGTAATAGGGAATGGGTTACTGTGGTCCAAGGCGTCCAATCTACCGGTTGGGCGCTGCCACCGTTTGTCGTTGTTGCGGGCCGGTATCACCTCGCTTCTTGGTACGGAGACATCACCATCCCGAAAGAATGGGCAGTACGGCCTAGTCCTAATGGATGGACGACGAATGAGATTGGTTTGGAATTTATCAAACATTTTGAAAAGCATACGAAAGATCGGAAAACGGGGGTATACCGTTTGTTAGTGCTTGACGGGCATGAGAGCCACCATTCCGGCGATTTCGAGCTGTTTTGTCAGGAACACAAAATAATAACCTTGTGTATGCCTCCTCACTCATCTCACATCCTTCAACCACTTGACGTTGCGTGTTTTGGGCCACTAAAGCGGAAGTATGGAGAGTTAGTAGAAAAAATGATGCGCCGGTCTCTAACACACATCACGAAGGAAGACTTCCTTCCCCTTTTTAAAGACGCATTCTTCTCCGTTTTTGGCGAAAGCAACGTTCAGGCTGGATTTAGAGGGTCAGGCCTCGTACCTTATAATCCAGAAGAGGTTATTTCAAAACTGGATATAAGGTTACGGACTCCTACACCTCCTGGGTCTCCCGAAATCGAGGCCCGACCTTGGGTGTCGCAAACGCCGAATAACCCGACAGAAGCCCATTCGCAGTCTACTTTTTTAAAAAAGAGAGTCTCCGAGCATCAGAATAGCTCCCCGACTAGTATTTTAGGTGCTATCGACGCTCTTGCGAAGGGGACAAAAATGATAATGCATAAGTTGGTTCTTATCGAGGCCGAGAACAAGGAGCTTCGGGAGGCCAATTCGATATTAAGCAAACGTCGGAGGGCCAAAAAAACCAGACTACGGGATGGAGGAGCACTTACTTTCGAAGAGGCAACAGATTTGAGAGAGTCAAAGGAATTGGCGACGCAGATACAGGAGGAAACGCGTCAAAATAGTGGTCGTGTAAGGCGTACCGAAACGCGCGCCAGGCGTTGTGGCATCTGTAACGGGACTGGGCATAATGCGCGCACTTGTCAAGTCGAATTGCCATCGTCTGATAATGAAGATTTAGAGTAGTTTCAATTGATTTATTACGTTGTGGTTAAGTTATTTGTCAATCCGTGCCAATTGGCACTGAAAGTGGCCAGCTCGGTGGGGGTGGCCAGCTCGCTGATGCTTGACGTTAACGTTTTCGAGAAGATTAAAATATCGTCGAGGTATATTACGACGAATACGTCGAAATAATTTCGTAAAATATAATTAATTATATTTTAAAAATTCGCTAAAATATTAATTAACCCGAAAGGTATAACTAAATATTTAAAATATCCGTATTTCGTCTTAAAAACTATTTTGTACTTTTTTCTTTCTTTAATACGTATTAATCCGTACGTATTAAGTAGGTCGAGCGTAATAAACTACTAAGCTTTATATAATTTGTTTCGTAAATCTTTAATTAATAATGATAAATACCGGTTTTTAATTATAATCTCGTTAAACTTACGGTAATCGATATAAAATCTCCACGACGGCTTATTATTTTTATTCTTTTTTAGTATAAAAAGTATAAAGTATCCCGTAAATAATTACGATAATCGTATTTATCCTATCTTTAATATTTTTTTAATATAACTTTTGAACGTTTTTTCGTATTATGGTTTTATTAGGTAAATAGGTATATAATATAATTTTTTCTTTTCTTTAAAAAGTATTTCGTAATTAAATTATATATATTTTGGTAATCTTATTTTTAGCTTTCTATTAAATAAGTCGTCGTATTATTTATATTCGTCGGGAATTTTCGTAATATATATCGACTTTGACTTTTTAGTAATTATATATATTTTAAAAGTCTTAGGTTTATATAAAGGTCGGTTTTTTTATTAACGTTTCTTAAAGGCTAAATTTCTTTTTAATATATCTTATTATAATTAACTAATTTTTTAATTAATTAAAGAATTATTTACCCGTAATTAAAGTATCCTTAATATTATATCGTATTTTAATATACCTGTGATATCGTACGTAAGTTTTTCTTTATAGTTGAATAATTTAATAGGAAATTACGTTACTTTTATATTTATTATTCTATTACCGTAAAATATTAACTTTTTATTTACGGTTCGTAATCGGTAAAAGGCGTTTTTTTATATTTATAAATCTTTATATTTATTAACGATTTTTGGTAAAATATAATTTCTTTATATTTTATTATTTAATAATGTATATATTTCTTTCCTTATCACGAGTATTTTTAATATTAGGTGATCGTAGGTACCGTTAATCGTAACGTATAAAAACTTATAGTCCGACCGTTATTATCCTGTTATAAACGGTCTTTATTATTTTTTAATTATCGTCGATCTTTTTTATTAATTCGTTTTTTAATTATTTATTACTTTATTTTAACGGCCGTCGATAATATTTTGATACGTTTCGGTTACGTCGTTTTATTATCTTTAATAAACGCGTTCTTTCGGTAAAAGGTTTTTTTTAAAAGTTCGAGTTCTATCGTGTTTTTAATAATTTAATCGTGTAATAGTAACATTCTTTATTAATAGATTTTTATTTTCCGTTTTTCTAACTTTTCGTTAATTTCGTATAGGTTTAGGGTAATATTCTTATTTCTAAGTCGGAATTTTTTTAAATCGTCGTTAAACTCGTATTTTTCGACCTTTGGTTCGGATCCGTAGATTTTTCGTCCCGTAAAATATATTATTCTTTCTTTAGTAATTATATATTATTTGTTAGGTTTGTTTATATCGTAGTTATTTTTTGGTTATATTACGAGAAATAATTATCGTGTTTTAAGATTTAATTTTTTAATTTTTCTTTAAATTCTTGACTTTTTTCGGGAATATATTAAGTAATCGTCGTTTAGGTATTCGTATTATACGATTTCTTTTTTACGTATATTCGTAAATTCGTTTAAGGTTTTTTCGGATAATAACGTATTTTTTTAGATTATAATAAATAATTTTTACCTCGTTTATTTTATATTTTTAATATAATTTATATACCGGTTAATTCCGAGTTTTTTATAAAAAAAGGCGTTTTATTATCTTTTTTTATAAATATAATAACTATATATTATATATATAAAATATCTACGATAATCCGTCGTATTCTTTATTATTAGGGTAAAATTATTCGTCATCGCCGAAGATCTTTTCGCGACGGATAATTTCGTTTATAATATTATTAAACAACGTATAACGTTTTATTCCTTCGAATAAGATATATTATAATCCGGTAATAATTATACTTATCCTTTTTCTGAAAATAAATTCTTTTTACGTAATTCGGTCGTTTAATTCGTTAGAATTTATTTATTAAACTTCGTTTAGTTCGAAGATTTTATAATAATTTAGTAACGTTTCGTCGTCGTTATTATCGGTTAACGTTTAATAAACGGGTTCTAGATTATCTTCTTTTATTAAAGAGTATATAAGGTTAATAACGAGTTTTTCTTATCGTTTTATAACTAAAGTTTTAGTCCTTTTTAATATTTTAAGGTATTATCCCGTATTTTTCTTTTCGTATCCGTAAATAATATAAATATCGTCGTAATACGTAGTCTATAATATATTATTATAATTCGAGTCTAAGATAACCACGGTTTACCCTTTTTTAATTTTAATTTAAAGGTAATTTCCGAAATATAATTTATATAATACGGGTAAATAATATATATAAATTTTATTTAATATATTAATAACGAGTATCTCTTTACTTTTCCGGGTTATATTAATTTTTCGTTCGGGTATCGGCCGGAACGGTCTTTAAATAAGATATTTATTTACGTAATATCCTTTTTTATTATAATTATAATATTTTCCGTTATTTCGTTTATTATCGTATTAAATAACGTTAAGGTTTATAAACTTAATATAATATCCGTAAAAGGTTTTACTTTTTTAATTATTATTACGTCGGTTATTATTCCGTTTTTGGCCGGGCTTAAAAGGTTTTATCGGTCGTTTTATATTAATTTAACGTTTTTATCCGTTATTAAATCTTTGTTTTTCTATCTTTTTTTCGTATAGGCGGTTATCGATTTTGACTATCATTTCGATATAATCGTCGAATATATTAAATCGTTTTATACGTAAGACCTCGTCTTTTACATTATCGCGTAATCTTATATAGAATTATATTATTAAGGTATCGTCGTCGCTTTATTCGGTCTTAAAGGCGATTTATTTAAATTCGGATACGTATTTAATAGTTAACCTTCGTTATTTAAATTATAATAGGCGTCGTTTTACCGTACGGGTTTTATCGGGGTTCCTAAAAGTAATTCGGAATCGTTTTTCGAATTTAATATAATTTTTAAAAAATATTTAGGTTTCGTCCTTTTATTCTCGGGGTTTATTATCGAGATAATCTTTTATAATAAGTTTAAACTAATTAAGTACGTCCTAGGTAAAGAACCCGGCGGCGTATAGGATTTTATCTAGCTCGTTATTAATAATTTAAGCGTAAAATCGTAAATAAGTTTTGATTTAGGTTAAAAAACTTTAGACGTTTCTATTTTATTTATTATACGAAGGAAGAGGTATAAGTTTATAATTAATATTATTATAATTTTGGCGTGGAATAGTAAATACCTAAACTTATAATTGTTCGTTATCCGCTTTAAATTATCGTACTATTTTTAAAAGTTTAAACTTATTAATTTTAATTAAAGCGTTAGATCCGTTTAGTATTTATAGTATTATTATATTTATACGTGAATATTATTCGAATAAGGGATATATTTATTTAAATAAGAATAATTAAAATATAACGATATATTCCGGGGGTTAAATAAATTCCGTAGAATATAATATTTAGGTATTTATATTAATAAAGTAAATAAGTTTAATTAATTAAAGCTTTAATTATCTCGAATAATACGTCGGATAAAAATAAAGTAATAAATATTAAAAAGGTAGTATAAATCGTTAAAATTTAATCAGTTTTACCTATAGGTAAAATAAATATTTAGATTAATTATTAAGGTAATAATTATTTATATATCTTAGAAATCTTATTCTTTATATATTTATTTATTCCTTTATTAATTACGTCCGTTTATTTAATCTAAAATAAACGACCTTTGTTTACGATTACGTCCGCTTAAATAAGCGTAAATGATCTTGTTTAGAGTCACGTGACCTCGTGCCTTGGTCCCGTAGTTTAGTGGTCTTGTTCCCGTAGCCTGCCCCGCCGGCCTTTGGTTGTTCTACTCCGGTTAGTTTAGTTTGTTCCTTGTTCATAATTGTAATATAGGGTTAAAAAGAACCGATAAATATATCGCGATATTATTTTCCCGTTTTTATAACGTAATTAATTTATATCTTTATAAAAGGTTTAACGAATTATATTATCGTTCGTTTAGTTCCGTTTATAAATAAACTTAACTAATTCGTTTATTCGTTTTAAAAAAACCCGCCGCGTCTTTATTTAAGAAATTACGATTATTATAAATTATTGATCTTTTATTTTTATTTTTAGCGGTCCGTTAACGTAACCTTAGCGTAAATACGTTTTTAATATAACGACGCCGGTTATATAAACTAAAATACGGTTAAACGTATTTTTATATACGAAGTTTATACCTTTATCCGTATCGATTAAAAAGCCTTTATTATTTAAAAACCCGTTATAAAAATAAAGGAAGATAATACATTTACCGTTTAAAAAAGGCGACGTTTACGTAACGTAATTAAACCGAATAATAAAACGTAAAGTTTTTAGATTTTAAAAACGTAAGTTCGATTTTTATAATTATTATTACGTTAACGTTCCTTTATTTCTTTCCCTCGTTACGTTAAATTTATTTAAATTTCAACTTTTTAACGTTAATAAATAAATATAATAATTATATATAGCCGTCGTATTGTTAATTTTACGCCGTTTAAACGTTAAATTTTAACGGCCGATATTTTCGCGGGTAACCGCCCGCGATTTAAAATTCTACCTTTTTATATTTTTTTAACTTTATAAAACGGTAATAATAATTATATATAATAATAAAATTAATACCGTTATCTTAAATCTTCTGTAAACGTTTTTTTTTCCGCCGACCCGTAATAAAAGTTAAAGGGACGGGTATTATAAACTTTAGGTTAAATATAATTAAGTTATTTTTATAAAAGTTTTTAATATCTAAATTATAACCTTTTAAATATATAACCGGCTCTTAAAATAATCGTTATAAAGTTAATTATTTTACTTTATATTTTAAACTAGTATCCGTAAATTTAAAAACGAGAATTTTATTAAAAACCCACTTTTTTTCGCCGTTTTTACCGTTATCGTCTTTATTAATTACGCGGCTTATCGCTCGTACGTTATATTTATCGTTAATTTTCTCTTAACTAAAATAACCGGTCTCATCTTACGGTGCTCCGGGTTAGGGTGGGCGCGGCCAAACCTACGGGCGCGGACATTTTACCTTGGACGAAATTCTCATGATTCACTTAATAATAAAGCATTATTAAAAGCACGAACGTTCGGCTCTTTACGCTCGCCTTAATTATAAATAACGATATATATTTTATAATTAATTTATTTTTTCAAATATTAATTTCCAAATAATTTTAAGAAATTTCTTTATACATTATACGTAAGAATGTTATTTCTCTTTTATAACGTATTTACGACCGGAATCTCGTTGGGGTCTTAGCGTAAACGCTAAAATTCTTGTTAAGCGTGACGGTATCTTTATATTAATCTAAACTCGTAGCTAGAATCGTAACGTTATCCTTATTTTTATAACTAGAATCGTAACGTTATCTTTATCTTTATAGCTAAGATCGTAACGGGGTATTAATTCGTTAAATAAGTAACGTCAAGCATCAGCGAGCTGGCCACCCCCACCGAGCTGGCCACTTTCAGTGCCAATTGGCACGGATTGACAAATAACTTAACCACAACGTAATAAATCAATTGAAACTACTCTAAATCTTCATTATCAGACGATGGCAATTCGACTTGACAAGTGCGCGCATTATGCCCAGTCCCGTTACAGATGCCACAACGCCTGGCGCGCGTTTCGGTACGCCTTACACGACCACTATTTTGACGCGTTTCCTCCTGTATCTGCGTCGCCAATTCCTTTGACTCTCTCAAATCTGTTGCCTCTTCGAAAGTAAGTGCTCCTCCATCCCGTAGTCTGGTTTTTTTGGCCCTCCGACGTTTGCTTAATATCGAATTGGCCTCCCGAAGCTCCTTGTTCTCGGCCTCGATAAGAACCAACTTATGCATTATCATTTTTGTCCCCTTCGCAAGAGCGTCGATAGCACCTAAAATACTAGTCGGGGAGCTATTCTGATGCTCGGAGACTCTCTTTTTTAAAAAAGTAGACTGCGAATGGGCTTCTGTCGGGTTATTCGGCGTTTGCGACACCCAAGGTCGGGCCTCGATTTCGGGAGACCCAGGAGGTGTAGGAGTCCGTAACCTTATATCCAGTTTTGAAATAACCTCTTCTGGATTATAAGGTACGAGGCCTGACCCTCTAAATCCAGCCTGAACGTTGCTTTCGCCAAAAACGGAGAAGAATGCGTCTTTAAAAAGGGGAAGGAAGTCTTCCTTCGTGATGTGTGTTAGAGACCGGCGCATCATTTTTTCTACTAACTCTCCATACTTCCGCTTTAGTGGCCCAAAACACGCAACGTCAAGTGGTTGAAGGATGTGAGATGAGTGAGGAGGCATACACAAGGTTATTATTTTGTGTTCCTGACAAAACAGCTCGAAATCGCCGGAATGGTGGCTCTCATGCCCGTCAAGCACTAACAAACGGTATACCCCCGTTTTCCGATCTTTCGTATGCTTTTCAAAATGTTTGATAAATTCCAAACCAATCTCATTCGTCGTCCATCCATTAGGACTAGGCCGTACTGCCCATTCTTTCGGGATGGTGATGTCTCCGTACCAAGAAGCGAGGTGATACCGGCCCGCAACAACGACAAACGGTGGCAGCGCCCAACCGGTAGATTGGACGCCTTGGACCACAGTAACCCATTCCCTATTACCTTGTTGCAATGTTTTAGGCCTTGCACGTCGTTCGGTACTCGTAACTACCATACTGGTTGAGATCTTGCCCATCAAAAACCCAGTCTCGTCAAAGTTGAATATATCCTCCGGTAGGATACCGTATTTGGCGCAAACGTTCTGAACAAGCCGAAACCACTCTCCAATAAGCTTTGGATCTTCGCATTGGGCCCTTTTATAGTCGTAAGGGCGATTCCAGCGCGTTTGTAACTCTGGTCGGCGTACGACGAATCTTTCTGCCCAGTTCTTGCCAACGCGCGACGCGATACGCGACGCGCGTATTGAATTCGCCATAGCTTCCACATCAGGATACCTGGGAGGAAATCCTCGCGCATCTAGGTCCAATATATGCTTTACGATGACCTCCTCTTCTAAATCCGTCAAAGTCTTTGAATTGGGCATGGTATCGCGTCGGTAAGGTACGCCTTGTATACGGGCCTGAAGGGTGCTACGGGGGACTTCGTAGATCGATGCAGCGCGTCGCGCGCTTAGTTTTGGGTTGTTTTTGATAGCTTGGAGCGCTAATAATAAGTCTGCTTCTTTATAAGACTTTTCCATAATGAATGGTTAAGTAATTAGGTTCGTAAGTCAATCCGTGCCAATTGGCACGGAAAGTGGCCAGCTCGGTGGGGTGGCCAGCTCGCTGATGCTTGACGTTATTAATTCGTTAATTAAGTATTAATACGTTGAATTAGTTATAATTCGTTAATTGAATATTGTTATATTAAATAGGTATTCACAGATCAAAAAATAGCTTAAGGTTAGGTTTCTCTTTCGCCCCCGCCCCCGCCTACGCGTGATAAAAACTCAATTAGGAAAGTCCCCCACTTTTTGCGTGATAAAAACTCAATTAGGAAACTCCCCTACTTTTTGCGTGATAATAACCTAATTGAATGCATCGCTGCCACTGGTAATTGAATGCATCGCTACCACTGGTAATTGAATACATCGCTGCCACTGGCAATTGAATGCATCGCTACCACTGGCAATTGAATGCATCGCTGCCACTGGTAATTAAATGTATCGCTGCTACTGGCAATTGAATACATCGCTGCCACTGGCAATTGAATATATCGCTGCCACTGGCAATTAAATGCATCGCTTCCACTGGCAATTGAATACATCGCTACCACTGGCAATTGAATGTATCGCTACCACCCGCGCCTATACGTGATAATAACTCAATTAGGAAAATACCCCACTTTTTGCGTGATAATAACTCAATTAGGAAAGTACCCCACTTTTTGCGTGATAAAAACTCAATTAAGAAAGTCTCCCACTTTTTGCGTGATAATAACCTAATTGAATATATCGTTGCCACTGGTAATTAAATACATCGCTACCATTGGTAATTGAATGTATCGCTGCTATTGGTAATTGAATATATCGTTGTTACTGGCAATATATCGCTATTATTGGCTATTAAATTAAATATATCGCTTTCACCTGAGCACGTCAATAGACTGGTATATATTAACGCCATAAACTCGGCGCGTTCCGCCGCCTCTCCCACCTAAATATCAGCGTTGTGTTATTTGGCGATGTGGTCGTTGCCCTTGTATTGACTGGTCTGGAATATAAGGAGTTCCGCCTAGCAGTGGCCGCTATGTCGCTCCTGCCTGCGAATATGCCCTCCTGCCGCTGCTGGAATGCTACTCTCGAACTGGTCCTCGTAGTCGTTATGGCCGTTGGTAGTGGCCTCTGCCGGGAGGATGTCGTTAGTTTGGTTATCTATTTGGCTATAGACTGGCCATTCCGTGCCGGTAGGCATAGTAAAAGGGGCAGCAATAGCTGTGCCTACCGGCACGGAATGCGTGGCCTTTGGCCCCTAGAGTCTGGAGCTTTCGTATTGTTTCCGTCCCGTGGTTTTCGAGGGTAGTGGCCGTAGCTCCCCGTAAATCCCGATAAGCGTAATAAATTAATTAAACCTCTCCTCTCTCTCTTCTCTACTCATATATATACGCAATAACCTATATTAGGGGTAATAGCCGTTATTGGCCGCCACCGTATAAAAAGCTCTTTATTTATATTATAAGGAGAGAAAGCCTAGCCAGCCCTAAACAAAGCTGGCTAGTTATTAAGTTAACAGCGTTAGCTCTTTGTCTTTGGCTGCCATTATAATAGCGGTGTAACTAATAGTTATTATCTCCCTCTTCGCCTAGCCCGCCGTCTGTTTATTCTTACTCCCAGGTGGCCTACCCCTCGATCGCTTCTGTAATATTGCG